>JAEOAD010002613.1:2886272-5407544 GCA_036365145.1 Orientallactaga sibirica
AAGTTCTGGCAAGGGAAGCCAGCTATAACATCCCTAAGTTCACTCCCAACAACACACATCCTCCAGCAAGACTCCACCTCCCAAACTGCCATCAGCTGGGAACCAAGCATTCAAAACACAAGAGTTAGGAGCTGGGAGATGGCTTAGAAGTTAAGGTGCTTGGGGAGGGGAGGGAAATATCATGCGTTTTCTGTATGTAAGTGTAGAAGTTGTCAATTAAAAAAATATTGTAATAAAAAAAAGAAGTTAAGGTGCTTGCCTGTGAAGCCTAAGGGCATAGGTTTGATTCCCAGTACCCACTTAAGCCAGCTGCACAAGGTGGCACATGCGTCTGAGTTTTTGCAGTGGCTAGAGGCCTGGTGCACCCATTCTTTCTATCTGCCCCCACCTATCTCAAATAAATAAAATAAAAATATTCTTTAAAAACACGAGTTGGAGCTGGGTGTGGTGGTGCACGCCTTTAATCCCAGCACTTGGGAGGCAGAGGTAGGAGGATCACCGTGAGTCCGAGGCCACCTTGAAACTACATAGTGAATTCCAGGTCAGCTTGCTAGAGCAAGACCCTACCTTGAAAAAACAAACAAACAAACAAACAAACAAAAACCAAAAAACACATGAGTTTGTGGCAGAGGGACATCTGACTCAAACCAGCACAAGTTTCAAGGGACATGCTAAAGCCTGGTACCAGCAGGGGTGGAACTTGTCTCCTGAGAAGAGATTCCACAGTTCTGCCGTCTTGTAGGAGACAGCAGAGACAATGATGGGTAGTGATGGGCAGAACCACACCTTGACCAGGACTGCTTAGGTATGCATACTTCTCCTCCCTACTTAGTTCTGAGCCTCATGTCAGTATCCCAAAGATGGACTGGGGGGGCACTGGACCACTTTATTTATTCCTCTTCCTAATGTGGCCACATTGACTAAATCTCCTTTCTCTGATTTTTTTTTTTTTTTTTTTTTTTGGTTTGTCGAGGTAGGGTCTCGCACTAGCTCAGGCTGACTTGAATTCACTATGTAGTCTCAGGGTGGCCTCGAACTCTTGGCGATCTTCCTACCTCTGCCTCCTGAATGCTGGGATTAAGGCGTGCACCACCATTCCTGGCCTTTCTCTGATTTTTATCATTACTTGTCCTTTGATTGGTGTATTAAGGATGGGAGGCTGAACTTACTTGTTGGGGCTTCCAGAGACCACGCTTAGACTCTGAAAACTCTACAAACATCTTCACAGTACACCATGGCCTCTGATCCCCTAAATGACAATTGATATTTATACCCAATGCCAAGACACCCCAAAGGGGCTTGATCCCCAGGAGTCAAGTCCAGGGGTACTATTGGCTATCCCAGAATCCTGTGCTCAGGCGGAGCTTAACACACATCTGTCCCTGGGAGAGGGTGAGTGGCTTGCAGACGTGTGAGTTTAAAGTTCAGAGACTTTAGGACTAAGGAGATGGCTCAGTCAGTAAAACATTTGCTCCACCAGCATGAAGATCTATGTTCAGTCCCCAGAACCCATGAAAAAGCCATGTGTGGGGTTGGAGAGATGGCTTAGCAGTTAAGGTGCCTGCCTCCTAAGCCTAAGAACGCTGGTTCCAATCGCTAGCGGTTCCAATCTCCAGGTCCCACGTTTAGCCAGATGCAGTGACGCAGGGGCGCAATGCCGCACTTGACCACAAGGGACGCATGCATCTGGATTTCATTTGCAGCAGCTGAGAGGCTGCTGGCACGCCCCATCTCTATCTGTCTTCCTCCCCTCGCTCTCTGTCTCTCCAAAAAAAAGCCATGTGTGGTGGCTGTCATCCCAGTACTGCAAAGGCAGAAACAGGAGGATTCCTTGGGCTTGCTGGCTAACTAGTATAGCTGAAACAGTGAACTCTGGTTTCAGTGAAAGATCCTGTCTCGAAAAAAATAAGGTAGATAGGGATGGAGAGATGGCTCAACAGTTAAAGTGCTTGCTTGAAAAGCCTGACAGCCTGGGTTCGATTCCCAGTACCCATGTAAAGTCAGATGCTCAAAGTGGTATATGCATCTGGAGCACATTTGCATGGGCAAGTGGCCCTAGAGTGCCCATTCTCCCTCTCTCTCTCCCTCTCTCTTTCTCCCTCTCTCTCTCTCACACACACACAAATAAATAAATTAATTAAATAAAAATAATTTTAAAAATAAGGTGGAGAGCCATTGAGAAAGACACCCAACATCAGTCTCTGGTTCCCCCATGCACACACGCACATGTATACTTGTACCTGCATCTGTGCGCATGCAAGACTCACACATACAAGTTTTACAGATTCACATCTATCAGCCAGGGTTAGTTGCAGGTCAGAGAAAGATCCTGGTTGGATAAACCAAAGGGAGCACCCAGAAAAATTGGGGTTCCTTCCTAGACAGGCCATCTGGAGACCAGGCAGGAAGCAGCAAGTGTTCCTTCACCATTTTCTGGCCCCTGCAACATCTCCTGGCTAATAAGAGTTCTTTTAAATTTTTATTTACTTATTTAAGAGAGAGAGAATGGGCACGCAAGCCTCTAGCCACTACAGACTCCAGACACATGTGCCACCTTGTGCATCTGGCTTACGAGGGTACTGGGGAAAGTTCTTTTTCTTTAAAAAGATGTTGACTTATTTGTTTATTGGAGAGAGAGAAAGAGACAAATAGAGAGAATGGGCACACCAGGATCTCCAGTCACTGCAAATAAACTCCAGGTGCATGCTCCACTTTGTGCATCTGGCTTACATGGGTACAGGGAGTTGAACCTGAGTCCTTACACTTTATAGACAAGTGCCTTAACTGCTAAGCCATCTCTCTAGCCCATGAGTTCTTTTTTTTTTTCTTTTGGCTTCAAACTCACTACAATCCTCTATCTCTGCCTCTTGAGTGCTGGGGTTAAGATGTGCCACCATGCCTGGCTCCCAGAAAGGACTTCTTAATATTAAAAATAGAAATCATCTTAGAAGAAACATTCTGTTACTCATTTTTACATCTCATTTAAAAATGTTTTATAGGGCTGGATTTGGCTTAGCAGTTAAGGAGTTTGCCTGCAAAGCCAAAGGATCCTGCTTCGATTCTCCAGGACCCACATAAGCCAGATGCACAAGGTGGCACATGCGTCTGGAGTTTGTTTGCAGTGGCTGGAGGCCTCGGCATGCCCATTCTCCCTCTCTCTTTCTCTCTGCTTCTTTCTCTCTCTCAAATAAATAAATAAAATATATTTTAAAAATGTTTTATGGGGGCTGAAAAGATGGCTTAGCAATTAAGGCACTTACCTACAAAGCCTAAGGACCCAGGTTCAATTCCCCAGTACCCACATGAACCAGATGCACAAGGTGGCATGTATCTGGAGTTCGTTTGCAGTGGCTAAAGGCCCTGGAGTGTTCACTCTTTCTTTCTATCTGCCTCTCTCTCCCTCTCTCTCTCTGTATCTCTCAAATAAAGAAATAAATAATTTTTTAATGTTTTATCCAAGCTGGGTGTGGTGGCACATACTTTTAATTCCAGTACCTAGGAGGCAATGATAGGAGGATCACTGTGAGTTCAAGGCCAGCTGGGGTTACAGAGTGAGTTCCAGGTCAGCCTGTGCTAGAGTGAGATCCTGCCTAAAAACTAAAAATAAAAAAATGTGTACAGTCTACTGACTCCTGAAGGCTTATTTAGTAATAATATCTACTCATATCTGTCAAGTTTATTGGCGAATGAAGCACAGAAATATGTTCTCTGTTAAACACTAGAAATGGGAATTCCCAACAGGGCTATAAATCTTTATTCCTTGGTTTTTGAAAATTTTGCTGAACATACCATTTGATCCAGCAGTTCTGTGGTCAGGAGTTTATAAGAAAGACATGTGTACAAAGAGGTAATCGAATCTTCAGAACAGCTTTGTTCAAAATTGCAAAAAGTTGCCAGACATGGTGGCCCATAACTATAATGCTGGCACTTGAGAGGCTGAAGTAGGAAGATTGTGAGTTTGAGACCAACCTGGGCTACAGTAGGGAGTTCCAGATCAGCCTGGGTTCGAGTGAAACCCTACTTCTAAAAAGAAAAAAAAAATGCAAAAAGTTGGGACAGGGGAGGTGGCTCATAGGTAAAGTGTTTGCTGTGCAAGCATGAGGACCTGAGTCTGAATCCCTAGCATCCACATAAAAGAGCACACACGGTGGTGAACACCTATCTATAATCCCAGCACTGGGGAGGTGGAGACTAGAAGACCCCTGGGACTTGCTGGCTAACTTGACTAGCCCAATCAATGAGCTCCAGCTTCAATGAGAGACCTTGTCTAAAACATAAGGTGGCTAGTGGAGAGATGGCTCAGTGGATTAGGTGCTTGTATGCAAAGCCTAAAGGCCAGGGTTCAATTCCCCAGTATCCACATAGAGCCAGATATACAGAGTGGTGCATCTGGAGTTTGCTTGCAGTGGTAGGCAGCCCTGGTGCACTCTCTCTTTCTCTCTGTATCTGTCTCTCTCTGCTTGCCAGTAATTAAATAAAAATAATAAGTGCTATTATAAGGTGTTCACCACCGTATGTGCTCTTTTATGTGGTGTATGCCTTTAATCCCAGCACTCAGGAGGCAGAGGTAGGAGGATTGCTGTGAGTTCTAGGCCACCCTGAGACTACCAAGTAAATTCCAGGTCAGCCTAAGCTAGAGTGAGACCCTACCTCAAAATACAAACAAACAAAAAATTAAAAATATTTTGAAAAAATAAGGTGGAGGACTAGAGAAATGGCTTAGCAGTTAAGACATTTGCCTGCAAAGCCAAAGGACTCAGGTTCTATTCCCCGGTACCCACATAAAGCCAGCTGCACAATGTGGCACATGCATCTAGAGTTTCTTTGCAGTGGCTAGAGGCTGTGGTGTGCCCATTCTCTCTCTCTCTCTTTCTGTCTGCCTCTTCCCCTCTCTCTTTCTCTCAAATAAATAAAATATTAAATTCAACTTTGGGGCTGGAGAGATGGCTCAGCAGTTAAAGGCACTTGCTGCAAAGCCTGCTGGTCTGGGTTCAATTCCCAGTACTTACATAAGGCCAGGTACACAAAGTAGGGTATTTGTCTGGAGTTAATTTTCAGTGACAGGAGGCCCTGACAACCCATTCCCTCTCTCTATCTCTCCTTGCAATTAAATAATTTTAAATAAAATTTTTAGGGGCTAGAAAAGATGGCTTAGCGGTTAAGGCATTTGCATGCAAAGCCAAAGGATCCCAGTTCAATTCTCCAGGACCCATGTAAGCCAGATGCACAAGGGGGCACATCGTCTTGGAGTTGGTTTGCAGTGGCTATAGGCCCTGGTGTGTTCTCTCTCTCTCTCTCTCTCTCTACCTCTTTAAATAAATAATAAAAATTTTTTTGGGTTTTTTCATTTGTCGGTTTTTCAAGGTAGGGTCTCACTCTAGCCCAGGCTGACCTGGAATTCGCTATGTAATCTCAAGGTGGCCTCGAACTCATGGCGATCCTCCTACCTTTGCCTCCTGAATGCTGGGATTAAAGGTGTGTGCCACCACGCCTGGCTATATTTTTTAATTTTAAATAATTTAAAATATTTTAAATTTTAAATAAGATCCTGACATCACCCTCTGCCCTCCACACACATGCTTGTATGTGTACCCATGCACCCATACCCATGTGTGTGTCCACATGCATATGAACATGCATGCACATGTGCAAAAGACTTGCAAAAACAGCTGAAAGAAATCTAAATATCACTAAAGAATTGATTTTTAAAATTAAGCCAGCCAGGTATGGTGGCACATGCTTTTAATCTCAGCACTCAGGAGGCTGAGATAGGAGGATCACTGTGAGTTCAAGGCCAGCCTGAGACTACATAGTGAATCCCAGGTCAACCCGGGCCAAAGTGAGATCCTACCTTGAAAAACCAAAATATTAAAAAATAATAATAATAAAATTTTTAAAAATTAAAAAAAAGAAAAAACAAAAACAAAACAAAAAAACCTTAAGTCAAGTGCAGTGGTGCATGCTTATAATCCCAGCACCTTTGGGAGGCAGAGGGCAGAGAGGATGGTGAATTCAGGTCAGCCTCCAACCTGGGCTACTCGCAACCCCAAAAAATAATAATAATTAAATTTTTAAAATTAAAAAAAGAGAAAAAAAAAACAAAAAAACAAAAATAGGTCAAGTGTGTGGTTACAACTAGCACCTTCTTATTCTTATCTATATTTTCCCAGGATGCTGTACATTTGTATATCCTTAAAATCACTTATTCTTATCTATATTTTCCCAGGCTTACATTAGTAAATGCCTGTCCAGGCATCATGCCCATCCCATCACTTGGGAGGCTGAAGCAGAAGGAGCCCAAGTCTGAGACCAGTGTGGGCAATATAGGGACATAGTGATATATGAAATACATATCACACTGAAAGGAACCTGGAGAGGAGGGAAGAAGAGCCCTTGTTCTGTTTCATCTAGCACGCTGCAGGCGCTCCCTCCCTCCCTCCTCTCTCCTCACAGGAGGCTGCGGCATGGTCAAGCTGCTCTCATGGTGGTGACATCACAGTGACATCACTAGGTGGGATCTGGGTGCCCGGAGAGAGCGGTCAAACCCTCCCCAGGAAACAAGAGCTTTGCCTGCCTTCCTCCCAAGCGCTCTCTTCCACTTACCTCCTCCCCCTCTCAGTTCCCTCCTAGGCTTCCTGTGGCCATGCTCTGGACAACGTCCATACTGAAGTCCAGTTGCCCATAGGCACAGGCCAGGGCATGAACCAAAGCCCCCACACACACACATGCATAGAAGTGAAGCCACTGGGAGGTTGGAAGGCCCAGGGATCCCTGCTGGGTTGATTTCCCAGAAATGGGTCTTACAGGTCTCTGTCCTACTGGCCAGTGCCTCAGTTGGCATCTCCTCTTTGTTGTCAGGGCACCCTCTCTGGACTGGCCCCATCTCTGTACCAGGAGGCACCCGACAGTCCCCCATCAACATCCGGCAGAGGGACAGTGTCTATGACCCACAGCTGGTGCCACTCAGAGTGTCCTATGATGCCACATGCTGCAGGTACATCTGGAACACTGGCTACTTCTTCCAGGTGGAGTTTGACGATGCCAGCGAGGAGTCAGGTGAGCCTGGGCTGAGGTCAAGTCTTTCAGAGTTTGTATCTGAATTGACCCCACAAGCTCGTGTTAGTCCCCAGGATATAGAACCTTTAGTTCTATCTCCTTTCCCTCTCTCGCTCTCTTTCCATGTTCCTGTGTTATGTGGCTGTTTAGCAGAGATTACAGGCATGCCTGTGACACTGGGCCTGTGGTTCCATTTTGCTCTCCCAGGGAGCAGTTCACTGTATTAAGACTTCTTTGAGACTACAGAGTGAATTTCAGGTCAGCCTGGGCTAGAGTGAGACCCTACCTCGAAAAAGAAAAAAAAAACAACCAAACAAACAAAAAAAGACTTCTTAGCCGGGCGTGGTGGCGCACACCTTTAATCCCAGCACTAGAGAGGCAGAGGTAGGAGGATGGCCGAGAGTTCGAGGCCACCCGAGACTACATAGTGAATTCCAGAATTCCAGGTCAGCCTGGACCAGAGTGAAACTCTACCTCGAAAAACCAAAAAAAAAAAAAAAAAAAAAAAAAAGACTTCTTCACTGCACATGGCAGATATTCAGACTAACTTAAGCACAAACAATACAACTTGTTTGCCTGAATCCTGGAAAGCCCAGGAGGAGTGACAGACAAACGGCATTCCCGAGGATCAGAATACTCTTCTTAGAACTGGCTTCTCTCGATGGATTTCCCAATAGTGACAAAGAACCTCAGCTAACCTCTGACCCCTGACATGAGAACGCACCCTTTCTGGGCTAGTCGGGCAATAGTCCTAGAAGATGCTCAGTGTCCTAGTGCTGGTCACCAAGGCAGGTTGAGCAGTGGCTCTTACCAGCTTCTGGTCAGCCCCAAGGATGACCCTGCCCTGGAGCCAGACGTGGACAAGAGTGGAGGAAAGCGCTCTCCTACAGGACAGTGAGGCACTCAGAAGTGTGAACGGGGCTAGAGAGCCAGACTGCTGGGCCCTTGCCTGCTGACCTCAGTCCACCCCTGACTCGGTTGCTCCAAAGCCAAGGTCTTGTGCCATCTGCAGGCAGCAGGCCTTCTACCTCTGACCTCAGCCTGACCCCACCCTTGGCCTCACCACTTTCCTCATCTGGATCAAAGAGACACGCCCCACCCCACCACACACCGAAAGAATTATCTGGGTGTCTCTCTCCCGCCATATAAATTAGCTGGATAATCCCCGTGGCTCACATCCACCCAGGCCAATCTGGTTTTACTTTATTCCATCCTCCCCGCTCACTTCCACAGGCTCCAAGCAGGCTCTCATCCTGCGGCTTCCCTCCGCTGGCTCATGTCTACCTCTTTCCACATTCTCTGTCCTCGTCATTCACATCAGTTGGAAATCGGGAACAGAGATGGAAAACACAGCTGGGAGACGGCGAGGAAAAAAAGTTTCCAGGAAGAAAATGAGAGGAATGACTCCCATAAATTAAAAAGAAACACTGGGTAGAAAGAAAGGAAATGCCTCATGAGCAAGACAGGAGGGATTGGGGAAGGCACTCAAGCTTCCTTGGGCTCAGCTTTGCCAGCAGACACAGTACCGGGAAGTGCCTGCCAAATGCCACCAGCAGGAGGCGTAGGGAGCTCGCCCAGGTTGAGACCCAAGATGCTGCCAAATGCTCTTCCGGGAGATGCAGAAGGGCTAGCCTAGAGGACAGAGAAGCCTTGGAGAGAGGAGTAGACGTGTGAGGGGAAAGCAGCAGCCACGCCCAAAGGCATGGTGCTGTGGAGCCGTGCATAAGCCAGCTCACCGTGGAAAGCCTATGCCCACTGAGCGAGCCTGCCTCAGGGCCAGTAAGGGCAGAGCGTGCATCCCCATTCCCTCCTGACCAGCCGGGGGACATGAGAAGTTGGCTCACTTCTTTGACCCCAGTCTCCTACTCTGTTTACTGGAGCTTCACACAGTCCCCACAGAGCTAGAAGGAGGAACCGAAAGAGGGCCTCGGGCACCCTGTGGGAGAAGTAGGCATTTCTTATAGGGCAGTTCCCATACTGACAGTTCCTGCCAAAGAAACCGGTCTAGTGAGGTGGGGACTGGGTGCCTTTCACAGTGCTTCCACCAGAGGGAGCACCGAGAAGCTGGGAGCCACGCTGGTCAGGCTCAGGACGCAAGTGGAGCTTTTCTCTGACAGTAGAGAACTCATGAACTTGCGAGATATGCTCAAGAAGGGAAAAGGCCTGTCGTGCTGGCACACGCCTTTAATCCCAGCACTCGGGAGGCAGAAAATAGGCACATCAGGTCCTCTAGCCTCTGCAAATGAACACAGGTGCACGCGCCACCTTGTGTATCTGGCTTTATGTGGGTACTGGGGAATTGAGCCTGGGTCATTAGGCTTTACAGACAAGCACTTTAACTGCTGAGCCATCTCTCCAGCTCCGGGTTTTTGTTTTTTTTTGAGGTAAGGTCTAGCTCTAGCCCAGGCTGACCTGGAACTCACTATATAGTCTCAGGCTGGACTCGAACTCACACAGACCCTACTTGGCCTTCCTAGCTCTGCCTCCTGCTGGGATTAAAGGGCATGTGCCACCAAGCCCAGCTTTTGTTTTTTGTTTGTTTGTTTTTTTTTTTTTTTTGAGAGTGCAGTTCAAGCTGACCTGGAATTTACGATGTATTCTCAGGGTGACTTGAACTAACAGCGATCCTCTTACCTCTGCCTCCCGAGTGCTGGGATTAAAGGTGTGTGTCACCACACCCAGCTAAGTCCAGCTTAAAAAAAAATTTTTTTTTTTAATTTGCAAGCAGGGAGAGATAGATGATACAGAATGGGTGCGCCAGGTCCTCTTGCAACTGCAAACATATTCCAGGTGTATATGCCACTTTGTGTATCTACAACAGTGAATTCCAGGTCAGCCTGGCCTAGAGGGAGACTGTACCTGGGGTGGGGGTGGGGAGAAGGGAAACGAACCTGGAGCCTGGTGGCAGGACTGTGACTTGTGTGACCATGGTGATCACTGAGCCCATGAGCCTGCTATATCGCTCCTTCCACCACTGAGGTGAAGTTTAAGTCTAACTATCTTGGTAGGAGAAAGAAAGAGATTCTTGTGTGAGGCATGGTGGTACATGCCTGACATCTTCTTAGCACGTGGGAGGTGGAGGCAGGAGGATCCCGAGTTCAAGTTCATCCTCAGCTACATAGTGAGCTGGAGGCCTGTCTGGGCTACATGAGACCCTGCCTCAAGAAAGATTTGTGATATCAGACTATTGAAACAATGGGCACCAAGAAATTAAAATTTCCCCAGGAGTCTTATAGTTACCTTTGATGGGACAAAATATCCAACCAAAAGTAGCCAATGAGAGGAAAGTTGTTTATTTTGGCTTACAGTCTCAAGGGGTCACTCCGTGATGGCACAGGCTGGACATCACCTTTGCCACAGTAGGTGGCAAACAGCAACAGGAGAGTGAGCCAAGTTCTGGCAAGGGGAAGCCAGCTATAACATCCCTAAGTTCACTCCCAACAACACACATCCTCCAGCAAGACTCCACCTCCCAAACTGCCATCAGCTGGGAACCAAGCATTCAAAACACAAGAGTTAGGAGCTGGGGAGATGGCTTAGAAGTTAAGGTGCTTGGGGGGAGGGGAGGGAAATATCATGCGTTTTCTGTATGTAAGTGTAGAAGTTGTCAATTAAAAAAATATTGTAATAAAAAAAAAGAAGTTAAGGTGCTTGCCTGTGAAGCCTAAGGGCATAGGTTTGATTCCCCAGTACCCACTTAAGCCAGCTGCACAAGGTGGCACATGCGTCTGGAGTTTGTTTGCAGTGGCTAGAGGCCTGGTGCACCCATTCTTTCTATCTGCCCCCACCTATCTCAAATAAATAAAATAAAAATATTCTTTAAAAAACACGAGTTGGAGCTGGGTGTGGTGGTGCACGACTTTAATCCCAGCACTTGGGAGGCAGAGGTAGGAGGATCACCGTGAGTCCGAGGCCACCTTGAAACTACATAGTGAATTCCAGGTCAGCTTGCTAGAGCAAGACCCTACCTTGAAAAAACAAACAAACAAACAAACAAACAAAAACCAAAAAACACATGAGTTTGTGGCAGAGGGACATCTGACTCAAACCAGCACAAGTTTCAAGGGACATGCTAAAGCCTGGTACCAGCAGGGGTGGAACTTGTCTCCTGAGAAGAGATTCCACAGTTCTGCCGTCTTGTAGGAGACAGCAGAGACAATGATGGGTAGTGATGGGCAGAACCACACCTTGACCAGGACTGCTTAGGTATGCATACTTCTCCCTCCCTACTTAGTTCTGAGCCTCATGTCAGTATCCCAAAGATGGACTGCGGGGGGGGCACTGGACCACTTTATTTATTCCTCTTCCTAATGTGGCCACATTGACTAAATCTCCTTTCTCTGATTTTTTTTTTTTTTTTTTTTTTGGTTTGTCGAGGTAGGGTCTCGCACTAGCTCAGGCTGACTTGGAATTCACTATGTAGTCTCAGGGTGGCCTCGAACTCTTGGCGATCTTCCTACCTCTGCCTCCTGAATGCTGGGATTAAAGGCGTGCACCACCATTCCTGGCCTTTCTCTGATTTTTATCATTACTTGTCCTTTGATTGGTGTATTAAGGATGGGAGGCTGAACTTACTTGTTGGGGCTTCCAGAGACCACGCTTAGACTCTGAAAACTCTACAAACATCTTCACAGTACACCATGGCCTCTGATCCCCTAAATGACAATTGATATTTATACCCAATGCCAAGACACCCCAAAGGGGCTTGATCCCCAGGAGTCAAGTCCAAGGGGTACTATTGGCTATCCCAGAATCCTGTGCTCAGGCGGAGCTTAACACACATCTGTCCCTGGGAGAGGGTGAGTGGCTTGCAGACGTGTGAGTTTAAAGTTCAGAGACTTTAGGACTAAGGAGATGGCTCAGTCAGTAAAACATTTGCTCCACCAGCATGAAGATCTATGTTCAGTCCCCAGAACCCATGAAAAAGCCATGTGTGGGGTTGGAGAGATGGCTTAGCAGTTAAGGTGCCTGCCTCCTAAGCCTAAGAACGCTGGTTCCAATCGCTAGCGGTTCCAATCTCCAGGTCCCACGTTTAGCCAGATGCAGTGACGCAGGGGCGCAATGCCGCACTTGACCACAAGGGGACGCATGCATCTGGATTTCATTTGCAGCAGCTGAGAGGCTGCTGGCACGCCCATCTCTATCTGTCTTCCTCCCCCTCGCTCTCTGTCTCTCTCCAAAAAAAAAAGCCATGTGTGGTGGCTGTCATCCCAGTACTGCAAAGGCAGAAACAGGAGGATTCCTTGGGCTTGCTGGCTAACTAGTATAGCTGAAACAGTGAACTCTGGTTTCAGTGAAAGATCCTGTCTCGAAAAAAATAAGGTAGATAGGGATGGAGAGATGGCTCAACAGTTAAAGTGCTTGCTTGAAAAGCCTGACAGCCTGGGTTCGATTCCCCAGTACCCATGTAAAGTCAGATGCTCAAAGTGGTATATGCATCTGGAGCACATTTGCATGGGCAAGTGGCCCTAGAGTGCCCATTCTCCCTCTCTCTCTCCCTCTCTCTTTCTCCCTCTCTCTCTCTCTCTCTCTCACACACACAAATAAATAAATTAATTAAATAAAAATAATTTTAAAAATAAGGTGGAGAGCCATTGAGAAAGACACCCAACATCAGTCTCTGGTTCCCCCATGCACACACGCACATGTATACTTGTACCTGCATCTGTGCGCATGCGCACTCACACATACAAGTTTTACAGATTCACATCTATCAGCCAGGGGTTAGTTGCAGGTCAGAGAAAGATCCTGGTTGGATAAACCAAAAGGGAGCACCCAGAAAAATTGGGGTTCCTTCCTAGACAGGCCATCTGGAGACCAGGCAGGAAGCAGCAAGTGTTCCTTCACCATTTTCTGGCCCCTGCAACATCTCCTGGCTAATAAGAGTTCTTTTTAAATTTTTATTTACTTATTTAAGAGAGAGAGAATGGGCACGCAAGGCCTCTAGCCACTACAGACTCCAGACACATGTGCCACCTTGTGCATCTGGCTTACGAGGGTACTGGGGAAAGTTCTTTTTCTTTAAAAAGATGTTGACTTATTTGTTTATTGGAGAGAGAGAGAAAGAGACAAATAGAGAGAATGGGCACACCAGGATCTCCAGTCACTGCAAATAAACTCCAGGTGCATGCTCCACTTTGTGCATCTGGCTTACATGGGTACAGGGGAGTTGAACCTGAGTCCTTACACTTTATAGACAAGTGCCTTAACTGCTAAGCCATCTCTCTAGCCCATGAGTTCTTTTTTTCTTTTTTCACTTTTTAACTTTTTGTTTTTTGACAGAGAGAAAGAGGCAGAAAGAGAGAGAAAGAGAATGAGCACACCAGAGCCTCCAGCCACTGCAAACAATCTCCAGACACATGTGCCACCTTGTGCATCTGGCTTATGTGGGTCCTAGGGAATTGAACCTAGGTCCTTTCGCTTTGCAGGCAAGCACCTTAACTGCTAAGCCATCTCTCCAGCCCCCAGTCCACTTAAAATTTATTTATTATTTATTTTCAAGGAGAGAAAATAGGTACATCAGGTCCTCTAGCCTCTGCAAACAAACTCAGATGCATGCACCACCTTGTGCATCTGGCTTTATATGGGTACTTTATGTGGGGAATTGAGACTGGGTCATTAGGCTTTACAGGCAAACACCTTAACTGCTGAGCCATCTATCCATCCCCAGGTTTTTGTTTTGTTTTTGAGGTAGGGTGTGCTCTAGCCCAGGCTGACCTGGAATTCACTATATAGTTTCAGGCTGGCCTCAAACTCACATAGACCCTACCTGGCCTTCCTTATCTCTGCCTCCAGATGAGATTAAAGGCATGTGCCACCAAGCCCAGCTTTTTTAATTTTTTGAGGTAGGGTCTCACTCTAGCCCAGGCTGACCTGGAATTCACTATGTACTCTCAGGGTGGCCTGGAACTCACAGCGATCCTCCTACCTCTGCCTCTCAAGTGCTGGGATTAAAGGTGTGCATCACTAGCCCAGCAAGTTTTGTTTTGTTTTGTTTTTTACATATATATATATATATATATATATATATATATATATATATATGCTGGAGAGATTTCTCAGCAGTTAAAGGTGTTTGCTTACATGTAAAACCAGATGCACAAAGTGGCATATGCACCTGTAATATGTTTGCAGTTGCAAGAGGACCTGGTGCACCCATTCTGTATCATCTATCTCTTCCTGCTTGCAAATAAAATATATTTTTAAAAAAATCTGGGCTGGGTTAGGCTGGGGAAATGGCTTAGCAGTTGAGGCACTTGCCTGCAAAGCGAAAGGACCCAGGTTCAATTCCCCAGGAACCACATAAGCCAGATGCACAAGATGGCACATGTGTCTGGAGTTCATCTGCAGCAGCTGGAGGCCCTGGTGCGCTCATTCTCTCTTTCTCTCTACCTGCCTATTTCTCTTTTCCAAATAAGTAAAAATAAAATATATATTTTTTAAAAAGCTGGGCTTAGACAGGTGGAAAAAAAAAAAAAGAACCTGGGCTGGAGAGATGGCTTAGCACTTAAGGTGCCTGCCTGTGAAGCCTAAGAACACCGTTCTATTCTCCAGTCCCATGTTTAGCCAGATGTAAAGTGATGCAAGGGCACAATGCTGCACTTGCCCACAAGGGGGTGCACACATCTGGAATTTGTTCACAGTGGCTGAGAGGCTGCTGGCGCGCCCATTCTCTCTCTCTCTCTCTCTCTATCCTCCTGCCTCAGGATCCTGTAGGCACGTACCACCAAGCAGACTCCTGATGGATGCTTTCTGAAAACATGCCTGTCTGTCGATGTCTTTATCTGCAGGTCTTATTTTAGGAGGCATGGTGACTGCTTCAGGTGATGAGACATATATGACTGATGGTGACGTTTTCAATAGCAGTCATAAACAATGATCAACAGAACAGTGAGTTGGTGTGATTCCCGGGGCTGCTTCTGGCACCAGGGACCTTGCTCAGGAAGCACTTTGTATGCGACCCAGCATTTGATCTTTGCCTTGTTCCCATAGTCTAGGCATCATATCTTTCTATAAACGTCACACGTGGTGATGCAGACAGAGCAAACTCCCTGGACAAATTCACACTGTGTGAAGCTGAGTTCAGGTGGGCCTGGGTTTCAAGGAGCAAGTGAGGCTCCCTTCCCCCAGACGTCTGTGGGTGGTTGTGGTCTCTTGGGCTCTGATCACGTGCCACCTACCAGCTGTGGCTTGTCCTCTCCTCGAGTGAGGCTTATGATGGCCTTCCCAGGTCAGGGAACACTGAAGCCTGCTGCCCTTAGATATCTCAGTTTGGCAACTAGTTAAATTCCTGGAAAAGGCTAGCATCCTGAGGTCTAGTTGTTTACAGTTCTGACGAAGGGAGAATATCCCAAACTTCTCCTATGCTAATTTTAAGTCTTAAAACAGCAGTGCCTGCCAAAAAGCCTGCTGGTCCTGGGAAAAACCCTTAACTACAAATAGGCTGTTATTATTGCAAAGGGAAGGCCAGCCAGTGTAGCATGAGGTCGACCTTAAATGTCACTTGTTATTTTACTTGGGGGATCTGGCACCGGCTGATGCAATCGCATTATCTCCGATGCACCTGCTCACAGAGAACGCCCGGTGATGGCAGTCAAAGCCAGCCGATGGCAGTCTCTCAGTAGATGGCAAACAGACTCCATTCTTGAGACTTGGGCTTGCTGCTTTTAAAAAATATATTTTATTTTTACTTATTTATTTGAGAGATGAAGAGGCAGAGAGAGAGAGAGAGAATAGGTGCACCAAGGCCTCTGGCCACTGTACACTAATCCAGATGCATGCACCATCTTGTGCATCTGTCCTATGTGGGTCCTGGAGAATTGAACCTGGGTCCTTTGGCTTTGTAGGCAAGCACCTTGACCACTAAGCCATCTCTCCAGCCCAGGCTTGCCTTTTTTTTAAAAAATATATATTGCCGGACGTGGTGACGCACACCTTTAATCCCAGCACTTGGGAGGCAGAGGTAGGAGGATTGCCGTGAGTTCGAGGCCACCCTGAGATTTCCAGGTCAGCGTGAGCTAGAGTGAAACCCTACCTCGGAAAACCAAAAATAATAATCATATATATATATATATATATATATATATATATATATATATATATATATATATTATTTATTTGAGAGAAAGAGGCAGAGATAGAGAGAGAGAAAATGGGAGTGCCTCTTTTTAATTCAATAGTGTATCATCACTATGAGAAGTCAATTAGAGGGCTGGAGGGATGGCTTAGCAGTTAAGGCGTTTGCTTTCAAAGCTAAAAGATCCCAGTTCAATTCTCCAGGACACATGTAAGCCAGATGCACAAGGGGGCGCATGCATCTGGAGTTTGTTTGCAGTGGCTGGAGGCCCTGGCATGCTCATTCTCTCCCTCTCCCTCTCTCTCTACTTCTTTCTCTCTCTTAAATAAATAAATAAATAAATAAATAAATAAATAAATAAATAAAATACATTAAAAAAAGAAAAGTCAATTAGAAATTATTCCATCTGAGTCTGTAACCTTAATTTGGGTCTTTAAACTTGCTGCCAAGAAAAATAGCAGTGTTTGACTTTGAACCCTGCTAGTAAAACTGATGGGATAGAGTATCCAGTAGGCTGGGGCTGGGGTCACCTGGGGCAGGTGCCTTAGCTCCTAAGCCGCCATCTTCTCATCTCAAATTGAGCTCCCGGTATCTACTGTGCAGGGTCCACCCCTCAGGAAACACCCAGTTCCCTGCACAGGGCCCAGCATGCAGCAGGTGCTCAATAATTGCTCACCTGTCAATCAGTTATGTTATGGTGTGTGCTGAGTGTTCACCAAGACAATTTCACAAGCTGGAGACCAGGATGCAGAGTTCCCCTACATAGAGTCCTGACTGATGACACTTCTGCTCCCAACTATGTCATCCCAAACACATTTGTTGATGATTAATGTCTGTCTTCTTTCAAAGGCTTCCTACATACCAGGTGCTCTGCAAACTTTGTATCTCCAATGTGTCTCAGTCCTTACTGGCACCCTATCAAGTAGGGAAACTGAGGCTGGGAGGGGTAAAAGACCTAGGCCAGATTCACACCTTGGGAAGAAGGGCTCCAGCCTGCCCCCAGACCCAGTCCTGATGGCCAACTGAGCCACAAAGGATGCTTTTCCAGTCCTTAAATAAACACACTTGCCATTTTGCTGGCAGCTGTCTCTGTATCAGGTCTAATTTTGGAAACATTGTCACAATGAGAATCTTCTGTTCCAACTTGAAAGGGCGTCTGTGCGTGCCGGCACACATTCCGGGATGGAAAAGTTGTGCTTTGATCGCATCCTTTTTCCCCCTGGTGAGCACACAAACTGGGCTCAAAGGATGCCTCCAGGCACCGGATCTCAGAAATCTCCAGCCAGCATCCTAATCTGTCTCCCTGGATTCACCACCAGGGGCTGCTGTGGTCCAGCCCAAGTTATAAGTGCCTGAGACAGGGAGACCTCCACCAGAGTCCAGCTCTCAGAGGGTACACTGCAAAAAACCCTCTGTGGCTGCATAACTTCAACCCACGGACAGAGGACCCAACCCCAGATGAGCCAGGTTGTTGTATTACTGGCTTCTCCCAGTGGGAAGCTTTCCTCTGCCTCTGCCTCTGTTCTCCCATCTGCAAACCTGCTTCTTCCCACCCAATGTGCTATTGCCACTAGTCCTTGACTTTGCATTTCCAATGGTTTCATGCACTCATTCAGAAGAGGAGTGTTCTGTGTACTGAAAATAAATTCAGAGCCGGGCGTGGTGGCGCACGCCTTTAATCCCAGCACTCGGGAGGCAGAGGTAGGAGGATAACTGTGAGTTCGAGGCCACCCTGAGACTACATAGTGAATTCAGGTTAGCTTGGACTACAGTGAAACCCTATCTCAAGAAACCAAAAATAAATAAATAAATAAATAAATAAATAAATAAATAAATAAATAAATAAATAAATTCATTGGCTTGAAAGATGGCATACAGATTAAGGCACTTGTCTGTGAAGACTAAGGACCCAGGTTTGATTTCCCAGTACCCACGTAGCCAGATGCATGAGGTGGCACATGCATCTGGAGTGTTTGCGGTGGCTGGAGGCTCTGGCGCACCCATTCTGCCTATCTCTCCCCACTAAATACATAAATAAAATATTAAAAATAAAAATAGGGGCTGGAAAGATGGCTTAGCATTTAAGGCACTTGCCTGCAGAACCAAAGGACCTCGGTTCGATTCCCCAGGACCCACGTAAGCCAGATGCACAAGGTGCACATGCATCGAAGTCCATTTGTAGTGGCTATAGGCCCTAGTGTGCCCATTCTCCCTCCATCTCTCTCTCTCCCTCTCTCTCTGACTCTGCCTCTCTCTCTCTCTCTCTCTCTCAAGTAATAAATAAAAATATCAAGCTAGGCATAGTTTCGCACGTCTTTGATCCCAGCACTTGGGAGGCAGAGGTAGGAGGATCGCCGAGAGTTCAAGGCCACCCTGAGACGACATAGTGAATTCCAGGTCAGCCTGGACCAGAGTGAGACCCTACCTTGAAAAACCAAAATAAAAATAAAAATAAAAATAAAAAAATTCAGGCCAGGTGTAGTGGCACCGACCGTTAATCCCGACACCTGGGAAAAAGGTAGGAAGATGGCAATGAGCTCAAAGTCACTCTGAAACTATATAGTGAATTCCAGGTTAATCTGGGCTAGAGTGAAACTTACCTCAAAAAACAAATTAATTAATTAGTTAATTGATTCAGGTACACTCAAGAGGCAAAGGTAGGATTACTGTGAGTTCAAGGTTAACCTGGTACTACACAGTGAGTTCCAGTTCAGCCTAGGCTGGAGTGAGACCCTACCTCAGAAAAACCAAAACATAATAAATTCAGGAGCCAGGTGTGGTGGCACGTGCCTTTCACTCTAGCACTCGGGAGGCAGAGGGAGAAGGAACACTGAGTTCAAGGCCAGTCTGAGACTACATAGTGAATTCCAGGTCAGCCTAGGCTAGAATGAGACCTTACCTTAAAAAAAAAAAAAAAAAAAAAAAAAAAAAAAAAAAAAGTAATAGGGCTGGAGAGATTGCTTAGTGGTTAAGGTACTTGCCTGCAAAGCCAAAGGACCCAGGTTTGATTCCCCAGGACCCACATAAGCCAGATGCACAAGGTGGCGCATGTGTCTGCAGTTTGTTTGCAGTGGCTGGAGGCCCTGGTGCACCCATTCTCTCTCTTCATCTCTCTACCTCTTTCTCTCTCTCTCAAATAAATAAATAAAAATTTAAAAAATAATAGCTGGGTGTGGTAGCACACGCCTTTTGTTTCAGCGCTCAGAAGGCAGAGGTAGGAGGATCGCCGTGAGTTCAAGGCCACCCTGAGAGTACATAGTGAATTCCAGGTCAACCTGGGATAGAGCAAGACTCTACTTGAAAAAAATAAAAACAAAAAAAAAACATAATAATACTAATAAATTCAAAGTCTACAGAGATGGCTTGGCCATTAAAGTCACTTGCTTGCAAAGCCTGACTGCCCAGACTTGATTCCCCAGTTCCAATGTAAAGCCAGCTGCACAAAGTGGTGCATGTGTCTGGAGTTCATTTTCAGTGGCTAGAGGCCCTGGTAGGAGGAGTAGTGGTGTATGTATGTGGGTGGAGTGCATGTTTGCGTGTATGCATGTTCATATGTGTGCGAGAGCATATGTGTGTGGTGGCTAGAGGTCAATGCTAGGTGTCTCCCTTTATCAATCTCTTGAAACAAGGTGTCTTCCAGAAGCCAGAGCTTATCAATTTAAGTAGTCTAGCCCCAGGGATCCCAAATGCTGGGATTACAGGTACATACCACCATGCCTACCATTTACATGGGGCTGGAGATCCAAACTCATTTCCTCATGCTTGTGTAGCCAGGGCTTTAACCATTTAGTCATTTCCACAGCCCATATTTTTTTAAGTTGTTTTTTTTTTTCTTTTTGTTTTTGTTTTTCGAGGTAGGGTCTCGCTCTAGCTCAGGCTGACCTGGAATTCACTATGTAGTCTCAGAGTGGCCTCGAACTCATGGTGATCCTCCTACCTCTGCCTCCCGAGTGCTAGGATTAAAGGCGTGAGCCACCACATCCGGCTTTTTAAATTTTTTTAATTAATTTATTTATTTGCAAGCAGAGAGAGAGATAGAGGGGAGACAGACAGAGAGAGAATGGGCGTATCAGGACCTCTAGTCACTGCAAATGAACTCCAGATGTATGTGCCCCCTTGTGCATCTGGCTTATGTGGGTGCTGGGGCATCGAACCTGGGTCCTTTGGCTTCCCAGGCAAGCGCCTTAACCGTTAAGCCATCTCTCCAGCCCCCCAGCCCATATTTTTTTAAGCAAAGAAAATTTCAGAAACCCTCGCAGAATTAGCGTGCATCTCAGAAAGATGCCCTTTTGTATTGCCATATGCAGGGCGTTCAAGCCCTTACTCTGCCACCTAGTGGCATCACCAAGGCCTGGCCTTCATTCCAGCATCTAGTGCAAACCTACCATGGCTGGCACTGGGCTAATCAATGGGAAAGAAGGTGACCAGAAGAGGCAAGGTCCCACCTTTCATGAATCTGCCTATCAGTTTATCATTTCGGTGGTGCTTCAATCACTTGGTAAGGACATTGTGCAACCCCCATGTAGTTAGGGTCGTAGCAGTGGTGGCGCACACCTTTAATCCCAGCACTCAGGAGGCCAAGGTAGGAGGATCACTGTGAGCTCCAGGCCAGCCTGGGCTAGAGGGAGACCCTACCTTGAAAAACAAACAAACAATACCTGATAGTGTCATAGCAGCAACACAGGCCAACCAGTACTCCAAATTAACAAGTCTCTGCTCTTATTTCCAGGGATCAGCGATGGGCCCTTGGAAAACCACTACAGACTAAAGCAGTTCCACTTCCACTGGGGAGCAGTGAACGAGTGGGGATCAGAGCACACAGTGGATGACCATGTGTACCCAGCAGAGGTCCGTAGATGCCAGATCTATCACAAAGTAACCAGCCCTCAGTGCCCAGATCTACCACAGGATGACCAACTCCTCCCAGTACCCAGAGCTACCAAAGGGTGACCAGTCCTCCCCACCCCCATGCCTGCACCGCCAGTGCCCAGGTGTGAAGAATTTGGGGGGGGGGAAACCAGGGCTTCTCATACTCAAAGTAGAACAGTTAATGCCACTTGAACCACTTAATCACATCCCTGTCCTAAGCTATTGGTCCACTGAGGAACAGAAACTCCAGGTTGAGGGAGAGATCCTGTCTCAGGGAAATATGCCAATGAGTGATGAGAGATAGTCTCCTCTGGCTTCCAGAGGTACTGATGGAGCATGTGAATCTGCTCATGTGCACACACACACACACACACACACACACACCACATACTCTACATACACACCAAAAAAAGGAGGTGCTGGAGAGATTGCTAAGTGGTTAAGAAACCTTCCTGCAAAGCCTAACACTCTTGGTTTGATTCCCCAGTACCCACGTAAAGCCAGATGCACAAAGTGGTGCATGCATCTGAAGCTCATTTGCAGTAGCTGGAGGCCTTGGCTTGCCCATTCTCTGTCTCTGTCTCTCTCTCTCTTTCTTGCTCTCTCTCTCTCCTTGCAAATGAATAAGTACAATAAAAAATTTAAAAAAATTTTTAAAGAGCCAGGAGCTGGGCGTGGTGGCGCACGCCTTTAATCACAGCACTCAGGAGGCACAGGTAAGAGGATCACTGTGAGTTCGAGGCCACCCTGAGACTACAGATTGAATTCTAGATCAGCTTGAGTGAGACCCTACCTCGAAAAACCAAAAATTAAAAATTAAAAAATAAAAGAGCCAGGTAGGGCTGGAGAGATGGCTTAGCAGTTAAGGCACTTGCCTGTAAAGCCTAAGACCCCGGTTCAATCCCCCAGGACCCACGTAAGCCAGATGCACAAGAGGGTGCATGCTCTGGAGTTTGTTTGCAGTGGTGGAGGCCCTAGCATGCCCATTCTCTATCTCTCTTTCTCTACCTACCTACCTATTTTTGTATCTCTCTCTCAAATAAATAAATAAAAATAAAATTTTTTAAATAAAAGAGCCAGGTGTGGTAACCCACCCTTTAATCCCAGCACTTGGGAGGCAGAGGTAGGAGGATCATCATGAGTTTGAAACCACCCTGAGACTACAGAGTGTATTCTAGATCAGCCTGAGCTAGAGTGAAACCCTACCTTGAAAAACCAAAATAAATAAATAAATAAATAAATAAATAAATAAATTAAAAAATTAAAAAGATAGAAATTACTTGCTGGTGAGAGTCCATGTTTTAATCTGATTGCAAATGACTAAACTACCCATTTCTGTCCCATGAACTCAAAGCAATTCTCTCCCTTTGTCCCTTCTTCCTTACTCTTCTTCCAGGAACATGAGGCTCTTATCACCTGTGGTATGGGGGCTCCTGAGTGCCACCAAGAGTGTACTGACATTGTGACATGACATGACACATAGCTGTACCAGACATAGAGCAGAGTGACTGCCATTTCTTGCTACCTCATGACACATTTTCAATTTTCTTCCTATTGTGTTTCAGCTGCATTTGGTTCACTGGAATTCCACAAAATACACAAATTACAAGGACGCTGTGGTGGGGGAGAATGGCCTGGCCGTGATAGGTGTGTTTCTAAAGGTAATGCCAGCTGGGCGTGGCTCTCCCACGGAGACAGCAGTGTGCGGTGGTGAAGAACAAAGGTGTGCACCCCCCGAGCTAACATTGGTGTCTGTGCTATGCAGCTTGGGGCCCATCATGAGGCTCTGCAGACGCTGGTGGACATCTTGCCGAAAATAAAGCACAAGGTAAGAGACAGTAAAAGCAGCAAAGCCATGGGCTGGACGTGGTGGTGAACGTCTTTAATCCCAGCACTCGGGAGTCAGAGGTACGGGTACGAGGATCACTGTGAGTTGGAGGCCACCCTGAGACTACATAGTGAATTCCAGGTCAGCCTGAGCTAGAGTGAGACCCTGCCTTGAAAACAAATTATTAAAGTAATGGCTTGCTTGGAAGGAAGAACAAAGCATTTAGGAGAAGAACTTTGCAGAGGCGTGAGGCTCCAGTTTCTTAGAAACAGAAGTCAAGGGCCAGTTTCAGGAGTGTCCTGATGTCCTGAGCTGAATTTGGGGTAGCCCTTCACCTTTAGGAACATGCTCTCTCAGCAATGATTGTGGGAGCATATGCCTGTAATCCCAACACATGGGAAGGCAGGAAGATTGCTTCAAGTTTAAAACCAGCCTGGGTGGGCTGGAGAGATGGCTTAGCGGTTAAGGCGCCTGCCTCCTAAACCTAAGAACGCTGGTTCCAATCTCCAGGTCCCATGTTTAGCCAGATGCAAAAGGGGTGCAATGCCGCACTTGACCACAAGGGAGTGCACGCATCTGGATTTCATTCGCAGCAGCTGAGATGCTGCTGGTGCACCCATCTCTGTCTGTCTTCCCCTCCCTCTCTCTCTGTCTCTCTCTGTGTCTCTCTCCCCCACACCAAAAAAAAAACCAGCCTGGGTTACATAGTGAGTTCCAGGCTAGCCTGGCCTAGAGAGCAAGACCTTATTTCAAAAAAAAAAACAAACAAGCCAGGCATGGTGGCGCATGCCTTTAATCCCAGCACTTGGGAGGCAGAGGTAGGAGGATCGCCGTGAGTTCAAGGCCACCCTGAAACTACATAGTGAGTTCCAGTTCAGCCTGGGCTAGAGTGAGACACTACCTCAGAAAACAAACAAAAAAAAAAAAAAAAAAAAAAAAAAAAAAAAAGCTGTGGCGCATGACTTTAATCCCAGCACACACAGGCAGAGATAGGAGGATCGCTGTGAGTTCAAGGCTAGCCTGGGACTACACAGTGAGTTCCAGATCAATCTGGGCCAGAATGAGACCCTACCTTGAAAAAAACAAAAACAAATAACAACAACAAAACCCAAAAACAAGAAAGGGGACTGGGAATGTAGCTCAGTTGGTAGAATGCTTACCTAACTTGAATGAGGCCCTGGGTTTGAACCCCCACATCACATAAACCAGGTAGTGGCTCAGGCCTGTAATCCAAGCACCTGGGAAATGGGATGTAATGACCGGATGTTCATTGTCATCCTTAGCCACACAGTGAGTTGGTGGTCAGCCTGGGCTACGTGAGGCCCTGTCAGGAAGAAAGGGTGGGAGGGAGAGGAAGAAGACAGAGAGAGAGAAAGGAAAGGAAAGACTGACAGCATTACTGCTGTTTGTTCTTGGGCCCCGTTTCCTCCTTAGTAAGATGAGGGTGTTATACTTATAGGGGTTCTCCTAACCCACCCATTCAGGTAGCATCCAAAAGTGTTTGGGGGCTGGAGAGATGGCTTAGTGGTTAAACGCTTGCCTGTGAAGCCTAAGGACCCCGGTTCAAGGCTCATTCTCCAGGACCCACGTAAGCCAGATGCACAAGGGAGTGCATGCATCTGGAGTTCGTTTGCAGTGGCTGGAGGCCCTGGTGTGCCCATTTTCTCTCTCTCTCTCTCTCTACCTGCCTATTTCTGTATCTCTCTCTCAAATAAATAAATAAAAATAAAACACCAGAGTGAAACCCTACCTCGCAAAACCAAAAATAAATAAATAAATAAATAAATAAATAAATAAATAAATAAAATATAAAAAAATACCTTTAAAAAAAAGTGTTTGGACTGCCACTGAGTCTGCTATTCACCTAATATTTTTTCAAAATAGATTTGCTCCTTCCTCATCTCAAGCAAGACATCCCGTAGTGATAAAGATCGGATGGTTCAGTAGGTTAGCAGGATCTGCTAGCTGAGCTTGGAGTGGGGAGAAAGGGGAGAACCCACCCCTATGGCCTTCAGGCCAGTAGCAAGGCCTGTATTACCCTGTGGGTCACTGGGCACTCCATGCACCCTGATGCAGTAGCATGGCTCAAGAGGGCAATGGGTTAATGATGTCACTTTTCGACTTTGATATGAAGTGGAAATTCCAAGGCGATGGGTTTATTTATTCAGTACCACAACAAAGAACTGGGAGGCAGAAGGAGGCAAGGTGGCCATCAAACATGGGGACAGAGGGAGGCTTCCACCTGTCTTAACAATGGTGGGAGCTGCAGTGGCCTTGCAGGAAAGTGTAGCCAGCCCTTCCTCTCAGCTCACAGGGTGTTTGATCTGCTCCTTGCTTCCCCTTGATGTTGACCTCTGGGATGGAGACACATCCCTCCCTGCTGCTCTGTCCACAGGCTCAGGAACATCTCAAGGCCAAGGTGCTGAACACCCACTTTATCCACTTCCTTGTGCTGGTTGGTTCCCAGCCAGAACAAAGCTGGGGGGTGGGATGTTTTCCCAGCCAGCTTCTGTTTCCCTCTGGGTGGGAAAGAAAAGAGCTGGCTGTGAAATATTATTGACACAGGGGACTATTTTCTTTCTCTGAAGGCTCTGGAGCCCATCTCCCTGCGTGCTGACCAAGGGGAGCTGTGGGGTCGGGGGACTTAGCTCCAGCCTCAATGCTGTTATATGGGTCTCAGGCTCCTCCCCTGAAAATAACCAGTTAGACTCCAATGGATAAAAAGATGACCTAAGGACTCAGGTTTGATTCCCCAGTACCCACATAAGCCAGGTGTACAAGGTGGCACATGCATCTGGAGTTCATTTGCAGTGGCTAGAGGCCCTGGCATGGCATGCCCATTCTATTCTCTCTCAAATATATATATATATAATTTTTTTTTTTTTTTTTGGTTTTTCGAGGTAGGGTCTCACTCTGGCCCAGGCTGACCTGGAATTAACTATACAGTCTCAGGGTGGCCTCGAACTCACAGCAATCCTCCTACCTCTGCCTCCTGAGTGCTGGGATTAAAGGCGTGTGCCACTACGTCTGGCATAAATAAAATTTTTAAAGAGACATTAAGCTGGGTGCAGTGGAGCACGCCCTTAATCGTTAGGAGACAGAGGTAGGTGAATTGCTGTGAGTTCTAGGCCATCCTGAGAATACATAGTGAATTCTAGGTCAACCTGGGCTAGAGCAAGACCCTACCTCAAAAAAAATTAATTATTCATTTGCAAGCAGAGAGGGAGAAAGAGAATGGGCACACCAGGGTCTTCCTGCCACTGCCACTGTGACACTTTGTGCATCTAGCTTTATGTGGGTACTGGAGAATCAAACTCAGACCATCAGGTTTTGCAGGCAAGCACCTTTAACCACTGAGCCATCTCCCCAGCCCACTTTCTCCTTTTTATTCAGTCTGCCCGCCCCCTCCCCAGGGAATGGCACCACCCACTGTTAGGGTGAATCCTCCCACTACAATTAACTTAATCTAGAAAATCCCTCACAGACATACCCAGAGATTTGTTTCCCTGGTGACTCTAAATCCTGTCAAGTGGATAACCAGAGATTAATCACAAAAGACCAACCAACTGCCCCCTTTCTTATCCCACTCTCCCAGTTTGCTTGTTCTCATGAGCCTCAGGTGTCCACGGTGTGAAGGTGTGAATGGTAGGTGTTTTATTTACTCTGTGTGGGCCCACACAGGCAGGTAGTTCAGCCTGTCTTGCTCACTCTGAGGCAGTCAGGCTCACTGTCACATGCTACAAGCACTATGAATGAATGAGTGAATGAAAGGTGGCATCCCGCAGGAGCTCAGAGAGGTGAGTTTCTCCCAAGCTTTTATGAAATCCATGAAGCAAACAAATATGATGTGTGAACACAGGGCCCAAGAGGAACACAGAGAGCTTGGTGTGGTCAGGAACAGATGTGGGGTCTTGGTCCCACCTGTTCCCCATGAGAGGGAAAAGCCAGGTGCAAGAGTCAGGGCATCCCCTCAGTGTGCACAGTTATGGTTGGGGGTTGCTGCTTGACAAAGAGGATTATGTGTCATAAAAGTGTAATATTTCCTAGTGCAGCTACTGTGAAAACCATTATGATGGCTTCTTAAAAAAATATTGCCGGGTGTGGTGGCGCACGCCTTTAATCCCAGCACTCAGGAGGCAGAGGTAGGAGGATTACTGTGAGTTCAAGGCCACCCTGAGACTACAGAGTGAATTCCAGGTCAGCCAGAGCTAAAGTGAGACCCTACCTTGGAAAACCAAAAATATATATATATATTGTTTTGTTTTGTTTTGTTTTAGGGCTGGAGAGATGGCTTAGTGTTAAGGCACCTGCCAACCAAGTCTAAGAACGCTGTTCAATTCTCCAGGTCCCATGTTTAGCCAGACGTAAAGTGATGCAAGGGCAGAATGCTGCACTTGCCCGCAAGGGGGCGCATTTGTCTGGAATTCGTTCTCAGCGGCTTAGAGGCCGCTGGCACACCCATTCTCTCCCTCCCTCTCTCTCTGAAAAAAAAATATTTTTAAAGGTCTTAGCAGTTAAGGGGTTTGCCTGAAAAGCCTAAGGACCCAGGTTCAATTCCCCAGTACCCACATAAGCCAGATGCATATGGTGGTACATGTGTCTGGAGTTGATTTGCAATGGTTGGAGGCCCTTGTGTGCTCATTCTCTCTCTTTCTCTCTCTAATAAATAAATCGAAATAAAATATTTGAGTCAGGAAGTGGTGGCACACGTCTTTATTTAATCCCAGCACTTGGGAGGCAGAAGTAGGAGGATCGCTGAGAGTTCAAGGCCACCCTTAGACTACATAGTGAATTTCAAGTCAGCCTGGGCTAGAGCAAGACCTTACCTCGAAAAACCAAAAAAAAAAAAAATATATATATATATTTGAGGACTGGTGGTTAAGGTACTAGACTGCAAAGCCAAAGAACCCAGGTTCAATTCCCCAGGACCCACATAAGCCAGATGCATAATGTGGCACGTGCTTCTGGAGTTTGTTTGCAGCAGCTGAAGACCCTGGCGTGTCCATTCTTTATATATCTTTCTCTCTCAAATAAATAAAATAAAGGCGTGCGCCACCACGCCCGGCTTCAAATAAATAAAATAAATAAATAATTTTTTATTTTTTTAAATTAAAAAGGCTGGAGAGATGGCTCAGAGGTTAAAGTCACTTGCTTGCAAATCCTGAAAAGCCTGGTTTGATTCTCCAGTACCCATGTAGGGCCAGATGCAGAAGGTGGTGCATGTGCCTGGAGTTCATTTACAATGGCAGGAGACCCTAGTACATGCATACTCACTCTGTGTTTCTCTCTTAAAAAACAAAAATATTAGCTGAGCGTGGTGGCACATGCCTTTAATCCCAGCACTCAGGAGGCAGAGGTAGGAAGATCACCGTGAGTTCAAGGCCACCCTGAGACTACATAGTGAGTTCTAGGTCAGCCTGGGCTAAAGTGAGACCCTACCTCAAAAAAACCAAAAAAATAAAATAAAAATAAAAATATTAAAATAAAATCAAATAGAAGCTGGAGTTAAAGCCATTGCCTGCAAAGCCTAATAGCCCAATCTTGATTTCCCATTACCCACATAAAGCCTGGGATGATGGTTCAGTGATTAAAGGCACTTGGTTGCAAAGCCTATTGACTCTTGGTTCAGTCAATTCCCCAGCCACCCATGTAAAGGCAGACAGGCATTTGTTTGCAGCGACAGTAGACCCTGGCATGCCTACACACATACATACATACACACACACACACATACACATACTCACAGACACACACATACATACATATGCACACAAGTGTAAATAAATAAATAATTAGGGCCTGGGGAGATGGCTCAGCAGATAAGGTGCTTGCCTGCAAAACCTAACAAACTGGGTTTAATTCTCCAGTACCCACATAAAACCAAATGCACAAGGTTGTGCATACATCTGGAGTTCATTTACATTCTCTGTCTCTCTTTTTTCTCACTGCTTGCAAATAAATAAATATATTTTTCAAAAAAATTAAAAAATAGGGCTGGAGAGATGGCTTAGCGATTAAGACGCTTGCCTGAAAAGCTTAAGGACCCTGGTTCAACTCCCCCGTACCCACGTAAGCCAAATGCACATAGTGGTGCATACATCTGCGGTTCGTTTGCAGTGGCTAGAGGCTATGGTGCACCCATTCTCTGCCTCTCTCTATCGGCCTCTTTCTCTCACTCAAATAAATAAATAATTTTTAAAAAATTAAAAATAGCCGGGCGTGGTGGTGCACATCTTTAATCCCAGCATTCGGGAGACAGAGGTAAGAGGATCGCCATGAGTTCAAGGCCAGCCTGAGACTACATAGTGAATCCCAGGTCAACCTGAGCTAGAGTAAGACCCTACTTTGAAAAAACAAAAAAATTAAAATTAAAAAAATTAAAATAATAATAATAATTTAGGTAGCATATATGTGCATATACCACACACGTACCATACTATATACACATACCACATTACACATATACTCACAAGTTTAACAAATGAAAGAAGGAGAGCCAGGCGTGGTGGCACACACCTTTAATCCCAGCACTCAGGAGGCAGAGGTAGAAGAATCACCATGAGTCCAAGGCCACCCTGAGACTACATAGTTAATTCCCGGTCAGCCTGGGCCAGAGTGAGACCCTACCTTGAAAAAAAAGAAAGAAAGAAAGAAAGAAAGAAAGAAAGAAAGAAGGGAAGGGAAGGGAAGGGAAGGGAAGGGAAGGGAAGGGAAGGGAAGGGAAGAGAAGAGAAGAGAAGAGAAGAGAAGAGAAGAGAAGAGAAGAGAAGAGAGAAGAGAAGAGAAGAGAAAAGAAAGAGGCCAGTCATGCTGGTGCACGCCTTTAATCCCAGCACTTTTTTTTCTTCTTCTTTTTTGATATTTCTTTTTTTTAATTATTATTATTTTTATTGACAACTTCTTTAAAAGTAGACACTATCCCATGTTATTTCCCTCCCTCCCTGGCTCACACCTTTAATACCAGAACTCAGAAGGCTGAGATAGGAAAATCATCGTGAGTTCAAGGTCAGCCTGGGCTACAGAATGAGTTCCACATCAGTCTAGGTTACAGTGAGACCCTCCCACAAGCAAAAAAACAAGTAAACAGGTTTGGAGAGATGGCTTAGCGGTTAAAGCACTTGCCTGCAAAGCCTAAGGATCCAAGTTTGATTCCCCAGGACCTACATAAGCCAGATGCACAGGTGGCATGATTCTGGAGTTCATTTGCTGTGCCTACAGGCCCTGGTGCACCCATTCTCTGTGTGTGTGTGTCAAATAAATAAATAAATAAATAAATAAATAAATAAATAAATAAATAAAATATTTGTTTAAAAACATGTAAATAATAACAAAAACACTGTAGTGCTTTTCCAGGTAAAGTATATAAAATGCATAACTGTATGATGAAAAATGTAAGTGTTGTGCTGGAGAGATGGCTTACTGGTTAAAGCGTTTGCCTGCTAAACCAAAGATTGGATCCCTGTTCGATTCTCCAGGACCCACGTTAGCCAGATGCACAAGGAGGCATGCATCTGGAGTTCGTTTGCAATGGTTGGAGGCCCTGGTGTGCCCATTCTCTCTCTCTCTCTCTCTCTCTCTCCTCCCTCCCTTTTCTCTCAAATAAATAAATAAAATATACTAAAAAATAAAAATGCAAGTGTTGAGTGGGTGTTTCCACTTTGTATAGCAGAGTCATAGCTTGCACATGTGATATGTGACAATGGTGGCTATGCAGGCATTATTTCAGTGTGTTCATCCAGCCATTGGTGCTGAGGTATGATGGAGAGGGGTTTGGCTCCTTCTCAGCTGAGCCCTGACTGGCCTGTGGTTGTCACCCTCAGGATGCAAAGGCCCCCATGGGTCCCTTTGATCCCTCCTGTCTGCTGCCCACCTGCCAGGATTACTGGACCTATGGGGGTTCCCTCACCACCCCGCCTCTGGCCGAGTCTGTCACCTGGATCATCCAGAAGACACCAGTTGAGGTGGCCCCAAATCAGGTGAGCTGGTGACTAAGTCATAGTCCTGGGGGATCACTTCTCTAAGGGTATTTTCACCAAGATGTCCCAGCATGGCATGCTGGCTGTCGTTCTTTCCTTCTCCCTTACCACCCCCAGCCCCCAAATAGGGTCTCACTCTAGCCCAGGCTGACCTGGAATTTACTATGTAGTCTCAGGGTGGCTTCAAACTCACAGTGATCTTCCTACCTCTGCCTCCCGAGTGTTGGGATTAAAGACGTGCACCACCATGCTCAGTCCTGGCTATTCCTTTTTAGTGCATTTTAGACATTGCATTGCTGAACAGGAGTCATTGAGATGGAAAGGGACAGCACAGCCACTGTTTGGACATTAGTGGGGCAGGTGGGAAAACACTGGCATCATTGCACCCTCTGATATGCATAGCTTGGGGGAGGGGCAGCATGGCCATCATGGCTTGCTGGGAAAAGTCTCTGTGACAAACACCAGAAATAACTAGAAACTGGTTCACAAGTGCTTGTCCATTGCAAGAGCTCACTAGGGGTGTGTAGAAGAACTTATCAGCCAAAAAAGAAAAAGAGGGCTGGAGAGATGGCTTAGTGGTTAAGGCATTTGCCTGAAAAGCCAAAGGACCCAGGTTCAATTCCCCAGGACCCACGTTAGCCAGATGCACAAGGGGCACACGCATCTGGAGTTCATTTGCAGCAGCTGGAGGCCCTGGCGCGCCCATTCGCTCTCTCTCTCTCTCTCTCTCTCTCTCTCTCTCTGCCCTTCTTTCTCTGTCAAATAAGTAAATAATTTTGTTTTGTTTTGTTTTTTTGAGGAAAGGTCTCACTCTGGCCCAGGCTGACCTGGAATTAACTATGTAGTCTCAGGCGATCGTCCTACCTCTGCCTCCCCAGTGCTGGGATTAAAGGCATGTGCCACCACGCCCGGCTCAAATAATTTTTTTTTTTAATACAAAAAAGAAAAGAAACACCCTGGGTGCATACCTAGAAGACTCCTTCCCTAAATGACTTCCTCAAGGCTGGCAAGTTGGTGTTGGCTATTGGCTGGCCTCAGTCCACTCCTCTGACCTCTCCATGGGTCTGCTAGAGTCATCTTAGGGACACAGATGTCTCCCCCTTCCCACCATCCCTGAATAGGTGAACCTAAAGCATAGAATGGCAGACAATGCTGTTAATGACCTTGGGAAACACCTACCCCTTCCACCGTGTTGTAGCTCACACAAGGCAAGCCCTGACTCAGAGTGGAAGGGGACTGTACCAGACAGAAGGGATGGCTGGGCATGGTGGCACACATCTCTCAGCACTTGGGAGGCAGAGGCAGGAGGATCGCTGTGAGTTCAAGGCCACCCTGAGGCTACATAGTGAATTCCAGGTCAGCCTGGGCTAGAGCGAGACCCTACCTGGAAAAACCAAAAAAATAAAAATAAAAAGACATAAGGGACACGGGGCAAGCAGCTGGATCCTCTGTACCTGCACTGGCTCACTCTGGCTAGTCTCTGTTTCAGCTGTCAGAGTTCCGTAGGCTCCTGTTCTCTGGACGTGGAGAGGAAGAGAAGGCAATGGTGAACAATTACCGCCCGCTCCAGCGCCTCATGGACAGGAAGGTTCGGTCATCCTTCCCAGGACTGCAGTCTGAATAGGGTCCTAATCTCAAGCCGATATCCAAGAAGACAAGCAGAACTGACTGAAAAGGAAGGATTTGTTAGCCAGGTTACATGTGATGCCTGAATTTAAAAAGAGAAGAAGGAGGGCTGGAGAGATGGCTTAGCAGTTAAGGTGCTTGCCTGCAAAGCCAAAGGATCCAGGTTCAATTCCCCAGGCCTCATGTAAGCCAGATGCACAAGGTGGTGCATGTACCTGGAGTTCGTTTGCAGAAGCTGGAGGCCCTGGCATGTCCATTCTTTCTCTCTCTCAAATAAATTTAAAAAAATAAAAATAAAAATACTAAAAATAAAAAGAGAAAAGAGGGGTCACTGTCTCAAACAATGTGATTTTTTTTTTTTTTTTTTTTGTTTTTCCAGGTAGGGTCTCACTCTAGCTCAGGCTGACCTGGAATTCATTCTGTAGTCTCAAGGTGGCCTCGAACTCATAGCCATACTCCTACCTTAGCCTCCTGAGTGCTGGGATTAAAGGTGTGCCACCATGCCCGGCCTAGTCAAGTGATTTTTTTTTTCATTGTGATTTTGTTTTTCCAGGTAGGGTCTCACTCTAGTCCAGGCTGACCTGGAATTCAGTCTGTATTCTCAGGGTGGCCTTGAACTCATGGCATCCTCCTACCTCTGCTTCCTGGGTGCTGGGATTAAAAGGTGTGCGCCACCACGTCTGGCTTCAATGTGATTTTTTTAAAAAATATTTTATTATTTATTTGAGAGAGAGCGAGGAAGAGGGAGATAGAGACAAAAAGAGAATGGCCATGGCAGGGCCTCCAGCCACTGCAAACGAACTCCAGATGCATGCACCCCTTTCTGCATCTGGATTATGTGGGTCCTGGAGAATCAAACCAGGGTCCTTAGGCTTCGCAGGTAAATGCTTTAACTGCTAAGCCATTTCCTCAGCCCCTCAATGTGATTTTTAAAATTTATTTATTTGTTTGAGAGAGACAGAGAGAGTAAGTATGAGCATGCCAAGACCTCCTGCCACTGCAAATGAACACCAGATGCATGTGCCACTTAGTGCAGCTGGCTTTACATGGGTACTGGGGAATCAAACCCAGGCCATCAGGCTCTGCAAGTAAGTGTTTTTAACTGCTCAACTATCTCTCTTGCCACTGCAAATGAACTCTAGATGCATGCACTACCTTGTGCATCTGGCTTTATGTGGAACTGAAGCCAGACTAGCAGGCTTCGCACACAAGTACCTTTAAGCACTGAGCTATCTCCCCAGCTCCTCAATCAGATTTTTTTGTTATTGCAAGGAACAGAAATTGCATTAAAGACATGGAAGAAGCCGGGGGTGGTGGTGCATCCTTTAATCCCAGCATTCGGGAGGCAGAGGTAGGAGGATCACCATGAGTTCAAGGCCACCTTGAGACTACAGAGTGAATTCTAGGTCAACCTGGGCTAGAGTGAGACCCTACCTTGAAAAACCAAAAAAAAAAAAAAAAAAAAAAAAAAAAAAAGGACATGGAAGAAGATAGGGACTGGACCCCTGGGACACAGGGGCATCTTGGGGTGCTAAGGCAGCCACAAGGCTGCTTTTTGATACCGGGCAAGCCTCCTATACTGAAGTTGTTGCATTTAGCCTTGCAGCACCGTTCTACTCTAATTGCACAAACATGTCTTGTTGGTCCACCACTAGGGCCATTCAGAGTTCCCAGGTGACAGAGAGGCTGGAATGAATATCTTTTGCCTCACTGTCAAGCCCAGGACTGCTGAAACAGTACTGCAGACTCTGTGGCTTAATATATGCAGAAAATATAGATGTGCAGAAAACAGCTTACAATTAAGGAATCTGGAAGTCTGAAATCAAGGTGTGAGCAGAGCTGGCTTCCTTTTAAAGCTCTGGGAAGGACCATTTTTCTTTCTTTTGTGTTTTCTTCCTTTCCCTCTTTCTCCTTCCTTCCCTTGCTCCCTCTCTCTCCCCCCTCTCTCCCTCCCTCTTTCTTTATTTTTCTTCCTTCCTTCCTTCCTTTCTTTTCTTTTCAAGATAGGGTCTCGCTCTAGCCCAGGCTGATTTGGAACCTTCTCTGTAGGCTCAGGCTGGTCTCAAACTTGCAGTGATTCTCCTTCCTCAGCCTCCCAAGTGCTGGGATTCAAAGGCATGCACAACTGTGCTGTGTCTTTTCTTTCTTTCCTTCTTTTCTTTCTTCCTTCCTTCCTTCCTTTTTCTTTTTTCTTTCTTTCTTTCTTTCTTTCTTTTTCTCTTTCTTCTTGTTTGAAACAGGGTCTTACTACATAGCCCCAGGCTAGCTGGAACTTGGCCATCTTCTTTTACCTTTACTCCTTCTCTTCTTCCCTCCCTCCCTCCCTCCCTTCTTTCCTTCCTTTTCTTTTCTTTCTTATTTGAAACAGGGTCTCACTATGTAGCCCAAGGGTGACCTGGAACTTGCTGTCCTCCTGCCTTCACCTCTCAACTTCTAGCATGACAGCCACACACCTCCATGCCAAGCTGAAGAATCCCTTCCTTTGCCCAGGGCCTTCTGCAGTCCTTGGTGTGTGTGCAGTGCCTTCTCCCATTTGTGGGTGCCATTCACTGTCACCTTCCCATCTTCCTTGAGAAAGGCCACTCCTGATTATGTGGTATCCACAGAAAATCCAAGATCATCTCCCCATTGCAACATCCTTATCCCATCAAGGAATCCATATGGCCAGGTCATATGTCCACAGAGTCAAGGACTAAAGTTTGGGGTACATTGTTCTGTCAGCAGCAGTCTCCAACTGTGAAACCCTGCAATTGGAGAAGGGGTGAGGTAAGAAGTGAGAGGGCCTTGAAAGTGCAGGAGAAGTGGCATGCCACCTGGCACTAGAACACTCCTCTGTGGCATGTCTTGAACCTGAGCCCTACTACACTGGAAAGCATGTCGCCCAGTTGGCTATCAGGCCCCTTGACTGCCTTTCTGACTTCCTCACCCAGGGGTGTTATACTGTAAGCCAGGGAGGCAAGAAGTGTCTTTAATGGGGTATCATGCCTCTCTCCTCCACAGTGGCTCGGCCCTGACTTTTGAGCCTTGGGGCCTCGGCAATGATTTCCCTACAAAATGTCCCCCTCTACTGCCTCACCCTGCCTGGCTGGGTCCTGAGCTTCCAGCCTCTGCCTGGGATTCTCTGCCCTCAGATGCGCATGTGTCTTGTGCCCCTCCCTTGGTCTCTGACAAATGACCATTTAGAGAGAGCTCATACTCTCTCACAGTCTGATCCTATCCCCTGCAGTTTCTTTTTAAATTTTTTCTTTTATTTATTTATTTGCATGGGGAGGCTGAGAGAGAGAGAGAGAGAGAGACGCTAGCCACTGCAAACAAATTCCAGATGCATATGCCGCTTCGTGCATCTATGTTTACGTGGATACTGGGGAATTGAACCCGGACTGTCAGGTGTTGCAGGTAAGCGTCTTAACCACTAAGCCACCTCTCCAAACCCCCTGCAGTTTCTTCCCATGACTTCCTTGCCCAGTATGTTCTCTGTTTCTCCTGCCCGTGTACATGGTTCATGGTCAGCCTCGTAGAATGTGAGCTCTTTGTGTAAAGACAATTTGACCCCAGGAGGGTTTAGGATGTGTCTCTAGAGTCTAGAGCAGAGCCTGACACGTAACAATCCATCGGTGAATGTTCATGTCATGAAGGAAGAGAGCTGCCTCTGAACTCCTGGGCCTGCTCTTTCTTCTAAACATTTTTTAAAGATTTCATTTTTATTTATTTATTTATTAGAGACAGAGAAAGGGAGAGAGAGAAAGAGAGAGAATGGGCGCACCAGGGCCTCTAGCCACTGCAAATGAACTCCAGATGCATGTGCATCTGACTTACATGGGACCTGGAGAATCAAACAGGGGTCCTCAGGCTTTGTAGGCATGTGCCTTAACCGCTAAGCCATCTTCCCAGCCCTGGGCCTGCTCTTTCTACCAAGGGGAGGAACTTGTGAGAAACACAGCATCATGAAGCTGAGGGAAATGCCAGGCTCAGCGTCCTTTGCGCTCTTGGTCAAGACTGCCTGTTGCTCCACCTGTTCAGTTCTATAAACCAAAAGATGTGTCCTTTCACCTCAGCCAACCTGGGTTTCTTTTTGTTTTGATTAGTTGCTCGGGGGGAGGGGAAATCCATCAATATGGTAGTTTTTACTTTTATAGCACTGTTTACCTTGGGTTGAGACATGCTTCTACAAACACTCTTATCGTGTTATCATTGAACATCACTTAACTGTCAGATACACAGCACAGAAACACGAGGAAATGCTAGTGGGTCGGCCCAGGTACATTGCATTTCATCGGGAAGATCAAGAACCAATTCATATTCTGGTCCACAAATAGCATCTCAAATCAAAGAGAGCCGGAGTAGTCCTTGGGTTGACTTTGGCAGCAGCTCACGTTCCTGTCCCCTCACCAAGTTTCCTATCATGTCAACAACCTGCAGCCGGGCAAGGCAGCGTCCTGGAGTGGCTACAGAGAGCCAGTTTGGCTTCCTGACATGCTTCCTGGCCAGCGCCCATCCCACGGCCATAAGAGCAGCAAGAAATTTGGATATCACAACCTAAAGGCCACTCTCATTTCCCAGTCACTTTGTGTGCCTTAGTACAACCTGAGTTCATAGAAGCTGGGGCTGATGGCAGAGCATCAGAGGGTATAGACATGATCAGGAGGGGATGAGATCTTCTTAGCTTCAGTTGAGACCTGAAAATTTATTTCTATTTTTATTTTTATTTATTTATTTATTAGAGACATAGAGAGGGAGAGAGAGAGTGAGAATGGGTGCACCAGGGCCTCTAAGCCACTGCAAATGAACTCCAGACACATGTGCCACCATGTGCATCTGACTTACGTGGGACCTGGAGAATCAAACCGGGGTCCTTAGGCTTTGCAGGCATGTGCCTTAACCGCTAAGCCATCTCTCCAGCCCCTGAAAATATTTTTTCAATCATCTTTATTGGTAAAAGTCAGTTACAGTATTAGAAAAGCACATTATACTTATAAACAAAAGAACTGAGAGAAGCCAGGCGTGGTGGAGCACACCTTTAATCCCAGCACTCAGGAGGCAGAGGTAGGAGGATCACCTTGAGTTCAAGGCCACCCTGACACTACAGAGTGAATTACAGGTCAGCCTCCACTAGAGCATGACCCTATCTTGAAAAGCCAAAAAATCAAAAAAAGAATAGCTCACAAAACTTGTTGGATTTGCTTTGGAATTTAACAAGAGGAGGGGCCATGTATGACTAAGATGTTACAATTTAAGCTAGAATTTCTTATTTAAGACATACTTCAAGACGGGCGTGATGGTGCATACCTTTAATCCCAGCACTCATGAAGCAGAGGTAGGAGGGTCACCATGAGTTTGAGTGAGACCCAACCTAGAAAGACAAAATAATATAAAAGATATGTTTCTTAGCTGACACTGGGATCATATGACTTACAGTCAAGTTCCACATTTGCCATCTCTTTGGCTTAGTTTCTGTCATAATTTTTTTTGTAACACAGTCATATTTTCTTTACGTTCCCTTTGGGTACAAGTAAGGAGGTTATCACTATTCTTTTCAAAGTCCTCCAACCTCTTTAAGAACTGTTCATGCACCCAGACAATTATTTTCTATCTCTGGTTCTGAATAATTCTAGACTGTTATTTAAAAAAAAAAACACTTTTGGGGGCTAGAGGTTAAGGCACTTGCCTACAAAAATCAAAGGACTCAAGTACAATTCCCCAGGATCCACATAAGCCAGATGCACAAGGTTGCACATGCATCTGGAGTTTGTTTGCAGTGGCTGAAGGCCGTGGTGTGCCCATTCTATCTGCCTCTTTCTCTCCCTCTCTCTGTGGTGGTTTGATTCAGGTGTCCCCCATAAACTTAGGTGTTTTTTTTTTTGTTTGTTTTGTTTTGTTTTGTTTTGTTTTGTTTTGTTTTTTTGGTTTTTTGTGAGGTAGGGTCTCACTCTGGTCCAGGCTGACCTGGAATTCACTATGTAGTCTCAGGGTGGCCTCAAACTCTCAGCGATCCTCCTACCTCTGCCTCCCGAGTGCTGGGATTAAAGGCGTGCACCACCATGCCTGGCTTTAAATATTTTTTAAATTCTTTTTATTTTTTATTTTTGGAGAGAGACAGAGAGGGAGAGGGAGACAGATAGAGATGGGCGTGCCAGCAGTCTCTCAGCTGCTGTGAATGGACTCCAGATGCGTGCGCCCCCTTGTGGGCAAGTGTGGCATTGTGCCCTTGCGATATTTTGCATCTGGCTAAACATGGGACCTGGAGATTGGAACTGGGTACTTAGGCTTAGCAGGCAGGCGCCTTAACCGCTAAGCCATCTCTCCAGCCCAACTTAGGTGTTCTGAATGCTAGGTTCCCCAGCTGATGGCAATTGGAAATTAAAACCCCTAGAGGCAGTGTAATGTTTGGGGGTGGGCTTATGGGTGTTATCAGTTTCCTCATGCCAGTATTGGACACACTCTCCTGTTCCTGTTGTCCACCTGATGTTGGCCAGGAAGAGATGTCCACCCTTTGCTCATGCCATCATTTTCCCTGCCATCCTGGAGCATCCCCTCTAGTCTGTAAGCCAAAATAAACCATTTTTTTCCCAAAAGCTGCTCTTGGTCGGGTGTTTTCTGCCAGCAATGTGAACCTGACTGCAATAGTAAAGTGGTACCGAGGAGTGGGATTGCTGCTAGACACCTGACTGTGTGGCTTTGGCCTTTTGGAGCTGATTTTCAAGAAGAATGTGGAAGGATTTGAAACCTTGGCCTAACTTACAGCCTTGAAGTGCTGTAAGTACAGCTTGATGGACTATTCTAGTCAAACTTAGACCTGAATGTAGTAAGAACTATTGACTGTGAGGTTTGGTTTGTGAGGGTGAGAAAGAGCTTTGCCTGGACTGGGCTAGAAACAGTTTGTGTGAGAGGCTTGCTGTTATGCCCATGTCCTGAGAACTTGTGCAGGGTTGCATTGCATAGAAATGGACTGGTGTGAGCAGAGGGTTATGGCACAGAAAGAAATGTTTAGGCCGAAACTGTTGCCTGATTAGCTGCAATTGAGAGATTATAACCATTGAGATTGAGCCAGCTGACCTGCATTGGGACAACAGAAAGAATATAGACTCTTTTGAAGGGGCCTGAATGCTCAAGGAGTGTCCTGTTCTTCAAAGTCTGCTTTATGCACCCCTGGATTAACAAATTGGCACCCTACCTGTTATTATAGAGTATAAGAAATGCAGGAAAGAGAGGATCATTGAATTTGCAACATGGCCTTGTGGTTTGGAAATGGCCATGGACAGTGTGAAGCAGGTTTTCTGGATGCCTGCATGGAGACCTGATGGGGCCCTGAGGATGAACCATGGGTTGCAGTGGAGATGCTGTAGCCACGAGATGGCTGCTAAGAAGAGCTGCTGGCCCCAGATGATGTTTTCCAGGACTGTGAGTAGCCTAGCTGGAGGGGTGGAATTGGAACTCCAGAGACTTGTTGCTGGTTAGAATTATTGGACTTGGAGACTTTTCACTGACTAGAGTTGTTGGACTTGAAACTACAGAGTTTGATGTTTGCCATGTTTAAATCTTGTATTGGTTGAATATTTGTTTGCTTTACCCAATGCCATCTTTTGCAGTATGAATGTTTATTCTGTGCCATTATGGGTTTGGGGGGCATTTTTTTGGTATTATGGCTCAGCTAAAAGACCTTGGATTATAGGGATGTTTGAATTTCATTAGGATTGATAAGAACTATGGGAACTTTTAAAGTTGGACTGAATGCATTGTATTTTTTATCATGTATTGTTATAAGTCTATGGGAGACAAGGGCGGAATGTGGTAGTTTGATTCAGGTGTCCCCCATAAACTTAGGTGTTCCGAATGCTAGGTTCCCAGCTAATGGAGATTTGGGAATTAACACCTCCAGGAGGCAGTGTATTGTTGGGGATGGGCTTATGGGTGCTATAGCCACCTACCCTTTGACAGTGTTTGGCACACTCTCCTGTTGCTATTGTCCACCTTATGTTGGCCAGGGGATGATTTCCACCCTCTGCTCTACCATAGTTTTTCCTTGCCATCCTGGAACATGCCCTCTAATTTGTAAGCCAAAATAAACCCTTTTTTCCCAAAAGCTGCTCTTGATTGGGTGATTTCTGCCAGCAATGTGAACCTGACTGCAACACACACTCTTTCTCTCTCTCAAATCAATTAAATTAAATTAAAAATAAGTAAATAGATAAATAAATAAATAAATAAATAAATAAATAAATAAATAAAACCTTTTTGTTGTTGAAAAGATTAGTTAGGTTTTCTTGTTTTCCCCCTAAATTCCTGCATCTCTGAATCCTACTGCTGAAAGTCATAATCTCTGAGAATACTCACTGTGAAGCTTGGGCGTTTGCTCATGTTCTGTTTTGCAAAGTTGTTTGAGAGAAGCTTTGTTATGGTCTTCCATCTTCGTCTCTTAGCATTAAGAGCCATGTTAATGTCAGCTCCAGAGTTTTCCATTATATGCTGTACTTCAACACTCACAGCTCCAGCCTTTTCTGAAGATGGCCTTTTCTTTCTACACTTAGAAATTCTTAGATTCCATACTTTAAGAGCCTTCTCTAGATCACTATCTTTACATCACTTGATATTCTTCATTAAAGTCAAAGACTTTAATGCTGAGAAGATGGCTTAGCAGTTAAAGGTACTTGCTTATAAATCCTGATAGTTTAGGGTTGATTTCCGAGGACCCACATAAAGCCAGATGCCCAAAGTAGTGGATGTACCTGGAGTTTGTTTGCAGTGGCAAGAGGCCCTGGCATATTTTCTCTCTCTTTCTCTCTCTCTCTCTCTCCTTGAGACAGAGGTAGGAGGATCGCTGTGAGTTTGAGGCCAGCCTGAAACAACATAGTGAGTTCCAGGTCAGCCTAGACTAACACAAGACCCCACCTCAATAAACCAACCAAACAAAAAAATATAAAAAAAATTTATATTTTCGGGAGGCAGAGGTAGGAGGATTGCCAAGAGTTGGTGGTGTTAATTCCATGCCTTTAACCCCCTGCATTCGGGCGTGGTGGTGCATGGCAGAGGCAGATAGGAGGATCACTGGGAGTTCAAGGCCACTCTGAGAATATAGAGTGAGTTCCAGGTCAGCCTGGGCTAGAGCAAGACCTTACCTCGAAAAAAAAAAAAAATTAATTTTGTCTCTAAAAAATTAAAGACTTAGCTGGGCGTGGTGGCACACACCTTTAATCCAAGCACTTGGGATGCAGAGGCCACCCTGAGAATCAGAGTGAATTTCAGGTCAGCCTGGGCTAGAGCAAGACCCTACCTCAAAAACAAAACAAAACAAAAAAATTGAAGACTTTAAAATGCAAATTCTCCATCGGTGGTAGCATCACAGATTTTCCAGTACACTTTCTTCCACAGGAAGACATGTTTAGGTGCCCTCTCCACTCCAAGGAAGGGTTATGTCAAAATGGCGACCACCTCCATATAATTCATAAAGAACCATTTGACATGAAACAGGGACATTTTTAATGCTGTGACAAGTTGTTGCTGGACTATGTGTGCCTTCTTTTGCTCCACGCAGCTCTATATTCTTCAAAAAACTATCTTGGCCAGGCATGGTAACACATGCCTTTAATCCTAGTGCCCAGGATGTTGAGATAGGAGGATAACTGTGAGCTTGAGGCTAGCATGAGACTACATAGTAAATTCCAGGTCAGCCTGAGCTAGAGTGAGACCCTACCTCAAAAAAAATTTTAATTATATATATATATACACACACACACACACACACACACACATATAATTTCTTGGGTTGGAGAGATTGCTCAGTGGTTAAAGGTGCTAACTATCAATATCTAACGACCCAGGTTCAATTCCCCAGTACCCATATAAAGCCAGATGCACAAATTGGTGCATGAATCTGGAGTTCATTTGCAGTGGCAAGAGGCTCTGGTGTACCCATTTCCTCTCTCATTCTCTCTTATCGCAAACAAATAAAAATATTTTTAAAATATTTCTTGGGCTGGATGGATGGCTTTGTGGTTAAGGTGTTTGCCTGCAAAGCCAAAGGACCCAGGTTTGATTCCCCAGGACCCACATAAGACAGATGCACAAGGAGGTACATGTGTCTGGAATTTATTTGCAGTGGCTGGAGGCCCTGGCGCAACCATTCTTCTCTCTCTCTTCCTCTTTCTCTGTCAAATAAATAAAAATAAAATATTTTTTTTAATATTTCTTGAGGGCCAGAGAGTGGCTTAGTGGTTAAGGTGCTTGCCTGCAAAGCCAAAGGAATTTGGTTCAATTCTCCAGTACCCATGTAAGCCAGATGCACAAGGAGGCGCATGCATCTGGAGTTCGTTTGCAGTGGCTGGAAGCCCTGGCATGCGCCCATTCTCTCTCTCTCTCTCTCTTTCTGCCTCTTTCCCTCTCTCAAATAAATAATAAGATATTTAAAAATATTTCTTGAGCAGGGTATAGTGGTGCACGCCTTTGATCCCAGCACTTGGGAGGCAGAGGAGGTAGGAGGGTCGCCATGAGTTCAAGGCTGCCCTAAGACTATATAGTGAATTCCAGGTTAGCCTGGGCTAGAGTGAGACCCTACCTTGAAAAAGAAAAAAAGAATTTCTTGCCGGGCGTGGATGGCACATGCCTTTAATCCCAGCACATGAGCGGTTTAGGCAGGAGCATTGTTGTGAGTTAGAGGCCAGCCTGGGACTACATAGAAAGTGCCAGGTTATCCTGGGCTAGAGTAAGACCCTGCCTTGAAAACAAACAAACCAAAAAGTCAGAACAAATGTACTCGCTTACAGTTCTGGAGATCAGAAGTCAAAATTGCTCACTGAGCTGAAGCTGAGGTGTTGGTGGTAACTCTGGGAGGCTCCAGGGAGAATTATTTTCTGTTCATTTCCAGCTGCTAGAGGTGCCAGCCTCTTCCCAGGTCGGGAGCCTTGCCTTCACCTTCAAAACCTACAGCCCAGTGTCTCCCAGGGTTTCTGCCTATGGCACTGACCCACCTGCCTCCCTCTTACAAAAGAAGGAGCCTGTCATGACACACTGAGCCTCTGAATAATCCAAAATCATGGAAAAGACTTTTCACACTTCTCAGGATTGGCCGGTGGACACCTTGGGCCATTCTCCAGCTCTCCTCTGGATAGATGCATATCCAGCCCCTGGCAGCTGCTGCAACCTTGATGTTGGTCCACTCTGGGAATGGACAGGATGAGGCAGCCTGGGACTGCACAAGGGGTCACCTGGGGGTGGGGCATTTTGAAAACACTCTAGAGCAGCATTGCCCTGTATCACTCTTGGTGGTGATAGAATGTTCTAGACCTGCACTACACATACAGCAAAGTCGGTAGATGTATCCCCCAAGTTCCCAAAATGTGTTTAAAACAAATAAGGAATGGTCGGGCGTGGTGGCACACACCATTAATCCCAGCACTTGGGAGGCAGAGGTAGGAGGATTGCCATGAGCTTGAGGCCACCCTGAGACTACATGGTGAATTCCAGGTCAGCCTGGGTTAGAACGAAACCCTACCTTGAAAAAACAAAACAACAGCAACAACAAAACAAAAAATAATAATAATAAGGAATGGAATGGACAATTTACTTGACTTGTATTAGCTGAGATTTAAAAAATGGGGTGCGGCCAGTGGCCACCATCCTTTCCTATCAGGGTGTTACTTAGAGGGGCTTACACACATGTGAGAAAACACTGATGTGACACATTTCTGTGTGTAACTCCTCCACTTACAGAAGTCACCTTGCTGTCCATCTGAGACCAGAGGCAGGGCACAGAGTCACATGGGTGTCACCTCCAGCATCCCTGTGACTTACTGGAATACTCAGGAGGTTGGACATGTCAAAACACACTGACAGGAGTACAGAGGTCACAGAAAAACCGAGCAGAGCCGGGCGTGGTAGCACATGCCTTTAATCTCAGCACTTGGGAGGCAGAGGTAGGAGGATTGCCGTGAGTTCGAGGCCACCCTGAGACTACATAGTGAATTCCAGGTCAGCCTGGGCCAGAGTGAGACCCCACCTCAAAAAAAAAAAAAAACCCAGAGCAGAAGGATAAATTTACTTAGTTTGCTCAGTGGTAGACCCGACACACAGCTCTCTCTTGACCCTTCCTCAGCTGCATCATGTACATGTACCTCGAAGACAGTGTCATAAGGAAGTCTACCCTTCACTAAGGCCCATGGTATGTGATTCAATCTCAATAAAATCACTGAGGTTTTTTTTTTTTTTCTTTTCATTGCTGGGCATGGAACCAACTCAGAGTGTCATGTATGCTGAGCAAGTGCTCTACCATTGAGCTGCATCCCCAACACATCAAGATGTTTAAAATACAGAGGTAGGAGGATCATTGTGAGTTCAAGGCCACCCTGAGAATACAGACTGAATTCCAGGTTAGCTTGGGCTAGAGTGAGACCCTACATTGAAAAACCAAAAAAAAAAAAAAAAAAAAAAGGTTTAAAATAAAATTGCACAAAAAATAAGAAAAAATCAAAGTGGAAGAGGGATGAGTTGGGAAGAAGAGGGGCTTAGTGAAAGTGGGATGAGGCGGGAGGACAAGAGAAGGGGATTATGATAAAAATTATGCAGATGGACTGGAGGGATAGCTTATTGGTTAAGGCACTTGCCTGCCAAGCCAAAGGACCAGGTTTGATTCCCCAGGTGGAGCATGCATCTGGAGTTCATTTGCAGTGGCTGGAGGCCCTGGAGCACCCATTCCCTCTCTCTCTCAAATAAATAAAAAATATTTAAGAATATATATGTGTGCAGGGCTGGAGAGATGGCTTAGTGGTTAAGGTGCTTGCCTACAAAGCCAGAGGAACCAGATTCGATTCTTCAGGACCCACATAAGCCAGATGCACAAGGGGGCACATGCATCTGGATCTTGTTTGCAGCAGCCAAAGGCCCTGGTGCACCCATTCTCTGTGTCTCTTTCTCTACCTGCCTATTTCTCTGTCTCTCTCAAATATAAATATGCAGATATAAAAATTGTGAAAACTATTAAATTAGCTTTTACAATGTGTCTTTCAGGGCTCAGTGGGTAAAGTGCTTACAACAAAAGTAGAAGAACCTGGTTTTGGATCCCCAGGACATACATAAAAGCCCAATGTGATAGTAATCCAAGCATGGGGGGCAGAGGCAGGAGGATCTCTGGGGCTTGCTGGCTAGCTAATCTAGCAAAATCAGTGAGCTCCAGCTTTAATGAGAGACCTTGTTTCAACAACAACAACAAATAATAATAATAATAATAATAATAATAATAATAATGAAGGTGGATGGGCTGGAGAGATGGCTCAGAGGTTAAGGCGCTTGCCTGCAAAGTCTAAGGGGCAGAGTTTGATTCCCCAGTACCCACATAAAGCCAGATGCACAAAGTGGAGCATTCATCTGAAGTTCATATGCAGTAGTTAAAGGTCCTGGCATGCCCATTCTCTCTCTCTCTCTCTCTTTCTCATTGCAAATAAATTTAAAAAAAATTTTTTTTTTGGTTTTTCTTCAAGGTAGGGTCTCACTCTGGCCCAGGCTGACCTGGAATTAACTGTTTAGTCTCAGGATGGCCTTGAACTCATAGTGATCCTCCTACCTCTGCCTCCCTAGTGCTGGGATTAAAGGTGTGCACCACCATGCCAGGCAAAAAAACATTTTTTTTTTTTTTTTTTTTTTTGATGTAGGGTCTCACTCTAGCCCAGGCTGACCTGGAATTCACTATGGAGTCTCAGGGTGACCTCGAACTCATGGCTATCCACCTACCTCTGCCTCCTGAGTGCTGGGGTTAAAGGCGTGAGCCACCACACCCGGCTTAATAAAAAAAAATTTTTTTTTTTTATTTTTCAAGGTAGGATCTCACTCTAGTTCAGGCTGACCTGGAAATCACTATGTAGTCTCAGGGTGGCCTCAAACTCATGGCAATCCTTCTACCTCTGCCTCCCAAGTGCTGGGATTAAAGGCGTGCACTACCACACCCAGCTAATAAAAATATTTTTAAAAAATAAGGTAGAGGGGCTGGAGAGATGGCTTAGCAATTAAAGCTCATGCCTGCGAAGTCCAAGGACCCAAGTTCAATTCTCCAGGTCCCACGTAAGCCAGATGCACATGGTGGCACATGCATCTAGAGTTTGTTTGCAGTGGCTACAGGCCCTGGCATGCCCATTCTCACTCCCCCCCCCCCCATCTCTAAATAAATAAATAAATAAAAATTTTTAAAAATAAGGTAGAGAAGCCAGGCATAGTGGCGCACGCCTTTAATTCCCAGCACTCGGAAGGCAGAGGTAGGAGGATAGCCGTGAGTTCGATGCCAGCCTGAGACTACATCATGAATTCCAGGTCAGCCTGGACTAGAGCGAGACCCTATCTTGAAAAAAAAAAGGTAGAGAGCAATTGAGGAAGACGTACAACATCACCCTCTGTCCTCCACTTGTGTGCCTCCACACATATGAATTTACACACACACACATACACACATATGCCAACCATAAGAAGTGTCTCTTCCCAGTTATCTAGTCTAGTACCAGAGGGTGCTACATGAGCAACTGGGGGAAAATGTCCGACATTGGTCCAAACAACTTGCAGTCTAAGATACCCAGCAGGAAACAACTTGATGTAATGCTCATACAAGTGCAGTAGTGGCAAACAGCCATGATGGGTAACCAACTGCTCTTGATTTGGCTAACAGATCCACTCAGTGGAATGGAACTCATTGCTGGAACTGGGAAATAAGTCAAAATCAGGTACAAAAAATAAGCTCAGTCTCCAAGAGCAAGATACCACCAAATGTGGGCTAGAAGAGAGCCAACACATATAAAATTCCCTCCAAAATATAGATGGTCATCCCTTCTACCTAGTACTAACTTTTCTCTCCATTGGAGAATTTGCTTATCTTTTTTCAGGTGGACAACGAACCTGAAGGGAGGATCAGCTAACCACACCTCACCAGGGCCCCAGCTGAAACCATAGAACAACGCAGGGGAAGGGCAAGAGTTCAGCATTCATGGCGATCATGACACCAGAAAAAAGCTGAAGGAGATAAACACAGAGAACATCCAACTCCAACTAAGCCAGAGATCCAGAGACACAGAGGCTCCCAAAACCTCATCACTGAAACAGAACTAAAATGACCCCAATGTGGCTCAGGGAAACTCACGGAAGAGGGGGCGGAAAGATTGTTAGAGTCACAAGTTGGGGCATTATGCACAGAGACTGGGGCATACCCCCCAGAATCTTGACTAACCTCACAATGCATGACCCACACTCCCCATTGATGAGGGTCCCTTTGAAAGTGGGAGGACAGGGAGGAGGACAATGGAACCAATACTATGAATGTAAAATCAAAATAATATAAATAAATAAAAAAAAAAAAAAAGTGTCTCTTCCAAGCAGATCATGGTCATCAGTTGTGCTGGCCGAGAGCATTGACCAGAAGAAGTGGAACTAACACGCGAGAGCAAAGCAATCAGGTCGGGAAGACACATGCTCTGCCTGCCTCCCCTCACTTAACAATCTGTTAATTCAAAGGCCTCCACTGGACATCAGTAGCCATGTACACTGCTCCCATGCCCAGCCCCAGGGTGAGCATTTCCGGTATAGTCAACCTGCTGCAGGTCAGGATCCTATAGGAAAGCCAGCCCTCACTCCAAAGCCTGCAGAGCTGGCTGGGGGCTCACCTGAGGGGCTGGGAGAACTGCTAGGCAGCACTGCTCCTGCCCTCTCTGACTTGTGCCATGAGGACACAGGAAAAGGCAGACAGTCCTGATATCTAAAACATGGGGAGAAAGCTGCTTCCACACCAACCTGCCAATCCTGATTTATTGGCCCAATCCTGCAGGATGCTCTGAGAGGAGCACCTGCTGGGATCTTGGCCTCCCTCACATGAATATGGAGATGGGATTGGGCAGAGAAGAGCCACCTGTCAATTCTCCATGGGCTGCTCATTCTCATGGGAACTTGGAAGCAGAGATAACAAAGAGCAGGTTCCCAAGGAGAGGGGACATGACGTCACATCCAACATGAACCCCAAGAAGAGCCTGCCATGACTTCACCTCCCTCGTTTCTCTCACTGGACTTTCCTTTGAGTGCACACATGCTTTTGTTTCTTGAAAAAAAAAAAATGGCCAGGTGTGGTGACGCATGCCTTTAATCCCAGCACTCGGGAGGCAGAGGTAGGAAAATATCTGTAAATTCGAGGCCACCTGGGACTACAATGTAAGATCCAGGGCAGCCTGGACTAGAGGGAGACCCTACCTCGTTAAAAAAAAAAAAAAAAAGTTCTTTGGTTAGCTCTTTTTTGGGTGGGGGGGTTTCAAGGTAGGGTCTCACCCTAAATTAGGCTGACCTGGTATTCACTATGTAGTCTCAGGATGGCCTTGAACTCACAGCAATCCTCCGACCTCTGCCTCTCAAGTGCTGAGATTAAAGACGTGCGCCACCACACCCAGTAACTCCAAGATATTGATTGACATACTCCCAGGAAGAGGACTAAGCCTGGACATATCCCTACAAAGGCACAAACAGAGGAAAAGACATTGACATCAGCCCTCAAAGAACAGGACAAAATAAAAACAAACAAAAGAAGGCTCTAGCGGCACCCCGAGCAGTGGACGAGGGTGGTGGAGTGGAGCTGTCTTTGTGCAAAGACCATGCACTCTATTGTCTTCAGAATTACTGGCCCAACTTTTTTTTAAAGTTCAAGGCCTCCTCCCTTTGCTTTTATGTTATTTTCTTGTTTTTGTAAGAATACATATGTGTGAGAACTCTTGCCCAGCAAACTGCCCCCACTGGCCTCCTCCTCCCCTTCCCCAGCACGTTCTACTGATGGACACGGAGCCCAGCACGCTTGACCAAGCCCCTCAATAACACCCTCTCAGGAAAACAGCTACAGTCTCTTCGGTGGCTGCTGCCTGGGCCCTCTCCTCATTGCTTTCTCTGTGTCTCCCAGGACAGTAGTCCCTCCCAGCCCCACAGCTTGGTTGCGAGGCCATTCCTGGGGGCTTGGACATCACCCAGACTGCAGCTCAGTGTTTACCAGATCCATCGTTTCCTTGGGAAAAAATTGAAAGTGTCCAAAAGGAGAGTAGAGGTCTCAAAAGACAGTTTTGTTAGACGGGCGTGGCGCCACACGCTTTTAATTCCAGCACTCGGGAGGATTGTCATGAGTTCAAGGCTACCCTGAGACTGCAGAGTGAATTCCAGGTCAGCCTGAGCTAGAGTAAGATCCTACCTAAAACAAAACAAAACAAAACAAAACAAAACAAAACAAAACAAAACAAAACAAGACAGTTTTGTTGTGTTCTGCTGAGTGATGGAAAGGTGATATTCAAGCAGCAAGAAGGCTTATATCACAAGCAGAAAGCAGAGAAGTGCCCACTTCCATCTGTCTGTCGTCTTGTCCTTCATCATAGCTGCCTCAGAGTGGACGGAGAGGTAACTGCAGGCTTATAGTCTTAGGGAGATTGACCCTACCTGCTCTGTTAGATGTAGATTACTCCTTGAAGCTGCAAAACCCTAAGAAGGACTGTTACTGCTCCATATTACAGATGTAGAAACTGAGGCCTTGGGTGGCATGGTCGCACTGTTGGAGTGTCCTTCTAAGGCTGGGTCCTCTGTACCACTCAGGGAGATTCAGAAGTTTCGGTGGGTTGCAGAAGAAAGCAAGGCTGGGATAGAACTCAGAAGCCAAAGGTACTAGTAGCAGTTCATAGCTGGTAAACGGAAGTGAGCCCCCAGCCCAGCAAACAAAGGAGTCTCTGCTCAGAGTTCCCTTTGCATGTGTTGTCCCAAGCTTACTTCTAAAGAAATACACATGGGGGACTTCTGCTGGAAATGTTGGTCAAAGACTGTGATCGGTAATTTTGTCAACTTGATGGGATTTAGCAGCCCAAATGGAACAAACCTTTGGGCATGGCTGTGAGGAAGTTTCTAGGTTAGGTTAACTGAGGTGGGAAGGCCCACCCTAAATGTAGGTGGCACCATTCCATGGACTGCGGTCCTGGGCTATATAAAAAGAAGAAAAGAAGCCGGGCGTGGTGGCGCACGCCTTTAATCCCAGCACTCGGAAGGCAGAGGTAGGAGGATTGCCGGGAGTTCGAGGCCACCCTGAGAATACAGAGTGAATTCCAGGTCAGCCTGGGCTAGAGTGAGACCCTACCTCGAAAAACCAAAAAGAAAAAATAAAAACAAACAAACAAATAAATAAATAAATAAAAAGGAGAAAAGGCCAGATGTGGTGGAGCACGCCTTTAATCCCAGCACTTGAGAGACAGAGGTAGGAGGATTGCCATGAGTATGAGGCTAGCCTGGGACTACAGAGTTCCAGGTTAGCCTGGGCTAGAGATCTTACCTAAAAAAAAAAAAAAAAAAAAAAAAAGGAGAAAATGGGGACAGAAGAGATGACTCAGTGGTTAAAGGTGCTTGGCTACAAAGCCTAATGGCCTGGATTTGATTCCCCAGGACCCATGCAAGACCAGATACGCAAGGTGGCACATGCATCTGTAGTTCCTTTGCAATGGCGGGGCGGGGGCTGGTGTGCCCATTCTCATTCTCTTTCTCCCCTCTGTGCTTGCAAATAAATAAAATTTAAAAAATAAACTAATATTTTTGAGTAAAAGGAGAACATGAGCTGAGCACCAGCACTCATTGCTCTCTGCTTACTATGCAATGTGACCAGCTGCTTCATGCCCCTGCCGCTACATTGAACCGTAACCTCAAACTATGAGCCAAAATAAACCCTTCCTTAAACTGCCGTTGTCAGGTATTTTGTTGCGGCAACAAGAAAAGTAACAGACCAGAATCCACTTGAGCTGATGAAAAGTTCACAGAGACACTTAGTGGTCACGGGGGAGGGGACCAACTGCCTCTTTCCCAGGATCCAAACTATCCAAGTTTGTCCCTCCAAGCTAGAAGTGTAAGACAGGTTGGCTTCACCGCGCAGAGCCCTGCTCCCTACAGGAGGGATCAGAAGCCAGGGCTGAGAGTGTAAAGAAAAAGACACCACACACCTGCTCCTTGCTTACGTTTCCTTTCAAGTTTGAGGACCTGTTAGTTGGTATTTCAAAAGTGATTACAAGGTGAAATGAAACCAGGTACCCTGGAGAGGGCTTAGGAATCACTGCGAAATAACAAAGAAAGCAACAGCTGTCTATAACTGCCTATAACACCTCCCACACCTAAGCAGGAGCCTCCTCTCATGCAAGCCCCGCCAGGTTTCCAGATGCTTCTGGATACTGTTTCGGCCCTTGGAGACTAGGACTTGCTGAGTTTTTCGTGGCAGACCATATTAGCTCACGTGTGGCAGATAACGTCTGTACTTCATAGAGGGTGAAGCTAGGGAAACAAAAGGCCGGAAGCCGTGCTGCAAGAGGCCTTAGCAGCTGCTAGGGTCACACACCCACTTGACAAGAGTGGCTCACAAGGCTGTGAGGTTCCTCCCTCCACGTGCCCAGGTCCAACCCATCCTACCATCACAAGACCCGAGCTTTGATTCCCACAAAGGGAGAGGTGGCTCCCTGCAAGAGGTCATTGTCTCCAAGGAATGAAACTTAGATCCAACAAAGTCGGCAGTTATGCAAGTTCATTTTTCCCCTGTCCCCAGAAGCCTAGGAAAATGTTAAGCCCTGCAAGAGGCAATGATCTTGGGGACAAATCACACCTGCTACCTGACAGCTTCCACAACAGCTTTCCCAGACCCATCTCAGCCAGAGTACCCCAGTGGTCCTCAGCACAGCCTGTTCTGTGGCAGAATTTTAATGTGTTGTCACCAGCCAGCTGTGCTTGGGAGGATACAAAGTGAACACACAAAATATGATTTAATGGAGGGTCAGGGGGAAACATAACAGTGCTCTACTGACTGTACTCGCCGCTTTTATTCAGTATCAAGCAGTCAAAGCTATGGGGCGTCTGAGCACAAGACAGATCACGAGTTCGCATCAGCTCACATCGTGAGTTGTTTGACTTTTTAGGAAATCTTTGGAGAAGCTGATGAATTCCTTATGCAGGAACTCCACCCAAGGCCCACTGTTTTCCATGCCCTCAGGCTAGCCTGTGCAAAGATTAACCTGTTGTCAATTAGCTTGATCTACACATTAATGGCTACTTAAACCATGTTCCACCATCTAGATCAGGTGGCTTTTACAAAGCAAGACCCCTGGACACTGCTTTTTTCCAACAGCAGCTATTATTTTCTAAGACTATTGTTCAGAACCACATACTAAATATAGCACACACCCTATTGCTCAGAAAACCTCCCAAAGTGGAATTAAGGCTCCTGATAGAAAACCCTGTTTCCTGCTATAGAAATGTCCAGGTTAGGGTGATGGAGATGGCTCAGAGATTAAAAGAGCTTGTTTAAAAAAATAGGGGGGGGCAGGGCATGGTGGTGCACACCTTTAATCCCAGCACTCGGGAGGCAGAGGTAGGAGGATCACCATGAGTTCGAGGTCACCCTGAGACTACACAGTGAATTTCAGGTCAGCCTGGGCCTCAAAAGAAAAGAAGAAGAAGAAGAAGAAGAAGAAGAAGAAGAAGAAGAAGAAGAAGGGTGGGGGGGCTTGTTTGCAAAGCTTCCTGGCCCAAGATTCAACTCCCCAGCTCCCATATAAAGCCATAAAGCCAATGCAAAGTGGCACGTGCATCTGCATCAATGGGAGGCGGAACTAGGAGAATCCCACAGTCATGGGCCATCTAGAGACATTCATGTGTAATCTGACAGTTCATTTACTGTGGCAAAAGACCCTGTTTCAAGAAGGTAGCGCAAAGCCGGGTGTGGTGGCGCACATCTTTAATCCCAGCACTTGGGAGGCAGAGGTAGGAGGATCACCGTGAGTTTGAGGCCACCCTGAGACTACAGAGTGAATTCCAGATCAGCCTGGACTAGAGTGAGACCCTACCTCGAAAAAACAAAAAAAAAAAAAAAAAGGTAGAGCAGAAATACCTTAAAGTTGTTCTCTGATCTCCACCCAGGCACTGTACTATGTGTGCCTACACACACACACACAACACACAAAAGAAATGTCAGCTGGGTGTGATAGTGCACACCTTTAATCCTAGTACTCAGGAGGCAGAGGTAGGAGGATCATTGTGAGTTCCAGGCCACCCTGGGACTACACAGTGAATTCCAGTTCAGCCTGGGCTAGAGTGAGACCCTGCCTCAAAACCACCCCAGCCTGCAAAAAAGAAAAAAGAAATGTCCAAAGTGGGGCACATGCCTTTAATCCCAGAACTCAGGAGGCAGAAGTAGGATTACTGTGAGTTTGAGGCCAACCTGAGACTACATAGTGAATTCCTGATCAGCCTGGGCCAGAGTGAGACCCTACCTCAAAAAAAAAAAAAAAAAGAAAGAAAGAAAGAAAGAAAGAAAGAAAGAAAGAAAGAAAGAGGAAGGGAAGAGAAGAGAAGAGAAAAGAAAAGAAAAGAAAAGAAAAGAAAAAAAAGAAAAGAAAAGAAAAGAGTGCTGGAGAGATGACTTAGGGGTTAAGGCACTTGCCTTTGAAGCCTAAAGACCCAGGTTTGATTCCCCATTACCCATATAAGCCAGATGCCCAAAGTGGTGCATGCACCTAGAGTTTGTTTATGGTGGCTAGAGGCCCTGGCACCTATTTCTCTGTGTGTGTGTCAAATAAGTAAATAAACACAAGAAATATGCAGGTTATTATCTATACACTGTGTGACTTTTTTCTGCAGAGATGTGAATACATGTCTGTTTACCCCAGATAGGGCACAAATGGCTGATAATGCAAGTCCAACTTGGTGAACCAATGGGTTTGTGAGGTTTACTTACAGGAACACGGGTGGCACAACAGTTATATTACCTTTGTCCCACTCTAGCATATGTGACAACCTCCTGAAGGCTGCATAAATGGAGTCTTTCCTTCTAAGACTACATGCATCTGAGGGGGTGGGGGAGACTGTGGCTGGAATCTCAGGTTAAGGTGTAATGACCCTCTCCGTCCCTCCTTTTTTAATATTTTATTTATATATTTATTGAGAGAGAGAAAGAGGGAGGGAGGGAGAGAGAGAGAGAAAGGGTGCACCAGGGCCTCCAGCCACTGCAAACGAACTTCAGATACATGTGCCCCCTTGTGCATATGGCTTATGTGGGTCCTGGAGAATCAAACCAGGATCCTTTGGCTTTGCAGGCAAATGCCTTAACTGCTAAGCCATCTCTCCAGACCCATACCTCCTTTTTAAAAAAAAAAATTTTTTTAAATTTATTTGCAAGCAGAGACAAAAAGAGAACAGGGATAGAGAATGGGCATACCAGGACCTCCAGCCGCTGCAAATGAATTCTAGATTCATGGGCCACTGTGCATCTGGCTTATGTAGGCACTGAGGAATCAAACCTGGGTCATTAGGCTTTGCAGACAGGTAATATCTCCAGCCCCTGAGGCAATTAGAGTGACTGGGCTACCCACCCCCACCCCCACCCCCAAAGTAGAAGCAGGAATGTCCTTAAGTCTGCCCTTACCATCTCTACTTTGCTAGAGATCAAAGGATGATCTGACTTCATATCTCTTGCCTAAAAGAGTTTTCTAGATCTGATTTTCCACAAACAACCTGAGCCCCTGCTGGGAGGAAGGTCCCCTCTGCTAGAATTTAAATCTAATCCATTGTGGTCAGTCAAGTTCAACCCAGAACTTGGCATCATGGCTGGCCTCTTCCTGAGCCAGCCTCTAACCCAGACCGACCAGCTGTCTCTCTGGCTCACCTGAGTCTGAAGATGAAGCCCACCACAATAAGGTTACAAATAGATGCTCACCAGGGGACAAGCTCTCTCTTGGCTGGCTCCTGAACCTCCAGTTCTGGTAAACGGGGCTTCCTTCTGGCTGGTCTGACTGAGAGGAAGGGAGACTCACCCTTACTTCTCCTTCCTTCTTTTTTTTATTTTTGATTTTTCAAGGTAGGGTCTCGCTCTAGTCCAGGCTGACCTGGAATTCACTATGTAGATGTAGCCTCAGGGTAGCCTCGAACTCATGATGATCCTCCTACCTCCGCCTCCCAAGTGCTGGGATTAAAGACGTGTGCCACCACACCCAGATACTTCCTTCTATTAATCTAATAAAGTCTCTCTAAAACTTACCCTCTGGTTTATGAATTTTAATTCTTTAAATTTATTGGTGTGTTGGTATATTGGTGGCAAGGAACACTAAAATTCCTGTTTCACCCCATCCCTCCTTTCTTAAAAAATATATTTACTTATTTATTGAGAGATAGAAAGAGGCAGATAAAGAGAGAGAATGTGTGTGCTAGGGCCTCCAGCTACTGCAAACGAACTCCAGACACATGTGCCACCTTATGCTTATGTGGGTACTGGGGAATCGAACCAAGGTCCTTAGGCTTCGCCAGCAAACATCTCAACCACTAAGCCATCTCTCCAGTTCCCAGGCCTCCTGATATGAGGGAATGTTAATAGGCCAGATCTGTGTGGGTCTTGTGAGTGCATGATCACAGCAGCTCTGATCTCCAGATGGCAATGACCATGTCATGTCATGTCATGTCATGTCATGTCATGTCATGTCATGTCATGCGTGGAGAACAGAGTTCCACAACCCCCCAGGAGCCTTTGTGACCCAACTTTTGATAAATTGCGGATTAGCTGAAGAGGTAACCATCAGGACACGCAGCTGTGGATCTGGGTGGGTGAATTCATTTTAAAAGCAAGCTGCTCCTGAAACCACCATCAGATGGCGTGCTTGACAAAGATTTCTGAGCCTTAGTTGTCAGGAAAGGAGCTTCAGGACTTGATTCAGCTCCCACATGAGGAAAGTGGAGATCATACAAATCAAGGCTGGTTTGCAGGGAGAAACCGAATAATTTATCCTATGAAAAGCGCTTCTCAGAAACTAACCCCCTCACAACTGTCTCAGTGCCATTCTGTGCATGCAAAGCCCACCTCCACCCTCCTTGTTAATTCTTAGCCTAGACTCCCAGTTCCTGGATGCACCCTGGAAAAGCCATTGCCTGGCTCCTGTGACCTGCTCTCTTGGCCTCTTGTAGAGTCCTTGGCTTATTGTGGCTATAACTTAAAAGTCTCCATCTACCATTGTCAGTCACCACGGTGGCACATATCAAAGCTCCATGAGACTGCGGTACGCCTGGAGAGGGTGTGCCTCTACACATGCATCTGGCATGGAGATGCCTAGGACCTCGCTATGAGCTGTGTGAAACCAGAACACACTCTAAGGTGGTCTCTACTACTATGAATAAAGGGAACTGGGTGGGGGGAAGACATGCAAAGTAAGTAAACCACAGGTGGAAGGTAGCAAATTACTTCAAGAATCCTGTGGGTTAGGGGGACCACAAGGATGGAATTCTAACCCACTTACTAGGCAGGATCATTACACAGCTGCAAAGTCTGTTTCCTCTTTTATAATAAGATGGCTCTAAGAACTGTCATACACCCTATTAGAAGTTGTACGCTGAGGTCTTAGAAAGGGCTCAGTAAATTGGCTTTTCTACCCTCTGAAAAGACCATTTAAAGAATCAGAGGGGCTGGGCATGGTGGCGCATGCCTTTAATCCCAGCACTTGGGAGGCAGTGGTAGGAGGATCGCCGTGAGTTTGAGGCCACCCTGAGACTACATAGTGATTCTAGGTCAGCCTGGGCTAGAGTGAGACTCTGCCTCAGAAAACCAAAATAAAAAAGAAAGAAAGAAAGAAAGAAAGAAAGAAAGAAAGAAAGAAAGAATCAGAGGGGCCAGGCTTGGTGATACACGCCTTTAATCTCAACAGTCAGGAGGCAGAGGTAGGTGGATCGATGTGAGTTGAGGCCAGCCTGGGACTACAGAGTGATTTCCAGGTCAGCCTGGACTAGAGTGAACCCTATGTCGAAAGAAAGAAAGAAAGAAAGAAAGAAAGAAAGAAAGAAAGAAAGAAAGAAAGAAAGAAAGAAAGAGAAAGAGAAAGAGAGGGGGGAGGGAAGGAGGAAGGAAGGAAGGAAAGAAGGAAGGAAGAAAGAAAGAGGGAAAGGAAGGAAGAAAGAAAAAGAGGGAAGGAAGGGAAAGGAAGGAAGGAAGGAGAAAGAAAGGGAGAGAGAAAGAAAGAAAGAAGAAGAAAGAAAGAGAGAGAAAGGAAGAAAGAAAGAGAATGGAAGAAAGAAAGAAAGAGAGAGAGAGAAGAGAAAGAGAGAAAAAAGAAAGTCAGAGGGAATAGCTCTCTTAATTTCCCTGAATCCTCCAACTTGGACAATATACAATATTGCAAGTTAATGTTTTTGTGACCCTTTGGCTCTTAGGCTTTTGGCTACTTCAGAGATTTTGCATTTCAGGTGAACAGCTGTCCTACTGGAATGGGCCAGGGTGCAGTGGAGGGCTCTAGTGCCATGCTTTGGAGTTCTCGCCTGAACACCCCATGATGAGGCTCCAAGGACAGCCTGGGTATTCTTGGCTGTGTAGGTGTCTGACCTCCTCCTACCCCGGTCACGCATCAGAACCATGGAAGCCAGAGGCATCTGCTTGGCAGATTAGCTGGCAGTGAACACCAGGCATCCTCGGAGGTGCACCCTGGGGCAAGGGGTGGGGAGCTAAAATGTTCTATTCCACCTAAGCCACTTCACCCCATGACCTCCCAGAACTTCTGCTGGTTAGCTTTCCTCAGAGGACAGAACTATGAGGTGAAGGGAGGGGTCTGACAATCATATTTGAGTAGAGCTTCCCCCCTTCAACAAATACTATTATATGCAAATAGGTGATTCTTTCAACAAAGCATGTTTATACGTGTCTCTCCGCCCTCCCTCCCTCCCCACAGGTTAGGGTTTCACTCTAGCCTAGGCTGACCTGGAATTCACTATGTGGTCTCAGGGTGGTCTCGAACTCACAGCGATCCTCTTCCTTCTGCCTCCCAAGTGCTGGGATTAAAGATGTGGACCACCATGCCTGGCCTGAACTCCCTACCCCACCCCCAGCACACCTATCAGCTTAATCAGCAAGGCTATGTCCAGGCCTGGGGTGATGGTGTCATCCTGCGGGCCCTCTTCTGACTTCTGACCATGTTACCTTGCACCTACCACCGTAGGCCTTTCCTACCTAAGATTTCCCAACAGTGACAGGCTAAAGCTCCTTTAGCCTGCAGCCTGCCATTGAAGTCCCCAGATAGACTTGGGGGTGCTTTCTAGGGAGTACTCATCTTGTTGATTTAACGGAGCATTTGCAGGCCCCGGCTTGCTCCCCAACAGCCTGTGTTCCTGCTCTTCCTAAGCTAGGTCCCTTCATGGTTGGGCTTTGCTGTGACTTCCCTGGCCATATGACGGCCATGTGAGTCCAGGGTTTGTATCATCGCCTGTTCTTTCTTGCCCTGCGAGCTGGTTGAAGCCACCCGTCTTGTGACTCGATGCTCCAGACCAGACTTGGACCACAGTGCCCTCTCCATTACCTCCCAAATGCCCCACAATGAACAGACTAGAGGGAGCTGGGGTGTGTCCCTTCTTAGCCCATCTGGAGCAGAGTCTGGGTTCCCACCAGGGAGAGCGAGGGCGTGCACCCCACCCTTCCGGTGCTTTAGCTCCAGGCAAATCCTCTACACCACCAGCCTCCACCCAGGCCAGGGGAGGCAGGAGGAGCACGCAGCGATCACCGGGTCTCCGCAGCTGTCAGAACAGAGGACGGGCTGCGGAGCCGCGGAAGCTGCAGAGGAGGTGGAGGTGGTGGGCCGGACCCTAGCTGGCGAGGTGGGGTCTGGGGGAGGGGGTCTCTCCACTTGCAGAGCCGCGGATCCAGCCGCCACGCTCTGTCCAGAGCTCCACGTGCTAGCCCGGAGCGGCCTGGAGGCGGGGGTTAAGGGGGCGGAGCCAGTCAGAGCAAGCCCAGGGCGACGGTGGGGGGGGGGGCCGAGCCTCCGAATGAGGTCTCCAGCACCGACCAATGACGGGGGAGATGGGCGGGGCCTAGCAGGCGGGTAACGGCAGCGGTGGGCGGGGCCTGCGGACGGAAGGATAAATGCGGTCGGGCGGCGCGGGCGCAGACGCAGCTTGTGCGGGAAGCGCGGAGTTCTCTTCGGCGGCGCGCACGCCTCGTGTCCAGGCCCGGCCGGCGGGCACGGTGAGCATGGCGGGCACGGGCGCGAAACGGCGCGCGGTGGCGACCCCGGGTGCCGCGGAAGAGGAGGAGCAGCCAGCGCGGGAGAAGATGCTGGAGGAGCGGCGTGCGGATGGCGTGGACTCGGAGGACGAGGGCGTGACCCTGCAGCGCAACATCACGCTGCTCAACGGCGTGGCCATCATCGTGGGTACCATCATCGGCTCGGGCATCTTCGTGACGCCCACCGGCGTGCTCAAGGAGGCGGGCTCGCCCGGACTGGCGCTGGTGGTGTGGGCCGTGTGCGGTGTCTTTTCCATCGTGGGCGCACTCTGCTATGCCGAACTGGGCACCACCATCTCCAAATCGGGTGGTGACTATGCCTATATGCTGGAGGTCTACGGCTCACTGCCCGCCTTCCTCAAGCTCTGGATCGAGCTGCTCATCATCCGACCCTCTTCCCAGTACATCGTGGCGCTGGTCTTCGCCACCTACCTCCTCAAACCGCTCTTCCCCACTTGCCCGGTGCCCGAGGAGGCCGCCAAGCTCGTAGGCTGCCTCTGCGTGCGTGAGTAGGGGACCGGCTGGGGGCGGGCAGGCGTGAGCCGCCGGTTCCATCCCGGCGTCCCGGGATCCTTGCGTCCATCCCCCAGTCCCTACATCCCTAGATTGTACACACCTTAAAGACATCCCGGGTCTCACCTCCCAACATCCCCGCAGTTCTAGGCTAAGGTCACAGGTTCCAGAACCCACAAGGGTGGCATTCATTCATTCAAGAAGGCCACAGTGTCCAGGCTTTGGCACTCCAACCCCTCCCCCCCCCCAGCGGGCATTCTGTTTCCCCACCTAATCCTTAAGTAAAGCGATCAAATCTTGCCTGGATGAGCAATATTCCTTGCCTCTTGCTAAAGCACCACGTGGAGTGACTTCACTACTCAACTAATTTCCTGTTCCAGCTTCAATTGCTCACTGGTTGCTAGGAGGAAAATTGCAGATTAAAAAAAAACTCATTCTTTATTTTATTTATTTTTTTGTTCTTCAAACTGGCCTGTCAGGAATCAGTACACAGGCTGACTCATAAGAAAAAGTAGTAATACAACTGTGTGTGGTAGTGAAGGTTACTCATTCGGCAGCGGGGTTCCAACACCATAAAAGTGGAGGTTGGACGGAGTCTGTTAAATGTTGGGTGTAGGTGGACTTAGGGTCCTGAGTTGTGCCAAGAAACAGCCATTGGCTGTAGTCTTCATGGTCCTTGCTGGCTAGAAAGGACTGCCACTTTGTAAAGCAGTTGTGGGATTTTCCAGGACTTAAAAAAAAAAAAAAAAAAAAAAACTTGAATCAAATACCACATGATTTTTTTTTTTTTTTTTTTTTTTTTTTTTTTTTTGAGGTAGGGTCTCACTCTGGTCCAGGCTGACCTGGAATTAACTATGTAGTCTCCCGGTGGCCTCGAATTCTCGGCAATCCTCCTACCTCTGCCTCCCGAGTGCGCCACCACGCCCAGCTCATGAATTGTGGGGGCTCTTGGTAGCTCTTAAGATCATCCCATGCCCCATCAGGTATCCTACTCTCACAGTTTACAGTGGAACTCTGAGCATCTAAGATGAAGATTTGTTTGCTTTAAGAGCTTTTACTTGCCGGATGTAGTGGCGCACGCCTTTAATCCCAGCACTGGGGAGGCAGAGGTAGGAGGATCGCCGTGAGTTCGAGGCCACCCTGAGACTACATAGTTAATTCCAGGTTAGCGTGGGCCAGAGTGAAACCCTACTTCGAAACCCCCCCCCAAAAAAAAGAGTTTTTACTTGATTTAAGCACAGTATATACAAGGACAGAGAAGCAGTTTTGAGCCGTGATAGTATTGGGAGTGGCTTCTGTATGGTAGTAGCTGTTAAGGGCTTTGGCTCATGAGGCTATGCCATGCCATTCACACTGCTTTCAGGCAGGTGTGCTTCTAAATGTAGGAATGCAAAAGACAGACCCTACCTCTCTCTGCGGTGGCTGGACCAGAAAGGCCTCACATGCTCTCTGCTTGGTCCATGTGTAGGATGGTCAAAACCTCTGCTGAGCTGAGCAAGGGCAGGAACTGGGAATTAATTCTGTGACTTCTGGTTGCCTGTGGCAGTGAGGGCTCTGATTACGCACTGCACGGAGCTGGTGAGGAAAGGCTAGGCTGGGATGGAGGAGCTTTTACTTGCTTACTTGTTTTGTCTTCCAGAGAATTTTAATTGTCCAGTTTGGGTCCTTGCTAGGAGCTGTTTGACCTTTAGGTCTGGTAGGTAGTGGTATCTAAAAAGCCCATACTCTCATCTGTCAAAACAGAGGGTTTTCTAATGCTCTCTTTCTAATACAAGTCCAAGTAATAATCATATAAAAACCCAACTATAGGGCTGGAGACATGGCTTAGTGGTTAAGCACTTGCCTGGTTCGAGGCTCAATTCCCCAGGACCCACATAAGCCAGATGCACAAGATGGCAATGCATCTGGAGTTCATTTGCGGTGGCTGGAGGCCCTGGCGCGCCTGTTCTCTATCTATCTGCCTCTCTGTCTGTGGCTCTCAAATAAATAACTAAATAAAAATTTTTAAAAACCCAACTATAAAGCCGGGCGTGGTGGCGCACGCCTTTAATCCCAGCACTCGGGAGGCAGAGGTAGGAGGATCGCTGAGAGTTCAAGGCCACCCTGAGACTACATAGTGAATTCCAGGTCAGCCTGGACCAGAGTGAGACCCTACCTCGCAAAACCAAAAAAAAAAAAAAAAAAAAAAAAAAAAAACCCAACTATATAGCATGTACAATTCCAACATGGTAACCACATTCCTCCCCCCCCCCTTCGTAGTTAACAGTACAGGCTTTTAGAGCTGTCTCTGCTGTAGATATGAGGTGTAGTCTTTGAAAAATCTCAATTGGATTGTAATGAGCATCATGTTTTCCATCTTTTCTTGAAGCCTAAAGGGACACTGCTGTGTTTCCACACCTACCACACCAGCAGGCACAGGCTAGCTCCCGTGTTTCCAGCTATTCCAGAACACTTTATTTAGGGCTCCAACAAGTGTGCTCAGATTCTGGGGCTCCCGAGCTTTGAACAAGTGGCAGAGATGTGTGGATTCCAATGCAATAGCCACAGCACCTTCTTTTTTTTTTTTTTCCCTCCAGTTTTTCGAGGTAGGGTCTCACTCTAGCTCAAGCTGACCTGAAATTCATTCTAGTCTCAGGGTGGCCTTGAACTTGCGCACCACCACACCCAGTTTTCTCTTTCTTTTTGGGGTCAGGGTCTCCTAGCCCAGGTTGACCTGGAATTCACTATGTAGTCTCAGATTGGCCTTAAACTCATAATGATCCTTCTACCTTGGGCTCCCTACTTTGGCCTCCTGAGTGCTGGGATTAAAGGCATGGACGTGTGCTACTATGCCCAGCCATTCCTGGATTTCTTTGTAACATATAGCTTTTAAACATACCAAATGAGGAGCTAGAGAGAAGGCTTAACAGTTAAGGCACTTGCCTGCAAAGCCTAAGGACCCAGGTTCGATTCCCCAGTACCAATGTTAACCAGATGCACAAGGTGGCACATGTGCCTGGAGTTCATTTTCAGTGGCTGGAGGCCCTGGCGAGCACATTCTTTCTATCTGCCTCTGCCCACCCCCCCCACTCTCTCTTTCAAACAAATAAATAAAATACCAAAACTATATATATATATATCTGAAATGGTTTTCAAACAGTCCTTTGTGGTTCCTGCATGAACCACTTTTAGCTAAGGTCTAAAACCTATGTAGTTGGCTCTGTCAGCCAGCTTCTTCTTCCTGTGCAGTCATGCACATGCCCCAGACGCTGTCCCTGGTTTCTCTGAACCACTGGTGTGTATGTGTTGCTGCCTTTTTTTTTTTTTTTTTTTTTTTTTGGAATGAGAACTTTCAGTAACAGAGGCATGACTTCTTCAGTAGAGCACCTTTGCTAAGTCAAATGGGAGAAGCCTGGCTTGAACCCCTGGAGAGGGAGCAAGGCAGGAGGACCCCAATGCACCTTCAAAGGCTGCTCTGAGCAGGCTCAGAAGGGTATGAGGAAAGGCCTGGGTGTTTGCTGTATTTTAGCCAGGCCTGGAGGACTGTGCTCTAAGGGAGTGATTCATTGTATTTCATTGGCTGCTCCCTTGGAAGCAGCTTCCATTCCTTGGGGAAGACTCCAAGGCAGCTATGAGACTGGAGCAGAGGTCTCATTTATGTTGATGTTCTCTTTTTTTTTTTTTTTTTTTTTTGAGGTAGGGTCTCTCTATAGCCCAGGCTGACCTGGAATTCACTATGTAGTCTCAGGCTGGCCTTGAATTTATAGAGATCCACCTGGGTGTCTGTCAGAATGTGGGATTAAAGTACCATGTCTGGCTTTTTCATTTTTTATTTATTTATTTATTTTTTGGTTTTGCAAGGTAGGGTCTCACTCTGGTCCAGGCTGACCTGGAATTAACTATGTAGTCTCAGGGTGGCCTCGAACTCACGGCGATCCTCCTACCTCTGCCTCCCGAGTGCTGGGATTAAAGGCGTGCGCCACCACGCCCGGCTTGGCTTTTTTCTTTAAAAAAAAAATATTTAGAGGGCTGGAAAAAAGGGTTAGTGGTTTAGGTGCTTACCTGCAAAGACTAAGGACTCAGGTTCAATTCCCCAGTGCCCATGTAAGCACTTCCTTTGTTTAACATTATATTGTAACAGCTGGGCTTGGTGGTGCACACCTTTAATCCCAGCACTTGAGAGGCAGAGATAGGAGGATCGCCCTGAGTTTGAGGCTACCCCAAGACTACATAATAAATTCCAGGTCAACCTGGGCTAGAGCAAGACCCTACCTCAAAAGAAAAAAATTATATTGTGAAATGTCTTGGCCTTGGGGTCTAGAATGATATTATTTGGTGGTAAAAGGTGGACGCAATCACTGTCATGGGTCTGATGTTGGAAATCTAGTGAGGGGTGCTTTCATGAAAACAGAGCATTTCATCTCTGCTTGTCCTCCTGGATGCCAGGATGAGGACTGGGTTATGGGCCTTATTCTTGCTAATGGAAGTTTGGTAGCTTTGGGTAGTAGTGTTCCCATGGAGTTCGCAAGTCTCCCAGGCTGGAGCTGTGATTCTGGCTCCAGCAGGGAGTTGATCAGGCAGTTTATCTAATCTGGCTGGGCCAAGGCTCTCTGTGCTGGGGGTTAGATCAGTTCATGTATCTGCTGAGTCTGCACAGCCCCAGGCTATGTGAGTGGAGACAGCTCCTTTTCCTTCCGGGGAGGAGCCCATGAAAGGAGGGTCTATAATAGGCCTGCTGCTGCTCTTCTGCCACCTGCATTCACTTGCCCAGCTCTGGGTGTGGGGGATGGTCCCCTCCATAACACTGAGGGCAAGTACCTTCCACCTTTCCCGACTGGGGAAAGGATGGGACCCTGCCTCCTGAGAACATGTCTCCCCTCTAGAGAGATGGTGACTGGCTTGCCTTAGGACCTGTGGCCTGAAATACCTTCCATCTGGTGTGAGATCAGAAGCAACATGGTTCTGTTTTGAGGAATCCATAGGGACCCTTGCTTGTGCATCTGTGAAATGGGATTCACCCCAGGTCGGCCTGGGTGTTGGTGACGATTTTATTTGGTGTACAACACAGGGTGTGACTCATTCACATTGCCCATATAGTCTGGTCCGTTCAATGTGGAGCAATCCCAGAACTTGCTTCTACATGGAGAAGAGAAAGAGGAGACAAGGGAGAGGGAGAGAAAAAGCTTGGGTAAATACAAAGTGCCTTCCTTCCTGAGTTCTGGGCTCCAGGGCATGAGCCGTGCAGTGTTAGATGGGGGGAAGGAGCAGTTCAATCTGGGGGAAGAAATGGAGGTCCCATACTAAACCAGGCCCTCCCTGGAGAGCCAGGGCCCCAGGAAATGGGTTTCCCATGGCTGTGGTCAGCTGACTTGAAGGCTGCTGGGTAGCTGCTAGAGTGGCTTTCTTCAAGTCACCCACTTATCTCCTTCCACCCCTACAGGCATCACCACCATGGCCCCCACTCTTCAGTCCAGGCCTATGTCAGTTCTGGGCACTGCTGCTGCCATGGCTGAATGAGGCAAAGGCTCTGGTGCTGCCAAGATGCCAGTGGCCCCAGTGTCTGGAGCTGTGAGCTCAGCACAGCCAACAGCTCAGTAATTAGCACTGAAATCCGCTTTCCAGCAGACATGAAAGTGCAAGCCATGCTCAGTCGGGACCTGCGGTCAGGACCTGAGTGGTTCCCAGAGCGCGTGACCGGGACATGAGGGAGATGAGGCGGGCATTTCTAACCCTTTCTTTCTGGGTCATAGACCTCTGGTTAATCCATACCATGTGTAAGATCTTTGCCCAGAAACAGGGTGGGGAATGCGCACAGCACCTTACCGGCTGCTCTGCCCATCCTTAGCTTCTTGGACCCCAGGCCAGGCTGGAGTTGAGAGTGCCCTGAGAGTGTTGCTCACAGCACAGGACAGCACACGCCTGGCCTGTTCTCACATGCTTTCTCTCTGCTATAGCCTTGGAAATTATCGTTAGCTCCGTGACTCAAAGCTGGGGAAACTGAGGCAGGAGTAGGCTGGGAACTCAGAGCTATGGTGCATACCTCCATACTGACTGCCATCTATTCTGTGTGTGGGTCACCGGCCATGCCTCTGGTGGCAGGTGCCAGGGACCTGGGGTGGCCTTCATCACTGTGTCCAGGCAGCCTGTTCAGCAGGGCTAGGGATTCAGGTGGACCAGAGGTTCCTTTGCATGTAGACTCCTTAGGAAGTGCTCCTTCCCTAATGTAGGGAGCTGCCCAGCTTGTCTTTTATCTCTTGTCACAGTCTCCTCTGGCCAGAGAGCTCCACCCAGCCACCTTGGAAGTGGAGATGCCTCCCACGTTTACCTCCCTCTTCCATCTCCTTCTGGAACACCTCACAGGTAGCACAGGAATTGGGGAGCAGTATACCAGACACCCCCATTTGCCATGCCTGTTTCCAGAGCCTCCCAGATTTCTGGCCATGGGAGCTGCCCTGACCCAGCAGTAGGACTTATGCCTGGCTCCTTTTATCCAGAAGCATCCTGAAGTGTGCTCAGGAAGGCTTGCTCTCCAGGTGGCCGCAGCACTTTCATATAGTAAGTAGGCTGAAAGTCCGGGGCATCTCTTTCTGGAGTGCCAGCCATCAGACAGTGCCCCAGTCTGGATATTTCTCTTGGTTGTGCCCATCCTTCCCTGTGCCAAGATTTGCTATGTGAAGAATTTGCAGGATTTCCTATCCAGTCTCTTGGAGCCTGGTGCACGCAATCTGATCCACACTGAGTGGTGTGGTCCCGACCTTGGGGCTGGCCAGCATCTGTTATTGCTAAGACTGCATGGTGTGGCAGCTGCCAGAAGTATAGCTGATGCATAACTGAGGCCACTGTGATTTGTGTCCTTGCAAGCTGCCATGGCCAGGGAGGGACCTGCCCTCACCTGAAACTTCTGAGCCTCCAGCTCAGGCTTCACTTTGAAGGTTCCTGGGACCAAGTGTTCACTGAATTCTCTTGGAGGGATTCAGCAGCCTGGCTTGGCTGGGAGGATCCAGAACCATGGAGAAGGCCCTGGCTCTGGCCCTTGAACTGTGAGTCCCTCAAGCTGTGTCAGGGTAAGGTGAGGAGGAAGGCTGCTGAGGGGAGTGGCTGGCAGGGAGGTTGGACAGAGCTGCCCTGAGCATGCTGCAGTGGTGCCCAGGGATTTTGTCCTGGTTCCTCTCTGTGTACTTGCCAGGCATGGTTGGCAGCAGGCCTGGGCCAATTTGTTATTAACAGCTGCACCCCACCCCCATCACATGTTATGCCCTGGTGACATCCACATGCACTCCATCCCCCAAGATCACATATAGTATGTTCTGTCTGTTCAGCTAGAGCAGAGAGAAACACTTAACACATACGCACATGTGCATGTATACCCACTCCTGCCACTACCCAGAGGTAGGCCAGGAGCCAATCTGGGAATGTCCCCAAGGCTCTGGTGTTTCTCCAGGGCAGCTAAGTTTTGGAAGGCCCAGTCTGGTGGCCAGGGCATGGTAATGGGATTTAAAAGACCTGGGTGTCCTCCCTCCTTCCCTCCCTGAGAACTGCTTTGTGACTGAGAAAGTTGACTGGAGCTGCCTCACCTGCTATTTCTTCTTTGATCAGCTTAGTAGCTAGAGGGTGGTGGGGGGTGAACGGGGTACACAGATCTGTGGCAGTGAAGATCCGTATCACTGTCACATAGCTTCATCCTTCAAAGATACACTGTGGTGACCAGATTGATAATAGTGGGCCACAAAGCCCTTGGCATGTGATTTCACCCATATGGTGTTCCTGGTTATAGAATGGAAAGTAGAGGCTCACAGATAACCTGTCTAAAGTCAAACAGCCTGCAAGAGTTTAGGTCCCTGGTTCAGGCTGTGGAGTCAGTGACCCTTAGGACCCACTTGTCCTTCAGGGAGCTTATTTCAGAAGAGCCTGTGGTCTTGGGTGTTGGCAGGTTTTTGTTTCGTTTTGTTTTTTTGAGGTAGGGGCTCACTCTAGCCCAGGTTGACCTGGAATTCAGTATGTAGTCTCAGGATAGCCTTGAACTCCCAGCAATCCTCCTACCTCTGCCTCCTGAGCGCTGGGATGTTAAGATGTGTGTCACCACGCCCAACACGTTTCATTTGAGAAGGTGACTCCTCTGTGACCTGTTGGAGAGGATGTGCCAGTCCATTTGAATAGGTGCTATCTCCTGTGCCCTGGGCAGCTGGAACTGCGTGTGTAGTCTGGCAGAGTTCAATGTAAGGCTTCGTCCCCATACTAAGAGGAAACCAAGAAAACACATGCAGACACAACCTTGAGAGCAGGGCACAGGTAATTCAAGTATGCAGCAAGCCTGTTAGTCACTGTCCACAGAACACTGGGGACTCCACAGCTGGGCAGGGGTGATGACACCCAGACCACAGGTAGCACCCTTCCCTGCCAGGTGAGTATCAGTTCTCGGCGTAGCATATTGACACCTGTGCTGTCCTTGGAGTTTCCAGGCTGCTGTTAGGCCCTCTCCTGACTAGCCAGCAGTACGCAAGGCTGGATGTCCACATGTGTGTATTCTTTGGGGAAGGGGCCTCAAAGTTGCCCACTGGTGTCTGAATTGGCACCCTGGGTCAGCAGCTCGGTATGTGGGAACTTGCTGACATTAGGTGCTCCGCAAGCTCTATGCTGGGCCTCCACCCTGGTCTGTTTCCAGCCAGTGTCTGGGGAGTCTGGTTGGATGAGCATGGGGTACGGTCACTGCATGTCCCTCCTCTGTCATGATGATGGATAAAGGAGAGTATAAAGCAGACTCAGTGCTGCTGGTGGGCTCGCTGGTTTCTCGAGGGGCTGTGCCTAGGGGGGTGAAAGAAGGAAGTGGGAGTACCTAGTCTTCTAGAGGCCAGGGCTCACTGCTGACTTCAGTAAGCCCCTGTTCACCAGGTACCCACTGAACTTGAGTCCCCATCCCCAGGTGTGCCGAACAAAACGCAGATGAAGCCACCAGGAGCCAAAGCCGCTTGCAAATCCATCCCCAGGGTCCACTGCCAAGTGTTGTGTTTGGGTGCTGGGCCTGGTGGGAGTCTCAGGCCAGGCGTGCTTCCTGGAACCAGTGAAGCCACCAGCTACTTCCTCTGCCCCATCTTGGGGATCTTGAGACAGCTGTGGTACTGGCAGTCTAGGCAGGGCCTCATTCGCCTGGCAGGTTTCCACTGCCCATCCACTGGGGTGCCTTCAAGGACTGCACGGCCCTTTAGCTGTGCTCCTCATTGGACCTTACATATGAAGACAGCCAGACAGCCAGACGCGGTGGCTCAGCATGAAGGCAGGTGGTGTGGGGGCCACCCCATGGCTTCCTTCCCAGCACACAGCTCATCTAGACGAAAGGTTTCTCTAGCACACTGCTTCTTGGCCAGATATGAGTCATGGAGCCTCTGTGGCCAGCCAAGTGGCTCTGGTTGTCACTGTGCATCTGGACAGGGATGAGAACAAACATGAGATATGAGTGCACTGGCTGGGCCTGTGGAATGAGGGCCTAGCTCACACAGCTATCTGTACCCACTGCAAGGCACTGGGCTTTATCTCTCTGGACCAGCTGTCACTGTGGGCTAGCACAGCCATGCTTATCTGGGGGTGCTTTGTGGGGATCCCCAAAGAGGGCCAGCTTCCAGCCCCTGCATCATGGCCACTTCATACATGACCCTGTGTTCAGAACACTGTTGCTTTTCCTCATCCCCCTGCAATGGGGGTATAGTGCTGCCTGCATCTGTGGGTGAGGAAACTGAGGCTCAGGAGGTGGCAGCTTGTCAGAGTAGCAGTTGAGGTTCTGGTCAGCCTCCTGGGCCTTGTGAGGGCCAGAAGCCACTGGGTTCAGATGAATTCATTTGTTTAATATTATTTCATTTTGCAAAGCATTATGCTGTGGGGAATAATACAGGCCTTGTTTGCTCAACACCCAAAGCCAGAGAGCATTGGTGTTTCATCATCTACTTCAGTTATTTTTATAAGAGAAGTAAGCGTATAGAGTCCCCTTTGTTCTGTGACCTGGTTATTTTAAGGTCGGGGAGGGGTCAGTCTCACAGAAGAGTTCAACCCCAAGGGGCATGGCCTGGCACCTGCTGGCCTTCCTCCATGCACTTGGTCCTGGGCCCAAGCTCAGGGCTGATTTTGGCCAGGGAACAACTGGCTTGCCTCTCAGGCAGGACAGGGTGTTGGGGTAGCAGAGGAAGGGCTCACGGTGACAGCTGGGGGTGGTGCCACCATGGCCACAGACAAGCTCCCTGGTCCCTAGAGGCTCAGTGAGGAGGAGGACCACACACAGCTGAAGCTCAGTTTAAGTCGGGACAGGCAACTCTACCTACTGTGACCACACCTCCCACCCGCCCATCCCAGCTGAAGGGGCGGGGGGAGTGATGCAATCTGCCAGCTTCTTGCTGCATCCGGAAGTCTGTGTCCCTTGGGAGAGGCACCACGTCTTGGTCATTACACACCTATCAGGAAACCTGAGAGTGGCTCAGAAAAGCCAGCCAAGAGCTTGGTGACCAGTGGGAGAATGCATGGAGTGCTTGCAGAATGCTGGCTGGATGCATGTGTATGTCCCTGGGCATGCTCAGCCCGCAGCTTCCCTCCCGCCCTTCACTGTGGGCCTGCAGGGAACTTCTCAAGCAGCGGCAGCAGCGGCTTGAAGTAGCCATGCTCCGGCTCTGACATTACGGAGGGAGCTTTCTCAGAACCTGTGAGTGCCAGCGGGGCGTTGCATCAGCCACAACCACTAGGAGGGAGGGCAGCCAGTGAAAAGCTTGCCAGCTTCCCAGAGATAAGCCTTCCACCCCCAGCACCTCCACTCCCAGCACCACAGGACTTCCTGCTTCTTCCCTCCCACCTGAAGACGATGGTCACATCAGTTAATTAGCTTGGATTACTACTATCTCTCAGGCCTGTTCCCCAAATTGCAAAATTACGGATAATTAGTCCAGCTGGGGAAGAAGCCGCCTGGCACAGCAAGGCCTGAGTTGGTGCATCCTTTCTGGGAGTTGGCTCAGTGGGGTGGGGAAGAGAACTGAGCAGAGGCGGCTGAACTCCTTCCTTCCTGCCACCCAGGGAATCCGTGGGCCAGTAGACACCTGCTGGTTAATGTTTGACCAGGGCTGGCCAGGAAACACCCCACCCCTATCAGAAATAGGATTTAGAGAGGCTCCCTAGCACACTGAGCTTCAGCTGAGGAGACAGGACAGCTCACAGTAGGCATTCCAGCATGGGGACTCGAGCAGAGTGAGTTGAAGGTGGTGGTGTAGAGTAAGGGTGGTATTTGCAGCCTTTCTTCTGATACATTTTGCATTTTGGTGTGTGTGTGTTTCCAGGTAGGGCTTCATTCTAGCCCAGACTGATCTGAAACTCAAGACCTAGGCTGGTCTCAAACTCATGGTGATCCTCCTACCTCTGCCTCCAAGTGCTGAGAATAAAGGTGTGTGCTACCATGCCCGGCTTTGATTTCAGTTCATATTACAGAATGGCTGTGTTTAACCACCAAGCTCCCTGACTGTATCCCCACCCTACAGACTCCCACAGTAGCTCAGGGCTGGGGGCCCAGGCAAGCTTTGCTAGTGTCTGGGACACTTGGTCCTGTTTCAGCCACCCATCAGTGCACGCCCCCCCCCCATTATTAGTCTTTTGTTGGTACAGGATCCCCTCTCAGCTTGTGAAGCCTGGGGTTTCAGACTGAGGCATCTAGAAAACGTTCACTGTGACATGCAGCTTTCAATGTGGCAGAGATGGTGCGTACTTGTGTCTGGTGGCATCAGGTGGTTCTGGCCATCCCTCCTCACCAGTAGTGTACCGTGTACCCACACTTGGCTTGTGGGGCAGATTCACACAAACAGGATGCCTTACTTACCATCTTCCTCTAGCCCCCACCAGAAAGGTATATTTGAGGAGAGGGTCTCCTCAAAGTCTACGGTGCTCCACCAACCTGGCAGCTGGTGCCCAGGGTCCAGCAGGGTAAAGCAGCCCTCCTCTGAGTGGTGGTTGCTTTCTCTGCAGAGACATGGGGTCAGTGGGTGAAGAAAGGTGGCACTGGTGGCATGTGTCTGTAAACCCAACCCTCAGGTTGAGGCAGGAGAATTCAGAGTTCAAGGCCAGGTTGGCTTGTCAAAAACAAAGGGGGGCTGAGACATGTGTCACTGGTTAAGAGTGCTTGTGGAGACCTGAGACGCCACGAGTTTGATTCTCTTGGACCACATAAACAGCTGGGCGTGACCACACACATCTGTAACCCCAGTTGTGTGGGGAGCAGAGACTGGAGAGTCGCTGGGACTCATGAGAGTAGCAAGCCTTGAATCATGAGATGGAGAGACTCCATCTCAAGGAAGCATGCGCATGAGCAGGCAGAGAGAGAAAAAGAGCAAAGGGAGCTTGTGGCATACACCTGTGATCCTAGCATTTGGAGGAGCTGAGATAGGAGATGTTTGAGTTTGAGGACAGCCTGGACTGCATGTTGAGACCATGTCTCCACAAAAAAAACAGGGAAGGCAGCTATCTCTTTAGAATTAGGTGTTTTTAACCTTTGACCCTGAGAACCAACACGCTTATCAAAACACATCCCAGAAAAAGAACATGTGTGGGTGGGGCTGCTGTTTCTATTTGATCCAAGCCAAGGCTTCAGACCTCCCTGTGCCTCACTCTGTGTTCCGTCCCTGCAGTGCTGCTCACGGCTGTGAACTGCTACAGTGTGAAGGCCGCCACCCGCGTGCAGGATGCCTTTGCTGCTGCCAAGCTGCTGGCCTTGGCCTTGATCATCCTCCTTGGCTTCGTCCAGATCGGGAAGGGTGAGTGACTGAACACACATGGCACCTGCTCTCTGTGTGTCCCTTGGGGTGTAGAATGAGTCATTGACTGCCTGGCCTGGGCATTGAGTTGGTCCCAGGGAAAAGCAAGGCAGATGTTGGCTGCTTTATTTGTGATCCCCAAGTCCCTGTGGGGGAGGAGGGACAGGATGAAGAATAGCTCACTTGTGGGCCTCCCTCTCCACTTTGCCTTGTGGCATGTGTGTGTGTGTGTCTGTCTGTCTGTCTGTCTGGGCTGAGCTGTGTTCCATCTGACACTGCAGTTCTTCCACTGTTCCATGACAGACATGGGGTTCCCTGCACCCTTGGCTGCTGTGGAGATCGTTGCTGGGAACATTCTCATTTATTGGCCAATAGTGGCTCTTGGTGATTCTCACAACTGTGTGTCCAGGAGACTGGCAGGTGTGAGGGTTTTGGGTTTAGGGGGTACACCAAGAGTGCCTTCAGGGAGATAAACACAGAGAACATCCAACTCCATCTAAGCCAGATATCCAGAGACACAGAGGCTCCCAAAACCTCATCACTGAAACAGAACTAAAATGACCCCAAAGTGGCTCAGGGAAACTCGCGGAAGAGGGGGCGGAAAGATTGTTGGAGTCACGAGTTGGGGCATTATGCACAGAGACTGGGGCCTACACCCCAGAACTCTTTGACTAACCTCACAATGCATGACCCACATTCTCCATTGATGAGGGTCTCTGAAAGTGGGAGGACAGGGAGGAGGACAATGGAACCAATACTATGAATGTAAAATCAGAATAATATAAATTAAAAAAAATTAAAAAAAAGAGTGCCTTCAGGGGGTGGGGGATTCACCCTAGGATAATAGTAGCAAGCCCCACAGTGTCCATGCTACAGGGAGCCTAGCTGGTTGTACAGTCAGTAAAGGGGTGTGGGATCCCAGCCTGCAGCACACATACACACACACACTCACGTTTTGTTTAACTTAGACAAGAAATCAGGTGAATGTAAAAACCAATACAGAAGCTCCTTTCTGACAAGCCCACTGCTGACATCTATTGCCAGGTTGGAGCTGTGTTAGGAGCAGTTTTAAAGCTGGACAGACTAGGGTTTGGCTAGATGTGTGTGACGTCGGGGGTAGATCATGTAGTGTCTCTGAATCACTTTCCGGGCGCTTTCTTCTGGGGCTGTGGAAAGGAGTGAACAGGAGAGTGTATGGCCTGTCCCTTGTGGCTCATGCATTCTCTGTAAGCCATAGGTGTGATGCTCTGCTGGGTATCTTAATATACTCATGTATGCCTACACTCCATGGTTTTTTCGGGGGGGTGGGGGTTTGAGGTAGGGTCTCACTCTAGGCCAAGCTAACCTGGAATTCACTATGTAGTCTCAGGGTAGCCTTGAACTCATGGTGATCCTCCTACCTCTGCCTCCCAAGTGCTGGGATTAAATGTGTGCACCACCATGCCAAGCCACCTACACTCCATGTTTATCTGACTTCTTGCATCTCTGTCTCTAGAGATATAATGTTTTATGGTAAAGGTGTACATGGTTTATTAAAAAGTCCCCTGTTGGAGTGTCACAGACTCTGAAACATACCTTGTTTGGGTATTGCATTCCAGCCCTGGTAGGGTGCATTGAAATGGAGGGCCTACATCTTGAACCCAGCTTGTTGCCTGTCTCTGCAATTCTTTCTCTGCTTGTCTTTGTTCCTATAGTGGTCTAAGTGGAAAGAGTAGGAACTGGCTGGAGTGAGGGCCTGGCTGGGCAACCCCTTGCCATGGAACTTCAGCCTGCCTGGGAGCTTTAGTGGACAGTGGCAGTTCCTGTCCCCAAGAGGCAAGGCAGGAATACTGCACTCAGGTACCCGGCTCCTGGTCCTTGGCAGCTGTGGATCAACTCATAATTGGAACTCAGCAATCAGTCAGTTTGTTCTGGTGTGGCCCTGTATGTATGCAGGCAACAGGGACTCTTTGTCCCCATTTCACAGATGAGAAGCTGGCTCAGCAGGAAGATGGCCTTGTTGGCAGGTAGGAAAGCTGGGACTGGCTAGGCTGTCCCACCCTTCCCTCCCACATATGTGAAATCCCTAATCCTTAGGGCACAGGGGGCTGTGAACTCCCTGGCCTCCAGCACAGCTCCATGGGTTAGCGACTGCTGTTTCAAGTTGAATGGGTAGGAATGGAATGGCTGATGTGGCTGGTTACCTGCGATATAGTCAGCCCCTGTTTTGTGTGCCTTCAGTTCACTCTTGAACACAGATACCTCCCTTCACAGACTTGAGAGTGTGTGCCCACAGTGCCCAGGGAAGTCTCAAAAGTGTGGCCTACCTTCCTGGGTGGAAGGCCCTGTCTGTCGTCTTAAGAGAAATGGAACTTGCCTATGGCAGACATCCTTATAACCACATCAGACCATGCAAAGTGCCTGCATGTGTCTGGGAACATTTGCTACTATGGTCCTCTTGTTGAAGGAAACTCTGGAAAACAGCCCAGATGGAACTTCCAGCACTGGCCCTCTTCCTTCAAGAGCATCTGGTCTGGCCAGAGACTTGGGTGCACAAACCACTCACTGGGAGTCCACCATCAGGGCAGGCCTGAGGATCCCCTTCTTCACCTACAGGAGCTTTTCAGTGTCTCTGAGGAATTCCAGCACTTTACCCAAGGCAAACTGGCTCTTTGCTCACACCTCCAGGATGCGATCAAGCAAGACTTCCAGAGACTTAAGGAGATGATCGGTAACCAGGCGAGGAATTGGGCTGAGTTACACACAGAACACCGCAGGGAGCTCAGTGGATAGAAGGAAAAAGGCCTTATGTACCTCACAGACCCAGCCCTGCTGCAAAATATGTGGCAGGAGGAACAAGTGAAGTGGAGGGGGCTTGTTTGTCTGCATGATCAGATACATAGATAGGTGAGGAATTTCAAAGAGGAACCTGATTTTAGTGAAAACAAACTTTGGTATGAGGGGCAGTAAAGAGCCTTTGTTTCGCATGAATGCACAATGTGTTTATAATTCTGGAGACTGGAGACATTACCCCCAGTGCCCTCAGCAGTTCTTTTCTGAGCTCTGGGATGCACTGCAGTGTCTGCAAAATTCCCGTGCCGGTTTTCTCCGGGGATTTGTTCTGTTCCCGGATGGATGCCTTTGCCTCTGGGTGAAGGCAGTGTTGGAATGCTGACTGACCCCTTTCTCCCATAGACGTTACCCAGATTTAGTTCCCACCGGGTGCAGAGTGCTTGTGCAACCATCATGATAAACCCCATGCCGCAGCACCATCCTTTGAGGCAGAGGCCCCAGCTCCACTTGTGTGCATGCGAGCCCATGTGACCATCCATTCCTGGGCCTAGAGAACTTGGTTGGCCATTTCATGAGAAGCCTGATCCATGCACGGTTTGCAACTCACCCTAAGTGCCATCTCCACCCAGCTCTGGGCGGCTTTCTAGCCCATCCAGCCTCTAGGTGGCCTTGCCAGCCAGGCCGTTTTCTCATTTGCTCTGGTGCTGGGCCATCGGGAAAGGTCGTGGGCCTATGGGCAGCTGGCTGATGTCTCTGTGGATAGGAGAGCTACAGACAGTGCCAAGCCGGGCTCCAACCCAGACAGGAAAAACCCTCCTCATGGTCAGGTCTCCTGGGTCCCTCACACAAGGACACTCATTCCTTGTCCAGGCGTGGGGGGAGGCATGTTGGAGACACTTTGGCTGCCCCTAGGCTGGTGCACAGGGAATGGAGGATGATCTTAGCTTGTGGGCTGGTGTCACAAGGTATCTGGATGTGGTCCAGCCTCTCAGAAATACAGACGCTGCTCAGACTGGCATTGGCTCCTACTGGTCGTAGTTGGACTCCTGGATGGAGGTGGGTGGGATGTGATGGTTGCTTGAACAGTGTGGCAAGAAAGACTCCCTGGAGGTAGAACCAGAAGACCAAGGGTCAGAGAGACAGGCAAGGGGGACAGACAAGTGCCTTACCAGCCTTTATCCACTGCAGTCTTTCTGGTCACCCACAATGCCCTGCAGAGGCCACCAACCAAGGTCAGGCTGTTCCCAAACACTAGTGGGCACCAGGCCTTTGTTTCAAGGCCAAGCGTGGGAGTAGGACGAGTAAGGCTCTCTTGGGTACGAGTATGGACCCAGGTCCTCAGAGGACACACAGTGGCTCTATTGTGGCTGCTGTGTCTAACAGCAAGGCATGCTGGACTGTTGCATATGGGTTCAGTCTGCAGATAGCGATGTCCCATAAAACCTTTCTCCTTTCCCATGCTGTGTCACTGGGTTTGAGTGTTTATTCCATTGGACGGAAATTTGTCCTCTCGCTAAGGCAGCGTCCATGAGCCTGGGCTGTGACTTCCTTCCTTTTTTGATTGTTTGAGATAGCACTCTAGCTCAGGCTAGCTGAAACTCACCCTATGGTCCCAGGCTGGCCTTGAACTCACAGTGATCCTCCTGGGTGCTGGGATTAAAGGAGTGTGCCAGTTACAGTATGACCTTGGGCACAGCATGAGTCATGAGTACTGTATTGGAGTGCCAAGGCCCATCACCTCTGTGTTGTGCCATGGGGAGGGCTTGGAGCAAAGTTCTAGAACAGCTGGTGGGGCAACTTTGATCATTAACATTCTGAGAGCCTGGCTGGATGTTCATTTCCAAGGAGGTTCTGGAGGGGACATGAAGAGGCTCCCAGGAGCCTAGACCAACCCCTTCCTCACACCCCTGCTCCCACCAGCTTCCTGCAACAATAGAACGGAGGGGTGGTGAATGATACCAGACAGGGTAGGGACCTGAAGCCCTGAGTAGGCATGGACAGCTACTGGCTCATAGATGGTGCCTGTTTTCTGTGTCCTCATGGTATCCAGGGAGTAAACCCCCTGGGGTTCTCAAACAAGGACACTCATCCTGTGGGCAGGGCCTCATTTGTCCCTGATCACTTCCTCAGAGGCCCCATGTCCAGATGCAACCACATTGCAGTCAAGGCTGCATACTGAAATCAGGACACCATTCTGTGCAGAGTGGGACGTGTGCCTCAGCTACTACCAAGTGAGCCTGAGAACTGAGAGAGACTGAGACAGAGATAGACATAGCTCAACCTCCAACTGCCAAAGGAGGCTTGGGAGGCTGCCCCCAAGGACTAGGGAGATTGCTCAGCGGTTAAAGAGGGTGCCCCCAGGCTGGCCTCTCTTCATGGGAGAATTAGGATGTGGGCGGTGTCTCAAACTCAGGACAGGCTGGACACTATGTCCATAAATGTGAGCCAAGCTTGAGTTTAATCCTCCACAGTGGGTGACTGCACCCTGGGCACAGAATGCCCCTCACGAAAGTGTAGCACGCCACATGCTTGTCCACCGAGTCTCCTCCATGGCCTCAGAGCGCAGTTGGGAACAGTGGTCAGGAGAGTTAAGCACTTGTTTCTCTGTTGTTTGACATGAGTCTCATCCTTGGGATCCATGCTACTTGAGAAGAATACAGATTTGAGAATCACTTGCATGGCTTGGGCCCAGCCCCGGTGAAATCAAAGGACAGAAGTGAGGCTTGGAACTGGAGGGATAGCTTAGCAGTTAAGGCACTTGCCTACAAAGTGAAAGACCCAGGTTTGATACCCCAGGACTCACGTAAGCCAGATGCACAAGGTGGCAAATGCATCTGGAGTTCATTTGCAGCGGCTAGAGGCCCTGAAATGCCCATTCTCCTGAGGTGGCCAGGTGTGAGAACTGGTGGTAAGGTGATGGGTAGCTATCATAGCCCTGTGTTGGGCCCTTTGCACATCTGAAGCTCACAGTTAATCTTTATTTATTTATTTATTTATTTATTTATTTATTATTTTTGGAGAGAGAGATAGATACAGAGAGGGAGAGGGAGACAGAAATGGGCGCGCCAGCAGTCTCTCAGCTGCTGTGAACGAAATCGAGATGTGTGCGCCCCCTTGTGGTCAAGTGTGGCATTGCGCCCTTGCGTCACTTTGCATCTGGCTAATCGTGGGACCTGGAGATTGGAACCAGCATTCTTAGGCTTAGCAGGCAGGTGCCTTAGCTGCTAAGCCATCTCTCCAGCCCTCACAGCTAATCTTAAGCAAGAGGCTGGGTTCTCAAAGGATGGATACTGCCATAGAGGACAGGTTCTTGTAGCTTTAGCCAGAATTCCCCAAACCCAGTTCCTGTCTCATCCCAGTACTAGAAGCCAGGCCCTGGAGAGGGAGCTTATGATGCAGCCAGCACAGAGTGCTGATCCTCTGGAGGAGCCGTGTGTCCCCAAACCTTCCGAGCCAGCTGTGGTACAGGACTCTGTTCTGATCCTGTGGTCTCCACCCAGTACCAGGCAAGGGTCAGCCCAGCTTGCAAGGTGAAGACTGGGAAGTGAATTGAAAGCCACAACTGTTCCATCTTCCCAGTTACTGGTACGCAGAATAGAAAGAAGCCAGGGTGTTCTCACCCGGTGGAGAGAGAGATACCATGTCCCTGTCTGTCTGTGGCGTCCTGAGGTGCTGGGTGTCTTCAACAATAGACCCATATCTTCTCTCAGCCATGGAGGTCTGAAGACCAGCGTATATTGCCTTTAGGAAAGAACAAAGAAGAAAGAAAAGAAATTAAAATCAAAGTCCCTAAGGCAGCTCCATCTTGCCTCTTCCTGCCCCTGGGAGCCCCAGGCAGATCTTAGTGTGTAGCCATGTGTCTCCACTTTGTCTCCATCTTCTTGCAGCCTTCTCTCGTGTCATTGAGTCCACTGTACCACCTGGAAGTCCTTTATTAACACCCACAGAGGACCTCGTGCTAAGCTAGGCTGCACCCTGAAGGTCACCAGCTGACCGAAGGCTGTATAGTGGGACAGGAGACAGGCTCAGCACCGCGTTGTCCCTAGTTGAGGGAGATTCCCTCCCCACAAGTGTGCTGTGGGCTGAGTGGGGCTCCATTAGCACTGCAGGACCAAGGTACCATGTTTTCTACTGCCATGGTGCTGTGTTGGCTCAAAGCCAACCATATCTTCCAGGTTGCTGGGTTTCCCGTTGTTGCAGTCAGGTTCACGTTGCTGGCAGAAATCACCCGACCAAGAGCAGCTTGTGGGAAAAAAAGTTTATTTTGGCTTACAGACTGAGGGGAAATGATGGCATGAACAGAGAGTGGACATCACCCCCTGGCCAGGAGAGTGTGCCAAACACTGGCAAGGGGAAACTGGCTCTAATACCCATATGCCCGCCCCCAGAAATACACTGCCTCCAAGAGGCATGAATTCCCAAATCTCCATCAGCTGGAAACCTAGCATTCAGAACGCCTGAGTTTACGGGGGACACCTGAATCAAACCACCACACCCATGCTGGTGTCCAGATGAAGCCCTGGCAAATGGGTGACCTGACCTTTCCCCACCCCTGATGCACAGGGGCCAGGCAGATCTTGAGAGCCTCCGTTCTCTGAGTCAGGGCCACTGGCCATACCCTTCAGATGAATTCAGCTCCTGGTCCATTCCTATGTGCACGTAGCATCGTGGGCATTAACCAGGGCATGGAGGCAGGAGAGGCCACTTGACTCCAGCAGCCTCCCTTCTTCTGGGGTAAGTTCTGTAATTCTTAAGGTGGTAGCCCCTTGTCCCTGTGAGAAAGATGCATTTTATGGATGAGAAAAGGAAGATCTAAGGGCCTTGAGCCTACCCCACTTGGCACTGCCAGAGCAGGAGAGGAGGTTCTGGAACTGTCAGACAAGCCTGGGAACAAAGCTATAGTGCCCTGGGGACCAAATCCCAGTGGAGTCTCATCCAACTGACCTGTGCCACTTTCATGTCTTCCCGTTTGTCCTGTTGCAGAGGTGCAGAGCTCTGCCCGTCCTGCTGCTATGAGTGAATGAGTCCTTCATGCATTCCTTCATCCAGTGCCTGGGGCTGTGAGCAAGCAGATTAGGCCTGAGCAGTCATAAGGAAGTCATAAGGGCCTGAGGGAGGTGGCTCTGCCTAGCTGTGGTCAGTGGCAGCTCGCAAGCCCACGGCACTGGGTCTGACTAACACTGTCTCCTTGGGGGCATGTGTTGTACATCCTGGACATTAAGCAACATCTCCGAAGTCAGCCACTAGATGCCCCCAGTTGTGGTGGGATAGGTGAAGCCGCTGCCATGGAATCTAAATCCCACCCCTCTCTCCCAGGAAATGCTGTTTCCCATTTATCCTCCTGGGTGGCTCAGAGCCAGGCACAAGGGGGACTGCTGATATGCAAGTTAGAAGGCAAGTGTGGCCTCCTCTGCCAGCCTTCAGGCCCTCCAAAGCAGAGCTGCAGCAAAAAGGGATTGTTGGCAACAGCTAGGTCACTCCTAAGCCACGGGAGGCAGTGCTAGCCCAGCCCAGGGACAGTTCTGGGGTAGGGGTCCAGCTGAGCAGACTTGGTGCTTTCTCCATGGCTCCTGTGTAGAGGAGGGGTAGCCTGTGTTGGTCAAGTGCTCCCATCCTAGTCGACATGCCACACAGACCCTGCCTGAGCCCCAGCCCTCTCCATCCTTGGTTAGTGGGGAGGAAGGCTTAGAAGGATGTGAGGGGTGGACTACGGGCCTCAACCCTGAGTCCTTGGCAGAGTTCCACCTACCAAAGGAATAGAACCTTCCCTCCTGCCACCCCCAGGCCGCCTGAGAAGCCATTACTCTTGTAGCTACACTGAAAATCTCAGGGTCTGGGCTATCATCCCTCTGCAGTTGGACATCTAAGGGCCCTGGGTCCTTGGCAGCAAGGGAGGGTGGTCCCCACAGGACAGATTCCTGCAGAATGGCCTCAGCCTCACAGGTCCTGGGAATAGAGCTACAGGGCTGATCAAAAGGGACCTGACCCGGGCTCCTGCTAGAGCCCACTGTCAGAGCAGTTGGGAGCCTTCTGGGCTGTAAGATGAATCTGTGACTCCCCAGGACATATTCCATGACAGGTGTTCTGAGCAATGGCTGCACTCACACATGGTACCCTGAGCTAGTGACCAGAGCACTACGTGGTCCCTAAAGTTACATTGGCTTCCAGGTGGTACATATCTCCTTCTGGTTCGGAAAACTCAGTGTGTCCCAAGCTTGCATTTTTGTCCTCTGGAAGGGCAGCTAGCCACTCCCTGTGGCCCCCGTGCTGCTTGTCACCAAGCTGGAGATCAGGTTACAGCAGCTGGTGTGGTAGTGGACTACAGTGGTAAGCCTCCTGTGTGTTGGCCGAGACAGGGTCCTGGGGATTATTCCGGGCCTCTGGGCACTCATCCTCCCTCCTAAAGGGCTTCAGCGTGGTGGCACTCAGCCTCAGTTCTCACCTCTCCTGGCAGAATGCCTTGAGCATCACTTTCCCACTTGCAGTGTAACTACTCCCTCCAACGGAGGTATATGGGCCAGGCACTGCCCATTCCAGAAAATTCCATGGGAGAGCAGGTAGAGAGGATCCTGGGTTGTGGGGTGGCTCAGCTGAGGTGCTTGTGAAGGTGCCCTGTCTTGAGGTTTTTCTTGGTGTGTGTGTGGGTTGTTTTTATCTTTTTCCTTGTGGTTTTTCGAGGTAGGGTCTCACTCTAATTCAGGCTGACCTGGAATTCACTATGTAGTCTCAGGGTGGCCTCGAACTCAGGACGAGCCTCCTACTTATGCCTCCCAATTAGAGGCTGAGATTAAAGGGATGTGCCACCAGGCCCAGCTTTCCTGAGCTGTTTTGAACTGCCCACCACAATTCTGCAGGGCCTGCTTACTGTCCGATGAGCAGGGCCTGGGACAGGTGGGGATAAACTCCTCAGGTTAACAGGCCTGGTCTGGAGTAGGTGGAAAGCCCAGGAAATCCTGAGCTCAAGGTGAGAGGCAGTCATCAGCATACTTCACATGTCCAGAAGACGAGGACCGCTGATCGGTTCTGCCCTTCTGGTTTGTTTGTTTACTTTTTTTTTGTTTGTTCTCTGAGGTAGGGTCTCACTCTAGCTCAGGCTGACCTAGAATTCATATGTAGTCTTAGGGTGGCCTCAAACTCATGGCAATCCTCCTGCCTCCCGAGTGCTGGGATTAAAGGCGTGCGCCACCTTGCCCAGCTGTTTGTTTACTTTTTGAGGTAGTGTCTCACTCTAGACCAGGCTGACTAGAATTCATTATGTAGTCTCAGGGCAGCCTCAGACTCTCAGTGGTCACCCTACATCTGCCTCCCTAGTGCTGGGAATAGGGCATGTGCTAACACACCCCCAAGTATGCCCATCTTGCAGGGACTCTGAGCTTGCTGGAGGACCTGGGCTTCCCATGGACTAAATAACAAATTCCTAAGGAAATGTCCCATTTTCAGCCAGGTCCCCTAGAAACTTTGGCCCATGGTAGCAGATTGAAACTTGGGCAGCCCTAGGGTGCAGCCCAGCCTGGCCTTGTAACTGGCCACAGGCGCTGCAACCAGAGCCACATATGGAAATGCTTGCCAAATGAACAAGCAGCTCACCATGTGAGTGAGACCGCAACACATGCCTGGGGGTGTTGGGTCAAGTACTGTCACCTGTGAGCCACATGTCTGGCTGTCGAGCCAGAGCCACAGGAGCCAGAAATAGCTTTAAAACCCATCGGTGGACTGGTTGGGTTCGTGGAGAGTTGGCTGTTCAGGTTGGCCACTCATTAAGCAAGTGAGATCTGTCCTGGCTTGATGAGGTGGATGGACCACTTCTCAGATGGGGTGACAGGGCCTTGGAAAGGACTGAAACTAAACTCAATCCAGCAAACAGGCAGTTGACCTTAGACCCCACTCTGTCCACTGACTGCGGGGAAAGATGACATAGAAGGTATAATGCTTGGAGCCTGTGGACTAAGTGGCCATGTTTGGACAAAGGTCTTTGCAGGTGGGATTGAGGTGTGGTCATCTGAGTGGCATGGGCCCCAAGACTACTGACAGGTTTGGAGTTTGCAGTTGGCCTCTGCCCCAGGTTAGGTGTCTCTGAGTAGTGCCCACACTGTCAAGTGGCCCCATCCTTATACTTCGGTATGGTTGCTTGTTTACTCAATTTGACACAGGTGCAGCCTGGATCCTTGCTTCTCTCCTTATAGCCCTGCCACCTGCCCTGAGCTTCTGCACAGCCAGGGAGCCATGGTTCAGCAGGTGTCCCAGCACATGTCCTGACCCTGACACTCACATGGATTGTGGGGGACCTCCATGCCTTACCTTGCCCCACAGGTGGGAACAGATGTCCCTGCATCAACAGAGGTGCTGGACTCAGGCTGAGGGACTAGCAATGCCCAGTCTGCAGAGCCACTGTGGGTCTCTGGTCGGGTCACATTCCTTCACATGTCCTGTGTCCCTTACCTGCTGGTCTCTAACCCCACAGACAGGGGCTGCTTAGATGACTAGGCAAATGCATTGTTTGCTGCAATAAAAATTCTATACCCGTGTTTTTATTGATTATAGAATTTTGCTCCAGGAATATGCCAGAATTTACAGCACGACCTGTGTCCACATCCTGTAAATCAGCTTTCCATTTTCTTTGGTTCATTCCAGGTGACGTGTCCAACCTGGACCCAAGGTTATCCTTTGAAGGCACCAACTGGGATGTGGGGAATATTGTCCTGGCATTGTACAGTGGTCTCTTTGCCTATGGAGGATGGTAGGTTCTGGAATGTCTGGGTCTCTAGGGCTGGGGACACATGGCCGTGAAGTCTCCAGAATGTATAATCATGCCGGAGTGACTTGAGAGGAGGTGGGAGAGAGGGCATGGGTCCCTTACCTCTTGCCGAGTCAATCACTGTTCAGTGATAGGTAAGAGGCCAGGTTTGAAAAGTAGCCTGTACAGCTAGGTCCTGCCTGTGGCTCGCCATCATGTGCCCAGCCCGGCTTCTGCTTCAGCTTGACTGTACAGAGCCTCAGGACTTGCTGATATTTACTTAGCAGGTAGGGAAAATGTTAGAAGGCAAATGAGATAGTGACAGCAAGCACAGGAGAGGTCCTGTCCCAGTTCCTTCCAAATCCAGTTGGACAGGCACCTGCGATGCTGTCAGCCACCCTTACGGTAGCCCCTAGTGGTCCCTAACCACCAGCTCATCTGGCCCCTGGGTACTCATCCAGGAATGTTGGAGCCACGCACAGTGGGTCTGACAGGGTGGGGTGTCTGCATCTACCTGACATGAAGCTGGCTGTCCTGCAGAGGTCAGTGAGCCACCTGACAAGCATAGGCCATCACTGTCCCATGGAGAGCCTGTGCCTAGCTGCTAGCAATAATGAGAGGCCATCAGAGGGCTCCCTTATCCCCTCCTTCTCAGAAAGATAATGGCTTTCCCATTGTATTCTGTGTTTTTCTAATGACTGGGGAGTATTGTATAATAAAACTGTTGCCTGAATTCTAGGAACTACCTGAATTTTGTCACAGAGGAGATGATCAACCCCTACAGGTATGTGCATAAAAGTTGTTTCTTATTTTAACATGAGAGGGAGAAGTCCTCTATGGAGGGCTATACCTGGGGCCTGTGGTGAGGACTATGAGGCTGGGTTTCTGAGACCAAAGAGGGCAGCTGCGGCTTTCAGCCCTGGACACCAGGTGTTTGGGGTGCAGGCAGCAGGCAGGCCTGTGGATGTTCTGGCTGGGAAGCTTTGGCTGTCCACCCACAGGGTCTCCAGTTTGCAGGGGCAGAAAACTGGCAGAGTTGAGTCCCTACCCCAGCTTTGAGCTGCCCAGGTGCCACTCATTGTCCTGCCATCTGCCAGAGAAGGAGATGTTCTCACTGCTTGTCTAAGAAGTGAGACTCGCTATGGAGCTGCCACAACACGAAGGGTGTCCGGCTCCTTGTCTGAGTCTGGGTCCTGAGTTGTACATTGACAAATCTGTTCCTCCATGTTCCTCCAGAAACCTTCCCCTGGCCATCATCATCTCCCTCCCCATCGTCACACTAGTGTACGTGCTAACGAACCTGGCTTACTTTACCACTCTGTCCACCAAGGAGATGCTGACGTCTGAGGCTGTGGCTGTGGTAAGACAGTCCTGTAGCTCCTCCTGGGCCTGAGAGGCTAAGGCCAGTCTGCTGCCTCCAGACCCATAACTGGCTGGCCAGGCCTGCTTCCTGTGCCTAAGCTTCAGTCCACCTGAGGGCGCAAGGTGGGGTGATGTCCAGAGGGTTATCATTGTCCACTAGAGCGAACCGCAGAGGACTTTGACAGGCACAATGTTAAGTTCACAGTGGGGCCTTTGTCATACACCCACTGTTCAGGCAACACTGAACCAGTGATGAGGCGGCATATGAGGAGTGGTCGTGGACGTCTAGGCAGAGGTGGAGTCCACTGAGGTCTATATTGACTTAAGAGGGGCTGCTGCCAAGCTCCAGCAGTGAGTTGGCTCCAGCGCTCTATGCCTTGGGCAGCACGACCAGACCTGTGGCTCCTACCACTGCCATCCTGGGCACTATCTTGCCTGTTTTTTGGGTTTTGTTTGTTTTTTTTTTTTTTGTTGTTGTTGTTGTTTTTGAGGTAAGGTCTCACTCTAGCTCAGAGCTCAGGCTGACCTGGAATTCACTATGTAGTCTCAGGATGGCCTCGAACTCAGGGTGATCCTCCTACCTCTGCCTCCCGAGTGCTGGGATTAAAGGTGTGTACCACCACGCCCAGCTTGCCTTTTTTTTTTAAAGGCAAGCCCACCAGACTGGCCTTTTTTTTTTTTTTTTTAATTTAATTTGTTTTTGGAGAGAGAGAGAGACAGAGAGGGAGAGGGAGACAGAGATGGGCATGCCAGCAGTGTCTCAGCTGCTGTGAACGAAATCTAAATGTGTGCGCCCCCTTGTGGTCAAGTGCGGCATTGCGCCCTTGCGTCACTGTATCTGGCTAAACGTGGGACCTGGAGATTGGAACCAGGTTCTTAGGCTTAGCAGGCAGGCGCCTTAACCGCTAAGCCATCTCTCCAGCCTTTTTTTTTTTTTTTTTTTAATGTGAGAGCAAGAGAGAGGGAATTGGCACACAAGGGCCTCAGCCACTGAAACCGAACCCCAGATGCATGTGCCACCTTGTGCGTATGTGCATCCTTGCACACTTGTGGCACCTTTTATGCATCTGGAGAGTCAAAAATGGGTCTTTAAGCTTTGTAGGCAAATTCTTTTATCACTAAGAGCCATCTCTCCATCCCCCCTCTTTTTTTTTTTTTTTTTTTTTTTGAGGTAGGCTCTCACTCTAGTCCAGGCTGAACTGGAATTCACTATGTCATTTCAGGGTGGCCTTGAATTCATGACAATCCTTCTACCGCTGCCTCCCGAGTGCTGGGATTAAAGATGTGTGCCACCACCCCCTTTTTTTTTTTTTAATAAGTGTTGACTCAGCATCTGCTGCTCACAATGACCCACCACACCAGGCCCACGTAAGCTGTGGAACAGGCAGGCATGGTGGTAAAGGCAGTAAGGAAAGCCTGTTGCAGGTTACCAGGTACCCCACACACAAGGAATTAGATTGGCAGCTGCAAGAGTGTCCCCAAAATAGGATTGAGAGACAGTCTAGGGAGGGGCCCCCGTGAGGCCCTAGTATATCCCCACATAGTCCAGAACCTGACCCTGAGAGAAGGCTGCATGTGCAGAAGCCTGAGATGGGTGGGGGTGGACCAGATGCCAGGTCAGTCCAGTGAGGTCATAGGCTGAGCTGCTTCCATGCCAGAAACAAGACTGTACCTGGGCGGCCCCTCCATGAGACCAAGGGCTCACCTTCTGTCTTCCCCCACCCAGGACTTTGGGAACTACCACCTGGGGGTCATGTCCTGGATCATCCCCGTCTTCGTGGGCTTGTCGTGCTTTGGCTCTGTCAATGGGTCCCTGTTCACATCCTCAAGGTAAGCACCTGACCACACCCGTGGGGGCACTGTTCTGTAAACTGTTTATTCTGCTGCTTTGATGAGTGGCTGCTAGTTTCAGACTGTGGGGAGATGGCTCAGTAGGCAAAGTGCTTGCCACGCAAACAGGGACCTGAGTTCTAAAGCACATGTAAACTGTCAGACGTGGTGGTGCATGCTGGGGAAGCAGAGCTTGCTAACTTGCCTGTCTAGCCAAATCAGGAGTTCCCAGCTGAGTGAGAGACCCTGTCTCAAATAACGCATAAGGAGCAGGAGGGGGATGAGAGGGAATAATATCAAAATATATACATGTATGACAATGTCAACAATTGAAAAAGTGCTGGGTGTGGTGGCACACGCCTTTAATCACAGCACTTGGGAGGCTGAGGTAGGAAATAGCTGTGAGTTCAAGGTCATCCTGAGAATACATAGTGAATTCCAGGTCAGTCTGGGCTAGAGTGAGACCTTACCTCGAAAACAAAAAATAAAAATTGAAAAGTAAGGCCGGGCGTGGTGGCACACGCCTTTAATCCCAGCACTTGGGAGGCAGAGGTAGGAGGATCGCTGAGAGTTCAAGGTCACCCTGAGACTACATAGTGAATTCCAGGTCAGCCTGAGCCAGAGTGAGACCCTACCTTGAAAACCAAAAAAAAAAGAAAGAAAGAAAAGGAAGGTGGAAAATGGTTAGGAAAGGCACCTGATATTGGTCTCTGGCCTCCACATGGACGCACACATGTACATGCGCACTATACACACGCACACAGAAAAGGTTCAGCTAACATGAGAGCAAGGGAACTGGACCCTTGCTCCTCACCTTTCATGACCCAGAGGTGACGCTGCTGCTCTGCCCTAGACCTACTCAGGCTTCATGTGAACACCTAGAGGGCTGGAGGTGAGGGACCCCAGGTTTCTGTTCTTGCCAGCTAAGCACGTCAAGGGTGTTGAAAGACTGGTGGCCAGGAGGCAGGGGGTGGGAGGCACTGTGACCACCTGGTGAGGCTGCCACCCCTACTTCACTGCCATCTCTAGGCATCTCCCATCCATGTGCTGGACGATAGGGTCAGGGGTGATGCCTGCTGCTCTGTTCATAGGCTGTTCTTCGTGGGGTCCAGGGAGGGCCATCTGCCCTCTGTCCTGTCCATGATCCATCCACGGCTCCTGACACCTGTGCCTTCCCTCTTGTTCACGGTAAGTCTGCCATGCAACCCTGTCCCCTCTGTCCCCGCAACTCTTGGGCTCAGAGCAGCATGTGATTGGGACACTGGTTAAAGGAGCTGAGTATGTGCGCACAGTGATACCTACCAAGATGCCAGGATTCTTAATTGGAATTTCGTGTGAAATGCATGGTATTTGCAAAGAGACAACTCAGTCCTAAAGTGTATGAAGTCAAAGCTCTGCCCAGAGGGAGCTGGCACTGCATCTGCTGCACCCCAGCTAGTGCCTGCAGAGATGCCCATGTTGTGTCGGCCCCAGAATGCACTTTTGTCTCAGCTGCTCTTCCTCTGCCAGTCTATGCAGTTATATTAGTTCTCTTGCTGTGTCACAAAATCAGGCACCTAAAACAAGAAGCTTCTTATGAATCAGGAATCCAGGGTCCTTGGTTCAGGGTCTCTCAGAAGGTTGTGGTCAAGTGAATGCTGCTGTCTCTGAAGCTCCACTGGGGCTGAGGAACTGCTTCCCCTAGCTGGTTCTGTGGATGTAGGCAGCCATTTAGTGACCAGCACACACGCTTCACCATGGAGTGGCTGGAGCATCCGAGTGACAGGCTGCCACTGAGCAAGGGAACCATCAGAGAGGCTAGCCTCAGAAGTCCTGCTCCTTCCTGCCAAGTCAGTGAGTCTGCGCACCTGAAGAAGAGGGATTAGACTCCACTTCTAGAAGACAGAAATACCAAATAAGGCGGGGTTTTCCCCCTTTGTTTGGTAGGGGAGTTGTGAGTACTAGGGATTAAGCCTGGGGCACACCTGCTAAGTAAGCCCTCTGCCACTAAGTCGTCTCACCACTGGCCCTCAGAGAGGTTTTGGATATAGTTTAAAAGCGGTGGGGCACACCTTTAATACCAGCACCCAGGAGGCAGAGGTAGGGGGATCACCGTGAGTTCAAGGCCACCCTGAGACTACATAGTAAATTCCAGGTCAGCCTGGGCTACAGTGAGACCCTACCTCGAAAAACCAAAAAATAAGTAAATAATAATAATTATTATTATTATGTATTTATTTTAAATGAGAGGGGTACCAGAGAATGGGCACACCAGGACCTCCTGCCACTGCAAATGTACTCCAGATTCATGCACCAGTTTGTGCATCTGGTATTACGTGGGTACAGGGGAATCAAACCTAAGCTGTCAGGCTTTGCAAGCAAGCACTTTAACTGTTAAGCCATCTCTCCAGCCCCAGGTTATACTTTAAAACTGGGATTTTAAGCCAGGTATGGTAGCACACACCTTACATCTCAGCACTTGGGAGACTGAGGTAGGAGGATCACTGTGAGTCTGAGGTTAGCGTGGAGCCCAGATTGACCTGGAACTCACTGTATAGCTCCAGGCTGGCCTCTGCCTCCTAACCCTGGGTGCCAGCCAAGCCATGTTCATACTGTTCCCTTTTTTTATTTCCTGAGACCTCAAGTGTGGTCAAAGTAGGACCCTCTTAAATAAAAGCAAGAAGATGGGTCAGTGGTTAAAAGCACTTGCTTGCAAAGTCTGCCAACCCATAAGCTGGATGCAGAAAGTGGCATAAGCATCTGGTGTTTGATAGTAGTGGCAGGAGGCCCTGGCATGCTCACACGCACATAAAAACAAGAAATGTGCCCAGCTGGGCACCAGCTTTATTTTGGCATACAGTCTTGAGGGGAAGTTCTCAGCATGGCACAGCAGAGACCGGGCATCACATCTTGCCACAGCAGCTGGGAGGTCGTAGCAAGAGTGAGCTGAGTTGTCACCTGCCTAGTGTCCCAGCGATCTCTGTCTCATTCCCACTTCAGTGCTCACCTGGCTCCATCTCTGCTTTCAGTGTGTCATGACCTTGATGTATGCCTTCTCCAAAGACATCTTCTCCATCATCAACTTCTTCAGCTTCTTCAACTGGCTCTGTGTGGCTCTGGCCATCATAGGCATGATGTGGCTTCGTTTCAAGAAGCCTGAGCTGGAGCGACCCATCAAGGTGGGTGTCGGGCAGCATCCCTGCTGAGTCCCTGGGTGCAGTTCACACAAGCAGGGTCTATGCCCAGAAGCCCTAGCCTGAGTAGCAACCCAGCATGGCCCCTGGTCCTCACCCACCCATTCCCCAGCTCCCCTCAGAAAACCTGGTTAAGGTAGACAGTGGGGGTGTAGCAGTTATGTTCTTGTTGCTAGGGCAAGACACCTGACCAAAAGCTGCTGGAAAGGGTTTATGTCACTTACCGTCTCAGGGAGCAGTTTCTTGAAGGCCGGGAAAGCATTGCAGAGTAGAGGCCTGGTGGGCATCACATCTTACTGCAGCAGCGGGGAGGGAGCAGTTCAAGTGAGCTCTCTAACACCCAGTCGAGCGGGACTAACAATGCCAAGGTCTGCCCCCAGCAACACACCTCCTCCACGAGGCTCTTCAACTTTCCCAAGTATTCAAGCCATGGAGCCTGTGGGGGATAGGTCATTGAAATCCCCACAGCAGGTCCGCTAACTCTGGCCATTCCTGAGTGCCGGGCATGATTACACCTGTGAAGGGCGCTGCAAAGGTTGAGCTGCTGGCACACAGAATGTATGAGTCAGCCCAAAATAGCCAAGTCCCATGGGCTCCACCAAGCCAGCAGTTCCTGTCTCTCAGCCAGTTCCCTTTGTCACAGACACACCTGCCACTGGCCTTTTTCCTACACCGAACAAGCTTCGGGACCTGAACCCAGGGAGGGAGCAGGTGGGCTCAGAGCTCCCACCCGTGCTCTGGTTGTTTACCAAGTATGGGGCCTCAAGCTGCCAATTCAGCTCCTTTAACTTGTGTTTTAAAATGCCAGTGTAAGCCGGGCGTGGTGGTGCACGCCTTTAATCCCAGAAGGTAGGAGGATCACTGAGAGTTCGAGACCACCCTGAGACTACATAGTTAATTCCAGGTCAGCCTGGACCAGAGTGAAACCCTACCTCAAAAAAACAAACAAACAAAAAATAATAATAATAATAAAAAAATAAAATAAAATGCCAGTGTGAGACCCCAGCTGAAGCCCAAGACGAGGTTGTCGTGGGGGTGTTCATGGAGGATACCTTCATGGGGACCAGCTTGTGCTGGCTTGCACCACTCAGTCATCCAGGCTCTGGGGGCAGAAGTCAGTGGGAAGATGCCAGCCCAGCCCAGCCAGACTGTCCAGGGCTAGCCTGTGGAGAGCAGTCCAAGGCACTGTGGATTCTGACCCCTGGAGTCCCAGTCACACAGTGGGATTCTGTTCCCTATTTCCCAGGGCAGGGTACCTGTCTCCAGTTCAGGACAGCTGAGTTTCCAGATGAAGCCCATCTAGCATGATCCCACAGCAAAAGCTCAACTCAGCCTGCTGACCTGTGGAGCCTTGTCTACTCTGGCTGGCTGCAGCCTGTGGCTTCAGGCAGGCAACTGCTCAGGTGTCCACAAAGGGTTCTCTGAGAAGGCAGGACTCCTCACTTGGTGTGTGGCCAGGATCTTCCCAGAAATGCTGGCCCGCTGTTCCTCCCTGGGTAGCTATGGGTGGATGGTGCAGCTGGAGGTTTCCATGCCTGTGATGTGGGGACCAGTGGGGCTGTCCTCTGCTGCCCTTGGAAGGTCTCCAGAGAGACCAGGCTGGCTATTTTCATTCCTCTGTCAAGACTGTCTAAGCTCTGGGTAATTATACACCGGGTGTAGTGTGCTGGGGCCAGGGTCAAATAGTACAAGACTCAGATTTAACTCTTCGTGGCCATGCAGGGCAGGTACCAGGGAACCACTGGGGGCAATTCAAGCCATTTGTAAGCAAAGGCACAGCATGGGCTCGGGGAGAAGAGGGCTTGGAGCCTGGCTACAGGGTCTTAGGTCCATGGTGGTGCAGCTGGGCCGAGGGAGGGACAAGGTGATGGCTCCAGGGCACATAGGGCAGTAGCCAGGAGCTTTCCGCTTGTACCTGCGGGTGGCCAACACTCCTCTGTCCTGTCCCAGGTGAACCTGGCCCTCCCTGTGTTTTTCATCTTGGCCTGCCTCTTCCTGATTGCTGTGTCCTTCTGGAAGACCCCTGTGGAGTGTGGCATTGGCTTTGGCATCATCCTCAGCGGGTTGCCTGTCTACTACTTCGGTGTCTGGTGGAAGAACAAACCCAAGTGGCTCCTGCAGGGCATCTGTGAGTACATGGCAACACCTGCTTTGCCTAATCAGGAGCAGGCAGAACTAGGTGGGGGGGGAGAGGGGGTTGGTGGCCTGCCACCCCCACAGTGCAGACAGGCCAAGCTGAGAGTTTGGACCAGAGTGACCCTGTGTTTTAGGGATGAAACTTTTGAGCTCACACCCAGTGGTTACCCATCACCTCCAGCCGATTAAACAGTTGTTTTGTGACACAGGTGGCCCAGGACTGCTGGTTCCCAGTGAGGCTTAGGACCCTGTCCTCTCCCTCTGTAAAGGCAACACTCTTAGGAGAAGGCAGTGCCTACAGATATCACCATGGTGCTGGATGGCTTTAAAGTTCCTCTGACCCCACTTACCACAGACTGAGAGGCATCACTCAAGGAAATCTACTTTCAGCTGAGAGTGGGATCCTTACTGGTTGCCATTCGGGATCATAGCAAGAACCTAATGCAAGAAAAAAGACTTTTTTTTTTTAATGTATAACTTTTTTTATTGACAACTTCTATACTTACAAAAAATAAACCATAATTCCTTCCCCTTCCCTCTTTCCCCTTCACAACTCTGCTCTCCATCATATCCCCTCCCTCTCTCCATTAGTCTCTCTTATTTTGATGTCATAGTCTTTTCCTCATATTTTGAAGGTCTTGTGAAGGTATTGCTAGGTACTGTGAGGTCATGGATATCGAGGCCAATTTCTGTCTGGACAGTTACGTTATAAGGAGTGGTACCCTTCCCTTGGCTCTTACATTCTTTCCGCCACCTCTTCCGCAATGGACCCTGAGCCTTAGAGGGTGTAAGAGAGATGTTTCAGTGCTGGACATTGCTCCATCACTTCTTTTCAACACTGTGTTGCCTTTTGGGTCATCCCAGTGGTCACCACTATCTGAAAAGAGAAGCTTCTCTAACCAAAAGTGAGAGTAGCATTAATATATGAATAAGAACATTAATATTTATAGGGCAGTTTGGTGAGCATAATATATGCATTTAGCCAAACAAGAGCAGGCTGTATATCCCTAAAGCTCATGACTTCCCCTGCCATAGGCTTTTTTTTGTTTTGTTTTTGTTTGGGTTTTTTTGGTTGTTTTTGTTTGTTGTTTCTTTTTGTTTTTTGTTTTGTTTTTGTTGTTGTTGTTGTTTTTTCGAGGTAGGGTTTCACTCTCTGACTTGGAATTCACTATGTAGTCTCAGGGTGGCCTCAAACTCCCAGTGATCCTCTTACATCTGCCTCCTGAGTGCTGGGATTAAAGGCGTGTGCCACCACGCCTGGCTGCCATAGGCTTTTGATTAGGTTTTCAGTACCAGGTATGTATTCCCTTCCATAGAGCAGGCCTCCAGTCCAATTAGAGAGCAGTTGGTTTCCCCCAGAGCAGACATGCCACTGTTGCACCCGTTCAGTCATTTGGCCTGTTTGGCTAAATTGAGGCTTCCAGTGTCTACTGTTTTCACTGCTGATGACTTCTGTCTCGCATAGGGCTGCATTCAGTGCAGCTTTTTCCAGCTTTTAGTTGGCTGGTCTACAAGGAGAAGGTTTTTAGCTCAGCCCCAGCTTGATTTCTCAGTGACCTTGCCACCCAGCATGTGGAGTCTTTGGCAGTAGGGTCTTACCATCTGTTTCTCATGGGAAACCAAGGGGCTTGAGCAATAGCCTGTAATGTTTTGGAGGCAACAGGACCTACCTCCCTGGCCAACAAGTCACTGGATGGAAGGAATCACATCCCTGGCACTGAAATTTCTCTAGTAACAATCTATGGCTTCTGGATGTGCCGTTATCCAAAAAGTAGGCTTTCATATGTCTTATTCAGAATATTTGAATTTTTATTGACCCTCCCCCACCCTTCTCTTACTCAATCTCTTCCCCTGGCCTCACTTAGGCCATTCTACTCCCTGTAATCTGTTCTTCTACTTATATGTATACAATACCATCCCCTTAAGTTCTTCCCTCTCCTCCCTCCCCTATAGCCTTTTTCTAGCTTACTGACATCTGCTACCAATTTTTGATTCCAGCTCACACATAAATCTAAACATTTGTAGGTAAGGATATATGCCTAGGAGTGCTATAGATGGGTCATATGGTAAATCTATTTTTAATTGTCTCAAGAAACCTCTATACTGATTTCCACAATGGCTGGACCAGACTACATTCCCACCAACAGAATAGAAGGGTTCCCCTTTTCCCACATCCTTACCAACATTTATTGTCATTTGTTTTCTTTTTTTCTTTTTTTTTTTTTTGGTTTTTCAAGGTAGGGTCTCACTCTGGCCCAGGCCGACCTGGAATTAACTATGTAGTCTCAGGGTGGCCTTGAACTCACGGCAATCCTCCTACCTTTGCCTCCCGAGTGCTGGGATTAAAGGCTTGCGCCACCACGCCCGGCTGTCATTTGTTTTCTTAATGATAGCCATTCTGACAGGAGTGAGATGGAATCTCACAGTAGTTTTCATTTGCATTTCCCTGATGGAAGACTCTCTTCTGAAACCAGTTTTCTCTTCAGATTGATTTCTCAATAGAAAGACCTAGATCTTTATCAGTACCCATACACAGACATGATGGGCCCTACCCAGGTCCCCATCCCCATCCTCAGGATGTGGTGGCTCTCATAAAATGGTAGCACACTCACAGCCTGCCAAGCCCCAGATGTATGCATAGCCAGGACGAGGTGTGGGTCTGAAGGAAGGCCATCATGCCCAGCTGCCCCTGGAAAGCCCCCAAGGCCTAGGGTATGCCCCAAGGGCCGTGTTCCCCAAGGTCACAGGGTTCTGGACATAGACCCAGCTCCTTGTCCCACAGGCCACGATGGCTGTAGCCCTTCTGTGTCTGTCCGGAGCTGCAGCCTATGCCCCAGCTAAAGGCCCCAGGGTGGCCCCCCAGTGTTCACTGCACAAATAGGACTTTACAGAAAGCAGGGTTTCAGGGTCTTGGAACTCTAAAGGTGTGGTGATACGGGCTGCAGAGAGCAAGCTAAGTTGGGACCTTCCTTCCAGCAGATGTCCAGGTGGCAGCCCACCTCCTGCCATTTGCTCACCATTGTCTTCTCCCCACAGACTCAATAACCGTGCTCTGCCAGAAGCTCATGCAGGTGGTCCCTCAGGAGTCTTAGCTGGGACGCCTGGATGCTGCAGGGAGACTGCACACTACCACTGCTTCCACACGACTCACCGTGGAAAAGCAACATCAGTCCCCATTGTCCTCACAGCTCCAGTGAGTGTCATCGGCCACCTAGCATCACCTCACTGTCCCTCTATGGGTCAGGTACTCACTCAGAGTGGCTGTGAAAACTGTGGTACGAATTTAGCCCCAGAAGAGGAACTTCCACCCATAGCTCCCTGGGTGAGGCTCAAGCTGTGAGTGAGTGAGGAGTCCCAGGGTTTGTGACTGAGAACGGTCACATCATACAGGCCTTCTTCCTTCCCTGATTTGTTTTCTTCCTAACTTACATTTTGGGTTACATTGATACCACAAGTTGAATTTTGTTTTTTAACAAAATGGTGCAGCAAGGAGCAAGAGATGGTCTTCTCTCGTCCATGCTGCCCGCAGCCCAGCGTGCCTCGAATGGGACCACATCACTGTCACCCGGGGGAAAGAGCTGCTGAGGCTTCCTTGGACATTGTCACCTCCACCATGGACTTGCACAGACAGCCCAACACATGCTCTTGACTTGGGCTTTTTAAAATTGTTTTTCTGTGGTCCTGGGGGTGGACCCCAACCAAGGCTTTGCGCTTGATTGAGACAAGCACTCTACCACTGAGTGTGTGTGTGTGTGTGTGTGTGTGTGTGTGTGTGTGTGTGTGTGTTCAAATCATGAATAATAGGGACATGAGAGAAAACCCCATGGGCTTAGGTCTCTTTGTCATAAGGTCTTGGTAGTTCCCTCCCCCTGGCTCCAAAAGAAATTTGGACAATAGAGCTGATAGTTTTAGCTGGAAGTTCACAGGAAAATCCAGCCTCTGTCCACCTGTCACCTGCAGAGCCCTGTGCTCCTAGAGGAGGTCACGGCTCAGGGTGAGGCAGGAGCTCTGCAGGGTATGCCTGTTGCAGGGAGCCTCTGCCCCAAGCCTGTCCTGAGCACTCCCACACACACACACTCGGCCCTAGCTGGTTCTGCATCCTCTGAGGAGGCTGAGCTCTTGTTAGTAGACTCAGTTGCCAAGACCCCACATGGCTCTGTCCACTCCCACAGCCCCTGAGACTGTCAGGCAGCTCTCCACTAAGCCACCATCAACTCCTCCCTAGTCCCCCATGGCTCTTGTCCAGAGATGCAGCCAGGCCTTGCAGCCTGCTCTCTGCTACCCGTGATAAGGCCACTCCACCTGTCTTAGCATGACAGGTGCTGGCCAACACTGCTAGCCCTCCCCTGTGAGGACCACCCTGCAGGCTTCCCTTTCTGTTCCTGGGGAGGAGAGGAGACAGCTGAGGCCCAGCCAGCACATCCAGCTGATCAGACTATATGGACTTCAGATACAAGAAGCTTCTGCTGGGCCCTCGTGAGATCTGCAGTGTCCCAGAGCACGTCCTCCTGGGAGGAGGGCTGCACTTGGTAGCCATTGCAGAAACTGTCTTGTGCTCCTTGGGTCTCTTCATGGGGGTGAGGTGGGGGGGGTCGGTCAGGGAGAGGTCCAAGTACCTCCCAGAAGATTGGCTCTTCCTGAGCTGAGCTGGAGCAGCCGCCCTGGAAGTCTGGACAGACACCCAGTCTGATCCTGGGGACATAGTTCCCAGATCCAACTGGGGTTGGAAGGGCAGGGACACATGGGCCATGTCTTATCTGCTGCCCATCCTCCATACTGACTGACTGATACCTGGGCTCTGCCATCAAGAATCTCGGGGAGCACAGATGGGACCACAATGCCCTCTGAAATGACCCTGCTCTGCTCGCACCCTCTCCCTGACATGTCCTATGGGCTCCCACATGTGGGCTGGTTTTTTATTTTTTTTATTTTTTTAAAGCAGACTCTGGCCTCACCAGCATTTGTTCAGTCCTTTTTCTTTTGTCCTAATGCATCACTAATGTAGAGGACCCCCATGCCTGGTTTATTTATTTCAGTGATCAGTGTCTGTGTGACCTTGCTGTTCGTGTCTTGTGTGAGGCACCAGCGTCTGTGTTCCCACCATGTTGAGGCCCTCCACTGTGGCATCCTGAGTTCATGACATGTGGCTGTAACATGTTTTATTCTTGTATTAATGGCTAACCTGTTACACTAGGCTGGTAGGGGGTACAGAATTCTGTTTTGCTGGAGAGGGGTTGTTTGTTTATAAAGAAAATTGGGATTCTAAAAGCCGCTGTGAGTCTGCTGTATTCTGTGCTTCGTGCCAAATTCTAGGTGTGGAAATGTTTAGTTTTCACAGCCTACCTCTTTATCACACAGTCATGCGTTCCTTCACTCACCAACTACCTCCTGAAGGTAATGAGGCTGGAAGGAAACCAGGGGACAGTCAGACTTTGGGGGCTAGGGGTACACCCTGTATCGGGGATAGAAGGTTCCAGGAGCTGAAAAGGTCTGAGTGGGGAAGAGGCTTGGCTTGGCAGGGCTAGCAAGGCCCTTTAGGGTAGTTGTGTTTTAAGCACCAGTGTTGGACCTTTACACAGTACTTCAAGTTCCGGGGTGGGGGGGGGGGGTGCAGCAAGAAATGAGGCCATACCACGTCCTTACCTTTGTAGCATCCTACATCTCATTTGACAGGCCAGAGTTCAAGGCTCAGAGAACATGCTTCTCCCAACATCTGGGAAAGGGTCCCTTGGTGCCCATACCCATGGGAGAGGGGCCACAGCTTGAGTCACAGGCCTTGACCTGGTTTAGTCTTCCAAGTTGCACTTGCTGTTTAAAGGGCCACGTGGAACCAGGTATTGGAGTCCTTAAGGCCAGCCATGGCTCCCAAGTGTCAGCAGCTATACGGAAACATGTTAAAGAATGTGGTTTAGGCCGGACATGGTGGCACATGCCTTTAATTCCAGCACTGGGGGAGGAGGGGTAGGAGGATCACTGAGTTCGATGCCACCCTGAGACTACAAATTGCTTAGCCATGCGAACATGAACTGAAATCCCCAGGGCCCAGGACAGAATGCTGTGTGCTTGGAATCCTAATGCTGGGGAGGTTTAAGCCAACAGGTTCTTAAGGTTTGCTTACTAGCTAGTCTAACTTAATTGTGAGCTCTAGATTTGGCCAGAGACCCCATCTCAATAAGGCATGACCTCCACATATGTGCACCTACACATGAGAACATGCAGACACACCACACATAACCTCCCCCCTCCCCATGTGGCTTCACATGGAAAAGGGCTGTGGTAGGGTGTTGGTTTTTTTTTTTTTGTTTGTTTGTTTTTGTTTTGGTTTGGTTTTCAAAGTAGGAAAGTAGGGTCTTGCTCTCTTTTTTTTTAATATTTATATATATGAGGCGGGGGCAGATAGAATGGGTATGGGTGCGCTAGGACCTCTAGGCACTGCAAACAAACTCCAGATGCATGTGTATCTGGTTTCCATGGGTTCTGGGGAATCAAACCTGGGTCTTTAGCCTTCACAGGAAGGCACCTTAACTTCTAAGCTGTCTCTCCAGTCCCCTCCCCTTTTTATATTTCAGTTATTTGAGAGAGGAAGAGGCAGATAGAGAATGGGCACACGAGGGCCTCCAGCCACTGCAAATGAACTCGACATGTGTGCACCTTGTGGGTACTGGGGAATTGAACCTGGGACCTTAGGCTTTGCAGGCAAGCGCCTTAACCACTAAGCCATCTCTCAATCCCTGTGGTAGGTTTTATATAAATTTTGGGGGCTTTTCTTAAAAATGGCTGGACCTGTGGGGGGAGGGCATCACCATCTTTGGGACCATTAGGAAGACACTGCCCCCAATCCATGCAGCAGTCCAGAGCATCCTGAAGTGTGGGGGAACCGTACAGCAGGGTTACTGTCCTGTCAACTGTCCTGCTGGGATGGGCCTGGAATCTGGCCTGGCTTGTCCCCAAGTAGTGCACCACTCCACCACCATCCCTCAGGCTCTGGGAGATTTGGTGATGCCTTCCCACCCCCTCCTCCTCACACACACATACCTGAGAAGGGCAGGCCCAACAGGCAAATGAACTGTCTAGTGGTTCGCAACATGCTCTTCCCTGTCATTAGGGATAAGTTTGAACTGGCAAGCCTCTAAAGGAGCCGAGCCTTGAGCTTCCTGAGCAGCTAGTGGAGGCTATATGTGTTAGGGGCCCTTGGGCAGGAACATGCTTTCCTTGTGAAATGACTGTTGGAACGGGCTGTTCACTGTTTTCATGGCCCGCCTACTTCTGGCCAGTTCCAGGTCAGACTTTTATCTACCCCCACCAAGCTCCATTGTTCAGACATGCTGCCTGTGAAGAGGGGCCCCGTATGCCTGCACATCACCCTGGTACCTAGCCTGCCGAGCCACAGGCAAGGGCTTGTTGCAAAGTGGCTGGCCCTCAGCAGGCATCTGTGATCTCACGTGGCCCCTTGAGCCAGACAGGCGCCCAGCATGACTGCCAGCCTCCGGCACCTGCTGATGCCACCCATGCTCAGCTTCAGAGCCCTGTATGCCTGGTGAAGGGGCCAGCTTGGGAAATGCCTCCGCTTCCCAGAATTCAGTGTAAAGAAGCAGGATCAAGACCCAGACCCCAGACTCACTGATAAACAGATGTCTCCCTATTGTCTCACTATGTCTCAATCACAAGCCTGGACTTGGGCTCCTGCCAGGCGTCTGGATGTGCCCTGGGCACTTGCTGCTACCTACAAACCCCAGCCATGAGCCCCTTTGACACCCTGCCCTTAAGGTCCTGCTGTCACCTGCTCACTCAGAATGAGCTGGTTGCTGGCTTCATCACTAGTGGGGGAAGAAGACTTCAGAGGTCACAAATACTTTTTTGGCTTGGTCAAAGGAAAACTTCAGAGAAGAGACACCTTGGTAGACAACCAGGAGGAAGGCGATGCCAGAGGAACAGTAGGGTCTCTAGCCCAGGCTGACCTGGAGTCTCGGTGGCCTAGAACTCACAGTGATCCTTCTACCTTGGCCTCCTGGGTGCTGGGATTAAAAGTGTGCACCACCATTCCTGGCAAGGCTGCAACTCTTACCAGGATTTAATGGGCCAGACAGGAACTGGGGCATGCAGTCATCGACAGAGTAATGCCAACGAACAAGGCCTTCGTGAGACTTTGTTTGTTTGTTCTGAGGTAGGGTTTCACTCTATCCCGGGCTGACCTGGAATTTACTATGTAGTGTCAGAGTGGCCTCGAACTCGCAGTGATCCTCCTACCTCTGCCTCCAAGTGCTGGGATTAAAGGCGTGTGCCACCACGCCCAGCTTTTTGAACTGGAGCCATGTACTACCTGTACCCACACAAACACCCCAGTATCAGTGACTGCTGTGCTTGGAGGCAGGGGCTGGCCTTGGATGACCTGGAGAAAGGGTGAGAGACCAGAGGCAAGTCCTGGGTTAGGACAGAACTTGCTGAAGTCCCTGAGGGCCCAAGACAAGGGATACATCTTGACAGGTCTTAAGTAGGTAGTTATGAAATAAAAACAAAATCTGGATTTATTAAGAAGATATTTCCTTCTAAAAGATTACTCAAAGGATAGATGATATTGCAGTGAGAGGAACACTTTTTTTTTTTTTTTTTTTTTTAGGTAGGGTCTCACTCTAGCTCAGGCTGACATGGAATTCAACATATAGTCTTAGGGTATCTCCTTGAACTCACAGTGATTCTCTTATCTCTGCCTCTCAAGTGCTGGGGTTAAAGGCATGCACTACCACACCCAACCAGACCTAAAATTTTTATTTAGCCAACACTGATCTCAAACTCACAGCAATTCTCCTGTCTCAGCCTCCCAAATGCTAGAATGTGAACCACTTTATCCAGCAGGAAGGTACTCTTTTTTAAAAAATATCTTTAGCCGGCATGGTAGCACATGCCTTTAATCCCAGCACTCGGGAGACAGGTAGGAAGATCACCGTGAGTTCGAGGCCACCCTGAGAATACATAGTCAATTCCAGGGAGACCTGAGCTAGAGTGGAACCCTACCTTGAAAAAAATATATATTGATTTATTTGCAAGTACAGAGAGAATGAGCAAGCTAGGGCCTCCAGCCACTGCAAACAGATGTATGCACCACTTTGTGCACCAGACTTTTACATGATTCCTTGGAATCAAATTCGGGTCATTAGGCTCTGAGGCAAGCACCTTAGCCACTGAGCCATCTCTCCATTCTCCACCCCCACCTTTTTTTGTTTGTTTGTTTGTTTTCTCAAGGTAGGGTCAGCCCAGACTGACCTGGAATTCACTATGTAGTCTCAGGGTGGCCAGCTAAACCCATTCTTTCTATTAAAAGAAAAAAAAAGGGGGAGGGAGAAGCTGAGTGTGGTGGCACACGCCTTTAATCCCGGTACTCAGAAGGCAGAGGTAGGAGGATCACCATGAGTTCGAGGCCACCCTGAGACTACATAGTGAACTCCAGGTCAGCCTGGGCTAGAGTGAGACCCTACCTCGAAAAACCAAAAAAATAAGATAAATAAAATAACATAAATAAAATAAAATTTTAAAAAAAAGAACAGGTTTATTTTAGCTTCCAAACTTGAGCACTTCCATCAGGGTGAGGATAGCATGGCAAGACCAGACCTCATGGCATTACATCTTGTCACATCAGCTTGGAGGAAGCAACAAGAGTGAGCTAGTGAACTCTGGTAAATTGGGCTGAATTATAAAAATCCCCAAACCAGTGACACTTTTCCTCCAGCAAGGTTCCACTGGCCTGAAATCACACAGACACACTTTGCTGCAGAGGCTGTGATGTGTGCCAAAAAGGACAATGGAACAACTTCACAGACATCATTGTCCACGTGGCTCCACTGTGTAAAAATCCACCGAAAGAAGACATTCAAGGGTACAGTCTAAGCCGGGCGTGGTGGCGCACACCTTTAATCCCAGCATTTGGGAGGCAGAGGTAGGAGGATTGCTGTGAGTTCAAGGCCATCCTGAGACTACATAGTAAATTCCAGGTCAGCCTGGGCCAGAGTGAGACCCTATCTCAAAACATCAAAAAATAAAAATAAAAAAGGGTACAGTCTATGCTGGTGGGGAGGCATGGCAATGGCAGTGGCTGGGTCCCACAAACAGAAAGATATTCCTCTTGGTTGTTTGCTTGTCTCACTCTGGACCTGGAACTCACTCTGAAGCCCAGGTTGGCCTCAAGTTCATGAATATCCTCCTACTTCAGCCTCCTTGCCCAGCACCAAAAAGATACTCTGTTTGTTTTTAGGTTTATTTTTATTTATTTATTTGAGAGAGAAAGAGGCAGAGAGAGAATAGGTACACTAGGGCCTCCAGCTCCTACAAATGAACTCCAGATGCATGCACCACCCTGTGCATCTAGCTTACATGGGTACTGGGGAATCGAACCAGGGTCCTTTAGCCTTGCAGGCAACTAAACCCATTCTTTCTATTAAAAGAAAAAAAGGGGAGGGAGAAGCTGAGTGTGGTGGCACACGCCTTTAATCCCGGTACTCAGAAGGCAGAGGTAGGAGGATCACCATGAGTTCGAGGCCACCCTGAGACTACATAGTGAACTCCAGGTCAGCCTGGGCTAGAGTGAGACCCTACCTCGAAAAACCAAAAATAAGATAAATAAAATAACATAAATAAAATAAAATTTTAAAAAAAAGAACAGGTTTATTTTAGCTTCCAAACTTGAGCACTTCCATCAGGGTGAGGATAGCATGGCAAGACCAGACCTCATGGCATTACATCTTGTCACATCAGCTTGGAGGAAGCAACAAGAGTGAGCTAGTGAACTCTGGTAAATTGGGCTGAATTATAAAAATCCCCAAACCAGTGACACTTTTCCTCCAGCAAGGTTCCACTGGCCTGAAATCACACAGACACACTTTGCTGCAGAGGCTGTGATGTGTGCCAAAAAGGACAATGGAACAACTTCACAGACATCATTGTCCACGTGGCTCCACTGTGTAAAAATCCACCGAAAGAAGACATTCAAGGGTACAGTCTAAGCCGGGCGTGGTGGCGCACACCTTTAATCCCAGCATTTGGGAGGCAGAGGTAGGAGGATTGCTGTGAGTTCAAGGCCATCCTGAGACTACATAGTAAATTCCAGGTCAGCCTGGGCCAGAGTGAGACCCTATCTCAAAACATCAAAAAATAAAAATAAAAAAGGGTACAGTCTATGCTGGTGGGGAGGCATGGCAATGGCAGTGGCTGGGTCCCACAAACAGAAAGATATTCCTCTTGGTTGTTTGCTTGTCTCACTCTGGACCTGGAACTCACTCTGAAGCCCAGGTTGGCCTCAAGTTCATGAATATCCTCCTACTTCAGCCTCCTTGCCCAGCACCAAAAAGATACTCTGTTTGTTTTTAGGTTTATTTTTATTTATTTATTTGAGAGAGAAAGAGGCAGAGAGAGAATAGGTACACTAGGGCCTCCAGCTCCTACAAATGAACTCCAGATGCATGCACCACCCTGTGCATCTAGCTTACATGGGTACTGGGGAATCGAACCAGGGTCCTTTAGCCTTGCAGGCAAGCGCCTTAACCAGCCACTTAAGTCATCTCTCCAGACCCAGAAGATTTTTTTGGTTTTTTTTTGGTTTTTCAAGGTGGGGTCTCGCTCTAGCTCAGGCTGACCTGGAATTCACTATGTAGTCTCAGGGTGCCCTCGAACTCATGGCAATCTCCCTACCTCTGCCTCCCGAGTGCTGGAATTAAAGGCTTGTGCTACCACTCCTGGCCTGGAAGATATTCTTAAAACACATTTGTGCCCTTCCTTTTCATTATCAGACTGTTGAAACAAAAGACACCAAGAAATTGGAATTTCCCTCAGAATTTTTATAGAAAAGAAAAGGGCTAGAGCCCTGGGTCCTGCCCTAGGAGGAATTTACCTCCTCCAGAAAAGATTTTGAGACAATGAGTCCCTTGACTGGGACTACTTAGCTATGCATACCCTTTCTTTCTCTTTGTTTATTTATTTATTTGAGAGAGAGAGAAAGAGGCAGTTAGAGATTAAAAGAGAATGGATGCACCAGGGCCTCTAGCCTCTGCAAACCAACTCCAGATGCTTTAGGTGGGTACTGGGGAATTGAACCCAAACAAGTGCCTTAATGGCTGAGCCATCTCTCCAGCCCTCCCTCTCTCTCTCTTTCTTTCTTTCTTTCTTTCTTTTTTTTTTTTTTTTTTTTTGGTTTTTCAAGGTAGGGTCTCACTCTAGCCCAGGGTGACCTGAAATTCACTATGTAGTCTCAGAGTGGCCTTGAACTCCTACCTCTGCCTCTCCAGTGCTAGTATTAAAGGCGTGTGCCCCCATGCCCGGCTTCTTTCCTTGTTTTTTTAATTTTACTTATCTATTTATTTATTTATTTATTTATTTATTTATTTATTTATTTATTTTGGAGAGAGAGACAGAGAGGAAGAGGGAGACAGAAATGGGCACGCCAGCAGTCTCTCAGCTGCTGTGAATGAGATCCAGATGCATGCGCCCCCTTGTGGGCAAGTGTGGCATTGCGCCCTTGCCTCACCTTGCATCTGGCTAAACGTGGGACTTGGAGATTGGAACCGCTGGACATTGGAACCAGCATTCTTAGGCTTAGCAGGCAGGCGCCTTAGCCACTAAGCCATCTCTCCAGCCCCTTTCCTTGTTTTTAAACCTAAAGCTCATGTCAGGATCCCAAAGACTGGTCACAGTGAATGAATCTGCTTTTCACTATTACCTGTTTAATTGTCTTTTTGAGGACAGGTGGCCTAACCCAGTTTGTTGGATGGGGAGTATTAGGGCTTAGACTCTAATTCTGATAACTCGGGTAATAGTGGGGGCATTCCCCTGCCCCTCAGAGTCCTCCCCCTCCTCCAGGCACCAGCAAAGGTGGAGGGGGGTGTTGGCTGCTCCTTCTATAGTGGGGTCAAAATATGATCTAGGGGAGTCTAAGGTGCTGCCCCCAACCACTGCCCCAGAGCCTCTGGAGTCTCTTTGCAGCTCTGCTGGAGTCCAGACCTTATTCTCACAGATACCACTTGAGTAAAAGAGCCGGCCCTGCACTAGTCAGATGGTGGGGCTAGCTAGGCATTGGGCTCAGGGTACTGCCAAGCAGGACCACTCCACCTTACATGTAGGAAGCACGTAGAGAAGTGACCCCCAAACCTCCAAATCTGGAGACCTCCCTAGCAGCCCATCCTCTTTTCTGGGACTGACCTCTGCCCTCATGTTGCACCCCAAATCCTCTGATCCTGTTTCCACACAACAGACAGGTTCTCTCCCCTATAGGCATACTTAAACCCTAGGCTTTATCCTACTGCTAGAAACTTCCTGATTCCTGTCTCTTGTGTGTGTGTGGCTATGCCAAACACTGCCCCGTTCACTTTTCAGAGTCCAGTCCCAACAAGACCCAGTTCTTTCCTTGTAGCCAAACACTGACTGAATTCTGCATGTAGGAACTCAACTGCATGATTAAAGTTATCCAGTTAAAGCACACACCATGCCGCCTGCCCGCTAGTGAACAGAGCTAGTCCCTACCTGTTTCATTAGAGATCATACCCTGCCTGGGTCAGAAAGGATAATGGAAGGTTCCAGAATCTCCTCTCCCTTCTTGGCTTCTGCAGATGGAGTTATATGTGTAGCCTAGTCCTGGGAGGGCTCTCACAGCTTCTCATAGGGAAAGGCCAAGCCAAGACCATAGTGGGCCCTGACCCACCTCTCCTAGCTCTCTGACAAAGGAGCCCGGGCTGTCAGAGGCCACCTTGTCCTCAGCTGCAAGCTCCAGTTAATCCCTCAGATTTCTCTGAGGATCCTTTAATCCCCAATAGCTCCAAGTGTAGGGCTGGGATCAGGGAGGGCTGCAGGCACATTTGGCCCGAGATGCAGTCTCTGTCTCTCTTCATCTCAACCAGTTTTACCTCTGTCACTTCAGCCTGGGTGGCAAGGCTTCAAAGAGCCCTGCAAGTCACTGCTCTCCCTGCAACCCCACCCCACCCCCTGCCACCTTTAGCACTGTGACATTTCCTCCAAACCTCTGTCAAACCCCAGAACCTGATTCTCAAAGGCTCCTTACAGGCCAAGAGGCCCTACGCCTGGCCTCTACCTCTATCTCTAAAAAACAGCTCCTGTCTTAGTTCTAAACTTGGCTCTGTTGCCAGAGAGGGACTGAAATCAAAAGAGAATGAACAGATGTCAGGCAGAGAGTTCTTCCAAGGGAGTGTTGCTAGCGGGGCCAAGGGGACGACAGTTCCCAGGGGAGACACCCATCGACGAGGCTTAGAGAAGAAGCATGAAGAGTTGAACCAGGTCTCAACCAGGATGGAGACTCTGGGGCCTCTAAGTTCTCCACTGACAGTGCAGGTTGGGACTCTTCCTTTACCCTGCACATTGTCTTCCTGTTGAAGTCCTAACCTCGTGACCATGAAAACTGACATCCAGGGATGACGAGGACTTAGCAGGTCAGGTTTACTGAGCTAAAGACATAGAGAGGGGGAAAGGAAAGGTCATAGTTTTTAAGAGTTTTTATTTATTTATTTGAGAGAGAGAGACAGAATGGGCACACCAGGGCCTCCTGCCACTATAAATGAACTCCAGACACATAGGCTACTCTGTGCAACTGGCTTTTTGTGAGTGCTGGGGAATTGAACCAATGTCATCAGGCTTTGTAAACAAGTACCTTTAACCACTGAGCCATCCCTCCAGCCCAGGTTATGCTTTTTTTTTTTTTTTTAATTGACAACTTCCTTAATTGTAGACAATATCCCATGGTACTTCCCTCCTTTCCCATACTTTGCCTTTTGAAACTCCACTCTCCATCATATCCTTTCCCTCTCTCGGTCTCTCTTATTTTGATGTCATGAAATTTTCCTCCTATTATGATGGTCTTGTGTAGGTAGTGTCAGACACTGTGAGGTCATGGATATCCAGGCCATTTTGTGTTTGGAGGAGCACATTGTAAGGAGTCCTACCCTTCCTTTGGCTCTTACATTCTTTCCGCCCCCTCTTCCGCAATGGACCCTGGGCCTTGAAAAGTGTGTTAGAGATGTTTCAGTGCTGAGCACTCGCCTGTCCCTTCTTCTCAGCACCGTGGTGCCTTCTGAGTCATCCCAAGGTCACTGCCAAGTGAAAAGAGAAGCTTCTTTAAACAAAAGTGAGAGTAGCATTAATATATGGGTATGGACATTAAGAGAAGTGCTTAATGGGCAGTTTGGTGAACATAGTATATACATTTAGCCAGACACCTAAGGCTCATGACTACCCCTGTTGTAGGTTTTCAGTTTCAGGAATGTATTCCCACCCATGGAGTGGGCTTCCAGTCCATTTAGAGAGCAGTTGGTTTCCCCCATAACAGACATGCCCCTATTACACCCATTGGCTCATTTGGCCTGGCTGGCCAAATTTAGAGATTGCAGTGTCCACTGTTGAGTACCTTCACTGGTGCATGCAGTGTAGCTTTTTCCAGCTTTTTGTCAGCTGGTAGGTTAAGCTTTTGAGTTGGCAGGGAAGATCTACAAACCATCTCATGGAAGGAAGGGCTCTACGTGATGACAGTCTTATCTCATTAAAGGGATAAGTGGGTGAATCAGCTTTCTTCAGGGTGGTCTTCTAGCCTGTGATTGACAGGCTCAGTTGGATTAGCTCTTAGGGAGGAGATATTCTAAGTCTTGGTAATCTTGTGTTTTGGGTTTCTTAGAATGTCTTGTCTCCGCTCAGGGTCACAGGTGGAACTAAGATTTTTTTTTTTCTGGCTTTTCAAGGCAGGAGCTCATTCTAGTCCAGGCTGACCTGGAATTCACTATGGAGTCTCAGGGTGACCTTGAACTCACGTGATCTTCCTACTTCTGCCTCCTGAGTGCACCACCACGCCCAGCCCAGATTCTATTCTTCTTTTCTTTTCTTTCTTTCTTTCTTTCTTTCTTTCTTTCTTTCTTTCTTTCTTTCTTTCTTTCTTCCTTCCTTCCTTCCTCCCCTCCCTCCCTCCCTCCCTCCCTCCCTCCCTTCCTTCCTTCCTTTCTTCCTTCCTCTCTTTTGGATGGTGGGCTTCGAGGTAGGGTTTCACTCTGGTCCAGGCTGACCTGGAATTAACTATGTAGTCTCAGGGTGGCCTCGAACTCTCGGCGATCCTCCTACCTTTGCCTCCCGAGTGCTGGGATTAAAGGCGTGTGCCACCACGCCCGGTACAGATTCTAATCTTTAGATCAGAGGGAACTTTCCCTTAATGGGCCGCAACAAAGCCCTGACACCTCCACCTTTCATACGGGATTTTTAATTTTAAGGAAGAGCAAAGGTAATCATGAAGGAGGGGTCACTAATAATGCCTGTCTAGCAGGCTGCCCTCAGGCACACATATTCCACTTCTCTGAGGCCATTTGTCATCTTTCCTACTACTGCCCTCTACAGCTGCCCAAAACTCTTCCTTCCAAAGGATGTCTGATGGGACCAAACAGCCTTTTCCATTTGGCTTCCTCTTTCTTTCTTTCTTTCTTTCTTTCTTTCTTTCTTTCTTTCTTTCTTTCTTTCTTTCTTTCTTTCTTTCTTAATTTATTTGCAAACAGAGAGAGAGATAGAAGAGAGGCAGACAGAGAGAGAATGGCCACACCAGGACCTCTAGCCACTGCAAATGAACACATCCAAATGCATGTGTCCCTTGCACATCTGGCTTAAGTGGGTCCTGGAGAATCGAACCGGGATCCTTTGGCTTTGCAGGCAAATGCCTTAACCGCCAGCAACCCCCTTTTTTTTTTTTTTTTTTTTTTTTTTGGTAGAGTCTCACTCTAGCTCAGGCTGACCTGGAATTCACTCTGTAGTCTCAGGGCAGCCTTGAACTCACGGTGATCCTCCTACCTCTGCCTCCTGAGTGCTGGGATTAAAGGCGTGCGCTACCACACCCGACTTTTGGGTTTTTTTTTTTTTTTGCTTGTGTGTGTGCACACAGGCATGTGTGCACAATGTAGTATGTGTGTGTGCATACGTGCATGTGTGCTTGCAGTGCCCCATACACTGACCTGCAGTGGACAGAGTGGGATGTCTGGTGTCCCCCTCCATTGCTCTTCTACCTGGTCTTATTTTGAGCCAGAGTCTCTTTGCATGGGTTCTGGGTTCTCAGTTCTCTGATCTCCCATGGGAGTGGGGTTACAGGAGTGTATGCTCACGTGGAGTCCAGAGATTTGAACCCTGGCAGTCTCCAGGCTCCTTGGGCCTTCATGTAGGCGCTGGAAGAGCACTTAACCCCTGAGTTGTCTGCATTTAATGTGGGCGAGTCGGATGGTATATGAGATCTGTCTCCAGGGCTATTAGCAAAGAGTGACCTCACCTTGTGAACCATGCACTCCATTGAGAGGTAACTGTAAGTAAGGTACTGCCAATTTATGAAAAGGAATGTGGAGCAGTATGTCCTTGCCAGTATATCCCAAATATTTCCGGAGAATGTTGACGCAAAACACACAGGTCTCACCTTAAAAAGAATGAAAGATATTTAGCCAGAGCATGGTGGTGCATGCCTTTAATACCAACACTGGAGAGGCAGAGGTAAGAGGATCACAGTGAGTTTGAGGCCATCCTGAGATTACATAAAGATTTCCAGGTCAGCCTGGGCTACAGCAAGACCCTCCTCGACAAACCAAAAAAAAAAAAAAAAAAAAAAAAAAAAAGACATTTAAAATATGAGTGACCATGGCCTAAGAATACAAACTCCTAACCTATTAATAATTTCATGAAGATTTTCTAGTAATAACAAAAATCAAGACAACTCTCAAAAAATTGGTGGAAACATCAGGGGGGCACGTCAGAGTAAAGCAGGATCTCTGGTATAGGTTTTAGGTATTATCTAATAATATTCTTAGCCTTTGGGTTGGTGGAAGCTGGTGGTTTGTTAGTACATTCCAAAAAAGATTTTAAATGATCACTCAATAATCACAAGGTAGTTACCAGGATGTTGGATCCAACACAGAAGTGAGCAATAAATGGCTGTTAAGGGGTAAAGTTAGCCCAAGGTAATTTGGCTCTGATCCTTCAACATTCCATGTTTCCATGATCATAAATCTATTCAGCCTTGTTCTAAATAGATGCAGTGCAATTGGAAACAATTTACAAGAGTCATGTAGAAGCTGGGACTGACTTGCAGGCAGGGGAACCTGAGTCCCAGGGACTGGACACACACTTTTCACTACCCTTGGAATTTTTTTTTAATTTTAATTTTAATTTTTTTAGTTTTTTGAGGTAAGGTCTCACTCTAGTCCAGACTGACCTGAAATTTACTATGTAGTCTCAGGGTGGCCTTGAACTCATGGTGCTCCTCCTACCTCTGCCTCCCAAATGCTGGGATTAAAGGCATGTGCTGGGCCTGGAGAGATGGCTTAGCGATAAAGCGCTTGCTGGTGAAACCCTGAGAACCCCCAGGACCCATATAAGCCAGATGCACAAGGTGACACATGAATCTATCTGCCTCTCTCTCTCTCTCTCTGTCACTCATAAATAAATAAATAAATAAATAAATAAATAAATAAATAAATAATAAACAACAACAACAAAAAATAAAATAAAGGCATGTGCCACCACACCCTTTGAATTATTTTATTTATTTTTTGGTTTGGGTTTTTTTCAAAGTAGTTCTCATCTAACCCAGGCTGACCTGAAACTCACTCTGTAGTCCTAGACTGGCCTCAAATTCACAGCAATCCTCTTACCTCTGCCTCCCCAGTGCTGGGATTTAAAGTGTATACCACCACATTCAGCTTATTTCTTTTTATTTGTAGACAGGATCTCACTAACTTTCCCAGGCTGGCCTGGAACTCACTCTACCTCAGGCAGGCCTTGAACTTACAATACTTCTGCCTCAGCTTCCAGGGTAGCTGGGATGACAGTGAGGGGGGGGGTACAGTTAGGGTGACTTGGACCCCTGAAGGTAAAAAACAGCAGGAAAGTTTGCACTTGCTAGAAATCAAAGATGATCTGACTTCTTATCTCTTGCCTACTTCCCTAGACCTGTTTTCTCACAAACAACCAGGACCCCTCCTGGGAGGGAGGACTTTCATAGGATTTAAACATTGTGCTTGGTCAAGTTCAGCCCCCAGAACTTGATGCCAGGGCTAGTCTCTTCCTAAGACAGCCACGAGCCCTAACCAATCAGCTGTCCCCTGGTTCACCTGAACTGCCACTGTAAGGTTATAAATTCCTTTGCAAGGGAAGGGCAGGCGCTCTGACCACTTGGGAACTTCCAGCTGTGGGTGAGATTTCCCTCAGCTGGGCCTGGACTGACTCAGTCCAGGCCTAGGCCCAGGTCCAGCCAGGAGGGCCCCGCAACCCTTACTCTCCACATGGGCTCTTTATCCTCTCCAGCTCTCCGCATAGCAGGAGCTCCTTGAACTTTCTTTTCTCTTTTTTTCATTTTTCTATTTTTAAATTTTAATTTATTTTTAATATATTTAATTTATTTATTTGAGAGAAAGAGGCAGAGAGAGAGAGAATGGGCGTGCCACAGCCTCCAGCCACTGCAAACAAACTCCATATGCATACGCCCCCTTGTGCAGCTGGCTTACATGTTCTGCAGCTGGGATCCTTGGCTTTAGGCAAATGCATGGGTTCTGGATAATTTTTTTATTTTTTTAATTTTTTTTTTTTTTTTTTGGGATCCTTTGGCTTTGCAGGCAAATGCTTTAACAGGGTGGCCTCGAACTAAGCCATCTCTCCAGCCTCTTTATTTTACTTTTTTTTTATTTATTTATTTTTTTTTGAGGTAGGGTCTCACTCTAGCCCAGGCTGACCTGGAACTCACTATGTAGTCTCAGGGTGGCCTTGAACTCTGGTAATCCTCCTACCTCTGCCTCCCGAGTGCTGGGATTAAAGGCGTGCGCCACCATGCTGGGACTGGCTAATTTTTTTTTAAAGGTTTATTTATTTGAGAGAGTCAGAGAGAGACAGAGAGAGAATGGGCGCTCCAGGGCCTCCAACCAATGCAAATGAACTCCAAATGCATGTGCCACCTTGTGCATCTGGCTTACGTGGGTCCTGGGGAATCGAACCAGGGTCCTTTGGCTTTGCAGGCAAATGCCTTAATCGCTAAGTCATCCCTCCAGCCCCATCTTTTTTTCTTTTTTTGTTTGTTTTTTCATTTTTTTCAAGGTCAGGTCTCGCTCTAGCTCAGGGTGGCCTTGAGCTCATGGCAATCCTCCTACCTCTGCCTCCCAGGTGCTGGGATTAAAGGCATGCACCACCATGCTTGGCTAGAAATTTATATTTTAATTAAAGAAAAAAACTTGGGCTGGAGAGATAGCTTAGTGGGTAAGGCGCTGTGAAGCTTAAGAACCCCAGTTCGATTCTCCAGGTCCCACATAAGCCGGTGGCACATGTGTATTTTCTTTTCTTTCTTTCATCTTTCTTTTTTGAGGCAAGTCCAACAGACTGGTCTTTATTTATTTATTTTTGGTTTTTCAAGGTAGGGTCTCACTCTAGCTCAGGCTGACCTGGAATTCACTATGTAGTCTCAGGGTGGCCTCGAACTCATGGCGACCCTCCTGCCTCTGCCTCCTGAGTGCTGGGATTAAAGGTGTGTGCCACTATGCCCGGCTTTTCCAGACTGGCCTTTTTTTAAATGCAAGAGAGAGAATGAGAGAGAATTTGGCATGCCAGGGCCTCTAGCCACTGCACTCAAACTCCAGACACTTATGCCCCCTTGTGCACATGTGTGACCTTCTGTGCTTGCGTCACTTTGTGCATCTGGCTTATGTGAGTTCTTGGGCTTCTTAGCAAGTTCCTTAACGGCTGAGCCATCTCTCCAGCCCACTCCTACAGTTTCCAAAGACTTTCCCAGACTTGCAAGTTCACACAGCAGAAATGACCCTATGGTCACATACCATAAGAGGCTGAAGAATGATGTGGTGGAGGGAGCCAAGTGATGAGTATGACAAGACCCTGGTGGAGTGGGTGTCAGAGTGTAGTTTAAATATTTTATCTTTATTTATTTATTAATTTGAGAGAGAGATACAGAAATAGGCAGGTAGAGAGAGAGAGAATGGGCACGCCAGGGCCTCTAGCCACTGCAAGCAGAACTCCAGATGCATGCGCCCCCTTATGCATCTGGCTTACGTGGGTCTGGAAAATCAAGCCTCGAACCGGGATCCTTAGGCTTCACAGGCAGCGTTTAACCACTAAGCCATCTTTCCAGCCCGTCAGAGTGTAGTTTAAAGCTAGTGTTCAGGGCTGGAGGGATGGCTTAGTGGTTAAGGTGTTTGCCTGCAAAGCCAAAGGACCCAGGTTCAATTCCCCAGTACCTACATAAAGCCAGATGCATAAAGGCACACATACATCTGGAGATCATTTGCAACAACAGGAAGCCCTGGTGTGCCCATTCTCCTCTCTCTCAAATAAATAAATAAACTATTTTAATAAGATTGGCTTCTTTGTAAGGCAGCTGGATGGAAATTCTGGGAGAGGATTAAACATAAAATTTAAAATATAGGGGGACTAGGTGGTTGAAGGCACTTGCTTGCAAAGCCTGCTGGCTGAGCCAGATGCACAAAGTGGTGCATGCTTTTGGAATTTGTTTGCAGTAGCAACATGCCCTGGCATGCCCATATATATGGTTTTTGGAGGTAGGGTCTCACTCTAACCCAAACTGACCTGGAATTCACTATGTAGTCTCAGCGTGGCCTTGAACTCATGACAATTCTCCTACCTTTGCCTCCTGGGTGCTAGGATGAAAGGTGTGTGCCACCACACCTGGCTTAAAAAAAAAATTAAGATGTTATTTTTATTTATTTATTAGAGACAGAGCAAGAGAGAGAGAGACAGAAAGTGAGAATGGGCACTCCAGGGCCTCTAGCCATTGCAAACAAATTCCAGATGCATGTCAAACCTGGAGCCATGCTTGCATCTGGCTTTACATCAGACCTGGAGAACCAAACTATGGAGGTCCTTAGGCTTCACAGGCATGTGCCTTAACCGCCAAGCCATCTCTCCAGCCCAAAATTATTATTATTATTATTATTTTTTTTTTTTTTGGTTTTTTTTCACTCTGGCCCAGGCTGGAATTTTCAGGGTGGCCTCAACTCATGGCTATCCTCCACCTCTGCCACCCAGTGCTGGGACCTGCCCAGCAAATTATTTTTTTAATTAAAATAGCCAGAGAGAGGGAGAGAATAAGGGCCACTGTCCAGACTCACTGGGGTCGAGCCTCAAACCAGGGTCCTTAGGCTTCACAGGCAAGTGCTTAACTGCTAAGCCATCTCTCCAGCCCAGTTTAAAGATTTTAATTTTTTTAGGTTTTTCAAGGTAGGGTCTCACTCTGGCCCAGGCTGACCTGGAATTAACTATGTAGTCTCAGGGTGGCCTCAACTCTTGGTGATCCTCCTATCTCTGCCTCCCAAGTGCTGGGATTAAAGGCGTGCGCCACCACGCCCGGCTAAAAAATTTTTTTATTTACTTATTTGAGAGAGAGACAATAGGCATGCCAAGGCCTCCAGCCACTGCAGATGAACTCCAAATGCATGCATCACCTTGTGCATCTGGCTTATGTGGGTACTAGGGAACCGAACCTGGGTCCTTAGGTTTTGCAGGCAAGCACCTTAACCACTAAGACATCTCTCCAGCCTCTGAAACCTTTTAAAGGAACATTTAGAAGCTAGCAGACTCCCGGGGAACTTTGAGCTGGGTGGAGGTGAGGCTTCACTGGAGTTTATGCATGTTGCTCTGTAGCCTTTGCATTTCCTGTGTGTCTTGCAGACCCCGGGACCCATCTAGGGCTGTCCAGCACCCCTTCACCACCCAAGTCCCCAGCTCCTTAAGCCTTCCAGTGATTCTCAGTTCCAGCATGTAGGAAGAGGCACAAGGGATTGTCCTGGAGTAAGGGCCTTGCATTTTCAGATTCTGAATGACAGGAAGATTTATTTTTAATTTAAAGCCTTTTAGGACTGCAAATGTTTCCCAGACCCATCTGGTCACCTTGTGCAGGCTGGCTTACATGGGTTCTGGATAATAGAACTGGGATCCTTTGGCTTTGCAGGCAAATGCTTTAACCGCTAAGCCATCTCTCCAGCCTCTTTATTTTACTTTATTTTATTTATTTATTTTGTTTTTTTGAGGTAGGGTCTCACTCTAGCCCAGGCTGACCTGGAACTCACTATGTAGTCTCAGGGTGGCCTTGAACTCTGGTAATCCTCCTACCTCTGCCTCCCGAGTGCTGGGATTAAAGGCGTGCGCCACCATGCTGGGACTGGCTAATTTTTTTTTAAAGGTTTATTTATTTGAGAGAGTCAGAGAGAGACAGAGAGAGAATGGGCGCTCCAGGGCCTCCAACCAATGCAAATGAACTCCAAATGCATGTGCCACCTTGTGCATCTGGCTTACGTGGGTCCTGGGGAATCGAACCAGGGTCCTTTGGCTTTGCAGGCAAATGCCTTAATCGCTAAGTCATCCCTCCAGCCCCATCTTTTTTTCTTTTTTTGTTTGTTTTTTCATTTTTTTCAAGGTCAGGTCTCGCTCTAGCTCAGGGTGGCCTTGAGCTCATGGCAATCCTCCTACCTCTGCCTCCCAGGTGCTGGGATTAAAGGCATGCACCACCATGTTTGGCTAGAAATTTATATTTTAATTAAAGAAAAAACTTGGGCTGGAGAGATAGCTTAGTGGGTAAAGCTTGCCAGAAGCTTAAGAACCCCAGTTCGATTCTCCAGGTCCCACATAAGCCGGTGGCACATGTGTATTTTCTTTTCTTTCTTTCATCTTTCTTTTTTGAGGCAAGTCCAACAGACTGGTCTTTATTTATTTATTTTTGGTTTTTCAAGGTAGGGTCTCACTCTAGCTCAGGCTGACCTGGAATTCACTATGTAGTCTCAGGGTGGCCTCGAACTCATGGCGACCCTCCTGCCTCTGCCTCCTGAGTGCTGGGATTAAAGGTGTGTGCCACTATGCCCGGCTTTTCCAGACTGGCCTTTTTTTAAATGCAAGAGAGAGAATGAGAGAGAATTTGGCATGCCAGGGCCTCTAGCCACTGCACTCAAACTCCAGACACTTATGCCCCCTTGTGCACATGTGTGACCTTCTGTGCTTGCGTCACTTTGTGCATCTGGCTTATGTGAGTTCTTGGGCTTCGTAAGCAAGTTCCTTAACGGCTGAGCCATCTCTCCAGCCCACTCCTACAGTTTCCAAAGACTTTCCCAGACTTGCAAGTTCACACAGCAGAAATGACCCTATGGTCACATACCATAAGAGGCTGAAGAATGATGTGGTGGAGGGAGCCAAGTGATGAGTATGACAAGACCCTGGTGGAGTGGGTGTCAGAGTGTAGTTTAAATATTTTATCTTTATTTATTTATTAATTTGAGAGAGAGATACAGAAATAGGCAGGTAGAGAGAGAGAGAGAGAATGGGTACGCCAGGGCCTCTAGCCACTGCAAACGAACTCCAGATGCATGCGCCCCCTTATGCATCTGGCTTACGTGGGTCCTGGAAAATCGAGCCTCGAACCGGGATCCTTAGGCTTCACAGGCAAGCGTTTAACCACTAAGCCATCTTTCCAGCCCGTCAGAGTGTAGTTTAAAGCTAGTGTTCAGGGCTGGAGGGATGGCTTAGTGGTTAAGGTGTTTGCCTGCAAAGCCAAAGGACCCAGGTTCAATTCCCCAGTACCTACATAAAGCCAGATGCATAAAGGCACACATACATCTGGAGATCATTTGCAACAACAGGAAGCCCTGGTGTGCCCATTCTCCTCTCTCTCAAATAAATAAATAAACTATTTTAATAAGATTGGCTTCTTTGTAAGGCAGCTGGATGGAAATTCTGGGAGAGGATTAAACATCATAAAATTTAAAATATAGGGGGACTAGGTGGTTGAAGGCACTTGCTTGCAAAGCCTGCTGGCTGAGCCAGATGCACAAAGTGGTGCATGCTTTTGGAATTTGTTTGCAGTAGCAACATGCCCTGGCATGCCCATATATATGGTTTTTGGAGGTAGGGTCTCACTCTAACCCAAACTGACCTGGAATTCACTATGTAGTCTCAGCGTGGCCTTGAACTCATGACAATTCTCCTACCTTTGCCTCCTGGGTGCTAGGATGAAAGGTGTGTGCCACCACACCTGGCTTAAAAAAAAAATTAAGATGTTATTTTTATTTATTTATTAGAGACAGAGCAAGGGAGAGAGAGAGACAGAAAGTGAGAATGGGCACTCCAGGGCCTCTAGCCATTGCAAACAAATTCCAGATGCATGTGCCGCCATGTGCATCTGGCTTACATCAGACCTGGAGAACCAAACGGAGGTCCTTAGGCTTCACAGGCATGTGCCTTAACCGCCAAGCCATCTCTCCAGCCCTAAAATTATTATTATTATTATTATTTTTTTTTTTTGGTTTTTCGAGGTAGGGTCTCACTCTGGCCCAGGCTGACCTGGAATTAACTATGTAGTCTCAGGGTGGCCTCGAACTCATGGCTATCCTCCTACCTCTGCCTCCCGAGTGCTGGGATTAAAGGCGTGCGCCATCACGCCCAGCAAATTATTTTTTTTTAATTAAAATAGCCAGAGAGAGGGAGAGAATGGGCACACCAGGGCCTACAGCCACTGCAAACAAACTCCAGATGCATGAGCCACCTTGTGTATCTGGCTTACTTGGGTACTGGGGAATCGAGCCTCAAACCAGGGTCCTTAGGCTTCACAGGCAAGTGCTTAACTGCTAAGCCATCTCTCCAGCCCAGTTTAAAGATTTTAATTTTTTTTTTAGGTTTTTCAAGGTAGGGTCTCACTCTGGCCCAGGCTGACCTGGAATTAACTATGTAGTCTCAGGGTGGCCTCGAACTCTTGGTGATCCTCCTATCTCTGCCTCCCAAGTGCTGGGATTAAAGGCGTGCGCCACCACGCCCGGCTAAAAAATTTTTTTATTTACTTATTTGAGAGAGAGACAATAGGCATGCCAAGGCCTCCAGCCACTGCAGATGAACTCCAAATGCATGCATCACCTTGTGCATCTGGCTTATGTGGGTACTAGGGAACCGAACCTGGGTCCTTAGGTTTTGCAGGCAAGCACCTTAACCACTAAGACATCTCTCCAGCCTCTGAAACCTTTTAAAGGAACATTTAGAAGCTAGCAGACTCCCAGGGAACTTTGAGCTGGGTGGAGGTGAGGCTTCACTGGAGTTTATGCATGTTGCTCTGTAGCCTTTGCATTTCCTGTGTGTCTTGCAGACCCCGGGACCCATCTAGGGCTGTCCAGCACCCCTTCACCACCCAAGTCCCCAGCTCCTTAAGCCTTCCAGTGATTCTCAGTTCCAGCATGTAGGAAGAGGCACAAGGGATTGTCCTGGAGTAAGGGCCTTGCATTTTCAGATTCTGAATGACAGGAAGTTCGGTATGTCCAGCACCTCCTCAGCCTGGAGTTTCTAACCCCTGGATGATTTCCTGCCTTCATTGGGATGGAACCTCCACTGTAAACTCCTAGAGCAGTTTAGGGACCAAACAGCTAAGACTAAACAAACCCCTAATTCTCTGTCACTGAAGCCCAGACTCGTTGGTTGTGCCCCTCTTTCCATGCTGGTGGGGCCCCTCATGGGAAGCGAAGAGGAAGACCTGTCCAGAACACGCTCCCATCCTTGGCTGCCCCCCTGCAGCCCGCCGCTCAGCCCTGCTGTCCTCTCAGTGGTGCCTCCAATGCACACTTTTATCACCCTGACATATTCTGCTGGATTCAGTCACCAAGATGGGTTTCTGGAAGTTCTGACTCATCAAGACTTAATGCCCATGGGCATGACAGAGACAAGGGTGAGGTATGGCCACAGCTTAAGGCTTCCTGAGTCAGAACCAGAGCTAACTGCTTGCAGATCTCTAAGACCCCAGGCCTTCTTCTACTTCTCCTCCTCCTCCTTCTGTTTTTAAATATTTTTATTTATTTTTGTTAATATTTTTTATTTATTTATTTATTTATTTATTTGAGATAGAGGAAGAGACAGAGAGAAAGAGAGAATGGGTATGCCAGGGTTTCCAGCCACTGCAAACGAACTCCAGATACATGCTCCCCCTTGTGCATCTGGTTTAAGTGGGTCTTGGGAAATTGAACCTGGGTCCTTTGGCTTTGCAGGCAAGTGCTTTAACTGCTAAGCCATCTCTCCAGCCCCTCTTCTTCTTCTTCTTTTTTTCTTTTTTTGGTTGTTGTTGTTGCTTTTCAAAATATATTTTATTTATTTATTTGGGAGAGAGAAGAGAATGGGTGCACCAGAATCTCCAGTCACTGCAAATGAACTCCAGCTGCATTCGCCCCCCCCCCTTGTGCATCTGGTTTACGTGGGTCCTGGAGAATTGAACTAGGATCCTTTGGCTTTGCAAGCAAATGCCTTAACCGCTAAGCCATCTCTCCAGCCCTTGATTTTGCTTTTTCGAGGTAGGAGATCACTCTAGCCCAGACTCACTCACTGTATAGTTCTAGGCTGACCTCAAACTCAACAACCATCCTCCTATCTCTTCCTTCCTAGGGCAAGGACTAAAGGCATGTGTCATCACACCCAGCCAGGCCTTTAGGTTTTTTTGTTTGTTTGTTTTGGTTTTGGTTTTTTGAGGTAGAGTCTCACTCTAGCCCAGGCTGCCACCACACCTGGCTCCTGACCTAGAATTTAGTAGGTAGTTTCAGGGTGGCAGCCTACCTCTTCCTCTGGAGTAGGGGATTAAAGGTGTGCACCACTACACTGGGATCTTTTTGTTTAAAGTGTATTTAGGGCTGGAGAGATGGCTTAGCACTTAAGGTGCTTGCCAGGGAAGACCCATTTTTTTTTTTTTTTTGAGGTAGGGTCTCACTCTGGCCCAGGCTGACCTGGAATTAACTATGTAGTCTCAGGGTGGTCTTGAACTCGCAGAGATCCTCCTACCTCTGCCTCCCAAGTGCTGGAATTAAAGGTGTGCACCATCACGCCCTGCTAGGACCCATGTTGGACTCTCCAGATCCCATGTAAGCCAGAGGCACAAGGTGATGCAAAGATTGCACATGTGCACAAGATGGTGCACACATCTGGAGTTTGATGGCAGTGGCTGAGGCCCTGGCATGCCAATTCTTTCCTTCCCTATTTCTATCTCTCTCATGAAAAAGTAATTTTAAAAAATAAAGTGCTGCTGGGCATGGTGGCGCACGCCTTTAATCCCAGCACTTTGGGAGGCAGAGGTGGGAGGATTGCCAAGAGTTCAAGGCCACCCTGAGACTACGTAGTGAATTCCAGGTCAGCCTGGACTAGAGTGAAACCCTACCTCGAAAAACAAACAAAAAAAAAGTGCTTTTTAATTTTATTTATTTATATATTTGAGAGCGAGAGAGAATGGGTGCACCAGGGCCTCTAGCCACTGCAAGCAAACTCCAGATGCATGCACTACCTTGTATATCTGTCTGTAAATGGGTACTGGGGAATTGAACCCAAGTCCTTAGCCTTTGCAGGCAAGTTCCTTAACTTCTGAGTCATCTCTCGAGCCCCTAAACCTCCTGTTTTTGTTTTTTTTTCAAGGTAGGGTCTCACTCTAGCTCAGGCTGATCTGGAATTCACTATGTATTCTCAGGCTGGCCTTGAACTCTTGGCGATCTCCTACCTCTGCCTTCCGAGTACTGGGATTAAAAGCATGTGCCACCACGCCCTGCTCAGACCTCCTTTTTTGACAAAGAAACTGAGGCCCAAAGTGAGAGATTTGGGGAGAGAGGGAGCCTGTTTTACAGTATTCAATTTAGAGATGCATCAAGCTAAAGCCTTTCCTTCATTGTCAAAAACAGCAGTCAGAAGCCGGGCGTGGTGGCGCACGCCTTTAATCCCAGCACTCGGGAGGCAGAGGTAGGAGGATTGCCATGAGTTCGAGGCCACCCTGAGACTACATAGCTAATTCCAGGTCAGCCTGGACCAGAGTGAGACCCTACCTCGAAAAACAAAACAAACAAACAAACAAAAAAACAGCAGTCAGAGCCTGAACTACAGTGAGACCTTACCTCAAAAAACCCAAACAAACAAACAAAACCCAGCAGTCAGTTCCATGGTTTTATGGTTGTTTTTTGAGAGAAAGAGAGATGGGCGTGCCAGTGGCCTCTCCGCCGATGCAAATGAACTCCAGATGCGTGTGCCCCTTTGTGGGCAAGTGTGGCATTGCACCCTTGTGTTACTTGCATCTGGCTAAACGTGGGACCTGGAGAACTGAATGGGTGTTCTTAGGCTTAGCAGGCACCTTAACTGCTAAGCCATCTCTCCAGCCCTTGTTTTTTTTTTTTTTTTTTTAATATTTTTACATTTTTCTTTACTGATTTACAAGCAGAGAGAGATAGAGGAGAGAGAGAGAGAATGGGCACACCAGGGCCTCCAGCCACTGCCACTCCAGATGCATGCACTAGTATGTACATCTGGCTTTACATGGGTACTAGGGAATTGAACCGAGGTCATTAGGCTTTACAAGCAAGGACCTTAACCACTGTGCCATATTTCCAGCCCTTGTTTGTTTCTTTTTTTACATACTTATTTTACTTAATTTATTTGAGAGAGAAATAGAGGCAGATAGAGAATGGGTGCAACAAGGCCTTTAGCCAATGCAAATGAATTCCAGATGCCTGTGCCACCTTGTGCATCTGGCTTACATGGGTTGTGGGGAATCGAACCTGGGTCCTTAGGCTTTGTAGGCAAGAGCCTACAAATGCTAAGCCATTTCTCCAGCCCCATTGTTTGTTTTCTTTATCAATGTAGGTACTGGGGATTAAACTTAAATCCTCATACTTTCTAGGTGGGCACTTTACCAGCTGAGCTCTCTTTCCAGCTGGTCCCAAAAAATTGTGGGGGGCAAGGGAAGGAGAGGAGGCATTGAGTGGGAGGAGGCAGAGAAAGGAGGGAGGAGTAGGATGAGAAGGAAGAGGGAGGTGGGGCAGGGAAGTTCTGGAGGACCAGAGGCCCAAGATTCCAAAGAAAGACTACTGGAGGGAGCAGTAGAGTCCACTTTGCTGCTCAGCAGCTGTTCTGGACCCCCCCCCCGCAAGGCACCCCCAGTTTTTAAAAACATTATTTATTTATTTGACACACAGAGAAAGAAAGAGGCAGATAGAGAGAAAGGCAGAATGGGTGAGCCAGGACCACTGCACACTCCAAATACATATTCCACTTTGTGCATCTGGCTTTACATGGGCACTGGAGAATTGAACTCTGGTCCTTTGGCTTTGCAGGCAACTAACTGCCTTAACTGCTGAGCCATCTCTCCAACCCTGGCCCAGGCTGACCTGGAATTAACTATGTAGTCTCAGGCTTTCATCCATGTGTTTCCATGAGAAAGAGTCTCTCACTGAACCCAGAGCTGCCATTTTCTATCCAACTGGCTGACGAGCAAGCCCCAGGAGTTTTGTCTTTATTCTCTACAGGACTGGGGTTATAAGCGAATGTGGCCACACCCAGCTATTTATGTGGGTGCTGGGGAATTGAACTCAGGATGCATCAGGCTCTCATGTCTGTACAGCAAGTGCTCTTACCTGTTGAACCATCTCCCTAGTGACATAAGCACACAAACCCACAGGCTCGAGATGATTGGTAGGCTTTCTGCCCAGCCCTTACTGGCCAGCCCCTTGTGGTCTTTATGGTCACAGAGAGATCTGGAGCCCAAGGAGGACACTGCCACAAGGAGCGCTGAGCTTAAGTTCCAGGGCTTGGCCATACTGCATGTAAGGCATAGCAGACAGCACTGGCAAGGAGCACCTCCGAAGAGGGCGTGGCCATGGGGAGGAGCTGGGAGTAGAAGTACAGACCTGGAGCTACACAGACTAAGAATCCCAGTGTTACAGCTGGGCGTGGTGGTGCACGCTTTTAATCCCAGCACTCGGGAGGCAGAGGTAGGAGGATTGCCATGAGTTCAAGGCCACCCTGAGACTACAGAGTGAATTCCAGGTCAGCCTGAGCTAGAGTGAGACCCTACCTTGCAAAAACAAAAACAAACAAAAAGAGTCCCAGTGCTCTCTAGCCATCCCTCCCTCTCTCCTCTTCCACAGAGCCAGGTTCTGGAGCTATCTCCTGTTGTGCTAATTGAGGACACCCATGAGCTGAGAAGAGCGAATGCCACCTCTGTCCAGCCCCTACTTCAGCACATCCCCCAAGGACCCTCCATAGTGGGACAGTTTTCCCCCTCTCTCCATAAACCCTCTCTGGTGGTGGGGCTTCTGCGCTCTAGAGCTTTTTTTTTTTTTTTTTTTTTTTTTGCAATGCTGTCAATCACCTGCCAGTACTGGTCTCCTTGGGCACCTGTAAGGTCATGCTGGAGGACCTCATGGAGTCTAGGGTGGAAGCCTTGCTAGGGTCCCCCAAAGACCCAGAACATGCAGGTCCGCCACCCTCTAGCCAGGTACATCAAGCCCATTGCTCCAACTCTCCAAACTTGATTTTTCTCACCTATAAGCGGATATGGTGAGAGGGCCCAGTGCTTGGGGTGGGTGAGGGCCATAGGAAGTGGACTGTGCATTCTCTTGTCCTTGCTCCTTCCTCCCCAGCACAACTCATTTGTCCTGAATCCCAAGGCATCCCCTGCTTCCTTCCTCTTGACCTCAGGTGCTTCCTGGAAGCCCGAAGGCATGTTGGCTGACTGAGGGGACATTTTCTGGGAGCTTCTTAGGAACATGGGCTCCTGGAAGACAGTTTCTTTTTTAGCATACAGCTGAGCTCGGTGAGGGGTCCCAGGCCACTGTTGCTGGGGCTTGAGAAAGGAAACCTGAGCACAGTAAAGGAATGCAGGAAGGACGTGCCTCTCCTCTGGTCTGCCATTGCAGAAGCCAGTCTACCCTGGCAGTTTCTCCTGTGTTCTCCAGGGTTCCTGTGCCAGGGACCCCAAGACCCTGCATGGTTTTATTTTATTTGTTTTTTTTTTCAAGGTAGGATCTCACTCTAGCTCAGGCTGACCTGGAATTCACTATATAGTCTCAGGGTGGCCTCAAACTCATGGTGATCCTCCTACCTCTGCCTCCCAAGTGCTGGATTAAAGGCATGTGCCACCATACCCTCTGGGCATGCCAGGGCCACTGCAAACAAACTCCAAATGCATGCACCACCTTGTGCATCTGGCTTACATGGGTACTGAGGAATCGAACCTGGATCCTTTGGCTTTGCAGGCAAGCACTTTAACTGCTAAGCCATCTCTCCAGCCCCCTGCATGGTGTTGAGCATGAACCTGGTACCTAGGATTTCCATAACTACTATGATTGTTTCAACTCCTATCTCCTCTAGGAGACACTTTGAGATAACATTTGTTGTCCCCAGATCACCCCCCCACACACACACACACCGCCACTTGATCCTGACTTGTATTGGATACCAGGGGTTCAGGACTGAGCCTCACCTCCTCAGAGGCCAGGTGAGGCTCCAGGTGAGCCCTCCTTGCCCTTAACCACAGGAAACCACTTGCTCATTTATTGTCCGCTGTGTCTCCATTGGTATCCTTGGCAGGGGATGGGTGGCCATGGACCCCTACCCACCAAATTGGAACCGTTTTTAGGAGCTGGGCCAGCCCAGAGCTCCCTGTGAGATCACCAGAGGCCTCAATGGTAAACATGTGGCCTCTCAGCTTCTCTCCCCAGCTCTGCTTCCCTGATGGACAGGGCCACCCCATAAACCTTCATTCTAGCTCCTGCTTCTTGGAGAGCTCCCCACTCCCCAGTCCATTTTATTCTTTCCTACCCACACACCTCCCTCCGCTCTCTGCCTTGGCTGGATTCCTCTGCTTCCTGGCACATTCTGAAACTTGAAGGAGACCTAGAGGATGAGGCGCTGGTGAGCCAGGGGTTTCAAATACCAACATATATCTAGGTGTTTCTGGGGCTGGTGTTTGTGTGCCTTAATCTGGATTCCTCCTTCCTTTTCTTTGGAGTCTTCTAGAGGGAAAGCTGAGTCCCTCATCCCATGTGAGGCAGCTCAAGGTCATGACTAGCAACCCCACAATAACAAATCTGTGCTGTGCCAATATTGACGAGTTTATTCTGGGAGTATGTGAGCGCCCATCAGCTAGGGTGTGGTTCAGAGCCATTAATCCTGTGCGAAGAAATAAACTCTTTGATCCCTTCAATCCAGGCTGGTTTATGGTTTAGTCTAGGTCTCTATACCTCCCTGTTCTCTCTCTCTCTCTCTCTCTGTGTGTGTGTGTGTGGTGGTGGTGGTGGTGGTGTGTTATTGAGATTGCAGCCCAGGTTCTCAAATGTGTCAGGCAAATGCTCACCACTGAGTCACACCTCAGTCCTCTTAGGGTATAACATATGTGAGTCCTTACTAGTACTGAATTTTCAGCTGAGCCTTGTGGCTCACATTTATAATCTCAGCTACCAGAGAAGCTGAGGTAGGAGAATCACACGTTCAAAGCCAGCCTGGACAATTTAGTGAGACCCTCTCTTAAAAGTAAAAAAGAGGTCTGGAGAGATTGCTCAGTGGTTAAGGTGTTTGCCTGCAAAGCTAACGACCCAAGTTTGATACCCCAGTACATTCCCCACATAAAGCCAGATGCAAAAAGTGGCTCATGCATCTGGAGTTCATTTGCAGTGGCTAGAGACCCTGGTATGCCCGTTCTCTCTTGTCTCTCCTCTCTCTCTGCAGGCAAATAAATAAATAAAGCATTTATTTAAAAAGGTAAAGGAGAGAGACTGAAAAGTAATAAATAAATAAATAAATAAATAAATAAATAAATAAATAAAACATTTATTTTAAACTTTTTATTTTTTATTATTTTTTTGGAGAGAGACAGAGAGAGAGAGACACAGAGAGAGACAGAGAGAGAGAGGGGGAGAGGAAGACACAGATGGGTGCGCCAGCAGTGTCTCAGCTGCTGCGAACGAAATCCAGCTGTGTGCGCCCCCCCTGTGGTCAAGTGCGGCATTGCGCCCTTGCGTCACTTTGCATCTGGCTAAACATGGGATCTGGAGATTGGAACCGCTGGAGATTGGAACCAGTGTTCTTAGGCTTAGGAGGCAGGCGCCTTAACCCCTAAGCCATCTCTCCAGCCCAAAACATTTATTTTAAAAACATTTTAAAAAGCCAGGTGTAGTGGTACACACCTTTAATCCCAGCACTTGGGAGGCTGAGGTAGGAGGCTGTGAGTTTGAGGCCAGCTTGAGACTGATTCCAGATTAGCCTGGGCTAGAACATGCCCCTACCTCCAAAAAAAAAAAAAAAAAAAAAAAAAAGTAAAAAGGATAGATGAGAGACTGGGAAGTTAGATGTTAAAGTGCTTGGCTCACAATCATGAGGACCTGGGTTCTAACTCCTGCACCCATTTAAAAAACCTGGCAGGTCCTCACAAGCCTGTAAGCCCAGTGTAAACCCAGGCAGAGGCGGGTGGATCACTGGCTAGTCTAATCTAATTGGTGAGCTCCACGTTCAAAAAGATATGGACAGTATACCTGGGGGTAACACCTAAGGTTGTCCCCTGGCCTCCACACACATGTGCGCACATGCTAATGCAGAGAAAGGTAAAGAGAAGGCTGAGGATAGAGCTCCATGGTAGGATACTTTCTGGCAATTTCCCTTTTTTTTTTTTCTTTTTCAAAGGAGGGTTTCACTCTAGTCCAGGCTGACTGGAACTCACTGTGTAGTCTCAGGGTGGCCTCGAACTCACAGTGATCCTCCTACCTCTGCCTTCCGAGTGCTGGTATTAAAGGCATGCACCACCACGCCCGGCTCCCTTTCTGGCAGTTTTCATGGTAGCATGATGGGGATCTCTAGGAAAATGTCGATTGAGGTTGTAGGGTGGGGACAGAAAACTAGAACCCTCTAGAGAGGCTAGGCAGTGGCTCCCTCTGACATCTCTTGTGTTCCCCAAAATACCTACTGATGGGTTGGCATAGGCCCTTGGCAGAGGATGGGCCTGGACCAAGGATGCTTTTCTGTCTCTCTTGGAAGTGTCTGTCTCCTTCTGGTCAGTGGTGGACCCACTGTGATTCAAGTTCAGGTACACCATAATGGGGTATTCCCTTAATGAAACTCTCAAGATGCTCCTCTGACTCCCAAAGGAGGCAGTTGCCTGGGCCTCAGGTCCCTACTGTTAGTTCTGTCTGCCCAGGCCCCTGTCTGGCAGCTCTGCACTCTGTACCTTCTCTGCCAACTTCCCTGTCTGGGAACTTCTAGGTGGGGTCAGGGATGGAGGCTCCAAATGGAGCAAGAGAGGGACTCAGTCTACACCCCAAGACCCAAGAATGACATTGGGAGTGGCTGGGCTTCTCCATAGCTGTTGTGGATTAAATGTGTCCCCAAAAGATAGACTCCAGTCCTGTGAGTGGGATCTTTCTTGGAAATAGAGTCTTTACAAATGTGCTTAGGTTAGATGAAATCATACTGGTATAAGAGGGGCCCTAAGTCCTTTAACTGGTTTCACTGGGGATGTAACTCAGAGCCTTGAGAATGCTAGGCAAACATTCTACCACCACGTTACACTCACAGCCCAACACATACCAGGACAGAGAGAGGACAATGCCCATTGGTGAAGCCGGCTGGTTTGTGCCATTTAGTCATGGCAGCCACCAGACACTAAGACGACAGCTCACTAGGTTCTGGAAGATCACTGCCTTGCCTAGAGCAGCCCTTTGCATAGAACCCATGTCTCTGCATTGGTGGATGTTTGAGGAGCCTCCAGGGCCCTGGGGTCTATCTGTGCTGCAACCGCTGTAACTCACTGAAAGCTGCTGTGAGTCCCCAGCTATGAGGTAACACATGAGCTCAGGTGCTGTGGTGAAATAACCTGCCTGCCCTTAGCTGCTCGGGATCCAGGACTGAGTGCTTGGAGTCATTAAGCCCAGGGCCACAGTGACTGAATGTGTGGACAAAAATGGAGCGGGAGGAGCCAGGCATGGTAGAGCAAGCCTTTAATGCCAGCACTCAAGATCACCAAGAGTTCGAGGCCACCCTATGATTACATAGTGAATTCCAGGTCAGCCTGGGCTATAGTGAGACCTTACCTCAAAACAAAACAAAACAAAACAAAACAAAACAAAACAAAACAAAACACACACACACACACACACACACACACACACACACACACACGGAGCAGGGGTTCCTGCAGAGGCTTTGGGGCAGGGGAGGCATGGTTATAGGTGAGCCTCAGTGGGATGTGTTGGCTTGGAGTCCTGGTGTCACCACCTTATGGCCTTGGGCAAGCCCTTGGAACACAAACGGTCATATTTCTTTTCTTTTTTTTTTTTTTTTGGTTTTCGAGGTGAGGGTCTCACTGTGGCCCAGGCTGACCTGGAATTAACTATGTAGTCTCAGGTGGCCTTGAACTCACGGCGATCCTCCTACCTTTGCCTCCCAAGTGCTGGGATTAAAGGCGTGCGCCACTACGCCTGCCTCGGTCATACATTTATTTTAAACTTTTTATTTTTTATTATTTTTTTGGAGAGAGACAGAGAGAGAGAGACACAGAGAGAGACAGAGAGAGAGAGGGGGAGAGGAAGACACAGATGGGTGCGCCAGCAGTGTCTCAGCTGCTGCGAACGAAATCCAGCTGTGTGCGCCCCCCCTGTGGTCAAGTGCGGCATTGCGCCCTTGCGTCACTTTGCATCTGGCTAAACATGGGATCTGGAGATTGGAACCACTGGAGATTGGAACCAGTGTTCTTAGGCTTAGGAGGCAGGCGCTTTAACCCCTAAGCCATCTCTCCAGCCCAAAACATTTATTTTAAAAACATAAAAAAGCCAGGTGTAGTGGTACACACCTTTAATCCCAGCACTTGGGAGGCTGAGGTAGGAGGCTGTGAGTTTGAGGCCAGTTTGAGACTGATTCCAGATTAGCCTGGGCTAGAACATGCCCCTACCTCCAAAAAAAAAAAAAAAAAAAAAAAAAAAAAGGATAGATGAGAGACTGGGAAGTTAGATGTTAAAGTGCTTGGCTCACAATCATGAGGACCTGGGTTCTAACTCCTGCACCCATTTAAAAAACCTGGCAGGTCCTCACAAGCCTGTAAGCCCAGTGTAAACCCAGGCAGAGGCGGGTGGATCACTGGCTAGTCTAATCTAATTGGTGAGCTCCACGTTCAAAAAGATATGGACAGTATACCTGGGGGTAACACCTAAGGTTGTCCCCTGGCCTCCACACACATGTGCGCACATGCTCATGCAGAGAAAGGTAAAGAGAAGGCTGAGGATAGAGCTCCGTGGTAGGATACTTTCTGGCAATTTCCCTTTTTTTTTTTTTTTTTTTTCCGAAGGAGGGTTTCACTCTAGTCCAGGCTGACCTGGAACTCACTGTGTAGTCTCAGGGTGGCCTCGAACTCACAGCGATCCTCCTACCTCTGCCTTCCGAGTGCTGGGATTAAAGGCGTGCACCACCACGCCCGGCTCCCTTTCTGGCAGTTTTCATGGTAGCATGATGGGGATCTCTAGGAAAATGTCGATTGAGGTTGTAGGGTGGGGACGGAAAACTAGAACCCTCTAGAGAGGCTAGGCAGTGGCTCCCTCTGACATCTCTTGTGTTCCCCAAAATACCTACTGATGGGTTGGCATAGGCCCTTGGCAGAGGATGGGCCTGGACCAAGGATGCTTTTCTGTCTCTCTTGGAAGTGTCTGTCTCCTTCTGGTCAGTGGTGGACCCACTGTGATTCAAGTTCAGGTACACCATAATGGGGTATTCCCTTAATGAAACTCTCAAGATGCTCCTCTGACTCCCAAAGGAGGCAGTTGCCTGGGCCTCAGGTCCCTACTGTTAGTTCTGTCTGCCCAGGCCCCTGTCTGGCAGCTCTGCACTCTGTACCTTCTCTGCCAACTTCCCTGTCTGGGAACTTCTAGGTGGGGTCAGGGATGGAGGCTCCAAATGGAGCAAGAGAGGGACTCAGTCTACACCCCAAGACCCAAGAATGACATTGGGAGTGGCTGGGCTTCTCCATAGCTGTTGTGGATTAAATGTGTCCCCAAAAGATAGACTCCAGTCCTGTGAGTGGGATCTTTCTTGGAAAAAGAGTCTTTACAAATGTGCTTAGGTAAGATGAAATCATACTGGTATAAGAGGGGCCCTAAGTCCTTTAACTGGTTTCACTGGGGATGTAACTCAGAGCCTTGAGAATGCTAGGCAAACATTCTACCACCACGTTACACTCACAGCCCAACACATACCAGGACAGAGAGAGGACAATGCCCATTGGTGAAGCCGGCTGGTTTGTGCCATTTAGTCATGGCAGCCACCAGACACTAAGACGACAGCTCACTAGGTTCTGGAAGATCACTGCCTTGCCTAGAGCAGCCCTTTGCATAGAACCCATGTCTCTGCATTGGTGGATGTTTGAGGAGCCTCCAGGGCCCTGGGGTCTATCTGTGCTGCAACCGCTGTAACTCACTGAAAGCTGCTGTGAGTCCCCAGCTATGAGGTAACACATGAGCTCAGGTGCTGTGGTGAAGTAACCTGCCTGCCCTTAGTTGCTCGGGATCCAGGACTGAGTGCTTGGAGTCATTAAGCCCAGGGCCACAGTGACTGAATGTCCTGTGTGGACAAAAATGGAGCGGGAGGAGCCAGGCATGGTAGAGCAAGCCTTTAATGCCAGCACTCAAGATCACCAAGAGTTTGAGGCCACCCTATGATTACATAGTGAATTCCAGGTCAGCCTGGGCTATAGTGAGCCCTTACCTCAAAACAAAACAAAACAAAACAAAACAAAACAAAACAAAACAAAACAAAACAAAACAAAACAACACACACACACACACACACACACACACACACGGAGCAGGGGTTCCTGCAGAGGCTTTGGGGCAGGGGAGGCATGGTTATAGGTGAGCCTCAGTGGGATGTGTTGGCTTGGAGTCCTGGTGTCACCACCTTATGGCCTTGGGCAAGCCCTTGGAACACAAACGGTCATATTTCTTTTTTTTTTTTTTTTTTGGTTTTTCGAGGTAGGGTCTCACTCTGGCCCAGGCTGACCTGGAATTAACTATGTAGTCTCAGGGTGGCCTTGAACTCACGGCGATCCTCCTACCTTTGCCTCCCAAGTGCTGGGATTAAAGGCGTGCGCCACCACGCCCGGCTCGGTCATATTTCTTTTCTTTTTTTTTCTTTTCTTTTCTTTTTATTGACAACTTCTATACTTACAGTGACATTTCCCTCCCCTCCCCCATTCCCTTTAAGAACTCCACTCTCCATTAGTCTCTCTTTTATTTTGATGTTTAGGTAGGGTCTCACTCTGGTCCAGGCTGACCTGGAATTAACTATGTAGTCTCAGGGTCCATTATCCTCCTACCTCTGCCTTGCTATTTTTGATGTCATCATCTTTTTCTCCTATTTTTAAAAATATTTCTTTTCTTTTTTTTTAGGCAGATCTCACTCTAGACCAGGCTAACCTGGAATTAATCTCAGGCTGGCCTTGAACTCACAATGATCCTCCTACCTTGGCCTTTGGAGTGCTAGGATTAAAAACATGCACCATGGGCTGGAGAGATGGCTTAGCGGTTAGGCACTTGTCTGTGAAGCCTAAGGACTCCATTTCAAGGCTCAATTCCCCAGTACCCATGTAAGCCAGATGCACAAGGGGGTGCATGCATCTGGAGTTCCTTTGCAGTGGCTGGAAGTCCTGGTGTGCCCACTTTCTCTCTCTCTCTGCTTCTTTCTCTCTCTGTGTGTGTCTGTCACTCTCAAATAAATAAAATTAAATTAAATTAAAATAGGGCTGGAGAGATGGCTTAGTGGTTAAACGCTTGCCTATGAAGCCTAAGGACCCCGGTTCGAGGCTCTATTCTCCAGGACCCACATAAGCCAGATGCACAAGGGAGCACATGCATCTGGAATTTGTTTGCAGTGGCTGGAAGCCCTGGCCCTGCTGTTCTCTCCCTCTCTCTCTCTCTCTCTCTCTCTCCCTATTTCTGTATCTCTCTCTTAAATAAATAAATAAATAAATAAATAAATAAATAAATAAATAAATAAATATTTTTTAAAAAAATTAAATTAAAATAAAGCGTGCACCACCATACCTGACAATAGTCCTATTTCTTTTGGAGTCCACAGTTTTCAAGAGCCACAACATACTATGAACATGCTGGCTCATCGCCACCCCACCCTCACCCCTCATCCCCCAACTCCCCACCCCCAGCCCTGCTCCGCAGCAGTGAGATGTGGGTCAGCCCCTGCCATTCCCACAGGGATGTGAGAGGCAGATTAGAGCAGGCCATGGGCCAGACCACATAGAGATGGCAGCCTTCCTGGTCCCTGAAAGCCCTTTCAGAGCGCCTGCCACCTGGAGGCTGTGCATCTGTGAGACCTGGATGAAACCACAGTGATGAATGACCGTGAGTACCTCAGCCACAGACCTGAGAGCTCCCACGGCCCAGAGGCCGGAAGTTCAAGGTCAAAGCGTCAACATGGCCACCCTCCCTCTGAAGGTCCACTCCTGTTTTTCCCACAAGCACGGGGTTGTAGTCACATTGCTGCAGCCCTGTCTCTATCATCAGACAACCTCCTTCCTTATCTGTGTTGGTCTGTATTCCACCTCCTCTTACAGAGACACTCCTCACTGGATTTAGCCTCCCGTTCACTGCACGGTGACCTCATCATGGCTGACCTTCAGTGGGCATAGGGATGATGTTATTGCACCCTGACCCAACAACACTATGGTATTTGTAGCCATCCCCCACCCCCATCCCCACCCCAGAGCTGAACATGTGTCCCCAAGCTCTGAGCAGCACTGGGGCGGCATCCTCCAGCTCAACCAAGCTCCTCTGAAATCCAGCCTGCAGCATGGGATGGGCTGTCGCCCTGGCCAAGCACCAACTCTCCCTTCTCGCTGTTGACTTTGCCACGCAGCTATAACCCTCCCCAGGCAGAGTTCATGAAGTCTGGTACTCAGAGCAGGCCAGTGATGGTACTATGTGCCTCATCTCCCAATAACAGGTGGTCTTGGCAGTAGTCGAGTGCCTTCAAGGAGCTGAATTGCCAAAGGCATCTGTGCTATGATTGGAGCCTCGCTGGCTCTGACAGTTGTTTCTTCTCTGTGGCCACAGAGTCAGGCTGCTGAGCTTGACCACTAGAGATAAAAAGCTGCTCATGGAGGCAGGGATATTAGTGCCCCCTTCTGCTCCTGTTCCTCCTGAGCTGTCCACCCCCCGGTCATGGGCAGGACTCGGGCAGTTGAACTTGGGTTCAGCTTTGCGTGGCTCCACTGTTGGGGGTGCCACCTCTGGCATTAACCCACATCAAGACTTTCCATCCCTGTTTCAAAATTTTAAAATTTTAAAATTGAGGTGTAAGTCATAGCACATACAATTAGCCATTTTGATTTGATTTTTTTTCAATTTTTTCATTTTTTTTTTTTTTTTTTTGGTTTTTCAAGGAAGGGTCACTCTGAGACTACATAGTGAATTTCAGGTCACCCTGGGCCAGAGTGAGACCCTTCCTAGCTTGATTTCTCAGTGACCTGCAGCCTAAGCATGTAGAGTCTTTAGCAATAGGGTCTTGCCATCTAGCTTTTTGTGGGCAACCCAGAGCCTTATTGTGCCACTTTTTTGAATCTGGCTTTATATGGCTGCTGGGAAATTGAACCCAGACTGGTAGGCTTTGTAAGCAAGTACCTTTTTAAATTTTTGTTAATATTTTGTTTTATTTTATTTATTAGAGAGAGAGTGAGGGAGAGAGAAAGAATGGGTGTGCCAGGGTCTCTAGCCACTGCAAACAAACTCTAGATGCATGTGCCACCATGCATCTGGCTTATGTGGGTACTGGGAAATCAAAACTGGGTCCTTTAGGTTTCACAGGCAAACACCTTAACTGCTAAGCCATCTCTCCAGCCCAGCAAGCACATTTAGAGCCATACCTCTGAACCTGTGTGTGTGTGTGTGTGTGTGTGTGTGTGTGTGTGTGTATATATGATGTTTGTGTGGTATATGCATATGTGTGTGCAGATGCACATGTCCCAGAGGCCAGAGCAGAATATTGAGTGCCTCTTATGCCACTGTTGCTCTCTCCCTCTCCACTTCTGTTGCCAGACACTGCCGCACAGGTGGGCACATGTTAACATTGTTGTGACAGATTTGAGGGGACAAACTGTGGGGACATAGGGAGTCTGAACCTGCAGGAGATCCGGCAGCAGGAGCAAGTGATGACCCTTGTTCCCTTCTTCCAGAAGACCCACAACATGGGAAATAGTGACCACTGCTGTTTAGGGTTGTTTTCCAACCTTCCTGTGGCTTTTTCTGGGAGACACATCCAGGATGGAGATGTCATGGCCAGCTGTTACATTGCTTCCTCTTTTTTTTTTTTTTTTTTTCCGAGGTAGGGTCTCAGTCTAGCCCAGGCTGGGTGGCCTTGAACTCACAGCGATCCTCCTACCTCTGCCTCCCGAGTGCTGGGATTAAAGGCGTGCACCACCACGCCCGGCTTCATTGCTTCCTCTTTAATTCCTTGTCCCTGAAGCCTGGAGGGAACAGGTGCTCCCCGCCCAAGGAGAGTAACTAAGGAGCACTGAATGCAGGACTGTCCCCAGCAAGAGAACAGGGTCTGGGAACTTACATGAGAGGAGACTGCCCTGCAGAAGCCACAGCCAGGCGCCCCCAGCCCAGACCCAAGGGCAGCAAGAAAGACTCTACACCCTCTTACTCTGGCAGAGAGAGGGCTGCCTACACTCTCTTCCTACCCAAGGCTCCCCAGACACCAACCCCAGGCCTGAGAGGCCTTTGGGAGGTAGACACCTCCAGATAGGGGCAGGGCAAGGCTGGATATCAAAGCTGCTCCCCAGGGGAGCCAGCGGCAGACCAGAGGACTGTGGGCGGTACTCTGTTCTGGCCAGTGCACTTGTTAAGACCTCGCTTTGAATGTCAAAAGCTCACTGGGGCCAAGGAGGCTCAGATAAGCTGTGAGTACAGCCTGTACCCATATGAGATGAAGTCCTACTCTGGAGCTGCGGAGGTCCTGCCCACTCTCCTCCCTTGCACCCAACCTGCCTATGTCAGCATCTCCCGAGCTCTTGGAAGAAAGAGCCCGTTCTGCACACTGGCTGAGGGAAGGCAGTAGACAAGAGGAGGGAGGCGATGCGCAGCACATACATGCCTGCCCCCTTCCTCCAACAGCGAGGCCTCCAAACACGTTTGCCCCATAGAGTAGGACCCTTGGTACGCTGCGCAAAGCATGCCTACCTCCCCACCCCCATCACACCATTCTACGCTCCTATATGTTCAGGCCTGGACCCCATCCAGTCCCAGCATGGGAAATCTGCACCAGAGTCGGTGCCCAGTTAGGCGTGCCTTGGTGGGACAGCATCCTGTAACAATGTGTGCCCCAGGGGAGAGCCCATTTGAATTCTCATCTGCTCCGTGTATGGGTGTTTAACACATCAGCCCCAAACTTCATTGCCTAGAAGGACAATTAAAGGGCGCAGCTCAAGTTCTGTGGCAGGTTAGGCCCTCAGCCCTCTGTGTCTCCTCCCAGATCCTCCTTTCACATGCTGTGGGTGGGGAGGCTGGCACCACAGCACTGGGTATTTCACTTCTGTTTCTGTCTCCGTGTGGCCTTTCCCGATCGCCTCATGAGTCTAGCAAGTGACGCCCTAGGAAACACTTGGGCCACAGCCGGCAAGCAGGGTCTTATGGGAGCATGTGTCCTAGGGATGGCTATGCAGAGGGGACGTGAGTAGCAAGAAGCCAAGTGGCAGCATGGAGCCACTGAAGACCCAGAGGGTCCCAGGGCCAGCAGCTAGGAAGCTCACAGTCCCTCAGAGAGGACTTGCTTTGATTGTGGGGCTGAATCTCCCACTCTGTCCCAGGGATTCTATGTGGGGTGTGGAAAGGGGCTTGTTGCAGTCAGGTTCACACTGCTGGCAGAAAACACCTGACCAGGGGCTGGAGAGATAGCTTAGTGGTTAATCACTTGCCTATAAAGCCTAAGGACCCCGGTTCAAGGCTTAATTCCCCAGTACTCACATAAGCCAGATGCACAAGGTGGCACATGCATCTGGAGTTCGTTTGCAGTGGCTGGAAGGCCTGGTGTGCCCATTCTCTCTCGCTCTCTCTCTCTTTCTCCCTGCCTCTTTCTCTCTCTCTCAAATAAATAAAAATTTTAAAAATTTAAAAAAAAAAAAGAAAGAAAACACCTGACCAACAGCAGCTTGTGGGGGAAAAAGTTTATTTTGGCTTACAGATTTGAGGGGAAGCTCCATGATGGCAGGGGAAAATGATGGCATGAGCAGAGGGTGGATATGACCTTCTGGCCAACATCAGGCGGACAACAGCAACGGGAGAGTGTGCCCAACACTGGCATGGGGACACTGGCTATAACACCCATAAGCCCGCCCCCAACAATACTCTGCCTCCAGGAGACGTTAATTCCCCAACCTCCATCAGCTGGGAACCTAGCATTCAGAAACACCCAAGTTTATGGGGGACACCTGAATCAAACCACCACAGGGCTTGTACAGAATGTCCTGCATAAGCTGAGATCAATACAGAAAGAGAGCCTCAGCCACAGGGATCAGATTCCAGTGCTGAGGGGACCCTGGAAAGTCCCCACCACATCCACAGCTGGGGATCTCAGGAGGCTTCTTCCCAATTTCTTTGCCTTATAACACCCAGGTTCACAATCTCCTCTCTGCCTTCCTCAAAGGATCCTGGAGAAGTGCTGGGGGCTTTTCATGGAGCAAAGGGACCCACTGCTGCCAGGCAGAGCCGGGGTGAAGCAGCCAGGACCATGTGGTGCACGAGCCCACCGTGGACAGGATCTTGTGGGCATTTGCTCTGGAGTCAGGTTCAGAGCGGGTACCAGAGTAGCAGGTGGAGTTCTCTCAGTTATGCCCACAGGGTTCCCATCGGTGCCAGAAGACGTCAGAGACCCTGGGAGGCCGCCTCACCACAAGGTCACCTCAGCCTTTGGAAGCCACCTGCTTATCTGTGATAACAATTGCTCAGCTCACACGGGCATCACCAGCTGCCCTGGGTCCCAGTTGCTAAGAAGGTCTGGTATTTAAAATTCCTTCCTTTGGCCAGGTGTGGTGGCACACACCTTTAATCCCAGCACTTGGGAGGCAGAGGTAGGAGGATCTCTGAGAGTTCGAGGCCACCCTGAGACTATGTAGTGGGCCAGAGTGAGACCCTACCTCGGAAAAACAAAAAAAAAAAAAAAACAAAATTCAAAGGAAAGTTCATTTCTACATCAAAGATACTATTTCTCTTTCTAGAAAAGATTTATTTATTTATTTATTTATTTATTTATTTATTTAAGAAAGGGAAAGAGAGAGTGTGTGAGAATGGGTGCATCAGAGCTTCTAGCCACTGTAAACAAACTCCAGACACATATGCCACCATGTACATCTGGCTTACAGGGGACCTGGAGAATTGAACCTGGGTTCTTAGGCTTCGCAGGTATGTGCCTTAACCACTAAGCCATCTCTCCAGCCCAAAGATACTATTTCTGATGTCCTACCCCTTTAGCCAGAAGCCCTGCTTTATCCTGCCTGAGCATAAATCTTCATTCCCTTTCATTAGAAAATGCCTCATTTGGGGCTGGAGAGGTGGTTCAGCAGTTCGAGGTGCTTGCTTGCAAAGCCTGAGAGTCTGGGTTTAGTTCTCCAGCTACCCATGTGAAGCTGAATGCAAAAAATAGTTCAAGCATCTGGAGTTCTTTTGAGGAGGTGGCAAAAGACCCTGGGGTACACATGCGCGCACACATACACACACGTGCACAAATAAATAATTTTTAAAAATGCTTTGGGGCTGGAGAGATGGCTTAGTGGTTAAGGCACCTGCCTGCAAAGCCTAAGGACCCAGGTTCAATTCCCCAGGACCCACATAAGCCAGATGCACAAGATGGAGCATGTATCTGGAGTTTACAGTGGCTAGAGGCTCTGGTGCATCCATTCTCTCTCTCTCTCTCAAATAAATAAATACATTTTATATATATATATATATATATATATATGTTTTTGAGGCAAGGTCTTGCTCTAGCCCAGTCTGACCTGGAATTCATTATGTAGTCTCAGGGTGGTCTTGAACTCAGGGCAAGCTGCCTACCTCTGCCTCCCAAGTGCTGGGAGTACAGGTGTGTGCCACCAGGCCTGGCCAATACTTTTTTTAAAATGCTGTTTCATCTTTATCTCTCAATTATGGATTTTGTTTTTTCTCAGCACTTTACCATGCTGCATAAAATCTTCTGCCTCTCAGTATTTGGGCATCTTTTGAATCACTCTCCCTAAGAACTGAGCCATTTCCTTTCATTTTATTTTTAATTTTTTTTTCCAGGTAGGATCTTGCTCTAGCCCAGGCTGACCTGGAATTCACTACGTAGTCTCAAGGTGATCTTGAAATCACAGCAATCCTCCTACCTCAGCCTCCTGAGTGCTGGGATTAAAGGTGTGCACCACTACACCCAGCTCTCTGATTCTTACTCTAAATGTTCTTCCACTGATGGAAAAAAAAAATGAAATTTGGTCCACCCATACTGTGGAATATTACTCAGCCATAAAAGGAAGGAAACACTGCCCCTTGTTACAACACAGAAAACATGAAAGAAGACATGCACAAGGGACATATTGCATGAGCCACTGACATGACATGTTCAGGACAGGCAGATCCACAGCGATGGACAGAGATAAGTGGTTACTTAGCAAATACTATTGCCATGGGGGTGGTTGGGCGATAGTAGCTGGAGGGTGTGGGGCTTCTTTGAGAGAGTGATGAAATTGCTCTGAAAAGCTCTCTCATGATAGAAGCATTACTGCAGACCACACTGTGAACAGTGGGTCATCTGGCAGGCAAGTGTATTCCACAGGGCCATTGTCTTTCCCACGGTGGCCCTTGGCTCTGGTGATCCTAGGGGCAGCTGCTTCCATTGGCTATTTATATGTCCAGTGACACCCTGACCTGTGTGTTCTATGCCTTCCTCATACTCATGGCCTCCCAGCCCAGGCCCAGTCCAGCTCATCACCTCCCACTCTCTCCTGGAATGGTTTTCCCTCCTTCTGCTACCTCTGGCACATCCTTGGGATATCAAGGGATTAAGAACCTGGTCCATTCATGGCCAAGCTTTGCCACCTGCTGAGAGCAATCACAGCATCCATTCACCATGTGAGATAGGTGAAAACTTTCCTTGGTATATGCTGCAGTGCGGGGCATTGGGGGGATGGGGCGGGGAGGATGTCATTACCCCAAAAGAGCCCGTGTGCTACCCTGCCCTACTGGGTGTTCCCCTGACCAACAGGATGTTTACTGCCCACTTTGTGTCCCCCTGCCCATTTGATTATTCTCCTGGGTACTCCCCTGCCAATACAGGTAATCCCTTGCCCACCTGGACACTCCCCTGTCCACTTGGATGGTCCCTTGCCAACTTAATGTTCCTCTGACCACTTGGGTGCTCCTGTGCCCAGCTAGGTGTTCTCCTATCCACCTGGGTGCTCCCTTGCCCTCCTCTGCTCCGCTGGACATTAGCAAATGGTTCCATTTCCTTTTGTCATGATGACCACAAGCTTAGTGTCCCGAAACACACAAGGGGCTGATTCTCTTTTAGTTCTGTAAGCTACACTTCTGAATTGGGTCTCAGTGGGCCTAGCAGGGGCATGAGCAGGACCAGCCCCTTTCAGAGGCTCCAGGGAGACAAGTTTCTCATCTTTTCCAGCTGCAGAGGAGAGGCGCCTGCATACCTGGGCTGGGGCTCCTCCCTCCATCTTCAAAGACAGGTTGAGTCTTTTCTCCTCTCTGCAGACCCACCTCTCTTAGGACACATGCTGCAATGACTCAAGATATCACCCACCCCCCTCATTTCAAGATCCTGAACTGAGCCACATGTGCAAGGCCTTTTTGTCCCCTGAAGGTCACCCTTACAGGTTCCTCTGGTGGGGCACAGTCACCACCCTGCAGCCCCTCCAGTGGTGAGAGAGCTCTTGGCTCCCACCTCGATTCTTGCTACCTTGCATCACCTCCCTCCACCCCCTTGGTCCCCATCCTTGCCCTCACCCATCTCCTGTGAAATGTGGATCTGTCCCTGAACCCGCTCCCAAGTCACAGCATCCCCAGACATTCGAGGGCACCCCTCCATCAGGGCACACCCAAAAAAGCAACCCTGTTCTGTGTGGGCACCTTGTCAATTTGTCAACACCATTAGCGCTGTCCTGCATCTTTTCTGTCTTATCTCCTACCTATAAGCCCCAGTAGACTACATTTTTTTCACAGAGCCTGCTCTGGGCCTAGGATGGCCTAGGACATGGCAGATCTTGGATGAGGAATGACAACCTCCACAGAGCTGCTGGAGTAGTGCCAGCCTTGCCTTTGTCTCTTGGCGAGGTTTGCCATCCTGTTCCCAAGCAGTCATTCAGACACACAAAGAACCCTTGGCCCAGCCGGGGAGAACAGAAGAGGCTGTGTGCTGTGTCCTGATGGAGTGCCCAGTCCTGGATACTCTGTGGGCCACTCCAACTGATGAAGTTCCTCCCTGCTGGTGAAGTCACATAGTGACAAGGAGAGCTGTGCCTGGTTCCTTTGCAGAGCCTTCTCTACCCGTGGGCCGGAAATATTTATCTAACTCACCCCTGCCCCATCCAGATTTAATGTTGGCCATTGATAGCACAGAATGATATTAAGTAGCCTGTCACCAGTGTGGATAAATGACATTGTGTTTCGGTAGAAGGACCTGGATTGCTCCTTCCTGGGAGGCAGAGTCTCAAGGCACCGAGAAGTTGGTAGTGTGCCTGGACACATGGCAGGGATGCCCGGGAGATGCAAGCCAAGCAGGTCAGGGCACGTTTGCCACCTCTACCCTGGGTCTGCAGGGACATCACTCAGCTCTAGTGTGGTTATTAATTACAGCAAACACAGTTATAGCTGGCTAATTCTCACACGGCATTGTCAGGCCCAGGGCTAAAAAGAAGTGGCGGACAGCCAAGTGGATGGAAGACCAGTAACGCAAGAGCGTTCTGTTGAATAAGATGGGAAATCAAAGGGAGTTAATGTATTTCCATTTGTTCTTCTTCTGTTTTTCTTTCTTTTTTATGTTTATTTTTTTAAACATCTTATTTTCATTTAATTATTTATTTATTGGGGGGAGGGGAATGAGTGAGAATGGGTGCCCCAGGGCTTCTTTCTAGCCACTGCAAACGAACTCCAGACACATGAGCCCACCATATGCATCTGGCTTACATGGGACCTGGAGAATCAAACCGGGGTCCTTAGGCTTCACAGGCATGTGCCTTGACCGCTAAGCCATCTCTCCAGCCCCTTAATTAATTATTAATTAATTAATTAATTTTTTGGTTTTTCAAGGTAGGGTTTCACCCTAGCCTGGGCCAATCTGGAATTCACTGTGTAGTCTCAGGGTGGCCTTGAACTCACGTTGATCCTCCTACCTCTGCCTTCCGAGTGCTGGATTAAAGGCGTGCACCACCACTCCTGGCCCTTAATTTTTTTTTATTGACAACTTCCATAATTGTAGACAGTTACCCATGGTAATTCCCTCCCTCCCCCCACTTTCCCCTTTGAAATTCCACTGTCCATCATATCCCCACCCCCTCTCGATCAGTCTCTCTTTTCAGTTTGATGTCATGATCTTTTCCTCATATTATGATGGTCTTGTGTAGGTAGTGTCAGGCACTGCGTGGTCATGGATATCCAGGCCATCTTGTGCCTTCTTTGGCTTCCTTTGGCTTCTGAGGAGGAGCCTGCCAGAGACCATGGAGACCCCAAAGCATTCAGTGTGTTTTGCTTTGCACTGTGAGTGTCCATGGGGTCTGGCCAGAACATTTGGTGGCCTCTGGTAAACATAGGGAAAGTTAATAACCTGGACTCCCCAACTCACCCTAAGTCACGACAGATAGGTAAGATGCATTTGGAGCGTTCTGTTCTGCACCTCTCAGGTATCTCGGGTGCGGTGGGGCTCTGCCTGTGCGCACCCCAAACCAGGAATCCTGCCATTCAGCTCGTGCTTAGGATGTAGCGGCAGGACCTCCTCAGCTCGTGGCATGTCCTATTTCCTTCATCTGGCCTTGCCTATTAAACCTCACCAAGTCCTCTACATTCCCAAGGAATGAAACAACCGGAGGGACTCCAGAGCTCTGGGACTTGTTCCAAAAGATTCATGACTTCTCCAACATGATGGGGCAAGTCTGAGGAACTGCTTCCCCTGCCCTGGACTGGCCTACTGTCCTTTGTTCCCTCTACCCTGTTTCAAATAGCTCACCAAAGGTGGCAGGAGGTACTCCCGTGACCCTTGCGCCAATTCCTCCCTCAAGCAGAGTATTAGCAGTTTCTGATGTCACCCTTTGATCCAAAGATCCTCCATTCGTTCCTTCGTGAAAACGACAGAGCGTTGTTTGTTTGACTTTGCTTTTGAACTTGAGCTTCTCAGCGATGAGATAACAAAAACCCTGTCAAAGGACCAAGATGGCTATAGGAGGAGCCCGGGGCTCAGACCAGACTGTGAGAGACAGAGTGTCTATTCTGGGGTGTGTAGGAAGTGTCAAGAGATTTCCTAAATCTGATTTCCCACACACTTTGAACCTTGATGGTTGGGGAAAGTTCCTGAACCATGTCCTCTTTTCTTCTTATAAAATGAACACTGTGCTAAAGTATTGTGTGAAACCGTGCCATTTGTGCTTCCATGAAATTGCACATCTGCCTTCTTTCACCTGGGTAGAATACCCCTGCTTTGACAGGGCAGGGATGGAGATTTCAGCCCCACATGGCTTTCAACACTTTTTTTTTCCTTTTGGTTTTTTTAAGGTAGGGTCTTGCTCTAGCACAGGTTGACCTGGAATTCACTACGTAGTCTCAGGCTGGCCTTGAACTCACAGCGAATCTCCTACCCCTGCCTCTTAAGTGAGTGCTGGGATTAAAGGTATGAGCTACCACACCTGGCAGCATTCAACATTCTTGGTCCTTCCCATTTTTACCAAATTTCAGAATCACTGTGTCACACTCAAATTTGCACATTGTGTGTACACATGGTGAATATACTTAAACATCCACTGGGACAAACCTCTCTGAGTTTCTACTAAAAATGGCATCAAACCTCTCTGAGTTTTTACTAAAAATAGCATCAAATTCTTAAGATGATTTTGAAGAGAATTGGTATCTTTTTGTTGTTGTTGTTGTTGTTGTTTGTGTTTTTGTTTCTTGAGGTAGGGTCTCACTGTAGCCCAGGCTGACCTGGAACTCACTCTGTAGTCTCAGGGTGGCCTGGAACTCATGGCGATCTTCCTACCTCTGCCTCCTGAGTGCTGGGATTAAAGGCAGGCGCCACCATACCCAGCTTCTTTCTTTCTTTTTCTTTCTTTCTTTCTTTCTTTCTTTCTTTCTTTCTTTCTTTCTTCCTTCCTTTCTTTCTTTCTTTCTTTGCAAGGAGAGAGAAAGAGAGAGAGAGAGGAAAAGAGAGAGAGAGAGAGAGAGAGGATATGAATATGAGTATTCCAGGGCCTCTAGTCACTGCAAACAAACTCCAGATGCATGTACCACTTTGTGCATCTGGCTTGATATGTGTACTGGGGAATTGCACCTGGGTCACAAGTACCTTAATTGTTGGGCCATCTCTCTAGCCCTGCTTTTTTTTTTTTTGTGTGTGTGTGTGTGGATTTTGTTCTATCCCAGTCTGACCTGAAATTCACTATATAGTCTCAGGGTGGCCTTGAGCTCATGCAAACCTCCTATCACTGCCTTCTGAGTGCTGGGATTAAAGGCGCGCTCCCCCCTCCCCCTGACATCTATTATTGAATCTTCCCTCGATTGTAAAGAGCTATTCCTCCATTTAACTTCAGGCTTGAACTTTACAGCAAGATTACGGAAAGTACAGAGAGTTCTCATGTTCCCAGTGTCCCTCCATTGCACAGCCTCCCCCACTATTAACATCCTGCTCCAGAAGACTCCTTTCGTCACGACTGATGAACACACCACGATCACCCAGAAATCACTAGCCCAGGAGAGCTTTAAGGGCAAGCTTCTTCTCTCTCTGGATTGCTTGCTGCTGAAATCTCACACAGCCTTCAAGCTTTGGAATTCTCTTGCCTCCCTTTGCCTCATTGTGACTATAAATGTGTGTACTATTTGCCTCTGGAATTTATTTATTTATTTATGAGCAACAGACAGAGAAAGAAAGAGGCAGAGAGAGAGAGAGAGAATGGGCACGCCAGGGCCTCTAGCCACTGTAAATGAACTCCAGATGCATGTGCAACCTTGTGCATCTGGCTCATGTTGGGTACTGGGGAATCGATCCTCGAACCGCGATACTTAGGCTTCACAGGCAAGCGCTTAACCCCTAGGCCCTGCCTCTGGATTTTACATGGGCTCTGGGAATCAGAACTCCAGTCATCAAGCGGAATCAGAACTCCAGTCATCAAGCTTGTGCAGCAAGTGTTTTTGACCTCTAAGCCATCTCCCCAACCCCCTTTTATATTTTGATTTTTGTTGTTTTTGTTGTTTGAAGTAGGGTCTCACTCTAGCCCAGGCTGGCCTGGAATTCAACTGGTAGTCTTAGGGTGGCCTCGAACTCACAGCGATCCCCTTGCCTCTGCCTCCCCAGTGCTGGGATTAAAGGAGTGCACCACCACACCTGGCCCTTGCTTTGTTTTAGTTTGTTCCTCTGAAGTAGAAGAGGGCAGTTGTGATATATGTAGGTGTGATCACAGGGAACTAGAAGGGAAAGAGCCTGAACCACAAGGCTGAGGATACCTGGGAGAGGGAGAAGACCACAGGCTGGAGCTGAGTGGGGTCTGTGGATGTGAGCCTTTTCCTGGGCTGCTTCAGGTGTAGCTGTGCCTGGCAGCCTTGAACAGAAGCAATGGTCTGACCCAGGGGCTAACCAAGGCCAGGGCTCAGGTGGGGAGGAAGCTTCAGAGGCCTGCTTTCAGTTCCTGCCAGGCATACTTTCTCTATACTTGGTTCCCTGCTTTTGCAAAATGCAGCCAGGGGAGGGCTGGAGAGATGGCTTAGCAGTTAAGGCACTTGCCTGTGAAGACTAAAGACCCAGGTTCGATTTCCCAGTGCTCATGTAAGCACGATGCACAGGGTGGCGCATTTGTCTGGAGTTCGTTTCCAGGAATATTTAGGTGCTCGGGCATCTGAGTCAGTGGTCTGCTGAGGGCAGATAGAGCCTTCCCCACAGGACGCATGTAGGGTAAGAACTGAAAGCCTCTGCAAAGTGGTACACTGGGTAGGATCCTGGGCAGGAATGGAAGGAATGTGGGTATTCAAGGAGAAAAACAGTGAAGTCCAGATGCTGCTGGAGGCTAGTAAACAGTGTGGTAGCAATGCTGGATTCTTGGTTCTGACCCATGAACAGTATTCGTTCATGGACAAAGAGCCTGGAAGCACTTCCAAAATGATCTGCGGTTTTCCAAGGAACCTAAAATGAATGGAAAGAAAAAAGTTCACTAAAAACAATTGAGCGGGGGAGGGGGGGGCACAGGCAGAGTTTGGGCCAGAGGGACGATGGCAAGCACACAGGGACAGGACCCACTGTTCTCTCTGTGACATGCAGAGGTCAGCCAGCATCTGACCTTTTCCCTGCCTCACTGACCAAGATGATTAAGGCGAACGTTAATATTAAGGGGACGGCAGACATAGCTCAGTTGCTAGAATGCTTTTCCTGGGTTTGATCCCCAGCAATGCATAAAGGCTACCTGAGACAGTCTCAGAGAAGAAAGCCCAGCTTGCGTGGTGGTGCATGCCTATAATCCCGGCATTCAGGAGGCTAAGGTAGGAGGATCGCTGTGAGTTTGAGGCCAGCCTGGTAAACAGAGTGTTTCAGGTGAGCCTTGGCTAGACTGAAACCCTACCTCAAGACAACAACAAAAAATCATCAGGCGTGATGGTGCATGCCTTTAATCCCAGCACTTGGGAGGCAGAGGTAGGAGAATCGCCGTGAGTTCGAGGCCACCCTGAGACTACATAGTGAATTCCAGGTCAGCCTGGACCAGAGTGAGACCCTACCTCGAAAAACCAAAAAAATAAAATAAATAAAAAATAAAAACCAAAAAATCAAAAAAAGAAGTCGGGCGTGGTGGCGCACACCTTTAATACCAGCACTCTGGAGGCAGAGAGGTAGGAGGGTCGCTGTGAGTTTGAGGCCTGGGACTACAAAGTGAGGCTTTTGCTTGACCCTGGGCATGGGTCTGGTTCCTACTTAATCCTTTGTTTTCAGAGCTGCCACAAACAGTAATTCACTGGTTTCCATGGACACCTAAGGGATACCTGGTGACAGTGACTGTGGATCCCAGCTATTCCCAGTATCAGATTGGTCTCCTCAGTCTTTGTTCCTTTCTGGAAAGCCAAGCATGTGTTTCAGAGTCCTATGGTCCCCACGTGCTTGGTGGGCCAAGTTAGCAGTGCAAGAAGGGAGACTCCCATGCTCTCTGTCCAGTGTCCAGAAAAGAGGAGGGCCAGTGTGAGTACACAGGTACATTGATGACACACTTCCTCCTCCTGCAGTTCTATAAAGTGATCACTGCTCTTTAAAAGCACAGAACAAAACGCAGCTTCTCACACAGTTCATCTGGGAAAAAGGAGTGAATGTCAAAAAGATGTCCTTCATGAGCTGGAGAGATGGCTTAGCAGTTAAGGCACATGTCTGTGAAGCCTAAGGACCCCAGTTCGATTCTCCAGGTCCCATGCAAGCCAGATGCACATGGTGGCGCATGCATCTGGAGTTGTTTGCAGTGGCTAGAGGCCCTGGTGCGCCCATTCTCACACTCTCTCTCTCCCTCTCCCTCTCTGTTTCTAATAAATAAATAAATAAAAATTAAAAATAAATAAAAATATTTTTAATAAAAAAAAGATGTCCTTCAGAGCCTTCTCCTACCCTGGCTCCCTCCCTGTCAGGTCTCAGGTGATGCCCATCCAGCTGACACAGCTGCAGTGCCACCGGAGGCTGCCTCTGTATGTGACAGCCTGATATCTGTGACCAAGACAGGACGACAGACAAAATGCCCAGCACAGGCCTGCACATTGCTACTCTTAGATACTCGTGTGCCCCCCTCCCACCTCGCCTTCCTTAGCATGATGCAATGTCTGCTTCCTGTGTCTACAAGGCTCCCAGAGTCCCTTCTGCGTTGGCAGGCTGACCCCTGGCGGCCGGCTTGGACATTGCCAGCCTCCTCACTTCTGCCTAACTTCCACGCTGTGTTGCATCAGCCAAGCTCAGAAGGAAGCAGGCCCGCCTGCCTGCTCACCGCCACCACCCAGGGTGTGGGGGACAAGGGCTGGGGTGATGAAGGGTCCTATAACCATCCTGGAAAAAATGAAATTATTCTAAAAACAAAACAAAACAACAACAAACCTCCTTTTTTCTGCTTTTTCAACTTTCTTTATTGGTAGGATCTTGCTCTAGCCCAGGCTGACCTGGATTCACTATGGAGTCTCAGGGTGGCCTTGAATTTATGGCGATCCTCCTACCTCTGCCTCCCAAGTGCTGGCATTAAAGTCGTGCGCTATTTATTGAATTTGCTTAATGAGGACGGCTGGCCTCATTGGCCTTCAGTATAAGGGTGCCAGAGCCCAGGCTCTGACCCTAGCTCTGTAACAGTCTGTGTCACAACCGCGTTGGGGGTGCCCCCTCCCTGATGTTCCATTGTTCAGTGTAATGGGACCATACCCCACGCCCTGCTGTTGGTGGGTGGAAACTGGTGACTAAGGTGGGCCCTTACAGGAAGCTCTGCTGCTGCTACTGCTGCTGGGCACAGACCTGGTCCTACACTGACCCTTCAGCTTCAGCCTCTGCTGTCCTTCTTTGTGTCCTGCTTGCCTGGAAGCCAAAGGACCCACGTCCGATTCCCCAGTACCCATGTAAAACCAGATGGAGTTCGTTTGCAGTGGCTAGAGGCCCTGGTGTGCCCATTCTCTATCTGCTTCTATCTCTCTCTCTCTCTGTCTCTCTCTCTCTCTCAAATAATTTTTTTTTTAAAGAGAAGAAAACATGTGGCAGACTACCTCAGCAGTATTCCTGGAGGCCCTTTCAGGGATGAGTCAAGGGTAAGAAGAGGGGACAGGTAGGGACAGGAAACACAAATTTCCCCTCCTTATAAAATATCATCATTAAGAAACAAAGCCAGGGGCTGAAGAGATGGCTCAGCAGTTAAAAGCATTTGCTTGCAAAGCTTGATGACTGGGGTTTGATTCCCTAATACCTACATTAAGCCAGATGCACAAAATGGCAAATGCGTCTGTAGTTCATTTGCAGTGGCAAGAGGCCCTGGTATGCCCATACCTGCTGTCTCTCTGTCTGTCTGCCTCTTTCTCTGTCTCTCTTGTAAACAAGCAAACAAAGCTAAGGTTCTGGCTCAGTGGATAGAGTGTTTGCTTTGCATGCTAGATACCCTCGGTTCTATTCTCAAATCTCCAACTGGATGTTGTGATGTACACTCCTATAATCCCTTCACTATGGAGATAGAGGCAGGAGAATCAAAAGTTCTAGGTTTGGCTGAAGAGATGGCTTAGTAGTTAAGGTACTTTCCTACAAAGCCCAATGACCTGGGGTCAGTTCCCAGTACCCACGTAAAGCCAGATGCACAAGGTGGCACATATGCTTGGAGTTCATTTGCAGCAGCTAGAGGGCCTGGCACACCCATTCTCTCTCTCTCTCTCTCTCTCTCTCTCTCACACACACACATACACATATCTATATCTGCCTCTTTCTCTCAAATAAATAAATAAAAAGTTCTAGGTTGAGGACTGGAGAGATGGCTTAGCGGTTAAGGCACTTCCCTATGAAGCCTAAGGACCCATGATCAATTCTCCAGATCCCACATAAGCCAGATGTGGTTCTAGGTTGATGTGGGTATGGTGGTGCATACCTTTAGTCCCAGCACTTGGATCACTGTGAGTTCGAGGCCAGCTATAGCTACAGAGTTCATTACAGGTCCGCCTGGGCTACAGTGAGAGTCTTCTTTGAAAAAACAATATCAAAGTCATCCCCATCTACATAGTCAGTTCAAGACTTGTCTGGGCTGTATGAGAGATTGTTCCTTTAAAAAAAAAAAAAAAGCTGGGCGTGGTGGCACACACCTTAATCCCAGCTCTCAGGAGTCAGAGGTAGGTGGATCGTTGTGAGGCCACCCAGAGACTACATAGTGAATTTCAGGTCAGCCTGGGCTAGAGAATGAGACCCTACCTCAAAAACCCAAACCAAATAAAATAAAATGGGAGTCAGGCCAGGCGTGGTGTGACTTTTTTTTTTTTTATACAGGATCTCATATAGCCCAGGTTGACTCTGAACCCACTATGCAGCAGAGAATAAGTTTGAACTCCTGCTCCTCCAGCCTCAGCCTCTCTAGTGCGGGGTTCTAATGAGGAAATGTCATGAATGTGCGTGCATGATTGTCGCCCCCTGCTGGCAAGCTGCTGTTCACCTCTTGAGAGCAGAATCTCATGAAAGTCAAGTACACTTTGAAAACAGGAAAAACCCCAATTATACAACTAAGCCACATATGGTGGTCCATGCCTGTGATCATGCACTCGGGAGGCTGAGGCAGGAGGATTGTGAGTTCCAGACTAGCCTAATCTATTCAGTGAGATCTGACTAATAAAAAATAAAAATAGCCGGGCGTGGTGGCGCACACCTTTAATCCCAGCACTTGAGAGGTAGACATAGAGGATTGTAGTGAGTTTGAAGCCACCCTGAGACGGCATAGTGAATTCCAGGTTAGCCTGAGCTAGAGTGAGACCTTACCTTGAAAAACCAAATAAATATATAAATATACAAATAAACAAACCAACCAGCAACAACAATTATACAATTAACAGTGAGCAGGTTGTGAAGAAACCGTGACCCTGTTGTGCTCCCCACATGACACTGCAGGGCCATGTCTGTGTCCTGAGGAGGAAAAGTGTCCCCCACACCAGCCTAAGCGGGGTCTTGGCTCCCCAGCATGTAGTCATTAGTAGTGCTGTTGGGCGCCGGGCGTGGTGGCGTACGCCTTTAATCCCAGTACTCGGGAGGCAGAGGTAGGAGGATCGCCGAGTTCGAGGCCACCCTGAGACTACATAGTGAATTCCAGGTCAGCCTGAGCTAAAGCGAAACCCTACCTTGAAAAACAAAACAAAAAAGAAAGAAAGAAAGAAAGAAAGAAGGAAAGAAAGAAAGAAAGAAAGAAAGAAAGAAAGAAAGAAAGAAAAAAAAGAAGTGCTGTTGGGGAACAGGTGGGTAATACTTGGCACAGAAAAATATGCCACTAATGCTAAATTTGCTTTTGTTGTTGTTTTTTTCAAGGTAGGGTCTCACTCTGTCCCAGGCTGGCCTCGAACTCATAGCAATCCTTCTACTTCTGTCTCCCCAGTACTCAGATTAAAGGCGTGTGCCACCATACTTAGCCTAAATTTGCTTTTAAAAAGGCACAACTCTGACCAGGACATGGGGAGCTCATGACTTTGACTGTCAGTTGGTTTATTAAACCGTGCTCATATCACTGGTGAGAACATCTGGCACTTTCTTCCTACCTGGCCCAGGAGCCAGCTCAATTCTCCAACCACATATGCTAAGGGCTCTTGGCAGCCACCCTTGAATGCCAGCTGCATGAAAATAGATGGTAGCAGATTCCCAGTTCCTCTCGATGTTGGTTTGGAGGCTCAAGGCCACCAGAAGGGCCAGGTGTTTGCCCTTCACAGAAGCTGCTTCTGAAATCTCCTTCTGGCCGGCTAACCACATCTTTCTATTTTTGGCCTAGTGGGTGAATGATGCAATTGATGAAGAACAGGTGAAATGTACCAAGACCTCCTTCCAAGACACGCCACTGCTTTGGTGCCAGAAAACTGCCTAGAGACGTACTGCCTACTGTTTCAGACTTACCAGAAATAAAGAAATCTAATTTCAAGAAAAGACTTTCCCACTAATGGCATTTCTTTGAATGGCACTGGAAATATATTCTAGAAACATGTTGTAATTGTCCAAATGCTTTCTCTTCTCCAAAAGATTCTCCTCCCAACTTCTTCATTTTGTGTCTCTAGGACAATATTTCCCCCTACTTGTTAAATGGGAGTAAACTACAAATAAACAGTGACTGAACAAAGTCCCCAAATAACTCATAAAAGGCCAGGTGTGGTAGTGCACATCCCCCTCCTTTTTTTTCCGAGGTAGGTTCTCACTCTAGCTCACTATGACCTAGAATTCCCTATGTAGTCTCAGGGTGGCCTTGAACTCATGGTAATCCTCCTACTTCTGCCTCCTGAGTGCTGGGATTAAAGGTGTGCGTAACTATGCCCAGCTATTTTTAATTTTTTTTAATTTATTTGAGAGAGAGAGAAGGAAAGAGAAAGAGGAAAAGATAGAATGGGCATGCCAGGGCCTCCAGCTGCTGCGTACAAACTCCAGACATATGTGCCACCTTGTGCATCTGGCTTACATGGGTCCTGGGGAATTGAACCTGTGTCCTTTTGGCTTTGTAGGCAAGTGCCTTAACTGCTAAGCCAACTCTGCAGCCCAGGTGCACACCTTTAATCCCAGCCCTCAAGAGGCAGAGGTAGAAGGATCACTGTGACTTGAGGCCAGCCTGAAACTACAGAGTGAGTTCCATGTTAGTCTGGGCTAGAGTAGAGACTCTACCTCAAAAAACAAACAAACAGGGCTGGAGAGATGGCTTAGCGGTTAAGGTGCCTGCCTCCTAAGCCTAAGAACCGGGTTCCAATCCCACTTTTAGCCAGTTGCAAAGGGCGCAATGCCACACTTGACCACAAGGGTGTGCAAACATCTAGATTTCGTTCACAGCAGCTAAGAGACTGCTGGCGCGCCCATCTCTATCTGTCTCCCTCTCCTTCTCTGTCTGTCTCTCTCTAAAAATAAATAAAATAATAAAAAAATTAAAAACAAACAAAAAACCATAAAGGGATCCAGGTAAGTCTATTGGATATGGTCAAGGAGGGAATATTATATTAGATGAGGTCTTAAGTATTGTATACTGTGTGGCCATCATCCATTTCCAAAGACTAGGAGCCATACACATTTGATATCAAAACTCTGACTATAGCCAGGCATAGTGATGCATCCCTTTAGTCCCAGCACTCAGGAGGCTGAAGTAGGAGAATCACAGTGAGTTCCAGGCCAGCCTGGGGCTACCAAATGAGTTCTAGGTCAGCTTGGGCTAGAGTGAGACCCTGCCACAAAAAAACAAAAACAGGGCTGGAGACATGGCTTAGTGGTTAAGGCACTTGCCTGCAAAGCCAAAGGACCAGGTTCGATTCCCAATAAGACCCACATAAGGCAGATGCACATGGTGGAACATGCGTCTGGAGTTTGTTTGCAGCGGCTGAAGGCCCTGGAGCACTCCAATGTCTCTCTCTCTCTCTCTCTTTTTCCGAGGTAGGGTCTCACTCTAGCCCAGGCTGACCTGAAGTTAACTATGTACTCTCAGGGTGGCCTCAAACTCACAGTGATCCTCCTACCTTTGACTCCCGAGTGCTGGGATTAAAGGTGTGCGCCACCACACCTGGCATCTTTTTATTTTTGTTCCAATCTGAAAAGGAAGGTCTGGGGCTAGGATAGAGGAAGTGGGTGAGGGACCCTGGAAGCATGCCCATATTAAGCATTTCCTATTGCTAGGTCTTGTGGTGCAGCACTTGGGAAGGTAGAGGTAGGAGGATCACTGTGAGTTCTAGGCCACCCTGAAATTACCTGGTGAATTCCAGGTCAGCCTGGACTAGTGTGAAGCCCTACCTAAAAACAAAAAAAAATTTTTAAATGTGTTTCTTCTTAATATTGACTATGAGTCTGGGCACTATGTTGATTATTATAGGGAAGTGGTGGGAAAATCGCCCTAGGCAAAGCTGAGGCACAAAGGTATCACTGGGAAGAGTGTCAAACCTCTTACATCCTCCGCTCTGGGCCTCTCATGACCCACCAAAATGTGTTCAGTGCCCCAGTGTCCTGAGATGCCTTCACACTCAGACAGACACTTGACTGATGAGTTGACAAGTCATGTACATTTCTCTGTCATGTGTCACTGGAAAAATACAAATTAAACAAGGAGAAATCACCAGAAACCTGTTAGAATGACCACAAGCCAGAACACAGATGGCACAAATGCTAGTGGAGGGCACATCTTGAATGCTACCCTCCCCTCACCCAGAAACAACAGTTCTACTAGCTGGGGAAAGGACTGAGGTGGGTGGGGGCTTGGAAGACAACACCCACTTCCCAGAAAGGGGTCGTGGTTTGGAGGACTAACTTTCCAGGAAATGACATGACCCTGTTATCTCACGTGGGAAGAATGCCAGGGTCACATGCCAAGGCCAGGTCTCCTTACAGCCTGCTAAACAAATTAGCATAACATTGTTTGGGTCTTTGACCCAGGGACTCATGTAGCTAAAGCTGGCCTTGAACTTACTATGTGGCTGAGGATGACTTTGAACACATTTATTTATTTATTTATTTATTTATTTATTTATTTTGGTTTTTTTGAGGTAGGGTCTCACTCTGGCCCAGGCTGACCTGGAATTGGTTATGTAGTCTCAGGGTGGCCTTGAACTCACAGTGATCCTCCTACCTTTGCCCCCCCCCCCAGTGCTGGGATTAAAGGTGTGCGCCACCACGCCCAGCTCTATTTATTTATTTTTGAGAGAGACAGAGACACACAGAGAGAGTGAGAGAATGGGCGTGCCAGCAGCCTCTCAGCAGCTGTGAACGAACTCCAGATGCATGCGCCCCTTGTGCGCATGTGTGACATTGCGCACTTGCGTCACTTTTGCGTCTGGCTGAACATGGGACCTGGAGTTTCCAACAGGCGTTCTTAGGCTTTGCAGGCAGGTGCCTTCACCACTAAGTCATCTCTCCAGCCCTGAACTCTTTTTTTAAATTTATTTATTTATTATTTATTTATTATTATTATTTTGTTTTACGAGGTAGGGTCTCACTCTAGCCCAGGCTGACCTGGAATTCACTATGTAGTCTCAGGGTGGCCTTGAACCCACAATGATCCTCCTATCTCTGCCTCCCAAATGCTGGGATTAAAGGTGTGTGCCTAGCTTCTTTTCTTTTTTCTTTTCTTTTCTTTTCTTTCTTTCCTTTTTTTTCTTTTCTTTTCTTTTTTTTTTTTTCTTCTTTTTTCAAATTTACTTAAGTTCATAAACTATTCAACTTTTTTTTTTGTTTGTTTGTTTGTTTGTTTGTTTGTTTGTTTGTTTGAGGTAGGGTCTCACTCTAGCCCAGGCTGACTGGAATTCACTATGCTGTAGTCTCAGGGTGGCCTTGAACTCATAGTGATCCTCCTACCTCTGCCTCCAGAATGCTGGGATTAAAGGTGTGTGCCACTACACTCGGTTCTCCTCCATTCTTTCTAACTTCCTGCCAGTAGATCTCAGGCAGCACATGAGGTCAAGATATTCTGCAAGTCATTACACATAAAGATGAGGAGAGGGCCACCACGCCTTTAATCCCAGCACACGGGAGGCAGAGGTAGGAGGATGGCTATGAGTTTGAGGCCACCCTGAGAATACACAGTGAATTCCAGGTCAGCCTGGACTAGAGTGAGACCCTACCAAAAAAAAAAAACAAAACAAAACAAAACAAAACAAAACAAAACAACAGGAAAAGATGAGGAGAGGGATATAGGTGTGGTGGCGCACACCTTTAATCCCAGTGCTTGAGGAAGCAGAGGTAGGAGGATTGCTGTGAGTTCAAGGCCTCCCTGAAATTACCTAGTGAATTCCAGGTCAGCCTGGGCTAGAATGAGTCTTTACTTCAAAAAAACAAAAGAAAAAAGAAGAAGAAGAAGGAAGAGGAGGAGGAGGAGGAGGAGGAGGAAGAGGAGGAGGAGGAGGACGAGAAGAAGAAGAAGAAGAAGAAGAAGAAGAAGAAGAAGAAGAGGAAGAGGAGGAGGAGGAGGAGGAGAAGAAGAAGAAGAAGAAGAAGTGGAGGAAGGAGGGAGGAGTCCAGGGCTTGGGAGTGTGGCTGTGTGTGGTGAGCTTATCAGACATGCATAAGGCACTGGGTTCCATCCTCAGCACGATGGTGGTGATGGTGATAAATCAAATAACAGAAATGAACTAAGAACGAGGAAGCTCTGAACCATTGCTGAGCTGACAAGCAAAACCACAGCACAGATCTTCACTTAGCAGGAAACTCCCTGAATGCGAAGACAGGCTGTATGTGGGATGGTAACGGAAGTGACTTTGACATTCTTTCACCGTTTTTGTCCGTATTTTCCAAAATTTAAAAATAAGTGTGTTGTGGTTTGAACATGAAATGTCCCCACAAAAGGTTGATGTGAACATTTGGTCCCTAGCTGGCAGTGCTGTTTCAGAGGTTGTGGGATCTTTAAGAGGTGGAGCCTTGCTGGAGGAACTGGGTCACTGGGGGTGGGTCTTGGGGGCTTAAGGCCAGGCCTCACTACCAGGCCTCACTACCAGTGCACCCTCTGTCTTCCTGACTGCTGATATAACACGAATAGCCAGTTTGATTTTTCTTATTTCTTTTTAATTTTTTAAATTTTTGTTTATTTTTATTTATTTACTTGAGAGCGACAGACAGGAGAGAAAGAGGCAGAGAGAGAGGAGAGAGAGAGAGAGAATGGGCGCACCAGGGCCTCCAGCCACTGCAAACGAACTCCAGCTGCATGTGCCACCTTGTGCATATGGCTTACATGGGTACTGGGGAATCGAGCCTTGAACCAGGGTCTTTAGGCTTTATAGGCAAGAGCTTAACCACTAAACCATCTCTCCAGCCCAAATAGCCAGTTTTCTTCTTGGGATGCCATGCCTTTCTGGCCTTGATGGACCATATCCCTTGAACTGTAAGCCAAAATAAACTCTTCCATTGTTTTTGTTTCCCCCCAGGTAGGGTCTCACTCTAGCCCAGGCTAACCTGGAACTCATTCTGTAGTCCCAAGCTGGCCTTGAACTCACTGCAATCCTCCTACCTCTGCCTCCAGAAGGCTGAGATTAAAGGTGGGCCCCACCATGCCTGGCTAAACTCTTCCTTCTTTAAGCTGATTATGGCTGAGTATTTGGTCACAGCAATGAGAAAAGTAATTAATACAGTCTGTCTTAAAAACAAACTGAAAATACCATTCAAAAACAAAGCACAGGGCTGGAGAGATGGTTCAGTGGTTAAGGTGTTTGCCTACAAAGCCCAATGGCTAAAAGGCCTAGTGTGCCCATTTTCTCTATCTATCTTCTCTCTGTCTCTCAAATAAATAAATAAATAAATAAATAAATAAATAAAAATAAATAAATAGCACAAGGCTGGGTGTGGTAGCTCATGTCTATTATCAGGAGGTTGAGGTAGGAGGCTTGTCATGAGTTCAAGGTCAACCTAGGCTACAGACTGAGTCTCAGGTAAGCCTGGGCTAGAGTGGGACCCTGCCTCAAAACAAAACAAAAACACCCTAAGCACAAGGCAGGCATTGTGTCTCATATCTGTAACCCTAGCACATCATCTGTAAGCCTAGGCAGGAGGAGTGCCATCCTGAAATACATAATGAGTTCCAGGCCATCCCGAGTTCCAGTATGAGGCCCTATCTCAACAACAGCAGCATGCTTTTCAAGGCACACGGTAGACACACATCACAGTCTGCACACAGCTTGAATGTGTCCTCTTCAAGAGGCAGGACCTCACGGGAGGTGTTAGAGTCATTGGGGAGCTGCTGGAGGAGGGGATGAAGGTGATAAAAGAAGAGGCCGGTTCTATGACAGGCACTGAGACAAAGTTAGAACTTTTTTTTTTTTTTTTTTTTTGAGGTAGGGTCTCCCTCTATCTCAGGCTGACCTGGAATTCACTATGTTGTCTCAGGGTGGCCTCGAACTCACAGCGATCCTCCTACCTCTGCTTCCAGAGTGCTGGGATTAAAGGCATGCGCCACCACACCCAGCTAAAGTTAGAGCTTTCTAAGAAGCATTATAGCACCATACCATAGACTGGGCATAGTAGGGCCCTTTTAGTTTTCAGTGGAGGGGGAAAGTTCTGCTCCTCGTGACTCAGTCTGTGTGTGCTAGAAGCCACAGAGGCAATGGATGGTGGGGGACAAAGAAGGCCTCTGGGGGTAATCTCTCTCTCTCTCCCTCTCTCTGGTTGCCCCTCCTGCTTGGGAGTCCTTCTGCCTCCTTAACCAATCTACTGCAATTCCTCATTGGCATGACCCGAGAGTCACTGATGGTGGACTGGTGGCTGTAGTGGCTGTTGACTTTGCTGGTTGTAGCAGACAGCTTCAGGTTTGCTGAGATGAACTTCCAGACCAGGCACAGTTATGGAGGAAGGGATATTATTTATTGAAGCTTACAGATCCAGGGGAAGTTCCATAATGGCAGAGAAGCAGCCTGCTCTTCACAGGACCAGGCAAGAGAGCAAAAGCCAACCAGCCACCACAGCACACAGAGCAAAACTACAGCCAAAAGGTCACACAGCACACTTCAGGAACTCCTGCTAGGCACATTTGCATATCTTTACAATGGAATCTCAAACCCACACCATTAACACCTTAAGACCGGCCCCCAGTGACATTGCCTCTAGCAAGGTGATTGCAGATGAAACTATAAGTAGTAAAACACTGAATATATTGGGGGACATATATTCAAACTACCACACTGGTACCTTAGCCCCATGACTTAAGTGCACTGATATCTGAGAAGGCTTTCCATCACTCTCAACCCTGCATCACTTTGAGCAAATGTGGAGCAGTTCTGCTGAACTACTTGGAAGTCTGTCATACGACAGGGAAGGGAAAATATGAACTTTGAGGCCCAGAGGGAGAATTTTAGATGACAAGTCTTTGGGAAACGCACCTAAATTTATATAAGATATCACTTTGAAGCCGGCAGTGTTGGCGCATACCTTTAATCCCAGCACCCAGGAGGATCACTGTGAGTTCAAGGTCACCCTGAGACCACTTAGTGAATTCCAGGTCAGCCTGAGCTAGAGTGAGATCCTACCTCAAAAAAAAAAAAATCTCTTTGTGTTAATATAAATGTTTGTGTCATTTTGCATCTAAACAGCATGAGGCAAAACTTACTTTACCCCTAGAGTTCCTAAAAGTAACTCTAGCGGATCTCTGGCTGCTTCATTTGTGCGATTCTTAAAACTTATTACACACTGAAATTCCTATTCTTGGTACTCCTGATTTAAACTGTGTGTGCTTCTATGCATGTAAATGTTTGGGGGCCAATTTCTGAAATATATATATTGCTCACTTCCACTAAATAAGCACTTAGCAGGAATGAAAATTTAAGAATTAACTGTAGAAGTTGAATCTGAAGAAACTGATTATACAAGTCCCCACCTCGGGCTGGAGGGATGGCTTAGCAATTAAGGCACTTGCCTGCAAAGCCAAAGGACCCAGGTTTGATTCCCCAGGACCTACGTCAGCCAGATGCACATGGGGGTGCATGCATCTGGAGTTTGTTTGCAGTGTCTGGAGGCCCTGGCATGCCCATTCTCTCTCTCTCTGCTTGTCTATTTCTCTATCACTTTCTCTCTCTCTCAAATAAGTAAAAATTAAAAATTAAGCAAGTAGGGCTGGAGAGATGGCTTAGCAATTAAAGTGCTTGCCTGCAAAGCCAAAGGACCCAGGTACGATTCCCCAGGACCCATGTAAGCTAGATGCACAAGGTGGCCCATGCTTCTGGAGTTTCTTTGCAGTGACTGGATGCCCTGACACACCCATTCTCTCTCTCTTTCTCTCTACCTGCCTCTTTCCCCCTCTTTTTCTAATAAATAAGTAAAAATAAACTATTTTAAAAAATAAAACAAGTACTCACCTCCGTCAGGTCTAAATAAAATATATAATTAAAATATTAAATTTGAGCTTGCTTTCTTTTTTGGAGGGGGTGCATTTTGAGGTAGGGTCTCACTTTAGACCAGGCTGACCCTGAAATTCACTATGAAGTCTCAGGGTGGCTTCGAACTCATGGTGATCTTCTTACCTCTGCCTCCCAAATGCTGGGATTAAAGGCATGTGCCACCACACCTCACCCTTGAGCTTCCTTTCTTTTCTTTTCTTTTCTTTTCTTTTCTTTTCTTTTTCTTTTTTTTTTTTTTTTTTTTTTGAGGTAGGGTTTCACTCTGGTCCAGGCTGACCTGGAATTAACTATGTAGTCTCAGGGTGGCCTCGAACTCATGGCGATCCTCCTACCTCTGCTTCCTGAGTGCTGGGATTAAGGGTGTGCACCACCATGACCAGCTTTATTTTTATTTTTTAAAAATATTTTGTTTATTTATTTGAGAGAGAGAGAGAGAGAGAAGAGAGACAGAGAGAATAGGCATGCCAGGGCCTCAGCCACTACAATCGAACTCCAGATGCTTGCGCCACCTAGTAGGCATGTTCAACCTTGCATTTGCCTCACTTTTGTGTGCCTGGCTAACATGGGATCTGGAGAGTAGAACATGGGTCCTTAGGCTTCACAGACAAGTGCCTTAACCATTAAGTCATCTCTCCAGCCCATGGCGCACAATTTTAATCCCAGCATTCGGGAGGCAGAGGTAGGAGGATGACAGTGAGTTTGAGGCCAGCCTGAGACTACATAGTGAATTTCAGGTCAGCCTGGGCTAGAGCAAGACTCTACTTCAAAATAAATAAATAAATAAAAAAGATTGGGATAAATACAATGTGATTGCCAAGAACCAGTTATCAAGCAACATTGGGAATACTTGGCAAATTGCAACCAATGAAATTGACATAGTTTGTGAAGTTATTGTTATTCAATAATGTCTAACATTATGGAAAGACACACATGTGTCTATGTCTCTGACATAACATGTTCACAACAATGCCACATGGAGCTTCTGTTTTCCTAGCCAGCCAAGCAGAACCTCCCTCAGGTTGGATCCCTCCCTAACCTTAAACCTTTCACCAGAAAGGGCCTGGCTCCTTTCAAGGCCTCTGCTTGTTAAATTAGATGTTTGTCTGTTTATCTCGCCTTCCTCGAGTAGACCCCGCTGTATGATATAACCTAACCACTCCAGAATCTCAGCACGTACATGGTCTGGTCTTGGGATTTGGGAAGGCTCTCACACCAGGATATGAGCTTGGGGGATGTCGCATGGCTCTTTCTGGAGAGAGGTAAAGAAATATATCTGTTCTCTTGAGACCCTACCTCAACAATAAACAGACAAACAGAAGAACAGGCATGGTGGTACACGCCTTTAATCCCAACACTTGGGAGACAGATGAAGGAAGAGGTAGCTGTGAGTTTGAGGCTAGCCTGAAACTACAGAGTGAGTTCCAGGTCAACATGGGCAAGAGTGAGACCCTACCTTGAAAAAAAAAATCTATCTCACAGATAGAGGATACCAACTACCAACAGACCAAAGAAAGGATTCTGTCCAAGTCCAGCTGATAAGTTTATTGGAGTGTCTTACAGGAACATGAGCAAATCAGAGGCAGCTACACCACCATGAAGTCTCACTGCACTCAATTGTTTACCTCTTACGTAGTGGTAATTGGACTCTTGGGGAAGGGAGGGCGGTCTCCTGAGGATCCTGTGAGTCCCGGCAACCTCCCCCTCCCTCTAAGAGGGAGAGGTGTTAACTGGCCTGGTCTCATGAGGTCCCATTCAAGTACTAACCAAGCCCAACCCTCTTTAGCTTCTGATATCAGATGAGATGGAAGCATTTAGGATGGTATGGCTATAGACTAAATTGACTTTTTCATTCAAGTCTGGCCTTGAACTCTTGGCAATCCTCCTGTCTCAGCCTCTTGAGTGCAAGTGCTTGGATTATAGGTATAAGGCAACACATCCAGCTTAAATTGTGTTTAATCACAGGCAAGCCTATGAGATCTAGAAAAAGCTACTAGTGCTAAGGAGTGAAATGAGGTGGGGTTCATGTTTAATATAACTGACATATATTATAGCTCAGTGGTAGAACACTTGCATAGCATGAACAAGAACTTTTATTAATCCTTAGTATCATTTTTTTTTACAGTATAAGAAAATGTGCAAGGTCACTGAGAAAGCAAGCTGGTGCAGAGCAGAAAACCTCCCTGTAGACCAGTCAACTGAAAGCTGGAAAAAGCTGCACTGCATGCAGCGTATGGGAGACAGAAGTCATCAGCAGTGAAAATAGTGGATGCTGAATGTTCAAGTTTGGCCAGACAGGCCCAATGACTGAATGGGTGCAATAGTGGCATGACTACTCTTGGGGTAACCAACTGCTCCATAATTGGACTGAAGGCCCTCTCTATGGGAGGGAATACATACCTGGTACTGAAAAACCTAAGCAAAAGTCTATGGTAGGTGAGGTCATGAGCCTTAGGGGTATAAAGGCTACTCTTGTCTGACTAAATGTATATGTTATTCCCACCAAGCTGCCCTGAAAGTACTACACTTAATGTTCATATTTACATATTAATGCTACTCTCACTTCTGGTTAGAGAAGCTTCTCTTTTCAGATGGCGATGACCACTGGGATCACCCAGAAGGCAACATAGTGCTGAGAAGAAGGGATAGAGGAGTGCCCAGCTCTGAAACACCTCTGTAACATGCTCCAAGGCTCAGGGACCATTGCGGAAGAGGGGGTGGATAGAATGGAAGAGCCAAAGGAAGGGTATGACTTCTTACAATGCAACTGCCCAGACAGAAATTGGCCTCGATATCCATGACCTTGCAGTGCCTAGCAATACCTTTGCAAGACCCTCAAAATAGAAGAAAAAGATGATGACATCAAATTAAAAGAGAGACTAATGGAGAGAGGGAGGGATATGATGGAGATTGGAGTTCTAAAGTGGAATGGGGGGAGGGGAGGGAAATATCAGGTGGGTTTTTTTGTATATAAGTATAGAAGTTGTCAATAAAAAATAATAATCTTAGGCCGGGCGTGGTGGCGCACGCCTTTAATCCCAGCACTTGGGAGGCAGAGGTAGGAGGATTGCCATGGGTTCAAGGCCAGCCTGAGACTACATAGTGAATTCCAGGTCAGCCAGAGCTAGAGTGAGACCCTACCTCGAAAAACCAAAAAAAAAAAATAAATAAATAAAAATAAAAATAATAATTTTAAAAAAGAAAATGTATTTTCCTAAGATATTCATTATGGACCAGTAATACATTTTATTTATTTATTTATTTATTCATTTATTTATTTGAGACACAATTTTTTAAAATTTATTTTTATTTATTAATTTATTAGAGACACACAGAGAGAGAATGGGTATGCCAGGGCCTCTAGCCACTGCACACGAACCCCAGACGCATGCGCCACCATGTGCATCTGGCTTATATGGGACATGGAGAATCGAACCTGGGTCCTTAGGCTTTGTAGGCATATGCCTTAACTGCAAAACCATCTCTCCAGTCCCCACAATTTTTTTTTGGAGAGAGTCAGAAGAGAGAGACAGAGAGACAGAGATAGAGAATGGGCATGCCAGCATCCTCTCAGCCACTGTGAACGCACTCCAGGTATGTGTGCCCCCTTGTGGGCAAGGCGGCATTGAGCCTTGGGTCACTTTTTGCATCTGGCTAAACATGGGACCTGGAGAATCAAACAGGGTTCTTAGGTTTAGCAGGCCTGCCTTAACCGCTAAGCTATCTCTCCAACCCAGTATCAATATGTATCTCAGGGTGGCCTCGAACTCACAGCAATCCTCCTACCTCTGCCTCCCTAGTGCTGGGATCAAAGGCGTGTGCCACCACGCCCAGCCTCAGTATCACAATTTTTAAAAATAATTTATTTTATTTTATTTATTTATTTGAAAGAGAGAGAGAAAGAGATAGAGTACGGGCATGCCAGGGCCTCCAGCCACTGCCAATGATGAACTCCAGACGCATGTGCCACCTTGTGCATCTGTCTTACGTGGGACCTGGGGAGTTGAACCTGGGTCCTTTGGCTTTGCAGGCAAACGCCTTAACCACTAAGCCATCTCTCCAGCCCAGTATCACAATTTTTAAAAAGGCAGTTGTAGGGCTGAAAATATGGCTCAATGGTTAAGAGCACTTCCTGTGCAAGTATGAGGGCCAGAGGAGATCTGAGAGTTTGATCCCAAGGACTCACGTCAATAGCTAGGTGTGGCCATGAAGAACAGACACTGGAGAATTGCTGGGGCCTGTGAAAGAAATGGCAAGTTCTGGGACCAGTAAAAAACTCCAGCTCAAGTAAGAACAGGCAAAAGGGTGATGGAAGGAGACACCCTCCTGGACACTGCAGGTGAGCACATGGGCACATACATGTACATATACCACATACATGCAAAAACAAAGACTGGCCGGGCATGGTGGCACACGCCATTAATCCCAGCACTTGGGAGGCAGAGGTAGGAGGATCGCCGTGAGTTCCGGGCCACCCTAAGACTACATAGTGAATTCCAGGTCAGCCTGGGCTAGAGTGAGACCTTACCTTGAAAAACCAAAACCAAACAAACAAACTGACCTAGAATTCACTATGTAGTCTCAGGCTAGCCTCAAACTCTCAGCAATACTCCTATCTCTGCCTCCTGAGTGCTGGCATTAAAGGCATGTGCCACCACACCCATCAAATAAAATATTTTTTAAAGTATTTTGTTTATTTATTTGACAGAGAAAGAGGGAGAGAGAGAAAGAGAGAGAGAGAGAGAATGGATGCACCAGGGCCTCTAGCCACTGCAAACGAACTCCAGACACATGCGCCCCCTTGTGCACCTGGCTAACGTGGGACCTGGGGAATCAAACCTGGGTCCTTTGGCTTTGCAGGCAAATGCCTTAACCACTAAGCCATTCCTCCAGCCCTCAAATATTTTTTTTAAACAATGATCCATTGGTCAGAAAGGGCCCTGAGGCTCCCAAAACAATATAGACTATTGCCAAAGCCCTTGGTTGTCCACCAGCACTAGAGAGTAAGAACCCGTCGCAGAGCACACCACAAGCTTCTGTTACAGGACACCGAGAAATCAGGTTTGAACTGGCTAGCTGTCATCGTGCTGGAAAGTGCTATACAGTGCCTGAAGAGATGGCTTAGTGTTTGCAAAATCTAATAGCACTGGTTCAGTTCCCTCGTACCCACATAAAGCCAGATGCACAAAGTGATGCACATGCCTGGAGTTCGTTTGCAGTGGCAGGAAGCCCAGGCACGCCCATACTTTCTTTCCCAAATAAATTTAAAAAAAATTTTTTTTTTGGTTTTTTGAGGTAGGGTCTCACTCTAGCTCAGGCTGACCTAGAATTCACTCTGTAGTCTGAGGATGGCCTTGAACTCACGGCGATCCTCCTACCTCTGCCTCCCGAGTGCTGGGATTAAGGGCGTGTGCCACCACACCTGGCTTAAAAAATTTTTTTTTGAACAAGAAACTGGTAGCCAGACTTGGTGGTACACACCTTTAATTCCAGTACTTGGGTGGCAATGGTAGGAGGATCGCTGTGATTTCAAGGCCACCCTGAGATTTCATAGTGAATTCCAGGTCAGTTTGGGCTAGAGCAAAATCCTACTTCAAAAAACAAAAAAATACCAAAATAAATAAATAAGTAAGGGAAGGAAGGAAGGAAGGAAGGGAGGGAGGGAGGGAGGGAGGGAGGGAGGGAGGAAGGAGGGAAGGAGGGAGGGAGGGAAGGAAGGAGGGAAAAAACTGCTCTACAGGTTCTGCTGGGGGAGAAAAATCAACAGTCTTAACCAGCAGTGGACCCTACAAGCTACACAACTGACCATCTAGGCAAGATGTGCCCACTGGCACAATAGTGGCCTGACTGTTTTGGGGGTAACCAACTACTCTGTGATTGGATTTGAGGCTCACTCTTTGGGAGGTAACTTATGCCTGATACTGGCAACCTAGTCAAACGGCTATGGCTAATGAAAAATTTCTAAAATGGAGAGGGCTGAGGGTATAGTTTAGTGATCAAGCACTTCTAGCATGCATAAAGCCCTAGGTTCAATCCCTAGTACTAAAAAAAAAAAAACCTAAAACAATGAAAAGGTCCCCAAATAGTAAGAAAACTAAGTGAAGCCTTAAAGAGGTAGGAATTTTCTTTTTCTTTCTTTCTTTCTTTCTTTCTTTCTTTCTTTCTTTCTTTCTTTCTCCCTTCCTCCTTTCTTTCTTCCTTTCTTTCTTCCTTTCTTTCTTCCTCCCTCCCACCCTCTTTCTTTCTTTCTTTCTTTCTTTCTTTCTTTCTTTCTTTCTTTCTTTCTTTCTTTCTTTCTTTCTTTCTTTCTTGGTTTTTCTAGGTAGGGTCTTGCTTTAGCCCAGGCTGACCTGGAATTCACTGGAATTCAAGCTGGCCTCGAACTCAGCAATCTTCCTACCTCCGCCTCCCGAGTGCTGGGATTAAAGGTGTGAGCCACCACGCCCCGCTTGTTTTCAATCTTTTCAGAGCTAAGAGATTGAATTTACTTGTCCCCTTAAACAAGTAGAAAATAAGATATCGAAACAATAGTTTGAATTTTAGATTTCACTCTCCTATTCTCTTCTCTTCCCTTCCGTTGTCTCCTCTCTTCTTCCCCTCTCACTCCCCTCCTTTCTCCTTTTTCCTTTTCTTCTCTCCGTTTCCTCCCTCCTTTCTTCTTTCCTTCTCTCTTTTCTTTCTCTCCCTTTTCCTTCCCTTCCTTCCTTCCTTCCTTCCTTCCTTCCTTCCTTCCTTTCTTTCTTTCTTTCTTTCTTTCTTTCTTTCTTTCTTTCTTTCTTTCTTTCTTTCTTTCTTTCTTTCTTTCTTTTTGGTTTTCTGAGGTAGAGTCTCACTCTGGCTCAGGCTGACCTGCAATTCACTATGTAGTCTCAGGTTGGCCTTGAACTCTCAGCAATCCTCCTACCTCTGCCTCCTGAGTGCTGGGATTAAAGGCGTACGCCACCACATCCGGCTACTCTTCCCTCTTATTCCTTGTTTCATTTCACAAAGTCTTTGAGGAGTGTCTCCATGTGTTTGTCTCACGAGAATATAACCTTCTTCAAGCAGCTATCTTTTTTTTTTTTTCTTTCTGGTTTTTCAAGGTAGGGTCTCACTCTAGTCCAGATTGACCTGGAATTCATTATGCAGTCTCAGGGTGGCCTCGAACTCACAACAATCCTCCTACCTCTGCCTCCTGAGTGCAGGGATTAAAGGTGTGTGCCACCACACCGGCCTTGCTCTCCTCTTTTTGTGCCTCATGTGGCCTGGCACAATGCCCCACCAGTTATGGCATCCAATTGATGTTATTAAATGAAATATTTGTCAGCCAATTCAAAATGACCTCATTTGACTCATATAGAATCTCTAAAATCTGTCTTTTGCTTTTTACAATTTTTATTTATTTATTTGAGAGAGACAGAGAGAGAGGGAGGGCGAGAGAGAGGAAGAGAGAATGGGCACACCAGGGCCTCTAGCCCCTGCAAATGTGCCACCTTGTGCATCTGGCTTATGTGGGTTCTGGGGAATTGAGCCTGGGTCCTTTGGCTTTGCAGGCAAGCACCTTAACTGCTAAGCCATCTCTCCAGCCTTGCTTGTTACAGTTCTAAGTTTTATTATTATTTTACCTTGAGTTTTCCAAGAATGCAGTGTAGTGGGTGGGTTGACATAGTCTCCCTTTCTAGATAGGAAATGACAAAGAACCAGCGCATCTATACCACACCTGGGCAGTTCTTCCAGTTACACAGTCAGTGGAAAAGGTAATTAGAAGTTAGCATACTCTCCTCTTTTTCTCTTCTGAACTTCAACTTGGAGACAGCAGAGGGCGTCCGAACACACCAAAGAGAACCTCAAAGTGGTATATTACATGTGGGATAATTCATTAAATTTTCAAAAATATGAAATTCACTAAAATAGGATTCTACTCAATCTTTTTACTATTTTAGGATTCTGATATCACTTTATATGTTCTATTCCATTTCTTTCTTGGTAATGAAAATTTAAACCTCACACAAATCACTCTGACACATATAATCCAAGAGCCTTCCAATTTAGTTTCAAGATCCTTTCAGAGAATAAAAGTATTAGGCCCTTCATCTTCCAGATCCTTCTAAATCTTCTACAGGGAATACGCTCTCCCTTTTGCAGTCCTGAAAAGGAAGCATTGCTGTATATTGCAGATGAATGTGGGATGACTGAAGGGCTGTTTTGCTTCAAGTGCATTGCTTGAAGGTTACCTAATATTCTTAGAAAAATGCAGAAGGATTAGGCATGTTCTTAAAGTCACAGTACACTAGGAGAACATAACTGTCCCCTGGCCAACAGGGAAGATGTAGCCTGTTGTTGCTCATCAAAGATTGTCCTGAGACTCAGATAAGATTTCTGTGAAATTCTCCATGTTCCTTTCTGATTGGCTAACTGTTCCCCTGACCCCAGTTCCATCACACATGGTCTACAAGCAATGTGGGACATCAAGAGAGCCTTCATGCAGTTCTACTTTTCTTCCTATTTGTAGTGGAGCTCTGATCTCTGGACAAGGCATTGCTGTTGCTGGTTTGAGATCAGAGCCACACAGACCCTCACAAAATCAAGCCTATTAGCATCTCCTCATAGAAGGAGAGAGGATGATGTGCTGGAGAGATGGCTTAGTGGTTAAGGCACTTGCCTGCAAAGCCTAAGGACCCATGTTTGACTCTCCAGATCCCATGTAAACCAGACACAGGTGAGGCAAGTGCAAGGTTGCACATGCCCACTAGGTGGCGCAAGCATATGGCATTTGATTTCAGTGGCTGAGGTCCTGGTGCATCAATTCTCTCTCTCTCTCTCTCTCTCTCTCTCTCTCTCTTTCTTAAAAAAATGTAGATTTGATCCAAGCATGGTGGCACACACCTTTAATCCCAGTACTTGGGAGGCAGAGGTAGGAGAATCATTGAGAGTTCAAGGCCACCCTGAGACTACATAGTGAATTCCAGGACAGCCTGAGATAGGGTAAGACCCTGCCTTGAAAAAAAAACAAAAACAAAGATTAGGGGGGAAAAAGGAGAAATGATGATTATCAGATCATCACCTGAGATTCCAGCCTCCACTCCCTTCTGGCTACTCCACACCTGCACATGGTCTTGGGAAGTGCTAGAGTATATAGAAGGTGGAAGGTTGACAGGGATGGGATTCTGGTGATGCAGTTTTCTTGTGTCACCATCAATGCTGGTGTAATAGTGGCATGACTGCTATGGGGGTAACCAAATGCTCTGTGGTTGCATTTGAGGACTGCTCCATGGGAGGGTGTTCATGCCTGGTACTGAAAACCTAGTCAAAAGGCTATGGTTGGGAAGGTCATAGGCCCTACAAAGGAAGCTGTTTAGCGATGAGGTTGCCTTTGAGTCACCAATGAGTCTCCAAAACCCCTCACCCAGGCTCCTGTAAATTACCCTCCCCCCCCAAAAAAAAACCTTACTGGTTCACCAAGTTGGACTTTGATGGAATCTTATCTTTGGTCTGTTGATGTCCTAGTGGATGTGAGTAGCGCTTTCTGTGCATCTCCCCAGGAAAAGTCATGCAACATTGAGAGGTGCCGGTAGCTCTTTTAGGCAGTTAGGGTGACTGGGTCCCTGAAAGTAAAAAGTAGGAATGTCTTTTGGCCTCTTTCTCATCACTTTGTTAGAGATCAAACAGGATCTGACTTCTCTCTTACCTAGATCTGTTTTTCTTTTCCTTTTCTCTCTGTTTTTAAAAAATTTATTTGAGAGAAAGAGGGAGGGAGGGAGAGAGAGAGAGAGAGAGAATGGACACAACAGGGCATCCAGCACTGGAAATTAACTCCAGAGGCATGCACCACCTTATGCATCTGGCTTATGTGGGTCCTGAGGAATTGAACCTGGGTTCTTTGGCTGTTTGCCTGCAAGCTTCTTAACCACTAAGCTATCTCTCCAGCCCTAGATCTGTTTTTCTACAAACAACCTGGGAGGTCTCTTCTAGGATTTATTATTATTGGTCTCTCCTAGGATTTATTATTAATTAATTAATTTATTTATTTATGAGAGAGAGAGAGAGAGAGAGAGAGAGAGAGAAATAGAGGAGAGGAGAGAAAGTATGGGCGTGGTAGGAATGGGCACAAGAGGGCATTTCCAGCACTGGAAATGAACTCCAGATGCATGTGCTGCCATGTGCGTCTGGCTTACATGGTATCTGGGGAATCGAACCTAGGTCCTTAGGCTTCATAGGCAAGTGCCTTAACCACTAAGCCATCTCTCCAGCCCTCTCCTAGGATTTAAATCTAGCCCTAACAATGTGGTTGTCAAAGTTCTGATCTCAGAACTTGGTGTCCTGGCCTCTTCCTGAGACAGCCCCTAGCCCAAACCAATCAGCTGTCCCTTAGGTTAGCTGAGCCAGAAGGTAGGGCCCATCACCATAAGGTGATAAATACGTTTGCGAGGGGAGAACAAGGTCTATGTTGCCTGACCTCTCCTGAACTTCCAGCTGCTGGTGAGTTCCTCCTCCCCCTCCGTTACCCCAGTTGGGCTGAGCAAGGAGAAAGCCCCCCCCCAACCCTACCTCTCCACATTGGCTCTCATCCCCCAGCTCCCCACATGGCAGGAGCTCCTTGAACTAATTTTTTCCTGTCCTTTTCACAGTTTTTCCAGGCCCTCCACATGGGCTCTCAAATCATGTGGGTGTCTTTCCTTGGCTCTGTACTTCCCTCAATAAACTTAATAATTATGCTTCTCAGCCTTATTTTATTCAATTATTTGATTAAAAAACACAAAGCCAGGGCTGGAGAGATGGCTTAGTGGTTAAGGCGCCTGCCTGTTAAGCTTAAGAACCTGGTTCCTATCTCCAGGTCCCACGTTTAGCCAGATGCAAAGTAATGCAAGGGCGCAATGCCAAACTTGACCACAAGGGGGCGCACACACCTGGATTTCATTCACAGCAGCTGAGAGACTGCTGGTGCGCCCATCTCTATCTGTCTCCCTCTCCCTCTCCCTCTCTCTGTCTCTTTCTCTCTGTGTCTCTCTCCAAAAATAAATAAAATTAAAAAAAAAAAAACACAAAGCCAGGTGTGGTGGCACACACCTTTAATCCCAGCACTCAGGAGGTAGAGGTAGGAGGATCGCTGTGAGCTTGAGGTCACCCTGAGAGTACATAGTGAATTCCAGGTCAGCCTGGGCTAGAGTGAGACCCTACCTGGAAAAACAACAACAACAAAAAGTAGACACAAACCTAGGGTTTAGGATTCAAGGACTTTTCTGAACCCCTAGCATCTCGTTACAACATCATTTTCTAAAATGTAATTTTTCTCCTAAATATCTAGATTATATCTAGATTTCCAGACAGGGCTTGTAGTGGGTTGGGAGGACATCTCTCCTCTGGGCCTTGGTGATCAGTTGGTGGCTGAATCCAAGGCTTGCTCCTTTTCTTTCTTTCTTTCTTTTTCTTTCTTTCTTTCTTTCTTTCTTTCTTTCTTTCTTTCTTTTCCCCCAAGGCAGTTTCTTTTTTTCTTTTATTTTCTGATTAAAAAAATTATTTTTATTGACAACTTCTTTAATTGTAGACAATATCCCATGTTATTTCCCTCCCTCCCCCCACTTTCCTCTTTGAAATTTCCCTCTCCATCATATCCCCTCCCCCTCTCAATCAGTCTCTCTTTTCAGTTTGATGTCATGATCTTTTCCTCCTATTATGATGGTCTTGTGTAGGTAGTGTCAGGCACTGTGAGGTCATGGATATCCAGGCCATTTTGTGTCTGGAGGAGCATGTTGTAAGGAGTCCTACTCTTCCTTTGGCTCTTACATTCTTTCCGCCCCCTCTTCTGCAATGGACCCTGAGCCAAGGCAGTTTCTTTAAAGGCTGTGTTTTGGCAGCAATTCCACGAAGAAATCCGATAATTTCCTGGCCTGTGCATTCCTTTTGCCAAAGCTTTGTTTGTCTTGGTCCTTATTTTGGGCCATTCCTTGATTACAGCTAAAGATGACATCTAGGCAATGTGCATTTTCATTCTGCTCGGTCAGCCCACAAGGTCTCTTTTCCACACTGCCGTTCACTGCATATTTGAGTCAACCCTAGAGCCCATTTCCCTATGGCACGTTTCTCAGGCTTCATAAATTGGAAAATACATTGGCATCACCAACACTCTTTCTCTCAGGGGAGAAACAGCTCCTCTGTTGGGACATTTGGAAGCCACATGAGCAGAATAGCAAGAGCTGTTTTCTTGCCCAGCATAATGCCCTGTCAGCAGCATTCAACACATTTTTTAAAGTATTATTTATTTATTTGAAAAAGAGAGAGAGAGAGAGAATGGACACACCAGGTCTTCCAGCCATTGCAAACCAACTGCGCCCCCTTGTGCATTTGGCTTTACATGGGTACTGGAGACTTGAACCTGGGTCCTTAGGCTTTGCACACAAGGGCCTTAACTGCTGAGCCTTCTCTCCAGCTTCATCCAGCACATTTTATATGGGATGGGAGAAGTGCTGCCTTAACTCAGTGTCGGAATTCCTCTAGGTGCATAAAAATGTCTGTGAGGAATGCGACCATAGCTTTCATTTGCTCGGGGCTAGTTTAAAGGCACCCATTTACCAAGTGTTCCCGAGTTAACGCCCTAAGGAACGCAAGCCCTGATCGCCGGCCCCAGAAACTCGCGGAATCAGCTCCCCGTCGGAAGCGTGGAGAGTCGCACCGGACGTGACGCTTATTTGGCGCGCCCCGCGTTTCCGGGTGGGGCTGTGCACTGCCTTCCTTTCCTCACTACAAGAGCCGCCTTGGACACGGGCGCGATGGGCAAGAAGGGAAAGAAGGAGAAGAAGGGCCGTGGCGCCGAGAAGACGGCCGCCAAGATGGAGAAGAAGGTGTCCAAGCGCTCGCGGAAGGAAGAGGTGAGCAGCGCCGGGCAGGACCAGCCGCAGCTCCCAGGCTCCTCGTGAACCCGACAGCTCCCGCCTCGGGCCCCAGCCCGAAGGGCAGGTCCGCTAATAAGCTTGCTTTTTTCTTATCCCGGATCTGTCCGCTCCCCTTGCTGTTAGAGTGAGGCAGGGCGGCGGGAAGTGGTGGGCTTGGTCCAGAACCTGGGGCGATGCACGCCTGCCTCGTCCAGGAGTGCGGCCTGGGGTCCAGTTTCCAGTGCATCTGATCCTCTTCTGCCTTTTCAAGAGGGGTACGTAATCCTCACTCCGGCCCAGAAGGGTGCGCGACAGAAGAGATGAGGCAATTTCTGGAAGTGTAGCATGATCCACAGCAGTTGGTGATGATCTCTACGATCATATATGGTCATGTCTTTCTCTGTTTCCCCCTCCGTTATCCCAGGAAGTGCAGGTGAATCCGTGCTGAACTTGGGGCTGGGTGCTGTGCTTGCTCTTGATTGCTGCTCGTAGGCTTTCCTCACCTGGGGCAGCTGTGATGCCGTGTTGACCCAGTGCTGTACCAGGCATGGGGTTGTGTGGGTCTGCAATGCCCACAATTTGTGAGTGAGGTAGCGTGGGTATTCCCATTGAATAGGCAAACAGATAGTTACTAGCAGGTTACACAGCTCAGAGTCACATACCTCAAAGAGGTGTGGAGCTGGGCTTTGACCAGCCTGCCCTGAAAACAGAGTTCCTAGCCACGTTCCTTTGCTCCTTTATCCCTAGGTCACTCATTTCTCTGTTTCTTCATGTGTCAAATAACAGGATTGGGTTTTCTTCTCAAAATTTGCTTTAGGCTATAACGGGGTCTTTGCCAGTTTAGCTACCAGTCTCTGAAGCAATGGGTCTGAGTTGGAATCTCACCTTGGCCACAACTAGCTGGGCCTCTTTAGAGGAGCAGGACCTGCCTGCATAGAGCTGTGACACAGAAACTCAGTTCATTGATGTGGCATTTGTTTATGTATTTACTTAAAAAAACTTTTTCTTGACAACCTCCATGCATGTATACAATGTACCCTGATCATAACTCCCTCTCCTATCCCTCCTCTTCCGAGTCCTTATTTTTTCCCACTGGTCCCTCTTCTGTTTTGATTGTGTGTGCGTGCGTGTGTGCATCTACACCTATAAGGAAACTGCCTTTGGGGGTCACACTGAGTGCTTCCTAAATATGTGAAGTTCTATGTATTTCAGACCCATATTAGAACTCACAGGTGTGATCCAATCACAGTGTGATCAAACTGACAGGAGGAAAGCTGGCTGGGTCTTTGACACTGTGACAGGTTTAGATAGTCTCACATGTGGCTGCTTTTGTGCCTTTAGGAAGACCTGGAAGCCCTTATAGCCCATTTCCAGACACTGGATGCCAGAAAGACCCAGGTCACCGAGACCACATGCTCCCCACCCTCCCCACGGTAAGTAAGCAGGGTTTGTACCTCCTGGCTTCTATTGGTTCCTTTTCTCTAAACTGCTTGACATGAGCACCATGTTTTTATAAATGTCTGGGCACTTGGGACACTTTCCCATGCAGTGCTGTGTGCCCTTTCCCCTGAGAACCAGAGTGGCTGTTTTTCTCTGGCTGTGCAGAGGCCTGGAGGTTGAGATTGCCTGCAAACTGCTCTTGCAGCACATTGTGGTAAAAGTGTCATCCATAAGCTTTAAAAACATTTTGTTTAATTTACTTATATGAGTGTGTATGTGCATGTGCATGTATGCTCAGCTCACTACAACTTAAAAAAATTTTTTTTCTAGCCATGTGGTGGTGCATGCCTTTAATCCTAGCACTTGGGAGGCAGAGGTAGGATGATTGCCATGAGGTTGAGGCCACCCTGAGACTACATAGTGAATTCCAGGTCAGCCTGGGCTACTTCAAAAAACAAAAACAAGAAAAGTTGGGCATGGAGGCACACGCCTTTAATCCCAGCAATCAGGAGGCAGAGGTAGGAGGATCACCAGGAGTTTGAGGCCAGCCTGAGACTACATAGTGAATACCAGGTCAGCTTGGGCTAGAGTGAGACCCTACCTTGAAAAACCAAAACAAGGGCTGGAGAGATGGCTTAGCGGTTAAGCACTTGCCTGTGAAGCTGAAGTACCCCAGTTTGAGGCTTGATTTCCCCAGTACCCACGTAAGCCAGATGCACAAGGTGGTGCATGCATCTGGAGTTCGTTTGCAGTGGCTGGAGGCCCTGCTGCGCCCATTCTCTCTCTCTCTCTCTCTCTCTCTCTTTCTCTCTGCCTCTTTCTCTGTCTGTTGCTCTCAAACAAATAAATAAATACAAATAAACAAAATTAAAAAAAGAAATGTGTAAAAATTTATCCTTAAAAAAAAAAAAAAAAAATTTTTTTAGAGGGGTGTGAGGTGGAGGGAAAAGCAAGCTAGGAGATTCTGCAGCTGCTTTTAGTAGTTTCCAGGTGCTGCTGGGCAGCTGGGACCGAGTGGTCCTGTGCCTGTGGCTGCTTTGGAGCTGGTGGCGGTGGAATCAAAGAGCCAATGGCCAAGTGGGGCAAAGGGGACCCACACTGGGTCATGGAAGAGTGGGCAGACACTGCCAACGTCAACAACTGGCACTGGACAGAAAGGGATGATGCTTCAAATTGGTCCACAGAAAAGCTGAAAACACTGTTCTTGGCAGATCGGGTACAAAATGAGGAGGGCAAGTGTGAGGTGACAGAAGTGAATAAGCTGGATGGAGAGGCGTCCATTAACAACCGACAAGGCTAACTTACTTTCTTCTATGAATAGAACCTCAAACTAAACTGGACAAGTATCTCTAAGTCAGGAGTACAGTACAAGAGTCATGTGGAGATCCCCAGTTTGTCTGATGAAGACAGCATGGATGTAGTGGAGATTAGTGTGAGCCTTGCCAAAGATGAGCCTGATACAGATCTCGTGGCCTTACTGAAGGAAGAAGCAGTGGGAATTTACATCAGCACCCTTAAAACGGAATGCACCCAAGGAATGATCCTGCCCACAGTGAACAGAGAGTCAGTACACTCAGTGGGGCACCCAGCACCAAAACCTGAGGAGTACAAGGCTGTGCCTTCAAAAACACAGGCCAAACCTGTTGGTGTCACAATCCCCACTTGTAAGATCACCCTTAGAGAAACCTTCCTGACATCACCAGAGGAGCTTTGTATTTACCACCCAAGAGCTGGTTCAGGTCTTTACCCATGCTCCTGCGGTGCTGGATGCAGACCGAGGTGGGAAGTTTCACGTGGTAGATGGCAGTGTTTCTGGGGAGTTTACTCATTTGGTCTCTGAGAAACATATTGCGATGAAATGGAGGTTTAAGTCCTGGCCAGAATGGCAATGCCATCACCTTGACCTTCATTGACAAGAATGGAGAGACTGAGCTGTGTATGGAAGGTCGAGGCATCCCTGCCCCTGAGGAAGAGTGGACACAGCTGGGCTGGTAGTGGTACTACTTTGAGGGCAAACAGACCTTAGGCTATGGCACACTCTCATTTTAGAGCCAGCAGCAAGGGCTTCAGCCTGCCAGACCCTTCAGTCCAGCCCTCTTTCCTGAAGGGGGCTGTGACTCACAGGATTGCACCATCCCAATCACTAACTTGGGGCCAGGGCCATGTTTTCTGCTGGGTGGAATCAGAGTGTACATATGCTAAATAAACATAATTGTAAAATTTTATTTACTTATTAGTTATTTTGAAAGAGTGAGAGAGAGGTAGACAGAGAGAGAGAATGGGCACGCCAGGGCCTCCAGCGACTGCAAATGAACTCCAGACACATGCGCCACCTTGTGCATCTGGCTTATTTAGGTCCTGGGGACTCAAACCAAGGTCCTTTGGTTTTGTAGGCAAATGCTTTAACTGCTAAGCCATCTCCTAAACATAATTAAAAACATGAAATTTTTTTCAAGATTTATTTATTTGCAAGGAGAGAGAGAGAAAAATGAGAGTATGAGAATAGGCATGCCAGGGCCTCCTGCCACTGCACATGAACTCCAGATACATGTGCCAGTTTGTGCATCAGGCTTTACATGGATACTGGGGAATCAAACCCAGGCTGTGAGGTTTTGCAAGCAAGTGCCTTTAATTGCTGAGCCATCTCTCCAGCCCCATTACAACTTTTTACTGTGTTTGTTTTTGATGCTTTTAAATACTCATGTGAAAAGTTTATTTTTAAACAAATGGATTAGCCATTTTAAGTGAATTTTGTAAATTACTGCTCAGTCCGCATGGCCAGAAGGCCTGGAGGTTTCCTGAGGAGCCACTGGTCTTCAGTCCACATTGGAAGGCAGCAAGCAGCTCTGGCAGCCAAGTGGAAGGAAGGGACTCTTTCCACCCAGAGCTTCCTTATATAAAGAGAGGGGCTGCCCACTTTGGGGATAGAGACTTCCTCCTTCAGTTAATCCTTCTTGGAAGCAACCTCAGAGACTCAGCTGAAAGGGATTTCTGTGGATTACTAAACAGATCAAGTTGATAACACCTTAACCATCAGAAGTCCACCCCTTAACAACTTGACACCAAACCACATCTCCTTACATCATACTTAATTTCCAAATGAAAACAGTAACAAGCTCATAATTCCACCTAACATGGTAAAACTATCCAACATACAACTGGAAATGCAAAACCTTTCCCCAACACAAAGGAAGGTTCCTTGAGGAATGCTTGGTCTTTAATATAATAGTTCTAATATAAATTCAACAACAATGTACAAACACTCTTAACAAGGTAGGGCAGAAACATTGCAATTACAGCCCTTGTTTTTGTAACTGGTCACATGGTCTTAGCTGGTATTTGTAACTACCTCCTACTACCCATTCTGTATGTCCTCCACCTTCAGCAAGCACCTCAACAGGTCTTGGTTCTTTACCTGGAAGAGTGACCCATACTTCATTCCTGAAGGATCTGGGTCATTTATCACACTACCTCGATTGGGTTGTTGCAGTTGTCCATTGACTTTGATAACAGGGCATGGAATGATGGGGCACTTTAAGTATGCTGGGGCTCCCCTCACAAATCTGTTTCTTACAGTCTTAGTGAAGGGCACATCTTCTGGACACTCCCATTGTCGGTGCAAAGATGAGATTACATAACAAATCCACTCCAGCATTCCAAGTTCTCTAAGCCTTTTCATCCCTTCATCCACATTAAGCCAAGGGATATCAGGCAGCTTGAGCTCATTCACAGTAGGCCATCTTTGGATCCATACTTCAGCCAACCAATCACATAAACCCTTGGCATCTCTTCCAGCTGCACAAGCTGTAGTGTTAAATCTAAAATCTCTGCTCAATGGTCCCATTTCAGTAAATCCAGCCTGATCTAATCTTGTGTTCCTTCCTCCATCATCCCACACTCTTAAAATCCATTCCCACACATATTCCCCATGATCTGTCTGTACAAGTTAGAAAACTCCTGAAGTTCTTTAAGGGCATACCTCACCTCCTCTTGTGTCACACTTTGTATCTCACCTTTAGGGGCCTAGAGGTGAAGATGGGTGAGCACTGAGAAGCATCAGCACCTCCTGCTGATGCTCAGACAAAGAAGGAATAATTCCCTCAGGCAGGGGTGGGAGGGCAATACTTCAGGGTGTGGGGGTGAGGATACAACTGCTGCTAAGGGAGGGGAGGTCATATTTTCATGCAAAACAACTTCTTCAGAATCTGAGAGTTCAGTGTCCCCAGATTCTTCAGGGTCTTCCACATATCACCATCCCAAGTCACAGGATCCCACTCTTTTCCAATCAGTGCCCTCACTTTAACTTCTGATAGTTGGTGAGGCTGGGATTTGAGTTTATTTTGCAAGTTAGCCAATCTTACAATGAGAGCTTGGGTTTGGTTTTTTGCAATTTGAGCCCTGTTCTGGCTAGAGAGGAGACTCCTCCAGGGCACCTTTAGAAACCTTGAGATCACATATATGGGTCTTAAGCTTGGAATTTTCCTTTCTGAGCTTCTTTTGTTCCTTCAGTAGTTTGTCAGGAGATGCAACCAACCAGCCTCATCATTTGTCTTACTCTTCCTCAAATAGTCCAATGTTTTTTTGGTTTTTTGTTTGTTTGTTTGTTTGTTTTTCGAGGTAGGGTCTCACTCTGGCCTAGGCTGACCTGGAATTAACTATGTAGTCTCAGGGTGGCCTTGAACTCACAGCGATCTTCCTACCTCTGCCTCCCGAGTGCTGGGATTAAAGGCGTGCGCCACCACGCCCGGCTCAAATAGTCAAATGTTTTAAATAGAGTCACTAAATTCCTTGCTCTTCCTAAGACATGACTCAGGATCACCAAATACATTTATATCATGGAGTTGTTTGTTTCCCCCCCACCCAAGGTAGGGTCTCACTCTAGCTCAAGCTGACCTGGAATTCACTGCGTAGTCTCAGGGTGGCCTTGAACTCATGGTGATCCTCCTACCTCTGCCTCCTGAGTGCTGGGATTAAAAGTGTGCACAACCATGTCTGGCTTAATTGTGGGTTTTTTTTTTTTTGTCTGTCTGTATTTTGGTTTTTCAAGGTACAGTCTTCCTCAAGCCCAGGTTGACCTGGAATTCACTATGTATTCTCAAGGTGGCCTCGAACTCATGGTGGTCCTCCTGCCTCTGCTTCCCGAGTGCTGGAATTAAAGGCATGCGCCACCACACCTGGCAAAATGTTGGTTTTAGATGAGGTCACATTATTGTTATACTGCTAATATATGATATGCAGTTTCACACAAATTCTAGCTAATGTAATTAAAAGCCTTTTCTATGATTAAAAAAATAAACTGGGCTGGAGAGATGGCTTAGCAGTTAAGGCACATGCCTGCGAAGCCTAAGGACCCCGGTTCGATTCTCCAGGTCCCAAGTAAGCCAGATGCACAAGGGGGCACACGCGTCTGGAGTTTGTTTGCAGCAGCTAGAAGCCCTGGCATGCCCATTCTCATTCTCCCCTCTCTCTCTTTCCCTCACTGTGTCTCAAATAAATAAATAAATAAATAAAATCTTTTTTTAAAAAAACTAAGTTGGGCTGAAGAGATGGCTTAGCAGTTAAGGCACTTGTCTGCAGAGCCTAATGATGTGGGTTCAATTCCTCAGTACTCATGTACAGCCAGATGCACAAAGTAGTGCATGCATCTAGAGTTTGTTTGCAGCAGCTAGAGGCCATGATGTTTCCGTTCTCATTCTCTCTCGTCTTGCAAATAAATAAAAATGAAGAAAAAAAAGTGTTGGTCAGTTGGCAAAATTCTTTGTTTTTTATTAGTTTAAATTTATTTGAGAGAGAAAGAGGCAGAGAGAGAGGGGGAGGGAGCGAATGGGCACACCAGGGCCTCTATACATGCAAACAAACTCCAGACACATGTGCTGCCTTGTGCATCTGGGTTATGTGGGTCCTGGGGAGTTGAACCTGGGTCCTTTGGCTTTGTAGCCAAGTGCTTTTACCGCTAAGCTACCTCTTCAGCCCACACAATTCTTAAGAAAGCTGGAAAGACCATGGGATATTGTCTACAATTAAAGAAGTTGTCAATAAGAAAGAAAGAGAGAGAGAGAGAGGGAGAGAAAGAAAGAAAGAAAGAGAAAGAAAGAAAGAAAGAAAGAAAGAAAGAAAGAAAGAAAGAAAGAAGGAGGGAGGGAGGGAAAGGATTTGTTTGGCTTATGGTTTCAGAGGTTTCAGTACATGGTCACTTGCTCACTATTTCTGGTGAGGCAGAGCAGCATGGTAGGCAGTATGTAGGAGAGGAAAGCTGATTATCTCATGATGGACAGGAAACAAAGAGCAAAGGAGTACCTGGACAAGACCCATCCTTCACAGGTCTACCTGTTGCAGTGACTTTCTTCCTCTGACGAGGCTTCATGTCCCAGTAGCCCATTTAGCCATGAGCTCAGCAGGGGATTAATGCACTGATGAGGTTGGCACCTTCATGATCCAGTCACTTCTCAGTAATGCCGCCAGCTGGAACAAACCTTCAATGCCTGAGCCTTTGGGACAGTTTATATTCAGACCATAACAGGAGCCTTTGAAAGTCTTGACTGTTGATCCATGTGTGAGCTAACAGGAACAGAAGACCTGGCACTGCGTTTTTTCTGCCTTTCTGCTGCCTGTGCCTCCAGTGGTACCTGTGTGAGGTGGGGCCTGTGGTTGGCACTCACAGCTCTGGACTGGACATGGCCTCCTCCCAAGAGGTGTTGGATACTTTTCATGTTCAGTGAGAAACACTTGGGGGCTACAGGAACTTGGGAGACATGATTTTTTTTTTCAAGGTAGGGTCTCTGGCCCAGGTTGACCTGGAATTAACTATGTAGTCTCAGTCAATCCTCTTACCTCTGTCTTCCGAGTGCTGGGATTAAAGGCGTGCGCCACCACGCCTAGCTCAACACTGTTCTTTTTTAAAGAGCATTTTTAGGGCTAGAGGGATGGCTTAGCGGTTAAGGCACTTGCCTGCAAAGCCAAAGGACTCAGGTTTGATTCTCTAGGATCCACATAAGGCAGATGCACAATTTAATTTCTTCTCTTGGCTGACTGGTGCCACACTTGGTTTTTTTATCCCTCTCCTCTTGGTGGACTCAAGGCTGTTTCTGTTGTGGTGGTTGTGAATAGTGAGTAGTGAGTCCATGCCCAGAGTGGAGCTACTGATTAGTGTGAAGGACTGCCCGGCTGCTTTTCCATGGCAGCTGCATGGTTTTCATGCCAGTATCTTGTTCTTTGTTTTTTCAAGGTAGAGTCTCTCACTCTAGCCCAGGCTGACCTGGAATTCACTGTGTGAATTCACTGACTGAGACGGACAGCAGTTCTCCTACCTGTGCCTCTTGAGTGCTGGGATTAGGCATCCACCACTACACCTGGCTTGATGCCAATATCTTTACTGCAGAACTTAGCCTGTGAGATGCCTCTATATGCAGTAAATCCCCAAGAGGAAAATAGAAGTTGGATTTTCCAGACTTACTTGACCTCAAAACCCACTTTCTTTTGAGAAACATCTTTTACTTTTTTTTTAAGATTTATTTATATTTATTTATTTATTAGAGACGGGGGGGTGGAGAGAGTGAGAATGGACACACCAGGGCCTTTTGCCACTGCATGTGAACTCCAGACACATGCGCTACCACGTACATCTGGCTTACATGGGACTTGGAGAACTGAACCTGGGTGCTTAGGCTTTGTAGGCATATACCTTAACTGCTAAGCCATCTCTCCAATCCCTATTTTTTTTTAAGAGAGAGAGAATTGATGCACCAAGGCCTCAGCCTTGTAGTCAAACTCCAGACACTTGTGCCACCTAGTGGGCATGTGCAACCTGTGCTTGCTTCACCTTTGTGCTTCTGGCTTACATGGGATGTGGAGAGTTAAACATGGGTCCTTAGGCTTCACAGGCAAGCGCCTTAACTGCTAAGCCATCTCTCCAGCCCAAGAAGCATCTTTTAGAATGGGTGGTGTGGACACATTGTGGGAGTACCAGAGACGAGGATTCTGAGAGTCAGGCATTTTGCAATGCTCACCCTATTGTCACTGTGCTCCATCTTTCTGCTGTAGTAATTAGTAAAAGGCGAAAGATTTATGTGATCTGAAGAGAAACCAGAGTATGCTGTAGTAATTAGAATCTATGCACACTTTGCCTTACAGCTGTTCTGTTGTCCTTATGTATGAAGTGAATAGAGAGTTACTTCTGTTTTCTAGATAGAAGAAATCAAGGTATATAGAAATGCTTAGAGCAGTTTTGATTGATATATATATTTTAAAATACTTTATTTCCTTATTCATTTGAGAGAGAGGAAGAAGCAGAGAAAGAGAGAATGGGCTTACCAGGGCCTCCAGCCATTGCAAATGAACTCTGGGTGCATATGCCACTTGTGCATCTGGCTTATGTGGGTCCTGGGGAATCAAACCGGGATCCTTAGGCTTTGCAGGCAAACACCTTAACCACTAAACCATTTGCTCAGCCCGATTGATATTTGTTTGTTTGTTTATTTATTTATTTATTTATTTTTGAGAAAAGGTCTCATTCAATAACCTTTGTTCTTCTGAAACTTACTGTGTAGCCCAGGCTGGCCTTGAACTCATGGTGACCATCCCACCTCAAGTGCTGGGATTATAGGCATGGACCTCCACACCTGGCTCTTTTTTTTTTTTTTTTTTTTTTTTTTTTTTTTTTTTTTTTTTTTGTTTTTCGAGGTAGGGTCTCACTCTAGCTCAGGCTGACCTGGAATTCACTATGTAGTCTCAGGGTGGCCTTGAACTCACGGCAATCCTCCTACCTCTGCCTCCTGAGTGCTGGGATTAAAGGCATGCGCCACCATGCCCGGCCCACACCTGGCTTTGATTGTGATTTAAAAGATAGACCCTTAGAGCAGTACAAGTGTAGAAGATTCTGCATGAAAGTCAGAGGTTTTGACTTCTTGCTGCCCACACCCAGGGCTCTCCTGGGAGCATGAACCTGGCATTGGGCTGGAGGTTTTCATTCTGGCTCTTCTCACAGAAGTTCACTAAGGGTGTCTCTGGGGGAAGACATGCTTCCATGAAGGAGCTGGAACTCAGCTTGGCAGTGCAATGCTGTAACACTGCTCCTCTGCTGCTTTTGTCTTGCAGGTTAAATGCCTCCCTGTCCGCTCACCCTGAGAAAGATGAATTGATCCTATTCGGAGGTGAATATTTCAATGGCCAAAAAGTAAAGTATATAATTTTTTTTCTCCCAACTTTTTATGGGTCCATTTAAGTAAATTTAACATTGTGATTAAAATATACCTTAGTTTTTTTTTTTTTCCCCCACTCTCATCTATCCCACCTCCTGAGTATCAGGCCTGATGTGGGGTGTCTTTCACCAGTCACCAGAACCATTTGGGGATTCTGAATTGCCTGATCATAAGTTCTCCACTTGGCCACTTCTGTGTACCAGAGTTTTTTTTTTTTAAATATATTTTATTTATTTATTTATTTATTTATTTATTTATTTATTTATTTGTGAGAGAGAGAGAATATGGGCACGCCAGGGCCTCCAGCCACTGCAAACGAACTCCAGATGCATGTGCCCCCTTGTTCATCTGGCTTACCTGGGTCTTGGAGGATTGAACTGGGGTCCTTCGGCTTTGCAGGCAAATGCCTTAACCACTAAACCATCTCTTCAGCCCTAAAGTTGCTTTTTATTTTGCTTTGTGATGCTGGGATCCATCCCAGGGCCTTGCATATGCTAGGCAAGCATTCTACCCTTGAGCTTTAACCCTAGCATTCAAAGTTTTTTTGAATACAGAAACTATTAAAATTTACTAGAGTAAATTGTGGGGCTACATTTAAAAAATATTTTTATTTATTTGAGAGCAGAGAAAGACACAAAAAAAGAATGGGCATGCCAGGGTCTTCAGTTGCTGCATATGAACTCCAGATGCAATGCACCACTTTGTGCATTTGGCTTTATATGGGTACTGGGGAAATGAATTCAGGGCATTGGGCTTTTCAAGCAAGTTCTTTTACTGCTGCGCCATCTCCAGCCCCCTACATTTTATTTTATTTTATTATTTTTATTTATTTTAATTTAATTTAATTTTATTTTTTAATTTTATTTTAATTTTTTTGGTGTTTCAAGGTAGGGTCTCACACAAGCTCAGGCTGACCTGGAATTCACTATGTACTCTCAGGGTGGCCTCGAACTCACGGCGATCCTCCTACCTCTGCCTCCCGAGTGCTGGGATTAAAGGCATATGCCACCACACCTGGCTCCCTACATTTTATTTTTGAGCATATCACAAAACCCTGTGTTTCAGAGTTTGTATGGAAAACCATTAGAAAGCATGGGCTCATGGTTGGAGAGATGGCTCAGAGGTTAAGAGCACTTTCTGTGCAAGCATGAGGGCTTGAGGAGGCCTGAGGGGTTGTTCGAGTTCAGCAACCAGGACCCACATAAATAGCTGGGTGTGGCATGTGCATCTTTGCCCCAGTCCCATAGGAGAGTGGAAACTCAAGAATTGCCAGAGCTTGTGAAATAAATGGCAAGCTCCAGAATCAGCAAGACACTTTGGCTCAAGTAAGAATGGGCAGAAGAGTGATGGAGGGGACACTCCTGGCCACTGCAAGCAAGCATACAGGGTGCTGCAAGAGAACATACATGTGCATACACCCCCACATTACAAACAAACAAAAAACCCAGCATGAGCTTATCTCCCCACTAGTCTAGGAGGAGCTCTGTGAGTCTGACTTCACTGTCTAGCTTGCCTTCTGTATTTTCGTGCATTTAAAGAGGAGGCTTGAATGTAGAGACTGATGAGTCTAGCTATGTAGCAGAGCCTCTCGGTGTTTGAGAAAACAGTAGACATAGTGACACTGGTCTTTTTCTTTTTACTGATGGTTCCCAACTTAGAATGGTGGTTTGACATTCAGGTTGGGAAAGGGTGTCTATACTACCATTTTTTTTTGTTTGTTTGTTTGGTTTTTGGTATTTATTTATTTATTTTTATTTTTATTACTTATTTGAGAGAGAGAGAGAGAATATGAGTATGTCGGGCCTCCAGCCATTGCAAACGAACTCCAGATGCATGGGGAATTGAACCGGGATCCTTTGGCTTTGCAGGCAAACGCCTTAACTGCTAAACCATCTCCAGCCCTGTTTTTTGGTTTTTTAAGGTAAGGTCTCACTCTAGCTCTGGCTGACCTGAAATTCACTCTGTATTGTCAGGGTGGCCTCAAACTCCCAGCAGTCCTCCTACCTCTGCTTCCCAAGTGCTGGGACTAAAGGTGTGCGCCACCATGCCTTTTTTTTTGTTTTTTTTTTTTTTTTTTTTTTTTTGCATTGTGGTTATGTATTTATTTGAGAGCAAGATGGAAAAAGAGAAAGAATGGGTGCGCCAGGGTCTTCTGTAGCTGCAAACTCCAGACATATGTGTCACTTTGTGCATTTGGCTTTACATGGATACTGGGGTTGAACCCAGGCTGGCCATCTCTCCAGCCCCCATTGTTGTTTTAATTGTTGTAACAGTGTTCCATAAGTGAAGTATCAACACATTATTAAAATAGGCAGGGGCCTGGAGAGATGGCTTAGCGGTTAAGGTGTTCGCTTGCGAAGCCTGAATACCCTGGTTCGATTCCCCAGGACCCACATAAGCCAGATGCACAAGGGGGTGCATGCATCTGGAGTTCGTTTGCAGTGGCTATAGACCCTGGCGTGCCCATTCTCTCTCTCTATCTGCCTCTTTCTCTCTCTGTCTCTTAAGTAAATTTTTAAAAATTAAAATTAAAAAAACAAAAACAGGCAGGGCATTAATGATAGCCAGCCATAGGCTCTTGTCATTGTTCTGGGCCCATTTAAGGTGTGCCAGGCTGAGGTAGAAGGTTTTGTAAATTAGGTGTACGAAATGCATCTGTCTTGTTCTCCCAGAGGATTTGGGACCCACACTTGGCCTGGGCATTGGTGTGACTGAGTGGTATGGGAGACAAGCTTACTGAGGAGTTGTAGTTACTGAGAGCATCCTTATTGCTGGTTTCACCTGCCTGCAAGCACATCATTCATGACTCTCACATTCTTCTTCCTTCCTGCAGACGTTCGTGTATAACGAGCTCTACGTGTACAATATCAGAAAGGACACCTGGACTAAAGTTGACATCCCTGGTCCACCTCCAAGGCGCTGTGCTCACCAGGTATCATCAGTACTCATAATCACGGAGTCTGTTGATGGCAAGCCAACTCCTACAGGATGATAGGCCTTCCAGCATTCTGACTGCCTTTTTCTTCTCTTCCTTTTCTCCCCCTCCTGCCATCTCATTTTATAGCTCATGCTTTCCTGAAACTTATTATATATCTCAGGCTGGCCTTGAACTCATGACATTGCTATTGTCGTCTCAGCCTGAACACTAGGATTATAGGTACAAATAGCCATGCCAGACTCTGATGTGTTCTAGCCTGGACTTTTTTTTTTTTTTTTTTTTTTTTTTGGTTTTCTGAGGTAGGGTCTTGCTCTAGCTCAGGCTGACCTGGAATTCACTATGTAGTTCAGGGTGGCCCTGAATAGCCTGGACTTCTTACTAAGCTTCCTGCAGTTCTGTTTCTTCACCTGTGAGCTGGGGTCAGGGCACCTGCTCCTCAGTGATGCAAAGGCTGTGAGATGCTCATGTAAAAACACTTTGTGTCATTGCTGGTGTGTATCAGCCACTTGGCAGAATGCTTCATTTCGATGCGAGGAACCCCTGGGGCCCCAGGTCTGGATTAGGTAGTGACCATGAGAAGATGGGAAGTTCAGGAGAGGGCAGATGGTAGGAGGAAAAGACTTATTTTAGGGAGCTGGCTCAGTGAATGAAGCACTTACTGCACATCCTTGAGTACCTGAGTATGAATCCCCGGAACCCAAGTAAAGCCAATGTTAGTGTGAACCTCTGTAATACCAGCATGCTTATGGCAAGAGGGACTTGGAAACAAGGGGGAAGACAAAAAGACCAACACTCAGAATTATTCTCTGACCTCCACATGCACCATGGCAGGTACACACCTGCATTCACACACATCCCAAAAGAGAATTCTTGCACACAGTTAACTTGTTTCTGTTGACACAAGGAGGCAGGTCAGTGTACCTCTTAAGAAATCTGTTCCTAGTATTAGCTGTCCCTTAAGTTCCAGTGTGACTCAATACAGTTACTGTTCACAGTTCTTGGAACATCTCTTCTGCACTGACTGTAATAGCTACAGGCAGCTGGCTGTGACTAACACATGGAAGTAGGGAACAGAAGCAAAGGCTGGGAGTTTCTGTCTTGATTTCCCCCCCATAAAGCAACAACTGATAAGAATGCACTTGAATGCATTTCTTACAAAATAAAAATATGTTGCATGGACTAGAGTGAAACCCTACCTCGAAAAAACCATAAAATATATATATATATATATATATGTTGCAGTTAGTTGGAAAGGACAGCTGTGTTGTAATTGGCCTTACCATGTCAATCAGCAGTGAGAGGTGGATGAAGAGGACTTAATACACATGTTTATGAAATGAGCAACATCTCTGTTCCATCTGAGCAGCAGAAGGTGTTCATCTTAACTGTGTCCATGCTCTAAAGAAACAGCATGTCAAAACTCAGTAGCAGAGGCTAGTAAGCTAGAAAGGGGATATAAAGGGAATAAAAAGGGAGGGGGGGACGTAATAGGATGGTATTGTATATATGTAAGTGGAAGAACAGATTAATGGGGTTGGAAAGGCCTAAGTGAGGTCAGGAGAAGAGACTGAGTAAAGGAAAGGTGGAGGGAGGGCTAATCAAAACCTAAGAGAATATAAATAAGTCATATGGAAATCTACTTTTTTGGACAATGGAACACTCAGAAGCCATAGATTGTTACTAGAAAATTTTCAGTGCCAGAGATGGGATACCTTCCAGTGAGTTGTTGGCCAGGGAGGTCACGGATACCCCCAAAACATTACAGGCCATTGCTGAGGCTCTTGGTTTCCCACCAGGAATAGATGGTAAGACCCTATTGCTGAAGACTCCACATACTTGGTCTGCAAGGCCACTGAGAAATCTTGCTGGAACTGAGCTGAAAACCTCCTCCATGTGGGCCAGCTGACAGAAAACTGGAAAAAGCTACGCTGCATGCAGTTCCATGGGAGAGAGAGAAAACATCAGTGGTGATACTCAGTAGTGGACACTGCAAGCCTTAAATTTGGCCAGCCAGGCCAAATGAGCCAAAGGGTGCAATGTGGCATGTCTGTTATGGGGGAAACCAACTGCTCTCTAATTGGACTGGAGGCCCACTCAGATACTGAAACCCTACAACAGGGGTAGTCATAAGCCCTAGGGGTATAATATCTGCTGGTGTCTGCCTAAATGTATATACTATACTCACCAAACTGCTCAGTAAGCACTTCTCTCTTATTTATTAAATTAAATTTTTAATTAATTAATTAATTAATTAATTAATTTTTTTGAGGTAGGGTCTCGCTCTAGCCCAGGCTAACCTGGAATTCACTATGTAGTGTCAGGGTGGCAATTCTCCTACCTCTGCCTCCTTAGTGCTGGGATTAAAGGCATGTGTCACCATGCCCAGCTCAGTAAGCACTTGACTGGGATGACTCAGAAGGCCCCATGGTGCTGAGAAGTGACAGAGGAATGCTCTGTACTGAAATATCTCTATCACATCTTCCCAGGCTCAGGGTCCATTGCAGAAGAGGTGGCGGAAAGAATGTAAGAGCCAAAGGAAGGGTAGGACTCCTTACAACGTGCTCCAGACACAAAATGGCCTGGATATCCATGACCTCACAGTGCCTGACACTACCTACACAAGACCATCATAATAGGAGGAAAAGATGATGATATCAAAATAAAAGAGACTGATTGAGAGGGGGAGGTGGGATATGATGGAGAGTGGAGTTTCAAAGGGGAAAGTAGGGTGAGGGAGGAAATTACCATGGGTTATTGTCTACAATTATGGAAGTTGACAATTAAAAAAAAAAAGAAGAAACAGCATGTCACCTGGACATGGTGGCTCACACCTTTAATCCCAGCACTCAGGAGACTGAGGCAGAACGATCGCCCTGAGTTCAAGTCCAGCCTGTGGCTACAGAGTGAATTCCAGGTTACCATTGGCTAGAGTGAGACCTTACCTCAAATAGTAATAATAATAAAAAACAAAACAAAAGAAATGGCATGTCTTTTATCTGCCAGGTACCATCTAGGTGCTGGGATATAGCAGTGAGACACACTTGACCTTTCCACCACTGTCCCTGTTCTGTGCTATGTTTAGCTGGCTTGGGGTAGGGCTTGGGCTCCCTCAGCAGAAGCACAAGGCTGACACCAAAAGCCATTCTGTTTTGTTTTATTTTGCGGTACTAGGGATGGAGTCCAGAGCCTTTTGCATGCTTGGTGAGCACTTACCAGTGAGCACTGCAGTTTAGCCTGTGTCTGTGTTTATGCTGGACTCCCTTGCTGGCTTCTTTTTGGCAGGTGGGAAGGCAGTTGTGAACTTAAGGTTTTCCATTTATTCCAGTTTAAACAAGTAAATCTAACTCTTCAGGAAGCAAACAGCATCATGGGACAAGCTGCTATCCTTACTTAGCATCTTGAGATGTGTGGCCCTGCACTGGGCAATGATCACATGGCCAAGTTTTGGGTCTGTTAGGCCTGGAGAATGGTGGTTGTCACCAGTTTAAATGGCTACTTCAAAACTACTGTGGAGGACTGGAGAGATGGCTATCGTTTACAGTGTCTGAAAGGACCTAGCACACCCATCTCTCTCTCAAAAATAAAATAATAAATTTTAAAAAAACACTGGGTGTGTGTGCTGTGTGTATGTGTATTCTTTTTTTTTCTTGACAGGTTTTGTTTTGTTTTGTTTTTCGAAGTAGAGTCACTCTGGCCCAGGCTGACCTGGAATTCACTATGTAGTCTCAGGGTGGCCTTGAACATACAGGGATCCTCCTACCTTTGCCTCCCAAGTGAATTAAAGGTGTGTGCCACCACACCCAGCCCCTCTACTATATATATATATATATATTTAATTGACAGCTTCCATAATTATAAACAACAAACCATGGTAATCCCCCCCACTTTCCCTTTGCAACTCTACTCTCCATCATATCCCCTCCCCCCTCAGTCTCTCTTTTAATTTGATGTCATCATCTTTTCCTCCTGTTATGATGGTCTTGAGTAGGTAGTTTTAGGCACTGCGAGGTCATGGATATCCAGGCCATTTTGTGTCTGAGCAGTTGCATTGTAAGGAGTCCTACCCTTCCTTTGGCTCTTACATTCTTTTTTTTTTTCAATCTCTCCAGTTGTAATTTTATTTATTTATTTATTTGACAGAGAAAGAGGGTGAGAGAGAATGGGTGTGCCAGGGCCTTCACTCCACTGCAAACAAACTCCAGATGTGTGCGCCCCCTTGTGCATATGGCTAACGTGGGTCCTGGGGACTTGAACCTGGGTCCTTTGGCTTTGCAGGCAAATGCTTTAACTGCTAAGCCATCCCTCCAGCCCGGCTCTTACATTCTTTCCACCACCTTTTCTGCAATGGACCCTGAGTCTTGGAAGGTGTCATAGAGGTGTTTCAGTGTTGAGCATTCCTCTATCACTTCATCTCAGCACTATAGTGCCTTCTGAGTTATCCCAAGGTCAACACCATCTGAAAAGAGAAGCTTCTTTAGCCAAAAGTGAGAGAAGCATTAATACATGGGAATGAACATTAAGAGAAATACTTACTGGGCAGTTTGGTGAGCATAGTATATACATTTAGCCAGACACCAGCAGATGTTACACCCCTAGGGCTCGTGACTTCCCCCATCATAGGTTTTTGGTATCAGGCATCTGTTCCCTCCCGTGGAGCTGGCCTCCAGTCCAATTAAAAAGCAGTTGGTTTCCCCCAGAACAGACATGCCACTATTGTACCCGTTGGCTCATTTGGCTTGACTGGCCAAATTTAAGCCTTGCAGTGTCCACTGATGTTTATCTCCACTGGCAATTTCTCTCTGTCCCATGCAACTGCGTGCAGCATAGCCTTTTCCAGCTTTCTGTCAGCTGGGCTACGTGGAGGAGGCTTTCAGCTCAGCTCCAGCAGGATTTCTCAGTGACCTTGCAGACCAAGTATGTGGAGTCTTCAGCAATAGGGTCTTACCATCTATTGCTGGTGGAAAACCAGGAGCCTCAGCAATGGCCTATAATATTTTGGGAGCATCAGGGACCTTCCTGGCCAACCCCTCTACTATTTTTTTTAAATTTATTTTTATTTTTTAGAGACAGGGAGAGAGAGTGAGAGAGAATGGGTGCGCCAGGGCCTCTCACCACTGCAAACAAACTCCAGACGCATGCGCCACCATGTGCATCTGGCTTATGTGGTATCTTGAGCCTCAAACCTGGGTCCTTAGGCTTCACAGGCAATCGCCTTTACCACTAAGCCATCTCTCCTGGCCCCCTACTATTTTGATGTCTTATTTTCCCCCCTTCTTTCATCATCTGTGATGACATATGGATGGGCCCATTGTAGTGCAGGTGATGACGGTTGTTGTGAGTTCATGAATGCAGTGGTCACCATGTATCCACAATATAATGTTCCAGTGCACTCCTTCCCATCTTCTGACTCTTACATTCTTTCCACCACCTCTTTCTGAAATGTTCCTGAGCCTTGGCAAGTGTGATAGAGATGTCTCATTTAATGCTGAGCATTTAACTTGCTTCTCTTTACTTTGATGAGTGTGAATTTCCCCAATTGTCTCCCCCACCATCTGTGAAAAGAAGATTCTCTCATCAAAAGTGAGAGCAGTACTATCTATATGAGCACAGATATTAAAATATTTAGAGGACAGTTTGATGGGCACAACATAGCCGTTTAACAAAACAACAGTTGCTTTTCCCTTAGCACCTGTGACCTTCCGTGCCATGCCATAGCGTTTTCTCTCTCTCTTTTTTTTTTTTTTTTTTTTTGGCTTTTTGAGGTAGGGTCTCACTCTAGCTCAGGGTGACCTGGAATTCACTCTGTAGTCTCAGGGTGGCCTCAAACTCATGGTGCTCCTCCTACCTCTGCCTCCAGAGTGCTGGGATTAAAGACGTGCGCCACCACTCCCAGCTTTTTTTTTTTTTTTTTTTTTTTGAGGCAGGACCTTTAGCCAGGGCTTTTGAACTCACAGTAATCCTCCTATCTCAGTCTTCTGAGTGTGAGATTAAAGGCATGCACCAGTGTACTTGGCTTGCACATAGGAGCATTTGAAGCATTGTCCTGGCCAGCAGCTCAGGTCCTGGTGGATATTTTGATCCAAGTGGACTGTTCTAGGGCTGTTTCAGAGCTGAGTTAGGGCCTCTCCTGAGTGGTTAGTGACCTCTTCACTCTGTCTGGTGGCACTTGACAAGCCCTGTAAGCACTTGGGTCCTTTTGAGCTTTTGGCATCCTGGTCACTTTTTGCTTCATCACCTGTGCTGTCATCCTGCCAAGGCACAGTCTAGATTGGGGCTACATGGGATCCAGTGTGATTTCCAGGGATCTTTCTCTCCTAACTACCCCTTTCCAGTGCTTCATCCTGAAAATTCCAGTTGCAACCTGCTGAGGGCAAGCAGTGCTAAGAGTTAACCAGTCTTCTCTGTGCCCTGCCTGGAAGCACTCTTAGTCTTGCCCTAGAGTGAGGAGAAATTGAATGACTGGCTTCAAAGAGCTACATGACTGATAAGTGGGGAACAGGCCCTCACCTCCATGTAGGATTGTTCATAGTGACAGAGTGTGTCATTCATGTTTGCAGGACATGTGGCCTGAACAGGGGCAGGCAGCAGCTTGTGCAGGCAGAGTGCTACAGCAGGGTGCTTGAGAGCAGCCAGGCCACCAGTTGGGTAGGTGTGTAAGCAGCTCTCACTCCTGTCCCTAGCCACCTTCCTAAGCTTTCCACAAAGAGCTCCTCTTCCCCAGAGCAGGTCAGACTTGAGGAGATCATGTGAGCATTGTGCCACACAGTGTGGGGGTTGCTCAAAGGAGAAGCTGTGCAGTTTCTGAGAAGTCCCCCCAGGAGCACTTATGGTCACTGACCGTGAAAATAGCCAAGTACCTGCATTAGCAGTGGTCCAGCCACCAAGTGTCAAGCAGCCCCTTAGGCTGTCATTCTTCCTGTGTCTTGTCTGTGTCTTGGGGCCAAGAGGAGGCTTGGGTCTAGCATGGGCATGGCTTTGCTGTGGATATGGGCTTTGGTCTTGCTCTAGTCCTGGAAAGAGCCCCATGGGCCAGCCTTGCCCTAGCTTGCTTCTCAGTTTGCAGACTTGAGGAAAGTGCCCATGGTTTGTACCTGGCAAGTCCACCCTTTGTGCAGATGTAGCCAGTCTTCCAGGGACTTTGTTTCCAAATTCCCCGGGGGAGCCCATTCTGTGGCCTCACCCTTGCAACCATTGCTTCTTTTCGTTGGCAGTCTGGTGACTCATAAGGGAAGCCTTGGCTTTAGCTGATGCTCTGGGGCTGGTGCAGCTTTACTTTGCTCTTCTTGGGTCCTCTGAGATGGGTTAGGACAGTGAGTGCTTCCTGCAGAGGAAGCCCTCAGGTCCCTGCCTTCACCATTTCATTGCCTTTCTGTTACCATTGTCTCTTTTGTTCTGCTATGTGTATATAGCACACTGCTGTTGTGTGGGACATGGGTCAAGATATTTATTCTTCAAAGTTCTGGAGGCCTTAGTGCTGGGCTGTAACATGATGGGAGGGGCTTATGTGGTGAGAAAGACACTCTTAGCACAAAGCCCCTCCTATAGTCAGCCTCTTGGTCCATTCAAGATGAGAGGAGCCCTTCTGACATCACCATCTCTTAAATATCCTTCCTTGGTACAGTGACAACTGAATGTCTTCTTTAAGGGTTGGGAGTGTGAAACTTGGTGTGGTGGTGCACATCTATAATCTCAGCACTTGGAAGGTAGAGATAGGAGTTCAAGGTCATCCTCAGCTACATAGTGAGTTAAAGGCCAGCCTGGGGCTACATGAGACCCTGTCTCAAAAAGGGGGGGTGGCTGGAGAGATGGTTCAGTGGTTAAGGCACTTTACTGCAACGCCTAAGGACCCTGGTTCACTTCCCCAGTACCTATATAAAGCCAGATGCACAAGGTGGTGCATGCATCTGGAGTTTGTTTGTTGCAGTGGCTAGAGCCCTGGCGTGCTCATTCTCATTCTGTCTGTCTGTCTGTCTGTCTGTCTCTTTCTCTCTCTCAAATAAATAAGTAAACTATTTTTTAAAAAGGGGGAAAAGGAAATGTCTACAGGATTTCTTTGTAGAGGACATTCCCATCAAAGCAACGTTCATGTCCCATAAGTGCTTCATATTACATGCATGTTGTATTTGTGGAGTCAATTTTAGGAGGATATTGCTTGATTGCTAGGAGAGGATTAAGAGAGCTGAAATAGCTCATTATAGTGACAATACCGTTAGCTTGTGTTCATAAGTAACTGATAAGAAGTTTTTGAATTAACTGTGTCTTAATAGATATGTATCTTATAAATACAAATGGATGTTTATTTTGTAAGTTAGGGAAACATGAAAGTGATAGGTATTTGAAAGTAGTATGTCTAGGAGGGTTTGTTCTGGAATCTTCCCTCAGAGGCAGAAGATGATGTTAGAGGTGAACAGTGCTGATGCTGCTGGTCACCCTCCAGCCAGCTGTGCTGCTATGTGGCATCCTAATGTGTCCCCTTTTCTTTAACAGGCTGTGGTGGTCCCTCAAGGTGGCGGGCAGTTGTGGGTCTTTGGAGGGGAGTTTGCATCTCCCAATGGAGAACAGTTCTACCATTACAAGGATCTCTGGGTCTTGCACTTGGCCACCAAGACCTGGGAGCAAATTCGGTAAGATGCTATCAAGTGCTGTGTTGAGTTCTAAGTGAGGGATGGGGTGAGGCACAAACCTGTGTGGACCTGTGTGGCTTGTCTGCATGGGTAACTAGGTGGTGGTTGGGGGGGCTGGTTTTGATGAAGGCATTGCAGGGTTTGCTGAGGTCAGTACCACGCTGGGCCTGCATTCCTTTTCCTTCTTCATCATCATCTCCTGGGTCTCTTTTCAGTGCCATTGCTGTAGGGGGCATCTGTTTGTCCCCAGGAGGCAGTCCTGGGGTTAAGCCTGTTGAAAATACAGCTGATCCCCATGAGAATGTGTCATTTAGTTCTGCACTGCCGAGGAAATAGCAGGGCTGGACAGAGGAGAGAGGAAGAGACTGTATGCTTCTAAAGAAGCTAGGCTCACTCTGTCTGGCCTGACTCCAGCAGAGGCTATTTGTGTATGAGCAGGCAGAAGCTATGGGTCTGTCTGTCTTTCAGGAGACAGGCATATTTGCATGTGAATTACTGACAAGAGGAGCCTGGCAGAATGGTCAGTTGCCAGAAGACTTGGTGACTTCGTTCTCCCTGAGGGTTACTGGGCTCTGCTGCCACAGCTGTGCACACCACAGTTGCAGGACACCATCTCTGCTAGTAAAGCAGCAAACCAGAATTCAGCAAGGGTGCAGCTCACTCCTGTTCCTTGGGCTCTTACAGGAAAAAGGAGAGTATTCTTAGGCCATTAACCTTAGGTCTGGAACTCCTGATCTTCCTATCTCTGCCTGCGGGGATTATAGCCACCATGCACGGCCTAGTTGACATTCTTTTTTTTTCTTTCTTTTAAATTAATTAATTAATTAATTTGTTTATTTATTTATTTATTTATTTATTTATTTATTTATTTATAGAGAGGCAGAGAGAGTGTGTGTGTGCATGGGTGTGCCAAGGCCTCTTGCCACTGTGAATGAACTCCAGAAACTTGCATCACTTTGTGCATCTGGCTTTATGTGGGTACTAAGGAATTGAACTTGGGCCATCAGGCTTTGCAGGCAAGTCCCTTTAACCACTGAGCTATCTCTGCAGCCCTTTTTTTTTCTTTTTTTAAAATGTTATTTATTTGAGAGAGAGAAAGAGGCATATATATATAGGGGGGGGAGGGAGATATTGAGAGAGCGGGTGTGCCAGGGCTGCTGCAAACAAACTCCTGACTCATGTGCCACCTTGTGTATCTGGCTTATGTTGGTCCTGGGGAATCAAACCTGGGTCCTTTGGCTTTGCAGCCAAGTGCTTTAATTGTTAAGCCATCTCTCTAACCCTCTTTTTTAAAAACAAATTTTATTTATTTGAAAGATAGAGAATGAGCACACAAACTAGGGCTTTTTTGCCAGTGCAGATGAGCTCTCTTTCCAGCCCTTCTTTTGTTTTCTTTTTCTTTTTCTTTTTTTAAACTATTTTTATTTATTTGTTTGAGAGAAAGAGGCAGGTTGAGAGAGAGGGAGGGAAGGAGGGAGAATGGGCATGCCAGGACCTCCAGCCACTGCAAATGATTCAAGATGCATGCGTCCCCTTGTGCATCTGGCTTACATGGGTCCTGGAGAATCGAACCAGGATCCTTTGGCAAATGCCTTAATCACTAAGCCATCTTTCCAGTGCTCTTTCTCTTTTTGTAAATGTTATTTATTTATTTATTTGAGAGAAAGAGGCATATATATATGGAGAGGGAGAGAACGGGTGAACCAGGGCCTCTAGCCGTTACAAACAGACTTCAGATATATGCATCACTTTGTGCATCTGGCTTATGTGGGTACTGGGGAATTGAACCCAGGTCATTAGGCTTTGTAGACAAGTGCCTTAACTGCTGAGACATCTCTCCAGGCCAGTTTTTAAAATGTTTTTTTTTTTTTTTTTTTTTTAAATTTTTAATTGAAAGAGAGAGAGAGAGAGAATGGGCATGGCAGGGCCTCTAGCTGCTGCAAATAAACTCCAGACGCATGCACCATTTTGTGCATCTGGCTTTACATGGGGCCTAGGGAATTGAACCTGGGTCCTTTGGCTTTGTATGCAAGCGCCTTAACCACTAAACCATCTCTCCAGAACATTAAAAAAATTTTACTTATTTGCAAACAGAGAAATACAGAGACAGGGGTTGAGGGGAGAGAGAGAGAGAGAGAAGTGTGTGTGTGTGTGTGTGTGTGTGTGTGTGTGTGTGTGTGTATGGGTGTGCCATGGCCTCTAGCCACTGTAGACAAACTCCAGATGCAAGTGCCACTTTGTGCATCTGGCTTTCATGGGTACTGGGAAATTAAACCCAGGTTGTTAGACTGCAGGCAAGTGCCTTACCCACTGAGCCATTTGTCCAGCCCCTAGTTGACATTCTTTTTTTTTTTTTTTTTTTAAGGTAGGGTCTCACTGTAGCCCAGGCTGACCTGGAATTCACTATGTATGAACTTTCAAGTTTAAGGCTGGCCTTGAACTCATGGCGATCCTCCTACCTCTGCCTCCCAAATGCTGGGATTAAAGGCATGTACCACCACGCCTGGCCCTAGTTGACATTCTTAACCTCCTCAGTTTCAGCTGCAGCCATGGGAGGGGTCGGGCATCAACTGCTAAGGTCGATCCTTTGATCCTGTGGGCTGGCTGACAGTGTGTGGGATTTGATCAGAGCTGCCACTGCCTGGAGTTAGCCTGGGCTGTTTACACTGGTGCAGTGACTGCTGTGGTGAGAACTGCTGCTAGAGGTTTTCCTCGGTCATTTCAAGTTGATAGAAAAGAAAAGGAAAGGAGAGTCCGCTGAAATGAAGGCTATTTTTCATTTTGCCATTTCTGGGGAAGACTGGCTATGTACATTCAGTGCTAGTGAATATTTGTCACTCTTTGGGGTGGGGGATGAGTTTCACACTCAAGGGTCTGGAGACTGAGAAAACCTAAATATTGGTAAAGGCAAGCCAAAGCTGAGCATAATCAGCACTGAAGTGTTGAGGTTCTTCCTTGTCTTTTTTTAATTTAATTACTTAATTTATTTGATAGAGAGAAAGAGAGAGGAAAAGGCAGAGAGAGAGAATGGGCATGCCAGGGCCTCCAGCCACTGCAAATGAACTCCAGATGTATGCACCACCATATGCATCTGGTTTATGTGAGTCCTGGGGAATCGGACCGGGGTCCTTAGGCTTTGCAGGCAAATGGCTTAACCACTAAGCCATTTCCCCAGCCTTCCTTGTCTTTTACAAAGGTTTTTCTTGTGGGAGGGCTGGATGCATCTCAACATAGATATGTATGCTTTGTCCATGCTAGTATTATGGTTCCATCGCTTGCGTGCCTTGGATTGTCCGTAGAAGCTCCCTTTGGTGACGTGACTAGCTTCCTGGCAGGAAGGGCAGTATTTACCAATTGGTCTTTTAATAAGAACTGTTCTTCTGAGGCCTGGGAGTGAACATGTAGGCTCTGGGCTGGGCCCCAGAAGGGACCACCTGCACATGCCAGTGCTTTCACACATCTGTCTTCTGACAACTTGTCCTCACCTGCAGCTGGGTACCCCATGACAGGGACAAAATACAGAAATCAGTGTATGACATCCTGGCAATATTGGCAGTGGCAGGTTAGTCGGTCTGGAGGGAACCAGAGGCACAGGCTGTATGATGTCTGTAAAAGTCTCTCTCTCTCTCTCTCTCTCTCACTCTGTGTGTGTGTGTGTGTGTGTGTGTGTGTGTGTGTGTGTGTATACACAGTGCCAAAAGTACCTTTTTTGTGTATGTGTGTGTGTTCCATGCATGTATATGTGCTCTTGTAGTGCTCCATGCACTCAACCTGTGGCAGGGTGTGCTTGCCTATGGTGGTCAGAACAGACACTCTTTAGCTCTTCTGCCCTTTCTTGTTTGGGCTGGAGTTTTTTTACTGATCCTGAAGCTTTGTGTTTTTCATGAACTCTAGCAATTCCTTGGTCTCTGCTCCCCTGTGGGATATGGTTACAATCGTGCATGCCCAATTGTTTGCATGGCTTTTGGAGATCTGAACTCAGGTATTCTCAGGCCCTCATGCTTATGCAGGAAGTGCACTTAACCGCTGAGCTACCTCTCTAGTCCCAAAGTGCCTTCCTTTTTCTTCTTTTTTTATTTTTATTGACAACTTCTTTAATTGCAGACAATATCCCATGTTACTTCCCTCCCTCTCCCCACTTTCCCTTTTGAAACTTCACTCTCCATCATGTCCTCTACCCCTCTCAATCAGTCTGTCTTTTCAGTTTGATGTCATGATCTTTTCCTCTTATTATGATGGTCTGGTGTAGGTAGTGTCAGGCACTGCAAGGTCATGGATATCCAGGCCATTTTGTGTCTGGAGGAGCACATTGTAAGGAGTCCTACCCTTCCTTTGGCTCTTACATTCTTTCCGCCACCTCTTCTGTGATGGACCCTGAGCTTTGGAAGGTGTGTTAGAGATGTTTCAGTGCTGAGCACTCCTCTGTCACTTCTTCTCAGCACCATGGTGCCTTCTGAGTCATCCCAAGGTCACTGCTATCTGGTGTAATCCCAGTTACCTTTTGGGATGGCTTTGGTCTCAGCACCATGGTGCCTTCTGAGTCAACACAAGGTCACCACCATCTGAAAAAAGAAGCTTCTCTAACCAAAAGTGAGAGTAGCATTAATATATGGGTATGAACATTAAGAGAAGTGCTTACTGGGCAGTTTGGTGAGCAGAGTATATAAATTTAGCCAGACACCAGCAGACTTACACCCTTAGGGCTCATGACTACCCCTGTTGTAGGTTTTCAGTATCAGGGATGTATTCCCTCATGGAGCGGGCCTCCAGTCCAATTAGAGAGTGGTTGGTTTCCCAAAGTGCCTTTCTTAAAAGTAAGTTTTAGGGAGGCTGGGGAGATGGGTTAGTGGGTAGGCATGCTTGCAGCACAAATATGAAGACCTAAGAGGGCCTATTCACTCGGAGCTTGATTCCCCAGCACCCAGTTCAGCTGGTCATGGCCATGCACACTTATAATCCCCATCTTGTGAGGACTGGAGATTAGAGACTCAGTGGGGCTCTCTGGTCAGCCTGTCTGATGAGGGAAACAACAGCAGCAGCACCTTCCCTGAGAGATTATCAAGAGAATACACATTTGAGTGAAAAAGAGGAAGACACTGTTCTCTCGCCTTCGCATAATACATGTGGTGCATATGCATCTGCAGATGTGTATATGACATGCATACACACACATACACATGTGTTAAAATGTAAGTTTCATGGGCTGGAGAGATGGCTTAGCAATTAAGGCGCTTGCCTGCAAAGCCTAAGGACCCCAGTTTGATTCTTCAGGTCCCATGTAAGCCAGATGCACAAGGGGGCGCATGCATCTGGGGTTCATTTGCAATGGGCCCTGGCATACCCATTCTTACTCTCCTTCTCTCTTTCCCTCTTTCTGTTGCTAATAAACAAATAAAAAATAAATAAATCTTTTAAAAATGTAGGTTTGAGGGGCTGGAGAGATGGCTGAGTGGTTAAGCACTTGCCTGTGAAGCCTAAGGACCCCGGTTTGAGGCTCGATTCCCCAGTACCCACGTAAGCCAGGCACACAAGGTGGCGCATGCATTTGGAGTTCGTTTGCAGTGGCTGGAGGCCCTGGCATGCCCATTCTCTCTCTCTGCCTTTCTCTGTTGCTCTCAAATAAATAAATACAAATAAACAAAAATAAAATACATGTTTCAGAGCTGGGCATAGTGGCACACACCTGTAATCCACTTTGTATAGGCTGTGTAAGCAAATACCTAAATTAAACCACTGAGCCATCTCCCCAGCTATCATACCTGAAATCCAAAACTTAGAAGGCAAAGGTAGGATTGCTATAAGTTCAAGGCTAGCCTGGTCTACCTAAAAAGTTCCAGGCCAGCTAGGACTACATGGTTAGACCTTGTATCAAAAAAAAAAAAAAAAAAAAAAAAAAAAGTTGGGGCTGGAGAGATGGCTTAGCGGTTAAGACATTTGCCTGCAAAACCAAAGGATCCTGGTTCGACTCCAGTACCCAAGTAAGCCAGATGCACAAGGTGGCACATGCATCTGGAGTTCATTTGCAGTGCCTGGAGGCCTTGGTCCACGTGCATGTGCTCTCTCTCTCTCTCTCAAATAAATAAATAAATAAATAAATAATAAATTTTTTAAAATTTTTTTTTTTTTTTTTTTTTTTTTTTTTTTTTTTTAATGTTTGTGGTTTTTGAGGTAGGGTCTCACTCTAGTCCAGGCTGACCTGGAATTCACTATGTAGTCTCAGGCTGGCCTCGAACTCACAGCGATCCTCCTACCTCTGCCTACTGAGTGCTGGAATTAAAGGTGTGCACCACCATGCCTGGCTTATTTTTTATTTTTAAGTGTGTATTTTCATGTATCTGAGTACAGGCTTACACATGCCATGGCACACATGTGGAGATCAGAGAATAACTTCAGGTCTTTGCCATCCACCCTGTTGAGGCAGGGTCTCTAGTTTCATTGTTCACTGTTTCATTCACCAGGTTAACTGGCCTTCAAGCTTCTGAGTTATTCCTCTTTCTCCATTTTCTTTTCTTTTCTTTTCTTTTTCTTCTTTTTTTTTTTTTTTTCGAGGTAGGGTCTCACTGCAGCCCAGGCTGACCTGGAATTCACTAATTCACTGTGCAGTCTCAGGGTGACCTTGAATTCACAGTAATACTCCTACCTGTGCCTCCTGAGTGCTAGGATTAAAGACGTGCACCACCACCCCGGCTTTAAAAAGTTTTAATGAAATAGAATCTTTTTTTTTTTTTTTTTTTTTTTTTTTTGGCTTTTCGAGGTAGGGTCTCACTCTAGTCCAGGCTGACCTGGAACTCACTATGTACTCTCAGGGTGGTCTTGAACTCACGGTGATCCTCCTACCTCTGCCTCCCAAGTGCTGAGATTAAAGGCGTGCGCCACCATGCCCAGCTTGAAGTAGAATCTTGATAAATAAAAGTCCCCAATCATATGTAGCTCAGTTAGCTTTTCAGAGGGACACAGCTCCTGTGTTGGTTCAGGTGAGTGTGGCTGGCCCCTGCAGCCCTGGGCCTTGTGCTTGCTCCCCATCCGTATTCATGGATCCTCTGTTTGACTTTGAAATCTTCTAATGGACTCTTGCTGAATGCTCTTACTGAACACTGGTTTTGAGAGACTTATCTCTAGTGCATGCAGGTGTTTCTTCATTGTTGTAGGATAGTGCATTATGTAAACATGTCCCTGCTGCTTGGCCTGGTGGGCTCTGGGTAGCTACAGCTGGAGCTACTGTTGATATTTTGTTTCAATGTTTCATGGTGGACACTGCTGTCAAGGCTGTCTCAGTAGAACCAGACAGTAGGTTTGTGCCTGTTCTGCCCTAGCAAAGCTACCAAGCATCTTTCTACCTTGCTGGTGCTGATTAGCACCACCCAGTAGACTAGGAGTGCTCCATGGCTCCACACAGGCCCACCATGGTATCCCCAGTCTCTACTTTCCCATTCTGGTGTATGTTTCTGTGGGATGCTTGATCGCCAGTGGGCCCTGTATAGTATAGTCAGTCACTTACATAGCAGTTGCCAATGAGTAGAGAAACATCACTACCAGCATCTCTACCATCCAGAAGGACAAAGGTCCAATGATATGCTGGACCCAACCCCACGTTATATATTGCATGGGGCAATAACAGTGATAATAGCAATATAATAATAATAATAACAGTGATAATAGCTATCTGGTAACTTCCCTCAGGCTGTGACTTGAGTGAGAGGCGCCTACAAAATTGCCTTGATTTAAACAGAGCAATCCTGATTCCTGATGTGGTGGAGTAGGTTCTGAGCACCAGCAGTATTTATTTTGAATTCTGTGAGTTTGTCTTACACGTGTGAGTCTGAAGGAGGGAAGACATGAAGGCAGGACCTGGGCTCCCCATGGCTACACTTGCTGAGTTGATGGTGGAGGGAGGATGTAAAGAGGACTAGGGAGAGTGGCTATCTCCCTTCTGCTTCAGCAAGCAAGAGGACTTGGGCTGCTAATCTGTGATCACTGTGGCCATGTTCCAATTTGTAGCTGAAGAGTATTCCATTACCAGCAGACCATGTTTCATTTGTCCATTCATTTCTTTCTCTCTTTTTTAAATTATTATATTGATTGAGGGAAGTACAGAACAAAGGGAAGGAAAATGGATATATCCATGTGGCCTGAGAGCCCACATGGTGAACGTGGAAAAACCAGAGAGAGGACAGAAAAGAAAGCACAAAGAGTTCCTGTCATGTGGAGGGCAGGAGAGGGTAACAAGTCCATGTAGAAAGTAGGGGTTGGGGGGCTCCACCCTGTTTCAGCCCTGCCGGGCTGAAATGAGGATGTACTCACCAGAAGTGATGGAGGGACACCAAGAAAAGAGCTGTCCATTCATCTCGTTTATTATTTATTTTAGAGAGGGAGAGACAGAGAGAGAATGAGGAAGAGGCAGAGAGAGAGAGAGAGAGAGCGTGCAAATGGACACTCCAGGGCCTCCAGCCACTGCAGATGAACACCAGACCCACGTGCCACCTGTGCATCCGGCTTACATGGGCCCTAGGGAAGCAAATCTAGGTCCTTAGTCTTCACATGTGCCTTAAGTGCTAAGCCATCTCTCCAGTCCCGTTCATCTCTTGATGGGCTGTTCCTATGTTTCCATGTGCATCAATAAAACTTAGCTAAAACTGCGAATGTGTGTGTGGTTTGTTGTATACTGCTTGTTCTCTCCTGATTGAGGACAGAACCAGCATTTGGTCTTTAAACCCACTGGTGCATGTGTATCACAGCGGCATCAAGTAGAAGTCAATGTTCTAGACCAGAAGAGTTGGTAGCACAGTGACTTTGGCCCTGTTGTGCAGGAGAGAGGATCTGGCTAAAGCTACACACTGCCAGATAGTAGTGAATCTTGGTGTTGCATAATGTTTCTTGGGAAGTCTATTTCTATTCACCCCAGATATGAGAGCAATGGCGGTCAGACCCAGGATTCTACCCAAGTCTAGCTTGGTGGGCCAGTGAGTTTGCTGGAGTTACTTACAATAGCATGGGCAACTTACTGGCAGCTAAACCATTGAGGAGTTGCCCCTCCTCCCCTCCACAACTTAATGTGAAGCACTTGTAAGTAGGGTGGAGGCACTCCCACCTTTTCTGCTATGAGCAGGGTGGGCTGAAGACCTCTCAGCACCTTGAGAATCTGACCTAAAGGGAGCTGGGTGTGGACCCCCTGCTGGGCCCTTCCTGCCTGCGATCATCTTGATGTGTTGGGTGTGAGGCAGGACATAGGAGCTTCTGGCTAGAGTGTGGCAGGTTTGTAGGAAAACTAAGAGTGTGAGGCACGGGGTACAAGTGGCCATCCTCTGACCTTGGTTTCTGTGGGTGCTGAGAGCTGGGCTGAGTTTGGTATGATGGAGAATCTACATCCAAGGTGGCAAGCCAGGCCTGGCTGAGACTTCAGAGACGGGTTATGCGAAACAGGGAGGGGCATGCTCTGGACACCTGATTTTATGTGGGCCACACTGTGACCACACCTGGAGGATCAGGTACTGCCTTTAGAGGATGGGATACTACTAGTCTAGATTCTCTGTCCTGTCAGTTATGTGACCTTGAGCTCAGGATTAGGGTAGAATGTGGTCCTTTGCTCACTGAGTGTCTTGAGCAGCCTGATACTGTGGTGGTACTATGCCGTGCAGTTTGTAAGGTGTAAACATTAGAATAAAGTGAAGTGTGTGCGTGCTGAGAGTTAGGCTCTGTTTGTACCCTCAGCCTGTAGAGCTGTTTGATGCATAGACATTTTCTGTAAATATCACACAGTTGCCCAACGGAGGGGCCTGGTGACGCTGGCTGGCAGCACGCCCTGCGGGAATGCCATTCTGCGCACAGCCCAAATGAGCTGGAAGCTGCAGCGCCTACGACATCACACGTGTGTTCTTTGTGCTATATATAGACTTCTGGATGAGGGGGACATGCTAATTTTTAAAGGCTCCATATTTAGGATTGATGGCAATTGAAAAGCCTGTTTGAGATTCAAATATAAATGGGCTTTTTTGGATGGCTTTATTTTTCTGGAAGGGGATGTGGAACCTTCCTATAGATTTTTTCCCCCTTTTTAATTCCAAACACAGTGGTACTTGCCTGCTGCTGCCAAATCTTTGGTGGGTCATTCAGCCTAAGGATGACCCACTGGGGTTACTGTTGAGGAAGCTGCTGGGAGGTCTGGGCTCAGCTGGCATTTCAGGGGCACTGGAAGCACAGTGGTCTCCTCTGTTCTGTTTTGGCGAAGCCATAGACATGAGTGCACAGGGTCAGTTTTTTAATTAAAACCTTTCCCCTGGATTGTTCTTAGCAGGAATACCTCTGAAACTCGCCAGTATGCATGCTGTTGCCTCCTGTGCCGATGGCATGTACAGTTTGTTTACCATGTGTGCAGAGCATGTGGCTGTGCCAGCCACTCACCCTGGGATGCAAGGCCTACTTCCCAAGAGTAGCTTTCCCATGTGTAGCATGCATAGGCAGGGTCCACATTACAGCATGGTCTGAGCAGCCCCTGCACCATCCTGTGAGCCTGAGGGATGTTACGCTGTGCACCAGGCTATCTCTTCTGAGTCTTGAAACTTGATGTTTGCTGTTTTTACCATGAATTTTGGCAGTGGAATATGTTTACTAAACTTGCTAATTCTTGGAAAAATAGGAGGACAGCAAATAAATTGGTTGACAAATTGAGCATCCCAAACTGTCTTCATGGACCCAATCTAGTGAGATGGATTTATAGAGACTTGGTTTTCTTTGTAAAAGGTGAACGACGTATGACTGAAAAGTGCCCTTGCTAGTAGAATAGAGGGGTGTAGTAAGTTGTAACCCCACCAGGCATTAGAATGAAGTGAGCCCACCCCAAGGACAGTGCCTGAGTACAATGTCTGGGAGAAGGTACTAATCACTTCTGGTTGACTATCCATGCATACGTGTGCTGGCCATTTCCAGTGACATTCAAAGGGATGTTGGCAATGTGAAGGGTATGGTCCAGCATTTGAAAATACCCCTTGCTCTAGGCTGGGCTCCGGGAAGACCCTGGCAGTGAATGCTTCATATGAACATTGAGAAGGACAGCCTGGGGCTAGATGAGCCAGCACCCTTTCCATATGAGATGTGTTGATGCATTTGCCATTTGTGAGATATTTTTGACATGTGTGTATGCATGCTTGTATGTATATGGGTGCACTTGTGTGTGGGGTATATGACTGGAGGCCAGAGGTCAGTCGTGTCTTCTTCAATCATTCTGTACATTATTGAGACCAGGTCTCTTACTGAACCTAGAGCTTATTCAGTTTGGCTATACTAACTAGCCAGTGAGCTCTGGGTATCCTCCTGCTTTTGCCTTCCCAGTAGTGGGAGAACAGGCATGCCACCATGTCTAGCACGTTTATGTGGGTACTGGGGGTCCAAATTCAGGTCCTGATGCTTGTGTGATAAATACTTTACCTACTGAACCATCTCCTAACCTCATTTGTCAGAGTGCTGGGATTACATAAAGGTTTGCACTATCACACCCAGGTATCTTTGTCAGATTTTTATATGAAATCTTGCACCTGGGTTTAGGGAAGCCTATAATAGCATCTATGAAAATAAAGAAATGGATTATTTAAGTGGGCATCATATTGTGTAATTGAGGTTGAAACCACTCTTGGCAACTTGGAATTTCTGGGGTCCTTGTGGGAGCAGTAGAAGGGCCTGTGGGAGTACTACACAGTGCCTGGGGGCACTGATCCTAAGTAGGAGGTGAGGGTTTCCATCCATGAGGTCTCCAGAGCAGGTCATGGTGACCTTGCTGCTTTGCACTGCAGCCTCCCTTGGCTGTTGGTCATTCTAGATCTCCTGGGCTCAGAGCACCCACTCAGGTCTCAATGCAGCCCACAGAATGCACCCTTCCTGAGAGTGTCCCACTTGCCCTCTCCTCCCACCCTGTGTTCCTTCCCTTGTTCTTTATGAGAGTGATGTACAAAAGACAGACAATAATGAAAGAATTCTACCCCTGTTTAGAAGCTTACCTAATGTGTTCTGTAAGCTGCCATTTCACGTACTACCTTATGAGCATTCTGTGACACAAAGTCTCTTAATCTGATTTTTTTAATTGTCAAATTAATAGAATAAAATGCAGTCTCTGCTTTGGTTACTGAGGAAATAGATTATATACATGTTTGTTACTGTTATTTGCTTATATTTTTAAAGGTTTCAATTTTATTTCTTTACCTTCTGAACCATGCCCCTGCCTCTCTTTTGTTTTTTGTTTTTTGTTTTGGTTTTGTGAGGTAAGGTCTCACTCTGGTCCAGGCTGACCTGGAATTAACTATGTAGTCTCAGGGTGGCCTCGAACTCTCAGCAACCTTCCTACCTCTGCCTCCCGAGTGCTGGGATTAAAGGCGTGCGCCACCACACCCAGCCTGTTTTTTGTTTTTTGTTTTTCCAGGTAAGGTCTCACTGTAGCCCAGGCTGACCTGGAATTCGCTTTATTCTCAGGGTGGCCTCGAACTCACAGTGATCCTCCTACCTCTACCTCCCGAGTGCTGGGATTAAAGGCGTGCGCCACCATGCCCAGCCTCATTTTGTGTTTTTAATAGTGTATTTTCAAGTTCTTTATTTTCTGGGATTAGTTCATTATGTTCGACCTAAGAAAGCTTTACACCAGGGTCAGAGATATTTTTCTCCTGTCTTCTTCTAAGTCTCGTTTTGCCATACTAGAATTGACCCAAGCTCTCAGGCATGCTAGGCAAGTGCTCTACCACTGAGCTATACATTCAGTCCTCTAGAAGTCTTACAGTGGCTGGCTAGATGATCAGGATGGCTTTGGTAGCTTTTGGTGATTAACTTTGTAGTTTTGTTGCTATTTTTTATTTTTTTTCATCCCCTTTATTTTAGATCAACAGGAGGTCCTTCGGGTCGAAGTGGACATCGGATGGTGGCCTGGAAGAGACAGCTAATTCTTTTCGGTGGCTTTCATGAGAGTACACGGTTGGTACCAACAGCAGAATAGTGCCTTTTCTGAAACATCATGAGTGGATATTTCATAGGCTGACTGTTCTGACCACACTTAAAACACTGCCCACCTTGTCAGAATAGTACCAGCTTCCTGGGTGCATAACATGGGATAATGGTATGGGGAAATCAAGAGTTTATCTGTGCATTAAGTCAGCATCTACCGTGTGCAGAACAGTGTGTGCAACCAGTACAGTCCCCTTTCCCACTCCCTGCCCTCCACCTGTGAAACTGTAGGTTGTAAGTCATAGTTGTAACTTGCAGCATTAAAATATATATATATATATTATTTATTTATTTGAGAGAGAGAAAGAGAGAGAGAGGGAGGGAAAGAATGGGCACACCAGGGCCTCTAGCCACTCCAGATGCATGCACCCCCCTTGTGCATCTGGTTTATGTGGGTCCTGGAGAATTGAACTGGGATCCTTTGGCTTTTTAGGCAAACGCCTTAACCGCTAAGCCATCTCTCCAGCTCCAACTTGCAGCATTTTAAAATCAGAATCTGTTAATCTTGTTTAAAATGACTTAGAAAGTCCATCACACAGAAAAGTTGATAGGACTATAATAGATGTAGTCACCATCCAAATCAAATTGGTTTGAGTTTTAAATTCCATCTTTCCTTAAGACAGTTGCTACTGATCTTAAATTCAAAATAGAATTTCTTTACTGAAAATCCAGTATGAAACCCAAGGAAACTAATGTTGTACATCTAAAAACTTGGAGTCCCCTGACCTCAATGTGTGTTATGCAAGAGGACCTGTGCGTCTGAGTGGCAGCCAGTGGTTCCCATGGCTTCTTAGCTCTTCTCTAGGCTCCAACCTTCCTCCCTCAGAGTCCCTGTTGTGTGGGAGCAGAGCAGAGGCCACTCTGTACCAGCTCTCCTGCATTCCTAAAGCATTAGGCCTGGGTTTTTCGGGTGCACTATGAGAAGTAATGGTTATGCCCAGCCAGCAGAGATCTCTCCATTGTGGTTTAGCACTTCTTTCTGCATGACTGAAGGCCACTGTCTTGTTTTGTGACAGTCACCCCACAATAGCAAGTCTCCCTGTTTCCTTTTAAGCTCCTCCTGTGTGCCAAGTCCTTTGGCACATGAATGTTTGGGTATCGAGCAGTGTGGGCACTGGCCATGCCTCCCTGCTTTGTTTGGGTTGCCCATGTGAAGGGTCTCCTACTGTCCATGGGTTTTTAAATTTTTAAAAATTTTTTTTATTGACAACTTCTTTAATTGTAAACAATATCCCATGGTACTTCCCTCCCTCCCCCCACTTTCTCCTTTGAAACTCCACTCTCCATCATATCCCCTCCCTCTCTTAATCAGTCTCTCTTTTAATTTTGATGTCATCATCTTTTCCTCTTATTATGATGGTCTTGTGTAGGTAGTGTCCGGCACTGTGAGGTCATGGATATCCAGGCCATTTTGTGTCTGGAAGAGCATGTTGTAAGGAGTCCTACCCTTCCTTTGGCTCTTACATTCTTTCTGCCACCTCTTCCACAATGGACCCTGAGCCTTGCAAGGTGTGTTAGAGATGTTTCAGTGCTGAGCACTCCTCTGTCCCCTCTTCTCAGCACCATGGTGCCTTCTGAGTCACCCCAAGGTCACCACCATCTGAAAAGAGAAGCTTCTCTAACCAAATGTGAGAGTAGCATTAATATATGGTATGGACATTAAGAGAAGTGCTTACTGGGCAGTTTGGTGAGCAGAGTATATACATTTAGCCAGACACCAACAGATGTTACACCCCTAGGGCTCATGACTACCCCTGTTGTAGGTTTTCAGTATCAGGGATGTATTCCCTCCCATGGAGTGGGCCTCCAGTCCAATTAGAGAGTGATTGGTTTCCCCCATAACAGTCATGCCATTATTGTGCACCCATTGGCTCATTTGGCCTGACTGGCCAAATTTAAGGCTTGCACTGTCCACTGTTGAGTATCTTCACTGGTGTTTTCTCTCCCATTGAACTGCATTCAGTGTAGCTTTTTACAGCTTTCTGTCAGCTGGTCCACATGGAGGAGGCTTTCAACTCAGCAGGATTTCTCAGTGACCTTGCAGCCCAAGTATGTGGAGTCTTCAGCAATAGGGTCTTACCATCTGTTCCTGGTGGGACACCAAGGGCCTTGGCAATAGCCTATAATGTTTTGGGGGTATCTGTGACCTCCCTGGCCAACAACTCACTGGAAGGTATCCCATCCCTGGCGCTGAAAATTTTCTAGTGACAATCTATTGCTTCTGAGTGTTCCATTGTCCAGAAAAGTTGGTTTCCATATGATTTATTTATATCCTCTTCCTCTTAGGTTTTGATTATCCCTCCCTCCACTTTTCCTTTACTCAGTCTCTTCCCTGACTTCACTTAGGCCTTTTCACCAGTGTCCCTGGGTTTTGTTGGGTCCTCTGCCTGCTTGCTCATCTTTACCTCTAGTTAGGGGTCTTGCCATGGTTCTTGCCAAGCTGTAAGTGTCTCTACTCTCCTAATTCAGTTAGACCGTCCAGCTCAACATAATTTTTGGGGAGCCTACCATTTTGTCAATGGGGTGAGCAAATAGGCATACCTCTCACATAAAGTACCATGCATCTGTGGGCATCAATTATTTCTAATTTTCAAATATAAATTCAAATGTATTTACAGTTTTTTGCTTGGATATAGACTTTATGCAGATAATTTGATAAAAATGCAAAAAGTTTACCATTAATTTAAGCAGGATGCATGTTAGTAGCCCTGCTGTTTCCTGTCATCTCTGTGATGGCTTGTGTCTTTTCTCCACCCAGAGACTATATCTACTACAATGACGTGTATACCTTCAGCCTGGACACATTCATGTGGAACAAGTTGTCCCCATCAGGTCTTGGGCCCACACCTAGGTCAGGCTGCCTGATGTCTGTCACCCCCCAGGGTGGTATAGCCATCTATGGAGGCTACTCCAAACAGGTAAGATCTAGTGTGTAGGAAATTAGAGGAACTTCTGTTGCTCTTCAGACCACCTATAATGGAAGCTTCCAAAGATGATGTGTTAATATAAGCAACTATTTGCATTGAGTGTGGAGCAGACAGAGGTAGTGTTGATCTGCTCCTTATTGAGCATAAAAAGATGTTAAGGCCTGTTACACTCTGATCCATGCTCCCCCAACATTGGACATTGCTGCCTTGCTGTGTGCACATTTCTGTACTTTGGGAGTCTTAAGCTATAGTCATTATAAATGTCCTATAATATCCCACCAGAGTCCATACTGTGGTTCAGTTCTTCCTTCCACTGACAGACTCGTTTCTCTTTGTGCCTGCAAACAGTGCTGGCAGCAGTGTTCCTAAGCCATTGCACCAGAGTCTCTTGCTGGTTACAGAGTTTTGTGCCTGAGGGTGCTACCCCGTCTCTTGCCCTGCTCTACATTGGCACTTCGCCAGCCTTGATGTTGTGAATCTGAAAGATAGAGATTGGCTCTCATTGAAGGGGTTTTTAGTCCTTTGTATTTTGAAAATTGTCAGCACATCATTCCCCATGTAGATTCTCCCCTTGCTGTCTTACTGTACTCAATCACGTGTCTGTTCATAAAACCATATCTTGTCAATCATCATTGTATAATTCAAAGTGCAGACATCATCAGCCACATATTTGCCACATGCATGTCATCACATAGAAGTTGGTGTTAATTGTAGTGTACTTACACTGCGGTGCACAGTGCTGTATGTACTTCTGGCTGTGACAGTGTGGGAATGTGGCTTGCCTTTCATCTTGCCAAGTTCCTTCTACATAGTTCCTGCTTTGACCATAGAGGTGAGTTCTGTTCTCTGATCCTTCCCTCCATGTTAGTCATGTGTTCTAAAACTTTCAGTTCATTTTTTCAGGATTTTTTTATTTTGTTTTTCGAAGTAGGGTCCCACTCTAGCCCAGGCTGAGCTGGAATTCACTATCTCAGGGTGGCTATGAGCTCACAACGATCCTCCTACCTCTATCTCCCTCTTGCTGGGATTAAAGGTGTGTGCCACCACGCCCAGCTCAGTTCATTTTTTCTTCTTGTTGAGTTCGAGGATTGTGTTTCCATTTATTTGAGTGAGAGAGAGAGAGAAGCAGAGGAGAGGGAGAGAGAATGGGCGTGCCAGGTCTCTAGCCACTGCAAACGAACTCCAGATGCATGCAACCTTGTGTATCTGGCTTACATGTGTACTGGAGAATTAAACTTGGGTCCTTAGGCTTTGTAGGCCAGCACCTTAACTGCTGAGCCTCTCTCCAGTTCTGTTTCCATTTTGTGTTGGTGAGCATCTGTGCTGCTCTAGCTTATGAGGAGTGGAGCTGCAGTGAGCATCTGCATATGGCTTTGGCTATATGGTTTGGTTCTTCTTAGGCAAACATCTGGAGGAGGAAGTAACTGCTGGTCTCTAAGTGGGAGGAGGCTTCCAGAGTAGCTGCACCAGTGCCTGAGAGTTCTGATTGATCCACCTCTTCAGCATGTGCTGCTGTTAGTTTTTATCCTCAGCTCATCTGTGGCTATGTGCTTTTGCACATGGCCTTATTCACACTTGTCTTCACCTGAGCCTATCGCACATTCTGGTTTTGTAGACTACACATGTTGCCAAGTTGTAAGAATGTTCCCTGCCCTTTGCTGGTGTATGTCTCAGTATCCCTTCTTTGTGGTGGAGGTTGCCTGCTCTGTTGCCCTAGTGCTTGTTGAGGAATGGTAGCTTTGTTTGATAAGGTCACGTTTGTTTTGTTTTCCTTTTATGATTTTTGCTCTTGGTAACCTTGTTTGCCTTGACAAATGAGGATTTTCTCTGGAAGCAATAACATTTCAGTCTTCACGCTTACTTCTGACATCAGTCCTGACCAATTTCCATGTGCAACTGCCACTATTGGGCTTCCAGTATTTCTCCTACGTAAGTATGCATTTGTTTATTTTAGCACCCTTCTTTTTTTTCTTCTTTTATTTTTTATTGACAACTTCTTTAATTGTAGACAATATCCCATGGTACTTCCCCTCCTCCCCACTTTCCCCTTTGAAACTCCACTCTCCATCATATCCCCTCCCCCCTCTCAATCAGTCTCTCTTTTCAGTTAGATGTCATGATCTTTTCCTCCTATTAGGATGGTCTTGTGTAGGTAGTGTAGTGTCAGGCACTGTGAGATCATGAATATCCAGGCCATTCTGTGTCTGGAGGAGCATGTTGTAAGGAGCCCTACCCTTCCTTTGGCTCTTACATTCTTTTTGCCACCTCTTCCACAATGGACCCTGAGCCTTGGAAGGTGTGTTAGAGATATTTTGGTGCTAAGCACTCCTCTGTCCCTTCTTCTCAACACCATGGTGCCTTCTGAGCCATCCCAAGGTCACCACCATCTGAAAAGAGAAGCTTCTCTAACCAAAAGTGATAGTAGCATTAATATATGGGTATGGACATTAAGAGAAGTTCTTACTGGGCAGTTTGGTGAGCAGAGTATATACATTTAGCCAGACACCAACAGATGTTACACCCCTAGGGCTCATGACTACCCCTGTTGTAGGTTTTCAGTATCAGGGATGTATTCCCTCCCATGGAGTGGGCCTCCAGTCCAATTAGAGAGTGATTGGTTTCCCCCATAACAGTCATGCCATTATTGTGCACCCATTGGCTCATTTGGCCTGACTGGCCAAATTTAAGGCTTGCACTGTCCACTGTTGAGTATCTTCACTGGTGTTTTCTCTCTCTCCCATTGAACTGCATTCAGTGTAGCTTTTTACAGCTTTCTGTCAGCTGGTCCACATGGAGGAGGCTTTCAACTCAGCAGGATTTCTCAGTGACCTTGCAGCCCAAGTATGTGGAGTCTTCAGCAATAGGGTCTTACCATCTGTGGTGGGACACCAAGGGCCTTGGCAATAGCCTATAATGTTTTGGGGTATCTGTGACCTCCTGGCCAACAACTCACTGGAAGGTATCCCATCCCTGGCGCTGAAAATTTTCTAGTGACAATCTATTGCTTCTGAGTGTTCCATTGTCCAGAAAAGTTGGTTTCCATATGACTTATTTATATCCTCTCAGGTTTTGATTATCCCTCCCTCCACTCTTCCTTTACTCAGTCTCTTCCCTGACTTCACTTAGGCCTTTTCACCAGTGTCCCTGGGTTTTGTTGGGTCCTCTGCCTGCTTGCTCATCTTTACCTCTAGTTAGGGGTCTTGCCATGGTTCTTGCCAAGCTGTGTCTCTACTCTCCTAATTCAGTTAGACCCTCCAGCTCAACATAATTTTTGGGGAGCCTACCATTTTGTCAATGGGGTGAGCAAATAGGCATACCTCTCACATAAAGTACCATGCATCTGTGGGCATCAATTATTTCTAATTTTCAAATATAAATTCAAATGTATTTACAGTTTTTTGCTTGGATATAGACTTTATGCAGATAATTTGATAAAAATGCAAAAAGTTTACCATTAATTTAAGCAGGATGCATGTTAGTAGCCCTGCTGTTTCCTGTCATCTCTGTGATAGCTTGTGTCTTTCTCCACCCAGAGACTATATCTACTACAATGACGTGTATACCTACCTTCAGCCTGGACACATTCATGTGGAACAAGTTGTCCCCATCAGGTCTTGGGCCCACACCTAGGTCAGGCTGCCTGATGTCTGTCACCCCCCAGGGTGGTATAGCCATCTATGGAGGCTACTCCAAACAGGTAAGATCTAGTGTGTAGGAAATTAGAGGAACTTCTGTTGCTCTTCAGACCACCTATAATGGAAGCTTCCAAAGATGATGTGTTAATATAAGCAACTATTTGCATTGAGTGTGGAGCAGACAGAGGTAGTGTTGATCTGCTCCTTATTGAGCATAAAAAGATGTTAAGGCCTGTTACACTCTGATCCATGCTCCCCCAACGTTGGACATTGCTGCCCTGCTGTGTGCACATTTCTGTACTTTGGGAGTCTTAAGCTATAGTCATTATAAATGTCCTATAATATCCCACCAGAGTCCATACTGTGGTTCAGTTCTTCCTTCCACTGACAGACTCGTTTCTCTTTGTGCCTGCAAACAGTGCTGGCAGCAGTGTTCCTAAGCCATTGCACCAGAGTCTCTTGCTGGTTACAGAGTTTTGTGCCTGCGGGTGCTACCCCGTCTCTTGCCCTGCTCTACATTGGCACTTCGCCAGCCTTGATGTGAATCTGAAAGATAGAGATTGGCTCTCATTGAAGGGGTTTTTAGTCCTTTGTATTTTGAAAATTGTCAGCACATCATTCCCCATGTAGATTCTCCCCTTGCTGTCTTACTGTACTCAATCACGTGTCTGTTCATAAAACCATATCTTGTCAATCATCATTGTATAATTCAAAGTGCAGACATCATCAGCCACATATTTGCCACATGCATGTCATCACATAGAAGTTGGTGTTAATTGTAGTGTAGTTACACTGCGGTGCACAGTGCTGTATGTACTTCTGGCTGTGACAGTGTGGGAATGTGGCTTGCCTTTCATCTTGCCAAGTTCCTTCTACATAGTTCCTGCTTTGACCATAGAGGTGAGTTCTGTTCTCTGATCCTTCCCTCCATGTTAGTCATGTGTTCTAAAACTTTCAGTTCATTTTTTCAGGATTTTTTGTTTTGTTTTTTTAGTAGGGTCCCACTCTAGCCCAGGCTGAGCTGGAATTCACTATCTCAGGGTGGCTATGAGCTCACAACGATCCTCCTACCTCTATCTCCCTCTTGCTGGGATTAAAGGTGTGTGCCACCACGCCCAGCTCAGTTCATTTTTTCTTCTTGTTGAGTTCGAGGATTATGTTTCCATTTATTTGAGTGAGAGAGAGAGAAGCAGAGGAGAGGGAGAGAGAATGGGCATGCCAGGTCTCTAGCCACTGCAAACGAACTCCAGATGCATGCAACCTTGTGTATCTGGCTTACATGGGTACTGGAGAATTAAACTTGGGTCCTTAGGCTTTGTAGGCCAGCACCTTAACTGCTGAGCCTCTCTCCAGTTCTGTTTCCATTTTGTGTTGGTGGGCATCTGTGCTGCTCTAGCTTATGAGGAGTGGAGCTGCAGTGAGCATCTGCATATGGCTTTGGCTATATGGTTTGGTTCTTCTTAGGCAAACATCTGGAGGAGGAAGTAACTGCTGGTCTCTAAGTGGGAGGAGGCTTCCAGAGTAGCTGCACCAGTGCCTGAGAGTTCTGATTGATCCACCTCTTCAGCATGTGCTGCTGTTAGTTTTTATCCTCAGCTCATCTGTGGCTATGTGCTTTTGCGCATGGCCTTATTCACACTTGTCTTTACCTGAGCCTATTGCACATTCTGGTTTTGTAGACTACACATGTTGCCAAGTTGTAAGAATGTTCCCTGCCCTTTGCTGGTGTATGTCTCAGTATCCCTTCTTTGTGGTGGAGGTTGCCTGCTCTGTTGCCCTAGTGCTTGTTGAGGAATGGTAGCTTTGTTTGATAAGGTCACATTTGTTTTGTTTTCCTTTTATGATTTTTGCTCTTGGTAACCTTGTTTGCCTTGACAAATGAGGATTTTCTCTGGAAGCAATAACATTACAGTCTTCACGCTTACTTCTGACATCAGTCCTGACCAATTTCCATGTGCAACTGCCACTATTGGGCTTCCAGTATTTCTCCTATGTAAGTATGCATTTGTTTATTCTAGCACCATTCTTTTTTTTCTTCTTTTATTTTTTATTGACAACTTCTTTAATTGTAGACAATATCCCATGGTACTTCCCTCCCTCCCCCCACTTTCTCCTTTGAAACTTCACTCTCCATCATATCCCCTTCCCCTCTCAATCAGTCTCTCTTTTCAGTTTGATGTCATGATCTTTTCCTCCTATTAGGATGGTCTTGTGTAGGTAGTGTCAGGTACTGTGAGGTCATGGATATCCAGGCCATTTTGTGTCTGGAGGAGCATGTTGTAAGGAGTCCTACCCTTCCTTTGGTTCTTACATTCTTTCTGCCACCTCTTCCACAATGGACCCTGAGCCTTGGAAGGTGTGTTAGAGATATTTTGGTGCTAAGCACTCCTCTGTCCCTTCTTCTCAACACCATGGTGCCTTCTGAGTCATCCCAAGGTCACCACCATCTGAAAAGAGAAGCTTCTCTAACCAAAAGTGATAGTAGCATTCATATATGGGTACGGACATTAAGAGAAGTTCTTACTGGGCAGTTTGGTGAGCATAGTATATACATTTAGCCAGACACCAGCAGACATTACACCCCTAGGGCTCATGACTACCCCTGTTGTAGGTTTTCAGTATCAGGGATATATTCCCTCCCATGGAGCGGGCCTCCAGTCCATTTAGAGAGCAGTTGGTTTCCTCCATAACAGACATGCCACTATTGTACCACCACTCTTTGGTTTTTTGAGGTAGGGTCTCACTCTGGCCCAGGCTGACCTGGAATTAACTATGTAGTCTCAGGCTGGCCTTGAACTCACGTTGATCCTCCTACCTCTGCCTCCCAAATGCTGGGATTAAAAGCGTGCGCCACCATGCCCGGCTGCACCACTTTTTTTTTTTTTTTGGTTTTCGAGGTAGGGTCTCACTCTGGTCCAGGCTGACCTGGAATTAGCTATGTAGTCTCAGGGTAACCTCGAACTCACGGCAATCCTCCTACCTCTGCCTCCCGAGTGCTGGGATTAAAGGCGTGCACCACCACGCCCGGCTTGCACCACTCTTTTAAGAGTCTTCTTCATCACTGTACCTGAACAGTGAGCCATGAGCTACACAGTGTAAGGCATCCAGCCTTGAACTTCTTTCTTTATTTATTTATTTATTTATTTATTTATTTATTTATTTATTTATTTATTTGTGGCATTTTGAGATAGGGTCTCACTCTAGCCCAGGCTCACCTGGAATTCACTCTGTATTCTCAGGGTGGCCTTGAACTCATGGTGATCCTCCTACCTCTGCCTCCCGAGTGCTAGGATTAAAGGTGTGCACCACCAAGCCCGGCTCAGCATGAACTTCTTTTTTAAACTTGACAAAGGTTCTATCTGTTATCTGTCCCATAGTGTCTTCATTGTCACCTTCTTTTCCGTGGAACCCAGGGCATTCATTGTGCATGCGAGGCAAGCACTTAACCATTGAGCTACATTCCCAGCCTTCATACTGATTCATGTTTGATGGATTTATAATTTTGGATGGAATTATATTGTCTTGATTTTTTGTGTTTCTTGTATTATAATGTAGAGATCTTTGAATCTTGGGATTAATTTGATGCTTGGGTTTTCTAATTATCTGCAGTATTCTTAGATGTATCAGTCAATCTGATGTTACATACCTTTGGGGTAGGAGCTTAAGGTGCTAAGTGTGTTTTTAAATGATTCTCAGAGTAACTGCAAAAGTGACCCTAGGTGTTGGGTTCTCCTGTTATGTGAGTATTCAAGTAGCTGGATGGAACAAAATACAGGCAAATTCTAAAATTTAGCTGAACAATATACACATTCAATGAAAACCAGCACAGATTACTTATGCAAGAGTAGGTTACGACAAACAGATCCTCTAACAAAGACAAAGCCCCTCAGGATGTGTTGCTCACACCCTTAATCCTCACAACTAGGAGGCTGAGATTTCTGGTCTGTAGAGGTCACAAGGTCAGCTTGTGATCAAGTGAGACCCTGCCCCAACAAACAACAGAAGAGGAGTCAAAGGCACTATAAATCAGGAAGCAACAAATGAGAAGCCCAAAATATAGCTTATTTACAAATGGCAAATCCAACCATCCATCAGATTTAACATGTAATTTACCCTGACATGGAAGGTGCAATTCTTTTTTTTTTTTTTTGTTTTTTTGTTTTTTCGAGGTAGGGTCTCACTCTGGCTCAGGCTGACCTGGAATTCATTATGTAGTCTCAGGGTGGCCTCGAACTCTCAGCGATCCTCCTACCTCTGCCTCCCGAGTGCTGGGATTAAAGGCGTGCGCCACCACGCCCGGCTTGGAAGGTGCAATTCTGAAGCAAGCCTACATACTAGGCTTTTTTGGCGGGTACTGACCTGGTGTAAGCCCAGTTATCTTTTGGGATGGCTTTAGTCTCAGCAATGCTGCGTGCCCGCTTGGATCCCTCTTTGCTGTGCTGTGAGCTCAGGTAAACTGGCTGGGTTGGTGGGTTGCTGCTCTGATAGCCTGTGCCAGGTGCTATGTAGGTGAGCTCCCTTCCCCAGATCTCCAATGCTTGCTGGCACTTGCACTGGCAGTGGGGGGGGAGGGTGGGGGGAAGGCTGTGAATGTTGGCTGAAGTTGTTCTGCTGTCCTTGCAATCCTCTTCTTCATTAGCCACTCTGCTGGTCCCTGTTGTCCTCCCCTTCAGGTCTCTCCAGTTTGTGAGGAGGTCCCTCACCTGGCTTTTTCTGTGGCTCAGGCTGATGCTGTAGCTGCTGCTGCGGTCTCTAGATGCTCTGGGTCTCTCCTACTACGCTGCCTTCTTAACCGGAAGGCTACTCATACATATCACAGATTCATGTTTGTTTTTTTCATATAAATTATAGCATAAGCTTTTCAGTTTCTATTAAAAAAAAAAAAAAAAAAAACCTCCCCATTTCAAGTCTGCTTTGGAATATTGATTAGGATTGTTTAAACCCAGAAGTAAGTATGGGGAGTTTAACATCTTTGAGTCTTCCAACCATTAGATGTGGGCTCCTGAGTTTCCTCTCCATATATTTTGGTGTCTTTACTTTCAGCAGTGTTTCACAGTTCTGAGTGGAGGCCATGGACACCTGTCATTACTTATCGATGCTGTTGTGCGTGGACTGTCTTGAGGTTACACTGTCCAATTACTTGCTACATTTTTTTTATTTTTCGAGGTAGGGTCTCACTCTGGCTCAGGCTGACCTGGAATTCACTATGTAGTCTCAGGGTGGCCTTGAACTCATGGCAAACCTCCCACCTCTGCCTCCCGAGTGCTGGGATTAAAGGCGTGCGCCACCACACACAGCTACTTGCTACATTTTGTTCTCTGTATTTACCTTGTGTTGTGTCTTCTATAGTTTCAGGTTAATTGTGATGAAATGAGCAATCCTAGAATGTGCAGACACACGGTTGTTATTCCTTTCCCCTTTTCTGGCCTGATTGCAGAGGCCGAGCCTGCAGACAACATTGAATAGAGGTGTATGGGACTGCCTCATGGGTGTTCTTTACGGTCTAAGTTCTAGTCTGTTCTACACACTGAGTGCTTTTATCAAGAGTGGCTGTGAAGGACTGGAGAGATGCCTTAGCGGTTAAGGCATTTGCTGGCAAAGCCAAAGAACCCAGGTTCAATTCCCCAGTACCCATGTAAAAGCCAGATGCACGTGGTGACACATGCATCTGGAGTTTGTTTGTAGTGGCTGGAGGCCCTGGCATGCCCATTCTCATTCTCTCTCATATAAATAAATAAATAAATAAATAAATAAATAAATAAATAAATAAATAAATAAATAAATAAATAAAGAAAGAAAGGCTGGAGAGATGGTTTAACAGTTAAAGTGCTGTGCTGCAAAGCCAAGCGACCCAGGTTTGATTCCCCAGAACCCACATAAGCCAGATGTACAAGGTAAATACATGTGTCTGAAGTTGGTTTGCAGCGGCTAGAGCCCTGGTGTGCCCATTCTCTCCCTCTCTCTCAAATAAATAAATAAAGATAAAATATTGAAAGAAAGAAAGAAAGAAAGAAAGAAAGAAAGAAAGAAAGAAAGAGTGTGAAGTTCTGTCAAATGCATTTTCTTTGTTTATTGACACAGTTTTCTCCTTAATTGAGCTTCTCTTGTGAATTGCCTTGATTAATTTCCTACTGGTTAGCCAGCCTTGTATTTTTGGTATGGCCAGCTTAGTCCTGACATGTTGCTCTCATGTGTTCCTGACTCTGTTTTATCTCCTTAGGCATCTTTGTATCTGCACTCATGAAGGCAGTTTGCTCTGTATTCTCATTTTGTGATTTTGTTTTTTCAAGGTAGGTTGTTGCTCTAGCCCAGGCTGACCTAGAATTCACTGTGTTGTCTCAGGTTGCCCTCGAACTCAAAACAATCCTCCTCCCTTGACCTCCTGAGTGCTGGGATTAAAGGTGTGTGTCACCACATCTGGCTTGTGATGTTTTGATAGCTTTTGGAGTTAAGTTCTGCTTGCTGCACAGTACAGGTCGAGGAACATTCCCTCTTCTGTCTGGTGGGAGATTGTGTGACTGTGATGGTGTTCGTTCCTGACATATTGGGTTGGGATTTACCTCAGGGAAACCAGTGGGCCTTACATTGCTTTTTAGTGGGTAGGGCTTTGGTAACAAGTTCTTTTTTTAAAAATATATTTTTTAAATTTTTATTTATTTATTTGAGAGAGGGAAAGAGGCAGAGTTAGATAGAGAGAGAATGGGCACGCCAGGGCTTCCAGCCACTGCAAACGAACTCCAGATGCATGTGCCCCCTTGTGTATCTGGCTTACGTGAGTTCTGGGGAATTGAACCGAGGTCCTTTGGCTTTGCAGGCAAACACCTTAACCGCTAAGCCATCTCTCCAGCCCCAAGTTATTTTTTTTTATTATTTATTTATTTATTTGAGAGAGAGAGAGAGAGAGAGAGAGAGAGAGAGAGAGAATGAGTGCTCCAGAGCTTCTAGTCACTGCAAATAAACTTCAGATACATTCGCTCCCTTGTGCATCTGGCTTATATGGGTCCTGGAGAATCGAACTGGGATCCTTTGGCTTTGCAGGCAAGCTCCTTAACCACTAAGCCATCTCTCCAGCCCCCTCTTTTTTTTATTTTTTGAGGTAGGGTCTCACTCTAGCCCAGGCTGACCTGGAATTCCCTATGTCGTCTCAGGCTGGCCTTGAACTCACAGTGATCCTCCTTTCTCTGCCTACTGAGTGCTGGGATTAAAGGCATGTACCACCACACCTGGCCAACTTCATTTTTAAAATAAATTTATTTGTGTGTGGGGAGGAATGGGTGCATCATCACCTTTACGTGGGTCCTGAGGAATCGAACCTGGGTCCTTTGGCTTTGCTGGCAAGTGCCTTAACCACTAAGCCATTGCTCCAGTTCTAAATTTTGTTTATATTTTAAGGCAGGGTCTCCCTCTAGCCCAGGCTGACCTGGAATTCACTATGTAGTGCCAGGGAGGCCTTGAACCCTTGATCCTCCTACCTCTTGAGTGCAGGGATTAAAGGTGTGTGTCACCACGCCCAGCTCATTTTTCAAATATTTTATTTATTTATTCAAGACAGAGGGGTGGAGAATGGGTATGCCAGGGCCACTTGCCACTGCAAATGAAATCTAGACACATGCGCCACTCTGCATCCAGCTTTATGTGGGCACTGGGGAACTGAACCTGGACCATCAGACCTTGCAGATATGCACCTTTAATTCCTGAGTCATCGCTTCATCCCACGAGTTCATTTTCTTTGTTAGTTACAGGTCTCCTCATCAGATTTTGTGATTCTAGAAATTTGCTTGCTTCATTTTTGTGCTTATATTGGCTGATATAAAGTTGCCATTATGTTCGCTTACTATCATTTTTATGTCGGGACCTGTTCTGATGCCCTTCCTGATGCTGTCTCTGCTTGGTTTTTGTTGTCTTTTTAAAAATTTTGTTTATTTACAAGCAGAGAGAGATAGAAAAGAGACAGAGAGAATAGGCATGCCAGGGCCTCCAGCCATTGCAAACAGACTTCAGATGCATACGCTACTTTGTGCATCTAGCTTTATGTGGGTACTGGGGAATTTGAACTTGAGTAGTTAAGGCTTTGCAGGCAAGGGCCTTAACCACTGAGCCATCTCTCCCAGCCCTCTGCTTGGTTTTTTTCCTTTCTTATTTATTTATTTGAGGGAGAGAGAAAGAGAAAGCGGGAGAATGGGCACACCAGGGCTTTCAGCCACTGCAGACGAACTCCAGATAGATGTGCCACCAGCTTACTTATGTGGGTCCTGGGGAATCAAACCTGGGTCCTTAGGTTTCACAGGCAAGTGCCATAACTGCTAAGCCATTTCTTCAGCCCTCTGCTTGGTTTTCTTAGGGACCCTGAGTTTCAGTCAGTTTTCAGCTTGGGTTTCCAGCTGTTACATGAACATGCAGGTCTGTGCTTTGACTCGACTCTTGCCTTCACTTACTTTGTATTTCCTGTGCTCTTTTTCTAGCTAACTAATTTCTAATACAGCCTTTAAAAAAAAACTTTGTATTGACAGCCTTCATACATACATTGTACCCTTATTGTAATAATATGGCTATTTAAATTTATAATTGTCCCTTTAAAACCAGACTTTGCTGCATTTTACAAATTACATCAGTGAATTCAGACTATTTTTTGAACTTTTGCATTTTTCTTTGATCTGTGGGTTACTCTAGAGTGGATTGTTTCATCTCCAAGTATTTGGGATTATCCTGCATATCTTACTGTGGTTTGAGACCATCATCTGTTTTAACGATATTTCTGCCTCTGTCAGGCATCTTCAGGGCAGTCAGCAGGGTTTGCATCTGCAGTTTTGCTCATGGTTAACTGTACACTCTGAGGTTTTCTCATTTGTGAGCACTTGTGTTTCTTCCTTTCCAGTCCTTGTCCTCACAGCTTACAGGAAGCTGAGTTCTTTTCTCTGTCTTGAGATGGCAAGTCTTCTCTGCACCCTGCAGACGGGTGGCTTTGGGTTCTGGGGCTGGTTTCCTAGCAGAGGCTTCTGAGAGGATAGGTGTGCAGACCCCAGAGTTGACCTTCTGTGAGTTCATGGATGGTGTTTATACTTTGCTTCCTCAAACTGGTGCACTGCCTGCTACAGGTGGGATGTGTCACTGGGTCTACTCTTCTGTAGTTTTTTCCTCCTGTAGGTAGCTTTCTCATAGGAAGACACACTCTTATTTATTCTTCAACACAAAATTGAGTGCATTTCCAATAACATCAAGCCTCATTCAAATGGTCAGAGTCTGGGCAGCATTGTTGTAATATGCATAGTAGTCCCTTTTGGGGGTATAACAAGGTATCAGAGGCTGGGTTTTTAAAACAAGAAGTCAGTGAGGGTACACTTGGCTCACAGATTGATAGTTTGAGAGACTGAAAGTCTATTAGGCCTCATGACAGATGGCATCCCAGTGGCAAAGTACTGTGAGAGGAAGAGCTCAGGTAAGACAGAAGGGAGGGGTCAGTGAAGACAGGTCAAGCTTGCTTTGAAAAAAAATATTTATTTATTTATTTGAGAGAGAGAGAAAAAAAATGAAGCAAATAGAGAATGGGTGCACCAGGGCCTTCAGCCAATGCAAATGAACTCCAGATGCATGCGCCACCTTTTACATCTGGCTTACATGGGTACTAGGGAACTGAACCTGGGTCCTTAGGCTTCATAGGTAAACACTTTAACTGCTAAGCCATCTCTCCAGCCCTTTGCTTTTTTTTTTTTTTTTTTTTTTTTTTGTTTATAGCAACTTGCTTTCATAAATACCCTGCAAGACCAACATTATCCCTTCAAAGAACAGCTCTCCTAGTTACTGCTCACCTCCCATAACTCTCCCTGCAGAGGGATCCAAGTGGTGTCTGCAGAAGCCCTGTCCCAGGAGGCAGAGCCCACCTGCTGCTCCTACATGGTCACATTCTTTCAGACAGCACATATGGAAAGGGGATACACATGACTTCCCGAGGCAGGAGTTCACAGACCTGAACTTGGCTAGATGATAAGATGATACAGGGACAGAGAAGGGACATCTGAGAATAGCGAGGACTTTGGCTGGTGCTCACTGAGCTGTGTTACACACACTGTACCTGTGTAGCATGAGAGCAGCAGTGGCTACATGCAGGAACTCTGTACTCTTGGCTCATTTTTCTTGTGTGATTAAAACCTCTAAAATCAAGTGTAGTGCAAATACACAGAAGAAATTTACACACCTTCACTACTTCCCAGAATGAGCATTTTACCAAGCAGCTGTCTAGGCCCTGGGGTGCTGCATGGTAGGTAAGTGGCCTGTGACCTCAGGGCCACACCTGGCTATTTAGGCAGGGTAACTGAGGACCAGGGTTTTGTTTCACAGCTCTAGAAGGCCTGTAAGTGGTAGTGGCGGACTTCCTTCCAAACAGCACTATGTGGCTGTGTCATCTGAAAGGGACAGCTGGGACAAATGTGAGCTGCAATGAGATGTGGCTGAATTGTGCTGTCTGCTGTATGATGCATACTGGTGCGGTATCAGGAATTCTGTGGCAGAGCACACTAGTGTTCCCGGTGTGACTGGTCATCAATGGTGGACTTTAAAGTTGGCTAACTGTATCCGAGCTCAGTGAACTGAGTCCCTCTGCTGGATACACCTCAGCCTGTGGGCTGAGTGCTGCTGCCATTGCCCTCTTGGTTCTCACACAGCTTCTTTCTTTTTGCAGAGAATCAAGAAAGACGTGGACAGAGGCATCCAGCATTCAGATATGTTCCTCCTGAAGCCTGACGAAGGGGTAGAAGGTACTGCTCTGGCTTCAGTGACCTGTGTATGGCCTGTGAGGCCCTGGGGCAGGCCCCATGGACTGAGGAAAAGCTTATGTTCCCCTCTTGTAGATGTAAGGGCTGCAGTGAGTTCCCTGTGCTATGGGAGTCATGCCACCTTGCCCTGGCCAAGGTACCTTTTCTGAATTATGAGCAGACCTTTAGTAGCCCCTGGCACCCAGCAGGAGCCCAGGACCACTCGGCCACTCACATCACCTTCTACAACTCATGTGTGGCATTTGTCTTGTTTCTGGCTATGGTCTTCATGCTTATAGATAAGATTGGGGTGGCGCTCTGGGCAGCATCACTGTGCATGTGTTCTTGGGACCCCAAGGTATGGGAACCAAGTGTGTCATAGGGTTGTGGGAAATGGGCAGGAAGGGATTGCTGCTTTGCAGTCATTTCTTGACCTTTTAAATAATTGTTGTTGTTGCTCAAGAGTGAGTGAAAGTCATTAGGATGTGGGTTTCTATGGGACTTGGAATCCCATTCCATTACAAACCTGGGAGCACTGCCACATGGGATACAACACTGAGCCCTGGGCCCAAGGTTCACTTTAGTGCCAGGACTGCTGCAGAGTGGGAGCAAGTTCTCCAGCCTGTTGAGGCTTTTCTGCCATAAAGTGAGGAGATGGTGTGCACAGTAACTTGACCTCTCTCCTGCACTGGAATTTAGACTGAGGCCTGTGAAATGATCCAGCCCTGGGTGCTTCTTAGATGGCTGTAGCAGCCTGCACTGGCCAGGGCTGGTAAGGTCATTTGCTGTTGCAGGCAGGAACCCTTTTGCAGGTCCCAGTTTACATAATCAGGAAACGTGAATGTGGAGGTTGAGCTGATTTGGGCAGTATGGCTGGTCCTCTGCTCAGCAATTCAGTCCATGAAAAGGTGGCCCTGCACTGCTGGCTACATGCTCTTGTGTATGGTTCATAGCCAGAGGTGTGGGTCTGGCCCATTCTGTGTTATATGCACAACAGTTACCCTTCTCTGGTCCCTCCCCTCATAGTACCAAACCACATCTGATTTCAGGCCACCTGAATTAGACACCTGCCAAGAAAGCATAACATAGCCTCTCCAGAGGAGAGGCAATGCCAGCCCAAGGGTCCAGGACTGGGTCAGGCTGGCATAAGACAAGCAGGATGAGAGGATGTGGTCTCGTGAGGCTAGGCTGGCCACGGGCTCCTTTGAAGCATATTTTAGCCCAGGATTCTCCCAACAAGGTGGCCCCTCCTGCCAGAGCCACCTGCACGCCTGTCTCTCCTGCCTCACAGGGGAGGGTCTGGGATGCAGGCATTCTCATGCGGTTGAGCATCAACAAGGACAAACCTTGGGGGTGTTGAGTAGCATCTGTTCTTCCTGAAGAGCAACAGAATGAGGCACTTGCTGTTTACATATGGAGTGTCAGTTTTCATGTCTCTTCATCTTCAGGTGGCCAGGATCCTCCATGTGTCCTTGACTGGCTTTACATGTCCCCATGCTTACTCCTTCCTCTGTTGTCTTTGACAGCCAAATGGATGTGGACCCGGATTAACCCTGCAGGGATCAGGCCCACTGCCAGGTCTGGGTTTTCAGTGGCTATGGCCCCAAATCATCAGACACTGATCTTCGGAGGTGTCTGTGATGAGGAGGAGGAAGAGAGCCTGGAGGGCATGTTCTTTAATGACCTGTACTTCTATGATGCTAACAAGAACCGCTGGTTCACAGGACAATTGAAGGTACCTTGGATCTGTTTATTTATTTACTTTAAAATTTTTAATTTTCCACTGTACTTCTCATCATTTACCAGTGGCTACACTTGTGAAAAGAGAATGACTCCCCATTTCCCAGCAACCATTAGCTGTCATTAGCGCATCAGGGAGGGGAGCAGCCTTTCAAGCTCCTCCTCTGTCCGTAACAACATGTTTGTTGGCCCCATCATGTGCAGGTCTCGTGCAGGTAAGTGCAGCTGCTGTGCGTTCATGAGTACAGTGGTCTTATCATGTCTAGACAACTGAGTTCTGCAGCTCTCCTCCTCATCCTCCAGCTCTTTTTTAATTCTCCTCCTCCTCCTTTCTTTCGTTCGCTCTATCTCTCTTTGTGGCAGGTATCATTCTAGCCCAAGCTTACCTGGAATTCACTCTGTAGCCCAGGCTGGCCTTGAACTCACAACTGTCCTCCCACTTCAGCCTGCTGAGTGCTGGGATTAAAGATGTAAGCCACCATACAACCAGCTCTTACATTTTTCCATCCCATCTTCCACAGTGTTTCCTGAGCTTTAGAAGGGATGAATGTATAGATCCTATGTAGGGCTGAGCACTCGTCAGTTACTTAGTTTCAGTACTTGACTAGTTATGATTCTCTACACCAGCTGCCTCCCACTGCCAAAAACAGCATCAAAAATAAAACAACAGCCAGGGGTGGTGGCGCATGCCTTTAATCCCAGCACTCGGGAGGCAGAGGTAGGAGGATTGCTGTGAGTTTGAGGCCACCCTGAGACTACATAGTGAATTCCAGGTCAGCCTGGGCCAGAGTGAGACTCTACCTCGAAAAAAAAAACCAAAAAACCCAACAACCTTTCCTGACCAGTTCTTATAATAGAACTTCTCTGTAGGTATAAAGATAAATATTTAGGAGGCAGATTGACAACACATCCATTTATTAGTATAGTAATGAATGGACAGTAGGTTCTTCCCTAGGGCCTATAGTTACTTCCCCAGCCATGGACTTTTTAAAAGAAATTTTTAATTTTTTTTATTGACAACTTCCATAATTATAGACAATAACCTATGGTAATTCCCTCTTTTCCCCCACTTTCCCCTTTGAAACTTCACTCTCCATCATACCCCTTCCTCCTCTCAATCAGTCTCTTATTTTGATGTCATTATCTTTATTATTATTTTTTTTAATTTATTTGCAAGCAGGGGTGGAGATAGAGAATGTGCACACCAGGGCTTCTAGCCACTGCAAACAAACTCCAGATGCATGCCCCCCCTTGTGCATCTGGCTTACGTGGGTACTGGGGAATCGAACCTGGGTCCTTTGGTTTTGCAGGCAAATGCCTTAACATTTAAGCCATCTCTACAGCCCCTGATGTCATCATCTTTTCCTTCTATTATGATGGTCTTGTGTAGGTAGTGTCAGGCACTTCACGGTCATGTATATCCGGGCCATTTTGTGTCTGGAGGAGCACGTTGTAAGGAGTCTTACCCTTCCTTTGGCCCTGACATTCTTTCCACCACCTCTTCCGCAATGGACCCTGAGCCTTGGAAGGTGTGATAGAGATACTTCAGTGCTGGCACTTCTCTGTCACTTCTTAGTATCTTCTGAGTCATCCCAATGCCACTGCCATTTGAAAAGAGAAGCTTCTCTAACCAAAAGTAAGAGTAGTATTAATATATGAGTGTGAACATTAAGAGAAGTGCTTACCAGGCAGTTTGGTGAGCAGAGTATTTACATTTGGCCAGACACCAGCAGACATTACATCCCTAGGGCTCATGACTACCCCTGTCGTAGGTTTTCAGTATCAGGGATGTATTCCCTCCCATGGAGCAGGCCTCCAGTCCAATTAGAGAGCAGTTGGTTTCCCCCATAACAGACATGCCACTATTGCACCCATTGGCTCATTTAGCCTGGCTGCCCAAATTTAAGGCTTGCATTGTTCACTGTTGTTTATCTCCATTGGTAGTTTCTCTCCCTCCCATTGAAATGCATGCAATGTAGCTTTTTCCAACTTTCTGTCAGCTAGTCTACATGGAGGAGGTTTTCAGCTCAGCTCCAACAGGATTTCTCAGTGACCTTGCAGCCCAAGTATGTGGAATCTTTAGCAATAGGGTCTTACCATCTATTTCTGGTGGGAAACCAAGGGCCTCAGCAGTGCCCAGCCATGGACTTTTGATCTGTTTTTCAGTATCAGGCATGAGTTCCTTCCTGTGGAGTGGGCCTCAGATCCTGTTAGAGAGTGGTTGGTGACCCCTAATAATCAGGGCCACTATTGCATCCAAGCGCATGTCTTATCTGGCGGGTTAGTATTGTAGGTAATATTGGTAATGACTTTTGTCTGCCAGCCACCTGCATAGCACCTTCCAATACTGAAAACTAGTGAGCAGGAAGGAAGTTTCTGCTTCAGCTCCAACTTAATTTCTGTACACCCAGCACACAATGGGTGTGGTAACTGAGCTCTTGAGAGTCTTCTGCATCAACTGGTTGGAATGGGACTCTGGTGGCCCTACCCCATGTGCCTTAATTTTTTTTTTTTTTTTGAGAAAGAGAGGAAGAGGAAGAGAGAGAGAATGGGCACACCAGCAACCTCTCAGCCACTGTGAACATATTCCAGATGTGTGCACCCCTTGTGGGCAAGCTCAACATTGTGCACTTATGTCACTTGTGTGTCTGGCTAAACGTGGGGCCTGGAGATCAAATATGGGTTCTTAGTCTTGGCAGGCAGGCACCTTAACTGCTAAGCCATCTCTCCAGCCTGTGCCCTAATTCTTTTTTTTTTTTTTTTTTTTCTGAGACAGTCAGAGAAAGAGAGGGGGACAGATAGAGAATGGGCACGCCAACAGCCTCTCAGCCGCTATGAACGAACTCCAGACGTGTGCGCCCCCTTGTGGCCAGGTGTGGCATTTTGCCCTTGCATCACTTTGCGTCTGGCTAAACATGGGACCTGGAGAATCGAACATGGCGGGCATTCTTAGGCTTAGCAGGCAGGCGCCTTTACTGCTAAGCTATCTCTCCATCCCCCGTGCCCTAATTCTTAATGGAACCCCCTCTACACTCTTTGCCCTTTGTCTCATGTCCCTTGGCTTCTGCTGACTGTTAGCTAACACTGACTGGCAGTCCCCTGGACCAGGACCAAGGAACCCAAAGTACCTAGGCTACTGTATGACAAGTGTGTGTCTGAGGTGCTCTGCAGCTAGTCTATTCCTTAAGCTTGTCTTTGGTTTTCTGTTACTCTCTACTGTCAGTATAGCTTCTGCCCAGGACTTGCCAGCACAGCCTGGATAACAAGCAAGTCCCAGGAAGCTCCTCCACCCCCAGCAGCCTCGATAATGCACATGTGCAGCAGATCTGCCGCTCCGGGGATGCCCACCAAACAAGAGGCTCCAGTGCCTATTGCTGACTTGGCTCCTTTGGGTATTTGGTAGAAACCAATGCTGGACACACACACCTCTGCCATGGAGCAGAGCTGTACAGGGTCTCCTCTGGCTTTCCGAAAACATAGAACCCAGCAGATCAGTCAGTGTCCCAGTTCTCAAACTGCTTGGTCTCAGGATCCTGTGCTGCTCTTCAGGAACTGTTCTTGAGTTCCCTGTGCAGTCACAGTACAATTGCATCTTACTGGAACAGGGAGCTGAGCAGTGTTGCCTGGAGGTAGTGGTAGCTAGAACACTTGAGCATTCTACCGTAAATGACCACATGACAGAGACTACAATGGAAGTGCCCAGCCATACCCTTTGGGGTGGCCAGGGAGACGAGGCAGATGGCTTCCTCCAGGAAGGCACTCACCTGTAGTTAGTTATCAGCCCACTTTGAAGTGCTGGTAATTGGGGTTCTCCTCACAGGCATCACCCTTATACTGCTGACCTGCTTGTCCTTTTGTTGGCTGAGGATAGGAGTCATGAAACCATAGGCTTCTGCACCCTTTTGTGAATAGACAGTCATGTGGATAGGATTTCCCAAGACAAGCCTCAGGCACGTGCTGTGTGCATGTTAGCCAGGCCTAGTCCTGCCGAGGGGCTGCCCAGTGAGTGAGGAGGTCAGGTGAAGGTTAGAGGTGCATTCCTGCCAGCCTGCTGCTCCTACTATGTGGAGGAGTATGTTCTCAGTCCTGCATTCTTGTGTCTGCAAATCCATGGCCAGCATGTTTGAGGGAGGGAGCTCCCCTGCCCTACTGTGCAGCTTGAAATCGTTGTATTGACAGGGCCCCAAGTCAGAGAAGAAGAAACGGAGGCGGGGCAAAACAGAGGAGCCTGAAGGTGCCAATGAGCAGGACTGTGAGGAGGCTGGTGCCCCAGAGCCCCTGGAAGTGGTCAAAGAGGTGGTGGCTGAAGACGGAACTGTGGTCACCATCAAACAAGTGCTTGTTGCCCCTAAACTGGCTGGACGGACCCCACCTGAGGATGAAGGCAGTGCTGTGGAAGCCAGTGGCCCCGAGGTGGAGCCATGTCCACGTTCTAGCGCTATGCTGGCTGTCAAACATGGGCTGCTCTATGTCTATGGTGGCATGTTTGAAGCCGGTGACCGCCAGGTGACCCTCAGTGACCTGTACTGCCTTGACCTCCACAGGATGGAAGAGTGGAAGGTCCTGGTGGAGATGGATCCAAGTAAGCTGGGTGGGGATGAGCCCCCTTCATGCTGAATTGAGAGTCTCATGGTATCAATCTGACCTTCTGAAAGTCTCTTCCTTGCCTCGCAGGGAATCCTGCTCTCACCTTTGAGCTAGGTTTACCCAGAGTAGGATCTGGGGATAGAGTGGGGGCTCCCTCGCACACTCCCAAGCCCAGGTGCTGGTGGGAGCAAAGTGTGTAACAGCACCTGCAGAAGGCCTGCTGCATGCCTCGTGTCTTCCTGGGTGTTCCTGTAGGTAGTGTAGACCAGGTAGTACTTAACCTGCCCTGGCATCCAGGGCTCCAGGTGGATCCTGAAGCCTTGTCCCGTCACCATCTTTGTTCCTTGCATCCTCATTTTACCCCGGACTGCTAGTTGACCCAAGGTATTGAGACTAAAATCAAACCTGCATGTCTAGGAAGGGCACCAGCCATAGGTGCAGGGTCTGCCTCTGTCCTCTGGAACAACTCTGCAGAGTACTCTGAGGAGCCTTCTCAGTTGCCCACAACCAGGGGGAAATACGGCTGGAGTTTGTGCCCACCTCTATCTCATTCCCATTTGCTCGAAGGCCTGGGAGACACAGGCTGCTCTGTCAGTTCTGGATTTCAGGGCAGGCAGGTTGGGGTTCTTGTTCTAGTCACTAAGAAGAGGTTCTCTGAGGTGGAGCCAGCTCCTTCAGTGTGTGTCCCCCTGGCTCCCAGGCTGCAGCCAGAACCTCACATTGGTTTTGCTTTTGCAGAAACGCAGGAGTGGCTGGAGGAGACGGACTCGGAAGAGGACAGCAGCTCTAATGAGGGTGCAGAGGGGGGAGAGGAGGACCAAGAGGAGGACAGCAGGGAGGAGAGTAGTGAGGAAGAAGGTGAGAGCCTCGTTGATATGTGACTATTGAGTGCATATGCATCCGGGGCATCCTGTTGTTGACAGTGCTCATGTCAGGTGGGCCTGGGCAGCTTGCTGTCCCTTGGAGGACTGTGTGATCTCTCTAGAGGCCTTCTGTGAGCTGTCTCAGCTGAGCCTGTCTCTCTCAATCCCCTTCTCCTTGGAAAGATCCACAGCACCCGGAGGTGGCACCTAGTGAACAGTATGCAGACTACCTGACTCGGACTGAGCAGCACTGGCTGAAGCTCGCTCGGGACCACGTAGGGACGGATGTGAAGGAGAAGAGAGTGCTGAAGGTCGCCCAGGCCATGGCAAAAACATTCTTTGATGATTCGGTTTAAGATGCTGCCCAGGCCAAACATTAGCTTGAGCAGCAGGGCATTGACCCTCAGCACCACTGTGTGTTCTCACTAAATAAACTAGATGTGATGAGGCCCCTGCGGAAATCGTCTTCTATGCAACCTCAAGTGTCAGCAGTCTGGAAAGGGTATCTTCTGCCTCCTCAGTAGCCAAGCCTTGGAGCAGCCCCTGTCCACTCTAGGGCCAGAGGAGGATTTGAGGAACCCAACAAAGCATTCTGTCCTAATAAAATCAGTCTATGTGCTCTGCGAGGGTTTTCCCTTCAGTGAAACAAGTAGGTGAGTATACATCAAATTGGAGGTCTTCTGAGGCTAACGGTCACCTAAGCAGCTGTGGTGTGCTTGCACCTGTCACTGTCTGTCAGCTTCTCTGTTGCCTGGTTTTGTGCCATGGGTCTCACAATAGAACATTGTGGATCTTGAGTGTGTCTGCCTGCTCCATCAAAGTCTTGATGGGGAAGTGATGGAGCCATCCCTTCTTCTTTCCTTTTTGGGTGTGGGACTGCTGTCTGCAAAATGCCAGGAGTCTAGAGGGCAAGAAGCTACCCCCTCATGGCATCAGCCCAATGCCACCTGGCCCACCTGTTGCTATGGAGTGTGGTGCTGCCCCACCATGGTGCCTGTTCCATGGGGAATGCCAGAAGATCCATTTTTATTTACATAGTTGCCTCCAAAAATTGGGTTTGGCATGATGCAGGTTTAGTTTTTCCCTTTCAAGAGAGTATAGGATCTGTGGGTTGGTGCAGTGTAGCCACACACACCCCCAAGTCCCCTTCCATTGCTCAAGAGCTTACAGGCCAGGATTTTTGGCAGGGCAGGCTTGGACCCTGTGAGAGTTCTGGTGGGAAAAGGTAAAGACCACCTTGGCTTCAGCCAAGCTCCCAGTTCCCAACACTCATCTTCCCTTAGCACTGGGTCGGCCCCAAGAAAAATAGTGCCTTCTCAGGACAGAAGCTGCAAGGGTGCAGGCTGGTGTCCATAGATGCACATGCTACATTCCACGGGCTGCTGCCAGCTGTGAGCAAGGCTAAAGCAGCTTGACCTCCACTCCCACCACAGCTGATGTGACCAGGTACATAGACCTTTCACAAGATTTGAGAGCTAATCAAAGATGGAGAGGCTTCAACTGGGCTGCAGCTCAGCAATAGAGCACTTTGTTAGCATGTGCAAAGCCCTGGGTTCCATCTCCAACACCATGGAAAAAAAGAGAGATGGGAAGGGTCTAGGGACTCTGAGGAAGCTGGCCCCTTCCCATCCCCCAGTGAGGAATACCTGCTGCTGGCCACATTCACAGGGATGCATGCCTCCAGCAAGGCAGCTAAGCCAGTGGGCATGTCCCAAGAGGTTGAAGGGGTTGGTCTGGCTAGTGTTTGGGTTTGTGAAGAGGAGGAGGAGAAGAGGTGCTCTTGTCTTCTGTGCAGGACACACGGTTCTTTCCTACCTCTCTAAGCTGAGTCAGATGGAAGAGCCTGGCTGGCAGGACTGAGGTGTCAGGGTGGAGGAAGGTCTCTGCCCTGCTGCTCTGGGGAAGAATAGAGAAGCCCACTGGCCCTGTGCATTTGTCTCTTGGGGACCATTTTTCTCTCAGAGGAGCTGATAACTTGATGGGCTTTGAAGGAAGAACATATTTTTGTCAGTCAAGCTGAAGAAATGCAACCCTATTTCTCAGCACTTGGGAGGCTGAGGCCAGAGAATCAAAAGTTCCAGGCCAACCTGGACTCCAAAATAAATAACATTTTAAAAAATACAAAAGCCTTAACGTATAAACTTGTACAAAGACATTTCCTTTCCTGTCCTGAGACTGCTATTGAATCCACTAGGTATTTCTAGAAGAAAGTGCCAAGGTGTGCAGGTACAAGAAAGCACACCATAAGTGTGGGGCAGTGGGGAGGAAAGGGTGTAACCCAGCCAGGGTGGGCCTGAGCTTGGCTGTGTTCACTGATTAGGACAGAATTTGGGCCTGTGCACCGCAGGCTTGCGCGGCGCACTGTCAACTTCTGGTGACAGTGAAGGAGCCACAGTGGAGAGTATTGCTCCCTTCCGTCTAAACAGTCCTTGATGGCCTGTCCCTTTCCGACTCCCCCAACACTGCCTGGAGTGGACAGATGCCCACGTGAGGAACTTGAGCTCGTATACTTGCCAACAGTCCGCTACTCCCAAGCAGGCTTTTGGGGGGTTTAGGTACAAGTCTTGTTATTTATTCTCCCCTCTTCCCCAGGAGCAGCTGACTGGCAGTCTAGGTCCCACTGGGCTAGTTGAGACCCTGGATCTCCTGGGGTTGGGTAAAGTCAAAGTGAAGAGAACCACCAGGTAAGCCTGGAAATAGTCACCACTGGAAGTGTGACTTCTTTTTTGGAAGTCATAAAACTTTATATATATATACATACATACATACATATACATATATATACTGCATACTATATGTCTGAGCTTGTTACCATGGAAACCACTCCTTGGAATTATGCCAACTTTTTTTTACTGCATGAAGTGGTCTCATTTTTTAAAAATTTTAGTTACTACTGGTAGAATCAGTGTCTAGGTGAACAGTAGAAGCAAACACTCGAAGCCTTCTTATGAGTACAGGAGCTAGCTGTAGTGAGATGCTGGTAACTCAGCACACCTTTCTGTGGAGATGGGGACCTCTGTTCGCTCGTGTGAGTGATCGACCTCCATCCAGCTCCAGGGAAGTTGGTGTCAGTCTGCCATCTGTCATTTTGGTCCATGTGTGCAGAAGGATCTAGAAACTGCTGCTTTTGGGTAGTTTAAAATGAGCTGTGGGCAGGTTTCCTGGCCCAGATGACTCCCCAGTAGGCTATCACTCCTATTTCACCAGAATGCTTCAGTATGCCTGGCCACTGAGGGTCTAACCCCATGTCCTTCAAGACACAAGCAGCTCCAAGAGAAGCCCAGGCAGCAACAAGCATAGCAGGTGGCCTGGGCTTCCTGTCACACTCTAGGGGCTTGAGAAGACCAGACGTGCTGTTATACTGGGAGAGATGGAGTGACAGCCTCAGGACAGGAAGGAGGCTCTAAGTAGACTGCACCATCCCTGACTCCTGCCCACAGGTGGTGTGTGCTGAGTGCCTCCCAGTACAGGACACTGGCGCGTCTGTGGACCCTCGACTCTTGGGTGAAGGCTGCTAATGATAGGGACGTGCTTGGGGCAGGCAGTGTACTAAGAGCAGCAGACAGTGGGGGTGTGGCTATCGGGAATTGGCATTGCCCACTTTGTGTCAACAGGAGCTCCCAGGCAACCTGGCTTAGAATGAGACAAAAGAAGCTTCCCGCTGTTTCAAATGAGGTTTATTACTAAAAGCAGTTTTTAATCTTGATGTCTCTTCCTTTCAGGTGTGAAATATATAGTAATGGTATGATTTAAATAATTACATTCAGTAGAGGTGCTTTTGTTTCCACTTGTGACTAACCAAGCTGCTTTCAACTAAAAGAAAACAGGCCAAGACAACAACAGCCACTATGTCAGTAAGAAGAAGTTGACATTCCCTCCTTGTCTGCAAAGCAGTCAGTTGCATTGCATTAACAAACAGTTTGCATGCACCAGGAAAAGAAATTGGAGAAAGGAAAAGCTGATAAAGACTGTTTGGGGCAGAATCACAGAGAGGCATCTATACCAGTGTTGCTGGCTTCATGGCTGGAATGAGGGCCTGTGGCCAAGTGAGGCTCACTACATGGTGTCCTCAGTCCAGCTGCCTAGGTGGGTTTTTTTTTTTTTTTGAATGGCCAGGGATACAGATGAGAGGGGAGCCACTAGAGCATTAGGAGTGGGTTTGGAAGGGAGGATGTGCAGCAGAGCAGGGCCAGGCACACCAGCCGGGAGAGCCACTAAGCATGAGGCGGTGCTGCAAGTAGACGATTCCAGGTTAGGCACCAGCAGCTGTTGCTGCCCTGTGCAGCGGTGCTCAGAAGGCAGGTCTCAGGGTCATCATAGTGAGGAGCAGCGGCTGCCAGGCACTGGCACTGAGCCTCATGAACAGGGATGGTGACCTGGGTGCCACCCTGCTCCACCGCCACTGCACCCTCAGCCATCTCCCTCCAGCCTCAGACTCCAGATGTCTGCAGAAGCCATTTGTTGGAGGGGAGTTGGTGGGATAGTGAATTCCCTATTTGAACTGGACAACGGTTTGCAGAGGGAGAGAAACCCTTGGGTGTGAGCGCCTTTGTTGGGTGAGATTGAACACAGAATTCCAGGGCCTACACTTGGATTCTTTGGGCAGGGAAAGTTGCAACGTGAAGGCTGCTCTGCTTTTAGCATAGCCATCTTAGTGCAGGCTCCCCCATCGCCCTTTGGGAAGCTAGTCCAGTTCTGGGCTTGCCCTCATAGGCAAGGCAAGGTCACCAGGTGGGCAGAAAGCAGCATGCTAGCAGGTGCTGTCGGCAGGGAAGGGGACCAGCATCCGGTTGAGACCTTGACTACAACTGGGTCAGGAAGGAAAGAGGGCAGGACATGCACTGTAAGGACACAACATAGCAGCCATGAGCACGGACCAGAATGTTCAGCAAAATGCGGGTCCGGGAGACATCCTGTAAGGTGGAGCATTTGCATCGTAACCAGTGGTGGATGGGAAGGCCAGCCTACAAGTGAGGTAGATGTGAGGTTGCTGCCTTGCCCACTCTACCATCTCTTTAACCTTTGACCTGGAGCCCCAACAGCCCCAATTCTTGAGTGAGCTCACTCCTCACTCGATGTAACTGCCAGTATGTCTTGGAGGCTTACAAGTGAACTATGCAAAGTGAGGTGGCCCCACTCTTCTCGTAGGCATTACAGGGTCTCCCAAAACAGCATGCTAGATTGTAATCTCCAGGGAATCACTCCTGCTGCCCTTCTGGTCACACAGGGCCTGCATCTCCAGGTGCCAATGCCTTGTCCAGCTCAAGAAGGAGGGAGGACCAGCTAGTGGCCACCACAGGAGCTTGGCTCTGCAGGCATTTTTCTGCCTTTCAAACACCGGAGTCCACACGGCAAGAACAGCTCAGCTGGTTTTTTTTGTCTAAACAAAGGCAACTGTACTTTTTCTTGCTTCTTTTAAGGCTGAATTACAGTAGTTTTTGGCACTTGGGGACAGATCATCTTTGCTTACTGGCTGCATTGCCTGCCCAGCAGCTAGGCCTCAGCAAGACAGCAGAGCTCACCAGATCTCAGAGCTGACTACACTCCCATCTTCTGACTCTTGATCTTGTTAAGTACAGGAGGTCAGTTCTTGTCCTATACCAGGTTCCTGATAGCATGCACAAGTCACCGCTGTGGGCATCTAGTATCAGGAAATGCAGTAGTAACACAGCTATTCATGTCACGTGACTGTGGGAAGGTCAGGGATCCATGTCCTTAGCTGTGGAGACAGATGTTTGAAATCTAGTAGCCACCCTCATGCTGAAGAGTTCGCAAAGCTGAGCTTAACCTGGAAGAGAAAGCTGTCCCTTCAGCCATCATCTGATGTTACCGCACAGTGAACGAGCCTTTGGAGCGGGACGGGGAGTGTGGCATGGCTCTGGAGCAACCCAGCTGCTGGCACTGCCAACTTCTGAGCTCCCTGCAGCCTGTGGGGCCTGGCAGGAACAGCCCTCCTTGGGAGAATCATACAGATGCCCATTCATGAGGGCAGCCAGGACCTAAAGCACAAAACCCAAATCTCTCTGGTGTTCCCTCAAGTGCTTGTCCACTAGATGTCCATAGCTTGGCACTCCGTGACTGACTTTCAGTCTGCATGGAAAGTGGCCCTGTGGTAAGCGGGAGCAACAAGAACAGGGACATGTGGCTGGCCTCTCAGCCCAGCTCTGGTTCTTGGGCTTAGCATGGGTGGGAGAGCCTGTTGTTCCATGATGTGTAGGGCCGTGCTCGCCATGTAGGAGAGCAAGCCCACCTTCTGTGCACTTATTCTCCCTCCAACCATCTGGGCACGGGCATCACATTTGTCTACTGATCACTGTCGTCTATTGGTATCCTGTGCTCTGTGCTTTACCCCTGGTCTGTATTGGGAATCCTGTGTGCTCATGGTCACAACAGTTAGAATCCAGAAGGTAAGAACCATTCAGGTGCCTGTCATCCAAGCACTTCAGATGCACTAACTTCAAAAGGCACAAGTCTGTCCAGTGTGCCGGGCTCCTCAAAGCCTGATGAGCAGCACAGTGGGTTGCAGATAGCGAGGTTTCATCCACCTCCTGCAGTGTTGGGGAGAGGACACCTGGGTAGTGAGCCGCTGCCCTGCCCTACCCTGTGGCGCTGGGTCAGTTTCTCTCAGATTCTCTGCACCTCTTGTTTTCTCATCTTCTGCGCAGAAGCAGCTTTTGGGGGAAGAAGTGGGTCTTCTGAGGTTGCTCTGGGTCTTAATTAAAACTCAACACATGCTGTGTAGCCCGGAAGCCAGCGCGACACCATTCTGCTGTGACCGCTGCTGTCCTTGTCCTGCCTCACCACACTGCATCCATTAGGCTTTCAGGGAGAAGGCGGGGTTCAGCACAGGTTGGGGAGCCACGGCCCCAGGGCTGCAGCAAGTTTCCTCCTTCCATCTGCGCTGTGTGGAAACCAGCCAAAGGTTAGCTTGCTAGAACCCCCAGACCCAGTGAGTCTCAGTCTCCATTGAAGCCACTGGGATCCTGTCCTGGTCACAGGCTGTCCTGTCCTGTAGGCTGCCAACATAAGACAGGCCATGGCTTCAGTTCCATGGACACATCCCAGTGCTGTCATCTGTGAGAGCCACCTAGGCATGACACCACTGGCTTCCACTTGGTGAGAGGCACGTCTGTGCCGTGCTCTGCGTGTGAGCATGCTGCCTGCGGTGGGTAGGCGCCCTCTTGTCACTAACTTCCTGGAATGTACACAGGAAGCCCCTTGTCTTTGCAGAGTTGTAGACAGAAGTACAAACCACACATCCCAATACGGACGATTCTCAGAGCTGCAAAGAGCAGGAATCTTTATTTGGTTCACTTCAGATCTGCAGCAACCACTTGACATTAAAAAAGAGGAACGCAAAAGTCAGCTGTACAAAAGAGGAACCCTTAGAAACAATCATCAGAGATGCATGGTGTCACCTCCCTCCCATGACCCCCAAACCGAACCAGCCTGGGAGAAGGGACGGGCAGTGGGTGGATAACGGAAACAATAAAACTGAGTGTAGCTGGAACATGCTCTAATCTGTAGTTTATTTCTGGTTAAAAATATAGCAATCCAGTGCAGTGTAGTAAAGAAATCTGCTCGAAAGGTAGCAGAGAAACAGCTGAACATAAGCAAAGCAAGGCAGAGTCCATAAGACAGACGGGCTGCACCCAAGAAGACTGATGGAGCCATGGGAGGGCCCAGGCGCACGCGGGCTCCCGCACACATGGACGCGCCGGGACCACGGGCACCAGACGTGCTGGCATCCCTTGTTCATTTGTTTGGATGAGGGAACAACCCTGGTAGAGAAGGCAGAGACATGAGGAACCTGTTTTGTTTGACTGAAACAAGTTACATTGTACATCCGGGGAGGTGTTGGATATGCAACAATTTCCAGGAAATTCAAGCCACTGGGTTTCAACGACATTCCTGTCCCGGGACCAGACCTGCTCTGGAGGGAATATGCATATCTGTCAGGGGAAGTTGAGGCAGGCACAGTGCAATGATGTGAGACCCCGTGGAGGTCAGTAAGAGGTGACGTCCTCCATGGGGCGTCACGGCCAGGGACACGGAAGCCTGAATATACATCCTGCATACTGAGTGCAAAAACGCCACATGCTCAGATCCCAGGCGTGCTGTCAGGCTGTCCGGGGCATGTGGACCACAGCCTCTCGGCGTCAGGGCATGGAAGCACCTGGCCGGATAGGGCTTGGCCCTGGACATCCATAGCACGTTGTCCCTGGATCTGGAGGGAGGATGGCTGGACAGTGCAAACAATGAGGGGCTGAGGACAGTGTGGAGGGTGGTGGTGGGATAAGGACTTTGCATTAAGACTTGGTGTGGGGAGGTGGCCTCCAGAGGAGGGCCGTGGGGCAGTGCCAAGAAGAGGAGGGGGTCGTGGTCTGGTTCCTGGGGAGAAGAGAGGGTCTCTCCTCCCGCAAGTATGCAGCACAGATTCAAAGTACAAAAAGGCCTGGGAAGCCCTGTCCCTGGGCCTCATGCCCACACTGTCACCAGCTATTCCAGACAGGCAGAGCCGCCTGCCTTCCATGACTGCGCTACTTAGCTGCCCTCCCCCTGGCTTGGCTGGCTGGCTGGGGACCCTGTCACAGGGTGCCACAGCCACTCTCCACACCCCAACAGGAAGTGTGAAGGTGCTGATTTGCTTTGCCGCTGGCTTGCCGGGACCCCTTCTCTTTTCCACACCAAGCTGGAGGGTCGGCGTGCTGGCCTCCTTCTGCCATGCCACACACAGCATAGTGTTAAACAAGCAAAGAATTTTGGCTAAAATCCAAAAAACATTACCCAGAAAAAAAGGCAAACTGTGAGTGATACCCAATCATGTTGTTCTTCTGTGGAAAGACTTGGGAGTTGTGGGGCTGTCCGAGTCGGGAATCTTTCCCATGTCGTCACACTTTTAACGTCCCCTTTTTATACACTGTTGCTTCTCCGATCTTGACAATCTCATCAGATGAAAAAGTTAATAAACAAAATGGCGACTCCAATGTTAAGCAGGATCACCATGACGACCAAAATGGGAGCTGAGCCCTGGAACAGACAGAAGAGAGGTGAGGTGACACCCTGAGCCCCCACCTGGTGCCAGTGCAGACTGAAGCAAGACCTTAGGCATGGCTGAGGCTAGATGCCAGAGCCTTCACAGTTGGCACTGTAGGGGATTGTGTGCCCAAATTGCAGATGGTGGGGTTTTGTGGCTTAGGAACTCCACGCTGGCTCCCTGGTAACCCTTTGAAAGAACCACAGCCTCCAGCTTGGTGAGACCGGGGTGGCAAGGCATCAGGACTAGAACCTTACACACACAAATGTCATATCCCTTGTGGTCCACCAAGAGTAGCCCTTTGAAGAATACCTTCCCGTAAACCAAACACCTACCCCCCCCCCTGCAGTCCCTTTGTGCCTCTGTCGTGGCCTCCTGCTGGTTTCCAGTCCCTCACACGGGAACTCCAAGCACCACCCACCCCACGCTGCTTAGTTCAGGCCCAGGGCCCTGTGCCCTCCCTTTGCCCTGCTTTGGGTCTGGCCCAGGCATGGCCACACCTCAGTGGACTTCATTCACATGCCAATGTCTGAAGCAATGTTCCACACGCCTTGAGGCCAGGTGTGGCCACAACACCTAAAGTGCTCCCTCCCCCCCCAGCACAGGAGATAACACCACCCTGGAGGAACCCAGGAGGGGGTGGTGGGTGTCCCACAGCAGCTTCTCAGCCCCTCCTGTCCCGGTCCTGCCTCATAACTGGAAGGACATTTGTCCTGCCTACCCCCAACAATTGCTACAAAGGGTTGGTTCCATGCGGCCAGCCTGGCCACAGGGCTGCACCCCAGCAAGGAAGTGACAGGGACCCTCCCCCTCCCCTTCTCCAATCTCCTTGGAAGAGGAGACACCTGCTGCATTGAGAACCACATGACACTGGTCCCAAGGACAGCTACTTCCCTGCCTCCTCCTCCAGCCCCTAGTATAGTCAGTGAGATTTCAGGGATATGATGGCTGGCCTTCCCAGACTGGGTGGGTCCCCATGGCTTCAGGCTGACAATGAAACCAGGCAAAGGTTTGGAAATGTCACTCGGAAAGCTGGACCCCAGCCAACTTCTTTAAGACAGAGCAGCCAGGCAGTTCCCCAGGAGTAATCAGAATGCTGCCTGACCTGACCGAACAGTTCCTCTTCCCAGCTGTGCCCCCAAGAGAAACGATATCCTAGCCACTCAGAATTTGTCTTCACGAGGCTGCTCACAGCAGCCACGAGTCACAATAGCTTGAATGTGATTTCCCATCAATGTCCAAACCAGATGGGAGTAAAGAAATAGGGTGTGCACAGTGGAACCTCACTCAGCCGTGAAAAGGCATGGAGATCTGATGTATGCTATTTCAGGAAAGGGAGCCTCGCTGAGGGAACCGCTCCCATGATCCGGGTCTGAGACTGGGGGATGTGGGAAGTCTGCTTCATGGTTGTAATTTTTTGTTTGTTTGGTTTTTCGCGGCAGTGTATCACACTAGCCCAGGCTGACCTGGAATTCACTATGTAGTCTCAGGGTGTCCTTGAACTCTTGGCGATTCCCCGACCTCTGCCTCCCATGTGCGGGGATTAAAGGCGTGCGCCACCACACCTGGCTTATGGTTGTAGATCTTACGGTAGGAATATTCTGTGTTCATTCAAGTGCCCTTAAGACACGTGATGTATAAATGAGCTCTCAGTAAAGCTCTGAGCCAACAAAGTGGATGCCCAGGGGTGTGGTAGTCATCCCTGCTTCACCACAGGCTGGCCAGCAATGTCTGGTTCATTCCCACAGGGAAACGAGGGACATCGCCAACTGAAACCTGGGGTGTGTTGAAGCACAGCTATGGCTCCTTGCCAGGCACAGGTGACCACATGGGTGCACCCCACACCCAAGGCAAGGCAACCTCACCTTCCACCTCTTGGAACCCTTGTGTGTTCCCAACTCCCTGAACAGGTTTTTCTGTGTACTTAAGTGACAGCCCTTCACTGAGCCAGGTGGTACTCCGACACCCACTCCCCTTCCTGGCTTGCCCCATGGCTGCCACAGGCCAGACCCAAGCGGCTCCCCTTACCCATGCCCTCCTCACACCCAGCAGCCAGCCCTCGTGGAGCCTCCCTGAAGTCCCCCAACCCTCAGCACTGTTCACTGTCACCTATCAAGGCCCGCCCGGCAGGTAATCTGCACACAGGACTTTACAGGGCACCATCCCCAAGTCAGCCACCAGCTCACTGCAATCGTGGGCAGACAGCACACACAGAGGACGCACCAGTGTCTGTCCTAATGGCTTGGTACCTGCACTGGACAGCCTGTCTGCAGAGCACTGACAGCTGAAGTCACAGCCCTTGCTGGTCTCTGTCCTGCACCCTGCGCTGAGGGATGGCTTCGTCTACTGACCATGCACATTCCCCTCCCAGCATGCATGTCCCAGCCCAAAGGACCACATGCAAGGGGAATGACTGCTCCTGCTCGAGACACTGACGCAACAAACTTTTAAAAAAGAAACCAAGAGCTCTGCTCAGGCTGCAGCCAGCAAACAGCTTTTTTGAGGTAGGGTCTCACTCTGGCTCAGGCTGACTTGGAATTCACTATGTAGTCTCAGGGTGGCCTTGAACTCATGGTGATCCTCCTACCTCTGCCTTCTGAGTGCTGGGTTTAAAGGCGTGCGCCACTACACCTAGCGGCTTTTTCTTTTACCTTAAAGACACGGTCATGTTATGCAGCCCAGGCTGGCCTCAGATTTGAATGCTAGGATTCCAAGTACGTGATACCATGCTTGGCATGCCCACCAAAACAGTTTTCAAATGTACATGTATTTGATTTGATTTGATTTTGTGGTGTTGGGGATTGGATCAAATGTTAGGTAAGTGCTTTACCACTGAGTTACATCCCCAGCCCAAGTGCTTTTAAAACATGTCCTGGGGACTCGGCTGAGAAAAGAGATCTGAACTCTCAGTCCTGTCTGACCCTGGGTCCCAGAAACCCAGCTAATTCTCTGGTCACCCTCTCCCTGGAGAGAGAAAGATGGGGAGCCCAGGAGCTCTGAGTGGCGAGAGGGAGAAGGCAAGCTGGACTCAATACCTTGTCCTCACTAGGGGAGAGGTGGTGACATGGCTTTGAGCGGCTAGTGACATCTGGGCTGACCCCGCTTTGCAAGACGACAGGTAAAGGGCCTCAATAGCAGAGCTGGCCAAGGGCTGGGTCCTACCCACCGATGCCCACCCACCCTAAGGAGGCTGGGCCATGTGAGGCAAAACCCTGTCCCCCACCTTCACAGGCGTTTTCTGTCCAGCCAGCCCCATGGGTTTTTCAGAGGGTAGGAGCTACTGGAAGGCAGAAGTGGTCGCTTTGGGACAAGGTCTTCTGGGAATATCTGCAGGTTTGGACCCCCATCTCTCTGATATTTCACTCTTCCTCCACACACTGTGGTGGCGCCACCATCAGAAATCACCTGCAGCTGCCACTAGTTATGGCGAAGTCTAGCGCCGAAGGACGTACTCGTGTCACACCTGTCATTTCAGGGAGGTTCCTAATGAGTAGAAGGATCTATCGAGTACCAGAGTTCACCACCTCAAGGACTCATATGGGCCCAAGCCATGAGTGCTTCCAGCCCACTCCCTACCACCAGATGTTCTGGGTGAGGTAGGGAACCCTGCCACAGGGTAGGCCATACTGTACAGAGACCTGCTCTGGGGAAGACACATAGGCCTTGAGACCCAAAACCCCAAAGGCCTCTCATGGTCACCACTGTGATCACAGACTAGGGGCAGCCAGCTGTCCAGATGCCACTAACCTGGGCTCCAAGAAAGTGGTGGAGGGTCAACTGTGCTCTGCCTCCCCTTGGACCCATGAGATAGTGTGGCCTTTGGTGTATGAGGCCAAGTGACACACACCCTGCCTGCTTTCAAAGGAGGTTAAGGGACCTTAGGGTGGCACTGGAGTCTCTGTCTTCAGTTTCTCTCTGTGGGGCATGGGATCCTGAGCAGTGAAGGAGTGTATCAGACCCTGCCCAGCTGGAGCCCTAGGGCAGAGCTGCCCAGTACTGCAAGTTTCCAACGTCCCCTACCATCTCCTTACACTTGAGTCTCTCCTATGGCCGGTCCCCATGCCTGCATGTCCACCTGAGGGAGTTCTTTTTATTTTTAAATATTTTTTCTTTTTAAAAAATATTATTTAGGGCTGGAGAGATGGCTTAGTGGTTAAACGCTTGCCTATGAAGCCTAAGGACCCCGGTTCGAGGCTCGATTCTCCAGGACCCACGTAAGCCAGATGCACAAGGGGGTGCATGCATCTAGAGTTCGTTTGCAGTGGCTGGAGGCCCTGGCATGCCCATTCTCTCTCTCTACCTGCCTATTTCTGTATCTCTCTCAAATAAATAGAATATATATATATATATAATCTTACCCTTAAAAATATTATTTATTTATTTATTTATTTAAGAGAAAGAGGCAGAGAGAGAGAAGGGGGAGAGAGACAGAGAATGGGCATGCCAGGGTCTCCAGCCACTGCAAACGAACTCCAGATGCATGTGCCCCCTTATGCATCTAGCTTATGTGGATCCTGGAGAGTTGAACCGGGGTCCTTTGGCTTTGCAGGCAAACGCCTTAACTGCTAAGCCATCTCTCCAGCCCTCTTTTTAAATATTTCACTTATTTATTACAGAGAAAGAGGAGAGAGTGCTTGTGTGTATGGACATACCAGGGCCTCCAGCCACTACAAACAAACTCCAGATGCATGCACCACAATGTGCATCTGGTTTACGTGGGTTCTGGGGAATGGAACCTGGGTCCTTAGGCTTTGCAGACAAGTGCCTTAACTGCTAAACCATCTCTCCAGCCCCTGAGGGAGTTTTTTTTTGTTTGTTTTTTTATTTTTATTTTTTCCTAGGTAGGATTTACTCTAGCCCAGGCTGACCTGGAATTCAGTATTCTCGGGGTGGCCTCAAACTCACAGCCATCCTCCTACCTCTGCCTCTGAAATGCTGGGATTAAAGGAGTGCACCACTACACCCAGCCTCTGAGGGAGTTTCGTGAGTTTGTTTTGGTTTTGCTCTTGAGACTGGGTCTCATTCTGTAGCTGTCCTCAAATTCATGGCAATCCTCCTATCTCAGGCTCATAAGTGCTGAGATTACAGGCATGGCTAAAACTTTTTTTTGGTGGAACTGAGGACTGAACCTCAGGGCCTTTAACCTGCTTGGTAAGCACTCTACCACTGAACTACATGGTCATCTTGAGAGTTTTGTTTCAAGGCACCCCAAAAAGCCATTTAGCGAAATGAACTAAATATAGAAGGCAATTCCACATCTCCCACCCCTGCCCATTGCTCTGCTGCTCCTGAAATAGCCACACATGCCTGCATACAACGGCACAGCAGGAAGGAGCCTGAGGAAGGACAGCTCTTTGGGTCTTTGGGGGCAGTGAGACAGATGGATAGATGATCAGTGACAGCAAGGAGAGTCAGAACCCAGCCTCAAGGGCCACAGAGCCTTCAAGTGACTCCTGGAGTGGGACAGATAGAAAACTAGAGCTCCCCAGGGCCCCACTGAGGATGAACACTTATCCCTGCGATAGAAGTGATGATCAGAGGGTCCCTATGTACCCACACAACTGTGTGGCCCCACACAAGCTGCATGCCACATAGCAGTCCATGTGGAACTTGTTGAGTCCTCCATACCCTGAAGCCCAGTCACTTCACAACTCCTGTGTTCACATAAAGCCAGGGCACCAGGGTATGGTCTGTGCTCACACACAGGGAATGGGCCCTACTGACTGAGGCCACAGGGCACTGGGGCCTACATGGTACTGGCTCTCCTTCCCAGCCGCCTTCAAAGAAGCCAGCAGTGGGCTGACAAGTTCTAGGAGCCCCCCCACACACCGTGTCCTCAGTCCTACATAACTCCAAGTCTCCAGTCCCGTCTAGCCAGGGGGAGGCTGCTGTTGTCTCTCACATGCTCACCTTGGGAAGAAGGAACTAGGGGGAATGTCTGGCTAGATGAGTGATTTTCATGTGGGAACATGTCCTACACCCCCCACAGGGTGTGCTAAACCTCAACACTCACACCTAACTCCTAAGGTAAGAGTTGGGCTCAAGAGCACACATTCTAACAGCTTCCTAGGGAATTGTGCACTGGGACTACATTTGGAGAACCACGGCTTTCACAGAAAAGGGGGCCAGAGGTGGATAGCTGCCCAGTCAGGACTATGTGATTCCACCTGTGGTCTCAGGTCCTTAGGAGCAAGACGTGTCAGGCCAGCGCGTGGCCCCGGCATTGAGTCTGAATAAGAGGTGCTCGTAAGAGAAAGGTTGCCTGAACCAAGGGGCTCCTGGGCCTGGCACCCCAGCTCAGATCCCAGTTCTCTGTCTTCCTTCCCAGGACACCTGATGGTGACAGGCCTTCCTGAGCATCTGGGGTCTTCACAGACAGGTCAAGGCCAAGATGGGATTCAGGCTGTCTGGTTTCCCCCTGGAAGATTTCAAAAGTACCCAGTCTTGTCCTAAAGAGTTCCTGGGAGGCCCTCTCTCAAGGATCCAAGTGTGACCCCATAGCACAGTGTGTCAGCTTCCTGTGGACACCCTTTCTTGGCTGTACCCTTAACCTCTGGGGAGAAAGTTTAAAGTATTCTCTGAGGGCCAAAGAGATGGCTTAGTGGTCAAGGTGCTTGCCTGTGAAGCTTAAAGACCCAGGTTCGATTCCCCAATACCCATGTAAGCCAGCTGCACAAGGTGGTGCGTGTGTTCATCTGCCGTGGCTGGAAGCCCTGTTGTGCCCATTCTCTCTCTGCCTCTTTCTCTCTGTGTCAAATAAATAAATACCCCCCCCCTTTTTTTTTCTTTTTTAAAGTACTCTCCAAGAGAAGCTAGGCTACAGATAGCCCCAGGGTCCCACCACCCCAACCAGTAGGAACACCACTCACAGTGCTGGATTTGAGCTCGTCCCCGTTCTCCTCATCAGACTCCAGGGCAACAGGTAAGGACTTCTGGGGCGGGGAGAAGGTCAGGTCCCAGCGCAGCAGCCGAGGCTCAGGCCGGTCCCCCAGCCTCAGGCTCTCCAGTTTCTGCACCGTGGGCTCCGTGGAGGAGGCTGGCCGGAAGTTCTCCTTGTTCTGGGACTTGGACCTCAGTCTCTGCAAGCCGAAAGCTCGGTCTTCTGAGCGCCGGTCACCCCCTGCGCCCCGGCTGTGGCGCCGCCTCTGGGGGTGCGTGTCCTGTGGGCAGGCGTCCATTCTCAGCAGAGGCTTCATCTCCAGCTTGTAGTTGCTCAGCTGCTCCTGATCGGGCTCTGGCAGCTTGGGGCCCCCGGAGCAGGGGTTACCAGCCCGGTGGTGGGAAGTCCACGAGAACGTGGTGGGGGACTCCGTCCGCCGCTCCCGGGGCTTGGGGTTGCCGGGTTGCTTATGGCCCGAGCCCCGGGCACGGAAGTCCTCAGTGGTCTGGCCGCCGGCGCCGCTGCGCAGGGCACCGCTGCGGACGCCCCGAGAGCCCCCAGCCTTCTCCTCGCCCCAGCTGTTGCGGGGGTGGTCCCCTCCGCGGCCCTCCAGGAGCACCTGGATGTCCCCGCCTCGCTCCTCGTCCACCGACACCTGCCGCGAGAAGTGGGCCATCTTGTTCCTAGAGGCGGGAGCTGGCGGAGGGGTGGCTGTGGGGCTGGCGGGGAAGCTCTGCAAGGGGCTGTCGTCGGGGGTCAGGTCGGAAGGGGTGGTGCCCTTGCGGTACAGCTCGGGGCTCTCCTGCTGCAGGGGTGTCCCCGTGGAGAGCACCTCGATGTCGTCGCAGGAGATCTGGTGCTTTGGCCTCTGGTACTCGAGCCCTTGGTTAGAAGACAAGAGCACACGCAGTTACAGGGAGCCCAGGGCAGCCACGCCGCCGCAGTGGACAGGGTCACCCAGGCAGGGATGACTGGGCAGGATAGCCGGTCAAGGTACTCCCTGGCATCAAACAGAAGGGGACCAGGGGCAGCTGGTCATTTCGGGATTCCCATCCCCTTCCTCATGGATAGTAAAGATGATCAAATAGGCCCAGACCATGGCAGAAGGAGTGGATAGTTACCAACCCTGGTCCCTAGGTTTTTGGCTAGCTCGCCTCCTATGAGGTCTCAAAGCCTGGGCAGGCTGAGCAGAATCATGACAATGCCACAAACCCTTTCCTGCCTGGGTCCCCAGGCGCCTTGGGACTGAAAAGCAGCCTTGCATCTCCAGCGCTGGGCTCCTGTCCCTGGACCAAGGTGCCTTTGGGGACTTCCAGACCTGGATGCCTCTTCCCTGTAGGGGCCAAAGACATTCCTGGTCTCCAAGACTCATAGGGCTCTGAAGGAGGAGGGGAGACACTACCACCTCTAACCCTGAGACCTGGACCAGGAGGGACAGCCGAGCAGGACCAGCTTGTGATGTGAGCAGTAGCCCCCATGACCAAAACATCTTCCTACCAACTCAGAGAAGCCGGAGCCTGATTAGATCTTGTCCTTCTAGAAAAAACAGGAGCACGACATTCCTGATCCCCTATAGGAGTTACACAAGAGTCTCAGAGCCGAGTCTGGGACTCAGCAGAGGCCTTTGCCCACATCCCAGTCAGCCTGACCCGAAAGGCTAGGAAAGCCTGGGGCTGCTGCCTCATGGGATACCAGCATGCCAGTGATGCCTCTCCCTGCCACCAGTTTGCTCCTGGTATGCCCCCCAGACCTCTGGGAAGGAGGGTGGACAGACATGGCTGCTCTCCATCTGATGGTCCAGCATGGGCCTGGCCCCTCTGATTAGAGATATCCACCCAGCAGACTGAGTGCTGTGCTGAGGCTTCCGTTTTCTGACCCTGTCTTGGGTGCTCTTGAGAGACAGCAGCAGGCAGGGCAGGGTGAGGCAGGGTGGCACTCAGAGGGCAGCTGCAGCTCTGGACCAGTGGGCCGCTCCTAGCCTTCACCACCTTCTGTCACGGGGCAACTCGGAGGTCTCATTCAGTGTCCCTCCTCTATGGTCACTGCATTGAGATGTAAGGAAGGATCTGTCCTGGTCCTTCTACACAGAGTGAGTTTTTGGGGAGTGTGTGCAGAGCTGTGCTGAAAGCCATGGGCTCCTCCTATCACTCCACAAAACCTCCACTACGCGGCCTGGGTCAAACACACCCCTCCGCCCAGACCCAGCATCTGCTTGCTGACCATACTTGCTCCTTGGCTGGACACTAGAGGCTCTAGAATCCAGGACACAGGTCTGCAGGTGGCCTTCCCCACAAGGGTGACACCGTCTGCCCATTGGACCTGCACTCTGAAGGGAGGCTCATGCCGCTGCCAGCACACTGCACCCTCACCGAGGTCGTTCTCAACTAAAATTAGCTCCAGAGCACGCGCCGCCCCTGGAAGATCACTGTGGAGATCAAGGGGAACCTGGAGCATTTGCAGCTCAATCCTGGCTTCGTCCTCACCTTGTGTCTTGAGTACACAACCACACAGTCCTCCTGTCCTGCATGCTGGGCTCTGGGAACACCGTATCAGCAGCAAGATTGACCTGGGCACTACCCTGTGGCCTTAGGGGATCTCAGGTGCCCCAAACTCTCAGAGGTGCTGCCTACCAGGGTCCTCCTCACACAGCCAGCCCATGGGGAGGTGTCTTTTTTATCCCTAGCTGGAACACTTTGATAGTTTTCTTGTGAGCCAGGTCTTATTTTAAACCTCAGTTCTGTCAAATTCTTCCCAAGACCTTAGGCAACTACTTCTCCTTGGGAATTTCTGCTTTGTAAGAGGGACAGCCGATGCTGGCCATGTGGACTCAGTACCCACTCGGTCTCTTTGAGGCCACGCTGGTCTGTAAGCACTGACCTCTAATGCATTCTAGGAAATGCCTCAATGTGGGAAGCTGAATGGCAGATGGACTGGAGACCACCCAGTACTAACAGGAAAACACACGATGTGAACTCTCCCTGCAGGAGATGCAGCGGAGGGGAAGCAGTGGGCAGCCTCCTCACTCAGTAGGCGTGGTCACAGATCCCAGTCAGCAACAGGCAGGGAGTAGCCCCCACCACCACCCAGCATTCACCAAGCCCCTGTGATTTGGGACACAGTGAGGTGGCAGCTCCTGATGCCCTCTGCAGGCAGATGATTCTCAGGCCTTGAGGCCTGTGGTAATTTGAATGTGATCATATAAATGTATAGCCCATAGACTCAGGTGTTTTATTAAAATTAAACTTGCAATCTGGCTCTCCAGCCATTTGGCTGGAGGAGGTGTCACTGGGAATGGATCCTGGGGTTCAGCCCTATGGTGTGTTTGGGAGCAGATCTTCATTCCAGCCCAAAGGTGTGGTGAGAGCAGTTTCGACTCTGGTGGTTTGGGGGTGCTGGCTGTTGGGGGTGTCTCTCTGCTTAGAAAGGGAAACAGCTTCCGCCATTGATGGAGTTTCCCCCACATTTTGTAAGCCTGGAATAAATCCCTTCCTCCCATAGCCTGTGTCTGGTTAGATGTTCGTCCCAGCAAGTGGAGCTGACTACAAGGGCCCACAGGCCTTTTTTTAGGGAGGCAGCTCTGAAATGGAAAACAGACATCAGACATCTGCAGAGGCCTCCCTGTCCGGAGTTGTGTCCTGGGCAGGCCAAAGGGGAGCATCTCTGTCATTCAGGGCTATAGGAGCTGCTCCACAGTTCTGGAGCTACCCCAGGGGCCTCATGCTGGGGTAGGGAATAGAGTTAAACAACACAACTACTTTCTCAGTATCTGGCAGCTGGAGGCCTGAAGCCTAGCTGTGGGCAGGGATGGTATAGAGGGGCTCTGCCCAGCTCCTCCACAGCTTCTGATGGCTCTGGGTGTTCCTAGGCTATGGGCAACATCACTCTGTTCCTATCTGTCTTTTCTGTGTAGTGTTCAGCCTGACCCAGGTAACCTCATCTCCAGATCCTTCTAGAAACTACATGGCCTTCTGCTGAACAGTCACTCTCACACTGTGGGACCCTTCTTCGTTCTGGTGGATAGATCTTTTTTTTGGGGGGGGGTCACCTGTCAACACAGAGTCTCAAACATTGAGTCATTCAGTTCCCTCTTCCTTTATAGATGGGAAAAGCGAGGCTTTATGAGGATGGGCTGCAGGGATGGCTTAGTGGTTAAGGCGTTTGCCTACAAAGCCAAAGGACTCAGGTTTGATTCCCCAGGACCCACATTAGCCAGATGCACAAGGGATCGCACACATCTGGAGTTCATTTGCAGTGGCTGGAGGCCCAGGCGCACCCATTCTCTCTCTCTCCCTCTTTCTCTGTCAAATGAATGAATGAATGAATAAATAAATAAAATATTTTTTTAAAAAAGAGGCAGAGGCAATGGAGGGCTGGCCTTTAATGCACTTGGGAGGCAGAGTTAGGAGGCGCTGTGAGTTTGAGGCCACCCTGAGACTACATAGTGCATTCCAGGTCAGCCTGAGCTCCAGTGAGACCCAATCGAAAAACAAAAAAAAAAAAAAAAAAAAATGTTTAGCAATGGAGGGCTGGAAGATGGCTTAGTGCGCAGGCGCTGCACTCCTGACTAAGAACGCCTGTTCCAATCTCCAGTGATTCCGTTCTCCAGGTCCCACGTTTAGCCAGATGAGTGAGGCAAGGGTGCAATGCTGCACTTGACCCCATCTCTCTCTCTCTCTCACATCAGCTCTCTCTCTCTCTCTCTCTCTCTCTCTCTCTCAAAAAAAAAAAAAAAAAAAAAAAAGAGCCAGGCGTGGTGGCGCACACCTTTAATCCCAGCACTTGGGAGGCAGAGGTAGGAGGATTGCCTTGAGTTCAAGGCCACCCTGAGACTACATAGGTAATTCCAGGTCAGCCTGGGCTAGAGTGAGACCCTACCTCGAAAAACAAAACAAAACAAACAAAAAAAAGAGGCAATGTAACAGGATCCCGGGCATGGAAGCCACTAGTAGCCTGCAGGGCTGAAGCCTCCTGGTGGTCCGTGGGCACTATAGCACCATTTTGCATTTTGTCCTCACACATGTTCTTTTTTCCTTTTTTTGGGTGAGGGAGGTATATGGTATGCACATGTGTAGTGCATGTATGTACATGCAGATGTGTGTGCCCTGTGCACACACACACAGAGGATAGAGGGTATCCTCTATTACTCACCCACCTTATCTTCCTGAGGCAAGGTTTTTCACTGAACCTGGAGCTCCCTGTTTTTCGGTCAGACTGGCTGACCAGTGAGCTCCAGTGATCCCCCTGTCTCTCCCTCCTTCAGAGCTGGGGTTACGGACAAGCACAGCCAGCTTAACTTTTTACATGGGTGCTGGAGATCAAACTCAGGTTCTCATGCTTGCACAGTGGGTGATGAGCCAACCCCCTCCACCACACACACACACACACACACACACACACACACACACACGTTACACACATGGCTGGCCTGGATGAGAGTCAGTCAGGAACCCAATGGTCTGACTATAGGGCAGGTGGTTTAGGTCCGACCAACTCAGATACTCCTGGGTCCCATGTGCCCAGAGAAGGTCTGGAAGAGGAGAGGCAATCAATGAGAGCAGAGACCTGCCCAGGAGCCACCTGAGTCTGTCCAGGAACCAAAGCCACTCCAGTAGGAATTGGGCTTTGTTGTTCTGACTGTCCCTCTAGGATGAGAGCAGCAGCCTGGGTGAGATCCCCCTTGAGTGAGGGAAAGATGCTTCCTTCCTGTCCACACAGAAACACTCTGCAGAGAGGAGCCCATGGCCACTGCATGGGTGACACACCAGAGCTGAGCCCCCAAAGGACAGACAGAAAGACTCATTAGATCTACTGAGCCAGCTTGGCCTGTCACCAGCATTGAGCTCTCCTTCTTGTCCCCACTCTAGAAACCAAGAAGAGTTGTCATGTCAAGGCATGGATGAGATGGCTTAGCAGTTAAGGCTCTGGCGGCAAAGCTAAAGGACCCACCAGCCCGACATCCACCACAGTCAGGCAGTCCCAACACTGGAGGTTCCTGGGAGAGAACGCAGCACTCACAACCCTCCCTGAAGGGCAAGATCCCTACGTCTGGCAGTGGCTTCCAGCTCTTTCCACAGGACATAGCAAAGCAGTCACTGGCCACGCACAGCTGTCTGCAATCACATGTAGGTGAGTTAAGGTAAAGTAAATCTAAGTCTGGGAGCTGCAGGCATGGCTCAGTGGTTAAAGGTGCTTGCTTGCAAAACATGCAGATCCAGGATTGATTCCCCAGTACCCAAGTCAAGCCAGATGCATAAAGTGGTGTGTGAGTCTGAAGTTTGTTTGCAGTGGCAAGAGACTCTGACACCTCCCTTCTTTCTCTCTCAAATAGATAAATAAAAATATGTTTCAATTTTTTTCTCAAAAACCACTAAATCAGGCTGGAGAGATGGCTCAGCAGTTAAAGGTGCTTGCTTGCAAAGTCTGACAGTCTGGGTTCAATTCCCTAGTTCCCAAGTAAAGCCAGATGAACAAAATGGTGCATGTGTCTGGATTTTGTTTGCAGTGGCAAGAGGCTTTGGTGAGCACCTATTCTCTCTCTCTCTCTCATAAACAAATTCATAATTTTTATTTAAAAAATGCACTAAATCTGGGTATGGTGACTCACACCTTCATTTCCACCACTCAGGAGGCTGAGGCAGGAGGACTGTTGTAAGCCGGAAGCAAACCTGGGCTACAGAGTGAGTTCTAGACTCATTTGGGCTGCAAATAAACACCAACAAAAAGATGAACTAAAACTACATTCAGATCCCCAGTCACTCTTGCCATGGCTCATGCAAGGCCTGTGGCTGCCATGTTGGATGGAGCAAATGTTGTTTCCATCATCACAGATGGTTCTAGAACAACACTATGTGGTGAACACTTGCACCCTCAGAGCAGATGGAAACAGAGGCTCTGGAACCCATGCATACCCACAGACTTGTTATTCTGATGCCCAGCTTGTACACACAGCTTCAGGAAGGGAGGTGGACGCAGGTGAGATATCAGTACTGGGTCAATCTATCAGTTGGGTTCCAGGTGGCCTCAGGAACAAATGTCTGTCAGGAACCATGTCTAATGGCCAGCCTGCCTGCAGTGCCCACACCGCCCTCCGCGCCACATCTGTTGTGGCCATGCCTGCCCAGCGGGACTCACCGTTTTCCCTGTGCTGGAAGGAAGGTGAGAACTCTTTGGCAGTGATCCTGGCGATCCGTGCTTCCTCCTGCGCTTTCTGAGCTGCTGTGAGTGCTGCCTCGGCCTTGGCACGCGAGTGGGAGGTCCTAAGGGACATGAGAAGCAAAGGGGTGAGCCTGGGGTCGGGGCCGGTGTGACCTTCACAGCGAGCACCTTGGGTGTCTGCCCTTGGAGTTTTGTTTGTTTGTTTGTTTGTTTGAGGATCTCACTCTAGCCCAGGCTGACCTGGGCTAGATATTCATTACATAGTCTCAGGGTGGCCTCGAACTCACAGACAGCAATCCTCCTACCTCTGCCTCCTGAGTGCTGGGATTAAAGGCGTGCACCACCATGCCAGGCAGATATTTTAAAAAATTAATTAGTTAATTTATTTATTTAAGAGAGAAAGAAGCAGAGAGAGAGAGAGCGAGAGAGAGGGAGGGAGACAGAGAGAGAGAGAGAGTGTGTGTGTGTGTATGCCAGAGCCTCCAGCCACTGTAAATGAACTCCAGACGCATGCGCTACCTTGTGTTTCTGGCTTACATGGGTCCTAGGGAATTGAACTGGGTCCTTAGGCTTCATAGGCAAGCACTTTAACCAATGAGTCATCTCTCCAGCCCCCTTTTTTTGGAGTCCAGGAATTTTTTTTTATTGACACCTTCTATACTTACATACAAAAAACATATGATATTTCCCTCCCCTCCCCCCATTCCACTTTAGAACTCCAATCTCCATCATATCCCCCCTCTCTCTCTCCATTAGTCTCTCTTTTAATTTGATGTCATCATCTTTTTCTTCTATTTTGAGGGTCTTGCGAAGGTATTGCTAGGCACTGCAAGGTCATGGATATCAAGGCCAGTTTCTGTCTGGGCAGTTGCATTGTAAGAAGTCATACCCTTCCTTTGGCTCTTCCATTCTATCCGCCCTCTCTTCTGCAATGGTCCCTGAGCCTTGGAGGGTGTGACAGAGGTGTTTCAGTGCTGGGCACTCCTCCATCCCTTCTTCTCAGCACTATGTTGCCTTTTGCAGCCCCCCCCTTTTAAAAAATATTATTTATTTGCAAACACAGAAAGGAGAGAGAGACAGATGGACGGACGGAGGGAGAGAGAGGAGGAAAGAATAAGAATGGGCATTCAAGGGCCTCTAAGCCACTGCAAACAAACTCCAGATGCATGAACCACATTGTACATCTGGCTTTATGTGGGTACTGAGGAACTGAATCTGGGTTGTTAGGCTTTGCAGGCAAGTGCCTTAAACCGCTGAGCCATCTCTCCAGCCCTCCCCCTTCTTTAGTTTCTTTTTCCTAGGTTGGGTCTCACTCTAGCCCAAGCTGACCCAGAACTCACTCTACACTCCCAGGCTGGCCTTGAACTCACAATGATCCTCCTACCTCTGCCTCCTGAGTGCCGGGATTAGAGGTGTGTGCCACTCACTTAGCCCTTGGATTTTTTTTTTTTTTTTTGCTTTATTCACACAACAAACATCCCTGGCACCAACCAACCCACCAGCTACTAAACACATGTGCTCTTTACAACAACCACCTCCAGTGTGCAGGAGGGGCTCAAGCTGGGTGACCCACACCCTGGAGTGGATGTGGTAAGGGCCCATCCGTGGGCCCATGCTGCTTGAGCTACCCACAAGCTCCTGCCTAGCACTCAGCAGCTCTGGCAGAGACCCCCCCCCAGTGTGGGTGGGGGCAGTTCCTAAGCTGGCAGAGAGGACCTAGATGTCTTCATATCCACTGCTGGATCTGCCTGGGCCAGGTCTCTTTGCAGCTGAGACCCACAGAACCACCCTGTTAAGTAGAGGCCAGCTTTGTGTCCAGAGCTGAGACTCCTAACCTGCACTTCCTCCCACCCGGTGTGCAGACTTGGTTTTAGGGTTTTCTCACCACTGGGGAAACAGCACAGTCCCCAGTCCCCAAGATTAATGGTGCATTTACCCTCCAGGTCCCCTGCTTGTGGTTCCAGCAGGCTGCCACACAGAGCACCAGCAGGCCAACGGGTTGGCTCACAGATCAGAGATGTCTTTCTTCCAACTCTGAGGCCGGAAGTCCAAGTTCAGGGTGCCACGTATGGAGGACCCATCTCCTGCTTCACAAACAGCACCTTCATGCTGTGTCCTCATAGGAAGAAAGGGCCTCACATGGAGGAATGGGCCTGCTCCCATTCCTGAGGGCTCCACGTGACCTCATCACCTCCCAAAGACCTGTTTCTAGCATGCAGAGGGCTGGTTCCAATATGACTCTCGGGAGACATACACATTCTGCCCTCTGGTCCCTCTCAGCAGCCTGGTTTCCAGCACCCACAGTACCTACTACTCATAGCTAAGGCCAGAGCCCTGCATGCTGTTTGTCAGACTTGAATTTCTCTTATCAAAACCACACAGTGCTTATAGGAATGATTCTTTTTTTTTTTTTTTTTTTTTTTTTGGCTTTTTGAGGTAGGGTCTCACTCTAGCTCAGGCTGACCTGGAATTCACTCTGTAGTCTCAAGCTGGCCTAGAACTCATGGCGATCCTCCCACCTCTGCCTCTTGAGTGCTGGGATTAAAAGCGTGAGGCCTCCACGCCCGGCTCAGGAATGATTCTAATAGAAGATGCACTTGTAACTTCTACCCAGACACAGCAACAGAATCCAAGGCACAAAGATGTATCCATAAAACGGGGCAGGCTGCTGAAGATGCCCAGTCGAGCCTCCATGTCCTTTTCTAAGGTCACTCTCCAGGTCTTTCACCCTTCCAGCCCCTGCAATGCACCTTGGAGCCAGCCCCACGGAATTAAGGAAAACTGGTACACTAAAATTCAACATTGAGAAAATCTATCCTTCTCATCATTTTATTTCCTGGAAGCAGAAAAAGGTAATCAAAGCTCAACACAACTGTGACCTTATGTTCCCATGGAGGATAAGATGAAAATTACACATTCTAGAAGCTTCCTTGGGGATCTGATGGTTGTCATTGAAATACAATAGGCAAGGAAGTTGAGGGGATGAGCCCTTTAATAATAGCACTGATTGGGCTAGAAAGATGGCTTAGTGGTTAAGGCGCTTGCCTGAGAAGCCTTAGGACCCACATTCAACTCTCCAGGTCCCACATAAGCCAGATGCACAAGGTGACGCAAATGACAAGGTTGTACATGCGCATAAGGTGGCACATGCATCTTGAGTTCAATTACGGTGGCTGGAGGCCCTGGCGCACCAATTCTCTCTCTCTCTCTCACTAAAAAAAAAAAAAAAAAAAAAAAAAAGCCAAAGCCGGCTGTGGTGGCACACACATTTAATTCCAGCACTCAGGAGGATTGCCAAGAGTTTGAGGCTACCCTGAGACTACATAGTGAATTCCAGGTCAGCCTGGGCTACAGTGAGACCTTACCTTGAAACCTCCCCCCCAAAAAATTATTACTGATAATAAATTGATTAATGCATCATTACTGCAGGCCTTAGGCTTCTTCTACTGTGTGGACAACCTGCGGAGCCAGGACGTCCTCCCATACAGCTCATTGTCACTCCTGCTGATCCCACGAGTGACTCTGACAGACATGAGCATAGCACGATGGCCCCACATGGCTCTGAACATGACTTTTGTGAGGGTTCGGGTGACCCTTCCTTCCTTCCTTCCTTCCTTCCTTCCTTCCTTCCTTCCTTTCTTTCTTTCTTTCTTTCTTTCTTTCTTTCTTTCTTTCTTTCTTTCTTTTTTTGAGGTAGGGTCTCACTCTAGCCCAGGCTGAGCTCACAGCAATCGTCCTACCTCTGCCTCCCAAGTGCTGGGATTAAAGACATGCGCCACCACGCCTGGCTCTTTATTTCTTTTTTCCCGAGGTAGGGTTTTGCTTTAGCTCAGGCTGACCTGGAATTCACTCTGTGGTCTCAGGTTGGCCTCCAACTCATAGTCATCCCCCTACCTCTGCCTCCCAAGTGCTGGGATTAAAGGTGTGCAACATCACATCTTGCTCTCTTTCTTTTTTTTCTCACCATTGTGGTGACATTCACATATGTGTGACTTGACAGAATTCGGTCTGCTCATAGTGTGGTTCGACCACTGCTTATATGGAAGCATCACCCCTAAGGGAGACCTTGAACTCTCAGGTGTCCTCCCATGTCCCTCCACACCAGCCCATGGGGTTCAGAGCAGTGAATCATCATGGGCAAATGCCTCCCACTGTCACAAGATGGGGTGCATCAGCTGCTGTGTAAGGTGTCATGGGGCTCAGAGGTGAGGGTGGGTCTGGTCCACAACTGTGTAGCAGTGGGGCCTGTCACTTGCAGCCTCTAGGTCCGACCACACTGGGGTACTCGGCCAGGAAATGTACCCCAAAACTGTCCAGAAGGTGTCCCCACAGCTCTCGGTCAGAGGCTGTCAACAATTGCCCCTGAAGGCACTGGGCACCTTCATCTACAGGGCCCGGGATATGGGCACACAGCTCACATAGGAAAGGACAAGTGTTGAAAAGGCAGTGGATGGAGCTGGAGCTCTAGGGTTTTGCCTGGATGACAGAGTTTAAGGTCACCTTCCCGTCAAAGAACGATAGACAGAAACCCTCTCTGAGGCTTGTTGAAGTGGGAAGAAGTATTCCTAATGGTCATTGTGACAAATGCTGACAAAACACAGATAAATGTCCAACTCAACTAGGGCTCTGCACAAAAGAGAGACCAGGTGACCTCACAGAGGTGAGTGGCACAAACATGGCCCGATAGTGGTGGCATGTCTGGACAGATGAGCTAGGAAGAGAAGAGAGCTACCAGGTGCCTAGGTGCTATGGATGGTTGGTAAGGAGGAATGCCAAGGCCACAACCAGGCACATTACACAGGACTGGCTGGACAAGACTGATTGTAAAAGAGAAAGTCCGTCAAGACAGGAAGTAGGTGGGGTGTTGCCCTGTTAGGCCCCAGCTTAAATCCCCGAGGTCAGGTGACAGAGTGTCCCTCTGAAGTACTGTGCGTGCACGTGTCCCGAAGGCATGGGCGTGAACACGTGTAGCACGTCTTTTGGGTCCCTCGGTCCCTGCCGGATGTGTGCCTCTGCTGGAAGGGCTTCGGTAGCTAGCTGTCTACTTGTGTCTTGAGTCTGTTGACTTCTCCTAGATGCTAAAGCTGCCTGGGTCTTGGGTGGGCAGGATGACTCTGGGGAGGACCCTTGGCACAGATCTGCTGGGCCATAGCTAATCTCATAGGCCCCAGCTAGAAGGCACGTGCTGGGTGCTCCTTCAGACACCCACTCCATCCAGAGCTGTATACTGTCTATCATCCACAGTTGGGGTGTGGGGTACAGCTGGGTCTTTCCATTCAAGACCCCATGGTCTGAGGTTGACTATCCTGGGGACACCTTCCACCATGATCACACAGATCTGACTCTCCTCTTGTGGAAAATTTTTCAGAAGCATCTTGGTATCTACCCTGGAGAGAGCAAGGCAGTACCTCACCAGACCTGCTGGGAAGCCCCCACACACGTGTGGCATGAGGGTGCTGGGAAACACCCTTGAAGGGGCTGCAATTGGTTCCCACATCTTTGCTTAGTAAAAATACCATTAATTCACCAGCATCGTGCATGTATTTACATATGTATATTCACACGTACATAAAAAGAATATACTGTGCCAACTCTAAAATAAAATAAATCAAGACAAGAGCATCAAATATAGAAAATTCCCCAACCTGCTGCAAAAGTTCATTTTAATATTTTATTTATTCATCTATTTAGTTGAGAGAGAGAGGGGGAGGGAGAGAGAGAATGTGAGTGCCAGGGCCTCCAGCCACTATAAATGAAATCCAGATGTATGCGCCACCTTGTGTGTCTGGCTTACGTGGGTCCTGGGAAATTGAACCTGGGTCCTTTGGCTTTGTAGGCAAGTGCCTTATCTGCTGTGCCATCTCCCCAGCCCAAAGTTCACTTTAATATTTTATTTTTATTTATTCATTTGACAGAGAGAAAGAGGGGAGGGGGGAGAGTGAATGGGCACACCAGGGCCTCCAGCCACTGCAAACAAACTCCAGATGCATGTGCCACCTTGTGCATCTGGCTAATGTGGGTCCTGGGGAATTGAACCTGGGTCCTTTGGCTTTGCAGGCAAATACCTTAACCACTAAGCCATCTCTCCAGCCCCAAAAGTTCTTTTTTTTTTTGGTTTTTCGAGGTAGGGTTTCACTCTAGTCCAGGCTGACCTGGAATTCATTCTGTAGTCTCAGGGTGGCCTCAAACTCACGGCGATCTTCCTAACTCCGCCTCCCAAGTGCTAGGATTAAAGGCGTGCGCCACCACACCCGGCCCCAAAAGTTCATTTTAAATAAGACTTTCAGGGCTGGAGAGATGGTTTAGCAGTTAAGGCATATGCCTGCAAAGCCTAAGGACCCCAGTTCAATTCTCCAGGTCCCACATAAGCCAGATGCACATGGTAGTGCATGTGGCTGGAGTTTGCAATGACTGGAGGCCCTGGTGTGCTCCATCTCACTCTCTCTCTCCCCTCTCTCTGTCTCTAATAAATAAGTAAATCAAATTTAAAATTAAATAAGACTTTCAGGTCTCTGCCCAGAGCCAAGTCTCCAAAGAGGCGTTATCTCCAAAGGGGGTCCTACAACTATGTGGAGTGGGGGGTCAGGCTTCAGTGTCACAGTTGGGGCACTCTTGGGCTAGGAGGAGCCTCTTGAAGCTGGCATCACTGGCTGGTCACTTTGTAAGGCTGCACCCACAACTCTTCGTGTACGCAAGCCTTGCACATGGGTACTATCCTTGCCTAGCAGGTCCTCGATTCTGGCCTGGGCACCCAGAGAGGAGGTAGCAGCTGAAAGTCAGGAAGGAGCTGAGAGAGCTGATCTTCATAGCCCAGGGAAGGAGGAGGCTGTGCTTGGGAAGCTGACCTGAATAACAGGAACCAAAACACACAGCTTGCTAATGGCAGAAGCCAAGCAAGGGCAATGATCCTACAGGTGGAGTAGCCAGGGACTACCTATCTGCTGGGAGCTTAGGGACTGTTGCTAGAACAGAGGAAGCCCAGGGACAGAGAAGCAGCCAGCAGGTGGTGCTGAACCCTTTCAACGGAAAGAAGTGGAAAAGCCAGGCCAGGTGACACACACCTGCAGTCCCAGCACCAGGGAGACTGAGGTAAGAGGACCCCTCCCACCCCCTCCACCCACCCCCCGGGCTACAGGGTAGTCTCAAAGAGAACAAAGAAAAGGAGAGGAGCAGAGGAAAGGAGAGAGGGAGAAGAGAGGAGAAAAGAGGGGAGAAGACCAGAGGAAAAAGAGAGAAAGAAAGAAAACATAAGAGAAAGAGAAGAAGAGGAGGGGAAGGAAAGAGTGAAGGGTGAGCAACTAGGAAGGAGGCCCCTTAATCTGTGGCTCCCCAAGGGGATCTTACAAAGGTGTGCTGAGTACCCACTGCGCACAGCCATGAGGCATGTGACTGATCAGACAGCCACCAGTTACAGCCGCCAGGAAGGAAACCATCAGAAGACATATGAGAAACAATCACCCATGCCCGCCGGCACTAAAGAGACACGGATTTCAGACAGACGCTGCAGCCACAGACAAGGGACAATGCTTAATGATGAAGGGGTTGGGCATCAGTCTAGGCGTGGCTCCGGGTCCCTAGGAGGGGGTTTAGCACCCAGGCTGCCACTGTACTGCCAGGGTACTTGGCTGTCGGTCCCTTGGACATCTGCCACCCGTATTTCTCCCAATTCTTGGGACGCTCGGTTTAGACACTGGGCAGGCAAGAGTGTAGACCCCTCCCCAGAGAACTTTGGGGAGGAGCCGGCCTGCCCAGCCTTCCTCTTATCCCTGGGAGACCCCTCTGGCTTCGGAACCACTAAAGGTGGTGCTTTGCTCAGTAGGGACAGGAAGTCACATCTTGCATACTGGCTCCTGGGCCCTTCTCTGAGCTGAGTCCCTCTCCTGTGGACAGGTGGCTCTCTGGGACTTGTGGAGAATCCACTGGGGAGCCCCTCCGTCCTGAGTACCTGGGGGTGCCTTCCTTGGGTTAGACACATCATGGAGACCCTCTGGTTCCCTCTGAAGTCTCGCATCCAGTTGTCCGGGGTCTCTGCCCTCCTCAAGAGTGGCTTCAGTGTGGATGCTCAAGTCAGACTCCAAGAACCCAACCAACTCTTTGGGGGCCACAGACAGGCTCTTTTTTTAGTGGAAGGGAGGAAACAGGGTCTCACTCTATAGCCCAGCTTGGCCTGGGATTCCCCAGCTTTTTGCCTCAGCTTCCCAAGTGCTAGGGTTACAGGCATACAACCCCATGCCTGCAATAGACAGGGTTCCTGCCCCTGCCACCAGCTCAGGGCCATAGTCAAAGAAGCCCAGAGTGGAGGATGACCACACAGGACAAAGGCTGAGGGGCTGACAGTCACAGTGAGTGTGTCTGGAGGGAGGAATTCGCCTTGCTTTCCAGAACTTTCTGTCCTCTCCTGTGTCAGCCCTTCTGTTTCTCTGGGCCTGTCAGGAGGTGGCGCCGCCCTGTGGGAAGTGAGTCTGCTTTGCCCAGCATCTGGCTCTGGCTCTCATTTCGTGCCCACCCACCTGGCAGGATAGTGTCACAGGAGTCCTGACTGTTTCTCTCTGGACCCACCACGGTGGATTCGCCGTCTGGCTTTGCCTCTCTAGGATCTCACAGGATGGGAGAATATGGCACTGTGGAGTTCCTCTGGTCCCCAGACCTTGTTTCTCAACCGGGCACCACATCTCAGAGTCTCTCGTTTCATCACAGTACGTTAGTACACGATGGGGCTCTGTGGTCCCGTTCAGATTCTGCTTTCCTGCCTCACCCTCTCTACGTCTCCTCTTGGCCTGGCTCAGTTTACCACTCAAGAAAAGCCTCAAGGGCTGCAGAAATGGCTTAGAGGTTAAGGCGCTTGCCTGCAAAGCCTAAGGTTCGAGTCCCCAGGTCCCGTGTAAGCCAGATGCATAAGGTGGTACACCCCCACCACCCTGACACCTCCAAGCACCCACAAGTGTGGTAAGAGTCCTCTATGACTCAGTTCTTGTAGACTATTCTCTCCTGATTGCTGCTCCACATGACTGTCTCCAGACTGCTCAGAATCATTTGTGTCCCCACCAACCAGCACTGGCCTATGGGCAGAATTGGTCACTACTGTTCCTTTATGGTGATAGACAAAAGTGGGTCTTCTCCATCAGGAATGTGTCACACTACTGTACCCCTCCCCAGGGCAGAACTCTCTGGGCATGAAGAAGAGGCAGGTGGGGTCTGGCTTCCTGGGAGAATGCCATAATGTTTTTTTATTTATCTTATTAATTAATTTAGTTTTTGAAAGCCTGCCTGAGAAGGACCAGGTATGAGCTGAGCTCTGAGACCTCGGCATGTTCCACCATCCTGCTAGACTTCCTCACCCAGATAAAACTACGAGGAACTCCAAAGTGGGCATGCTAGGCATTCACTCTGAGTCAGGTCCCGCTGGGTATGCTGGGTGGCTGCATTTTAAAATATTTTATTTATTTATCTGCAAGCAATACCAGCTCACACCAGATGCCCAGATGATTCAGTCTAGTGACAGGTTCTACTGCTTTCAGGCAAGTGCCTTAACCACTGAGCCTAGTCCCTGATCCCAGACTTTTTTTTTTTTTTTTCACCTCTGAGAACGTTTCCTGGTGGCCTAGAGTTTTGTGAGCAAGTCACACACACGTGAGAGCACCCAGGGCAACCCTGTGCTCAAGGTCCAGGCCTAGCAGAGTTTGAATCTCCAGATGCCGCACAAGCAGCTGGGTATATCCATGCATGCCTGTTACCCCAGTCCCCGCAAAGGGGGGCAGAGACCAAGGAAGCAACCAAGCTCACACAAAAAATAGCAAGCTCCAGCATCAGTAAGAGACTCTAGCTCAAAATAAGTGATGGTCAGGCCTGACTGGGGAGTGCTGGAAAGCTGGGCGTGGTGGTTCCAGCAAGGTCTCCATCTCCTAACCAAGAGAGGACATTCCCTGGTACCCCTGGGGGCTGCTCTCCTAGGCCCTTAATCCCACATCTTTGAGTGGGTGGCAGAGGTCGGAGAATCACCGTGAGTTCTAGGCCACCCTGAGAATGCAGAGCCAATTCCAGATCAGCCTGAGCTAGAGTGAAACCCTACCTCAAAAACAAACAAACAAACAAACAAACAAAAAAAGTGATGGAGCGGGGCACCCAACATTCCGCTCTGGCCCCCACAGGCAAGCGTACAGGGTGCCACACAGCACATAGATCTGCACACACCACACACTCCACACCAGATACACGCTAGTGGAAAATAAAAAAACCTCACTGCTCTGCTTCTGGGGGTCTAGGAAACAGCTATCGGAGGGTGGGTTCTATGGCAAGCTCTGCCCACTATGTCCCAGCCTACTAGGTGGAAGAGAGTGAAAACACTCTGAGTGGCCCAGTGGCTCCGGTGTCAAGTATTCAGCAGTATGGTGTGGCTACACCTAAGGGCTCCAGACAACCTAGCCTGAGTGCCACATGCTGCCTAAACACTTCATAGGTGGCGCCAGCATGTTTTGAAGGCCTGTCTGTGTCAGAGTCCTGTTTAAGTACAGAGCTGAGGGTCCCAAGAGCCCATCCACTGGACTTGGCACAGGAGCTACAACATGTACATTAAGCTGGGTCTAGCCTTGCAATGATTAGCGATCCCCTTTCCTCTGCCTGCACCCTGCTAAGCTTCCCTCCTGCCCTGACTAGGGTGTGTCACACTGATTACCACCCTACCAGCTGGGCCTCACCATGCAGGACAGCACGGGGCAAGGGCAGAGCTTTCTTCGCAAGATGCTGACCCCAATAACCCACTTTCCCATGCTGTCAGTCTGTGCACCAGGCTTGGGTCACCTGGAGGACCAGAGGAAAGCAGCAGTCCTGAGGTGCCAGATGAGTCGTCAGGAAGGGACAAAGGCTGAGGCATAAGTCCCAGGACCCTGCTCTTCCTTGACATGATAGAGCAAAGGTGTGAGCTTGAACCTGAGATCCCTTCCTCCCCCACCCTCCTCAGCCAGACATGGAGGCCTGTGTCCCTCCCGTCCAGGTCTCCAGCTTGTTGCTCATCACACCCAGTGGACAGATACATGAATCCCAAATCCTGCTGACATGAAGATTCTTGCAGGAATGGAGGGACCAGGGACTTGGGAGCACCCCACCCCTATAGCCAGCTACTTTCTGATCCATGGGAACATGGCCCTGGCCAGGCACAGGACAAAGACAGACGGCTCCTGCATCCATCTACAGTAGCCGGAGGCAATTTTCCTTGCGAATTTTCAGTTCTCCGAAGGCAAAGCTGCAGCGGGCCCAGCCTCCTGAGGACTTGGAGAGGATTAATGAGGTGTTTGCAACGTGTCTGCAGTTCCCTAGGGACCAGATCTCAGAGCACATGGCAGTTAGTGGAGGAGCTCTGCTGAGCTTGGCATCTGAGGAAGCAGAGGGCATACAGTGTGCTAGAGCAGGGCTGAGAGGCCAGGTCACAGCCCCTCTGGCTCCACTGTGAGGAAGCTGGAGGTAGGGTCTGGGGGTCAGGTCTTTGGTTCCTAATGCTGTAAGCCATATAGAAACTGACATCAGTTTAACCAAGCATGGCCCTCAGCCTACTGCAACAGGAAGGTGACAGGAGGTAATATCCATGGAGCTTCATAGCATGCCCAGCTCTCCTTAGCTTAGCTATTAAGGCGCTTGCCTGCAAAGCCAAAAGATCCAGGTTTGAATCCTCAGGACCTATGTAAGCCAAATGCACAAGGTTGTGCATGCATCTGGAGTTTGTTTGCGGTGGATAGAGGCCCTGGTGTGCTCATTCTCTCTCTGTATCTCTCTCTCTTTCTCTTAAATAAATAAAAATGTTTAAAGAATTTGGGGGGGGGATTGAGGTAGGGTCTCACTCTAGCACAGGTTGACCTTGAATTCACTATGTAGTCTCAGGGTGGCCTTGAACTCATGGTGATCCTGTTACCTCTGCCTCCTCAGTGCTGGGATTAAAGGCGTGTGCCACCATGCCTGATTTAAAGAATTTTTTTTAAGGGAGATTACTGCCAGGCAAGATGGTGCACACCTTTAACCCCAGCACTTGGGAGGCTGAGGTAGGAGGATCATTATGAGTTCAAGGCCAACTTGAGACTACTTTGTGAATTCCAGGTCAACCTGGGCTAGGAGACCCTACCTCAAAAAAGAGGGGAAGGGATTATCTCCCAGGTAGAGAAGCCACATAAAGATGAAGGAAGAGGAGACTAAGGAGATGGTTCCATTAGTAAAGGGCTTGCTGGACAAGTATGAGGACTTGAGTTTGATCCCCAGCACCTACTGTGTAAAATCCCTGATATGGTGACACCCACCATTGTATCCCAGCCTTGGGGAGGTGGAGGCAGGGAATCCCGGGGACCCGTTGAGTAGCTCATCTAGCTGAACCAGGGAACTCTAGGTTTAGTGCGAGGTCCTGCCACAAGGAATAAGGTGGAGACTGAGGAACACATCTGACATCAATCTCTAGCCTCCATACATGTGTGAACCTGCACATGTATGAACACATATGCACGTGCACCCGCACACATATGAACGCACATACACATGCATGCACAATACTCACACGTGCACCAGCACACCTATGAACACACATACACACGCATGTACAACACACACATGGGTATGTGCACCTATGAACACCTATGAACACACATACACATGCATGTACAACACACACATGGGTATGTGCACCAGGCTTGGGTCACATATGAACACACATAGCACACATGTATGCACAATACTCAGGAAGGGACATCAGCTGACATATGAACACACATACTCTTCCTTGACATGACACACATGGGTATGTGCACCTGAGATGAACACCTATGAACACACATACACATGCATGTACAACACACACATGGGTCTGTGCACCTATGATCACACCTATGAACACACATACACATGCATGTGACAACACACACATGGGTATGTGCACAAGGGACATATGGGAGCACATACACACATGTATGCACAAAACACGTGCATCACACACATATGAACACACATGGCACAGGCATGGACAAACACACATGGGTATGTGCACCATCTACATATGAACCATATATATATGCACACACATATACATGTATGCATCAGCACACATATGAACACAGCTGTACAACACAGCGAGGTTTACAGCCTCCTATGACTGGTGAGACTGGAGGAAAATAACAGCCTCCATACATGAACCTGCACATTATACATCAATCATGGTGATCCTGTTGCATGTACACACATATGAACACACACATACACACATGTTCCCACTCTCAGATCTCAGAGCACATGGCAGTTGTAGGAGCATACTGACATTGGCATCAGCACACATATGAACACACATAGTGTGCTATGAGCAACACACACATGGGTATGTCACAGCACACATATGGCACACACACATGTATGCACAAAGCTGGAGGTAGCATCAGCACACATTGGAACACACATACACAGCGCATGTACAACACACACATGGGTATGTGCACCTGGCACACATGTATGCACAACACACATGTGACAGGATACTACGCGTGCATCCAGCAGCACATATGAACACACATACACAGCATGTACAACACACATGGGTAGCCAAACCTGCACACATATGAACCTCAGGACACATGTATGCACAAACACACACGTGCATCAGCACACATATGAACACACATACACACGCATGTACAACACACACATGGGTATGTGCACTCTGCACACATATTCTCGCACATAAACACACATGTTTGCACAATTTACTCACGGGTGCATCAGCACACATATGAACACACATACACTACACATGTACAACACACACATGGGTATGTGCACCTGCACTCATATGAACGCACATACACACATGTATGCACAATTTTCAAGGGTGCATCAGCACACATATGAACACACATACACACGCATGGGAGGCTACAACACACACATGGGTATGTGCACCTGCACACATATGAACGCACACACACACATGTATGCATATGAATACTTATCTGCATCAGCACACATATGAACATAAACACATGAATGTACAACACACACTATGGGTATGTGCATCAGCACACATATGAACAACACATAGGACACATTTGATCCACAGCACCTACTGTGCAAAATCACACATATGAACACACATACACACCATGTACAACACACACATGGGTATGTGCACGGGCACCCATATGAACGCATCAGCTGAACCAGGGAACACATGTTTGCACGAGGTCCTACTCAGGAATAAGGCATCAGCACACATATGAACAACACATACACACGCATGTACAACCACACACATGGGTATGTGCACCCGCACACATATGAACACACATACACACATGTATGCACAATACTCACACGTGCATCAGCACACATATGAACACACATACACACGCATGTACAACACACACATGGGTATGTGCACCTGCACACATATGAACGCACATACACACATGTATGCACAATACTCACACGTGCATCAGCACACATATGAACACACATACACACGCATGTACAACACACACATGGGTATGTGCACCTGCACACATATATGAATATACATACACACATGCACGCACAACAAATACATGTGCATTTGCACCCACACACATATGAACACACATACACACATGCATGCACAACACACACATGGGCAAAGACTAGAATGTTGGGGCCACAAGCCAAATGACACTTTGGCCCCCAAATGCTAGAAAAGGCAGGAAGGCTGGGTGTGCTGGCCCACACCTTTAATCCCAGCCCTCGGGAGGCAGAGTGGGAGGATCTCTGTGAGTTCGAGGCCACCCTCAGACTACATAGTGAATTCCAGGTCAGCCTGGGCTAGAGCGAGCCCCTACCTCAACAAACAAACAAACTAACAAACAAAACAGGAAAGAGGTTTTTTGAGTCTAAGGGAAAGCAGCCCTCAGTGGACTTAGTCCCCACCTTGTGACCTCCAGACCAAGAGGGAACAACTTGTTTCATTTCTGTATTGAGCCCTGGTTTTGTTGTCTTCTGTGTCAGCACCCCAAGAAATAGGTACAGCCATCAAGGGGGGCTTGTGGGCACAGCACTGGCTGCTGGGGTTCACTTGGCTCTGCCAAGTTACTGGTGGGTGACTTGGCCTTCTAGTTGGTTCTTGAGGTGGACCACAGTACTGCCCACTTCATAGAGCTGTGGGAATAGTTAAATTAGGGGTCACTCGGGATCAAACAAGATTTGGCACTCAGGAAGGATTTGGCAGCTCAGGAGCTGAGGTGAGTTGGGGCCTGTGCAGGTTGGTAGTGAGATCTGAGTTCAAAGGTGAGGACAGTCCTGTGATAACCAGCCTTGCAACAGGGACCAGAACATTCTGAGAAGCAAAGAGCTCTGTCAGACCCACCTATCTGGATGGGAACGTGGGAGCCCACTGGGGGAGCAAGACCAGGTCTCCATGGTATGTGAACAGGAGTAGGTGCAGGGAGGAGGTGACAGGTCCCCATGTCATGGTGTGTTGCCACACCAGCTCACCCCAGCTTCCTGCAGATGCTCACCCGTGTGTGTGAAGTCTGGGCCTAGAAGTGTGGGGACAGTTGCATCTTGGCCTTTGGTTAAGATCAAGAATGGTATGTGAGGAGGAGAGACAGACTCCACTTCTCTGGCTCCATCACAGCATATGCAATGTGGGGGTCCTCTGCAAAATCAGAGCCTTGGAGGCTCAAATGAGGTGGCTCAGAGTCTGACAGCCCCAAGCTCCAAGCTGGCTGTTACATAGTGGCGCATTAGCAGGCAGGGAAGGGGCTGGCTGTGGGTCTCCATGAGTACTGGGGCTTGGGATTCCACCCTAAGCCCCTACATGGGGTAAGCAACCAAAGCCTCATTGTCCCTGTGGGGTCACCAGCTGAGGTCAGCCAGGCACAGGCTTTGTGACCAGACAGCCAGCTGATTCAAGGGTCCTGACTAGGCACCTGGGTGCCACCCTGGGGAAGGTTTTAGTCGGGCCACTCTGTAGTGTGCAGACCATGGGCTCTATGCCCACAGGTAGGAGTTTTTAGCACCTTCTTCCCAAGTCAAAGGGCCAGACTAGGGCACAGAGGCAAAGGCAGTGAGCACTCTGTGACAGCAAGTGACACCAGTCTACCAGGGGTGGGCAAGACAGAGCTCAAAGGTGCAGGTGATAGATACATACAGGGAGCACTCAGTTCCGACCACAGCAGGTCTCGGGGGAGAGGTTCACCCTGGACATGCAGCACTGACTTGGGCCCTACAATGCTCACACAGGCACCAGCTCTGCCCAGTCACTAGCTGGGAGCATAGACAAGTCACACGTATACCCCGAGAGCTTCAACTTCCCCATGTGTGACTGGGGAGAGAAAGGCAATTAATTGACCAGCTTTCAGACAGTCCATGTTGAACTCCCATTCTCCCGACGACCAGAAACAGGTACTTGTGACCCGATTCCCAGCAACCATCACCTGACATAGCCCTATCAAGCCAGAGCCATTCTCTGGATCACTGATGAGGCTCTACCCCACCCCAGCCTTCTAGAAGAAACATGTAGCCGGGCGTGGTGACACACGCCTTTAATCCCAGCACTCAGGAGGCAGAGGTAGGAGGATCACCATGAGTTCAAGGCCACCCTGAGACTACATAGTGAATTCCTGGTCAGCCTGAGCTAGAGTGAGACCCTACCTCAAAAAACAAAACAACAACAAAAAACAAAAAACAACAACAAAAAAACCCTGTGTGTTCAATTTGACCATCCATAGGTGAGCACCAAGCCACACACCTCGAGGCAGACCGAAAGTGAAGACAAGGTCATGGTCCTGAGCAATGAAGACGCAAGCCACCTCCCCACACTGCCTGTGGGGCTCCCGCCTGGTCTCACCCACTCGGGACAGATGACATCATTCTCAAAGAAGCCAGGAAAGCAAGTCCTTGCCTGAGATGGGTCTTGAAGACTTTACAAGGCCATGGGGAAGAGGTGTGAGACACAGGAGGACACAGATGAGAACATTCTGCCAGAGCCCAGGGTTCCAGCAAGGCTTGGGCGCAGAGGCATGTGGTCCACACGGATCCTGGGACAGTGCTTGCTGGGTGCCTGCCAGCTGCTCTCACCATCACCATCCCGTTGGACTATAACTGTAAGTGTGAACTATGAGAAGAGGCACAGGAAGCTAGCTGTCTTTTTTTTTTTTCTTCTTCTCTAAGAAAGTTTAAATGCTTTATTACGTAAAGAAGCAGAAAATCTGGGGACAGAAACAAAATGTCAGAAAGATTGACTTCAAGAGCTGGGTGTGGTGGAGCATGCCCCTAATCCAAGCACTCGGAAAGCAAGGCAGGAGGACTGTCTGAGGCTAGCCTGGCCTACATAGTGAGACCCTGCCTCAAAAAACAAACAGTGGGGCTGGAGGGGTAGCTTAGCAGTTAAGGTGTCTGCCTACAAAGCCAAAGGATCCAGGTTCAATTCCCCCAGGACCCACGTAAGCCAGATGTACAAGGTGGTACATGTGTCTGGAGTTCATTTGCAGTCGCTGGAGGCCCCGGTGTGCCCATTCTCTCTTCCCCTCTCTCCTTCTCTCTGTGTCTTTCTCTCTCTCTCAAATCAATAAAAAAATATTTTTTAAAAGAAACACCATGGGCTGGAGAGATGGCTTAGTGGTTAAGGTGCCTGCCTGCGAAGCCTAAGAATGCTTGTTTAAATCTCCAGGTCCCACATTTAGCTAGATGCAAAAGTGATGCAAGCACACAATGTCGCACATGCACACAAGGGGACGCATGTGTCTGGAGTTCGTTCAGAGGCTGAAAAGGCTCTGGCACACCCATTCTCTCTCTGCCTCTTCCTCTCTCTCTCTCTCTCTCTCTGTCTCTCTCAAAAAAAAGAAAAAAGAAAGAAAGAAAGAAGAGAGAAAGAAAGAAAGAAAGAAAGAAAGAAAGAAAGAAAGAAAGAAAGAGAGACCATTACAACCACAAATACAGTGCTTGACTTGGAAATGGCATCTATTTCTGGAGCTGCTAGTCAGCTATTGTGAAGGGGCAGGAGGGTAGGCTGAGGCAGGCAGCAAGTCCTGACCCCATAAGAATGGAATGCCAGAGCTGGTGGGCACTGTGGGGCGTGTGCACTGTATATTCCTGTGCAGCCTGATACCTGTGGACAGTCACTGAATGTTTCTGGTAGATGGAACTGTACAAAGGAGAACACTGAATTTGTATTATGCCCAAACTGTTCCCGAGTCTACTCATTGTGTTGAAATAAATTCTCATTTTTCAAACAAACACTGTACCAAAACAATGAAGAAATTAACCCAGGGCCAGGACTGTGACTCAATGGTAGCACTCTTGCCTAACACATACAAGGCCTGGCTTCAACCCCTAATGCCACGAGAAAACAAACAAAGAAGCAAGCAAATTAACCTTGAACTTCAACGCTGTCACTGAATGGTAACCACAGATGAAATCTCACCTTGTCCTGCAAAAATGGCATTTTGCTGGTCAAAAGGAAACATACCTGGTACACTACAGTTGTGAAGGTTGAGGCTAGTGAGCTTGGGGCCACAGGGTTTGTAGTGCCAGGTCTCATGGTTCTGGGATATTTGTGGAAGGCTGTGTACAGCTGTTGCCCCCAGGCAATGGGTGCTCTTGAGAGGCTTAAAGCAGGCCACAGGCTACCAGAGAGGGTGTGTTTCACATGGGTGTTAAAGATGACACAGAGGAAAACAGCCAGCCAAGCCCCAGAGGCTGAGGCATAAGGATCACAAGTTTAAGGCTCCTAGTGAGTGGTTACTCAGAGAGGCCCCTGAGGTCCACCCGACAATACAAGCTACTGCCAAGACTCTTGGTTGCCCACCAGAACGAGATGGCAAGACCACATCACTGAAGACATCACATGGATCCGTCACGGAACATTGGAAAATCAAGTTGGAGTGGAGCTAGAGGCCTCCTCCCTGCTCGTAAGTTTAGTGCTGGGGTGGGGAAGGAACCCCTCTCCAGTTTTATCCAATGGCACCCTGCATGTTACCATCTAATGACACAGGCTCACTGTGTTATAGTGACACGGCTGTTATGGGATCACCAATGCTCTCTGACTGGATCTGAGGATGGCTCCACAGGAGGAAATTCATACCTAGTACCGAACACCTAGTCTAATGCCTAGAATGGGAAAGTCACAGATTCTAGGGGCTAAGCTTCTACTGATGTTTGACTGAATGGATATGTTGTGCCCATCAAGTTACCCTATGAATATTTTCGGAGATCCAGCTAATTGCCAAAAGGACTAATCTTTTTTTTTTTATTGACAACTTTTATACTTACATACAAAAAACACATGATATTTCCCTCCCCTCCCCCCATTCCACTTTAGAACTCCAATCTCCATCATATCCCCTCCCTCTCTCCATCAGTCTCTCTTTTAATTTGATGTCATCATCTTTTTCTTCTATTATGAGGGTCTTGTGAAGGTATTGCTAGGCACTGCAAGGTCATGGATAGCGAGGCCAATTTCTGTCTGGACAGTTGCATTGTAAGGAGTCGTACCCTTCCTTTGGCTCTTACATTCTATCCACCACCTCTTCTGTAATGGACCATGAGCCTTGGAGGGTGTGACAGAGGTGTTTCAGTGCTGGGCACTCCTCCGTCCCTTCTTCTCAGCACTATGTTGCCTTTTGGGTCTTTTTTGTTTGTTTTGTTTTTTTGTTTTTTGAGGTAGGGTCTCACTCTAGCTCAGGCTGACCTGGAATTCAGTATGTAGTCGCAGGATGGCCTCAAACTCATGGCGATCCTTCTAACTCTGCCTCCCAAATGCTGGGATTAAAGGCATGCACCATCATGCCCAGCTACATTTTTTTAATTGAAAAGAAAAAAAAAGCTACAGACACCTGTGGCAACCCACCACCAGGGTTTTAAATGGACTCTCCGGAGTCTGCTCTGGTGGGCTGGGAACTCTCTGACACAGAGGGATGAAGGACTTGTGGCCTTTCTTGGAAAAACCACTTCATATGTCCCACGACAGACATTACTAATCGATGGATGACCACCTCCAGCCCAGATCTGATCTCAACCCATTGTCCTAGGCAGCCACTATCCATCAAATCAGTGATGGCTGTGAGACCATCACCCTCTTTGCCCTAGCAGCTGGTCTATACACATGGCAGGCTACAACACCAGGGAAAGGTGTCTTCTGGACCTGCTGCTGGTGCTCCAGCTGGGCGCGGCTAAGTGGTTACTGAGGTCACAGTGACTGTGGCACCCTGCTGGTAATAGCTCCCTTGCTCAGCCACTTCACCTAATTGCTTCTTGAGGTACCGGCAGTCAAGCCGCCCTGCTGGGTAAATCACTAAGGAGACCCTGGGCTGGGGAGGGAAGACCACAGGGCTGCAGTGGGCAGTGGCTGCTGCATCAGTCCAGACGCCCCTGAACCTGAACCTGTCATTAAGCTCCAGCACAGCGGGGATTGGGGAGCTCAAGCAGTGCAGCTACTGCTCCTCCTCCAGCCCAGGAACTGGCCAGGGTCAGCGATCTCCAAAACGGACTTAATGCCAATGGCTGGACGGCTTGTTGAGATCCTCTTCAAGTGGAAAAAGAGGGAGAGATGGAGAGAGGCAGAGAAAAAAAGACGAGGAAGGAAGAACAAAGAGGAGGGGGATGAAAGATAAAAAGATTGAAAGGAGGCTAGAGAGATGGCATAGTGGTTAAGGCTTTTGCCTGCAAAGCCAAAGGATCCGGTTCAATTCTCCAGGACCCACGTAAGCCACATGCACAAGAGGGCGCATGTGTCTGGAGATCATTTGCAGTGGCTGGAGGCCCTGGCGTGCCTCTCTCTCTATCTCTCTCTCTCTCTCTTTCTCTCACTCAAATAAATAAAAAATATATTTTTAAAGATTGAGGGCCAGGGGTGGTGGCGCATGCCTTTAATCCCAGCACTCAGGAGGCAGAGGTAGGAGGATTGCCGAGAGTTCGAGGCCACTCTGAGACTACATAGTGAATTCCAGGTCAGCCTGAGCCAGTGAGGCCCTACCTGGAAGAAAAAAAAAAAAAAAAAAGATGGAGGGCTGGAGAGACAGCTTTGCAGTTAACCTGTCAAGCCTAAGAATGCCTGCCTGATTGATCTCCAGGTCCCATGTTTAGCCAGACCAAGTAATGCAAGAGTGCAATGCTGCACTTGCCCACAAGGGTGCGCACGCATCTGGAATTCTTTCACAGTGGCTGAGAGGCTGCTGGTGCACCCATTCTCTCTCTCTCTCTCTCTCTCTGCCTCTTCCTCTCTGTCTCTCTCTCTCTCTCTCAAAAAAAAAAAAAAAAAAAAAAGATTGACAGGAACTAGGGAGAGGAAGAAAGAAAAGAGTAACAGAGCCAGGGAAGGAGCAGGAGGCAGGGAGACAGAGTCCTAGGAAAAGATGAAGAGCACAGAATGCCCAGCTATGTGGGGTGGAATCTGGGTGGAATCTGTGCTGGCTGCCCCTTAGCTCTGTGATCCCAGGAAGTGATTAAGCTGCATTCACTTACTGCTGAGCATCTACCCTGATAGGTTGGTCATCTAACCCTACAGCCCCAGGTGACACAGGCAGTGTCTCTACTCAAGGAAGGGCAGCCGGTACAGGAGAAGCAGCCTTGCTGAAACTGTGAAGCCTGGGGCTCAGGAAGACTGTGACAGAGAGACACCAAGGTCCTGAGAATGACTGCCCCTGGGCAGAGCAGCAGAAGTAGCTGTCCACCCCCTGTGGCTGCTAGAACTGCTCTTGCATTGTGCTAAAGCTACCAATCAATAGTCTGCTGGCCCGCGTGGCCCAAGTCAGAAGGACTCTTCCAAGACTCCCTTGCAACTGGCTGTCCTGCTGTGTCCTCCCAGGATGCCTTTCTTTCTCCATTATTGTCCTCCTTGTGGTTATGGTGTGAACTGGAGTCACACCCCAGGGATGGGGTCACTTGAGAGAGAGGGACCTGAGCACCAGTGGCCTCACCGAGCAGCAGCATCCCAACACAGGTAGGTCCTCAGGGACACCAGCTGCTATCTTGTTTACCCTGTTCAACCTCACAATTTTAACGTGGGGGATGTAGCTTGATTGGTAGAGAGCTCTCCTGGCATGTACAAAGCCCTGGGTTTGATTCCCAGCCCTGCAGAAACCTGGGTGATGACACATGCCTATAATCCCAGCCCTTGGGAGGTCACAGAAGAAGATCAGGAGTTCAAGGTCAATCTCAGCTACATAGTGAGCTGGAGTGATCCTGAGCCACATGAGACCATGTTCCAAAAAACTGACAATTTCAAAAATAATATTTTATTTATTTGAGAAAGAGAGGGGGGACAGAGAATGGGTGCCAGGGCCTCCAGCCACTGCAAACGAACTCCCGACACATGTGCCACCTTCTGATCTAGTTTACATGGGTACTGGGGAATTGAAGCTGGGTCCTTAGGCGTTGCAGGAAAGCACCTTAACTGCTAAGCCATCTCTCCAGTCCACGATTTTTCTTTTTCTTTTCTTTTTTAAAAACAACTTTACACAATGCATTTATTTCTTTTTTATGAGATGAGAGAGAGAAACTGGCATGCCAGGGCCTCTAGCCACTGCAAAAGAATTCCAGACACGTGAGCCACCTTGTGCGCACGCATGACTTCATGTTCATGTGTCACCTTATGCGTGTGGCTTACATGGATTCTGGGGAGTTGAACCTGGGTCCTTATGCTTCTTAGGAAAGCTCCTTAACAGCTAAGCCATCTCTCCAGCCCCACATTTTTAAAAATTTATTTTATTTTATGACACAGAGGGAGACAGAATTGGCACATCAGGGTCTCTAGCCACTGCAGTTGAACTCCAGACATGTGCATCATCTTGTGCGCATGGGTCACTATGTGCATCTGGCTTATGGGGTTCTGGGGAGTCAAACCTGGGTCCTTAGTTTTCCCAGGCAAGTGCCTTAACTGCTAAGCCATCTTTCCAGCACCCTTCCCTTGCAAATTTATTTATTTTTAAATATTTTATTTTTATTTTTTTATTTGACAGAGAAAAGAGAGAGGGAGAGGGAGGGAGAGAGGGAATGGGTGGGTGCGCCCCCTTGTGCATATGGCTAACATGGGTCCTGGGGAATCAAACCTGGGTCCTTTGGCTTTGCAGACAAACACCTCAACTGCTAAGCCATCTCTCCAGCCCTATTTTTATTTTTGTTTGAGAGAGATAAAGAAGCAGATAGAGTAAGACAGAGAGAGAGAGAGAGAGAGAGAGAGAGAGGGAGGGAAAGAATGGGTGTGTCAGGGCCTCTAGCCACTGCAAGTAAACTCCAGATGCATGCACCACCTTGTGCATCTGGCTTATGTGAGTCCTGGGGAATCAAACCTGGGTCCTTTGGTTTTGCAGGCAAGCACCTTAACCATTAAGTCTTCTCTCCAGCTTCTCTATTTATTTGTAAGAATACAGAGAGAAAGAAGCAGACATAGAAAGAGAGAATCACAATTTTTTAGGGGGGGGGTTAAGGTTGGGTTTCACTCTAGCCCAGGCTGATCTGGAACTCACTATGTAGTCTCAAGGTGGCCTAGAACTCATGGTAATCCCCTACCTCTACCTCTGTCTCCTGAGGGCTGGGATTAAAGGCATAAGCCACCACACCCGGCTGAGAATCACATTTTTTTTTTTTTTTTTGAGAGAGAGAGAGACAAAGGGAAACAGAGAGAGGAAGAGACCAAGAGAGACAGAGAACAGGCACGCCAGGGCCATTTCAACCACTGTGAATGAACTCCAGATGTGTGCGCCCCCTTGTGGGCAAGCGCAGCATTGCATGGTTGCATCACTTATGCGTCTGGCTAGGACCTGGAGAATCAAACGGGTGTTCTTAGGCTTGGCAGGCAGGCGCCTTAACCGCTAATCCATCTCTCCAGCCCCAAAATTTTTTGTTTTGTTTTGGTTTTTGGTTTTTCAAGGTAGAGTGTCACTCTAGCCCAGGATGACCTGGAATTCACTCTGTATTCTCAGGGTGTCCTTGAACTCATGGCAATCCTTCTACCTCTGCCTCCCAAGAGCTGGGATTAAAGGCCCCACAATTTTTTTAATATAACATAAAAATTTCTTTCCCCTTAAACTTCACAATTTAGTGACATCTATTACATTCACAATGTCATGCAGCCCTCATCCCTACCCACTTTCAGGACATTTTCATTGCCCAAGACACAAACTCTGAGCACTTTTAGCAACCCTACCCCTGGCTTTGTTTCTGTTCATTTCATCTAGATGTTTCCCATGATCACAACCCGTTTTACTCTCTTGTTTCACTTATACCTGTCCTCAGGGTTTATGGAACGTTTCTGACCTTAGGACACTGTTTTTTTTTTTTGGGGTCCCATTAGTCTGGCCTCTTTACCATCATACTAAGTGCTGTGCCCTGAGTCATGTCCTCAAAACCCCTAGGTGACCGTCTAACCCCCAGTGTTCATGCATGCAGACAGGGAGATGACTAAGGTTACATGGGGTGCTAATGATGGGTCTCATTGAAGCAGCACCTCCTAGAGGTGGGGAGGTCTCTACACACCCAGGAAAAGCCCCTGTGAGGAGAGTTAAGAGGCACTTGGGAAAACCCTTGGCAGAACCAGACCATGCCATACCCACCCCAGAAAGCTGAGCCCTCTGAGACCATCAGCCTCTGTCATCCTTGCAGATGTACACCAAACTGGGTCTTGGCACTTCCAGGTGCTGGTGAGAGTCTTTGTTGCCCCCAAACAGTGAAAGGTCAGACATGTCGCAAAACATCCGCTTGGCTTCAGTCAAGTTCCCAATGCCGTGTCCACTCCATACCTGGCCCCTCACAGCTCACTCACCCAGGCTGCATGTCCCTGCCTGGGGATGCCATCGCATTCTGTGAACACCATCAGGCAGTGGCATGACCTTTAGTGGGGTCCATGCCACCCTCCTGCCCCACCCCAAGGGCTTGGGGCAGCCCCTTCCCAACGCTGCTATAGGCGTGGTTTCAGCCACAGACCCAGCTGTGCCACAGCTTGCCAGAGTTCGGTCTCCCAGCCTGTAAGATGTTCCAGTGACATCAACACTATGGTTGTAAGCAATGTGATAAGATCACAGAGGTTCTAGCAGGGCGCCTAGTTCATTGTATCCCACTTCAATCTAGCTGCTTAGACCAGACTTGGTCCCCAGGGACTTTTAAGGGCTGGTACAAGTTGACCCACTGCCTGTCTTGCACAGGAGTGATGATGCAGAAGATATGTTGGAGGAAGGAGCAAGGGGCAGGATGCCTGCAACTTCTTGAAGTGTCCTCTCTGCATGGTGCATGCAGCAAGTCCCCAAGCTCCAAGTGAGGTGGCACTCATGGTGCCAGTGCCAGGGGTCATGGCCATGAGCAGCATAGCCTAGGAGCAGACAGGCTGTCCACTCGAGGGATTTGTAGCTAACGTCCTGAGGCTATTGAGGACCCTGTTTTGTGCTGCAAGGACAGAGATGACAGCAGGTCACACGGTTTTGGTTTTGAGAACTCATGGCTAAGACTCACCCCCTACAGCACTGCCTTTTCTTGGTGTGTGTGTGTAACCGGAGGACAACCTTGGGGTGTTGGTTCTCGCCTTGAGACAGCATCTCAAGTGTTTTTGCTGCTGTGAACACCAGGCTAGTGGGTCTGTGAGCTTCAGGATTCTCCTGGATCTGCATAACCCCCACCCATTGCTGAAGGCCCACAGATGTATGCACCACATTTGGGTTTATGTGAGTTCTGGGGATCCAACCTCTAGTTTATGAGGCTTGTGCAACAAGCACTTTTAACCAGTGAGCCATCTTTCCAGCCCCTAATGATGCCCTTTTTGGTGTGTGTGTGTGTGTGTGTGTGTGTGTGTGTGTGGTATGTCGTGTGTGGTGTGTATGATGTATGCTCATGTGTGTGCAGATGTGTGTGACTCATGGACATGGGTACAGAGGCCAGAGGAGAATGTCAGGTGTTCTTCTCTCTCTCTCTTTTTTTTTTTGGGGGGGGGTCAAGGTAGGGTTTTACTCTAGCTCAGGCTGACCTGAAATTCACTATTTAGTCTCAGGGTGGCCTCAAACTCACGGCGATCCTCCTACCTCTGCCTCCTGAATGCTGGGGTTAAAGGTATGTGCCACCACGCCTGGCAGGTGTTCTTCTCTTAACACTCACTTTTTTTGGTGTATTTCTTTCCTTGAGATTCTGGGTTGGTTTCTCTCAACCCAGCACTGCTGTCCAGAGATTCTCCCTTCTCCAGCCCCTGCAGACAAGGTTACAGACTGCGTGGCCACACCTGGCTTTTCCATGGATTCTGAGAAGTCCAGATTGGCAGCCTTCAGCCCTGAGAGGTCCTCATGCTTCAGCAGCGAGCACTCCTAACCTCTGAGCCATCATCACCCAGTCCCAAACGCCGCCTTTTTGCTTGAGTGAACTGAATTGTGATTCTGTCACCCATAACCAAGTCCCAACTGACACGGCTGACTCATGTTTTACACTTCACACAGATATGGAGAAATCTTGGGCAGTCCATTATTCTTTTTTTGATTTTTTTTTTTTTTTTTTTTTGGTTTTTCGAGGTAGGGCCTCACTGTAGCCCAGGCTGACCTGGGATTCACTCTGTAGTCTCAGGGTGGGCTTGAACTCATGGCGATCCTCCTACCTCTGCCTCCCAAGTGCTGGGATTAAAGGCGTGCGCCACCACGCCCGGCTCATTCCATTATTCTTAACTCTCCCCCAGGTCTTTAAACCTTGCAGTCCAAGTTCAGTGAGATGTTTCCAACCATACCTCTCTCCTTCCATCCCTATATCTGGTTCTCCTTCCTACCTCTAAGCCAGGAGGAGGACTGAAGCCTAAACTTGGTGCTAGGCTGGCGTGACTCCCAAGACAAGGGGCAGGGAGCATGATGCAAGATGTCTAACACAGGTACAGCCCACTCCTACTCTTTGAATGACAAAGTAAGCCTAGGTCTGAGCATGTGGAGGATGGGCTGAAGAGACAGAGGGAGGGGCTCTGTGAGAGGCTATTCTAAAGACAGTGGGATATAACTCCAGGGGCTGAGCTAAGATACGAGCGCATGTACACACACACACACACACACACACACGCAGACACACACATGTGCATACAAATGCTTGGTGCAGGTAGATTTTCATGGAGTCCAGAGAAGTGGGTAGAACCCACAAGCTGGGCCCTAAGCTGAGAACATAGGCATGCAGAGCCTGGGCCAACAGCCCATTGTAGCAGGACGGCCATGAATCTTGGAGGAAGTCCTCGCAGTGGGCACCTCGGTCTTCAGTGATCAACGCGCAAGGCAGAGGAATGGCACTCAAACTAAGAAGTGGCATGGGCACTAGAGGAGCTGTGGGCAATGTGTTGGGCCTGAAAGTGTCCCACTTCTTCGCCAGCTGCAGCCTCAGGAGACCTTCCTGGGAAACAGGGTCATTGCAGATGTAATTAAGATGAGGCCACACTGGACTCCAATGGGCCCTAATCCAACAACTGATGACTGTATAAGAAAGAGAGCACACAGGGACAGGGACAGAGCTCAGAGTGACAGGGCCATGAGCCATGGAACACCAAGAAGCTCCAGAGCACGTAGCAGAGACGGGAAGGGCCCTCATTGAAGCTTGGGGAGCAAGAGCTCAGACCTGCCTGCCTTGACATCAGCTCTGTGGTTTCCAGACCTGTCCTGCTGCCTTGAACCCTCAGTCTGTAGCTTTGTCACAGTGGGGAAAGCACCCAGAAGGGTCCAATGTGGCCACAGCCACGGGGTGTGGGAAGATGTTCCTGTCCCCTTCAGTGACTTTCCACAGGGCACAGCACCAGTGGGCTATGCCAATGATCACAGCAATGCCGGATAATGGCCTCTCTGTGAATAAGAGCAGAAACAACTGGGTGGTCCAGGGCTGGCAGTGTTCTAATAATCCCCCTACACAAGAAACTGAGACAGGGATATTCAAGTTCAAGGGTAGCCTGAGCGACTTAGTGAGACCGCAGTCTGAAAAGAAATTGCGGGGGGGCGCTGGTAAGAATGTTTGCCATGCAGGGATGAGGGCCCGATTTTCACTGAGTTCAATACCCCAGCACCCATGTAAACAGCTGGGTGTTGCCACATGCGCCTGTAGCCCCAGTCCTGTGGTGAGCTTCTTGTAACTCCTGTGGCACTTTTCTGTGACCATGTGGCAGCTGCAGTGAGACAACTCCGAGGCCCTGGGCGGCTCTTTAGGAGGATGTGATGGTCCTGTCAACCTGACAGGAGATAAGCCTCTGGGTCTGCCTGTGAGGGGTGATCTTGGTTAGGTTGAGGTGGGAAGACCCACCACTCCATGGGATGGGGGTCCCAGACTGAATAAAAATAAGAAAGATGGGGGCTGGAGAAGATGGCTTAGTTGTTAAGGTGTTTGCCTGCAAAGCCAAAGGACCCTGGTTCGATTCCCCAGTACCCACATAAGCCAGATGCACAAAGAGGCACATGCATCTGGAGTTCGTTTGCAATGGCTGGAGGCCCTAGTGTGCCCATTCTCTCTCTCTCTCTCACACACACACACCTCTCTCTCTCTCTCTCTCTCTCTCTCTCTCAAATAAATAGATAAATTAAAAAATTTTTTTAAATGAGAAAGGGGGCTGGAGAAATGGCTTAGCGGTTAAGGCGTTTGCCTGCGAAGCCAAAGGATCCCAGTTCGATTCTCCAGGACCCACATAAGCCAGATGCACAAAGGGGACACATGGATCTGGAGTTTGTTTACAGTGGCTGGAGGCCCTGGCGTGCCCATTCTCTCTGTCTGCCTCTCTCTCTCTCTTTCTCTCTGCTTGCAAATAAATAAATAAATAATTGTTTAAAAAATGAGAAAGATGGCTGACAAGCAGTATGGTTGTTTTTTTTTTTTTTTTTTTTTTTTTTTTTTTTGGTTTTTCAAGGTAGGGTCTCACTCTAGTCCAGGATGACCTGGAATTAACTACGTAGTCTCAGGGTGGCCTCGAACTCTCGGCGATCCTCCTACCTCTGCCTCCTGAGTGCTGGGATTAAAGGCGTGCGCCACCACGCCCGGCTTCAGTATTTTTTTTTTTAATCTCTCTCTCTGCTTCCTCCCCATGTTAGAATATGACCAGCTGGCACCATGCCTTCTCTGCCATGATGGGCTGTAAGCTGAAATAAACCTGTCCTTCCTTAAGTCACTTCAGATCAGGCATTTTGTCCCAGCAACAAGAAACTACTACCACAGAGGGCAATATGACAGCCACCCTAACCATGGCTCCCAACAGTGGCAAAGGTACTCCCTCAGGGAATGGACCAGGAGGTGGGCAGAGCGGACTGCCTGAGCCTCTGGGAAGTACCACGGAAGTTGCCAAATACCATCCAAAGTCAAGGTGCCCTAGCTCAGAGGTTTGAATGCATTGCCAGGACCATGAAGGTCACACACCAGCCTCTTGCCCTAGTGTCCCCTCAGCTGGCCCTGAACCTGGTCACTTTCCAGGATTCTAACACCTGTTCCTGATGCTCCCTCAGTTTCAAGTTGCAAGGTCAAAGCCAGAACAGATGGGCCTTTGCCACTAAGACTTATATGTGATTGGCCTCCCAGAGCCAGGCAGCAGGTTCCCTGCCAGGGAGCCCAAACTCCCTTGGGGCCCAGAAGTGGGTAGGGCAGCCAATGGAAGCTGGAAGGGACTTGAGTATTCAGGAAACTCAGATGTGGATACCACCTTCAGCCCGAATGCAGAGCATATGTGCCTCGTGCAGTCACTATAAGGAAACTGTGTGTGGCTTAAAACGGTGCATGCTGAGTCAGCATCTAGACGAGCTCCCAGGACTGAAACGAGGGAGTGGGCTATGCAGGTTTCTTTCAGAGGCTCCAGGAGAATCCTAGAAGCTGACTGAGTTCCTTGGCTCCTGACCTCTTCCCCCATACCTTTACAGTGCCCCGTTCCAACCTCTGCTTCCACTGCCATATCTCCCACCTCCCTCTCACAAGGACCTGTAGTGCCTAGGCCGCGCAGGTGGTCTGTCTGGGATAATCCCCAACTTACTCATCCTTAGCTACATCTGTAAAGTTCTTTTTTTTTTTTTTTTTTGGTTTTTCGAGGTAGGGTCTCACTCTAGCCCAGGCTGACCTGGAATTCACTATGTTGTCTCAGGGTGGCCTTGAACTCACAGTGATCCTCCTACCTCTGTCTCCCAAGTGCTGGGATTAAAGGTGTGTGCCACCACGCCCGGCTGTTAATTATTTTTATTTATTTATTTGACAGAGAAGGAGGGAGGAAGGGAGAGAGAGAGAGAGGGAGAGAATGAGTGCACCAGGGCCTCCAGCCACTGCAAACAAACTCCAGACACATGCACCCCCTTGTGCATCTGGCTAATGTGGGTCCTGGGGAATTGAACCTGGGTTCTTTGGCTTTGCCCGCAAACGCCTTAACTGCTAAGCCATCCCTCCAGCCCATACATCTGCAAAGTTCTTTTGCCATGGGAAGGGACACAGTCACAGGTTCAGGCCTTAGAACATGGTTGTTTTTCAGAGGCCTTTATTCAGCCCATTGTGTGGAGAAGCCCCTCTTGACACAGGCATTGATCCAGCCCCCCATCACTTCCTCTAGGACCCTCCCCTGGGCAGCCTTTGGCTGGTTCTGAGGCAGCATCCACCACAAGTTCATAGCATGTGTTTTTTCAGCAGAGTGTGCTGCTGCAGGACAGAAGGGTGCAGAGGATGGGCGGACAAGGACATCTCTGTAGCCTGTCTTGTAAGACCACATGATCAAAATGCCTGCTCTGTTCATTTGTAATGAGGGAGAGGTCCTGCCACATGGCGTACCTGTATCACCTCAGCTGTGAAAGGCGCACACTAACTACTATGTGCTACCAATGAAAGTCTACTGGACATAGTGAGATAGGAAAGCAAGCTCCTGGCATAGCTCACAGTGCAACCCTAGCTCTGCCAAACAAGTTATGGAAGCGCGCTGCACCAACAGCCCATCCCTCTTGTTGCAGACACATCCCAAGACCCCCATGGATGCTCAAGACCACAGGTTACAGTACCAAACCCCATACATCCTGTTTTTCCAATGTATAGACACCCATTTACAAATTAGCCATATGAGGGATTAATCATAACTATTAGTAACCGAGCGATTGCTCTATTAAGTCAAATTAGGGTCACTTGAACATGGACTCAGAGACTAACGAGATATTGTACACTGTGGGCATAGTGGACAAGGCCAACTCATGTCCTGGGTGGGATGGAGTGAGATGGTTTCAAATGTCATCACACGACTCAGATGGTGCCCAATTTTAAACCCATGCATACATACGTGATCCTGTCCCAGAGGAAAAAAACAACTTATGAATTATTTACTTCTGAAAATTTCCATATGGTATTTCCAGACCAAACTGTCCACGGGTAGAGTACAGACGACAGCTGATGTGCTTCTAAGGGGATGGACAACTTAGCTTGAGGGAGCACGTGGTAACTTCGTGTGGGGCTTCTCTGGTTAATATTTTAACAAGCGAAAGCTATTTTTTTTTGTAACTTTAATGGGGAATAATTTGTTTTTCTTCTTTTGCGTGTGGTATGCATAATGTGTATGCATACTCATATGTGTGTAGATGTGTGTGTGTGTGTGTGTGTGTGTGTGTGGATGTGTATGTAAGGTCAGAGGTCCACACGCGTGTTTTCTTCAGTCACTCTTACTTGTTGAGACAGGGTCTTTCACTGGGCCTGGAGCTCACTGATTTGGCTAGACTAGCTAGTCAGCAAGCACTAGGGGTTCTGCTCCCACCTCTCCAGTGCTGGGATTACAGGTGAGAGCCACCATGCCCAGCTTTTACATGGGGGTGGGTGGGGGGACACAAACTCAGCGAACATGGTTGTTTTTCAGAGGCCTTTATTCAGCCCATTGTGTGGAGAAGCCCCTCTTGACACAGGCATTGATCCAGCCCCCCATCACTTCCTCTAGGACCCTCCCCTGGGCAGCCTTTGGCTGGTTCTGAGGCAGCATCCACCACAAGTTCATAGCATGTGTTTTTTCAGCAGAGTGTGCTGCTGCAGGACAGAAGGGTGCAGAGGATGGGCGGACAAGGACATCTCTGTAGCCTGTCTTGTAAGACCGCATGATCAAAATGCCTGCTCTGTTCATTTGTAATGAGGGAGAGGTCCTGCCACATGGCGTACCTGTATCACCTCAGCTGTGAAAGGCGCACACTAACTACTATGTGCCACCAATGAAAGTCTACTGGACATAGTGAGATAGGAAAGCAAGCTCCTGGCATAGCTCACAGTGCAACCCTAGCTCTGCCAAGCAAGTTATGGAAGCGCGCTGCACCAACAGCCCATCCCTCTTGTTGCAGACACATCCCAAGACCCCCATGGATGCTCAAGACCACAGGTTACAGTACCAAACCCCATACATCCTGTTTTTCCGATATATACACACCCATTTACAAATTAGCCACATGAAGGATTAATCATAACTATTAGTAACCGAGCGATTGCTCTATTAAGTCAAATTAGGGTCACTTGAACATGGACTCAGAGACTAACGAGATATTGTACACAGTGTGGGCATACCGGACAAGGCCAACTCATGTCCTGGGTGGGATGGAGTGAGATGGTTTCAAATGTCATCACACGACTCAGATGGTGCCCAATTTTAAACCCATGCATACATACGTGATCCTGTCTCAGAGGAAAAAAACAACTTATGAATTATTTACTTCTGAAAATTTCCATATGGTATTTCCAGACCAAACTGTCCACGGGTAGAGTACAGACGACAGCTGATGTGCTTCTAAGGGGATGGACAACTTAGCTTGAGGGAGCACGTGGTAACTTCGTGTGGGGCTTCTCTGGTTAATATTTTAACAAGCGAAAGTTATTTTTTTTTGTAACTTTAATGGGGAATAATTTTTTTTTCTTCTTTTGCGTGTGGTATGCATAATGTGTATGCATACTCATATGTGTGTAGATGTGTGTGTGTGTGTGTGTGTGAGTGTGTGTGTAAGGTCAGAGGTCCACACCGCGTGTTTTCTTCAGTCACTCTTACTTGTTGAGACAGGGTCTTTCACTGGGCCTGGAGCTCACTGATTTGGCTAGACTAGCTAGTCAGCAAGCACTAGGGGTTCTGCTCCCACCTCTCCAGTGCTGGGATTACAGGTGAGAGCCACCATGCCCAGCTTTTACATGGGGGGTGGGTGGGGGGACACAAACTCAGCTCAAGTTTTTTTTTTTTTTTTTTTTTTTTTAGGCTGACCTGGAATTCACTATGTAATCTCAGGGAGGCCTCAAACTTACAGCGATTCTCCTACCTCTGCCTCCCGAGTGCTGGGATTAAAGGTGTGTGCTACCACGCCCGGCCATAGCACCTTCTAAATAGCCTGCACCAATGTAGTCTCAGGGCAGCCTTGAGTGCTGGATTAAAGGTGTGCGCCACCATGCCCGGCTTAGCTCTTCAAGTTTTATGACAAGAACTTTACCCACTAAACCATCTTCACAGCTTGGAAACAATACTTCTTAAATATAGAAATACCACTCTCGCTGGGTGTGGTGGCGCATGCCTTTAATCTCAGCACTGGGGAGGCAGAGGTAGGAGGATCGCTGAGAGTTCGAGGCCACCCTGAGACTACATTGTGAATTCCAGGTCAGCCTGAGGTAGAGTGAGACCCTACCTTGGAAAACCAAAAAAAAAAAAAAAAAGAAAAGAAAGAAAGAAAGAAATACCACTCTCCATGTCAGATCTTTGAAAATTTGGTTTCCTACAGGCAAGATGCCCTCCCCATCTGGACCCACAGGAGCTTCCTGCACTGTCTCTATAGCCCCAACTCATCACAGACCAGGGAGATGATCCAGCTCTCGAAGGAGGGCTCTCTGACATGTGCCTCAAGGTTTGTATTGGGGGCGAGGTCATCTCTGGGCAGGGCCATCTCAGAAATAGGGACAGCTCATGTCTGGCACACAAGCAAGCACTCTGAAAGCCTTAGAATCCAGACAGGGACTAAAAAGCCATAAAGGGGCTGAGGCCCAGACGGACCCTGCATTAAGCTCTCACCATGCCAACTCTGGGACCATAGCCAGTCTGGACAAAAGTGATACCCGCCCCTCAGAACTGCCCTCCATGTATCTGCACCCCTCCCACGCCCCCAGCCTTGCTGTGGCCATTGTCATGGAGCTGCCCTGGGGAAGGCCTGTCATACTCTGAACACCGCAGAGGGTTCCTCACTTCACTCACTGGGACAAGCCCAGACCAGCAGGTTGTAAATGGAGCGATGTGGCCCTGCAGCACCCTGTTATCTCTCTCAGTGACAGTGACCACACTTGGGGCCCGACACTCCACAGAGGCCACACAGAGGCTAGTGGTCCATCCTGGGCTCAAGACCCTGCCATTCACCTACCAGTTCCCCTCTCTGGACCCTGGCCTCTGTGCCTCTCCTAGGTCCCACATTCTCAGCTCGCTAGGAAAATGCAGGAGATGGGGCTCTGCACTGACAGCTTGGGGTGAATCCTTATCCTCTAGGTAACTGGGGACACGGCACTGTCTTCCAACCTCAACAGAAGTCAGGGTCCCTTCTGTAAGCACAGACACCTGCATTCTATGCAACAACTCAGAGCAGGGCTTCAGATGATACTGGTATAATGACAGTGCCAGTCATGGGCCAGGCCCTGAATGGTGGGCTCTGCTCATTCTCCAGTGGAAACCTGGCTTAGAGAGGTTGAGCAGCTTGCCCACCACTCAGCAGACATGGTACAGTTGGACACAGGTTCGTGCTGTTGGAGGTCAACGTGGGAGAAGTTGATTCTTGGTGGCCAGTGGGGGGTCTGATACTTGTCTCTCAGCCCCTCAGGTCAGATCTTATAACTCAGCACAGGTCAGTGACCTTAAGACTGCTGGGGATGGAAGGAGTGAGGGGGAAGGAGGACAGACAGACTGTGGGCTGGTGCTGTACCTGTGCAGGCTACACGCCATGGACCCCAAGCTTGAGTGTGTGCAAGTGCAGAGGTGGCAAGGGAGGGTGTCAGCTGGTGGGAGGAACACCTCTTCCAGCTAATCCCTTTCTCCCAACGGCTCCGAAACCCCAGTCGGCAAAGGTGGAACCAGGGCCCATCTCATTCCTCAGCACCTGCCACATGGTGCCCCAACCGAGGCCTCTTTGTAACCTGTCTATACAGATGATGAAGTTGGAGTCAGCCAGCCAAGGGCTGTCTCTCTGTCCATGAGGGTAAACACAGACGGCCCCTTGGGAGACAGGCTCACTGGCTGGCCAATTCCTCAAGTGGCTGGTGACTCAGTGGGAACACTCTTTCCTGGGCTAGTCCCAACGTTGATGAGTCCCTCTTTCCCTCCCTGCGTGGCTCTGAGATTTATCATAGAGGGTGGGAGTCACTGGTGTGGTCAACACTTGCCCAGCCCTGCCCTCGTGCTCTCTGGAGATGCAGGCCACAAGCAGGGACAAGGAGAAGACGAAGTCCATACTTGAGTGCAAATGAGGAATTGGAGACTCAGAGGAGAAACACCCGTCTCCTTGCATAGGCAAGACCTAAACTCAGCTCCAATACCACCTGCCTCCTGGGTTGAGACCAGCTTGACCCTGTGTCCTGTGGGGTCTGTCTTAAAACTGTCCTGGGTCCTTCTTATTCCTAACACCAGGGACCTGGCAGGGGTTATATACAAAGCTTGATCTGTGAAAGACTGCAGAATGCTATGTGTCTCCTACTCAAACATAAGGCCAAGGGCTGGCGAGATGGCTTAGAGGTTAAGGCTCTTGCCTGCAAAGCCAAAGGACCCAGGTTCGATTCCCTAGGACCTACGTAAGCCAGATGCACAAGGTGGCATATGTGACTGGAGTTCGTTTGCAGGGGCTGAAGTCCCTGGCACGCCCATTATCTCCCTCCCCCCCCCCCGCTCTCTCTCCTTCTCCCTTTCTCTCAAATAAATAAAGTAAAGTAAAAAATAAACAAATAAATAGCCAGACATGGTGGTGCACACCTTTAATCCCAGTACTCAGGAGGCAGAGGTAGGAGGATCGCCGTGAGTTTGAGGCTACCCTGAGACTACATAGTAAAATCCAGGTCAGCCTGAACTAGAGTGAGACCCTACCTCGAAACAAACAAACAAACAAACAAAAGACAAATAAATAAAAACCACAAGGCCAAGAGCTCACCTTTGGGCCAAACTGGGCTGTCCCTAAATTGTCTATGGCACACCAAAGCTAAAATTCACAGGGGAACAGTAAAATGGAAGGAAGTTAGTCCACCAAAAGTTCAGGGGCATGGAAGCTCATCAGGAGGCAGCCAGCACCACAGTCCTTGTGCTCGAATGAACTTTCTGTCTAACACAAGGGCTACGTTTGTGACGCTAACGGGGTGTCCAACATGCAACCCACAGGCTGCCTATGGCCCAATACAACATTGTAAACTTGTTTAAAACATTATGAGGGGTTTTTTTTTTGCTTTTTAAAAAAATTTAATTGCTCAGTTCTTAAATATGAACTTTGTAGATGATAACATTGCATCCCAGTGTCAAAACACTGGACATTCCTAACTGGTTCCTAAAATACTACGTGAGCACTCATCCTTCCTGCTCCAATTCATCTCCCAGACTACCATTTCTAGGAGTGGGAAAGGGGCAAATGGAAGGACTTTGGGCCTCAGTACTGAGGAAACCTTTTCCTTTGTGTGGTGTGAGTGTGTGTGCATGGGAGCACACGTGCCAGAGGTCAGAAGAGAACATGAGGTTTCTCCCACTGTCGCTCATCCACATGTTTCCTTGAGACAGAGTCTCTCACTGATTGCAGAGCTTAGCATTTCCGTGAGCTCCAGTGATTCTCTGGTCGCTGCTCCCCACAGGACTGGAATTACTGATGTGACTGGCCACACCTGGCTATTTGCGTACTGTGCTGGGGAATCCAACTCAGCAGTCTCAGGCTCCCTCAGCCTGATGCTTGTGCACAAAGTGCTTTTACCCACGACGCTATCTTCCTAGCCCCTAAGGGACCTTTTTGAAACCATGTCATCCCCTCCAAAGTCAGATGCTATGCTGTGAGTGACAGGGACCCTGCCAACAGACACCATCACTGTGCTCGTTACTGTGATCAAGTGTCACCAAGAACTATGCATGTGGGCAAAGGAGCCTCGCTGACCAGACTTCCCAGGAGCTCTGCTCGCCTGCCCTTGCCTGACAACGGCGTCTTCTAGAAGGATCCTGAACGTCCTCCAGAGGCAACTAGCCCAGGAGCTCAAGGCCTCCATAGCAGCTTCTGGGCCCCAGGACTCTCAGTAAAGGCCCCCAGGCCCCTTCTGTCTCAAGACAGCAGAAGCTATCCGGTGGCAAAGGCTCACAATCTCTGAACCCCCATAGATGCCCTCACAAAACTGGTTCACTGTGGGCCCAGACACTTACACAGACAGGCCCTGGGCTTCACACAGCACAGAGTCCTCTACTCTGAGTGGGAGGCTCCTGTAGTCCCTTGCCTGTGACTTCCTGACCTCCATGGCTATTTGTTCACATGCTTGCCTCTGTGGTTTCCAGTGAGCTGTACATGGTCACCTTCTCCAGCTCTGAGGCTCCCAAACTTTGCCAACACCTAGAGATGCTTAGAAGTCCACTTGATGCCCACACAGAGCCACCTCTGTTCCTGTTCCTTAGGCCCTGGTGTCTACTGAGAAGTCCAAGTTCGGCCAGGCGTGGTGGTGCCCACCTTTAATCCCAGCATTTGGGAGGCAAAGGTAGGAGGATCGCCATGAGTTCAAGGCCACCCTGAGACTACTGAGTGAACAGGCTAGAACGAGACCCTACCTTGAAAAAAAAAAAAACAAAAAAAAAAAGAAGAGAGAAGTCCAAGTTCAATGCCCCATGATTAATATGGGCAGCCGCTGGCCCGAAGAGCCTCTTACCACTACCCACAGCTGGTCAGTTTCACCCACAGGGGACCTCGGCCACAGGCTTGGGCTATGCAAATAGCTTTCCGTTTCCTCCACCATCCCTGCAGCAGGTGGCATTTCACACCTACATGGGGCAAACACCTTCTAGGCAGCAGATGCCACGAGAATGTGCCAACAGAACAACTACCTTCTCCACCTGTCAGTGGCTTACATGAACCACGTACATAACAGACAAGAAAGAAACACTAGTGGGTTGGAAGGGGTTGTTTCCTTGCCCCACCCCTGCCCATGGTCACTTCTGAGGAACCCCAAGGTCACATGGGGGACCATTTGAGAAATTTCCATCTAGGCCTCAAACTGGGCACAGCACAGTTGACCACGGCTGACCACGAACACTCTCCAAGTGATCAAAGATGGTTCTGCCCACCCCCTCCTCCACTCACTGCAGCCCAAGTGCCTACCTGGAAGCCGCTATCTCTGCTTTCTGCTTGGCAATGGTGGCTGCCCGCTCGGCGGCCTCCACAGCCCGGTCCACCTTCTCACGGATCTTGCTGGCACGCAGCGGGATGAGGTTCTTGCGCTTGCCACTCACGAGCACGTTCTGCTTGTACTTGCCCTCCTCCTTGGTACCATCGGGGAAGGTCATGCAGCCATAGCCGTGCCTTCGATTACTGACCCATTCGCCCTCGTACTTAAGCCCATCGGAGCGTTGGCTCACGCCAAAGCCCGAACGCTTGTCATTCTTCCACTCGCCCACGTAGGTCTCGGTGGTGGTGGCGTCGATGTCGTCCTCGATGACGGCCAGCTCGGCCTCGGCCTCGCCCAGGCTGATGGTGGAGTGGATGTCGCTGGCCGTGGAGCTGACGGTGCTCATGCCCGCCTCGCTGCGGAAGGAGCTCTGCTTGCTGCGCTGGCTGGCCAGGCTGCTCTTGGACTCCGACTTGCGCAGCTTCAGCCCGCTCAGCAGCGAACGCCGGAACAGCCCCTTCTTCTTGTTCTTCAGGATCTCTGAGTCGCTGTGTGCCACCAGCACGAAGCCGCCACGGGACACGGCCGGGCTGCCGGCCACCGCTGGAGAGGCATCCGGGTGCAGCGCCGTGCCATTGGTGTGCTCACTGCGCAGGGAGTTGATGGACGTCCTCAGTGGTGAGCGGATGACCGCCGCCATGCCGTAGGGGACACTCTGCCGCACGCCATAGCCCTGGCGCATACCACCAACCCATTGGCCCTGGTAGGTCCCTGGAGAGACAAAGGAGAGAGGGGTGAGTTCCCACGACAGCATCAGGGGGGTGTAGATTACAGGGATCTACTGCATGGACTATCCACAGCTCTGCCTGCCCTTCTCAGCACCTGTCAGTGAAATCCAGGTGTGTTGACCTCAAGGCAGAGACACAACTTTTCAACACTGACAAATGTGTTCAAAGACACTTCTGTCCAGCTTCCCAGAGCTAGAGTCTGAGATGGGGCAGGGTACAGGAAGCACTCAGATGATAATGCAGAGTCTCCAGTGACCTAGGAACCCCATCACCAGAGGGAGGCTGGGGAATCAGCATGGCCTTTGAGATTAATCTACACATGGGTCAGGGCCACAAGGCAGACAAAGGATGTGGGTTTTCCCTGGAGGGCAGTGAGGCTGGCACCGCTAGAGGTATCCAAAAAGTCTTGTCAGCCCGCTTTGTGGGGACACACTGAAAAGATTCAAGTGCATGGGGAAGGAGCGTTAAAATGACTGACCTCAGGGCATTCAAATCAGAAGATCCAACAGACACACAGGAGATGGAAGCAGAGAACTCAAACAGATGTGTGCATGCCCTGTCCACAGCTGCACTGTCCAATAGGAACCCAAAGTGGAAGAAATCAACATGTCAACAGTAGGTCATCACGTGGCATGGCCACACCATGAAACACTAGTCAGCCATGAAAAGGAAGAAGTGTTGGCACACGCAACAACACAGGGCAACCTTGGACCACACTATGCAAGAGAGCATAGCCAAATACAAAAGGGTAAATTCTGTGATCCTACCTATGGGGCCCTGGCAAAGCCAAATCCAGAGTCAGAGAGGAAAGAGGTACAGCTCAAGAGCACAGAGTGGGGGGGGGCATCCTGCTCAATGGGGACAATGTTTCCACTTGGGGTGATAGAAAGTTCCAAAAGGAGATAGTGACGATGGCTGTACCGCACTGTGAATGCACTTAATGCAATCAAAAAGCACATGTAAAAGTGCCTAAAAACCCAGCATGGTGGCGCATGCCTTTAATCCCAGCACTCAGGAGGCAGAGGTAGGAGGATCACCATGAGTTTGAGGCCAGCCTGAGACTACATAGTGAATCCCAGGTCAGCCTGGGCTAGAATGAATCCCTACCTTGAAAAACAAATAAATAACCAAACAACAACAACAATAAAAGACTCAAGATCCAAGCACACACCTGCAGTCCCAGCACTCTGGAGGTTGAGGCAGAAGAATCACTGGAGCCAAGGAAGTCAATGGCAGCCTAGACAACACAGTGAAACTCCCTCTCAAAAAGAGAAAACGACTGGCTGGAGAGATGGCTTAGCGGTTAAGGCGCCTGCCTGCTAAGGCTAAGAACCCGGTTCCAATCTCCAGGTCCCACGTTTAGCCAGATGCAATGTGATGCAAGGGTGCAATGCCGCACTTTACCACAAGGGGGCGCACACATCTGGATTTCGTTCTCAGCAGCTGAGAGACTACTGGCGCACCCATCTCTATCTGTCTTCCTCTCCCTCTCTCTGTGTCTCTCTCCAAAAATAAATTTTTAAAAAGAGAGAAAACGTGGTGGAAGTGGTAACTTTCATGTTATATATAGCACAGTGAAGTCACAGGGGAAACAATGGCGCTGACCATGTCTGGTCCACTTGTTACTATGCGACTCCAGGCAAGTTTGTGAGCCTCTCCGACCTTCAGTTTCCCTATCCACAGGGCAGACATTGAACATCTGGCACCTGAATCAGCTGCCGACATGCCACAGGTTGGCCTAGGACAGTATCCAGTTCCTGATTGTCCCAGAATGTACCTCCCCTTCTAACCAGAAACCAGCTCCCATATTGGTGCATGGACCAGGGCCAAGGGCAGATGTGCAGAAAGTACCCACTGGCCAGTGCCTCGGACAGACACCAAGAGATGGTGGTGTCTGTCTCCACATTCAGCTTCTCTGAGAAGAAAGTGACTGGTGGCTGGGTGCAGGTCAGCGGTAGAGTACCTGCTTAGAATACACATGGCCCTGGGTTCCATCCCCAGTATGGGAAAGAAAGAAAAAACAAACAGAAAGAGCCTGGCATGGTAGCTCATGCCTGGAATCCTAGCATTTGGAGGCTAAGGTAACAAGATCATCACACGTTTGAGACTGTCTGAGTTATGTTGTGAGACCCGTCTCAAAAATACAAAATCTCTGAGCTTAGCGATTAAGGCATTTGCCTGCAAAGCCAAAGGATCCTGGTTCAATTCTCCAGGACCCACGTAAGCCAGATGCACAAGGGGGCACATGCATCTGGAGTTCATTTGCAATGGCTGGAAGATTTGGCATGTCCATTCTCTCTCTCCCTCTTTCTCGCTCTCAAATAAATAAATAAACAAAATATATTTTAAAAATACAAGATCTGGGCTGGAGAGATGGTTTAGTGGTTAAGGCACTTGCCTGCAAAGCCTAAGAACCCAGGTTTGATTCCCCAATACCCACATAAAGCCAGATGCACAAAGTAGTGCACACATCTGGAGTTCATTTGTAGCAGCAGCTAGAGGTCCTGGCACACCCATTCTTTCTTTTTCTCTCTGCTTGCAAATAAATAAATAATTTTTTTACTTATTTATTAAAGCAGAGAGAGGAGAGAGAGAGAGAGAATGGGTACCACATGCATCTGGCTTATATGGGACCAGGAGAATCAAACCTGGGTCCTTAGGCTTCACAGGCATATGCCTTAACCACTAAGCCATCTCTCCAGCCCAATAAATACTTTTTAAAATGTGAAATCAAGCTGGCATGGTGGCACATATCTTCAATCTCAGCAGTTGAGAAGCAGAGATAGGATTGCTATGAGTTCAAGGCCACCCTGAGACTACACAGTGAATTCCAGGTCAGCCTGGGCTAGAGCAAGACCCTACATTGAAAAACTAAAAATAAATAAATAAATACGAAATCAAACAAAAAGGAAGGAAGGGGGCTAGAGAGATGGCTTAGCAGTTAAGGCGCTTGTCTGCAAAGCCTAAGGACTCATGTTTGACTCTCCAGGTCCCACATGAGCTAGACACACAAAGGTGAGACACATGCACCACCTTGTGCATCTGGTTTACATGGGTCCTGGAGAATAGAACTGGGGTTCTTTGGCTTTGTAGGTAAGCACCTTAACCACTAAACTATCTCTCCAGCCCTACAAAATTATTTTTAAAAGAGAAAAGAAACCTTCATCAAGAGATTCCTTACTGAACATCTGGAGGGTAAAAGAGTTAAAACTGACCAGTGATTTAAAGAAAATTATGCAACTGAAAAGTAATAAGGGCTGAAGAGATGGCTTAGCAATTAAGGCGCTTGCCACAAAGCCTAAGGACTCATGTTTGCCTCTCCAGGTCCCACATAAGCCAGGCACACAGTGACACAAGCACACAACGTCACACATGCACACAAGGGGGTGCATGTGTCTGGAGTTCAATTGCAGCGGCTCAAGGCTCTGGTGTGCCAATTCTCTCCCGCCCCCTTCTCCAGCTCACATAAAAAAGGCCAGTCTGTTGGGCTTGCCTCAAAAAAAAAAAAAAAAAGGAAAGTAATGAGTCAATTACTAACTGAAGCTGTGCATGGAAAGTATACAGAATCAGTGTACATTGCTTGGCTCAGCAATAAACAGGACTTGCATAGTCATAATAATGAAAAGCACTGGGTATGGATTGAATTTTCTAAGTTGTGACACAATATTGGGATGGCTAAGGAAGGGGAGGGGTGACCCAGTCGGAAATTCTCCATCTACCATAGAAGGAAGTGGAAGACAAGACGTCTAACAAGGAAGCATCGAAGCACATACTTGGAAAGACAGCTGTCAGCTTCTGAAGGAGTATAGAGGAGAGCTTCCATGGACGGAGTCCCTGGGAGCTCCACAATGACACACGGAGCCACCCAGGTGGAGGGATCCACCTCAGCTGGACCAAGGACAAACCCAGAGACACCATCTGCCACGTGAGAGACAGGTTACAGCCCAGTGGCCCCAGCATGTGGGCTTCTTGGCCATGCCTTTCCCTTGCCCCTCTGCTCCCCACTGGAGCATGTGGGAAGCTGCCTCAGCACATACTTATTATTATTATTTTGTTTTTTTAAGGTAGAGTTTCACTCTAGTCCAGGCTGACCTGGAATTCACTATATAGTCTCAGGGTATCCTCGAACACATTGTAATCCTCCTATCTCTGCCTCCTGGGTGCTTGGATTAAAGGAGTGCGCCACCACGCCTGGCTTATTTTTATTATTTTTATTATTTTTATTTTTGGTTTTTGAGGTAGGGTCTCGCTCTAGCCCAGGCTGACGTGGAATTCACTATGCAGTCTCAGGCTGGCCTTGAGCTCCTGGAGATCCGCATATCTCTACCTCCTGATGCTGAGCACATTTGAAAATGAAGACTTCTTTTTTTAATTATTCATTGTAATGTGATGTGTGTAGTGCATACACAGTGCATGTGTGGAGGTCAAAGGACAGCTCCTGGGTCAATCTCCACCCTCCAGCTCATTTGAGGCAGGGTCGTATTCATGTTCAACACTCCATTTTTGAGTTTCCAGGAAATTCACATCTTCACCACCTTTCTCACTATAAGTGCACTGGTGTGGTGGTTTGATTCAGATGTCACCCATAAACTCATGTGTTCTTCCTCAGGTGGTGGCAATTTGGGAGGTGGAGCCCTGTTGGAGGAGGTGGTTTGTTTTGTTAGGGGTAGGCTTAGGGGTGCTCTAGTCAGCTCCCCTTTGCTAGAGTTTGGCTCACTCTCCTGCTGCTGTTGTCCACCTATGGTGGCAGAGGTGATGTCCAGCCTCTGCTCATGTCAGGCTTTCCCTGCCATCATGAAGCTTCCCCTTGAGACTGTGAGCCAAAATACAAACTTTCCTGCTATCAACTGCTTTTCGTCCAGTGTTTTGTCCCAGCAACAAGAATGTAACTACAATCACTTGGATTGCAAAACACTGGCATAGCTTCCAGTTTTTTACATGGGGTCTGGGGACACAAACTCAGGTACTCAAGACTTGTGTTTAAATAAACACTTTATCCACTGAACCATCTCCCCAGCCCTAGCACATTCCTTTCTCTTTGTCTTTCTAAAAAACGTATTTTTGCTAGGTGTGGTGGCGCATGCCTTTAATCTCAGCACTTGGAAGGCAGAAGTATGAGGATCTCCATGAGTTTGAAACCACCCTGAGACTACATAGTGAATTCCAGGTCAGCTTGGGCTAGAGTTAGACACTCCCTCAAAAAAATCAAGTGTGGGGCTGGAAAGATGGCTTAGCAGTTAAGGTGTTTGTCTGTGAAGCCAAAGGACCCAGGTTCAATTCCCCAGGACCCATGTAAGCCAGCTGCACAAGGGACACATGAGTTTGGAGTTCGTTTGCAGTTGCTGGAGGCCATGGCATGCCCATTCTCTCTCTGTCTGTCTCTCTTCTCTTTCTCTCTCTCTCTCCCTCTCTCTGCTTGCAAATAACTAAATAAATAAATAATTTTTTAAAATCAAGTGTGTGTGTGTGTGTGTGTCTTTTAGGGCTGGAGAGATGGCTTAGTGGTTAAAGCATTTGTTTGCAAAGCCAAAGGACCCAGGTTTGATTCCCCAAGGCCCACGTAAGGCCAGATGCACAAGGTGGTGCATACATCTGCAGTCCGTTTGCAGTGGCTGGAGGCCCTGGCATGCCCATTCTCTCTCTCTCTCTTTCTCTCTAATAAATATATAAAAATAAAATATTTTTAAACATTCACACTTTATTTTAAAGGCAATTTGAGGTTCAAAGAAATATTGAGTGAAACCATGGATGTCTCCAGGGTCTTTGTGTGTCCTTACAGAGGTCTCGGGGACTCTGTTACCACAAAGGTCCCCAGGTTTCTGTGTGTTTCTATGAAGGTCGCTAGGGTCTCTGTATATCACCATAGACAACTGTCCCAAGGTCTCTATTTGAACTCAGGGAAGTCCCCCAGGGTCTCCATGTGCCTTTGTGGTGCCCCCCACCAGGTCCTCTCTATTTGATGGAAAGGAGAGTGGATCACTGGCACTGTTCATGGAGGGCTGTCTGAGTGCTGGTCTATGATCCCCAGGATCTGGGACTTGTGGTGGGCAACTGGGCAGTGACAGTAGGCAAGGAGCAGAACATGTAAAATGCAAAGTGGTCCTCCAAAGGGGACAGAGAAAGGAACACTGAGCATCCATGATGGATTCACTTGCCTTGCAGGGTGTGCTCGCTCCATCATCTCAGACTCCCCTTGTAACTTCCTGCAGACCCCAGCGAGGCTCGGCTTCCAGAAGCCTCCTCTTACAAAAGGAATGAATGAGGTGCAACTCAGCGTGGCCGCTGCACACACAGTCTTCAAGCTCCTCAAACACCACCTGTGACCCAGCGAGCCCGTCCTGAGGCCTCGCTTTGGACCTGGAATGTCCCAGAGCGCAGGGTGATGACGGAATCTGTAAAGCGCTGGGGGAGGGGTGCTTTGGGGGAGTATAATACAACCCAGCCCCTCCCCCTCCCCACCTCTTCCTCTCGGGTCTCAGCTACACGAGGTGAGTGATGTGCTGCCTCCACTCAGCCCAAAGGCACTGAAACTAATCATGGCCTTGAACATCCAAAACTGTGACCCCCCCCAAAGAAACCTCTTCTCTTTATAGCTTTATTTATCTCCGGTATTCGTCACAGTGACAAGAAACTAATTACCACCCCCAGGGTCCTACTCAGGAGAAATGAAAGCACATATACACACCAATCCTGTATATGAATATTCACCACAACACCACTGTTCACAACAACTTAAAGAGGGGGAAACCCACGGCTGGAGAGATGGCTCAGCTGTTAAAGGTGCTTGTTTTCAGAGCCTGATGGTCCGGGTTCGATTCCCTAGTACCCATGTAGAGCCAGATGCACCAAGTTGCACATGCATCTGGATGTTTATAGTGGCAGAAGGCCCATTTTCTCTCTCAATCTCTCATCTCTGTTTTGAATAAATAAGTAAAAATTTAAAAAGAGAAACAACCAAAATGTCCTTCCACTCAAGAATGGACAAATGGTGGCCCATATGGCCAGTGAACTATTACTTAGTCATTAAAAGGACAACTTTCTGACCATGTGGGTGAGCCTTGAACACAGGATGGTGAGAGAAGGCAGTCACAAAGGCCAGGCCTGGTGTGCTGCGATTATGTGACATGTCCAGAATACGTAGATCCAGAGGGGGGCAGGAGAGGGAGGGAGAGGGAGCTGCTGGGAGCTGGGGTTTGAGAACAAGGAAGTCACACTTTTAGGTGCAGGACTTCTTCCCGAGGTGACGAGAATGTTCTACAAATGCCTGAGCTGACAGTTCGTGACTCCAAGAATATACTAGAAACCACCCAGCTCCATGCTTGAAGTGGGTGAACAGTGGGTGCAGTGTGAATTTTATGTCAATATAGTTACATGCTTTTTAAAACTGGTGGGTCAATGGAACCCCTCTCCCTCTGCAGCCAGAGAAATGCCCAGCCCCTCATGTGGGCAGCAAGCCCACCCAAGCCCCAGGAGGCTGCTTCGCTCTTTTGCCCTGGACATGGAAGGAGGGAATCTTGCCCACTTCTTACAGTCATCGCCACCCTGTGTCCAAGCCAGCTGTGGAGACACATGGGGACTTCCTGTTACTGCCCAAGCTCATGTGTACTAACTCCTCAGTTCCCATTCTGAGTCTTCACAGGGTCACTCAGAATGAGGACTTCCCAGAAAGCTTGCACTAAAGCCCAGGTGGACCACACAGCTAGGGTGTGTAACCAAGCTGGGTCTCTAAACCTGTAAAAACACCCAGAGATCCACTCAGAGGGTCCATGAGACCCAGGCCACAGGAGAAGCTGAGATTGAACTCTGCTTTGAGAAGTCGTGATCATCCAATATGAGGAAGGGGGCCAAGGTGGGATCTCCACAGACAGTCAGAGATGGTGGGGACAGAAGCCACATCCCGTGTTCACGGCTTCTACTTGAAGTTTAGTGTTTCCTTAAGCTAGAACAGGGTCAGACCCCAGCAGTACTGACCAGACCTGTCAGTGTGGCCCATGGAAACAGCACATCCCATCCCAGTGGGAACAAACATCCTGGTATAGCGTTACAGTGGTGGCCCATCCTGGCTGGGGAGTCAGGGATCAACCCCACACCCACTCTACCGGACATCAGGATGGCCAACCAAGGAGGGCTGAGGTCAAGGCCAGCAAAGGTCACAGCCCACACCTGCCCTTGCAGGTCCCCATGAACACCAGCCTGGGAAAGAGATACCCCAAGATGGTAATGCTTGAACCATGTGGGAATGCCGAAGGGGCAGAAGAGGACAGCTTTGAAGAGGAAGATCACAAGAGCCTGACCCTCAGGGAACTCCAGGTCAGCCTGGCAGCACCCCAAAGTGGCTACCTATGTCCCCCATTCTCACTGGGCCGCTGCCTGCTTCTCTGGAAACTTCCCTCAGCCATCAGCATAGAGATGCTGGGGACCCCAGAAAGGTGTTACAGGAGACAGAAACAAAGAGATGAGTTCCTGTCCCCAAAAGAGCACCTATCACTTATGAGTCCATGATCACCCACAATCCTGCGGGACGTGAACTGCCGCCCAGCCCAGAGCATCAACCACACACACAGTCACCCTGAGATGGGGAAAACAAGACAAAAGCAGGTCACTGTGCCACCCACAAAACACCAGCCATGCCCACTCTAAGGGGAACAAGGAAACACTGCTATTCAAGCAGACACAGCCATACCTTCTGTGGACCTCCCCTCTTTAGAAATTGAGATGGGGATGCCCGTGGGAACACCGGTCCCTCTCTGGCAACATCTGTCTACAATGAACCCTACTTGCTTGCCCAGGGCCACCCTCAACACCATCCCCAAAGCCCCAGTCATGCAAGGACTCCTCCAAGCACCCTCTAGCACCCAGTGAATGAACCCAAATCTCTACCTTCAGAGGTCTCTGGGGGTGTTGCTTCATGGCAGGGACCAGGGAGTTCTACAAATGCCTGTGCTGATGGTTCATGACTCCAAGAATATACCAGAAACCACCCAACTCCACACTTGAAGGGGCTTTTATGGAAGTTCCTTAGTGGTTGCAGGAAGTTAGGCCTATGTGAGAGAGATGCAAGGAGAGGAAGGGGGCATTCCATGGGCACAATGGCCTCTGGCTTGCAGAAGCCCAGAATCCAGCCCAAGGCAGCCCCAGAAATGCTGTCCAGTACCCCTCCCCACCCCCTGCAGGATCTCAGGGTACCCATCACCTCCTGGTGGAGCAGATGGAAAGCCTCTCTGAAGACCCTGGACCAAATGGAGCCACAGCACCAGCCCCACCTGTCCCCCAGGACCAGGGCTGGAAGAGACCCTGAGGGGATTCCTCAAGGCTTTCCTAGGGCTGGAAACTGAGGCAAACAGGGATGGTCTAAAAAACAAGGCACCCATGCCAGGCATGGTGGTGCATACCATTAATTCCAGCACTTGGTAGGAGGATCACCATGAGTTTGAGGCCACCCTGAGACTAGAATTCCAGGTCAGCCAGGGCTAGAGCGAGAAGCCTACTTCACACACACACACAAAAAGGTACCCAGCACACAGCCTGGGGTTCCTATGGTCCCACCTCTGTGCTGGCACTTGCAGCCTATGGCCACTATGTGAGACTGACTACATCTCTGGACCTCACTCACCCCCACAGCAGGGCAGGACTGTGATGCATGTGTAAAGATGCAGAGGATGGGCTGGAGAGATGGCTCAGTCATTAAGGCGCATGCCTGCAAAGTCTAAGGACCTGAGTTAGATTCCCCAGTACCCATGTAAAACCAGATGCACAAGGTGGTGCATGTGTCTGGAGTTCGTTTGCAGCAGCTAGAGGCCTTAGTGTGCCCATTTTCTCTCTGTCTGCCTCTTTCCCTCTCTCTCCCATTCATAAATAAATAAATAGAATATTTTTAAAGGATGCAAAGGGCTGGAGAGATTGCTTAGTGGTTAAGGCACTTGCCTATAAAGCTGAAGGACCTCAGGTTCAATTCCCCAGGACCCACATAAGCCAGATGCACAAAGTGGTGCAGGTGCATGTGTCTGGAGTTTGTCTGCAGTGGCTCGAGGCCCTAGCACACCCATTCTCTCTCTTGAAAAAATGAAAGAAAGAAAAGCACAAAAAGATGCAAAGGATAGAGTAAGACACTGTAAGTGGGTCTTGTCAGGAGGAAAGGCCCACCCTCTCCCACCTGTCCCGTCCCCACAGCCCTCCTCCTCTGTCCAACCTCCCAGCCTCACTTTCCCCTCCCTGACTCTCAGCTAACACCTCAGGGCATGCACATCCCTTCTCTTTGCTCCAGCAGCTAACACAACATTGCTCCTACAAGCTCCCTCATGGTCACTGTCATTGCGGCTGCCTCCAGCCCTTGGCCACAGTTACACATTTGCTCTGTTCTCTCAGATGCACAGTCAAGTCATGTGAGCATGACCACAGCCCCTCGGGCCTTGCGCAGGAACAGCCAGGTAGGAGTCTAAAGTGACTAAGATGTGACTAAGCTCTGAAGGTGAAGCGGAAGGGAGGCATTGAGGGTCCAGTCCCCCTGCCCCAGGGATATAAACGCTCCTCCCGCAAGCTAAGATGGCTGCTGTCTGTCCCAGCACCCCTCACCAGCCTTGCTCCTGTCACCCTTGGTCTCCATTGATATGTGACTCCCCTTGATGGGCTTTCTCCAGGTCACAGACGCACACCCTGGCTCCTGTCCTCTCTTCCCCACCAGCACCACTGGCAGACACAGGCTCCAGAAAGTCCAGCAGCCAGATAGTCCTGAGCTCTGTTCTGGCTGGTGCTCTATCCCCAGGGCCAACTTGTTGCTTGGTACACTGTAGATGCTAAATAAATGGCCAAGCAGAGGCCCAGCTTTTCCAAGACCCCCTTGGAATGCCAGTGACAACCTCCAAGGACAAATATCTGTGAGCTGGGCTAGACAGAAATGCCCTGACCACATTGTTGGAGGGCAGTGACCCGTGGATCTGTCACTTTGAGCATTTATTAAGCACCCAAGGTGTGACTGGCAGTGGTCCCAGAGGCTCTGGGGCAAGAAAGGGTTCTGAGCAGTGGATCTCTGGCAGTCTGCCTCCTCCCAACCTGCACTCATGGGGGTACCCATAACCTACAGAAAAGCCTAGAAACCAACAGTAAGTCTAGCAGTGTGGTTTTTAAGTGGGCAAGGAGCTGAGCAAACACGGCTGCAAGGCAGACCCCCGATGGGTGAGCACACCACAAGAGGCACCATTAGCCCTGCAGGAAGCGCAAATCAAAACCACAGCGAGACGCCACTTCACACCCACCAGGACAGGATGGTTATAATCAGAAAGACAGATAATAACAGGTGCTTGGGAGGATGTAGAATAACTGAATCCCTCGCACGCTGCAGGCGGGACTGGGGAGAGGCGCAGCCACTATGGAAAAGGGTCAGTCTGCCATTCCTCAAAAGGTGAGACCCAGTCACCCCACAGGACCCTGCAAGTCCATGTCTGCTATAGCTAAGAGAATTGAAAACATCCGTTCTCTACAAGCGCTTGCCCACAAGTGTTCATGGCAGCCACAAGGTGGCATCAGCCCAAATGCCCAATAAAGGAACAAATAAAATGGATTCAACACAAACCGTGGAGCACTACTCAGCCAGAAAAAGGCAAGAAAGCACCAGCACGGGCTGCCATGGGTATGAGCCCCGAGAACACCATGCTCAGTGAAGGGACCAGTCACAAAGGGACATGCACTGTACGATCCCACACATGTGAAATGTGCACAGATGGGAAGTAGATCAGTGATTGTTAGGCATGAAGTGGGGTACAGAGATGACTGCAGCTCACAAGTGTGAGTTTCTTTTGGGAGTGAAGAAAATGTCCCAGTAAGACTTGGTGGACAGTGCCAGCAAGCTGAGGCAGGAGGACTGCTGCAAGTTTAAACCCAGCCTGAGCTATGTAGTGAGTTCCAGACCAGCCTGGGGTACAGAGTTGAGACCCTGCTTTAAATAAAAAAAGGACTGGAGAGATGCCTTAGCAGTTAAGGCGCTTGCCTGCAAAACCTAAGGACCCATGTTCGACTCTCCAGATCCCACATTAGCCAGACATACAAAGGTGAGGCAAGCACACGGTTGCACATGCCCGCTAGGTGGCGCAAGTGTCTGGAGTTCAATTCCAGTGGCTGAGGCCCTAGTGCACCAATTCTCTACCTCTCCCCTCTCTCTTGTCCTGTCTAAAATACAAAATAATAATAATAATAATACAGAAAGAAAGAAAAGGAAAAGCAAGTTGTTGAGGTAAACACTAAAACCACTACAAGGCAGATACCAAAAAACTGGGTTTTAGGGGCTGGAGAGATGGTTCAGTGTTCAGGGCATTTGCTTGCAAAGCCTGACAACTCGGGCTCGATTCCCTAGTACTCATGAAAAGCAATATGCACAGTGGCATATGCACCTGGAGTTCATTTGCAGGGACAAAGAGACCCTGGTGAGCTCTGTCTCTCTGTCTCTCTCTTGCAAAGGAAAAATAAGAAAAAATTTTTAAAAACAGACTGAGTTTTACGGTGTGTGAATTGTAACTTCCTATAAGTTTGCCATGCCTCCTCCTGAGGTTCTCCTTCTCCTTCCTGGGCCACGGGCAGGAAATAGATGCTTCTTCAAGGATAGTCTACTGGATGGCAACAGCAGACCCCCCCTGCTCACACTAACCTGACCCTGCACGCAGTAACACCGTGAGTGTCCTGATTCCCTTCCAGGCAGCCTAGGTCGCGCCGGGTTTGAGACTCATGATGCACTGCTGTGTACCTCAGAGAGTATGACGCATTGTCACTGCCGCTCTGAACCTCATTTCCCCACCTGCAAAATAAGAGACCCTTTCTTTTCCTGCTCATGGGGAAGGCCAGGGAAGTTCCCAGTGTGCGTATGGAGCACCTTAGGAGTGGAGAAGGGCAGAGTTGGCAGTGAAGTCCCTGCTGAGTTGGCAAACCAGCTGCAAGTCTGAAAAGGGCTCTGAGTATCTGATGCTTCCTGGAACGGGGTGCTGGGCGGAGATGGGGGGTGGGAGTTACCAGCTTTGCCTTGACACATGGCCTCAACCCCTGGTCTCAGATTTGCCAGCCCAGAGGCCCCTGCAGACTCCATCCATCCATCCACACTTCCACTCACTGTACAGAGTGAGACCTTGTGGGCAAGAATTAAGGCATTGATGGAGAATGGAGGTTTCCCATTATGGGGGGGGGTCAGTCCTAGGAAGCCTGTGAACCCCAGAAGAGCACATAGCACCACAGGGGCCTGCATTTAAAAAATATTTACTTAGGGGGCTGGAGAAATGGCTTTGTGGTTAAGGCGTTTGCCTGCAAAGCCAAAGGATCCCGGTTCGATTCTCCAGGACCCACGTAAGCCAGATGCACAAGGGGCACATGCATCTGGAGTTCGTTTGCAGTGGCTGGAGGCCCTGGCGTGCCCATTCTCTCTCTGTCTGCCTCTCTTGTATCTCTCTCTCTCTCTCTGCATGCAAATAAATAAATTAATTAATTTAAAAAATATATTTACTTATTTATTTATTTAAATGAGAGAGAGAAAGAAGCAGATAGAGAATGGGCACACCAAGGCCTCTAGCCACTGCAAATGAACTCCAGATGCATGTGCCACCTTGTACATCTGGCTTTACGTGAGTACTGGGGAATTGAATCTGGGTCCTTAGACGTTGCAGGCAAGTACCTTAACTGCTGAGCTTCCTTTCCAGCCCGAGGCAGGTATTTTTTCTGCAAGAGGGTGGACAGTTTGCCACTCTCTTCTTGGGCCTATGAAGTTTGTAACTAACTGGGCAAAGACCCACCATACACTACCTTGTACTGCTTCACTGGGAGACGGTGGCCACTTGGGTCCCCTGGGCCTCCGTGTCCTTGTCTCTAAACTAAAAGGATGGCTGTGATGACCCTTCATCAGCGGAACCATCAAGGGTCGTTGGAGACAATGTAGGAATCTCTCAAGCCCTTGTACATGACCCCAGCAGGGCACACAACCCCATGGACCCTCACTTTCCTCATCTCTTAAATGGCAGTGCTGTGTCAGCTTTCTGTCACTCTGGTCAACATGTGAGGTGACTGAGTTATAAAGAGAAAGGTTTGGGCTGGATCAGTAGTTAAAGTGCTTGCCTGCAAAACCTAATGACCTGAGTCACGTAAAAGCCAGATGCACAAGTGGTGCATGCATCTGGTGTTCATTTTCAGTGGTTAGAGACCCTGGTGCCCCCATTCTCTCTCTTTCTCTCTGCCAGGCGTAGTGGTGCATGCCTTTAATCCCAGCACTTGGGAGGCAGAGGTAAGAGGATCACCATGAGTTTGAGGCCACCCTAGTGAATTCCAGGTCAGCCTGGGCTAGAATGAAACCCTACCTCAAAAAAATAAAATAAAAGGGCTGGAGAGATGGCTTAGCAGTTAAGGTGCCTGCCTCCTAAGCCTAAGAACGCCAGTTCCAATCACCAGGTCCCAAGTTTAGCCAGATGCAAAGTGACCACAAGGGGGCGCATGCATCTGGGTTTCGTTCACAGCAGCTGAAAGGCTGCTGGCACACCCATCTCTATCTGTCTTCCTCTCCCTCTCTCTGTCTCTCTCTGTGTCTCTCTCCAAAATAATAAAATAAAATAAAATAAAATAAAATAAAATAAAATAAAATAAAATAAAATAAAATAAAATAAAATAAAATAAAATAAAATAAAATAAAAAGCTAGAAGCAGTGGAGATGGCTCAGAAGGCAAAAGCATTTGCCATGCAAGCATGAGGGCCTGAAAGAACCTGGTCTGACCTGAATTCAATTCTCCATCATCCACATAAACAGCTGAGCTTGGACAGACACACACACACCACCACCACCACCACCACCACCACCACACCACACCACACCACACAACACACACAACACACTTGTAAACCCAGTCCTGTGGAGAGCAAAGACCAGAGAATTTCTAGGGTTCATTGGTCAGACAGACATCAAAAATATGGGGGCTGGAGAGATGGCTTAGCGGTTAAGGCATCTGCCTGCAAAGCCAGAGGACCCCAGTTCGACTCTTCTAGGACCCACGTAAGCCAGAGGTACAAGGGGTCACATGCATCTGGAGTTCGTTTGCAGTGGCTGGAGGCCCTGGAACACCCATTCTCTCCCCGCCGCCACTTTCTCTTTCTCAAATAAATAAATTAAATTAATTTAAATTAGAAACAGTTGCTCTGGGTTCAGAGAGACACTTGCCTCAAGAAAACATGAGGATGAACAAAAAAGAGAACATCCAATGTTCTTTTCTGGCCTTCATACCCATGTGCATGGGGCACCACACCTACACACACTTGTATACACCATAGCATACATACTACACACACACATAAATGCAAAAATACAAAAAAGCATTAGCATAAGCATCTGTAATCCCAGTGTGCCTAAGGCAAGAAAGGAGGCAGAGGGCTGGAGAGATGGCTTCGTGGTTAAAGAGCTTGCCTGCAAAGCCTAGGGACTCATGTTCTACTCTCCAGATCCCACGTTAGCCAGGCACACAAAGGTGAGGCAAGTGCAAGGTCACACATGCCCACTAGGTGGCGGAAGCATCTGGAGTTCAATTTCGGTGGCTGAAGCCCTGGTGTGCCAATCCTCTCTCGCTGTCTCTCTCCCTCTCTAAAAAAAAAAAAGAAAGAAAGAAAGGAGGCAGAGAATGGAGAATCGCATGGAAGTTCACCAGTCAGGCAGCCTGGTGAACACAGAGGTGAACATGAGACCCTGATGCGAACAAGGTGGAAGGCAAGGACCAACACTGGAAGTCTTCCTCTGACCTGCACATGTTATGAACACATGAACACACACACACACACACGCACACACATCACCATCATCATACACACCCCTAAAAAACTCACATCAGGGATTATAACAGAGATATGTTAGTGTGTGCATGCTAGGCAAAGACTCTGCCAACAGAGCTACAGGCTACATCCAGACCATGATCCTGAATTTAATTTGAACTGGGACAGCGTTTGTGGGGATAAGGTGATCTAAGGTCTTTTCAGCACCCTGGAGAATGCTTCCACATGAATCTGTGACTGGGGCTCTGGTGCCTGGCCTGATCAAAGATGAGGCAGACCTGTGGACACCCATCTTTGGTAGACACTTCCCTTTGAGCATCTAACTTGTCCCAAGAAAATGAACAATCAGAACAATGGCAGTGGCTGAAACTGCCACACACTGTTGCCTGCATTTGCACAGTTCACTCACTGCACAAATATTTATTTTTTATAAAGTAACACTATTTTATTTTTGTTTTCCGAGGTAGGGTCTCACTGTAGCTCAGGCTGACCTGGAATTCACTATGTAGTCTCAGGGTGGCCTCAAACTCATGGCGATCCTCCTACCTCTCCCTCCTGAGTGCTAGGATTAAGGGTGTGCGCCACCATGCCCAGCTTAAAGTAACCCTTTTTAAAAATATACTTGTAAATATTTTATTTTTATGTATTTATTTAAGAGGCAGAGAGATAAAGAGGCAGATAAAGACAGAGAATGGGTGCACCAGGGCCTCTAGCCACTGCAAACGAACTCTACATGCATATGCCACCATGTGCATCTATGGCTTACATGGGTACTGGGGAATTGAACCAGGGTTCTTAGACTTCACAGGCAAATGCCTTAACCACTAAGCAATTTCTCCAGCCATTAAAAAAAACATTTTATTTTATTTTTATTTATTTATTAGCAACAGACAGAAAGAGGGAGGGAGAGAAAGAGAGAGAGAGAGAGAGAATGGGCACGCCAGGGCCTCCAGCCACTGCAAAACAACTCCAGATACATGCATGCACCACCCTGTGCATCTGGCTTATGTGGGTCCTGGGGAATCGAGCCTCAAACCGTGGTCCTTAGGCTTCACAGGCAAGTGCTTAACTACTAAGCCATCTCTCCAGCCTGTTTAAAAATATTTTATTTTTATTTACTTATTTGAGAAAGAGGCAGATAGAGAGAATGGTAAAATATTTTATTGATTTGCAAGGAGAGAGAGAGAGAGAAAATTATTGGGCACACCAGGGCCTCTAATCACTGCAACCGAATTCCAGATGCATGTACCACTTTGTGCATCTGGTTACTGGAGAATTGGACCCAGGTCCTTAGGCTTTGCAGGCAAGTACCTTTAACCACTGAGCCAATCCCACAAATATTTATTAAGTGACCTCTACGTACCTATACTATCAGTCCCTGGCCTCATAGCAAAGACCAGTGTTGACATATATCCCTTCCTGCATAAGGTGCACACTCTAGGCCCCCATGTCCAACAGGTCTTTCTGCAGTAGCATATTAAACAGTTCATCTCTGTGCCATCAAACTAAAGGCAGCCACCACCCTCTGTGGCCACCGAGCTCTTTATTGCTAGTGCAACCGATGAACTGAATTCTTAAAAGTTGCACTTAGTAAAAAAAATAAAATAAAATAAATAAAAATAAAAATAAAAAAATAAAAAAGTTGCACTTAATTAGTTTAAACTTAACTACCAGCATTAGTGTGTGCTCAGTGGCTACTGAGCTTGGCACAACCAGTCTAGATGATGAATCCATTAAGGCCGATTTAAAGAGAAAGAACAAAATGCTCATTCATCGGCCACTATAGACAAAGCCATCTTCCTTCATGACTTCTGCCCTGCATCACCTACGCTGCACAGGAACCCACCATACAACCCAACACTGTGGGAAAGTCGGCAAGTCTCCCTGAAGTCTCACCCCCAAACCTGCCTCCATCTGCTGGAGGATGCTCATGGATGAGTGGGACATGGAATAACACCCAGAAGGTGCTCAACTTTTCCAGAAGAAAAGACAGTCTTAAGTGAGGCAGGCCAGAATCCTGTGCAGTAGCATTTCTTCCGGCCACTGAGAGAGGCAGGCACACCGCTGAAGCCAGCCATGCAGGAGAGGTCAGGGTCGGGTGGGGCTGTCACAGAACAGCTCAATGGGTCCGCAATGAAGAAGTGTTCTACAGGGCACCTGGGCCCCAGCCGCCCAGAGCCATGTAGATACGCTCTCCAAGGTGCTGAAGGGACCTTCCGCTAGCATCTCCCCACAAGAGCTATGCCAGTTCAAATGAAATCCAGGGTCACGGACTGGGAATGTAGCTCAGTGGGTAGAGTCTTTGCCTAGCATGCACAAAGCCCTGAGTTCAATCCCCATCCCAGCATAAACCAGGCATGGTATCACATGCCTGTAATTCCAGCACTCAGGAGGTAGAAGATCAGAGTTTAAGGTCATCCTTGGATACATAATGAGTTGGAAGCCAGCCAACTACATGACACCCTACCTCAAAAAAATAAAAAAAATAGGGGGCTGGGAAGCTCAGCAGTTAAAGGCACTTGACTGCAAAAGTCGGCTGGCTTAGGTTTAATTCCCTAGCAACCACGTAAAGTCAGATGCAATTTGGCACATACATATACGATCCCAACACTCCATAATGCCAAGCAGGGCCGTGGCATGCATGCCCATAAACACACACACACACACACAAATATAAATTTTTTTTTGTTTTGTTTTTCGAGGCAGGGTCTCACTCTGATTCAGGCTGACCTAATATGTAGTCTCGGGGTGGCCATGAACTCACGGCAATCCTCCTACCACTGTCTCCTGAGTGCTGGGATTAAAGGCATGCACCACCACGCCCGGCCACAAATATAAATTAATTTTTAAAACACCAAGCCCTCCCATTTGAAAGGCAGAAGGACTGCCATGGATTCAAGGCCAACATGGGTTGCATAGCAAATATCAGGCCAGCCACATCTACATAGTGAGACCCCCATCTCAAAACAAAAACAAGATAACCAGTCACAACAAGAAACCAGGGCTCCAGGCAGCACTGTGCTACACTTAGGAAACCTCCATACTGGCAAAGCAGAAAGTATGCCTACATTCCTCGTCTTCTGTATGCACACATCTAAATAGCTTCCAGATATCTAAGGACATACAAAATTACTAGCTCATGGGGAAACTAAGAAAGTCTTGAAGGAAGACAGAGAGGTCCTTACCCACCACAGCCCCCTCTACTTATTCTCATTCCCTCCCTCTCTCTCTCTCTCTTTCTCTGTCTCCCTCCCTCCCTGTGCCTAGTCTTTCTCTCCCTAGTCCAGGTCCTCAGGGAGGATAGGACTGAACCCTCTCTTGCCTCAGATCAGCAACATTAACACCCAGGGCTCCACACTAGCTGCCCTCAGACTCTGCTCTTGAAGGGCGTGACCCCCTGAGACCCTTGCTCCCCCACAGCTCACTGCTCAGGTCCCCAATGTCAGCCCGCCAAGCAGTTGCGCCCGAGGTGGGAGAGGGAGTGTTTTTTCACTAAGTCTTCTTTCTCGCTATAATTGGCAACAAAGAACTAGTCATTTGCTTTTCCTTTCTCCTTTCACCTTATGGAGCCTCTCAACACCCACCCCCCCACCAAGAGGCTGCAAAAGAATCTCAGAGAAAAATGCCTGTATCTCTGAAGACTGAGCCCTTCCTTCATTTTGCTCCTGATCAGAGTTTGTACTGGTGGGATATCTATGTGCACAGACTGATGGCCAAAGATTGCATGACCCAAGTGCCAGGATTTTAAAAGGTCGTCTTCATATTGTCCTAGCCAGAAGTGAAAAACAAATTTTAAGTAACTGGGTGTGGCAGCACAGGCCTGGCATCCCAGCACATAGCAGGCTGAGAGGTTTACCAGTTCAAGGCCAGCTTGGAAAACTTGGCTAGATCCCATCTCAAAATGAAATGAAATGAAAACAGATCTAGGGATGTAGCTCAATGTTAGAATGCTTGCTTAGCACAGCAAGACCCTGGGTTCAATCTGTAGTGTTGTCCCCACTTACCCACCCACCCCAAAAAAACAGAGAAAGTTTATGAGCCAGGTATGGTGACACACGCCTTTAATCACAGCACTTGGGAGGCAAAAGTAGGAGGATCACTCTGAATTCAAGGCCAGCCTGATATTGAGAGTGAGATGCAGGTCAGTCTGGGCTAGTGAGACCCTGCCATGGGGTGGGGGTGGGGGTTCTGTTGCTTGATGAGTTTATTCCTCTTGCTAAGGAACATGGCACTGCCTCCATATTTACAAGCGACAAGAACTCCCAGCTCAGCTCTTAGTGATGGTGATGTGGGGGGGGATGAACAAAGCCGGGAGATACACGTGGCTGCTTTGGGGGACAGGGTGGAAGATTTGCGGGTGGCAGGTATATTGTGCGCGTGTGCACGCGCAGGCGCCTGGGTGGATCTGAGTTCTGACTGTGGGTGTGTGTGATGTGTGTGGGCTGTGGAATCTGGGCCGGTGAACGGGACCTGCGCGTATGGGGAGTGGGGAGGCTGGGGCGTGAGATGACTCATTTCTCTCTCTCTTTCTGGGTGTGGGAGGGCTTATCTGAGGGGGTGACTTTTGGTCCACAGCACCCAGAGGAGACCATTTTTAACCTGCAGCAAAGCACAGGGGTCTAGGAGTCTTGATGAGACCATGGTGGAGGGTGAGATGCTGCTGTAGCATGTGTCTGCCTATATCTCAGGGTACCCCATGGGAAGAGGGGATGTGGAAGGATAGGACAGCAGATGGTTTATAGAAGGAGGTTACAGAGGCAAGGTGACAAAAAGCCAACTTAGAGTCGCCATACCGAGCCTAAATCCTGGCTCCACCCAGGTCTCCAGGCTTGAAGTCTCTGCTGCCCAGCCGGCAACATGACATAACAAGAGTTAGCACTCCACAGGTGTGAGTGGTTTGCCACATGTTTGTACACAGCAAGTGTCTCGATTCTCACTGATTATCGTTTGCATGGTCCCATGGTCCCATCTAGCTTTGGGTTCCAATGAGGTTCATAACAGTCACATCCAGATCATGTGAACTGTAATAAAATGATGATACACGAAGAACGCGCACAGATTCCTGGCATAGCCAAATACTCCATCTGCAGCGTATCGCCCTCACTTCACAGAATTATCCTTTTGTAATGATGAAGAGGCAGAAACTCAGAGAGGTTAAGTAACTGGCCCAAAGTCACAAAGCAGAGCGCTATCAGGGTCAGGATTCAAGGCCAGGTGGTCAACTCCCAGCAAGCGTGTGCTCTTGTTGCCCCACCCCCACCCCACCCCAGGCCTCACGTACAGACTGTGAGAGCCACTTGGCTCCCATCAGGAGCAACGCCTGCCTGTGCTTGGAGGAGGGTGAGTGGAGGAGGACTTGGCAGAAGTGTCCCCAGTTGAAATGGATTCCGTACCAATTCCAGCTAAATGCAGAATACAAGAATACATTTTCTGTTTCTGCATTATTCATGAAAATTGTCATTTCCCCAAGTCAGCACTGGGCACTGGGCAAAAGTTAGGCACTTTGCTGAGACCCACCCCAGAGTCCCACCTCTAGTGTACAAGCAAAGTCAGACTGGAGTTGGAACACTCATTCAAGAGGATCACACTTGCCCGCTAAGTGGGACCCCTTACTGCCCGCCAGCTGAAGGAAGATGCTATCCAGCCCATCCTGCGCCTACACCACACCCCGCTCTGGTTTACAGACAGATGGCCCAGAGACCTGAGTCCTCAATGGTCACCACTTCCTAGCGAGAAGCTGAGACCTTGTTCACAGAAATGGCCCCAGATACCTGCATCTGATTTGCGCTGAACAGAAGGGTCAGTTCAATTTCCATCTTACTATGTCATCAGCCAAGAGGACGGCCAGTCCCGAAGACCATACCCAAGCCTTTATGTTCAGTGAATTCTAGAAAAGCTAAGAACCACAATCCCCTAAAGAGAACCAGGGCAAAAGGGTTCCCTCAGGCCCTGATGGGGTAGGAGCAAGGGGGCGTGGCTCCAGACACATGGGGACTGTGCCACCAAGACAAGGGCCCTGGACATAGATGCACATGGACCCTTGGCCTTACTGGACAGGATCAGGCAGAATATGAGACAGACGTGCTGTGGGAGGCCACAGGCTGAGAGCCAAGAGCCCCAGGAAGTCATCCAGGGAATGCATACACATCGGCACGTCAAGCCCTGAACCCCTGGCAGCTCCAGCATCAGCTCCCCTCCTCCACTGGAGAACCACCACCTTCCTTCCTTAAACAGAAGCTCCATGAGGATCCTGCCTGTTTTGCCCACTTTCTGGTTCCTAGAACCTAGATCATAGTAAGTGCTCAATAAACATTTGCTGACTCAAGGAAAGAAGGCCACTAGAGACAAAAGTATGGGGAGTGGGCAGACTGTTGTTGCAGGGCCTTGCTCCCAACATGCTGGGACCCTCTCCTCCTTGTGGGTCCAATTTACATGGGTGGTAGGCTGGCTTTTGAGTTCTGCAGGGTGGTCTAGCCAGAGTCTTGGGGTGACAACTACCCTAGGCTCCCAAAGAGCCCAGCTGGGAGTGCCAGGCTGCTCGCCCACCTGCCTTGGCCACCCACACCTGCTGCTGGGACCTCGATGTGCCTGCGTGCGCAAGTGCACACACACACACACACACACACACACACACACACACACACACACAGAGGCCCACGTCTGGAAGCCAGGGAAGGCCAGGGTCAGAGAAGATGCCCAGCTTGCTCCAGGAAAACAACAACAGCACAAAAAAGGCCGCCTGGGACCAGGGCTGGGCAAGGCGCAGACAGGCAGGAGCATTATATAATTAACTGCCCAGACTCCGCCTCCTCTTCGGGTAATAACGAACCCTGCCTTTCAGTTGCATAAGCCAAAATAATAATTACTTTCCAGTCCTCCTCACTCCTGGATGTGGCCCTGGGAGCAGGTGCAGGTGCAGGCTTTAGGCAGGAGCTAGCTTCAGACAGAGAGAGCACACACACTCAAGAGCTCTATTCCAGGCAGAAGCCCAAGTCATTGCTGCGGCTCACTCACTCCCCTTCCCAAGCATCCATGCCTGTGCCTGAAAAACACCCCAGCTGCCCAGGCCCAGTGGGAGGAAAGGAATCTGCCCCCAGGGAGGAGTGCCTGTTGGAGAAAGTGGGGGGTCCTCTGGGGTGGGGTCAGCTTGGGTTCTGCCTTCCACGATCTACTGCTCCCTGTGTCTCAGCAGCATAGAGGAGTGGGCATTTGCATGTCCAAACAGGAGCTAGCCGCCCAGACAGCCAGGGCTTCCTGCACACCCGGCTCTTCCCTGAATGTGGTGGCATCTTAGAACAGAGGCGCAGAGCGATTCCCCAAACTAACGGTGAAAATGATTCAGCCACTGAAAGGCGAGATTCCTAGGCTCCCGCTAAACAGATGGGCCTCCTCCCTCCCTCCCTCCTTCCCTCCCTCTCTCCCTCAAGCAGCCTGCTTCGACAGCGAGCCCGTGTCCAACCACCTAGAAGTTTATTGCCTGGCTGTTTTGGTTTGTTTGGCATCCCCCGCCTCTAGCACCGCCGGTGCTCCCTCTCCATTGGCCTGGGTTGGTTCAGGACTGAGGGACGCCCTGGGCACCGCACCGCAGGAAAGCAAGAAGCCAAGCTGGGGCCTGATTCTCGGGGCACCAGAGGGGCAATACCGAGGGAGGAGAGGGGACCGTCTCCAGCCCCCTCTACCCCCGGTGGGTCCTAGAGGCGGCCACGGACACCGCCTGGCCTTTCTGGCAGGCAGGTGCAGGTCTCTGGCCTGGTCCTCATGACGTGCTGAGACTTGGTAGCCTCGACAAGGCCCCGGCTCTGCTGATGGGAGAACCCCCAACCCTTCGGTTGGCATAGGGCATTCTCCCCATCATCAGGCGTGGGGCAACCTGTGGCCAGGGGTGGCTGAGGCCTCCAGGGAACCCAGGAAATGTCCAAGGCCCAACTGGAAGGTGAGGCTCAACTTCCCCGGAAATAAACAGAAGGGGGAAGAGATGGAGAAGGTTTCTCCTCCCCCGCCCCGACCGTCCCCCGCCGCCCCGCACCTACCTCCATCCGAGTAGGTCTCCGTGCCGTAGCCGTCCTGCAGTCCGTTGCTCCAGGTCCCTTCGTATTTGGCCCCGTTGCCTGTGCACTCCCGCACCCCGTAGCGCCCCTTAAATCCGTGCGTCCACTCGCCCTTGTACACCCACTTCCCCTTGCTCTCCAGGCCGATGCCGTGGCGCTTGCCCTGCGCCCAAGTGCCCTGGTACGTGTTGCCGCTGGGCCAGGTGTAGACACCCAGCACCTCGAAGCCGTGGCTCCACGAGCCGGTGTATTCGCCCTGGCCCTTTGGGCCGGTGCAGACGCCATGGCCGTGCGCCTTGCCGTCCTCCCAGCCTCCGCAGTAGGACCCTCCATCGTCAAAATTAAACCTACCCCCACTGGACATGCATGTAACGCGGTTTGCGAATCCCGCAAGCGGTGAAAAAAATAAATAAATAAAAGATAAGGCGATCAACAAACCGAAGTCTTGGTTGGCTGGCTGGCTGGCTTTTTGTTTTGATTTGCTTTTTAAAGGGAGGATGGATGTATGGATAGATAGATGGAGGATGCCCGCGACCCCGCGCGCGGATCTCGGCGGCGGCGGAATCTCAAGTCCGCCGGGGGCGATTATTCATTTTCGAGCTGCGCCGCGGAGCCTGACCAGCGTCTCGCGCTCCCGCTGGAGACAGGACCGGCGGGGAGGAGGGCGGGGGAGGGGACGGGCGCGGGAGGGGGCAGAGCGCCGCGGCTGGTGCCCGCGGCTCCACCTCAGCGGCAAGTGCCCCTCGCCGCGCGCCCCGGGAGGGAGGAGGGCGCCGGCCGGCGGCGGGGCGCGGGGCGCGGCGCTCAGGCCCGGGCCGCAGCCCCCCACCTGCGGCTGCCGCGCTGCGGGCACCCGAGGGCGGCGGCGGCACGGGTGGTGGAGGTGGCGGCGGGGCCCGCGGGCGGCGGCGGCACGGGCGGAGGCGCGGGCGGCTGCACCATGTTGGGGGCCGCGGGCCGGGCGCGGGGCGGCGGCGGCGGCGGCGATGGCAGCAGCAATGCGGCGGGCTCGGGAGGCGGTGGCGGCGGCGGCGGCGGCGGCGGCGGCGGCGTGCGCTCCGGGCCCGGCTCGCTGGCTGGGCTGGAGAGGCGCGCGTCCGTCCGCGCGCGTCTCCGCGCCGCCCCCTCCCCGGCGCGCGGCCGCCTGGAGAGGGGCGCGGCCGGCCGGCCGAGCGCGCACGCGGGGACCGGGGGCCGCAGCAGCCCTCCCACCCCACTGCCCCCAGGCCCCCTGCCAGCCGGGAAAGCGGGGTCCAACCCGGGTGCCCCAACCTCCCCTTTGGAGGACTTGGATTTAAAGAGACAGGAACTGCGTAATGGGAAGGCGCCCAGTACCCCGAGCACTCTTGGCCACCACCCGGGAATCTGGAACTGCTGCGGGAGGAGCAGGCCTATGCGAGCTGGGCGGGCCCCAGCCCCTGCCAGTCCCAGGGGAAGCCCGAAGCCCGCTGGCGCCTAGCCGCGCCGCCCCGCTTCCCTTGTGAGGGGCTGGAAGACGCACCGCCAGTCTCCAGCCCCCGACTTAACTGGGAAGCTCTTTGCAACCACAGGTGGTTTGTTTTTTTCCCCCCTATGACAAATTCTCCATCCTTCCTTCTGGGCCGCTGGAGTCCAAGTGTGGGGGGAGGGATGCTCATCTAGGAAAATATGTTTGGCGACCCCCACCCCATACACACACGGAGATTAAGTGAAAGTTGGGCCACATGTACTCATCTTGGAGCAAAGTCACCCAAATTCCGTGCGCACTGCGCCCTAGCTAACAGGTAGCCCCCCCCCCCCGCCTCCCTCCGGAACGGTAGAGCTTTGAGGTTGCCGCTCTGCAGTTATTAGATCCTCTTTACGCATCCCCCGCCTCGGAACAGATGATGTCCGATTCTTGTATCGGAGTGTCCTGGGACCAATTGAAATGCATTTCCTGGACCTTCAGTTCGCAGGCAGAAGCCCACATCCCCAACCCTCCCGGAATGCGATCAGCAAACTACAGACATGGGTAGTAGTTGAGCTCTGGAGGGGAACTGCACAGGGTCCCTGGATAATAGAAGTGCAGGTGGTGGGCGGGTGGGCGATGCAGTGAGCTCATATTCGCAGTGCAGGCCAGTGGAGCTCGAGGCTGAGGGCAGAAGAGCCGCATAGTGGAGCCTTCGGCTAGCCAGGGGCCTTACACCCTGCGTGGGAGAGCAGCCTTTGGCTAAAGAGTATTTCAGGACAATCAGCTGGTCCAGTCCTCAGTCTTCAATGTACATCTCTTGCCCTGGGCACAAAGCTCTCTCCCTGAAGACCACCAGCCAGGAGGGCAGTCTCTTCTACATCCCACAAGAATTTCAAGGGGCTGTCGCTTCTGATTGGCAGTTTCCTTCCTGAGGCTTCTCTGATTGCCCACCGCTGGACTTGTTGGGTGCAGCACATTTTGTACTTTATTGAAAGCTGCCAAGCCACTCCCCCAAAACCTGGAGCATTGCACCTGTCAGCCTGCTGTGCACCTGTGTGTGTAGGGGGGGGGTGGTCCCCACTCTCTCAACTGATATTTGGTATCACAGGCTGATTTTGTTTCTGTCTTGTATTTTGTAAATATGAATGGGTATGAGACAGTATTTCAGGTGCATTCATTCGATGTAAATGAAAATCACTTATTGTGAACATAAGGGCAAACAGGCCACGGACTTGTCCTTACACGACTTGGGCTCAAATCCTGACTCCAGGGCTCCCAGGTTGTATGACTGACTGTGGGACTGTGGGCAGTCTGATCTGTAAAGGAGGAACAACATTTCCCATAGGTTTGCTATGAAAATTCAAGGTCCAGGTCACCAGCATTCAGTAAGCGCATGGGACATAATGCTGTCACTGGGAGGTCATGAATTCCCACCAGAATACCCAGCCTTCATCCTGCCACCCGGCAAACACTTTTAGTAAAAAATAAATAAATAAATAAATAAATAAATAAATAAATAAATAAATAACAGTGCTGTCCACCCTCCCATAACACGTGGTGCTTTCTTCCATTTTTTATTTCCTGCCCCCTTTTTGCTGACTCTACAACACTGCTCTCACAGCAGTAGAAGGCAAGCAAACTCCTGCTGGGAAGTGGTGATGGGTTCCAAGCAGTTATTGTGTGGCCCATTCTACCCCCTGACCCAGATACCCTCCCCTGCAGTTCTGCCATCCCTTCCCTGCTTCCAGAGGATCTCCTCTCATCTCCCATCGCTGGGGTCACTCTGGTAATGATAAACTCTGCTATCTGGATATCTGGAGTGCAGATATCAGTGATATATTTGTGCAGTTTGGAAATCGTTTTCCCTATAAAGTAGGGCTTGCAGTATTGATTGCAGTTAGGAGGAAATTCGCCAAGGCTATAAACACAGTACCACCCAGCCACTTAAAAGCAAAAGCCGAGGAAGAAGCAAAAAATTGTGTATGCACAATCCTGTGGCCTCTTTATTTTTTATTTTATTTATTTTTATTTTTTTGGTATTGGAGGTGGAGCCTGGGGCCTCATGCATGCTAAGCAAGCACTCTACCACCTCGCTTCATCCCTCCAAGGCCTCACTGAGCCTGGGCTGGGCCAAGGACCCCACTTCAGTGGCCTCTTATAGAATCACACAGACCACCTAGCCCTCCAGGGTTCCAGTCTGCATTCTTTCTGTCCTGGGGCACTTACTAGATGCTGGTCTTTCTTACCGTGTTTGTAGGTCTTTCATGCCATGACTTGGGTAATTTCTGGCTGCAACTCCTAGCTTTTCATTGACTTAAAAGATTGTTTGGCTCCTTCTAAGAACTCAGCCAGCATCTACCCTTACCTGTGCTTTCCGTGTCCCATCCCTACAGGATCCACACACAGCAGGATCTTCCATAGCCACGCTTCTTCAGTATGTGATCAACAACTCCTCCAAACCCCAACTGGGCTCTGCCTTCCTGTCCTTGAATGGAGGCTGGCTTGAGAGTGCAGCAGAAGTGACACGAGGGGACTTCAAATGTTAGCTCATGAGCTTCATGCCCTTGGAATGCTGCTGGACTTTGGAAGAGTCACCATGCTGTAAGGAATCCCAGATGGCCTACAGACAGGCTGGTGAGGAGAAGATTGGGGCTCCCAGCCAGCAGCCAGTGCCCTCGGAGCCATGTATATACCCATCCTGAGAGAGAATCCACCAGCCCCTATCTTGCCATAACTTCAGTTTCTGAACAAAATGAAGTATTGTTTAAAGGCAAGGGCCATCCAAACTAGTTTTGAGGCCAACCAAGGCTCACTGCCTGTTTTGATAAAGTTTTTTTTTTTTGAATATAGCTGTGCCCATCCATATAGGAATGTCTAGTGTGACATTCACACTGTAACCGTAGAATTGAGTAGTTGTGGCAGACACCAGCTAGCCCATAAAGCTTAGAATGCTTGCCACTTTTTTTATAAACAGAAAATGATTGCCAAGCCCTGAGTATTGGTCATGAGGGCTGCCATAACTAAACACTACTGACTGGGTGGCTTTACACACCAGCAATTTACTGCTCACAGTTCTGGGGGCTGGAAGTCCAAGGTCAAAGTTCCAGGTGACTGAGTTTCTGGCAAGGGCTCTCCTGGCTTGCAGATGGCTGCCTTCTCACTGTGTTGGGACCCATGTCTCTCCCTTCTCTTGTGCTCTGCAGTCTCTCCTCTTACCTACGAGGTTCTATCTACATTTCTTTTGTTTGTTTGTTTGTTTGTTTGTTTGTTTGTTTGTTTGTTTGTTTGTTTTTCTAGGTAGGGTCTCACTCTAGCTCAGGCTGACCTGGAATTCACTCTGTAGTCTCAGGCTGGCCTCGAACTCATGGCGATCCTCCTACCTCTGCCTCCCTAGTGCTGGGATTAAAGGCGTGCGCCACCATGCCCGGCTTTCTATCTACATTTGTACTTTCTGGGGCCCAGCCTTCTCCACTGTACTCTTCCCTCTCCATCTTGACTGAGATCTCACTCAACTCTTGAGGTTCTGATTCCTGACTTCTGGGCAAGAGATTCATTTTGTGGGAGCTGACACCAGGTATCCATTCCTGACCCAGGTACCCCTTGTCTAGGACTAGGGTCCTGCCTTGTGACAACAGGAATAAGGTATGACTGACACTTCTGGTGTGAGTAAAGGAAACACAATGAGCCAAAAGTCAGGGAGGGTGTCCTGTGCATGGGAGAGGTGATTTGAACTTGACAGTGGAAGAGCTTTGAAAAAAATAGTGAACATAATTTCACCTTAGCTGGCACTGATTAGTGGTCACTCGTCATTCGATGATGAAAAGTGGAAGAGGAGGGCAAAACAGATGGAATTTGCATCGATTAGCAATAAAGAAAATGGCTGTGTTGGGCTGGAGAGATGGTTTAGCGGTTAAGGCACATGCCTGCGGAGCCTAAGGACCCAGGTTCATTTCTCCTGGTCCCACGTAAGCCAGATGCACATGGTGGCGCATGCATCTGGAGTTCGTTTGCAGAGGCTAGAGGACCTGGTGAGCCCATTCTCACTCTCACTCTCTCTCTAATAAATAAATTTAAAAAAGAAAATTTTAAAAATGGCTGTGATGGTGGTGACAATAATGGTGATGACAGTAGTTGTGAAGATGATGGTGGTGATGGTGATCATGATAATTGTGACGATGATGATGGTGGTGGTGACAGTAATTGTGATAACAATGGTGGTGGTGGTAATGCTGATAGTGATCACGACAATAATTGTGATGGTAACTGGTGGTAGTGAGGATAATAACAGTGAGGATGATGGTTCTAGAATTTGGATATGGTTTCACTGTATCCCCCAAGGCTTCGTCTGTTGAATCTTCATCCCCATTGTGAGATATTAAGAGTCTAGAAACTTAATCAACCTTTAGTGTTTAGAAGTGAGACCTTTAGGTCTCCAGGGTGGAGCCCCAGGATTGAATCCTGATGGCTTTATAGGAAAAAAAGAACAGTGAGATGCACCCACGTGTGCGTGCACAACACACTCGCTGATTCTCAGTATGTGATGTCCTTTGTTAACTTTGGATTCTGCCAGGAAGCTTATCACCATATGTGACCCTACAGCTTGAACCCTTAGCCTTGAGCCTTGAACCAAAACAAACCTGTTTTCTTTACAAAGTAGCTAACTTTAGGTAAGTAACACAAAACAGATTAAGACATGGAATGATGGAGATGTTGATGGTGCTGATGAGGAGGGCATGGTATAACAGTGGTGGTGGTGGTGGTGATGATGATGGTGGAGAATTCATTTACATATCTGGCTGTAAGGGGCACTTTACATGCGCTGTCATATTTAGTCCCCAAACGACTTTATGGAGTGGGTACTAAAATTTGAAGCTTGGACAGGTCAAGTTGTTTGCCCAAGGTGGACATGAGCAAACAGCCAACAGCACAGATCATGCCCACAACCACCATGCCCTTCTGTTCCCTCCCTGGAAATGACCAGTTGTGCCCCTGGCCAAGTGCATCTTTGCATCAGTGAGATATTGTATAGCAAATGTTCATGGGATGACTCCCTCAGTTAGGAAAGTGAGCAGTAGAGTGGGCACTCCTCCCCAGTCATCACCGCGCCCCATTTCCAGAAAGAACCGTGGACATGAACTTGTGATCTCCTTGACTTCTTTTTTTGAGAGAGAGAATGGGCACACCAGCAGCCTCTCAGCCACTGTGAACGCACTCCAGACACGTGTGCCCCCTTGTGGGCAAGTGCGACATTGCACCCTTGCATCACTATGTCTTGCTAAACATGGGACCTGGAGAATCCAAGGGGCGTTCTTAGGCTTGGCAGGCAGGCGCCTTCATCGCTAAGCCATCTCTACAGCTCCTCCTTGGCTTTTCTTTATTGTTTAACCACCTGTGTTGGGGCTTCCTACACACCACAGTTTCTTCCTGCTTGTTCTGAACACCCATGGAATCATACTAGATGCCTTCTTTGTTGCCCAACACCGTGCTTAAGATGCATCTGCATAGCCTTCTGCACTGTGTAATGTCCCCTTGTATGGATACACCAAACACTATTCATCTGCCTTGTACAGATACACCAAACACTGCATTCCACCACAAGTAAATCTTCGGATCATTTCTGGTTTGTGGATGAATCACACAGCTTTTTAATCACTTCAAGCAAACACCTGAGGCAGCTAACCTTATCAAGTGAAAAGGGTTTATTTTGTGTATGGCTTAGAAGAGCCAAGAGTGGGGGGGGGGTGGTTCTAACTAAGCCGCATCAGCTCAGTTCCCAGGGAGGAGCCTTTTTCTCAGCTGCTTCTCACTATGGCAGAAGCTTGTGTACCTGCACGGAAGAGCTCACAGACAAATATGATGACAGTGGTGGTAATGATGATGGGGGAAAGGGACTGGTGTCCCATAATCCCCTCTAAATTCATGTCCTTAGGGATCCAAGGACCCTACCGTAGGCCCCATATGCCAAAGACTCTATTCCTCCCAAAAGCACTGCCCTGGAGACTAAGCCTTTAACCACTATGGACCCCTAGAGAGACACAAACCTTATTCAAGCCATAGTGGCAGCTATGAAATAATTGTTACTAGGCATGGTGGCACATGCCTTTAATCCCAGAACCCAGGAGACAGAGATAGGAGGATCACTGTAAGTTCAAGGCCAATCTAAGACTGAATAGTGAATTCCAGGTCAGCCTGGGCTAGAGCGAGACCCTACCTAAAAAAAAAAAAAAAAAAATTTCTTCTTAGGGCTGGAGAGACAGCTAAATCAGTAAAGGGCTTGCCTCTCAATCTGAGGTTTTGAGGTTCTGAGGTCCTGAGTACCATCCCCAGAAGCCACATAAAAGTGTCAGGCAAAGAGGTACATGCCTGTAATTCCATCACTGGGGTGGAAGAGACAGGAAGAGCCCCTGGATCTCACTGGCCAGCCAGTCTAGCATTATAATAATAATTATTATTATTATTAATTATTATTATTATTTTGGATTTTCAAGGTAGGGTCTTGCTCTACCTCAGGCTGACCTGGAATTCACTCTGTATTCTCAGGCTGGCCTCGAACTTACAGCGATCCTCCTACCTCTGCCTCCCGAGTACTGGGATTAAAGGTGTGCGCTACTATGCCCAGTCAGTCTAGCATAATTAGTGAGCTCCAGGCAAATGAGAAACTCTGTCTCAAAAAAAAGGTAGATGGTGTGCCTGGAGAATGACACCCAAGTGGTGCTCTGCAAATGCACACACATCCTCATGCTGCGGCTGGCCTTGAGCCCTGCGCAGGGATCCAGGCCAGGCTGGTCCCTTTCCTCTGAGCTTGGTCAGCACTCTGAGCCTGGGTGACTGCCTGGATGACTGCTGCCATGTGTCTTTCAATTCCTGATCTTATCCCCTCACATGGGGAGCAGAGAGGAGGGCGACCAAGTGGACTCTGTCAGGCGTCTCCTCCCCCTTTGGTGTCAGGCTCTATATCTGCTGCAGAAGATTTCCACTAAATGATAAGTAAACCAATACACCCATGAGTGAACCGTCTGTGTTGCCTGAACATTTATTGAACCAACGCTTGTCATGCAAAGTGAAGGATGCAGCAGTCCAGAGTACTGTGCAGACACACAGCTGCTGCTGCTCTTTCTGACCTGTGACCTTTGCTTGACACCAGCTGGTATTCTTGACATGACATTTGGGGACCCAACCCATGGGCAATGGGGAAGACCACAGCAGCACCTTAACCGCTAAACCATCTCTCCAGCCCCTCACTTTACCTTTTATCACCCCAAACAGAAGCTCTGTCCCCATAAGCAGTGCCTCACACCTTCCACCTCTCAGCCCCTCTCAGGAACCCACCATGCTTTTTAAAAATTTTGTTTCCATGGGCTGGAGAGATGGCTTAGCGGTTAAACGCTTGCCTATGAAGCCTAAGGACCCCGGTTCAAGGCTCAATTCTCCAGGACCCACGTAAGCCAGATGCACAAGGGGGTGCATGCATCTGGAGTTCGTTTGCAGTGGCTGGAGGCCCTGGCGCGCCCATTCTCTCTCTTTCTCTCTCTCTCTCTCTCTCTACCTGCCTATTTCTGTATCTCTCTCTCTCAATAAATAAATAAATAAATAATAAAAATATTTTTTAAAAAAATTTTGTTTCCAGCCGGGCATGGTGGTGCACGCCTTTAATCCCAGCACTCCGGAGGCAGAGGTAGGAGAATCGCCATGAGTTCGAGGCCACCCTGAGACTACATAGCTAATTCCAGGTCAGCCTGGACCAGAGTGAGACCCTACCTTGAAAAACCAAAAAAAAAATTGTTTCCATGGGTTTACACATTGTGGGCATTTCACACAAATAAAACCAGAAGATATTTGGCTCCCTCCAGTTAGCACAGTGTGGCTGTCAGTACGTCATTCCTTTTATGGCTGAGTAAAATCCCTCTTTTGGGGCTGGAGAGATGGCAAAGTGCTTGACACTCAAGCACGAGGACCTGAGTTTGGATCTTGGCACCTATGTCAAAAACTAGACATGGTGGCATGTGCCTATAATCTCAGCACTGAGGAGGCACAGGCAGGATCCTTGGGACTTGCTGGACAACTAGTCTAGCTGAATTCATGGGCTCCAGGTTCATGTGAGACTGTCTCAAAAAAAAATAGGTGTAGCTGGGCATGGTGGCACATGCCTTTAATTCCAGCACTTGGGAAGCAGAGATAAGAGGGGTATGAGGCCAGTCTGGGACTACAGAGAAAGTTCCAGAACAGCCTGGACTAGAGTGAGACCCTACATCAAAAGAAGAAAGGAGAAGAAGGAGAAGGAGAAGAGAAGAAGGAGGAGGAGAAGAAGAAATTGGGTGGAGAGTGACTGAGGATGACACATGATGTCAACCTCTGGCTTCCACACACAAGTGGATGTTTACCTGTACATACACATGCACCCACACACATATGAACATGTTTATACACATGCACACATTCAAAAACAATAAAGACCCCATTGTGTGGATAGAATGCATTTTATGTGGGCTGGAAAGATGGCTTAGCGGTTAAGGCGCATGCCTGCAAAGCCTAAGGACCCTGGTTCAATCCTCCAAGTCCCATATAAGCCAGATGCACATGGTGGCACATGCATCTGGAGTTCGTATGCAGTGACTAGAGGCCCTGGCGCACCCATTCTCACACTCTCTCTATCTCTAATAAATAAATAAATAAATAAATAAATAAATAAATAAATATTTTTTTAAAAGAATGCATTTTATGCATTCATTCTTCAGATGGTGGGCATTTGAGTGCTTGTACTTTGGGCTATTCTGAACTAGTGTTTACTTTTTATGTGGATATAAAACTTTAAGTTTTTTAAATTTATTTTTATTTTTTGGAGAGCAACACAGAGACAGACAGAGAGAGGGAGTGGAAGACAGATAGAGATGGGCGCGCCAGCAGCCTCTCAGCTGCTGCGAACAAAATCCAGATGTGTGTGGCCCCTTGTGGTCAAGTGCGGCATTGCGCCCTTGTGTCACTTTGCATCTGGTTAAACGTGGGACCTGGAGATTGGAACCACTGGAGATTGGAACCAGCGTTCTTAGGCTTAGGAGGAAGGCGCCTTAACCCCTAAGCCATCTCTCCAGCCCAATAAAACTTTAATTTGTCATCTGGACATGGTGGCACACACCTTTAATCCCAGCACTCAGGAAGCAGAGGTAAGTGGGTCACTGTGAGTTCGAGGCCACCCTAAGACTACATAATGAATTCCCAGGTCAGCCTGGGCTAGAGAGTGAGACCCTACCTTGAAAAAAAGAAAAGAAAACTTTAATTTGCCCACTGTGACCTAGTCTTGGGGCAACTCTCTGCTTTACCTTTTTAATTTTTTATTAATAGCTTCCATACGTATAGGCAATAAACCATGATAATTCCCACCACTCCCACTCCCATTCTCCCCCTCTCAAATCCACCCTCCATTGAATCCCTTCTTCCCAATCAGTCTCTCTTCTATATTGATGTCATCATCTTTTCCTTCCATTATAAGGGTCCTGTGTAGGTAGGACCAGGCACTACATGGTCATGGATATCCAGGTCATTTTGTGTCTGGAAGATTGCATTGTAAGCAGTCCTACCCTTCCTTTGGCTTTTACATTCTTTCCACCACCTCTTCCACAGTGGATCCTGAGCCTTGGAGAGTGTGATAGAGATGCTGAAAATCTGCTGTTACTTCTTCCCAGAACTATGGTGAATTTTGACTCATCCCAGTGGCCACTGCCATCTAAAAAGAGAAGCTTCTCTAACCAAAAGTGAGAGTAGCATTAATATATGGGGATAAACCTAAAAAGTTCTTAGAGGGCAGTTTGGTGAGCATAGTATATACATTTAGCCAGACAACACAGGTGTTACTCCTCTAGGGCTCATGACCTCCCTCACCATAAGCTTTTAACTAAGTTTTCAGTACCAGGCATGTATTCCCTTCCATGGAGCAGGCCTCCAGTCCAAGTAGAGAGCAGCTGGTTTTCCCTATAACAGACATGCCACTATTGCGCCGGTTGGCACCTTTAGCCTGGCTGGTCAATCCTAAGGCTTGCAGGGTCCACTGCTGTTTAACACCATTGATGACTTCTATCTCCCAAAAGGCTGCCTGAAACATAACTCTTTCCAGCTTTCTGACAGCTAGTCAACAGGGAGAAGGTTTCCAGCTCAGCTCCAGCTTGATTTCTCAGTGACCTGCCATCACGAAGTGGCTGCCCACTTCACATTCCCACCAGTAGGGCATGAGCTCCACACCCCCGCTGCCATCCCCATGTCTTCTTTGACACTCACTGTTGGGATCATCTTGATGACAGCTTTGCTGTGGTGTGCACTGGTACCTCAGTGTGGCTCTGACCTGTGTTTCCCTGGTGAGCATCCTCTGGGCACCTTCTCATGTGCTTCTTGGCCATCTGAATGTCCTTGCCGGAAAAATTCTATCTTGGTCTTTTGCCCATTTTAAAATGGATGCTTTAGGGCTGGAGCGGTAGATCAGTGGAAGCACATGCTTCCAAAGTCCTGCTGGCCCAGGTTCAATTCCTCAGAACCCATGCATTCCCCAGTACCCATGGAAAACCAAATTGGCACATGCATCTAGAGTTCATTTTCAGAGGCAAATGGCCCTGACATCCCGTACTCTCTCTCACTCAAATAAATACATAAATACTTTAAAATATTAAATGTGTACTTTTGCCAGTGAGTCAATCCTTTCTAGATCATGGATACAAGGTCCTAGTGGACATACAATTGCAAATACCTTCTTCCATTTTTCAAGTTAATATGTTGCTTTCTTTCTTGCTTTTCTTTCTTTCTTCTTTTTCTAAAAGAAAGAGCCTTACTATGTAACCCAGGGTGGCCTTAAAATCATAATCCTCCTGCTTCAGTCTCTCAAGGGTTGGGAGCTCAGGTGTCCACCACGCCATGGGCTCTTCTTGCTTTCTTCAAGGCCTCATTTGTACCTGTACCATAAATGTTTAATTTCGCCCAAGGAATCTTTTTTTGTTGTTTTGTTTTTAAGGTAGGGTCTCACTCTAGCTCAGGCTGACCTGGAATTCACTATGTAGTCTCAGGGTGCGAACTCATGGCGATCCTCCTACCTCTGCCTCCCGAGTGCTGGGATTAAAGGCGTGCGCCACCACGCCTGGCTCATTTTTCTTTTTTGTTACTAGTTCTGTGACATATTCACACTGGCCTTCTTCAAGGACTGCTCTCTCCTTCATGGTCTGTCTGGTCCCCTTCCTTCCCTCTGCAAGTTCCCTGACATCTTTTCCCTCCAACGGGGCCAAGGCCTTGGGAATTGGAAGGCAGCTAGCTCCCTCACAAGAGGTGGGGACCCTGTGGACTACAGCTTTCTGCTCTGCACCACAGCTTGTTGAAAACATACTCAGTTCATGTCCTAACCACTCCAGTCATTACAGAAATTGTGCAAAATGCAGAAAATCACCAAAAAGAAAACAATCACAATGTCCGTCTATCTCACGGTGAGGACAGCTAACAGTTGGCTTCATTCCTTCCTATTACTCCTGTCACATTGCTAACACAGAAACATCTTATAAAATCAGGATGACACCGGAAAGGTTTCCTGCACATACTTTGCATTCTCTCCCAGACAGCCCCTCATTTCGTTAACGCGTTTCCTTCTGCCCAACTTAATGGTGGCTCACATCCTTCCCTGGTGTTAATAATGGCAGATGTTTATGTCTGCATCGCTTGCACTGTACTGCCCTGGAGCCTCAAGTTTATACCCTCTTGTGCTGTCAGCCGCTCTCCACATGCCAGCTCTGATTCTCACAACCCGCCTGTAAAGTGAGTGACTGCTATGAATCCACCATGCACAGGAGGAGGCTGAGGCTCAGAGAAGCAAAGCATGTGTCCAAGGACACACAGCTAGCTCAGTCAATCTCTGAGATACCCTCTGTGGTAATTTGCTGGTATATCCCCCATGGACTTGGGTGTTTTATCAAAGAAAGAGATCAGTGGTCTCCAGCCATCTAGCAGGAAGAGGTGTCACTGGGGGTGTCTGTGGTCTAGCCCTAAGGGGTCACTGGAGGTGCTTGGGGGTCTAGCCCTTAAGGTGTCGCTTGGGGCTGATCTGTATTCCAGCCTAAAGGTATGCAGAGCAATCTGAGGTCTGGAGGTCCTGCACATTCGTGCTTGCTGGTGGTACTGGCCAGTGGTTGTTTCTCTCTGCTTGGATCAGTGAAAGGGAGCCAGCCTCTTCCACAATTGCAGAACTTCCCCTTGTAAGTCTGAAATAAATCCCTTCTTCCCATAGGCTGCGTGCGGTTTGGATGTTCATCCCAGCAAATGTGAAGCTGACTACAACATCCTCACTGTGGGCAAAATGGGACAGGGACAGCACTGGGATACACAGATCTTTCCCCCTCTGGAAGACAGAGAGGCAAAGGGAGGCTGGCCAGCTGTGGGACAGGCTGACCATGGGGGTAGTGGTTGTGCTTGCTCGTGAATATGTGTGTTTATGAGATACAGTGAGACCTCCACTGACCTCAAAGTTCCCATAGCTGCAGAGACTTGGTGACATTGGGTAGAGAAGTATCCTATGCTGCCCTCAACTCCCCTGCTTCTTGGTCCCAAACACGCAGTGAGGAAACTTGGGCTTCCCACAGTGACAGCAGCCTGCCCCATGGAAATAGCAGTAGGTGTGGCAGCCAGAGTTACACAGCAGCCTCTGTAGGCAGAGTGGGAACCCCGTGTCCCCCAGATCCCCAAACTCTGGGCTCTCTCCAGGCCAGGGGGAAGAGGCATGCCTCAGGCCAGTGCATAGGGGAGATGCTTAAGTGGGCATGACCCAACACTCCCTCCCATGGCAAAGAGCACTGGATGGGCAAGCCACATGGAGAAGTAGTAGAGACTGATGACTCGGCACGTGGTCTGCAAACAGATTGTCTGAATTGAGCCCTGGATTCTGTCATGTCTATTTCTCCTCTGAAAAAGCAGCCACCTTCCAAATGAAATGGGAATGTTCTCTGGGCTGCTGGGGCACTGACTGTCTCAAATGCTTCCATGAGCACACATGTCTGATTTCTTCTTCCTAACAAATTCCAATGACAATGCCCAGGTCAAAAAAGCATATTCAAGCCAGACATGGTGGCGCACGCCTTTAATGCCAGCACTTGGGAGGCAGAGGGAGGAGGATCACCGTGAGTTCAAGATTACATAGCAAATCCCAGGTCAGCCTGGGCTAGAGTAAGACCCTACCTCAAACAACAACAACAACAACAACAAAGCATATTCAATCCGGGGTGCTGTGGTGCATGCCTTTAATCCCAGCACTCGGGAGGAAGAGGTAGGAGGATCGCCATGGGTTCGAGGCCACCCTGAGACTATGGAGTGAATTCCAGGTCAGCCTGAACTAGAGTGAGAACCTACCTCAAACAACAACAACAACAAAGCATATTCAATTTTATAAAACTGTCCCTGTCACCAGTCTATTCATTTGCCACAGCTTGGCCTTCCATGCACGTAACAGTCAGCTGGAATCTGGCTAGGGTTCTGAGGTGGCCAGTTCTCTGCATTGCTAAGGCATGCCAATGTCTCTGGTCCATAGGCTGTACCTTAGTCGCTGCACCCCCTTTCTCTCCCACCACAGTGCCAAGTGCAGGAAGTCAGATGTAGGCGACAGCCCAGGACGGCCTGTGAAAAGCCAGGTCAGACATGTGGCCACCCGTTCTTGGATACTGCCAGTGTCCGGGCTTGGATCCTGCCCTCTCCATGGTACCTGACTCTGTGCCATCCGCCACCAGTCCAACCCGGCTGTTTGTGGAGCTGATGCCTGCCAAATTGACCTACACCAGAGAGGTGTAGAAACGGGTCCTCCACAGAGGTCAGGCAGCAGAGCCTGCAATGGGGGCATACCAGGAAGGGCAGATGCCTGCATGGAGGGGTTGGAGGGCAATCTAGGGCTTCTATTCCCGGAAGCTTGGTGAGCTGGGCTGGAGAGGAACGCAGGTCGAGGGAGACCTCATCTGGCCAGGAGCGATGGTGCAACTGCAGTCTTGTCCCCTACAATGCAAACCCCTGCTTGGAAATTTGAGTGTGTATGCTGCGCCTGTTGACCCTGAGCTGAGAACAGTCCTGTGTCCTTAGATTTGGTGGGCTTTGCACCAAGGAAAAAATCTGGGGAAGGTGGAAAGTACTTGAAAGTTTTTGAGGTAGGGTCTTACTCTAGCCCATGCTGACTTGGAAATCAGTCTGTACACCAGGCTGACCTTGAACTCATGGCAATCCTCCTGCCTCAGCCTCCCAAGTGCTGGGATTATAGACAACAGTCATCACACCCAGAGGGTAGTTTCACTTGCCACGGGAGCACACAAAATCGCTAGAAATTGGGTGATTTTCATCTCCAAAAGTTCAGCTTCATAGAGATCAACATTCATAGCCCAGCAAATCTTCAGGGCAGCTCTGTGATGCCCCACTCCCAGAATGAATGACACTGACATGCTTGCACATGACACAAATCACATATATGACTGACGCCATCTGCATATGCCACGGAATCTGAGGTGCCACCAGCGCAAGGGTTCTTCATCCACAAACAGGGAGGCCATCCTGGGAATGTTCTGGGTGTTTTTATTTAATTAACTTTATTTATTTGAGAGAGAGAGAGAATGGGCGCACCAAGGCCTCCAGCCACTGCAAGCAAACTCCAAATGCATGTGCCACCTTGTACATCTGGCTTACGTGGGTCCTGGGGAATCGAACCAAGATCCTTTGGCTTTGCAGACAAATGTCTTTAACCACTAAGCCATCTCTCCAGCCCTGTTCTGGGTGTTTTAAAGCTCAGTGTTCAGAGTTCTGGCTTCAAGCCACATGCCTGGCAGGACTGACAAGCGAACACAAGCAGGGAGTTTGAGAATGTACAGCTGCTGAGACCCACCTCTTGCAGGGATGAATACCTCTGCCTTTTCTTTCCCTGCAGGGCCTCAGAGGGTCAGTCCTAGAGGGTCAATTCCTAGTGGAGTGTGGGATGGAGATCAAGGGGCCCAGAGCTGCAAGCCAGGAAAAATGACAACTCAGAGGAGAAGCTGAGCTTAGCTGATCCCAGGAGATAAGGAGGCCTACTGAAGTTGGGCTCAGACCTACGTGTGGTGGCTCACACCTGTAATACTAGCATTTGGAAGGATAAAAAGAAGGACTATCCAAAAGTTGGAGGTCAACCTGAGCTACAGAGTGAGACTGGCTCAAAAATAAGTAAAATTGGGTTGGAGAGATGGCCCAGTGGTTAAGGCTTTTGCCTGCAAAGCCTAATGATCTGGATTTGACCCATGTAAAGCCAGATGCACAAAGTAGCACATGCATCTGGGGTTCATTTTCAGTGGTTGGAGGCCCTGGCACACCCATTTGCACTCTCTCTCTCTCTCTCTCTCTCTCTCTCTCTCTCTCTCTGCGTGTAAATAATTTTTTTTTAAAGAATTAAGTTCAGCCAGTCGCTCCCCATGTGAAAAGTCAAAGATCTGCTTCCACTTCCGTGAAAGCCCATCCACAAGCAAAGGCTCCTCTGCGCTGTCCTGAACCAGGCGGACAGCTGTTTCAGGGTTTCTCTTGTCCAGACTCCACTTAATAAAGTTCTGAGAGCATGGAAGAAGAAGCATGAAGAAAGGAAGGGGAGGGGAGGGGGGGAGGGGAGGGGAGGGGGGAGGGGGAGGGGAGGGGAGGGGGGGGGAGGGGGAGGGGGAGGGGAGGGGGGAGGGGAGGGGGAGGGGGAGGGGAGGGGAGGAGGAAGAGGAGGAGGAGGGGAAGAATAATAATTAAGGCTGGAGAGATTACTCAGTGGTTAAAGTGCTTGCCCATAAAGTCTAACAACCCAAGTTCAATTCCCCAGCACCCACATAAAGCCAGGTGCACAGTGGCTGGAGGCCCTGGTGTTCCCATTCTCTTTCTCTGCTGCTTGTTGTTGCCTTTAATCCCAGGACTCAGGAGGCTGAGCTAGGAAGATCACTGTGAGTTCGACGCCAGCCTGAGACTAATTCCAGGTCAACCTGGTTTAGATTATGTCTCTACCTCAAAAAAACAACCAAAACAAATAAAATTGGAGAACAAAACCACAGTCTGGTTCAAGCGTAAGGAAGGGTGATTCTAGTCCCTGCAAAGGGAGGAAAGGGTTCATTTCCTACAGAGAAATTTCTTTCCTGCTACTCTTTTTTTCAGTATGTTATTTTATTTTTAAAATTTATTTATTGACATGAGAAAGAAAGAAAGAATATGGGCATGCCAGGACCTCTTGCCATTGCAAATGAACTCCAGATGCGTGTGCCATGCTGTGCATCTGGTTTTACCTGGGTACCAGGGAATTGACCCAGGCTAGCAAGCATTGAAAGCAGACACTTTTAACCACTGAGCCATCTCCCCAGTCCCATTTTGTTTTGTTTTGAACTTTTTTTTTTTTTTCTAGGTAGGGTCTCACTCTGATCCAGGCTGACCTGGAATTAACTATGTAGTCTCAGGGTGGCCACAAACTCATGGCAATCCTCCTACCCCTGCCTCCCAAGTGCTGGGATTAAAGGCGTGCACCACCACGCCCGGCAGGTTTTGAACTTTTACTGATAACCTCCATACATATAAACTACATACCATGATCATAATCCCCTCCTACCTCCCGCCCTTTTCCTTCTCTCCTATCCCACTCCCCTGAATCCCTTCTTCTTTCCAACTAGTCCCTGTTTTAGCCTGATGTCATCTTTCTTTCACTCCACTCCTTTTACACAGGTCTTTTGTTGATGGCATCAGCCACTGTGAGGTCATGAATACCACAGCCACATCGTGTTTGGAAGACAGCATTGTAAGCACTCCTCCCCTTCCTTTGGCATCCTTCCTTTTACATTCTTTCCACCATCTCGTCTACAATAGTCCTGAAGTCCTGAAATGTGTTGAACATTCCACTGTCACTTCTCAGCACTTTCATGAGTTTTGAGTTGCCCCAGGAGTCACTGCCATCAGAAAAGAGAAGCTTCTCTAACCAAAAGCGAGAGTAGGAGCTGGAAAGATGGCTTAGTGGCTAAGGTGTTTGTCTGCAAAGCACAGTGACCTGAGTTTGATTCCCCAGTTCCCACATAAAGCCAGATGCACAATGGCCCAGGCATCTGGCATTCGTTTGCAGTGGCTGAAGACCCTGGTGTAACCATTCTCTCTATCTCTCTGTATTTCTTCTCTCTCTGCTTGCAAATAATTAAATAATTTTTTTAATTGAGACTAGGGCTGGAGAGATGGCTTAATGGTTAAGGCGCTTGCCTGTAAAGCCAAAGGACCCAGCTTCAATTCCCCAGGACCCACTAAGCTAGATGCACAAGGGGGCACATGCATCTGGAGTTCATTTGCAGTGGCTGGAGGCCCTGGCCTGCACATTCTCTCTCTCTACCTTCCTATTTCTCACCCTCTCAAATAAATAAATAAAATAATTTTTAATTGAAAACAAAATTGAGTCTAGCATTAATATATGGACATAAACGTAAGTATTTGGAGGGCAATTTTGTGAACATCCTTTTATCAAAATAACAGTTGTAGTCCTCCCACTTGGGCTACGACCTCCCCAGCCACAGGCTTTTGATTCATTTTGCAGTACCAAGCAATGAATTTTCTCCCTTGGATCAGGCCGCAATCCAATCAGAGAGCAGTTGGTTTCCCCCATAACAGACATGCTATCATTGCACCAGTTGTCACATTTGGCCTGACTGGCCAGGCTTGAAGCTTACAGGATCACCTGCTGGTTAAGATCATTGATGACTTTTCTCACCTAACAGGCTGCACAGCTCTTTCCAGCATCATGACAGCTAGTTAACAGGGAGGAGGCTTCCAGCTCAGCTCCAGGTTGATTTCTCAGTGTCCTACAGTCCAACCTGCTACTCTTTAACATGACATGAGAGGTCAAAGACAGGAGGCCCTCACCATGGCTTGAGTAGCCCCCATGAGGGTCCTATGTGTAGGAAGGAGCTTGCCTGGTCTGAACCTTCCACGCATCCATGGAGGAGAGCCTGGGCTCCAGCCTGCTCAGGGACAGGGCAGAGGTACAAGTTCTTATAGCCAGGCATCAGTGAAACCCAACACAATCACTGCCTGTTCCAGAGGAACACACAGGAACAATGAGCGTTTGACCGCATGCTGAGGCACATATGACACACGTGTGTCCCTATCTGAACACATGTCACTTAGGGAGCCTGATGATCTCCAGAGGCCAAGAGATCAGCATGTATACAGGAGCACTCCTTCATGCCCCCTGGAGTGTCCTGACCTTGGCCTGCTGTCAAAACACAGGAAAGATCTGGGGATGTGGCTCAATGGGTAGAGTGCCTGCCTAGCGTGAGTTCGATTCCCCAGCACTGCATAAAACTGGGCCTGGTGGTGCATATCTATAATCCTCACACTTAAGATATAGAGACAGGAGAATTAGAAGTTCAAGGTCATTCTCAGCTACACAGGGAGCTGCAGGTCAGCCGGAGGCAAAATGAGACCCTGTCTCCAAAAATAAATAAATAAATCACAGGGAAGATGTTCTGCTATGCATAGTTCAGTGTGTACCAATGCCATGTAGCACCACCCAGAGTGAACAAATGTTCATCTTTTCCACATTTGCTCTAGAACATTTTTAAGAAGCACAAACTTGAAGAGAGCTGGCACTCTCCCCATCTTCCCTGCCTGAGGAACCTTGTTCCTGAAGTTACTGCGCTCTTCCCACCACTGCTCAACAAGCCCATGGCCAGAAACTGCCCCACTGAGTTCACAGAGTAGGCATCACCTCGCTCAAATCTGTGGTCAACTGACTTTTGCCCACCTGCAGCAAGCTTTGCTAACCAGCAGTGGTTCTTGCAGCTCTCATTCATCCATCTGTGTAAACAGACCTCACATTACTTACGGCCTCTATCTGCTTTTAGAAGCCAGCAAAACGCTCATCCAGGCAGCGGCAGGACTAGCTGGCTTCAGTCTCTCAGACAACTGCTGCCGTACCCCAAGGCAACACCGTGCTCATGGGCACAGCAGTACCATACCTGGGTTGTAGTACCAAGCCTTGGTCAGGTACTCAAATTTCTGGGCACTCTACCCTCAAGATGTGAGGCTCAATGTAATTGTTCCATGCCCATTCCTTCTTCCTTCTTCTTCCTCCCTGCAGGTACTCTCTGCAGGAAGCCAGCTGCCTGCTCTGAGCTTCACATAGAGAAGGGAACAGGGTACACGCAGAGTGAGCCTAGAGGTGGAGTCCTCGGCCAGTGGCAGCCCCAAACAGTGAACCTAGCCATTGCCTTCCCTCTACCGCCCTACAGGAGATGCCCTGGGCTATATCCTTGCTAGGATAAGCTCCCGGCACCTACCTTACAAATGCCATGAGGTAAGAAGCAACTGTTGTGCTGTGTTTATCACACAGCAATAGAAAACCCATTGGTAATGGCCTCAGTCCAAAAAGAAACTCAGAAGCTTAGCTCTACAGATCCAGGGCCCAGACCAGCTTTCCTCCCAGGTATCAACACGAGATTTCATATGCTGGCTCTGGTGATAATTCATTTACAAAACAAGGCTTACCTGGCTTTGGCCCTTGGGACACCATTTGTGATCCCAGATATAGCTCAACTCCCCTCACACTCTTTTTCTCACTCTAGCCCACGCTGACTTGGAATTCACTACATAGTCTCAAGTTGGCCTTGAACTCAGAGGTCCTCCTACCTTAGCCTCCTAAGTGCTGGGATTAAAGGTGTGGGCTACCACAACTGGCTCCCCTCATACACTTTTTTTGTTTTTGTTTTTGCTGGTCCAGGCTGACCTGGGTGTAGTCTCAGGGTGGCCTCAACAACCTCTGCCTCCCGAGTGCTGGGATTAAAGGCGCGCCACCACACCAGGCTTTTTTTTTTTAATCAGAGAGAAAGAGAGAGATGGAGAGAGCATTGGCACACTGGGGCCTCCAGCCACTGTAATTGAACTCTCCAGACATGTGTGCCATCTTGTGCGCATGTGTGACCTTGTGTGCTTGTGTCACCTTGTGCATCTGGCTTTCGTGGGACCTGGAGAGTCAAACATGAGTCCTTGGGCTTTGAAGACAAGCACCTTAACTGCTAAGCCATCACTCGAGCCCTCCCATCATACTCTAAATGTCCACCTTCCTTCAGTGGTTATTGCCATTCACTGTGAAGGAGGCTGAACACCAAGCCCTGCCATGGGAGGGGGTGGCAACTCATCTCAGGGCCCATTGGCCAGGCAGGTCCTGCATGTCACTAACTTCACTCTGATAAAAAGGAAGCTATGGGGCTGGAGAAATGGCTTAGCTGTTAAGGCACCTGCCTGCTAAGCCTAAGAATGCTGGTTCCAATCTCCAGGTCCCAGGTTTAGCTAGATGCAAAGTGACGCAAGGGCGCAATGCCACACTTGCCCACAAGGGGGCACATGTGTCTGGAGTTCATTTACAGTGGCTGAGAGGCTGCTGGAGCACCCATTCTCTATCTGTCTTCCTCTCCCTTTCTCTCTCTGTCTCTCTCTCTCTCTCAAAAAAAAAAAAAAAAAAAAAAAAAAGAAGCTATAGCCGGCTGTGGTTGTACAGAACTATAATCACAGCTAATTGGGAGGCCAAGGCAGGAGTATTACAGGTTCTAGTCTGCCTGGGCTACAAAGTCGATTCAAGGCCAGCCTGGGCATTTTAACATGACTTTGCCTCAAAAAGAAAAATTAGGAAAACCTGGGTTGGGTATGTAGCTTCATAGTGGAGCACTTGCCTAGCTTTGCACAAGACTGTGGTTCACTCCCCAGCACTGCAAAAGAAGATAGAAATAAAAGAAAGGAAACACCTTGCCTTTCCGGGATGTCATGGGATAACAGAGCTGGCATACAGGTGGCTCAGCCTAGCAGCTAAAATACTGAAATACTAATGGAATGAGTTGTCATTCTAGAAGGAACAGTGCACTTCTCTTTGGGGCTAGGAGACCAAAGCACTTGGGAGCGTGTGATGGCATTAGAAGGAGGCAGAGGTAATAAATGAGGCAAGGCCTCCTGGGGCAGGAGGACTGAGTGGGGGAAGCAGAGACAGGAGGCGGAGCTATAGCCTGCTAAAGATGTGGTGGCATGGGCTGGGGAGATGGCTTAGTGGTTAAGGCGTTTGGCTGCAAAGCCAAAGGACCCAGGTTCAATTCTCCAGGACCCATGTAAGCCAGATGCACAAGGGGGGGTATGCATCTGGAGTTCGTTGGCAGTGGTCTCGTGGGCCCATTCTCTCTCTCTCTCTCTGCCTCTTTCTCTCTAATAAATAAATAAAAAACAGAAACAAACAAATGAACAAAACCATAATAAAGATGTGGTGGGAGGTTCTCCATCACTGCCTCTCTGGCTCCTGCTGTCCAGGGGTCAGGGTCATTGTCAGCACTATGGTCTTAGCCCAGCCTGGCTCACTGTAGGGAAGAAGCGAAGGCTGCTCCCCACTGTCGGAGGGTGGCCTGGCTGTGGGGAAGGGGAACCCTAGCACTCAGGAGGCTGAAGCAGGAGGCTCATGAGTTCAGTCCAGCCTGGGCTACATAGTAAGATATTGTTTCAAGTTTTTTTTTTCCCCAGAAAATAAAGGAGTTGTAGGTAGTTGAAATAAGCCAGACAGCTGGGTGTGGTGGTGCACGCCTTTAATCCCAGCACTTGGGAGGCAGAGGTAGGAGGATTGCCGTGAGTTCAAGGCCACCCTGAGACTACACAGTTAATTCCAGGTCAGCCTGGGCTAGAGTGAGACCCTACCTCGAAAAAAAAAAAAAAAAAAAAAAAAAAAAAAAAAAGAAATAAGCCAGACAAAATGGTAGAATGTGAATGCTGAAGCTGGTGGTAGCTCAAATTTTTTGCATGCATTTGAAATGTTCTAAAGTGAGAATTTAAAAACCTATTTCATGCATGCCTTTAATCCCAGCACTCGGGAGGCAGAGGTAGGAGGTATTGCCGTGAGTTCAAGGCCATCCTGAGACTACATAGTAAATTCTAGGTCAGCCCAGGCTAGAGCAAGACCCTACCTTGAAAAATAAAACAAAACAAAAAGCAACAACAACAACCAAAAAACCTATTTCTTGCCAAGCATGGTGGTGCACGCCTTTAATCCCAGAACTCAGGAGGCAGAGGTTGGAGAATTTCCATGAGTTTGAGGCCAGCCTGAAACTACATAGTTCCCTTCCTTCCTTCCTTCTTCCTTCCTTCTTTCGTTCTCTCTTTCTGCGTAGAGTATTGTGGGGTGGGGTGGTATGTTAAGTGTAGTGTATGCGTGTGGGTGTGTGCATGCACAAATGTGCATGCATGCAAAGGCCAGAGGAGAACTTTGGGTGCTTTTTTCTGTTATTCACCACAGATTTCCTTGAGACAGTGACTCTCCTTCAACCAAGAACTGCCATTTTGTCAGTGAACCCCAGCAATTCAGTGGTTCCCCCCCCAAGTGGGGTTCTAGATATGAATGACCACACCTAGCCGATGGTTTCCATGGGTTCTGGGGAAATCAAATTTGAGCAGTCTTGGGTGCTCCCAGTCCTCGTGCTTAAGCAGAAAGTGCTCTTAACTGCTGAGCCATCTCCCCAGCCCCAAAATAACCTATTAAAAAAACAACAACATTGGTTGGGCCCTGGATTTGATCACAGCACCACAAAAATAAATCAATCAAATACAAACATTGGAGCCAGGTAGGGTGGCACATGTCTTTAATCCCATAATTTGGGAGGCAGAGGTAGGAGGACTGTTATGAATTCAAAGTCAGCCTGGGACTACAGAGTGAGCTCCAGGTCAGTCCTGGCTAGAGTGATATCCTGCCTTGAAAAAAAAAACACTGGGCTGGGAGGGCAGACATATAGCTCAATGGTAAAGTGCTTGCCTAACAACCATGAAGCTCGGCATTCCATTCTCAGCACCAAAAATAATTAATAATTATGAATTCAAAAATGTATTAGACAGGAAGTTCTCAAGACTGCAATAACACATGCACTGAGGCCAATAGCACTATATTGAACATGTGTGCATACGTTAGGTGGGCAGGCTTTACCCTGTCATAGCCCAGGTTAGATGTGAAGAGATTTGATATGAAGGCTTTATCTGTGACCTTGAGGGCATCAACAGTGTCCGAGGGCATGCCTATGTACACACCCATCAAATTGCACATATTAAATACAGAAAGGGCTCAGGGCATCAGGTTCACCTCAGTAAAGCTGTTTAATAGCAACAAGGGACATACACTAACAGAATCCTGTGTGTGTGTGTGTGTGTGTGTGTGTGTGTGTGTGTGTGTTGTGTGTGAGCACACACATGTGGCAGTCAGAGGACAACTTCAGTTGGTCTTTGCCTTCTGCCTCATATGAAGCAGGGTCACTTGTTCACCGGTACATTCGCTGGCTGGTTGGCCCGTGAACTGCGGTGGAATCTCGTGTCTCCGTCTCCTGTCTCACGGTGGTATGCCGGGGATACTGACACTCTCACTACTGCATCCAGCTTGATGCACTTTCTGGAAATCCAAATTCTGGTCCCCACACTTGTAGGGCAAGCGTTTCATCTCCTAACTCTACTTTTTTTTGTTGTTGTTTTGTTTTGTTGAGGTCAAGTCTCTGTAGCTCAAGCTGGCCTTAAACTCATGGTAATCCACCTATCTCAGCCTTCCAAGTGCTGGGATTACAGGCTTGTGCTAACAAACCCAGCTTTAACCCTCACCTTTATAAGCAAATCATTTCATGCTCGCATTGTTAATCTGGCAATGAGATACAAGGAAACCTTCACAAGTAACGTCCTCAGCTCCCCACACTGTAACCAGATCTAGAGCAACAAACACAGATATAAAGTAACAGGCTTTCCAGGCCTCCCTGGAGGACAGAATGGAGTGGCCAGCTGCTAGCCCTGGTAGCCCAAGCCCACAGCAGCCCATGCTGTGAGTGAAACATTACCGTGCAGTAGTGGGTCCAGGTGTGGTCTGTGGAGGACCCCACCTACCTTCCTTGGCGTTACCATTGGAAGCATGGTTTTCCAAAGCAGTTAAAAAAAAAGTCTTGGCAACATTTTTAACATACACAGTGCAGTCTACTCTCCACTTGAAAAACCCAGTGTACATGGCAACCATTGACAAAAGTGGCACACGCCTTTAATCCCAGCACTCCGGAGGCAGAGGTAGGAAGATCGGCGTGAGTTCGAGGGCACCCTGAGACTACATAGTGAATTCCAGGTCAACCTGGGCTAGAGTGCGATCCTACCTCAAACCACCCTCCCCTCCACCAAAAGAAAAAGAAATTTGGTCCCAGCCAGGAGTTAGAACCCAATTTTCCGGCTGGGAGATGGTTCAGTGGATAAGACGTTCACTGTGTAACTCCGAGCACCTGAGTTCAGATCCTCAGACCCCATATAAAATAATAAACCCCAAAAGCTGGAAGCTATGGCGGGCTTCTATAATCCTACAGCAAGAAGGGGGTAGAGCCGGGTGTGGTGCTGCACACCTTTGATCCCAGCACTCAAGAGGCCTAGGTAAGAGGATTGCTGTGAGTTTGAGGCCAACCTGAGACCAGATAGTCTGGTCTAGAGTGAGACCCTACCTTGAAAAAATAAAGGAGGAGGAGGCAGGTAGAGACAGGAGAATTTCCCAGAAGCTCACAAATGGAATGGTTAATGACATCAAAACAAGGTGGAAGACAAGGACCAACCTGCAGGTTTTTCTCTGTTCTCGTGTCCACTGTGGCGTGCGCATGTGCCCTCCCCACCCAAACACACACACACACACACACACACACACACACTGAATTAGTTAATTTTTTTTTTTTTTTTTTTTTTTTTGGTTTTGCAAGGTAGGGTCTCACTCTGATCCAGGCTGACCTGGAATTAACTATTAGTCTCAGGGTGGCCTCGAACTCTCAGTGATCCTCCTAAATTAAAGGGCATGCCCGGCTGAATTAGTTAATTTTTAAAAAGAGGGCTGGGGAGATGGCTTAGCGGTTAAGGAGCTTGCCTGCAAAGCCTAAGAACCCTGGTTTGATTCCCCAGAACCCACGTAAGCCAGATGCACAAGGTGATGCATGCATCTGGAGTTCCTTTGCAGTGGCTGGAAGCCTTGCTGTGCCCATTGTCTCTCTGCCTCTCCCTCTTTCTCTCTCTCTGCTTCTCTCTCTCAAATAAATAATAGTAAATAAAACCATAAAGGCTGGGAATGTGACTCCATGGTAGAGAATTTGCCTAACATGTGCAACATCTTGGCTTCAACCCCCAACCCCTCACCAAAAATAAATAAAAGTTCAGGGAAATAAAAAACTAGAGGCGGGCGTGATGACACATGCCATTAATCCCAGCACTCAGGAGGCAGAGGTAGGAGGAGTGCCATGAATTTGAGGCCACCCTGGGACCACATAGTGAATTCCAGGTCAGCCAAAAACAAACAAACAACCCAGTTTTCACCTGTGTGAATTTCCTGCAGGATGTGTGTGACCTGGGGATGGAGGGACACTGGCTCAGGTGGAGTGCCCAGGATCCCTGCCTGGCATGCTCTCCCCACTGGCCGGAGAAAGTTCTCCTTGGAGATGGTGGTGGATACTCAAACCTCACCAAAGCAGAAAACAAAAGGCTCCTGAGAACCCGACACTAAATGAGTGAAAGGATTTGTGGAGGGATTCTGCCCAGAACAGGGAGGCCCTCTTCTGGAAGTTGAACAGGCAGGAAATGAATCTCCAGAAGATTCCAGAAAGTGCTGCCATATTCTCATCTTGACACAAGTCCTGGAAGCTCTACTGGACTTCCTAGTGGTGTGAAGAGAGACCACCGTGTGGAGATGGACTGTAGTGAGATGGGCAACAGTGTGGCACTGGGCTGCAGGTGTGGAGCCTGAGTTGTGACAGGCGTGTGGGCCCACATAGCCACTCTGAGAAGTAGAAGAGACTGATCATCTGGGGTCTCATCTGATAATTCCTCCTCCACGCCCTTGTGAGAGCCGAGTGGTTGGGGCACTAGGATGGGGCAAGTTGCACCATCACCCTTGCTGTGATATCATCACAGTCTCACCAATCTGAGAGCTGGTCCTGCTTCACCATCCATGAAAATAAAGGGCTCATGGTGGACAGTGGTTGGCCTCTTCTCCTGACCTCTTGTCTCCAGCCCAGCATCCTCTGCCATCCTGTGAGATGGGATGTCACACCCTCCATGGGTGGGCTCAGGGACTCTCACACCCAAGGCATGTCTATCTGGCAGTCTACAGAGCCTGATCCCGAGGGGTCCTGCTCTCCAGGGTCTTTCCAACATTCCACTGAGCAGAAGAGCTCTTTATAGCTTCTCCCAATACATACTGTTGCCACATCTAGCACACCAACCTGGGGAGGAGGATGGGGAGCTGAGCAGGTAAATGCTATCCTAGAGGGCCATGGAGCCCTGCAGTATGAAGCAAAGACAGCCCTGGGACCCCAGCCCTCAGACCACCTGCTCTGTGGCACCTACCAGGCCCTCTGGCCCTCCATGGGGCAGATGCCAACACCCACCTCCCGAGAGCGCTGTGGAGCCAAACAAGATCTAGGGCCTCCACCAGCATGGTGGCCATTCCCTAAGTGAGCTTTGTGCCTCCCTTGACACTATGGTTTCTGACTATAAGACGCCAGTATCTTGTTGTGTGAATAAATGAATGAGGGGATTTGTTCATGGAATGAATATAAAATACCTTCTAAGAGTGGCTCAAGGTCAAAGTTGAGTGAATAAAGGAAGGAAAACCAGCCAACTTCGGTGCTTAGGCAAACTCTGAGTTGATCAAAACAGAACCTCTGGGTTCCTCTAGCAGCTGTCCCTTCCCCTCCTTGCCACGAGGAGGCAACAGGCTCAGCAAAACCAGGCATCCCAGCTCTGGAGTCCAGACTCACTCATACAAGCTCTTGCAAAGCCATGAGGCCTAGTGCATGGGACTGAGGAATTTTGCCCAAAGGAGGTGACGGAGCTGTCGCTCTGCAGCCTTGAAGGCCCAGCTTCCCTGAAGCTTGGAACCAGAGGACCCTGAGCAGGGTAAAGTGGACACTGTGATGGTCAGATGGAAGCCCAGAAGGGGGAGGGACTCACCCAAGGTCACTCAGGAGTAAGGGAAGCATCAAGTTCCTGGCGCTCAGCCGAGCACAGTTTCTCATGGGTCTTGTTGGAAGGGGATAGACATGGGGTCACCCTGGGAGCTGCCTTCCGGCTGCACACCAGCCTGGTGCTCCAACGTCTGTTGCGTTTGCACCAAGGCTGCTTAGCACTAGTGTGGATTGCAGTATCTTCATGCATGGCAGCCGCCTGGAAGCACCTGTGTTCTTTGCAGCCAGAAGCAGGAGCCCCTGCCTCTTATTCTGGGGTGTTTCTCAACTTCAATTGCACTTTCTGGAGTTGAGGACCATGGGGTTATCTTTCCTTCCAGCATAGCTGGGTGGCAACACATTGACCTGGAATTGACCATTTGGAGGCCTCTTCTCTCAGCCTGTGCACAATGTTCTAGAAATGAGATTCATGTGTGCCTGCCCCTGGCCTCACCTCATCTCCTTATGGAGATGTGCAGTGTCCCTCCCAGGAGGATGAAGATGGCTTGGGAAAAAGGGCTCAGGCCCAGGGAAGCCAATCCCACTGTTGACACTGAGCAAGATACCCCTTTGAGAGGAGGTGCTGGAAAGATGGCTCAGCAATTCAGCATGCTGGCCTAGGGTTCAATTCCAAGCCAATTATATAAAGTCAGATACAAAAAGTGGCACATGGGCTGGAGAGATGGTTTAGCGATTAAGGCACTTGCCTGAAAAGCCTAAGGACCTATGTTCAACTCCCCAGATCCCATGTATTCCAGACACACAGGTGATGCATTCACAAGGTAGCACATGTACACAAGGTGGCACATGTGTGTGGAGTTCAATTGCAGTGGCTGGAGGCCCTGGCATGCCAATTCTCTTTCTCTCTCTCCCATTAAACAAAAAGTGGCTCAAACATCTGGCATGTGTTTGCAGTGTCAAGAGGTCTTGGTGTGCCCCCTCATACACATACATGCAAATAAGTTTTATAAAGTTTTCTTAGGGGGCTGGAGAGATGGCTTAGCAGTTAAGCACTTGCCTGTAAAGCCTAAGGACCCCAGTTCGAGGCTTGATTCCCCAGTACCCACATAAGCTAGATGTACAAGGTGGTGCATGCATCTGGAGTTTGTTTGCAGTGGCTGGAGGCCCTAGTGCTCCCATTCTCCTCTCTCTCTCTCTCTCTCTCTCTACCTCTTTCTCTCTCTGTCTGTTGCTCTCAAATAAATAAATAAATAAAAAATAAATGAAGTTTTTTAGGGGCTAGAGAGATGGCTCAGCAGTTAAAGTGTTTGTCTATAAAACCTCATGACCCAGGTTCAATTCCTGTGGTGGTTTGATTCGGGTGTCCCCCATAAACTTAGGTGTTCTGAATGCTAGGTTCCCAGCTGATAGAGATTTGGGAATTAATGCCTCTTTGAGGCAGTGTATTTTGGGGGGCAAGATTATGGGTATTATAGCCAGTTTCCCCTTGCCAGTGTTTGGCACACTCTCCTGTTGCTCTTGTCCACATGATGTTGGTCAGGAGGTGATGTCCACCCTCTGCTCATGCTATCGTTTTCCCTTGCCATCATGGATCTTCCTCTTGAGTCTGTAAGCCAAAATAAACCTTTTTTCCCCACAAGCTGCTCTTGGTCAGGTGATTTCTGCCAGCAATATGAACCTGACTACAACAGTAAAGTCGGTACCCAGAGTAGGGTCATTACTGCTAGAAACCTGAATGTGTGGCTTTTTGAACTTTTGGAGCTGATTTTCATGGGGCATGTGGAAAGATTTGAATCTTTGATCTAAGTGGCACCTTGCAGTGCTGTAAGTACAGCTTCATGTACTATTCTGGTCAGAGATGAAAGACCTGAATGCAGTAAGAACTATGGACTGTGAGGTTTGGCTTGTGAGGGTGAGAAAGAGCTTTGCCTGGGCTGGACTAGAAACAGTTTGTGTGAGAGGCTTGCTGTTATGCCCATGTCCTGAGAACTTGGGTAGGGTTGCTTTGAGTAGAAATGGACTGGTGTGAGCAGAGGGATACGGCACAGGGATATGGCTGGAAATTCTGCCTGTTCAACTGTAATTGTTGTAATGTAATGAGAGATTACACCATTGGGATTGGGCCAGCTGACCTGCATTGGGACAACAGGAAGAATGTGGACATTTTGGAAAGGGCCTGAATGCTAAAGAAATGTCCCATTCTTCAAAGTCTGCTTTATTCCCCCTGGTTAAACAAATTGGCACCCTACCTGATATTATGGAGTATAAGAAATGCAGGAAAGAGAGGGTCATTGAGTTTGCAATGTGGTCTTGTGTTTTGGAAATGGCTATGGGCAGTGTAAAGCAGGTTTGCTGGATGCCTGCATGGAAATCCCATGGGGCCATGAGGATGGACCATGTATTGCAATGGAGACTCAGTGGAGATGCTGGGACCATGAGATGGCTGCTAAGGAGAGCTGCTGGCTCCAGATGAAGTTTTCTACGACTGTGAGTAGCTTAGCTGGAGGGACAGAATTGGAACTCCAGAGACTTGTCCCTGGTTAGAATTATCGGACTTGGAGACTTGACACTGGCTAGAGTTGTTGGACTTGGAGCTACAGAGTTTGATGTTTGCCCTGTTTACATCTTGTATTGGTTGAATATTTCTTTGCTATGCACAATGCCATCTTTTGCAATGTGAATGTTTATTCTGTGCCATTATGGGTTTGCAGGGTTTTTTGTTTGTTTGTTTGTTTGTTTTTTGGTATTACGGCTCAGTTAAAAGACCTTGGATTATGAGGATGTTTGAACATCATTGGGATTGATAAAAACTATGAGGACTTTTAAAGTTGGACTGAATGCATTGTATTTTACATCATGTATGGTTATCAGTTTATGGGGGCTAGGGATGGAATGTGGTGGTTTGATTCAGGTGTCCCCCATAAACTTAGGTGTTCTGAATTCTAGGTCCCCAGCTGATAGCAATTTGGAAATTAAAGCCTCCTGGAGGCAGTGTATTGTTGGGAGTGGGATTATGGTGTTATAGTCAGTTTCCCCATGCCAGTGTTTGGCACACTCTCCTGTTGCTGTTGTCCATCTGATGTTGGCAGGAGGTGATGTCCACCCTCCACTCATGCCGTCATTTTCCTCTGCCATCATGGAGCTTCCTCTGAGTAGGGTCATTACTGCTAGAAACCTGAATGTGTGGCTTTTTGACTTTTGGAGCTGATTTTCATGGGGCATGTGGAAAGATTTGAATCTTTGATCTAAGTGGCACCTTGCAGTGCTGTAAGTACAGCTTCATGTACTATTCTGGTCAGAGATGAAAGACCTGAATGCAGTAAGAACTATGGACTGTGAGGTTTGGCTTGTGAGGGTGAGAAAGAGCTTTGCCTGGGCTGGACTAGAAACAGTTTGTGTGAGAGGCTTGCTGTTATGCCCATGTCCTGAGAACTTGGGTAGGGTTGCTTTGAGTAGAAATGGACTGGTGTGAGCAGAGGGATACGGCACAGGGATATGGCTGGAAATTCTGCCTGTTCAACTGTAATTGTTGTAATGTAATGAGAGATTACACCATTGGGATTGGGCCAGCTGACCTGCATTGGGACAACAGGAAGAATGTGGACATTTTGGAAAGGGCCTGAATGCTAAAGGAATGTCCCATTCTTCAAAGTCTGCTTTATTCCCCCTGGTTAAACAAATTGGCACCCTACCTGATATTATGGAGTATAAGAAATGCAGGAAAGAGAGGGTCATTGAGTTTGCAATGTGGTCTTGTGTTTTGGAAATGGCTATGGGCAGTGTAAAGCAGGTTTGCTGGATGCCTGCATGGAAATCCCATGGGGCCATGAGGATGGACCATGTATTGCAATGGAGACTCAGTGGAGATGCTGGGACCATGAGATGGCTGCTAAGGAGAGCTGCTGGCTCCAGATGAAGTTTTCTACGACTGTGAGTAGCTTAGCTGGAGGGACAGAATTGGAACTCCAGAGACTTGTCCCTGGTTAGAATTATCGGACTGGGAGACTTGACACTGGCTAGAGTTGTTGGACTTGGAGCTACAGAGTTTGATGTTTGCCCTGTTTAAATCTTGTATTGGTTGAATATTTCTTTGCTATGCACAATGCCATCTTTTGCAATGTGAATGTTTATTCTGTGCCATTATGGGTTTGCAGGGTTTTTTGTTTGTTTGTTTGTTTTTTGGTATTACGGCTCAGTTAAAAGACCTTGGATTATGAGGATGTTTGAACATCATTGGGATTGATAAAAACTATGAGAACTTTTAAAGTTGGACTGAATGCATTGTATTTTACATCATGTATGGTTATCAGTTTATGGGGGCTAGGGATGGAATGTGGTGGTTTGATTCAGGTGTCCCCCATAAACTTAGGTGTTCTGAATTCTAGGTCCCCAGCTGATAGCAATTTGGAAATTAAAGCCTCCTGGAGGCAGTGTATTGTTGGGAGTGGGATTATGGTGTTATAGTCAGTTTCCCCATGCCAGTGTTTGGCACACTCTCCTGTTGCTGTTGTCCATCTGATGTTGGCAGGAGGTGATGTCCACCCTCCACTCATGCCGTCATTTTCCTCTGCCATCATGGAGCTTCCTCTTGAGTCTGTAAGCCAAAATGAACCCTTTTCCCCCATAAGCTGCTCTTGGTCTGGTGTTTTCTGCCAGCAATGTGAACCTGACTGCAACAATTCCCCAGTGTCCATATAAAGCCAGATGCACAAGGTGGTACCTGCATCTGGAGTTCATTTGCAGTAGCTGGGAGAGCTGATGTGCCCATATTTTCTCTCCCCCCCCACCTTGTAAATAAATAAATATTTCTTTTAAAAAGTTTTTTTTTTTTAATTCCAATTTAAGGAAGCCTTGAAGGCCCTACCTGGCCACCACAGGAGTCTGATGCTGACTTGAGAGCAGACACTTCCTCTCTGCCCTCCACCCCTCAGCAGGAGGATCCTGGACTCTCTGGAGTCTGCCTGTGGTCAGCCCCACCTGGGGCAGTGGCATGGAGGTTGACACAGAGCTGTTGCCGACAGGGCTGCAGCCACTGTGGGGGACAGTATGCAGTGCCTCAACCCTTCATCCCACAGGCGCTTACCCAAGAGAACTGAGGCCATGTGTCCACCCCAAAGGTTGTGCATACATGTCCACCACACAGCATGTCATAATAGCCAAGTGCCCACCTACAGAGGAATGATACACCCTACTGTCACAGGGTGTAACACTATTCATCTATTAAGAGGAGTGGAGGGGCTGGGAGATGGCTCAGCAGTCAAGACACGTGCTTACAAAGCCTGACGGCCTGGGTTGGATTCCCCAGTACCCCACATAAACCAGGTGCACAAAGTGGTACAGTGTCTGGAGTTCATTTGCAATGGTGAAAGGTCCTGGTGCATCCATTCTCTCAGTCTTCCTCTCTCTGTCTCTCTCTGCAAATAAATAAATAAAAATTTTAAAAAGGAGTGGAGGGCTATGGAGATGGCTTAGTGGTTAAGGTGCTTGCCTGCAAAGCCAAAGGACCCAGGTTCAATTCCCCAGGACCCATATAAACCAGATGCACAAGGTGGTGCATGCGTCTGGAGTTCATTTGCAGCAGCTGAAGGCCCTGGCACTCCCATTCTTTCTCTTTCTCTCTCTCTCCCTCAAATATAATAAATAAACAAACAAATAAATAAAGGAGTGGAACTCTGACACATGCTAACTCCAGGGTGGATGAACTTTGAAAGCATGATGCTGAGTAACAGAAGCCAGACACAAAAGGCCAAAAAAAAAAGAAATTACTTTTGACAGAGGGTTTCACTATGTAGTTCAAAGTAACCTCAGATTTCAGATCTTCCTGCTTCCACCTTCAAAATGACAAGTGCAGCCTGGCGTCGTGGTACACACCTTTAATCCCAGCACTCGAGAGGCAGAGGTAGGAGGATTGCCGTGAGTTCGAGGCCACACTGAGACGACATAGTGAATTCCAGGTCAGCCTGAAGTAGAGTGAGACCCTACCTCAAAAAAAAAAAAAAAAAAAGACAAGTGCATACCTGCCTAAAAGACCGAATGTGAGATGACAGTGTGAAACATCTGTAGCCAGGCCAGGTGGTCCTCTACCGTCTGCACCCATGGGCTGCAGAGATGGCTCAGCACTTAGGGTTCTCACTTGTCTGTGCACACCGCCTGGAACTCAGGCTGAGGAGCCTCAGGCTTCAGTTTGTCTGGACGGGCTGCAGGAGGACATCCGCTGGTGACTAGCAGTGGTGTGGCCCTGGCAGCCTCTGACCCCAGCTACTGGGCAGAGTGAGGAGAACTGCTTGGACCCATGGTGTCAGTGACAATGACATACATCAGGCCTGTGTCAGGCAATCCATACACCATCCCAGCAACTAGGAGTGGGGTCTAATATTTCCCCCTTTTTACTTATTGAATTAAAAAAAATTTGTGTGCATGTGGTATGTTTGCATGTGTGTATGCATGTCTGTGTGTGTGTGATACATGTGTGTGCAGGTGCACATTTATACATGAGTGTGGTGGCCAGAGGTTGATGTCAATATCTTCCTCGATCACTCTCCACTTGATTTTTTTTCTTGTTGAGGTAGGGTCTTGTTCTAACCCAGGCTGACCTGGAATTCCCAGACTGGACTTAAACTCACAGCGATCCTCCTACCTCGGCCTCCCTATTGTGTGAGCCATCATGCTCGACATTCGACCTTATTTTTTTAAGTTTTATTTATTTATTTTAGAGAGAGAGAGATAGGCAGAGAGATGGGGGCGCACAGAGATTGGGCATGTCAGGGCCTTTAGCAGCTGCAAATGACTTCCAGACACATGCGCCACCTTGTACCTCTGGCTTACGTGGGTCCTGCAGAATCGAACCTGGGTCCTTTGGTTTTGCAGGCAAGCACCTTAACAGCTAAGCCATCTCTCTAGCCCTCCACCTTATTATTACTATTTTTTTGGTTTTTCTTTTCTTTTCTTTTTTTTCTTTCAAGGTAGGGTCTCACTTTGGTCCAGGCTGACCTGGAATTCACTATGTAGTCTCAGGGTGGCCTCGAACTCATGGCGATCCTCCTACCTCTGCCTCCCGACTGCTGGGATTAAAGGCGTGCGCCACCACACCCGGCTCCACCTTATTTTTTGACAGACAGGGTCTCTCACTGAACCTGGAACTCACTGACTTGGCTAACCTGGCTAATCAGCTTGCCCTGGGGGTCCTCCAGTCTCCCCCTCCCCAACACTGGGATTACTGGCGCACATGCCACAGCCAGCAGCTACATTGGTGCTGGGGATCTGAACTCAGGTTCTCACGCTTCCTCAGCAAATGCTTCACTCACTGAGCCATCTCCCTAGCCCTGCGTTCCCCCATTTTACAGCCGAGGGATCCAAGGTCTGGAGGCTAAGCCGGCTCTAAGGATTCTAAGTGGCAGGTGGGGATTTGACCCTGGGGACTCCAGTGCCCTTGCTTGACACCACCCGCCTCGACAGAAAGCCAACTGGGCACGCCAGCCTCTGAGCCTTTCCCAGGTGGTACATTATATAACAGGACAGGGAGGAGCCAAGTGCGGCCTCAAGGTTGATGCCTGAAACAAACACTCGGCGCTTCCCAGCGAGGTGGGGGAAGTGTCCAGACTCAGCAGCCTTCACCTTCCTGGCCAGAACTGGGGCACACCCTGCAGGGTGGGCATATCTGCTTGGAGGGGGAGCACAGAGGGCAGGTGGCCGAGCTGGTGGTTTAGACTCATCTTCTCCAAAAGGAGAACAAATAAGAGCCCAGAGCCAAGGCCACACAGGAGGCAGACATCAGAGGAAGCCTTGGACAACATGAGGTGTTTTTTTGTTGTTGTTTTTGTCTGAGGCCTGTTCATGAAGAGTCTGCCCTACCAGAATCAAGCCCTGCCGGGCCCCATTTAGTGGCTCAAGAAATATTCAGTGGGCCTTGTGATGCTTAATTTTACATTTCACTTTGGCTGGGCCATGGTGCCGGTACCTGTGTCAAACATCATTTTGCCTCCTTCTGTGCAGGTGAAACTAACACTTAAACTTGGGCTGTGTGTGAAATTGACCTGTGTGAAGTGGGTGGGCCTCACCCAATCAGCTGAAGGTCTGAATAGAACAAATACTTACCTCCTCTGAGCAGGAAGGGATTCTGCCAGCGGATGTGGCCACCACAGACTCAAAACTGTCACAATCGGGTCTCCCTAGTCTTCAGCCAGTGGCCCAGTGTTAGACTTATTGGCCTCTTCCATCATGGGAGCCAATTCCCTGTAATTTCTCTCCACTGCTTTTTCTCTTTTCTTCTCCCACTCCTCAGGCTAACCATGACTCCTGCAGGCACCCACTGTATGCAAGGTGTGGGTCTCAGGAAAGACCTAAGATGGGTGTCCCTAGGGCTTCCGTCTGTCCCTAAGGGATAACAGCAGACCTTCAAGTAGCTTGAAAGATAAACAGGGCAGAACAATGGCCAGGGCTTGTCTGCTCAAGGCCATTCTGAATGGCTGTTTGAGTACACCAGGGGATTTTCTGTCTCTGGGCTTCAGTCACCTTTCTGGGTGTTTTGTTTTGTTTTGTTTTGTTTTGTTTTGTTTTGTTTTTCCAAGGTGGGTTTCACTCTAGCTCAGGCTGACCTGGAATTCACTATGTAGTCTCAGGGTGGCCTTGACCTCACGGCGATCCTCCTATCTCTGCCTCCCGAGTGCTGGGATTAAAGGCGTGTGCCACCATGCCCAGCTTTGTTTTGTTGTGTTTTTTTAATACAATTTTATTTATTTATTGGCAAGCAATGATGCACAGAGGGGGGAGGGAGGCAGAGAATGTGCGCATCAGGGTCTGCAGCCTATGCAAATGAACTCCAAATGCATGAACCACATTGTGCATCCAGCTTTAGGTCGGTACTGGGGAATCGAACCTGGTCTTTAGGCTCTGCAGGTAAGCACCTTAACGGCTGAACCATCTTTCCAGCCCTCAATTGCCTTTTCTGTGAAGTGGGGCAATGGTAGCTTCACCTTGGTAGAGGTGATCATCCAGAAGAAACAGTACCTAATTATGCACAGGGTCTAGAACTGGGCCCAGCTACCCTAAGTGCTCAACAAACTGCACCTGGATGTGACCCTACGGCCCAGTCAAGGGCTTCCTGCATTGAGCGTTCCGGAGCTTGGGTGGGCCCCCTGCAGACCAGGGTTCTTGCTGTCCATGTGGAAGAACCTAGGATCTCCATTGGAAACACACCTCCTGGGGACACAGGCAGGTTCCAGGACTGGCTCTGCACTTGTAGGCATTAAAATACAAAGTAGTGAGCTTTTCAAAAGCTAGCTGTAGGACTGGAGAGAAGACTTGGTGGTTAAGACGTGCTTGCCTGCAAAGCCTAAAGACCAGGGTTCAATTCCCCAGAACCCATGTAAAGCCAAACACATCTGGAGCTCATTTGCAGCAACTAGAGGCCCTGCTGCACCCATTCATAGTCCCTCTCTTTCCCTTTCTCTCTCTCTGTCCCCCCCCTTTACAAATAAATAAAATATAAAAGTTGCTAGGTGTGGTAGCACATGCCTTTCATCCAGCACTTGGGAGGCAGAGATCAGAGGATCACTGTGAGTTCAAGGCCAGCTTGAGACTACACAGGGAATTCCAGGCCAGCTTGGGCTACAGTGAGACCCTACTTCAAAAAACAAGAAAGAAGAAAGAAAGAAAGAAAGAAAGAAAGAAAGAAAGAAAGAAAGAAAGAGAGAGAGAGGGAGGGAGGGAGGGAGGGAGGGAGGGAGGGAGGAAGGAAGGAAGGAAGGAAGGAAGGAAGGAAGGAAGGAAGGAAGGAAGGAAGGAAAAAAATATAGCCAAGCCAGGCATGGTGGTGCACGCCTTTAATCCCAGCACTCGAGAGGTAGAGGTAGGAGGATTGCTGAGACTATATAATGAGTTCCAGGTTAGCCCGGGCTATAGCAAGACCCTTTCTTGAAAAACCAAAAGAAATAAATAAAAAAAATTTTTAAAGGCGACTATAAACCCTGACCCTGCACCCAGGCTGCATGAGGTAGGATGGAGCAAATTCTCAGCCACGAACAAACACAATATGGTAATGGGCTACCTCACCCTTCTCAGACTGACACCCCCCTCGGCCACCATCTGCCACCTCACCTGTCACCTGGCACGGCCCCATCCTCCTGCTAAGAAGGGGCAGCCCTGATGCCTGGAACCTCCTTCCCACAAGTTGTGCCTGCATCCTGCCCCGCAGGGGGGTCTCTGAGCAAGCCAGGTCTGAGCACTGCCACCGAGCCTAGCAGGGACTGGACAAGGAAAGGGACTAGCAGTTGGCCCCGAGCTTGTTCCCCAGCCATGGTCTTAGGCTCACTGTTGAAGTAACAGGAACAGAGGACAGAATTCACAGGGGCCCACGGCACCTGCCGTGACTCTTCCCTATGGAGCACTAGTTTGTTTGTTGTTTGTTTGTTTGTTTGTTTGATTGATTGTTTGTTTGATTTTTTTTTTTAGGTAGGGTCTCACTGTAGCTCAGGCTGATCTGGAATTCACTATGTAGTCTCAAGGTGGCTTCGAACTCATGGTGATCCTCCTATCTCTGCCTCCCAAGTGCCGGTATTAAAGGCGTGTACCACCACGCCCGGCACCCCCCTTTTTTTAAAACATGGCATTGGGTACAGCCTGGAATGTTTCCCAGTCTCCTCCATTCTGGGCAGAGCCATACAGCCCAGCAGGCCAGCACTGCAAGTGACCCAGGAGTCAGTGGGGACTTCTGTCACTCAGTAGTCCCTGCACTGTGGGCCGTGCTCTCTCCAGGGCCTCTCCTTGGCAGGGGGGCCTTGACCTGCAGCCATGAGTATGGGAGTCAGTTGAGGTCCTTGGTGCCGACATGGTACCATTGTCCTGGGCAGGGCTGCCACATGGGGGCATAGGTTCCATGACAAAGCCTATAGTTTAGTGTGTTATACCCAAGCCTTCTTCTGTTACCTGCAGCCACCTGGGCCAAAAACTAAGCAAAATAAGTATGCATGGTGGCTCACCTATAATCTCAGCACTGGGGAGGATGAAGCAAGACAGTTATTGCAAGTTCCAGGCCAGCCTGGGATACAGAGAGAGACTGTCTCAAAAAACAAGAAAGATGAGAGAGAGAAACAGAGAGAAAGGAGGGGAAGAGAAGAGACAGAGGGAAGGTAAGCAGGAAGGAGGGAAAGAGAAGGAAGAAAGGAAGGAATGAAGGGAGGGATTTTTAAATTTTTCATTTAATTATTAATTATTATTTTTGTTTACTTTTTTTATTTATTTGAGAGCGACAGACAGACAAAGAGGCAATGAGAAAGGGGGGGAATGGGTGCACCAGCACCTCCAGCCACTGCAAATGAACTCCAGATGCATGCGCCATCTTGTGCATCTGGCTTACATGGGTCATAGGGAATCGAGTCTCAAACCGTGATCCTTAGGCTTCGCAGGCAAGTGCTTAACCACTAAGCTGTCTCTCCAGCCCTAATAATTATTATTGCTTAATTAATTAATGAATTAATTTTGGTTTTTCGAGGTAGGGTTTCACTCTAACCCAGGCTGACCTGGAATTCACTATGTATTCTCAGGGTGGCCTCGAACTCATGGTGATCCTCCTACTTCTGCCTCCCACGTGTTGGGATTAAAGGCATCCACCACCACACCCAGCTCCTAATTATTATTTTTGATGTTGAGAATGGATCCCAGGGCTTCATGGATGTTAGGCAGCACTTTATCACTGAGCTACATTTGCGACCTCTAGTCTCCTAGTTCTTTCCAGAAACTCTGGACCCACACCTGCAGTTTCTCTTTTTGGAGGGAAGGAAGGCAAGGTCATACTCTAGCCCAGGCTAACCTGGAACTCATTCTGTAGCTCAGGCTGGCCTTGAACTCACAGTGATCCTCCTACCTCAGTCTTCTGAGGGCTAGGATTAAAAATGTAGTCTGCAAAGTGACGCAAGGGCGCAGTGCCGCACTTGACCACAAGGGGGCGCAAGCACCTGGATTTCGTTCATAGCAGCTGAGAGACTGCTGGTGCGCCCATTCTCTCTCTCCCTCTCCCCCTCTCCTCTCTCTGTCTCTCTCTGTGTCTCTCTCCAAAAAAATTATTTTAAAAATGTAGTCTGCTGGGTGTGGTGGTACACGCCTTTAATCCCAGCACTTGGGATGCAGAAGTAGGAGGATTGCTGGGAGTTTGAGGACAGCCTGACACTACATAGTGAATTCCAGGTCAGCCTGGGCTAGAGTGAGACCCTACCTCGAAAAAATAAATAAGTTAATTAAATTAAATTATAGTCCACCACACTCAGCTCATTTCTCTTTTTACCCAAATAATTGGTCAGCACCAACAGCCACTTTTGCACCAAACAAAGTGTTTGGACTTCCACCCAGAGGGATCACCTCTCTGCAGTGGCTGTGTCAGTGTGAGGTGACCTCAGTGGACTTGCCCAGCCCCCCCGCTATGGGGGTCCCCATCTTAGGAAATTCACCTGTAATGGTTTGCACCAGATGGTTGGTTATGTCTGATGACAAGAGAGGCCGCCCTGTGACAATCAGCTGGAGGCTCAGCTGGCAGGCCAAGGGGACAGTCAACAAGCTGCTCTCTGGTCTCTCTCTCTCCAGCTGTTGAAACCTGGCTCCACCCTAGAGTTTGTTCTCTTTCCAGGCTTGCTCCCTCCCAGCTCTGGTACCACCTTCTGGGTCTTGCTCAGTGCCCAGAAGGCCTGGCCTCTCCCCTAGATAGCCTGGCCACACCCTGTGTAAACCTAGCCATTCCCCCAGGAGGCCTGAACTGCTTTTGACCTTCCTCTCACTTAGAACCCAGTCTGCTTCCCTCCTCTATACTCACTGCCAAGTACCGTATCCACCCTTACCTCCCCGACCGCTTACCTGCCACGCTCTTGGTCTCCCAGGCTCTATTCCTGCCTCCTCACTTCCTCTGTATGTCACTCAACCCCTGCTTAAACTGCACCCCCACCTGGGGATGAGCAGCCTTTGTGGCCTGCCTTGATGTCCTTTCTACAAGTGACAATCATCTCCAGCATCCCCCTGTGCCCTCTGCTTCTGCCACCTCCACCTTAGCCACCCTCCTTGTGTGTTCAGCCCTCCCGCCCTTGGCGGGAATGACCCGCCCCTGCGCTCCCCACCCCGCGCAGTGTCCCAGTTCTAAGATCTGGAGACCTGGTGGCATTTTGCTTGGTGCTTTTCGGCATCTTCTCTCTTAATCCTCAATTCTAGGTCAGACCATTGTTACAGAGGCCTGTTTGTATTATCCTCCCCTGAGCTTCACACGTGGAGCTTGCTAGTTAAGAGAATGCATAAATGAAGTGGGCAAAGGAGAAAGAAGAGGCAAAGAAAATCCCTGGTTTCCATAGCAACTGAAGGATGTAGCCCTGTGAACAGAGGAGCTGATCTTCCAGCCTAAGGGGCGGAGGACCCCTGGAGAGGAGATAAATCACAGGATTTCAAGATAGAAGGCAACCCAGATTTCCTCTGGTCTAGAGTCCTCAGCTCGGGCATGTCCCGGTATCTTCCCTGGGAAGCATTTGGGGATACTGAGGGTCATCATTTTGGTACACCACAAAGAGCTAGCCAGCTCAAATATCAGTGGGGCCAAGGTTAAGAGACCTGCTCTGGGCATGTCTCCTTTGTAACTCCCTTCCCCAAGATGTGTCAGGTTTTGCCTGACCACTACTGGTGATGGGAACTCACGGCCTGGGAGCTGCTGGCCAGAGGTGAGCTGGGCATCAGAAGCAGAGCTGGCAAAGATATCCACTGGAGCATGGGTACCAAGAAGCAATACTCAGGTCCCATGGAAGAGCCAACAAAGGAGAGCCACTGGGGAGCTGAGATGCCACTTCACTTGGTCCTCAGACTCTTCTGAAGAGGGAGGAAGGAGAGGGCCCTGCTGGATCTTCGCTTGGGCCCTCTCAGCCTGGAGCCGCAGGGTGGGTGTGGGGAAAGGCCAGAGAGGAAGGTAGTACTTGCTCACTCTTTCTAGAAGTGACCTTCTGAAATATTGAAATCTCATTAGTGGAACATGTTCTGAACTACGAAGGTGAGATATTCATATTTTAAAACATACTAAAAGTAAGACCAATAGATTGGAGAGATAGCTTAGCAGTTAAGGCACTTGCCTGAGAAGCCTAAGGACCCAGGTTCAATTTCCCAGTACCCACATAAGCCAGATGTACAAGGTGGCACATGCATCTGGAGTTCATTTACAGTGGTTGGAGGTCCTGGCATGCCCATTCTCTCTCTCGCTCTCTCTCTGCCTCTTTCCCTGTCTCAAATAAATAAATTGAAAAAAAAAAAAAAAAAAAGTAAGACTAAGGCTGAGGAGATGGTTCACCAGGTAAAGAGCTTTTACTCTGCAAGCATGAGGACCTGAGTTCAATTCCCAACATGCTGGGTGTGGTGACACACGCCTTTAATCCCAGCACTCGGAGGCAGAGGATCGCTTGAGGTTGAGGCCACCCTGAGAATACATAGTGAATTCCAGATCAGTCTGAGCTAGAGCGAAACCCTACCTCAAAGAATCCTCCCTAAAAAGCTAAACATGCCTTTAATCCCAGCACTAGGGAGGCAGAGGTAGGATGATCGCTATGAGTTCAAGGCCAGCCTGAGACTACATAGTGAATTCTATCCAGGTCAGCCTGGGCTAGAGCGAGACCACACACACACACACACACACACACACACAAGCCAGGTGTGATAGTGCACGCCTGTAAGACCAGCACTGAGAGGGCTAGAGACAAGAGGACCAGTGGGGATCTCTGGTCAGCCAGTCTAACCAAAAAACAGCAAGCTTCAGTTTCAACAAAAGGTTTCGTCTCAGGGAAATTAAGCGGAAGAGCAAAACAGGACACCTTAAGTTTACCCCTGACTTCCGTATGCATTCGTATAGGCCATACATAACTGCACATACATGAGCATTCACACACACACACACACACACACACACAGTAAGATGGCTGGGTGGATGATCAGTGATAGATGGCTAAATGGATGGTGGGTGGTTGGCTTGATGAATGGATGGGTAGAAGGGAGGGTGGATGGGTGAGTAGTGGATAGATGAATGGATGGATGATGGATGGCTCACTGCTGGATGGATAGATGGTTGGTGAATGAGTAAATGGAAGAACGAGTAATAGTTGTGGTTTGAGTATAAACTGTCTCCCACATGTTTGTGTATTTAAACACTCCATCCCCAGCTTGTGGTGGTGCTGTTCAGGAAAGTTGTGGAGACTTTAGGAGGTGGAGCCTTGCTGAGGAAGTAAGTTACTCAGATTGGGCCTTGAGGTTTTGTAGTGCGGCCCACGTCCTGTTTGCTCACTGCCTGCCAACGCAAAGAACTATTCGCCAGTCCTGCCACCATGTCTTCTCCATCATGCGTCCGCTCCTGGAAATTACAGCGAAAATAAAACCTTCCCTTCCTTAAGTTGCTTCTGGTCAGGTATTTGTTCAGTGCAACAAGAAAGTACCTGATATAGTGACGGATGGGTAGATGATGGATGGATGGAGGAATGGATGGATGGATAGTGGGTGAGTACATGGACAGTAAGTGGTTACACATTCAGAGATGTGATCAAACACATCGAGAACATGTTAAAGTTACAGAAACAAGCCGGGCGTGGTGGCGCACGCCTTTAATCCCAGCACTTGGGAGGCAGAGGTAGGAGGATTGCCATGAGTTTGAGACCACCCTGAGACTAATTCCAGGTCAGCCTGGGCTAGAGCGAGACCTTACCTCGAAAAACAACAACAACAAAAAAAAAAGTTACAGAAACAGAGAAACAAAGAACAGCTCAGCGGTTAAGGCACTTGCCTGCGAAGCCTAATGACCTGGGTTTGATTCCGCAGTATTCATGTAAAAGTCAGATAGAGGGCTGGAGAGATGGCTTAGCAGTTAAGGCTTTTGCCTGCAAAGCTGAAGGACCTTGGTTCAATTTCCCAGGACCCACGTAAGCCAGATGCACAAGGGGGCACATGCATCTGGAGTTCATTTGCAGTGGCTGGAAGCCCTGGCGCGCCCATTCTCTCTCTATCTCATTCTGCCTCTTTCCCGCTCTCAAATAAATAAATAAAAATTAAAAATATTTTTAAAAAAAAAAGCCAGATAGATGCACAAAGTGGCACATGCACCTGGAGTCCCTTAGAAGCTGGAGGCCTCTGGGAACCCATTCTCTCTGTCTCTCTTCTATCTCCCCCTGCTTGCAAATAGATAAATAAAAAAAAAATTTTTTTAGGGCTGGAGAGATGGCTCAATGGTTAAGGCACTTACCTGTAAAGCCTAACAACCTGGGTTCATTTCCCCAGTACCCACATGTACCCAGGTACACAAAGTGGCACACACATCTGGAGTTCATTTTCAGCAGCTGGAGGCCCTGGTGTGTCCATTCTCTCCCTCTCTCTCTCTTTCTGTCTCTCTCTCCTTGCAAATAAATAAATAAGCACAAGTATGTTTTAATTTTTTTTAATTTTTTTAAAAAGAGAAGAAAAAGCACTTATGGGGATTGCCACAGGGCCAGGACTGAACCCGTGCTGATCACGCAGTCCTGCACACCCTGCTAAGATTCATGCCTTCCGTGCTGGTTGCCACAGGTTAGGGCTGCTCCAGGGCTTAAGTGGGTGACCCAGCAACAGGTGGGATCCCAGGATGTGGGTCTTGGGGGTGCATTTGTGGAATACTCAGTATAACACCCTGGAAGATACCTGCAGGAATAATGGAATGGGGTGAAAATGCAGGGAAGTGTCCCTTGGAGGCTGGGTGAGGGCTGGCTTGGATGCTGACAGCATCTAGTGTTGATAATGGCTACAGGCCACCTACCCTGCAGAGGCCAGCCTTGACTCTCCTTGTTGTAACTGTTGGCTGGTGTTATAAATCAAGAGTGGTTGGTTTTCTTCGCACCAAGGGTCTTGTCAACATTCTGACGATGCCTACGGATTCTGTCTCAAAATTTCGTTGTTTATTGAAAAGGGGGGCTGGGGTGGAGAGAGGGCTCAGCAGTTAAGACACTAGCCTACAAAGCTTAATGAACCAGGTTCAACTCCGCAATACCCATATAAAGCCAGATGCAAAAAGTGGCACATGTATCTGGAGTTCGTTTGCAGTGGTTAGAGGCCCTGATGCATCCATTCTCTATATATATATATCTCTGCTTGCAAGTAAATAAAAAATATTAAAAGGGGGCTGGGTTGGAGAGATGTCTCAGCAGTTAAAGGTGCTTGCTTGCAAAGCCTGGTGGCCTTTTTAAAAAGATTTTTTGGGGGCCGGGCGTGGTGGCACACACCTTTAATCCCAGCACTCTGGAGGCAGAGGTAGGAGGATTGCTGAGAATTCGAGGCCACCCTGAGACTACATAGTTAATTCCAGGTCAGCCTGGACCGGAGTGAGACCCTACCTCGCAAAAAAAAAAAAAAAAAAAAAAAAAAAAAAGATTTTTTTTGTATGTATGTATGTATGTATTTGAGACAGAGAGAGGAAAAGAAAGAGGGAGAGTGAGAGTGGGTGCGCCAGGGTCTCTAGCCACTGCAAACGAACTCCAGACGCATGCACCACCTTGTGCATCTGGCTTATGTGAAACCTGGAGAATCGAACCAGGGTCCTTAGGCTTCACAGTCATGCACTAAGCCATCTCTCCAGCCTGATGGCCTGGTTTTGATTCCCCAGTACCCACATCCAGATACACAAAGTAATGCATGCATCGAGTTCATTTGCAATGGCAGGAGGCCCTGGTGTGCCCATACACATTCTCTTTCTCTCTCTCTCTCTCTTTCTTTCCGCCCCCCTCAGATAAATAACTAAGTATTTTAAATTTTTGGTTTGGGATACAGGGTGTCTCTATGTGGCTCAGGTTAGCCTCACACTCACTATGTAGCCAAGGATAAATTTGAACTCCAGATCCTCCTGCCTCTATCTCCCAAGTGCTGGGCTTCCAGAGGTATTGCTCCACAGGGTTTTTGTGGCTGGGTATTGAACCAGGACTTCATGCATACTAGACAAGCATTTTACCAACTGAGCCATGTTCCAGCCTCCAACAGTATTTCTTCATTAGCACATTGGATAACAGTCCCAATACTCCGGTTGAATCCTGCCAGAGACTGTGAGGAAGTGGCGGCTGGTGGGCCTGGGACACCAGTCCACACATTAGAACATGAGCCCGGGGGTCCCACAGGCTGGGGACTGAAGCCCAGATCCACTGTCAACAAGCTGGAGGAACTTGACTAGCCAAGGACCTGCTTACATGTGCTTTTCTCCCCTGTGAAGCTGCCGTGGCTAGAGAACCTGCCAGAGGGTGGGAGCTAGAGGTGTGAACCTGTGATGGTGCAGTCCCTGCTCCGACTCTGGCCGGTATGGTCACCCTCGGTATGGTCTATGTGCGGCTGTGAGAGCTGGGAATCCCTGAGATGGAACCTGCATGTCTTAGCTAAGTACGGAGTTTAGAACAAGTGCTGACGTCTTTTTTCACTAAGTTCACAAATCCCTGCACTCTACCCATGAGCCTCACGAGAGTCCCTGCTTCAGGGGGAATGGAGCAGGGACTCAGCCTATCCACGCCCTCCCTCTGTGGAGGACCAGGAACCATCAAACTTAAGCCACCTGGTTGCAAGAATCTCCAGCTTGTCCCGTAGACAGTCACAATGTACTTGAGGATGACTTTGAACTTCTGGTCCTCAAACCTTTACCTCTCCAAGTGCTGGGGTTGCCAGGATTAGAGAGTTGTGCTGGCATGCCCCATTTATGTGGTGCTGGGGATCAAAGCCAGGGCCTCATACATATTAGGCAAACAATCTACCCACTGAGCTACATCCCCTGATGTTTGGTTTCTGTTTCAGCTAAGCAAGAACAGTTCTGCCAGGCCTCTGACTCTGCTGGTAGCTGAGGATCAGAAACCTGTTTCTGCACCTGCCCCTAGGGCCCAGCTCAGTAGAAGGCCCTAGGGCCAGGTTCCTCCAACCACAGCCACTGTTTTTCTGCCATTTTCCTGAAAGTCCTGGCAGGATGACATATGCTGGCCTATCCAGGAGGCAGAGACATCTGCCAGATGTGAACAGGCACAGTCATGGCTGTGGCATGAGGCGTGGCTGGCAATCTACCCATTGTTATGGATCTCCCTGCCCTCTGTCCTGGCACTCAGCCTCCTGGGCAGGGGTGGTGAGGGTATTCCAGGCATGGGTGGGGCATGACACTCAGCCACAGAGTTCTGGAGAGATCTTGGATCGGAGAGGAAGGCCTTCCAGCACATAGCCACCAGTGAGACCCGGGTGACAGTCTACTTTCAGTTGAGGGGCTGGGTGGTCACATGACTTCCCAGTCTCCTCAATAAGGGAGGTGGTGCCAGAAAGAACATTTAGCCTTCAGAGCTTTTGCAGGGAGTAAATGAGATAGCTACAGGTCACGTTCGAGCCTTTTCTATGCCTCAGTTTCCCCATCTGTAAAAGAGAGGGCTGGGCTTTAACTCTAACCAAAGACCCCATTCTCTCACCTGGACATGGACTCCTGCCTCCTTCTTGGTACAGACCCTTATCCTCTTGTCAAAGCTCATGAGCTGGCCAAGCGTGGTGGCGCACAGCTTTAATCCCAGCACTCTTGGGAGGCAGAGGTGGGAGGATCACTGTGCGTTCGAGGCCAGCCTGAGCCTACAGAGTGAGTGCCAGGTTAGCCTGGGCTAAAGTGAGACCTCAAAAAAAAAAAAAAAAAAAAGGTGCCTGGCATGGTGGTGATGGCCTGGTTTTGATTCCCCAGTACCCACATCCAGATACACAAAGTAATGCATGCATCGAGTTCATTTGCAATGGCAGGAGGCCCTGGTGTGCCCATACACATTCTCTTTCTCTCTCTCTCTCTCTTTCTTTCCGCCCCCCTCAGATAAATAACTAAGTATTTTAAATTTTTGGTTTGGGATACAGGGTGTCTCTATGTGGCTCAGGTTAGCCTCACACTCACTATGTAGCCAAGGATAAATTTGAACTCCAGATCCTCCTGCCTCTATCTCCCAAGTGCTGGGCTTCCAGAGGTATTGCTCCACAGGGTTTGTGTGGCTGGGTATTGAACCAGGACTTCATTATACTAGACAAGCATTTTACCAACTGAGCCATGTTCCAGCCTCCAACAGTATTTCTTCATTAGCACATTGGATAACAGTCCCAATACTCCAGTTGAATCCTGCCAGAGACTGTGAGGAAGTGGCGGCTGGTGGGCCTGGGACACCAGTCCACACATTAGAACATGAGCTGGGGGTCCCACAGGCTGGGGACTGAAGCCCAGATCCACTGTCAACAAGCTGGAGGAACTTGACTAGCCAAGGACCTGCTTACGCGTGCTTTTCTCCCCTGTGAAGCTGCCGTGGCTATAGAACCTGCCAGAGGGTGGGAGCTAGAGGTGTGAACCTGTGATGGTGCAGTCCCTGCTCCGACTCTGGCCAGTATGGTCACCCTCGGTATGGTCTATGTGCGGCTGTGAGAGCTGGGAATCCCTGAGATGGAACCTGCATGTCTTAGCTAAGTACGGAGTTTAGAACAAGTGCTGACGTCTTTTTTCACTAAGTTCACAAATCCCTGCACTCTACCCATGAGCCTCACGAGAGTCCCTGCTTCAGGGGAATGGAGCAGGGACTCAGCCTATCCACGCCCTCCCTCTGTGGAGGACCAGGAACCATCAAACTTCTTAAGCCACCTGGTTGCAAGAATCTCCAGCTTGTCCCGTAGACAGTCACAATGTACTTGAGGATGACTTTGAACTTCTGGTCCTCAAACCTTTACCTCTCCAAGTGCTGGGGTTGCCAGGATTAGAGACTTGTGCTGGCATGCCCCATTTATGTGGTGCTGGGGATCAAAGCCAGGGCCTCATACATATTAGGCAAACAATCTACCCACTGAGCTACATCCCCTGATGTTTGGTTTCTGTTTCAGCTAAGCAAGAACAGTTCTGCCAGGCCTCTGACTCTGCTGGTAGCTGAGGATCAGAAACCTGTTTCTGCACCTGCCCCTAGGGCCCAGCTCAGTAGAAGGCCCTAGGGCCAGGTTCCTCCAACCACAGCCACTGTTTTTCTGCCATTTTCCTGAAAGTCCTGGCAGGATGACATATGCTGGCCTATCCAGGAGGCAGAGACATCTGCCAGATGTGAACAGGCACAGTCATGGCTGTGGCATGAGGCGGGCTGGCAATCTACCCATTGTTATGGATCTCCCTGCCCTCTGTCCTGGCACTCAGCCTCCTGGGCAGGGGTGGTGAGGGTATTCCAGGCATGGGTGGGGGCATGACACTCAGCCACAGAGTTCTGGGAGAGATCTTGGATCGGAGAGGAAGGCCTTCCAGCACATAGCCACCAGTGAGACCCCGGGTGACAGTCTACTTTCAGTTGAGGGGCTGGGTGGTCACATGACTTCCCAGTCTCCTCAATAAGGGAGGTGGTGCCAGAAAGAACATTTAGCCTTCAGAGCTTTTGCAGGGAGTAAATGAGATAGCTACAGGTCACGTTCGGAGCCTTTTCTATGCCTCAGTTTCCCCATCTGTAAAAGAGAGGGCTGGGCTTTAACTCTAACCAAAGACCCCATTCTCTCACCTGGACATGGACTCCTGCCTCCTTCTTGGTACAGACCCTTATCCTCTTGTCAAAGCTCATGAGCTGGCCAAGCGTGGTGGCGCACAGCTTTAATCCCAGCACTCTTGGGAGGCAGAGGTAGGAGGATCACTGTGCGTTCGAGGCCAGCCTGAGCCTACAGAGTGAGTGCCAGGTTAGCCTGGGCTAAAGTGAGACCTCAAAAAAAAAAAAAAGGTGCCTGGCATGGTGGCACACGCCTTTAATCCCAGCACTTGGGAGGCAGAGATAGGAGGATCACCATGAGTTCGAGGCCACCCTGAGACTACATAGTGAATTCCAGGTCAGCCTGGGCTAGAGTGAGACCCTACCTCAATAAAAAAAAAAAAAAAGGCTGGAGAGACGGCTTAGTGGTTAAGCACTTGCCTGTGAAGCCTAAGGACCCTGGTTCAAGGCTCCATTCCCCCGTAGCCACGTAAGCCAGGTGCACATAGTGGTGCATGCATCTGGAGTTTGTTTGCGGTGGCTAGAAGCCCTGGCATGCCCATTCTCTCTCTCCCTCTCTCTCTTTCCCCCTTTCTCTGTCTCAAATAAATAAATAAATCTTTAAAAATATTTAAAAAAAATAAACAAGCTGATAAAAAAATCTCATGAGGTCTCATTTTGTGCATGACATGTAAAGAAGGAGCTATCTCTTCATTCCTTCATCCCTCAGAGCCCAGGACTCCAGCCCTTGCATGTTCCTGGTGGAGTGAGGGCTACTCTCCCCAGTGTCTGTCCTTATCACCCAGTGAACACACTCAGGAGCCGATCCCTCCTCCTACCTCTCACCACATCCCCAGGTGTCCATCCTCAGGGAGAATCCAGTGAACACTGCTTTTCCTCACAACGGTATTTATCTTAGCAAAATGACTACTGTGAATATTCAGAAAATAAAACTACTGCTAAGAAGGAAAAACAAAGCTATTGATCTTCTGTATTTATGTATTTATTTGCAAGCCAAGAGAGAGAAAGGAAGAGGGAAAGAAAGAGAATGGGCACACCAGGGCTTCTTGCTGCTGCAAACAAACTCCAAATGTATGGGTTGCTTTGTGCATCTGGCTTTATGTGAGTACTGGGGAATCAAACCCAGATGTCAGGCTTTATAAGCAAGCGCCTTTAGCCACTAAGCCATCTCTCCAGCTACTAAAGCGATTGTTTTTAATTTCCCTACTCAAGATTGTCACTTTAAGTCTGTGGTGCTCCATGGTGGGAGAAGATTGCAATTGCCTTGAATCTTGTGTGTGTGTGTGTGTGTGTGTGTGTGTGTCGTGTGTAGTATATGCACTTCTATAGATGCACATGCCCTGTGTGAATGAGGTCAAAGTGTCTGCCTCTCAATTCATTGTGTGTTTCTTTGAGACAGCCTCTCACTGAACCTAGAGCTGCTGTTTTTTTTTTTGTTGTTGTTGTTTGTTTTGTTTTTTGTTTTTGGTTTTTTGAGGTACGGTCTCACTCTGGCTCAGGCTGACCTGGAATTCACTCTGTAGTCTCAGGGTGGCCTCAAACTCTTGGCGATCCTCCTACCTCTGCCTCCCGAGTGCTGGGATTAAAGGTGTGCGCCACCACGCCCAGTTTCAGAGCTGCTGTTTTCAGTCAGACTGGCTGACCAGTGAGCCCCAGCAATTCTCTGGTCTCTGCTACCATGGGGCTGGGGTTGAGGCATGTGTGGCCCTGCCCAGCTGTTTACGTGGGTGCTGGGGAATTGAACTCAGGGCAAACCATTCTCTCTCAGGTCATCCTGCTTGCACAGTAGGAACTCTTACCCACTAAACCATTTCCTAGCCCCAAAGTCTCTTTGAAAAGTATTTTATTTATTAATTTGAGAGAGAGAGAGAATGGGCACACCACGGCCTCCAGCCACTGCAAGCAAACTCCAGACACATGTGCTACCTTGTGCAGCTGGTTTATGTGGGTACTGGGGAATCAAACCTGGGTCCTTAGGCTTCACAGGCAAGTGTCATAACAGCTGAGCCATCTTTCCAGCCCCTCACCAGCAATCTTTGCTAATCTAGCACCTGCTCACCCCCTGCAGATTTCTAAATTGTCCCCTTACTAGGTTTCCTAGCCTCGCCCATCTGTTGCTAACACAGCAATGGTACCGCAGCCACTCCATCCGATGACAGTCAGTGGTTTCAAATTTTCCACAATTGTGAAACTGAGATGCCTTCATTTCTTCATCTGTGCTGTCACACGAATCACTGGGACAAATTCTGGGAAGTGAATTGCTGAGTCACGAGACAAGCACTTAACAGTGTCTGGCCATGACTTTTGATGGCCCCAAAATAGTCCATGTAGAGTTAGCAGCATCGTTCATTCCTCACATCTTTCAACTGGACCACAGGTTGTTTCCAGTATTTTCTAGGGTAACTTACAGCAAGATAGATATCTTTCACATCAGTTTCTTCTAGCTAGCTGGTTGGTTTATTATATCAGCCACAGAGAAGATGCCTAGGGACCTTTATGACAATGTTTGATGGCTCATTTAAAACAAACTTCCCCCTAAAGTTCACAGTGAATTAGGTGATAAAAACTAACAAGACAGCCAGAAGCACAAAGTGGCACTTGAGTGTGGAGTTCGTTTGCAGTGGCAGGAGGCCCTGGAACACCCATTCTCTCTCTCACTTTCTCACTCCCTCTCTCACTGTTTCTACTTGCAAGTATGTATGTATGTGTGTGTGTGTGTATATATATATACACACATTGCTTTTTCAAGGTAGGGTCTCACTCTAGTTCAGGCTGACCTGGAGTTCACTCTGTATTCTCAGGGTGGCCTCAAACTCACGGCGACCCTCCTACCTCTGCCTCCCGAGTGCTGGGATTAAAGGCGTGTGCCACCACGGCCGGCTCAAAAATATTAAAAAAAAAAAAAAAACTAAGATGAATAGCCGAGGGTGTGGCTCAGTAGAGGCTCTGAGTTCCACATAAACCAGGCATGTTGGAACATGCCTATAATCCTAGCACTTGAGAAGAAGAAGGAAGATCAGTTGTTCAAGGTTAGCTTTAACTGCGTATCAAGTTCAAAGCCAAACAGGGTTATATAAAACTCTATCTAAAATAGAAAACAAACAATGCACAACAAAAACAGAATACCAACTTTATTCCTAACCACAGACCCAGTTCTCAGAGTCCTGACGCTGAAAGACCAAGGTCAAGGTGCTGGCAGGTTCTGTGTCTGGAAATGATCCACTTCCTGGTTCACAGCACCTACTAGCCATGTCCTCTTGGTGAAGAAAGCAAGCAGATCTCTTTGGCCTTCAATAGTGGCATGTCTGCTATGGGGGAAACCAACTGCTCTCTAATTGGACTGGAGGCTCACTCCACAAGAGGGAATACATACCTGGTACTGAAAACCTGGTCAACAGCCTTTGGCGGGGGAGGTCACAAGCCCTAGAGGTATAATGCCTGCTGGTTTCTGGCTAAATGCATATATTATGCTCACCAAACTGCACTTTTAAAAAATGTTTATACCCATATAGTCATGTGACGCTCTCTTTTGGTTAGAGAACTTTTCTTTTCAGATGATGGTGACCACTGGGATGACTCAAAAGTCACCATGGTGCTGAGAAGTGACAATGGAGTGTTCATTACTGAGTGAGACATCTCTATTACACCCTCCAAAACTCAGGGTCCATTGCAGAAGAAGTGGCAGAAAGAATGTAAGAGCCAGGTGCTTGTCTGCAAAGCCTAACAACTTGAGTTTGATTCTCCAGTCCCCATGTAAAACCAGATGCACAAAGTGGCACAAATGTGTCTGGAGTTTGTTTGCAGCAGCTGGAGGCCTTGGCATGTCCACCCATTCTCTCTCTGTCTCTCTCTCCTTGAAAATAAATAAATAGTAGGACGTGGAGGCATATGCCTTTAATCCCAGAACTCAGGAGGCAGAGGATCATTGTGAGTTCAAGGCCAGCCTGAAGCTACATATTGCATTACAGGCCAGCTAGGGCTAGAGTGAGACCCTAACTTGAAAAAATAAATCATAAATAAATTAATTAAATTAAAATATTTTTTAAAAAAAGAATGTAGGCTGGAGAGATAGCTTAGCAGTTAAGGCACTTGTCTGCAAAGCCTAAGGACTCATGTTTGACTCTCCAGGTCCCAAGTAATCCAGACGCACAGTGATGCAAGCACGCAAGGTCGCACGTGCACACAAAGGGGCACACACATCTGGATTGCAGTGGCTAGAGACCCTAGTGTGCCAATTCTCTCTCACACACTCACACACACACACAAAAAAAACAGACAGTCGGGCTGGGGAAATGGCTTAGTGGTTAAAACGTTTGCCTGCGGACCCTGGTTCGATTCCCCAAGACACACGTAAGCCAGATGCACAAGAGGGCACATGTGTCTGGAGTTCATTTGCAGTGGCTAGAGGCCCGAGCATGCCCATTCTCTCTCTCTCTCTCAAAATATATATATATATGACTATCTCTATCAAGTAAATAAATAAATAAAAAATTTTTTTTAAAGACAGTATGTTGGGCTTGCCTCAAAAAAAAAAAAACAGAAAAAGGAAAAAGCGTCAATGTATAACATGCATCTTCCCTCACACCCTATTCTTCCTCTCTCAAATCTAAGCTAAATACTTTCCCTATGAGAATGCTCTAGCCTGCCCAGACAGGGCAGGCCCAGGATGCAGTGAGGGGACTGTCTCCAGGTCTTCTGGTCCCACCTGCTAGCTGTCACAGGAAGCAAAGGGCCTGAGATACTTGTCCTTCTTCCTGCCATGAAGAGATGTGAGGCAGGGCGAAAGTGAAAAGTCACCTCTGAAGCCAAATGTCTGGAGCAAAGTGTCAGAAAGTGTACCTCTGGCTGCAACCTATTTCAGAAACCTTCCCGTCCCAGGGTTCAGGACCTCTCAAGTGCTCACACATCTGCTCAACTCTGCTGTTCATGTAGACAAACCTCTTTTCTCTCAAATGCTCCAGTTTTATTCTGAATACTACAATTGAACTTTGAGAATCCTTTGTGTGTAACCTCATATATAGGTAGCCATTCCAGTTTTGGCTCTCGAGATCCGTCTCTGTCAGTTGAGGAAGTGTGAAGCCCCACTTAGAGCCAGAACAGAGCCAGCTTAGTTGTGCCCCACCCAGAAATGCTCCCCTTCTCAGGCTGGCCCTTTTTTGGTGGGGAGGGAGTTGAGGTAGGGTCTCGCTGTAGACCAGGCTGTCCTGAAATTCACTATGTAGTCTTGGGCTGGCCTCGAACTCACAGGGTTCCTCCTACCTCTGCCTCCTGAGTGCACCACTATGCTCGGCTCTTTTTTTTAAAAAATTTTTTTTATTGATTATTTATGTATAAGCACACGGGGAGAGAGAGAGAGAGCAAGAGACAGAGAGAGAGAGAAAGAATGAATATGCCAGGGCCTCCTCTACTGCAAACAAACTACAGATACATGTGCCACTTTGTGTATCTGGCTTGACATGGGTAACTGGGGAATCAAACCTGGGCCATCAGGTATTGCAAGCAAGTGCTTTAACCACTGAGCCATCCCTCCATTCCCAGGCTGGTCCTTCTAAACAGAACCCTTAGATGGCAGTCCCTTTTGGTTCATTCATCTATCATTTCAAGAAGCATTCATGTGTGTGATAACATGTATTAAGCATCTATACTATGCCCTGTTTGTCTTTACCCTTGTGACAGTTCTGTGAGCTGTGGTTGTCATATCAACCCATTTTCCAGATGAGAAAACCGAGGCTCAAAGATCAAGCCAGCTTCTCATACCTGCCTCTGGTGTAGCTTCAGAGCACTCAGAGCCAGGGAGGGAGGACACACTGCGGCTCATGTGTGGTGAACATGCTACTATGGAAGACTGCAGCCAGCACAGAGTCGTGTGAAGCCTGGGCAAGCAGGAAATCATGTGTTCCCACAAGCCAGGGGAAGCTACCTGATCCAGGTACAACTACTGCCAGGCTGGATCTCATAGCCAAGAGGAGCCAAGAGCCTGACAGCATCCCACAACCTTGCTGTGAGTGAGGCTCCCTGGCTACTGTGCACATCTCCATATCGGCCACCAGGCCACAGTGACACCAGACACAGCGAGGCAGCTTAAACAACAGAAGTTTACATTTCCACTGCCCTAGAAGCCAGAGGTCCAAATTCAGTGTGTGTGTGTTGGGGGGGGGATCACATACAGGCCCCAGGGGAACCTCTTCCAGCTCCTGGTGCCTCCAGGAACCCCTGAGCTTGTGGACATGTCACACTGATCTCTGCCTCTGTCTATCTCCACGTTCTCCTCTTCTCCATAAAAGGACACCAGCCATTGTGTTTAAGGCCACCTTACTCCAGCCTGACTTTATCTTACTTGGAAACTACTAAAAAGGTGTTATTTCACAGGTCCTTGGTGGATCGGGCCTGAACATCTTGGGGGGACCCAAACAACTCAGTCTTCACACTCTTCACTATGAGCAGGAAAAGGCTGTGAGGCACTCGTGTGGCCGTCTCAGTGCCTTTGCAAGGTGCTTTCACACCCAGTGGGTCCTCTCTGAACCCTCCGGAATGGTGGCAGTTAGCAGTCATGAACCACACCCTACAGTGAAGGAAAGCGAGCTCAAAGCAGTTGAGCACAAGTCCAAGGCCACTTGAGCATGGAGCACATATCCCATAGTCCCATGTGCTACTCACGAGGACAGGTTTCTTGTGCCCCAAGTGGTCAGGCCCTGAAGGGGATTTCCAGTATATGAAGGCACACAGCCCTCGCTGCATGCATCCTAGAGGGCCCCATGCGGCAGGTGCTAGAGTCTTACACTCGAGACTGTGCTGGATGTAGAATGAACAGAGAGGGGTTTTTTTTTTTTTTTTGGGGGGGGGCGGGAGGGGGTCAAGCATTTCTCCTAGGGCATGACCCTCTTCCTTCCGAGAGACCTGCATTTGGGAGGGGTGCCCAGGAGATTTGCTCACTTTGGTTTTTACCCCCAAGCACAGAGCAGTGCAAAATGACTTCCCTAGTGTGCAAGGGGAAGGAGAACTCAAGCCTTGGTTTCCTCACCTGAACCAAGGGGTGGGGAGGCGGGAACCCCTGACATCCTGCTGCAAACTTTCCAGGCAGCGCCACCTGCTGGACGTCGTGGGTAGAGCACCAACTGCAAATGTGCTAGGGTTCGCAGCCTATCCTGAGTGACAGGCGCTCACAGCCCTGCCCCCAGTGACCCCTCCTCCGTGCTCTTCCTTCAGGGGTCACAGATTTTTGATGGGAATGGCTGGCAGCTTCACTTCTCTAGTCACCCAGGCCCGGCTGTGCTGGTAGAATGGCCCCAACATCCTGCAACAGAGAGGGACCCAAAGAAGGAGCCGGCCAAAGTGGTGGTCCAAGGTCACCTGTATCTAGAGAGCCAGAGTGCCACACCTGGGTCCCTGGTCCCCATGCTCAACGTGTCCACACTCACCCACTGACACACACACGCACACACAGTTGCATTCCCATATAGTCACGGCCTTTCACACTGACACCCATATATAGATGCACACACACTCTCATCCACATAGAACCCTTCCACATGCTCACATTCATACCTCATCCCATGCATGTTCACACACACACACACACACACACACACACACACACCTGTGTCCCACCACATGCACAGGACCCTCACACAGAAGTTGTGTGACAGGAGGAGTGTCTCGGGTCTTAGCTCATCCCCAGCTTCGCTTCATGCATTCTTCCCAGACTTCCTATAAAGGTGCCACTGCGTCTGCCACTCAGCCTTGCTGACTCAGCATCATGGTTTTTAAATTTTTAAAAATATTTATTTATTTATTTATGAGAGTGAGCCAGAGAGAGAGAGAGAGAGAGAGGGAGGAATGAGAAGGAATGGGCACACCAGGGCCTCTAGCCACTGCAAACAAACTCCAGACGCATGTGCCACCTTGTGCATCTGGTTTATGTGGAATCTGGGGAATTGAACCTGGGTCCTCAGGCTTCAAAGGCCAGTGCCTTAACTGCTAAGCCATCTGTCCAGCCCAAAACTAAAATATATTTTAAAAAAATAAACAATACTAGGGCTGAGGAGATGGCTTGCTGGTTAAAAGAACTTGCTTGCAAAGCCTGCTGGCTGGGATTCAATTCCTCAGTACCCATGTAAAGCCAGATACAAGAAGGAATGCATGCATCTGATGGCTTCTGCAGTGACAGGAGATCCTGGCATGCCCATACACAAATGTGAAAATAAATAAATTGATATTTTAAAAAATAACTAAACATAGTGAGGTAACCCAGGCCCAGAAAGCCAAATGTCACATATTCTCTCTCATATGTGGATCCTAGCTACAAATGATTGGACTTCTATGTGAGTAGGAATAAAACTCAGTACCAGAAACCAGCAAGCTAAAAAGGGGATATAAAGGGAATGGAAAGGGAGGGAGGGGGACTTAATAGGATGGTATTGTATATATGTAAGTAGAAGAGCAGATTAACAGGGGTGAAAAGGTCTAAGTGAGGTGAGAGGAAGAGATTGAGTAAAGGAAAGGTGGAGGGAGGGCTATTCAAAATCTAACAGGATATAAATAAGTCATATGGAAACCTACTTTTCTGGACAATGGAACACTCAGAAGACATAGATTGTTACTAGAAAGTTCTCAGTGCCAGGGATGGGATACCTTCCAGTGAGTTGTTGGCCAGGGAGATCCTGATACCCCCAAAACATTATAGGCCATTGCCAAGACCCTTGGTTTCCCACCAGGAATAGATGGTAAGACCCTATTGCTGAAGACTCCACATATTTGGACTGCAAGGTCACTGAGAATTCCTGATGGAGCTGAGTTGAAAGCCTCCTCCAGGTGGACCAGCTGACAGAAAGTTGGGAAAAGCTACACTGCATGCAGTTCAGTGGGAGAGAGAAAACACCAGTGAAGATACTCAATAGTGGACACTGCAAGCCTGAAATTTGGCCAGCCTGGCCAAATGAGCCAATGGTGCAATAGTGGCATGTCTGTGATGGGGGAAACCAACTGCTCTCTAATTGGACTGGAGGCCCGCTCCATGGAAGGGAATACATCCCTGATACTGAAAACCTACAACAGGGGTAGTCATGAGCCCTAGGGTGTAATGTCTGCTGGTGTCTTGCTAAATGTATATACTATGCTCACCAAACTGCCAGTAAGCACTTCTCTTAATGTCCACACCCATATGTTAATGCTACTCTCACTTGTGGTTAGAGAAGCTTCTCTTTTCAGATGGTGGTGACCTTGGGATGACTCACAAGGCACCATGGTGCTGAGAAGAAGTGACAGAGGAGTGCTCAGCACTGACACATCTCAAACCCACCTTCCAAGGCTCAGGGTCCATTGCAGAAGAGGTGGTGGAAAGAATGTAAGAGCCAAAGGAAGGGTAGGACTCCTTACAACGTGCTCCTCCAGACACAAAATGGCCTGGATATCCATGACCTCACAGTGCCTGACACTACCTACACAAGACCATCATAATAGGAGGAAAAGATGATGACATCAAACTGAAAAGAGAGACTGATCAAGAGGAGGGGATATGATGGAGAGGGGAGTTTCAAAGGGGAAAGGGGGGGAGAGAGGGAAATACCATGGGATATTGTCAATTAAAGAAGTTGTCAATAAAAAATAAATAAATAACTAAACAATTCTGGCATGTGCACATCACTGTTAATGGATGTCTAATTGACATATGTACACAGTACACTGATGGGCCTCGTTCTGTTCAGTGGGGCCCAGCTGTGGGGTGTCATGGCTTCTGCTCCACTGGACCCTGCATGTGGTGACCCTCCAGCAGAGCAAGACCCATACCTGTCTTCATTCTCACTGGCCCACGTGTGGCCTGGAGCTTGACATGTGGCCAGTTGCTGGGTGCCGAGAGGAACCACCCTGACTGATGTGTGCATTCCTTGTGACCAGCAAAGTCACGTGTTTTTTCATTTTTATCAACCATCAGGTTTTCCCTTCTTGGACTTGCCTATTCATGCCCTTTGCCCATTTTGTTTTGTTTTGTTTTGTTTTGTTTTGTTTTTTTTTGTTCAGAGGCAGGGTCTCACTCTAGCCCAGGCTGACCTGGAACTCACTCTGTAGCCCAGGCTGGTCTCAGGTTTAGGGAGATCCTTTTACCTCAGTCTCCCTCCTGAAGACTGGGACAGAAGTCAGGAGCCACCATGCCCAGCTATATCCCCTAGGGCCTCTTACTGCTCCTGTCCCCTCCCACTGCCACTCCTCTTCAGGCACAACTGCCTGCCCCCTAGCTCCTGCCCCCAATCCAACAATTAACTAACATGAGAGCCAGCCACAGTTCTGACTTGCAGTAGAGGCGGCTGTGTTGCAAACCCATCTGCGAGGGGGGGGCGCACGCGTGAGAGGCAGAGGCCCCAGGTGGAGGTGGTTATGAGCTAGCCGCCTTTCCTAGTGCGCCATAAAGCATGACACAGCGGTCACTTCACACAATGTCTTAAGCAAGCCTCTTGTCCTCAGCCCCGACCTGAGATTGCAGCAAAGCTGGGTGATGCTGCTCTTTGGTCATGGGCATCCTGCAGGTTGGCACAGAGGAGCAGAACAAGTCAGTGTTGATGTCACTGGATCCCTTTCTACCCGGCTGGCATGTCCCTCAGGAGGTCATTCTATAGCACCCCTCTCCAGTCCAGCAGTGATTTCAGCCGTGTGCCATCTCCCTGGGTCACTGTCGCCCGCACCTGTGAGTCAGTCTCCCTGAAGCTGTTCAGAAGTGAGAGTGTGTGTGTCACCTTGACCCTTCAAAGACCCTCATCCTTATCGGCTGAAATGGAAGTAAACCAGGAAAAGCAAGAAAGGCCCCTGAGGGGACGTGTCCAGCAGGTTATGGTGAGCACTTAAGTAACAAATGGCTGTTAGTTGATGGATTGCATGGATGGCTGTCCCCTGGAGAGGTGTCATCAAGATTGACAAGGGCATTCTTTGGCTCCATCTGAGCTAGGTGAAGAGGAACAGGGATGGAGCCAGAGGGAGGCACCATGTGCCAAGGTCCCTGGCCAGGGTTACAGGCATGACCGAGTTGGATTTCAGTAAAGCCTGACCAACCGAGTGTACAGCAAGAAGAACGTGCTCTGACCTCACAGGCTTCCGGCTCCACTGAGCCGGGTGAGTGGCTAGGCAGGGCAGAACCCTGAGCCTCTCACTCAACCATCCTCCCTTCCAGAACACTTGAAAGAATTCCACAAGAGTGCGTGGGAAACACCAGACAGCAGCCAGCTGTTGGCCATCTCCAGCTTCCACAGCACACTGGGAGCCAGAGCAACTTGTGACAATGACATGGCCCCAGAGCTGAAAGTGTACACATAGCCAGACACACAGTGATGAGATTGCACAAGGTTGCACATGTGCCACAAGGAGGCGCACATATCTGGAGTTTGTTCACAGCCACTGAAGTGCCCATTCTCTCTCTTGAAAAAAAAAAACAAAAAAACATCAGGGCTGGAGAGATGACTTAGTGGTTAAGCACTTGCCTGTGAAACCTGAGGACCCCAGTTCATGGCTCGATTCCCCAGCACCCACAGAAGTCAGATACACAAGGTAGCACATGCATCTGGAGTTCGTTTGCAATGGCTGGAGGCCCTGGTGCACCCGTTTTCTCTCTTTCTCCCTCTCTCTACCTCTTTCTCTCTCTCTGTAGCTCTCAAATAAATAAATAAATAAATAAATATAAATTAACAAAAAATCAAATAGGCACACTATTGCTCTGAGCACCCCCTAACCCACAAGCAAGCATCCCGCTTTTTCCCATATTCCTCAGCACCCCATTCCTCCCTCCGTCCCTCCCTTACTTGCGCATCTCCTCCCCGAGCAAGCACAGTGGCCCTCACTAAGAGACCATATTTCATTTCTACAGGACTATGCAGAATTCACTTTCTTCTTGAGTCAGTTCTGGCAGATTCCACTTCTCCCAAGATTCTTCCAAACCCCAACCACTGCTTGATTTGAAAGGAGGTTCAGTCTTGTGCCCCAACTTTGGTGCACCTCTGTGAGTCACCCTCCATTCCCTCTGGAGTTATTCCTGTCCTCCTTCCCCATGTTAGCATCTGTGCTAGGATGATCTGGGGCATGAGCAGTGGGTCACGTGGCCAAGCTAGCACAGCCCTTGACCATCCCACAGAGGCAGTCTAGAAGAAGGCACTCGCAGTGTGGGCTCTGAACCAGAGCAATGTCACTGGGAGCCCAGATATGCTTCCCGCTCTTGGGTTTGTTGTTGCACCATCCCAGGATGGTCAGTACAGTGCCAGGCATCACAGGTACACACTTGAAGAGGGCTCTCTCCTCCTTTGCACCACTTCCACTGTGAAGGAAGCATTCCTCAGGAGTCCCCACATGTCATATCCTCCCCAGGTCCTGCCAGATGCTGCACTAGGTGGCAGATCTGGCCAGCTGGACTGAGGTAGGCAGCAGAAAGTCAAGTGCTGAAAAGAAGTGACTATTAGCCGGGCGTGGTGGCGCATGCCTTTAATCCCAGCACTCGGGAGGCAGAGGTAGGAGTATCACCGTGAGTTTGAGGCCACCCTGAGACTACATAGTGAATTCCAGGTCAGCCTGGGCCAGAGTGAGACTCTACCTTGAAAAACCAAAAAAAAAAAAAAGGAAGGAGGAGGAGGAGGAGGAGGAGGAGGAGGAGGAGAGGAGAAGGAGAAGGAGAAGGAGAAGGAGAAGGAGAAGGAGAAGGAGAAGGAGAAGGAGAAGAAGAAGTGACTATTGCATGTGCAGCCCTAAATGGGACATCTGTAGCACTCCTCTGAGGCTCAGGGAGCATTGTGGAAGAGGGGATAGAAAGAATGTGAGGGCTGGAGGATGGGGAGGAGGGCTGCAGGCCACTGTCTTTAAAGGCAGCATGGCCGCTGCACTCATGAGCTCACGGCAGCTGTGGTTTTCTGCACAAGACCGAGCACTTAACAGTCAGCGATGGACAGGAGAGGAGGGTATCACAGAATCCCACTCCTCCCAGAGTGACTGTTGGCAGTTAATGGTTGCTGGGAGAAGGGGAGTCATTTTCTTCAGTGGTACAACCAGTGATAAGTGGCCCACGCTCCAGAAAATAACCCAAACATAAAATTACAAAGACACTACTGTCTCGTCCCTTAATAGTCTAACTGGGCCTGTCAATCACTTGAATAGGAGAGCCCCTCTGAGGAAAGCTGATTCACCCAAAAACATGCTAAGGATATGGGGGGAATAGTTCACCCCATAATGAGGTAATATACTCCCAGATGACTTTCCTTCAATAGAGTTGCTGGCGGATCTTCACTGCTAAGCCTACCTGCTTTTTCTTCTGAGTTCTAACTCAAAAAGCAGGCACTGGAGAGATGGCTCATCTGTAAAGGCTTGCTTGCAAAGCCTAAAAGCCCAGGTTTGATTCCCCAGTTCCCACATAAAACAAGATGCACAAAGTGGAGCATGCATCTAGAGTTCATTTGAGGACAGAAGGCCCTGGAGTGCCCATTTCTCTCTCTCTCTCTCTCTCTCTCTATCTATCTATCTATCTATCTCATAACTTGTCCTTTTCTACCTTTTCATCTCTTCTTTGGATCCTAGTCAAAATCCTAAGCATACTTGCCCTGACACTCTGGACACTCTTTCTTTCTCTGAAGACCCCTTCCTTTCTGCAGCTGCTTTCAGTCCTCCACTGCTGGCCCTCACTCTGTCTCTCTCTTCTCCATCTCCCTCCTCCCAGCACCTGTCATGATTGACAACTTGCCTCTCCTGGTGGTATTCTCTCAAAGTTCAGTAAAATGCTCCACAAACTTCCTTTAATTTTTTTTTTTTTTTTTTTTTTTTTTGTTTTTCGAGGTAGGGTCTCACTCTGGCTCAGGCTGACCTGGAATTCACTATGTAGTCTCAGGGTGGCCTCGAACTCTCGGCGATCCTCCTACCTCTGCCTCCCGAGTGCTGGGATTAAAGTCGTGCGCCACCACGCCCGTCTGTTTTTAAATTCTTTTCATCTGTAAGACTAAGAACCCATAAGAAGAAATCCCGATTCCCCGGTTCCATGTCCCCACCCAAAGCGTGAGTTCTCAGAGTCAAATGCATTCAGGAGCTCATTGTCAGCCACTACCATGTTCTGAGGTTGGTTAGCCAAGAAAAGTGGAGCATTTAGCTTGGTGTCACATATCTGTAACTCCAGCATTTGAGAGGCTGAGACCAAAGAATTGCAAGTTCAAGACAAGTGTCATAATGTCAGGTTTGGGGTTTAAGATAAAGGGAACTGGAGACAAACTGTTTCTGGGGCCCAGGACTTTTATTTAACATCAGAAGAAAATGCAGGATCCACAGTGAAAGGAGAACCTCCAGAATGTGGGGGGAGGGAGGGAGGAGGGAAACTGAACTGCAAGAGCGGAGCCTTGCAAGATGTGACTGAAATGGGGGTTGGAGGAGGTGGCAGTCCCTCCTCTCAGCCCAGGTGTACTTAATTCCTGTAACTGTAAGACACTCCAAAGCTCCCAGACCTAGTCTAAGCATAGCTAGGGTAGAGGAAACAGCGTGTTTAAAATCTTCCACTTAGCAAGTACCAGGCCAGGCCAGCCAGGGATACACAGAAAGAGCCTATCTCAAAAAAGTAAAAGAAGGGGCTGGAGAGATGGTTTAAGTGGTTAAGGCTGTTGCCTGCAAAGCTTATAGACCCAGGTTCAATTCCCCAGTACCCATGTAAGCCAGGTACAAGAGGTGGTGCATGCATCTGGAGTTACATTTGCAGTGGCTGGAGACCCTGGCATGTCTATTCTCTCTTGCTTTCTCTCTGTCTTTCTCTCTCTCAAATAAATGAATAAGTTTTTTTGGAGAGACACAGAGAGAGAGAGACAGATAGAGAATGGGCGTGCCAGCAGCCTCTCAGCCACTGTAAACAAACTCTAGATGTATGCAGCATTGCGCCCTTGCGTCACTGCATCTGGCTAAACATGGGACCTGGAGAATCAAATGGGTGTTCTTAGGCTTTGCAGGCAGGTGCCTTAACTGCTAAGCCATCTCTCCAGCCTAAACAAATTTTTTAAATATTTTATTTATTTATTAGAGAGAGAGAAAGAAAAACAAATATATACAGAAAATGGGCACACCAGGGCCTCTAGCCAGTGCAAACGAACTCCAGGAACATGTGCCATCTTGTGCATCTGCTTACATGGGTCCTGGGGAATTGAACCTGGGTCTTTAGGCTTGGCAGGCAACTGCATTAATCACTAAGCCATTTCTCCAGCCCAAATAAAATATTTTTTTAAAGTAAAAGGAAAGCCAGTGGTGGTGGCACATGCCTTTAATCCCAGCACTTAGGAAGCAGAGGTAGGAGGATCACTGTGAGTTCAGGGCCTGCTTGAAACTACACAGTGAATTCCAAGTCAGCCTGGGCTAGAGCAAAATCCTACATCAAAAAAAAAAAAAAAAAAAGTGAAAGGAGGGTTAAAAGAGATGTCTCAGCAATTAAGGCACTTGCCTTCAAAGCCTAATAATCCAGGTTCAATTCCCCAGCACCCACATAAAGCCAGATGCACAAAGTGGCACATGCATCTCAAGTTCTTTTGCAGTAGCTAGAGAACCTGGAGTGCCCATTCTCCCTCTCTCTCTCTCTCTCTCTGCTTGCAAATAAATAAATAATTTTATTATTATTATTTGAGAGAGACAGAGACTGGAAGAGGCAGAGAGAAGAGAGAATGGGCACACGAGCAGCCTCTCAGCTGCTGTGAATGAATTCCAGATGTGTGTGCCCCCTTGTGGGCAAGTTTGGCATTGCGCCCTTGTGTCACTTTAGTGTCTGGGACCTGGAGAATCAAATGAGAGTTCTTAGGTTTGGCAGGCTAACCACTAAGCCATCTCTCCAGCCCTTACTTGTTTTTAAAAAATATTTTATTTAGGGACTGGAGAGATGGCTTAGTGGTTAAGGCTCACCTCTGAAGCCTAATGACCCAGGTTTGATCCTCCAGATCCCATGTAAGTCAGATGCACAAGGTAGCACATGTGGCTGAAGTTTGTTTGCAGTGGCTAGAAGCCCTGACACACCTATTCTCCCCTCTCTCTCTCTCTCTCTCTCTCTCTCTCTCTCTCTCTGTGTGTGTCTCAAATAAAAATATTTAGAAAAAATGTTAAAAACAAGTAAAGAAAAAAAGTAAAAGGAGCCTGGGCATGATGGCACATGTCTTTAATCTCAGCACTCAGGAGGCAGAGGAACCTCCAAGGATTGCTGTGAGTTTGAGGTCAGCCTGGGACTACAGAATAAGTTCCAGATCAGCCTGGACTAGAATGAGACCCTGCTGCAAAAGACCAAAAATAAATAAATAAATAAATAAATAAATAAATAAATAAATAAATAAATAAATAAAATAAAGAGGGGCTGGAGAGATGGCTTAGTGGTTAAGGCGCCAGCCTGCTAAGCCTAAAAACCGGGTTCCAATCTCCAGGTCCCACGTTTAGCCAGATGCAAAGTGACACAAGGGCTCAATGCCACACTTGCCCACAAGGGGGCACACATCTGGATTTTGTTCTCAGCAGCTGAGACTGCTGGCACGCCCATTCTCTGTCTCCTTCTCCCTCCCTGTCTGTTTTTCTCTGTGTCTCTCCAAAAAATAAATAAAATAGTTTAAAAATTTTTTTAAAAAATAAATAAATAAAAGGAGAGCATTGTTCACAGTAGGCAAAAGTTGGAAAAAATAAATATCTATTCCCTGAGATATGCAAGAACATGATATGGTCCACCTACAAGATGACATTTTATACAGCCATCAAAAGTTCAGTTTCAGGATCTGGAGAGATGGCTTAGTGGTTAAGGCATTTGCCTGCAAAGCCTAAGAACCCAGATTCGACTCCCCAGAACCCATGTAAGCCAGATGCACAAGATGATACATGCGTCTGGGGTTCATTTGCAGTGGCTAAGGCCCTGGTGTGCCCATTCTCTCTCTCTCTCTTTATTTTTTTTTTTTTAATTTTTGTTTGTTTGTTTTTTGAGGTAGGGTCTCACTCTAGCTCAGGCTGACCTGGAATTCACTATGTAGTCTCAGGGTGGTCTTGAACTCATGGTGATCCTCCTACCTCTGCCTCCCGAGTGCTGGGATTAAAGGTGTGCGCCACCACTCCTAGCTTCTCTCTCTCATAAATAATTTTTTTAAGTTCAGTTTCCCTCCTCCTCTCCCCAGTAATCCTTAAAATTCTGATCCATGCTACAGTGTGGATAAACCCAGAGAACATGGTACTGAATGAAGACAAAAACAGGTGACTCTATTTACAGGGAAGGCCCAGGATGACATACAGGTGATGCAGTGCTACCTGAGGTTAGAGGACGCAGGGAATAAGAATGGCCTCTGATGGGTCTAAAGTTGCTTTTCGATATGAGTGATGGAAATGTTCTAGAATGGGAATGGAGGCTTAGTTGTACCACTGTGTGAATGCATTAAAAACCACTGAATTGTAAAATAAGTCAGAAGAACTGGGTAGGGATGTTTTTGCCCCCACCACTCCCCCAGGCCAGGCTTGTGTGTATTTCTCCTATTCACTGTTCTGGGAATTTCCAGACCACAGATACTGTGTTTCATGCAGATCTTTCTCACTAGGGACCTCTGTCCCTGCCCCCCCCCCACCTCCTCAGTGGGGAAATATTCTTAGTCCATTTTAAGGAGAAGAATACCGAGGGTCAGAAAGAAGCCGACCGACCATAGCCACAGCCACACAGCCCATTGATGGAAAACCAACCTTGGACCTAGGCCCATCTGATCTACAACGTGACTCTAGATGCTTCGCTGTGGGAAAGTGATGTCCAGATCCCTGGAGAGTTTCTGCTTCCTCCTTCTGGGATGCTGTTCATAAGGCTGCCCAGCCTAAAAACTTCTGTGCTTCCCAGCCTTCCAACCTCCCTCAACAGGACTGCAGGGGCCAAGGACCGGGAGGGGAAGAAGCTCATGCTGAGATGGCAGCATCCCAGTCCCCTGGGTCATCATCTTACCAGGGAGCACAGTTCCACTTCCCAGCTCTGTGACGTGCCCCTCTCTCAGCCTCACTTTGCTAACCTTAAAAATAAATGACCACATAGGGGGCTAGGGAGATGGCTTAGCAGTTAAGGCACTTGCCTGTGAGGCCTAAGGACCCAGGTTCAACTCCCCAGTACCCACGTAAGCCAGATGCACATGGGGGTGCATGTGTATGGAGTTCGTTTGCAGTGGCTGGAGGCCCTGGCATGCCATTCTCTCTCTGTATCTATCTGCCTCTCTCTCTCTTTCTTTCTTTCTCTGTCATAAATAAATGACCAGATAGGAGCTGGGGATGTGGCTCGGTTGGCAGAGAGCTTGCCTAGCATGCATGAATCCCTGGTTTTTTTGCCTTTTTTTTATGAGAGAGAGAGAATTCTAGCCATTGCAATCAAACTCCAGACATGTGTGTCACCTTGTATGCATGTGTTGCCTTGTGAGCAGGCCTCACCTGTGCATCTGCCTTATGTGGGTTCTGGGGAGTCAAATCTGGATCGTTAGGCTTCACAGGCAAGCACCTTAACTGCTAAGCCATCTCTCCAGCCCTGATATTTATTTATTTATTTATTTATTTATTTATTTATTTATTTATTTGAGGTAGGGTCTCACTCAGGCCCAGACTGACCTGGAGCTCCCTCTGTAGCCCAGACTGGCCTCAAAATCATGGTGATCTTCGTACCTTGTCCCTCTGAGTGCTGAGATTAAAGGCATTAGCCATCATGCCCAGCAAAGCCCTGCACTTGATCCCCAATGCCAAGTAAACTAGCAAGATGGTGTGGGCCTATAATCCTAGCACTTGAGAGGCAGGAGGATTGGAAGTCCAGGGGCATTCTTGACTACATGGTGAGTTTGAGAACATCTTCAGGCTACATGAGACCCTGTCTCAAAAAACAAACAAACATGTGGGTGAGGAAGGCTGGGGAGATGGCTCAGTATTTAAAGGTGTTTGCTCTGCAATCCTGCTTACGGAAGAAGTTCACATCCCAGCACCCAGGTAAAGCTGGTCACACAGTGGTGGCACAATGTCTGTAATCCCAGGGCACCTAGTGCAATGGGAGACTGAGCCAGGACAATCCCAAAACTCACAGGATAGCTAGTCTGGCCTTCCTAGCAGCAAAACAAGCAAAGTAGAAGGACAGAACGCCCGACGTAATTCTCTGACCTCCGCACATGTCATGGCAAATGCATGCCTATACACACACACACACACAAACACACACCAATAATAATAATGACCAAACAGCTGGATGTGGGGACACACACCTGTAATCTGAGCACTCAGAAACCAGAGGCATTGATGGACCAGGTTTGATTCCCCAATACCCATATAAAGCCAAATGTACAGTGTAGCCCATGCATCTGGAGTTCCTCCGTAGTGGCAAGAGGCCCTGGAGTGCCAATTCTCATTCTCATTCCATCTCTATCTCTCTCTCTCCTTCCAAATAAAAAAATTTTAGATGACTGAAGAGATGGCTTAGCAGTTGGGGCACTTGCCAGCAAAGCCAAAGGACCCAGGTTCAATTCCCTAGGACCCACGTAAGCCAGATGCACAAGATGGCACATGTATCTGGAATTCATTTGCAGTGGCTAGACGCCCTGGTGTGCCCATTCTCTCTCTCTCTCTCTCTCTCTCTCTCTTCCTCCCTCCTTCTCTCTCTCTACCTCTCAAATAATAAATAAAAATAAAATGTTTTTTTAAAAAAAAAAAACAGAAGCAGGAGGATTACCCTAAGTTACAGGATAACCTGATCTACATAGCAAATTCCAGATCAGCCTAAGCTCCATAAGGAGACACTTATAAAAAGAGAAGTAAGCCAGGCTTGGAGGTGCACGCCTTTAATCCCAGCACTTGGGAGGCAGAGGTAGGAGAATCACCATGAGTTCAAGGCCACCCTGAGACTACATAGTTAATTCCAGGTCAGCCTGGGCCAGAGTGAGACCCTACCTTGAAAAACCAAAAAAAAAAAAAAAAAATAAATAAAAAAAATAAAAAAAGAGAAGAAAACAGAAAAGGAAAAAAGCCAGACTGAAAAAGACCAGAGTAACAAAGGTCCCGTGGTCCTCAATGGGCAGCAGTGCTGCCCCCTAGGGGCATCCTGGAATCTTGCATGGGTTCAATGAGCCAGTAAATGCCACCCTGTCCCTGTTCCTCTACTTCCCACTGTCCCACCAGATCCTCCACAAATGACAAGTCTCCTGAGAGCTGTCGACCTCACTCATTCTGTTCATCTTTTACAAAATTGTCACATAGCTTGGACATGCTAGGAACGCCCACCATGGGCTCACTGGAGGTGATGTCTTCTTCGGCCTGGAAGTTAATTAACCCCATTCAGCATTTTGGGATAACACGTCCTGCAGCCAGAACTCCCTGGTCTGAGCTCCTGTCTGACACAGTTCTCTAGGACCCTCCATCTGGACCAGAGCATCTGCTGCTGTCATGTTGTCCAACAGGGTCAGAACTGAACACTTACCACTGAAATTCATGCTTCATCATGATGGACTCCTTTGTCACATCCATCCATCCATCCATCTATCTATCTATCTATCCATCTCTATCCATCCATCCATTTATCATCTATCTATCATCTATCTATCTATCATCTATCTATCTATCATCTATCTATAGCATCTCTATCTATCTATCTCTATCTATCTATCTATCTATCTATCTATCTATCATCTATCTGGAGACAGAGCCTCATGTAAGCTCAATCTGGCCTGGGACTCACTATGTACCTAAGGATGATCTCTTGCTTCCATCCCAGGAGTGCTGGGTTGACAGACACGTACTATCACGCCCATTGTTATACAGTGCTAGAGATTGAAGTCGGGGTTTCATGTTCACTAGGCAAGCACTCTAGTTGAGCCACACCCCTGTAACTTTACTTTTTCTTTATGCTATAGGCATGACACCGTATTTTTGTTTTAAATCTTTGTGTGTTTGTGTGAGCACATTTGGGCCACAACATGCATGTGGAGATCAGAGGACAAGCGCAGATGTCGCTCCTCACCTTTTGCCTTGTTTGGGGCAGGATCTCTAGTTGGCTGTGGTATGTGCTAAGCTGGCTGGACCTTGAGCTTCTGGGGAATCTCCTATCTCCACCTCTCATCTTGAAGTGGGAGTGCTGGGGTTACAGTCAGCTGCTACTACATCCAGCTTTTCTTGGGCTCTGGGAATCCAAACTCGGGTTCCTCACAGTTGTGTGGCAAGTGCTTTATCCATTGAGCCATCTCCCTAGTCCTGTTACATATTTTAAGTGTGTAGGTGAGGTATGTTTTGTAAGAATTTCATCTTAGTACAATTAAAAGAACACCACAAAATATCTGGGCTTTAAAACAGCCATTAGGCTAGAGAGCGAGCTTAGTGGTTACGGCATTTGCCTGCAAAGCCTAATGACCCAAGTTCGATTCCCCAGGACTCACATAAAGCCAGATGCACAAAGTGGAAGGTGCATCTGGAGTTCGTTGCAGTGGCTGGAAGTCCTGGTGTGCCCATTCTCTGACCCTCTCCTCTCTCTCTCTCTCTCTCTCTCTCTTTCTCTCCTTGAAAATAAATAAATAAAGCCACTGGGCCCATGTGGTTCTGGAAGCTGTTGAAATAGGTGACTACTTTAAATCCCTCCCGCTTTTAAATAAAACCTGGACTCAGAAGACATTTGCCTTGATTCTAATAAAACCAGACACAAAGTGCCTTAAAACAGCTAGCCCCTTTGAGACTGTCTAAAGGCTGTTTGAAGTCACTGACCCTGGGTACTCTTGTTGTTGCAGCTGCTGTTTGGTTTTGAGACAGGGTCTGGCTATGTAGCCAGGCTGACGTCAAAGTCACAATCCTCCTGTCTCCACCTCCTGAATACTGGGATTACAGGTGCATCATCACACTTGGCTCAGAGGGACCTTCAGAGGTGCACGAGGGGTGGGAGGACACTCAGCCACAACACATTTGCTTGGCTTATTTCCTTTTCTCTTAGAGAAAGAGAAAGAGTGGAAGAAAGAGATGCTGCTATCCCAAACCAAAACCCCTTTTAAGGCAGACCAATAAAATCTCTTTGACAAGTTAAATGCTTAACTGGAATTTTGTTTTTGTTTTTCTTTTTTTTACTGAAAGAAAAAAAAAAACAAAATAAGAATAAACAGAACTCCAAGGAAGTATCCGGTAACAAATTTCCACGTGCTCGAGCAATGCCTGCCATGTGACCCAGTCTATGGATGATCCCTGGGCTTAGCCCCCTCAGCTCCCCGACAGCAGCCTAGAGCAGCTGGCTGGGCACCGCCTCTCCCTCTGCGTGGAACAGACTGTTCATGACAACTGGTGTCAGAGACGCCTTGCAGAACCCACAGACGTGCCAGGGAAGAAAAGCAGCTGTGAGGAGGTGGAGACCAGACTCCCCAGAGTCAGGCCCATGGCAGAAGTGGGATGTCGAGACTGGACAGCCTTGTCGTAAACTCCATACATTCCTCAGGGGGTGATCTCACATGGAAGTAGGGTTTGCCACTGGAGTTGGTTAAGGTGAAGTTAGGTGGAGCTGGGGGCCTTGAACATGAAGGGATGTCTTCGTAAGAAAAGCAGAGGACAGAGACACACAGGGAAGATTGCATGAGGACACAGGCGGAGGCTGGAGTGGTACAGCCACAAGATGAGGGACTGTAGGACACCAGGAGCTAGGAGGCAAAGAGGATAATCCATTGAGCCCTTGGAGGGAATGTGGGACTAAAGCCTGCTGGATCCAATCCCGTGGGGATACATTCTTGTTTTAAAACTATTTATATTTATTTATTTGCAAACAGAGAGAGAAAGAGCACATGTGAAAGAGAATGAGCACACCAGGGCCTCTAGCCATTGCAAACAAACTCCAGACGCATGCTCCACTTTGCACATCGGCTTTATGTGGGTACTGAGGAGTCAAACCTGGTTTGTTAGATTTTGCAGGAAAGTGCCTTAAGTGCTGAGATCTCTCTCCAGCCCAGTGGGGGACACATTCTTATTGTTAAGGCTCCTCAATTATCTATAATCTATATCCATTAGAGCCACAGGAAGCTCACCCAAGGCATGTGACAGAAAACCAGGTGGTATGTGAGCTGTTTCTTGTCCCATTCCATCCTCCCTCTGTCTCCTCTTAAGAACTTGAGTGAGGGCTGGAGAGATGGCCTAGGGGTTAAGGCGCCTGCCTCCTAGGCCTAAGAATGCTGGTTCCAATCTCCAGGTCCCACGTTTAGCCAGATGCAAAGTGATGCAAGGGTGCAATGCCGCACTTGACCACAAGGGGGCGCACACATCTGGATTTCGTTTGCAGCAGCTGAGACACTGCTGGGGTGCCCATCTCTGTCTTCCTCTCCCTCTCTCTCTCTCTCTCACTCTCTGTCTCTCTGTGTGTCTCTCTCAATAAAATAATTAATAATAATAATAATAATAATAATAATAATAAAAAGAACTTGAGTGACATGTGGAATAGAGGACAGGCTGGTCTGTGACATTCTTTCAATGCCAGCTAAATGGAGCCACTTCCTTCTCCCATAGGGATCCTTGGTGACAGTCATGACTGAGTGTGTGGAGTTCTACCCACAGTTGTTAACTCTTCAAGTGGCCATAGGTGAATGTGAACATTCCACATTCTATCTATCACATTAAAATTTTATCAAGGGGGGCTGGAGAAATGGCTTAGTGGTTAAGGCGTTTGCCTGTGAAGCCAAAGGATCCCGGTTCAATTCTCCAGGACCCACGTAAGCCAGATGCACGAGGGGCACATGCACCTGGAGTTCATTTGCAGTGGCTAGAGGCCCTGACGTGCCCATTCTCTCTCTGTCTGCCTCTCTTCTATCTCTCTCTTTCTCTCTCTCTCTCTGCTTGCAAATAAATAAATAAAAATTTTAAAAGAAGTTTTATCGGGCTGGAGAGATGGCTTAGGGGTTAAGGCGCCTGCCTCCTAAGCCTAAGAACACTGGTTCCAATCTCCAGCGGTTCCAATCTCCAGGTCCCATGTTTAGCCAGATGCAAAGTGACGCAAGGGCGCAATGCTGCACTTGCCCACAAGGGGGCGCACACATCTGGATTTCATTCGCAGCAGCTGAGACACTGCTGGTGTGCCCATCTCTGTCTTCCTTTCCCTCTCTCTCTCTGTCTCTCCCTGTGTCTCTCTCCAAAAAAATAATTTAAAAAAATTTTTTAAAGTTTTAAAAAAGTTTTATCAGGGCCTTGGAAGATTGCTCAGTGGTTAAAGGAACTTGCTTGTAAAAGTCTGCTAGCCCTGGGTCCAATTCCCTAGCCACCCACATAAAGCCAGACAGGCATATAATTGTAGTGGCAAGACACCCTGGTGCATCCCACACACACACACACACACACACATGCTCATGCACATGCATATGTACATGTACATGTTCAAATAAACACATTTAAGTTGTTAATCAATACACAGAAGGTGCGTATACTCGGTTGACAAAGTTACTCTTTGAAACAATTGCATATCATTGAATATTGGTGCCATTTATTTGCAGTATATATACCATTATGTTACATACACTGTCACTTACTCATGCATTACTTATAAACACATTCCTATCTTAGAGAGATTAAAGCACCAGGCTTAGAATTAGTGGAATCTGGTGTTAACATCACCCCCACTTTGTGGATAAGAAGCATGAGGCCAAATCCACACATCTGTCCAAGAGGACGGCTGAGATGACACCTCTCAGAAGTGTGACTGGGCATAAGTGGGTCACTAACTGTCCTTGCTCTCTAGCTTGGAGTGTCTCAGACCATCCAAGTCAGTGATCATGCATTATTGGTCTCCCCACACACCCCCTTTCTTTACTATTAAAAGCCTTGCCAGGCATGGTGGCACATGCCTTTCATCCCAGCACCTTGGAGGCAGAGGTAGGAGGATCACTGTGAGTTCAAGGCCAGCCTGAGACTACCTCATGAATTCCAGGTAGCCTGGGCTAAAGGGAGACCCTAACTCAAAGAAAACAAAATCAAGGGGCTGGAGAGATGGCTTAGTGGTTAAGGCATTGCCTGCAAAACCAAAGGATCCTGAGTTTGAATCTCCAGGACTCACGTAAGCCAGATGCACAAGTGGGTGCCCGCACTTGGAATTCATTTGCCATGATTGGAGGCCCTGGCACACTCACTCTCTCTCTCTCTCTCTCTCTCTCATAAATAAATAAATAAATAAAATATACTTTTTAAAAAAACAAGGGCTGGAGAAATTGCTTAGTGGTTAAGGCAATTGCCTGCAAAGCCAAAGAGCCCAGGTTTGATTCCCCAGTACCCAAATAAGCCAGATGCACAAGGTGGCACATGCATCTGGGGTTTGTTCGCAGTGGCTGGATGCCCTGGAGCACCCATTCTCTCCCTCTCTCTCTCTCTCTCTTTAAAAAAAAAGCAGGGCTGAAGCCGGGCGTGGTGGCGCATGCCTTTAATCCCAGCACTTGGGAGGCAGAGGTAGGAGGATCACCATGAGTTCGAGGCCACCCTGAGACTACATAGTGAATTCCAGGTCAGCCTGAGCTAGAGTGAAACCCTACCTCAAAAAAAAAAAAAAAAAAAAAAAAAGCAGGGCTAGAGAGATAACTTAGCAGTTAAGGCATCTGGAGTTTGTTTGCAGTGGCTAGAGGCCCTGGTGCACCCATTCTCTCTCTCAAAAAATAATTAAATTTAAAAAAACGAATGAAAAAGCTGCAGAGATCATCTGCTGAAAACTACATTTCCCAACTTCCTTTGCAGCTACATGGATTTCTGGGCCTAGTCCTCACAAGGAAGAGGGTTCACTATTCACTCCCCCTTCCCTCTGTCTGGAAGGAATGTAGACATGCTGGCAGAAGTCAGAGCAGCCAGCTCAGATCTTACGATGGAAACCACACATTGGGGTTGGCAGACCAACAAGATCTTTTAGGCAGAATCGCTTCATCTTTGGTTATTTCATAAGAAAGAAATAAACTGCTATCATGTTTAAGCTGCTGTTGCTTAGGCCTTTGTTCCAGCAGCAAATATAATCCCGATGAATACTCGCCATTATGTCTCCATACTGCCTTGGGGACTATCCCTGTCCTCTGAGGCAGATTAAATGAAGACATGGATTAAGTCCCTAATGCAAGGCTGAGCCTAGAGCCAACCATTACGAAATGTCAGCTTCCCACTTCAGCTGCTTAGGAACCCTGTCTTGCTCCAGCTCTCTCCACACCCTACCTGACTATGGCAGGAAAAACAATGGAGCTTGCTTTTCTGCCTTCCCTCCCTCATCACCTATGCCCCAACAAAAGAATGTCCCCTTCACAGGCAGAGAGAGCCATTCACGGTGTGCCTTCACGCCCCACAATGAGCCTCAGTGTCCTTATCCTACACTAACAAATGTCCCCACTTCCCTCAGAAGAACCAGCCAGCCAGCTCCCTGTGTGTCTGGTAAGGTGGTTCTCCCCCATCCTTTATCAGGACACAGAACAACTTGTAACCCATACTTGGCAGCCAGTGAGAGTTCTAGATCCTTTTGGCCAGAGATCTTCTAGGTGAGAGAGCTTGTGGGTCACACTTTTAGTCGTCATGGCAAAATACCTGATAGAAGAACAATGTAAGGAAAGAAAATTTATTTTGGCACATGGTTTCAGAGTTTCCAGTCCAGGGCGGGCAGGGAAAGGCAGGGAAAGAGAGACGCCTATACTCATAGGCTTTCTCTCCAGGCCTTCAGCCAATAGGATAGGTGGGGAGGCTTTCTCCCTTAGTCTACTCTAAACTCACCTTCACACACACTGTATTATAAATAGGCTGTATTGGATGAGAGTGTACAGAATGGGGTTGGACAGCCGGGCGTGGTGGCGCACGCCTTTAATCCCAGCACTCGGGAGGCAGAGGTAGGAGGATCGCCAAGAGTTCAAGGCCACCCTGAGACTACATAGTTAATTCCAGGTCAGCCTGAATCAGTGTGAGACCCTACCTCGCAAAAAAAAAAAAAAAAAAAAATGGGGTTGGGCAGTGCATCAACAGCTGTCTGCACACAGGAGAGTTTGCAACCTGGTGGCTGCTCTGTCCATGACATTGGATGCTTTAGCAGCCCCAGTCTGGCACTGAAGACCCCAAGGCTTCCTAGAGAGTCCCTGGTTTTCAGTCCACATTGGAAGGCTGATGAAGCTGGTTCCAATGTCCCAGGAGGAAGGCAGCAACAGGGTAGAAGCATGGCCAGCCAGGCTAAAGGCCCTGTGCTCTCTTGAAGCCTTTTTATAGATATAGATTAGATATAGATATAGATTAGATATAGATATAGATATAGATATAGATATAGATATAGATATAGATATAGATATCACTGGAAGGGTTACCCACTCTGGACTTCCTCCTTCAGTTCATCCTTCCTGGAAACACACACAGACCCACCCAAGAGGCATGTCTCTTCCTTGATTGCTAATCTGATCAAGTTGACACCAGAGCTTCACCAGCACACACAGCCAGAGGTATGTTTTACTAACCTCAGCCCTTCTCAATCCAATCAAGCCGATAGTCAAGGGTAACCATCACAGACCAGATGGAAATTTTACTAAGAACTGATGTGTAGCTATGGGGAGAGTGAACATCAGCCTAAACTATGATTTTAAAATATTTTTATTCATTTATTTGCAAGCAGAGAGAGAGAGAGGGAGAAGAAAAACAGAGACCACCCAGGGCCCCCAGTCGCAGCAAACAAACTCCAGGCACATTTGTGCATCTGGATTTATGTGGGTACTGGGAAACTGAACCCAGGTCGTTAGGCTTTGCAGGCAAGTGCCTTAGCTGATGAGCCATCTCTCCAGCCTTCAGCTATGATTTTGAACTGCAGGGACTATGAAAGCTATCAACTTTGCTGGAGGAACATAACATTCCCCTAAAGCTCGGTGACAAAGTCAAACCCTGGCCTCACCTGGTGTGAAGTATGGCATGGGTGACCCTCTTGAACTGCATTTTGGGGTGGCAGCTGGAAGACACAGTTCTTGAGGCTGGGGCTTTTTTGAAGGCTGGGTCCACATTTTTTGAATGCTATGGTTGGGTCACAGCACCTGGCTGCATATGCATCTTCTGTATTTTCTCAGCCAGTGAGTAGCGTGGGTAACATGGGCTTCCCTTGGGCATGCCTGCCAGTTCTGAGGGCTTCATGTCCCCAGAGAAAGAGAACCAGACAGAAGCTATTCTGTTGTTAAGACTCAGCCTCGGAAGTGTCGTGTCTCTCTCCCTCCCTCTCTCTCTCTCTTTTTGGTTTCTGAGGCAGGGTCTCGCTCTAGCTCAGGCTGACCTGGAACTCACTATGTAGTCTCAGGGTGGTCTTGGTGACCCTCATGGTGATCCTCTTACCTCTGCCTCCCGAGTGCTGGGATTAAAGGTGTGCGCCACTACTCCCGGCTCATGTCACTTCTATTTTTCTGTCAGTTGAGGTGGTTACAAAGCCAAGGTCAAGAGGAAAGGCCACAAACTACCTCCTGAAGGAAGTTTGTTCATATTGCACTTCAGAAGGGCACACGGTTGGACATACCAGTATGGCCAAATCTAGAATCTATAACTTGCTATGGAAGCCTAGAGCCACCACCTTACCTCCTCAGCAAAATGACTCCAACACAGGGAGGAAAGCCAAGCAAAGGGGAGGAAAGATGTACTTTGAGCCTCTGGATCTAGAGGGATCGGAAGTCACTCACCTGTAGATTGCTTTTCCATTTAATGTGCCAGAAACAGGGCACCAGGGATATAGCTCAATGGTAGAGTTTGTTTTTAACGTGCATGAGTCCCTAAGTTTGATCCCTGGCACCACAGATAAATATTTGCTTTGTAGTCCTGTTTGAATTTCTGCCTTTGGCAGCCAAGACAGTCAGTCCCTGGCAACAGACATACCCTGAGCTCTCCAAGGTGCTCAGCTGAACCAGGACTGGGTGCTCTGTCACTCTAGCTGCTAGCACTGGCTGGCGCTGTGAACTTAGTCTGTTTGGGTTGGGTTTTGAGGGTCTTCCTATGTAGCCCAGGCTGGTCTCAAACTTGTCAGTTACCTGCCCCAGCCTCCTGATTCCAGGTGTGTGCCACCCTGCCCGATCTAGTTGATGCTTTGTACAGGGCAGTATCCTCTACCCTTGGCTGGCAAACACCTGGACTGGCATCTCTGTTTTCTCCTGTGGAAGCCGAGCTTGTGGGCAGTCAAGTTTTTTTTTTTTTTTTTGGTTTTGCAAGGCAGGGTCTCACTCTGGTCCAGGCTGACCTGGAATTAACTATGTAGTCTCAGGGTGGCCTCGAACTCTCGGCGATCCACCTACCTCTGCCTCCCGAGTACTGGGATTAAAGGCATGCGCCACCACGCCCGGCGGCAGTCAAGTTTTAAGTAACTGCCATGTTCATGTTCTGATCCCGCCACGGGGGCACCACAGCCTCCAGACAGCACTGTGAGCTGGCCTGGTCCAGGCGTGGGCAGCACTGGACTGGAACATTCCTCCAGCCTGGAATCTTGGAGGAGCAGAAGAGCCTCACGGCTGTGCTTGACCACAGCCCCTCAAAGGGGGCCTCATCACTGTGTTACAAGGAGGAAACGGAGCCGGACAAAAATGCCACAGCTTGCCCAAAATCCCCAACCAGGAAGCGGTGAAGCTGATGTGAGGCCTTCTCACAGGTAAGTCCTGGATCTCTTCAGGCCAAGCCCCAGAGCCTGAAGGAGAAATGGTGAAAGGAGACAATGCGTGACAGTAAGGAAGGGGGGTGGGCTACTGAGTGTGGGGTAGCCAGAGAAAAGAGGGCAAGGACTTGACATCTGCTAAGGCCAGCCCCACCAGCTGAGCTGGGCTTCGCTGCTGGTGAATGGCTGCAGACCATTTCCTCTGCCAGCCTCTTGGCTGGATAGGCACAAATGAGTCATACTTCCCACTCTTGCCTGACCCCCTCCCTCTGCCTGGCCTTCAGTCCTGTGATCCAAAGAAACAATGTGTGGCTGAGGGATCAGGTTTGGAGGGAGGAAGGGAGGAAGGAAGCTCTATTAGGGTGCTCTAGGGAACCTGGTCCATTTGTAGAAAGGACCCTGGTGGCCTTGGCCTTGGCAGAGTCCTGCAGCCCCAGAAGTGTGAGCTCTTTGTCAAATGGAACAAGTTGGTCCTGGGAGAATTCACCTCCAACCAGAGGCTGCTTTTGGTCCCCATCCCACCCTCCCCTCCCCATCTTCCCAGAGCTGCCCCTACAACCTTTCTTGTGACTTGTGATCTTTCCATTGTGTGCAGACACCATCCCAGCCCCCATGTGGTAGTCTGTTTGTGTTGCTGCAGCCCCAAAGTTCTAGCTAGATGGTGAATAAAGCCCTGTTCCTCACGGGCCCAAGTCACTGCAGAGGTTCCAAAGGGCCTGTATGGAAAGTGCTCTGCCTCCTGTCCTAGTGGCCTGGTGGGGAACCTCTCCACACCAGAGCAGGCAGGAGGAAAGGGAAGACCCAGCATGGGAGGGTAGCACCAGAGCACCCCGCACAGTCTGCAGGAGGGTGTTCCATAGTGAGGTGGGGCCATCTGTGACAAAGCGGCTGGGACGCCAGGCAGGATATGATTAATGTCGCAGTGGGTGTGACAGCCAGCCTGCCTGCCAGCCCACAGCCCCATTGTTCCAGAAACACAGCAGCCCCTCTTGGTTGCCCCCATCCTGCTGCAGCCAGCCCATCCCCTGCATGTTGGATCCCCTCCACTCCCTTCCTAGTGCTGATGCCAGCCCCCTAAAAATAGCACCCTGCTCAAAACGTAGGCCTGCAGCAGAACTCCAGGAAAGGTGGCAGCCTCCCCTTATGCCTCCATGAGCTGTCTGTCCTGCAACTGAGCAGAGGGTTCACTGAGCAGGGCTGGGCACTGATCGCTGCTTTTGCCCACCCAGGAGCCACCCGCTTCCTTCTTCGCCACCCTTCATGGTCCTTTGGGTTCAGCCTCCAAGGAGGTGGGAGATGGAAAGCCTGGTGCCCACACCTCTCCACCAGCCTCCGTCCCACTGGGTCCTGTTACCCTCTGGACATATATTTTCTTGTGTGGCATGGGAGAGTGCTCAAAACTAGAGGTGGGTTGAGATGAGCGTGGCCAAGCAATGAGGAATCCCGTGTGGCATTTGGGAGCCATCGACTAGGATGTCGTGTCCTTGTGTCTTGGATGTTGTCATAGGTTATTATGTCGCTGAGTGCCCCCACTCCCACCCATCATGACCAAAACAGAGATGATTAGCTGGTACATTTCTTCTGATATCGATTCTAAAACATACCCGGGAGCTAGGGGTGGTAGAAGCATCACAAGTTTGAGGTTAGTTTGAGCTACAGTGTAAGACCCTCTCTCAAAACAACCCAAAAAAGCTATACTGTAGGGAGGCACCATTCATCCCAGTATTTGAGAAGCTAAGGCAGGACGACCAGGAGTTCAATGTCAGCCTGTCACAATACATAGTACCACCCTATCTTGAACCAAAACCAAACTCATAAACACAAAATATCCTTATTTCAGAAGTGTCGAAGTGTGAAAATATACTATATTTACTATAGTACTAAGACGAGTTGGAAAAAAATGTTCTAGATATATTTTTAAGTGTTTTTTTTTTTAAGTGGGCTAAGCCAGGCGTGGTGGCGCACGCCTTTAATCCCAGCACTTGGGAGGCAGAGGTAGGAGGATCACCATGAGTTCAAGGCCACCCTGAGACTACATGGTGAATTCCAGGTCAGCCTGGGTTAGAGTGAGACCCTACCTCGAAAAACCAAAAAGAAAAAAAAAAGTGCGCTAAGCCAGGCATGATGGTGCATGGCTTTAATCCAGCACTTAGGAGGCAGAGATAAGAGGATCACTGTGAATTCAAGGCCATCCTGAGGCTACATAGTGAAATCCCAAGTCAGCCTGGACTAGAACAAGACCCTACCTCAAAAAAAAAAAAATATATATATATATATATATATATATTAATTAAATTAAAAAGTGGGCTAAGGGCTGGAGAGATAACTAAGCAGTTAACTTGCCTGTGAAGCCTAATTAAACAGGTTCAATTCCCAAGAACCCACATAAGCCAGATGTACATGGTGACACATGTATCCAGAGTCCATCTAGAGTGGCTGGAGGCCCTAGCATGACCTCTCTCTCTCTCTCTCTCTCTCTCTCTCTCTCTAATAAATAAATTAAAAATAAAAACAATTTTTAAACGGGCTAAGAAACATTAAGCTGGGGACATTAAAATAGAAGAGACTAGCTGGAAACAAGAGGGGATTCACTGAAGGGAGACTGGGGAAAGGGAAATGGAAGGGTGGAGGGAAAGGAGACTATGAACATGGTATTTGTCTATATGTATGGAAGTGGTCAATAAAAAAAGTAAAAAGAGGGGCTGGGGAAATGGCTTAGTGGTTAAGGCATTTGCCTGCGAAGCCTAAGGACCCAGTTCAATTCCCCAGTACCCATATAAGCCAGATGCACAAGGGGGCACATGCATCTGGAGTTCGTTTGCAGTGGCTGGAGGCCCTGGTGTGCCCATTCTCTCTCTCTGCCTCTTCCCTTCTCTCTCTCTTTCTCTCAAATAAATAAAGAAATAAAATATTTAAAAATAAATCAATTAAGCAGGGTGTGGTGTTGCACGCCTTTAATCCCAGCACTTGGGAGGCCGAGGTAGGAGGATCACCATGAGCTCGAGGCCACCCTGAGACTACATAGTGAATTCCAGGTCAGCCTGAACTAGAGTGAGACCCTACCTTGAAAAAAAAAATTAAAAAGAGAGACAGGGTCTTGACATGTAGTCTCAATCCTCCTGCCTCAGCCTTCAGAGTCCTGGGATGACCAATATGACCACTGTGCCCAGTTTTCTCCAGGTCCTCTGAGTGCTTTTGGTTCTCTGCATTTTTCTGTTATCGAGTTTATGAGACCAGCCTTTCTGGCTATATAAGGATTATCCTGTGTGAGTCTCCTAATAGCCCATCAGAGTAGGAGTGCTGATCACTGCTACTTCACAAGTTAGAACTGAGGCTAGGTGAGAGCGAGCCATTTTACCAAGGCCACACAGCTATCTGTGATGGAGCTGGATTCAAACCCTAGGCATTCTGACTCTAGAATAGAGGGTATAACGATTTCATAATTGGCACATGCACAAGAGGCTATTGCTTTAAGAACATAGAAGTCAACTCAGAGTGCAACAGGCATATAAAGTCTGGAGAAATAGCTCAGTTGGTAAAGTGCTTGCCCTGAAAGCACCAGGACCTGAATTCAATCCCCAGATGTTATTAAAAAAATTTTGAATATAGTGGCATATGCCTGTGCTCTCAGCCCTGGAGAAGTTGAGACAGGCAAATCCATGAAGCTCATTAGCCAGCCAAGTCTAGCCTATTTGGTGAGCTCCTGACCAATGAGAAAAACTTGTTTCAAAAAGGAGGGGTGGCTGGGCGTGGTGGCGCATGCCTTTAATCCCAGCATTGGGGAGGCAGAGGTAGGAGGATTGCCTTGAGTTTTGAGTTTGAGGCCACCCTGAGACTACATAGTGAGTTCCAGGTCAGCCTGGGCCAGAGTGAGACCCTACCTTGAAAAACCAAAAAAAAAAAAAAAAAAAAAGGAGGGGTGCTGGAGAGATTGCTTAGTGGTTAAGACACTTGCCTGTGAAGCCTAAGGACCCAAGCTTGATTCCCCAGAACCCACATAAGCCAGATGCACAAGGAGGCGCATGCATCAAGAGTTAGTTTGCAATGGCTAGAACCCTGGCATGCCCATTCTCTCTATCTCTCTCTCTCTCTTTCTGTGTGCATGTGTCTTTCTCAAATAAATAAAATATATTTAAAAATGGAAGAGGGACTATTTGTAAAGAAGTAGGGGTTCAGTGGAGTGGGGAAAGGGAAGGGATGACAAGAGTGGTGGAAGAGAATTATGATCAGGATACACATTGTGTGTATGTATGGCACTTGTCAATAGAAAATTGTTTTTTTTATTTTTTAAAATATATCTTATTTATTTATTTGTTTGAGAGAGAGAGAGAGAGAGAGAGAGAGAGAGAGAGGGAAAGAATGGGTGTACAAGGGCCACCATCCACTCCAGATGCATGCACCCCCTTGTGCATCTGGCTTATGTGGGTCCTGGAGAACCAGGATCCTTAGTCTTTGCAGGCAAATGCCTTAACCACTAAGCCAAAGGACCCAGGTTCGATTCCCCAGGACCCATGTAAGCCAGATGCACAAGGGGGCACAAGCGTCTGGAGTTTGTTTGCAGTGGCTGGAGGACCTAACATGCCCATTCTCTCTCTCTCTCTCTCTCTCTCTCTCTCTCTCTCTTTCTCTCTCTCAAATAAATGAATAAGCATAAAATTTAAAAAAATAGGACAGAATCTAAGTGGAGGCAAACACACACATGTGCATGCATGCACACACACACAAGAAAAGAAAAGAGAAGACGAGAAGAGAAGAGAAGAGAAAAGAAAAGAAAAGAGAAAAGAAAAGAAAAGAAAAGAAAAGAAAAGAAAAGAAAAGAAAAGAAAAAAGCATTTAGGAAAGGCCCTCTTTACCAGCAGGGATGTGCTGTGATATGGCACACACCAAGTGGTCCCAAAGAACCAACATGCTCTGTGACATAAAACAGTCTCTGACCTGTGAGGACCAGGGTCGGCACCACGCAGCCATCCCAGACATCCAGGCACCAAAGCTGAGCAGGACGAAGAAGGTGCGCGTGCCCACAGCACACACGCGGGCTGGGGCAAGGCTCGAGCTGTTTTTGCTGAAAGCAGGCTTCAGAGTCGCAGGGACAGCTGGGAGCCCTCCAAGTGCAGGCAGCGTATGCTCACTTCCTGGAACTCAGCTGAGCTGCTTTCTCTAGGACACCCCAGACACAGTCCAAATAAACAAAGAGGCTGCTGGGAAATGGTGGCTAGGAGGTGGGGAGGCTGGCCCAGCCCTGGGGAGGAGGAAGTCATGGAGCGTGGGACCCTGTGTCTGAGCATCCGCACAGCTTATGTGGTGGCAGGCATGGCCCCTTCACACAGACCAGGCTTAGGGAGGGCGGGCACTGGGGTCCTGGCTCAAACCCAACCTGAACTCGGAAGTTCATTTCTACTCTTCCAACCCTCCAGGGCCTTTGGCATCTTGGGGTAAGGTACAGATACTTGACCTTAAAACAAAAAGTGGAGCTGGAGAGACAGCTTAGTGATTGCCTGTGAAGCATAAAGACCCAGGTTCAATTCTTCAGTACCCACGTAAGCCAGATACACAAGGGGGCACATGCGTCTAGAGTTCGTTTGCAGTAACTGGAGGCCCTGGCATGCCCATTTTTTTCTCTCTTTTTCTCTCTCTCTCTCTCTCTCTCTCTCTCTCTCTTTCTCCTTTCTCTCTCTCACTCGCTTTCTCTCTCTCTTGCTCATTCTCAAATAAATTAATTAATTAATATTTTTAAAAACTGATCCAAAGCCTTTATGTGTTGCCAATGTGTATAAATTCACAGGGACCCTCCTCCAGAAACCCAATTAGCCCCTCACACAACCGCTCCTCCTTCCCCAAATCTGCAGTTAGCCACACTTTGAAGGGGCGGGGGGGACTTGCTCAACTCCTCCAAATCCCACCTCGAATGGGAGATTGGCTCACACCTACACTGAGGGAGGAGCTAGGATTTCCCCCCATGTCTGGCTACTTGAAGCTCAAGGGATGGGGGGGAAGTCATCTCTCCATTCTAATCCATCTGTAAAACATGAAACCAACACTTCCGCCACACACCAGACCCTTCCTACTCACAAGGACAGTCCAAAGCCTCTTGATCCCAGCCAGCCACTATCTGTTCTACTCCAGCACAAAAGACCTACCATGTACAGATGTTCCTAGCACGTGTCTTCTGCTTTGTGGTGGTGCAAAAGTAACATCCATTCTATGGAAACTACTTGAAATTTTAAATTTGATCTTTTCCCAGGCTAGGACTAGGCCATAGACTTCTCCGTGGGGATGCTGAGCTGGGGTGGCAATCCACAGCCCCATGGGCCACACCAGCATGAGTGAGAAACACCAACACTCCCAGTGTGTTATGTTGCTCAATTATTAGTGGATAAGGAGGACTGGGGTATTAACTTAGGGCATTTCCAACTTAAGGCGGGTTTGTCAAGGCTTGACATTTGTTTGTCTAGTAGCACCTGTTATCATTGTTGAATTTAGACTTTCTTTTTTTTAATTTTTTTTTTTTGAGGTAGGGTCTCACTTTAGCTCAGGCTGACCTGGAATTCACTATGTAGTCTCAGGGTGGACTCGAACTCACAGTAATCCTCCTACCTCTGCCTCCCAAGTGCTGGGATTAAAGGTGTGTACCACCATGACCAGCTAAATATTTTATTTTTATTTATTTATTAGAGAGAGAGAGAGAGAATGGGCACATCAGCACACCAGGGCCTCTAGCCACTGCAAACAAACTCCAGACACATGCACCACCTTGTGCCTCAGGCTTACATGGGTTCTGGGGAGTCAAACCTGGGTCCTTAGGCTTCGAAGGCAAATGCTTTAACCATGGAGCCATCTCTCCAGGCTCAAATTTAGACTTTTGTAACAGTTACTAGACATGAATTCTTTCTTTCTTTTTGCTTTGTAATTTTGTTTTGAGTCAGGGTCTCACTATATTGCCCAAGCTAGCCTTGAACTTGTGATCCACCTGCATCTGCCTGTCACATACTGGGATGTCAGGCATACATTGCCACATCTGGCTTAGACACAAACATTTTTGCACATCAGTCTTCAATGATTTTTTTTTCTTAGATACTGGGGATTAAATGTGGGGCTGTGTATATGCTAGGCAATTGCTCTATTACTGAGACTATAGTCCCAGGTTTTTTGGGTGGGGGAAGAGAGAAGTGGTTAAGACAGGGTCTCATATAGCCCAGAATAGTACAAACTCCTAATTACTGGAATTACAGAATTACAGACACACACCATGGCACAGCACCTGGCTCTCCTGAGTTTTTGTTGTTGTTGTTGTGTTTTGGTTTGGTTTTTTTTTTATTATTATTTGTTTTGTTTTTCAAGGTAGGGTCTCCCTCTAGCCCAGCTGACCTGGAATTCACTTTGTAGTCTCAGGGTGGCCACAAACTCAAGGTGATCCTCCTACCTCTGTCTCCCGAGTGCTGGGGTTAAAGACATGCGCCACCATGTCCCACTTTCTCCTGAGTTTTTCCATCATGGAATGCATCCCACAAAAGTTTTCAGCATCTGCTCACAGCGTACATGTGTTCTAAAACATAAGGAACATGCACGTGCCTGGCTGTATCATCATTAAGCCCCTATCAAAATGGAAAATTTTCAATGTTGAGTCAAAGATTAAACAAACAACATTCTTTTCAGTGTTTGGCTGCTTGTACTGGTCTCTGTCATTGCTGACTGATATCTCCAAGAAGAACAAGCTCTGGGAGTGAGGAGCACTGGACTTTCAAATCTGCATCCAAATAGAGTCACTGACCATTGATCCATGGAGAAAGTTTGGCCCACTTTGCTAGGCTGCATGGGGGAGCAACTCTATTCTCACCTTGGGGAGTGTTTGATAGAGAATTTTGGGGAAAAGATTGCTTTTTAAAGGGGGAGGTTGGAGAGATGGCTTAGCAGTTAAGGTGCTTATCTGTGAAACCTAAGGATCCAGGTTTGATACCCAAGAATACACATGAGCCAGATGCACATAGTGGTGCATGCGTCTGAAGTTGGTTTGCAGTGGCCAGAGGCTTTGGTGAGCCCATTCTCTCTCATAAATAAATAAAATATAAAAAAGAGGGGGGCTGGATAGATTGCTCAATGGTTAAGACACTTGCCTGCAAAGCCTAAGTACCCAGGTTCAATCCCCCAGGACCCACATAAAGCCAGATGTACAAGGTGGCACATGCATCTGGAGTTTACTTGCAAGTGGCTAGAGTCCCTGGCATGCCCATTCTCTCTATATACATCTGTCTCTTTTCCTCTCTCTCTCTCAAATAAATAAATAAAATATTTAAAAATATTTTCAAAGGGGATGGAGAGATGGCTCAGCAGTTAGAGTGCTTGCCTGAAAAGCCTAAGAACCTGGGTTTGATTCTGTAGTACCTACATAAAGCCAGATGCACAAGGTGGTACATGCATCTGGAGTTCATTTACAGTGGCTGGAGGCCTTGGCACATTCATTCTGTCTATCTTCCTCTTTCTCTCTCACTCTCTCAAATAAATAGAATATTTTTTTAAGTTTTATTTATTCAAGAGAATCAGAGAGAGAAAATGGGCGTGCCAGGGCCTCCAGCCACTGCAAACAAACTCCAGACGCATGTGCCACCTTGTGCGTCTGGCTTACGTGGGTCCTGGGGAATCAAACCAAAGTCCTTTGGCTTTGCAGGCAAATGCCTTAACCACTAAGCCATCTCTCCAGCCCATAAATAGAATATTTTTTAAAAGATGACTGTTCTAGCCGGGCGTAGTGGCACATGCCTTTAATCCCAGCACTCGGGAGGCAGAGGTAGGAGGATCGCTGTGAGTTCAAGGCCACCCTGAGACTACATAGTTAATTCCAGGTCAGCCTGGGCCAGAGTAAGACCCTACCTCAAAAAACCAAAAAAAAAAAAAAAGATGACTGTTCTGCCATCTTCTTGTTCTTTGCTGTGCTTGTTTTATCTGGTTTTTCTCCACCCCACTCTTCATTTCCTTTTTTTTTTCTTTTCTTTTCTTTTCTTTTTTTTTTTTTTTTTTTTTTTTTTTTTTTTTTGAGGTAGGGTCTCACTCTAGCCCAGACTGACCTGGAATTCACTCTGTAGACTCAGGGTGGCCTTGAACCCATGGCAATCTTCCCACCTCTGCCTCCCAAGCACTGGGATTAAAGGCATGCACCACCAAGCCCAGCTTTCAGTTCCTTTTCATTTATTTGAAAAAAAAATGCATGTGTATGTGGTATGCATGTATATATACATCTGTGTTCATATGTGTGTGGAGGCCAGAGTTCATGGTTGAGTGTCCTTCTTTAGTCTTCTCTCACCTTATTTTTTGAACTATTGATTGACAACTTCCATAAATATAGACAATATACCATGATCATAATCCCCTCTCACCACTCTCTTTCCTTCCTCCCAAGCTATCCTCCACAGAATTCTTTCTTCTTTCCAACTAGACTCTCTTCTTCTATTTTGATGTCATCATTTTTAAAAATTTATTTATTTATTTATTTGCAAGTAGAGAGAGGAACAGAGAGAAGAGAGACAGAGAGAGATCGGGTTGCCAGGACCTCTATCCACTGCAAACGAGCTCTAGATGCATGTACCACTTTGTGCATCTGGATCTACGTGAATACAGAAAGAAAGAAAGAAAGAAAGAAAGAAAGAAAGAAAGAAAGAAAGAAAGAAAGAAAGAAAGAAAGAGGAAGGAAGGAAGGAAGGAAGGAAGGAAGGAAGGAAGGAAGGAAGGAAGGAAGGAAGGAGAGAGAGAGGGAGAAAGAAAGAAAGAAAGAAAGAAAGAAAGAAAGAAAGAAAGAAAGAAAGAAAGGAAGGAAGGAAGGAAGGAAGGAAGGAAGGAAGGGGGAGGGAGGGGGAAAGGCAGAGACAGAGAGAGAAAATGGGCATGCTAGGTCCTCCAGCCACAGCAAAAAAACTCCACACACATGTGCTTCCTTGTGCAGCTGGCTTACATGGGTGCTTGGGAATCGAACTTGTGCCCTTTGACTTTGCAGGCAAGCACCTTAACTGCTAAGCAATCTCTCCAGCCCCATTACCTTATTTTTTGAGGCAGGGTCTCTCATTGGCCAGGAGTTTATCAATTAGGCCAGACTAGCTAGCCAGCCAGTGAGCCCCAAGGGCTCTTCTATCTCTGCCTCCTCAGCGCTGGGATTACAGGCATCTCCCACCGTGCCTGATGTTTTACATGGGTTTGGGGGATTGAATTTAGGTTCTCATGCTTACGCAACAATCATCTTACTGACTTAACCATTTCTCCAGCCCTGGAAGCCGTGTTTTCAAAGCCTGGCCTATGGTAGCTCTTGAACCTTATTCATGAGAGAGAACTGTTAATGAACCAGACAGGATGGAGTGTTGTCCAACAATGTCCTCAAGACCATGGCTTGAGGGAACATGCTGATGACAAAGACAGTATGAGTGAGGAGGAGGAACCACCTGGGTCGGTGCCAGCTCAGAGAGCAAGAAGTGGCAGGAGTCCCTGGACAGACAGCTTCCCCAGTACCCAGAGGCAACTTTCCCTGAGTTGTGAGCGGCTGGTGGAGACTCAGTGACTTCCTTCCCCCAGCTTGAAGCCACACTCAAGGAGGGATTTACAGGGAGAAAGAAATCCCCTGACAGGTTGGGGAACTGTCACCAAAATTCCCAGGATTCACCAGGAATTTGAATCCAGGCAATCAAGCTGGCATGGGCTGGATGATTCTTGGAGCTGGGAGCATCTCTACCCATGATAAAGAGGGACTGTGACTCTGTACACTGACCAATGGCCACCCTGACAGAGGTGGCCACTACAGTGACTGCAATCACGGAAGGACGATACTGGCCCTGCCACAGTGGAGGACCATCCTAGGCAAAGCAACAGGGCAGTTAAGGGATGAGATTTGGGGCCAGGAAGATCTGGGTTGGAAAACTGTCACTTATTCATGCCCTTGTGCAAGTTTTCCATCACCTGTCTGAGCCAGCGTCCTTGCTCACAGGCAGAATCCTGGCTTTGTCTTGACACCCGTATCCTAATTGGTCAAGCATGCCATGATAGTGCCTCTCTTGTTTGTGGTTATTTCAGTTTTTTATATTTTATTTTTATTTATTTATTTGAGAGAGCAAAAGAGGCAGAGACAGAGAGAGAATGGATGTGCCAGGGCCTCTAGCCATTGCAAACAAATTCCAGATGCATGCACTACCTTGTGCATCTGGCTTATGTGGGTACTGGAGAATCGAACTGAGGTCCTTGGCTTTGCAGGCAAGCGCCTTGACCACTAAGCCATCTCTTCAGCCCATTGTTTGTGGTTATTTTAAACAAAAAATAAATAATATAGCCAGTGAGAGATGAGGGAGATATGAAGGGCTTCAGGGAAGTTTGTCTTGCCCTTACTATCAATTCACATGGGACTGGAGAGATGGCTCAGTGGGTAAAGTGTTTGTCATGCAAGTATAAGGACCTGAGTTCAGATCCCCAGAACCCATATAAAATTCTGGGTGTGTGGCTGTAATCCCCGAACTGGGGAGGCAGAGACTAGAAAATTCCCTGGGATTCACTGGCCAGTTCATCTAGCCAATTGCTGAGTTCTAGGTTCAGCAAGAGACTCTATTTCAAAGGATAAGATAGAGAGCGATTGATAAGACCTTGACATTAATGTGTGGCCACACACACACACACACACATTCCCACACACAAACACATATGTGTACACACCACACAAATACATGTGCAAAAAATTTCAATAAATAAAGATTGCTCTTTTCTTACTGCTAAATATTGGGTGTGATGTCTGTGAGTGCAGCATCCACTTGAGAGGATGAGAGGAGCCAGCCTGAGGTCAAAGCTAACACACTGTGGAGGGCGGAATGTATACACAGGAAGAGCTTAGATCCTTGATGGTGTCCTTGAGTCAGGAATTAACCAACTCTGGAGACCTCTCACCTCAGGAGTTCTTGGCAATAAACTTCCTTGTCTTCTTCTTCTTCTTTTTTTTTTTTTTTTTTTTTTAGGTAGGATTTTGCTCTAGCCCAAGCTGACCTGGAATTCACTATGTAGTCTCAGGGTGGCCTCCAACTCACAGAGATCCTCCTACCTCTGCCTCCTGAATGCTGGGACTAAAAGCATGGGCCATCACGCCTGGCCCGAGTGCTTTGATTATAAATGTGAGCCACCATGCCCAGTGCACAGTAGGCTGTACTGTGCTATGAGGGGACCAGGTGGGAAAGTCTTGGTTTCATGAGTGCATGCATTTTTTTGCTCCCCAGCTGCAAGCTAACTCCCTAAATGGGACTCTGCCAGTGCATTGTGCTCTGCTCCTGACTTGCTTAGACTCAGAAGATAGAAGACCTTAGTGCTGGTTAGAGATCAATATAGAACACGGAGTTCTCACACTCCTGCAAGGAACTGGAGGCCTGCTTCGCCAGGCTGTACTCTCCACATCCTCCTGGTGTCTTTCAGATGTCCTAGACATGCTGGGTTTGGTGGGGATGCCTCTGCCCCACAAGGCTCTCATGCACCTCTTGGAATCAGCAGGCAAGTGGGACAGGCTGCCCAGCATGATGGACAGAAGCCCAGCCACGTGGCCTGACTGGTATTATCTGTTTGTTTCTACATAAAATATGCAATGTGATGCCTGGAGTTATGGCAGCCACATTGCTACTATAAGAAAAAGTAAGGCCAGGCATGGTGGCACATGCCTTTAATCCCAGCACTCAGCAGGCAGAAGTAGGTGGATCACTGTGAGTTCAAGGCCACCTTGAGACTATATAGTGAATTCCAGGTTAGCCTGGGCTAGAGAGCGAGACCCTACCATGAAAAATAAATAAATAAATAAAAAAGAAAGAAAGCAAGAGAGAAAAAGTTGGGCTGGAGAGATGGCTCAGCAGTTAAGGCACTTACCTGCAGAGCCTAACAACCTGTGTTCCATTCCTACATCTGGAATTCTTTTGCAGAAGCTGGAGGCTCTGGAGCACCCATTCTCTCTCTATCTCTCTTCTCTCTCCCTCTCTCTCTCTCTTTGCTTGCAAATAAATAAATAAACACACACACACATACACACACACACATATTTGAGGAATGTTGTTTTGTTTTGCTTTTGAGGACCTCACTCTAGCCCAAGCTGTCCAGAATTCACTATGTAATCTCAGGTTGGCCTCAAACTCACAGCAATTCTCCTACCTCTGCCTCCCAAGTACTGGGATTAAATTCATATGCCACCACACCTGGCTAAATAAAAACATTTGGGGGGGGTGGGTTCAAGGTAGGGTTTCACTCTAGTCCAGGCTGACCTGGAATTCACTATGTAGTCTCAGGGCCTTGAACTCATGGTGATCCTCCTACCTCTGCCTCCTGAGGGCTGGGATTAAAGACGTGCACCACCATGCCCAGCTCAATAAAAACATATTTAACGAAAGAAAAAGTCCAGAGACTCATGAAAGCTGTCTGTGACATAATGGAGCATCATTGCTGGAGCACACCAGTTACCCAAGTCTGTATTTCTCAACATGTGAGAAAATAAACCTCCACGCTTACGTCACTATGAATTTCAGCCCAGGACGTTGTCTTAGTCACTTTTCTTGCCACTGTGATAAAATGTCTGGCTAAAGCAACTAAGGAGGGAAGCTTTTGCTTGCACTTTAAGGGCATTCCTTCATGATGGGGAAGACATGGTGGTGGAGGGAGGGGGGCAACTGGCAGCTGGTGGTGGCAGAAGCATGAGGCTGCCTGTTCACATCTCCAAGGCTCAGGAATCAGAGTCTAGGGCCGGAAGTAGGCCCGCCTCCCAGCTACGTACTTCCTCTAGCAAGGCCCCACCTCCTAAAGGTTGCACCACTCACTAAAATACATTATACAAAAGACATGATACAAAACACAGTTTTGCATCTAAACCGTAACAGACACGTCTTACTAAATCTAAGAAGCAGGTGAGTGGCACTGTGAGTACCACACTCCGTGGGCTGTGAGGGGAAAGAAACATATATCTCAGGTCCAGGACCAGCCAGCGTTTGTTAGCAACTAAATCCTGATGGCCTCCACAGGCCAGTTCCTGGTAACAGACACACCTAAGAGCTTGCCTTGAAGGATGTCTAGTGAACTGGTGACATGGACACTGCACTCTCTAATGACAGAAGGAAGGGTAGACAGCAAGCAGCACATTATTGCAAAAGGCCAAAACCCAGATCCATGCTGGGCATCAAATCATTTATCTTCTATACTACCAGCCAGCTCCCAAAGCACGAAGTAGACAAACTGCTTTTGAATGTGTTTTTTTTTTGGGGGGGGGTGGCTGGAGAGAAGGCACTATGGTTAAAGGTGCTTGCTTGCACAGCCTAAGGACCTGGGTTTGATTCCCCAGAACCCACATAAAGCCAGATACACAAAGTGGTGCATGGATCTGAAAAATTGTTTTCAGCAGCAAGAGTTCAAGTATGGCCTGCCCATACTCACTCTCTCTCTTTCTGTGTGTGCTCTTAAAATAAATAAATAATATAGTATAAATGTAACATAAAAAAATAAAAATATAAGTCAGGCGCAGTGGTGCATACTTTTAATCCTAGCATTCAAGAGGCAGAGGTAGGAGGATCGCCGTGAGTTCAAGGCCACCCTGAGACTACATAGTGAATTCCAGGTCAGCCTGGACTAGAGTAAAAACCCTACCTCAAAAAAAAAAAAAAAAAGCTTTGGGGGGAAACTGTAGTTACACGTGCAATGACAGTTAATAGTCAAAATATGCTACTAATGGCCATAGGCCAGCATTGAATAGGCACCAATTGTATACATAGCATCCAGTAAGAGTTGGAGACCCAAAATGATGGAAGTGTCACATTGACTCCTGTTCTCCAGAAACCTCTGGTTTCACCAGGGACCTGGGATGGTATTACATATCAGCAGGGCTGTCCTTCCACCCAAACACACCACAACCTCCGGGTACCTGACAGTAGTGACGATTGTTCTAATAGGCTACACCAGTGTCCTAGAGGCATGCATCCCTGGGGGAAGAAATACCTAGGAGCACCAAGGATCAAAGGCATGGAAGGGGAGCTAGGGTAATGGCTCACTGGATGAAGCACTTGCCACACAACATGGTGTCATGAGTTTGGATCCCCAGCACCCACGTAAAATCCCAGGAGTGGTGGCTTGCACCTGTCATCCTAGTGCTGGGGGGGGGGCGGGTTATGAATACAGGGAATCCCTGGGGCTTGCTGGCCAAACAGTCTAACCAAGTCAGTGAGCGAGTGACCCTGTCTCAAAGAATAAGGTGGAGAGCAACCTCTGGTCTCCATGCATACGCACGCATGCATACACACACACACACACACACACACAAAATACATCCACACATATGTGCATGCATACCAACATGAATACACAAGGTCATACACATTCATATGCAAAAAAAGTATGAAAAGAACTCTATGAGGGCTGGGGAAATGGCTTAGCAGTTAAGGACCCCAGTTCGATTCCCCAGGACCCATGTAAGCCAGATGCACAAGGGGGCGTATGTGCCTGGAGTTCATTTGCAGTGGCTAGAAGCCCTGGCATGCCCATTCTCTTTCTTTCTATCTGCCTCTTCCTCTCTCTCTCTCTCTCTCTCTCTCTCTCTCAAATAAATAAATAAAATAAAAAATATTTTTTTAAAAAAGAACTGTATGAGCCAGGCATGGTGGTGCACACCTTTAATCCCAGCACTTGGGAGGCAGAGGTAGGAGAATTGCCTTGAGTTCAAGGCTACCCTGAGACTACATAGTGAATTCCAGGTCAGTCTAGGCTAGAGGGAAACCCTACCTCAAAGAAAGAAAGAAAGAAAGAAAGAAAGAAAGAAAGAAAGAAAGAAAGAAAGAAAGAAAGAAAGAAAGAGGGAGGGAGGGAGGGAGGGAGGGAGGGGAGAGAGGGAGGAGGAGGGAGGGAGGGAGGGGAGGGAGGGAGGGAGGGAGAGGACGGAGGGAGGGAGGGAGGGACGGAGAGGAGGAGGGACGGAGGGACAGAGGGAAGAGGAGAGAAAGAAAGGAGGGAGGAGAGAGGGAGGGAGGGGGGAAGGGAAGGAGGGGAGGGAAGGGAGGGAGGAAAGAAAGAAAGAAAGAGAGAGAGAGGGAGGGAGGGAGGGAGGGAGGGAACTGTATGGTTGACATAAGGACTCTGGGGTTTAAAGAATGACTAGCTCCCCAGGCTGGATGTGGTACCTCATGCTTTTAAAATATTTTATTGATTGATTGATTGATTGATTGATTGATGAGAAAGAGAGAGAGAGGGCATGACAGGGCCTCTAGCCACTACAAACGAACTCCAGACACATGTGCCACCTTGTACAACTGGCTTATGTGGGCACTGGGGAATCGAACCTGGGTCCTTGAGCTTTGCAAGTAAGCACCTTAATCACTAAGCCACTCTCCAGCTCTCATGCCTTTAACTCAACATGAGGGAGGCTGAGGTATGAGGATCGCCACCAGGGCCATCCTGGGCTACAGAGTGAGTTCCAGGTAAAGCCTGGGCTAAAGTGAGACCATGATTCAAAAACAAACAAAGAAATCTAGGCCCCCAAACTGTCCTCCACCAAAATACTGGGCTGGAATCAACTGTGCCTTACATACACACATACACACTTTTCACTTCCAAGAGCTGCTGGGCTCAAACACAGGGGCAAAAGCTACCACTCATTCAGCATGCCCTGATATTAAAGTCACACAACAGGGAGGAACGGGACATGGGTTTTATAATCAGCGGTCCGGATCTGTCCCTCTGTGGTGGTTTGAATGTAAAATGTCCCTCATAGACTCATGTGTTTGAATACTTACTCCCCAGTTGGTGGTGCTGTTTGGGAAAGTTGTAAAATCTTTAGGAGGTGGAGCCTTGCTAGAGGAGATGCGTCACTGAGGGTGGGCCTTGAGGACTTTTTAACATGGCCCCACTTGCTGTTTTCTCTCCTTCCTCCTTGCCGATGATGTGCTGACATCAGCTTTCTGCTTCTGCCACCATGGCCTCAACCCTCAGGAACCGTAATTCATATTCAACCATTTTACTTCCACAAGCTGTTTCCGGTCAAGTATTTTGTTCCAGCAACAAGAAAGTAGCTGTTACACCCTCCTCACAGGGCGTGTGGCATCTGTGAGCCTCAGTTTCTCTACCCGTTGAGGGTAAGAAGGGAGTCCTACTGGTAAAATTGTTGAGAGGAGCCAGTGAGGGAGATGTTGACCATTGCACCCAGCCAGTCCATGAGGCAGTCACATGATGTGAAGAGACAAGAGCCACCAAGCCCATGTCGCCTGCATACCTGCCATCCTGACCCAGCCTCAATAGTCAGTGCTTCTGGGGGTTACAGTAGAACCACATGCCTTCCCCACAGCCTGACTGACCTCTTCTAGTGATGTCAAAGTTGTCACAAGGCATGACAGTGCTCAGACCCCTGGCTTTTCTGCTCTTCCTGCCAAAACCTTTACCCTGGTCAGGCTTGGCAGGCGATGTGAGGAGGGTGCTGGCCTCAAGACCCAGCTCTGCCACTTGCTGTGTGTTCTCTGCAAGTGACTTAGCCTCTCTGTGCTCGGTTTTTTCATCCACAAAAATTATGATGAGCCGGGCGTGGTGGCGCACGCCTTTAATCCCAGCACTCGGGAGGCAGAGGTAGGAGGATTGCTGAGAGTTCGAGGCCACCCTGAGACTACATAGTTAATTCCAGGTCAGCCTGGACCAGAGTGAGACCCTACCTCGCAAAACCAAAAAAAAAAAAAAAATTATGATGATGTGTGGACCTGTCTCCCCTGGCAGTGGAAGTGAAAGTTGGAGTCAAAGTACAGGAAGGTCAGAACACCTCCTCATGGTGAGCATTGTATGTTGTCCTGACTGTCCTCTGTGAGAATGTAGAGCCAGATTCGTATGTGAGTGTCTGCTGGTCCATGCATGAATGTACACATGCACATGTGTGCCCAGGTAAAGGCACACTGTCGACTCTGAGCATGGTGGCCGCTTATCTCCTGAGCAGTGCTGTCTTTGACCCTCTGTGTTCTCCTGAGCCTTGTTCTAACACTTCTCCATTCCACAGAGGAGGATACAGTGCTGACACCAGCTGGCTGCAAGATGGGAGGAGGGGATTTGGACAGACTCCTGACAGGGGTGCATTTTCCAGCAATTGGTTTTATTGTAGTTAGAGCATCGCTTTCTGGGTTGATGGATTTGAGGGAGGTAATAGATTGGCTGAACTCTGATGTGTTCGCTTAAAGCCTCCAGAGGAGCTGGGTTATCCTTGCTTGGCATGCATGTAGCCCTAGGTTCAATCTCCAGCACCACATAAAACTGGACATGATTGAGAGGGGGAGGGGATATGATGGAGAGTGGAGTTTCAAAGAGGAAAGTAGGGGGAGAGAGGGAAGTACCATGGGATATTGTCCACAATTAAGGAAGTTGTCAATTTTAAAAAGCAACTAATTAAAAAAAAAACTGGGGGCTGGAAGGATGGCTTAGTGGTTAAAGTATTTGCCTACAAAGCCAAAGGACCCAGGTTTGATTCCCCAGGACCCATTTTAGCCAGATGCACAAAAGGGGGCGCATGCATCTGGAGTTTGTTTGCAGTGGCTGGTGGCCCTGGCATGTCCATTCTCTCTCCCTCTTTCTCTCTGTCAAATAAATAAATAAAAATAAAGTATTTAAAAAAAACTGGACATGAGGGCTGCAGAGATGGCTTAGCTGTTAAGGCGCCTACCTGCTAAGCCTAAGAATGCTGTTCAATTCTCCAGGTCCCACGTTTAGCCAGACAGAAAAGTGACACAAGCGTGCAATGTCGCACATGCACACAAGGGGGCGCACATGTCTGGAGTTCGTTCATGGTGGCTGAGAGGCCACTAGCACACTCATCCTCTCTTTGCCTCTTTCTCTCTCTCTCTCTGTCTCTCTGTCTCTAAAAAAAAAAAAAAAAAACTAGACATGAAGCTAGGCATGGTGACGCATGCCTTTAACTCCAGCACTTGGGAGGCAGAGGTTGGAGGATCACCATGGGTTAGAGGCCACCCTGAGACTACATAGTGGATTATTTCAGGTCAGGCTGGGCTAGAGTGAAACTCTATCTTGAAAAAACAAAACAAAAAAAATCTACTAAAACTGGACACGGTGGTGCATCCTGGTCACCCCAGCACTTGAAAAGCAGCAGCAGGATGATCAGAAGTTCAAGGTTATCCTCAGCTACATAGTCAGTTCAAGGACATCCTGAGCTACATGAGAACCTATCTCAAAAAAGAAAAAGCTTAGGCTGGAGAGATGGCTTAGTGGATAAGGCATTTGCCTATGAAGTCTAAGGACCCAGGTTCAATTCCCTAGTACCCATGTAAGCCAGACGCACAAGGTGGCACATGCAGTGGCTATAGGCCCTGGAGCACCCATGATCTCTCTTTCTTTTTAAAAAAGCTTTCAGACTTTTAGTTTTTTTTAAATATTTTATTTATTTATTTGTGAGAGAGAGAGAGGAAGAGGCAGAGGAATGGGCGCACCAGGGCCTCCAGCCGCTGCAAATGATCTCCAGACGCATGCGCCCCCTTGTGCATCTGGCTTACGTGGGTCCTGGGGAATTGAACCAGGGCCCTTAGGCTTCACAGGCAAACGCTTTAACCACTAAGCCATTTCCCCAGCCCCAGACTTTTAGTTTTTGTTTGTTTACTTACTTATTCATTCATTCATTGAAATAAAGTCTCTCTTATGTAACCCAGTCTGGCTTGGAACTTTCTATATAAGACAAGCTGGCCTCCAATCGGCTATGGAGACTTAAATTCCTGATCATCCTGCCTCAGCCTTCCAAGGTTGCTAGAATTCCAGATGTATACCAGTATGCCAGTATTTTGGAGGTGTACTTCTCACCCAAATTGTGTTGTTACTTGCTTGTGGCATTTCCTCTTGCCTCAGCTTGGGTCAGCTAAGGTCAGCCTAGACTAGAGTGAAACCCTACCTCGAAAAAAAAAAAAAAAAAGAATACAGGCTGGGTTGGCGAGATGGCTTAGAGGTTAAGGCACTTGCCTACAAAGCCTAACAACCTGGGTTTGATTCCCCAGTACCCACATAAAGCCAGAAGATACAGTGGCACATTTTCAGTGACTGGAGGCCCTGGGGTGCCCATTCTCTCTCTCTCTCTCTCTCTCTCTCTCTCTCATTCTCTCACTCTCTCTCTGCTTGCAAATAAAAAATAAATAAAATATTTTAAAACACATAGGGCATACTGCAGGTCACTGAGAAATCAAGCTGGAGCTGAGCTGGAAGCTTCCTCTTGACCTGCTGTCAGGAGGCTGGAAAGAACCATGAAGCCTGTTGTGACAGAAAAAGTCATCAATGCCTTAACCAGCAGGGTCCCTGCAAGTTCTATGGCTGGCCAGTCAGGCCAAATGTACCAACTGGTGCAGTGGTGGCATGTCTGTCACTGGGAGAAACCAATTATTCTCTGATTGGGTTTGAGGCCTCACAGAAAGGAATTCCTGCCTAGCACTGAAAAGTAAATCAAAGCCTATGGCTTGGGAAGTCATAAGCCCTGGGGAGGGGGGACTATTACTGTTGTCTGGCTAAATGGATATATTATACCCACCAAAGTACCCTCTAAATACTTATGTTTATGCCCATATATTAATGCTACTCTCACTTTTGGTTAGAGAAGCTTCTCTTTTCAGATGATGGTAACCACTGGGTGACTCAAAACTCACCAAAGAGCTGGAGAGATGGCTTAGCAGTTAAGGCACTTGCCTATAAAGTCAAAGGACCCAAGTTCGATTCCCCAGGACCCATGTAAGCCAGATGCACAGGTAGTACATGTGTCTGGAGTTCGTTTGCAGCAGCTGGAGGCACTGGAATGCCCATTCTCTCTCTATCTGCCTCTCTCTCTCTCTAATATATTAATTAATTAAATTTTTTAAAAATACAAGCTCCAGATGCACGTGCCCCCTTATGTATCTGGCTTATATAGGGCCTGGAGAGTCAAACCAGGATCCTTTTTTTTTTTTTTTTTTTAACTCACTAAAGTGCTGAAAAGTGATAGTGAAGTGTTTAGCACTGAGATATCTCTATCACACCCTCCTAAGCTCAGGAACCATTGCAGAAGAGGTGGCAGAAAGAATGTAAGAGAGACAAAGGAAGGGGAGGAGTGCTTACAATACTGTCTTCCAGACACAATGTGGCCATGGTATTCATGACCTCACAGTGGCTGATGCTACCTACATGAGACCTGTGTAATAGGAGGGAAAAAAACGATGACATCAAAATAGAAGAGAGGCTAGAAGTCTATAGCAGAGTTTTACAAATAAAAACTAGCTTTCAGAAAAAAAATAGAAGATACTAGTCATAAAGAAGAGAATTGCCAGACATGGTGGGGTACGCCTTTAATCCCAGTACTCAGGAGGCAGAGGTAGGAGGATTGCCTTGAGTTCAAGGCCACCCTGAGACTACTTAGTGAGTTCCAGGTCAGCCTTAGCTACAGTGAGACCCTACCTCAAAAAGCCAAAAGAAGCTGGGCGTGGTGGCACACGCCTTTAATCCCAGCACTTGGGAGGCAGAGGTAGGAGGATTGCCATGAGTTCAAGGCCACCCTGAGACTACATAGTGAATTCCAGGTCAGCCTGGACCAGAGTGAGACCCTACCTTGAAAAACCAAAAAAAAAAAAAATAATAAAATAAATAAATAAATAAAAAAATAAATAAAATAAAAAAAGCCAAAAGAAGAAGAAGGAAGAGGAGGAGGAGAAGGGAAGAGAGTCAGCGGAGTGGGGTATTTGGGAGGGAGAAAATGGAGTGTGGTGGGAGGGGACTATGATCATGGCATATTTTCCATATGTATGGAAGATGTTATTAAAAAGTCAAAATAGGACCTGGAGAGATGGCTTAGTGGTTAAGCACTTGCCTGTGAAGCCTAAGGACCCCGTTCGAGGCTTGATTTCCCCAGGACCCACATAAGTCAGATGCACAAGGTGGCTCATGTATCTGGAGTTCGTTTGCAGTGGCTAGAGGCCCTGGCACACCCATATTTTCCTCTCTCTCTCTCTCTCTCTCTCTCTCTCTCTCTTGCCTCTTTCTCTTGCTCAAATAAATAAAAAATAATGATAAATAAATAAGTAAAAGTTAAAATAGTGGCCTCTTGGGAGGCAGAAGTAGGAGGATTGCTATGTTCAAGACCAGCCTGAGACTACATAGTCAATCCCAGGTCAGCCTGGGCTAAAGTGAGACCCTACCTCAAAAAAAGTTAAAAAAAAAAAAAAAAAAAAAAGACAAAAAAAAACACAGGCCACAAATATGGAGTACAGTCTTGTTTTTGTATAGTCAAAGTAAGATTGTTACCACTTTTTTAATTTTTAAATTTTTATTTATTTATTTGATAGAGAAGGGGACAGAGAGAGAGAGAATGGGCACTCCAGCCACTGCAAACGAACTCCAGACACGTGTGCCCCCTTGTGCATCTGGCTAATGTGGGTCCTTTGGTTTTGTAGGCAAGTGCCTTAACTGCCAAGCCATCCTTCCAGCCCTGTAAAACATTTTTTTGTTATTGTTGTTTTTGGTTTTTCCTAGGTAGGGTCTCACTGTAGCTCAGGCTGACCTGGAATTCACTGTGTATTCTCAGGGTGGCCTCAAATTCACCGCGATTCTCTTACCTCTACCTCCCAAGTGCTGGGATTAAAATGTGCACCATTGCACCCGGCTGTTACCACTTTTTAATTTTAATATTTTCATTTATTTATTTGAGAGAAAGAGATTGAGAGAGAGAATAGGAGCAAACAAGAGCCTCTTGCTATTACAAACAAACTTCATGTGCATGCACCCAACACTTTGTGCATCTGGCTTTATATGGGTAGCTAGGGAATGGAACCTGGGCTACCAGGCTTTGCAAGCCAGTACCCTTAACCACTAAGCCATCTCCTCAGCCTCAAAGATGGTTACCATTTGTATAAAAGTGGTGTGCATAAATATAGGTTAAAAGGCATGTATTATAGCCAGGTGGCTCATACCTTTAATTCCAGCACATGGAAGGAAGAGGTAGGAGGATCATTGTGAGTTTGAGGCCACCCTGAGACTGTATAGTGAATTCCAGGTCAGCCTGAGCTAGAGTGAAACCTTATATTGAAAAAACAAACAAGGGGCTGGAGAGATGGCTTAGCAGTTAAGGCACATGCCTGCAAAGCCTAAGGACCCTGGTTCGATTCTCCAGGTCCCACATAAGCCAGATGCACAAGGAGGCGCATGCATCTGGAGTTCGTTTGCAGTGGCTAGAGGTCCTGGTGTGCCCATTCCCTCTCTCTCTATCTGCCTTTCTCTCTGTCTGTCCTCTCTCTAAATAAATAAATAAGCAAGTAAATAAACAAATAAATAAAGAGCATGAGCAACATACCAGTGGAAACACCATGGAAGAAAATGTCTTCTTCTTCCCAGCAACCATTAACTGCCAACAGGTCCTCTGGGAAGGGTAGGGCCCAGGAGCCCCTCCCCATCCATGAGAGAATGCTGATAGATGCATGTTCCACCTTGTGCATCTGACTTATGTAGGTACTGGAGCATCAAACCCGAGTCCTTAAGCTTCACAGGCAAGCATCTTAACCACTAAGCCATCTCTTCAGTCCTTATTTTGGTTTTTGAGGTAGGGTCTGGCTGTAGCCCAGGCTGACCTGGAATTCACTATGTATTCTCAGGCTGGCCTTGCACTTGTGGCAATCCTCCTACCTCTGCCTTCTGAATACTGGGATTAAAGGCGTGCATCACCACACCATGCGCTTATTAAAAATATTTTATTTATTTACTTGAGAGAGAGAAAAAAAATGCATGTTGGGGCTCCAGCCACTACAAACAAACTCCAGATGCATGTGCCACTTTGTACATCTGGCTTTTATGTGGATACAGGGGAATCAAACCTGGGTCACTAGGTTTTACAGGCAAGCGCCGTAACTGCTGAGTCATCTATGCAGCCCCCACACAATGCTCTTCAAATAACCCCTATTTATGTTCCTGTATGCAACCCTAATTAAACGGAGTAGGTTACACACACACACACATAGAAGGGGGATTAGTTGGGAAAAATAAGGGGTTCAGCATGAGGTAGGATGAGAAGGTAATGGGTGAAGATAATAGAAATACATTATATACATGTATAAAATGGTGTGGTGGTTTCAATGTGAAATGTCCTCTATAGCCTTACACATCTGTGATTTCATCATACTCCATTCCCAGCTTGTGGCAATTTGGGAAGCGGAGCCTTGCTAGAGGAGGTGTACTAGGGGCAGGCCTTGGGGTGCTATAACCCAAGCCCTCCTTGCCAGCTTAATCTTGTTGCTCCCTCCCAGATGCTGTGACAAGATGTGATGTCCAGCCTCTGCTCTGCCATGCCATGATGAGGCTTTCCCTCAAGACCGTGAACTGAAATAAACCTTTCCTGCCCAGCAGTTGCTTCTGGTCAGTGTCCAGTGAGAAGGAGACTGCAATGGTCAAAAAATAAATTTTTAGCCGGGCGTGGTGGTGCACGCCTTTAATCCCAGCACTCGGGAAGGATCGCCGAGAGTTCGAGGCCACCCTGAGACTACATAGTTAATTCCAGGTCAGCCTGGACCACTGTGAGACCCTACCTTGCAAAAACCAAAAAAATAAAAAATAAAAAATAAAAATAAATAAAATTTTAGCTAGGTTTGGTGGCGCACACCTTTAATCCCAGCACTTAGGAGGACCATTATGAGTTTGAAGCCACCCTGTGACTACATAGTGAATTCCAGGTCAGCCTGGGCCAGGGAAAGACCATATCTCAAAAAACAAAAACCAAAGAATAAATTTTGGGGGCTGGGGAAATGGCTCAGGGGTTAAGGCACTTGCCTGCAAAGCCTAACAACCCGGGTGGCACATGCATTTGGAATTCGTTTGCAGTGGCTAGAAGCCCTGGTGCACCCATTCTCTATCTCTCTCTGCCCCCCTCTCTGCTTAAAATAAATAAAATATTAAAAACAAATAAATAAAATTAAATAAATAAATTTTTTGCTGGACGTGGTAGTGCCTTTAATCCCAGCACTCAGGAGGTTGAGGTAGGAGGATGGATGTGAGTTCAAGGCCAGCCTGAGACTACATAGTGAATTCTAGGTGTAGGGCTGGAGAGATGGGTGAGTGGTTAAAGCTTTCCCATAAAGCCTGACAACTGGAGTTCAATTCCCCAGTACCCACATGAAGCCAAATGCACAAAGTGAGTTCTAGGTCAGCGTGGGCTAGAGCAGTACTCTACATCAGAAAAAAAAAAAAAAAAGCTAGCGTGGTGGTGCACGCCTTTAATCCCAGCGCTCAGGAGGCAAAGGTAGGAGGATCGCCATGAGTTTGAGGCCACCCTGAAATTACATAGGGAATTCCAGGTCAGCCTGGGGGCTAGAGTGAGACCCTACCTTGAAAAACTGAAAAATGAAAAAATCAATATATATATAATTTATTTATTTGTGAGAGAGAAGGGACAGATAGAGAGGATGGGTCTCTAGCCACTGCAAACAAACCCCAGACCCATACACCACTTTGCACAGCTCACTGTACGTGGATACTGGGGAACTGAACCAGGCTGGCCTTGAGCTCACAGTGATCCTCCTATCTCAGCTCCTTGAGTGCTAGGATTGACAGTGTGCACCACCACACCCGGCTTGTGACATTTTATTTATTGTTATTATTGCTTTTTGTGCTGCTGGGAATTGAACCTAGGGTCTTGTTTGTGCATGATGGGCAAGAGCTATACCACTGAGCCTTGCCCCCAGCCCTCTATTTGTCTCCAGTGAATTACAATCTCTCTTCTGGGAACACAGACTAAACAATAGTGTATAATCCCTGCTTGTATCTGAATACTTTTACCTTAAAGCGACCCAGAAAGAAAAAAAAGCATGTGCCAGGGATGCAGTAGGATTAACAAATAAAACAGAACTTGCAAAACATCAGCAAAGCAAGAAGCACAACTATATGTATGCACTCAGGAGGCTGAGGCAGGAGGATTGCTGTGAGTTCCAAGTCAGTCAGGGATACATAGTGAGACCCTACCTTAGAAAGAAAGAAAGAAAGAAAGAAAGAAAGAAAGAAAGAAAGAAAGAAAGAAAGAAAGAAAAGAGAAAGAGAGAAAGAGAGAAAGAGAGAAAGAGAGAAAGAGAGAAAGAGAGAAAGAAAGAAAGAAAGAAAGAAAGAAAGAAAGAAAGAAAGAAAGAAAGAGGGAGGAGGGAAGGAGAGAGAGAGAGAAAGAAAGAAAGAAAGAAAGAAAGAAAGAAAGAAAGAAAGAAAGAAAGAAAGAAAAGAGAAAGGAAGGAAGGGAGGGAGGAAGAAAAAAGAAAGAGAGGCTGGGGAAATGGCTTAGTGGTTAAAGAGTTTGCCTGCGAATCCTAAGGACCGGGATTAGATTCCCCAGGACCCTTGTAAGCCAGATGCACAAGGGGGCGCATGCATCTGGAGTTCGCTTGCAGTGGCTGAAAGCCCTAGCATGCCCATTCTCTCTGCCTCTTCCTCTCTCTCAATCTCTCTCTCTCTCTCAAATAAATAAATAAAATATCTTTTGGGAGGAAGGGAGGGAGGGAGGAAGGAAAAAAGAAAGGAGGCTGGGTATGGTGGTGCACATCTTTAATTCTAGCACTCAGGAAGCAGAGATAGGAGGATCTCTGTGAGTTCGAGGCCAGCTTGGGACTACACAAAGTTCCAGTTCAGCCTTGGCTAGAGTGAGATTCTACCTTGAAAAGAGCAAAACAGCAGGGGGTGGGTGGCTGGAGAGATGTTTCAAAGGTTGAGGCACTTGCCTGCAGAGCCTAAAGGCCCGGGTACCATTCCCCAGCACCCACATAAAGCCAGATGCACAAGGTGGCATATATGTCTGGAGTTCGTTTGCAGTGGCTAGAGACCTGGCCCACCCATTTTCATTCTCTCTACTTATTTATCTAACTGCCCCCCCTCTCTTTCTCTCTCTCTTTCATATCAATAAATAAATAAAATATTTTTTATTTGTAAACAAAGGGAGATGGAGAGGAGAGAGAGAGAGAATGCACCAGGGCCGCTAGCCACTTCAAATGAACTCCAGATGTGCCATCTTTTGCATCTGATTTTACCTGTGTACTGGGGAATTGAACCAGGGTCATTAGGCTTTGCTGGCAAGTGCCTTAACTACTGAGCAATCTCTCCAGCCCAATTTTTTTTGTTTGTTTTGTTTTGTTTTGTTTTGTTTTTCGAGGTAGGGTCTCACTCTGGCCTAGGCTGACCTGGAATTCACTCTGTATTCTTAGGGTGGCCTCGAACTCACCTACCCTACTTAGATCTGCCCTCTAAGTGTTGGGATTAAAGGCGTGCACTGCCACTCCTGGCTCCAGCCCAATTTTTTTAAAAGATTTATTATTTTTTTAATTTATCAGAGACAGAGAAAGAAGGAAAGAGAGTGAGAATGGGTGCACCAGGGCCTCTAGCCACTACAAACGAACTCCAGACACAGGCACCATGTGTATCTGGCTTATGTGGGACCTGGAGAATTGAACCTGGGTCCCTAGGCTTCTCAGGCAAGTGCCTTAACCACTAAGCCATTTCTCCAGCCCCAATAAATAAAATATTTTTAAAAAAGAAAAAGGGATCTGGGCGTGGTGGCGCACGCCTTTAATCCCAGCACTGGGGAGGCAGAGGTAGGAGGATCGCTGTGAGTTCAAGGCCACCCTGAGACTACATAGTGAATTCCAGGTCAGCCTGGGCCAGAGTGAGACCCTACCTCGAAAAAAAAAAAAAAAAGAAAGAAAGAAAGAAAGAAAGAAAGAAAGAAAGAAAGAAAGAAAGAAAGAAAGAAAGAAAGAAAAAGGGAGCCGGGCATGGTGGTGTATACCTTTAATCCCAGCATTGGGAGGCAGAGGTAGGAAGATTGCCATGAGTTCAAGGCCACTCTGAGACTAGAGTGAATTCCAGGTCAGACTGAGCTAGAGTGAAACCCTACCTTGGAAAACCAAAAAGAAAAAGAAAAAAAAAGAAAAGAAAGAAGAAAAGAAAAGAAAAGAAAAGAAAAGAAAAGAAAAGAAAAGAAAAAGAGCCTAGTATGGTGGCACACGCCTTTAATCCCAGCACTTGGGGAGGAGAGGTAGGAGACCTCTCCAGGCCACCCTGAGACTATATAGTGACTTCCAGGTCAGCCTGGGCTACAGGCAGATACTACCTTGAAAAACAGAAAGAAAGAGAAAGAAAAAAAAAGAAAGAAAGAAAGAGAGAGAGAGAGAAGGAAGGAAGGAAGGAAGGAAGGAAGGAAGGAAGGGGAAAGAAAGAAAGAAAGAAAGAAAAGAAAGAAAGAAAGAAAGAAAGAAAGAAAGAAAGAAAGAAAGAAAGAAAGAAAGAAAAGAAGGAAGAGCGAGCCAGGCGTGGTGGCACACGCCTTTAATCCCAGCACTCGGGAGGCAGAGGTAGGAGGATTGCCATGAGTTCGAGGCCACCCTGAGACTACATAGCTAATTCCAGGTCAGCCTGGACCAGAGTGAGACCCTACCTTGAAAAAAAAACAAAAAAAAAAAAAAAAAAAAAAGAAGAAGAAGAAGAAGAAAAGAAAGAAAGAAAGAAAGAAAGAAAGAAAGAAAGAAAGAAAGAAAGAAGGGAGGGAGGGAGGGAGGGAGGGAGGGAGGGAGGGAGGGAGGGGAAAGAAAGAAAGAAAGAAAGAAAGAAAGAAAGAAAGAAAGAAAGAAAGAAAGGAGTAAAGGAGGGAGGAAGGGAGGGAAGGAGGGAGGGAGGGAGGGAAGGAGGGAGGGAGGGAGGGAAGGAGGGAGGGAGGGAGGGAAGGAGGGAGCGAGGGAGGGAAAGGAAGGGAGAAAGGGAAAGGAAGGAAAGAGAAAGGGAAAAGGAAAGGAAAGGAAAAAGGAAAAATGAAGGAGGGAGAGAGGGAGGGGAGGCAGGAAGGAAGAAAGTCGACTGGAGATATAGCTTAGTTGTAGAGGGTTTTTGCCTAGCATCCAAGAAGCCTTGGGTTCATTCCCCAGCAACATATAAACTGGGTGTGGTGGAACATGTCTGTGATATCAGCACTTAGGAGATTGAGGCAGGAGGATCAGAAGTTCAAAGTCATCTTTGGCCACATAGTGAGTTTTTCAGGCCTGCCTGGGCTATATAAAACCCTGTCTCAAAAAAATGCTGGGAGTGGTGGCACACCCCTTTAATCCCAGCACTTGGGAGGCAGAGGTAGGAGGATCACTGTGAGTTCGAGGCCACCCTGAGACTACATAGTGAATTCCAGGTCAGCCTGGGCTGGAGTGAGACCCTACCTCAAAAAAAGGGGGAAAAAAAAAAAGGAGCTGGGTGTGGTGGCACATGCCTTTAATCCCAGCACTGGGAAGGAGGGCAGAGGTAGGAGAATGGATGTGAATTCAAGGCCAGCCTGAGAATACATAGTAAATTCCAGGTCAGCCTGGGCTAGACGAAATCCTACCTTGAACCTCCTACCCCCCACCCAAAGAAAAGAAGGATGGGGAGGAGAAGAATAATGAAAAGTGTGTCTTTTTTTTTTGGCGTGTATGTGGTAGGTGTGCATGCACGTGTATGTGCAGATGTGTGCACCTTGCACGAATACATGGGGAGGGCAGAGGAGAACATTGGATGTCCTGACCTCTGTCACTCATCTGAGTTACTCCCTTGAGATAGAATCTTTCACTGAATCTAGCGCTACTGTTTTCAGCCAGCCTGGTTGACCAGTGAGCCCCAGAAATGTTACTGTCTCTGCCCCCACAGAGCTGGGGCTGTTATAGGCACACATGGCCACTCCTGGATTTTTTTTTTTTTAATTAATTAATTATTCATTTATTTATAAGAGAAAGAATGGGTGTTCCAGGGCCTCTAGCCACTGCAAATGAACTCCAGATGCATGCGCCCCCTTTGCATCTGGCTTACGTGGGTCCTGGAGAGTCGAACCAGGGTCCTTTGGCTTTGCAGGCAAACGCCTTAACCGCTAAGCCATCTCTCCAACCCAGCCCGATTTTTTAAATGTTTTTTTTTAATTTTTAATTTTTTTTGGAGACACAGAGAGAGAGAGAGAGAGAGAGAGAGAGAGGGAGAGGAAGACAGATGGGCGCGCCAGCAGTGTCTCAGCTGCTGAGAATGAAATCCAGATGCGTGCGCCCCCTTGTGGTCAAGTGCGGCATTGCGCCCTTGCGTCACTTTGCATCTGGCTAAACGTGGGACCTGGAGATTGGAACCAGCGTTCTTAGGCTTAGGAGGCAGGTGCCTTAACCCCTAAGCCATCTCTCCAGACCCAGCCCAATTTTTTTGAAGCAAGGTCTTATTCTAGTTTAGGCTGACACAGAACACACTTTGTAGTCTAGGCTTGCCTCAAACTCAGGACAATCCTCCTACCTCAACCTCCCAAGTGCTGGGATTAAAGGTGTGTCACCACTTTGGTTCACACTTGGCTTTTGAGGTATGTGCTGGGGATCAAACTCAGATGGTCTTGGGCCCTCTTAGGCCCTCCTGCTTGTATGGCAAGCACTCTTGTCCCCTGAGCCATTACCCAAGCCCCAAACCCATCTTTAAAAAAAGAATTCATTTCAGTTGAAGCAGGCCATGGGGGTGCAAGGGATCACCACATTGGTCCTTTGACTTTGGGGTTCATTTAACATTTCCATAACATTCCACTTATAAGGTAGAGACAAGTGGAACCCATGACACTGAGCTGCGATGAGTAAAGTGTCTTCATAGCATGTCATTGTGGTAGAGGAGACAGACATGTGAGGAACACACACACATACACACAGCAGACACACAAACACAACAAACACACACATACACACACAGCAGACACATGTACTTCATAGACACACATACACATTGTGACACACATACACAGCAGACACAGACATGCAGACATATACACACAGCAGACATGCACACATATGCACACACACACACACATACACACAGTAGACACACACAGCAAACACACACATACACACATAAATATACACACAGCAGACATGCACACATAACACAGACACACACACACACACAGTAAACACACACAGCAGACACACACACATACACACAGCAGACATATACACAGCAAACACACACATACACACATAAATATACACGCACACAGCAAACACACAAACACAACAAACACACACATACACACACAGCAGACACATACATACAGCACACACACACACAGTAGACACACACATACACACAGTAGACACACATACACAGCAGACACACACACATACACATAGCAGACATATACACACAGCAGACATGCACACATATGCACACAGCAGACACACACACATACACACAGTAGACACACATACACAGCAGACACACACACATACACACAGCAGACATATACACACAGCAGACATGCACACATATGCACACAGCAGACACACACACACACACAGTAGACACACATACACAGCAGACACACACACATACACACAGCAGACATATACACAGCAAACACACACATACACACATAAATATACACGCACACAGCAAACACACAAACACAACAAACACACACACACACAGCAGACACATACATACAGCACACACACACACAGTAGACACACACATACACACAGCAGACACACATACACACACACACAGACACAGCAGACATACACACAGCAGACAGCACACAGACACAGACACACACATACACACAGTAGACACACATACACAGCAGACACACACACACACAGCAGACATATACACACATAGCAGACACACAAATACATACAGTGGACACATACATACACACACAGAAGATACACACACATACACACAGCAGACACATACACACACACAGCCACCACATAGTAGTGTGGCCTCAGACACACGCATACAGAGCAGACACAGGCTGAGGACACTATGGTAAGAACCCAACAGCCACCAATTGTGTGGCCTCAGCTCCGTGGCTTACCATAGCCAGCCACAGTGTCCCCATCTAGAGAGCAGGAAGTGTCCTTGCCATGGGGTATCCATACAGTATTACTTAAAACTCTGGTGGGCTGGAGAGATGGCTCAGTATTTAAGGTACTTGCCTACAAAGCCTAAGGACCTGGGTTTAAACCCTGAATACCCACAAAAAGCCAAATGCACAAAGTAGTGCATGTGTCCAGAGTTCATTTGCAGCGGCTAGAGGCCCTGGTGCACCCATTCTCTCTCTTCTCGCTTTGCTTGCAACTAAATAAATAATGTATTTTTTTAAAAAAACTGGAGATTTTTGAGGTGGCTTTTTTGGTGACAGAGTCTTGTTATGTATCTGGGGCTTACCTTAAACTTCTATTTAGCCGAGGCTAGCCTCAAACTCATAAAGATCCTCCTGAGTATTGGAATGACAGGTGTGAGCCCCTACACACAGCAAGGGGGTGCTTCTTGTGTGGAGAAGCCCAGGGGGAGTCTGGGAGCAGGAATGCTGCCATACACCAGGAGCATTTCTAAGCTTCCTATTGGGTCACTAGCTAAAATTCAGGTTTCTGGCTTGATCCACAGAGAGCCTGACTCCCTTATCTGGCTGGGGTCAGGCTTAGGACTCTATGTTTTATTATTATTTCATTTAAAAATGATAATATTTTTTATTATTTTCAAGACAGGGTATCACTATGTAGGTCAGGCTAAACTCAAACTTGTCATCCTCCTGCCTTAGTCTCTTGAGTCAGCTGGGAAGACAGGCATGTACCACCATATCTGGCAAGACTGTTTCACTTTGTAAGTTTGTTAACTAGTTAGGTTTGGTGGGGGTGTTGAGGTAGGGTCTCACTCCAGCCCAAGCTGACCTGGAATTCACTATGTAATCTCAGGCTGGCCTTGAATTTATGGCAATCCTCCTGCTTCTGCCTCCTGAGTGCTGGGATTAAAGGTGTGTGCCACCACACCTGGCGGGGTGGTTTTTTTGTTTTTGTTTTTGTTTTTTTTGAGACAAAGCATCATGTAGCTGAGGCTGGTCTTGAACTCTTGATCCTCCTGTTTCCATTCCCTAACTGTTAGGATTACAGGCATGTGCCACCACACCCAGCAATTTTTTTTAAATAAATTTTTGTTGTAGTTGTTGTTTTGAGGTAGGGTCTCACTCTAGCTCAGGCTGACCTCAAATTCACTACGTAGTCTCAGGATGACTTCAAACTCACGGTGATCCTCCTACCTCTGCCTCCCGAGTGCTGGGATTAAAGGCGTGCACCACCACACCCGGCCCTTAAAAATAATTTTTGAGGGCTGGAGAGATGGTTTAGCAGTTAAGGTGCTTGCCTGCAAAGCCAAAAGGATCCAGGTTCAGTTCCCCAGGACCCACGTTAGCGAGATGCACAAGGTGACACAAATGTCTAGAGTTCGTTTGCCGTGGCTGGAGGCCCTGGCATGTCCATTCTCTTTCTTTCTTTCTTTCTTTCTTTCTTTCTTTCTTTCTTTCTTTTTTTTTTTTGCGAGTGTAGCAGACAGCTTCAGGTTCACTGAGATGAACTTCCAGACCAGGCACAGTTATGGAGGAAGGGATATTATTTATTGAAGCTTACAGATCCAGGGGAAGTTCCATAATGGCAGAAGAAGCAGCCTGCTCTTCACAGGACCAGGAAAGACAGAGCAAAAGCCGACCAGCCACCACAGCACACAGAACAAAACTACACCCAAAAGGTCACACAGCACACTTCAGGAACTCCTGCTAGGCACATTTGTATATCTTTACAATGGAATCTCAAACCCACACCATTAACACCTTAAGACCGGCCCCCAGTGACATTGCCTCTAGCAAGGTGATTGCAGATGCAAACTATAACTAGTAAAATACTGAATATATTGGGGGACATATATTCAAACTACCACATTCTGCCCCTGGCCCCCAATAGATTTATAACTATCACACATTGTAAATTGTACTCAGTCCAATTTCAAAGGTTCTCATAGTCTTGATCAACTTAAGATAGTGAGTCCTGTAAAATCAAACAAGTTAAATACTTTCAACATGTAAAGGCACAGAGTAAACATTTTTAACTGGCATAAGGCATAGCAAGGAGAGACTAGAACAATGCAAACTCAACCACCATCAGCCGTCATCAAACTTCTGCAGTTCAAGTTCAATATAACCAGAGACTGACAGTCTCCAGGTTTTCCAATTCCTCCCCTCCAGCTGGGCAGAGTTGCCAGGGAAAACTTTGATCCCAGGCCAACACTGCACTACATGGGAGTCCTTGCATAGTCCTGGTATATCCAAAACATCTTCAGGTCTCCATGCAAACCACGGTCCATCTTCCAAAGGCTCTTCCAGCCTATTCCTGAGGGTCTTCATGCCCTGCCTCATGCCACATCTCAGCAGCGGCTCCTGGAACCGTGTGCAGTTCATGACCACTCCATACATTTTTCATGCTTCCAAAACTAATACCAGGTGTGCAGGACACAGCCATATTCTTAATCCAGGGATGAAATAAACCACAGCCTTGAAAAGCAGGTTCCTTCTCCAGTCAGCTCTTTCCAAGAATTTGCATTTCTAACAGTCTTTCCTCAGGCATCCTCTCCATTGTTTTAATGTAAATCAGTCGTCAGGCCACCTTCCTTCCACCTTCCTTAAGATTGCCTGTTTGAGTCCTGGGGAGATGGCTCAGCAGTAATAGTGCTTGCTGCACAAACATGAGACCTTGAGTTCAATCCCCAGAACCCACAAAAACAGCAAATCATGATTGGCACTAGGGGAGAATATACTACTTTTGTTTACTGTGTTGTGGCACCTAAATGTATGTTTAGCTGGGTATGGTGGCACACACCTTTAACCCCAGCACTTGGGAGGCTGAGGTAGGAAGATCACTATGAGTTTGAGGCCAGCCTGAGACTAATTCCAGGTCAGCCTGGACAAGAGCAAGACCTTATCTTGAAAAACCAAAAAATAAAATAAAATAGCTGGCCATATGTTAATGCTACTCTCACTTCTGGTTAGAAAAGCATCTCTTTTCAGATGGTGGTGACTCAGAAGGCACCATGGTGCTGAGAAGAAGGGACAGAGGAGTGCTCAACACTGAAACATCTCTAACATACCTTCCAAGGCTCAGGGTTCATTGCGGAAGAGGTGGCGGAAAGAATATAAGAGCCACAGGAAGGGTAGGACTCCTTACAACGTGCTCTTCCAGACACAAAATGGCCTAGATATCTATGACCTCGCAGTGCCTGAAACTACCTACACAAGACCATCATAATAGAAGGGAAAGATGATGACATAAAAATTAAGAGAGGCTGATTGAGAGGGGGAGGGGATATGATGGAGAGTGGAGTTTCAAAAGGGAAAGTGGGGGGAGGGAGGGAAGTACCATGGGATATTATCTACAATTAAGGAAGTTGTCAATAAAAAAAAAATTAAAAAGTAAAAAGTAAAATAATCAGCCTGAGCTAGATTGAGACCCTACCTTGAAAAAAAAAAAAAAAAAGTAAAATAAAATAGCTGGGCATTGTGGCGCATGCCTTTAATCCTAGCACTCAGGAGACAGAGGCAAGAGGATCACCATGAGTTCGAGGCCACCCTGAGGCTACATAGTGAATTCCAGGTCAGCCTGGGCAAGACCGAGCCCCTACCTCGAAAATAAAAAACAAAAAAATAAAATATTGACGTTTATATTCACAGCATAGGCTCTCAGCTTTGGTCAGAAAAGGCTTGCTTTTTGCAATGGGCTTCAGTTAAATGCAGTGACTGGTAAAACTGCTGAAAATGAGTGACCTGTGCGTATTCAGCCCTGTATGAGACAATTGTAACATTCCCTCCTAGGGGACACTGCAGAGGGAGGAGTAGAAAGGATGTGAGAACTGAAGAATAAGAAAGTTGTAGGACTCTCACCTGGACAGGACATGGCCATTGCACTCACGAACTCACAGCAGCTGGGTTACCTGCACACGACAGAGCCACTCAACTCCTCATCATGATGATGAGGGTGGGCCTCATGAGCCATCCCCACCATGAGCTAATGGCAATTAATTTCTGGGGATGGGGAAGTTATTTTCTTCAGTGGGGTATCCACCCCTGGTAAATGGCAGGAAGCACAAGGGGTTCAGCAGGGTTGGGAGGAGGACAAGAGAGGGCAAAAGGAGCCTATATGATCAAAATACAACATATATGTGTATTAATTTGTCAAAGAACTTTTTTTTTTTTTTTTTGAGGTAGAGTTTTCTCTCTAGCCCAGGAATTCACTATGCAGTCTCAGGGTGGCCTCCAACTCACAGTGATTCTCCTACTTCTGCTTCATGAGTGCTGGGATTAAAGGCATACACCATGGCCAACTTTCAAAGAACAACTTAAAAAAAGTTATTTGAGCGGGGCATGGTGGAACATGCATTTAATCCCAGCATTCGGGAGGCAGAGGTAGGATCACCTTGAGTTTAAGGCCACCCTGAGACTACAGAGTGAATTCCAGGTCAGCCTGGGCTAGAGTGAGATCCTACCTCGAAAAATCAAAAAAATTTTTTTGTTTATTTATTTCTTTGCAAGCGGGGGGTGGGGAGAGAGAATTAGCACACCAGGGCCTCTAGCCGCTGCAAATGAACTCCAGATACATATGCCACCTTGTACTTCTGGCATTATGTGAGTACTGGAGAATTGAACTTAGATCCTTAGGCTTTGCAGGCAAGCGTCTTGAACCACTGAGCCATCTATCCAGCCTACAATTTTTTAAATATTTTATTTTTTATTTATTTATTTGAGAGAGAGAGAGATACAGAAATAGGCAGGTAGAGAGAGAGAGAGAGAGAGAGAGAATGGGTGCACCAGGGCCTCCAGCCACTGCAAACGAACTCCAGATGCATGCACCCCCTTGTGCACCTGGCTTACGTGGGTCCTGGAGAATTGAGCCTTGAACCGGGGTCCTAAGGCTTCATAGGCAAGCGTTTAACTGCTAATCCATCTCTCCAGCCCTACAAATTTTTTTAAAAAAATATTTTATGGGCTGGAGAGATGGCTTAGCGGTTAAGGCGCCTGCCTGCTAAGCCTAAGAACCCGGTTCCAATCTCCAGGTCCCACATTTAGCCAGATGTAAAGTGAAGCAAGGGCACAATGCTGCACTTACCCACAAGGGGGCGCACGCATCTGGATTTCGTTCACAGCAGCTGAGAGACTGCTGGCGCGACCATCTCTGTCTGTCTCCCTCTCCCTCTCTGTCTGTCTCTCTCTGTGTCTCTCTCCAAAAATAAATAAAATAATAATAATAAAACGTTTTAAAAAATATTTTATTTATTTGAGAGAATGAGGCAGAAAGGGGGAGAGAGAGAGAGAGGTGGGAGGGGGTACATGCACACCAGGCCCTCCAGCCACTGTAAACGAACTCCAGATGCATGCACCCCTTTGTGCATCTGACTTAAGTAGGTACTGAAGAATCAAACCACGGTCCTTTGGCTTCACAGGCAAGTGCCTTAACTGCTAAGCCATCTCTCCAACACTCAAAGAACAAATTTAAAAAAATTTTTTTTTTTTGGAGAGAGACAGAGAGACAGAGGGAGAGGAAGGCAGATAGAGATGGGCGCACCAGCAGTCTCTCAGCTGAGAACAAAATCCAGATGCGTGCTCCCCCTTGTGGTCAAGTGTGACATTGCGCCCTTGTGTCCCTTTGCATCTGGCTAAACATGGGACCTGGAGATTGGAACCAGTGTTTCTTAGGCTTAGGAGACAGGCGCCTTAACCCCTAAGCCATCTCTCCAGCCCTGCCCAAAAAGATGTTTTTAAAAAAAAAAAAAAAAAAAGATGTTTTAGGGCTGGAGAGATGACTTAGGGGTTAAGGCACTCACCTGCGAACGAGGGACAAAGACAAGAGCATTCCTGGGGCTCTCTGGTTAGCCAGCCTAACAGAAAAACACAGAGTTCCCCATTCAGTGAGAGACTCTGTCTGAAAGAAATAAGGCAGAAGAACAAGAGGAGACCCTATATCCTCCTCTGGCCCCTTCACACATGCACACGGGGGCATGCATCTGCACACACACATACATACAATGCACACACACCATACGTACTCACACACACACACACAAGCTCATCTATTCAAAGAATTTAGGGTGAATACCACCTCTCTCTCTTTTTTTTTTTTTTTTTTTTTTTTTTTTTCGAGGTAGGGTCTCACTGTAGCTCAGGCTGACCTGGAATTCACTCTGTAGTCTCGGGGTGGCCTTGAACTCACGGCAATCCTCCTACCTCTGCCTCCTGACTGCTGGCATTAAAGGCGTGCGCCACCATGCCCAACCACCTTTCTCTTTTGCTCCTCTTCCCCAAATCTTAGCCTAGAGTAAGCCGTTTCAGGCATGAGCATAAATGCTGGCAAGTAATCTGTGCTACCCTAAATGGGGTCCCACTGGGCAGGCAGCAGGGCCTACAGTGCTTCAGTCACACTGTCCCCACCTCGCTGCTCCAGGGACAGGAGCCTGTGGCCTGAACAAGAGCTGAACTTGCACTCACGCTGCCCAGTTAACACGGTGACTTCTGAGACCCCCTTCCCCTGTACACCTGCTCTTTGCACCGCTCGTCCAGACACATGTGACCCTTCCGACCAATTATGAGCCCCAGGGTCAGTTCTGTGTTTCCAAGGGTTCCAGAACCCACCAGGGAGACTGTAGCCATGTGAGGTGTATGTGGAGAAAGGTTAGAACCAGCAGAAACACACACACACACACACACACACACACACACGGACGGCCCATGACCCATGACTGCCTTATGCCTGTGTAGAGACAGAGAGGCAAGCTGTGTGCAGGAAGAAGCCTTGGGCTCAGGGGACAACAGGACCTGCCACAGACATGTAGAGCTGAAGAGTGCTGAAGTAGGGACAGTGACAGCTGGAGGAAGTGGATGACTCACTCTCACCTTCAGGACCCCCAACCCCAGAATGAAGCCTGGTCCTGAGAGTCGAGAACGAAAATCCCTGTTGTAAAATCAATGGCACTGAGCCACCCACAGGTTGAGGGGATGACCGTATATTGGTTTCCTGCATTTGCTTTTGGGAATGACCATCCAGGCGAGGAGGGCTTAGGACAGTAAGATGTACCCTCCTATCTGCAGGCCAGGGGTCCAAATCCAAGGTGTGGTGGCTCTTCCCCACCTTTGAGGCACAGGGGAGCGCTACTAGCTCCTGGCTACCCCAGCCTCCTTCTTCACACAGCCTTTCTGCCCTTGAGTCTGTGGGTGCTTTTCTGTTTCTTACAATACTCTTACGGATCTGTGGCCCATCCCCATTCAGCACTACCTTCTCTTAGTCGTGACCTTCACTATAGCTGCTAAGGCCTTGTCTCCAAATAAGAGTATGCCTAGAGGCTTTAGGAGAACATGAACTTTTTGGGGGACATTATTCAATCCAGCATGAACTCAATAGCACCCTGTTCAGAAGAAGGAAGTAGGAGCTGAGGAGGAAGAGGGGTTGTTCTAGTGGCTTCTGAGGCTCAGGTCTCTGTACCTACTGACCAAAGGCACTGGATAGCACTCCTGCCCACTATAGCCCCCTGCCAGGCAGGGTTCTCGACTGCCTTTATAGTTGAGGAACCTAAGGCTCAAAGGGGTTGAATAGCTGACCAGGTTACACAGCCTGGAGTTGAGACCTGGAAGGACCCAGGTGTGTGGTGTGGACTCTGAGGCACCTCCTACATCAGTGAGAAGCAAGGGTGGTCACTAGCTTCCTGGTCAGGTTCTTTCACTTCTGAGCACCTGGATTTGGGGTGGTCACTCCTCTGCAGTTGCATAGGAGTGAGGTCCAAGAGAAGAAAGGACCTTACTGTCAACCCAGCTATTATCAGAAGTTAGTCTGTACTGAGAAATCAGGTGGAGGACCTAACCTAATACCCCACCCCTCCCTACACTGGGCAGATCATTCAGGAAGCCAGAAAAATATGCCCAAGGGGTGGATAGGTGACAGGAAGCAGTTTCTTAGCTCTGGACAGGCAATGCATGCTCTAAGTGGAAGATCAAGGCTGAGGACTATCCAGCCTAGGTGTTTTCAGCACCTTGGACCATATCTAGAGGAATTCACAAACTAGATCAACAGGCCTCCTTCCCTTGACCCACCCAGATCGGGGCTGTATGTCAGTAAGGAGGACCCAGGCCCACACGTGCTGCCCATGAAGAGACAGCCTGCCTTCACCCCAGGACATCAGAGGACGTCCTCCAGAAAAAAAAGGGGGGGCAGGGACTACCGATTTGATGAAACCTCAGATTCTCTGCTCTCAGCAGGTCTTGCGGCTGTAGCGTTGACAGGGTCCACGCTCCCCCTCCCCCAACCTGCAGTCCTGTGCCATGATAATGCCAGGGTAGTGGTGGTCCTGTGCTTCCCGCCAGGTCGCTCACAGACCCCAGGTCCATGTGTTTGCATTTTCTCGGTTCCATGAAGCCTCCTGAGAGGACAGGCCTACTGGCAGTGGTTTGAGGATCTTTGCTCATCCCATCACCCACGCCCAAGGAAGGCTAGCCGCCTCAAAAAATGCAGGGGGGCCTCTGTGAGCTCACCACCTTCCCACAAGCCCCCCGGGGCAGTTATTATTACCCTCCTCCTCCCTGGGAGGCGCCCTGGGCTCAGAGAGACTAAGTGACTTGCCCAAGGTCACACAGCTCAGCAGGGACAGATCCAGCGTGCGAAGCCCCCCCCCCCATCTCCGAACCCCAGCTCCAGCTAGCTCATCCGAGCCTGCCGCGACCTCCCCGGGATAACGCTTCGGAATAAAGCAGGAAGGCCCAAACGCCTGGCTTTCCAAAAAAAAAAAAAAAACAAGGCTCCCAGGCAGATCTGCGGGAACAAAAGCTCTCAGAAATCCACCCCGGGTTTCCCCCCTCGCCGACCTCCGCCAACCAATCAAATAGCGTCGACGGCCGGGGGGTCGGGAGGAGGCGGTCCCCACGTGATCGACAGCCCCCGGGAAGGCGGGGTCGCGGCGCGGACGAATCCCGTGGCGGGACCGAGACAATTCCGTGCCGAAGACGGGCGGCTGGGCCAATCATCGTGGGGGGGCGGTCCCGGCCGGTCCGGGCTGTCGCGAGAGGCGGCCACCCCGCCCACTTGTGCTGGTCGCGGCCGCCCGTCCTCGCGAACGCGCTGCGCTCGGCTCCCGCCGACCCGATCCGTCCGCGCGGGCAGCTCCGGCGGCGGCGCATCTCTCCGGATCCCTCCGCCGCGCACGCCAGGCCCGTTCGGGCGCCGCGCCCAGCGCTCCGAGGCGGCGACGCCGCGCGGCCCCGGGGTAACGGCCGGCCTGGGCGCAGGCGCGGGCGGCGGCATGGCCGGGGCGGCTCCGTCGGGGGGCGGCCCGCAGTGACAGACCCTGCGGCGCGCGGGGAGATGGGGGCGGCCGCCTCCCGGGCGACGACGACGACGACGAGGAGGAGCAGCCGCCGCCGCCGCCGCGCACCGGCCGCCGCTGGGGACGGGCGCGGGCAGGGAGCCTCCCCGTGAGCGGGGGGCCCGAGGCCGCTCGCCGCCCCCGGCCGCCCCGGCCCCGGCCGCCCCGGAGCCCCCCGGCCCGCGCACGCCAACTCGCCGGCTCCTGGCAGGGGGTTCGCCCGGTCCGCGCGCACCCGGCCCCCGCGCCCGCCCGCGCCCGCCTCGCGGCTCCCGCCCGGCTTCACCCGGCCCGGGATCCCGGCCCGGCCCGCGCGCCCCCGGCCCCGGCGCGTCTCGGCCGCGGCCCTCCGCGCCCCCCGGCCGCCCCCGCGCGGTCCCCGGGCCCGGGTCGCGGCGCGGCGCGGGCGGCAGCATGGTGGAGAAGCGCTGCCCGCTGCAGAGGGACGGCGTGTACCGCTGGTTCTCGGAGCTGCCGTCGCCGCAGCGCGTGGAGTTCCTGTGCGGCCTGCTGGACCTGTGCATCCCGCTGGAGCTGCGCTTCCTCGGCTCGTGCCTGGAGGACCTGGCGCGCAAGGACTACCACTCGCTGCGCGACTCGGAGATCAAGGCCAACAACCCGGCCGACCTGGGCAGCCTCACCAACCTGACGGACGAGGTGGTGCGCAGCAAGCTGCTGGTGTCGCTGGCGCTGCTGGGCTCGGAGCAGCGCGAGGCGGCGGGCGTGCTCTACCGCACGCTCACGCACATCGACTCCATCATCCACAACTACGGACTGCAGCTCAACGAGGGCCGCACGGGCGATGAGTTCCTGCTGCTCTTCACCATGGCCTCCAACCACCCGGCCTTCAGCTTCCACCAGAAGCAGGTGCTGCGCCAGGAGCTCACGCAGATCCAGAGCAGCCTGAACGGTGGCAGCGGAGGAGGAGGAGGGGGAGGTCCCGGGGGCAAGAGCGCCCCCGGGCCTGGCAGCACGCTGCCCACCTGCCCGGCCTGCCACAAGGTACGAGAGCGTGGCCGCGCGCGCGGGGTGCGGTGGGGAGAGGGCTCCCTTGGCTCCATCCCAAACCTCCACTCAGATTGTACCCTCAGAACAGCCCAGTCCTGTGCCCCAGCTCTTTTCCGAGCCCCAGGCCTGCTTCCCAGCCCTCTATCGCCCCTGGCAGCCCCGTGGGGCCTACTGCTTGGGCCGCGAGGCGTCAGAGTTCGCGGCCCCTTTGTGTGTCCTGTTTTACATCCAACGTTGGAAGCGATAAGGCCTCTATCCACTCGGTGAGACTGTTAGGTGACAACAATTCAACATTGTGTTGCCTTGTTGTCTCTCAAAACAGTGTTTATTACCCAAAAGAAAGGAGTGGCCTCGGAGCCACGGGGAGGTGTTTCTGAGAAGGCTCTAGAACCTGGGCCCAGGTGGGCCCTGCTCCTTGCGGAGGCACAGGTGTCCCCAGACCGGTCTGCAGGTGGTGACGGGTGTCACAGGCAGGAGCCTGTGCATGCCAGGAGGAGTAGAGTGTGTGTGCACGGATGTGTGTACGTGTAGCTTATGCATGCTGGTGAGTGTGCGAGTGTCTTGAGTGCCAGGCCGCTGTGACAGATCTTGGAGCTTCAGTGACTACCTAACAGTTATCACTAATGATCCATGTTGGCCAGAGATAACCTGTGCCCACCAGGGCCAGATGTGAACTTATGGATGTCAGGTTAACTTGCTGGGCAGCAGGGGCTTTGTCGTCCACTCAGAAACGAGGGCTTCAATCCAGTGTTTGAGTATTTGGGGCTCCCACCAGTTCTCACAGCCCGTAGAGCCTAGGCCCAGCACTTGCCGTCAGAGCAAAGGTCCCCACCAGAAAGGTGAGCACTCATCCCTTGCTGGCCATCTTTAGCAGCAAGGCCACAGTCAAGACCCACCTGCCCAGCACCTCTCTCCACTGTCTTTGAGCTCTTTGAAGTATTTGCCAGGGTTGTGGTGGCTGAGAAAGCCATCGGGTAGCTAGGATTTTTTTTTCTTTTCCTCTCTTCCTTCCTTTTTATTTTAGCTTTCTTTGAACCTTTGGTTTGTGGCTTCTCCTTTTTAATGTCTTCCTTTAAGCAGTGGTTGTGGTTTCTATTGTGTCTTATCTTTTTGGTGACATTTCCCTCTGAAACAGTGGTTTTCCCTGTACTGGGCAGTCTCCCCCACCCCCAATACCCCTACCCCAGCGCCTCTGTTGTGTGGTGGTTAGTTGTCAACTCGGAAAAATGAGTCTGCTGTAGTGAGCTGTCAGCCCGAGATGCTAACACCCTGTCCCCATGGTCCCTCACCTGCTGTTAGTCCTGTCTCTTGCCCTGCCCCTTCGGCAGCTGGACAGCTCTGTAAGGGAAGCTCACTTGAGCTTCAGATGAACCCGTTGATGCAAAAGGTGGTGACTATTACTTTAGTCGTACAATGAATTCAATCCAAAATAAAAGTCTTGGTTCCCCATGCTGAGCATGGAGCTTGGACCTTGAGCACGCCAGGCAGTTCTGCTACTGAGCTATAGCCCCCAAAATAAGAGAGCCTTTCTGTCAAGCAGGAGTCATTGATGAGATGAAGGGGCTAACCTAGTCCCTGGGCCCTGGACAGCTTTTCACCAGCTGTGTGACCTCAGCCACAGTGTTCTCACCATGGTGTCTCCCTGTTCAGGGAAGCTGGGCTGGAGGACTCAAAGGGACTATGCATGCTGCCTTTGTTGATGTATTTTGCAGAGGTGTGCTTTTCTAGCTTGAGCAGTTGTGTCTTGTCTCAAGTGGTCCTGCTTTTACAGAGCTTAGAGCTGGCATGGGAACTGACAAGCTTAGGGTCATCTTGGGAAGCTGGAGGTGCTGCTTAACCTGGCAATGTGGGCTCCTGACTGGGCAGCACAGCCTAGGCCTTGCTTGCACATTTTTTAACAGCCGCTGATTTTCAACCCCACTCTGACTCCTCCATGTCACTACCAAAGGGGCTTTAGCCCTCTGCTCCTTTGCAGCCCTAAAGCTGAGGTCTGGTGTTGACAAACTACTGTGCCCAGTGTTTGCCTGCTCAGCTCTGAGCTGTGTGGGATAGGATGGGGAGGGAGCCTCCATGAGAGCCTAGAATTCCTTCCCAAGCTGTTGCACTTTGTCCTGGCTCCAAACCTCCAGCCTCCCTACATTTTCCTCCCGGGAGTGAAGCGTTGTTTTTACAATTCTTTGTCCTGTTTACATTTTAACTATACTTTTTGAAGTGCTCATTATTTGCAGCCACTTCTCCAAACCCTTACTTTAAAAAAATTTTAATTGAGCTGGGCATAGTGGCGCACGCCTTTAATCCCAGCACTCGGGAGGCAGAGGTAGGAGGATCACTGTGAGTTCAAGGCCACCCTGAGACTACATAGTTAATTCCAGGTCAGCCTGGGCCAAAGTGAGACCCTACCTCGAAAAAAAAAAAAAAAAAAAAAAAAAATTTAATTGCACATGCATGTGAAAAAGATAGAGAATGTGTCTTTGGGTGCACCGGGGTCTTTTGCCACTGCAAATGAGCTCCAGATACATGTTGTGCATCTGGCCTTAAATGGGTACTGGGAAATTGAACCCAGGCTGGCACATTTTGCCTTTAACTGCTGAGCCATCTCTCTTGCCCAACCCTCACTTTTTTAACTAAAAAAAAAAAAACATGCTTATTGTTCTGAGGAGTTATAGTGTTTTTTTTTTTTGCTTGTTTATTTTAACTTATTTGAGAGTGAGACAGATAAAGAGGCAGAGAGTGAAAGAATAGGTGCACTAGGGCCTCCAGCCACTGCAAATGAACTCGAGATGCATGCTCTACCTTGTGCATCCTGCTTATGTGAGTACTGGGGAATTGAGCCTCGAACAGAGGTCCTCATGCTTCACAGGCAAGCGCTTAACTGCTAAGCCATCTCTCCAGCCTGAGTTATAGTTTTTAAAGTGTTTGATTTTTTTTTCTTTTTCTTTTTAAAGATAGGGTCTCACTATGTAGCCCAGGCTTATCTGGAACTGGTTCTCCTGCTTCTGTCTACCAAGAGCTGAAATGACAGATGTTTGCACCCATGCCTGGCTGCTGGCTGTTGGCTGTGGCGGGGAGAGGGTATTCAGTAGATGTGACTTACTTTTTTTTTCCTTCCTTCCTTCCTTCCTTCCTTCCTTTCTTTTTTTTTTTTTTTTTTTTTTTTTTTTTTTGGTTTTGGTTTTGGTTTTTCAAGGTAGGGTCTCACTGTAGCCCAGGCTGACCTGGAAGTCACTGTGTAGTCTCAGTGAAGCCTCGAACTCATGGTGATCCTCCTACCTCTGCGTCCCGAGTGCTGGGATTAAAGGCAAGCGCCACCACGCTCTGCTCTTCTTTTAATATTTATTTATTTGCAAGGACACAGAGAGAGAAAATGAGTGAATATGGGCACACCAGGGCCTTTAACCCTTGCATATGAACCCTAGATGAATATGACACTTTGCATCTGGCTTCATGTGGGTCCTGGGGGATCGAACTCTGGTTGTTAGGCTTTGTAGTCTAACTGTGGAGCCATCTCTCCAGCACTTCTTCTTTTAATGTTTTTATTTGCCAGAGGGAGACCATGCCAGAACCTCTACCACTGCCTTAGAATATCCAAACTCTTGTGACACTTTGTGTGTCTGGCTTTACATGGGTACTGGGGAATTGAACCCCCAGCTGACAGGCTTTGCAAGAAAGGCCTTTGATGGCTAAGCCATCTCTGCAGCCCCAAACGTGGCTTACTTTCAGAAGGAAGCTATTCATTATGGCAAACTGATGGTGGGCAGAAGAGGGGTTGCAGGGCTGAGTCTCCCTGCATGCTGTTGACTTGTTCCTTAGGAAGGTCCCAAGATGCTTCCAGCAAGGACCACAGTGGATTGACTCACTGCTGTACATTTTTGGGTTTTATTTCAGTAAAAAACCATGATCTTGAAAGCAGCTTAGTTATGACTTGGCTGGCATGGTACATAAGACTGTAATCCCAGCACTTTGAGACAGGAGGATTGATAGCCCAAGCTACAGAGTAACAGCCTGTCTCAAAAAGAAAAGAAGAACCGTTTTAGTCTTGTCTGTGGCTGTGTGCTGTGGCATATGAGGGCAGCCGACCTGGTCGGCCATTGCCATGGCTGACCCTACAGGTCATCTGACCTCCCCTAAAAGAAACCTGATTCCTCTAAGCGGTCATTTCCCTTCTCCCTTCCCATCTACACTACCAAACTTCCAACTGTCTGTATGGATTTGTCTTTTCTGATCACCTCGTGTAAGGCACTCAGTATTTGTCCTTTTGTGACTGGCTTCTTTCATTGGGCATCATGTGGTTTGGGGTCTTTCCTCTTAGAGCATGCACTAGCACTTTGCTCCTTTTTATGACTGAGTATAGTCCATCACCTGGATTGACTGTGGTTCATTTATCTGTTCATTGATGGGTGGGTGCTTGGACTGATCACTTAGTTTGAAGTTGTCATGGTTAGCCCCTCCTACCTAACATCATCGCATATTGCTTGGCACACTGTCAGCATATGGCTGTTCAGGGGACCTGGTTCTTGGGATCAGCTTCTGCCTGATGAATTGCAGGGCTGTGCTGTACAGTCCGGGCCCAATCTCTCAGCACTGTGGTCTGGTTACTGAATCGAAGTAGAAGGAATAGGCCAGGTGAGGCAGATGGAGTTGGTTGTGGGTCAGCCCTGCTGCAGGAGTGGTGGGGTGGGGCCCAGTGCCGCCTGACCTCTGTCCTGGCAGCTTCCTGTGTGGGTGATAACAGAACTACTTCATACTGGGGTGCATTTTCTTAAAAGGGATGCTGATATTATGTTTTTAAAAGTGCCTGATGCTGGGTACATTGGGTACTGTGGTCTTCCTTTGGACATATGTGTTGTACTATGTTTTTGGTTTTCATCATGTGTGCTCTAGGGCGAACCCTGTATATACTATGAATTTGCACATGTACTTTGAGTAACTCTGCTAGCAATCTCTTGCCCAAGGCAAGGGCAGCTTCCACTTTACTGCTTCATAAGATCTTGCAAAGCCTCACAGTTGAAAGGTGAAATGCTGGGCAGTTTATCTTGTGGTTGTCAGGTGAGGTGAGGCCAGGCTTGGTTTCTCCTTTTACCCTGAACCCTTCCCTCCACTACCATAAGCCACCTAGCATTCCCCACAGCAGAGCGAAGCGTACTTTGTAGAGCGTACTATGCACAGCAGCTCTGTAGCCTTTGCTCAGGAGGAGCTAGGACCTGAGGTCATGAGGTCTCCAGAGTTAGCATTTGTTCTCAGGGCAGTCAGGCACCTCCCGCCCCTGAACCTCTGTGTACCTTGCTCCATGTGTGGCTTCCTGGTGGGAACACCCAGCACATGCTCTAAGTGACTGCCTGTCTTCACAGTGACATACCTGATGTAGGCATCGAGATGCGTTTTTGGTGGCATATCCTCCACAGAGGCCTGGCCATGCCTTAGAGTTGCAGCCGACGTGCTGTAGTCTGTGGAACACTGTGTGCCCTTACAGTGTGGCCCTGAGGTTGTTCTCACATCAGCTGGCCCACATTTGCCTTGCTTAGTGTTTGCCTCCTAAACTGGAGTATTGGGCTGCAGAACCCCAGTGCTGTGTGTTGGGGTCCAGTGAGTAATTTGATGTCATTGTGTGCACAGGGAGTATAGGGCAGAATAGCACCTGGGTTGCCTTGCTGCCATTTCTGAAGCCTGTGGTTTACTTATGCTCCATTTTGCCTGTTTTCACCTTAATCCTGTATGCTGCATTCGCCTTGTCTTTGGGTTGAGAACACAATGGGAATAGATGGCTTTCCAACATATTTGTCTGTGAATTTTAGGCCTTCCAGAGGGAAGCTGCTATCCCTCCCTGGTGCACTGTGTTTTTGAAAGGATGACTGCTGGCTCCTTAGAGACTGTGCTCAGATCACAGTGAACTGTGATCCTGGGGAATTTTTCTATATCAGGATCCTCCCACCAGCAGAATGAGACTTTAGAAAAGGAGTCCTCCCTCCTGGAGACTCACTGGAAAGATCTTTGGGAGCTCTGACTTTGGACCTTAGCTGTGACTTAGTTTTAGCAAGGCAATAGATAGCTTGATTGTAGAAAGCAAGTACATTGTAGAAACAGAACCTGTCAGACTTAAAGAATGCCACTTGGGGCCGGGCGTGGTGGCGCACGCCTTTAATCCCAGCACTCAGGAGGCAGAGGTAGGAGGATCGCCAAGAGTTCGAGGCCATCCTGAGACTACATAGACTACATAGTTAATTCCAGGTCAGCCTGGACTAGAGTGAAACCCTACCTCGAAAAACCAACACAAAAAAAAAAAAGAATGCCACTTGGGCGGCTGAACAGGAGAATACCCATGAGTTTGAGGCCAGCCTGGGCCACAAAACAAGTAGATCACCAAGAACTAATGAAACAGGTCATTTTTGAGCAATGTGTTGTTGGGGTAGAAAGGCCTGTAGATGTTTAACCAAAGACCAGGTGTTCTCTCATTCTCTTGCAGCTCTTCAGGGTGCATGGCCAGAACTAGGAGAATGGGCCCTACAGCAGCCAGGCTGTCTTCTGCAACTGGGTGTGTACAGCCCTAGGAAGAAGGTCTTCTCTAGACTGTCCCATGCTCAGGGACTCCTCAGGGTCAGTTGTCTGAACTTTGCTAGGTGTGCTAGGGTCTCTTGCCACTGCAAATGGAAACCACACACTTGCGCCACATTGTGCATCTGGGTTTATGTGGGTGGTTGGGGAATTGAACCTGGGCTGGCAGGCTTTACAAGCAGTGCCTTTAATTTCTGAGCCATCTCCCTAATCACTAAAATGATTTTTTTTTTTTTTTTTGAGGTAGGGTCTTGCTCTGGCCCAGGCTGACCTGGAATTCACTGTGTAGTCTCAGACTGGCCTCAAACTCCTAGCAGTCGTCTTACTTCCACCTCCCAAGTGTCACAAACTTTTATAAGTATTTTTTAAATATTTGATTGATTTGAGAGACAAAGAGTATGAGTGGGCAGGCCAGAGCCTCCAACCGCTGCAAACAAACTCTAGATGTATGCACCATCTTGTACATCTGGCTTTATGTGGGCACTGGGGAATCGTACTCAGGTCCTTAAGCTTCTCTAAGCACCTAAACTGTTGAGCCGACTCTCCAGCCCTGTTTCAAACTTTTATCGGTCTTTTTGACATGACTTCTGAGTTTATGGTATTCTAGAAATTTGTTATAAGTCAAGTATATTATGCATCATCCACGTTATGTCAACATACGCACGTTCGTGTGACATACCATGCATTCAGCTGTAGTCTTGGGTCAGAGCTTGTGTAGTCTCTTTCACAGTCAACTAGTCCAGCCCATCTGTGCTTTGTCTTGTGGAAGTACAAAGCTAGCTTGATGCTTTCCAGGTGACAGCCCATTGGTCCTGTGCTATCTGTTGGGACTGTTTGTGTTTGCCTCTGGACCCTTTCTGTCTAGCTCTTTCTGCCTTTTTTTTTTTCAAGTTATGTATCTTAGGTTGGCTATTATTATTACTTTTTTTTTTTTTTTTGCATATAGCACATGGATGTAGCGTATGGCTGGTATGCTATGGTGTACTTCCTTGAAACGGGTTCTCCCTCAACTTGAAAGTGCTGTTTTGTCAGTATGCCCCAGTAATTCTCTGGTCTAGGGCTGGAGAGATGGCTTAGCGGTTAAGGCATTTGCCTGCAAAGCCAAAGGATCCCAGTTCGATTCTCCAGGACCCATGTAAGCCAAATGCACAAGGGGGCTCATGCATCTGGAGTTCATTTGCAATGGCTGGAGGCCTTGCATGCCCATTCTCTTTCTCTCTCTCAAATAAATCAATAAAAATATTTTTAAAGAAATCTGTGGTCTACCCCTACCCCAGACTGGGGTTACAGATGTGTATAGCAAGCTTTTAATTTTTTTAGTTATTGGTGCTGGGGATTGAACCTAGGGCCTTGTGCATGCTAGGCAAGAGTTATATCCTCGGCCCTTTTTATGTAGGTTCTGGGTGGCTTTTGGCCTTCCTAGTCTCTCATTCTTTTTTTTTTTTTTTTTTTTTTTTTTGTGAGGTACGGTCTCACTCTGGTCCAGGCTGACCTGGAATTAACTGTGTAGTCTCAGGGTGGCCTTGAACTCTCAGCGATCCTCCTACCTCTGCCTCCGGAGTGCTGGGATTAAAGGCGTGTGCCACCACGCCTGGCCTTTTTTTTTTTTTTTTTTTTTTGATTTTTCAAGGAAGGGTCCCACTCTAGCCCAGGCTGACCTGGAATTCACTCTGTATTCTCAGGGTGGCCTTGAACTCACAGTAATCTCTTACCTCTGCCTCCTGAGTGCTGGGATTAAAGGCATGCGCCACCACACCTAGCTAGTCCCTCATTCTTAAATGGCAAATACTCTTAAGCCACTGAACCATCTTCCTAGCCCCTTAACTTACTTATTTTGAGACAAAGTATCACTGTGTAAGCTCAGGCTGGCCTGGAACATATGATTCTCCTGCCTCAGCCTCTCAAGTGCTGAGATTACACATCTGTATCACCAGACACTTCTCTCCCTGCATGAACTGGAGTCTCAGTCCTCGTGTTCCCAGCCACCTCAGGGCATGGCTTCTTGGTTTTGGTTGTGAGCAAACATGGCTGCCAAGTGGCTTCCCACATGGTGCCTTGTGGGGTGGGGTGGGGCCAGTTGTGCTTGGTTAGTTCTGTGGCATGGCTGCTTTGCCTCCCGCTTCTCTGGATGTTTGATTTCCGCCTGCTTTCTGCTCTGCTTTTTTTTTTTTTTTTTTTTTTTTTGCTTTAAATTTCGTGATATTTTCATATTTGGTTCTGCCATTGAGTTAAAAAAAAATTCTGGGTTGGAGAAATGGCTTAACAGTTAAGGCGTCTGCCTGCAAAGCCAAAGGACCCAGGTTTGATTTCCCCAGGACCTACATAAGCTAGATGCACAAGGGGCACATGCATCTGGAATTCGTTTGCAGTGGCTGGAGGCCCTGGTGTGCCCATTCTCTCTGTGTCTGCCTCTCTTCTATCTATCTCTCTCTCTCTCTCCTTGCAAATAAATGATAAATAAGTTTTTTTTAAAGGCATGCACTACCATGCCCAGCTCCATTTAAAAAAATAAATTAAAAAAAAATTCTATGTACCCAACCAGTCCTAGAGTTGTAAGTGCAGACTACAGTCTGACTTGCAGCACTCTGCTTTTTCCAAGGTGGACACTCTGCCTTTGCTGTGCTCTCGAGCCTCCTGCAGGCTCTGTCTCTGCTGACTTGGCACAATCTGTATTGGTACTCTTCATCCATATCCTGTCCCCCCATTCCAACTCCATCTCCTGCTGCTGCTCCCCACCATACTTCCACAGGGCACATTTGTAACAATGGGGCACATAAATGGTACACAAGATGGGTCTGCATAATAGTACATTATGGTACATAATGGTACATAGGGCCATGTGTGTATATGGTATGTGGTACATAGATGATGCCTTGGGGACATGTATGTGGTCATTTCTTTGGGAAGGCTTAGACTGGGTGTGATTTGCCAGGGAGTCAGGCCAGTCTAGTGTAACTCCACCTCCTTCCAAGCCAAACACACACCCTGGAACGCCAGTGAGGAAGCATCTCCTTTTAGAATTAGGCGGTATCTTTGTTCAGAGTTGACAAGGAGCAATCTTACAGCGACTCTGTTTTGCTTTTTAATTAAATCACCAGGAAATTTGGTGCCTTAACTCTTTTTAAAATAACAGTGACATACCCACTATGTGACATTACCTACCATGTGACCTAGGTTTGGTCTATAGAACAGTTACCCCTGTTGGTGCTAGCATGGTCCTGCCTGGCCCACAGTCAGCACAGCATATCTGTCTTTGCACCTACCTCTAATTGCAGTTTCTTCTGCTGTTTCCTGTGTTCCATCTGCCATGAGACTTTGCAGAAGTGGTTCAGACTGTTCAGTGGTGTCCAGGCTTCCCTGTTGCCCACTTCTTGGCTCACACATGCAAATCCTCCTGTTGTGTCCTTATAATCAACCTTCTGCCCTGTGTGATCATAGGTGTCTGACTTTCTATCACAAGACTCATTTACTAGAGCAGATCCCACCAGAGCCCAGCATCTGCACACTCTGCTCTCTGGAGCCTCTGTCAAGCCAGCAGGAGGTGGGCAGGTGCTTGTGGCAAGCTCCTGGTACAGGTGGTTTCCTCAAACTTGTCTTCCTGGTGGCTGTGGCTGGAACTGCTGTTCTTGTGCACTGTGTGGACCATTTCTTTGCCACCATCATTTTTAAAAATTATTTATTTATTTATTTATTTATTTATTTATTTAACAGGGAAAGAGGGGGGGAGAGAGAGAGAGAGAGAGAGAATATGGGTGCACCAGAGCCTCCAGCCACTACAAACAAACTTCGGATACATGCGCCCCCTTGTGCATATGGCTAATGTGGGTCTTGGGGAATCAAACCTGGGTCCTTTGGCTTTGTAGGCAAATGCCTTAACTGCTAAGCCAGCCCTCCAGCCCTGCCACCGTCATTTTAACTTTTTTTTTTTTTTCTTGGTTTTCCAAGGTAGGGTCTCACTCTAGTTCAGGCTGACCTGGAATTCACTATGTATTCTCAGGGTGGCCTCGAACTCACGGTGATCCTCCTACCTCTGCCTCCCGAGTGCTGGGATTAAAGGCGTGCCCCACCACGCCCAGCTTCATTTTAACTTTAAACTAACTTTCTCCAGTGCTGGCTGCACAGGCTCTTGGGAGAAACACTCTGATGTGGTGCTTGCTTTTCTGTTGTCCTCACTGCCAACACATGGGACACAGCAGGGTTGTGAATGAGTGTGCAAAGCAGCAGAGCCACTGCAAGGCTCTGGTGTATGTTAGAAGGCTGGTCTCCTGTGACCTGTGGGGGCTTAATTCATTTTTATGAGGTAAATGTTAGTTCTAAGCAAAGATAGCTTGTTCTCTGTTCCTTTAACTATCATGTAACTCTAGATCATGGAAGCTGGGTTCTGTAGTTGCTACTGAATGGCAGTAAGCAGAAAAGTGTCATCATTCCAGTGAAGGTGTCACCTATTTAACCAGTGACACCAGGTTCATTATGAGATGGGAGAAGACCAGGGTCCTTTCCGATTTGGAACGCACATGCAAGTATCAATAGGGTTAACTAGACAGGAATTACTATAGTCTCCATCTTGTACTGACTCACAGGGACCTAGTTACAGCATGTAGGAGTAGGAAACGAAAAATGCCATAACTGAGACTCAAGGAGACTGCTGATAGATACTGCAGATGGTATTTATGGAGCAGAGACCCATTCCCTTCTGGATATCATTCTGGGAATGGTGTTGGTAGCCAAGCTTTAGCACACTTGGTAAAGTTGGTGGGCACTTTACAGGGGCTGAGCAGCTGAAGCAAGCACAGGTTTGCCCAGCGGGGCACTCCTGGGGGGTCAGAGATGAGGTTTCCCATGCAGGGTGCTTTGGGTCAGTGTGGGTGGTGTGCTGTGAGGGCAGCTCTTCTGAGAGCATGTGGAAGCTGCCTGCACTGTAAAGAGTGGCCATCAGGCATAGTTGGGAAGGATTTACCTACTGCTTGATCCCCTTGGGATTATTGTTAGAGGTAAAGAAAAGGAATCTGAGGAGGGGTGGAGGCATGGTAGTGCTCACATGCTTGTCTCATGCATGACACTGTCCCAGTGTGCACAGGGATGCATTAAATCACTACTGCTCATGCATTAAATCACTACAGTTAGGTGGCTGGTGTCCCTATTGTCCCCCTTCCAAGCACTGAGGAAGTAGTTCAGCATACAAAAGTGATATCAGGGCTGGAGAGATTGCTTAGTGGTAAAGGCACTTGCCTGCAAAGCCAAAGGACCCAGGTTCAGCTCCCCAGTATCCACGTAAGCCAGATGTACAAGTGGGTGCATGCATCTGGAGTTCGTTTGCAGTGACTGGAAGTCCTGGCGTGCCCATTCTCTGTGTGTGTGTCTCCTCTCTATCTATCTCTTTCTACTTGCAGATAAATAAAAGAAAAAAATTGAAGTGACATCAGTAGGTGACTTTTTATTATGTGGAGCCAAACATATCGTATTTATTTCTTTAACATCTTTATTAGAAGTTGAAGCAAAAAAGAAAGAGATGGGACGAGAACCTAGCTCCACCACACGTTTGTGGAGGTGAGTGGCTCAAAAGCCGCAGCAACACAGTCCTTCTCGGGGTAGCACCCAGCCATATCGTGTTCAGTTCTACCTTACTTACACTTAGTGAAATGCATGGATCTTAGGTGTGTCATTTAAGCTTTGACAAATGTGTGAGCCTGTGTGACACAAACTTCTGTCAAGATAGACAATGGGGAGGTCAACTCAGGTCACCCCATGCTGCTTTCCACTGGCTCTCATCACCTTTGTTCCCCACACCCCATGGGCCTTCTTTTTCTATTTTGCTATTCTACTACTTTGCCACTGTTAATTAGTTTTTCATAGTCTTAAAAACTTTAGCAGAATCATGGAATTTCATTTTTTTTCCTCCTGGCTTCCTTTGCTGCTGTGGGGATTTTCATGCTATTGGTAGGTATTCTTACCTCTCAGGCCTGCTTTGAGTGCACCGAGCTCCACACCTGTGCTGCAGCCTCTGTCAGGCTGCTGGACAGCTCCTATGCCAGCCACAGCGGCCCTAGCCCACAGCAGCGCACCATTGTTGGCTACAGTAAAACAAGAGGAAGGTAGAGGCTACTCTGGAGCTCCTTGGTGGAGCACTTGCCTAGGGTGTAGAAGGCCCTGGGTTTGTCCCAGCACCACACACACAAAAGGCAAGCTGTGGTGGTGCACACCTGTTAACCCTAGGACTTAGGAAGACCACAAGTTTAAGGCCAGCCTGGACTATAGAGCAAGACCTTTGTCTGAAAAATAAAAAATAGAAGCCAGGCGTGGTGGCACACACCTTTAATCCCAGCACTTGGGAGGCAGAGGTAGGAGGATCGCTGAGAGTTCGAGGCCACCCTGAGACTACATAGTTAATTCCAGGTCAGCCTGGACCACAGTGAGACCCTACCTCAAAAAACAAAAAAAAATTAAAATAAAAAAAAAAAATAGAAAGGTGAGAGAAAGGAAAGGAAGGGGCCAGGCATGGTGGCAAATGGCTTTAATCCTAGCACTCGAGAGGCTGAGGTAGGAGGAGCACTGTGAGTTTGAGGCCAGCCTGAACTGCAAAGTGAGTTCCAGTTCAGCCTGGGAATAGAGTGGAATCCTGCTTCATAAAAATAAAGCAAACAAGCCAGGCGTGGAGGCACACGCCTTTAATCCCAGCACTCGGGAGGCAGAGGTAGGAGGATCACCGAGAGTTCGAGGCCACCTGAGACTACATAGTTAATTCCAGGTCAGCCTGGGCTAGAGTGAGACCCTACCTTGAAAAAAAAAAAAAAAAAAAAAAAGCAAACAATGCCAGGCATGGTGGTGCACACCTTTAATCCCAGCACTAGGTAGGGAGGCAGAGGTAGGAGGATCGCTGTGAGTTCAAGGCCAGCGTGAGACTACATAGTGAATTCCAGGTCATTCTGGGCTAGAACAAGACTCTACCTCAAAAAACCTAATTAAATAAGTAACTAAATAAAGCAGAGCTGGAGAGATGTCTTAGTGGTTTAGGCTTGCCTGCAAAGCCTAAGGACACAGGTTCAATTCCCCAGTACCCATGTAAGCCAGATGCACAAGGTGGCACATGGGTCTGAAGTTTGTTTGCAGTGGTTGGAGGCCCTGGCATGCCCAGTCTCTCTCTTTCTCTCTTAAATAAATAAATAAATAAATAAATAAATAAATAAATAAATAAATAAATAATCTTTTAAAAATATAAAAAAGAGAGAGAGAGAGAATAAAGCTGGGCATGGTAGCACGTGCCTTTAATCCCAGAATTTGGGAGGCAGAAGTAGGAGAATCACGCTGTAAGTTTGAGGCCAGCCTAAGACTACATAGTGAATTCCATGTCAGCTTGGGCTAGAGCAAAACCCTACCTTGAAGAAGAAGAAAGAGAGAAAGAAAGTCTTCATTTACCATTTTAAGGCTTTTTCTTCCTCATGAAGACCCACTTCCTCCTCCTTCCTGTTCTTCAGCTGCTCTCTCCAGCCGGTGTTGGCAGGCAGGGAGTGCTGGGCAGAAAGTCTTAGCTTCCTCTCACCAGGGGGTGCTTTGCCTTTGTTGTCTTGTTGAAGAATATTGTCACTGGGTCATGACTGCCAATGTTCAGAGGTTCCATTTCCCTCCTGTGTGGTCACCCTTGGGCTGGGGTCCAGGTCCTCTATCTCTGGTGTTTGTGTTTACCTGGTTCATGGTGCTATCTGAACGTTCTGGAGCATTTATACCTTCTGCCAAAGTTGGGAGATTTTTAGCCATACTTTCCTATGTCCTGTGGCTGCCACCACATTTGCTGTTGCCCCACAGGTGCCAAAGAAGTGTGGCTCATTATTGTCTTAGCAAATTTCTGTTTTGCTGATTGGATGGCTGTGGAGCAGTCTTCAGATCTACCAAGGCTTTTCTTATCTCCAGCCTGCTGTTGAACCTACCTATTGAATTTTTAGTTCAGAAATAACATTTTCTAATTCTGAAATCTCCATTTTTAAATTGTTTATTTTAAAAATATTTTTATAGGGGCTAGAGAGATGGCTTAGTGGTTAAACTCTTGCCTATAAAGTCCCTAAGGACCCCAGTTTGAGGCTTGATTCTCCAAGACCCATGTAAGCCAGATGCACAGGGTGGCGCATGCATCTGGAGTTTGTTTGCAGTGGCTCGAGGCCCTGGCGCAGCCAGTTTCTCTCTCTACCCACCTTTTTCTGTATCTCTCTTTCTCTCAAATAAATAAAAATAAAAATAAATTTTTATTTATGCGGGGGGAGAGGGAGAGAGAATGGGGGCCAGGGCCTCTGGCCACTGCAAATGAACTCCAGATGCATGAGCCACCTTGTGCATCCTGCTTTATGTGCATATTGGGGAATGGAACCCTAGTCCTTAGGCTTTGCAGGCAAGTGCTTTAACTGCTGAGACATTTCTCCACCCCTCATCCATTTTTAAATTCTGTTTCTCTTAATCCTTTGGTTTTTATAGCCTGGCAGGTTCCCCTTTGTTTATTTTATTTTATTTATTTGAGAGAAAGAGGCAAAGAGAGAGAATGGATGTGCCAGGGCCTCCAGCCACTGCAAACGAACTCCAGATGCATGTGCCCCCTGTGCCTCTGGCTTAAGTGGGTCCTGGAGAATTTAACCAGTGTCCTTTGACTTTGCAGGCAAACACCTTACCCGCTAAGCCATCTCTCCAACACCCAGGTTCCCCTTTGTGTTACTGAGATGTTGCAGCTTAATAACTCATGTCTGCCAGTCCCACTTGGGACAGAACTCACACAGGCTTGGGCTCTGCCAGGCCTTTGCTTCTGTGGGGCCTGTTTTTGTTGTCTCTGTCTGGTAGTGGTGATGCCTCTCGGGTCGATGAGGATAACTCATTCTGAGGCAACTGTGGATCTGTTCCATTCTGAAAATGCTGCTGCTCAGGAAGGCTGTGCGGGTGACCTATTCCCTTCCCAGCCCATGATTAGCTGCTGTTTCCCTCAAGCAGTTCTAGTCACTGCCCTGTGCCCACGCATTTCAGAACTTGCCCTGAGATGTGACATAGTTCACAGGCAGGACTGGGTGTCCCCTCCTGGAAGTGAAGGGCATATCCTTGTGCAGCTTTGCTGTCCACTGGAACACACCCCCTCCCCGAATTTCCAATCCCATGAGCCCGTGGCCTCCTGTGATCCTCTGATAAGTACAGGAGGCCACCTGGTGCCTGTCCTGTCCAGTCCAAGGTAGAATGCAGCCTCTGCTTGTCTTGGTCCTGTTCAGTGTATGGTTGGATTTGCAGGAGGCCTGTGCCAACTGCTGCCCGCTACTAGAATAGCACCATCTGTTTTGGTCATGTGTGTTGGAGTGAATGTTACACTCCATGTTGTAGGAGGGGCAGTTCTGTACAGAGTGCAGGGGTTTGTGCCAACAGGAATGTTAGCCCTTACAAAGCATGACAAACTGCTGAGAGCCTCAAGGTGGCCATTTGTCTTGGGATCAAAGGGCCCATGTAGGACAGATGAGTTGGTTGTAAACAGCATTCCCATTGAGGTTGAGTAGCAGAGGGGCAGCTTGGTGTGGAGGGCTGCACTAGAGTACCCTGGTGGATGCTGTCTGTCTGCTGAATGAGGGCTGGCCATCCCTATGGGAGGTGGAGCTTGGATTTCTTGACTGAATTTCAGTTCTGATGGATATAGCCCTGCCCTCCCAGTTTACCCTTCTTGTAAGACAGACCCAAAGAGGTGTGGTCTGATCTGGGCCACATTGCTCGTGCACCCCAGGTGCCTGGGAGATTGACTAAATGGGGCCTTTGGTCCTCTGCACAACAAGCCCAGGCCTGTTCCTTTCTTGCTTTGTCCTGGCCACCACGAACTATGCCTGGCACTCGTCCTACTAACTCCTGTGTGCCTGTCCTCTGTAGTTCTTGCATCCTCATGGGCCACAAAGGGTCACCTGAGTTTGCTGGCTGCTGGGGAGGGTCCACCTCAGGCAGTTGAGTCTGATATTGGAAACCACATGGTCATTAGTTTGTTTACTGTGATTGACCAGTTTCTTAAAGCTCCAGTATGAAAACATGATACTGAGCCAGGTGTAGTGGCACATGCCTTGTGGTCCCAGGCACTTGAGAGATTGAGGTGGAAAGATTGCTTGAGCACAGGAGTTTAGGGGTTTGGGGTAGCCTTCGTTTGAGAGCTGGGAAGATGGCTTAGTGGTTAAGGCATTTGTCTGCAAAGCCAAAGGGCCTAGGTTTGATTTCTCCAGGACCCACATAAACTAGATGCACAAAGTGGTGCGTGCATCTGGAGTTTGTTTGCAGTGGCTGAAGGCCCTAGTGTACCCATTCTCTCTCTGTCTGTCTCAAATAAATGAAATAACCTCATTTGAGGCCAGGTATGGTAGCCCACACTGAAGGAGGATTGCTGTGAGTTTGAGACCAGCTGGAGCTACAGAGTTCAAGGTCAGCCTAGTCTAGAGTGAGACCCTACCTCAAAAACAAACAAACAAACAAAGAAACCTCACTTGTTACAAAAGGAAAGGAAGGAAGTCCATCCTGACCAGAACACCCATTGTAACAGTATAGTGTGGTATGTCCTTACTGTCAGCAGTTCTTTTTTTTTTTTTTTTTTTTTTTTTTTGGTTTTTCAAGGTAGGGTTTCACTCTGGTCCAGGCTGACCTGGAATTAACTATGTAGTCTCAGGGTGGCCTCAAACTCATGGCGATCCTCCTACCTCTGCCTCCCAAGTGCTGGGATTAAAGGCGTGCACCACCACGCCTGGCAACAGTTCTTTTACTTACCCAGTGTGCAGCCAAACACAAAATCATAACCTCACTTGAAACATTTGTAGATTTTTCTCCCACAGTTCTGGAGAGTAAATGTGGTAGATGACATTGCCATGTCACAGGGTTAAAACTGGAACCGAGGCTGAGACATGTTGCAGAGGTCCCTCCTGCTTGTGTGTATGTGTCCTCTGATGGACTCTTGTGGCAGTTGTTGGGAACCTCATTCTGTGTGACAGGCCCCATCATGGGCTGCTCCCTTGGGCCAGCCACTTTGATACCTATGAAACAGTTGAAGAAGCCACCTGCTTCCTCTGCACAGCCATGCAGGCTTCACTGCATGAGGCTGATGGTTTTCGTTGTCTTGTTCTTCTCCCTGGCGAACCTTTGTGCTACGTAATTGAAGTCCAGTGAAGGGCAGAACTTGTAAGCAAGCAATTAGGCAGTAGGGCCAACCCCAGTCCACAGTGATGGTCCCTCAAGGCCTGTCTGAGACCATAGCAGGTAACAAGGAGTGGGTAGTCACTCTCAGGAGTGTCTTCTGAGCCATCAAAGCCCTTTAACATATGTCTGTGCAGATACCCTCTTAACATGGTTTAAAGATTCTTCTGGTCACCAGGAGTCTCTGTATCCCCAGGGCTCCTCAATAGGACTGGCTGAGTTGTGAACAGCCTGCCCATGTGAGGTGTGGAACTGCTCTGGCATGGGGTGTCCTAGGGTCCCCATATTGCCTCAGGCCAACTGCAGGAGTCCTCTGCTATGATTTTGAGCCATTCATCTTTTCTCTCTCCCTCTCTACCACTCCACTCCTTGTAGAGCCCTAGGGTAAGAAACAGTAAAAGGAATGTTTTTACGTGGAAAAGGGTTCTTTTTTTTTTTTTTTGGTTAGTGTTGGCTTTCACTTGGCTTAAGTCAGCAAATAGCTTTCAGTATTAAACTATTTTCTCTGAGTTTAAAGACACATAATGACTATTTTAGTAAAATGCTTACAAATCAGTTTTCTTTTTTATTTTATATTGACTTGAAAGTGTCTAGCAGATGTCACACCTTCCACACAGGCCTGGCTGTTGGTTGGTTAGACTGTGTTTGGGTGCTAGTTGCCAGTTCCTCTTACCTTGGCTCCCATACTGTTATGCCTAAAGGCCTTTCCACTGGATTTGTTGGCTGGCTTCTCCTGCCAGTTTGGCCCCAGCTAGGCAGCAGTTCTCTTGACTACTGTCTCATGTGCCCCATTTGCACTGAAGTTATCTTCTGAGAAATGGGGGCTTCTGGGGCCTTTTTCAGGCAGTCTCCACCCCTCCCATAATACTTGGATAGTGCCCTGGCACCCAAACTTACACAAATGGGTGGTGGAGGGATTTGTCAAATAAAGAGCAGCTTACACGTACTTTTTTGTACTCAGCATACCTTACAGGAAGGTGTTTATATTTAGATGGAATCTTTCTGTCTTCTTCTTTTTTTTTTTTTTTTCCTAATTCTAAAAGTAGTGGCTGCTCTTTGTAGAAAAAAAAAGGAAAACAGAATAGTAGAGAATAAACCCATGCATGGTGGCTCCTGGCTGTCATGTCAGCACTGTCAGTTCAAGGCCAGCTTGGGCTATAAAGTAAGACTCTACACTGTTTTTAAAAACAAGATAGAGGGATGGAGAGATGGCTTAGTGGTTAAGGTTCTTGCCTGCAAAACCTAACAACCCAGGTTCAATTCTCCAGGTCCCACATAAGCTAGGTGCACAAGTAGCACATGCATCTGAAGTTCCTTTGCAGAGACTAGAGGCCCTGGCATGCCCATTCTCCCCCAATCTCTGTCTGTGCCTCTCTTTCTCTCTCTCAAATAAATAAACTATTAAAAAACCAGATAGATGGATGATTGCTTTATTGATAGGTGATAAGTGTTGCCTAGAAATAAATGCTACTAATATTTTGGTATTTTTTTCTTTGTCTTTTTCCAGTGCTTGTTTGTAGACATATATTTTCTTTCTTTTTTTTATTGTTTTTTTATTGTTTTTTATTGACTTTTATACTCACATACAAAGAAAAAACCCACTTGATATTTCCCTTCCCTCCCCCCATTCCCCTTTAGAACTCAAGTCTCTATCATATCCCCTCCCTCTCTCCATTAGTCTCTCTTTTAATTTGATGTCATCATCTTTTTCTTCTATTTTGAGGGTTTTGCAAAGGTATTGCTAGGCACTGCAAGGTCATGGATATCGAGGCCAGTTTCTGTCTGGACAGTTGCATTGTAAGAGGTTATACCCTTCCTTTGGCTCTTCCATTCTATCCGCCCCCTCTTCCGCAATGGTCCCTGAGCCTTGTAGGGTGTGACAGAGGTGTTTCAGTGCTGGGCACTCCTCCATCCCTTCTTCTCAGCACTATGTTGCCTTTTGGGTCATCCCAGTGGTCATCACCATCTGAAAAGAGAAGCTTCTCTAACCAGAAGTGAGAGTAGCATTAATATGTGAATATGAACATTAAGTGTAGTGCTTTCAGGGCAGCTTGGTGGGAATAATATATACATTTAGTCAGACAAGAGCAGGCTTATACCCCTAAGGCTCATGACCTCACCTACCAAAGACTTTTACTTAGGTTTTTAAGTACCAGGTATGTATTCCCTCCCGTAGAGAGGGCCTTTAGTCCAATTATGGAGCAGTTGGTTACCCCAAGAATAGATATGCCACTATTGCACCCGTTCAGTCATCGGGCCTGTCTGGCCAAGCTTGAATATTCAACTGTAGACATATATTTTCACTCTCATCACTTGCCTGAATTTCCCTCACCTTTTGTTTGCTGAAATTCTTTCAAGAGAGGACTGCATAGTATGTAATGTAGACATAAATTTATTTCTGTATTAGCTATTAATCTACTGCTGCCTGTTTATGTGGTTTCTTTTCCCCTTGTACAGGTAAGCTGTCTCCTTGCATAGACCCCAGTAGGTGGCATAGTGGATCAGAAGGTGCAGAGATGTCACCATTAATTGAAGTGGCATCCTGCCTGATGGCTGTCTCATAGTGCTGCAGGTTTACACTTGCCAGCTGAAGCTGAGGCTGCTGCTACCCATCACATTATGAGCATAGATACTTCAAAGAATTTTGTTTCGCTGAGTTCAGATGATGAAGTGACTTTAAGCGGCCACTACTGGTTTCAGAGGAGGTGATGGTTTGTCATGGTGTGTCCATAAGAGGAGTGTGTTGGAAGGAGATACCCCCTGGATTCCAGCACAGGGATTCTGACACTGGGCAGCTGTTGGGAGCTCTGCCCAGGCCCAGGATTGAGGCCCAGGAGTGTGGAGAAGGCTGTAAGCTCTGCAGAGGTTGTAGATTGCATCCCTCCTATGTACTTATGTCACTGCATTGTCTGTAACTGCCCTTCAGTCTATTAAACTGCCTTTCTAGCCCTGTAGTCTGTGCCACAGTGATAATAATAGTATCAAATGGCCTCTGGTTTGGTTAGCTCTATGAATGCATTTTAATTATCACAAAAGCCCCCCTGTAAGCTAGCCATCTTCATGTTTATTACACAGTGGAAGAGGCTGAGGGCAGAGCAAGATAAAGTCCCCTGACCAGTATCCCCCAGCAAGCAAGGGGCTTGTGCTGCCACCCATGTCTGTGGCTCTATGGTAGGTAGGTTTTGCTCTATACCGTGTAGTCCTCCCTCCCTCTCCTTTCTTTCCTTTTCCCTTTCCTTTACTTTCCTCTACCTTCCCTCTTTCTTCCTTCCTCCTTTCTTCTCTTCCTCCCTTCCTTCTTTCCTCCCTTCCTTCCTTCCTTCCCCCTCCCTCCCTCCCCCTCCCTCCTTCCCTCCTTTCTTTTCTTTCTCTCTTTCTCTTTCCTTCCTTCCTTTCCTTCTTTCTTTCTCTCTCTCTGTTTGTTTGTTTGTTTGTTTGTTTGTTTGTTTGTTTGTTTGTTTTGGAGACAGTGTCTCACTCTGTAGCCCAGGCTGGCTTAGAACTTATCATTCTCCTGCCTCCAGCTCCGGAATTCTGAGATCACATTCATATGCCACAATGCTGGCTGACCCCTTGATTTCATTTCTGCCAAGCATCTTCGCTTGGCTCTGCTCCCTGTTTCAAGTGGCCTTGGAGAAAGCATTAGGAGCTGCCATCCAGTTTTTCTTACACATGGCAGTGACTGCAAGGATCCCATGAACTGTTGAGTTCACAAGATAGTGGATGAGTGGACCTCTTGTCAGGCCTGCTCATTATTACTTCACCCTTCTTGGCCTCTTGAGATCACCTGTGACACTCAATTTGCACCTGGCCTTGAAACTTGCATCTTAACCTCTCCACAGCAGTCCTTGGCTTCCTCGCCCCTTATTTTTCCTGATGCAGTGGATGGTGAGGAGCTCTTTGTAGTCTCGGCACTCACATTGTTCCATGGGAATGCAGGCTCTGTTTGGGTGTGACCCATCCAGCCCTCAGACTTTGAGGAGATGAATAGGAGCAGGGCAAGAAGGCTGTAGAAGGAGAGCCTCAGTGTGAGCATCCAGCAGTGGAAGCTGGTTGTCCCCTCATGGGGAAGTGCTGGTAGCCTTCCTTCTACATGCCAGCTTGGCTGCCAGACCATGGATGAGGACGTGGCCAGGTGAGGCCAGCCCCGTTCCCTGAGTGCTAGCTCTCAGCCGTGGGGTGGTGACTGGCCACAGCTTCGTTTTCACTGGCCAGTAGCTGAAATTCAGCATTTCTTACCTGTTGAAGCCAGCTTCAAGTTGCTGTCAGAAAACACCCAACAAAGAAGCAGCTTGAAGGGGGAAAGGGTTTATTTTGGCATACAGACTCAAGGGGAAGCTCCATGATGGAGGGAAAATGATAGCATGAGCAGAGGATGGACATCACCTGGCCAACAGCAGCAGGAGAGTGTCCCCAACACTACCAAGGGGAACTGGCTATAACACTTATAAGACCGCCCCCAACAATGTGCTGCCTTCAGGAGGCTCCAGTTCCCAAATTGCTACCAGCTGGGGGCCTAGCATTCCGAACCCAAGTTTATGAGGGACACCTAAATCAAACCACTGCATTCCATCCCTGGCCCCCATAAACTGGTAACCATCTATGATGTAAAATGCAATGGATTCTGGCTGGAGAGATGGCTTAGTGGTTAAATGCTTGCCTGTAAAGCCTAAGGATCCCGGTTCGAGGCTCGATTCTCCAGGACCCACGTAAGCCAGATGCATAAGGGGGCACATGCATCTGGAGTTCGTTTGCAGTGGCTAGAGGCCCTGGCGCGCCCATTCTCCCTCTCTCTCTCTCTCTACCTGCCTATTTCTGTATCTCTCCCTCTCTCTCAAATTAATAAATAAAAATAAAATATTTTTAAAAATGCAGTGCATTCAATCCAACTTTTTTGTTTGTTTGTTTTTGAAGTAGGGTCTCATTTTTGTCTCAGGGTGGCCTTGAACTCACAGTGATCCTCTTACCTCTGCCTCCCAACTGCTGGAATTAAAGGCATGTGCCACCACGCCCCATTCGGCTCAGTCCAACTTTAAAGGTCCGAATAGTTTTTATCAGTCTCAATGTTGTTCAAACATAGCCATAGTCCATGGTCTTCTAACTGAGCTGTAATACTAACAAAGACCCTAATGGGGCTGGAGAGATGGCTCAGTGCTTAAGGTGCTTGCCTGAAAAGCCTGATTGCCTGGATTCGATTCCCCAGTACCCATGTAAAGCCAGATGCACAAAGTGGTGCTTATATTTGAAGTTTGCTTGCAGTGGCTGGAGGTCTTGGCATGCCCATTCTCTGTTTCTTCTCTCTCTCCTCTCCTCTCATCTTTGTCTCTATCTCTGCTTATAGATAAAAAAAAAAATACTAAAAAACATAATGGGGACTGGAGAGCTTAGTGGTTAAGGTGCTTGCCTGCAAAGCCTAAGAACTCATGTTCCAATCCTCAGGTCCCATGTAAGCCAGGTTCACAGTGTCATACATGCACACAAGAGAGCTCATGCATCTGGAGTTCATTTGCAGCAGCTGAAGGCCCTGGTGCACCCATTCTCTCTTTCAAAAATGGGGGGGAAATAGTGCCATGGTGGTGCACGCCTTTAATCCCAGCACTCAGAAGGCAAAGGTAGGATCGCCATGAGTTCGAGGCCACCCTGAGACTAAATAGTGAATTCCAGGCAGGCTGAGCTAGGGTGAGACCCTTGAAAAATCAAAAAAAGAAAAAAGAGAGCTGGGCATGGTGGGCGCACGCCTTTAATCCCAGCACTCATGAGGCAGAGGTAGGAGAATTGCCATGAGTTCAAGGCTACCCTGAGACTATATAGTGAATTCCAGGTCAGCCTGGACCAGAGTGAAACCCTACCTTGAAAAAAAAAAAAGAAAAACAAAAAGAAGAAAGCAAGCAAGCAAACAAGCATAATGGATTGCGTATCGGCCTTTTGACTAAGATCAAGAGTGTAAACCATAATGGCACAGAATAAACATTCATACTGTAAAAGATAATATTGGGTATAACAAGGAAAAATTGAACCAATACAAGATTTAAAACAAAGGTCAAACATCAAATTTTGTAGCTCAAAGTCCAATAACTCTAACCAATGACAGTCTCTGGTCCATGGCCATTTCCAAAATCCAAAACTGTGTTGCAAATTCAATGACCCTCACTTTCCTGTATTCTTATACTCCATAATACCAGGTGGGCTGCCAACTTGTTAATCCAGGGGGGACTAAAGCAGCCTTTGCAGAGTAGGACACTCCTTTAGCATTCAGGCCCCTTCAAATAGTTTTCATTCTTCCTGTTGTCCCAATGCAGGTCAGCTAGCCCAGTCTCATTGGCTGTAATCTCTCAAATAATTGCCGCTGAACAGGCAGCAGTTTCAGTCCAAAGATTTCATTTCTTTCTATGTCATATCCCTCTGCTCACACCAGTCCATTTTTACTCAATGCAACCCTGCACAACTTCCTCAGGACACAGCCATAGCAGCAGGCCTCTCACACAAACTGCTTTTAGCTCAGTCTGGACAAAGCTCTTTCTTCTCATAAGCCAAACCCCACAGTCCATAGTTTTTACTGCATTCAGATCTTTCAACTCAGACCAGAATGGTCCATCAAGCTATACTTACAGCAGTGCAAGGCGTCTCTTAGGACAAGGTTGTAAATCCTTTTTACATTCCTCTTACAAGTCAGTCCCAAAAGGCCAAAAGCCACACAGGTCTAGCAGCAGTGACCCCACTTCTTGGTACCAATTTTACTGTTGCAATTAGCTTTGCATTGCTGTCAGAAAATACCCAACAAAGAGCAGCTGTGGGAGGGAAAGGTTTACTTTGGCTTGCAGTCTTGAGGGGAAGCTCCATGATGTCAGGGGAAAATGATTTCATGTGCAGAGGGTAGGCATTATCTCCTGGCCAACATCATGTGGACTATAGCAGCAGGAGAAAGTGCCAAACACTGGCAAGAGGAAGCTGGCTACAACACCCATAAGCCCACACCCAGTAAAATACACTGCCTCTAAAGGCTTCAATTCCCAAATTGCCACCAGCTGGGGACCTAGTATTCTGAGCACATAAGTTTATGGGGGACACCTGAATCAAACCACCACAGTACCACTGTCAAAGCATACCATAACCCATGGCAGTCCCTGTACCTTTGTCACCAGTGGGATCATAGGAATCTCAGAGTCCCTTATGCTCGGCTTTCATGTGGTCAGAGTCACTAAGTGAACCTGAGAAGCTTGCTGGTCTTCAGTACTTGGATACATGTTTCAGTGTAATTGGCTTTGCTTCTCTCAGCTTAAGTGTCACCAGGCCACTAGAGGGTGGTTGGCACAGTACTGGGGAAGTCTCTTGCTCTAACAGCTTGGTACCACTTCCCAAGTTAGAAGAATGGCACCAGGCTGGGGAGGTCCCAGGCTCTTTCAGGTCAGCTTGTCTGCACAGTCCATCAGTATGTGAGTATGTCCCATTTAAAAATGGAATTGGGGGCTGGAGAGATGGCTTAGCAGTTAAGGTGCATGCCTGCAAAGCCTAAGGACCCCCGTTCAATTCTCCAGGTCCCATGTAAGCCAGATGCACCTGGTGGCACATGCATCTGGAGTTCGTCTGCAGTGGCTAGAGGCCCTGACGTGCCAATTCCCCCCCCCCCGTCTCTAATAAACAATAAAAATAAAATATTTAAAAAAAGAAAAACCAAAAGAAAAAAAAATTTTTTAATGGGATTGGTGCTGCAATGATGGCTCAGCAAATAACAGCACTTGCTTGAAAGCCTGATGGGCCGGGTTTGAGACCCCAGTTCCAACTTAGGGCCAGATGCACAAAGTGGTGCATGCATCTGATGTTTATTTGCTGCAGCAAAAGGCTTTGGCGTGCCCATGCTTACTCTGTCTCTGTAAGTTGGACTGGAGAGATGGCCTGTAAAACCTAATGACTTGTTCCCCAGTTTCTATGTAAAGCCAGATGTACTTGGAGTTCATTTGCAGCGGCTGGAGGCCTTGGTGACCCATTCTGCTTGAGCTGGGGAAGTATCTGGCAGCTGATCAGGAATACATGATCATAGGTCCACTCCAGAGTAGAGTCAAAACCTCATTCTGTGAAAGTTTTATTTTTGTTTTTTGTTTGTTTGTTTTGTTTGTTTTTCAGTCCTGGTGAATGAATCTTGGGCCTTGCATGTGCTAGGCAAGCCCTCTTATCAGTGAGGTGAGAATTCCTAGCCCAATTTTTACTTTATGTTTTGAGGCAGGCTATCAATAAGTTGCCCAGGCTAGCCTTGATCTTGCTTTGTGGCCTTAGCTGGCTTTGAACCTCGTCCTGTTTCAGCCTCCCAAGTAGCTGGGATTATAGGCCTATGTTACCAAACTAGTGAAGAGTGGGTCTGGACAGACAGAATGGCATGGCCACTCTGGTCCCCATGGGCAAGAATGAGGAGTGGGGTCAGGAAGGTGGAATAGCATGTTCATCTGGGTACCTGTGGAGCAGGTGTGATTCCTGGTGGTCCTAGAGAGGCTGGTCAGGATGATGAAAGGGCACTTAGCTGGGCATTTACTCAGAAATAAGGAGCTTCGCTCAGTACGTCAGGAAAAGCTGGGAGAGGGGGAGTCAGGCTTTGTGGGCAGGCCTTGTGCAGGAGCGGAAGGCTACATTTGCACATCAGCCGGGACTGGAGCTCTTCGGAGCATGAGTCAGAGAGCATCTGAGTCGAACTGTGCATCACGTGGACAAATTAACCAAAAATAACCCAAAACAGCATTTCTGGGAAGTGCAATTGAAGGCAGCCTTTAGTGTAAACAAAGGAGCAAAGGAGAGAAACTGGTTGGAAAACCAGACAAATGCTGTTGGGGGAAAAACAGTGACACAAACAATTTGGTATCAGGGTTACCGTTTTTTAAGCATTTTTCCCCCTGTACAAATGTCAGATGCCACATATTTGCTTTGATTGGGTAGCTCACAGCTTTGCCCTGGTCTGGTAGTGGCCTGGAAATGCAGCCCACAACTTTTCCTGTCTGGGCATAGAAGTGCTTCCTGTTGGCTTTTAAGTGAGAGTCAGCAATGCTTTGTGAGGCCGCCTTCCCTGTGGTCAGCCTGGGGTCTTGGTACCATGTATTCAACAAGGACCAGCCCTGCAGCACTCCCTGCTGGCTGGGCAGGTGGGACCCTGGTGAGGAGCCACTGTGTTAGCCCAACTCCAGCTTGTCAACGCGCACCAACTGCCTTTGCCCTGTAGTCTGGAGGTCTGGAACTGTTTTTTGTTTATGGCTGTCTAGGTGGTGTGGGCTGCTGGAAGCTTTGCCACTGACCAGTCTTCCCCATCCCCCATGGCTGCCCAAGACAACTCGCTCTTCTTGGGACCAGGATGTAGAATCTGCCTCAAAGTGGGCAGGAGAGGTTGGTCAGTGGCTAAACTCTTGATTGTAAAGCCAGATAAACAAAGTGACATGTACATTTGGAGTTTGTTTGCAGCGGCTGGAGGCCTTGGTGTACCCATTCTCCCCCTTCTCTCCCCATGCTTACAAATAAATAAATAGTTTGTTGTTGTTGTTTTTAAAGTGGGCAGGAGAATCAGAAGCTCTGATGGGCCATAGTAGCTGATGGCCATGTGGTTAAAGGTTACCTTCCTTAGTTGCTCTCAGTCATGTTCACTATTGGGAGCTAAAGAATCTTTTGTGTGTAAGGCCACAACTTGTATATTCCTGTCCTGTTGTTTTATTTGGTAGAGAAAAGACTTTTTTTTTTTTTAAATATTGCTACTTTGGGATGGTGAAAGACACTGCTAATTTGGAGGCAAACCGCTCAAACTTAGTTCTATTGCAAATATAAGGAAATACAAAGTTTTAACATTTGGTTGTTTTGATATAGGCTCTTGTTTTGTAGTTGGTGCTGACCTGGAACTCTCTCAGTCTTCCTGCCTCTGCTTCCAGTGTGGGGATTAAAATTTTAACTTTCCAGGGACTGGAGAGATGGCTTAGTGGTTAAGGCGTATACCTGCGACCCTGGTTCAATTCTCCAGTTCCCACGTAAGCCAGATGCACATGGTGGCGCATGCATCTGGAGTTCGTTTGCAGTGGCTAGAGGCCCTGGCACACCCATTCTCACTCTCACTCTCTCTGTCTCTAATAAATAAATAAATGAAAATAAAATCTTTAAAAGAATTTTAACTTTCGGGCTGAGGAAATGGCTTCATGGTTAAAGACGTTTGCTTGCAAATTTTCTTGGCCTGGGTTTGATTCCAAAGCAACCATATAAAGCCAGATGTAAAGTGGCACATGTATCTGTAGTTCATTTGCAGCAGCAAGAGACTCTGGGGTGCCCTCTCCAGCACACACACATACAAAGTCAAGTAAATAAATTTTTGAAAATTTAAACTTAAAGGAATTTTTAAAAAATTAACCTCTTGGAATTCTAGCCAGTAAATTGTCTTTCTTGGAGAGTCCTGAGTGACTAAGATTCACTTTCTTAAGTTCTGTGAGGGCCCACATTGGCTGACCTGACCTATGGTGTGCTGTTTTCAGAGCATAGGCTGAGCTGCACCAGGCACCTCTGTGTAGAGTGAATCTTTCACCCCCAACATGGCCAGGTTTCTCCTGAGGTGACTCTGACAAGCTGGGTGGTAGCCTATACCCTTCCCAATTCTGTCTCAGAAGCCTCTCAGGCCACTGGGCATATAGTCAGTGACCTCACCTACCAACAGGTGACAATAAGAAATCTTTGGAACACAGGTCAGAGAGGTTAATGACAGTCGTCATAAGGTACCCACTGCTTAGATTAGAATTATGGCCAAAAATGGGTGGTTGGGCTAGGGAGATGGCTAAGTGGTTAAAGATGCTTGCTTGCCAGCTGGGCATGGTGGCACATGCCTTTAATCCCAGCACTTTGGAAGGCAGAGGTAGGAGGATTGCCATGAGTTTGAGGCCACCCTGAGAATACATAGTGAATTCCAGGTCAGCCTAAGCTAAAGTGAGACCTTGCCTCGGGGGGAAAAAAAAGCTTGCTTGCATAAGTGGGTGCTCTTTTCACAAATGCCACCCCCTGAAACTCCATATCCAGTTTTCTATTGCTGAGCCTTGAAATTTTTTACCAAATTTTAAAATCTTACACCCTTTTCGAATAGTTAACATTTTGCAATCTGTTAAAGTAAGACTGAAGTGAGAGCATTGCTAATTTTTTTGTTTTTGTTTTTGAGGTAGGGTCTTGCTCTTTAGCCCAGGCTGACCTGGAATTCACTATGTAGTCTCAGGGTGGCCTTGAACTCACAACAACCCTCCTACTTCTGCCTCCTCAGTGCCAGGATTAAAGGTGTGTGCCACCATGCCTGGCTAGATTGCTAATTTTTATTTTTTTTTGTTTGTTTGTTTTTCAAGGTAGGGTCTCACTCTGGTCCAAGCTGACCTGGAATTAACTGTAGTCTCAGGATGGCCTCGAACTCTCGGTGATCCTCCTACCTCTGCCTCCCGAGTGCTGGGATTAAAGGCGTGCGCCACCACGCCCGGCTTCTGATTGCTAATTTTTATTGTGAAATATTTTGGTTATAAAAATCTTAAATACTATATTGCTCCTTGGTCTTTTGGCTAAGATCAAGTGTAATTTCAAATACTGATAAGGGGAAAGTGAAAGTTGCTGTAGCCTTCACCTCCCCATTCATTCCTAGAGCCAGTCAGGAGCTGACCAGTGCTCATGGGCAGGATTCTTCTGTTTATGTCAACACAAACACCGTCTCCTTCCACCCAGGAAGTGCAGGGGATTGGACTAAGGTCACAGTCCATCTGTAGTGTCTTGTGGCTTATGCCATCAGGTCTCTGCTATTAGTGATATTTTTGGGGTTTCAGTGTCAGAAACACACGTAAACACTCTGCCTCCCCCCAATAGGACTCTTCCTGTGTAAAAGCTGTGTGATGAATTCCTAGAAATGAAATCTCAATATGACTCTGAGTGTTGCTCACACTGCACCCAAATGATGCAGTTGTATTCTGGGTTTTACTGCTTAGTTTTATGACTTGAGATTTATCAGCACATTGATTTTATAGGAAAGTGTTTGATTTAAAGAAATAGAAAAATTGGGCTTAGCTTCAGATGAAGGCATATGATTTATGACAAAGCTAATGGCCCTCCTGTTTTGCCTGATAGACCCAGCCCCAGGCGGAAGTCCAGGGATGTTTGTAGGTTTCTGGGGTCAAGAGTAGACGAGTGGCATTTGTCTTTCTCAGGAAGTGTGTGTTATAAAGGTAGAAAAGACATGCTTCATAGGAAATCTGAAAACCAAGGTGTATGTACATGACTTTTGAATGATAGTGCAACTACACAGAAGGACAATAAGAGGATGATGTTTTGTCCCCTCAGATGGCACCGAGAACCGAGACCCCCATCAGCAGCGTCAGCAACAGCCTGGAGAAGGCACTGCACACATCGGCACATTCCACGGAGGAGTCGCTGCCCAAAAGGCCTTTGGGAAAGCATGGCAAAGGTGGGTCACATTGGGCCCTCAGCGGGTGGTGCCACCTGCAGGGTGAGATGAGAAGGCACAGAGCATAGAACTGTGAGCTGTTGGGGCAGTATGAGTATGTACTCAGACATCCTCAGATGGTGGTATTGTCTTTCTGATTCTTCAAGGAAAGTGAGCACGTATTGACAGTCTCAAATATGAATGTTTGTGAGCTGGAGAGATGACTCAAAAGCTTAACGACCCAGGTTCGATTCCCCCATACCACATAGAGTCAGATGCACAAAGAGGCACATGCATCTGGAGTTCATTTGCAGCAGCTGGAGGCCTGGCATACCCATTCTCTCTCTCTCTCTCTTTCTCTGTGCTTGAAAATAAATAAGGTCGGTCATAGTGGCACATGCTTTTAATCCCAGTACTCGGGAGGCACAGGTAGGAGGATCACTGTGAGTTCAAGGCCACCCTGAGACTACATAGTGAATTCCAGGTCAGCCTGGGCCAGAGTAAGACCCTACCTCAAAAAACCAAAAAAAAAGAAAAGTAATTTTTTTTAAATTTTTATTTATTTATTTGCAAGCAGAGAGAGAAGAGAGGCAAACAGAGAAAGAATGGGCACACCAGGGCCTCTAGCCACTGCAAACGAACTCCAGATGCATGTGCCACTTGTGCATCTAGCTTACGTGGGTCTTGGAGAATAGAACCGGGATCCTTTGGCTTCACAGGCAAACGCCTTAACCACTAAGCCATTTCTCCAGCCCCAAGTAAAATATTTTTTAAAAATATGAATGTTAGTTAAAAGAATCTACTCTCAGATATCAAAATAAATATCAAAATCTCAAATATTGGTGTTTGTTAAGGAGAAAAAAGGATGTTAAACTTCATCCATTCCTCACACCAGAACAAGCCCTCCATTCTATAGCAGCCTGGCCCATAGAATACAACAGTCCCCTGAATGGGTGCCCAGAGCATCTTCCATGGTAATGTGGTGGGTTCTCCCTGTGTACACTGACATGGAGAGGCTTGAGAATAGCTCCTGCTGATGAAAGTCTTAACATGCTATAGTTGGCGGGAGGAGCTAGGAAAGGTAGGCCTTCCACCAAGCCCTTCTGTCCTCATGGCTCTCTGGTAGTCTAGAGTCAGAAAAGTAAATCATTTAAAATTGGCTAATGATGTGATATAAGGTAGAACTTTAGGGGAATGAAGGTGATTGGTAGGACTAGATGATTAAAATATCAAACAAGGAGCCGGGCATGGTGGCACACACCTTTAATCCCAGCACTTGGGAAGCAGAGGTAGGAGGATCCCTGTGAGTTTGACGCTACCCTGAGACCACATCACGAATTCTAGGTCAGCTGGGCTAGATGGAAACACTACCTCGGGGGATACAAGGGCTGGAGAGATGGCTTAGCAGTTGACAGTTAAGGTACATGCCTGTAGTGCCAAAGGACCTCAGTTCGATTCCCCATGACCCACATAAGCCAGATGTACAAGGTGGTGCATGCATCTGGAGTTCATTTGCAGTGTCTGGAGGCCCTGGCACACCCATAAAGTCTCAGTGTCTCTCTCTCTCTCTCTCTCTCTCTCTCTCTGTCTCTTTCTCAATAAATAAAAAATAAAAAATATTTTAAAATAAAAATAATTGAGCTGGGCATGGTGGTGCACGCCTTTAATCCCAGAATTCGGGAGGCAGAGGTAGGAGGATTGCCATGAGTTCAAGGCTACCCTGAGACTACATAGTGAATTCCAGGTTAGCCTGGGCTGGAGTGAGATCCTACCTCGAAAAACAAAGCAAAACAAAGAAATAATAATATAAAAAATAAAACTTTTAAAACAAACAGAAACTACGATGATCTTAGCCAGGTGGTGTGGGGAAGAGAGGGAGGAGGCATGTCCTTAATGGGTCATGCATGTGTCATAAGGCGGTCTGTTTCCCTTTGTTATTTACAGGTTCATGGGGCTTATCTGCTATCTGCTATAGCCTGAGCTTTTGGAAGTTAGGAACCACAGTGTCTTGTCCTCTGCCTTTCTCTGCCTCCCTGTAATCCTAAGCATTGTGTCTCACAGTTGCATCTAATACTGTGGGGGTTTTCACTCTAGCCCAGGCTGACCTGGAACTCACTATGTCGTCTCAGGGTGGCCTTGAACTCACAGTGATCCTCCTACCTCTGCTTCTCAAGTGTTGGGATTAAAGGAATGTGCCCAACCTAATGCTGTTTGTTGTTGTTGTTTTGTTTTAATTTACTTGAGAGGGAGAGAACCATGAGGACAGAAGGGCTTGGTGGAAGGCCTACCTTTCCTAGCTCTTCCCACCAACTATAACAAGGAAAGACTCATCAGTAGCAGGAGTTGTTCTGGAGCCTCTCCATGTCAGTGTGGGAGAGCACCCACCACATTACCATGGAATATGCTCTGAGTGCCCATTTAGGGGACCGTTGTATTCTGTGGGGAATTGAACCTGAGTCCTTAGGCTTTGCAGGCAAGCACCTTAACCACTAAGCCATCTCTCCAATCCTTTTTTATTTTTATTTATGTATTTGACAGAGAGAGAATGGGTGTGCCAGGGCCTCCAGCCATTGCAAACTCCAGACACGTGCGCCCCCCTGTGCATCTGGCTAACGTGGGTCCTGGGGAATCAAACCTGGGTCCTTTGGCTTAGCTTTGCAGACAAATGCCGTAACTACTAAGCCATCCCTTTTACTTTATTTATTTATTTATTTTTTTGAGGTAGGGTCTCACTCTGGCTCAGGCTGACCTGGAATTCACTATGTAGTCTCAGGGTGGCCTGGAAGTCATGGCGATCCTCCTACCTCTGCCTCCCGAGTGCTGGGATTAAAGGCGTGCACCACCACACCCAGCTTTTTTTGTTTTGTTTTGTTTTGTTTTGTTTTGTTTTGTTTTGTTTTGTTTTGTTTTGTTTTGTTTTGTTTGTTGAGGTAAGGTCTCACTCTAGCCCAGGCTGAATGCCTGTGCTGATGTCATCTCAGAGCATCTTCTGCTCTGGCTTAGTCACACCTGGGGCAGGGGTCTGTGTCTGTAAGCACTTACTGGTGTGAGAGCAGTGGGTGACTGCATCAGCTAAGGTCAGGAAGGCATGCTGCCCTATCTACCTCTGACTGGAAGGTTGTGTCACATGTTCCCAGGCCATTGTCCCTTGGTTGACTTATCATCCTCATTGGTTATCCAAGTGATACAGTTACTGTGCAGGCCCAGAATGGAGAGTTGACTGTAGGGAGTACAGCTTCTTTTGTCTCTAAGCAGTGTGGGGTGGAGCCTGTGCCATAGCATTTTCTCTCAAGACATGATGAAGGTCTCACCTTCTTGGCCTTTTGAGAGTGGGTATAATAACCTGTCTGTTGTGCCGTTGTGTTATGTATGTGCTTTGATGCCCAGAGAGCCAGAGGCTGAGGCAGCAGTGTTGCCAGCTGTTGCCGTGCATACTTGGAAGGCTGGCCTGGAGTGAGGCCATATTGTCCCCTTTGTCTTCTGTAAAACCATAGCATCTGCAGTGGTCAGTCTAGATAGCAAGTGTCTCTTCTGTTCAGAATCTGGTAGGTGGACCAGTGTGATTTGATTAGTCTCCCCTTTGCTTCTCTCTTCGTCGGGCATTGCCCTTCAGAAAGCCTGAAGTCACTGTAGACTATGCAGTTTAGGACTGTAAACTCCCTTCTCCTTTTCTGTGTTCTACTTCTTTTTTGTTGTTGTTGTTTTTTGTTTTGTTTTTCAAGGTAGGGTTTCACTTCACTGTACCTCAGGCTAACTTGGAATTCACTATGTAGTATCAGGGTGGCCTCAAACTCACGGTGATCCTCCTACCTGTGCCTCCCAAGTACTGGGATTAAAGATGTGTACAACCATGCCTGGCTTATTTACTTACTTAAGAGAGAGAGAAAGGCAGATAGAGAAAGAATGAGTGTGCCAGGGCCTCTAGCCACCGCAAACAAACTCCAGACACATGTGCCACCTAAGCATCTGGCTTATGTGGATACTGGGGAATTGAAGCTGGGTCCTCAGGCTTCACAGACAAGCACCTTAACCACTAAGCCATCTCTGCAGCCCTCCCACTTCTATTTTAGTCTTTCTCTGCTTTCCTGGAAGTCCTTACACTGATACAGCTTAAGTTATTATGTGGTCAGATGTTTAAATTTCTTATCTGAGAAAGTGCAGGGAGCTACAGTTAAAGAGTGGCCAGTGCTACTTTTGCCAGGCAGCATTTTCCATCCATCACACAAACCAGCTCTTCTGATGGTCACAATAACCCTAGGAATGTTTGATCAGACTCATTCACTTCTAGCATATTCTCAGGACGACATTACTGCCCCGTTTTACAGTGCTCTGAGCCGCTATTCAAGGCTAAGGAGAATAAGCAGAGGGAAGAAGGTGAAGGGCCTTTCCCCGGGCCACTCACTGTGAGAGTGTTCCAGTGTTCTGGTGTAGGAGCAGTAGGTCAGGAGTGCAGTGAGTCTTGTGTGCCCAGCATGTGGCCACCTACCATGGGACTTTCTCACTCCAAGTCCTCCATCCTTCTTGGCTGTGGTTGGGTATAGTTGGGCAAACCAAGAAGAGCTAAATGTCCCAGCACCAGCTGTTGCTGTAATGTGGGAATCAGTGACCCAGTGTGCAGGCGGAGGAAGAAACCACTTTCAATAACTCCCAGGAAGGGAGGTTCTTTCTTCACTCTTCTGACCTGGAGAAGTTACAGTCTATTTCTGGTTAGGGAAATGGAGGAAGATGTCTGGTTCTTTCACCTTCATTAAAGTGCAGATTGGGGCTGGAGAGATGGCTTAGCGGTTAAGGCACTTGCCTATAAAGCCTAACAACCCAGGTTCTGTTCTCCAGTACCCATGTAAGCCAGATGTACAAGGTGTCACATGTGTCTGGAGTTTGCAATGGCTAGAGGATGTACCCATTTTTTCTCTCTCTCTGCCTGCCTATCTATCTATTATATCTGCTTCTTTGTCTTTCTCAAATAAATAAATTAACTGCAGATTGTTTGCCAACAGTTCTGAAACATTGGTGGCCTCCGAACCCAGGGGTTCCATGCATTCTTCAAAATGATGGGTTCCAAAGATTCTGTGTGTATGTGTGCTGTGCCTGTCAGAAATTAAACCTAGAAGTATATTAGCCTGAATAGAGTTTGTTTGCTGCCACTGAGAGTTGGTTTGTTATGTAGCGTTAACATGATGAAAGACTGAACCTCTAAAGCCATGTACTTTTTAAAAAATAATATTTTATTTATTTGAGAGAGAGAGAGAACAGGCATGCCAGGGCCTCTAGCCACTGCAGATGAATTCCAAATGCATGTGCCACCTTGTGCATCTGGCTTATGTAGGTACTGGGGAATCGAACCTGGGTCCTTTTAAAAAAATATATTTATTTTTATTTATTTAAGAGAAAATGGGCACACCAGGGTCTTTAGCCCTTGTAAGTGAACTCCAGACCCATGCACCATTTATTTATTTATTTATTTATTTATTATTTATTTATTTATTTATTTATTTATGAGAAAACATGTACTGGGCTGAGATTAAAGGCATGTGCTACCACGCCCAGCTTTTTGTTTGTTTGTTTGTTTGTTTGTTTTGTTTTGTTTTGTTTTTGTTTTTGGTTTTTCAAGGTAGGGTTTCATGGTGGCCTTGAACTCACAGCAATCCTCTTACCTCTGCCTCCCAAGTGCTGGGATTAAAGGTGTGCACCACCATACCCGGCATATTTGTTTATTTATTTATTTATTTATTTGAAAGTGAGAGAGAAGAGGCAGATAGAGCACGTCTTTTTTTTTTTTTTAATTTTAATTATTTTGCAGTATTGGGGCTCAAACCTCAGGCCTCACACGTGCCAGGCAGCACATCCTTGATTTGTAAGCCAGTTGCTCACAGCTTTCCCCAACAGGGTTTCTCATTGGAACCACTGGACACACAGCCATTTGAATGACTGTTTCCTCAGTTTCCCTAAAGGAAATGTGAGTAGAGACATGGGATGAAAATTCCTAACACATGAGGTCTCTACAGGGCAACAAGGACTGCAGTACACACTTGCAGGTTCTGTCTGGAGCTCATTGCACCTCTTCAGATGTCCTGTGAGGATCGAGGAATTGTACAACTGTTCTGTTGTTGTGTGTGTGTACCATCTGAGAGCCGGGATTGAATTCCAGAACTGTTTTAGCTGGTGATGTCACATGGTAGCAGTGTTTACTCTTCTGGAATTGGCAGGTGTTATGGTTCGGGCAACAGGACAGCATTGCCCCCCCCAACACTGCCCTTGTGCTAGAGTTGTCATATGTGTAATACAGATGCTGTGTCCCCTAATAAAATGTTGGGATTTTTGGTTATATTTTGAGAAAGTGAAAGGGTCTTTTAATTATCTCTGTAGTTAGAGTTTGCTTTGTTTTGTTCTTGCAAGTTGGACTCCTGGCTGGGCTCACTCCTACCAGCTTACAGATGAATTTTCTTTCTTGGTTCATTTTGTGCAGATCTGTGGGCTGTGGACTCAGCCAGCTGTCATTTACCTGGAGATGCCTTTATTTCTTGTAACTTTATCCTTGCTGATCATGGAGTGCTTGGCTGAGAGGTTGTTTGCTTCTGGCAGCCTCTTTCTTTCTTTTTTTTTTTTTTAAATGGCAGCCTCTTTCTTTACCCTCCCTCTCTTCCTTCATTTCTGAGACAGGATTTCATGTTGTCCAGGTTGGTGTTGAGGTCACTGTAGTTGAGGATTACCTTGAACTCCTGGGCCTCCTGCTTCTCAAATGCAGGGATTCCTGATGTGTCACCACCCCCAGTTTAGGAATAGTTTTTCTTTTATTTGTCTCACTTCTTGTCTTCCACCAAGTTTGGAGGGATTTTCCCACAGTTCCTAGAGTCCTTCTTCCTGTTCTCTTCCATCCCATACTCTAGCTCTCCTGTGTCTCAGATGCTGGAGGCTGTGCTCACTTCCTTCTCCAGGTTGGACATGTTCCTCTGCTCTTCTTTGAGGTCAGGCCCTCCTTTATCATTCTCAGTGTGCTCTTAACCTGCTTATTGCATGTTTTTATATCAGAAGCTCTATTTGGTTTTTAGAATTTCTACTTAGATCTCTGATTTTTGTTTCTCTGCTGAGATCCTATGCATTAATTTATTGAAGTGTGTTTTTCCTTCTCACCATCCAGGAACACAGGGTAACTTAGATCTTAGCCTACTATTTCCACCTTTGGGTCATTTGGAACTTGGTAGCTACTGACTGATTGCTTTACTTTTGCTGTGCAGAACCCTCAGGTTTCCCCATTTTGATGTGTCTGATTTTCAGTTGTATCATTGTAGAAGACAAACTGTAGAGATGGTAGTTCTGTTATTTGCTTCTGAAGAGAGCGCCCCCCCCCCTTAGGCTAGGGAATACAGGCTCGCTGTGTGGTGAGCAGCATATGAAGTACATTAGTTCTTTGAGCTTGTATCCTGTCTTTGTTTTGGTTTTTTGAGGTAGGGTCTTACTCTAGCCCAGGTTGACCTAGTACTCACTCTGTAGTTCCAAGCTGGCCTGGAACTCACAGGGATCCTCCTACCTCTGCCTCCTGAGTGCTAGGATTAAAGGTATGAGCTACCATGCCTGGCTCTTTTTTTATTTTTAAAATTTATTTATTTGAGAGAAAGAGGCAGATAGAAAATGGGCACACCAGGGCCTCCAGATGTAAATTAACTCCAGATGCATGCATCACATTGTGCATCTGGCTTTATGAGGGTACTGGGAAATCAAACCTGGGCCCTTTGGCTTTGCAGGCAAGTACCTTAACCATTAAGCCATCTCTCCATCCCTCAGCTCTTTCTTTCTTTAAAAAAACAAAAAACTTTAGGGCTGGAGAGATGGCTTAGCAGTTAAGGCACATGCCTGTGAAGCCTAAGGACCCCAGTTCAATCCTCCAGGTCCCATGTAAGCCAGATGCACATGGTGGTGCATGCATCTGGAGTTATTTGCAGTGGCTAGAGGCCCTGGCACGCCCATTTTCACTCACTCTCTCTCTCTCTCTCTCTCTCCCCCTTTCTTTATCTCTAATAAATATAAATAAAAATATTTTTTAAATATTTACTATTATTTGCAAGCAGAGAGAGAATATTAATGAATGAATATACTAGGGTCTCCTTCACTGCAAACAAACTCCAGACACATGCCACCTTGTGCATTTGGATTTATGTGGGTACTGGGGAATCAAACCTGGGCCATCAGGCTTTGCCTTTAACCACTGGGCCATCTCTCCAGCACTGTGCCTTTTTTTTAAATAGTATTTCAATTATATATATATATAATTATATATGTATATAATTTTTGAAAATTTATTTGACAGAGAGAAAGAGAGAGAGAGAGAATGAGCGTGCCAGGGTTTCCAGCCACTGCAAATGAACTCCAGATGCATGCACCACCTTGTGCATCTGGCTTATGTGGGTACTGGGGAATCAAACTGAGGTCCTTTGGCTTCACAGGCAAGCACCTTAACTGCTAAGCTATCTCTCCAGCCCCCTGTGTCTCTTCTTTTGAGACACCTCCACCTCTGGTCTGGATACTGCCTCCTCATTTCAGTCAGTTGGGATCCTGATGGAGGCCCCATGCCAGCATGCCATGGTGCTTTCACATGCAAACTCCCAGGTCTCCACCCTCCTGCTGGCATCCCTCCAGTGTGCTCAGATGCTCATCTATTCTGTGAACAGATTTTTGTCCAGAAATTACCTTTGTAGTTGGGAGTGGGCTAGTCTACTGTGGACTGACCATAGAGATCCTTCCCACCAGGCCACTCTCCTTTCTGAACCAGTAGCTTTGCTTCTGGGGTGTCAGGCCCAGGTGGGGAGTTGTCCATGGGTCACTTTCTCCCTGCCTTTTTTCCACAGGCTGGTCTTTGTACTTTCTGCCATCTCTTTTTCCCCAGTCATAGACACTGCCTCCTCCTAGTCTCCTTCCTGTCTCAGAGGCCTCTTGAGGCCTATGTAATGGGGAGGGGGAGTAGAATTGGGGTTCTGGGGATGCTTTCTGGAACCCCAAGATCTGAAATCTACAAACTAACCAAAGAATTGGTAATTCCAGACTCAAGAAAATGATTTTTAAAACACCACATTTTGGGCTGGAGAGATGGCTTAGCAGTTAAGGTATTTGCCTACAAAACTAAAGTACCCAGGTTCGAGTCCCCAGGACCCATGTAAGACAGATGCATAAGGTGTGGGGCTTGCCTCAAAAACGAAGGAAGGAAGGAAGGACGGACGGACGGACAGACAGACAAACATAAAAAAGATTTTAAACGCCCGGGCGTGGTGGCGCACACCTTTAATCCCAGCACTTGGGAGGCAGAGGTAGGAGGATCGCTGTGAGTTCGAGGCCTCCCTGAGACTACATAGTGAATTCCAGGTCAGCGTGGGCTAGAGTGAGACCCTACCTCGAAAAACCAAAAAAAAAAAAAGGATTTTAAAAACATGTGCTTCCAAAAAGATTAAAAGTGAAGACAATAATAAAAGATAAGAAGTGTCTCTTCCCACCCTGGCATGGGTGCCTGTGTGGGGAGAGAAATCTTACCCAGCCGAAGACCCAAGAACATTGCTGTCAGTTCCAGGAGAGAGAGAGAGAGAATATGCCTGACTCTTTCTGTGGATTGGGGGGAGGGATACTTTAGAATTTGCACCACTTTACCTGGACACACCTACACTAGGTGTCCCAGCCAGTCGGCTTGGGCTTAAAGGAGAAATCCACCCATACCTGGGCAGGGAGCATACTCAAGAGATTTAATTGGATGGGTTGGGCAAGCACTAAATCCCACATCTGACAGTGGCAGGGTGAGGGTGTGACATCCTAAGATCTCTCCCTTTAAGGGTCCATTCCTAAACTAACTGCCTACTCTGGTTCTCCCATACCTCCATGGGGTTGCAAGCTGGTGACTACGTGGGCTGCCCTGCTGGATGTCTCCTTGTGGCTGCTCAGCAAAGCCCTGAGAGAGGGTAGGTCCCTGTTTGCCCTTCACCTAGCCTCTGTGCCAGTGGTTCCAAAGCTGCTCCCACAGAAGCCAGGCAGTTCCTTGGTAGCACACTAGGTGGCTCTTCGACTTGACATTGGTTATCGCTCTGCCCCAAACCCTGTCCTCCCGTGGCTCCTTTAAGTTCTTACACTGTGAAGCTGCCCTGTGCAAATGTGTCATGTGTCCACATGGCCTGTACTACCACTTATTGATAACGGTTGTGCCTGACTTTCTTTGCTTGCCTCTTGGTTTCCTTGTGGCCTCCTCTGTCTGAATGTTTGTGGCCCTGAAGCCTTCTTTCTGTGAGCCCAGTGCTCTCTGAGTTGGGGTTACTGAAGCCATGTATAATCCCAACTGCAGCTTCAGAGAGGATGTTCTAATATGGGGTATGGCCAAGACTCTCTTGGACTCAAGTCCCATTAACTCACTGCAGTGATCTGCTGCCACACGCCACCCTGCAGTGGCTCCAAAATCTGATGATGCCAGCATGAGCATTATGTGCCACATGGGGAAACTCAAGTGCCAGCTTATCTTTCATGGGATGGTGCTGGCCCATGGGATTCCTGTGTCCTGGTACCATGCCCATTGGTCTGCTGGGGCTGTAGTCCTAAAGCTCAAGCCAGGCTTTCTGTACTCAGGTGAGAACACAAGGTTAAAATAGGTGCTATCAAGGCTGTGAGCAGAAATCTTCACAGCCTGCTGTTTAAATACAGCCCATGGGTTGACTGGGACCTTCAAGACAACTGGATGTTTTCAAATGTCATCATGATGTGTTAGTGCCTTGTCACTTATTCCTGCCCTGGCCTTGTCAGATCTCCTGGACTAACCTTTCAAAGCCTTTTGAGAATGACTGCAGTGCTCTGCTCCTGGGCCTTGACTCTGCATCCCTCTGCCCTGTGAAGGTCCCTCTCTTGTGGCCATACTAGTGCTCAGTATGCTCAGGATCCTTCCCTGGTCATCCTGACAGCACACCACCAGCCACTCACCGTGACCATGCCTGGCTGTTTTGTTTTCTGAGTTCTAGCCTCCTTCATGAGCAGCTCCTCAGTCCTACTTGACACTTTAGAAGGTTCTAGGCACTACTTGAGATCATCCTTCTAGCTGTACTCTTTCTGTTGCTTGTGCATGCTTAGAGTCACCTGGCATCATTGTTGGCAGCCTGGTAAACAGCCTCTTGCGTCCTATTGGGCCTGGGTGCACCTTCTTGTCTGCCCTGATACTGGTGGTGGCCACCTCTGCTTTAGTATTGTTTGTCAGGGTTCTTTTGTGTAAAAATTACTTTCTAACCAGGTAAGTGGCCTATTTCTTATCAGACTTTCAACTTGGTCACTTATTTATGCTATGTGGAATTGTGTCTTCCTTTTTTATTCAGCAGGTTCATAACCCACTGCTGTCATTATTTCCTTTACTGCTCACTTTGTCCCAGACTCTGCCAGTTTGTCTTTCTAATCTACCCATCCTTCCCTCAGCTTTTTCTTTTCATTCTGGTAGTACAAGGTCAGGACGAGGCTTCCCTGTCCTAGCCCTGGTTAATATGTGGAAGAGGCTTTCAGAAGCCTCAGTCGTATTGGTGTGCTGTGGTGGTTTGATTCAGGTATCCCTCATAAATGTAGGTGTTCTGAATGCTAGGTTCCCAGCTGATAGAGATTTGGGAATTAATGCCTCTTGGAGGCAGTATATTGTTGGGGGCGGGATTGTGGGTATTAAAGCCAGTTTCCCCTGGCCAGTGTTTGGCACACTTTCCTGTTACTGTTTACCTTATGTTGGCCAAGGGGTGATGCCCACCCTGTGCTCATGCCATCATTTTCCCCTACCATCGTGGAGCTTCCCCTCAAGCCTGCCTGTAAGCCAAAATAAACTTCTTTTTTCCCACAAGCTGCTCTTGGTTGGGTGATTTCTATCAGTAATGGGAACCTGACTGCAACATGTACCCTGCCAGTGGTGCAGCTGACTCAGTCTATCCCCAGGGCTCCTTCCAGGGCCTCTGTCCTGTGTTGGCAGCACCTTCTCCAGTTCCTGCCTAGTCAGTTCTGCATGTGACTTGTTGCCACCTCTGTGACCCCTCGTTCCTTGCATGGTTGTTCTCTATGCCCTACTTAGACCTCGTGCCCCTGGAGGTCTAAGCCCATGGTGACTACCTGGCTCTGATTATCGTGCTGGTCTATTAGAGTGAGTAGGACGCAAGGAGCTGAGGAAGGGCTGCCAGCTCCTCACCTCATGTGGAACACAGGAGGTCCTGAGCAGATTCTTGTGAGGAAGTGGAAGTTCAGAAATAGCAGGGTACTCTTTCAGCACACTGGACCTGTCCCTTCTCTCTCTCTCTCCTTTTTTTTTTTTTTTTTTTTTTTTTTTTTTTTTTGAGGTAGGGCCTTGCTGTAGTCCAGGCTGACCTAGAATTCACTATGTCGTCCCAGGCTGGCCTTGAACTCAAAGCTATTTTTCTACCGTGGCCTCCAGAGTACTGGGATTAAAGGTGTGTGCCATCACACCTGGCTAAACCTCTCCCTTCTGCTGGAGTGTCTTGTGGATTTTGTCTACAGGGATGTGGATGTCAAAGCCTCTAGACCCTGTTGAGGTTTTTCCTGTTGTGAGCAACTCAGGGCTGGTGACTTCATTCTTGTGCTTTCCCTGTGTTCTGTGGTCTAGGCTCCATCTAGCTGATTGAGGACCTGTGCAGAGCACTCTTGAGCAGGGTGTGGTGGCGTACACCTTTAATCCCAGCACTCGGGATGCAGAGGTAAGAGGATCGCCGTGAATTCGAGGCCACCCTGAGACTACAGAGTGAATTCCAGGTCAGCCTGAGCCAGAGTGAGATCCTACCTCAAAAAACAACAAACAGCGCATGGTTCACTCTTCTGAGGATGTCACCCTCCCTAGCACCCTCCCTAGCAGTGTAGTTGGGGACAGCAACTCTTTTCTACCAGTACAGGGATCTGCTTTCTTCTGGCCTTGGTGGTGTCTGATGAGAAATGAGCTAGTTGATGGGTTTTCTGTGAGGTAATGTAGTTTTGTCTGCTTTCTTTCAAGACTTTGTCTTTAGTTTTTGGCATCTTGATTATGGTGTGTGGGTGTCTGTCCTGTTGGCAGTTCATTAACTTCTTGAATTAGCTGTTATGTTTTTTACCATATTGAGAAACAGCATTATTGCATTCCCACTCCTTTATTAATTTTTTTGTTATTTTACACTTTCCATTTTGCTGTTGAGGCAGGGTAAGGTCTCACTCTGTAGCTCCTCCTGCTCCAGAGCACTGGTGTCAGTTGTCTACCACACCCAGCTCTCACCAGCTCTTTACATCCTGATTTATTTGTGCTTTTTGCCTTCTTCTTTGTTTCTAGAGTGTTCGCCCCACTTGTTGGTGTGGCTTTTTTTTTTTTTTCTTTTGGTTTTTCGAGGTAGGGTCTTGGCCCAGGCTGACCTGGAATTCACTATGTAGTCTCAGGGTGGCCTCGAACTCACAGTGATCCTCCTACCTCTGCCTCCTAAGTACTGGGATTAAAGGCATGTGCCACCATGCCCTGCTTAGTGTGGCTTTATAGTAGTATGTGTGTTTGTGTGTTCCTATGTGGTTTGGCACATGTGTGTGCACGTGTATGTGGGGCTAAGCAGTTGATGTTGGGAGCAACATCTTCCTCATTTTGCCTTGTGTTTTTTGAGACAGTGTCTTTCTTTCTTTCTTTCTTTCTTTCTTTCTTTCTTTCTTTCTTTCTTTCTTTCGAGACAGAGAGGGCAAGAGAGGCAGAATGAGTGCACCAGGGCCTCTAGCCACTGTAAATGAACTCCAGAAGCATGTGCCACCTGTACATCTGGCTTACGTGAGACCTTAGGCTTCGCAGGCAAGCACCCCAACTGCTAAGCCATCTCTCCAGTCCAAGACAGTGTCTCTTATTAGATCTGGGACTCACTCATTCAGATAGACTAGCTAACCAGAAAGTCCCAGATATCCTCCTGTCTCCGCCTCCCCAGCACTGTAATTACAGGATTACAGGTGTGACCCAATATGCCCAGCATTTTACATGTGTGCTTGAGATCCAAACTTAGTTCTTCATGCTTGTGCAACAAACCCTTTTCCCACTGAGCTGTTTCCCTGGCCCATTACAGTAATCATTTTGTACCGTTGTTAGTTCCAAGCTCTGTGTCATTTCAGTTGTGGAAAGTCATTGATTTTCTAGAATGCTATGACATGAGCCTCTGGCTCTTTAAGACTACAGAGAATGGAGGTATCTGGCCCCAGTAGACCATCTTCTTGGCTGGGTTCTAGATATACTTTCTGCAGTGCTATTTGGACAAGCCCTTCCTGCACCTGGCCTAGTAGCTAGTCTGGGACTTGGGTATGGTAGTAGACAGCTTCATACTGCTGGGATGAACATCCAATCAGACACAGTTTATGGCAGAAAGGGGTTTATGTCAGGCTTACAGATCCAGGAGGAAGCTCTATCAGTGGTGGAGAAGCTGCTTCCATACATCCAAGCCGAGAGAAACAACCAGCAAACACCAAGCAGCAGCAGGGAGCTGCAGCAAGCAGGACCCCCAGAGCTTAGTCCTCTCTGCAGACCTTTGGACTGGAAGTTCAGTCCCTCATGACACTTTAGAACTGGACTCCAGGATCTGCCCCCAGTGGCGCCTCCTCCAGCCAGGTGGTATGACAAACTTGAGTAATAAAACACCTGATTCTGTAGGGGATGTACATTCAGACCAGCACAGGTAGTAACCCAAGTGCCATCTCCAGGTCTGGGCATATGTGCAGAGTCCCCGCAGTACCTGCGTGCTTGTAGTGATGGGGTTAAGCCCAGGAGCTCATAGACACCCTGTGGGAGGATGAGCTCCTTTGCACATCCCTCTTGGCTGTCATAATCCTGATGCTTCCTGTTCCTGGAGCTATACCTAAGTAGCTCTACTGGACATGACTGTGTTTGTGAGAGACCAGTGCAATTTCACCCTACTGTCTTGGGATCACAGTTCCCCAGGCCAGTGAGAAAAATTGCCACCCTCTGTTTTGGCTTGAACAGCTTCTGCTGCTACAACCAAAAACACTGTTTTTTGAGTCCTTGGAGATAGGATGCCTCTGTATTCCAGGCTAGCCTTGAATTTGAGATCCTCTTTCCTCGGCCTCCCATGTGCCCGGGAGGATTTTGAGAAGGGTGAAACAGAGGATGTTTTCTGTGATCTGAAGTTGCGACAGATGGCAAAGTTGACTCTACGAGTGTTCAACTCCTGGCCATCTATATGAAAACCAGTGGGTCAGTGGCACATGCATTGTGACTGACCAGGTATTTCTTACTTTTACTTGAAAACCAAGGGCCTTTGGGATGCAGAGTTGGCATGATTTGGCCTACCTGTGGCCATGACCTTTGGTTCCTCCCTGCACAGTGCCATCCTGAAGTCTGTTGTGAAGGTCTGATGCTTTTGAAACAGTGATGTGGTCTGCTGGTAGCTCTGTGTGGCTTCTCTGCCCTGAGATGAGGATTGTAGCTTGGAAGCATAACAATTCTTCCCTGCTTGCAGGTAAGGGGTGGGAAATGTTTGTCAATATGGTGAAGCCAGGTGGAGGTGTTTTGTTTCCCTGCGGGAGGCACCATGACCTAGCCCTGCTATGCATAGGACTGTGGGCTTCCCCTGCCAGCCTAGGCATGGCAAGAGACAGTTTTGGGGACATGAGTAGGCATGACATGGGTAGGTATGGCTAGATGCCTTAACTTTGGGAAATTGTCATTTTTATGTTCCCCAGAATCTTTTGTTTCTTTGAGGTAGGTTCTCACTCTAGCCCAGGCTGACCTGGAATTCACTATGTAGTGTATTCTCAGGGTGGCCTTGAACTCACAGCAATCTTCCTACCTCCCCCGCCCCCAGTACTGGGATTAAAGTTGTGTGCTGCCAACTTCCTATATTTCTGTTGTTCCATTACATGAACCGTTTTGCTTTTGTGGTGGTGGGGTGGGAACTGCTGGAACCTGGGGCCTTGTGTACACCAGGTAGACGCTGTGCCACTGAGCCACCCCAGCCTCCGGAAAGATGGTTTCTAGTGCTCCAAAGTGGAGAGTGTGTTTAAACGTGTCTCTCCTAAGTACGGGTTCCCTCATCCACTACTACCAGCCTCAACTGCAGTAAGGCCTCTCTTGTGGGCTCCTCTTCCTGGACTCCTGGGCGGGACAACAGCACTGGCATCTGAAATATACTTTCATCTGAAAACAGCCAAATGACATTTATCTGCTTATCCTATTTTCCTGTCCAGCTCTGAGTCACTTCCCCTCCATCCAAATCTTTTTCCTTTTTCCTTTCTCATGTGCCCTGATGCCCTTTGGTATGGGAAGGGCAGGGAAGTTCTTTGCGTTATGCACCCTTTTGCTTAGAAAAGGGAAGAAGGGTTAGAATGATGGCGCTGTGGGTAAGATGCTAAGCACTGCTCTGGAGCAGTGAGTGTCATGCTGAGCACAGAGTATGTACTATCCAAGGTAGTGCCCTGTACTCACAGAAAGGAAATAAACATGCTCATCTTTTTTAGAGTAATTCCTGTGAGAGCTGCTTTAAGTTTAAGACTCTGCATGGAATGGGTTCCAGCATTTCCCCTAACCTCTTGATCCCAAGTCAGGCTAGCCAGCAAGTTGTGGTACATTGTCTCTTCCAGTGAGCTCTTGGTCTTCTTCCATTTTACTGACACCTGTAGCTGGGGTGGGGGGTGGGGTCGTAGACCAGTCTGAAAGGCATCTTCAGGTCGTTATGTGGTGTCTGGCTTCACTTCTGAGGCCTGCTGTACTCTTGAGCCTGGCCAGTTCTGCTGTGGCATACAGAAAACAGCTGTCAGTGGTGCCAGGATAGTTGTTGACACAAACAGGTGGAGGTGGCCTGTGCATGTCAGCCCTGGTCATATAGCCCTGGCCACGATGTGTGAATGTCAGCAACATCCATTCTGCACTGTCCTGTGCAGCAGCTGCACACGTGTGCCTGAGGGGTATCTAGAGTGTAGTGGCACCACCAAGGAACTGTTTCAGTTCATTTGAACCAGTCACACACTTAGTAGCTCTGGCATCGGGCAGTGCAGGTGTAGGAACCTCCCAGAGCAGGCTGTACAGAGCAGGTTGTCATTTTCTGGGCTGTTCATTCACAATAGGAGAAGGAGCCAGGCATGGTGGTGCATGCCTTTAATCCCAGCACTCAGGAGGCATGGGTAGGAGGATCACTGAGAGTTCGAGGCCACCCTGAAACTACATAGTGAGTTCCAGGTCAGCCTGGGCTACAGTGAGACCCTACCTCAAAAACCAAAAAAAAAAAAAAAAAGCCGGGTGTGGTGGCCAGCCTTTAATCCCAGTCGGGAGGCAGAGGTAGGAGGATCGCCTGAGGAGGCCACCCTGAGACTACATAGTTAATTCCAGGTCAGCCTGGACCAGAGTGAGACCCTACCTCGCAAAACCAAAAAAAAAAAAAAAAAAAAAAAAAAACACAATAGGAGAAGGGAAAGCCTGTGACAAAAAAAAAAAAAATCAAAATTGGGGCTGGAGGGATGGCTTAGTGGTTAATGCGTTTGCCTGCAAAGCCAAAGGACCCAGGTTCAATTCCCCAGAATCCACATTAGCCAGATACACAAGAAGGTGCATGTGTCTGGTAGGACTTGTTAGTGCCTTAAAGGGTTGCTGAGGTCTTTTTGTTTTTTGGTTTTTTTGTTGTTGTTGTTTAAATATTTGTATTTATTTATTTACTTGACAGAGAGAGAGAGATACAGAAATAGACAGGTAGAAAGAAAATGGGTGTACCAGGGCTTCCAGCCACTGAAAACGAACTCCAGATGCATGCGCCCCCTTGTGCATCTGGCTTACATGGATCCTGGGGAATCGAACCTAGGTCCTTTGGCTTTGCAGGTAAGTGCCTTAACCACTAGGCAATCTCTGCAACCCCTATTTGTTTGGTTTTTGCTTTCTGTTTTTTTAGTGGTTTTGAGGTAGGGTCTCACTCTAGCCCAGGCTGACCTGGATCTCGCTCTCTAGTCCCTTGGCTGGCCTGTAACTCACAGCAATCCTCCTACCTCTGCCTCCCCAGTGCTGAGATTAAAGGTGTACAACACTATGCCCGGTTTATCTTTTTTTTTCCTCACAAATCTTCTTTTTTTTTTTTTTTTTTTTTTTTTCCTTGCCCAGGCTGACCTGGAATTCACTCTGTAGTCTCAGGGTGGCCTCAAACTCATAGCAATCCTCCTAATGCTGGGATTAAAGGTATGCACCACCATGCCCGGCCTCACAAAATCTTTTCTTAAAAAAACTTTTGCCCAGGTGACATGACACATAGCTTTAATCCGATCACTAGGGAGGCAGAGGTAGGAGAAGCGCTGTGAGTTTCAAGGCCACCCTGACCATTACATAATTCTGGGTCAGCCTGGACTTCAGCAAGACCCTACCTTGAAAAACCAAAAAAAAAATTTTTTTTTTAATTAAAAAATACATATATAGGGGCTGGAGAGATGGCTTAGTGGTTAAGGCACATGCCTGCAAAACCTAAGGACCCTGGTTTGATTCTCCAGGTCCCAAGTTAGCCAGATGCACATGGTGGCACGTTCATCTAGAGTTTGCAGTGGCTAGAGGCCCTGGCATGCCCATTCTCACTCTCTCTCCTTCTCTCTGTCTAACTAACTAACTAACTAAATAAATAAATAAATAAATAAATAAATAAATATAAAATCTTTAAAAAATACAGCCAGGCATGGTGGCGCACACCTTTAATCCCAACACTTGGGAGGCAGAGGTAGGAGGATCGCAATGAGTTCAAGGCCACCCTGAGAATACAAAGTGAATTCCAGGTCAGCTTAAGCCAGAGTGAGAGTCTACCTCGAAAAAAAAAACAAGCGAACAAACGAATGAATGCATATATAGAGCCGGGTGTGGTGGCACACGCCTTTAATCCCAGCACTTAGTAGGATTGCTGTGAGTTCAAGGCCACCCTGAGACTACATAGTGAATTCCAAGTCAGGTGACAGAGAGAATGAGTGAGTATGGGTGTGCCAGGGCCTCCTGCCACTGCACACAAACTCCAGATGCATGCACCACTTTGTGCATCTGGGTTTTCATGGGTACTAGGAAATGGAACCCGGGCTGTCAGGCTTTGCAGGCAAGTGCCTTTAACTGCTGAGCCATCTCTCCAGCCCTACAAAATCTTTTTTATGTAACTTCTTGATTGTCCCCTCAACATCTCACAAAGCTGGTATTCCTTGAGTGTTCCAGAAGGCACTGACTCAGCTGACCAGAAGAGTAGGTTTCTGCAGAGAGTGTATATTCAGGCTCTGATAAACCTATTGAGTATTTCATGTTGGACAATAATGGTTTTGAGACATGCAGAAATGCCCACAGTGCACTGCCACATGTCTTCCTTCAGTCAGGAAATGTTCCCCAGAATCACCATCCTCCTCTGCCGTGGTCTCTCCTAGTTGCCTGAGGTGGTGGCTTACATGACTCATGCCTTTGGAAAGCAACTGGCTGGAAAGAGCAGCTGGACCATGCATAGGACCAGAGAGCAGCAGTTTCCTCTGGTGGAGGATGCACATGCCTGGGTGCCGGGAGTGGGGATAACAGCATGCTTTATTGAAAGCACCAGATTGGGCTTTGGGTTTATCTAGAAATCATCTTTGAGAAGATTAGAGGAGGAGCTAGGGAGAGTGACAAACTGGTCTTTAGCATGGTCTGGCCACACCCTCAAAGCCATGGCACACTTGCTGGAACTGCCGGGACTCCTTCAGAGTGGCCACTCAGAGCCTCTATTTCCATGCTGATAGCAAGGCTGAAGGCGGCAAGCAGGTCCTCAGAGACCCTGAGGACCATGCCTAGCCTTCTTGCCAGAGCAATTTCTGTGGGGAATGTTAATTCAGGTTCCCATTAGTTGGAGCCAGTTTGGGAGTGTCCTGAGGGCCAAAAGGCAGAGAGGCCAGCTATCATCAGTCTGTTTGCAGGTTTACAACCCTTACTTGACCCCTGTGCTTACTTCCTTTCCTGGGATTTTGCTAATGTCTTTGCCTGTGTGTCCATTAGCCTATGGGGTCCTGTGCTAGGCACGGCCCGTGACAGGGCCATACAGGTCTGGGCTAATAGATTTGCTGTGAAATTTCCAAACTATCTCATATCAAGCATCATGTATGTACCTCAAGCTTTCACTTTGATCTTGTAATTTTGGTTTTTGTTTGTTTACTTTTGCAGTGAATGTTGAAAAGATTGACCTGAAGGGATTGTCACACACAAAAAATGACAGAAATGTTGAATGTTCCTTTGAGGTAAGATACTGTCTTTCTCCCTCTCTAAGGTAATGAAGGAAACATTTGCCATGTGTGGACATGGATATGTATCTGAATAGTGAGACCCTACCTCAAAAAATCAAAAAAGAAGCTGTTCCTTTTGTAATGCCCTGCTAAGCAAGGTAGGCCTAAAGTGTGGCTGGATGGGCATCTTTGGGTCAAGGCAGATGGTTAAGGACAGCAATATCTGTGGGGCAGAAGTCAGGCTCTTTTCAGTTCTTTGTCCAAAACACAACGACCAACCAGGTGTGGTGGCACATGCCTTTAATCCCAACACTTAGGAGGCAGAGGTAGGAGGATTGCTATGAGTTTGAGGCCACCCTGAGACTACATAGAGAATTCCAGGTTAGCCTGGGCTAGAGCAAGACCCTATCTTGAAAAACTAAAAACAAAACACATGACCAGAACAGTGGCTGAACCTGTCTATGGCTTGCCTCCCTGGGGAAGAGAGAACACTGCTCCATCTGCCTCAGGTCTGGAGATAATTAAAGGGGAGCTGTTGTGACATGGGGTACTTAAGAGCAGTACATTTGGGAGGCAGAGGTAGGAGGAGCACCATGAGTTTGAGGCCACCTGGTCTAGAGTAAGACCCTACCTTGAAAAACCAAAAAAAAACACAGTACGTGCCCCCAGACAAATCATACCAACTCACTGGCTAAATGACAACAGTCTGTATGGGGAACATGCTACAAACTGATGAATCATCAAAAATGAGTGACATTGTATGAAAAGAAGAGACCCACCATGACAGTGGCTTAAACAATACTTTCCATGTCAGAGTATTTCTGAGGCCTCAGTCAGAACTTGAATCCTGGCTCTCCCTGCCTTACTACATTGACACCCCTAGGATGTGGCCTTCAGCCTTGTGATCCAAGATGGCAGAGAGGGCAACAGGATAAAGAGTCTTGAAGCATTCCACTTAGGCTCTGTTGGCCAGGACTCAATTTCCTGGTCCCACTTAGCTGCCAAGGAGCCTGGGAAATGCTTTCTGGCTGGCCGTGTTGCTGACTCAGGATCACCCGGTGTGATGTTGGTGCTCCCCTGACTACACTGGCAAACATGGACAGATGGTAAGAATCTGAGGAGTAGAAACTTGCTTAGTGTCTTGTGCTGTGTGCTGGGAGCACTGGGAAACTTACTGAAGAGCATGAAAATGGAGCTCCACTATAAGATTTTGAGTCCTTTTACCACTGACAGGTTGTTGAGAGATGCTGCATAGTGAGAATCTCCCTGTGCTACAGGGGGTCTTTGCTAAATGTCAGGAGAGCCCTTGCCATAGGTTTTGCATGTTGTTGACCTGTGATAATTCCGGAGCTTCGGTGCCATGGAACCTTCCCCAGGCCTGGCTCAAGGGTGTATGGGCAGCAGGCTGTGCCAGGCCCTGGGTGTACAGCAGCTCTTGCACACTTGGAAGCCTGGATGCTGCATGGTGTTTGAGGACACAGTTGATAGCTCTCCTTTCCTTCTGTGTCTTATGTGCTCTTGTACCTCCTGGAAGGACTCCAGCAGGGATTGGTTGTAAAAGCATGATGTACATGAAGCTATTGTAAGGTGAGCTGGCCTCACTTCTGCTCAGGCTGGTCAAAGTGGACTTCACAGTGACCTTGAAGTTCCCTAGTCCTCTGTACAGTTACTCATGGCACACTTGTGCAGTGGGAGAGATGGTGATGTTGTAGTGCCCAGGGATGTCTGTAGCTTTTTCACAAAGAGGTAAGCATTGGGGCTGGATAGATGGCTTAGCAGTTAAGGCATTTGCCTGCAAAGCCAAAGGACTTCAGTTCAATTCCCCAGTACCCACGTAAGCCAGATGCACAAGGTGGCACACGCGTCTGGAGTTCATTTGCAGTGGCTAAAGGCCCCAGTGCTCCCATTCTCTCCCTCTATCTCTCTTTCTCTCTCTCTCTCTCTTTAATAAATAAATAAATAAATTTATTTTTAAAAAAAACTCTTGAAATAAAAATTAAATTAAAAAAAAGGAGGGGCTGGAGAAATGGCTTAGCAGTTAAGACGCCTGCCTGCTAAGCCTAAGAATGCTCATTTGATTCTCCAGGTCCCTTGTTTAGCCAGATGCAGTGATGCAAGGGCACAATACCGCACTTGCCCTCAAGGAGGTGCATGTGTCTGGAGTTCGTTCACAGCGGCTGAGGCTGCTGGAGCACCCATTCTCTGTCTGTCTCTATCTCTCTGACTCTCTCCCCCACCCTCCAAAAAAAGAGGTATGCATTGGCAGGAGTAGTTCTAGTCAGGAATGGGAGGAGCAGCCATTGACTGATGCCCAAGGCCTTTGAGGGCAGCCAAGATCCTGGGCTGTGTTGCAGTAAACTCGTTGCTTACGCCCTTGTCTCACTCAGCAACACACGGTGGCTGAGATGTTTTGTGCCCAAAGGGCTAAAGTGGTACATTTTAGGGCTTGCTTGGGTTATGTGGAAACTTTCTCTTGGCATGTTAGTGAGAAGTGTTCTTGTACCTAGGAAATTGATAACCCTTGTTATCTGTGCTCCATTTCCTCTGGGATGCCAACTGATATGCTTCAAGGAAGGCAGTGACTGCTTTACTAGGTAGCACCCTACAGGAGGGCATTTCACTGTTTCCCCACACAGCTCCTAACCAGGTGCCATTCTGCTGGTGCTTGGAAAATCTTGATATATTATTTGGATGTCCTGTCACACGGGAAAGTGGAACACCTACGTCTCTGGTCTCCAGTGCCTCTCAGGGTTGTTTGTGGAGTGGAGCTGTTAGAGACCACTGTTCTTAGAAGGGGGCCCAGGACTCTCCACAAACAACTTTCATCTCACATGGCTCCCTCCTGCCCCCAAGAAAAAAATCCCAATAATTTTTTTGTTTGTTTTAGAAAGAAATAGATAAGAGAGGGAGAACAGTGAGAGTAGAAAGAACAAGAGAGGGTCATGGGGTGAATATGATTAAAAATACACTGTATACATACACACACACATATGAAAATTCATGATCAGGGCTAGAGAGATGGCTCAGCAGTTAAGGCATTGCCTGCCCAACTTAACTCCCCAGGTTTGATTCCCTAGCACCCACATAAAGCCAGATGCATAAAGTGACACTTGCATCTGGAGTCTGCAGCAGCTGGAGGCTCTGACCTGCCTGTTCTGTCTGTCTGTCTTCTGTCTTTCTCTGCTTGAAAATGTATTAAATTAAAAAAAGAAAAAATGCTGGGCATGATGGTGCATACCTTTAATACCAGCCCTTGGGAGGCAGAGGTAGGAGGATCGCTGTGAATTCAAGGCCACCCTGAGACTACATAGTGAATTCCAGGTCAGCCTGGGCCAGAGAAAGACCCTACCTCAAAAAACCAAAAAAAAAAAAAAAAAAAAAAATTATTTTTACACACACACACACACACACACACACACACACGGTTTGTAAAAGACTGATTGACGTCTTTAATCCCAGCACTTGGGAGGCAAAGGTAGGAGGATCGCCATGAGTTCAAGGCCACCCTGAGAGTACAGAGTGAATTCCAGGTCAGCCTGAGCTAGAGTGAGACCCTACCTAAAAAAAAAAAAAAAAAAAAAAAGACTGATTGAGAGATGGAGGAGATATGATGGAGAGTGGAGTTTCAAAGTGGAAAGTGGGGGAAGAGAAGGAAGTACCATGGGATATTGTCTACAATTAAGAAGTCAATAAAAAATAAATTAATTTTAAAAATAAATTAAATTAAAATAAATATAGTTTGTAACTATGTACGAGACAGTGTCTACATTTTACCAGCTTTTTTCAAATTGAAGAAAGTGAAATAACAAATTTTAGAAGGCGTTTTACTTGCTACATTATGAACATGGAGGGAAAAAAACACAAAAGGAGAGCTGGGCATGGTGGCACACACCTTTAATTCCAGCACTCAGGAGGCAGAGGTAGGAGGATAGCCATGAGTTTGAGGTCTCCCTGAGTAAACATAGTGAATTCCAGGTCAGCCTGGGCTACAGTGAGACCTTACCTCAAAAAACAAAGAAACAAACAGATTTAGGCTAGAGAGATGGCTTAGCTGGAGGCCCTGGAGTGCCCATTTTTTCTCTCTCTCTCTCTCTGTCTCCCTCTCTTGTGTTTTTTTTAATATATATTTTATTTATTTATTTGAGAGAGAGAAAGAGGCAGAGGAGAGAGAGAATATGGGCACACCAGGGCCTCTAGCCACTGCAAACAAACCAGATACATGGGCCCCTCGTGCATCTGGTTTACATGGGTCCTGGAGAATCAAGCCTGTGTCCTTTGGCTTTGCAGGCAGGTGCCTTAACTGCTAAACCATCTCTCTAGCCCAGAAACAACTCTTTCTGTTGTTTGTTTGTTTGTTTGTTTGTTTGTTTGTTTGTTTGTTTGTGAGTGACAGAGAAAGAGACAGATAGAGAGAAAATGGGTGCGCCATGGCCTCCAGCCACTGCAGTCAAACTCCAGATGCATGCGCCACTTTTTTCCTGGGGAATTGACCCTTGAACTAAGGTCCTTAGGCTTCACAGGCAAGTGCTTAACCCCTAAGCCATCTCTCCAGCCCCCAGAAACAACTCTTATAACCCATTCTACCTCAAAATTTCAGAGATGCTGCATTTATCATATCTTGTCTTCAAAAGTTTGTTTTTTTCATCTCTGAGCATTACTAATTGTGGTGCTGTTGCCTGTAGGTGACTGGTGACTTGGCCACTGCCAGTATTGGGCTGTTGGTGCTTTCTCTTTCTTACCCAGTGTTGTTGTCCCTGGAGTTGTCTTTCATTCTTTGGCAACAGGCTGACATGGAACTCACAGTGATGCTCCTGCCTTAGTCTTCCGGTAGCTGGGATTACAGACATGTGTTACCAAACTCAGCATTCTGCTTGGAGTTGATAACTCCCTGGAGCACATCCCAACTTCATGCCCCCTCCTTGCCATCCACAGCAGGTGTTGTGGAGCTTAGATGCATGTGGCTTTTTTTTTTTTTTTTTTTTTGGGCCAGGGCTCACTCACCTACCTCTGCCTCCCATGTGCTGGGATTAAAGGCATGTGCCACCATGCCCAGCACATGTAGCTATCTTTGGATCCTCTCCCTCACCCTATGTTCTTTCCCTCTCTGTTCTTAGACCTCTGTCTTTTTTTCATGGATATCCTGTGAGGTTTTGTTGTTTTGAGACAGAGTCTCTCTACATAGTTCAGGCTGGCAGGAGGCAGTAGTCAGGAATTACCAGAATGGAGGTTACAGACATGAGCCACTGTACCCAGCAGAGCATTGGTGATTTTAGGGGTGCTCTGCTAGTGTTTGTGGAAGGCTTCCTGCTGCTAGAGATGCTTCACCTGCCCATTCTGGTGGTTGACAGTAGGGCCTGGCTGCACACCCTGGCTGGTTCTCTGAAAGCCTGGGTGTCTCCATCCAGGATTGTGCATTTCTGGAAGAATCTTGGTGTAATCTGCTTCTGTCTGCCCTATGGGACATGACCTGCCCTGAAACCTTGTCTGCTTCTTATTTGCATGGCCTGTGGTTTCAAGGTGGACCCACCCATGCATGTTCTTTAGCCAGAGGTTTTCTGACATCCCTTCCCTGTGACTTGTGCTCTGTCTACTGTGTCAGACTGTTACCTGCTGTCATCTCCTCAGCCAAGCCCTTCCCTTCTACTCTTGGCTCAAGACCCATTGAGTATATAGATGGTGGTGTTCAGTCTTTCAAATGATAGTCTGTGCTTCCTCCAGGCTTCTCCCCATCCCTCTCCCCCCCCGCCCCCATGATTAGAGAGAGTCAGACTCGGGTTCCTGAGCTGCCAATGCAGTGTAAGCTAGGGCAGGGCCTGTGGCTAGGGCCAGCTAGCCAGCCCCTGGCTGGTGCAAATGAAGCATATGATGCTTCTAGACTCCAGAGGGAGGTGCTAGTGCAAACAGGAAGTGGTGCTGTTCTTAAGGCTAACCTGAGCCTGTGTGGTGTATATATTTTCTTGTTTGATGGCTTCAAGTCAGTCCTGATAGTGCTCCGCAGTGACTCTTTGAGGAAGAGACTGGAGACATGTCAGGACTCTCCTGTGGAGATTTCTGATGGTGTAGGAAAGGATGGGCTTTGGCGGCTGTTGGCGGATGGAGGCTCAGTTTGGGTGGATATGGGTCTCCAGAGCCTCTTCTGCTCCATGTCCCTCCTGCCCTAGGGCCTGACCCACACCTCAACTTGGAAATGAACCAGCAGATCCCTTGGGAGTGAGGCCAGAAGTCTGCACTGTTAGCTCCCAGGGCTCCCTCTCTGCCTGCCTGGAGGACCCTGGGAACACACCACGGGTATAGTCACATCAGGGTGGGGGAGAAGATTGGCCACTTTCAGTGTGACTGTCCTGCTGACTTCATTGTTTGGCTGTGGATGTCATACCTGTGATGATCTGGTGGGGCAGGTGTCAAAGAGAATAATCCAGCCACAATGGAGTGTTTCTTAACATACCTTACTTTGCAGAACACATGTTATCAAGTGTTCTGGTCAAGCATCTCAATGGCCCATTTTCACCTTGAAGCAGAGGTGTCACATGCCCCCCCCCCCACACACACGGATCTCTTGCCACTACAAATAAATACCAGATTCCTGCACTACATTTTCCATCTGGCTTTGTATAGGTGCTGGAGAATTGAACCCAGCCTATCAGGCTTTGCAGGCAAGTACCTTTAACCACTGAAATATCTCCCCACCTCCTACATTTGAGATTTTTAAGCAAAACAAATTTCTCCCAATCAGCACACTTCTCTCATGACACCCCATCCTCATCCTTCTAAGTGGATGCAGACTGCCCACTGCACAGAATCCCTCAAGCTGCTGAAGTAGCCCATATCCCAAAGTACATGCTGCAATCAAGGAGAGAAGGTAGGAGAGTATAACCTGTGCAGAAACTTTATGAAGTCAGAAGATCATGCCAACCACAGAGCTACGGGTTCATGACAGGTACAGGGCCCACAGGAATGTACATATACACCACCAAACCCCCACTCATCTCCCTGGGCTCTTCTGGCCCCATACATCCTATTGCTTCCTTCCCAGCCTTGATTATTTTGCTGTCCCATTGTCTTGGATTTATTCAGATGCCACCTCACACATGTCAGCTTTAATGAGGCCCTGGGCCTGCACTCATATGTTCACATGGGCACAGCACCTGCCCGGCGTGGACACCTGCTTCTGGGTACAGGGGCTGATTTCTTGGAACTTGATGCTTTGTCCAGTATCACATACTCAGCTAAGAAGAGGCAATCCCTTGAGGAAGTGTACCTGATAAATACAGGGATTGGGAATGCAAATGATTTTCTGGAACTTGGACCCTATGCTTGAGTGATTTGATGGTATTTCAATGGACTTTGTATTTGAAGCTTGGGTAGACTTGGGTTATGTGACTGTTCTCTGCATAGCAACCCAGGGGTATAAGTGCCCCATTCACCGGGCACTTAGTTTCTACACCAGTGCCAGCAGTGAGCCCTGGATACCTGGGCTGTGAATTAAGTATGTGGTTTTGTTTTTAAGGCTTGTTTGTTTGCTTGTTTTTAAGGTCTTGTGGTCTGATTCTTCAGTAACATCAGTAACCAAGTCTTCCTCAGAAGTGACTGAATTTATTTCAAAGGTAAGGTGATTAAGGGCTCTTCGAACAGTGAAAAGTGTCACACTTCCCAGTGGTTGCTCATGTTGTAGTGCCTTGTCAGTGGCTCCTATCTTAGAGCTAGCTGTTCCAGTCAGCAGAAAGGTCTGGCATCTGCTTGTGAGAGGTGTGTGGCAACAGACACAGGCCAAGCATCCTTCAACTGTTAAGATGGAGGAGTCCAGGAAGCACATGGTACAGTTTCTGGGGCTCTCCCCTTTCTCTGTCACTCTCCAAATGGGGGTAGAGGTGGGTGGGGTAGCAAACACCACACTCAAGTGGCTGAATGGTAGGACCATTTCTCTTCCCACCTATTGGATTCTATTTTTCCTTTTTAAATTTGTTGAAGAAATAACAGACAGAAAGTTTTTCTACTAAATGCATGTTTGTATGCACAAATACTTGTTTAAAGTCCTCTGACCAAGACCATAGCAGTGGCCACTACCTCAGCCATTGTAATGCATCTCATCTTTGGGAAAGAATTGACATATCTAAGATGCCTTCAAATTGGGTCTTAAACTTCATAATCAAAGCACAGAACCATGTGTGGGGCTGCATGGGTATGGTCCTACGTATGGTAGGCTGAGGCAAGAGGATTGAATTCAAGACCAGCCTTGGCTTTATAGTGAGGCTCTGATTCAAAAAGGGGCACAACCCCATGAGAGAATGTGAGCGTATCGTTACAGCCTAAATAGGGGGCATTGGTTGTGTGCTTGTTCTACCAGGCACTGGAGGAGTACAAGAGTACAGGGCCATGTCCTCTCTGCTTACAGACCCCTTAGGAACTACATTCCTCTGTTCAAAGCACTGAACTTGGCCTGGAAAGATGTCTCAGTGGTTAAAGGTGCTTGCTTGGAAAGCTTGGTGGCCGAAGTTTGGTTCTAGTACCCACATAAAGCCAGATGCATAAAATGGTGTGTGCATCTGGAGTTCATTTGCAGTAGCAAGGGGCCCTGGCATGTCCTTCCTGTTCCCCTCTCTTTCTGCTTGCAGAGAAATAATTGTTTTTAATTCCTGATTTTGCTCCCCTGGGACCAGCTCCCAAATGTCTCTGGACTCACTTGTGCCCATAGGACCTTGACCTTTTACTAGTCTTGGTCAGCTAATACTTAGCTGCTTGGATCACTGACCTTCCTGGGGCTCTCTGGTTTGTGGTCCTCACACAGATTTAGAGGATTTGTACATATATCTACTCAGGTCTGTCTTCCACCCTAGTGTCTTCCTCTGGTGCTCTGCCCATGGCCCCCAGCTGCCCACTCTGCTCTTCTTGCTGTTCCACTTGGTGTTGCTATAGGGGACAGTCTTTTGTCTGCTAACACTGCCCTCTGTGCCTTGCCTGGGATGTTCTAGAGCCTGTGGAACTCCTTGTGCATGATGGTTGTGTGTGATCTCCCCTGACTTTTCTATTTCACATGTCTGACAATGAAACTCAACTGAAATTGCCCTCATTCATTCATTCATGTTGTCTACCTTTTCTGTTAGGTCTTTTACAGTACTGACCATCATTATTTTTAAAGTCCAACATCTGGATTACTTCTTTTTTTTTAAAACATTTTTTATATTTTTATTTATTTATTTATTTATTTATTTATTTATTTTGTGCGAGAGAGAAAGAGGCAGAGAGAGAGAGAGAATGGACACACCAGGGCCTCCAGTCACTGCAAATGAACTCCAGATGCATGTGCCCTCTTGTGCATGTGGCTTACATGGGTACTGGAGAATCAAACCAGGATCCCTTGGCTTTGTAGGCAAAGGCCTTAACCGCTAAGCCATCTCTCCAGACCCTGAGTTACTTCTTTTAAAAACAGGGTCTCTAAGCTGGGCGTGGTGGCGCACACCTTTCATCCCAGCACTCGAGAGGCAGAGGTAGGAGGATCACTGTGAGACTACACAGTTACTTCCAAGTCAGCCTGAGCCAGAGTGACACCCTACCTCGAAAAACAAACAACAACAACAACAAAAAAAAACAGGCTCTCAGCTGGGCATGGTGGTGCACACCTTTATTTAATTCCAGCACTCAGGAGGCAGAGGTAGGAGTATCGCCTGAGTTCGAGGACACTCTGAGAATACAGAGTGAATTCCAGGTCAGTCTGGGCTAGAGTGAGACCCTACTTTGAAAAACCAAAATAAATAAATTAATTAATTAAATTAAATTAAATAATAACAGGCTGTCATGTAGCCCCAGGCTGGCTTCAGACTCATTGTGTAGCTGAAGATGACCTTGAATTTCTGGCCCTCTTGTCTTTACCTTTAGACTGCTAAGATGACAGGCCATGGACCACCATGCCTAGTTTTTTGCTGTGCTGGAGATCAAACCTAGGGCTTCCTTTATGCTAGGCCAGAATTCTGCCAGTTGAAGTACAGTCCCAGCTCTGGATTGATTCTGAGTCTGCGTCTAATGCAATCACCTCCCCATTTAAAAATATATATATATATTGCCGGGCGTGGTAGCGCATGCCTTTAATCCCAGCACTCGGGAGGCAGAGGTAGGAGGATCGCCATGAGTTCGAGGCCACCCTGAGAATACAGAGTGAATTCCAGATCAGCCTGGGCCAGAGTGAGACCCTACCTCCAAAAAAGCAAATAATAAAAACAAAAAAATATTTTAGCCAGGTGTGGTGGCGCACGCCTTTAATCCCAGCACTTGGGAGGCAGAGGTAGGAAGATCACTGTGAGTTCAAGGCCACCCTAAGACTACATAGTGAATTCCAGGTCAGCCTGAGCTAGAATGAGACCCTACCTCAAAAAACCAATATATATATATATATATATTTTTAATTATTTAACAGAGAGGGAGACGGAGAGAGAGAAGGGCGCGCCAGGGCCTCCAGCCACTGCAGATGAACTCCAGTTGCATTTGCCACCTTGTGCATCTGGCTAATGTGGGTCCTAGAGAATCAAACCTGGGTCCTTTGGCTTTGCAGGCGAACGCCTTAACTGCTAAGCCATTTTATCAGCCCCTCACCTCCCCTTTGATAGGGTTTTGTTTTGTGTTGTTTTTTAAGGCAGATACAGAGAGAGAATTGGCATGCCAAGGGGTAATTGAACTCCAGACACTTGTGCCACCTAGTGGGCATATGTGACCTTGCACTTGCCTCACCTTTGTGCAGACAAGCACCTTAACCACTAAGCCCTTGTCAGGGTTTTACCTGTAGCTCAGGTTGGCCTAGAACACACTGTAGCCCAGGCCTGCCTTGAACTCAGTCTTCCTGCCTCAGCCTCCAGAGTGCCATGATTATAGGCATGAAGTCAGCATCCATAGCTTATTTGTTTGGTTTTGTTTTTTGTTTTGTTGAGACGGGGTCTCATTTTAGCTCAAGCTGACCTGGAACTCACTCTATTGTCCTGGCTGGCCTCCAGTTTACAGCAATTCCCCTACTCAGCCTTCTCCCCCATGAATACTGGGATTAAAGGTGTAAGTTACCATGCCCAGATTTCATTTATGTCTTTATGATCGCTTCCCTTTATTTATTGTTTATCTCACGGCTTCCATTTTGGTTGAATGTTAGACAACTTGTTTGGAAGGCTGTAGAGATTATATCTATGCCCATAGTGGGGCATGTTCCTCAAGTACCAGGCCTCCAGTGAGGTGAGGTGAGGTGAGGTCCTTAGATCCATCTAGACAGGAGTGGCTGGCTGGCTTTGGGTGTGATGTTGCCATCACTATCATCTCAACACTGTGTGTAGTCCACTGCTGCTGCTGCTATTGCTTGGACCCAGAGCTGCCCAGGGCTCTCCTCTATGGCCCTGTCTTGTACTCTCTCTTGGCTGTCCCGATCTGCTAAGGCACAGAAGGATCTCTCCCAATTCTTACTCTCACCCAGGGGTGAGCTGTTGTTGCCTACTACCTGTTGTTAGACTTGAGGTAGGTCGAGGGGAGGAGTCTCCACTCCCCTGGCCCTGTCTTGGATCTAGGGGCAGGGCTGTTGTGTCTGGACATTGGGGGCAGGGTTCTGAGCCCTGGATGATTTCATGTCCCTCCTCCAGGGCCAAAAGGTGTTTGCTTTTCCCCTTTATCAGAGAGCTGGCTCCTTACTGTGGACTGCGATAGAGACAGGGAAACAGTACCTGCCTCAGAAAGTGGCTGTTGAGCACTGGGACAGAGGCCGTTCTCATCATCCTCCCAAAGGAAAGGCTAAGGGGTTTTTGCCTTAAAGAGAGCCCCAAAGTTTGTAATGTTCCCCATGGACACTTACACCACCCCTGGTGGCTTTCTCTGCCTCCTGGGCGGAACTGGGAGATGAGGAAGCCTGTCTCCTGCATGCTGGCTGTGCTTGGCTGGACAAATGCATCCATTTTAGCCCATCTGTGCTGACCACTGGCATAGCAGCCCTCCTGACTTTCGTTGGTGGAGTGGTCCTTGTTTGAATTCGTGTAAATTGCTGGCTCTGCAGCTCAGCCTTGCTAGACAAGGAAAATTGGGGTTGAGTGCATTCTGGGGCTTCATCTTGCTGTGTATTCTATCTCTCAGTCTTCTGAGTGCATGTAGAAAGTCCTGAGTAGCTGGAGTGGTACAGACTATGTCCTACCAGTAGATGTCACCACTGGCCCTTGCTGGGCCTTTTCTGAATGAGGAGTGCTGCCTTGACAGACCTCCTGGCCTTGTCTTCTCTTTCAGTTAGCTCAGCTCTGCCCTGAGGAAAACTTGGACAAACTCATTCCTTGCTTGGCTGGCCCAGATTCCTTCTACGTGGAGCGGAACCACGTGGATCTGGAAGCAGGCCTGCGGTAAGTAAGCTCCTCACTCTGGGGTGGGTCTCCACTTTGTCTCTAGCACTTCCTGTCATTTGAGGAGATTTGAAGGATGTGAGTGACCTTTGGGTGAGTTTGAGATATGAATAAAGGAATCAAAAGCTTGTGGGCTAGCCGGGCGTGGTGGTGCACGCCTTTAATCCCAGCACTCGGGAGGCAGAGGTAGGAGGATCGGCGAGCGTTCGAGGCCACCCTGAGACTACATGGTTAATTCCAGGTCAGCCTGGACCAGAGTGAGACCCTACCTTGCAAAAACAAAAAAAAAAAAAAAAAAAAAAAAAAAAAAAGTTTGTGGGCTGGAGAGATGGCTTAGTAGTTAAGGTACTTGTCTTCAAAGCCTAAGGACCCAGGTTCAATTCTCCAGCATGAGTCTGGAGTTTGTTTGCAGTAGCTAGAGGCCCTAGCACACCCATTCATTCTCTCTCTCTCCTTCCCTCTGTCCCTCTCTCTGCCTCTAATAAATAAATTTTAAAACTTTTTTTTAAAGTTCGTGCCACTCTTCTGTGGGGTTTTGATATCCTTAGGAGATAGTGCTGTAATTTATCTGTGTTATGTGGTTGAAAGTTGAGGCTATTCCAGGATAAAAATAGGTTCTCAAGCCCTTCGGGCAGTCCTCCAGCACACATGCAACAGAACAGCTCAGTTTTGTTGAGGCAGGTCTCATGTAGCCAAAGATGACTTGAATTTCTGTGGCTTTATTTATTTATTTATTTATTTTGAGAGTGACAGAGAGAAAGAGAGAGAATGGACACACCAGGACTTCTAGCCACTGTAAAAAAACTCACAGATACACGCACCACCTTGTGCATCTGGCTTATGTGGGTCCTGGGGAAATCGAGACTCAAACTGGGGTCCCTCAGGCTTCACAGGCCAGCACTTAACTGCTAAGCCATCTCTCTAGCTCTGGCTTTTTTTTTTTTTTTTTTTTTTTTTTTTAAGATAGGGTCTGCTCTAGGCCAGGCTGACCTTGACTTCACTATGTAGTCTCAGGCTGGCCTCGAACTCACAGCAGTCCTCCTACTTCTGCCTCCAAAGTGCTGGGATTAAAGGCATGCACCACCATGGCCTTGACCTTAAATTTCTGTCCCTCATACCTCACCTCCTGGAGTTCTGGCATCGCAGGCAGGTACTACCATACCCAGTTCTGTGTAGTGCTGAGCATCATACCCATGTCTGCATGCACATTAAGCAAGTACCATACCAACAGCTATATTCCTGTCCCCCACTTGCCTCTTATGTGGGAAAGCTACAGTCCTGTCTGGGCTCTGGAACCAGCATCTTCATGTTTATGACTTGGGTCACAAAGGCTTTCACATTTTGGGGGAGGGGGGTTTCTTTTTGTTTTTTTGTTTTTCAAGATAGGATCTCACTGTAGCTCAGCTGACCTGGAATTCACTTTGTAGTCTCAGGGTGGCCTTGAACTCTTGTTGATCCTCCTACCTTTGCCTCCCGAATGCTAGGATTAAAGGCGTGCGCCAACACGCCCGGCTGGCTTTCACATTTTGTTCACTGCTCATGCCATAGGCCCTTGTGGGTTTGATTAATGGGACAGAAGAAGTAAGAGGAGGAGCTCAGAGGAAACGATATGACCGAATCAAAGCAGGAAGACTATTAGATTATGCTACTTCTGTTTATTTATCTTTTGTCTATTTCTCTTCAGTGAACATTTAAAATCCTCCCTCACTTAGTTTTGGTAATGTCGTTTTAATGCTATTAAGCCACTGCTCTAACTTCTAGGTATCTGGCTTCATTACCTTCTCATGTGTTAAGAAATGACCATGTGAAGAAATTCTTCAGCACTTCATCTCCTACCCAACAGCTTCAAAGTCCAGGTATGCTTGCGAATTGTTAGATGAAAAAGATTGGGCTGGAGAGAGGACTCAGATTAAAGGCACTTTTGTGCAAACACTGACCTCTGGGTTCAATTCCCCAGTACCCACATAAACCAGATGCACAAAGTGGTGTGTGCATCTGGAGTTTTGTTTGTAGCAGCTGGAGGCCCTGGTGCACCCATTCATATTCCTCTGTCTCTCTCTTTCTCTTTCTGTCTGTGTCTCTGCTTCCAGATAAACATTTTAAGAGAGAGAGATATTTGTGTTGCCTGTAAATTTTTATGATGTTCATCTTCTAATTTGTAGGTCCTGGAAACCCCTCCCTTCCCAAAGTAGGTGCCGTGATGGGCATGTCTGGAAGGTGAGTAGCCAATTCCAGAGCTAAGTCCTTCCCAGTCTGCACCTGGAATAATGCCAAGAGAGTGATTGCGTAGAAATAATCCAAAGATGGGGTTTTTTTTTTTTTTTTTTTTTTTTTTTTTTTTTTTTTTGAGGCAGGGTTTCCCTTTAGCTCAGACTGACCTGGAACTCACTCTGTAGCCCAGTCTGGCTTTAAACTCACAGTGATCCTCCTACTCCAGTCTCCCAAGAGTCAGGATTATAGACATGGGCCACCACACCCCTGGCTTCCCAGTTTAATGGTTTCCTCAAAAAGTGCCAAATAGTCTTTTTCAATTCATGATCTGTTGATATTGTCTTGTTATTTAGAAGTGCCAGGCACAAAGCACACAACAGATAGCACACAGGTACAGGAGTGTCCCTGCAGGCACTGTGATGGGACAGAACTTGGCAGGGCGCTGATGGTCCCAGAGTGTGTGGTGCACTGGACACGAGACACCATGTGGGAATGGGTGTAGGCTCAGATTCTGGTGCAATTGGCAGTCTTCCAGAACAGTCTCTGTGTCCCTGCCCGTTCCTGCAGGCCCATTTGTGGAGTGGCCGGCATCCCATCCTCTCAGAGCAGCGCCCAGCACCACCTACAGCACTCGGCCAGTGCAGTGGCTTCCCTGCCCCACTGCTCCCATGCTGGGGGCACAGGCTCAGCACTGGCTTACCGGACCCAGGTGGATGCCTCATCTGCTATCCTGATGCCCCCCAGCCTGCAGGCCCCTCAACCCCAGGAACAAAATGGGATTTTAGACTGGCTTAGGAAGCTGCGTTTGCACAAGTATTACCCTGTCTTTAAACAACTCACCATGGAGAAGGTATGTCAAGAGCATTTTTGTTGTTAAAATATCTATTGTCTCGGCATCACTGATTAATAAACTAGATTTGAACCTATACAGGTATTTGAATTTTGAACGCCCCCTGCTGGACAAGATGGCCTGGTACCTGCTATCTACTAACACTTTCTTTGTCTAAAACTCTTATTTTTTTTTTCTTCTTTTTTAGTTTTTCAGGTAGGGTCTCACTCTGGCCCAGGCTGACCTGGAATTAACTAGGTAGTCTCAGGGTGACCTCAAACTCATGGCGATCCTCCTACCTGCCTCCCGGGTCCAGGGATTAAAGGTGTGTGCCACCGCACCCAGCTACTATTATTATTTTTTTTTAGACCCTATGACTCTTATCTTAAGACCCTGAGGTCGGGTCCTAATTTAGTTTAGCTGACCTGGAACTTGCTGTGTAGTTCCAGGCTGGTCTCAAACTCACAGTGATCCTCTAACCTCTGCCTCCTGAATGCTAGGATTAAAGCTGTATGCCACCACTCCTGGCCTAAAATTCTTACTATTAAACCTATATATCAAACTTTTTAAAAAAATTGTAGAAAATAAAATTCAAGTATGTGTAATGTACTCTTGTTTAAGATTTATAAATATGGGATGGAGAGATGGCTCAATAGTTAAGGTGCTTGCCTACAAAGCCTAATAACCCAGGTTTGATTCCTCACTACCCATGTAAAGCCAGATGCACAAAGTGACACTTGCATTCTGTCTATCTCTCTCTCTCTCTCTCTCTCTCTCTCTCTCTCTTTGCTTGCAAGTAAATAAACATTTTTATTATTATTTTCTTTGGTTTTGGTTTTTCTAGGTAGGGTCTCACTCTAGCTCAGACTGACCTGGAATTCACTGTGTAGTCTCAGGGTGGCCTTGAAGTCACCTACCTCTGCCTCCTGAGTGCTACGATTAAAAGCATGCGCCACCATGTCCGGATAACAAAAATTTTTTTTAATTATAAATATTAAAGAGGAGAGTTTTACTAACATTGATCATAATCAGTTTGAATTTTCTAGTTAATAGATGAACCAAAATGGCTAAATCACATAGCAAGCTGTGGAATGTAGAGAGAGCTAACATCAGTTGTCCTTGTGGACTAGGCCTGTGAGTTAGTTATCCAGTTTGTATGGAAACTTCTTTCTGGTATCTTACTGAGTTGCTGAAGATCATTTTGAGGGCAAAAAGCTATCTTAAGACAACTGTGCACCTACCTACAGAGGCTAGTGCACTCCGTTGGAATCATATCTAGGAGGGTAAGGACATGAGCATCGAATCTTTAGTGGATGAAACTGACTTCTCTTCACCTGCCCATGTAGCATATCCCTTACCTGGTCACTGGCATGCATAGATCAGAGGGCTGCTGGGTGCCTGACCATGTGGCACCTGTCCCTAAGGTGTAGAAGAGTGGAGCTGCAAACAGGGAAAATAGGGGCTGTTTGACACTATGTTCTTTAGCAAGGAAATGGTGTCACATTCCAGGACTTTTGAGCTTTTGCTATATCTGTCCCAGAGCTAGAGAAAATATATTACATTCGGCTCCCAAGTTTTCTGGGGCTAGAGTCCTTACTGTGTCAGTGACTGTATTTGTTTCTCCTATGCAAGTTTTTGAGCCTTACTGAAGAAGATCTGAATAAGTTTGAGTCCCTCACCATGGGAGCAAAGAAAAAGCTCAAGACTCAGTTGGAGCTGGAAAAGTAAGTATGAAGCAATTTTCTTTCTCTCTCTCTCTCTTTCTTTCTTTCTCTCTTTTTTTTTTTTTTTTTTTTGTTTGTTTTGTTTTGTTTCCTGAGGTAGGGTCTCACTCTAGCTCAGGCTGACCTGGAACTCACTATGTAGTCTCAGGGTGGCCTCAAACTCATGGCAATCCTCCTACCTCTGCTTCCGAGTGCTGGGATTGAAGGCGTGCGCCACCACACCCAGCAACAATTTTCAAAATATGTATCACACTGGGTATGGTGACCCATGCCTGTGATCCCATCACTGGGAAAGACTGAGGTTGGGAAGATGAAGATCTGGAGTTTGAGGCTCTGTGTGGAAAAAAAAAAACCAAAGCAACAGAAAATAAAATGCTTTTCTTTTAGCTCTTATGTGCTAAGTAGAGTTTAAAGTTACAAGTTTGTTAAGTATCAGGGTTTGGGTTACTTTTTTGTTGTTGTTGTTTGTTTGTTTGTTTAAGGTAGGGTCTCACTCTAGCTCAGGCTGGCCTGGAATACACAGCAATACTCCTACCTCTGTCTCCCAAGTGCTGGGATTAAAGTGTGCGCCACTATCCTGGGCTAAAACCTTTTTGTTTGTTTTTGCTTTTTCCAGGTAGGTTCTCACTCTAGCCCAGGCTGATCTGGATTCACTAAGTAGTCTCAGGCTGGTCTTGAACTCACAGTGATACTCCTACCTCAACCTCCTGAGTACTGGGATTAAAGGTGTGTACCACCATGCCCAGCTTTTTTTTTTTTTTTTTTTTTTTTTTTTTTTTTTTTTTTGGTTTTGCAAGGTAGGGTCTCACTCTGGTCCAGGCTGACCTGGAATTAACTATGTAGTCTCAGGGTGGCCTCGAACTCTCAGTGATCCTCCTACCTCTGCCTCCCGAGTGCTGGGATTAAAGGTGTGCACCACCACGCCCGGCCAGCTTTTTTTTTTAATTGATAAAGAGTTTAGGGCTGGAGAGATTATCACCATAACAGTTAAGGTGCTTGCCTGCAAAGCCTAACAACCTGGGTTCAATTTCCCAATACCCACTTAAAGTCAGATGTACAAAGAGGCAGATGTTTCTGGAGTTTGTTTGCAATGGTTGGAAGCCCAGGTGTACCCATTCATATTCTCTCTCTCATTATATCTCTGCTTTCACATAAATAATATATATATATAAAAGATTTTATTATAGCTGGGTATGGTGGTACATGCCTTTAATCCCAGCACTAGGGAAGCCAAGGTAGGAGGATCACTGAGTTAGTTCAAGGCCAGCCTGAGACTACAGAGTAAGTTCTAGGTTAGCCTGGGCTAGCGTGAGACCATACCTCAAAAACTAAAATTATTATAGAGCTTAAAAGAAAAAAAAATGGAGAAATCCGTTTTTAAAATTCCAGTCCATAAGTGATGCTTGCCCATTCCACAGAAGTGGCTTGGGTTTGAAAGCAAAGGTTCTTTGTAGTGGATGTGACCTGTCAGGACTGTTTCCCTGCTTGAGTGGCTTATGTAGAAATCACTGTGGTATGCACAGTTGGTGGAAGAGGGGAATCAATGTTCTATGTCTATGGTTTTTCATTTAATAGAGAGAAGTCAGAGAGACGGTGCCTGAACTCTTCAGCCCCATCCTTGGTCACCAGCAGTGGAGTGGCCCGAGTTCCCCCCACCAGCCATGTGGGGCCTGTGCAGGCTGGTCGTAGCAGCCACGCTGCAGGTGTGTGAGGGTCTGTTGTTGAGATAGGTGGCTTGTACAGGTAGTACCATATGTGCCTTGAATAATATTAGGCTTCAAATGATGCTTTCTTGTCCTTTATACATTCCAGTCCTTAGTTTTCTTTACCCTGACCTTTGTAGGATTAGTACAGGAAAGTAGATGGGCAAGGTGGCTGGAACCTAAGCTCCTGTGTTGGAAAGGCAAGCAAGATGGGGTCCTGAGGGGTGACAGTGGTGCCTTCCCTGGGTGGGTACTCTGTCATGGGCTCTTCTTCCCACTGACTGCCAGCACATCCAGCCCTCTCTCCTGCCTTCCCACTTGGTGGCTTTGAAGTTTCGGGGACTTAGATTTCAACTGCCATCCTCCTTTCCTCCCTCCTATCCCTGTCCTCTATCTTAGGTAGTGGCTCTGTTGGCCCATAGGAAGAGCTGAAGGTTGCTCTGTTCAATAGCAAGCGTAGTGGCACTTAGGACAGAAACAGTGTCTGTTTCCTGGTTAACTAAAAAATCTTGAGCCACTCAAGCTTGGGTGATAGGGTTATTCCAAGGGCAGAACACAGTGGAGTTGGGCATCCTGCAGTGTCCTGATGTTGACATTGGCTGTGCAGCATGCTAGCTTGAGCCAGAAGTATCCTATAAGAGCTGGGGAGATGACTCAGTGGGTTAAGTACTTGCCGTGCAAGCATGATGACCTTAGTTCAAATCCCAGAATCCATATAAGCCAGAAACAGTGGGGAACATCTGTAATCCCAGTAAGATGGGAGGTGGGAACAGAAGAATCCCCAGAATCTCATGGGCCAGCTAACCCTGCAAACACAGACGTGAACAACAGAGACCCTGCCTCAGACAAAATGAAAGACGAGTAACGACACCCAAGGGTGTCCTCAGACCTTCACATACATGCCATGGTTCATGCTCACCAGTGCACACACATGCACCCACATGCAAAAATAATAATAAAAACATAAATGCTCTTTGACCTGTCACATAACTCAATGTGGCCTTGGGCAGTTGATGTGGTTTTCAAGATTGTTGGAGCTCTGTCTGACCATGGGTGGAATGCCCAAGAGTTTAATGGCCAGGGGTGGTTGAGAGCACACAGGCTGTAGCTGCCAGCTCTCCTTCACATGGACAGGTCCCACACTGTTGACCTGTGTCTGCCTTCTCCACAGAGCTGCGGGTGGAGGTGGAACAGGCAGCTCACCAGCTACCCCGGGAAGGCAGCTCTTCGGAGTATTCCAGCTCCTCCTCCAGCCCCATGGGTGTACAGGTGCGAGAGGAGAGCTCAGACAGCGCCGAGGAGAATGACAGACGTAAGACACGTGTGCATGTGGCCCCTAGTGCTACCCCACCGCGCTGAAGCGCTGGCCTGAGTGTGTGGTGCTAATGTTCTTGTCCATGTCCAGGTGTGGATATACATGTGGAGAGCGCTGACAAGGAGAAGCCTGTGATGCTGCTGAGTCATTTCCCGTCCACTTCGGCTAGACCCACGGCCCAGGTTCTGCCTGTACAGAACGAGGCTGGCTCTAGCCCAGCGGGCCATCACCCCCTCCCCCCCCAGCTGATGCCTACAGCCTCACACCTGGCACCTGTCCGGATGCTGAGCTCTGTCCACAAATCAGACAGAGGCAGCACAGACGTGAAGCTCCTCTCGTCCTCTGTGCATTCACTTCTGTCCCTGGAAGAAAGGAGCAAGGGGCCTGGCCCCAGAGGCAGCACTAAAGTGGACAAGAGCTTCGGTGGTGCTGTGTTGGATGCCCTGCCCTCCACAGCACCCCATCCACCTGTGCAGGTCCTCTCTGGCCTTGCAGAAAGCAGCTCTGTGTCACCCACAGTTTCCTTTGGTCCCCGGGCCAAAGTTGTACACGCGGCCACACTGGACAGGGTGCTGAAGACAGCACAGCAGCCAACCCTGGCTGTAGAAACCAGCTCCGCTGCCACGGGAACCCCGAGCACTGTCCTGCATGTGGCCCGACCACCCATCAAGCTGCTGCTGTCCTCCTCCGTCCCTGCTGATGCTGCTGTCTCTGGGCAGACGTCCTGTCCCAACAATGGACAGATCAGCGTGCCCCCTGCAATAATCAACCCTCGGACTGCTCTGTACACAGCCAACACCAAAGTTGCCTTCTCCGCAGTGAGCAGTGTGCCCGTGGGCCCACTGCAGGGCAGCTTCTGTGCCAATAGCAACACTGCCTCCCCCAGCAGCCACCCCTCCACATCCTTTGCAAGCATGGCCACACTGCCCAGCTGTCCCGCCCCCAGCTCCAGCCCTGCACTCTCTTCTGTTCCTGAAAGCAGCTTTTATACTGGTGGCACTGGCAGTGGCTCCACAGGAAACATTCCTGCCTCAAGCCAGAGTCACCATCACCATCACCACCATCAACAGCCCCCAGCACCTCCACAGCCCGCACCACCCCCACCTGGCTGCATTGTGTGCACATCTTGTGGGTGCAGTGGCAGCTGTGGCTCAAGTGGCCTCACCGTCAGTTATGCCAACTATTTCCAGCACCCATTCTCTGGGCCATCCATGTTTACCTTCCCCTTCCTGCCCTTCAGCCCCATGTGCAGCAACGGCTATGTTAGTACCCAGCAGTACGGTGGCAGCTCTGCTTTCCCAGTTGTACACGCTCCCTACAGCGGAAATGTGACTCCAGATCCTGTCCTGGGTGGGCAGTCCACATTTGCGGTACCACCCATGCAGAACTTCATGGCTGGGACGGCAGGGGTATACCAGACCCAAGGTCTGGTGGGCAATAGCAATGGCTCAAGTCACAAAAAGAGTGGGAACCTGTCTTGTTACAACTGTGGGGCCACTGGTCACCGTGCTCAGGACTGCAAACAGCCTTCCATGGACTTCAACCGGCAAGGTAAGCCCTGAAGTTGCTGTGTCTACAGTTGCATGCCCCTCAGCTTGATGAAAATAATAGTAAGATTCTTTGTAAAGCCAATACTAATTGATGGAAGGTTCTTTGAAATAGCATGGAACCCTTAGTGATAGCCTAGAAGAGTCAGCTTCAAAAAAAAAAAAAAAAAAAAAAAAAAGCCAGCACTTGGGAGGCAGAGGTAGGAGGATTGCAGAGAGTTTGAGGCCACCCTGAGACTACATAGTGAATTCCAGGTCAGCCTGAGCTAGAGTGAAACCCTACCTCGAAAAACCAAACAAAAAACAACAGTCCCAGAAGGGTTCTTGCTGTTTAATACCATGACTTCAGATACTTCTTCGAGAAGGCCACAAGCTGATGAATGGGCCTTGTGAGTGGAGCAGCCAGTGATTACTACCATCTCCTGAAGTGTGGAAGCTCAGGATAGTTCAGACCCACCCTAGGGAACCCAGCTACCCCCTCTGCCAGTGGCTTAGTGCACTGCTGTTACAATGTATCTCACTGACCCCCTTCCTGCTCCTCCTCTTTTCTAGTTATTTTTTGGTCTGCTTATCATATTCAGTTGTATCTGATGAATTAGACTAGGTTTATTCCTTTGTTTGTTGGCTGGCTTCAAACTCATTATCCTCCTGTTTTGGCCTCCCAAGTGCTGGGATTATTGGCCCTGTCCCACACACCTAGTTCACCAAGATCATTCTTGCTGTTTTGGAGGTTAAAATAGGGGTTTAGAGAGTTGATCTCAGTTCTGGCTAGTGTGCAAGCTTTAGAGTTCAGCTCATCTCTAGATTTCCAACATCTCCTTTTGGTGGTTGATCCTCATCACCACCCACTCATGCTGGGTCCTGCATCTCCTAAGACCAGGCTCCAGGCTTCACTTACCTGCATCCAGATACCAGGTCTTGTGTTGACTGCCCATGCACAGGGGCCAAGTTCAGAGAAAGTACTCCAGTGGGGAGAAATGAATAGGTAATGTCCTGGTGAACACCCTCCCCCAAGTGCAACTTATAAACACGTGGATAACATCCAGCTGTGGGCAGTGGACAGGAGTCAAGAAACATCCACATTTCCAGTCATGATTGTGACTGGAAGTGACAAGGCAGGTGGATGGTTGTATATTTATATACAGATTCAAACTTGACTATTCTCTCTCCAGGAACTTTTAGGTTGAAATACGCCCCTCCAGCAGAAGGTCTGGATTCCACAGACTGATACTTTCCTCTGGAAACAGAATGTTATTAAGCCATGGAGACAAGGAAAATTACATGCAAAGCTGGGAAGTCAAGTTGCTGTTGAGCTTAATATTTTTAACCCAAAGGTGCTTTACTTTACTAGACTGGATAGAAAATCTAGCATAGAAGTGCATCAAACTCTATCTCATTGCCAAAATCTTAGATGGGAGGGAGCTTGATGTCAGGACTTGCCTAGTGGGCACCTCCGCAGTGGTGACTTGGCTTTATACCCTTGGTTGCAGTACAGAGACCTCCGTCTCCCGAAGAGCATCACAGCACTGGTCCTTCTAGGTTCACACACAATTCCAGGGCAGCTACGTGTGACCTGAGTCAAAACTGAAAGCCGAGTTCTCCAAGTGGAGTTCCCCAGTTGGATTCAAGACACCCCTGGGTTAGGAAAATGTCAACTTTGTTTTGTTTGCTAAAGTGATTAGGCACTAATCTCTGGGATTTTTAAGGATTGCACTACAAAAGAATGTACCTGACTAGGCCTCTGCCATCTTGGAGGCGGACTTTGCAGAGACCGTCAGTGCAGGACTCCAGTGATTGGTATTTGGAGTCAGCACCAGCAGGCTGCTCGGCTTAGTACACAACAGAGATTTCAGTATGTCCTTCCTACTTAAACACTAGTAGCAGTTCCAAGTTTTAATTTCCTTTTCTGCCAATAAATTTGAACTACATTAATAAATAGAAATAGTTTACTCTCAACAACTTCATTTCTAAGGGTCCAAGTCCCAGGGAATCCAGTCGCCAAGGCTTGACACCGTCCCTTCCAGCTCATTGGTGGCTTTGAACCTGCTGTTGCTACCAGGAACCAGCTCCTGCAGGACATGGATACTCGGCTTTGTGATTGGCTGTGACAGATGCTCCTGTCCTTTGGAAGCCGGCAAGTTGTGCTATCTCATGGCTTCTCCAGGTCCCCAGCCCAGAGCTTACTGCTGATGGATTCACACTTGAGACAGACATTTCAACAGTAATACAGTTCCATGATTTGTGAACAAGATTTCAAACTTTCTCATGTCAACTTCTTTTGTATTAGGCTGTGTATTGATAGTTAATTCCGTTAAAAAAAAAAATTGCCTGGAAAACTTTATAGAAAGAGGCAAGACTCAGCAAGTACTCAGCAGACAGCCCATGCCTGGGAGAGGTGGCACTTTCCAGGGGGAATAAAAGTCCTTGCTGGGGACCTCTGTATTTCAACCCACCAGAATAAAAGCATTTTGCTTTGAAATTTAGCGACTTAAACCTTCAAGGTTAAAGGGAATTTTAAGCTCAAAGAACATTACTTAAAATGCTAAAAAGCCTTCAATATTAAAATATTGACTGGTAAAGTCTTGCCAAAGATTTTCCAGTTGCATATTTTTAGAGAAGAAAATCTCAATATTCAGACCATTCTTAAAATGGGACAATCAACCTCATGCAAAATTGGTCAAGATAAATCACAGAATACCCTAAAATTGGAGGCATTGTGATACAAGGCTTCAGATTTTGAGATCAGTTTCCTGACTTGGTGGAAACTAAAGCAGAAAGTTGTTACATTTTTTTTATGAAAGGCTTTTAGTAGTTTTGTAGTATTATTTTTAGTAGAGTTTTATTTCTATGCAATGCAGAATTGACAGACCTCTGTATTCTTCTCTGTTCATGGTACAGTATCACGTCCAGTTCTGAAGCGATGGTGATGCTTATGACAACAGCTGTTAGGGGATATTATGTTGATCTGACTTAGAAACACTACAAATGTCAAATAACAAGAACTGACACAACTTTGCCTTAAAGAGTACCAGACTGGAACTTGTCATGTTATGTTAATAAGGAAGACTTCGAGTGTTCATTGATGTTTACGATTTTAATATTTCCGAAGGCCATTACAGTGGCCTGGATATGTGCTGAAAGCCAAACTTTTAAAATTTTTGGTTTTTTTTTAAAAGCAAAGAAATATTTTAAATAAATCCTATTTCAACACAGTGAAATTGTTGAAAGTTGTCTCATAGCAAAAGAAAAAAATCACTTCAGTTTTTCGTTTTAGTGGTCAGTAATAAGTGTTTGTTGTTACCCTTATAACTATTTTGATAAATACTAGAGGTTAACCTTAAAGACAACAAAAATCTAAAATGGAAACTTCCATTTGAATTATGGCATTCAGAGTTGAGGTAAACATGTTCTGACATTGTTTCAGCTGTGTTCCAGTCATCAGAGGTCTTTTGAAAGTGCTTGTATGGTGTGACCTCTCCCATGAGGCTGTCAAGAATTGCCAAGACATAAACAAATACACCGTACAGAAGAGTCAACTGCCGATCCCCGAGATGTCTCCCAAGGGAAGCCCATACTTGAGATGCTCGACAATATTTACTATCAGTATTATCTCTGATGATGTCCTCTCCAAAGCAACCCAAGTCAGCCAGCCTGACCTACAGGTGTTTTGTATTTCATCAGACTTCACTGTTGGTTAAAACACACAACCTGCTGGCCCTTCCCAGCCATTTTCCTGAAACTGCTGTCAGTGTCAGAAGGCTGTGGCAACAAGGTGGGTGTGGCACTGGCCACGTCTCTTCTGTTAGAATCGCTAACCCTGTGTTTTATCTCCAAGAATGGGGAAAGTGGAATGTACAGATTGAAGTAGAACACAGTGTTGGGACAAAACAACTATTTAACCTTTTTTTTTTTTTTTTTTTTTTTCAGCAAAATACTCAACTTTCTACCTTATTTTCTAATTTTTATTTTATGGTAAGTATCAAGAATTGGAAAGTGTTTAACGCTAAAACTCCTACTTGCTAAAGAGCACTGAGGAAATGGAGCAAGCACTTATTGTAAAACTATAGACACTCTTTTCTTGAACACATATCTATGTGATTGGGTGTTAGAAAACCAGCATTGTTGATCATCTCTAAAAGATGGCAGGAGTTGGCTTGTTAATAGAGTAGTTAGTAGGTTCCGTATTTTATTCCAGTTAAGACTTCTAGTTCTTTACTCCAAGTCAGCCTGGTTTATACACATGCTGTGTGCTGAGGAGGTCGCAGGGTCAGTACCTTTGTATGTTGTGCACTGTGACACTGGATGTGAGCACAGGCCTCCATAGGCTTCTGCTCCCCACTCTTCACCCATGCAGTGATGCTTGCAGGTGCCTGCCTGTGGGAACGAGGCCTCACCCTTCTTGTGGGTCCTTTCCTTGTCTGTCTCTCTTCCTGCTTCCTGGTGTTTGGTCTGATGCCATACTCCTTTTAGAATTTGGAGACTGCTGGCATCACCCACTGAAGTCATAATGGTTGTGAGGGAATCCAGCTCCCTGCTCACCCTCATTCCCCAACATGGTCCTGGGGAATGCAAGCAGGGGACCCAAATAGCAAATCAGGAGGCACAGGAAAGCATGAGGGTTTGGAGGCTAAACCACTGACCAGTCCTGCATAGGCGTGGGACATCTTTAGTCAACACTCCGCAATATTTTAGTAAACCATATACTGTGCTGGCTGAGGCCAAAGGTCCAGATCACTGCCCTGCCGTTGTGGGAGGGTCCCCAGCCCAGCCCTGCATGGGCTGAAGTGAGCCCTCAGCACAGGCCAGTTCTCACGCACACAAAGATGGGGTATTGGTACCAAGACTGAAACCTTCACAGCTTCTATTGGGCATATTTTCTTTCTAGGAATGAAGGAAGTTCTCCCATTTTTGAGCCATTCTTTTGTCAATTCTACAAAATTGCATGTAACTTTATAAATATTTTTAAAAGATATAGTTTTGTAAATATTTAATATTCTGCTAATTTGATTTTGAATTGTAAAAAATGTCAAGTTCTGTTTTTGGGGTTTTTATGTTTTATTATACTTTGTTAAAAAGGAAAAAATTGTACATTTTTAGAATGTTTTTATGAGTAAATTTAATGTACTGAAAATAAAAAAAAAAAAAAAAAAACTATTAGGTTTTTGTATCATAGAACATGAAGCAGGCATCCTAAGAACTCATTTCTCAAAGTTGGGCTAGGCCCTTTAAGCCCTCCTTTCTCTCAGAGTACCGCCAGCCTTCTACTTGCACTTTGATGTTCCCAGCTTGTTCTACTGTGCCCTCACTGAGGACTCTTTGGGTTAAAGGTGATTTTGGCTGGGGGTTAACAGAGCGGAGGAGACCTGGTGTAACAGCACTGTCCCTGGAATTGACCGGCCAGCATCTTCAATGTGAGTAGAGGACAGCTGCACCTGCCACCACACCTGCTTTCCAGGGACCCAGCTGGCTCTCCTCAGTAATAAGTACTGCCACTACCCTAATGCAAAGTTTTCCTGTGGTTGGGCTGGGGATTGCATAGATGGGTCTCTGCACATCTGTGTAGCAGCTCTGCAGTGCCTGCTTAAGCAAGAGGCACCAGAGCCTTTGCTATCCTGGCCACTTGTCTGGTCTGAGAGCCTGAAGTGATCTGTACCACCTCTGAGCAGCCAGCAGCTGTCCATATGGTGGCCTGGGTAAGACCGTGACCATGCTCCCCTGCCTTTGAATCGTGCTTTGTTGTGGTGCAAGGCTGCTAGGAATGTTCCCACAGTACACCCATCCTGATGCTTGTCAGCCCTCGTGAGAATTCAGTTTGTAGAGCTGGTGGCAGGGCCTTGACAAGGAGAGCAAGGTGCTCTAAGGGAGAGGGTTTCTCTCCACAAGCTCAGGTGCTCTCTTGATCAGTGAGGTGTAATTCCCAGACTGGCCCCATAAAACATGTTGCAGGACAGTTTAGTTATACCTTTATTCACTTAGTGCATTAAAAAGTACTTGTTTTAAAGATCCTATCAAAGTTCACCCCTCAGCACGGCATTTTTTTTTTTTAAAAAGCAGTATTATAGCAACTTTACCACATTGTAGTTACAATCTTAGGTATGATGTATACAACTCTAAACAAGACAGGCTGAATGAGAATTTACATAATTAAAAACATTAAGAGATAGCAGTGGACAGGTGCATGCAGAGGGAAAGAGGGGGCACCTGTGAAGAGCCAGGGTCCAGAGATAGCCATGTTGCTTTCTCTTTGAGCAGGCAGCCCTTGGTCTCTCAGACATGGGAGCCTGCTTCATATACAGTCTGGTGTGGAGTGACTGTGATCATCCCATGAATCTTCACTATGCCCCCTTCAGGTGCAGGGCTTACTTCCTTAAACCTAGAAGGTGTTTAACTCAGCGCACACATCTGTCAAGACCGTGTCTCCTGTTTGCTTCACAGTTGACATGCACATGGGGAAGAATCCTGACAGCTCTCTGACTGAACCACCCTTCTAAGTATGAGAAGCTTTTTAAGAACATAGCTATAATACTTAAATTATCTATAGCTGTAAATCAAATGGCAGAGGGAGTGCATCTGAATTGCAGTGCTCTGGTTTGACCATTTTGATGTTTGCACTGCACATCTGCTTGCTCCCTCCCTGAAGCAGGCAACAGACCAGAGACGATCTAAACCAGAAATGCACTTTTCTCTGCATTTTTCTCTTTCAAGGTCCCAATTCCCTGCTGAGCAGTGGTTCGTGCTGTGAGAACCATCTAGCCAGCACAGCAAGTGGGAGCTTGCAGCCCTGCTGATGGTGCACTCTGCATACTGTTGTCAGGGGTCAGGACTAGGATCCTCAAAGTAAGCTTCTGCACACCTGACCCTTTTTTGCACAAAGTCAGAGGCATCTGGGAGCCTGGTTTGACAGCCTGGGCTTAGAGACCCATTTAGAGAGTTTCTATAGGCAAATGGAAGCCCTTCTCTGAAAAGGCGGCAGGTTATGTGAACCTAGGGAAGAATCTTGGGCATCCTGGTGCCTGGACACTGCTGCTCCAATTAAAAGTCTCTACTGGAGGAGAAAAGCATTAAAATAACTTGGTCTAATTTATTAGCAACTTAAGATGCAAAGTACTTTATTTTTAAACTTCTAAAATTTGAAAACAGATAGCTCAGATTAAATAATAGTTTTCCAAAGCCGAATGTGCTTGTGTGGAGCTCAATTTTCTGGCTGAAATACAAAAAACATCTTGCTAACACCCCTAGGTGGGCACCTACTGTTCTGATGATCTGTGAGCAGATGAACTGGTCAAACTCAGCTGGTAACGTCCCTTTTTTTTTCCTTGGTAAGGGTTTTAAAAACTTAAGATATTGTTCTGTTTTTACACAGACAGCTTCATTCCAAATGTCTCCTGGGAGGCATACACCATGTACAGGAAGCCATCTTCATCCTTCTCACTCTCGTACACCTCAGAGATGGGTGTGGACACGCTCACCATGCTGTGCCCGTTCACCAGGAGGAAGAAGGCTTGATTAGCATTGAGCTGTAGGCGCCTTCTATTAAAGAAAAGTGTGAAGAAGTTGACACATCAACACAAATAAGCATGGAATGTGTAACCCACCCCACCCTAATGGGGATATTACTGTATTAAAACTAAATGATAGCCAGGCAGGGTGGGGCACCCCTTTAATCCAGCACTTAGGAGGCAGACACAGGAGGATCACTTTGAGTTGGAGGCCAGCCTGGGCTACAAAACCCTACCTCAAAAAAAAAAAAAAAAAAAAAAAAAAAAAAAAAAAAAAAAAAAAAAGATGCCAAAGGGGGAAATAAGCTTACTGCACAAGAAGTACTTGCATGCCTGAAGTTAAAGGACCCACATAAGCCAGAGGCACAAGGAAGTGCACATGCCTGAAGTTAGTTTGCAGTGGTGGAGGCCCTGGCATGCCCAATCTCTCTCTTTTCTACCTCCCTCCTTCTCTCACAAATTATTTTAAAAGAGTGACACATATAATTACAATCATAATAGATGGTTTGAATCAAATTGCTTCATCTGTACTAGAGGTTTTAAACTAGTTTAAAAATTAAGGCTGGGCGTAGTGGTGCATGCCTTTAATCCCAGCATTTGGGAGGCAGAGGTAGAGGATCACCTTGAGTTTAAGGCCACCCTGAGACTATTAGTGAATTCCAGGTCAGCCTGGGCTAGAGTGAGACCCTACCTCGAAAAACAAACAAACTAGAATGTGGGCTGGAGAGATAGCTTAGCAATTAAGGTGCTTGCCTGCAATGCCTCAGGACCCAGGTTCGATTCCCCAGTTCCTACATAAGTCAGATGCACAAAGTGGCACATGGATCAGGAGTTTGTTCACAGTGGCAAGAGGCCCTGATGTGCCCATTCTCTCTATATATATCTGCCTGCTCACTGTCAAATAAACAAAATATTTAAAAAGTAGAATGTTGGGGCTGGAGAGATGGCTTAGTGATTGCCTGCAAAGCCAAAGGATCCTGGTTTGATTCTCCAGGACCCACATAAGCCATATGCACAAGGGGGCACATGCATCTGGAGTTCGTTTGCAGTGGTTGGAGGCCCTAGCATACCCATTCTTTCATATATTAAAAAAAAGCTGGGCGTGGTGGCGCACGCCTTTAATCCCAGCACTCGGGAGGCAGAGGTAGGAGGATCGCTGAGAGTTCAAGGCCACCCTGAGACTACATAGTTAATTCCAGGTCAGCCTGGACCAGAGTGAAACCCTACCTCGAAAAACCAAAAAAAAAAAAAAAAAAAAAAAAAAAAAAAAAACCTAGAACGTTAGCCAGGTGTGATGCCACATGCCTTTAATTCCAGCATTCAGGAGACAGAGGACTGCTGTGAGTTCAAGGCCAAACTGGGCTAGAGTGAGACCCTACCTCAAAACAAACAAAACTATGTTTTAAACTACAAGGCTGTTGAAGTGGCCTTAGTGTTGGATGTTCAAAATCTAGTACAGCAGGGCATGGTGGTGCACATTTTTAATCCCTAGCACTCAGGAGGCAGAGGTAGGAAGATTACATTAAAATTGGGCTGCAAAGCTGGAGAGATGGCTTAGCGGTTAAGGTGCTTGTCTGGGAAGCCTAAGGACCCAGGTTTGATTCCCCAACATCCATGTAAGCCAGATGTACAAGACAGCAATGGAGTTCATTTGCAGTGGTTATAGGCCACAGCACACCTATTCTCTGCCTTTTTCTCTCCCTCAAATAAAATATTTAAAAAATATATATATATACAGCCGGGCGTGGTGGCGCATGCCTTTAATCCCAGCACTTGGGAGGCAAGAAGTAGGAGGATCGCCACATGTTCCAGGCTACCCTAAGACTACATAGTGAATTCCAGATAAGCCTGAGCTAGAGTGAAACCCTACCTCGAAAACATAATTTAATTAATTAAATTTGGGCTGTAGAGATAACTCAGTCAGTTGTTAAAGTGCTGGCCTGCAAAGCCTAAGGATCCAGTTTGAATCCCGAGTATTCACATACAGCCAGATACACAAAATAGTGCATGTATCTGGAGTTCATCTGCATTGCCTGGAGGTCTTGACATGCCCATTCTCTCTCTCTCCCCCCTCTCTCTGCTTGCAAATAAATATTTTAATTGAGCAAAGCTAGATGTGGCGCACACCTTTAGTCCTAGCACTCAGGAGGCAGAGGTTGGAGGGTCACCATGAGTTTGAGGACAGCCTGAGACTACATAGTGAATTCCAGGTCAGCCTGGGCTGGAATGAGACCCTACCTCAAAAAAAAAAAAAAAAAAAAAAAAAAAGGCGGGCGTGGTGGCGCACGCCTTTAATCCCAGCACTTGGAAGGCAGAGGTAGGAGGATTGCCAAGAGTTCGAGGCCACCCTGAGACTACATAGTTAATTCCAGGTCAGCCTGGACCAGAGTGTGACCCTACCTCGCAAAACCCAAAAAAAAAAAAAAAAAAAAAAAGATTAGCCAGGTGTGGTGGCACATGCCTTTAATCCCAGCACTCGGGAGGCAGAGGTAGGATGATTGCCGGGAGTTCAAGGCCACCCTGAGACTACAGAGTGAATTCCAGGTCAGCCTGGGCTAGAAGGAGACCCTACCTCGAAAAAAAAAAATTGTAGTACAGTTTAATCTCAGGTCAAAGTTGATGCAATGTGTCCAAGTTCTCTTTTATTAGTTTTGTTGGCCATAACTTTAGTAACATAATTTTTGTGATGGGGGGGGAGACAAGAGTCTCAAACTATAGCCCAGGATCGCCCAGAACTAGCAACAATTCTCCTGCCTTGGCTTCTCAGGTGCTAGGATTGCAGACTTTTCACCATTTTAAGGAAGAACCAACACCTGAAGAATGGCCATGGTGAAAGAGCCAGGATGGTCCTAAGGTCAAGAGAACAGGAAACCTGTCATTAGGCTGGCCTAGACAGATGGTTCTGTGGTTAAAGGTGCTTGCTTGTAAAGCCTGATGGCCTGGGTTCGATTCCCCAGTAGGCACCTAAAGCCAGATGCACAAAGAAGTGCATGTATCTGGAGTTTGTTTGTAGTGGCAGGAGACTTTGGTGCACCCACACTCTGTCTTGCTGCCTGCCTTTGTCTCAAATAAATAAATAAAATCTTTTTTTAAAAAATGGCTGGAGAGATGGCTTAGCGCTTGCCTGCAAAGCCAAAGAATCCTGGTTCGATTCTCCAGGACCCATGTAAGCCAGATGCATAAGGGGGCGCATGCATCTGGAGTTTGTTTGCAGTGGCTGGAAGCCCTGGTTGCACCCATTCTCTCTCTCTGCCTCTTTCTTTCTCTCAAATAAATAACAAATAAAATATTTTAAAAAACCAAAAGTGGATGAGGAAGAAGTGTCACTCAAGGTAACAAGACACAGGAAGTGACCAAATACCTAATTATCTTGATGAGCTCGCTCATGTTGACGTGGTCAGGTACAAGGAACTTGGTTTTATCCAGGACAGGCAGCTGCTTCTCACCCTTGTATCGTTCTATGATTACCTAGAGAAGCCAAGAGTGACTTAAAAACAGACATCAGCAAGCAAAAAAAAAAAAGACCCAACATTTGTCATGCTGTAGTTGGCACATGCCAGGGTAGAGCACATTGTTTGGTTTCCTCATGGCTGTCTTTAAACAGTAATCATTTGCTCTGTCACTGTCCCTGACAAAATTTAACAAAGGATACCAGGCGTGGTGGCTCATGCTTTACCACTCTGAGACTACATAGTGAATTCCAGGACAGCCTAGGCTACAGGGAGACCCTACTTTGAATAAACAAACAAAACAAAGTAGCAAAGGAGAAACAAGGAACAGGGCCACCAGCAGGAAAGCAGGACCTGTATCTCTCGCTGTCTGAATTGGGAACCATGAAGTTACTTGCTGTCCAGGAAAGGCTCTAAGCCTCAGAGAATGAGAACCAACTCAGAGTGCAGAGGTTCACCAAACAGCACTGACCACTCAACATCACGAGCACCAAGGATGTAACATATGCCTATAATTCCAGCATTTAGGATTAGGTGGAAACAAGAGGATCAGGAATTCAAGACCAGCCTGGGCTACATGAGACCTTTCTCAAACCAATGAACAAGCAAGCAAACACTATCCCCTAAGACCTGACAGGTGCATACCTTTTAATGAGAGTAATCAGTGTCACTTTTCTGAGGTAGGGTCTCCATCTAGCCCAAGCTGACCTGGAATTCACTGTAGCTCAAGCTGGCTTTGAACTCAAGAGAGAGCCTTCTGCCTCCCAAGTGCTGGGATTAAAGGTGCCACCACACACAGCAGTGTCACGTTTTTCTTGAGAGAGGGTATATAGCTTCGTCTCTGTCCTGCTTCAGCCTAAGTGCCAGGCATGTGTCCCCATCCCAGCTGGTAAACTTGGTTATGATAATATGCCCAAAGTTTTCCATACTAGAGTCTTTTTGTTTTGTTTTGTTTTGTTTTTTTCAAGGTAGGGTCTCACTCTAGCCCAGGCTGACCTTGAACTCACGGTGATCCTCCTACCTCTGCCTCGCGAGTGCTGGGATTAAAGGTGTGCGCCACTATGCCCGGCTTAGACTATTTCTTTACTTGGTATGAGAAAAAATCCTTGGGCTATGAAGATGGCTCTTCAGTTAAAAGCACTTGCCTGCAAAACCTGCTAGCTGGGGTTCAACTCCCTAGTACCCAAGTAAAACCAGACAAAGTGGTGCATGTGTCTGGAGTTTATTTGAAGTGGCAACATGCCCTGGCACAACTATAACCTAGCTCTCTTTCTGCTTACAAATGAATTTTTTGGGCTAGGCACAGTGGCATACCTGTAATCTCAGCACTTCAGAGGTAGAAGGATTCAGAGTTCAAGCATAGCCTGAGCTTACACAGTGATACCCTGCCTCAAAAAAAAAAAAAAGGGCTGAGCTGAGCGTGGTGGCACACACCTTTAATCCCAGCACTGGGGAAGCAGAGGTAGGAGGATCGCCATGAGTTCAAGATCACACTGAGGCTACATAGTGAATTCCAGGTCAGCCTGGGTCAGAGTTAGACCCCACTTCAAAAAAACAAAAAAACATCTCAAACCTACCTTCCAAGGCTCAGGGTCCATTGCGGAAGAGGGGGTGGAAAGAATGTAAGAGCCAAAGGAAGAGTAGGACTCCTTACAACATGCTCCTCCAAACACAAAATGGCCTGGATATCCATGACCTCACAGTGCCTGACACTACCTACACAAGACCATCATAATAGGAGGAAAAGATCATGACATCAAACTGAAAAGAGAGAGTGATTGAGAGGGGGAGGGGATATAATGGAGAGTGAAGTTTCAAAGGGGAATGTCGGGGGAGGGAGGGAAACATGGGATATTGTCTACAATTGAAGTCAATAAAAATAATAATAATTTAAAAAAGAAAGAAAAAATTAAAATAAAAAACAAAACAAACACCAAGAGCTGGAAAAAAATAAAAAACATGCCCAGTATGTGGCATACACCTTTAATCCCAGCACTTGGGAGGCAGAGGTAGAAGGACTGTCATGAGTTCGAGACCACCCTGAGACTACATAGTGAATTCTAGGTCAGCCTGAGCTAGAGTGGGACCCTACATTGAAAAAACAAGCGCTGGGTGGTGGCACACACCTTTAATCCCAGCACTCAGGAGGCAGAGATTGCCATGAGTTCAAGGCCACCCTGAGATACATATTGAATTCCAGGTCAGCCTGGGGTAGAGCGAAACCCTACCTTGGGGAAAAAAAAAGTGCTGGGAAGCAGGTTAAGTGGTGTAGTACTTGCCTATCATGTGCAAACCCGAGCTTTGATTCCCAGTACTATAAAAGAAAAGTGGCAAACTGTCTAACATACTCAAGGCCCTGAGTTCAATCTCTAGCACTGCAAACAAAACCTTAGCATGCCTATTAATACCAGCCCTTGGGGGATACAGACAAGATGATGGTAAATTCCAGACCAGCCTGGAATATATAGCAAGACCCTGTCTTGCCTTTAATCCCAGCACTTGGAAGGCAGAGGTAAGAGGATCGCCGATTTTGAAGCCATCCTGATCAGACTACAGAGTGAATTCCAGGTCAGCCTGGGCTAAAGCAAGACCCTACCTTGAAAAACCAAAAATAAGAATAATAATAGTGATTAATGAATTATTAAAAATACCAGGCATGGTAGCACATGCATTTAATCCCAGCACTTGGGAGGCAGAGGTAGGAGGATGGCTGGGGAATTCAAGGCCACACTGAGAATTCCAGATCAACCTGGCTAGATCAAGACCCTATCTTGAAAAAAAAAAAAATTAAAAATTAAAAAAATCTAGCCGGGCGTGGTGGCGCACACCTTTAATCCCAGCACTCGGGAGGCAGAGGTAGGAGAATCACCGAGAGTTCGAGGCCACCCTGAGACTACGTAGTTAATTCCAGGTCAGCCTGGACCAGAGAGAGACCCTACCTCGAAAAAAAAAAAAAAAAAAATCTGACCACAGGGGCTAGAGATGGCTCAGCAGTTAAAGGCACTTGCTTACAAAGCCTGATGGCCTGGGTTGAATTCCCTAGACCCACATAAAGCCAAGTGAATGCAACTACAGTTCAGTTGCAGTGGCAGAAGGCCCTGGTGTGCCCATTCATTCTCATTTTCTCTCCCTCAAATAAAAATCTAACAACAAAGCTGGGCAGGGTGGTGCATGCCTTTAATCCCAGCACTTGGGAGGCAGAGGTAGGAGGATCTCCATGAGTTCAAGGCCACCCTGAGACTACAGAGTGAACTCCAGGTCAACCTGAGCTAGAGTGAGACCCTACACCTCGGAAAAAAAAAAAAAAATCTGACAACAGAGCAGGGCATGGTGGTGCACGCCTTTAATCCCAGCACTCGGGAAGCAGAGGTAGGAGGATTGCCGTGAGTTTGAGGCCACCCTGAGACTACATAGTTAATTCCAGGTCAGCCTGAGCCAGAGTAAGACCCTACCTGGAAAAAAACAAAAACAAAAACAATCTGACAACAAATAGACCTTTGAGCCTCAATATCACCATACTTTTTTTCTAAGTGCCACAGACATCCTTCTCCATGGACAGAAACTCTTCCCTGTTCCTCATTACATACAACGCAGGATGGGAAATCAGTCTGTGTTTCTTCAGGAGGTTCATGTGTACATGGTCCTTGGATGGGAACTATATATGGTTCCTTGTAAGGCCACCTCAAGCTGTCCTCCCTGCCCTTGGTAAGATAAGAGCTTTATTTGGTGTGCTGTGGTTAAGTCTGATGTCCACAAGGAAATACCAGTGTGTGGACACAACACAGATGGACTGAAGCAGTGCAGGACTTCAACCCAGGAGAGCTCAGAGAAATGAAAAGCAAAGCTCAAGATCATGGCACCCTTCTGTTACAGTGGCACCACCAGTGGATTAGGGAGCACTGGTTGCTGTCCTGGGCACTTTTCTATACTCACTGCTGTTAGTCTGGTGGGTAGGTCCTAACCATTTGTTTAAAATCTTCATGAAGCTGGGCATGGTGGTGCACACCTTTAATCCTAGCACTCGGGAGGCAGAGGTAGGAGAATTGCTTCGTCTGAGGCCACCCTGAGAATACATAGTGAATTCCAGGTCAGCCTCAGCTAGTGAGACCCTGCCTTGAAAAAACAAAGTATCTTCATGAAGACACAATCATCTAAAAATTAGGACTAAAGAGATGGCTTAGTGGTTAAGGCATTTGCCTGCAAAGCCAAAGAACCCATGTTCAATCCCAGGACCCATGTAAACCAGATGCACAATGTGGCACGTGTCTGGAGTTCATTTGCAGTAGCTGTAGACCCTGGTGTCCCTACCTCTTTCTCCCTTTCTCTTAAGTAAATAAATCAAAAATATTTAAATAAACAAAATGTCTGGCTTAGCCAGGCATAGGACACACGCCTTTAATCCTAGCACTTGGAGGCAGAGATAGGAGGATGGCTATGAGTTCAAGGCCACTATGAGATTACATAGTGAATTCCAGGTCAGCCTGGGCTAGAACGAAACCCTACCTCAAAAAAACAAAAACAAAGAGAAGAAAAGAAAAAGAGAATGAAAAAGCAAAAGCAGACTGCTGGTGTGTGAGGTGGAGACTAGCACTGTTTGAAGCTCTATGGTTGTTTGTGTTAGCAAGTACAACCAACAGATTGAGCAAGTATCCAAAGCAAAGGACATCTTAAACTGCAGGAAATCCTACTCAGAGGGCCCTGCCCAGAAAGCTTACTCCTAAACTATACCTTAACATTAATTTGAGGACAGACTGTAAGAGGGTTAACCAGCGCAGAGAAAACAGAGTAACATGTCCTACCCTATCATGGGGCTGGGAAACCTCACCACCGGCCCACAGCACTAAGCCCAGCCCTCGGTCCTTATCACCCTTCCCCTTGGTGTGTGTGGTATGAACTGGCCTTGAGAAAGCAAACAAGAGGCACCTGCAGAACTTGGCAGTGGTGCTTCAGTGATCCCCAACACTGAATGACGATACCAGAGCACACTGATCTGGAAGTCTTTGCAGTCACCACATTTTAAAGAGGAACTTTGGTAACTAGCCCAAAACTACTTAGCAACTTTGAACCTAGATGTGGAACTCAGCCTGTGTAAGACCAAAGGCACCCTTCTGATCACTTTAGACCTTGCCCCTCAGTCAAGGCCTCAGCCCACCACCAGGGACACAGTGCAGGATATGCTGATGGCTGGTGCTAGTAAAATAGCAAGCGGCTGAGGCCACAGTGACATGGAGGGATGTCCTTTCTTCATCCCCTGCAATGTAGCCAAGATAGAAGAGCCTCCTCAGGAATATCTGGGAGCTTCTGCTACAACAGCAGTTGGTGGCTTCCTTCAGGAGCCAGTAATGCTTTTCTTCCAGGATAAAATAGTGGACTGCAATGGAGCTTAGGAGAAGTACACATCAGGCCCCATTAAATCCCCATTGCCACAAAGGGGGAAAAAAAATCAACATCTCTGTCCCTCTCATCCTTTCCCCTAAATAATTACATTTGATTCCTGGAGTCAGTACTATGAGGGCAACAAACTGAGATTAGGAAGAAAATGTGATTAGCTAACAAAACTGTTGGAACTAGGGTTGGAGAGATGGCTTCGCAGTTAAGGCGTTTACCTGCAAAGCCAAAGGATCCTGGTTTGACTCTCCAGGCCCCACGTAAGCCAGATGCACAAGGGGGCACACGCATCTGGAGTTCGTTTGCAGTGGCTGGAGGCCCTGGAGTGCCCATTCTCTCCCTCCCTCTCTTTCTCTCTCTTAAAAAAAAAAATCTGTTGAACTAGTATCTAGCAAAGTGGCACAGCGGGAGCATGCTGGGCCCACAACCCAGAAGTCAATGGATAGAAAAACTGTTCAACTACCTTAATTTTCATTTACAAAAATGACACAAAGAACAAAAGGGGAGAGCTGGAGAAATGGCTTAGCAGTTAAAGAGTTTGCCTGCAAAGCCTAAGGACCCAGGTTTGATTCCCCAGGACCCATGTAAGCCAAATGCACAAGGCAGTGCACACATTTGGAGCTCCTTTCAGTGGCTGGAGGCTCTGGTGTGCCCAATTTCTCTATCTACCTCTTTCTCTTTCTCAAATAAATAAATAAAAATTAAAATAACAAGCCAGCATGGTGGCACACGCCTTTTAATCCAAGCACTCGGGAGGCAGACGTAGGAGGATCACTGTGAGTTCAAGGCCACCCTGAGATTATACAGTGAATTCCAGGTCAGCCTGAGTTAGGAAACCCTACCTGTAAAAATATAGAAACAAATAAACAAAAAATTAAGGGCCTGGTGTGGTCTTGCATGCCTTTAATCCAAACACTTGGGAGACAGAAGAAGGAGCTTCGATGTGAGTTTCAGGCCATCATGAGACTACATAGTGAATTCCAGGTCAACCAATGCTAGAGCAAGACTCCACCTTGAAAAACCAAAAAAAAAGGGGGGCTAGAGAGATAGCTTAGTGGTTAAGGCACTTGCCTGTGAAACATAAGGACCCAGGTTTGAGTACCCAGTACCCATGTAAGCCAGCAGTAGCTAGAGGCCCTGGCACACCCATATTCTTGGTGGCCCATGCCTTTAATCCCAGCAACGGTTGAGGCAGAGGTAGGAGAATCACCATGAATTCAAGGCCACCTGAAGACTACATAGTGAATTCCAGGTCAGCCTGGACAAGAGCAAGACCCTACCTTGGGGAAAAAAAAATGACACAATCGGACTGTCTAAGGATTAGGTATGGAATCTGTGTAGAGAGGTGTGCAGGAGGCCCTCTCTCGAGTTGACACACAATGAAGACCGCTGGCTAAGAACACCTACCGGGATCTTGGTGGGATGCTGCTCTCGGATGAGCCGAACATCTTCTACTCTCTGTTCTGCAATGAAAGGAAGACACACCAACATCAGGGGCCAGATAGCCTCTTCCCAGAGTGCATGGTAACTGGTGGTGTTCCCAAGGACGTCTTACCACTACTCATAATGTCAATTATTAATTTTCCATAGTTTATTTGGATAATTTGAATACAAATACATTAAAAACCAAAGCTAGTTCTATGCAAATTTCTCTTGTCACTTCCAGTATGCTAATGATACAGTACTTAAATGGAACTACTTGCTGGACTGGTGGCACATGCCTCTGGTCTGCCATACCAGGTCAGTTTGGGCTACAGTGAGACCCTACCTAGAAAAAACAAAAATCAAAAAGAAGCAGCCAGGCATGGCACTGCATACCTTTAATCCCAGCACTTACTTGGGAAGCTGAGGTAGGAGGATCACTGTGAAGTCAAGGCCACCCTGAAACTACATAGTAAAGTCCAGGTCAGCCAGGGCTAGAGTGAGACCCTACCTCAAAAAAAACAAAAAAAAAAAAAAAAGAAAGAAAGAAAGAAAAGAAAGAAAGAAAGAGAAAAAGAAAAAGAAAAAGAGACTACTCATAAAGGAGAGAAAAATAATACCAATTTGGGTTTTGTTTTGTGTGTTTTCCAGTTTCTTGAGATAGTCTCACCGTGTATGTAGCCCAGGCTGGCCTCAGATTGCATATCCTGTTGTCTGAGTATGCTGAGTACTGCTGGGATTATAGGTGTGTGCCACCACACTTGGCTTTATGTGAATTTCAAGCATTTACCTAAATGCTTAAAAGAAGCCAAAACTTAAGCTGGTTGTGGTAGCTTACACCTGTAATCCCAGTACTCTAAAGGGTGTGGTAGGAGGATCACTGTTGAGTTCTAGGCTAGCCAAGCCTTCAGAGTGAATTTCAAGTCAGCCTGGAATGGAGTAAGATCTTGCCTTAAAAATAAAAGGGGGGAGCCGCGCGTGGTGGCGCACGCCTTTAATCCCAGCACAGGGAGACAGAGGTAGGATCGCTGAGAGTTCGAGGCCACCCTGAGACTACATAGTTAATTCCAGGTCAGCCTGGACCAGAGTGAGACCCTACCTCGCAAAACCAAAGAAATTTAAAAAAATAAAATAAATAAATAAAAGGGGGGAGCCAGGCGTGGTGGTGCACGCCTTTAATCCCAGCACTCGGGAGGCAGAGGTGGGAGGATCGCAGAGAGTTTGAGGCCACCCTGAGATTACATAGTTAATTCCAGGTCAGCCTGGACCAGAGTGAGACCCTACCTCAAAAAACCAAAAAATATAATAATAATAATAAAAATAAATAAATAAATAAATAAATAAATAAATAAATAAAAGGGGGGGAACTGCTCCATAATTGGACTGAAGGCCCTCTCTACAGGAGGGAATACATGCCTGGTACTGAAAAACCTAAGCAAAAGTCTATGGCAGGTGAGGTCATGAGCCTTAGGGGTATAAAGCCTGCTCTTGTCTGACTAAATGTATATATTATTCCCACCAAACTGCCCTGAAACCACTACACTTAATGTTCATGTTCACATATTAATGCTACTCTCATTTCTGGTTAGAGAAGCTTCTCTTTTCAGATGGCGATGACCACTGGGATCACCCAAAAGGCAACATAGTGCTGAGAAAAAGGGATGGAGGAGTGCCCAGCACTAAAACACCTCTGTCACACCCTCCAAGGCTCAGGGACCATTGCGGAAGAGGGGGCGGATAGAATGGAAGAGCCAAAGGAAGGGTATGACTTCTTACAATGCAACTGCCCAGACAGAAATTGGCCTCGATATCCATGACCTTGCAGTGCCTAGCAATACCTTCGCAAGACCCTCAAAATAGAAGAAAATGATGATGACATCAAATTAAAAGAAAGACTAATGGAGAGAGGGAGGGTATATGATGGAGATTGGTGTTCTAAAGTGGAATGGGGGGGAGGGGAGGGAAATATATGTTTTTTGTATGTAAGTATAGAAGGTGTCAATAAAAAAATTTTTTAAAAATAAAAATAAATAAAAATAAATAAATAAAAGGGGGAAGTACCATGGGATATTGTCTGCAATTAAGGAAGTTGTCAATAAAAATAAATAAATAAAAATTTAAAAGGGGGGTTGGAGGGATAGCTTAGCAGTAAAGGTTTGCCTGCAAAGTCAATGGACCCAGGCTTGATTCCCCAGGACCCACGTAAGCCAGATGCATAAGGTGGTACATGCATCTGGAGTTCACTTGCAGTGGCTGAAGGCCCTGGCACACCATTCTCTGTCTCTTTCTCTCCCTTTCTCTCTCAAATAAATAAAATCAAATAAATTTTAAGAAAATAAAGAGCCGGGTGTGGTTGTGCACCTCTTTAATCCTAGTACTCAGGAGGCAGAGGTAGGAGGGCTGCTGTGAGTTCAAGGATACTCAGAGACTACACAGTGAATTCCAGGTCAGCCTGGGCTAGAATGAGACCCTACCTTGAAAAACAAACAAAAAAAAGCCAGCATGACTTCAGTCCCATGGAGAAGCTAAACTAGGAGGATTGCTGTGAGACTGAGACTAGCCTGGAGCTACCTTGGGTGGGGGAAGCAAAAAACAAAAACCAAAAAAAAAAAAAAATCAAAGCTGAAAATGCAAAGTGTACCAGGTGTAGAAGCTCACAATTGTGATCCCAGGACTAGAAGATTGAGAAAAGAGACTCTCTGTTCAAGGCCAGCTTGAGCTACGCTATGAGACTCTGTCAAAAAAAAAGGGGGGGTAGGCAGGTGTGGTGGCACACTCCTTTAATCCCAGGACTCCAGAGGCAGAGGTAGGAGGATCGCTGTGAGTTCAAGGCCACCCTGAGACAACAGTGAGTTCCAGATCAGCCTGGGTTAGAGTGTGACCCTACCTCAAAAAAAAAAAAAAAAAAAAAAAAAAGCCAGGCGTGGTGGCGCACGCCTTTAAACCCAGCACTCGGGAGGCAGAGGTAGGAGGATCGCCGAGAGGAGGCCACCCTGAGACTACATAGTTAATTCCAGGTCAGCCTGGGCCAGAGAGAGACCCTACCTCGAAAAACCAAAAAAAAAAAAAAAAGGCTGGAGAGATGGCTTAGCGATTAAGTGCTTCCCTGTGAAGCCTAAGGATTCCAGTTAGAGGCTCAATTATCCAGGACCCACGTAAGCCAGAAGCACAAGGTGGCACATGCATCTGGAGTTCATTTGCAGTGGTTTGAGGCCCTGGTGCACCCATTCTCTCTCACTCTGTCTCTAATAAATAAAAATAAATCTTGGACTGGAGAGATGGCTTAGAGGTTCAAGGCACATGCCTGCAAAGCGTAAGGACCCCGGTTCGATTCTCCAGGTCCCAAGTAAGCCAGATGCAAAGGGTGCACAAGCACCTGGAGTTCGTTTGCAGTGGCTAGAGGCCATGGGGAACCCATTCTTACACTCCCTCTCTCTTTCCCTCTCTCTGTCTCAAATAAAAAAATATAAAATCAAAAAATATATATATATATAAAATCTTAAAAATAAATCTTGAAAAACAATTATTAAAAATAGCCAGGCATGGTGGCACACGCCTTTAATCCCAGCACTCAGGAGGCAGAGGTAGGAGGATCGCTGAGAGTTCAAGGCCACCCTGAGACTACATAGTGAATTCCAGATCAGCCTGGACTAGATAGAGACCCTGCCTCGAAAAACCAAAAAATAAAATAAAATAAAAATGACTAAAATAAAAAGGCTGAGCTTAATCCAGGCGTGGTGACTCACGCCTTTAATCCCAGCAATCGGGAGGCAGAGGTAGAAGGATTGCCAGGAGTTCGAGGCCACCCCAAGACTACATGGTGAATTCCAGGTCAGCCTGTGCTAGAGACCCTACCTCGAAAAACCAAAAAAAAAAAAAAAAAGCTGAGCTAACCCAGTAAATGTGTAATTTGGAACATCCAGAAGTTTCCTTATAATTTCTTATAAAGAAAAATTTCTTATAAAGAAAGTAGGTTTGTTTCAGTAGGGGAAAAAAGTCAAAGGTAGGGCTGGAGAGTTGGCTTAGTGGTTAAACGCTTGCCTGTGAAGCCTAAGGATCCCGGTTCGAGGCTTGATTCTCCAGGACCCATGTAAGCCAGATGCATAAGGGGGCGCATGCATCTGGAGTTCGTTTGCGGTGGCTAGAGGCCCTGGCGCGCCCATTCTCTCTCTCTCTCTCTACCTGCCTATTTCTGTATCTCTCTCTCTCTCTCTCTCTCAAATGAATAAATAAAAATAAAATATTTTTTTAAAAAGTCAAAGGTAAGGAAAGCTTCAATGTCAGAAGACCCAAAGGGAAAGATAGAAATGGTTGGTTTTTTTACCAGAGGAGGAAAATGGAGGTGTCAAGGAGACAAGAGACAGCAGAGGCAATGGCTCAGGCCCTTGATGGGCTGCCAGGACCCTGAACTGGAGAGAAGCTTGGGGTGGGGATGTACTCTGGTGTACTAGGTGTCTGGCTTTTTTTAAGCAGACAGCTAACATTCTGCTTAACGGCTGCATTCCCAACACTGAAAGATGGTGCATGAACTGTTCCTCCACCCTCATCTTTCTCCGATGCTGTGAGTTTACTGTTTCCCTCCAGAGACTGGCCAGGGAAATGACGAACCCAGTTCTAGCCATCTCAGCATCCCACCTGTGCCCCCAGCCAGGCTGGTACAGAGAAGATGCCTAATCCAATGCAAGCTGCAGGATCTCCATCCCAGGTTCCTTCCTACCTCTCACCTCTGAGAAGCCCCAGGAACCCTACAAGCAGATAAACTGGGGCAGAAGTCTAAAGTACGCCTTATTTTACCATCATATTATTTGCAAAGTTGTTTGGAGTTATCCTCTACATTTCTACTTACACATTTTCAAGGATATATTTCACTGAATGAAATCTAAGAATAAATGCTTCCCAGTTACCAAGCTGTAAACATACCACCTAACTCATCACCAAGTGACAGACCTTAAGGTCATGGACTGTCACCTAGGTTTTGACAACAATCTTACTCTTCAGACAACTTATTACAGTATCTGAGGCTATTTAGTTTGGACCCACAAACAAACTTCCATAGAGTCACATGTTTCACTGAACAGCTGAAGACTTAAGTTGACCAATCTGAATAAAATTTCAGCAGAGCAGAATCTAGACTACAGATCTGTTGCTGTCATTGTTATTATTATTATTGGTTTTTTGAGATAGTGTTTCACTCTAGCCCAGGCTTACCTGGCATTCACTATGGAATCTCAGGGTGGTCTCAAACTGACTGTGATCCTCCTACCTCTGCCTCCCGCCTGAGTGCTGGGAGTAAAGACGTGGGCCACCACACCCAGCTTTTTTCCTCAATTGTAAAGTTTGGAGCTGGTACTGTTCTCCAAAGAATCTACAAGGGTGCACTATCTGTCTCCTTGACTCAGTCTTGGTCCACCCCCTCCCCAACCCACCTCACCTCCTGGGAAGAACGTGTGGCTAAAGGGACCAGGGCATATTCAGCCACTAGGCGGACCATGAGCTTCACCTCCCTGGGCCGCACCCAGGTTCTCTACAAAGGGAAGGGTTGTTTGGGGTGAGCCCTAAATCCACTGAACTTTTAAGAATCCTCTCCCACTTGGTCGAGCAAACCAGCTGAGAGCTCTATTTCTTTTAAAATTAACTTTAAACTCACGTACGTGGGGAAAAAAAAAGTGGTCTTCGTTTCATAAAGGAGTCTCTCCATGTAACCGAATATTCACATCTAGCGTATGACAAAAATCTCTGAAAAGCGTCTGTGCCCATGGCCGAGATTGCCCAACTCATAAGCAAGAGAAACAGGTGTCCGTGTGATATGTGACACTTTTCTGCAGGACTACTAGAGAGATCTTGAAAAGGAGGTGTGGGTGGGTGGGAGGAGGGCGGAGTGTACTAAGGGCAAACTCCCAAACTTTTCCCACCCTCCTTACCCTTCCTCGGAGACTGTTCCAGAATAAGTCAACAATTCCCAGAAGCAAACAGAAAGCAACTATAGTTTCCGTCACGAGACACAAAGGGGTATCTTATCTTCCACCCCCACGAAGGTCCCCCAAGACGCGCCTTCCACTTGGGAGTCAGGAAGGCCAGACGCCACGCAAACCCGCTCGGGTGCTGTCCCCTGGGCGCTCGCGGAACGCTGGGGACCCCCGGGAGCGCACTGAGGTCACCCACGAGCGAGCGTGCCCGACACAAAAGCCGGCGCCGACTCCCACGAGCACGTCGCCCGCCCGAGGCCGGGGACGCTCGGCGAGACGCCGTCACTGCCGGGACGCGCAGCTCCGCGGGTTCGCGGCCCAGGCCTCGGCGACACCGGCTTTCGTTGCGGCCCGGGCTCCGGGACGGCGGCCCCGCGCGCCTCCCACGGCCGGTGCTCGCGCCCCTGCCCCGCTTCGCCGCGCGTGGACCGCAACCCGGCCCGCAGCCCGCGCCCGCGCCGCCCACCGAAAGTACGGCGTTGCTTGAAGGTCTTCTCCGACGGCATGGTGCGGGAGTCCCGGGGTCGGCGGCGGCGGCGACAGCTGCTGCGGCTCCGGCGAAGGCGACTTCCCTTGTGTCTCTTCAGCCTGCAGCCCGGTCAGGTGACCGACGTCGCGTCGTCGGGGGCGTGGCCACGGCCGGCTCGGGCAGACGCCATGACGGGCGTGGCGGAACTCGCTGGGGACACGCGCGGCGTCGGGAGCTCGGGGCGGGGTTGCGCGTCAGCGGCGGCGGCGGAGGAGGACGCGTTTTGCGCATGCGCCGAGCGCATTGGTTCAGCAATTCCCCACTCCCTCCAGCACCTGCTTTCCACGCACGCGTGTCTCCGAGGCTCTGTGGGGAGCGCGGGCCACAGCTGTCCTTTGACTTGAATTTGAGGAAGAGTGACTTAGATCCTGACTGCTAAATCATAGACACTCCAGCGCGTCTGCAGGCCTTCACATGGTGCCCTGCCCCGTGGCTCTTCTGTTCTAGCCTTAGGGTCCACTGATGTCAGGGCGCAGGGCCTTGATCTTTCAGGGGACCTTGACTCAGAGAAAACAGGATTCTTGGTTTCCATGCAGAAAGGAAGTTCAGAACCAGACAGTATGAAGTAGGGCTGGAGTTTCTTAAAAGACAATTTAAAAAATGTATTTTATAGCTGGGCTTGTTTTAAACATTAGATTGCCTGGGGGGTTGCAAAAAAAAAAAAAAAATGTATTTTATAGCTGGGCTTGTCTTTAATCCCAGGATTTGGGAGGCAGAGGAGAAGTATCCACGTAAACTCGAAGCCATCCAAAGACTGAATTCTAGGTCTGACTGAGCTAGAGTGTGACCCTACCTCGAACCACCACCCCCCAAATTAGTTTATGATAAGAAAACAAGTTCTAGGTAATAAAATGTACTAAACCGGGCGTGGTAGCGCACGCCTTTAATCCCAGAATTTGGGAGGCAGACATAGGAGAATAGCTGTGAGTTCGAGGCCACCCTGAGACAACATGCTGAATTCCAGGTCAGCCTGAGCTAGAGTGAGACCCTACCTTCAAAAACAAAACAAAAAAAGATGCACCAGAGAGCATGGATTTTGGTATATTTTATAAGAATTATTTCTGAGCTGGAGAGATAGCTCAATGGTTAAAGGTATTTGGTTGCAAAGCCTGCTGGACCTGGGGTTCAGTTCCCCAGTACCCCACATAAAGACAGATACAGAAAGTGGTACTTGCATCTGGAGTTCATTTGTAGTGGCAGGAAGCCCTTGGTGTTCCCATACTCTGTCTCTGTCACTCTCTTTTTCTCTGCTTATGAATAATAAAAATATTTTTAAAGCAATATTTTTTTTTGCTTTAAACACAAATGCCAATTTATAACTGCTGTGCCATCTTCCCAGCCCCATATTTTTTCTCTCTCTCTCTTTTTGGCGGGGAGCAAGGTCTCACTCTAGCCCATGCTGACCTGAAACTCACTCTGTAGCCCAGGCTGGCCTTGAGCTCACAGCCAATCCTCCTGCCTTAGCCTTCTGAGTGCTGGGATTAAAGGCATGTGTCACCATGCCCTGCTAGGTATGTTTTGACAATATTCTTTAAAGTGTTACTGAGGTTGCTAAATGAGATCACAGGGTGGTTCCTGGGAGGGCACAGCAGGATTATAGTTGATAAGGTAGATCAGGAAGATACAGGATACAAAATGAACAGTATTGTTTAGAATTCTCAGAAAGGGCAGGCATGATGATGTATGCCTTTAATGCCAGCACTCAGCCCTAGACTATATAGTGAATTCCTGCCAGGTGTGGTGGCTTATGCCTTTCATCCCAGCACTTCCGAGGCAGAAGTAGGATCAGCGTGAGTTCAAGGCCACCCTGACTACATGAGACTACATAGTGAATTTCAGGTCAGCCTGGACTAGAGTGAAATCCTACCTCAAAAAAAAAAAAAAAAAAAAAAAAAAAAAACTAAATATAATAAAGTAAATTCCAGATCAGCCTGAGCTAAAGCTAGACCCTATCTCAAGAGAGAAAAAAAAAAGCTGGGTGTGGTGTTGCATGCCTTTAATCCCAGCACTTGAGAGGCAGAGGTAGGAGGATCGCTGTGAGTTAAAGGCCACCCTGAGACTACATAGTGAATTCCAGGTCAGCCTATGCTAGTGTGAGAACCTACTTTGAAAACAAAACAACAACAAAAAAAGCCCGCCATGGGCTGGAGAGATGGCTTAGTGGTTAAATTGCTTGCCCGCAAAGCCTTAGGGCCCATGTTCGACTCTCCAGGTCCCATGTAAGCCAGATGCACAAGGTGACACAAGCACACAGGTAGCACATGTGCACATGGTGGCACACGTGTCTGGAGTTCAACTGCAGTGGCTGGAGGCCCCCATGGGGCAATTTTCCCTCTCTCTCACTCTCTTGCTTATTCTGTCTCTCGCTTTCTCTCACTCTCTCATTTAAAAAAAAGGGGGTGCTGGGGAAATGGCTTAACAGTTAAGGTGTTTGACCACGGTTCAATTACCCAGGACCCACATAAGCCAGATGTCCAAGGTGGCGCATGCATCTGGAATTTGTTTGCAGTAGCCGGGCGTGGTGGTGCACACCTTTAATCCCAGCACTTGGGAGGCAGAGGTAGGAGGATCGCTGTGAATTCGAGGCCACCCCTGAGCCCACAGAGTGAATTCCAGATCAGCCTGGGCTGGAGTGAGACCCTACCTCAAAACAAACAAACAAACAAACAAACAAACAAACAAACAAACGAAAAGCATGTATGATAGCTATTAGAAAAGATGGAGACAAGTAGGAATATCTACAACACAAGAATTAGTCTTTATTGAAGGAGAGTCTAGCTGTAAAAGGACACTTCACATCTCAGCAGTGGAGACTCTGGAAATGCGATGTGCCCACCCCAGCATAGGGAGGTTTTTATGTTCAAGGAGAGAGGAAGGGAGAGCATTAGTAAGTGTGAAGGCAGTGGACTTCTTTGAACTTCTTTCTTCAGAGATCACCAGCCAGGTGTCTGACTCCCTCGGGGTTTTCAAGGTAGCAGGGGGCTGTCTCCTGTTAGACTTCTTGGTGTTCGACAGTAGTACGTTGAATTTCTGACATACTAACTTCTTCAATAACGCTGCCTAGAACACAGCCTTCCTGTCCATTCCCTCCCTATAAAAGCCCTTTTGTGTGCTTTGGTTCCCCAGAATGGCCTTTTTGAGAGACACAGTTCACCTACTTTTCTCAAATTGCAAGCCTTTGAGTAAACCCCATTTCCTCCCTTGCAACAACTCTCCTTGCCTCAGCTTGGATTTCTGAGCTGCAAGCTGACTTTAGTTCACCGATCCCAGGAGAGGCCTGATCCAATCGTCACCTCTCTTGAGGAGGTCAAGATGGACAGTTCCTGGGTTGGAGACATGACTCAGTGGCTAAGGCACTTGCCTGCAAAGCCTAATGACCTGGGTTCAATTCTCCAGTACCCACATAAGGCCAGATGCCAGAAAGTGGTGCATACATCTGGGGTGGCTGGAGGCTTTGACATGCCCATTGTCTTCCTTCCTTCCTTTCTTTTTTTTTTTTTTTTTTTTTTTTGGTTTCTCAAGGTAGGGTCTCACTCTAGCCCAGGCTGACCTGGAATTCACTCTGTATTCTCATGGTGGCCTTGAACTCATGGCGATCCTCCTACCTCTGCCTCCCAAGTGAAGGCATGCTCCACCACACCCGGCTGCATGCCCGTTATCTTTCTGGTGCACTCATTTTCCCTTTCTCTCTCTCCTTGGAAATAAATACATAAAATATTTTAAGATTTGGTATAAAATAGGGCTGGAGAGATGGCATGTGTTTGGAGTCAGTTTGCAGTGGCTGGAGGCCCTGGCATTCTCCCTTCCCCATCCCCCCAAATAAATTTTTTTTAATTTTTTATTTATTTGAGAGAAAGAGAATGGACACACCAGGGCCTCCAGACACTGCAAAAGAACTCCAGATGCATGTGCCCCCTTGTGCATCTGGCTTACATGGGTCCTGGGGAATTGAACCGGGGTCCTTTGGCTTTGCAGGCAAGTGCCTTAACCACTAACCCATCTCCATCCTAAGACTTCACCTTAGGTGTTGTGTAGCCTCAGATATTCTTCTGCTGACAGTTGCTGTTATGTCAGGAGACCTCAGAGTGTCCTGTCTTCAGATCAGGACTGTTATTACCTCTTCTGCTACTTACAATCTGTACTGCTGTAAAGCTGCGGCCTGCCCCTGCTGCCTTCAGTGGAGGGGAGATTTCCAGCCTCAGCAGCGGGCTTGAGTCTTTCAGTCACAGATCAGCTGAGCAGCCTTAGCTATAATTCTTTTTTTTTTTTTTTTTTTTTTTTTTTGGTGTTTCGAGGTAGGGTTTCACTCTAGTACAGGCTGACCTGGAATTCACTATATAATCTAATCTCAGGGTGGCCTCGAACTCACAGTGATCCTCGTACCTCTGCCTCCTGAGTGCAGGGATTAAAGGTGTGTGCCATGACGCCCAGCTCTTAGCTACAATTCTTTGATTTTTCCGAGCTGTAAGCTCATTTTCGAGGCAGCTGCTGTAGGACTCCAGTTTGTAGCAGCCGATGACACATGTAGAACTGTCACTGTTGCAAATCAACAGCGTTTAGCTGCTGGCGTGTCATTACCCGCCTCAACATGGCTGGGGGCGGAGCGGGAAGCAGGCAGGCTTTGCAAGATTCCCACAGTTATAGGGTTCCTTTATTTTTTTTTTTCCCAGGTAGGGTCTTGCTCTAGCCCAGGCTAACCTGGAATTTACTATGTAGTCTGTCTCAGGATGGCCTCGAACTCATAGCAATTCTACCTCTGCCTCCCAAGCGCTAGGATTAACGGCGTGCGCCACCATGTCTGGCCTCCTTTAGACTTTTTTTGTTTGTTTGTTTTGGTTTGGTTTTTTGAGGTAGGGTCTCATTGTAGCCCAGTCTGACCTGAAATTCACCCAGTATTCTCAGAGTGGCCTGGAACTCATGATCCTCCTACCTCTGCCTCCCAAGTGCTGGGATTAAAGGCGTGTGCTACCACACCCAGATACTTTTGACTTTTTTTTTTATTGACTTTTATACTTACATACAAAAAAACCCACCTGATATTTCCCTCCCCTCCCCCCATTCCACTTTAGAACTCCAGTCTCCACCATATCCCCTCCCTCTCCCCATTAGTCTCTCTTTTAATTTGATGACATCATCTTTTTCTTCTATTTTGAGGGTCTTGTGGAGTATTGCTAGGCACTGCAAGGTCATGGATATCGAGGCCAATTTCTGTCTGGGCAGTTGCATTGTAAGGAGTCGTACCCTTCCTTTGGCTCTTCCATTCTATCCACCCCCTCTTCCGCAATGGTCCCTGAGCCTTGGAGGGTGTGACAGAGGTGTTTCAGTGCTGGGCACTCCTCCATCCCTTCTTCTCAGCACTATGTTGCCTTTTGGGTCATCCCAGTGGCCATCGCCATCTGAAAAGAGAAGCTTCTCTAACCAAAAGTGAGAGTAGCGTTAATATGTGAATATGAACATTAAGTGTAGTGCTTTCAGGGCAGCTTGGTGGGAATAATATATACATTAATCAGACAAGAGCAGGCTTATACCCCTAAGGCTCATGACCTCACCTGCCATAGACTTTTACTTAGGTTTTCAGTACCAGGTATGTATTCCCTCCTGTAGAGAGGGCCTTCAGTCCAAATATGGAGCAGTTGGTTACCCCAAGAGTAGACATGCCACTATTGCACCTGTTCAGTCATTGGGCCTGTCTGGCCAAGCTTGAATATTCAGCGTCCACTGTTTTCACTGTTGATGGCTTCTGTCTCCCATACGCTGCATGCTTTCAGTTGGCTGGTCTACAGGGAGAAGGTTTTCTGCTCCATGCCAGCTTGCTTTCTCAGTGACCTTGCCTCTCAGGCATGAGATGTCTTCAGCAATAGGGTCTTACTATCTGTTTCTCAAGGGAAACCAAGGGCTTTGGCAAAAGCCTTTACTATTTTGGAGGCTACCGGGACCTCCTTGGCCAACCTCACTGGAAGGTATCCCATTCCAGGTACTGAAAATTTTCTAGTAACAGTCTACAGCTTCTAGACATGCCTTTATTAAAAAAAGTAATTTTACATATGTCTTATTCACAATATCTTGAGTTTAGATTGACCCTCCCCTGCCCTTCTTTTATGCATTCTCTTCCCATGGCCTCACTTAGGCCATTCCCCTCCCTGAAATCAGTTCTTACTTTTGACTTTTTTTTTTTTTTTTTTTGGAGGCAGGGTCTCACTCTTAGCCCAGGCTGACCTGGAATTCACTATGTAGTCTCAGGGTGGACTCAAAATTATGGCAATCCTCCTACCTCTGCCTCCTGAGTGCTGGGATTAAAGATGTGCACCACCTTGCTGGGCTTTGACTTTTTTTTTTTTTTTTTTTTGAGAGAAAGAGAGAAAGAGGCAGAGAGAGAGACAGACAGAAATCTGCAGGGAGAGAGAGAGAGAATGGGCATGCCAGGGACTCTAGCCACTGCAAATGAACTCCAGATACATGTGCCCCCTTGTGCATCTGGCTTATGTGGGTCCTGGGAAATAGAACCTGTGTCCTTTGACTTTGTAAGCAAGTGCCTTAACCTCTAAGTCATCTCTCCAGCCTGAGGGCTATTGTTTTGAGGAATGCTCCTGCACTGGACTGCAAAAGACCAGACTTAAAAAAAAAAAAAAAGCATGGGCTAGAGAGATGAGGCTCAATTCCTCAGGACCCACGTAAGCCAGATGCACAAGGGGGCACATGCATCTGGAATTCGTTTGCGGTGGCTGGAGGCCTTGGTGTGCCCGTTCTCTCTCTCTCTCCCTCTCTGTCTGTTGCTAATAATAATAATAAATAAATAAATAAATAAATAAATAAAGGGAGCCGGGCGTGGGCGTGGTGGCACACGCCTTTAATCCCAGCACCCTCAGACTAAGTAGTGAATTCCAGGTCAGCCTAGGCTAGAGTGAAGACCCTACCTTGAAAAACAAATAAACAAACAAACAAGCAAACAAACAGATCTTTCAAACTGAATGTCTTGGCACAAGTCTGTAATCTTTAGAGCTGGAGGCAGACAATCAGAAGTTCAAGGTCATCCTCAGCTATATAGCAAGTGAGTTGGAAGCCAGCCTGGGATACCTGAGACAGTCTCAAAGAAAGCAAGAAAAAAAATATTGTTAACTGTATTTGTGTCCTTTGACAATGCATTCTCTCTGTTCTGGATCTTTCTGATAGCAAGCATTGACTGCTGAGTGCTTTCTTGGCTTAATTGCTACTTTGCAAGAAACGGGCTTTTTGTGCTGCTGGAAAAGTGTTCCAAAAACAAGTAGAGGGAAAAAGTCAATAACTGGCATATGGAGGTGGGGGGAAGGGAAGGACTCATTTTTCTTCCCTGGGTATCCACTGAACCCTAGGCCACTGGGACATGCCGAAGGGTTGCAGAAGTGATGGGCTTGGGTCGCTCTTAGTGTCTTTGAAATACTGCAATGTATATTTTTGCAAAGCTGTTTTAATTCCACCTAACTTTTCAGTCATTGCAATGTGAACATGAACTGTCTTATCTCTACATGATTCTCAGAAATGAAAAGGGAAGCTGGGTGTGATGGTGCATGCCTTTAATCCCTGCACTCAGGAGGCTGAGGCAAGAGGAGCAACATCCCAAGACTACATAGTGAATTCCAAGTCAGCCTTGGCTAGAACAAGACCCTACCTGGAAAAACAAAAATAAATAAAATACGAGGCAGTTGGGTGTAGGAGTGTCTTGTATGCCTTTTCTTCTTCATATTCTTTTTTAACTAATTGAGTTTTTGTGTATGTATGTAAATATGTGCATGGACACCACATGTACACCATGGTACACATGTGGCAGACCATGGATAACCTCGGGCTGTTTGTCCTACCATCTTGCTTGAAACAGGGTCTCCCTCCTGGCTCTGCTTCCCATTGCTACAGGCTTGTTGGAATCACAAATGAATGGGCCATTTTTATTTTGTTTTGTTTTCCAAGGTGGGTCTCCCTCTAGTCCAGGCTGTCCTGGAATTCATTGTGTAGTCTCAGGCTGGCCTCAAACTCACATTAATCCTCCTATCTCTCTCTTCCGAGTTGCTGGTATTAAAGTTGTGTGCCACCATGCCTAGCTTAAATGGGCCATTTTGCTTCCAGCTTTATGTGGGTGTTGAGGAACAGAACTTGGGTGGGCAAGCTTTCTGGGAAGCATCTTTAACCACTGAGCTATCTCCCCAACCCCTCTTCCCTTACATCCTATGAGAATAAATGGCAAATGGCACATTTATGCTCATAGTATAGAGATTATATTCAGAACGTTTTTTTTTTTTTTTTTTTTGAGGTAGGGTCTTGCTGACCCGGAATTCACTATGTAGTCTCAGGGTGACCTTGAACTAACGGCAGTCCTCCTACCTCTGCCTCCTGAATGCTGAGAGTAAAGGCGTGGGTCAAGGAATGTCTTGCTTTAAACTGTCAGATTAATCACTAATTGTGGAAAGCCCGGCAGAGGCAGTTTTGACTGACTCCCTATTCCTTTTTCATGAGATGATGTCACTGCTGGAAACCAATGCGTGCTGGTTTTGGAACCGGGGGCTGGAGCCCTCCTTTCAGCTACTTTGAGGAATCCAGGAGCCCGGGCCGGCGCTTGGGTCCGCAGTGCAGAGCGCACCGGAGTGCTCTGCCACACTCAAGATGGCGGGCGCGCGGGCCCCAAGATTTGACGGGCAGCCGCGAGCAGTGCGCCTCGTCCCGCCCCAGCTTCCTTTTGATTGGAAGAAACTGTCCGTGGGCTTTGTTGTTTGCGTGACGATTGGCCAGATGTGCAGTCAATCGTAGCGCCATTCCTTGCTCTTTAAAACAAGTAAACAAACAGGGATTGCTCAAGAGCTGGCCAGGTTCTGGGAAGTGCTCCCGAGAGGCCTTCGGGGTACGTGCTGTGGAGAAGCCACTGTGCTCAGGCTGTCCCAGGGCCTGAGCCTCGTGGGTACCCAGTGTCATCGTGGGGTGACAACGGCTGCAGCAGGGCCCAAGTTGTGGAGCACCGGGTCCCGGGGCGGGGTGGCTTTGCTCTGTTTTTAACACTGAAGAGCTGCCAGGCTTGCAAGGTGGCGGCGATCCGAGGCCACTGTGGTCACTCTTGGACTCCATGGTGCGTGCTCACAGTCACCTTCCCGCCATTCAGGGGGGATTTTGCACAACCTGACATTCAGCACGGACCAATCGGACTTATCTTCTATTGTTTTCGCTTGTTTGAGACAGTCTCACACTGTAGCCAGATCTCTGAGGGCCGAAATTTGGGCCTAAAGCCCTTCCAAAGTCGACACGGTTTTGTTTGTTGAACAGCTTCCTGTAGCCCAAGCTGGCTTACAACACACTGACCTTGAACTCCTGATCGGCTGACCCTACTTCCCAAGTGTTGATGTGGGTTACCATGCCTACTACCTAAAGAAAAAAATGTTTTTTTTTTAATTTTTATTTTTCTTTATTTGAGAGAGAAATAGGCGGTGGGAGGGGAGGAAAGAGAGACAGAGAAGGATGTGCCAGGGCCTCCATCCACTGCCAATGAAATCCAGCTATGTGTGCCCCCTTGTGCAGCTGACTTAAATGGGTCCTGGGGGATTGCACCTGGGTCCTTCTGCTTTTTTGGGGGAGTGGTTTGCGAGGTAGGGTCTCACTCTGGTCTAGGCTGACCTGGAATTAACTATGTAGTCTCAGGGTGGCCTCGAACTCTCGGCGATCCTCCTACCTCTGCCACCTGAGTGCTGGGATTAAAGGCGTGCGCCACCATGCCGGGTGGTCCTTCTGCTTTGTAGGCAAGTGCCTTAACCACTAAGCCATTTCTCCAGACCTCACCCCCAAAATGTTTTTAACTTCCCAGAAATACCATTTCAATGACCCTTGAGGAAAATTTCTGAAAAATATGTGCTGCCATTTTCTTTTTTTGTTTGTTTGTTTGGTTGGTTGGTTGTTTTTTCGAGGTAGGGTCTCACTCTAGCTCAGGCTGACCTGGAATTCACTATGTAGTCTCAGGGTGGCCTCGAACTCATGGTGATCCTCCTATCGCTGCCTCCCAAGTGCTGGGATTAAAGGCATGCATCATTGTGCCTGGCTTCATATGCTAGTTCTATTTTTAGTCTTTAGAGGTACCTCCACACTGATTACCATAGGGACTACCCCAGTTTACATTCTTAACAACAATGTGCAAGGGTTCCACCATTTTCTTTCAAGCTACTCACTTTTTGCTTAAAAGATTGGAAAAATAGCTTTGTCATAAACAGCAACATTATGTGCTACTTACATTTTTACCTGTGTGTACCACATTCTAAACCAAAACAAAATGTGTTTAGGCACCATATAAAATAACCTGCATATTCATCTGCATCCCACGCTGCCTCAGAAGCCTCAGCTGACTTCCTAAAGCATCACGTGCAAGGTTGCGTCACACTCCAGTGTTGGTGGACAGCCTGGCCTTCCAGTTTGCACCGTGTCTCCATCTCATATTTCATGGACTGCTCAGACCTCGCCCTGGTTGGAACCTGGCTCCCATTCCTCTCAGCTGGCTCAGACCCTGATTCCTGGCATGCCTTCACCTTCCTGCCTTTGTGTATGTCATTGCCTGCCATAGCTGTCAGCTTGCCTTGCTAATTTAGTCAGGGACAAGTAGCTGCCCTGTCTTTCTAGAACATTCTCTTGGCTATCTCAATCTCTCTCTGAGAGAGAGAGAGAGAGAGGGAGAGGGAGAGATTGCTTGACAGACTGGGCATACTGCTACAAATGAACTCCAGATGAATACACCTCTTTGTGTCTGGCTTTATATGGGTACTGAGTCATTGAACCTAGGCCAGCAGACTTTGCAATCAAGTATCTATCTTTCACTGCTGAGCCATTTCTCCAGTCCTTATATATCTCTTTATATATACATATATCTATATATATATATATTTTTTGTTGTTTTGTTTTTCGAGGTAGGGTCTCACTCTAGCTCAGGCTGACCTGGAATTCACTCCGTAGTCTCAGGGTGTCCTCGAACTCATGGCGATCCTCCTACCTCTGCCTCCCAAGTGCTGGGATTAAAGGCGTGCACCACCACGCCCAGCTCATACATTTATATATATATATATATATTTTTTTTTTTTTTTGGTTTTGCAAGGTAGGATCTCACTCTGGTCCAGGCTGACCTGGAATTAACTATGTAGTCTCAGGGTGGCCTCGAACTCTCGGCAATCCTCCTACCTCTGCCTCCCGAGTGCTGGGATTAAAGGCGTGCGCCACCACGCCCGGCCACATTTATATTTTTTGAGGTGGGGTCTCACTCTACTCAGGCTGACCTGGAATTAATTAATTAATTTATTTATTTATTATTTATTTATGGTTTTTCGAGGTAGGGTCTCTAGCTTAGGCTGACCTGGAATTCACTATGTAGTCTCAGTGTGTCCTTGAACTCATGGCAATCCTCCTACCTCTGCCTCCTGAGTGCTGGGATTAAAGCTGTGCGCCACCATGCCTGGCTGACCTGGAATTTATTATGTAGTTTCAGGGTGGCCTCAAACTCACAGTGATCCTACTTCAGCCTCTGAGTGCTGGGATTAAAGGCAGGCACCACCATGCCTGGATATATACATATATATGTATATGTATATAATTTTTTTTACAAGCAAGTACCTTTAACCTCTAAGCTGTCTTCTCAGCCATTATCTTTTTTTTTTTTTTTTTGAGGTAGGATCTCACTCTCTCACTCTAGCTCAGCCTGACCTGGAATTCACTATGTAGTCTCTCCCAGGGTGGCCTCAAACTCATGGTGATCCTCCTACCTCTGCCTCCTTAGAGCTGGGATAAAAGGTGTGTGCTCCCTCACCCGGCTCATTATTATTATTATTATTATTATTATTATTATTTTGGTTTTTGCAAGGTAGGGTCTCACTCTGGTCCAGGCTGACCTGGAATTAACTATGTAGTCTCAGGGTGGCCTCGAACTCTCGGCGATCCTCCTACCTCTGCCTCCCGAGTACTGGGATTAAAGGCGTGCGCCACCACGCCCGGCTACATTATCTTTTTTTTAATTAGTAGCTTTTATTAAGTTGAGATGTGTTGCTTCTACTCTCAGTTTATATTTATTTTAATATTTGGTTTTTATGTATTTGAGAGAGAATGGGCAACACCAGGGCCTCCAGCTGCTACAAACAAACTCCAGACGCATGCGCCACCTTGCGCATCAGGCTTATGTTTATCCTGGCATGTCCCACCATGCCTGGCTGCCAGGCATGGTGGCGCACGCCTTTAATTCCAGCACTCAGGAGGCAGAGGTAGGAGGATCGCCGAGAGTTCGAGGCCACCCTGAGACTACATAGTGAATTCCAGGTCAGCCTGAGCCAGAGTGAGACCCTACCTAGAAAAAACCAAAAAAATATATATATTTTCTTTTTATTTATTTATTTGACAGAGAGAGAGAATGGACACACCAGGGCCTCCAGCCACTGCAAAAGAACTGCAGACATATGTGCTACCTTGTGCATCTAGTTTATGTGGGTCCTGGGGAATCAAACCTGGGTACAGACAAACACCTTAACCGCTAAGCCATCCCTCCAGTCCGTGGCTGTTTGTCTTTTGAAGCATGGTCTCATTGTAGCCCGGGTTGACTGGGAACTCTGTTATCTGGTCTCAAACTCATGATGATTCTGAGTGAAGGGATTAAAGGTTGGAGCCACTACGTCTATGTTTCTGATTTTGAATAAACAGAAATGTATCAGTGGCAAGGATTATACCTTGGAGTTGATGGATGCAAACAGTACATAGCTCAGGCTGGCCAGGTATCCATAAATACCAGTTTCATTAGCTATGCATTTCTCCTGGTTCAGGCATCCTAGCTAGCCCTCTGTGGTCAGTAGGTCACCAGCCTTCTCTAGCTCTGACTCCTGCTTCTCTTTTTTCAGCCTGTTACCAGTTTGTTTTCAACAAACTCAGGAGTACACATTCATCCATTCCATGTTTGTTGGCACATCAGGTGACAGGGTGTATCCAGTGAGGCTCTGCCAAGAGGAAGCTGTTTATAAGAAAACAATACCATTGCTTTCTAATAAAGGGACCTTTGTCCTCTCAGAGATAATGTCAGAAGGCTTCCTAGAAAGGGTGTTCTTGTGAAACTAGAGGAGGGTGTTTTTTAAAAATTATTTATTTATCTAAGAGAGAGAATAGGCATGCCAGGGCCTTGAGCCACTTTAGACAAACTCCAGACATATATGTCACCTTGTGCATCTGGTTTTACATGGGTACTGGAGAATCAAACCTTAACCCAGCCCTGGAGACTGGTGTTTTGATCACAGACTGAGAAACTGGTTCTCTGGGAGGTATTCCTGCTCCCACCAGGCTACAGTGGGGAGATGGGGAGACAGGCAGGAAAGGAGATGAGTTGGGGTCAGACTGAGACCTTGTTAGGAGTCAAAGGGGACCATAAATACTTATCAGTAAATAAGCAACATCCTGGCTTTCTTTCTATGTATTCCTATTCAGGGGGAGAGCAGCAGAGAGAAGCACACAGTGGGGATGGAGAGTCAGATGCAAGTACAGAGGGGTGGATTAGGAGGTTTTTTTTTTAAATTTTTTTTCTTCTAGAGAGAAAGAGAGAGGGTGTTCTAGGGCCTCCAGCCTCTCTCTGCAAAGGAACTCTAGACACATGCGTCACCTTGTGCATCCGGTTTACATGGGTACTGGGGAAATCAAATTCTTTGGCTTGGCAGGCAAGTCCCTTAACTGCTAAGCCATCTCTTCAGCTCAGGAGGTGCTTTAATCTCATGGTCCTAGGTGTTGGAGGCTGGATCTTGGGTGCACCTCCACTGTGGATTTTTTTTATTTTTTGGTTTTCGAGGTAGGATCTCACTCTGGCCCAGGCTGACCTGGAATTCACTATGCAGTCTCAGGGTGGCCTCAAACTCTCGGCGATCCTCCTACCTCTGCCTCCCGAGTGCTGGGATTAAAGGCATGTGCCACCACGCCCAGCTTGTGCTGTGGATTTTGAAGTCAGGAAATGCACGTCATAGGTCTGGATGCTAAAGGGGAAGCCTACTCACTGCCCTCTGTGGCCACAGTGATAGCTGTGGAGCTTTGGCCCAAGGAGTGATGGATTTGAGGTCTGTCAGCTTAGGGTAGACAGTGCAGGCTGGTGGACTGGCCTCTCCATACATGCACAGCTAGCCTCAGGCTCCATGCGCCTGAATGTTTCAAGAGAAGCCATGCCTTCAGCTGCTCTCTTACACATTTAAATTTTAGTAATGTTATTTATTTTTCAGTTGAGAAGAGGTCTTAATGTACAGCCTCAGCTTTGATTGCAAATTTGTATTGTCCTGTCTTAGCTCCTGAGGGCTGGGGTTCCAGGCCTCTACCATCCCTGCTTAGTTTTAATTAATTAATTTATTTATGGGTTTTTATGAGGTAGGGTCTCTCTCTAGCTCAGGCTGACCTGGAATTCACTATGTAGTCTCAGGGTGACTTTGAACTCAAGGCGACCCCCCTACCTTTGCCTCCCAAGTGCTGAGTTTAAAGGTGTGTGCCATCACACCCAGCTTAGTTTTCTTTATTGATCAATTAATTAATTAGTTCATTTTTTTTTGTTGTTTTTATTCAAGGTAGGATCTCCGTGTGGCCCAGGCTGACCTGGAATTCACTCTGTAGTCACAGCTATCCACCTACCTCTGCCTCCTGAAGGCTGGAATTAAAGACATGTCACCACTCCCACCAAGTTCTTTTTTTTTTTTTTTTTTCCAGGCCAGACTGACCTGATATTCACTATGTAGTCTCAGGGTGCCTCGAACTCACTATAATCCTCCTACTTCTGTCTCTAGAGTGCTGGGATTAAAGCCACGTGCCACCACACCGGGCAGTTTATTTTTTTTGAGACAAGCTTTTATGTTACCCAGGCTGGTCTCAAACTTGTTATGTTGCTGAGAATGACTCTGAACTTCTGATCCTACTGCCTTTATCCCCCAAATTACTTTCTGCAGTATGGGGGATTGAACTCGGGGCCTGTGCATGCAAGGCAAGCATTCTACAATTTAGCTATTTTCCCAGCCCACAGCTAATTTTATTAATTTAACAAATAAGGGGGGCCGGGTCTGGTGGTGCACACCTTTAATCACAGCACTCGGGAGGCAGAGGTAGGAGGATTGCTGTGAGTTCGAGGACACCCTGAGAACACATAGTTAATTCCAGGTCAGCCTGGGCCAGAGTGAGACCCTTCCTTGAAAAACAAAAACCCAAAAAACAACAAAACAAAACAGAAACAAAACAAATAAACAAAACAAAATAAAATAGGGAGCTAGAGAGAGATGGCTCAGTGGTTAAAGGCACTTGTTTGCAAAACCTGATGACCTGGGTTTAATTCCCAGTACCCACATGAAACCAGATGCACAAAGTGGATACATCTGGAGTTCGTTTGCAGTGGCATGAGGTCCAAATGTACTCAGTGGTTAAGGCGCCTGCCTGCAGAGCCTGATGACCCGAGTTCAATTCCCCAGTACCCATGAAATGCCAGGTGCACAAAGTGGTGCAATGCATCTGGAGCTGTTTGTAGCTGCTGGAGGCCCTGGTGGCCCATTTCTCTCTCTCTCTTCTCTCTCTCTGCTTGCAAATAAATTAGAAAAAAAAAAAAAAAACTATAGCTAATCTTAACAGGGCATGGTGGCACATGCCTTCAGTCTCAGCACTCAGGAGACTGAGGTAGGAGGATCACCATGAGTTCGAGGTCAGCCTGGAGCTATAGAGTGAGTTCCAGGTTACCCTGGGCTAGAGTGAGACCCTACCTCCGAAACAGAGAGTACACTAAGAAAGTTCTCCTGGCCTCTCCTTTCTGGAAACAGCTTGTACGAAGTTTCTAGGTGTCTTAGCTCTCTTCACACCAGCGCTACAGGGACACAATCTCGTTTATGTGCCTAGGGCACAGTAAACAGGTGACAGGTGAGCAGAACAGCGGCTGCCTGCTCAGGGCAGGTAAACAGGCACAGGACAATAGGTACACTGTGGAACAGGCAAATAGGAGGACGGGCAGACAACACAACAGATAAACAAGGTGCAAGGGCAAGCAGGGAGTGACGAGTCCTCCAAAGCTTACAAGGCAGGACTAGACCTTCTTCCTTCTCCTTCTCCTTTTTGGTATTCTTTCGAGGTAGGGTCTTGCTGAAGCCCAGGCTGACCTGGAATTCACTGTATTCTCAGTGTGGCCTCGAACTCACGGTGATCCTCCTACCTCTGCCTCCCGAGTGCTGGGATTAAAGGCATGCGCCACCACGCCCGACCAGGTCTTCTTATTGCAATGCCGTAGAGATAGAAATGACTGAATGTCAGCTTTTAGACAGAAAGTCTCTTTACCGAATGCATTCGGAGCTCTCAGAACTTGCATTTCCCCCGGATCTATGCATTAGCTAGGGGCCAAATGCATTCCGGGCACCGTTCCTGGAACCTGGCGGAGGACGTGGTTCCTATGCAAAGGCCACGGCGTGAGGAGGTTTCCAAGGAGCCTCGTTAGCGCAGTAGGCAGCGCGTCAGTCTCATAATCTGAAGGTCGTGAGTTCGATCCTCACACGGGGCATCCGTGACGTTTTGCTTCCGGCACCAGTGACTTTCTTTGCCCGACCTCCCTATGTGCGCGGAATATCCAGATCTCGGGTGGCAGCCCACGAGGAGGTCGAGGTGGCCCTTTGGTGGGACGGGCCAGTGTCTCCTTTGGCGTGGAGAGGGGCCACTCGCGGGTCAGCTTGACCTGGGCGGGGCGATTAATCTCTCCCGGGCGAGGCCAGCCATACAGGGCGTGATTCTGTTGGGGGAAGAGGGGGCCCGGAGCCTGATGCGCATGCGCAGAGCTCCGTGCGTGCGTGCGTGCGTGCGTGCGCACGGTCAACGGTCCGGGCGGGCATGGCGGTGTGCGCTAGGCTCTGCGGCGTGGGCCCGGCGCGCGGATGCCGGCGCCGTCAGCAGCGTCGCGGCCCCGCGGAGACCTCGACGGCGGACAGCGAACCGGACACGGATCCCGAGGAGGAGCGCATCGAGGCGGGCGCGGCTCCGGCCTGGCCGGGGAGCGGTCCTGAAGCGGCGGGCTCCCCGTCGTCCGCTCGCTGCTCGCTGCTGGAGCTGCCGCCCGAGCTGCTGGTGGAGATCTTCGCCTCGCTGCCCGGTACCGACCTACCCAGCCTGGCCCAGGTCTGTACCAAGTTCCGGCGGATCCTGCACACCGACACCATCTGGAGACGGCGCTGCCGGGAGGGTGAGCGCGGGGACGTGTGACAGATGCGGGGCGCCGTAACCATCACCGAGGGAGGGAGGGCGGGAGGGCCCGGATGGAGGCCCGGCGCGGCCTGCGCGCGCTGCCCGCCCTGGCTCGAGGCCGGCTTAGGACTGGACCTAGCTGGGCGACCGCGATCGCGACCTGCGCCAGCCGTCCCCTGAACTGGCCTTGCATGTTGGGTGGGCCGGAACTGCTTTTGCGGCCCGGGACTTGGGGGATCCGTGCTGAGGTCGCCGGAGCGGGGGGCGGGCTCCTGTCGGGGGAGTTGGCATCTGTGCCGAGGCTCCACGTCGCCCTCTGGGACTGTTGTGATCGCCCCGAGTCGGAGTACTGGGTCGGTCTGAGGGCAGGGTGGTGACCGTACCACTGGGGTTCAAGGTTCCCTGCAATTCAACCTTGGCAGACCTCTGTGTCCAGTCAACACAGGGGACTTGGAAGAAGACAGGTTAAAAACATCCCAACATAGCTTGGCGTGTCGGTTCACATTTCTGGTTTTTTTTTTTTTGTTGTTGTTGTTAAACATTTTTTATTTATTTGAGAAAGAGGAAGAGGGAGGGAGACAGAGAGAATGGGCGCGCCAGGGCCTCCAGCCAGTGCAAACAAACTCCAGATGCATGTGCCCCTGTGCATCTGGCTTACGAGGGTCCTGGGGAATCGCACCGGGATCTTTTGGCTTTGCAGGCAAACGCCTTAACCGCTACGCCATCTCTCCAGCCCCTGCTTTTTTAAAAAAATTATTACTATATATCTGGTTTCTCGAGCTAGGGGCTCACTGTAGCCCAGGCTGATTTGGAATTAGTCTCAGACTGGTCTCAAACTCTCAGCCAATACTCCTACCTCTGCCTCCTGGGTGCTGGGATTAAAGGCATGGGGCACCATGCCCGGCCTTTCTCACACTCCCCCCCCCCCTTTTTTTGAGCTACGGTCTGGCTTTAGCCCAGGCTGAACTGGAATTGATTATGTAGTCTCGAATTCACAGGGATCCTCCTATCTCTGCCTTCTGAGTGCTGGGATTAAAGGTTTGACCTACCACACTCAGCTTGGCTCACTTTTGTAATCCTAGCACTCAGGGAGCTGAAGCAGGAGGATCCCCGTGAGTTCTATTCCAATCTGGGCTCCACAGTGAATTCCACCCAGCCCTGGGCTACAGAAACCCTGTCTCAAAACAAAACCAACCAACTACTGCCACCACCAACAAAAACCCAAACAAAAAAACCAACAACAGAACAATAGGCCATGCATTGTTGTCAGTGAGACCCTACCTCAAAACAACACTCCAGTGTAATACAGCAAAAGGAAGAAAGTAAAATCCAAGTCCCCTTGCAGGCAGACATGACACTTAATTTTTTTAATGTATCATTTTTTTTTCTTTTTTGGGTTTTGCAAGGTAGGGTCTCACTCTGGTCCAGGCTGACCTGGAATTAACTATGTAGTCTCAGGGTGGCCTTGAACTCTTGGCGATCCTCCTACCTCTGCCTCCCAGAGTGCTGGGATTAAAGGCGTGCGCCACCACGCCCGGCCTAATGTATAATTTTTTTATTTACAACTTCTATACTTACAATAAACCATGTTAATTCCCTCCCCCACTTTCCCCTTCCCCTCTCCATTCTCCATCATGTCCCCTCCCTCTCTCCATTAGTCTCTTTTATTTTGATGTCATCATCTTTTTCTCCTATTATGAGGCTCTTGTGAAGGTATTGCTAGGCACCATGAGGTTGTGGATATCGAGGCCAATTTCTGTCTGGACAGTTGAATTGTGAGGAGTGGTACCCTTCCTTTGTCTCCTACATTCTTTGTGCCATCTCTTCCTCAATGGACCTTGAGCATTGGAGGGTATCATAGAGATGTTTCAGTGCTGGACACTCTTCCATTACTTCTCAGCACTGTGGTGCCTTTTGGGTCATCCCAGTGGTCACCACCGTCTGCAAAGAGAAGCTTCTCTAACCAAAAGTGAGAGTAGCATTTATTATATGAATATGAATTTTTTTTTTCTTTTTTGGTTTTTCAAGGTAAGGTTTCACTCTGGTCCAGGCTGACGTGGAATTAACTATGTAGTCTCAGGGTGACCTCGAACTCACGGTGATCCTCCTAACTGCCTCCCAAGTGCTGGGATTAAAGGCTTGAGCTACCACACCCAGCTCTGAATATGAACATTAAGTGTAGTGCTTTCAGGGCAGTTTGGTGGGAATAATATATACATTTAGCCAGACAAGCGTAGGCTTTATACCCCTCAGTCTCATGACCTCCCCTGCCATAAGCTTTTGATTAGGTTTTCAGTACCAGGCGTGTATTCCCTCCCATAGAGAAGGCCTCCAGTCCAATTAGAGAGCAGTTGGTTTCCCTCAGAGCAGACATGCCACTATTGCACTCATTCGGTCATTTGGCCTGTCTGGCCAAACTTGAGGCTTCCATTGTCCACTATTTTGACCACTGATGACTTCTGTCTCCCATAGGGCTGCATGCAGTGCAGTTTTTTCCAGCTTTCAGTTGGTTGGTCTACAGGGAGAAGGTTTTCTGTTCAGCCCTAGCTTGATTTCTCAGTGACCTTGCTGCCCAGGTAGCAAGTCTTCAGCAGTAGGGTCTTACCATCTGTTTCTCGTGGGAAACCAAGGGCCTTGGCAACAGCCTGTAATGTTTTGGAGGCAACAGGAACCTCCCTGGCCAACAACTCACTGGAAGGAATCACATCCCTGGCACTGAAAATTTATTTATTTATTTATTTAAGAGCGAACGGGCGCACCAGGGCCTCCAGCCATTGCAAACAAACTCCAGATACATGTGCCTCCTTGTGCATCTGGCTTATGTGGGACCTGGAGAATCGAACTGTGATCCTTTGGCTTTGCAGGCAAACACCTTAACCACTAAGCCATCTCTCCAGCCCTTACATTTTATTTATTTATTTTTTGACAGAAAGGAGGTGGGGAGGAGAGAATGGGTGTGCCAGGGCCTCCAGCTAATGCAAACGAAGCGCCCCCTTGTGCATCTGGCTAACTTGGGTCCTGGGGAATCAAACCTGGGTCCTTTGGCTTTGTACACAAATGCCTTAACCACTAAGCCATCCCTCCAGCCCTGACTTTTTTTTTTTAGTAACAATCTATGGCTTCTGGATGTGCTATTATCCAAAAAAGTAGGCTTTCATATGTCTTATTCAGAATATCTTGAATTTTGATTGACTTATCCCCCCCGCCCCTTTTACTCAATCTCTTCCCCTGGCCTCGCTTAGGCCATTCCACTCCCTATAATCTGTTCTACTTACATATGTACAATACCATCCCCTTAAAGTCCTTTCCTCTCCTCCCCCCCCCCCCCCAATAGCCTTTTTCTAGCTTACTGGCCTCTGCTACAGGTTATAAGTCTAAACATTTTTAGCTAGGATCCACATATGAAAGAGAAAATGCGATGTTTGGCTTTCTTTGCCTGGGTTACTGCACTTAATATAATCATTTCCAGATCTATCCATTTCCTCGCAAATTAATCTCTTCTTTTCTGTTTTTTGAGGTAGGGTCTCTAGCTCAAGGTGACCTGGAATTCACTATGTAGTCTCAGGATGGTCTCACACTCACGATGATCCTACACCTCTGCCTCCTAAGTGCTGGGATTAAAGGCGTGCACCACCATGCCTGGCTTATCATTTCATTTCTTTTCTTTTCCTTTTTTTTTCTTTTCTTTTCTCTCTTTTTTTTCTGGAGAGAGAAAGAGATGGAGAGAGAGAGAATGGGCACGCCAGCAGCCTCTCAGCCACTGTGAACGAAATCCAGATGCATGTGTCCCCTTGTGGTCAAGTGTGGCATTGCGCCCTTGCTTCACTTTGCATGTGGCTAAATGTGGGACCTGGAAATTGGAATTGGCATTCTTAGGCTTAGCGGGCAGGCACCTTAACCGTTAAGCCATCTCTCTGCCTCTTTTTCTCTCTTTCAAATAAGTAAATAAATAAAATATATTTTAAAATACATACAAAAAAAGTGGGGACAGTGGACACCTTTGTTTTGCTCCTGATTTTAGTGGAAAAGCTTCAAGTTTCTCCCCATTTAGTATTATGTTGGCTGTAGGTTTGTCATAAATAGCTTTTATTATGTTGAGATATGTTCCTTCTATTCCCAGTTTCTGTAGGACTTTTGCCATGAATGGATGTTTGATTTTGTTGAATGTCTTCTGCATCTGTTGAGATGATCATGTGATTTTTGTCCTTCTGTCCAGTTATATAGTATATTACATTTATCAATTTGCATATGTTGAACCATCTCTGCATCTCTGGGATAAAGCCTACTTGGTCAGGGTGAGTAATCTTTCTGATATATTCTTGTATTCTGTTTGCCAATATTTTGTTCAGAATTTTTTTTTCCCCATTTCTTGGTTTTTCAAGGTAGGGTCTCACTCTAGCCCAGGCTGACCTGGAATTCGCTATGTAATCTCAGAGTGGCCTTGAATCCATGGTGATCCTCCTACCTTTGCCTCCTGAATGCTGGGATTAAAGGTGTGCGCCACCATGCCTGGCTTGTTCAGAATTTTTGCATTTATGTTCATGAGGGAGAATGGTCTGTAATTTTTCTTTTTTTTTTTTTTTTTTTCTGTTTTTGTCTGGTTTTGGTATCAGGGTGATGCTGACTTTGAAAAAGGAGTTTGGTAGAATTCCTTCCTTTTCTATTTATGGAAAAGTTTGAGAAGCAGTGGTGTTAGTTCTTCCATGAAGGTCTTGTAAAATTCACCAGTGAATCCATCTGGGCCTGGACTTTTTTTTAGTTATAAGACTTTATAACTGCTTGGATCTTCATACTTGTTACAGGTCTATTTAAATGGTTTATCTCATCTTGATTTAATTTTGGTAGGTCATATGAATCAAGGAAATCATCCATTACTTTCAGATTTTGAATCTTCGAGGCTTATATATTCTTAAAGTATGTCCTTTATGATTTTCTCAGTTTCTTTGGTATCTGTTGTAATGGTGCCCTTTTCATCTGTAATTTTATTAATTTGTGTCTCTTCTCTCTTCTGGTCAGATTTGCTAAAGGTTTATCAATCTAGTTTATCTTTTCCAAGAACCAACTCTGTTTCATTGATTTTTTTTTTTTTTTTTTTTTTTTTTTTTAGTTTTTTGAGGTAGGGTCTCACTCTAGCTCATGCTGACCTGGAATTCACTATGTAGTCCCAGGGTGGCCTTGAACTCATGGTGATCCTCCTACTTCTGCCTCCTGAGTGCTGGGATTAAAAGCCCTGCTCAGGGGTGGGGCCCCCCTGATGCAAGCCTATATATACCAGGTTTATTTGGCAGGTACTGACCTGGTGTAATCCCAGTTACCTTTTGGGATGGCTTTGGTCTCAGCTATACTGAACAGCTGCTTGGGTTCCTCATTGCTGTGTGTGCTATGGGCTCAGGTAGGTGGGCTGGGTCTGTGGGTTGCTGCTCTGATTGTGCTGGGTGCTGTGTAGGTGAGCTCCCTTTCCCAGGTCTCTGGTGCTTGCTGGCACTTGTGCTGGCGTTGGGGGGGAGGCTGTGGATGGAGGCTGAAGTCCACCCTCTGGTCCTCACAATCTTCGTTTTCAAAAGTTGTTCCGGCCAGGCGTGGTGGGCACACCTTTAATCCCAGCACTCGGGAGGCAGAGGTGGGAGGCAGAGGTAGGAGGATCGCCATGAGTTCAAGGCCACCCTGAGACTACATAGTTAATTCCAGGTCAGCCTGGACCAGAGTGAGACCCTACCTTGAAAAACCAAAAAAAAAAAAAAAAAAAAAGTTGTTCCGTTGGTCTCTGCTATCCTCCTTCCACATTTCTTGAGTTTGTTAGGAGGCTGGTACAAGTGGAAAATCCCCTCACCTTTTTTTTTCCCCTGTGACTCAGGCGGAGCTGTGGCAGCATGGAACTTGCTTCTGCCTGTTTCTGTGGGCTTTAGACAGTCTGGATCTCTCCTACTTCTCTGCTGCGGTTGATAATTTACTATACACCTCACTTTTTAGTAGAAGAGTGTATTTTGCTAGTTTTTTCTTTTTGTTTGCTGTTTCTCCCGTAGGCTGTTTTGGCATGGTTCCTACGCTGCCATCTTAACCCCTAATTTTTTAATATAGGCATGTAGGGGTATAAATTTCTCTCTTAGGACTGCCTTCATTGTGTTGGTATTTTATTATTTTTATTTTTTTATTTTTGGAGAGAGACACAAAGAGAGAGGGAGACAGATAGAGAATGGGTATGCCAGCAGCCTCTCAGGTGCTGTGAACGAAATGCAGATGTGTGCGCCCCTTGTGGTCAAGTGTGGCATTGCGCCCTTGTATCACTTTGCATCTGGCTAAACGCGGGACCTGGAGATTGGAACTGGGTTCTTAGGCTTAGCAGGCAGGCGCCTTAACCACTGAGCCATCTTTCCAGCCCTGTGTTGGTATTTTGAAGTCTCATCATCATTTGATTCTATGAATTTATTGATTTCTTCAATGACCCATTCATCATTCAATAGTGTACTGCTTAGTCTCCATGAATTCCTGTATGCTCTGTAGTTTTTCTTGTTGCTGATTTGTAGTTTAATCCCATTGTGGTCAGATAGAGTCAAAGGGATTATTTAAATTTTCCTGTATTTGTTGAGATTTGCTTTGTGTCCTAATATATGATCTGTTTTGGAGAATATTCCATGTGCTGAGAAAAATGTGTATTCTGGGCTGGAGAGATGACTTAGTGGTTAAGGCTCTTGCTGCAAAGCCAAAAGACCCAGGCTTGATTCCCCAACACCCATGTAAGCCAGATGCACAAAGTGGTGCATGCCTCTGGGTTTGTTTGCAGAGATCAGAGGCTCTGGCGCACCCATTCTCTCTCTCTATCTGAAATAAAATAAAAATATTTTTAAAAAATGTATGTTCTGGGGCTGGAGAGATAGCTTAGCGGTTAAGGCGCCTGCCTGCTATGCCTAAGAACACTGGTTCCAACATCCAGCAGTTCCAATCTCCAGGTCCCACGTTTAGCCAGATGCAAAGTGACGCAAGGGTGCGCATGCATCTGGATTTCGTTCACAGCAGCTGAGAGACTGCTGGCGCACCCATCTCTGTCTGTCTCCCTCTCCCTCTCTATCTGTCTTCTCTGTGTCTCTCTCCAAAAATAAATAAAATAATTTAAGAAAATTAAAAAAATGTATATTCTGTAGTGGTTGGATGTAATTATCTGTGGATATCTATTAAGTCCATTTGTTCCATGACATCATTAATCCAGATGTCTCTCTGTTTATTATTTGCTGGAATGACCTTTTAATTGATGAGAGTGAGGTATTGAAGTCACCCACTACAATTGTGTTTGCTGTTATCTGTGACCTTAAGTCTAATAGTTTTTGTTTGGTGAAATTGGGAGCCCCCATGTTAGGTTTACATACTTTTATCATTGTAATGTCTTCCTGTTGGAGTGTTCCTTTAATCAGTATAAAGTGACCTTTATCTTTTCTCACTGATAATGGTTTGAAGTCTGTCTTGTCAGATATTAGGATAGCAACCTCTGCTTGTTTCCTAGGCACATTTGCTTGAAATACCGTTTTCCACCCTTTCACCCTAAGACAGTGTCTCTCTTTTATTGAGAGATGAGTTTCCTGGAGGCAGTAAACAGCAGGATCCTGCCTCTAAATCTAGTCTGCAAGCCTGTGTCTTTTGGTGGGGCATTGAGGCCATTGATATTAAGAATTATTATTGAGCTGAGCATGGTGGCGCACCCCTTTAATCTCAATACTTGGGAGGCAGAGGTAGGAGGATTCCTGTGAGTTCAAGGCCACCCTGAGACTACATAGTGAATTCCAGGTTAGCCTGAGCTAGAGTGAGACCTACCTCGAAAAACCAAGAAAAAAAAATATTGAAAGGTATGTATTTTTGCCATTCTTCTTGTTTTGTAGTGCTTCCTGTTTTCCCTTTACTCTCTTGTTTTAACTGTTGAGTATGGTTTATGTTTTCCTGTTTCCTCATGGGTGTGCTTTGCTTTCTCTTCAGCATGAAGGATTCCTTCAAGTATTTTCTGTAGAGCTGGCTTAGTTGTCATAAATTCCTTTAGCCTGTTTGTGTTGTGGAATGTCCTAATTTCTCCTTCTATTTAGATAGATAGCTTTGCAAGATAAAATAATCTTGGTTGGCAGTTGTATCATTCAGAACTTGCACTACATTATTCCATGCCCTTCTAGCTCTTGTAGCAGTTTTGTTGAGTAATCTGCTGTTATCCTGATGGGCTTGCCTTTATAGGTGACTTTCTTTTGCTCTCTAACTGCTTTCAATATATTTTCTTTGGTTTGTGTGTTTAGTAGTTTAATTTTAACATGGTGAGAAGTTTTTTCCAGGTTTTGTCTGTTTGGTGTTCTAAAATCTTCCTATATCTGTATTGGCGTTTCTTTCTCAATTTGGGGGAAATTTTCTTCTATAATTTTGTTGAAAATGCCTACTATGCCTTAGGATTGAAATTCTTCTCCTACTATACCCTGAATTCTTTTTTTTTTTTTTTTTTTTTTTTTGGTTTTCGAGGTAGGGTCTCACTCTAGCCCAGGCTGACCTGGAATTCACTATGGAGTCTCAGGGTGGCCTTGAACTCACAATGATTCTCCTACCTCTGCCTCCCAAGTGCTGGGATTAAAGGCGTGCGCCACCACGCCTGGCTATCTTTTTTTTTTTTTTTCCGAGGTAGGGTCTCACTCTAGCTCAAGCTGACCTGGAATTCACTATGTAGTCTCAGGGTGGCCTTGAATTCACAGTGATCCTCCTACCTCTGACTCCCAAGGGCTGAGATTAAAGGCGTGCACTACCACGCCCAGTTTATACCCTGAATTCTTATGTTTGATCTTTTTTTCTTTATCTTTATCTCTCTATATATTTTTTTCGAGGTAGGGTCTCACTCTAACTCAGGCTGACCTGGAATTGACTATGTACTCTCAGGGTGGCCCAGAGCTCACGGTGATCCTCCTACCTCTGCCTCCCAAGTGCTGGGATTAAAGGCATGCGCTACCATGCCCGGCTTTATGTTTGATCTTTTCATAGTGTCCTGAAAATCTTGAAATTCCCATTCATATCTTCCTATTAGCTGTCTTTTTCTTTGTTGGACTGTATTAGATCTGCCACCTGGTCTTTTAGTTTAGATATTCTGTTCTATCCTTCATTCTACTGGTGAGACTATCCACAGAGTTTTTTTATTTGACTGTGTTTTTTAGTACTAGTATTTTGCCTGGTTTTTCTTCAGTATTTCTATGTCCTTACTCATGTCTTGTAATGTCCTCCTTATTTCATTAAGCTGGTTTCCTGTGTTCTTGGAATTCCTTCAAGTTTTTTTTTTTCTTTAATTCCTTTGTTTTCTTTGATTCCTTTGATTTCTTTGAGTATATATAAAATCTTTTTTTTTTTTTTTTTTTTGGTTTTGCGAGGTAGGGTCTCACACTGGTCCAGGCTGACCTGGAATTCACTATGTAGTCTCAGGGTGGCCTTGAACCCATGGCGATCCTCCTACCTCTGCCTCCCGAGTGCTGGGATTAAAGGCATGCGCCACCACGCCTGGCTTTAAAATAATTTTTTTTTGGAAATCTTTGTCAGGCATTTCATCTAAAACAGTTTCATTGGGGTCATTTCTGATGGATTTTTAATTTATGATGGGATTGTATTGTCTTGATTCTTTGTGTTTTTTCCTCCCCTCCTCTTTTCTCTGAGTTTCTTACATTATAGTAGAGTGATTTTTGCATCCTGAGTTGATTTGATGCTTGGGTTTTCTAATTATCTTTGGTGCTTGGAAATCCAACTTTATGTACCTTCATAGTAGGAATTTAAGGTGCCAAATGTAGCTCTTGTACTCCAATCCAACTGCAGAAGTAATCCTAGGTGTTGAGTTTGCCTGATTTTCAAGTATTCTAGTGGGCTGGGCAGAGCAATTTACTGGCAAGATTCTAAAATTCAACTGAGCAATATACACATTCAATAAAAACTAGCACAGAGTATGCAAGTGTGGGGATTGAAACAAACAGATAACCTTATAAAGCCATAATTCCTAAGGGTGTGTGTTGCTTTACACCCTTAATCCTGTCAGCTGGGAGGTTGAGATTTCTGTTCTGAAATAGGTTACAGTTTAGCCTGGGTCTGAATCAGACCCTGCCCCCAATAATGACAGAAGAAAAAGACAAAGGCCCTGTGAATCTGAAGGCATCAAAGGCAACAATAGTCAATCCCTAAATACAGCTTAATTGAGGATGGTAAAGGTTACCACGAATATGTAACCCATAACCTGCCCTGACATGCAAATAGATATTAGAACTTTCAGTGCAGGCCTTTGTACCTGCTTTTTTTTCAGTTGGCCTTGTTACCTTTTGGGGTGGCTTCATATCTCACCAATGCTAAGTGTCCACCTCAATCCCTCTGTGTTGTGTTCTGTCATGTTGTGGATCTGGTGCTCTGATCAGCTGTGCTGGATGCTCTGCTGCCAGGGCTGAATGCGTTCTCTGGAGGTTCTTGGTTCTTACAGTTGGGGGATGGGAGAGTGCAGGAAGCCTGGAGTTGCACTGGAACTGCTCAGCTGGTCCCACCTGTATCCCCTTCAGCTGGTCTCTGCTGTCTCCCCTTCAAGTTTCTTGACTTTGCAAGGAGGCTGATGAGGTTGGAAAAATTCTCTTGTTTGGTCTCTGCTCCTGCAGCTTGTTGCCAGGTCGGGCAGGCGCACAGATTGGGCACGAGCACATTGGTGGGATTCTGGCCCGTTTCCTCCTTTCTGGTAGTTCTTGTCCTCCTGCTTTTCCTCTATGGTTGATAAAAACCTATACACCTTCACTTTTTGGAATGAATCCTATGCAGCCATCTTACCTGGAAGACACATTTAATTTTTCGACACTTTCAATTTTTTTCCCATTTTATTTTATTTTATTTTTAATTATGACACTTTCAATTTTTAAGAGCTAGAGAGAATTGGCGCTCCAAGGCCTTTAGCCTCTGTAGTCAAACTCCAGATGCTTGCACCACTTTGTGCACATGTGTAGCTGGCTTATGTGGGTTCTAGGGAGTCAAACTTGGGTCCTTACACTTCACAGGCAAGTTCCTTAACTGCTGAGCCATCTTTCCAGCCTGAGACATGACAGTTTTAACATGTGGAAAGCATTCTTTCCATCTGCACATATAGCACAATACACACTCCACCTGGGTATATTGCATATTACACATCTGAGTGGGGTTGATGCATGTGTTCGCTTAGCCTGGGGTTGGTGGACTTCAGTTTTCCATGTTACAGTCAGTGCTCTGAGGTTGCTTAATGCATTTTGTAGAAATTTGGGAGATTTACATGTATCTGCTACAAGCCCTGATATTTTCTTCTTAGGGCTGTGGGGTGGCCGACTGTGCCAAGAATCTACTCTGTCCAGTTGTTTCTTTTTCATTAAAAAAATTTTTTTAATCTTTATTTTTCTGAGGTTAGGTCTCATTCTAGCCTAGGCACTATGTAGTCTCAGGATGGCCTTGAACTCATGGCAGTCCTCCTACCTCTGCCTCCCGAGTGCTGAGATTAAAGGCATGTGCCACCACCCCCGGCCCTTGTGTTTATTTTTTGTTTTTTTGAGGTAAAGTTTCACTCTAGCCCAGGCTGACCTGGAATTCACTGTCATCTCAGGGTTCCTTGAACTCATGGTGATATCCTACTTCTGCCTCCCAAGTACTGGGATTAAAGGTATGTACCACCATGCCCGGCTTGATTTGTGTTTTTTGCTCAGTATAGATTTCTGCGTAATATGTTACAAAATGCTTTTTTTTTTTTTTGGTTTTTCGAGGTAGGGTTTCACTCTGGTCTGGATTTAACTATGTAGTCTCAGGGTGGCCTCGAACTCTCAGCGATCCTTCTACCTCTGCCTCCCGAGTGCTGGGATTAAAGGCGTGCGCCACCACGCCCGGCCTCAAAATGCTTTTTTTAAAATTATTTATTTATTTATTTGTAAACAGAGAGATAGAAGAGCGGCAGACAGAGAGAGAATGGGCACTCCAGGGCCTCTAGCCACTGCAAACGAACTCCAGATGCATGTGCCCCTTGTGCATCTAGCTTACGTGGGTCCTGGAGAATCGAACCGGGATCCTTTGACTTCGAAGGCAAATGCCTTAACCACTAAGCCATTTCTCCAACCCAAAATTTTTTTTTTTTTTTTTCTGTTGTGTTCCAGGTAGGGTCATGCTCTAGCCCAGGCTGACCTGGAAGTCAGGGTGGCCTTGAACTCACAGTGATATTCCATCCTTGGCATCCAGAGTGCTGGATTAAAGGTGTATGCCTAAAGTGTTATTTTTTTAAGTGTGTGTGTGTGTGTGTGTGTGTGTATTTTATTTATTTACCTATTTATTTATTTGTTTATTTTGGTTTTTCAAGGTAAGAGTTTCACTCTAGCCCAGGCTGACCTGGAATAATTCACTGTGTAGTCTCAGGATGGCTTTGAACATGGTGATCCTCCTACCTCTGCCTCCCTAGGCTGGGATTAAAGGTATGGAGCACCACGCCCAACTAGAAATTCTATTTTATTTATTTGCATATGTGCATGTGAATATTTTTTTATGGGTGTGCTAAGGTCTCTTGTTGGAGCAAACAAATGCCTGTCCAGCTCTACATGGGTAGATAGGAAATTGAACCTGAGCCTTTAACCACTCAGCCATCTCCCCAGGTCCATCATTCATTGCCTGTCATTTGTTTTGGACTCTTCTGATATTGCCAACTGTAATTAAAGTTATGGATTTTTGTTTTTGTTTTTTCAAGGTAGGGTCTCACTCTAGCCCAGGCTGACCTGACAAATTTCAGGGTGGCCTTGAACTCATGGCGATCCTCCTTCCTGTGCTTCCTGCTGGGATTAAAGGCATGTGCCACCACGCCTGGCCAAAGTTATGGATTTTAAAATATTTGCTTAAGTGATCATTTGTCATGACCATGCTTCACAGATGGGCTGTTACTGTCCCACTCCCTTATTCTGGTAGCTTTTAAAATTCAGTTTTGTGCTGGAGAGATAGCTTAGTGGTTAAGGCGCTTGCTTGTGAAGCCTAAGAATGCATGTTCAAATCTCCAGATCCCATGTAGTCACATGTACAGTGACACAAGTGTGCAATGTTGCACATGTGCCACAAAGGGGTGCATGCATCTGGAATTCATTCACAGTGGGTGAAAGGCCCTGGCGCGCCCAAACACATGCCTTTAATCCCAACATTCAGAGGCAGAGGTAGGAGGATCACTGTGAGTTTGAGGCCACCCTGAGATTACAGAGTGAGTTCCAGGTCAGCCTGAGCTAGAGTGACCCTACCTTGGAAAACCAAAAAAATAAAATAAAATATTCAATTTTATTATTTTTTGACAATTTCTTTTTTCTTTTTTTTATTTTTGTTTTTCGAGGTAGGGTCTCACTCTGGCCCAGGCTGACCTGGAATTCACTCTGTAGTCTCAGGGTGGCCTCAAACTCACGGCGATCCTCCTACCTCTGCCTCACAAGTGCTGGGATTAAAGTCATGTGCCACCACGTCCAGCTTTTATTGACAATTAAAAAATATATTTATTTGTGAGCAGAGACAAAAGAGAGACAGAGAGAATGGACATGCCAGTATCTCCAGCTGCTGCTAATGAAGTCCAGATGCATGTGTCACTTTGTGCACCTGCCTTCCATGGGTACTGGGGAATTGAACCTAGGTCATTAGGCTTTGTAATTAAGTGCCTTACTGCTGAGCCATCTCTCCAGCTGTACTGACAAATTTGATTGATTTTTCAGTCTCACTCTAGCCTAGGCTGACCTAGACCTTTCTGTAGCCCAGGCTGACCTCTAGGTCATGGTGAGCCTCCTCCTACTTTTTAAAAAATTTTATTTAATTAATTTATGTATTTGACAGAGAAAGAGGCCCATAGAGAGAATGGGTTTCCAGCCACTATAAATTATTTATCTGGCTTTAGGTCCTTTTGGTCCTTTTCACAGGCAAATGCCTTAACCACTAAGCCATCTCTCCAGCTCCTTCCTCCTACTTCAGTCTCCCAAGTGCTGGGGTCAAAGGGATAAGCCATGATGTCTGGAATTTTTTTTTTTTTTTTTTTTTGGTTTTTTCTAGGCTGACCTCACTCCTGTATTCTGAACTCATGGCGATCCTCCTACCTCTGCCTCCCAAGTGCTGGGATTCAGGATGATAATTTTTTTGTTGTTTTGGTAGGGTCTCCTCCTCCAGGCCTCTATGTAGTCTCAGGGTGGGGATCCTCCTATTCTGCCTCCCAAGTGCTGGGATTATATGCATGCACCACCATGCTTGTCTAAAATAGTTATTATTTTTATTTATTTGCAAATTTATTTATTTTGTTTTGTTTTATTTTGGGGGAAGTTTGTAAGCCCGGCTGACCTGGAATTCATTGCGTAGTCTCAGGGTTTTAATGGACTCTTACCTCTGCTGAGTGCTGGGATTAAAGGCATGTCTCACCATTCCAGGCAAACAAATGAGAAGACAGACAGAGAATGGGCATGCCAGGGCCTCAAATGAAATCCACATGCATGATAGGAAATTGAACCTGTCCTTTGGCCTTTAACCGCTAAGCCATTTCTCAGCCCTATTTTTAATTTATTTTTAAAGGTCCATCATTCATTGCCTGTCTCAGGCTTCGAACTTTTGGACTCTACCTCTGCCTCCCAAATGCTGAATTATTGCCAACTATATATTTTTAGTTGCATTTGTTTTTTCAGTGCAAAGAATTATGGGATCAATTCTAACTCTAGACACATCTTGCTGACATATGGTTTATTTTTCTTTGTTTATTGATTTTTTTTTTTTTTTAGGTGGGGTCTCACTCTGGCCCAGGCTGACCTGGAATTCACTACTCACAGGGATCCTCCTACCTCTACCTCCCAGGGTGGCCTTTTGAGACAATAAACCATGATAATCCTCACAACCACCTCATATACCCCTCTCTCTCTCCTCCTGAGTGCTGGGATTAAAGGTGCAAGCCACCTCTGCCTCCTGAGTGCTTCTCTCTCTTTCATTTTGATGTCATCATCCTTTTCTTCTATTTTGAGGGTCTCATGAAGGTATTGCTAGGCACTGCAAGGTCGTGGGTAATGAGGCCAATTTCTATCTGGACAGTTGCATTGTAAGTAGTCCTACCCTTCCTTTGGCTCTTACATTCTTTGTGCCACCTCTTCTGCAATGGACCCTGAGTCTGGGAGGGTGTGATAGAGATGATAAACACTTTTTTTTTTGATGCATCACTCCCTTGACATCAGGCTTCCAGCAATTACGTGTTATGTGTGAAGAGAGCTGTAAATAAATCATCATTTCCCAGAGCTGCAGGCAGGAGCCCAAGAGTATGTTCTGCTGAGCTTCTGTGGTTAATACTTTCCCAGAATTGTTGACACTGTCTGTTTGTGAAGTACCAGGGCTGATGAGTTTGGACAATTAAAGGCCTAATTCTAAAACAAAATATTCATACAGTTAAAAACAAGGAAATATGGGAGGCAGAGGTAGAAGGGTGAGTTTGCGGCCATCCTGAGACTACATAGTGACTCTACCTCTATTTCTCCTACCCCCCAAAAAGGAAGGAAATAATGTATGTTCATTTTCCCCTATATTCTGCATCTTAGACCTCCAGGCTAGTGTGTGTGTTTCCTGCCATTCCATTCAGGCTCCTAGTCAGGGTTTTATGTCAGGTTTTATGAATTATAACCTGTCTATTTATTCCCATTTCAGTGTCACTGGGAATGTCTGCAAGTCTAACATGGGTTACATCTCATCATAGCTAGAGATATGCTGTCCTTCAGTGATAATGAAGTGTGCAAGAAAGTGCTTGCTCTCTGTTGTCTGGTTGGCTGGTGTGAAATGGGAACGTTGTGGCTTTGGTTAAACGTTGTTGAACTTGAAAGGTTATTTTGGGAGAGACTGTAAACTGGTTTTAGTAATGTTTTATGTTCCTAAAGTGGACATTTGTGGAGTCTACTCTACTGGCTCTGGTGGAGGGGCTGGCAGCTTTGTAAACAGGACTGTCCAGGAAGCAAGAGTGGAGCTGGAGGGAAAGCGTCCTTACCCATTGCTTCTGAACTGGAATGAGCATAGTCCTCAGGGAATTTTATGAGGCATGTTTCACTATATGGCCTTGGACATAGCAATCCTGCTTTAGCTTGAGTATGGGGATTACAAATCCATGGTCTTGTACATGTTTGTAAGCATTCTACCACTTGGTTGCAAATGCAGCCTAGTTCTTGGTATTTTGTTTGCTGTGTAGTTCAGTCTGTCTTAGTACCCTCCCTTTAAAAATTTATTATTATTTTTGCCGGGCGTGGTGGTGCATGCCTTTAATCCCAGCACTCGGGAGGCAGAGGTAGGAGGATCACCATGGGTTCAAGGCCACCCTGAGACTACATAGTGAGTTCCAGGTCAGCCTGAGCTAGAGTGAGACCCTACCTCGAAAAACCAAAAAAAAAAAATAAATAAAAAAAAAATTATTTTTGTAATTTTTTAGGAGCAAGAACAGAGAGAGTTGGTGTGCCAGGGCCTCCAGCCACTGCAGTTGAATTCCAGACGTGTGCACCACCTTGTGCTCATGTGTGACGTTGAGCACTTGTGTCACCTTGTGTGTCTGCCTTAGTAGGACCTGGAGAGTCAAACATGGGTCCTTAGGCTTCATAGGCAAGCTCCTTAACCACTAAGTGATCTCTCCAGCCTAAGAACCCCCTTTTAAATTAATTAATTAATTGTGGGTTTTTTGTTTGTTTGTTTTTTTTTGGTTTTTTTTTTTTTTTTTTTAACTATTTTTCAGGGTGGCCTGGGGTCCTCACCTCTGGTCCAGTGCTGACCTGGCTATTTTGGTTTTTTAAGGGTTTCACTCTGGTCCAGGCTGACTTGGAATTAACTATCTAGTCTCAGGGTGGCCTTGAACTCCTGGTGATCCTCCTACCTCTGCCTCCCAAGTGCTGGGATTAAAGGTATAAGCCACCACACCTGGCTTAATTGTGTGTTTTTTTTTTTTTTTCGAGGTAGAGTTTCACTCTGGTCTAGGCTGACCTGGAATTGACTGTAGTCTCAGGGTGGCCTTGAACTCATTGATCCTCTTTTTTTTTTTTTTGCCACCATGCCTGGCTTTTTTTTTTTTTTTTTTTTTTGGTTTCCCTTGACCCAGGTTGACCTGGAATCAACTATGTAGTCTCAGGGTGGCGTCAAATTCATGGCAGTCCTCTTACCTCTCTGCCTCTCAAGTGCTGGGATTAAAGATGTGTGCCACCATGCCTGGCTGGCTTTGAACTCTTGATCCTCCTGCTTCAGTTCCTAAGCTGGGATCACAGGCATGTACTATCATGGTATTTTGCAAGTTGATGCTCATCCACTATTTTATACAAAACATGCAGTCTTTTTATTTGGCAGAGTAGGCTGGCTCAAATTCACAGTGATCCTCCTATCTCTGCCTCCTGAGTGCTTGGGATTAAAGGCGTGTACCATGATGCCTGGCGTGTTGTCAAATTTTCTTTTTTGAAATATTTATTTGTGAAAGAGCGAAAGCAAAAGTACACTTTAAAAATATTCATTTATTTTTTGTGTACCTTTTAAAAAAGATTTTATTTTTATTTATTAGAGACAGAGGGGCAGAGAGAGAGAAAGAGTAAGAATGGGCCCACCAGGGCCTCTAGCCACTGCGGACGAACTCCAGATGCATGCGCCACCATGTGCATCTGGCTTATGTGGGACATGGACAATCAAATCGGGGTCCTTAGGCTTCACAGGCATGTATGTGCCTTCTAAGCCATCTCTCCAGACCCCTTATTTATTTTTTAAATTTGAGATCCACAGAGAGAGAATGGGTGCGTCAGGGCCTCTCATCCGCTTGTGAACATACTCCAGACACATGTACCCCCTTGTGAGCATGTGTGACATTGCATGCTTGCGTCACTTTTTTGTGTCTGGCTAAATGTGGGAACTGGAGATTCAAACAGGCATTCTTAGGCTTTCCAGGCAGGCACTTTTTTTTTTTCGAGATAGGGTCTCACTCAGGTTGACCTGGAATTCACTCTGTAGTCTCAGGGTGGCCTCAAATTCACAGCGATCGTCCTCTTTCTGCTTCCCAAGTGCTGGGATTAAAGGCATGCACCACCACATCCTGTTTGGCGCTTTAACTGCTAAGTCATCTCTCCAGCCCCAAAAGTGCACTTAAAATTTATTTTATTTTATTATTATTATTTTTATTTATTTATTTATTTATTTTTAGTTTTTCGAGGTAGGGTCTTACGCTGGTCCAGGCTGACCTGGAATTAACTATGTAGTCTCAGGGTGACCTCGAACTCTCAGCGATCCTCCTACCTCTGCCTCCCGAGTGCTGGGATTAAAGGCGTATGCCACCACGCCCGGCCTTTTATTATTTTTTTAAAGTTTTTATTTTATTTTTTATTTTTAGAGAGACAGACAGAGAGAGGGAGAGGGAGACAGAGAATGGGCGCGTCAGCAGTCTCTCAGCTGCTGTGAACGAAATCCAGATGCGTGCACCCCCTTGTGGGCAAGTGCGGCATTGCGCCCTTGTGTCACTTTGCATCTGGCTAAACATGGGACCTGGAGATTGGAACTGGGTTCTTAGGCTAAGGAGGCAGGCGCCTTTACCACTAAGCCATCTCTCCAGTCCAAAGTGCACTTTTAAGACAGTAAGTGGGATATGGGTGTGCCATAGCTGCTTGCCCCAACAAACTCCAAATACATGCTCCACTTCGTGACCTGGCTTTATGTAGGTACCAGGGAATTGAACCTGGGCCTGCAGGTTTTATAAGCAAGTGTCTTCTTTTTTTTTTGGGTAAAAATTTTAATTTTTTTAGTTTTATTTTTGGAGAGAGACACAGAGAGTGAGGGAGAGGGAGACAGATAGAGAATGGGTGCGCCAGCAGTCTCTCAGCTGCTGTGAATGAAATCCAGATGTGTGCAACTCCCTTGTGGGCAAGCGCAGCATTGCGCTCTTGCGTCACTTTGCATCTGGCTAAACGTGGGACCTGGAGATTGGAACCGGGTTCTTAGGCTTAGCAGGCAGGCACCTTAACCAGTAAGCCATCTCTCCAGCCCTTGGGTAAAGATTTTATTTTTAGTTATTATTATTATTTATTATTAGAGAAAAAGAGAGGGAGAGTGAGAATGGGCATGCCAGGGCCTCTAGCCACTGCAAGTGGATTCCAGATGCATGCGCCCCCTGTGTATCTGCCTTATGTGGGATCTGTAGAATTGAACTGGGGTCCTTAGGCTTGGCAGGCATGTGCCTTAACCACTAAGCCATCTCTTCACCCCCCTATATATATTATTTATTTATTTGAGAAAGAGGCAGGGTGGGGGGAGAGAATGGACACGCCAGGGCCTCCAGCCACTGCAAACGAACTCCAGATGCATGTGCCCCCTTGTGCATCTGGCTTATGTGGGTCCTGGAGAATCTTAACCACTAAGCCATCTCTCCAGCCCACCCCCTTTTTTTTTTTTTTTGCAATCAATTGTCTTTAACCATTGAGCCATCTCCATAGGCCACAAAGTATTTTTTTTTCCCTTGGTGTCACAGAGCTTTATTGCATTCAACAGGGAAAAGATGGATTCAGCATATCCCAGTCAGGTATTGTAGGGGTTCCAAGCCCTGACTGGAGGAAAAATATGTCTTATTTATTTATTTATTTATTTATTTATTTATTTGAGAGAGAGAGGCAGAGAGAGAGAGAGAGAGAATGGGCATGCCAGGGCCTCCAGCCACAGCAAACAGACTCCAGATGCATGCGCCCCCTTGTGCACCTGACTTACATGGGACCTAGAGAATTGAACTGGGATTCTTTGGCTTTGCAGGCAAATGCCTTAACCGTTAAGCCATCTCTCCAGCTCCCCACAAAGTATTTTTTGTAAGTTTTTATTTATTTATTTGTAAAGAGAGAGAGAGAGAGGAGGGGAGGGAGAGGGAGAGGAAAGAGTGGGCACACCAGGGCCTCCAGCCACTGCAAACGAACCACTTTGTGCATCTGGTTTTATGTGGGTTCTGGGGACTTGACCCTGGGTTGTTAGGCTTTATAGGCAAGTGCCTTAACTGCTGAGCCATCTCTCCAGTCTTTTTTTTTTTTTTTTAATGTTTTTTATCTTTTTAAAAATTTAAAAATTTATTTGCAAGCAGAGAAAAGAGAGACACAGAGAGAATGGGTATGCCAGGGCCTCCAGCCAGTGCAAACGAACAAACTGTAGATGCATGTGTCCCTTGTACAATGGCTTTCGTGGGTCCTGGGGAATCAAACATGGGTTGTTTGGCTTTGCAGGCAAATGCCTTAACCATTAAGCCATCTCTCTAGCCTGCCTTGATTTTTGTTTTGTTTTGTTTTTAGGTTTGAGCCACCACACCCATCTTTTTTTTTTTTTTTTTGAGTTAGGGTCTTACCCGTGCTCAGGCTGACCTGGAACTCACTCTATAGGCCCAGGCGGACCTGGAACTCACAGTGATCCTCCTACCTCTGCCTCCAGAGTGCTGGAATTAAAGGCATGTGCCACCATGACTGGCAAAAGGAACTTTCTGAATTGTTTGCCTGCATCACTAAATCCATTTTTAAGAAGCCTTAATGGATGGGCTGGACTTATCGCTCATTGGGTCCTGGTTTTTATTACCAGCTCTGCAAAAACCAAGGGCCGAGGACCAATCAGCAGCTAAGGCACTTGCCTGCGAAGCCTAAAGGCCCAGGTTCGACTCCTCAGTACCCATGTAAAGCCAGATGCAGAAGGTGGTGCATGTGTCTGGATTTCCTTTGCAGTGGCTAGAGGCCTTGGTGTGCCCTTTTTATCTCTGTCTGCTAAATATGTAATAAATGAACCAAGCCTAGTTGGCACACTTGTGATCCTCTTGCTGAGATCTATGCAGAAGGATGGAGTTGGTACTTGTTAGCTTTTCTGGAAGGTAAGATTCTTTGCTGTTGGCCAGGATGCTTGCTTAGCACTATTTTTAGGGCCAGTTTGTTTTGATGACTTACAGGAAGGCTATATAGAACAATGCCAGGATGTGGGGCTGTTATTAGTGCAGTTCAGAAAGGATTTTTCCATCATCTTGGTGGAGTGGCTGGGTCAAAATGACACTGCTCTTCTTAGGGCTCTAGGAACATTAGGATAAACTCATTAGGGTTTGCTGACTTTTAAAATTATTTTATTTTTATTTATTAGAAAAGAGAGAGAGAGAAAGAGAGAGGCAGATACAGAGAATGAGCTCACTAGGGCCTCCTACTACTGCAAACGAACTTCAGATGCATGTGCCATCTTGTGATCTGGTTTATGTGGGTACTGGGGAATCAATCAAACCTGGGTCCTTAGACTTTGCAGGCAAGTGCCTTAACTGCTAAACTCTCTCTAGCGTTTTTTTTTTTTTTTTTTTTTTTAAAGGTAGGGTCTCACTATAGCTCAGGCTGCCCTGGAATTCACTATGTTTTTTTTTTTTTTTTTTTTTCGAGGTAGGGTCTCACTCTGGCCCAGGCTGACCTGGAATTCACTATGTAGTCTCAGGGTGGCTTTGAAATCACAGTGATCCTCTTACTTCTGCCTCCCGAGTGCTGGGATTAAAGGCATGTGCCACCATGCCTGACTTCTTACAAGTTTTTTTTTTTTTTTTTTTTTTTGGTTTTGCAAGGTAGGGTCTCACTCTGGTCCAGGCTGACCTGGAATTCACTATGTAGTCTCAGGGTGGCCTTGAACTCTCGGCGATCCTCTTACCTCTGCCTCCCAAGTGCTGGGATTAAAGGCGTGTGCCACCACGCCCGGCCTTCTTACAAGTTTTAATGAGGTTTCTGACAGGTTAAATTATAGGAAAAATCATTAAAATGAGTTACCGGCTTTCAGTAATCTGAGCAAAGAGAAATTGTGCAATTGTGATGCCTCTCAGAGGGCTGGCTTTTGACTTGTGGCACTATAAGCAGAGACATTTTCTGGGCTCATTTGAACAGAGAAGGAAACAATGATGGTGGGATGGTGGTTTCTGGAGTATATATGGTCATAGCAGGTGCTCAGCAGAACCAAGGATCCCAAGGAGGCCTTAGGTAGGGTGAAGCTTTCTTTTTTGCTTGCTTGCTTGCTTTCTCTCTCTCTCTCTCTCTCTCTCTCTCTTTCTTTCTTTTTTGTTTATTTTGATTTTTTGAGTAGGGTCTCACTGTAGCCCAGGCTGACCTGGAAAGTTACTATGTAGTCTCAGGGTGGCCTCGAACTCACAGTGATCCTCCTACCTACCACTGCCTCCTGAGTGCTAGGATTAAAGGTGTGTGTCACCACACCTGGCTTAGGGTGAAGCTTTCTTCAGCAGAATCAGCAGCAGTGAAATGGACCAGCAGCTGCACTTGTCTACTGATCCCAGTTTGGTCCGACTGGGCTTGTCCGGGATGGGCTATGGAGAATTTGGCAGTTCTGGCCTCCCAGATGTCTGGCAGCTCACCTTACATGCAAGTCTTATATTTAATTTTGTTTTTGTTTTTTGTTTTTCGAGGTAGGTTTTCACTCTAGCTCAGGCTGATCTGGAGTTCACTATGTAGTCTCAGGGTGCCCTCAAACTCATGGTGATCCTCCTACCTCTGCCTCCCGAGTGCTGGGATTAAAGGTGTGTGCTATTACACCTGACCTAAAATATTTTTATATATTTATTTTATTTATTTACAAGGCGGGAGAGAGTGAGAGAAAGACAGAAGAGAAGGAATGGTCATGTCAGGGCTTCTTGCCATTGCAAAAAACCTCCAGATACATATGTTACTTTATGCATCTAGCTCTATGTGGGTACTGGGGAATCAAACCTGGACCACCAGGCTTTTTAAGCAAGCACTTTTACCACTGAGCCATCTTTCCAGTTCTTCATGTGAGTCTTTATCTTAGCCTTAGCCTTAGGTTGGTTAGCTCCAGTTCCTCTTGAGTGCTTACCATGCGCATGATCTGACAAATCAGGTGTTTCTGCCTGATCAGTGAGGCATATGTCTAAGTTCCTAGGAATCTGTGATGTCCCCTCTACCTTCTCAGCTTTCCCTCTCTCTTTTTTTTTTTTTTTTTGGTTTTGCGAGGTAGGGTCTCACTCCGGTCCAGGCTGACCTGGAATTAACTATGTAGTCTCAGGGTGGCCTCGAACTCTCAGCAATCCTCCTACCTCTGCCTCCCGAGTGCTGGGATTAAAGGCGTGCGCCACCACGCCCGGCTCAGCTTTCCCTCTCTTCCTTTACCCTTCACACTCTGTTTCTACGGGGAGGCTGTCTTCCAAGCTTGCACTTCATCCTGGGGGGTCTTGGTAGGATTGAGTGAGCAGCGGGAGAAGGGTCATGTAACTCCCTGTTCCTACCCCTTTTGGCATTGATCTGTGTCTTCCTTTGGCTGCAGCTTCTGTTAGGGGTCCTGCTTGTGGGCCATCCCTAATCCACGTTACTGATGGAACTGAAGGAATGATTCTCTCCTGTGCTGGTATCCCTGTTCTGTAAGTTAAACTGACTCTTGGGGAAATAGCCCCTACAGTGTTGCCCTGCCCTCAGAAACTCCGGAGTGTGCTGTCTGCACCCTGACAGAAGCCTGTTGGACCTCATCTGTTCATGTAGTTATCCTGTCTTCCTTCCTGCTCTTTTTTTTTTTTTTTTTTCCTAGGTAGGGTCTCCTTCTAGCTCAGGCTGACCTGGAATTCACTATGTAGTCTTAGGGTTGCCTTGAACCCACTGTGGTCCTCCTACCTCTGCCTCCCGAGTGTTGGCTTCCTGCTCTTTTTTTTCTTTTCCAGGTAGGATCTTACTCTAGCCCAGGTGTTTTTGTTTTTAGAGGTAGTGTCTCTAGTCCAGGGTGACCTAAAGTTCACTGTGTAGTCTCAGGCTGGCCTTGAACTCATGGCCATCTTCCTACCTCTGCCTCTGGAGTGCTGGGATTAAAGATGTGCACCACCACTCCCTTGCTTATGTGTCACCATGTCCAACCTCTTCCTGCTCCTCGTAAATGGATGTTTTGGAAGTCTCCAAGTATCAACCGGTCTGCCAGTGACTGTGCCACCCTGTCACAGTGATAGATGTGGTCAGTTCCAGCAACGCTACTGGAACCCCACCGGAGGCAGGTGACACCCTTGTAATGGCCCTCAACCCTAGGGCCTGGCCACCTTCACTTGCTCTGTTTCTGCAGTCAATGTCATTGAGAGACAACCATCTTTTTGTTCAGAACTTTCCCCGAATTTGGAAGTTTACATCACCAAGGCAACATTTGCGTGGTGGGCAGCACTGGTGGGTGTGAGGAGGGCTTTGTTAGCTGCCTGCCCACGCTGTGCAGAGCTTCTCCAGCTGTCTCCTGCATCATGTCAAATGCAGACTGATCCAGTGTGTTTGGGTAGATCTATCTAGACTGTACTCATGGCACCCCGTGGAGCCTGTGCTACAGCTGCGGTACCCTCTGGGTAGCAAAGTTATCGCAAAGGTTTGTAAGCATTTACATTAGTACAGGTTTGGTGGGGGCAGTGCTAATCATTTGGAGATATGTGTGTGAAGAGGTTTCCTGACTTTCATTTTGTGACTGCATGAGAGTGACAGGAGAAACTTGTAAGCTGTGGCCTTGTCTGGAAATTGACGTGGTACAGGCCACAGCGGTGGCCATCTGTGTTTAGGAACCTCCTGCCAGCACAGACAGGCCACACCCGAGTCCATCCTAATTGGTGAATTCCAGGTCAGAGGAAGACAATGTTTCTGAGGATGACACCCAATATTGTCCTTTGGACCACACACATGTGCACCCTCACATATGTACACGAACACACATACATGCACAGAAAGACAACCATAGCAAAATGTTTGAAGCCAGCCTGGGCTACAGACTGAGACCCTATCTCAAAGAAACCAAAAGAGGGCTGGAGAGATGGCTTAGCAGTTAAGGTGTTTGTCTGCAAAGCCAACGGATCCTGGTTTGACTCTCCAGGACCCACGTAAGCCAGATGCACAAGGGTGTGCATGCATCTGGAGTTCATTTGCAGTGGCTGGAGGCCCTGGCGTGCCCTTTCTCTCTCTCACAAATAATAATAATTTAAAATAAGAAACCAAAAGTAAAGGGGGGGAGAGTAAAACAGTTGTCACAGGATTGGGGTACCCCAAGGCTCCAGCCAGAAAGGGTTTTCCCAGGAACAAAGGAAGGTGTTGCAGTCAGTTTTGCATTACTGGCAGAAATCACCTCACCAAGAGCAGCTTTTGGGAAAAAGGAATTTATTTTGGCTTACAGACTTGAGGGCAAGCTCCATGATGGCAGGGGAAAACGATAGCATGAGCAGAAGGTGGACATTACCTCCTGGCCAACATCAGATGGACAATAGCAACAGGAGAATGTGCCAAACACTGGCAAACCAAACTGGCTATAATACCCATAAGCCTGTCCCCAACAATATATTGCCTCCAGGAGGTATTACTTCCCAAATCTTCATCAGTTGGGAATCTAGCATTCAGAAAACCTAAATTTATAGGGGACACCTGAATCAAACCACCAGAGAAGGTATGTAAGAAGATCTTCAGATCTTCACAAAAACACTCTTGTGCTGTCGAACCACTGGCAGGTTCTGAAAGTGCTGGAGAATTTTGTCACTGTGCAGATGCTGTTGGTCAGTGGTAAAGCCTGCTGCACAACTAGGTTGTGTGGTATAGCTACTGCATATGTCACCTGTTGACTAGAGTTTTTTTTTTTTTTTTTTTTTGGTTTTTCGAGGTAGGGTCTCACTCTGGTCCAGGCTGACCTGGAATTCACTACGTCGTCTCAGGGTGGTCTCGAACTCTCCGCGATCCTCCTACCTCTGCCTCCTGAGTGCTGGGATTAAAGGCGTGCGCCACCACGCCCTGCTGTTGACTAGAGTTTTGTGGCTGTATTGTAATACTGGGTGATCTGCCTGAAGAGAATCTCCCCTCCCCCACCAGTGCAAGGATGGAAACTGAGGCCTTATGCATGCAAGGCAAGTGCTGGACCATTGAGCTTCACATGTGTAATTTGCAAATTTAAATTATGTTAGTGGTCAGACTTCCTTTCTGAAGTTAGCCTTAGGTCATATATCACTTTTAATTGTCAAAGGGCCATGGTCTTGTGCAACATGGGTCAGGTGGGCAGTTAGCATTTAAATGTCCCCACTTCTGGCTACTCTGAATAGTGGCTGACTTGGTAGGAAAATTCACATGGGTAAGTTCTAGGCCTGTGGCCTTGAGTGGAGGCAGCTTACAGGGCCCAGGCTAATCTACATGCAGACTTGGTGCCTCCTTCATCTTATAGGGCAGGGTGTAATGTTGGGACCATTGTGGCTGTGTTCTGAAGACACAAATCATCAAGGCAACCTCCCCCCCTTGGAGCTTCCTGTTGTCTTGTGATTAGCTTCCTCTTCCTTTCCTCTTCCTTTCCTCTTCCTTTCCTCTTCCTTTCCTCTTCCTTTCCTCTTCCTTTCCTCTTTCCTTTCCCCTTTCCTTTCCTTTCCTTTCCTTTCCTTTCCTTTCCTTTCCTTTCCTTTCCTTTCCTTTCCTTTCCTTTCCTTTTTTCCTTTTTCCTTTTTCCTTTCCTTTTTCCTTTCCTTTCAAGGTAGGGTCTCAATCTAGCCCAGGTTGACCTGGAATTCACTATGTAGTCTCAGAGTGGCCTTGAACTCATGGTGATCCTCCTACCTCTGCCTCCTAAGTGTTGCGCCACCACGCCTGGCTTAGCTTCCTCTTTCTGAAGGTGGAGCCCAAGGTACTGTGTGGTCCATATTATTGCCTGTGTTTTGGCTAATTTTACTCCAGTGATCAATGGAAAGGACATGTTGTGCTCAGTCAGCATTTCTAATATATATGGCTCTAATAGGGCTGTGGGTAGTGGAGCTGTTCTGGTGGCATTTTAGAAGGTGAGCCAGGAGGCTGCCAACTCCTGCTGGGCCTAAATGCCAACAGCTTTATATCAACCTGTCCTGAAATCTCATGTTCTGTCTCCCATCAGGTTTTTCCACTTCCTGTTTTTGCTTACACATTTGCTGATGAATTATTATTATTATTATTATTTTTGGGGGGTTTTAAAAAGGGTCTCACTCTGGCCCAGGCTGACCTTTATAAGTCTCAGGGTGAACTCACGGTGACCTCTGCCTCCCCAGTGCTGGGAGTGTGTGGCTTATTATTTTTTTAAAAAATTCATTTATAAGCAGTGAGAGAGTGAGTGTGTGTATATGTTGAGAGGGGGGGATAAGAGGGAGGGAGCGAGGAAGAAAGAAAGAATGGGTACGCCAGGGTCTCTTGCCATCAGGCTTCACAAGCAAGTGCCTTTAACTGCTGAGCCACCTTCCCAGCCCCAGATGAATTCTTTTTACTTCCAGTTAGCATTGCTGAATGAAGTGGGAAGGGGGTTTACAGATGACCTAGCCGGATCCCTTTAATTCACAGCTGGAGAAATAAGAGCTCATTGCTTGGGTCCTTGGGTGGCTAGCTTGATGTGTTGGTAGGTTACCTTCCTTCCCCACCATCAGGGAGTTTGGCTTGTTAAAACTCATGTGAGTTTCTCTGGCCATTCTTTGCTATCACCAACACCTAGCAGTAGATAAACAGTTCATTAAAGATGGGTGATGTCCTTGCTTATTCCCCTACTTTGAGCAGTGCCTGGGCAGTTGGGAAGCTCTTTAAATAACACTCCAGATTAACCCTCCTCCTACTCTTCCTTTACTCAATCCCTTCCCCTGAACTCACTTAGGCTATTGTGCCCCCAATAATCTGTTCATCTACTTACAAATATGCAATAACCTCTCATTAAGTCCTCCCCTCTTCTCCCTCCCTTATAACCCCTTTTTAGCTTACTGGCCTCTGCTACTGATTTTTATTCCAATTCATACACAAGTGTAGACATTTATAGCTAGGATCCACATATGAGAGAGAACATCTGGTGTTTGGCTTTCTGGGCCTCAGTTACCTCAGTATATAATCCTTTCCAGGTCCATCCATTTCCCTGCAAATTTCATAATTTCATTTTTCTTTCCTGCGGAATAGAACTCCATTGTATAAACGTACCACATCTTCATTGAGGGATATCTAGCCTGGTTCCATTTCTTAGCTATCATGAATAGAGTGGCAGTAAGCATGGATGATTAAGTATTTCTAAGGTAGCGAGAAGAGTACTTAGGATATATGCCTAGGAGAGGTACATGGTAAATCTATTTTTAGCTGCCTCAGGAACTTCACTGAATTCCACAATGATTGTACCAGTTTTCATTCCCACCAACAGTGTAGAAGGGTTCCTGTTTTTCCACATCCTCACCAGCATTTATTGTCATTTCTTTTCTTTTCTTCTTCATTATTATTATTATTATTTATTATTATTATTTATTACTATTATTTGCCAAGTATTTATTATTATTGTTTTGGTTTTCAAGGTAGGATCTTGCTGTAGCCCAGGCTGCCCTAGAATTCACTATGTAGTGTCAGGCTGGCCTTGAACTCATCCTCCTACCTCTTACTCCCGAGTGCTGGGATTAAGTGTGCACCACTATTCCTGGCTGTCATTTGTTTTCTTGATGGGGAATTCCATGGGTGGCTGTTGCTCTCTGGGGCCTGGGATGAGATACCTTCTCATTGCTGGGACAAAACACCTGACTAAAAGCAGCTGATGGGAAGAAAGGACTTATTTTGGCTTACCGTCTCAAAGAGAAGTTTCATGATGGCAAAGAAAGAGAGCATGGCATGAGTAGAGGCTAAACATCACTCCTTGTGACAGCAGGTAGAAAATAGCAACCCCTAAACCTGCCCACAGAAATACACCTCCTCCATTGAGGCTCCACTGCCTCAGTTACCACCAGTTGGGGATCATGCATTCAAAATAAATGAGTTTATGGGGGACACATCTGGTTCAAACCACCACAGGGAGCAAGCTGTAAGAAGCAGGAGGCTCTTCCCCGTTAGTGCTGCCTGTACCTGAAATGTTTCTTGAACAGTGGTGGGATTCCACTCACTGTGAGAACCTTGCTGGTGGCTTTTTTCCTCCCTCATTTTCTAGGTAGGGTCTTATTCTAGCCCAGGCTGACCTAGAATTCACTACGTATTCTCATGGTGATCCTCCTACCTTGGCCTGGGATTAAAGGCGTGCGCTACCACGCCTGACATGTCGTTTGTTTTATTGAGGGGCAAAGGTCAAAAATGATGTAATGAGGGACAGCATTGGAGCCTTCCACCAGACTGCATGATGTCCATATATTCCAGATGGCTGGTGACCATCGCTGTCACAGCTGGAGTCCTGTGCTGAGAGGCCACTGTCAGAATCTGATGAGTTGGTTAGGAGGTATGACACAAGGTGTAAGAGCCAGGGTGGTCATTTAGAGAGGGCGACCCCCATGGGCTATGACATAGCTTCAATTCTGCATCCCTGATCGAATGCAGGCTTGTTTTCCTCTGTGCAGGTCACATCACCTCAGTGCCTCATTTCTCAGTGGAGATGACATGGGCCTCTTGTGGGCCTGTAGGTAGGATTCAATGCAGTGACACCTGGTTAGCTTGATGGGTGCACTGGTGAGGGGGCTGCTAGCTCTGGTGGTCAGGATTAGTGCTGTTTCTTCACCCCCACCAGGTCTACCTGAGACCTGTGATAGTGGGCTGGGCTTTGGTGTGGGGATGAAGCTGTGGTGGGCTAACATCAGGCCAGAAAGAAGGAAACAAGCAGATGTCAGCTGGGCTGGCGAGCATGTGACAGTGAAGGAGGTGGAAGGTGCCAAGGAACTTCCACCTGCCCATGGGACCAGAGTATGTGGACCGAAGAGACAGAATGTCCTCCTTTGCTTTCCAGCCAGGGCCCTGGGTGACAGGCTCAGGGCTGAGTTGAAAAGAACCATTTTCATGGTAAGAGAAGTCACTGTGGATTAAGCAGCTCCATGGCTGTCTGGAACTCTAACATCACTATCAACTTCATTTTCATGGGAACAATCACTTCCTGACCACTGGTAGATGTCATTCCTTGTTTGTAGGGTTGGGCTGCTGGACTTAGAAGAACAAATTACAGGTGGCCCAGCTGGAGAAGAACAGCGGCTTTGTTCATGAACAAGGGTGAGGGGCTGAATGTAGAGTGGTCACCATATGAAAGGCAGAATCAGACTGATGACAGTCAAAGCATGCTTCATCACTGTCTCTGTTGCTTTGTGATTTCTAGCACATGGTTCTTGTTTCAGAGTATGGCGTTTGTGAGAACCTGTGGAAACTGGGGATCACAGGCGTGTCTTGCCGAGATGTCTACGCAAAACGTGAGTTAACTTCTGTTTTGCTCATTGTTACTCTTGTCCTGAAAACAGAACATGTCAGTGGTGAGTGATGAAAATGATATGGTTAACTGTTGCTTTTTTTTTTTTTTTTTTTTTTTTGTTTTTCGAGGTAGGGTCTCACTCTGGCTCAGGCTGACCTGGAATTAACTATGTAGTCTCAGGATGGCCTTGAGCTCTCAGTGATCCTCCTACCTCTGCCTCCCAAGTGCTAGGATTAAAGGTGTGCGCCACCACGCCCAACTGCATTTTCTTAGATACCATTGCAGAGTCAAAATTGACGTTTTTTGTTTTGTTTTTGTTTTTTTGAGGTAGGGTCTCACTCTAGCTCAGGCTGACCTGGAATTCACTATGTAGTGTCAGGAAAATTGACATTTTTAAATACAGCATTGCAGCCATAAAATTGGGGCACCATGTTCTCCTGTTTGGGGCACAACAGTAACCTTACTTTTCAGTCTGTTATTGTTAAAGGCATCTTCTGCAAGACCTACAGAGTTCATGCTTTTTAAAATTTAGATAATATATTAGATTTTTTTTTTTTTGTCTGAGGCAGGGTCTCACTCTAGCTCAGTATGGCCTCCCAAATGCTGGGCTAAAGGTGTGTTTCATCATACCTGGCTAATGTGTATTGATTTTAATTTTAATTAATTATTTAGTTAGTTTTCTGGGACAAGGTCTTACTTTACCCAGGCTAACCTGGAACCCACTCTGTAGTGCTGGCCTTGAACTCACAGTGATCCTCCTAAGTCTACCTTCTGAGTGCTGGGATTAAAGTCATGTGCCATCACACTCAGCTGTGCTTTTAAAAATATTTTTAAATTAATTTATTTGCAAACAGCAAGAGAGAGAATGAGTGTGCCAGGGCCTCTAGCCACTGCCAATGAACTCCAGATGCATGCACCACTTTGTGTGTCTGGCTTTATGTGGGTACTTGGGAATTAAACCTGGGTTCTTAGGGTTTTAAGGTAAGTGCCTTAACCACTAACCCATCTCTCCAGCCCATATTAAAAAGATATTTAATTTGTTTACTTATTGGGAATACAGAGAAAGAGAGAGGCAGATAGAATGGATGTGCTGGGACCTCTAGACACTGCAAACAGACTCCAGACACTTGCACCACCTAGTGGCCATGTGCAACCTTGCACTTGCTTCACCTGTATGCATCTGGCTTATGTGGGATCTAGAGAGTCAAACACTGGTTCTTAGGCTTTGCAGGCAAGCCCCCCTTTTTAATGTGTGACAGAGGGAGAGAAAGAGAGAGATAATGAGAATTGGCGCACCAGTGTCTCCAGCCAATGTAACTGAACTTCAGACAAATGTGTCCCCTTGTGTGCATCTGCAACATTGCTTGCTTGTGTCACTATGCACCTGGCTTATGTGGGACCTGGAGAGTCGAACATGAGTCCTTAGACTTTGAAGGCAAGCGCCTTAACTGCTAAGCCATCTCTCCAACCCTGTCCAGCTTCTTATTTATTTATTTTTTGTTTTTTGATGTATTTTTATTTATTTGAGCAAGAGAAAGCGAGAAAGAGAAAGAGGCAGAGAGAGGGAAAGAATGGATGCACCAGGGCCTCCAGCCACTGCAAACCAACACCAGATGCATGCGCCCCCTTGTGTATCTGGATTACATGGGTCCTGGAGAATTTGGCTTTGCAGGCAGATGCCTTAACTGCTAAGCCATTTCTCCAGCCATATATAAATTTATTATTATTTATATATATATTTTTATTTTATTTTATTTTATTTTATTTTATTTTTTATTTTTTTATTTATTTATTTATTTATTTATTTATTTATTTATTTATTTTTTGGTTTTTCGAGGTAGGGTCTCACTCTAGCTCAGGCTGACCTGGAATTTTTTGAGTAGGGTCTCACTGTAGCCCAGGCTGACCTGGAATTCACTATGTAGTCTCAGGGTGGTCTCAAACTCATGGCGATCCTCCTACCTCTGCCTCCCGAGTGCTGGGATTAAAGGCGTGCGCCACCACGCCCGGCTATTTTTTTTTATTTTTGAGGTAGGGTCTCGCTCTAGCCTAGGCTGGTCTGGAATTCACTGTGTAGTCTCAGGGTGGCCTTGAACTCATGGTTAACCTACTACCTCTGCCTCCTGAGTGCTGGGATTTAAGGCATGCGCCGTTATGCCCAGGAACTGTCCAACTTTTTCTTTTTAAATATTTTGTTTGTGTGTTTATTTATTTATTTGAGAGAGAGAGAGAGAAAAAGATAATGGGCTTGCCATGGCCTGTAGCTGGTGCAAACTCCAGATGCATGTGCCCCTTGTGGGTCCTGGGGCATCGAACCAGGGTCCTTAGGCTTCACAGGCAAATGCCTTAACTGTAAGCCATTTCCCCAGCCCATCTACCCAGCTTTTTTTTTTTTAATTTAATTTTTTGGTTTTTCAAGGTAGGGTCTCACTGTGGCCCCGGTTGACCTGGAATTAACTATGTAGTCTCAGGGTGGCCTTGAACTCATGGCGATCCTCCTACCTCTGCCTCCTGAGTGCTGAGGTTAAAGGCATGTGCCACCATGCCTGGCTCTGTCCAGCTTTTATTTTTCTTTCTTCTTTTTTTGTTTTGGATTTTCGAGGTAGGGTTTCACCGTAGCTCAGGCTGACCTAGAATTCAGTATGTAGTCTCAGGGTGGCCTCAAACTCACAGCCATCCTCCTACCTCTGCCTTCCGAGTGCTGGGATTAAAGGCGTGCGCCACCAGCCCGGCCTGTCCAGCTTTTTTTTTTTTTTAAATGAAAGGATTTTTAAAAAAAATTTTATTTATTTATTTGCAATCAGAGAGATAGAGAGATAGAAAAGAGGCAGACAGAGAGAGAATGGGCACGCCAGGACTTCTAGCCACTGCAAACAATCTCCAGATGCATGTGCCCCTCGTACATCTGGCTTACGTGGGTCCTGGAGAATTGAACTGGGATCCTTTGGCTTCGCAGGCAAACGCCTTAACCGCTAAGCCATCTCTCCAGCCCATGTCCAGCTTTTTATATAGTTTCTGGGGGTCTGAACTTGGGTCCTCATGCTTACATGGCAAGCACTTTACCCACTCGGTTATCTCCTCAGCTCTATATTTTTTTTTTTTTTTTTTTTTTTTTTTTTTTTGGTTTTTCGAGGTAGGGTCTCACTCTGGCCCAGGCTGACCTGGAATTCACTATGTAGTCTCAGGGTGGCCTTGAACTCACGGCGATCCTCCTACCTCTGCCTCCCGAGTGCTGGGATTAAAGGCGTGCGCCACCACGCCCGGCTTATATTTAGTTTTTAATGGGTGCATGATAATCAGGCATGTTATGATTTATAGTGTTGCATTTGAGTACGTGTGTGTAGGATGTATTGACCAGATCAAGCTTCTCCTCCCTCCCTTTCTTTCTTTTTTTTTTAATTGTTTTTTATTATTTTATTTATTTTTTGGAGAGAGACACAGAGAGAGATAGACAAAGAGGTAGAGTGAGACAGATGGGCGCGCCAGCAGTCTCAGCTGCTGTGAACGAAATCCAGATGTGTGCATCCCCTTGTGGGCAAGTGTGGCCTTGTGCCCTTGCGTCACTTTGCATCTGGCTAAACGTGGGACCTGGAGATTGGAACCGCTGGAGATTGGAACCAGTGTTCTTAGGCTTAGGAGGCAGGTGCCTTAACCGCTAAGCCATCTCTCCAGCCCCCTTCCTTTCTTTTTGAGGTAGGGTTTTAGATTAGTCTGGGCTGACCTGAAACTCACTCATAGGAATCCTCCTACCTCTGACTCCTGGTTGCCGGGATTAAAGGTATTCACCACCATGCTTGGCCTTCCCTTAAGTTGCCTGTGAGCCAGCTGGGTCTTCTGGCACCTTTGTTTCTTGCTTTACCAGTCCCTTTGTTTTCCAAGGTCTCCTTGACCTTTGAGTGCTTAGCTTCCTTTGTCTGTAGTCCTCTTTAGAGCCTGTGGAGCTCCCGTTTCCCACTGCATGGTGGTCAGTTGGCTTCCATGCTTTCCCATTCTGACTGCTCTGTAGTGGGCAGGCCATCTGACTGCCTCATTGCCAACCAGCATCCACACAGATTGTTCCAAAGGAACTATGAGAGTAGCTCTGTCATCCTGGTAGGGATGCAGGAATTGATACTGTCCAGTCATCAAGGGCCTCTGTCAGTCATACATGCAGCTCCTCATCTGTGTTCTACTGTCTAGGGGCTGGAGACTATGGCCTGACGTAGGGTTGGGGGGGGACAAGTAAGTGAGGAATCACAGCAGGGTTCTTCCATGGTATTGGCTTCTTGAATATGCTTGAAGATGCGGAATCAGGTCCTCTGCTTGTTCTTTTTTAAAAATTAATTAATTAATAATAATTATTATTTTGGTTTTTCGAGGTAGGGTCTCATTCTAGCTCAGGCTAACCTCCAATTCACTATGTAGTCTCAGGATGGCCTCCAACTCATGGCGATCCTCCTACCTCTGCCTCCCAAGTGCTGGGATTAAAGGCGTGTGCCACCACGTCCGGCCCTCTGCTTGTTCTTTAGTGCCCCAGGGTGTTTAGTCTACACTAGCCAGTACACACATCATTGTCCATTTTCACATTTTGGGAATTTGCTTTGGCTGTCTGAGTACTACTAAGTTGTGGGGGGACAAGTGGCTGAGGAAAACCTGAGTTCCTACACAGGTGGCTATGCTGGCCAGCCTGGATTCAACCATATCGGGTATGATGTTGCCTTGACAAAACACACAGCACAAGGGCAAAGGGGAGTGCCAGGCGGCCCTGGGAGAGCATTGAGCCCTACCCATCTTCTCAGATGCCCATCAGCCACACTATCTCTCTGACTTTTGGGCTTCTGAACTGTAGCACAAGAGTGAATAAATCTTAGTTATAGAAAGAAATACCCCAACGAACAGGAAGACATGTAATACAGTGTCCTCTATAGTCAGCTTGTTCATCCTGGCACAGTCTGCCCCTTAGCATGCTAGGTGAGGTTGTGTATTTGTGTGGAAGCCATGACCTAGTGAGGAAGAAAGGTGCTTGGTCACATACAGCTGCTTGCAGGTGAACTGGGACCACTTAGTACTGTCCCTGCTATGTCTGTTCAGGTATAAACCCTCGTGTGAAGTCGGGACGCTTCATGAAAATTCTCCCTGATTATGAACACCTGGAGTACAGAGATGTGTATACCTGCCGTATGTACTGCTGTTGGTCATGGCTTCTTGATGCACATTGCATGGGGCTTTGGCTCACACAACCTGGACTTGAGCCACTGGCCTCTGGCTTTTGCTGCCTTTGCTCTGCTGTAGTGGTGCTGTGGTTTGCTGTGATGGATCACACCAAGTTGTGGCCTTGACACCATTCGCATGTCGAGTTCCTAGAGTATCTTCTGGGGTCTTTGGGCAGCACTAGTAAAGATCATTGTGGTGAGGCACATTTCACTGTCTTTGGTTTTTCAAGGTAGGGACTCACTCTGGCCCAGGCTGACCTGGCATTCACTATGTAGTCTCAGGGTGCCCTTGAACTCATGGTGATCCTCCTACCTCTGCCTCCCGAGTGGTGGACATTTCATTGTCTTAACATTTATTGAGGAAGGACCTGTAAAATGTATGCATGACAGAGAGCAGAAGACAGCAAAGAAGCTTAAACTGCTCCAATCTAAAATTCTGGGTGTGGTGGCACATGCCTATGATGCTAGTGCTTGGGAGCTTGAGGCAAGAGGATTTCCATTAATTTGAAGCTAGCTTGGGCTACATAGTGAGTTCCAGGCCAGCCTGGGTTACAAAGTTAGACAGTCTTAACACTAAACAAATAGCAAGTGAAATATAAGCTAACTTATTTTAAAATTTTTATTTATTTATTTATTTACTTATTTGTTTATTTTTAGGAACTCCAGATACATGTGGCACTTGGTGCAGCAGGCTCATGTGGGTACTGGGGAATCAAACCTGGGTCCTTAGGCTTCCCAGGTAAGTGCCTTAATGGCTAAGCCATCTCTCCAGCCCTATTTTTTTTGAGAGAGAGAGAGAATTGGCAGACCAGGGCCTCAGCCACTGTAATCAAACTCCAGATACTTACGCCACCTAGTGGGCATGTATGACCTTGCACTTGCCTTACATTTGTGCATCTGGCTTACACTGGATCTGGAGAGAGGTCAAACATGGGTCCTGCTGACTGAGTTCTGGAAAGCTTCTGGGTTTTAGTGATAGGATATTAATGTGCCCTCCACCTCTCTACGTTTTGTTAATGCTAAGTGCTTGAGTGGTGATGAAGTGAATGAATTTTAGTTGTAAAGAAAAGATTAACCCCTCACAGAGACTGATTGACGCATTCATAACCCCATGGTGAATACCTATAACCCCACTGAGAAGAACCCTTACAGGAATGGAGGCAGGGAAGAGGAATATATATACATGGAAAGAGTGAGGGGAAAGAGACCAACACATGACAGTAAAATTCAAAATAGAAAAAAAAAAAAAAAAGAAGCCAGATGTGGTGGTACATGCCTTTAATTCCAGCACTCAGGAGGCAGAGGTTGGAGAATTACTGTGAGTTTGAGGCCACCCTGAGACTACATAGTGAATTCCAGGTCAGCCTGGGCTAGAGCAAGACCCTACCTTGAAAACCACCAAAAAAAAAAAAAAAAAAAAAAAAAAGAAAGAAAAGAAAGAAATAAAGAGCTGGATTAATTCCAGCACACAAGAGGCAGGGGTGAGAGAATCATTGTGTGTTCAAAGCCAGCCTGGAAATATAGAGGGAGCTCCAGATCAGTCTGGGCTAGAGTTAGACCCTACTGCTGATAAAAGAAAGAAAAAGAGATTAAGAGCTGAGTATGGGACTTGGGGAGAGATGGCTTATTGGTTAAGGTGCTTGCCTGTGAAGCCAAAGGACCCAGGTTCAATTCCCTGGTATTCCTCAGTATTCATGTAATCCAGATGCACAAGGTGGTGTATATGTCGAGTTTGTTTGCAATGGCTGATGGTCATGGCATGCCCATTCTGTCTCTTTCTCTGTTCTTAAATAAAATACTAAGAACAAAAAGAGCTGGGTATGGTCATGTATACATTTAATTCTGGTATTTGGGAGGTGGAGGCAGGATGATTACAAATTTATGACAATCCTCTGCTATGTAGTGAGATGGAGGTGAGTTCTTTCTCCAGGACAAAACAAAAGATTAAAAATGGGGTTGGAGAGATGGCTCACTGGTTAAGGTGCTTGCCTGCAAAGCCTAATGACCTGAATTTGGTTTCCCAGTGCCCATGCACAGAGTGTCAAATGCATCTAGAGTTCATTTGCAACAGTTAGAGGCATTGGTGTGCCCATTTTTTCTCTGCCAGGCATGGTTACTTGTACCTTTAATCCTAGCACTTGGGAGGCTAAGGTAGGAGGAGATAGGATCTCTGTGACTTAGAGGCCACCCTGAGACTACTTAGCGAATTCCATGTCAGCCTGGGCTAGAGTAAGACCCTACTTCAAAAAACAAACAAACAAACAAAAGATACCTTCTTGCAGCCACACAGAGGCATGGGCCTGTAATTGCCAGGGTGCTGAGTTCCAGGGTAGCTTGGCTTACATGGGAGACTCCTCTTTCAAAACCATCCCACCTAACCTGCTTGCACCTGAAGCTATCGTGTGGTTTCTAGGAGCATGCAGGGTGCCATGCGTTAGCACTGCCAGCTTGAAGCTAATTCCTTTCTTCTATTAAGGCCCAGTTTCTGAGTAATACTGGAGTGGGAAAAAAAATAGTGTATCTCATGAACTTTTCTTAACATGTAATCAACCTCTGGATAGATGGCTATAGTTTGACGCACAGGTCCTGGTGTGGGGACCATTCTGCATTTAGTGATACGGCTGCATTTGTCCAGCATGCTTCTGGGTGGTGTGTGAGCACTGAACACAACTGCTAATAAGTCTTTGGTTTGTTTAAACAGATCCAGAGGTAAACTAAGCCAAGGTCCATGATGAGGGGGCATGGGAGGCTGGGCAGGGCCTGGGGAGCCTTGGCTGGGCTAACCTGAGCTTCGGGGGGAAGCAAATGGGCATTTTCTCTTTTTCTTTTTTTCTCTTTTTTCTTTCTTTTTTTTCTTTTTCTTTTCTTTCTTTTTTTTTTTTTTTTCCTAGGTAGGGTCTCAGTCTAGCTCAGGCTGACTTGGAATTCACAATGTAGTCTCAGGGTGGCCTCGAACTCATGGCAATCCTCCTACCTCTGCCTCCCCAGTGCTGGGATTAAAGGTGTGTGCCACCACGCCCGGCTTTTTTTTGTTTAGTTGTTATTTATTTGCAAGCAGAGAGAGATATAGAAGAGAGGCAGGCAGAGAGAGAATGGGCACACCAGGGCCTCTAGCTATTGCAAACGAACTCCAGATGCATGTGCCTCTCGTGTATCTGGCTTACGTGGGACTTGGAGAATTGAACCGGGATCCTTTGGCTTTGCCGGCAGACGCTTTAACCGCTAAGCCATCTCTCTAGCCTCCCTCCCCCTTTTTTTTTTTTTTGAGGTAGAGTTTCACTCTAGCCCAGGCTGACCTTGAACTCACTATGTAGTCTCAGGGTGCCCTTGAACTCATGGCAACTTTTTCTTTTTTCCTTTCTTTCTTTTCTTCTTTCTCCTTTTTCTTTTTTTAATATTTTATTTATTTATTTATTTATTTATTTATTTATTTATTTATTTATTTATTTATATGAGAGATCGAAAGAGAGAGAGAGAGTGAATCTGCATGCCAGGGCCTCCAGCCACTGCAAACGAACTCCAGATGCATGCGCCCTCTTGTGCATCTGGCTTATGTGGGTTTTTGAGACTCAAACCAGGATTCTTTGGCTTTGCAGGCAAACACCTTAAGTGCTAAGCCATCTCTCCAGCCCCCCTTTTTCCTTTTTTGATGTAGGGTCTCTATCCCAGGCTGACCTGGAACTCACTATGTAGTCTCAGGGTGATTCTCCTACCTCTGCTTCCTAAGTGCTGGGATTAAAGGCATGAGCTACCATGCCTAGATTCGCTTTGCTTCTTTTCTTTTCTTTTCTTTTCTTTTCTTTTCTTTTCTTTTCTTTTCTTTTCTTTTCTTTTCTTTTCTTTTCTCCTTTCCTTTCCTTTTCTTTCCTTTTCTTTTTTCTTTTCTTTACCCTCCCCTTCCCTTCTGCTTCCCTTCCGCTTCCGTTTCGCTTCTGTTTTTCAAGGTAGGGTCTCACTCTAGCCCAGGCTGACCTGGAATTCACTATGTAGTTTCAGGTGGCCTTGAACTCTCAGCATTCTTCCTACCTCTGCCTTTCTAGTGCCGGTATTAAAGGCGCATGCCACCACTCCTGGCTCTTTTCTTTTTTTTTCTCTCTTCTCTTCTCTTCTCTTCTCTTCTCTTCTCTTCTCTTCCTTCCTTTTTTTCTTTCTTTTCTTTTCTTTTTTTTTTGGTTTTTTGAGGTAGTGAGGTAGGGGGGTCACACTAGCTCAGGTTGTAGTCTCAGGGTGGCTTTGAACTCACAGCAATTCTCCTACCCCTGCATCCCAAGTGCCGGGATTAAAGGCATGTGGCACCACGCCCAGCTCTCTTTTCTTCTTTTAAAAATATTTTTATTTAAGTATTTGTGAACAGAGAGAGATAGAAGAGAGACAGGGCTGGAGAGATGGCTTAGTGGTTAAGGCATTTGTCCTGCAAAGCCAAAGGACACCAGGTTCTGTTCCCCAGTACCCATGTAAAGCCAGATGCACAAGGTGGTGCATGCACCTGGAGTTTGTTTGCAGTGTGGCTAGAGACCCTGGTGTACCCATTCATTCTCTCTCTCTGTCTGCCTCTTTTCTTAAACAAACAAGTAAAATATTAAGAAAAAGGGGCACTAGAGGGATCGCTTGGCTGTTAAGGCTCTTGCCTGTGAAAACTAAGGACCCAGGATTTAAAAGTATATATTTTGTTTATTTATTTATGAAAGAGCGTATAGAGAATGGGCGTGTCAGGACATTTAGCCACTGCAAACTAACTCCAGATGCACAAGATGGAGCATGGGTTTGTAGTTCATTTGCAGCGGCTTGAGGCCCTGGCAGCCCAATCTCTCTCTTTCTTTCTTTCTCTCTGTCTCTCTCAAATAACTAAACAAATAAATGAATAACTTTTAAAAGAGGAGCCAGTTGTGGTGGTGCATGCCTTTATAATCCCAGTGTTTTTTGGAAGCAGAGGTGTAGGAGGATCGCTATGAGTTCAAGGCCAGTCTGAGACTGCAGAATGATTTCCAGGTCAGCCTAGACTACAGAGAGACCCTATCTCAAAAAAAAAAAAAAAAAAAAAAAAGTGAATTTTGTCCTGAAGAGATGGCTTAGATAGAATTAAGGCACTTGTCTGCAAAACCAAAGGATCCAGGTTCCATTCCCCAGTACTTGGGTAAAGCCAGATGCACAAGGTGGCACAACCATCTGGAGTTTGTTTGTAGTGGCTAGAAGTCCTGGTGTGTCCATATTCATTCTGTCTCTCTCTCTTCAATAAATGAATAAATAAAATACTAAAAAGAAAAGAGAGAATGGGTGCACCAGGGCCTTCAGCTGTTTGCAAAGAACTCCAGATGCATGTGCCACTTTGTACATCTAACTTTACATGAGTATTGAGGAATTGAACCCAGGTAGTTAAGCTTTGCAGGCAAGCACCTTAACCACTGAACCATTTTTCCAGCCCCAGACAGGTATTTTCAGGGTGGGGCTCTTCCTGCACTGTGTTGGACATGGTGTCTGTAGAACCTTGTTCTGTGCTGACCAGCCCTCACTGCTCAGCAGATAGTTTCAGGATCTCCCCAGATCCAGCTCCAAGGGAGGAGACTCTTGATACAGTGACAGTTGATGAGAGCTGTTGATTCCACTGTGTTGTTGAAAGAGCCTGGGGGAGTTGAGGAAGAAATAGACTAATGCTTAGAGTTTCCCCAGGCCTACCCTTACCACAAGATTCATATGGAGCAGCAGCAGTATGTGCAGACATCCATGGAGCTAGAGGAATTTTAGTCCACCCCTTAGGATGCTTGAAGGCTGGTATAGGACATAGCTCCCTGAGTTTTCCTGAGTGTATGGCTGAGAACTTTCCACTTTGCGGAAGAGCACAAGCAACACTTCCTCTTTGCTCTGGGGAGGTCTGCTGAACTGAGCTTTTTAGCTTCCTGTTTGATGTTCCTATTGCTTGTCATTGGCAACAACAAGATGACAGGATTGGAGAGCCACTGTCTTACCAGGGTTTGAGTGCAGTTGTAAAACACATTGTAGGAAACTTGGAAAGTCCAGAAAAACCCCAAGAGTATCCCAGACATGGACCTTGGTTCTATTCCTCTGGGTACAGTGACCAATCTGGTCATCCATTGTATCCAGATGCCAGAAGAAGGAGGAAAGAAACACAGGTCCACAGCCCAGTCTGGAGCCTGCTGTGCTTCCGGTATCTAGGCCCACGGTGTGATGTGTCCTCTCACCTGTAAGAAGAAGGCTTTAAGACCTTGCACTACCTGTGTTTCTGTCTTGGCCGCTGCCTGAGCTGGGACCTTGCTATTCCCAGATGTGTGAAGTCCTCTGGACCCCATGCTCTTGCAGCAGACAGGATGGAGGGACACTGGACCAGTGTCCTGTGTGTCCCAGGAAGAAGCAAGGTAACACATGTGCTTCGTGAAATGGCAGTGACCTCAGATTAGCTACTTGGGTGCTGAGTGTTATTGCTTGTTAGTGATGATCAGCCTCCGTAGAGCGTTGGAGAAATGGCTGTCCCTGTATGGTGCCAACACTTTTCCTTGTGTGCAGATTGATGGTGACCAACAAAGTGTTCTGAATTTAAGTTACTTGCATGACTGTAGGTGCTAGTTCTTACAGTGGTGCTCTGGAGGCAATGCATGATTGTGGGTGTTGCTTTGTTGACCCTGATAGCAGGAACTATACAGCCACTGTGAACCCTGGGCAGTTCATCACGCAGTTCTCTGGTTGGAGGGTCCCTGCAAAGTTCCAGGCCTTTTGTGGAGGTGTTGTCCTTGAGGTCTGTAGTGATGGGGCAGGAAAAGAAGCCAATAGGAAGTCTGTAAAAGTCACTCCTATTTGTCTTTTGGCTGGGGACAGAATGAGATCTTCAGCCATCACCTGCTGATTCTGTCTGTGATTGCTCTTCTGGTTTTGTTCTAGTAACTGTAGTTACAGAAAGTGACAGGAGAGCCTATTATTTATATTTATACTTTCCTTTTGGACAAGAGTGCAAGTGTGGGGCCCCTTGGGCTCATCCCACTCACTGCTCTGTAGAATGACCTGAAGGTGGTTGCATGATTCATTTCTCCTGTTGACTCTCTGGTCTTGCAAAGGTGGGGACAGTGGCTGTCCAGAGTGGGAGAGCATAGGCGAGGCAGCTCTGGGCCACTGAGGAGAACCAGCCTTCTGCTTGATGTTACCCAGTGTTTGGTTTTTGAGGTAGGGTCTCACTCTAGCCCGGGCTGACCTGGAATTCACTATGTAGTCTCAGGGTGGCCTTGAACTCACAGTGATCCTCCTACCTCTGCCTCCTGAGTACTGGGATTAAAGGAGTGTGCCACCACACCTGGCCAGTGTGCTTTTCGTGTCTTGTCTTTCCTCAGTGCCTCTCGCATGGCACATGGGACCAGCCTCTCTTCTCCCACCCCAGACTTGACAGAGCTTTCCTTTATCCCTGGTGTTGTAGTTATCTTCATGTTGCTGGACAAACACTCGCCCCAGAAGCAGCTTATGGAAGGAAAAGGTTGATTTTGATTTATAGACTCCAGGGAAGCTCCATGATGGCAGGAAAAATGGTGGCATGAGCAGAGGCTGGACATCACCTCTGCCATAGCAGGTAGAACACCACAGCATAAGAGTAAACTGAACACTGGCAAGAGGGAGCTGGCTCTAACACCCATAAGCATAACCCCACAGACCTCCTCCTGCAACACACCAATTCTCAAATTGCCATCAGCTGGGAACCGAGCATTCAAAGTTAAGTTTATGAGGAACACCTAATTCAAACTATCACACCCAGTTGGGTCTTTGACTACTTTGGGGTAAGGTATATCCCCTGAAGCTTGGGGTGCTTTTCCAAACACAGCTGCATCAACCTTGTTTTTAAGCTACCCCAGGTTAGATGTTAGTCTCTGGGCTGCTTCCTTGTCTTCGTGTATCACATGACCTGGAGGCAGGTTTTTGTGTTCAAGTAGGTTTTGTAAAACATCTGTAAACTGGCTGCTGGGAAAAGAAACTTTTTGTTTCTTATAGACTTGCTCCTTTTCTCCATGTCCTGCTCTCCAACTCTTGGTTGCTTATGCAAGATGAAGGGGAAGGAGGCAGGCTTCTTGTTCACAGCACGTCTGTCTTGATAGATGGCCACATGGAGTCATCAGTGAGGGCACTATTGTAGTCACCTTCTCATTGCTGGCACAAAGCACCCCTAACAAAAGTAGCTGATGGGAGGAAAGGGTTTTTAAATTTTTTTATTTGGCTTACAGTCTCAAGGAAGTTCCATGATGGCTGAGAACGCTCCAGTTTGGGGAAGAGCACAAGCGAGACTTCTTCCTTGCTCTGGGAGGTCTGCTGAGCTCCTGGGCCTTTTAGCCTCCTGTTTGATTTAATGTTCCTGCTGCTTGTCATTGGCAGCAGCAGGATGACAGGATTGGAGAGCCACTGTCTTACCAGGGTTTGAGTGCAGTTGTAAAACACATTGTAGGAAACTTGGAAAGTCCAGAAAAACCCCAAGAGTATCCCAGACATGGACCTTGGTTCTATTCCTCTGGGTACAGTGACCAATCTGGTCATCCATTGTATCCAGATGCCAGAAGAAGGAGGAAAGAAACACAGGTCCACAGCCCAGTCTGGAGCCTGCTGTGCTTCCGGTATCTAGGCCCACGGTGTGATGTGTCCTCTCACCTGTAAGAAGAAGGCTTTAAGACCTTGCACTACCTGTGTTTCTGTCTTGGCCGCTGCCTGAGCTGGGACCTTGCTATTCCCAGATGTGTGAAGTCCTCTGGACCCCATGCTCTTGCAGCAGACAGGATGGAGGGACACTGGACCAGTGTCCTGTGTGTCCCAGGAAGAAGCAAGGTAACACATGTGCTTCGTGAAATGGCAGTGACCTCAGATTAGCTACTTGGGTGCTGAGTGTTATTGCTTGTTAGTGATGATCAGCCTCCGTAGAGCGTTGGAGAAATGGCTGTCCCTGTATGGTGCCAACACTTTTCCTTGTGTGCAGATTGATGGTGACCAACAAAGTGTTCTGAATTTAAGTTACTTGCATGACTGTAGGTGCTAGTTCTTACAGTGGTGCTCTGGAGGCAATGCATGATTGTGGGTGTTGCTTTGTTGACCCTGATAGCAGGAACTATACAGCCACTGTGAACCCTGGGCAGTTCATCACGCAGTTCTCTGGTTGGAGGGTCCCTGCAAAGTTCCAGGCCTTTTGTGGAGGTGTTGTCCTTGAGGTCTGTAGTGATGGGGCAGGAAAAGAAGCCAATAGGAAGTCTGTAAAAGTCACTCCTATTTGTCTTTTGGCTGGGGACAGAATGAGATCTTCAGCCATCACCTGCTGATTCTGTCTGTGATTGCTCTTCTGGTTTTGTTCTAGTAACTGTAGTTACAGAAAGTGACAGGAGAGCCTATTATTTATATTTATACTTTCCTTTTGGACAAGAGTGCAAGTGTGGGGCCCCTTGGGCTCATCCCACTCACTGCTCTGTAGAATGACCTGAAGGTGGTTGCATGATTCATTTCTCCTGTTGACTCTCTGGTCTTGCAAGGTGGGGACAGTGGCTGTCCAGAGTGGGAGAGCATAGGCGAGGCAGCTCTGGGCCACTGAGGAGAACCAGCCTTCTGCTTGATGTTACCCAGTGTTTGGTTTTTTGAGGTAGGGTCTCACTCTAGCCCGGGCTGACCTGGAATTCACTATGTAGTCTCAGGGTGGCCTTGAACTCACAGTGATCCTCCTACCTCTGCCTCCTGAGTACTGGGATTAAAGGAGTGTGCCACCACACCTGGCCAGTGTGCTTTTCGTGTCTTGTCTTTCCTCAGTGCCTCTCGCATGGCACATGGGACCAGCCTCTCTTCTCCCACCCCCAGACTTGACAGAGCTTTCCTTTATCCCTGGTGTTGTAGTTATCTTCATGTTGCTGGACAAACACTCGCCCAGAAGCAGCTTATGGAAGGAAAAGGTTGATTTTGATTTATAGACTCCAGGGGAAGCTCCATGATGGCAGGGAAAAATGGTGGCATGAGCAGAGGCTGGACATCACCTCTGCCATAGCAGGTAGAACACCACAGCATAAGAGTAAACTGAACACTGGCAAGAGGGAGCTGGCTCTAACACCCATAAGCATAACCCCACAGACCTCCTCCTGCAACACACCAATTCTCAAATTGCCATCAGCTGGGAACCGAGCATTCAAAGTTAAGTTTATGAGGAACACCTAATTCAAACTATCACACCCAGTTGGGTCTTTGACTACTTTGGGGTAAGGTATATCCCCTGAAGCTTGGGGTGCTTTTCCAAACACAGCTGCATCAACCTTGTTTTTAAGCTACCCCAGGTTAGATGTTAGTCTCTGGGCTGCTTCCTTGTCTTCGTGTATCACATGACCTGGAGGCAGGTTTTTGTGTTCAAGTAGGTTTTGTAAAACATCTGTAAACTGGCTGCTGGGAAAAGAAACTTTTTGTTTCTTATAGACTTGCTCCTTTTCTCCATGTCCTGCTCTCCAACTCTTGGTTGCTTATGCAAGATGAAGGGGAAGGAGGCAGGCTTCTTGTTCACAGCACGTCTGTAACTTGATAGATGGCCACATGGAGTCATCAGTGAGGGGCACTATTGTAGTCACCTTCTCATTGCTGGCACAAAGCACCCTAACAAAAGTAGCTGATGGGAGGAAAGGGTTTTTTAAATTTTTTTATTTGGCTTACAGTCTCAAGGGAAGTTCCATGATGGCTGAGAACGCTCCAGTTTGGGGAAGAGCACAAGCGAGACTTCTTCCTTGCTCTGGGGAGGTCTGCTGAGCTCCTGGGCCTTTTAGCCTCCTGTTTGATTTAATGTTCCTGCTGCTTGTCACTGGCAGCAGCAGGATGACAGGATTGGAGAGCCACTGTCCTGCCAGGTTTTGAGGGCAGTTGTAAAACACATTGTAGGAAACTTGGAAAGTCCAGAAAAATCCAGAGTATCCCCAGACATGGGGGCCTTGGTTCCATTCCTCTGGGTACAGTGACCAGCCTTGTCACCCATTGCCTCCAGATGTCAGAAGAAAACAAAACAAAAACCAGTTCTATAGCCCAGCCAGGAGCCTGCTATGCTTTTAGTATCTAGGTCCTTGGTAAGGTGTATCCTGTCACCAGCCTCTTTGATACCTGTCACATGTGCTTGTTATTATGTGTTTAACAAACATCATCCTGGCATCTTCATAAAGTTAAGGCTGGCTTTACTGTTTTGTAAATAGACTCAGCTCAGATGTCTTAAGAGGATGGAGCCTGCTATTGGCCTGGTGACCTGAATCCTGTCTTTAGAAGCCCCTTGTGAGAAATCTTACAGGACAGTGTTTGGTTGCCCTTCCTGAACCCCAGGTCAAGTGGCATCTCTAGTCCCATCCCAGACCCTTTTGTCCTGCCTATTTGACCTGATTGCTCAGAAACCATCTGACCCCCACAGCCTATGGAGATCTCACCACTGTGCACCTGACAGTCAGGGGCTGCAGGAGTCTACACGTTCTTGGGGTAGCTTGCTAATCATGCATTTATTCACCCACTGAACAGTACATGTGCATAGGTAATGGCTGTGCTGGCCAGCACTGACTGTAACTGTTGTCTGGTGGGTCACTGGGAACAGTGGTTTCCTCTCCATCCACGGAGCATTCTGGGTGAGACTTGCTCCTTTTCTTCACAGTGCTTCACCGATACAGACACATTTTGGGGCTGTGGCAGCCAGACATTGGGCCATATGGAGGACTGCTGAACGTGGTGGTGAGTCAGAGCCTCCTGGGGGTTCCTGTGTGTAAAGGAGAGGTGCTTCATGTTGAAAAACCTCTGCCTTTTCCTCAAGGCACCAGCCATCCTGCTTCCATGTTTGGCAGTAGAGGAGAATAACAAGGTTTTCTTGTCAGGTTACTTTTCAGGGGCAGATTTTATTTTCCAAGGAGTCAAGATTCATCCTAAGTAGTTGGTTAGTCTTCTCACTGTGCCCTTTAGTGTCTGATGACAGAATGCAGGAGGCCATAGGGACCCTCTTGTCCTGTATGCTGAGGCATCTCACTCCTGTCTGCAGGGCACTGGTTTTGGGTGTGCAGTCATTCTTTGCTCCAGACCAGGGTTGGTCCACTGAAGGGAGGGGCCAAGTGTTCTGATCATGAACTCTGCTCTCCTCTTTGCAGGTAGACGGCCTTTTCATCATTGGATGGATGTACCTGCCTCCCCATGACCCTCATGTTGGAGACCCTATGCGGTTCAAGCCTCTGTTTAGAATCCATTTGATGGAGAGGAAGTCAGCCACAGTGGAGTGCATGTATGGCCACAAAGGACCCCACAATGGCCACATCCAGGTAGGGGAGAGCTGAGTCTTTCTTGGACATTGATAGACTAATGCAGCAATGGGCAGGTGTCACAGCCCCCAGTTCCAGCCCAGGTGGGTGCACACCATGTATACTATGGTATTCTCAGCTGCTGACCCTCTCTTGTACAGATTAGTGGGGTAGAGGAAGGGTCTTCCCCACCTTGCAGTGTGCTGCTCTGTCTCAGTGTGTGAATTATTCACTGTAGCTCAGTTTCTCTTCTTGCAAGAATATCCGCTTGGAGTCATGCTGTACTCTGTGAATCAGCTCTCATGAGCATGCCATGCTCTGCGGTACTGTGACCTCAGCCCCTTTCCACAGAGATGCCATGCTTGCCTGCCCCTGGAAGGATGTGTACTGGAGACCTCTCCTTGGGGATGGTCGGTTTTACTTCATCTTAGTCTTTGTTTGTATATATTTGTGCTGGGCTTGAACCTAAGACTTTGGACACGTTAGGCAAGCATTCTCCCACTAGGCTAGCACTATTTTCACTTTTTAAAAATTAATTTAATTTAATTTAATTTTACTTTTGGTTTTTCAAGGTAGGGTCTTGTTCTAGCCTGGGCTGACCTAGAATTCACTATGTAGTCTCAGGTTGGCCTCAAACTCACAGTGAGCCTCCTACCTCTGCCTCCCAAGTGCTAGGATTAAAGGTGTGCACCACCACACCCGGCTATGTATATATTTTTAAATTAATTTTTTATTGCCAACTTCCATAATTATAGTCAATAACCCATGGAAATTCCCTCCCTCCCCCACTTTCTGCTTTGAAACTCCACTCTCTATCATACCTCTTCCCACTCTCAATCAGTCTCTCTTTTCAGTTTGATGTCATCATCTTTTCCTCCTATTATGATGGTCTTGTGTAGGTAGTGTCAGACACTGTGAGGTCATAGATATCCAGGCCATTTTGTGTCTAGAGGAGCATGTTATGAGTCCTACCCTTCCTTTGGCTCTGACATTCTTTCTGCCCCCTCTTCTGCAATGGACCCTGAGCCTTGGAAGGTGTGATAGAGATATTTCAGTGCTGAGCACTCCTCTGTCCTGTCACTTCTCAGCACTGTGGTGCCTTCTGAGCCATCCCAGAGGTCACTGCTATCTGAAAAGAGAAGCTTCTGTCACCAAAAGTGAGAGTAGCATTAATATATGGATATGAACATTAAGAGAAGTGCTTATCAGGCAGTTTGGTGAGCATAGTATATACATTTAGTCATATACCAGCAGACGTTACACCCCTAAGGCTCATGACTACCTCGTTGTAAGTTTTCAGTATCAGGGATGTATTCCCTCCCATGGAGCTGTCCTCCAGTCCAATTAGAGAATGGTTGGTTTCCCCCATAATAAACATGCCACTAGTGTACCCGTTGGCTCATTTGGCCTGGCTGGCCAGATTTAAGGCTTGCATGGTTTATAATGTTTTGGGGGCATCAGGGACCTACCTCCCTGACCAACAACTCACTGGAAGGTATCCCATCCTTCGCACTGAAAAGTTTCTAGTAACAATCTATGGCCTCTGGGTTTGCCATTGTCCAAAAAAGTAGGTTTACATATGACTTATTTAGATTTTTTTTTTTCCCCCAGAGGTAGGGTCTTCTCTACCCCAGGCTGTCCTGGAATTAACTATGTAGTCTCAGGGTGGCCTTGAACTCATGGTGATCTTTCTACCTCTGCCTCCCGAGTGCTGGGATCAAAGGTGTGCACCACCCCACCAAGCCTCAGTGCCATCCTCTTAAGTCCCCTCTTCCTCCCTTTCTATCTTCTTTATATCCCCTTTTAAAAAATTTATTATTTATATAGATATTATGTATATTTATTATTTTTTTATTAAGAACATGCATTGTATGGATACATTATGTGTTGGTACCATCTTTCCTCCCTCCTCAGTGGGGTTGCTGGTATTCCCCATGGGGTTGTGGGACCAGTAGTCATTGTGGGAGGCAATGAATCTGAGTATGATGTCCCACCCTGTGGCTCTTACAATCTTTCTGCCCGCTCCTCCATAAAATTCCCTGAGCCTTGATGGGGTTTTTTGTTTGTTTGTTTGTTTTGTTTTGTTTTGTTTTGTTTTGGGAGGTAGGGTCTCACTCTAGCTCAAGCTGACCTGGAATTTACTATGTAGTCTCAGGATGGCCTCGAACTCATGCAATCCTCCTACCTCTGCCTCCTTAGTGCTGGGATTAAAGGTGTGCACCACCACGCCCAGCTTAAGGATTTGTTTTAAGTCTACTTCAGTGACTCTTAAGAGCCTCTGGATTTCTGCTATGATATGTGTTGAGTATCCTCAGTATTGTCTCCTTCATCCTGGCACAGGTTGTTAGACTTGGCCATGGAAGCGGCACTCTTGCTCATCTCACCAATTCCTCTGTGGTTTTACCTGGGCCCTGGCTGGTGTGCAAGGGGTTATTTATCTCCTCAGGTCTTGCTATCTTCTGAAAAAGAAAAACAGATTTCTAAGCATGTACCCTCTGGAGCAAGGGATCTGGGAATTGGGGGGCTCAGGGCTAAAAATATTTTCACTTATTATTTATTTGTAAGCAAAGAAAAACAGACTGATAGAGAGAGATGGGGGGGGGAGACAGAATGGGTATCCTAGGACATAGTGTCACTACAAATGAATTCCAGATGTATATGCAACTTTGTGCATCTGGCTTTTTGTGGGTATTGGGGAATTGAACCTGGGTCTTTAGGGTTTGCAGGCAAGCCCCTTAACTACTGAACCATCTTTTGAACCCTATTTTCACTTTTTGTGTTGAACCAGGGGCTCTCATTAGGTTGCCAACATGCCTTAAACTTACTCTGTAGCCTGGGTAGGCCATGAACTTAAAATCCTCATGTCTCAGCCTTCCAAGGAGCTGAAATTAACAAGCCTGTGCCACCAGGCTTTCACTGGGTTTGGTGGATGTGAATGGAGTGGTGGTTGTTCTCTGTCTAGTAAGGCCTGGTAATGCAGAGGTGGGTGCTGAAACAAACTCACTGTTCCTCCTTATTCTTTTTCCTTCTGCTATGACACTGAAGATTGTGAAGAAGGATGAGTTTTCCACCAAGTGCAACCAGACAGATCACCACAGGATGTCAGGTGGAAGACAGGAGGTGAGTGAGTGCCTGGGAAGGCCTTGTGAAGACAGGAATGCTCAGTCATTAGCTCTCATAGACACCAGCCTGTCCTTCTCTGTTAGGCAAAGTAGAGATGTGTGAAATGGCACTGATTGAAATTGCCATTGTACCTGGTTAGCCACATTTTGTTGGTACAGAAAATGTATCTAGTTCACTTGTGAGGAATAGCATTGTGTGAATGAGTGCGTGAGCACAGTTTGTGTCCCTGAACCAGTCCAAATCTTTTCTTTGGCTCACCTCTGCTCCTTGCAAGGAACACCATCCTCTTTGTCTTCTGGAGACTTTTTTGGATTTGCTAGTCAGGGGTCCTACAGCAGACCTGGTGGACCAGTTTTCTAGATGTGGCAGCACTTATGGAGGCCTACCTGTTGGGCTTCTTATCATTCACACCAGTAGCTTGGTATTGTATATGATCATCTAAGTCATGCCACCATTTCAGAGCATTTTATTTTTTTAGTTATTTATTTCAGAGACAGAAAGAAGGAGTGGGGAGGGAGGGAGAATGAATGAATATGGGTACTCCAGGGCCTTCATCCACTGCATCTGGTTCACGTGGGTACTGGAAAATTGAACCTGGGTCCTTAGGCTTCACAGGCAAACACCTTAACCACTGAGTCATCTCTCCAACCCTCAAAGCATTTTAAAGCACTTGACCCTGGGCTGGATAGGTGGCTTAGTGATTGAAGCACTTGCCTGCAAAGCCAAAGGGCCCAGAGTTTCCCCTGCCCATTTACACTTAAGCCAGATGTACAAGGTGGTGTATGTATCTGAAGTTTGTTTGCAGTGGCTGAAGGCCCTGGCATGCCCAATCTCCCCTCCCCCCTCAAGTAAATAAAATTTAAAAAATATTTTTATTTTCTTTTTTCTAATATATATTTTATTTATTTGAGAGAGAGAGAGAGAATGAATGGGTGCTCCAGGACCACCAGCCACTGCAAATGAACTCCAGATGCATCTGGCTTACGTGGGTCCTGGAGAATTGAACCGAGTTCCTTTGGCTTTGTAGGCAAATGCCTTAACTGCTAAGCCATCTCTCCAATTTTGCCAGGCATGGTGGCACATGTCTTTTATCCTAGCACTCAGGAGGTAGAGGTAGGAGGATTGCCATGAATAAGAGGCCAACCTGAGAAAAAATAGTGAATTTGAGGTCAGCCTGGGCTAGAGTGAGACCCTACCTTGGAAAACAAAACAAAACAAAACAAACAAAAACTTGACCTTGTCAAGAATAGGATATTCACTAGAAATTTTGTTTTTTTTTTTTTTTTTTTTTTTTTGGTTTTTCGAGGTAGGGTCTCACTCTGGTCCAGGCTGACCTGGAATTAACTATGTAGTCTCAGGGTGGCCTCTTAACTCTCGGCGATCCTCCTACCTCTGCCTCCCAAGTGCTGGGATTAAAGGCGTGCGCCACCACGCCCGGCTTTGTTTTGTTTTTCAAGGTAGGGTCTCACTCTGGCCCAGGCTGACCTGGAATTAACTATGTAGTCTTAGGGTGGCCTCAAACTCATGGCGATCCTCCCATGTCTGCCTCCCCAGGGTTGGGATTAAAGGCATGCACCACCATGCTAGGCTCACCAGAAGTTTTTTATTGGTTTATATTTTCTTCTTGATTTTTGAGAGACAGAATGAGAGTACACCAGGGCCTTTAGCCACTGCAAATAAAATCCAGATGCATGCATTACCTTGTGCATCTGGCTTATATGGGTACTGGGGAATTGAACTTGGGTCCTTTGGCTTCCCAGGCAAGTGCCTTAACTGCTAAGCGATCTCTCTAGCCCTTGGTGTACATTACTTAGCCAGTTTCTGGGTTTTCCTTAACAGAGGGGCAAATGAAGGGTTTAGTAGAAGTGCTATTTTCACACATAACATTGCCATCTTGACTTTATATAGTTATATGTACAGCTGTGTGTGTGATTGTTGCAGTTGCAGTTTACATGCAAAATAACACATTTTATAAGAAATCCCTCAACTGTTGAGAGTTTATACAGAAAGTCATAGACTGTAATTTCTGGTAATGTATACTTTGGCATCAGAAAAGGTTCCTGTAAGCCAACTTTTCCACCTATTTTTTTTTCTTTCTTTTTTTTTGTTGTTTTTGTTTCTCGAGGTAGGTTTCACTCTAGCTCAGGCTGACCTGGAATTCACTATTTAGTCTAAGGGTGTCCTTGAACTCACAGGGATCCTCTTATCTCTGCCTCCTGAGTGCTGGGATTAAAGGGGTGTGTCACCACTCCCGGCCAGGAATTATATATAAAACACTTTTTTTATTTATTAGAGACAGAGAAGGAGAAAGAGTGGGCATGCCAGGGCCTCTAGCCCCTGCAAACGGACTCTAGACACATGTGCCACCTTGTGCTTCTGGCTTACATGGGTCCTGGGGAATCGAATGTGGGTCATTTGGCTTTACAGGCAAGCATCCTAACTACTAAGCCATCTCTTCAGCCCACAAGTAGTAGATTTTTTTTGGTTTCCAAGGAAGGTTCTTACTGTAGTCCAGACTGACCTGGAATTCACTCTGTAGTCTCAGGGTGGCCTCGAGCTCACAGTGATCCTCCTATCTCAGCCTCCTGAGTGCTGGGATTAAAGGAGTGAGCTACCACACCCAGCCAGTAGTTTTGACAATAACAAATGGTACCACATGCTCCTGGTGGAAACCAGAAAGACACCTGACCTGTAGTATGGGAACAAGTGCTTGCCAGAACTTGTCAGTGGGAATTATTAATGTTTCTTGCTAAGAGAAAGGCTCAGGATGGGATCCTGTATTCATGAATGCTTTGAGTGTCCAATCAGGAGTCTACCAACACTGTTAAGCCATCTCTCCAGCCATAAGGATGTGATTTTGACTGTTTTTTATGTTTTTATTTTTTTGGTTTTTTTGACGTGAGGGTCTTATACTAGCCCAGGATTTTGACCTTTTAATGCAAAGTCAGATTCTACTCTATACACTCAGCTCAGATCTACTCAGCATGGTGGTGAGGAAGTCCTTGCGTATTCTACTTAACTGCTTTAATTTGACATGTTATTCTCTATTGGATTTTTGTTTTGTATTTTCTTTCTTTTTAAAAAATTTATTTTATGCTGGATGTGGTGGCACGTGCCTTTAATCCCAGCACTCAGGAGGCAGAGGTAGGAGGATTGCCGTGAGTTCAAGGCCACCTGAGACTACATAGTGAATTCCAGGTCAGCCTGGGCTAGAGTGAGACCCTACCTGGAAAAACCAAAAAAAAAAAAAAAAAAATTAAAAAAAAAAATATATATATATATATATATATATATATATATATATATATTTATAGTGTGTGTGTTTGTGTGTGTGTGTATATATATATATATATATATATATTTTATAAACTGGGCGTGGTGACACACCTTTAATCCCAGCACTCTGGGGGCAGAGGTAGGATCACCGAGAGTTCGAGGCCACCCCGAGACTGCATAGTGAATTCCAGGTCAGCCTGAACTAGAATGAGACCCTACTTTAAAAAACACACACACACACACACACACACACACACACACACACACACATATATACATACATACACACACACACACACACACACACACACACACACATATATATAATTTATTTATTTATTTTAATTTTTTTTGTTTATTTATTTATTTGAGAGCCACAGACAGGGAAAGAGGCAGATAGATAGAGAGTGGGCGCACCAGGGCCTCCAGCCACACCAAACAAACTCCAGATGCATGCACCACTTTGTGCATCTGGCTTACGTGGGTCCTGGGGAATCGAGCCTTGAACTGGGGTCCTTAGGCTTCACAGGCAAGCACTTAACTGCTAAGCCATCTCTCCAGCCCTACTTATTTATTTGAGAGAGGGAGAGGAAGAAATAATGGGCATGCCAGGGCCTCTAGCCACTGCAAATGAACTCCAGATGCATGCACCCCCTTGTGCATCTGGCTTATGTGGGTCCTGGAGAATCGAACCAGAGTCCTTTGGCTTTGCATGCATACATCTTTTTTTTTTAAAATTTATTTTATTTATTAGAGACAGAGAGAGGGAGAGAGAGGGAGAGTGAGAATGGATGCACCAGGGCTTCTAGCTGCTGTAAACAAACTCCAGACGCATGGGCCACCATCTGGTTTACATGGGATCTGGAGATTCGAACTGGGGTCCTTAGGCTTCACAGGCATTTGCCTTAACCACTAAGCTATCTTGCCAGCCCCAAGCATACATCTTAACCACTAAGCCACCTCTCCAGCCCCTTGTTTTTCTTTTAATTTTAAAAAAATGTATTGGCGTGGATGGGGTGGAAGAGAGAGAGAGAGAGAGAGAGAGAGAGAGAGAATGAATTGGGTGTGCCAGGGCCTTTAGACATTGCAAATGAACTCCAAATGCATGCACCACTTGTGCATCAGGCTTACGTGGGTCTTGGGGATTCGATCCTGGCTTCTTTGGCTTTCCAGGCAAGCTCCTTAACTGCTAAGCCATCTCTCTAGCCCCTATATTTTTATTTTATTTTATTTTATTTTATTTTATTTTATTTTATTTTATTTTATTTTATTTTATTTTATTTATTTGAGAGAGAGAGAGAGAGAAAGAGGCAGGTACACACAGAGAATGGGTGCACCAGGGCCTCCGCTGCTGCAAATCAACTCCAGATGCATGCGTCACCTTATGCGTCTGGTTTATGTGGGTCCTGGGGACTTGGGTCCTTTTGCTTTGCAGGCAAGAATGTTAACAGCTAAGCCTTCTCTCTAGCTTTTTTTTTTTTTTTTTTTTTTGAGGTAGGGTCTTGCTCTAGCCCAGGCTGGTCTGGAATTCACTATGTCAGTCTCAAGCTAGCCTTGAATTCACCCCAATCCACCTTCTGAGTGAGTGCTGGGATTAAAAAGTGTGCCCCATCACACCTGGCTTCTATTTTGATTTTTTTTTTTTTTTTTATGAGAGGGGTAAGGAAAAAGAGAGGTGGGAGAGGGGAGGGACAGAGAATTGGCACCCTAGGGCCTCCAGCCACTGTAGTTGAACTCTAGACAAGTGAACCACCTTGTGCATCTAGCTTATGTGGGATCTGGAGAGTCAAATATGGGTCCTTAGGGTTCGCAGGCTAGTGCCTTAACTGCTAAGCCATCTCTTCAGCCCTTCTATTTGGTATTTTAAAAAATATATTTTTATTTCTGTATTTTTCTAAAACATCTTATTTTCATTTATTAGAGAGAGAGAAGGAAAGAGGCAGGTAGAGAGAGAATGGGTGCACCAGGGCATCTAGCCATTGCAAACGAACTCCAGATGCATGTACCACCTTGAGTATCTGGTTTACGTGGGTCCTGGTGAATCAAACCTGGATCCTTTGGCTTTGCAGGCAAGTGCTTTAATTGTTAAGCCAGTTCTCCAACTGTTTTTTTCTTTTTCTTTTGGTTTTTCGAGATAGGGTCTCACTCTAGGTCAGGCTGACTGGAATTCACTATGTAGTCTCAGGTGGCCTCAAACTCACAGCTATCCTCCTACCACTGACTCCTGAGTGCTGGGATTAAAGGCTTGTGCCACCATGCCTGGCTTTCCAGCCTAATTTTTATTTATTTACTTGTAAGCAGAGAGAGAGAGAAGATAGATGGAGAGAATGGACACATCAGGGCCTCCTGCCACTGCAAACGAACTCTAGATGCATGCATCCCTTTTTGCAGCTGGCTTTATATGGATACTGGGAAATCATAACCCAGGTTTTGCAATCAAGTGCCTTTAACCACTGAGCCATGTCACCCACCCCTCCTGGCCTCTTTTTTAAAAAAATATATTTTAAAAATTTACTTGAGCCGGGCGTTGGTGGTGCACACCTTTGATCCCAGCATTTGGGAGGCAAAGGTAGGAGGATCGCCATGAGTTTGAAGCCACCCTTAGATTACATAGCAAATTCCAGGTCAGCCTGGGCTAGAGTGAGACCCTACCTTGAAAACCTGAAAAATGGGGGAAAAAATTATTTGAGAGAGGCATAAAGACAGATAAAAAGAGGTTGATACAGAGAATGAGTATGGGCATGCCAGGGCCTCCTGCCACTGCAAATGAAGTCCAGATGCATGTATCAGTTTGTGCATCTGGCTTTACGTGGGTACTGGGGAATCAAACCCAGGCCATCAGGCTTTGCAAACAACCACCTTTAGCCACTGAGCCATCCCCTCAGTGTCCCTCTCTTTTTAAAAAATTTTATTTATTTATTTGGAAGCAGAGTCAGAATGGGCACACCAGGGCCTCTAGTCACTACAAATGAACTCCAGATGCATGTGCCCCTTGTGCATCTGGCTTACGTGGGTCCTGGGGAATTACCTGTGTCCTTTGGCTTCACAGGCAAATGCCGTAACTGCTAAGCCATTTCTCCAGCCCTCCCTCTCTTAAATACAGGCTTGGTAGCCTCTTCTAAGTGTTCCACTTCCCCACAGCATCGAGGTGTAAAGGTTATTGCTTTAGTCAGGTCTGTGGCTGTCTTGGGCTACCTTCTCGTATTTGGTGCAAGGTAAGGATCCCGGTTTGGTTTCTCTCTCAGTCTCCAGTTTGCATAGCTATGCCAGCCAGGTTTTGAACAGTACCTGGGGCCTGTCTCTGGTTGTGTGGCTCCATAGATCCACCTGCTAGTTCCTATGTCACAGCTCCACCAGTGACCAGTTGGACAGTAACTGTGAGCTGCCTGGTCTCCTGTTCTTCTTTGTTAAGATCTTATGTCTGGGCTCTTTGCATTTCTGTAGCTTTATAACCAGATCCAGTCTCTATATGACACCTATTAAGCTCAAGATATAGAGGAGGCTGGACTAGAGACCAGTTTTCAGAGAGCCGCTTTCTTAGCAGGACTAAGTCTCCAGACTTTGGTCAGGATGTCTGATTTTCCTCTGGGGCTGCCTTTATTCCCCCACCCACTTTTTTTTGTTTGTTTAGTCCAGGCTAACCTGGAATTCACCGTGTAGTCTCAGGGTGTCCTCGAACTCACAATGATCCTCCTACCTCTGCCTCCTGAGTGCTGGGATTACAGGTGGGTGCCACCATGCCCAGCTTCCTTTATCCCTTTTAGCTGGACATTTGCCATGGCTTGCAGAGTAGAAATCCTGTACATCTCTATGAAACTGTGTTTCTAAGTCCCATGGCTTTTAGGTATGCACTAAGTAGAAAGCTTAAAAATGTGTTTTTCCATTCTGTGCTGCTGTATTATGCAGATGTATTTGACTCTGCATTGACCCTTTAGCTCTGGTTCCTTCAGCCCTACAGTGATTGCTGTTCTCATCAGGAGCTGAGGTAGTGACATAGTAAAGCAATCCACAGACTGTAGCTTTTATTTTTTGCCTCCATTTGTAGGGGTAATGCTAGTCATCAGAAATACCACATCCAATTGGAACTCAGAGGTCTGTGTCAATTGTGCTAATCATGCAGAATCAAGCTATTAGCATGAGCTATCCTCGCATGAGTTGAGGTTTGATTGTAGAATGTGTAATGAGGTGTTTACCAACTCTATAAATGCTCCCTTTTTCCAAGTACTCTTTGTATGAACATGAGACAGAACTGCTAGGGTGTAGTGGGAAAGGAGGACTCACACAATTTCTCTAGCTGGATTTGGTCTTGTTGGCTGACTGGCATGGCACAGGAGTTCAGGAGTTGGTGACAGTGTTCCATTGCATCCTTGCTTTGCCAGGAGCTTGAGAACCAGGGTCATGTGCTGTGTGTAGCAAGGACCCAGGCCAGCACACACACCATTTTCATACCAGAGGGTACAGCTTGAGGCCTGCAGACTTGCCTTGGGGACCCTTGTGGCCTTTCTGCCCTCTTTGGGAGTCTGGGCCTGTGTGCCCTGGAAATGGGAGGGAGTGGGCACACCTTAGGCCCGGGAGTGACTTCACATTGGGATGGGCCCGTTTGTCCATTCACTGTCACACCAGCAGACTCTCGCCCAGTCGTAATGTTTTCTATGCTGTTGGAAGGAATTCCGGACATGGCTAAGGGAGGAATGGGGCCGCACACTGGAGGACATCTTCCATGAGCACATGCAGGAGCTAATCCTGATGAAGTTCATCTATACCAGTCAATACGAGTGAGTAGGTGCTGTAAGCACAGTCTCCCTCTGTATGGATGTGTGAGTGTAGTCCCTCTGTTTAGTCCCTCTCTGGATGAGTGCTTGGTGCTGTGAACAGTCCTCTGGTACTGAGCACACAGTTCCTCTTTCTACAAGGGCTTGATGTCTGTTGACTGATTGGTCTCTGTCATTCTAGCACAGATATTCCAGTGGCTTGTGTGCATGGAAACCAAGTAGGCCTGGTAGTCATGACTCTAAGCCTTTCCTTTGGCCTCATTCTCCATGCCTGGGTTGGTTCTCTTCACAGTGGTGTGAATGGGCTTCTTTTCTGAGGGTAATGGCAAGCTGTGCTGTGGTGTTGGGCCTGTTAGGCCTCATGGGAGCATGATGGTGCCAGGAGGGCTGTTTGCAAGTCTGGGGGCGAGTGGCTTAGCCAAGTGCATTTCTCAGGCCTGGAGGACACTCAGCCATCTGAGCTGACACCCCTACCAACCGTATGCTCTTGCCTGCTACCCCTGCAGCAACTGCCTGACCTACCGCCGAATCTACCTCCCTCCCAGTCACCCTGACGACCTCATCAAGCCTGGCCTCTTCAAGGGCACCTATGGCAGTCACGGCCTGGAAATTGTGATGCTTAGCTTCCATGGCCCACATGCCAGGGGCACCAAGATCACGGTGAGTGGTGCCATGCTGTTGTGGCCACCAGGATTTGAGTCATGGGGCTTTCTGGAAGAGGACCTACTCTACTGTACCCTGGGTGTTCCAGGTGGACCCAAGACCACTGCGATGGTACCCCAGGAGCTAGGGGATGCTGGTTTCTAGTCCTCTAGTCCCAATAACCCACACTGCTTATATTGTGATTTAGCTGGAGGCCTGGGAAAAGTAGATAGCCTCTTTGGGACCCTCTGCCTTACCAGATAGCCCCACAGCCTATGCTGACTTTGGCACTGTCTAGGGCTGGACTAGACTTTTTTTTTTCTTTGAGGTAGGATCTCACTCTAGCCCAGGCTGACCTGGACCTGGAATTCACAATGTAATCTCAGGGTTGCCTCAAACTCATGGCAATCCTCCTACCTCTGCCTCCCGAGTGCTGGGATTAAAGGCATGTGCCACCACGCCCTGCTGGACTAGACTTATTTTTAAAAAAATGTTATTTTGAGAGAGAACCAGAGAGAGAGAGAGAGGCAGATAGATAGAAAATGGGCATGCCAGGGCCTCCAGCCACTGCAGGTGAACTCCAGATGCTTGTGCCACCTTGTGCATCTGGCTTACATGGGTACTAAGGAATTGAACCTCCGTCCTTTGGCTTTACAGTCAAGTCCATTAACTGCTAAGCCATCTTTCCAGCCCTGGACTACACTTCTAGGCCTTGTGGCAAGTCCTTCTCTCTGTGGGCCCTGAAAGGGCTGCCGTGTGTAACTGATCTTTATCAAGGTCACCCACCATATTTGCTCTCATTTGGGTTACAGGATAGGTTTCTAGGTGGCAGCACTAAGATTTCCTGAAGCAGTACAGCCTCTTTTCTGAGACTTCTGCTGGCCTGGTGGTTTTTATGCTTTGAGGGGAAAACTTTTGTGGAATGGAACCCAGAAGCAGAATCCTTGGTGGGGTATTCTTCCAGCTACCCATCCCTGGGATCCTAGCTCCTGTCCCTATGGAGCTGTAGGGCTGCAGGGTCTTTCTGGGTCAGGTTCAGAAGCTGTGCCTTCTGAGCATACAGTACCAGACTCTGGCAGGGCCCACAGACTTGACAAATGGATCTGCTTTCTACTCAGGAGTCTCTGAGAACAGGTGAGCATGTGTATGAGTGCCTGAACACCCAGTGGGCACCCGGTCACCGTCCTCATACTTGGTAACATTGTTGATAGGGCCTCTCTTGCTTGTTAGGGACTGGCGTGAGAGCTAGCAGAGTTGGAGTGCACTCCTATAGCTTTGGCCCTGGGCTGCCAACTGAGCCTCATTGACTGCCACCTGTCTGTTTTGCAGGGTGACCCCAACATCCCAGCTGGGCAGCAAACAGTAGAGATTGACCTGCGGTACCGCATCCAGCTGCCAGATGTTGAGAACCTCCGCAACTTTAATGAGCTCTCTCGCATTGTCCTGGAGGTCCGTGAGCAGGTTCGGCAGGAGCAGCAGCGGGAGGCTGGTGAGGGCCCTGCCTCACCTCAGGAGCCACCATCATTCAGGGGGCCTGATGAGTTACCTGCTGAGGACAGTGAGAAGTCCAGCCACGGAGCTGCAGCAGATGAGCAGCCAGCCCCTGAGCAGGCAGCGACGTCTGGGCAGGGGCAGCCTTTCGTATTGCCTGTGGGTGTGAGCTCGAGGAACGAGGACTATCCCCGAACCTGCAGGCTATGGTGAGGACCAGAGGCCCAGCTCCCTCGCTGCACAGTTGGCCTAGAGTGGAGGTTCTTGTCCTTGCAGTCTGCAATAGTTACTATTGTACCAGTGTGACCAATTACCCGACAGAAACCACTTAAGTGTGGGATGGTTTATTTTTGGCTCACGGCTTCAGAGAAATTTCAGTCTGTCATGGTGAGAGAGGAATGACTATGTTCATGGCAGGTCGGGATCTAAACTTCAGAGGCTTACCCCTTGCTTGTCCTCAGCAGACTTTAGCCAGGTACTTCTGAACTGCCCCTACAAAGTATGGTCTCCATATTTCTAGCTATGGTTGGTAAATGTGGAAGTGGCTAGTATTGTATACAGGGCACTCTGGGCTCCCAGGGTGGCATGGGCTCGTGCTAGTGAGGTCCCTCTCCCCCTGATGCTTTCCCTCTTGTCTTTTCAGTTACTATGGCACAGGCCTCATCGCCGGTCATGGCTTTACCAGCCCGGAGCGCACCCCCGGTGTCTTCGTCCTGTTTGATGAGGACCGCTTTGGGTTCCTCTGGCTGGAACTGAAGTCCTTCAGCCTGTATAGCCGAGTACAGGCCACCTTCTGGAATGCAGATGCACCATCACCACAAGCTTTTGATGAAATGCTCAAGAACATCCAATCCCTCACCTCCTGACTGCCATGCCTGCTGCAGACTGGGTTGGGCCAGGGCCCTGTGCCATGGGTGGGAGCAGCATGCACTTTGGAAATGCGGCCTTTTCTTTTTTTCCCTCTTTTAATATTTTTATTTATTTGCAAGGAAAGAGACAGAATGGGTGTACCAGGGTCACTGCAGACGAGCTCCAGATGCATGTACCACTGAGGCCTTGATGACCTCACAGTGAGTACCATAACCCCACTGAGGAGGGGCTCCAGAGTAACAGGAGCTGGCCTAGTGCTTTGTAGCCAGGACATATTCACACAGTGTACGGTACACATTACAATGACCCTCCTCAGCATATTTTAATGCCGTCCATGCACTGCAATCGTTTGCATTAAAATTTACATTTCGCTGCAGAAGTTTCTTCACTCGATGTTTTGAGTCTAACCTTATATTACATTAGTGTGACTCTTCCCAAAAAAATCACGTGTGCATACATTGCATCCATCTTGATGAATGTTTCTGCGGTGTTCCTCCTCTCCTCTTCCCCCTTAAGGCCAGCAATAACAGCGGAAAGGCTGCCTATTTTTCCCCCCTGTATCTGCTCAATTGTCAAACAAGCTGACCAAGGTGCCTCACATTAGACAGCATAATTCAGTGCAGTGTTGTGATACCTATCTTGAATTGGTATTGGCACCATGCTTAGGAAAGAACTTCATTCTTCCCTCCTGCACACTTTGTGTAGCCATCATCAGAGGTGTGACACTGTCTTATCTATGGCAGCTACATCACAGACATTCTCGACAGCCCTCTACAACCTCTTTCTGGTGGTACAGCTGCAAAATGCAAAGCTGTCAAATGAGAAGAGGTTGGAGTGACAATCCTGCAGGCTCACTCTGCTCCCCACCCAGTTTGCTGCTGCTGTCATGATCATCTGTGAGCCCAACCACCTGAGTGGGTTATGTTGGCCGAGGCAAGGGCACAGCTGGGTGCTGTTGCCTGGGGGGTGGGAGGCAGCATAGCTGAGCCTTCCCTGTCATTGCTGCTGCTTTCTTACCTTCAGCCACAGACTGTCAGGGGAGGGCAGGTGGGCTGGTGGGTGCTGCTCCACCCTGCCTCAGTGGAGCTCAAACTGAAGGGGGGGAGGGTGTGGACTAAGCCAGTGGACAACCCTCCTTCCTTTTCCTACCCACCACAGTCAGCCTTGCAACTCCCTTGAATTACAGCCTTCTTACCAGAACATGCACCTTCTCGTTAGAGTCCTGGATTGCCTGAGACACCTTTTTTTTTCTGAGATACTTTATGTACAGTGTATAACTTACTCTTGTATATTTGATGCATTTGTAATTATGAAGGAGGAAGCTGAGCATGTCAGTGCAAAACAAAAAATGGAAAGTGGATGAGTGAGCCAGAATAAATTTGATAATGGAGGCTGTGGTGTATGGAGAGCATTCAGTGGAGAGTTCACATATCCTTGGCACATCAAATCTTCTGGGGGAAAATAAGCCCTCCTTCAACAGGCAGGCTTCCCATGAGCTGCTGAAATGATCATGGGAGCTGTTCTTCCTTTAGCTGTCCTTGATGGATGTGCTAAGTGGTCGTGGCTGTAGCCTACAAGGGCTTCTGGGGGGTGGTCAGGAAGAGAGAAGTCAGTCAGTTTGGGCAGGGATGGATGGGGACACTAGGCTAGATTTCCATTTCCTTACTGCTATAGATTTAGTCAAGGCCATTCTACCAGGACCTGTTTTCCTGTCAGTAAAATGCAGTTATTTGTACAGGCTGCTACGGGGCGTCACTATAGACTCTGCCCTGTTCCCTGGTGGTCTGTGTTTGTCTCACACATGCTCCAGTCTTAGAAACAAGCTGTCATGCCTGCCACTTGCTTTTTCCCAGCAGCCAGTTCAGACAGCACATCATTTTGTGAGTGCCCTTCCATGCCTCCACTGTACTCTCTGTGGAATCCACCCTTGCTTGTTCTGAGCCTGGCCGCCCATGGGGCCTGCTCTAGCCCAGTGTTGCACTCCCGTTTGTTTCATCCACACTGTGTGTGCAGGTGCTGCTATCAGGTGTTATCAGTGTCACCAGTGGCTGCACTGCTTGCCTTTAAAGGCCTTGCAGGTTAGAGGGAGAGGACAGCTCTCTAGACAGCCACACCTGCATGTAGCACACTCCATACATGTCTCTGTGCCAGTGCACTTGGGAGGCCATGCCTGTTCAAGATTCTCCTGCTTGTAGACTCTTGAGTGCCATGGCTTTCCTTGTGTTTGGGGATCTTGGATCTGGGGCCTTTTCAACATTAGCATGTCCTGAAGGATAGAGACCACAGTGCAGATCTCTGGGCAGTCCTCAGCCTGAGGCTCACTTGGCCTTTTAGTAGACTTCTAGGACATGCCTTTTTCCTTTTCCTCATGCTGGCTGCTCAGTATCCTAATGACAAGGTACCCCAGAAAGGTGGCAGCCTTTGCACAGATAGCCATCAGCATACCCCTGAAACATCTTTCTGATCCAGTTCTTCCTAACTGGCCTTTACAAAAGAAACTTGTGTTGCTTCAGCTTCTGTTCACTGGTGCCTCTTTCCTTTGCTCGCAGAATCAGATTGGGCAGCTCTATGGCAAGGTCCCTTAGTGGCAAGCTGGTTTTCCCAGGGAAGTCGGCAGACTCAGGAGGAGGAAGTGGCAGCAAAGGCAGCTCCCCTGGGCAGCAGTAGGGTTTCTGTGCCTTGTGAGCTGGTCTTGGGGCTACTGTCTAAATCCCAGGTGCTTCTAGAATGGGTCCCTGGTTCTCAGGTCTTTGGCAGGACTGAGCCTGAAACCTTTAGTTACTTCCTTGTTAGTCAACTTTTTGTGCCAAATGAAGCAAGGCCCAAACAGTGGTAACAGACCTCGAAGCCACAGGAATGTGATGACCGCGAACAACTTGGTGTGTAAGCTGTTCCTTTGTTTGTTTGTTTGTTTGTTTTTTCGAGGTAAGGTCTCACTCTAACCCAGGCTGACCTGGGATTCACTCTGTATTCTCAGGGTGGCCTTGAACTCTTGGCGATCCTCCTACATCTGCCTCCCAAGTGCTGGGATTAAAGGCGTGTGCCACCACACCTGGCTCTAAGCTGTTACTTTTTATGTTTCAAGCAAGTCAAGAGAATACATCTTTTACCAAGAGTCTCAGGCTTGTTGTCAGTCTCCATCAGAGGCACCCCCTTAGCACTGTGAAGAGCATGCTCATTGAGAATGCATACTTCAGATTTAAAAAGATTGCATATTGAAATTCTATACCTTTTTCTAGTGGTTCTATGATCATGACATTGCTATGGCCTTCTGGCTTCCATCCCTGGTGTGTGGGGGGCTGAGGACCTTCGAGTCTGTCTTGTTTGTGGCGTGGGTAATGCTAGCAGCCAGGAAGTAAGGCCTTATCTGCGCAGTGGCCCTGAGGGGTGACTTTTGCTTGCCTTAGCCACTTCTGTATGTAGGGACAGTTACACATTTCATAGTCACCAGTTAAGACACCAGTGGCTTCCCTTATGATGGTGCCCCATCTGCTGCAGGCAAGATCTGACAAGGCTGTCATCATTGTCGGGTCTTGGGAGAAGGGTTTCGAAGAGAGCAGGCTGTACATACAGTTTAGGGAACAGCTGGTTTCATAGCACTTGACTGGGGAAGGGCCGGGGAGATTTGGAAGTCTTTGCTGTTTTTTCCATACTTGGCATCACTGGTGACCCTTGTCTTGCCAATTTGCTGTGTGGTAAGTTGGATGTGGTAGTTTGGGGAGAGAAGAACTTCTGTGGATCTCTTGAATAGGCTCTGCTGTGTGGGGAATTGATGTGATCGAGGATTTCAGGTGTGAGTCATTGAAGTTTCTTCCATGTTGGAGTTGAATGTTCTTTGGTACAAGATGTTAGAATGCCTGCATTTTTAGGCTGCGGTACGTTTAGGTTTGGCAGTATCAGGTTGTATCCTCTGTGCTCAGACCTCCAGTGTCCACTGTGGAGTGTGAGTGGCTTTGGGAGCCTCATGGCGGGAGTTTCATACAACTTTCTTCTCTGGTCCTAACCTTGCCCTTGTTCCCTTTGGCTTCAGCTGCCTGGCTGCTTGTAGCATGTGCTCAGGCCTTGGCCCTTCTCTCTGGATTGTCACTTCTGCAGTATCCCCCTCCTCTCCTGTGCCTCCCTGTTCTGGCTCCCTGTCCCCACAATTCTGCCTGCAGAGGGGTGCTCAGTGGTGGCCTTCCTCAGGATTTGGAAGAATGTCTTTGGGTAACTCTTATGTAATTTAGTAAATCTCTGCCTGTCATTTTTTTTTTTTTTTTTTTTTTTAAAGAGACCTCACCTACTTGGTCAGGATCTATTTATTTTTATTTATTTGACAGAGAGAATGGATGTGCCAGGGACTCCAGCCACTGCAAATGAACTCCAGACACATACACCCCCTTGTGCATCTGGCTAACGTGGGTCCTGGAGAATCGAACCTGGGTCCTTTGGGTTTGCAGGCAAACACCTTAACTGCTAAGTTATCCCTCCAGCCCTGTCGTCCATTTTTGTGTGTTAACAGTGACTGGCACTTACTCTGGGGGAGTTCATGACTGTAATCTGTCCTCCAAGTCAGAGAAGAAAGTAGACAACAGGAAGCCACAGTTGGCTACTTTGGGAATGAGCCTATGCCAAATCACCAAATCTGTCATTTTCAGCCCTATGACTGTGAGGCCTGGCTTCAGAAGCAGCTTGGTGGTGGACATTGACTCTCAAGCCACCAGCAGGAAGGTGTTTCCATGGCCATACCCATTCTGTGCTTGCAAGGAGACCAGCCAGAACATATGGAGGGTTAGGACTTTTCTTTTTCGGCCTTTCTTTTGCTGGTTATTTAATCTCAGCCTGTTTGGGAAATGTTTGCACTGTTTGTCTTGAGCTCCTCCAAGGGAAAGGCCCTTGAAATCAGCTGCTGTGCGCCTGGTGCCTGATGTCACCTGCAGCATTGTCACCAGGACATGTGGTTGTTTCTCCCTTTAATTTTAAGTAAATCTGTTTTTGAAGCCTTGTTGTGGCCTTGTGAATTGTTTCTTTGGGGGTGTGATTCAGATGGAGGTGGGAGTGCTGGTTACATGGACTGCCCACTTGAGAGGGCCGCTGGGCCTGTGCTGTCTGCGCCTCCTCTACAAGTAAAACTTTGCTTTCCTGAAGTGGAGGATGGAACATTCAAGTACTCCTTGGAGCCTGTTGAAGTCGGCTCCTCATTGCTGGGATGACCATCCAACCAGACAGTTTATGGGAAGAACTGGTTTATTTCAGTTTACAAACCCAGGGGAAACTCACTCAACGATGAAAGAAGCTGGCTCCCTTTCACAGATCCAGAGAGACATCACCAACAGCCAGCACCACACAAACACAGACTATTAGAAATCAAACTGCTCCCTTCACACCTTTGGCACAGTGACACCCAAGTTCCAAGTTTTTTTTTTTAAATGACAACTTATATTCTTACATACAAAAAAATGCATGATATTTCCCACCCCTCCCCCCATTCCCCTTTGGAACTCCAATCTCCATCATCCAAGTTCCAAGTTTAATTTTAATAAAACACTGAGATTATGGGGCCATAAACTTGCACTATCATGAGGATTAGTCTGCATCATGTGACCCACATGGAAATGCAGTCAAACAATGTCAATAGTGAGCATTAGTGGCAGCAATGTGGGGAAGTGGGAACATGGGGTGGCTGCTTTGGGAACTGGTGGTACCAGCTTGTACCTCTGGCTCCTTAAATAGAGCAGGTAACCCACATCACTAGATTGGCTGCTGGTCATCCTCTGCCTCCTGTCAGGGTTAGACCCTGTGGTGGTGGATGGAATGTGGCATTTTATGCACAACTTCCTGGCATGCTTTGTTTTCTTACAGTGCTGGGCTTGGAACTCTGTTTCAGCACTCCAGCACTGAGATATATACCCAATCCTGAAATATTTGAACTCAAAAAGCAGGTAGTTGAGTGAACAGTTGTTGAGCCAGGACTTGGGCTTTTCTGTCCCATGCTTGTTGGGTTTAGCAGACCAAGGCAGCCAGGACAGGACAGGATACCTCTAGCTGCAGATGGGTGCTGTTGAGCAATCCTGATATGTCATCTGGTGCCGAGGCAGCTCCCTATCCTTGAAGGCCTGGCCTTCTGCCATTTTGTCCCCATTCTTTCAAAGAGGCTGTGCTAACAGGAAGCTAGGCACCCAGAATCTTCTCTCTGGTGTAACCTCTAGTGGGGCTCAGGTGTGACTGCAGCCAGCAATATTACAAGAGTCAAGAAGTCATGTGGAAGGCTTTCAGACCTTACTCCATAGTGGCTTCAAAATCCACATATGGGGGCTGGAGAGAGGGTTTAGCTGTTAAGGTGTTTGCCTGTGAAGCCTAAGGTCCCAGGTTTAATTCTCCACAAGGTGGCACGTGCATCTGGGCTTCGTTTACAGTGGCTAAAGGCCTTGGGGTGCCCATTTCTCTCTCTCTGTCTCAAATAAAAATAAGTTAGCTTACAAAAAACCCCAAACGATTCCAAAAGAACTAGGAAGCTGCTACAAAACAATAACAACAAACAACAACAAAACCTCAGGTGGTGGTGCACGGCTTTAATCCCAGCCCTCAGGAGGCAAAGGTAGGAGAATCGCTATCAGTTTTAGACCACACTGAGACTATACAGTGAATTCCAGTGAGAAAAAAAAAAGGTCACATGTGAGAGACAGAAGAAGCTGCCGTCCAGCAAACACATTCTCCACCTCATCTGGAAGCTCCTGTGTCCTGCTGCACGTGGACCTGGGCACTGCCTAGGAACCCGGTGTGTATGTCTGCATGGCCTCGAAGCAATTGGAGTCCTGGCAGTGCTCTGAAAAGAATCTCCTGGGCCAGGGAAGCTGTTGCTCACAGCTCTGTCCAGACCTGACACTGTTACCCTGTAACAACTCACAGAGCAGGCTTGTGCAGGAAGAGGAAGCAGCAGCAGCTCATAGAAGATGGGAACCTGCCCAAGGCCACGGAGCCAAGGCACTTTATAAAACACTCACTATGGGCTGGATGTGGTGGCGCACGCCTTTAATCCCTGCACTCGGGAGGTAGAGGTACAATGATTGCCATGAGTTCGAGGCCACCCTGAGAATACAGAGTGGATTCCAAGTCAGCCTGAACTAGAGTGAGGCCCTACCTCGAAAACCACCCAAAACATTCACTATGGGACTAGGAAGATGTCTCTGTCAAGTGCTTGTTGTGCATGCATGAGGACCTGACTGGATCCTGAGCACCTGTGTCCATGCTCAGCAGCTGTGGCAGCCCTCTTTTATCCCAGTGTTCAGGAGCTAGCAAGAATAGCCCAACCAGTGAGCTCTGGGTTCAAGTGTAATACTCTGTCTCAAGGTGACAGCTGCTGTCAACCTCTGGCCTCTACATGCGTGCATGCACACATAAGTGCACCCAGATTCGTGTGAACATGCATACACATGAGGTATCTTCCACATGATGAACTTTTAAAATAATTTATTAGAGAGAGAGAGAGAGGAGGAGAATCCATCCTCTCAAGATCCCCTGCCCACTTTTTTTGTTTGTTTTATGGAGGTAGGGTCTCACTGTAGCTCAGGCTGACCTGGAATTCACTATGTAGTCTTAGGGTGGCCTCGGACTCATGGTGATCCTCTCACCTCTGCCTCTGAGTGCTGGGATTAAAGGTGTGTGCCACCATGCCTACCCCCTCCCCTTTTTTTTTTTTTTTTTTGGTTTTCGAGGTAGGGTCTCACTCTGGTCCAGGCTGACCTGGAATTAGCTATGTAGTCTCAGGGTGGCCTTGAACTCATGGTAGTCCTCCTACCTCTGCCTCCCTGAGTGCTGAGATTAAAGGCATGCGCCACCACGCCCGGCTTCCTCCCCTCCTTTTTTTAAAGGCAGGGTCTGTAAGGCAAGGTTGGCCTGGAACATGTATCTTCTATCTCAGCCTCTCAAGTTCTGGGATTCCAGGCATGGGTCACCACACTTAGCCCATCCCTTCTTTTCTCTCTTTTTATTTTTATTTTTGGAGAGAGAGACAGAGAGGAGGGAGAGGAAGACAGAGATGGGCGCGCCAGCAGCCAATCAGCTGCTGTGAACAAAATCCAGATGTGTGCGCCCCCTTGTGGTCAAGAGTGGCATTGCGTGCTTGCGTCACTTTGCATCTGGCTAAACGTGGGACCTGGAGATTGGAACCAGTGTTCTTAGGCTTAGGAGGCAGGCGCCTTAACCGCTAAGCCATCTCTCCAGCCCTTTTCTTTTTTTTAAAAACATTGTATTTATTAGAGACAGAGAAAGGGGGAGAGAGAATGGCTGTGTCAGGGCTTCTAGCCACTGCAAATTGCATGTGCATGTGCCATCATGTGCATCTGGCTTACATGGGATCTGGAGAATTAAACCTGGGTCCTTATGCTTTGCAGGCAAGCACTTTAACTGCTAAGCCATTTAGCCCATTCCTTCTATGTCTCTCCGTGCTTTATACTTCAAGAGAGAAATGCTTGGGCTGTCCATCCCCTAAATGGCCATCTGCCCCATTGGGGTCATCACCCTACTGAGAATGCAGTCTGTGTCATGCACTGGGGCTAAGTCATGTTGCCGACTAGTACTCTAGGAGTGGATGTCCCATCCACATGGCTTGTCCCTCTCCTGATGCAATGGCTTGTTTCCAGTTGGATAAAGCCTGTTGTATCAGCTTCATGTTTCTGGGACAAACATCCAACCAGACACAGCTTTTGGGAGGAAAGGAGTTTATTTCAGGCTTACAGAATCCAGGAGAACACCATACAAAGGTGGAAGAAGCTGCTTACATATGTACATACAGAAGAAGCTGCTTATATACCTTCAAGCAGAGAGAAACAACTGAAGCAGGCAAACACCAACACCAGCAAGCATGAACCACCAGAGCGCAGACTGCTCTAAACACACACTAGAGCTGCACTCCAATCAGTCCCCAGTGACACCTCCTCCAGCGAGCTGCTGGAGACCTAAATTACAAGCTCAGTTTGTTTTGTTTTAATTTTATTTTTTTTTGAGGTAGCATCTCAGTCCAAGTTGACCTGGAATTTACTCTGTAGTCTCAGGTTGGCAACTACCTCAGCCTTCCGAGTGCTGAGATTAAAGGTGTGTGCTACCATGCCCAGCTACAAGCTTAATTCTTTTTGTTTTTTGTCTTTGTTTTTCGAGGTAGGGTCTCATTGTAGTCCAGGCTGACCTGGAATTCACTATGTAGTCTCAGGGTGACCTCGAACTCATGGTGATCCTCCTACCTCTGTCTCCCGAGTGCTGGGATTAAAGGTGTGCGCCACCACGCCTGGCTTTAATTCTTTTAAAAAAATATTCTTTTATTTATGAGAGAGAGAAAAAGAGAGATAGAGAATGGGCATGCCAGGGCCTCTAGCCATTGCTAAATGAACTGAACTCCAGATGCATGTGCCACCTTGTGTATCTATCTGGCTTTATGTGGGTGTTGTGGAATTGAACCTAGGTCCTTAGGCTTTGTAGGCAGTGCCTTAACTGCTGACAAACTCAATTTAAAAAAAGAAATATTTTTTTATTTGAGAGAAAGAGACAGATAGAGAATGGGTGCACCAGGGCCTCCAGCCGCTGCAAAATGAACTTGTGCCACCTTGTGCATCTGGCTTACGTGTGGGTCCTGGGACTCAAACCTGGGTCCTTTGGTTTTGCAGTCACCTTAACCGCTAAGCAATCTCTTCAACTCAACAAGCTCAATTCTTAATCAGAAGTACCTGAGTCTGTGGGTCCATAAATGCAAACTACCACAAGGCCACTCACATACCTTTGATTTTTGTGTGAACAGGGGCTTTCACATCCTCCGCATGGAGAGAGGCTGCTGGGTCATAAAAGTGTGCTGCCATATGAACCTGCCCCAATCTAACAGGGTGGCCTCACCATTTTGCTTTCCTTAACTGCAGAGCCATCTCTCCAGCCCACCATTTTGCTTTCCTATCAGCACAGGCTGAGAGCCTGTTGTTCCCCCACCCTTACCTGCACCTCACTAGGTTCCTGGGTGTGACAGTTAAATATTGTCAAGTCAGGAATCAAGGAAGAGATGTGCATGTTGGCTGAGTTTGTGAGGGCATTTCCAGGAAGGATTGGCTAAGGGAGGAAGACCTTCCTCCAGAGTAGCAGCCCTTGGGGTGACAGCCTGTACATAAAGAGGTCCTGGGAAAAAGCAGTGCCTTTGCTATGGCTGCCCTTGCTACTTGCTGATGGACATCAGACCCCAGCTGCTTTAACCTTCCAACATGAAATGATGACTTGGGTTCTTAGGAATCTTCCAGGCCTTCAGTGCCAGATGGAGACTGCTGAGCCTTGTGGACTGAGAGAGTGGTACTGTGTTCTTCCTCTCCAGAACAGTGGAAACCCTCATGGGAGATGGCTCAGTCCCTAATGGTTAATGAAGCTATGCCCCTCTCTCTATGCACACCCCGATCCATCTGCACAGGCCCTGAAGAAAATACCAGGGGAGGAGAAGGGTGAGGGGGAATGAGAGGTAAGGAGCCAGCTGGGGAAAAGGGAACATGTAGGGCCAGGGTAAGGCAATCCTGGGCATGAGCCCTGCATGGGCTGGTGGCTGGACTGAGCTGGTAAACTGCCCTGTGGTTCTGCAGGGAACACATCATTAGAAGCCCAATAAATACTTCTTGCCTTTTTTTTTTTTTTTTTCCAAGGTAGGGTCTTGCTCTAGCCCAGGCTGACCTGGAAACTTCTTGCCTTTTAAGGATCTCCAGGAACCCAGTTTGGGTGCTGAGAATTCACTGTTTGACAGGCATGTCTCTGCCCCTCACCTGTAACCTGCAGAGGTTACTGTGGGAGAGTGTGTTAAGCTGAAATGCAGAGAGCACACCTATGAGTGCCTGGCGTGTGCCATACTATAGGCTTTGGTTATTTCACCTCCACAGAAGCACCCAGCATGGGAAATGCAATCTGTCCGGCCCCAAGTCAGCTTTTTTTTTTTTTTTAACTTTATTTTTGAGAGAGACAGAGAGAGAGGGGGAAGAAAACAGATAGAGCTTCAAGCAGAGAGAAACAACTGAAGCAGGCAAACACCAACACCAGCAAGCATGAACCACCAGAGCGCAGACTGCTCTAAACACACACTAGAGCTGCACTCCAATCAGTCCCCAGTGACACCTCCTCCAGCGAGCTGCTGGAGACCTAAATTACAAGCTCAGTTTGTTTTGTTTTAATTTTAATTTTTTTTGAGGTAGCGTCTCAGTCCAAGTTGACCTGGAATTTACTCTGTAGTCTCAGGTTGGCAACTACCTCAGCCTTCCGAGGGCTGAGATTAAAGGTGTGTGCTACCATGCCCAGCTACAAGCTTAATTCTTTTTGTTTTTTGTCTTTGTTTTTCGAGGTAGGGTCTCATTGTAGTCCAGGCTGACCTGGAATTCACTATGTAGTCTCAGGGTGACCTCGAACTCATTGTGATCTTCCTACCTCTGCCTCCCAAGTGCTGGGATTAAAGGTGTGCGCCACCACGCCTGGCTTTAATTCTTTTAAAAAAATATTCTTTTATTTATGAGAGAGAGAAAAAGAGAGATAGAGAAATGGGCATGCCAGGGCCTCTAGCCATTGCTAAATGAACTGAACTCCAGATGCATGTGCCACCTTGTGTATCTATCTGGCTTTATGTGGGTGTTGTGGAATTGAACCTAGGTCCTTAGGCTTTGTAGGCAGTGCCTTAACTGCTGACAAACTCAATTTAAAAAAAGAAATATTTTTTTATTTGAGAGAAAGAGACAGAGAATGGGTGCACTAGGGCCTCCAGCCGCTGCAAAATGAACTTGTGCCACCTTGTGCATCTGGTTTACGTGTGGGTCCTGGGAATCAAACCTGGGTCCTTTGGTTTTGCAGTCACCTTAACCGCTAAGCAATCTCTTCAACTCAACAAGCTCAATTCTTAATCAGAAGTACCTGAGTCTGTGGGTCCATAAATGCAAACTACCACAAGGCCACTCACATACCTTTGATTTTTGTGTGAACAGGGGCTTTCACATCCTCCGCATGGAGAGAGGCTGCTGGGTCATAAAAGTGTGCTGCCATATGAACCTGCCCCAATCTAACAGGGTGGCCTCACCATTTTGCTTTCCTTAACTGCAGAGCCATCTCTCCAGCCCACCATTTTGCTTTCCTATCAGCACAGGCTGAGAGCCTGTTGTTCCCCCACCCTTACCTGCACCTCACTAGGTTCCTGGGTGTGACAATTAAATATTGTCCATTTCATCAAGTCAGGAATCAAGGAAGAGATGTGCATGTTGGCTGAGTTTGTGAGGGCGTTTCCAGGAAGGATTGGCTAAGGGAGGAAGACCTTCCTCCAGAGTAGCAGCCCTTGGGGTGACAGCCTGTACATAAAGAGGTCCTGGGAAAAAGCAGTGCCTTTGCTATGGCTGCCCTTGCTACTTGCTGATGGACATCAGACCCCAGCTGCTTTAACCTTCCAACATGAAATGATGACTTGGGCTCTTAGGAATCTTCCAGGCCTTCAGCGCCAGATGGAGACTGCTGAGCCTTGTGGACTGAGAGAGTGGTACTGTGTTCTTCCTCTCCAGAACAGTGGAAACCCTCATGGGAGATGGCTCAGTCCCTAATGGTTAATGAAGCTATGCCCCTCTCTCTATGCACACCCCGATCCATCTGCACAGGCCCTGAAGAAAATACCAGGGGAGGAGAAGGGTGAGGGGGAGTGAGAGGTAAGGAGCCAGCTGGGGAAAAGGGAACATGTAGGGCCAGGGTAAGGCAATCCTGGGGATGAGCCCTGCATGGGCTGGTGGCTGGACTGAGCTGGTAAACTGCCCTGTGGTTCTGCAGGGAACACATCATTAGAAGCCCAATAAATACTTCTTGCCTTTTTTTTGTTTTTGTTTTTCAAGGTAGGGTCTTGCTCTAGCCCAGGCTGACCTGGAAACTTCTTGCCTTTTAAGGATCTCCAGGAACCCAGCTTGGGTGCTGAGAATTCACTGTTGGACAGGCATGTCTATGCCCCTCACCTGTAACCTGCAGAGGTTACTGTGGGAGAGTGTGTTAAGCTGAAATGCAGAGAGCACACCTATGAGTGCCTGGCGTGTGCCATACTATAGGCTTTGGTTATTTCACCTCCACAGAAGCACCCAGCATGGGAAATGCAATCTGTCCGGCCCCAAGTCAGCTTTTTTTTTTAACTTTATTTTTTGGAGAGAGACAGAGAGAGAGGGGGAAGAAAACAGATAGAGATGGGCGTGCCAGCAGCCTCTCAGCTACTGCAAACGAAATCTAGATGCATGCCCCTTTGTGGTCAAGTGCGGTATCGCGCCCTTGTGTCACTTTGCGTCTGGGTAAATGTGGGACCTGGAGATTGGAACTGCTGGAGATTGGAACCAGCACTCTTAGGCTTAGGAGGCAGGCGCCTCAACTGCTAAGCCATCTCTCCAGCCCCAAGTCGGTTTTTAACGACACACCTGCTATGTGGATCTTTGAGAGCTGAGTGTCCCTGGAGAAGAGCAGTTCAGGCAAAGGGAACGGGTGGTGGGAAGGTCATGATAGAAAAGAACTAGCCCGGGCATTGTGACTGCGGGAGGAGCAGTGGGAATGGTAGGAGGAGGCTCAAGCTGGAGCTTGTGTGTTGTTTGGACATAACTGCTTATGTGTGTGACATATGAACCAGTGCCATACAGGCTATGGTGAGGACCATGGCTTGAAGCCCCTGGAGGCTCTGAGAAAGTTCAGAAAATGGCTGTGGTTGTCATGCCGAGAATGGCCTGCAGACATGGAGGTAGTTGCTGTGAGGCCTGGAGGCATGGGTGCCCTGAGTGTCAAAGCAGGAGAGGAGCTGGGGAGGGGTGGATGGAAGGTGGAGCTGGGCATTAGGTCTGATTCCCCACATGCCTGTGGCACATTGCATGGAGCTGCTGGGCTACTCAGTGGACATTACCTTAGGTCTGCTTTTTTCCCTACCTGAGTGTTCAGCTGATAGAAGGACAGTTACAGGGGCCCTATGTGGGAGGGAGGGAGGGAGGGAGGCCCTTCTGAAGACATCACTCAGATTGGCTTTTTTGTTTTTTGAGGTAGGGTCTCGCTCTATCTCAAGCTGACCTGGAATGCACTCTGTAGTCTCAGGGTAGCCTTGAACTCACAGTAATCCTCCTACCTCTGCCTCCCGAGTGTTGGGATTAAAGGTGTGCGCCACCACACCTGGCTAAAAGACAGACATTATTGAGCATGGCCAGGGAACCCTGGGGACCTCATTCCCGTTTACTCATCAGGCTCCCAGACCATTGCTCTTCAGGGGGTGGGAGGAGGTAGAGCCTGCCTCAGCAAGGTAGCTGGCCCCATGACATCAGAGCTTCTGTTCCCAACATTCTGTGATTCCACTGGAAGAAGGCCAGTTCCTACAGGGTGCCATGGTTGCGGGGAACACTGCGGTGGGTGAGCGGGTAGGTGGCTTCTTCTCCTGGGGATTTCACTGAAAGCCTGGGGACCATAGAGTGTGGGGAGGGGTTGGAGAAGTGACTGAGGTGCTTGGAAATAGAAAACTGTTCAAGTTGGGGTGGCTTGTGTGGGCTGCACCCTTTCAGTGAGAAGGATGATGATGGCACCGTGTCTGGTAGCAGACTGCAGGAGGACAACGTGAAGGAAGACCACGTGCGGGTGCTCTACTGCCACTGAAAGAGAACCCGGAAGTGTCACCGTTGGAGACGGGAGGAAGCAAAGGGGTGACAATGATACCAGTGACGGCCAGAGGAAAGGGTAAGGGTGTGCGTGAACAGAACTGCCAGGACAGCGCTTACCATTGGTCACAAGGTGCCACAGTCTGGGGGAGAAGTTATGACCCTGCCTGAAGGGGCACTTGACATAAAACGAATGCAGAATGACTCATCGGTGTCACCTTGATCCAGAGAGCTCCAAGATCCAGCCTGAAAGACCCCAAAAGTGTCCCCAGTGAGGGAAACAAGCCTTCACAATGACAGTTCTTAGACTTTTGTGTGGTATTTTGAGATAGGATCACTCTGTAGTCTAGGCTGCCCTGGGACTCCCAGCAATCCACCTACCTCAGCCTTCCAAGTGCTGGAACTACAGATGTGACCCACACTCCTGGCTTCGAGACTTCAATTGACTGACCGTAGGATCATACAGCTCCTTTGCTTTGCTTGTTACGGGTCAGATCAGGCAATTACCTGGACCAACAGCAGACCAAGGTCAAAACCAAGCTCCACATTTTGGTTATTAGTCGTAAGGCAGGCTTCTGCAGTAATGCTTTCCAAGCCACAGAGAGAAATAAGTGAGTGTGTGTGGCCGTTCCCACTCAGTGTGCAGGGGAAGCACAAGCTGTCGGGCAGCTTGCGGTCTATCCCAGGCTGCCTGCTTGGCATCCGCTCAGTGGGGGTTGATCTCAGTGGTGCTGGGGCAGACAGCACTGAGTAACATCCTTCCTAGGGATTGGATTGGTCCCTTTTCCCTGCTGTTTGTCCATCCGTGAGCCTTAGGGGCTGGAAGAGAGAAACATTCACCCCCCGCCCCCAGCAACTGAACTCTTCAAACCGTGTGTCAGGTCATCCCAACTCCTGCTTGTGGGGTTCAGTTCCCACTTGTAGTAGATGGTGATCCTTTTTCCTTCCCTGTGGGGAATTTTGAGTCCCAGGGAAATGCCTATTCAGAAACAAGGATTTCGAAGGCAATATCCCATACCCTTTGTTTCATGTATTTAATACTGTATTTTATTTTATATTACATTATTTATTTATTTGGTTTTTTTAAGGTAGAGTCTCATTCTAGCTCAGGCTGACCTGGAACTCTGTAGTCCTAGGCTGACCTCAAACTCACAGTGATCCTCCTACCTGTCTTCTGAGTGCTGGGATTAAAGGTATGCACCACATGCCTGGCCTTCTTTCCTGTATTTAATATTTTTTTTGCTGTTTTGTTTTGTTTTGTTTTGTTTTTCGAGGTAGGGTCTCACTCTAGCTCAGGCTGACCTGGAATGCACTCTGTAGTCTCAGGGTGGCCTCGAACTCACAGCAATCCTACCTCTGCCTCCCGAGTGCTGGGATTAAAGGTGTGCACCACCACGCCTGGCTTTCTTTCTTTTTTTTTTGGAAAGAGAGAGGCAGATAGACAGAAAATGGGCATGCCAGCAGCCTCTCAGCTGCTGTGAACGAACTCCAGACACATGTGCGCCCTTGCATCACTGTCTGGCTAAATGTGGGACCTAGAGAATCAAACAGGCATTCTTAGGCTTAGCAGGCAGGTGCCTTAATGGCTAAGCCATCTCTCCAGCCCTTTTTTCTTCTTTTGAGACAAGGTCTCACTATGTTACTATGCCCAGAGTGGTTTGTTTTGTTTTGTTTTGTTTTCTTTTCTTTTCTCTTCCTTCTCCTCTTCTTCTTCTTTTTTTTTTTAAATATTTTATTATTTATTTATTTATTTAAGAGAGAGAGAGATACAGAACTAGGCAGGAGAGAGAGAGAGAGAGAGAGAGAGAATGGGCACGCCAGGGCCTCCAGCCACTGCAAACGAACTCCAGATGCATGCACCCCCTTGTGCATCTGGCTTACGTGGGTCCTGGAGAATCGAGCCTCGAACCGGGGTCCTTAGGCTTCATAGGCAAGCGTTTAACCGCTAAGCCATTTCTCCAGCCCCCTCCTCTTCTTTTTTTGTTTTTTGTTTTTTTTTGTTTTTCAAGGTAGGGTCTCCGTCAAGGTCAGGCTAATCTGGAATTAGTCTCAGGGAGGACTTGAACTCACAGCAATCCTCCTACCTCTGCCTCCCAAGTGCTGGGGTTAAAGGTGTGTGCTACCACACCTGGCAGACTTAAAAAAATTTTTTTTATTATTTTATTTATTTTTGGAGAGAGACACAGAGAGAGACAGAGAGGGAGAGGGAGACAGAGATGGGCGCGCCAGCAGTCTCTCAGCTGCTGTGAACGAAATCCAGATGTGTGCGCCCCCTTGTGGGCAAGTGCGGCATTGCGTCCTTGTGTCACTTTGCATCTGGCTAAACATGGGACCTGGAGATTGAAACCGCTGGAGATTAGAACCAGCGTTCTTAGGCTTAGGAGGCAGGCGCCTTAACCGCTAAGCCATCTCTCCAGCCCCTGGCAGACTTTTTAAAAAATATTTTATTTATTTGCAAGGAGACAGAGGGAGAAAAAGAGAGAGAGAGAGATAATAAGAATGAATGAGTGCACCAGGGCCTGTAGCCACTGCAAACGAACTCCAGATGTATGCGTCAATTTAGGCATCTGGCTTTATGTGGGAACTGGGGACTAGAACCCAGGTAATTAGACTTTGCAGACAAGTACCTTAACCATGGCACCATCTCTCCAGACCCATAGTCTTCTTCTTAAATTATTTTTTGTTAGCATACAAAGAAATGGGTTTGTGGTATTTTCATCCCACACACACACTCTCTCTCACACATTTAGACTTTTCTCTGATTCTTCCTGCACAGCCCTTACCTGTCCTTTCTCTCCCTTCAAGGTCTCCTTCTGATATATATGATGTAGAACATGAAAGCAGAAAAGAGTAGAAAAGAGACTGAGAGAGTAGTAAGAGTTTAAAAGGAGGAGGAGGAACAAGAGCATAATAGGATATATATATATATATATATATATATATATATATATATATATATATATATTTAAATCTAGATTCTGCACCTAGGAGAGAAAACATGACATTGGTTTTCCTGAGTCTGGCTTATTTTACCGAACAAAACTATTTCTAGTTTTGTCCATTTTTCTGTGGATGTCATAATTTCATTTAAAAAATATTTGAGAAGGGGAGGGATGCATGGGTCAGGGCTGTTTGCCACTGCAAACAAACTCCTGATGCATGCATCACTTTTTGCATCTGGCTCTTATGTGGGCATTGGGGAATTGAATTTGGGTCATTAGGCTTTGCAAACAAGTGCCTTTAACTGTTGAGCTATCTCTCCAGACCTTTTCTTTCTTTTCTTTTCTTTTTTTGTCTTTTCTTTTCATTTCATTTCTTTCTTTCTTTCTTTTTTTTTTTTTTTTTGAGGTAGGATCTCACTGTAGCCCAGGCTGACCTGGAATTCACTATGTAGTCTCAGGGTGGCCTCAAACTCATGGTGATCCTCCTAACTCTGCATCCTGAGTGCTGGGATTAAAGGCATGTGCCACCACACCCCCACACACAGCTGAATAGAATTTTTTTGTGTGTGTTTTTTAAAAAATATATTTTATTTATTTATTTGCAAGCAGAGAGAGAGAGAGAGAGAGAGAGAGAGAGAGAGAGAGAGAGAGAAGAGAGGCAGACACAGAGAGAATGGGCACACCAGGGCCTCTAGCCACTGCAAACGAACTCCAGATGTATGTGCCCCTTGTGCATCTGGCTTACGTGGGTCCTGGAGAATCGAACCGGGATCCTGTGGTTTGGCAGGCAAACGCCTTAACCGCTAAGCCATTTCTCCAGCACCCCCTTTTTTTGTGTGTGTTTTGAGATATGATCTCACTATGTAGCTCAACCTAGCCTCCAATTCACAATTTTCCTGCCTTAAGTCTCCCAAATTGTGGGATTATGCCTGGTTGCCCAGGCTGGGTCTTGAACCTGTGATCCTCTTGCCTCAGCCTGCTGAGTAGCTGGGAGTAGCATTGTGTGGCTCTTTCTTGCATTCCAGAAACCTCAGATATAAGGGTGACCCTTTTTTTCTGCCCCTATCCTGCATCTATCCAGTGTATTTTTTTTTTCTTCCTAAGCAGTTCATTAGTGGTTTTTTCAGCTTAATGCTGCAGCCAGCCAGCTAGCATCCCTCCCCATGTGGCAGTGACTGGTGTGAGCCCACCCAGACCTACCAGGAGTCTGTGGGTGGGCATTGCTCCGGTCACGGGTGAATCATTGCCAGCCGTGGACTCCATTCTGGAGCAATAAGGTCAGCGTGAGGCCTAGTGACCACGGGAAAGTGCATCCGTGCAGCTGGAATGGCTGTCAGATGTGTGTGTTTGGATGTCTTGGAAGGCAGATCTAGAGAGGAGAGAGGTGATCCAGCAAGCAACCCCATGAGATGAGATAGAAGGCCTGGGACCAAGGCTCCAGCAGTGTCTCATGGGGGATGTGAGGTGACACTGTAGGATGCTCCCTGACAGCAGGGCAGAGACAGTGGTGTTTACCCACTTTCCCCTTCACTGCTGAGGGCAACCTCCAGATGTGGGCCAGTTTGCACTGTGGTGGCCAGAACGTGAAACTGAACAGAGTGAAGGTGTTGGTGGCCATCAGTATGTAGACATGCGTGCTGAGGGAAGTGGACACGTACCCACTACAGCTTTTCCACCCTATTCTGCCAGGTCAACGGTCCCCTCTGGTCTGGTGGTGCCTGCTGTTCAGATGTCAGGCCTCACTTCAGGATGAGCACTGGCCCGACGTCCCCCTGTATCAATTCACACATGGTGGTCCCTCTGAGTATGTGTGGGCCCAGATCAGAGTGTGCAATCTGGAGAGCCTACTGCGGGGTAAATGCTAAGTCCCACTTATGTTCTCAGCCAGGAACCCCTGGTGAGTGAACAAACTATATAACTGTACCCATCAGCCCATCAACTGCCCTGGTAACCTGTGTCCATTCCTGCAACTATTCTCTCTGTTGGCTGGAGTGCGTTTCCATGGGTGTTGGACTCAAAGAATCCTTTCTGCCCTTCTCCCTCTACCTGGAAAAGCTGGAGTGAGAAGCATGTGGTAGCTAGAGGCTTCTCTGGTTCTGTTTTCCCCTGAATTCTGCTTGAAGCAGAAAGGGACTAGGGACACAAGGGGGACAAAGTCCTGTTGTGCCGCTCACAGGACAGGCCTGACGTGTGCCAAACACGTACATTGCCCTGGCTCTTTTTTCTTTTTCTTTTTTCTTTTTACTTTTTTTTTTTAATCATATTTTATTTTATTTTTTGAGGTAGTGTTTCACTCTAGTCCAGGCTGCCTTGGAATTCACTCTGTAGTCTCAGGGTGGCCTTGAACTCACCACGATCCTCCTACCTCGGCCTCCCGAGTGCTGGGATTAAAGGCATGCGCCACCACACCTGGCCTGGCTCTTTTTTAAACACTTGCCATGCTGTCTTGGAGAACTCCATAGTAGCATTGCCCGGGGTCCAGACCCTAGGATGGGCAAAAAAAAAAAAAAACTCTCCTGGGATGGGCTCTTTTTTTTTTTTTTTTTTTTTTAGTTTTTCGAGGTAGGGTCTCACTCTGGTCCAGGCTGACCTGGAATTAACTATGTAGTCTCAGGGTGGCTTCGAACTCTCGGCGATCCTACTACCTCTGCCTCCCGAGTGCTGGGATTAAAGGTGTGCGCCACCACGCCCGGCTCTGGGCTGGGCTCTTATAGTGACGGTTCCACAGACAGATCTGAGGCCAGGAAATCTTGGGCAAATTGTCTGCTATTTTGCCTTGGGGTAAAGACTGGGGTCCAGGCCCTTGTCAGTTGGTACCCTTGGGGACAGGAAGGGTGGGGTGTCCTATGATCACCAGCCTATATCATGATGGGCCTGCTCTCCTGGTTTTGAGTATTATCGCACACGTGGACTGTTATCACATTTTGGGGTCTGGCTTCTTTGTGTACTCTGGCCTTGTTGCTGTGGGCTACAGTCATTAGCTTTCCCACCACTGCGTCGAGTTCTTCTCTGTGAACACACCACTGCTCTTAGGAGTGGTGACACACTCCTAATCCCAGCACTCAGGAGGCCAAGACAGGGAATGATGAATTCCAAATGAGCCTGAGCCACATACTGGCCCTGTGTCAAACAGACAAACAAAGGCAACCTATTCTTTTCATTTATTTTCGAACTTTTTTACTTTTGAATTTTTTTTTTTTGATTTTTTTGAGGTAGGGTCTCACTCTAGCTCAGGCTGACCTGGAATTCACTATGTATTCTCAGGGTGGCCTGGAACTCATGGCAATCCTCCTACCTCTGCCTCCCGAGTGCTGGGATTAAAGGTGTGTGCCACCATGCCTGGTTTATTTTTAATTTTTTTTTTTAGAGAGAGAGAGAATGAATTGGCACACCAGGCCCTCAGCCATTGAAAACAAACTCTAGATGCTTCTACCACCTAGTGGGCATGTGCAACCTTGCACTTGCCTTACCTTTATGCGTCTGGCTTACATGGGATCTGGAGAGCTGAACATGGGTCCTTAGGCTTCTCAGGCAAGCACCTTAACAGCTAAGCCATCTTTCCAGCCCTTATTTATTTATTTTATATTTTATTTATTTATTTATTTGAGAGAAAGAGAGAAAGAATGGGCATGCCACTGCAAATGAACTCCAGATGCATGTTCATCTGGCTTATGTGGCTTCTAGGGAATTGAACCTGGGTCCTTAGGCTTTACAGGCAAGTGCCTTAACCACTAAGCCATCTTTCCAGCCCTTCTTTTCTTTTCCTTTTTTTTTTTTTCGAGGTAGGGTTTCACTCTGGCTGACCTGGAATTCACTCTGTAGTCTCAGGGTGGCCTCGAACTCATGCAATCCTCTTATCTCTGCCTCCTGAGGGCTGGGATTAAAGGCGTGCGCCACCACACCCAGCTCCGTTCTTTTCTTTTTAAAAAAATATATATTTAAGCTGGATATGGTGTCATACGCCTTTAATCCCAGCCCTCGGGAGGCAGAGGTAGGAGGATTGCTGTGAGTTTGAGGCCACCCTGAGACTACAGAGTGAATTCCAGGTCAGCCTAGGCTAGAGTGAGACCCTACCTCAAAAAAAAAAAAAAATATATATATATATTTAAACTTTCATTTTTAAAAATTTTATTTGCAAGCACAGAGAGAGACAGAGAAGAGAGAGCAAGAGACAGAGAGAGAGAGAAAGGGAGAGACAATGGGCATGCCAGGGCCTCTAGTCACTGTATAAACAAACTCGAGACACATGTGTCATTTTGTGAATCTGACTTTATGTGAGTACTGGAGAATTGAACTTGGGCCACAGGCTTTGTAAAAAAGTGCCTTGAATCATGCAGCCATCTCTCTAGCCAACTACTTCTTTTTAAAATTAAAAAAAAAATTATTTTAGAGAGGGAGAAAGAAAGAATTGGCAGCCGGGCGTTGTGGTGCACGCCTTTAATCCCAGCACTCGGGAGGCAGAGGTAGGAGGATTGCTGAGAGTTCGAGGCCACCCTGAGACTACATAGTTAATTCCAGGTCAGCCTGGACCAGAGTGAGACCCTACCTCAAAAAAACCAAAAAAACCAAAAAAAAAAAAAAAAAAAAAAAAGAAAGAATTGGCATGCCAGGGCCTCAGCCACTGCAATTGAACTCCAGATGCTTGCACCAGCTAGTGGGCATGTGTGATCTTGTGCTTGCCTCACCTTTGTGCATCTAGCTTGTGGGGGATCTGAAGAGCTGAACATGGGTCCTTAGGCTTCACAGGTAAGTGCTTTAAGTGCTAAGCCATCTCTCCAGCCCTAAAATTGTTTTCTGATGGACAGGAAGAAAGCTGCTCTGGTGATACAAGCTTTCATTTGTCTTGTGTGAAGTAGAGTTAGTCAAAGAGGATTCATTTTCCAGTATTATAATGTTTGCCATTATGCTATGTCAATTTCATAAATACATATCTTGGCTGGGGAAATGGCTTAGCGGTTAAGACATTTGCCTTTGAAGCCAAAGGACTCTGGTTCGATTCCCCAGGACCCACATAAGCCAGATGCACAAGAGAGTGCATGCATCTGGAGGCCCTGGCACGCCCATTCTCTCTTCTCTCTGCCTCTTTCTGTCTCTCTCCCTCTTAAATAAATAAAATATTTTTAAAAATATATTTTAAAAACAATATACATCTCAGCACACTTGGTACTCTCAGCTCTTTCAATTTTAGCCATTTTTGAGTTGTGGGGGCTATAATAAGTTGTTACATGAAGCAAAAAATAGTGACCCTCCTGGGGCTGGAGATGCTTAGCCACTAAGGGGTTTGCCTGCAAAGCCAAAGGACCCAGGTTTCATTTCTCAGGCCCCACGTAAACCAGATGCACAAGGTGGCGCATGCATCTGGAGTTCATTTGCAGTGGCAGGAGGCCCTGGTGCACCCATTCTCTCTCCTCTCGGTCTCTCCTCTCCCTCTCTCTCTGCTTGCAAATAAATAAAATATTTTAAAGATGTTGAAGAGGGCTGGGTATGGTGGTGCATGCCTTTAGTCCCAGCCCTTGGGAGGTAGAGGCAGGAGGATTGCCATGAGTTCAAGGCCACCCTGAGAATATATAGTGAATTCCACGTCAGCCAAGGCTAGAACAAACCCTACCTCAAAAAAAAAAAAAAGTGACAATTCTGTAGAATGTTTGATTGATACAAATTTTCATGATGGTGGAGAGTTGAAATGCTATAGTTTGAGAACCAAAATCGTCCTGGACTATCTTTGGTTTACTTAGTAGCCATTTATTATCAACCTCTCTGTCTGATCTAACATCCTTTTGAAGATCAGGTGAAACCTTTGGCCTGTAATGTCAGCAGACCACTAGCTTCCACCAACTCAAAAGTTGAGAATGAAAGCCGGGCGTGGTGGCGCATGCCTTTAATCCCAGCACTCGGGAGGCAGAGGTAGGAGGATCGCCGAGAGTTCGAGGCCACCCTGAGACTACATAGTTAATTCCAGGTCAGCCTGGACCAGAGTGAGACCCTACCTTGCAAAACCAAAAAAAAAAAAAAAAAAAAAAAAAAAAAAAAAAAAGTTGAGAATGTCACCAGACATTCTGAAACCCCAGAAATCAGCCCTGAAACCTCTAGCAGAGATTTCCCTGTTTTGCTATAACCTGCCTACCTGGTGATCCCACGAATGTATGTGGAACATGCCTGCACTCAAGGTGTTCATTTGTTCTGTGACTGTAAGAAGCTCATGTAATTCCCTCCACATTGGAATATTCCATTAGGGGCAACCTGAAGCTGGTGTTTCTGGGCCATGGCCACTCATATTTGCCTCAGAATAAAGTCTCTTTCCTTCCCTTTGGAGCAAGAACTTTGTTTTGCCTGAACAAAAGACTAGACTGCTCACGAAAACAGACATTTCCCTGAAAGTCAAAATTGGTGTCCATCAGGAAGCTTGCCAGACATAGCACAAGATGCAGCTCAGCATTACTTTGCATGCTAATTAAAAACAAAGCCGGAAAAAAAAAGGGGATGAAGAGATGGCTTAGCAGTTAAGGTGTGAAGCTTAAGGACCCAGGTTCAATTCCTCAGTATCCACATCAGCCAGATACACGAAGTGGCACATGTGTCTGGAGTTAATTGGCAGTGGCTAGATGCCCTGGTGCACCCATTCTCTCTCTTGTCTGCCTATTCTCTCAAATAAATAAAATATTTTGAAAAAAGAAAAGAAAAAAGCCGGGCGTGGTGGTGCACGCCTTTAATCCCATCACTTGGGAGGCAGAGGTAGGAGGATCACCGTGAGTTCGAGGCCACCCTGAGACTTCATAGTTAATTCCAGGTCAGCCTGGAACAGAGTGAACCCCTACCTCGAAAAACCAGAAAAAAAAAAAAAAAACCCAACCAACCAAACAAAAAAAAAACACCAACAAACAAACAACAACAACAACAACAAAAAAGCGGGGCATGGTGCTACACGCCTTTAATCCCAGCACTTGAGAGGCAGTGGTAGGTGAGTTCAAGGCCAGCCTGTGACTACATAGTGAATTCCAGGTCAGCTTGGGCTATAATGAGACCCAATCTCAAAAAAAACACAACAACAATAATAAATAGAATAAAAGCAGAATTTCTTATTAGCACCAAGCTACGTCTCAACTTGATTAACTAATGGTTTTGGTAGAAGTGGGTCTCAGATATCCTCAGGGACATACAGAGGGAACCATGGCCCATGAGGCACACCCAACCTGCCCGTCTCTCTGTCTTTGCAGGGGACCAGGAATGCGGCTGTGGGGATGCACGCGTGCACAGGCCCAGCCACAGAAAATGGTGAGTGGTCTGAGGTGGGCGCATTCCAATCTGATCACTGACCCCGTCCTGCTCTGGGGGCCAATCACCCCTCAGCCATACAAGTTGGGATCTGATTGGCTGGTCCTTGGCCAATTAGCAGGGCTCACGGGAAGCTGTTGAGAAGCGGTGCAGACCACAGCATGGCAGCGCCTCCGATGCCCAAGGCATCATGTCAGAGCGCATCCAACGAGCTGGTGTCACACGATGATGTCGCACAGCCCTGGGCTCTTGCGTAGAAGCCCAGGCTCTCGTCTCCTCCGTAGAGTGCGTGACCATCGGAGCCCATCATGATGGGCTGGGCCAGTCCCAAACCGGCACCGGTGTCCATGCCCACTTGAACTAGATGGGCTGAGGTAGGAGGACAGCAAGGTTCCATTTCCAGAAAGGGTGTAGATGCTGTACAGCGCAGTACGCCCACATCTTGTTTTCAAGCATCAATCGAGTTGAGCTCAACAGGCTGGAGCAAGTGCTCTCAATAGTCTAACAGTGATAAGCCAGGTGTGGTGGCACATACCCCTAATTTTGACACCTTGGAGGCTGAGGCTGTGAGTTCAAGGCTAGTCTAGGCTACATAGCAAGATCCTATCTAAAAGAAAAGACCACAAAAACAATTATAATAATGAAACATGAACACACTTGCATCACTCACACACAGTTTGTGTAGTTTCCACGTTACAAGCTCTTGGACATTACTGCCATGGAAACCGAGCTTGGCATTTGATGTCTACCTGCTGGAGACTCCATATGGCTAACAACTAGCTATTTGTTGATAAAAACTGGGAAGAGTAACAATCCTGGGATCAAAGTCACCAGATTTTTAAAAAAATTTTATTTATTTATTTTGCAAGAGAGAGAGAGAGAGAGAGAGAGAAGAGAAGAGATAGAGAGAATGGGCATGCCAGGGTCTCTAGCCACTGCAAACGAACTCCAGATGCATGTGCCCTTGTGCAGCTGGCTTACATGGGTCCTGGGGAATTGAACCTGGGTCATTTGGCTTCACAGGCAAACGCCTTAATTGCTAAGCCATCTCTCCAGCCCAAAGTCACTAGTTTTATGATGGATTTTCATTACAGTTTTTAAAATAATTTTAAATTTTTATTTATTAGAGAGAGAGAAAGAGAGAATGGGCATGCCAGGGCCTCCAGCTACTGCAAATGAACTCCAGAGGCATGTGCCACGTTGTACATCTGGCTTACATGGGTTCTGGGGAATCGAACTTGGGTCATTTGGCTTTGCAGGCAAAGGCCTTAACTGCTAAGCCATCTCTCCAGCCCTTCATTACAGTTTTGACAATGTTTTCCTTCATTGTTTTTTTTTTTTTTTTTTGGTTTTTACAGTTTTGACAACGTTTTCCTTCAGTATTGTAATGAGACCAAGGATGGCCAATAAAGAAGCGTCATGGCAGGTGAGAGGGTGGAAACCCATGCCTTGGAAAGTTTTCACTAGGTTGGCCCCATCTTTCCTGACAGGCCAAGCAAAATTAAAAAAATATTGTATTTATTTACTTGAGAGAGAGAGAGAGAGAGAATGAATGGGCTCATCAGGGCCTCTAGCCACTGCAAATGACCTTCAGATGCATGCGCCACCATGTGCATCTGGCTTACATGGGTTATGGGGAATTGAACCTGGGCCCTTAGGCTTTGCAGGGAATCAACTTAACCACTAAGCCATCTCTCCAGCCCCAGGACAAGCATAATTTTAACTGGAGTGTATTGAAACAAGTTGACTTGGGAACACAACTCCATAGCTTCCAACATCTGGGATGTTTGGGTATTAGGCAACACATGAGTAAGACTACTTACTGTTGTCACCCTGTAGCTCTTCCTGGGCTTGGAAGGATGACCCCTCTGTCCCGTGGCTTTAGTGCAAAGTCGGTTCCACCAGACTCTCATTTGGAATCCAGTCCCTACTTTACATAGAGCTTAAGACCTTCTCAGCCTTCTTGTTTTTCTTTCCTAGGAAGAGCACGTTTCAAACATTTGGGAAAGAAGTGTGCATCACATGTCATTTGGTAAGGAAATAGTAAGCCCTTAGCTGCTTCTTGCCCCAGCCCTGTATGGTGGGAGGAGTAAAGGGTTTGGATCCATCTCAGGACACACCAGGTATAGAAAAGAGTAGTGGTAGAGGCAATTTAAAATTGTGTGTGTGAAAAAAAATTGTGTGTGTGTGTGTGTGTGTGTGTGTGTATGGGCATGCCAGGGCATCTTCCTGTTGAAAACGAACTCCAGATGCAGTTGGATGTGCTACTCTCGTTTTTAATTTTTTTTTTTTTTGAGATAGGGTCTCACCACTCTGGCCCAGGCTGACCTGGAATTAACTTTGTAGTCTCAGGGTGGCCTCAAACTCACAGCGATCCTCCTACCTCTGCCTCACAAGTGCTGGGATTAAAGGTGCGCGCCACCACTTCTTCTTGTTCCAGTCTCACCACTCTGTCCAGGCTGACCTTTATTTATTTAGTTACCTCTGCCTCCCAAGTGCTGGGATTAAAGGCGGGGGTAGGCATTTTTTTATTTACAGAGTGGGGAGTATGGGTGAGTCAGGGTCTTCTGCCACTGCAACTGAACTCCAGATACATGTGCTACTTTGTGTATCTGGCTTTATGTGGGTACTGGGGAATCAAACCCAGGCCATCAGGCTTTGAAAACAAGTGCCTTTAACACTGAGCCATCTCCTCATCCCATGTAGGGTTCATCTTTAAGCACCCAAATCTCTATGTATCATCCTCTTCTCCCTACCCACATCTTACCAAGTCTAATGGGGCTCCCTTATAATCTGCTCTGGGCATTGGCTTCTTCTTTTGCCTCTTGAGAGGATGCCAGCCCAGCACATGGTGAATACTGTGCAGAATGCCACAGATTACCCAGAGGGACAGTCAACTCCCATACGCTTATGGAAGGGCAACTGAGTAAAGTGGCAGAAAGTGTCTTGAGAATGATACCATAGCCATCTTGCGGATCCACCCTGACAGATCTCCCTTCAATGACATCATGGGCTTCCCACAAGTCTCATAGTCTGCTTTGTTCTGAACTGCAGACAGAGCTGGGCACCGTCCCGTCTCCTGAGCACTGTTGCCCTGGTTATCAAGTTACTATTTAAGCTCCTTTCTTGTGTTACAAATGCTGCATCACATTTCATTCTAAATTTTCTGCATCTTGCATAGATGTACCCTGGCTCCTGCACCATTCTCCAAGAACATGTGTTCTGTGAGTGCTACACTAGATTCGGGGGCTACCTGCCTGTGCCCAAGGCCGAGGCACTGTTGCCTTACTGGGTCCCTCTGTCCATGAGACCCCAAAACCAGGTAAGTGACTTGTCAGAGGCCATCTTCTAGGTCCTAGGGTGGTTGTCAAGGGTCCATTACCCTTCAGAATTCAGAGTATAACATGAAAGAAATGTAAAATTTTCTGGGACACAATTTGTGATTTTTTTATTTTTTTGGAGAGAGAGGGGTAGAGGGAGAGAGAGATAGAAAATGGGTGCACCAGCAGCCTCTCAGCCACTGTGAATAAAATCCAGACGTGTTCACCCCCTTGTGGGAAAGTGTGGCATTGCACCCTTGCATCACTTTCTGCCTGGCTAAACGTGGGACCTGGAGATTGGAACCAGCGTTCCTAGGCTTGGCAGGCAGGCGCCTTAACCACTAAGACATCTCTCCAGCCAAATTTGTGATTTTTTTTTTTTTTTTTTTTTTTTTGTGAGGCAGGATTTCACTCTGGTCCAGGCTGATCTGGAATTAACTATGTAGTCTCAGGGTGGCCTCGAACTCTCAGCAATCCTCCTACCTCTGCCTCCCGAGTGCTGGGATTAAAGGCGTGCACCACCACGCCCGGCAATTTGTGATTTTTTAAAAAAGTATTTTATTTATTTGAGAAAGAGAGAGAGGCGGCGGGGTGGGGGGAGAGGCAATATATATAGAGAATGGGCATGCCAGGGCCTTCAGCTACTGCAAATGAGCTCCAGACGCATGTGCCACCTTGTGCATCTGGCTTACATAGGTACTGGGAAATCAAACTTGGGTCCTTAAGCTTCACAGGCAAGTGCTTTAACCAATAAACCATCTCTCCAGCCCACAGTTTGTGTTTTAAGTTTTATTTATTTGTCGAAGGCCTCACTTGTGATATCATTGAGCTATATCCACAACCTTTATTTTTGTTCTTCTTTTTTAAACCTTTTTTATTTTTGAGAGAGAGGAGAGAGATGGAGAGAGAGAATGGGCACACCAGGGCCTCCTGTAAATGAACTCCAGATGCACACTTCACTTTGTGTATCTGGCTTTTTGTGGATCCTGGGGAATTTTCTTGGGTGGAGGTTGTTGGTGTGGCTGCTCTTCTTCTAATTCTTCTTCTTCTTCTTCTTCTTTTTTTTTTTTTTGGTTTTTCGAGGTAGGGTCTCACTCTGGCCCAAGCTGACCTGGAATTAGCTATGTAGTCTCAGGGTGGCCTTGAACTCACGGCGATCCTCCTACCTCTGCCTCCCGAGTGCTGGGATTAAAGGCGTGCGTCACCACGCCTGGTTTGCTCTTCTTTTTGTGACAGTTCACAGCATGGGGATTTAGATGGGTGTAGCACTTGCTGTAGATCATCTTGTCACAGTTGTCCTTGTGGGCAAGCTGGTGCAAGGAGGGCTTGATGCTGTTGCCATGCAGGCACAGTACCGGGGGCAGGATGGAGTCTTTCTGGGTATTGTAGTTGGAGATAGTTCAGCCATCCTCCAGATGTTTGCCTGTGATTATCAGCTGCTGGTGGTTGGGTATGCTTTCCTTGTCTCAGATCTTTGCCTTGACATGGTCTCGCCCATCAGGGTCTTCACCAAGATCTTCATCTTGGTATCTGATCATCCATCTCTTTGAAGAGAAAGAAGCATATTTATGGAGGGGTGATTGACAAATGCCATGCTGCACATGTGTAGAGTGTACAGTGTGGTAAGTCTTGGCCCACACATTCCCAGTGGATTCACCAGGGCAGTGGAAACAGTGGTCATGCACCTAGCCCTAGAGACTCCTGTGCCAGTTCGTGACTCTGTCCTGAGCCCCCAGCAGCTGCTGACTGCTTCCTGTCATTTTGCTTTTGTTTGCATCTCTTAGGATTTTATATAAATGGATGAACATATCTTGTCCTATTTTTGTGCATCCTTTTTCTCTTTGCATTATTATTTTGAGATACATTCACATGGTGTGTAGTGGTCGTTTAATTTTTCTCTTTTCTTTTTTGTGTGTATGTGTGTGGGTGTGAGTGTGTGGATGCCACAGTGCACATGTGGTAGATGGAGGACAACTTTGTATGTCATTCCTCTCCTTCCACCTTGTTTGTGGCACTATCTCCTTGCCATTCACCAGGTTAGCTGGTCTCCTTGTGCATCTGGCTTATGTGGGTCCTGGGAAATTGAACCCAGTTCCTTTGGCAAGTGCCTTAACCAGTAAGCCATTTACCCAGCCCCAGGTATGGAGATTTTTTTTTTTTTTGGTTTTTTGAGCTATGGATATATATATATATATATATATTTGGTTTTTTGAGCTATGGAGATTTTAAAAGTTGGACTGAAAGCATTTTATGTCATGAGATGTTTGTGAGTCTATGGGGGCAAGAGGTGGAATAAGGTGGTTTGAGTGTGAAATGTTCGCCATAGCCTCCTGTGTTTGTGATTAAGCCTCATCCTCAGTACCCAATTGGGCAGCCTTTGGAAGGTGGAGCCTTGCTAGAGGAGATGTGTGTCTGGAAGCCGACCCTGAGGTTTATTAAAGTCCAGCCTTACTGGGTGGTTAGAGCTTGCTGTTCACTCTTGCTGCTGACTCTCAGCTGATGTGATATGATATGATGCCAAGTCCCCGCTCTGTTCTGCTTTCCTCTGCCACAATGAAACTTCTTGAAACTGGAAGGCTGAAATAAACCCTTTCCTCTAATAAGATACTTCTGAAGGTAACTGTGACAGGTGGCAAGTGCTTTACATACTGAACCATATTCCCAGTAAGTAATTTTTTAAAATACTTTTTTAAGATTTATTTTTATTTATTTATTTATGAGGGGTGGGGGAAGAATGGGTGCGCCAGGACCTCTAGCCACTGCAAACGAACTCCAGACACATGTGCCACCATGTGCATCTGGTTTATCTGGAGACTCGAACCTGGGTCCTTAGGCTTCGCAGGCATGTGCCTTAACTGCTAAGCCATCTCTCCAGCCCACAGTCAGTAATTTTTATTGCTAACTGGTGTTCCATGACTTGAACAGACCATAGGTTACCAATTTTTCAGAATATTGGGATTGTTGCCACTTTTAATTTTCCACAAGTGAGGCTACTGTGAGCTTTTGTGCCAAAGTCTTTGAAGGACACTTGCTTTTCTTTTTTTTTTTTTAGAGAGAGACACAGAGAGAGACAGAGAAAGAGGGAGAGGAAGACAGATAGAGATGGGCGTGCCAGCTGCCTCTCAGCTGCTGCGAACGAAATCCAGATGCGTGCGCCCCCTTGTGGCCAAGTGGGGCTTTGCGCCCTTGCGTCACTTTGCATCTGGCTAAACGTGGGACCTGGAGATTGGAACTGCTGGAGATTGGAACCAGCGTTCTTAGGCTTAGGAGGCAGGTGCCTTAACCCCTAAGCCATCTCTCTAGCCCTTGCTTTTCATTTTTCATGAATAAATATTTTGGAGTGGAATTGCTGGTAAGGGTATGTTTAACTTAAAATAAGCACAACACCTGTCAACTATTTTCCAAAGTGGTTGCACTTTACACACCAGCAGTGTATAAAGTTCCATTTTCTTCACATCTTCTTCAAGACTTGGCTGATATTTCAAATTTCAGCCTTCATAATAGGTGTGGCTTTACTTTGCCTTTCTGTAATGATGAAAGTATTGGAGGTCTCTGTGTGTTTTCATTCGTATATCTTACTTAAACAAATGTTTGAATATTTTGTCCATTAAAAAAAATTAAGATAAGCCGGGCGTGGTGGTGCACGCCTTTAATCCCAGCACTCGGGAGGCAGTGGTAGGAGGATCACCGTGAGTTCAAGGCCACCCTGAGACTACATAGTTAATTCCAGGTCAGCCTGGACCAGAGTGAAACCCTACCTCGAGAAAAAAAAAAAAATTAAGATGGTCAGGAATGATGGTGCGTGCATACCTCCAATTCTAGCACTTGGGAGGTAGAGGCTGTTGTGCTCAAGGGACACCATTGGCTCAGGACAGAACCAGCTCTTGTGTGTATGTTTGCTTGTGTGTATGCACGTTTGCATGTGGGTATGTGTGGAGGCAGTTGACAACCTCAGGTGTTGTTCCTCAGTTGTCCACTTTTTTTTTTAATTTGAGAAAGGGTTGCTCATTGGCCTGGAGTTTACCAGTTCGTCTAAACTGCCTTGCCAGCAAGCCCCATGAATCTTCCTGACTTCCACTCTCAGTACTTTTTTCATCATTATTATTATTAACAATATATTTGTATGGCTACCTTATGTATTGGTACCCTCTTTCCTTCTTTTTCCTTGTCCCTGCCCCCATTCCTCTGGGGACCTTCCTCAGTGGGGCTACAGGTATTCCCCATGGGGTTATGGGTTATGCATTGCTGGAGCAGCAGTCAGTTATTTTGAGGGGAGGGAATGCCTCTGGGCATGATGTCTCAACCTGTAGCTCTTACAATCTTTCTGCTCCCTCTTCTGCAAAATTCCCTGAGCCGTGGTGGGTGAGTTTTAATTCTACTTCAGTGATGAGCTCTTAGGAGCTTCTGAATTTTTCTGCTTTGGTAGGTGTTGAGTATCCTCAGGGTCTGTCTCCTACACCCTGGTGCTGATTATCAGGTTCAGCATGAAAGCAGCACTCTTGCTCGTCTCCCCAATTCCTCTGTGGTTTCAGTTGGACCTTGGCTGAAGTGCGAGTGGCAGTTTATCTCCTCTGGTCTCGCTACCTTCTGAAAAAGAACAGATTCTTCAACAGAGAGTGAAGTTAACATAGTTTAAATGGGATAAGAATTATGAATTTAGGGAGAATTTGATGTATGTAACCCCTCTTGTAGCCAAAGACTAGTGAGAGCTTGACAATGAATAACATAATCTTTGTCTCCATAGGATTCTGATCTGGTTCCAATTCCACATATGGGTTCCTTTACACTGAGCAGATCTCTTAGCTAATCTGAAAGCTATTGGTTACCCACTGAGGCTGTGTGCCACTATTGCACTGGCATGTACATCCTGTCAGTGTGTTTGCTTCTGAGTAGCTTAGACCTCTGGTTGCTCAGACTGTTGTTAGCCACTTTCCCCCAGTAGCTCATGTAGCTCACTCTAGCACTATACAGGCTAACTGTCTGGGGACTGGCTCTCTTCTGGATTCCAGCCAGGTCTCTCCATGCTCTGTGTTGGCAGCATATGGTGTCTTCAGCAATAGGGTCTTATCTTTTGCCTCCGGCGGGTAATCAAGTCTTTGACAGAAAGCTGTCTTGATTTGGGGACCTCGTAAGTCTCTCTGATCAATAGCTTATTGTGGATAGCAACTGATTTCTGGTACTGGGAGTTATAGGCCAGAAACAAACAAACAAAATTTTCTTTTAAGCTTAGTCTTCATCCCACACTCCCCAGGCTCTCCCCCCCTACTCCTTTTGAGGGTTATATCTTTTAGTCTGTCTCCAAGGATAAAGGTTTATATGGTACCAGTTCATTTTGGATTTAGTTTTGTGTTTGTTTTTCCCCCTCCTTTTCTTTCCCCCCCAAAACCTTCCATCCCTATTATCTGGGCATTCAGTTGCCTAGCAGGATGTCAGCAACTCGAGCTGGTCCAGGTTAGGAACTGCAGATAAGTGAGACCATGTGAAGTTTTTTTTTTTTTTTTTTTTTTTAATGATTGTGTGAGTTTGCTGAGTATGATTTGTTCCAAGTCCATTTTTCTACAACTTTCATTGCATCATTTTTTTTCTTACTGCTGAGTAGAATTCCATTGTGTAAATGTATCACAACTTTGTTATCCATTCATCCAATGATGGGTGACCTGGGTTAATTCTAGTTCTTATCTATAATGAATTCAGCATCAATAAACATAGTTGAGCAAATATCTCAACAGTGATGCATGGAGCATTTAGGATAAATGCCCAGTAAAGAGATAACTGAGTCGGTTGGTAGTTCTATGTTCATCCTTTTCAGGATGGGTGCAACAGGGCCTCCAGCCACTGCAAACAAACTCCAGATGCATGCACACCTTGTGAATCTGGTTTATGTGGGTACTGGGGAATTGAACCTGGGTCCTTAGGCTTTGCAGACAAGTGCCTTAATTCCTAAGCCAGCTCTCCAGCCCCCCACTCTGTGTGTGTGTTTTTATGTGGGTTCTGGGAATCTAATTCAGGTCCTCATGCTTTCAAGACAAGCACTTTATCCACTGAGCTCTAGTTTTTCTTTTCTTTTTCCTCCCCCCTTGTCTTTTCCTTTCTTTATTTGCTTTTCTTCCTTTATTATTATTTTTTTCAATGCTGGGAATTGAACCAGGGTCTTATGCCAATCAGGCAGGCACTCTACCCCTGAGCTACATCTGAAGTCCCAAGGCCAGTTCTTCAGCCGTAGCTCTTATGCCCTGCCCAGGTGACATACTTCTTTGCACATGATGGAGGCAGGTGGACCTCTGAGATCCCATGCTGCCCACCTCTGGGTGTCACAAGGAGCATACCATGCTCCTTTAGCCAAGAGGCTGGGACCTGTGAGAAGGGGATAGTAGATCTGTCCTGATGCTGTGACTAAGCCCAGACCCTCCCTTTTGAATCTTCTCTTCCCTTCCTCTTGTAGATCTCCAAGATAGTGCTGCTTTATGTCCCCAAAGCCAACATGACATGTCCCTGCCTCTGCCACTGTTTTGGGGGCCGTCTCCCGATGCCTAGGGATCAGGCTGTGATGCCCTACTGGGTACCCCAGGGGCTGAGGTCGCAGAAGGTAAGATGGAGGCTCATGAGACAGTGAGGGCTGAGGGGGGTGGACATGAAATGGACAGATATAAGAGGACCCATAATCTTGCCCCACATGCCATAGAGAAACTCTTGATCTCTGAAGGTGGCCAAGTGCAGAAGGTTGGATGGGAGGCTGGGATTCAGGTTAGGTTTGGTACCTGCTGGGTATTGTGGGCCTGGTTTTCTGAGGAGAGGGTTACCTGACTCCCAGGTCATTGTCATCTTTTCCTTCATCTTCTGCCTGCCTTTCAACTTTTCACACGTTCTCACTGCCTCCTCCTCCTTCACCTTCCTCCCCCACCATGCCATCCCTTTCCACACTGTCAGTATTCCGCAGACGTGGCAGGAGTGGGAGGACTTCCCGTCCTCTGACTCTGGCTCCATCAGGCTGTCTCACGGCATAGTTCCAGGGCAGTCCTCTAGCCTGGAGGGCCTACCTTTCATCACTGCTTTCCCATCACTGACTAGTCAGCAGTCCTTAGCACAAAGACCCTAGGCCCCAGCCAGGAGATGGTGCCTATGCTGGGAGTGGCCATGCCCCTGCCCAGAGGTCTCATGTCCTGATCATTCCACCCAATCCGGACACACTCACCCACTTTTTCATCTTTCAGGTGGTGAAGAGACGGGGGAGTTTTAAAGACATACAAGGTAACTCCACATACATTCCTGGCCCAAGGAAGGGGTTGGGATGAGGAGACTTTTCTTATCCCTCAATATTTGCAAACAGAGGAGATTGTGGAGCTGGACTTGATGATGTCTAAAGTTTTTTTTTTTTTTTTGAGGTAGGGTCTCTAGCCCAGGTTAACCTGGAATTCACTATGTAGTCTCAGGGTGGCCTTGAACTCACAGCGATCCTCCTACCTCTGCCTCCTGAGTGCTGGGATTAAAGGCGTGTGCCACCACGCCTGGCTAAGACATGCTATTCTTTTTTTGGGGGGTGGGGGGATTTCGAGGTAGGGTTTCACTCTGGTCCAGGCTGACCTAGAATTAACTATGTAGTCTCAGGGTGGCCTCGAACTCACAGTGAATCTCCTACCTCTGCCTCCCAAGTGCTGGGATTAAAGGCGTGCGCCACCATGCCTGGCTATTCCTTTTTTTTTTTTTTTTCCGAGGTAGGGTCTCACCACTCTGGCCCAGGCTGACCTTAAAACATGCTATTCTTTTTTTTTTTTTTTTTTTTTTTGAGGTAGGGTGTCACTCTGGTCCAGGCTGACCTTGAATTCACTCTGTAGTCTCAGGGTGGCCTCGAACTCACAGCGATCCTCCTACCTCTGCCTCCCAAGAGCTGGGATTAAAGGCGTGCGCCACCACACCCGGCAAAACATGCTATTCTTAATGGTGCAAAAACAAGTCCTTGTCCCCAGTAACATGATTATCAGGAGCACACATTGTCCCAGCCTTTGGGGAGGCAGTTTGGAGGTACCAATTCTGAAGCATGCAACATTGCTCATTGAGCAAGCCTGCCTTGCTCTCTGACCAGTGTTTCTAGCCTTGTTGACAAGCTCCAGGCCAATGACAGATGCTGTCTTAAAAGGTTGGTCATTCCTCCATAGGAGAAAGGGTTTGAGGGTTACAGACTGGCTCTACTTCCTGACTGTAATCTAGCCCGTGACTCCACATGCCTACTACCACTGACATGAAGTGCTCCCTGCAAACATGCCTTCCCTACCAAAACATTTTATGTGTAGTAAGTCCAAATAAGTAACATGGTATTCCATCTAAGGTAGAAGATAACGAAAAAAAAAAAAAAAAAAAAAAAAAAAAGAATCATTGGTAGTAAGCAGACCTTACTTAGGGATAGTCAAAAAAGGGCTTGTGTGATTTTATATATGGGAATTTCATTTAAAAGTATAAAAAGACATTGAATAAGTGGACATGTTCTGTATCCATGACTTCTTGGAAAATGATGTTAAATTAAAATTTCAACTTAAGGGCTGGAGAGATGGCTTAGCGGTTAAGCGCTTGCCTGTGAAGCCTAAGGACCCCGGTTCAAGGCTCGATTCTCCAGGACCCACGTTAGCCAGAAGCACAAGGGGGCACATGCATCTGGAGTTCGTTTGCAGTGGCTGGAGGCCCTGGCGTGCCCATTCTCTCTCTTTCTACCTGTCTATTTCTGTATCTCTCTCTCTCTCAAATAAATAAATAATAAAATATTAAAAAAAAATTTCAACTTAAAAAAAAGGTTGGAAAAAGCTGGGCGTGGTGGCGCACGCCTTTAATCCCAGCACTTGGGAGGGAGAGGTAGGAGGATCGCCATGAGTTCGCAAAACCAAAAAAAAAAAAAAAAAAAAAAAATTTGGTCATTCCTGAGAAATGACACCCAAGGTTGTCCTTTGGCCTCTACACATACATACACATATAAAGACACACACACACACACACACACACACACACACACAAGAACAAAGAAGTTCTGGAGAGGGCCTGGAGAGAAGACTTAGTTAGTGGTTAAAACATTTGCCTGAAAAGCCAAAGGACCCAGGTTTGATTCTCCAGTACCCACGTAAAGCCAGATGCACAAGGTGGCACATGGGTCTGGAGTTTGCAGTGGCTAGAGGTCCTGACACACCCATTTTCTCTCTACCTGCCTCTTTCTCTCAAATAAATAAATAAAATATTTAAAAAAAAAGAAGAAGAAAACAGAGCGTGAGGGAGTGGGTGCAGGGGGCGGGGACAGAGAGCAGAGGTGGGAGGATCACTGTGAGTTAGAGGCCACCCTGAGACTGCATAGTGAATTGCAGGTCAGCCTGGGCTAGACCGAGACCCTACCTGGAAAAACAAAAAACAAAAAAAGAAATTGGAAGTTAGCCAGGCGTGGTAGCGCACGCCTTTAATCCCAGCGCTTGGGAGGCAGAGGTAGGAGGATCGCCATGAGTTCGAGGCCACCCTGAGACTACATAGTTAATTCCAGGTCAGCCTGGACCAGAGTGAAACCCTACCTCGGAAAACCAAGAAAAAAAAAAAAATAAAGAAGTTGGAAGCCGCTTGTTGACTCATAGGATAAACTTTTTTAAAAAAATAATATATATATATATTTTGGTTTTTCGAGGTAGGGTCTCACTCAAGCCCAGGCTGACCTGGAATTCACTCTGTAGTCTCAGGGTGGCCTCGAACTCATGGCAATCCTCCTACCTATGCCTCCCAAGTGCTGGGATTAAAGGCGTGCGCCACCACGCCCGGCTTAAATAATATTTTTATTGACAACTTCTATACTTACATACAAAAAAGTGCATGGTATTTCCCTCCCCTCCCCCCATTCTCCTTTAGAACTCCAATCTCCATCATATCCCCTCCCTCTCCCCATTAGTCTCTCTTTTAATTTGATGTCATCATCTTTTACTTCTATTATGAGGGTCTTGCGAAGGTATTGCTAGGCACAGCAAGGTCATGGATATCAAGGCCAATTTCTGTCTGGGCAGTTGCATTGTAAGGAGTCGTACTCTTCCTTTGGCTCTCCCATTCTATCCGCCCCCTCTTCCGCAATGGTCCCTGAGTCTTGGAGGGTGTGACAGAGGTGTTTCAGTGCTGGGCACTCCTCCATCCCTTCTTCTCAGCACTATGTTGCCTTTTGGGTGATCCCAGTGGTCATCGCCATCTGAAAAGAGAAGCTTCTCTAACCAGAAGTGAGAGTAGCGTTAATATGAGCATTAAGTGTAGTATTTTCAGGGCAGCTTGGTGGGAATAGTATATACATTTAGTCAGACAAGAGCAGGCTTTATACCCCTAAGGCTCATGACCTTACCTGCCATAGACTTTTACTTAGGTTTTTCAGTACCAGGTATGTATTCCCTCCCGTAGAGAGGACCTTCAGTCCAATTATAGAGCAGTTTGTTACCCCAAGAGTAGACATGCCACTATTGCACCCGTTCAGTCCTTGGGCCTGTCTGGCCAAATTTGAATATTCAGCATCCACTGTTTTCACTGCTGATGACTTCTGTGTCCCATACGGCTGCATTCAGTGCAGCTTTTTCCAGCTTTCAGTTGGCTGGTTTACAGGGAGAAGGTTTTCTGCTCAGCACCAGCTTGCTTTCTCAGTAACCTTGCCTTTTTTTTTTTTTTTTTTTTTTTTTTTTTTTTTTTTTTTTTTTTTTTTTTTTTTTTTACCTTTTCTTTGTCAAGATAGTCTTGCTCTAGCCCAAGCTGACCTGGAATTCACTATGTAGTCTCAGGGTGGCCTTGAACTCACAGTGACCTTCCTACCTCTGCCTTCCAAGTGCTGGGATTAAAAGCGTGCACTATCACTTCCAGCTATTTTTCTTAAACCAGCGTTAGCTTTTACTCCTGTCATTGTTTTCTAGCTGGGCGTGAACTGGGCTCAAGCAGTCCTCAGCTGCTGGTCATCCTGGGGACCTCGGCTGCATAGCACCACACCTAGCAGTTTAGGTGTCTTACCTGAGATCACTTGTCCAGCCTCCAACCCAGCCAAGTTACACTTCCTTGGCAGAACTAGGCGGGCAAGTGTCAAGGCTTCCAGAAGAATGTTTTTGTCCTCTCAAATGCAGTTTCTTTCTTTCTTTCTTTTTTTAAAATATTTTATTTTTATTTATTTATTAGAGAAAGAGACAGGGAAAGAGGCAGGTAGAGAGAAAGAGATAGTGGGCATGCCAGGGCATCCAGCCAGTGCAAATGAACTTCAGATGCATGGGCCACCTTGTGCATCTGGCTTATGTGGGTCCTGGGGAATCGAACCTGGGTCCTGTAGCTTTGCAGGCACGTACCTTATTCACCAAGCCATCTCTCCAGCCCAAGTGCAAGTCCTTTAAACAATGCCATTTGAGACATGTGTATGTGCGTGTGCATGTGCTGCAGATCATACTCAGGTCCTTGCACATGTAAACGTGTACTGCTACTGAGCTACAACCCCAGTCCCCCAAATTCATTTTTTTTTTTTTTTTTTTGGTTTTTCGAGGTAGGGTTTCACTCTGGTACAGGCTGACCTGGAATTAACTATGTAGTCTCAGGGTGGCCTCGAACTCACGGCGATCCTCCTACCTCTGCCTCCCGAGTGCTGGGATTAAAGGCGTGCGCCACCACGCCCGGCAGAATTCATATTTTTAATCTTGCATTTTTCTTATAAAAGTGGTTTTCATATTGTTTTGTTTCCTCTGAGCTTTGGTGGTAAATTTTTTTTTGTAGGAAAAATGCATTTAACATGTTGCATATTTAAAAAATATTATTTATGCTGGGTGTGGTGGTGCATGCCTTTAATCCCAGCACTTGGGAGGTAGAGGTAGGAGGATCACCATGAGTTCGAGGCCACCCTGAGACTACAGAGTGAATTCCAGGTCAGCCTGAGCTAGAGTGAGACCCTACCTCAAAAAAATTATTTATTTATTTGAAAGAGAAACAAAGAGAGAATGGGTATGCTAGAGCCTCTTGCTGTTGCAAATGAACTCCAGATACATGCACCACTTTCTCCATCTGGCTGTTTTGCATGGGTACTGAGGAGTCAAACCTTGGCAGACAGGCTTTCTGAGAAAGCGCATTTAACCACCGAACCTTCTCTCTAGCTCACATGTTGAATATTAATGGTGCATTTCCTTATTAATATAGCTATAGTATATATATATATATATTTATTTATTTATTCTAAATATTTTATTTGTATTTATTTATTTGAGATCGAGAAAGAGGGAGAGCGGAAGAGAGAGAGAATGTGCATGCAAGGACCTCTAGCCGCTGCAAACGATCTCCAGGTACATACGCCACCCTGTGCATCTGGCCTACATTAGTCCTGGGGAATCAAACCAAGGTTTTTAGGCCTTGTAGGCAAGTGCCTTAACCGCTAAGCCATCTCTCCAGCCCATGTATTTTATTTTATTTTATTATTTATTATTTATTTATTTATTTGAAAGAGAGAGAGATATATAGAAATAGGCAGGTAGAGAGAGAGAGAGAATGGGTGCGCCAGGGCCTCCAGCCACTGCAAACGAACTCCAGATGCATGCACCCCCTTGTGCATCTGGCTTACGTGGGTCCTGGAGAATCAAGCCTCAAACCGGGGTCCTTAGGCTTCATAGGCAAGCGTTTAACCGCTAAGCCATCTCTCCAGCCCAGTATTTTATTTTTTAAATGTTTATTTATTTGAGAGGGGGGGAGGGGAGAAAGAACGGGCACACCAGGGCCTCTAGCCACTGCAAATGAGCTCCAGACGCATGTGCCACCTTGTGCATCTGGCTTTACGTGTGTTCTGGGGAATTGAACATGGGTCCTTAGGCTTTGCAGGCAAGTGCCTAAACTGCTGAACCATTTCTCCAACTCATAGGGTATATATTTTGTGTCACTAGCATAGTAATAGCATAAAAAAAACCCATGTTGGTGAGATCCCATGTTGACCAAAGTATGTCTGGAAATGCTAATGGGTGTTTAGGAGATGGAAGCATCGGGATTGCATGTGCAGTTTACGTGTTGTCAGCCTTTTACAGTGCAGGATTTCAAGACTGTTGCAGAGTGAGGCATGGTAGGCTCATGGGGGTAGGCCTCATTCAGACAGCGTAGAGAAGATTGCCACACCTAGATGGAGGATTCCTGGGGTTCACTGGCAAGCCACTGAAGCCTACTTGGGGAGCTCCAGGCTAGTGAGAGACCATGTGTCAAAAAAAAAAAAAAAAAAAAAGGATGGCGCCTGAGAGGAAGGATACCTGAGGTTGTCTTCTGGCCTCCACACACACATGCACCCCCACATGAAACATACAAATGAATATGAAAAAGTTGCACAAACACATGGATATACCTCCTGCGCACACACACGCCACACATACTTTAGCCCTCAGTTCCTGGCAGCCTGGCTGGTGATGTGCCCTATCCTCACACACTCCCTCTTGCTTCTAGAATGCCCTCCAGACTTGAGCTGCTGGTATGGGCACTGGCGTGTCTATGAGGCCGAGTGCTTCTTTCTCAAGCGGCAGCAGCTCCAAGCCTTTCACGAGGACAAGACACAGGCCCTGGGAAGGGCAATCAGACGCCTTGGCCCCCTCCTACCCTTCAGCTTTGGTCTCCTGGCCCTGCTTCAGGCCATCCTGAGGGCTATCATAACCATTTGGTGAGCAGGTGAGGGTGGGTCACGGTGGGTTGCCCTGGGCACTTTGTCCCTGGAAACAGACATGGTAATGCCCATCTGGATCCTGGTACTTGGATTCCCTGCCACCACCTCCTTCATTTATTTCATAGTTAGAAAGACAATGTGAGCCCATGGTGCTCAGGTGCTGCGATTTGTAAATATCTTGCAGGAGGTACTCACGGGCTTTGGAGACTAGCTCTGGGGCAGAGGTGCTGGCACAGCCAGCAGAGGGGAGATGGTGCCTTGTCCGGCTGAGCTGCAGGGGACACCCAGTGAGGCCTCTAAACCCCTCACTCAGCCAATTTCAGGAGAGGCTGTGGCCTGGCTGTCACTCCTGGGGCATATGGGTCACCTCCGAGCTGGGAGCCAGGAACAGGCATAGAGCTCTTCTTTCCCAGCAGATCTGCACAGCTCTCATTTTGCCCACCCACCCCAGTTCTGCAAAGCTGGCTTTGGTTCTGTCCTGAAGGAGAGGATGGTGTTGAGGTGGAGGGATTCAGTGGATGGCCCATCTGGGAAGCCATGCAGTGAGCTTCTCCCTGGCCTGCTTCCCAGCCTTGTGTGCAGTGGGGACCCCAGTGACCAAAGGGACCCCTCGTCTCATCCATACTGTGGAGGCTCCCTGGCAAGCCAAGCTCTCAGCCTGATACCTTCCTGTCTCTTTGTTTTCTAGCCAGTTGTTTTGGGACTGAAGTGGGAATCTTAGATACTGTCCAAGAACATTAATGAACACATGAGTCAGAGGACCTGCAACATCATCTGTGTGCACATGTGATGTGATTCGCACCCAAGATCCAGCCCAGGCTGCATTCCATCGGGTGATTCTTAGCTGTAGGGGGTTAATGAATGCCAGTGAGACTCTGTTATGAATTCAGCCAATAAATGTTTATGAAACTTAAACCTGTTTTTCTTCACCAATGAAGGACTTGTCCCCTCTCTACATTCCCAGGAAATGGAATTGTTTCTGTATCTCTTCCCTTTGCCAAGGAGCCTGAAATGTTTTTTTTTTTTTAAACTTTTTATTTTATCTTATTTTTTGGAGAGAGACAGAGAGAGAGAGAGAAGAAGACAGAGATGGGCGCGAGCAGTGTCTCAGCTGCTGCGAACGAAATCCAGATGTGCGCGCCCCCTTGTGGCCAAGTGCGGCATTGCGCCCTTGTGTCACTTTGCATCTGGCTAAACGTGGGACCTGGAGATTGGAACCGCTGGAGATTGGAACCAGTGTTCTTAGGGTTAGGAGGCAAGCGCCTTAACCCCTAAGCCATTTCTCCAGCCCCCGAAATGGTTTTATTCCATGTTTCAGGTGGATCTCACTTCAAGTAGTGTTTAATAATAGTATTTAAAATTGTATGTGAATTGAAATTTTCATATTTATCTAGGCTTTAAAATTTTTTTGTTTATTTTTATTTATTTATTTGAGAGTGACAGAGAGAGAAAGAGGGAGCGAGAGAAAGAGAAAGACAGAGAGAGAATGGGCTCACCAGGGCCTCCAGCCCCTGCAAACAAACTCCAGATGCATGTGCCATCTTATGCATCTGGCTTACATGGGTACTGGGGAATTGAGCCTCAAACTGGGGTCCATAGGCTACACAGGCAAGCACTTAACCACTAAGCCATCTCTCCAGCCCTTTATTTAGGTTTTAAAAATATTTTATTTATAAAAGTCGGGCGTGGTGGCGCATGCCTTTAATCCCAGCACTGGGGAGGCAGAGGTAGGAGGATCACCATGAGTTCGAGGCCACCCTGAGACTACATAGTGAATTCCAGGTCAGCCTGAGACACCCTACCTCGAAAAACCAAAAAAAAAAAAATTTATTTATGAGAGAAAAGAGAGAAAGAGGGATGGAGAGAGAGAGAAAGAGAGAGAGAGAGAGAGAGAGAAAGAAAGAAAGAAAGAAGGAAGGAAAGAAAGAGAGAAAAAAGAAAGAAAAATAAGTACTCTAGGGCCTCTTGCCACTGCAAACCAACTCTAGATGTATACACCACTTTGTTCATCTGGCTTTATATGGGTACTGGTGAACAAACCCAGGCAGTCAGGTTTGCAAACAAATGCCCTTAATCACTGAGACATCTCCCCAGCTCCTATTTATTTAATTTGAGCAGTTTATTTATTTGAGAGAAATAGAGTGTGAGAGACAGAGAATGGGTGCACCAGGGCCTCTAGCTACTGCAAATGAACTCCAGACACATGTGCTACCTTGTGCCTCTGGCTTTATGTGGTATGTGGGTCCTGGGGAATCAAACCCTGGTCCCTTGGGCTTTGCAGGCAAGCACCTGAACTGCTGATCCATTTCTCCAGCCCCTTATTTTTTATTTATTTATTTATTTTTTTTGAGAGGAGGTATCATGGCCTGGACCCCACTGCGTAGCTAAAGATGATCTAGACTTCTTGGTTCTTCTGTTGCCATATCCTAAGGCTAGGATTACAGGTCTGTGCTACCATGCCTGGCATGAGCTGAAAATTTTAAGTGGAGATGTAATTTACATCTTGTAAAATTTACCCTTTAAGAGTATATGATTCAGTGGTTCTTTTTTAAAAATATTTTTAAATATTTTATTTACTTATTTGAGAGAGAGAGAGAGATACAGAAATAGGCAGGTAGAAAGAGAGAATGGGCATGCCAGGGCCTCCAGCAGCTACAAATGAACTCATGTGCCATCTTGTGCATCTGGCTTACGTGGGTCCTAGAGAATCAAACCAGGGTCCTTAGGCTTTACAGGCAAATGCCTTAACCACTAAGCCATCTCTCTAGCCCCTCAGTGGTTCTTTTTATGTTTATGATGTAGCCCAACCATCACCACTATCTATTTCAGAACATTGTCATCACTATGACAAGAAAACTCATAAGAGGGCTGGAAAGATGGCTTAGTGGTTAAGGCACTTGCCTGCAAAACTAAAGGACCCAGGTTTGATTCCCCAGAACCCATGTAAAGCCAGATGCACAAGGTGGTGCATGTATCTGAAGTTCTTTTTCAGGGGCTAGAGGCCATGGCACACCCAACCTATTCTCTCTCTCTCTAAATAAAAAATGATAAAATATTAAAAAAAGAGAAAACTCATAAGAGAGCTGGGGACATAGCCTAGTTGGTGGAGTCCTGTCTAGCATGTTTGAAGCCTTGAATTTGATCCTCAGCACCACATAAAGCAGGTATTGTGGTGTACACCTATAATCCCAGCGCTTAGGAGGTAGAGGTAGGTAATCAGGATTTCAAAGCCAGTTTTAGGTACATAGGGAGTTTGATGCTAGCCTGGATTACCTGAAAACTTGTCTCAAAAAAAAAAAAAAATAGAGGCTAGAGCTATGGCTCAGTAGTTCAGTGTACTTCCCGTACACAGATGTATAAGAGGGCCTGATATCATTTGGGTTCGAATTTCCAGAACCCACATAAACAGCTGGGCATGATCACCTATGCTTGTAACCCCAGTCCTGTAGCAGAGTAGAGACTTGGGAATTGCTGGCAAGCTCTGGGATCAGTAGGAGCCCAGCTCCTAGCAAAGCCTGATGTCCTGGGTTCGATTCCTCAGTTCCCACGTAAAGCCACATGCATGAAGTGGCACATGTGTCTGGAGTTCTTTTGAAGTGGCAGGAGGCCCTGGCATGCCCATACTCTCTCTCCCTCTCTGTCTTTCCTCAAGTAAATAAATAAAAATATTTTAATTATTTATTTATTTATTTATTTATTTATTTATTTGGAGAGAGAGACAGAGAGAGGGAGAGGAAGACAGAGAATGGGCGCGCCAGCAGCCTCTCGGCCGCTGTGAACAAACTTCACATGCGTGCGCCCCCTTGTGGGCAAGTGCAGCATTGCGCCCTTGCATCACTGCATCTGGCTAAATGTGGGACCTGGAGATTGGAACCAGTGTTCTTAGGCTTAGCAGGCAGGTGCCTTAACTGCTAAGCCATCTCTCCAGCCCAAAAATATTTTTAAAAATTAAAAAGAAAAAAGCCAGGCATGGCGGCACATGTCTTTAATCCCAGCACTCAGGAGACAGAGGTAAAAGGATTGCTGTGAGTTCGGGGCCACCCTGAGACTACAGAGTAAATTCCAGGTCAGCCTGGGGCAGAGTGAGACCCTACCTTGGAAAACAAACAAAGAAACAAACAACAAACAAACAAACAAACAAACAAACAAAAAGAATGGGTGGAAAAGCAATGGGGTGGGACACCTGACATTCTGCTTTGTCCAGAGGCAAGCTCACCCTGCTTCAGCCAAGTGCATGAAGCTCCACAGGGCACCCACACATGCGTAGACCACACACACACACACACACACACACACGCAAAAACAAAAACAAACCTGTATTCATTAAGCAGTCATCCTTTCTCTTCTTCCTCTGTGAAACTGTGACCCATGACCTGCTTTGTGGCTTCATCTATGACTGGAGTAACGCAGGATGTGGCCTTCTGTGGTTGGCTCCTTCCCACAGCATCATGCTTCCAAGGTGCATCCGTACTGTTGGGTGTATCAGAATGTCAGACCTATTTGTGGCCTGGTAATAGTCGATGGTGTGGCTATGCCACATTTGGTTTATCCGCCATCCATAGGAGAAAGCCTGATGGGGAGATGGTGGTGTCTGGACCACGGTGGCTGTGGTTTTGTGTCTGTGGTATTTGGCCTTGTCACTGTAGGGTCTGCAAATGTGCTCCTGGGGAGAAATACTCAGGCTGTGCCACTTGTCCTGGTTAATGCAGGGACTATCCCCATAGCCCGAACTGGACCACAGAGTCTTGGCGTTACTTGCCACAAGAGGGCACTGTCGAGAAGTCTTTGGTAGAATGGGCTTGATGTGACTGAGGGAGGTTTGAGGAAGGAACACACTTCCAGGAAGACACCTAATCACCCACTCACACACCCCTTAGCCTCCTCCCCCACTAACATAACATACACATCTACCCATGCACTTGCCCACTAACCCACCCACTCACCCACCCACACGCCTGCCCACTAACCCGATCACGCTTTAACACACCCATGCACCTGTGTGGCTATTCACTAACCCATTCACTCACTAAAGCGTCCACCCACTCACCCATCCTCTGACATACATCCCAGCTCCTTACCTACATTACTGAGCATGAGCATGGAGCTCAGCCCTGCCCAGAATAACCACGTGGGAGTGTCTGTCGGTACCGACCAAGAAAGGAGCCACAAGTCACATGTACCCGATGGGCTCTTGGATGTGGTGAGTGAGTCTTTAAATTTTTAAAATTTATTTATTTATTAGGAAGAGAGAGAGAGAGAGAGAAAGGGCACACCAGGGCCTCTAGCCACTGCAAATGAACTCCTGACACACGCGCCATCAAGGCTTATGTGGGTCCAGAGGAGTTGAACCTGGGTCCTTAGGCTTCGCCAGTAAGCGCCTTAACTGTTAAGCCATCTCTCCAGCCTGAGTGTTAAATTTATTAAAAAATATTTTATTATTCATTTGCAAGCAGACACACACAGAGAGAGAGAGAGAGAGAGAGAGAGAGAGAACAGATTGCCAGGGCTTCTTGCAATTGCAAATGAACTTCAGACGCATGTGCATCTGCATCTGGCTTATGCGGGTTCTGGGGAGTCAAACCTGGGTCCTTAGGCTTTGTAGGCAACCGCCTTAACTGTTAAGCCATCTCTCCAGCTCATGTGTTTAATTTTTTTTTTTTTGAGGTAGGGTCTCACTCTAGCCCAGGCTGACCTGGAATTCACTATGTAGTCTCAGGGTGGCCTTGAACTCATGGCAATCCTTTTACCTCTGCCTCCCAAGTGCTGGGATTAAAGGCATGTGCCACCACACCTGGCTTCTTGCTCTAGCCCAGTTTGACCTAAATTCACTATATAGTCTCAGGGTGGCCTCGAACTCACAGTGATCCTCCTACCTCTGCCTCCCGAGTGGTGGGATTAAAGGCATGCACCACCATACCTGGCTCCAAAGAAATATTCTATTATTCATTTGCAGAGAGAGAGGAAGAAAGAGAGAGAGGGGATAGGTGTGCCAATGCTTCTTGCCACTGCAAACAGACTCCAGATGCATGCACCACTTTGTGCATCTGGCTTTCCGTGAGTACTGGGGAATCAAACCCAGGCCATCAGACTTTGCAAGCAAGCGTCTTTAACCACTGAGCCATCTCTTCAGCCCCAAGTCTTTAACTATAATCCCATATGTACTCACATGTAACACATCAGACAGTGTAAGTGTAGCCCTGTGCCCAGGGCTGCCATAGCTGTGCCCTTTGACCTGTTTCCCTAGCTGGCTGACCAAGGCTGTGGATCCAAGACTTCCTGGCTTTTATGTGCCTGTTCACCTGGTTGCAGTGCTGGCTTCGGACATTATGATCCTAATGTCGTCATTCTTTTTGTAGTCCTCCTCATGGTATCTTGCGGGCAGGAGCCCACCCCTGTTTGTGATCTGGCAGAGCTGAGGAGGACACTCTGGTCTTGCTGAATTGGACCATCCAGAGGTGGTTGAGCTTCAAGGCACCTCCATTCATTGTACAGTTTGGGAGAGAATTTGGTGTATGGCTTTGGGAAGAAATTGAGGCCCAGGGAGTTTAAATGAATTGCCCGCAGTCACAGAGCTCACATGTAGCAGAGGCAGAATTGTTACCCGCCTAAGCTCCTGCTTCCAAGGCTCTGCCACCCTAATGGGAGCTCAGCGAGCCAAGATCCTTCACATTCACACAGATAGATGACCTCGCTGTTGCTCCCAGGCCTGGCTGGCTGGGACTCAGCAGAGCTTCAGGGTTGTAAGGCTCTGCCAGCCTTTATTACAGTATTGAGTCCCAAGTTCTGTACCTAGGCCCCCACCAGCAGCTGCACGCCTGCCCGGCGACAGCCATTTAGTGGTCCAAACAACCATGACATCATCAGACATGTGTGCATTGTCAGCTGGCCATGCAATAAAAATAAATTCTGGGTGGCTTCCATGGGCAGACACACTCTGGTGACATGTGTCTGTCCCTTGTTCCTTCAGAACACTGGCACCTCCCATTTACAGCTGAGGTGTTTGTCCATGAAGGCAAGGCAGCTGCTGCACAGGCGGCTGGCCTCTTCATCTTGGGGACACCTAAAGGGAGAAGGAATGAGGCAGGTGGGTGTAAGCTCCAGGCAGAGGGAAGAGCAGGACCAAGACAGGTGTGGGTATAGTATTTCTCCAGTACTCAAAGTGGTATATATATACACACACACACACATATACATATATGCTGGGTGTGGTGGTGCCCGCCTTTAATCCTAGCACTTGGGAGGCAGAGGTAGGAGGATTGTCATGAGTCCAATGCCACCCTGAGACTACATAGTGAATTCCAGGTCTGCCTGGGGTAGAGGGAGACCCTAGCTCAAAAAACAAAACAAAACAAAAATTTATATACTTTTTGGAGGATCGCTGAGAGTTCAAGTGAGAGTCCAGGTCAGCCTGGACCAGAGTGAGAGAGAGAGTCAGAGAGAGAGAGAGAGAGAGAGAGAGAGAGACAGACAGAGAGAATGGGCATGCCAGCAGCCTCTCAGCTGCTGTGAATGAACGCCAGACACCTGCACCCCTTGTGGGCAAGTGCGGCATTGCGCCCTTGTGTCTGGCTAAACGTGGGACCTGGAGAATCAAATGGGCGGTGTTCTTAGGCTTAGCAGGCAGGTGCCTTAACCACTAAGCTATCTCTCCAGCCCTAAAATATATATATTTTTAAATATTTTATTTATTTATTTATTTATTTATTTAAATATTTATTTATTTATTTATTTATTTATTTGCAAGCAGAGAGATACAGACACAGATAGACAGAGGAAGTATGGACACACCAGCGCCTCCAGCCACTGCAAATGAACTCCAGACACATGCACTGCTCTGTGCATCTGGCTTATGTGGGTACTGGGGAGTTGAATTCAGGTTGTCAGGCAAGTGCCTTCACCACTGAGCCATCTCTCCACCCCCCAAAACACACACACACACACACACACACACACATACACACACAACATTTTTGGTTTTATGATGTAGGATCTCGCTTTAGCCCAGGCTCTTCTGGAATTCACTATGTAGTCTCAGGCTGGCCTTGAACTCATGGCAATCCTCCTACCTCTCTCTGCCTCCAGAGTGCTGGGATTAAAGGCATGCACCACCATGTCCGGCATATATATTTGAGGTAGGGACTCACTCTAGCCCAGGCTGACCTGGGACTCACTCTGCAGCCCCAGGCTGGCCTTGAACTCTTGACAATCCTCCTACTTAAGCTTCTGGGATTAAAGGCTTGTGCCCTGCTTCAAATTGGTTTTAAAGGCCAAGATTTGAGAGTGCAGGGAGCTCTGAAAGCTGATTGTGTGAATTGGATTCCTGAAACCATCTGTGAAGGATCTTATAGGAGAATCTAATCTACTTCATTTATGGCTGGGGAGAGCAGGTTTCTTTGGGAACCCCTGGGCCCAACCTTCTATTAGAAGTATTCCCCATACTTGACTAGCTTCTCCAGGGCTCCTCCACAAAGCTGACCCGCTGGTTTTATGTGTATGTGCGTGTGTGTGTGTGTGTGTGTGTGTGTGTGTGTGTGTTGGGGCGGAGAACTGCTTCCCACTCGTTATGAGAATGGCAGCCGTTTCGGCTCCTCCATGCCTGTGTGATGCACAGCAGCTGTGAGCCTTCTGCCTGGGCCTTAGACAGCAGAGCACAGAGGTCAATGGCAGCTCTCAGGCTTCAAGGCAGCAAAGCACTCTCAAAGCCAAGAACTGAAGGAGTTTGCAAGTGAGGCCATCTGGGCAGAGGGGCCACTGGGAGCTGCCGAATCTTTGCTCTCAAGCTCACATGAGCTCCAGATGCTACTGATCCACACTTGGCCATGGCTACTAGACAATGTCCAGGCTTCCAACACAAAGCAGAGAGCTGCCACTCCCACTCAAATGATGAGCGTCTTCAGCCACCACATAGTTTCCTAACAGGGAGAGTGTTTCTGGCTGCATTTGGTTTGTTTGTTTTCTTCTTTAAAAAAAAATTTCTTTTGTTTATTATTTATTTATTTGAGAGTGACAGACACACACACAGAGAAAGAGGCAGATAAAGAGAGAATGGACACGCCAGGGCCTCCAGCCACTGCAAGTGAATTCCAGATGCATGTGCCCCCTTGTGCATATGGCTTATGTGGGTCCTGGGGAATCGAGCCTCAAACCGGGGTCCTGAGGCTTCACAGGCAGGCACTTAATAGCTAAGCCATCTCTCCAGACCCTGTTTGCTTGTTTTTTTTTTTTCGAGGTAGGGTCTCACTCTAGCCCAGGCTGGCCTGGAACTCTCTTTGTAGTCTCAGAGTGGCCTCTAACTCACAGAGATCCTCCCACCTCGTGCCAGAGAGGGCAGTGCCACACAGGAAGCTGCTGGTAGACTTGACCTTGGCCTCCTGTCCCAGACTGGTTCTCATTTGGTAGCCTATGTGTTTCCAGGAGTCATCTCTCCATGTCTATATCACAAGATTTTTCATGTCCCCTGCCAGAGGAATGATAGGTGGGTTTATTTCATGTGGATCCTGCCTCTATGACGAGACAAAAGTTCGATAATCAATTAATGATGTCTGCCTCAGGCTCAGGCTGGGCATCTGCAGTGTGAGTGTCCTGGAATTTCTGTTGCTATCCAGTAGTTCTCACCATGCTTGGCACATATGGATTTTGGGTACCCACTCTTCTCTCTGGTAGGCGTCCCACTGGGGGGTCTGAGGGGCCCTAAGAGTGATGGGAAACTTCCTGTTTTCTCTTTTGCCATCTCTAAGAGAGACAGCCCTGTTTGAGGGCACCATTTTTATGTTAAAACAACAAATCTCAGACTGATCCATGAGCGGTAGAAGGTGCTGGAATTTCGGAGGAGGCCAAGCCTGGCATTCCTAAGTTTGGAGGATTTGATTGTCTCAGCGCCAGCTAAGCAAGTGTGTCCTTTCCAGACATCCCACGTTGAAGGAGGAAATGCCAGCCATCACAGCGCACCAGCCTCCTGGCCTGGGCGGGTGGGTGGGTGAGGGGGCAGGAGGTGGCTGCCTGCAGAACGGGCGGCTGTGTATGTCCTTGGCTGACGTGGCCTGAGATGGGCTCACTTTCATATTGTCCACAGCATAGGCTTTGGCTGGGAGCTGGGGGCTCTGGGCTTGGGGAGCTCTGTCTGGGTGGGGCAGAATTGTCCTTGAGAAGTGACCGTATGGCACAGTCTCTCATCTATGTGCCCTAGTCCCTGCTGGCCCCACAGATGTCCCTCCTGTGTTCTAGCAGTGCCCACTCCCCTTCTTTCCTTGCAGAAAACAGTCCTCACAGAACTAGCTTTGTGAATCTGACGTTTTGAAACTGGGCAAAGATGTTTTTAAAAAGAACCTTCAGTTCTGTGTTTCCTGGATACTCACAGTGGACCTGGATGCTTGATTTACCTCAGCGAAGGCTTTTAAAAAACTTTTATTTAGCCGGGCGTGGTGGCGCTCGCCTTTAGTCCCAGCACTTGGGAGGCAGAGGTAGGAGGATCACCACGAGTTCGAGGCCACCCTGAGACTACATAGTGAATTCCAGGTCAGCCTGGGCTAGAGTGAAACCCTACCTCGAAAAACCAAAACAAACAAACAAACAAACAAACAAACAAACACAAAACACTTTTATTTATTTATTTATTTGAGAGAGGGAGAGAGAGAGAGAGAATGGGTGCACCAGGGCCTCCAGCCACTGCAAATGAACTCCAGATGCATGCGCCCCCTTATGCATCTGGCTTATGTGGGTATTGGGGAATTGAACCTGGGTCCTCAGGCTTTGCAGGCAATTGCCATAACCATTAAGCAATCTCTCCAGCCCAGTGAAGTCTCTGCAAGGTGACTTTCTGTGTGCTTCTCCTGTGCATTGGACAAGGAGGTTCTGATGCTGACGGTCTTACTCTTCAAATGCTATGCTCAGTGACAGGCTTTGGAAGGTTAGTCTGACCCCTGAGCCTCCCTGAGATCATGATCCTGATTTGTTAATTCACAGGGACCTTCCAATAAGGATTTCATCCCTGGAACCCTACTTCCTTATCATAGCTGAAGTTATCATTAACTTTTTTTTTTTGAGAGAGAGTCAAAGAGAGAGAGAGCGAGAATGGGCGAGCCAGCAGCCTTTCAGCCACTGCGAACGAACTCTGGATGTGTGCGCCCCCTTGTGGGCAAATGTGGCATTGCACCCTTGCATCACTGCGTCTGGCTAAATGTGGGACCTGGAGAATCGAACAGGTGTTCTTTAGGCTTAGCAGGCAGGTGCCTTAACCACTAAGCCACCTCTCCAGCCCCCATCATTAACTTTTGTTCACAGGATGACTGAGAAGCAGAAAGACCTATCTTGGCTTCATAAGGCCACATGAGGACATAGGATACCAGAACTATTTTAGAATTCTCCCTTCTCCTTGCCTTCCCTCCCCTACTCTATCCCTCTATGCAGGGGCAGAGGCTCTGCAGGGACGGAGGCTGGGGGAAGGAGTAGAGGCATTTAAAGGAAAGTAAGACGGTATAGGTGAAATTAATTTCTTAAAATATTTTATTTTCTTATTTACTTGAGAGAGAGAGAGAGAGAGGGAGAGAATGGGTGCGCCAGGGCCTCTAGCCACTGCAAACGAACTCCAGACACATGCACCACCTTGTGCACCTGGCTTACATGGGTACTGAGGAATTGAACTCAGGTCCTTAGGCTTTGCAGGCTAGTGCCTTAACAGTTGAGCCATCTCTCCGGACCCCAAAATTAACTTTAAGGATATTCCACTTACCTCAATTTGTGTAAAAAATCATCCCAACGTGTGGCACTGGCCTCAGTGTCTGATGGCTGTCCTAGGGGCTGGTGGGGCTTGGGATCTGTTCCATGAGCTGTCCTGTGTGGGTGTGACTTACATTGATTGTTAATTTGACAAGATCTAGAATCATCTAGGAAGGGAGTCTCAGCATGCTATGAGACTAGCTTATCTAGAGTAAGTTCATTGAGATGAGAAGACCCTGGTCAACTGTGAGCAGCACCATTCCATAGGCTGGGGGTCTTTTTTTTAAAAAAAATATTTTATTATTTATTTATTTATTTGAGAGAGAGATACAGAAATAGGCAGGTAGAGAGAGAGAGAGAGAGAGAGAGAGAGAGAATGGGTGCACCAGGGCCTCCAGCCACTGCAAACAAACTCCAGATGCACGCACCCCCTTGTGCATCTGGCTTACGTGGGTCCTGGAAAAGCGAGCCTCGAACCGGGGTCCTTAGGCTTCATAGGCAAGCATTTAACCGCTAAGCCATCTCTCCAGCCCTAGGCTGGGGGTCTTGAACTGAACAAATAGGAGAAAGTGAGCTGAGCAGCAGTGTTCATCTCTTTCTGTTTCCTCACTGTGGACTTGATGTGAACAGCTGCCTTAAGCTCCTGCCACTACAACTTTCTTGACATGATGGACTAGAACCTTGAAATAAACCCTTATCTTCCCATAAGTTTTTTTTTTTTTTTTTTTGAGGTCTCACTCTAGCCCAGGCTGGAATTCACTATGTAGTCTCAGGGTGGCCTTGAACTCACAGTGATCATTCAATCTCTGCCTCCTAAATGCTGGGATTAAAAGCATGAGCCACCACACCTAGCAACAGAGAGAAGTGGCATGCCACGGCCTCTAGCTACTGCAAATGGACTCCAGATGCATGTGCCACTTTGAGTAGCTGGCTTTACATGGGTACTGGGGAATCGAACCTGGGTTGTCAGGCTTTACAGGCAAGCACCTTAACCACTGAACTATCTTTCCAGCTCCCTTAAGTTGTTTTTATGAGGAATTTGGTCTCAGCAGCAAGAAAGTAACTAATACAGTGGGCTATAGCTCCATGTTCTACAAGCCTTACATTGAAACCCTGGGCGAGTGTTCTAAGCAACAGTTCTATTTTCCTCAGCTTTAAAGTGGGAGTGTGAAATCCATGTAGAATGGTTTGTTGGTGAGGGAGGATTAGATAATATGACATGTGCAAAGTGCTTATAGTACATGGAACCTTCCTCAGGCCAGGTCTCTTCTGTGTCCTAGTCATGTCAGATTTGTACTTTAAGCAATTTCAGATCCTGGCTCCACAGTTTACCACGTGTTCCAGTGCCATGCCTCCTTTCCTCATTTGTAAGATGTGATGACATTAGTTCCAACTGCCTAAGCTTGTGGTGGTGACAAAAGAATGAACAACTATTAGGCACTTACACAGAGCCTGGCAGGCAGGGCTCTAGGAACCATTTATTTATTTATTTATTATTTATTTTTATTTTTTAGATTTTATTTTCATTTATTTATTTAATTAGAGGGGGGGGGAGAGAGAGAGAGAGGGAGAGAATGGGCACACCAGGGCCTCTAGCCACTGCAAACAAACTCCAGAGGCATGCGCCACCATGTGCATCTGGCTTATGTGGGACCTGGAGAATCGAACCTGGGTCCTTAGGCTTCACAGGCATGTGCCTTAACAACTAAGCCATCTCGCTAGCCCCATTTATTTATCTTTATATTAAAAACTATATTTATTTATTTGAGAAACAGAGAGACAGAGAGAGAGAGGCAGAAATAGAGAGAATATGGGCATGTCAGGTCCTCTAGCCACTGCAAATGACCTCCAGATGCAAGCACTACTTTGTGCATCTGGCTTTACGTGGGTCCTGGGGAATCAAACCTGAGTCCTTTGACTTTGCAGGCAAGTGCTTTAACTGCTAAGCCATCTCTCCAGCCTAGGAACCATTTATTAACTAGAAATAAATAACAGGGCTGAGGATGTGGCTCAGTTGGTAAAATGCTTGTGTAGCATGCACCAAGCCCTGGATTTTATCCCCAGCATCATATAAACCAGGTGTGGTTGGTGCACTCGGGAGGTGGAAGCAGGAGGCTCAAGAAGTTTCAGGCCATCCTCAGCTACATAGTGAGTTCAAGGCCAGCCTGAGATACATGAGACCCTGACTCAGAACAAAAACCGAAGAGTGGGGTTTGGCCTTTCTTCCCTGGTGCAGATCACTGTCCACTACTCAGTGCTGTGGTGTGTCACGTGGCCTGCAGATAGTGAGGAGGGGTCCTAGACAGACCCTAATAATCTGACCGTGTCAGGCATTTTACAGGGGGGCTGCCTCTGTGCTGGGGACCTGCTGGTCCCGCTGTGGCACTAACAAGCAGCGTGAGGTCTCTTAATTGGCCTCAAACATTGCCACGGCCCTGCACGGTCAGCTCAGCCTTGGTGCCGAGCTTGCTCCGTCCCAGTGTTTGTTTAGGGCCTTACTCACGCCATGAAATGGCCGTGACGCTAATTTCAGAGGAGCTTTAATGAGGTATGTGTTTGGGGAAGTTCCCAGCTCCTGACCCTGAGGTGCCAGGTCTGGTTGGGGCCATGGGAAATGTTTTGCATCACTTGTAAGAAAGGAAAAAAAAAAAAAAAAAAAAAGAGGTGCTGTTTTTCCTCAGGAAAGGGAGAGGTGTTTCACAGCTAAACCTTGTTCTGCTGAGCAACATTTATCAAAGACTACAGAAAGCAAGTGTGTGGAAATTTCTAGTACTTCCCCCCGAAGGAAGGATTTAGCTCACCACACCCCCACTTACCAATCTTCCTATCCATTACCCAAACGTCATCTGTTTATCCAGTCACCCATGTACCTAGTCATGATTTATTTATTTATTTATTTATTTATTTATTTATTTATTTATTGAGGTAGGGTCTCACTTTAGCCCAGGCTGATCTGGAATTCACTGCATAGTCTCAGGCTGGCCCTGAACCCACAGTGATCTTCCTACTTCAGCCTCCTGAGTGCTGGGATTAAAGGTGTGCACCTCACGCCCAGCTCCACTTTCCATTTACTCATCCACACATAAATACATGCATGCATGCACACTCACTCATTGGTTCTTTATTCCGCTCATCCACCCACCTGCTTATGCATCCATCATGTCAGTTAAGGAGGAGTACCTGGGTTTGCTGTGGGTACCAAGGCAAGCCCTTCTTAGGGGTCACGTTTTTAGATTCTGCTCTACTCAGTATGGTGGCTCAGGGACTTAATAAGGATGTGAAATTCACAGATGCCTGGGAGACCCTGACCCCTGGAAGTGCCCTTTGCTACCTAAATCTCTGTGACTTCCTTTTAGATTCTTGGGGGGCCCATAGGATTCAGGATCCAAGGGCTCACTTGGGAAGAAGCCAGAGGCTATAGTTTTCAACACTTGGAAAGATTAAAAACAAAACAGAAAAAAAAGATTATCACCTCATCATTTACTTTGCTATTAAAATAGCTACTTCCCTTTTTATTCTCTTCAACCCACCCTGTTCTTCTTGGGTTTTCCAAAGTGCTCTCTTGCTTCTGTCCTCCCAGTGACAGAGACACTGATCATGACAGTCAGGCACGCTAAGCCCCTCTCTGTGCAATCCCACAGTTTTCCTGTTTCTTTTTTTTTTTTTTCTTTCAAGGTAGTGTCTTGCTCTGGCCCACGCTGACCTGAAATTCACTATGTAGTCTCAGGGTGGCTTTGAACTCATGGTAATCCTCCTACCTCTGCCTCCTGAGTGCTGGGATTAAAGGCGTGTGCCCCCATGCCTGGCTCATTTTTCATTTTTTTGAGATTTTTTTTATTTTCATCTGTTTATTTCTTAGAGGTGGGGGTAGGGGGGAGAGTGAGAATTGGCATGCCAGGGTGTCCAGCCACTGCAAATGAACTCCAGACGCATGCGTTACCATGCGCATCTTGCTTACGTGGGACCTGGAGAATCAAACCTGGGTCCTTAGCTTCACAGGCATGCGCCTTACCCACTAAGCCATATCTCCAGCCCTTAGTTTTCCTTTTTAATTTTTTTTTATTATTTTATTTATTATTTTTGGAGAGAGACACAGAGAAAAACAGATAGAGAGGGAGAGGAAGACAGATAGAGATGGGCGCGCCAGCCGTCTCTCAGCTGCTGTGAACGAAATCCAGATGTGTGCGCCCCCTTGTGGCCAAGTGCAGCATTGCACCCTTGCGTCACTTTGCATCTGGCTGAACGTGGGACCTGGAGATTGGAACAGCTGGAGATTGGAACCAGTGTTCTTAGGTTTAGCAGGCAGGTGCCTTAACCCCTAAGCCATCTCTCCAGCCCAGTTTTCCTTTTTAAATAAAAACTAAGACCATCTGAAATGACTTGCCAGGCTGACTTCTGGCTCTGATCGTCTGCTGATCTCCTGCAAAGGCGCTGGGCCCAGACTGCTAATGTGCTGCGTTGATTCCTCTCTCCTAGGGCGGTGTCCATGCCTGAGGCACTCAGCCACTGTTGTCCTAGAGCCAGTAGAAACCTTGCCCACCTCCTTGGGAGGAGCTGCTGTTAGCTCTTGGTCTCTATTGTTGGCAGCCACGTGAGATGTGCCAGACAGAGGGCCTTCCCCTCTGCTTCTGCAGACAAGACCTTGTCCCTGGGAGCCAGTCACAGACACATCGTAGCAGTTAGTCTCTTTGATGGCACCAGCAGTCCCTCCTGGAGCTCCAGCTCTGAGCAGCTCCTCTCTCACTGAGCTAGGCTGGTCTGAGTGGCCAATAGAATCTGCAGACATGATGCTAAGTCATGCTCAAGATCAGGTCATCGAAGACGCTGCCGCTCTTTCTCTCTGTCACGAGGAATGTGGACAGTGCCTGTAATGTAGTAAATCTCTGTCACCTTGCCTTTCTCTGCATCTTGGTCACTTCAGATGTGGAGTCTGAATTAGATGCTCTGGTTTCAAATCTGGCTCCATGGTTTACTGTGTGTTCTGGCTATGTGCCTCAGTTTCCTTATCACCATCATGCTATCATGCCTCTTAAAATTTCTTTTTTGTTTAATATTTTTACTTATTTTATTTATATGAGAGAGAGAGAGAGAAAGAGAGAGAGAATGGATACGCCAGGGCCTTTAGCTACTACAAATGAACTCCAAACGTATGTGCTACTTTGTGCATCTGGCTTACTGGGGAATTGAACCTGAGTCCTTAGGCTTTGAAGACTTAGCGTCTTAACTGCTAAGCCATCTGTCCAGCCCCACCTCTTTATTTTTTTGTGTGTGCATGTGTGTGTGGGTCCACGTGCTGTTGCAGTTACTTTTCACAACACAACTGACACAAACACCTGACCAGAAGCAGCTTATAGGAGGAGAGGGTTTATTTAGACTTACAGAATCCAGGGAAACTCTATCAATGGTAGAAGAAGCTGGCTCCCTTCCATAGATCCAAGCACAGATCCACCATGTAACAGCCAGAAAACATGAACTTCCAGAGCTCAAACGGGCTCTTTACATACCATAGTGCTGGATTAAAAGATCTCCCTCAGTGAAACCTCCTCCAACAGGCTGCAAGAGAGTCAAGTGGCAAGCTTAATCAAAAATATCTCAGGCTGGGCTGGAGAGATGGCTTAGTGGTTAAGGCACCTGCCTGTGAAGCCCAAGAATACCAGTTCTATTCTCCAGGTCCCATGTTTAGCCAGACACAGAATGTGACACAAGGGTGCAATGCTGCACTTGCCTACAAGGGGGCACACGTGTCTGGAGTTCTTTCATAGCAGCTGAGAGGTCACTGGCATGCCCATTCTTTATCTGTCTCTCTCTTTCTGTCTCTCTCTCAAAAACAAAAAAAAATCTCAGGCTATGGGGAACATACATTTGCATTCAAACCAGCACACATGCATCATGCATGTCTATAGAGGACAAAGGACAACCTTGGTCGTTGTTTCTTCAGACACTATCCATCTTTTTCTGTGAAAGGATCTCTTATTGCCCTGGACTTATCTAATTAGGCTCAACTGGCTGGCCAGAGAGCTGTAAGGACCTGCGGGCTTCTGCTCCCAGCACTGGGATTACAAGTGTGTGCTACCCTGCCCAGATTTCATTTTTAAATTATTATTATTATTATTACTATTATTATTACTATTATTATTATTATTATTATTATTATTATTATTATTGTTATTTGGAGAGAGACAGAGAGAGAGGGAGAGGAAGACAGGTAGAGATGGGCGCGCCAGCAGCCTCTCAGCTGCTGAGAACGAAATCCAGATACGTGTGCCCTCTTGTGGTCAAGTGTGGCATTGCGCCCTTGCATCACTTTACATCTGGCTAAACGTGGGACCTGGAGATTGGAACCGCTGGAGATTGGAACCAGCGTTCTTAGGCTTAGGAGGCAGGCACCTTAACCGCTAAGCCATCTCTCCAGCCCTTTTTTTTTTGTTTTTTTTTTTGAGGTAGGGTCTTGCTCTAGCCTAGGCTGACCTGGCATTCACTCTGTAGTCTCAGGGTGGCCTTGAACTCAAGGTGATCCTCCTACTTCTGCCTCCCAAATGCTGGGATTAAAGGTGCGTGCTACCATGCCTGGCTAATTAAAAAAAATTTTTTTTTTGATTCTTTGAGGTAGGGTCTCACTCTAGCCCAGGCTGACCTGGAATTCACTCTGTAGTCTCAGGGTGGCCTCAAACTCACAATGATCTTCCTAACTCTGCCTCCCGAGTGCTGGGATTAAAGGCGTGCACCACCATGCTCGGCTAATTTTTAAATTTTTTTTGTTTTGTTTTTTTCAACGTAGGGTTTCACTCTAGCTTAGCCTGACCTGGAATTCACTATGTAGTCTCAGGGTGGCCTTGAACTCACGATAATCCTCCTACCTCTGCCTCCTGAGTGCTGGGATTAAAGGTGTGTGCCACCATGCCTGGCTTTTTAATTTTTTTTTTCTGAGGTAGGGTCTTACTCTAGCTCAGGCTGATCTGGAATTCACTGTATAGTCTCAGGGTGGCCTTGAACTCACAATGATCCTCCTACTTCCACCTCCTGGGTGCTGGGATTAAAGGTGTGTGCCACCACGCATGGCCCAGGCCTCCCTTTTAAACATGGGTTCTAAGAATGGAATGCAGGTCCTCGTGTCTATGATCTGTCTCCCCAGCCCAATGTCCTCTTCTTAATGAGTCAGTCATCCCCTGACCCAACCATGTTACCTGTTGTGGGATCAGGCCCTTCCACAAGTTCTGTTCAGAGTGACCAGGGGCCAGATTAGGGCCAATGATCCCTCATGGAGCTAGGCCATGGTGACGTCTGGGCAGCTGTATGCTTGAGAGCACTTCCACAGGATGAAGGAGTTCAGAAACCAGCTCCTCGTGGTAATGCCTCACTGGCACAGTGACGTAAGTTAAATTTGGTTGGGGCTGGAGAGATGGCTTAGCGGTTAAGGTGCTTGCCTGCAAAGCCAAAGGACCCAGGTTTGATTCCCCAGTACCCACGTAAAGCCAGATGCACAAGGTGGCCTATATGTCCAGATTTTGTTTGCAGTGACTAGAGGCCCTGGTGTTTCCATTCTCTCTCTCTCTCAAATAAATAAAGAAAAAATATATATATTTTTAATTTGGGTTAAAGGGCTGGAGAGATGGCTTAATGGTTAAGGCACTTGACTGCGAAGCCTAAGGACTCAGGTTCAATTCTCCAGGTCCCACGTAAGCCAGATACACATGGTGGCACATGCGTCTGGAGTTCGTTTGCAGTGGCTAGAGCCCTGCCATGCCCATTCTCTCTCTCTCTGTCTCTAATAAGTAAATAAAAATGAAAATAAAAAAATAAATAAAAATTTGGGTTAAAAAAATCCCCTGTCCTCAAGGAATATCCTCACCAATTGTGAGAATCATTTTTTCCTCTTGGTATATGCAATTCTCTGTGATCCAAGTCCACAGCCTTTCCTGATCATCTCCAGCTTGGCATTTCCTCCCAGCTTCCCCATCCACTCAGGACCCAGAGAAGTCCTGCTTTGACACATGTGGCTTGTCGACCCTGACAACCTTCAGCCCCAGATTAGAGAGTTGTGGCAGGCTGCCCATGTGCTCAGCACTCAGTGTAGTGCTCAGGGTGACGTAGAGCCCATAACAAGTCTACAGCACATCTGTGTGTCTGAGAAATGAGCAGGTCTCTAGTAAGCAGCAATTTCCTCAGAGATGCAGGAGCTCCTCATGTAGCCTCCGTGGCTACAGTGTTGAGGGAATCCCCACACAGACTCTGACTGCAGTTACTTCATTTCCTGCGCCCACAGTCCTTCTGGGAGGCCAGCACAGCCCCTTTCTAGAGGAGGCTATGGAGATCTGAAACATTTGTTTAGGACCCTAGTGCCAGCAGGATTGGAGCTGGCATCCAAATCCAGCCATACCCAGAGCACGGGCTCCTTGCCAGATCACTGGAATCCCAGGGCTGGGAGCTTCCTCTTGAAGCAACCTTGCCTTCCCCAGGACCAGCAGTCCAAGACCTTCCTCCATTTTGTTGGGGGAAATGAAGACAACATAAGAATCCATTACCAGCCAGGCATGACGGTGAATTCTTGTGATTCTAGCCCTCAGGACACTGGCAGGAGGATCACAAGTCTGGAGTTCCAGCCAGTATTGCTACTGCCCTGTTCCAAACGGGACCCAGTTGTGTTGGGGACTTTCTCAAGAGTCGCCTAAGAAATAGTCCTCTTGGGGGGGATAGAAGAGGTCATACTCACCGGCGCTTACCTCCCTATGGGATACTCATCCTTGGCACCTCCATGGCTTCATGAAGCAGTGAGAGAGAAACTGGGCAGAAAGCAGGGCACACACACAGTGCAGCCAGGCAAAGGGACCTGACTGTGGCTGTGCAAAGCTGATGCAGAAACTGCTGGAGCAGAGTGGTGGTCTGGGGAGGTGAAATAAGGTAGATTACCCCCTGACACCAGTCTTCTCTCTGTGTGCCCCGACCTTCCCATCTGTCTCCTCTGCTGAAAAGGTCCTTTTATTTTGAGCAGGATGACATTTCTTTCATGAAAAAATGGACACCAGGTAATTCCATAGGCCAACATCCATTTAAAGATTGTTTCATGGGTGCTTTGCGGGGGGTGGTCCCTGGTCTGGGATTTGGGAGTAAGGCCATTACTCCTCATGGTACTATGGACTTGGTGACAGCAGGAGGGTGACTGCTCATGGGTGGGTTCACAGTCGGGCTTCTGGGAGTCTCTTCAAGGTCAGACCCAGAGATGCAAATGCCCACCCAGGCTACATGTGCTGTGGAGAGGTGAAACATTCCTTCTTGCAGCAAAAGCTGATTGTGGCCTTCATTGTCCTATTCTAGGTGAGTTCATTTTTCCCTGACTGCCATTAATAGCTAAACTCCGCCTCGCTTACTGAGAGAGACGGGGTCCCCACAGTGAGAATTCACTAAGCATTGTTGCACAAACTGGGACTTACCAACTTCTCGTAAGCCCCAGGTACGAAATTTACCATTGGGGCTGGATAGATGACTCAGCGTTTAAGGTGCTTGCCTGCAAAGTCTAAAGCCCAAGTTTGATTCCCCAGTACCCATGGAAAGCCAGATGCACAAAGTGACGCATGGATCTGGAGTTCCTTTGCAGTAGCTGGAAGCCCTGGTGTGCCCATTCTCTCCCCCTCTCTCTGCTTGCAAGTGAATAAATAAATAAATAATATATGTAAAAGAAATCTACCTTCAGAGTCTTTGGGGTCCTATGCTGTGGAAGGAATCTGTTTCTAATGGATGGATGAATGACCCTGAACAAGACACTGACCACTGAGCAAATATTCATCAAGCATTTTCTAGACGTTAGGTGCTGGCCTAGACCCCGCACATGTGACCTCAGGCATTTTCTTCACAATCCTCATGAAGCATGTATTGCTCTCCCTTCACAGATGTGGTCAAAGACATGTGAGAAGATGGGCTGGAGAGATGGTTCAGCAGTTAAGGCACTTGCCTGCAAAGCCTCCTGACCAGGTTTGACTCCCTGGTATCCATGTAAAGCCAGCTGCATAAAGTGGTGTGTATATCTGGAGTTCATTTGCAGTTACAAGAGGCCCTGGTGCACCCATCCTCTCTCTCTCTCTCTGCTTGCAAATGAATAAATTAAAAAAAAATATTTATTTACTTACTTATTTGAGAGAGCGAGAGAAGGAAAGAGGGAGAGAGAGAGAGAGAGAGAGAGAGAGAGAGAGAATGGGCACACCAGGGCCTCCATACAAACTCCAGACGCATGTGCCTGGGGAATCGAACTGAGATCCTTTGGCTTAGCAGGCAAATCCCTTAAGTGCTAAGCTGTCTCTCCAGCCCTAAAAATATTTTTTAAATTTTTTGTTTTATTTTTATTTATTTATTTGAGCCTGACAGATAGGCGGGCGGGGGGGGGGGAGAATGGGCACACCAGGGCCTCTAGTCACTGTAAACGAATTTCAGATGAATGCGCCACCTTGTGGATCTGACTTACTTGGGTACTGGGGAATTGAACCTCAAACTGGGGTCCTTAGGCTTCACAGGCAAGCGCTTAACCTCTAAGCCATCTCTCCAGCCCCTAAAAAATTATATATATATATATATATATATATATATATATATATATATTTTTTTTTTGTTTGTTTTGTTTTTTAAGGTAGGGTCTCACTCTAGCCCAGGCTGACCTGGAATTCACTATGTAGTCTCAGGGTGGTCTTGAACTCATGGCGATCCTGCTACCTCTGCCTCCCAAGTGCTGGGATTAAAGGTGTGTACCACCATGCCTGGCTTCCTAAAAAAAAAAAAAAACAAAACAAATATATATATATATATATATATATATTTCAGAATAACTTAAAAATTTTTTCATTGACAACTTCTATACTTACATACAAAAAATGCATGATATTTCCCTCCCCTGCCCCCATACCCCTTTAGAACTCCAATCTCCATCATATCCCTTCCCTCTCTCCATTAGTCTCTCTTTTAAGTTGATGTCATCATCTTTTTCTTCTATTATGAGGGTCTTGCAAAGGTATTGCTAGGCCCTGCAAGGTCATGGATATCAAGGCCAATTTCTGTCTGGGCAGTTGCATTGTAAGGAGTCGTACCCTTCCTTTGGCTCTTCCATTCTATCCACCCCCCTCTTCTGCAATGGGCCCTGAGCCTTGGAGGGTGTGACAGAGCTGTTTCAGTGCTGGGCACTCCTCCATCCCTTCTTCTCAGCACTATGTTGCCTTTTGGGTCATCCCAGTGGTCATCGCCATCTGAAAAGAGAAGCTTCTCTAACCAAAAATGAGAGTAGCATTAATATGTGAATATGAACATTAAGTGTAGTGCTTTCAGGGCAGTTTGGTGGGAATAATACACACATTTAGCCAGACAAGAGCAGGCTTTATACCCGTAAGGCTCATGACCTCCCCTGCCATAGACTTTTGCTTAGGTTTTTCAGTACCAGGTATGTATTCCCTCCCGTAGAGAGGGCCTTCAGTCCAATTATGGAGCAGTTGGTTACCCCAAGAGCAGACATGCCATTAAAAATATTTTTTAAAAAGACATGTGAGTAGAAATTTCCACCCCCAACTCTTAGCTATTTTTCTCACACACTGCACATCTGTGTGTGTAGTAACACCATATGGCATGGTCATTGTGTTTGTGCTGGGCATTTGGTAATCCTATGTTGTCTGTCCCAGTGTTGACAGACTGTATCTTCACCGTGTCACAGCCTGCCTTCACACGTGATGTCACTCTCTGTGCACTATAAGAATTCGTTGTCTATCAAGCACAGTGGCACATGCCTGTCATCCCAACACTTGGGAGGTGTTGATAGAAGGATCATGAGTTCAAGGTCATCCTCAGCTACATATTGAGTTTGAGACCAGACTGGGCTCCATGACACCTTGTCTCAAAACAAATGAATAACCAAAGCAAACCAACCAAACCAAACCTAAAAACAAACAAAAGAACTCTGTTGTCTGCTTCCAACCCTTCCCTCCCACTTAAAAAAATTGAAATCATCTTTATTGGTGAAAGTCAATTAGTAATGTTTGAAAGAATTCTATATTGCCACAAAAGAACTGAAAACCCAATATACAAGAATAGTTGCTACTCACAAAACATGTTAGATACTATTTAGAAGTTGACAAAAGAGGTCATGCTTAAACAGATTATATGTGGCTAATTGTGTTATTATTGTTGCTAACACTTCTGCATGGTGAATCCACTTTTATTTTACTTTTTTGGTTTTTTTAAAATACTTTATTTTTATCTATTTATTAGAGAGAGAGAGAGAAAGAAAGAAGCAGAAAGGGAGAAAGAGAGGTAGATAGAGAATGGGCATGCTGGGCCCTCCAGCCACTGCAAATGAACTCCAGACGCATGTGCCACCTTGTTCATCTGGTTTACGTGGGTCCTGGGAAATCAAACCTGAGACCTTTGGCTTTTCAGGTAAATACCTTAACCACTAAACCATCTCTCCAGCTCTCCCCTTTTAAAAATATATTTTATTTATTTATTTGAGAGAGAGAAAGAGGGAGGGGGAGAGAGAAAAAGAAATAGAGAGAGAGAGAATGGGCATGCCAGGACCTCCAGCCATTGCAAATGAACTCCAGATGCATGCACCACCTTGTGTATCTGGCTTACACTAGTCCTGAAGAATTGAACTGGGATCCTTTGGCTTTGCAGGCAAACACCTTAACCACCAAGCCATCTCTCCAGCCCCCCCTTTTTTTGGCGAGAGACAGAGAGAAGAGAGAAAGAGAGAGGGAAAGGAAGACAGATAGAGTGCGCCACCAGTCTCTCAGCTGCTGTGAACGAAATCCAGATGCGTGCGCCCCCTTGTGGTCAAGTGCGGCATTGCGCCCTTGCATCACTTTGCATCTGGCTAAACGTGGAACCTGGAGATTGGAACCACTGGAGATTGGAAACAGCGTTCTTAGGCTTAGGAGGCAGGCGCCTTAACTGTTAAGCCATCTCTCCAGCCCCAGCCCCCACTGTTTTGAGGTAGAGTTTCACTCTAGCCCAGGCTGACCTGGAATTCACTATGTAGTCTCAGGGTAGCCTGGAACTCACCGTAATCCTCCTACCTCTGCCTCCTGAGTGCTGGGATTAAAGGTGTGCACCACCATGCCTGGCCTTATTTTACTTTTTACATTATTTTGATATCTACAAATCTATAATCATTTGACTCTATTTTGCTTTAGACATCTAAAAATATTTTTTTATTTTTTTCCTGTTTAGTATGTCTGGTGGTGGTGGTGTGTGTATGCATATATGTGCAGATGTGTAGGCTAGAAGAAAATGTTGGTGTCCTTTTTCTGTCACTGATCTGGGTATTTCCTTGAGATGCAGTCTCTGAATGAATGCAAAGCTGAGGTTTCCATGAGCCCCAGCAATTCTCTGCTCCCCATAGGACTGGAGTTATTGGCATGTGTGGCTATGCCTAGCTGTTTACATGGGTTCTAGGAAATTGAACTCAGGTGGTCTGAAGTCCTCTTGGGCCCTCACGCTTGTGGTAAGTGCTCTTATCTGCTGAGTCATTTCCCCAGCCCTGCTTTAAATATTTTAAATTAAAATTAAATTAAATCTTATTTAAAAAAATATTGTGTGTGTGTATGTGGGGGGTGTATGTAGGGGTGTATGTGTAGGTATATGGGCATGCCAGGGTCTCTTGCTGCCCATCGGGCTTTATATAGGTGGCTATGGCTCACAGGCTTTGAAAGCAAAAGACTTTGACCTCCAAGCCACCTCGCCAGTTTAATTTAATTTTTTTGTGGTTTTTCGAGGTAGGGCCTCTAGCCCAGGCTGACCTGGAATTCACTATGTAATCTCAAGGCGATCCTTCTACCTCTGCCTCCCAAGTGCTAGGGATTAAAAGCGTGCACCACCTGCCCGGCTTAATTTTATTCTTATTTATGCATTTTTTTTTTGAGGTAGGGTCTCGATCTAGCCCAGGTTGACCTGAAATTCACTACATTGTCTTAGGCTGGCCTTGAACTCACAGCTGTCTTCTTACCTCTGCCTTCCAAGTGCTGGGATTAAAGGTGTTTGCTACCACTCCTGGAGTATTTTATTTTTATTTTTTATTTTTAATATTTTATTTTATTTCTTTTTGGTTTTTCGAGGTAGGGTTTCACTCTAGCCCAGGCTGACCTGGAATTCACTATGTAGTCTCAGGGTGGCCTTGAACTCGTGGCGATCCTCCTACCTCTGCCTCCCAAGTGCTGTTATTAAAGTGCCACCACTCCCAGCTTTATTTTACTTTTATTTATTTGACAGAGAAAGAGGCAGAGAGAGAAACAGAGAGAGAGAGAGAGAGAGAGAGAGAGAGAGAGAGAATGGGCGTGCCAGGGCCTCCAACCACTGCAAACTCTAGACATGTGTGCCTCCCCCTTGTGCATCTGGCTAACATTGGTCCTGGGGAACTGAACCTGGGTACTTTGGCTTTGCAGGCAAATGCCTTAACCACCAAGCCATCCCTCCAGCCCTAGGTTTTTTTTTTTTTTTTTCGAGGTAGGGTTTCATTCTAGCTCAGGCTGACCTGAAATTCACTATGTATTCTCAGGGTGGCTTTGAACTCACAGTGATCCTTCTACCTCTGCCTCCCGAGTGCTGGGATTAAAGGCATGCGCCACCACGCCCGGACCTATTTTTATTTTTTGACACAGGATCTCATGTAGCCCAGGCTGACCGCAAACTTGCTATTTAGCTGAAGATGACCTTAAATTCCTGCTCCTTTGGCCTTTACTTCGAGTACTAGGTGTATGGGCGTGTACCACCACAGCAGGTTTATGTGGTGCTGGGGATTAAACTCAGGGCTTTGTGCATGTTCAGCAACTACTCTACTAGGTGGGGTCTCACTCTGGCCCAGGCTGATCTGGAATTCACTATGTAGCCACAGGATGGCCTTGAACTCACGGCAATCCTCCTACCTCTGCCTTCCAAGTGCTGGGAAGGCGTGCACCACCACGCCCGGCTGGAGCCATATCTTTGTCCCTAGACATTCTTTATTTTACAGTGATTAAAAAGGTCTCACATACTTACCTTCATTTTAAGTTTTGAGAACTCTTTTCTCTGTATAGAGCCAAGTGTCTGCCTGGTGTTATACTCTTTCTATTCAAAAGACTTCTTGTCATAGCGTGTAGCAAAAGTCTATTGGTAATTAGTTATCTGAGATTTTATTTTTCTGAAGTTAAAAAAAAGTGTGCTTTCATTTATGAGAGATATTTCTTCCCGAGGCAGAATTTCTGCGTTGACAGTTCCTTATTTCCAGTACTTTATCTTTTAAAAGTTAAGAGTTTCTGACAATAGCCAGACATGGTGGTGCACGCCTTTAATCCCAGCACTCAGGAGGCAGAGGTAGGAGGATCACGGAGAGTTCGAGGCCACCCTGAGACTACATAGTGAATTCCAGGTCAGCCTGAGCTAGAGTGAGACCCTACCTCGAAAAACAAAAAAAGTTTCTGACAAGAAGCCTGCTGTTGCTCTTATCTTATTTCTCTAATTTATCTGGCTGTCTTTTAGAGTTTCTCTTTATCTGCATTATTTTAGTGGTTTGACTCTAATAGCCTCCTTTAAAAAACATTGCTTGGGGGAGCTGGGGTCATGGGTCAATGATTTAAGGGTGCCAGCTCAACAAGCAGGAGGGCTCAAGAATGCCTGAGACCACCTTCATTCAATTCCCTAGCATCCAGGTAAAAACAGCTGGCTGTGATCACACACATCTGTGACTCCAGTCCTGCAGGAAACTGAGACTTAAGAATCACTGTCTGGGACTTGCTGGAAAAAAAAAAAAAAAAAAAAGGCTACACGCCTTTAATCCCAGCACTCTGGAGGCAGAGGTAGGAGGATTGCTGTGAGTTCAAGGCCAGCCTGAGACTACAGAGTGAATTCCAGGTCAACCTGGACTAGAGTGAGACCCTACTTTGAAAAACCAATAAAAGAAAGAAAGAAGAGAGAGAGAGAGAGAGAGAAAGAGAGAGAGAAAGAGAGAGAGAGAGAGAGAGAAAGGTAGGCTGGAGGGGTTGCTTAGTGGTTAAGACACTCGCCTGTAGAGCCAAAGGACCCAGGTACAATTCCCCAGGACCCATGTAAGCCAGATGCATAAGATGGCACATGCTTCTGGAGTTTGTTTGCAGTGGCTGATGGCCCTGGTGTGCCTATTTTCTCTCTCAAATAAATAAAAAAAGTAAATTAAAAACTAAATAAAAAGAAAGAAAAAAGGTGAAAACAGCAATCTGTCTCAAGAAAACAGGCAGGTGAGTGAAAGGAGGAAGACATCCCATGCTCTCTTCTGGCCTCTGCATATGCGTGCAAGGTTCACTACTCTGCACACACTACACACACTACACACACCACACACCATACAACACATAATCTACTCGCACACACACAAAACAAAGCCAAATAACTCTGTTTGGGGATTTCTGATCCTTTTGGATTTGTGACTTGAGGTCTGTCAGTGGGTTTGTAAAATTCTCAGCCATGTTCTTTTCAAATATCTTCTCTAATGTTTCATTTCCCTTTTCCTACTGGGGTATGTTAGAAAATGTGTTGGTCAGGCCCACGGTGCTGTAGTGAAATGCCTGAGGCGATTAACTTAAAAGAGAGAAGGTTTACTATGGTTCTTGGTTCTCTGGGTGTCAGGCCAGGATGGAGTGGCCCCTGGCTTTGGCATTCTGGTGAGGGCAGTGTGTCATGGCGGAGTATGGGGAGGAGTAAAGTGCTTACATCACAAGCCAGAAAGCAAAGAGAAAAAAAGGAGGGGCCAAAGCCCAGTGATCCCCTTTCGGGACATGCTCCCAGTGACTGAAGGAACTCCACCAGGCCCCATCTCCTCTAGGTCCACTGTACGTTCCAACAGCATCACCCTGGGGACCAAGCCTTTAACACCCCTGGGGGATGCTCAATCAAGTCATAGTGGAGTATTTAGTATTTACACTGTCCCCAGTGTTTAAAACACCCTTGACATTGCCATCACCATCGCTGTGACTTCCCTCCTCCTCCTTCCTCTTGTTATGGTCATTTCTGCAGATCCTTTCTAGCATGGATTTCTCATTTTTAGTTAATTATGAACTTTACTGTATGAGCATATCCTATGTTGGTCACATTGCCATCAGGTTACACTATAGCCCCTCTCCCCTAACCCTCATTCCACTGAGGGCCCTCCTCAGCGGGATTATTGGTATTCACTGTGGGATCATGAGTGCAATAGTCAGACCCTTTGTGGTGTGGTCTCAGGGTGCTCCTTCTCATCCTGTGGCTCTTATAATTGTTCCACCCCCTCTTCTGTAATGTCTCCTGAGCCTTGCAGGTGTGTTATAAGTGTCCTTCAGTGTTGAGCTCTCTGCATCCTCTGAATCTCTGCTTTTATGAGTTTTGAGTGTTCTCAGTGTCTAACAGCATCTCCCTGGAGCAGGTTGTCAGGCTAGCAGTGAGAGCAGCACTTGTGTTTAAACTGACACTTCCTTCAAGATGTTGCTTGGGGGCTGGAGAGATGGCTTAGTGGTTAAGACGCTTGCCTGAAAAGCAAAAGGACCCAAGTTCAATTCTCCAGGTCCCATGTAAGCCAGATACACATGGTGGTGCATACACCTGGAGTTTGTTTGCAGTGGCTAGAGGCCCTGGTGTGCCCATTCTCACTCTCTCTCTCTTACTCTCTCTGTTTCAAATGAATAAATAAATAAATAAATACAAAAGTAAATAAATAAATCTTAAAAAAAGATGTCTCTTGGGCCCTTGTAAGAGAGATGACTTGACTTTTGCTAAGCAGTCAACTATCTTTTTTTTTTTTTTTTTTTTTTTTCTCAAGGTAGGGTCTCACTCTAGCCCAGGCTGACCTGGAATTCACTATGTAGTCTCAGGGGTCCTTGAACTCCTGGCGATCCTCCTACCTCTGCCACCCAAGTGCTGAGATTAAAGGTGTGTGCCACCGTGCCCAGCTTCTTTTTTCTTTTTTAAAATATTTTCTTATCATAATTATGGATTTTGGTTCTCCTCAGTATTTTCTACCATCTGTTAAAAAAAAAAAAGGCAGATTCTCCAGCCAAGAGTGAAAGCAGCATAGATTAAATAGGATAAGTATAGTTATTTGAGACCTTTTGATTGGTATAACTATTCTTTTTAGCCAAAACCCTCCCATGGAGTGGGCCTCCAGTCCAATTAGAGAGTGGTTGATTTCCCCCATAACAAACATGGCACTATTGCACCCATTGGCTTATTTGGCCTGTTACAAGAAATTTTCAGTGCCAGGGGTGGGATACCTTCCTGTCTGTAGGATTCCATCTTGGTTCTCAGTACTAGGTATGAATTCCCTCCCACTAAGCAGACCTCATATCCAGTCAGAGAGCAGTTGATTTCCCCCATAACTATGCACTACTATTGCATTGGTGTACACATCTTGCCCAGCTGCTTGATTTCATAGCTTGCAAGAGTCTCCTGCTTGTTCACAGTGTTGGTGGCCATTATCCTCCAATAGTTTGCATAGCTTTTTCCAGCACTGTGAGGGATAGCCAGCAGGGAACTGACTTTCTTTCAAATTCCAGAGCAATATTTTGATGTTCTATACCTGTGGCCTGTGGTGTCTTCAGCAACAGGGTCTTACCATTTAGCTCTGGTGGGTAATCAAATACTTTAGCAATGACCTGTATTGTTTTGGGGACCTCATGAGTCTCCCTGACCAACAGCTTATTGTGGGAGATAACCTAGTTCCAGCACTGGGACTCACCAGTCAGAGCCCATGGTTTTAGGATTAAGCTTTCTTCACTCTCTATTGGACATTTCTGCCCAGGCTGTTCAAGAGGAGTTTCTATGGTCCTGATTCATGCTGTCATTAGTTTTGTGCAACACCCCCATTCTTCCTTACCACTATTTCTCCCCCTAGGCCTTCATGAAGACAAATGCTTCCTGCCTGCCATCTTGCTTGCCATGCTCCTTGTGGTGTCTTCAGCAATAGGGTCTGACCATCTAGTTCTGGTGGGCAACTAAGAGTCTTGGCAACTGTCTGTAATGGTTTGGGGGCATTAGGGGCCTCACTGGAAGGTATCCCACCCCTGGCACTGAAAATTTCTTGTAACAGGCCAAATGAGCCAATGGGTGCAATAGTGGCACGTCTGTTATGGGGGAAATCAACCACTCTCTAATTGGACTGGAGGCCTGCTCCATGGGAGGGAATACATCCCTGATACTGAAAACCTACAACAGGGGTAGTCATGAGCCCTAAGGGTGTAATGTCTGCTAGTGTCTGGCTAAATGTATATATTATGCTCACCAAACCACCCCATAAGCACTTCTCTTAATGTCCACTGCCATATATTAATGCTACTCTCACTTCTGGTTAGAGAAGCTTCTCTTTTCAGATGATGGCAACCTTGGGATAACTCAGAAGGCACCATGGTGCTGAGAAGAAGGGACAGAGGAGTGCTCATCACTGAAACATCTCAAACCTACCTTCCAAGGCTCAGGGTCCATTGCGGAAGAGGGGGTGGAAAGAATGTAAGAGCCAAAGGAAGGGTAGGACTCCTTACAACATGCTCCTCCAGTCACAAAATGGCCTGGATATCCATGACCTCACAGTGCCTGACACTACCTACACAAGACCTTCATAATAGGTGGAAAAGATCATGACATCTAACTGAAAAGAGAGACTGATTGAGAGGGGGGAGGGACTATGATGGAGAGTGAAGTTGCAAAGGGGAAAGTGGGGCGGGGGGAGGGAAGGAAGTACCATGGGATATTGTCTACAATTAAAGAAGTTGTCAATAAAAAAAGGAAAAAAATTCTTGTGACAGTCTATGGCATTTGGGCACAGCATTATCCACACCCCCCCCACAGGGTCGTTCTGCCCAAACTCCCAAAAAGCCCATCCTGGAACACTCATGCTGCCCTGACCACCAGTTTCACGGGTCTCCTCACTCAACAGTGATGGCTCCCTCCAGCTGCTTCCTCAAATTCACTAGGACACATTAATTTATGCGGTTATCATCCTATATTTTTCAAGATTCACTTGATGAGACTGAAGAGAAAGCACCCCATATAAGAACCAGGAAGACAAATGCTTCCTGCCTGCCATCTTGCTTGCCATGCTCCTTGAGGCAAATCCTTTAACCTTCCTGGGCCCTAGCTTCTCGTCTGTCATTGGGTGGTCCTTGTAAAAGTGGGCAAGGTGGGCTGGAGAGATGGCTTAGCGGTTAAGGCGCCTGCCTCCTAAGCCTGAGAACGCCGGTTCTAATCTCCAGGTCCCACGTTTAGCCAGATGCAAAGTGACGCAAGGGCGCAATGCCGCACTTGACCACAAGGGGCGCACACATCTGGATTTCGTTCCCAGCAGCTGAGAGATTGCTGGCGCGCCCATCTCTGCCTTCCTTTCCCTCTCTCTCTCTGTTTCTCTCCAAAAAAAAAAAAAAAAAAAAAAAAAAAAAAAAAAAAAGGGGGCAAGGTGCCTGAGGGGAGGAGGAGAATCGAATGCTGAGTAGGTTCTAAATGTTGCTTCTTTTCCTTTTCTTTCTCTCCCCTGTCTGCATCTCTCCTGTAATTCCCTCACATGTGGGTGGGGCTCAGACCCCTGAGAGATTCCCCACACGGGACCACTGGGGGAAGGGAAGGCAAAGGAAGGCAGAAGGGAAGGAAGAGAAGGGGAGATGCGTACCCCATTGTCTCCTTGGCATCAGCTGTTACTTGTGACCTTTCTTTCTTTCTTTCTTTCTTTCTTTCTTTCTTTCTTTCTTTCTTTCTCCTCCCTCCTTCCCTCCCCTCCCTCCCTCCCTCCCTCCCTCCCTCCCTCCCTCCCTCCCTCTTTCCTTTCTTTCTTTCTTTCTTTCTTTCTTTCTTTCTTTCTTTCTTTCTTTCTTTCTTTGGGTTTTTTTGAGGTAGGGTCTCACTATAGCCCAGGCTGACCTGGAATTCACTATGTAGTCTCAGGGTGGCCTTGAACTCACAGTAATCCTCCTACCTCTGTCTCCCAAGTGCTGGGATTAAAGGCGTGCACCACCATACCCAGCACGTGACCTTTCATACTCAGCAAAACTGCTTTCACAACTTCCTCTCTCCACACCCCCCTCTCCCCAAAAGAAAGGGGAGTATCAACGTTGTAATGCCCAAGGATGGCAAAACTTTGCCTCTGGAGGCAATCCTCCTGCCTCAGCTTCCCGAGTGCTGGGCTTGTAGGAATGCACCACCATGCCTGGCTAAGAGTTCTTTGTTATAGTCTGCCAGATGTGTGACTTACAAATATCCCTGCCTCTTCTGCACGTGGTTCACTTCTTTTTTTTTGTTTAAGATTTATTTACCATATATATATATATATATGTGTGTGTGTGTGTGTGTGTGTGTGTGTGTGTGTGTGTGTTTGGTTTTGCGAGGTAGGGTCTCACTCTGGTCCAGGCTGACCTGGAATTAACTATGTAGTCTCAGGGTGGCCTCGAACTCTCGGCGATCCTCCTACCTCTGCCTCCCGAGTGCTGGGATTAAAGGTGTGCGCCACCACGCCCGGCTTTGTTTAAGATTTATTTTTATTTATATATTTATTAGCGACAGAGAGAGAGAGAGAGAGAGGAGAGAGGAGAGAGTAAGAATGGGCACACCAGCGCCTTTAGACACTGCAAACAAACTCCGGATGCATGCACCACAATGTACACCTGGCTTATGTGGGACCTGGAGAAGCGAACCTGGGTCCTTAGGCTTTACAGGCAAGCACCTTAACTGCTAAGCCATCTCTCCAGCCCGGTTCACTTCTTCTCCTCCTCCTCCTTCTTTTTTTTCTTTTGGTTTTTCGAGGAAGAGTCTCACTCTAGTCCAGGCTGATCTGGAATTTACTATGTAGTCTCAAGGTGGCCTTGAACTCATGGTGATCTTCCTACTTCTGCCTCCAGAGTGCTGGGATTAAAGGTGTGCACCACCTCGCCCAGCCCGGTTCACTTCCTTATTGGGTCTTCTAAATTGCTGAAGTGTGACCAAGTCCAGTTTATCTACCCTTCCTTTTGTTTTGATGCCATATTGATGACTCCATCGGAATTACAAGGCCATGGAGATGGCCCCTGTGTTGCAAGAGCTCCATGTTCTGCTCATACATTCAGGTGCTTGGTTTACTCAGCTCTCTGGGTGTGGTGAGGTGAGGCCCAGTCTCACTCTTGTCTAGGTGGACAGCGTGAGTTCCTCATTGCAAGGGCTGCTCTGACTACCCTGCGAACAGACTGGAGGACAAGAAGGAGGCAGAGAGACCAACTTCCCAAGCCTGTGCGATAACCAGGCTCCCAGGAAAGGCGTGAGGGTACCAAGTGAAGAAGCTAGACTTGGTAGCCTTCACAGTGATATTTGTCCTGGGCAATTGATCAGTGGATGCTAAAACCGCTGAATAAAAAATTCATAGCAACAGAGTGTCACATGGTCTCTCGTCCTGCACGACACCAACGACATATCAACTTGCCAGGGAAGAAGTCAGCAGACACCAGCTTAGTCACCATCCATTTCAGCATTGATGAGTGAAGAGTCATTAATCACGAGGAGAGAGCAAACAGACCCAAGCTGAAGGTCATTATGCTTGAAAAGGCAGAGGAACTGGGCACAATGGCTATGTCTTCAATGTTAGCACCTGGGAGGTTGAGGTAGGAGGATCAACGTGAGTTCCAGGCCAGCCTGGACTACATAGAAGGAGAGTTTCAGTGTGGGCTACAGTGAGACCCTGCTCCACCCCCCCCACAAAACAAGCCCCCAAAAGGTAGAGGAATATTCTGGATGAGGGTGTCTGGACTTTGAGCTTAGAATGTCTCTGTTAGGAAATGTACACTGATGTGCTCAGGGGGATGGGGCATTAAGTGTCCTGGTATCAGTCCTCAGCTCAGTGCTACTCTCACCCCTGTATTTAAAAATGCTATTTTTATTTATTCAGAGAGAGAGAGAAAGAGAGAGAGAGAGAGAGAGAGAGGGAGAATATGAGAGAATGGGTGCACCAGAACGGCTTTCCATTGCAAATGAACTCCAGGTGCATGCAACACTTTGTGCATCTGGCTTTATATGGGTACTGGGGAGTGGGGAGTCAAACTCAGGATGTAGGCTTTGCCAGCAAGCACCTTTAACCACTGAGATATCTCATTGGTCCCTCACACCTGTTTTAGAGAATGTGTCTGGTGTGCAGGCAGCCCCCCCCCATAGCTGGTCCTGTGCTCTGCACACTGATGGGTCCCCTGAACTGGCTCAGTTACCTGTCCTATGACAGGCCCATCGTGGGTGAGGCTTTCATGGAACTGCGGACGCTCAACACGTAGGCTTGCCTCAGGTCTGGTTCTGGTGCCGGGAAGGTGTGGCCAGGGATGAGCTAGTTCACTCATCTCTGTGGAGTTGGGCTTGGTCACATACTCCTGTCGTCCCAGCACTCAAGAGGCTGAGGTAGCAGGATTGTGAGTTTCAGGCCATCCTAGGCGACATATTGGGACTCTGTTTCAAAAAAACCAACACCAGGGCTGGAGAGATGGCTTAGCGGTTAAGGCACCTGCCCGCTAAGCCTAAGAATGCCGGTTCTAATAATCTCCAGGTCCCATGTTTAGCCAGATGCAGTGAAGCAAGGGCGCAATGCCACACTTGCCCACAAGGGGGCGCACACATCTGGATTTTGTTCACAGCAGCTGAGAGACTGCTGGCGCGCCCATCTCTATCTGTCTTCTCTCTTTGTCTGTATTTCCCTCCAAAAAACAAAACAAAACAAAACAAAACAAAACAACAACAAAAAACCCCAACACCAAAATCCACACTCAAGCCAAACACCAAAACCAAACCGAACAAAAACCACCCGAGCAAACAACGTCCCCTCCCCAAATCAACCAAACCTCTGGGACATACTCGCTTGTCTAGGACCTGCAGATCCAATTCCCACCTCATGGCTGTGTAGCAGTCACCTTAGACAGTGCAGGTAAAGTGTCCTCACAGCCCTGGCCTGGCACAGAGGTGCATCTCATGTCTTGTGCGTGAATGAATGAATGAGTGAATACAAGTGTCAGGTGATGTCCTCTCTGGGGACACCAGCTCATTCTTCAGTGGCATCTGTTGGAAGCGCTAGGGAGAAATTAAACAGGAAATCATGCCATTTAATAGGATTCACGTCTGTGTCGCTCATATGATTATCTGTGCTTTTCCTGGTATAAGGGTTGGCCATGCCCTCCTCTGGCTCATGCCATGTTCCCAAGGACACAGTTCTGGGAGGACAGGCACACATGGCAGCTGGGGACCGGGCTTCTCCTCGGTGCCTGGTCCTGCCCTGGGTGCCAAACACCTGCCCTTCCCAGGTTTCCTGCCTGTGCCTCGGGTTTCTTCCCGGGATCCTTTGCTGGTCTGTCTTCCTCTGGAAGTCTACCACCCTGGGCTCCTCTCCCCGCCGCTGTCTTGGTGCTATCACTTGGAAACGTCAGCTGCCCTGGGCTGGGCTCAGTTCCTGTAGCAGCCAAGCAAGAACAGGGGGCTGCCCACCTCCTTTCCTCCCAGCATCCCTTGCTGCAGGTGTGCTTCCTATCTCAGTGGGAACAAACCGGGCTGACAGCTTGGGTCTTAAGGATAGACTGTGGCTGCCTGCTCACTTGAACACACCTGGCTACATACTGCTGTTCTGCACCTGATTACCAGAAGGTGGCGCTGTCCCCTGCTTTATGGCCCCTAGGTGAAGGGAGCAGAGCCCAGATTTATGCCCAAGTTGTAAGTTGAAGACCTGAAGGTGATGAAGATTTGGCCCAGTAGTCTGGAAGCGAATACAAATGAAGTAAATGGAAATAAGCCTGAATATCCATGCAGGCTATGCGCTGAGTATTGAAGACCTGCTCTTGCTTTTTGCCCAAGTTACCTAAGAACCACTCTGAGCCCACTTCCTCACCCGAGAGGCAGAGCCAGGAGTTCAGACAGTGTGGGCATGAATACAAAGAGCTGAGGGAGGCCAGCGTTGTGGCTGGGGTTCTCTGAAGGAGTGGCAGACAGGGGACCGCTCTGAGGTGCACCTTCACGGGGACAGTGATGACTTGAGCATACATACAGTGCGCCTTGCATGCGGGATGCCCCGCCTGGACCCATGTGGATGCCCGGACCTGTCTTGAGGAGCTGAAGGGAGAGAGAATCATGGTCATTTTGGGGGGGCTTTTGAGAGTCAAAACAGAGCAGCCTTTTGGAGTTTGTCGCTGCAAAGCACCCTAACTTTGTTTCCATCTCCAGACTTATCTGTTGTTTCTCTTCCTTTGGACACCCTGTCCTCTCTCTCCTGGGTGAAGTCCTTGTGAGGTGTCTTCCTTAGCTGTAAGAGAAGGTCTTGGACCCTGGTCTCTTTCTGCGCCTCCTTTCTAGCCTCTGCCCCCACTGCAGCAAGCTGAGGTCTGGAAAAACCCATTGGAGCCTCCCAAGCTGTGTCTGGGGGTCTGCTGGACCATTCTAGAAAAAAACTGTTGGAACTCCAAAAATCAGCACTAGAAGCTTGGGGCTCCTATGACTTTTGGTTTTCCCACCATTTCTCCCAGAAGGTCATTTGGAGGAGTGGCAGCTGACCTAGCTTCTGAACACACGAACACAGGAGAACACGCATACACATGTGTGTCTGGGCTTTTTGGGTTCTGGCATTTGGCTTTCTTTTTATTAAAAAATATTTATTTATTTATTTATTTATTTATTTATTTATTTATTTATTTGTGTGAGAGACAGAGAATGGGCTCATCAGGGCCTTCATCTGTTGCATCTAGCTTATGTAGGACCTGGGGACTTGAACTTGGGTCCTTTGGCTTTGCAGGCAAGTGCCTTAACCGCTAAGCCATCTCTCCAGCCCTGGCATTTGGCTTTCTGTCTGAATGCCGGTGTCAGCCTTAGCCAGGGTTGATTTCCCTTCTGTGCCAAACTATTGGGGCAGCCCCAGGGACATGGAAGCTGTCCAAATGTCTCCCTGTGAAGCTCAGGCCAACTGCTCCTGACTGGGACCCCAGCTCACCTGGGAGGAGACAGGCAGGGCCTCTGCCTAGGAACAACACATTAGTTTTCACACTCGCCATTGGAAAGTCATTAAAGGGAAAGGAAACGTGCAGCCCTTCCCTCTGCAGTCATGCCGGTGCCGTCCCCAGGCTCCTCACAGTGTGGCTTTTGTTCGGGTCCAGAGTGTAAAATCGGAGTGGCAGATCATCGGTTGGTGCTCACATGAAGTTTCCTGGCTTGCGTCAACTATGCTGCTCAAATGGCAACCTTGAATCCCAAATGTCTCCTTCCCTGGCTGCCCGGGTCCATAGCTGGAGGTTCCCCCACATAGTCCACTTCTCTTCCATTTCTTCAGCAGCGATGAAAAGGATATTTACGCATTTTCTCCCATGTCCTTGCAATCAGACAAGCCTTCCTGAACAGGAGAAAAGGGACGTTGTTAAGCAAACTGGCTTCTTGATTTTTAGTCTAATGTCAATAGCTCTGTTCTGATCTGTTCACTCCCACAATTCACTATACGGATCTGGTAGTGAGTTTCACGCCGCTTATTCTGTTGGTGTGGCTGGAGTTAGATCACAGCTGGTTTGAGTTGGCAATTTAAAAAATGATTTAAGGGCCAGACGTGGTGGCGCACGCCTTTAATCCCAGCACTCGGGAGGCAGAGGTAGGAGGATCGCCATGAGTTCGAGGCCACCCTGAGACTACATAGTGAATTCCAGGTCAGCCTGGACCAGAGTGAGACCCTACCTTGAAAAACCAAAAAAAAAAAAAAAACCAGAAAAAAAAAAGATTTAAGGATTTGTTTATTGTAGTCTCCTCCCCTCTTTTAACAAAGTTTTTATTAATTTATTTATTTGCAAAGAGAAAGAGAGAAAGAGAGAGAGAGGGAGAGAGAGAGAAAGGGGATGAGAATGGGCATGCCAGGGCCTCTAGCCACTGTAAATGAACTCCAGATGCATGCACTACCTTGTGCATCTGGATTTACATGGGTACACGGGAATTGAACCAAGGTCATTAGGCTTTGTAGGCAAGCTCCTTAGCCTCTGAGCCATATTTCCAGCCCCCCCCCCTTTTTGGAAACAGGGTCTTGCTAGGCAACCCAAGCTGACCTCAAACTCATCATGCTTCTGCCCTGTTCTTCCAGGTGCTGGACACTGGAGTCATTTTTTTTTTTTTTTTTTTTTTTTTTTTTCGAGGTAGGGTTTCACTCTAGTCCAGGCTGACCTGGAATTAACTCTGTCTTCTCAGGGTGGCCTTGAACTCATGGCGATCCTCCTACCTCTGCCTCCCGAGTGCTGGGATTAAAGGTGTGCGCCACCACGCCCGGCCTGGAGTCATTTTTAAAACTGTGTAGGGGCTGGAGAGATGGCTTAGCAGTTAAGGTGCTTGCCTGTAAAGCCTAAGGACCTGGGTTTGATTCTCCAGTACCCACATAAGGCAGATGCACAAGGGGCACATGCATCTGGAGTTTGTTTGCAGTGGCTAGAGGCCCTGGTGTGCCCATTCTCTCTGTTTTCTATCTCTCAAATTAAATTAAAAAAAAAAAACATGTGTATGTACATATGTGTGTGCACATATATACATGTGCATGTGGAAAACAATGCTGTGTATCATCTTCAGGAATGCCATCCACCTTCTTTGAGACAGGGTCTCTCATTGCCCAGGAACTTACCAATTGGGCTACACTGGCTGGCCAGTGAGATCCATGGATTGTCCTGTGTCTGCCCACTCCTACCACCATGCCTGGCACCGTGCCTGGTGATTGAATTTAACTCCTCATATTTGTGAGGCAAGCATGTTACTGACTAAACTATCTGTGCAGTCATTTATTTAATTTGCAAGTGTGTGTGTGTGTGTGTGCCAGGGTGTGCCAGGGCCTCTTGTCACTGCAAATGAATGAAAAACCACTTTTTGGGTATGGCTTACATGGGTAGCTTAGGAATTGAACCCCAGGCTGTAGGCTTTGCAAGCAAATACCTTTAATTACTGAGCCATCTTCCCAGCCCCATTGCAGTTATTTATTATTATTATTTTGTTTTTCGAGGTAGGGTTTCACCATAGCCCAGGCTGACCTGGAATTCACTATGTCGTCTCAGGGTAGCTTTTTTTTTTTAATTTTAAAATTTTAAATTGACAACTTCTATACTTACATACAAAAAATGCATGATATTTCCCTCCCCGCCCCCCATACCCTTTAGAACTCCAGTCTCCATCATATATATCCCTTCCCTCTCTCCATTTGTCTTTCTTTTAATTTGATGTCATCATCTTTTCTTCTATTATGAGGGTCTTGCGAAGGTATTGCTAGGCACTGCAAGGTCATGGATATCAAGGCCAATTTCTGTCTGGACAGTTGCATTGTAAGGAGTCGTACCCTTCCTTTGGCTCTTCCATTCTATCTGCCCCCTCTTCTGCAATGGGCCAGTCTCAGGGTAGTTTTGAACTCACAGTAATCCTTCTGACTCTGCCTCCCGAGTACTGGGATTAAAGGTGTGCGCCACCATGCCTGGCTCTTCTGCAGTCATTTCTGATTAATTTAATTAACTAACTTTGTTTGTGTGCATGTATGTTCATGTGTGAGTGTGGTTGCCTACATGCCATGATGGACAACTTTTGGGTGTCAGTCCTCACCTTCCACCTCATTTGAGTCAAGGTCTCTCTCTCTGTCTTCCTGTTGTCCTCGGTCACCTAACTACTGATTGGTGAGCTTTTGTGTTTCTGGGAAGTTCTCCTGTCTCTGTCTTCCATATTGTTACGGAAGCCTGCTCCCAGCTTTCATGCAGGATCTGTGGAATTCAGGTCTTCATGCCCGTGAACACTCTCACCCACTGAGCACATGCATCTCCCCGGCCCTATTGGAGTCATTTTTATTTATTTTAAAAAATATTTTCTTATTTTTATTTACTTGCAAGGAGAGAGAAAATGAATATGAATGGGCACACCAGGGCCTCTTGCCACGGCAAACAAACTTCAGATGCATGTGTTACTTTGTGCAGCTGACTTTATGTGGGAACTGGGGAATTGAATTCTGGTCATTAGGCTTTGCAGGCAAGTGCCTTAAGTGCTGAGCCTTCTCCCTAGCCCCATTGGTATCATTTTTTTCAAAGAAAGATTTGTTTTTTATGGGAGCATTGACCTGAACCATAGACCCGCCGTTGCAAACAAACTCCAGAGGCATGTGCCACCTTGTACATCTGGCTTATGTGGGTCCTGGAGAATCGAACCTGGGTTCTTTGGCTTTGTAGGCAAGTGTCTTAACTGCTAAGCCATCTCTCCAGCCCCTGAGATTTTATTTTGTTGCTTGCTCACTTTGCCCTTATGAGATAGCGCTACAAAAAAGATTTAAGCCGGGCGTGGTGGCGCACGCCTTTAATCCCAGCACTTGGGAGGCAAGGTAGGAGGATTGCCGTGAGTTCAAGGCCACCCCTGAGACTACAGGTCAGCCTGAACCTCAGCGCATCCTTACAGACCAGCTGGTCCAAAAAAAAACCAGAAAAAGATTTAAGGATTTGTTTATTGTAGTCTCCTCCCCTCTTTTAACAAAGTTTTTATTAATTTATTTATTTGCAAAGAGAAAGAGAGAAAAGAGAGAGAGGGAGAGAGAGAGAAAGGGGATGAGAATGGGATGCCAGGGCCTCTAGCCACTGTAAATGAACTCCAGATGCATGCACTACCTTGTGCATCTGGATTTACATGGGTACACGGGAATTGAACCAAGGTCATTAGGCTTTGTAGGCAAGCTCCTTAGCCTCTGAGCCATATTTCCAGCCCCCTTTTTGGAAACAGGGTCTTGCTAGGCAACCCAAGCTGACCTCAAACTCATCATGCTTCTGCCCTGTTCTTCCAGGTGCTGGACACTGGAGTCATTTTTTTTTTTTTTTTTTTTTTGGTTTTTTCGAGGTAGGGTTTCACTCTAGTCCAGGCTGACCTGGAATTAACTCTGTCTTCTCAGGGTGGCCTTGAACTCATGGCGATCCTCCTACCTCTGCCTCCCGAGTGCTGGGATTAAAGGTGTGCGCCACCACGCCCGGCCTGGAGTCATTTTTAAAACTGTGTAGGGGCTGGAGAGATGGCTTAGCAGTTAAGGTGCTTGCCTGTAAAGCCTAAGGACCTGGGTTTGATTCTCCAGTACCCACATAAGGCAGATGCACAAGGGGCACATGCATCTGGAGTTTGTTTGCAGTGGCTAGAGGCCCTGGTGTGCCCATTCTCTCTGTTTTTCTCTCTCTCAAATTAAATTAAAAAAAAAAACATGTGTATGTACATATGTGTGTGCACATATATACATGTGCATGTGGAAAACAATGCTGTGTATCATCTTCAGGAATGCCATCCACCTTCTTTGAGACAGGGTCTCTCATTGCCCAGGAACTTACCAATTGGGCTACACTGGCTGGCCAGTGAGATCCATGGATTGTCCTGTGTCTGCCCACTCCTACCACCATGCCTGGCACCGTGCCTGGTGATTGAATTTAACTCCTCATATTTGTGAGGCAAGCATGTTACTGACTAAACTATCTGTGCAGTCATTTATTTAATTTGCAAGTGTGTGTGTGTGTGTGTGTGTGTGTGCCAGGGTGTGCCAGGGCCTCTTGTCACTGCAAATGAATGAAAAACCACTTTTTGGGTATGGCTTACATGGGTAGCTTAGGAATTGAACCCCAGGCTGTAGGCTTTGCAAGCAAATACCTTTAATTACTGAGCCATCTTCCCAGCCCCATTGCAGTTATTTATTATTATTATTTTGTTTTTCGAGGTAGGGTTTCACCATAGCCCAGGCTGACCTGGAATTCACTATGTAGTCTCAGGGTAGCTTTTTTTTTTTAATTTTAAAATTTTAAATTGACAACTTCTATACTTACATACAAAAAATGCATGATATTTCCCTCCCCTGCCCCCATACCCCTTTAGAACTCCAGTCTCCATCATATATATCCCTTCCCTCTCTCCATTTGTCTTTCTTTTAATTTGATGTCATCATCTTTTTCTTCTATTATGAGGGTCTTGCGAAGGTATTGCTAGGCACTGCAAGGTCATGGATATCAAGGCCAATTTCTGTCTGGACAGTTGCATTGTAAGGAGTCGTACCCTTCCTTTGGCTCTTCCATTCTATCTGCCCCCTCTTCTGCAATGGGCCAGTCTCAGGGTAGTTTTGAACTCACAGTAATCCTTCTGACTCTGCCTCCCGAGTACTGGGATTAAAGGTGTGCGCCACCATGCCTGGCTCTTCTGCAGTCATTTCTGATTAATTAACTAACTTTGTTTGTGTGCATGTATGTTCATGTGTGAGTGTGGTTGCCTACATGCCATGATGGACAACTTTTGGGTGTCAGTCCTCACCTTCCACCTCATTTGAGTCAAGGTCTCTCTCTCTGTCTTCCTGTTGTCCTCGGTCACCTAACTACTGATTGGTGAGCTTTTGCGTTTCTGGGAAGTTCTCCTGTCTCTGTCTTCCATATTGTTATGGAAGCCTGCTCCCAGCTTTCATGCAGGATCTGTGGAATTCAGGTCTTCATGCCCGTGAACACTCTCACCCACTGAGCACATGCATCTCCCCGGCCCTATTGGAGTCATTTTTATTTATTTAAAAAAATATTTTCTTATTTTTATTTACTTGCAAGGAGAGAGAAAATGAATATGAATGGGCACACCAGGGCCTCTTGCCACGGCAAACAAACTTCAGATGCATGTGTTACTTTGTGCAGCTAACTTTATGTGGGAACTGGGGAATTGAATTCTGGTCATTAGGCTTTGCAGGCAAGTGCCTTAAGTGCTGAGCCTTCTCCCTAGCCCCATTGGAATCATTTTTTTCAAAGAAAGATTTGTTTTTTATGGGAGCATTGACCTGAACCATAGACCCGCCATTGCAAACAAACTCCAGAGGCATGTGCCACCTTGTACATCTGGCTTATGTGGGTCCTGGAGAATCGAACCTGGGTTCTTTGGCCTTGTAGGCAAGTGCCTTAACTGCTAAGCCATCTCTCCAGCCCCTGAGATTTTATTTTGTTGCTTGCTCACTTTGCCCTTATGAGATAGCGCTACAAAAAAAGATTTAAGCCGGGCGTGGTGGCGCACGCCTTTAATCCCAGCACTTGGGAGGCAAAGGTAGGAGGATTGCCGTGAGTTCAAGGCCACCCTGAGACTACAGGTCAGCCTGGGCCAGAGTGAGACCCTACCTCGAAAAACCAAAAAAAAAAAAAAAAAAAAAAAAAAAAAAAGATTTAACAACACTTCATGTTGAGATCCTCTGAGGACATACTTCAGACAATGAAATCATCACATTTTTAGTGTGTAGGAAGTTCTCCTAAGGAGCTTTCGATTAACAAAGGTGAGAGTGGGGGTTGGAGAGATGGCTCAGCTGTTAAGGTGCTTGCCTGTGAAGTCAAATGACCTGGGTCCTGGTGCTCATGTAAAGCCAGATGTACAAAGGTGTATCTGGAGTTCATTTGCAGTGGCAGGAGGCCCTGGGGCATCCATTCTCTCTTCCTCCACTTCTTTCTCTTAAATAAATAAATAAGAACATTTTAAAAAATAAAGGTGAGAGTGGAAAGGGTGGAACATGCTGGAGTGAGGAGGGACAGCTACGCATTGATGTGTGTCCAAGAGATTTCCTTGTCACTCAGCTCAGAGCTGCTTCGACACCTCAGTGCAGTTGGCACCAGGATCTGGATGGATTGCGTGGCTGGTGATCAGCGGGCTGTGTCATAGTACCAACTATGGTACCTGGAGCTTTGCATACCAGTCTGGGTGTTCCACTGTGGTCAGCTGGCCTTCTGTAAAGCCACGGACCCTCCCTGGGGGCGGGGGCTCATCTAGGCAGTGGAAGGTCTTCCTTATGAGGCTCATGGCTTTCTGACATAGAGGAGCCCTGGGCAGAGGGCAGCTCAACGGCCACTGAGTTCCCAGCTTCCCACCTCCCTTGTCATGGGAGCCAGTTCCTTCACGTGAACAAATCTCTCCCTACCTTCCTATTGCTTGACTCTCAGAGAGCCATGACTGACAATTGCTGAGGGGATGGGGCGGGGGAGGGGGAGGGGGAGGGTCAGGCTTGAAGGATGTGAGAATAGCAGGCTAGGATGCCTAGGATCTGTGTGTGTGTGCGCGCGCATGCGTGCACATGCGTGTGGGGCTGCGGTGGATGCATGTTTCATGTAGGACACACCACCACTTGTGAGCTTCCTGCAGGCAGGTTCCTTTCTGCAGGCATGCGCAACAGCACCCACCATTATGGCCATGCCGGCCCTTGGAGAGGATGTCCTGGCAGTGGTTAGTATTCATAGACAAGGGCTTCAAGCACAGTGACAGGTCAACATACATGCTAGAGGCAGGAGGGCTTCTCCCTCCACCTCCCTTCTTGTGACTTGGGCTCTCTGGGCAGTAACTATAAAAGGGAGGTCACATGATGCATAGCTCCTGGGATTGTGAGGGGTGGGTACATACATTAGTGCTGGTGGTGCCCCGAAAAGTCCCCTCATTTTGTAACATCACACAAGGACATGCACTTTCATCCCTAAGAGGCTAGCTCCTGCTCAGGGGCCACTTGGCGCTCTGCCGTTCACGTGCTCGCTCCATGGCTATAGGCAGGTCCCTCAGCCTCTGTGGGCATCATCCATGGGGGTGGGGAGGGAGGGGCTGAGCTGCCTCTGGGCTTACTGTAACTGTAAGGCGACAAGAACAACCTGTGGATGATGCCTGCCTGTTGTAGGCTGGCAAACATTGCCTGGGGCCCTGTATCAGCACCGTCCTAACTACGTGTGCATGCGTCAGCAGCCCTGGCTGGACAAGGACAGCCAGGCATCTAGATGTACAATTTCAGGTCATACTGATTCGCAGGAGCTGTCCCTGTATGGCATGTTCTGGGTGATCATCTTACTTTTTGCACCCTGACACCTTCCCCCCTTCACTTTGGTCCTGGCTCTGTACTTTGCCCCATTCAAGCGCCTTGCTTGCAAGCGTGGGGATGGCTCCATTGCCGGGACCAAGGCCCAAGCATCTCCAGGTTGTGTGAGCTCCATCTCATGCAGGCACTTAGAGCATCTGGAACACTGTAGGTTCTCAATAATTGCTTGTGCACGTGCAGGGGCAGAGGGAGGACTGGAACTCTGACATGTTTCAGTGTTAAGCTTGAGGGAGGGGCCAGCTATGCCCACCTTCTCCAAACAGAGCGCTCTGTGGAAGCTCTCTTGAGGTGGGGTGCTCCTTCAGGAACACCCTAAAACAGCATTCAAAGGAAGATCACATGCTGTAGAATTCTGTCTGTGGGAAATGTCCAGGTTAGGTGTATGCTGAGACAGAAATCAGATTCAAGGTTGCCAGGTGCTGGGGATTCTGGGGACAGGGGATGGGGGTGACTGTTGATGGGATGGATTTTCTTTTGGGATGTTAGGAGGCATCTTAGAAGCAGGTAGTGGTGATGGTTGAATGTACTAATTGTCACTTCATTGAACACTTTAAAAATAGTTAAGACACAGAGAGAGACAGACAGAGAGGAGAGAGGAAGATAGAGTGGCCAGCAGTGTCTCAGCTGCCTTTAATCCCAGCACTTTGCGGGAGGCAGAGGTAGGAGGATGTTCTTAGGCTTAGGAGGCAGGAGCCTTAACCCCTAAGCCATCTTTCCACCCTGAGACTAAAAATAGTGAAGGCGGCCCAGGTCAGCCTGGGGCCAGAGTGAGACCCTGAGACCTAGTGAAACACCCTGAGCCAGAGTGAAAAAAAAAAGTTAAGCAGGGCTAGAGAGGTGGCTTAGTGGTTAAGTCACTTTTCTGCAAAGCCAACAACCCAATTCCCCAGTACTCACGTAAGCCAGATGCACAAGGTGGTGCATGCATCTGGAGTTCACTTGCAGCAGCTGAAGGCCCTGGTACACCCATTTACTCTCTCCCCCCTTTTATCTCAAATAAATTAAAAAAATAGTTAAATGGAAAATTTTATGTATATTTCACTATGATAAAAAAGAAGACACTTAGGCCAGGCATGGTGGTGCACGCCTTTAATCCCAGCACTTGGGAGGCAGAGGTAGGAGGATCATGGTGAGTTCGAGGCCACCCTGAGAATACAGAGTGAATTCCAGATCAGCCTGAAAAACCAACCAACCAAACAAACAAAAAAACACTTGAATGCTGGGTGTGGTGGCATATACTTTTATTCCCATTTTATTCCCAACATTTGGGAGCCAGAGGTAGGAGGACTGCTGTGAGTTTGAGGTCACCCTGAGACTACATAGTGAAAATCCGGTTAGCCTGGGCTAGAGAGAGATTCTACCTTAATAAATAAATAAAAATAAAAAAATAAAAATTCCTGTGCGTGGTGGCACACGCCTTTAATCCCAAACACTCGGGAGGCAGAGATAGGAGGATCATCATGAGTTCAAGGCCACCCTGAGACTATACTGAATTCCAGGTCAGCCTGGGCTAGAATGAGACACTACCTCGAGAAACAAAAAAACAAAACAAATCAAAAAAACAACAAAAAACACTTGGATTCGATGGAAGTCTGGGTGTGAACGACACAGAAACAAGTAGGTCAGTTGGTTGGGTTATGAGATGGAAGCCTGTGATGTTGTTGCAAGCCTCATTTCTGCTTCCTGCCGCCTGCCTCACTCCTCCAGCGCCAGCCAGCTGATGCAAACATGACAAGAACCTGCAGAGTAGGGCTGACAGAGGAAACTCCATATTCAGGGTGGCTTCTGCTGGATCCACAAGGTCTGTTTGTGGAGGAGGAGCAGCAGATGGCTGTGTATGCCTGGACTGTAGACCCCACTTCATGAGTGGATGGATGGGAGATGGGTGCCATGGCCTCACTGTCCCTTGGGAATAAGCAATTCTCAGAGGCATTCCCAATTTCTATGGGATTCTCTAACTGAGCCTTCTTTGGACTCACTCAGAGCAATTCTTATTTCCTCCCTTCCAGAGCCTGGAAGAACGCTCAAGCAAATAGAAATGCACATCAAACACCACTGGTGTTCTGGGGAGATTTCTTTCCCAGACTTAATGTTGGATTATTTTGTTTTGGAGTTTCTTGGCTGTGGTGTGCATGTGTGTATAAGGAAGCAAACAATGGGAGAAAAGCATATGTCATGTTCTTCAGAATGTATTCCTAGCGCGAACTTCTGCATCTTTTTTTTTTTTTTTTTGAAGTAGGGTTTTGCTCTAGTCCAGGCTGTCCTGGAATTCACTATGTCTTCTCAGGGTGGCCTCGAACTCATGGCAATTCTCCTACCTCTGCCTTTCAAGTGCTGGGATTAAAGGCATGCAACACCACACCCAGCTTGCATCTTTTTATCTATTTCTAAAAATATTATTTAGGTCTAGAGAGATGGCTTAGCGATTAAAGCGCTTGTCTGTGAAGCCTAAAGACCCACATTCTACTCTCCAGGTACCATGTAAGCCAGGCGCACGTAAGGTGACACAAGTGTGCAAGGTTGCACATGTGCACAAGATGGCGCATGTGTCTGGAGTTCAATTGCAGTGGCTGGAGGCCCTGTTGTGCCAATTTTCTCTCACTCTCTCTCATAAAATAATTACAAAATATTATTTATTTTAAATTTTTATTTATTTATTTATTTGCAAGGAGAGGGAGGGAGAAAGCGAGAGAAAGAGAGAGAGAGAGAGAGAGAGAATGGGTCTGCAGGGTCTCTAGCCACTGCAACTAAACTTCAGACGCATGTGCCACTTTGTGTATCTAGCTTTACATGGGTACTGGGGAGTCAAACCTTGCTTGTTAGCCTTTGTAGGTAAGTACCTGAACCAATGAGCCATTGCTCCAGCCCTTATTTATTTTTTTGAGAGCAAAGGGAGAGACAGGAGAGAGAATGGCACACCAGGGCCTATTGCCCCTGCAAATGAATTCCAGATGCATGCATCACTTTGTGCATCTGGCATTGTGTGGGTACTGAGAAATCAAACCCAAGCCAGCAGGCTTTGCAAAAAAGTGCTTTTAACACTGAGCAATTTCCCCAGCTCCTGTGTGTGTGTGTTTTTAAAAAAGATTTTATTTTTATTTATGTATTTATTAGAGACAGAGAGAGGGAAAAAGAGAGTGAGAATGAGTGTGCCAGGGCCTCCAGCCACTGCAAATGAACTCCAGATGCATGCGCCCCTTGTGCATCTGGCTTATGTGGGACCTGGAGAATTGAACTGGGGACCTTAGACTTCACAGGCATGTGCCTTAACTGCTAAACCATCTCTCCAGCCCTCCTCTGTGTCCTTTTAAAAGAATTTATTTGTCTGTGTATGTGTGTGTGTGTGTGTGTGTATACGGGCACCTCAGAGTCTCTTGCTGCTGTAAATGAACTCCAGATACATGCTCCACTTAGCATCTGGCTTTACATGGGCGCTGAGGTGCTGAACCCTGGCTTTGCAACCAAGTGCCTTTAACAGCTGAGCCATCTTCCCAGCCTCTTCCTCTTGAGCCTAGAGGAGAGGAGGGGAATGAAGAGTGCATTAGGTCATCCCATCCTTGCTCCCACAGGGTTCTGTGTCACCTACATGTTTGAGTTTTTCATTGTTAAGACAAATAACCTAAGCTGGGCGTGGTGGCACATGCCTCCAATCCCAGTACTGGGGAGGCTGAGGTAGGAGGATGGATGTGAGTTTGGGGCCAGCCTGGGCTACAGAGTAAGTTCCAGGTCAGCTTGGGTTAGAGCGAGACCCTACCTCCCTGCCCTTCACCGCCCCCCGTCCCTCCCCAAGAAAAAAGATAAGAAAGGAAGGAAGGAAAGGCCAAAGCATGAACTCAGTGAGCCAAGCAGGCAGAAGTGGGAGCGGGGAGCAGTGTGATTTCATTCTTTTTTCCTTTATTCGTTACTTTCTTATTCATTACTTTGTTGCTCATGAAGACATCATATCCTTGTCCTGTCAGCTCCTGGCTCTTGGAATTATGGGTCACCCATGGCTGTTCAAATGACTCCTGCATTTCTGTGTCAATTTAACATATGTCAGTCACAAGGGAGTTTCTTTTATTTGGGGGGGGGGTTCTCCATTACTTGACAGATGACTTACATCTCCTACGTTCAGGACTCAAGTAAGAATGAGTTTTATAGGAAAGGGGGCTGCCACTCCCTCCCTAGGAATCACCCTGAAAGGTTCAGCTGGCTTCTGACTGACAAGTCCCCACCGTCATGTCTGCTCAACGGAGCCACTCCACACATGTGCACTGGCTCAGCCAGACTTCCTGAACAGCTGCTCAGACACCCCCTGGCACAGATGTGACCCTCTGCGCTGCAGAAGAATAATGACCCCTCCAAGATGAAACCCGAAGGCTGCAGGTGATGGGGCTTCACTTCTCTTTAAAAAATTAAAAAAAAATTTTATTGACAACTTCTTTAATTGTAGACAATATCCCATGGTACTTCCCTCCCTCCACCCCACTTTCCCTTTTGAAACTTCACTTTCCATCACATTCCCTCCCCCTCTCAATCAGTCTCTCTTTTCAGGTTGATGTCATGATCTTTTCCTCCTGTTATGATGGTCTTGTGTAGGTAATGTCAGGCACTGTGAGGTCATGGATATCCAGGCCATTTTGTGTCTGGAGGAGCACGTTGTAAGGAGTCCTACTCTTCCTTTGGCTCTTACATTCTTTCCGCCCCCTCTTCCGCAATGGACCCTGGGGCTTCACTTCTCTTTAACATGCCCTTTCTCCCACGTGCTCCTTTGCTCTTTAATGTTGACCACACTGAGCTTGCTGGACATCAAACTAATTGCTCACTGATGCCTGTCACCAGCCAGTGAGGTGGAAGTCTTTGTTCAGATCTGTTGGACTGCCTGTGGGCTACGTAAGATTTAAAGTTTTTTTTTTTAAACTTTTTTTTTGAGGTAGGATCACTCTAGCTCAGGCTGACCTGGAACTCACACTGTAGTACCAAGCTGGCCTTGAACACATGGCAATCGTCCTACCTCTGCCTTCAGAGTGCTGGGATTAAAGGTGTGCTCCATCTTAAAGTTGTTTTGGCAGGGCTGGAGAGATTGCTTAGTGGTTAAGACAGTTGCCTGTGAAGCCTAAGGACCCAGGTTTGATTCTCCAGGTCCCATGTAAGCCAGATGCACAAGGTGGCACATGCATCTGGAGTTTGTTTGTAGTGGTTGGAGGTCCTGGCAGGCCCATTCTTTCTCTCCTTCTCTCTCTCTGCGTTGTCTTAAATAAATAAATAAATAAACAAATAAATAAATAATAAAGTTGTTTTTGCAACATGTATGTGGTGTGTATGTGTTCACATGCACATGTACATATGTAATGTATGTGTGCAGGCCAGAGGTCTATGTCAGTGTCTTTTTATTCATTTATTTATTTAAGAGAGAGAAATAAAGAGACAGATAGAGAAAGAAAGAGAGAGAGAGAAAATGGGTGCACCAGGATCTCTAGCCACTGCAAACAAACTCCAGATGCGCGCACCACCTTGTGCACTTACGTGGACACCTTGTGCTAAGCCATCTTTTTTTTTTGTGGACAACAGACTGGCCTTTTTTAAGGCTTTTTTTATTATTTTTATTTATTTCTCAGGCAAGTGCCAGCAGTGTTAACCGCTCCAAGCCATCTCTCCAGCCTGCAGTGTCATTCGTGGTACCTGGAGATTGGAACCGCTTTTTTTTTTTTTGAGGCAAGCCCAACAGACTGGCCTTTTTTAATGAGAGAAAGAGAGAGAGAGAGAGAGAGAGAGAGAGAGAGAGAGAGAGAATTGGCATGCCAGGGCCTCCAGCCACTGCAATTGAACTCCAGATGCATGCGCCCCCTTGTGTGCATATGTGAGCTTGCACACTTGTGTTACTTTGTGTGTCTGGCCTACATGGGACCTGGAGAGTCAAATATGGGTCCTTAGGCTTCACAAGCAGGTGCCTTAACTGCTAAGCCATCTCTCCAGTCCAAGCTGTATTTTCTAGAAGACATTTTGTTCTATCTGAGCAGTGAAGAGTTGATTTCTGCTCAGACCAGCAAATCATTTGTGTTGGTTTCCAAGATCAGATTCCTTTCCAACAGAGATGTTTGCATTTGACAGTGATTAGCAGCAGTTGGTGAGTGACTAGGGGTATGTTGTGTAATCCAGAGCCTGTAGGAATGCCTACCCTTACCTAAGAGAAGGAACGAACCTGTCTTGTAGGTGGATGGCAACCATCACAGTTGAGTGCCATGTCATAGTTTACAAGGAGGCCTTTTCAAATAGTTCTACCTTTTTACAAGTGAGGGCACCCAGGCTCAGAAAAGTCATGGACTGGGACCCGAGTTGCACAGCTCAGAAATCACAACAATTAAGGCCTTGTGGTTTGTTTTTATTTGTGTGTGGTTTTTCCAGGTAGGGTCTCACCACTCTGGCCCAGGCTGACCTGGAATTAACTTTGTAGTCTCAGGGTGGCTTTGAACTCACGGTGATCCTCCTACCTCTGCCTCCTGAGTGCTGGGATTAAAGGCGTGCGCCACCATGCCCGGCTAAGGCCTTGGGTTTTGTGGAACTTTGTCTGTAAATGCTCCACTTCCACCACATCTGGCTGTGCTTATGCGTTGTTTGTCTGACAGTCCCCATGGGCAGCTCTGGGCATCAGCATGAGTTGGCAGAATGTGCACCTGATCACATATCTAGAACCTTCAGCAGAAGGTGCTGTTGTTTCTCCTCATTTCCAGTGGTGTTTTCATTTCCAGTGGTCTTTTTTTATTTTTATTTATTTATTTTTGAGCAGTTTTCTTTTTAGGGTTTTTTGGAATTTATTTATTTATTTATTTATTTATTATTTTTTTATTTTTTTGGTTTTTCGAGGTAGGGTCTCACTCTGGCCCAGGCTGACCTGGAATTAACTATGTAGTCTCAGGGTGGCCTTGAACTCATGGCGATCCTCCTACCTCTGCCTCCTGAGTGCTGGGATTAAAGGTGTGCGCCACCACACCGGGCTATTTTTTATTTTTGAGAGAGAGACAGAATGGGAGCCCCAGTGACCTCTCAGCCTGTGAATCAACTTCAGGCATGTGCGCCCCCTTGTGGGCAAGTGCGGCATTGCGCCCTTGTGTCACTTGCGTCTGGCTAAACGTGGGTCCTGGAGAATTGAACAGGCATTCTTAGGCTTGGCAGGCAGGCGCCTTAACTGCTAAGCTATCTCTCCAGCCTGCATGGGCAGTTTTCTAGTGTGTGCCCTGAGCCATGCCTACCTTGGAAGGCTACAGTGTCACAGTCTAAATGGTTTCCCTACACTCCTCCTAAACATCTCCCTCATCCTTACAGCTGGGGAGAGGAGAACGCTCTGCAAGAACCATGTCCTTTGGATAATCTTGTCAGGCACATGTCACGCTGCCTCACTTGTTTTTTTCTTGGTGGAGAGCTTTGCAATAGTCCACAGCAGGGTCTGTGTCTTTTGAGAGCTGTGTTGCTGTTTTAGGCATCAAGTGTGGGACTTCACAGAATGACACAGCCTTTCAGTTTTTTAATTTAAGGTTTAAAAGTTGCTTTCACGCTGTCACCCCGGGGGACAGGGAGGCTGTTTGCTCTGTCCCTCGGCCTCCAGGAAATCTGGCTGGGACCACCTACGGGAAATGAGCCTGTAGACCTCAGCTCGGCTGGGAGGTGGCAGAGCCCGCTTCCCTGCAATGAGCCCGTACTTCACACCGCATAATCTAATCTTTCAAGATACTTTTCTCCAGAGAGGCCGGGAGTTGAGTAACTAAACAGACACAAGGCCTCTAATCCCTTTTCCTGAGCAGAGATTTAACTCCTTGCCTTCTGTTCTCAGGCATGAGCTTCAACGGGGACCTTGGCTCCATGTTCTGTGCGTGGGGCATGCTCATAGGGGAATGAATCCATGTCCTGTCTGACTGTGTCTGGCTCTGCTCTATAAGCTTCTAATAGAGAAAGTGATGGGGCTACTGCTGACCTATGAAGGGGACACCATCACTTGGCTCAGAGATGTTAGGTGAGTTGGCCTAGGTCACACAAGTGGTGGAGTGAAGATTCAAAACACGTTCACTGCTTCAGAATTCATGCTTCTTGCTAAACAGGAAAGGCAAAGAGAGACTCTGAACTGTCCAGTCAGTTTCTTTTTTTTAAAAAATTTATTTATTTATTAGACAGAGAGAGGGAAAGAGAGAGAGAGAGGGAGAGAGAGAATGGGCGTGCCAGGGCCTCTAGCCACTGCAAAGGAACTCCAGACGCGTGCGCCCCTTTGTGCATCTGGCTTACATGGGACCTGGAGAATTGAACCAGGGTCCTTAGGCTTCGCAGGCATGTGCCTTAACTGCTAAGCCATCTCTCCAGCCCCTGTCCAGTCAATTTCCATCCATCTGTCTGTCTGCCCATCCATCTGTCCATCCATCCATCCACCTGTCCATCCATCCATCCATCCTCTTGTTCAAGCTAACCTGGAATTCACTGTGTAGTCTCAGGGTGGCCTTGAACTCTCGGCAATCCTACCTCTGCCTCCTGAGTGCTGGGATGAAAGGTGTGTGCCACCACGCCTGGCTCTCTCTCTCTCTCTTTTTTTTTTTGACATAGGATGTTGTGTAGCCCAGGCTCTCTTCAAATTCACTATGTAGACAAGAATGACCTTAAACCCCTTATCCTCCTGCCTCCACCTCCCAAGTGTCAGGATTTCAGGCATGGGCCACCATGCCTGGTTGTAGCATAATTATTATGTGTTGACTCACTTCTCTAGCTGGCTCCAGCTCTGGATGACAGTGCATTCCTGTCTCCATCTAAACCACATGCCATTCACACACTGACTGCTAAAGGAGAGACTGAGTGCTGGGATTAAAGGTGTGTGCCACCATGTCTGACTTTGAGCATTTCTCTTAACAGCAGGGAGAAGGTTCTGTCTATTTTCCTTGCTTACTGTCTCCCTGCCAGTCACTTTGTCACCACACAAAGGCCGTGGGACCTCTGCAGACCCTGTAAGGCTAGAAGGACAAGGAGGGACTGCCAGCACATACACCTGGGGAGGGGACCTGTTTGGAAGTGCTGTTGGCCAGGTGGTGGTGCAAGTGATACACTTTTGTACACCTCAGGCAAGAGCCCTTGGCCAGTCGAGGCCCCACAGTACACATGTGAATGGTTCAAACCCATCCTCTGTATAATAAATCAGTGCTTGGCAACAGAATTGCCAAGAGTCAGTCACTGTGAATGAACTCCAGATGCATGTGCCACCTTGTGCTTCTTGCTTTACATGGGCCCTGGGGACTCAAACTTGGGTTGCTAGGCTTTACGAGCAAGTGTCTTAACTGCTGAGCAATCTCTCCAGCCCTGTGCCAGTGCTTTTCATACAGGTCTTACACCTGTCAGTGTGCAACAACATGTCCTGTCTTTTACTGATGAGGAAACTGAGGCCCAGTAGGGGCTGAGTTGCTTGGCCAAGGCCTCATAGTATCAGGCAAGGCTTCAATGAAAAATGAAGGCCTTTGGGCTGAGAAAATGGCTCAGCAGTTAAGGCACTTGCTTGCAAAGCCTGCTGCTCTGAGTTAAATTCCCCAGCAACCATGTGAAGCTGGATACATAGGGCTCATGCGTCTGGAGTTAATTTGCAATGGTGAGAGACCATGTTGTGCCCATATAAACACACACACACACACACAAATAACTAAATAAAAATGAAGGTCATCAAGCTAGGAATATGGCAGCGTTAAAGATGCTTGCTTGCAAGGCCCGCTGGCCTGGATTCAATTCCCATAACCCATATAAAACAGGATGCAAACTGATATGTGCATCTGTGGTCCCTGAGAGCCTATGACAATGGGAGGTGAACCTGGAGAATCTGAAGCTGGTGGGCCAGCTAGTCTGATGTTCCTTTGCAGTCTGGAAGTTCTTTTGCAGAGACAAGAGACCCTGTCTCAGAGAAGGTGGAGCATAGACACCTTGAAGTTGTCCTTTGATCTCTGCACACACATGGCGTGCGTGACCATAACACACACACACTCAATAAAAAGATCAAAAGCAAAGTGAAGGGCTTTACTTCTAGCTGTCCGGCTTCCAGTTTCCCCTCCCGGCTCATGCCTTCAGATCTAGAAGCTTCCATATATCAAGAGACACATGTCCTTTGCTCCCTGATGCAAGATGTCTGGGTTTCCCTGGCTTGGGAAGACCAGGGCTCTCTCTGACTGTGTGACAGATTCTTCCCATGGGAGCAGCTCCTGCAGAAAGTGTTGCCTTCACGGGCTGGAGAGATGGCTTAGCAGTTAAGGCGCCTGCCTGCGAAGCCTAAGAACGGCCATTTGGGCCTGGTGAGATGGTTTAGTGGTTAAGCACTTGTCTATGAAACCTAATGACCCTGGTTCAAGGCTCGATTCCCCAGGACCCACGTAAGCCAGATGCACAAGGTGGCGCATGCATCTGGAGTTTGTCTGCAGTTGCTGGAGGCCCTGATACACCCATTCTCTATCTATCTGCCTCTCTCTCTCTGTCTGTTGCTCTCAAATAAATAAATTAATTAAGTTTAAAAGAAGAACGGCCATTTGATTTCCAGGTCCCACATTTAGCCAGACGCAAAAAAGTGATGCAAGGGTGCAATGCTGCACTTTCCCACAAGGGGGCGCATGCACCTTGAGTTTGTTCACAGTGGCTGAGAGGCTGCAGGCATGTCCATTCTCTCTCTGCCTCTTCCTCTCTGTCTCTATCAAATAATTTAAAAAAAAAAAAAGAAAAGAAAAAAGAAAAAGAAAGTGCTGCCATCAGACAATGGAACAAAGCATTGACAGACCCAGAGCTATGTCTTGGAGTGCCCAAGATGTGGCTGACCTCACCACATAGATACCCTGGGATTCATCCCCACTGCAAGCTGGTTACTGTCACAGATTACTTCTCCATGGCCAGCGTGTGTGTGTGTGTGTGTGTGTGTGTGTGTGTGTGTGTGCATGTGTGCTTGCATGTGTTATTGTGTCAGCAGCTTGAAGTCAGCTGTGGTGTGGACTAGACATTACAGCAGCTGGCAGATGTCGCTAACCAGATGTCCCCTGGTTTCTGAGCTGGTTTAGACACTGGCCCGTACCCCACAGTGTCTCACAGAGCAGGGTCGTTGTGACTTGATTTTGAGGAGAGGACAAGAAGCCATGAGAAGTTCCAGTCAATTCTACAGACTTGCCTCATGGTGGTAAAAAATAATGTCAGACGTTCCCTCGTCACGGGTACAGGCAAAGATGGCTGGGGTCATTCTTTCCTTCCCTCTTTCCTGTAATAGTTCCTTCCCTCTTTCCTTTGCTCTGTCCTTTGCTTTTCCTTCTCTCTTTCCTTTCCTTTACTCGCCTAGAGTACTCTGGATTTTTTTTTCTTGAGAACTTTATTATATATTTTAATAGCAAGAAATATTGCTTTGGAACAATGGGGAAATATTGAAAGCACCTCGTAAAAATGCTAACATCTCCTTAGAGACAAATTTGCACACATGTGGATTAGTCGTTTTATAAAACATATAATGTAACTATATTTTTGGTGCTAATGAAATACGTCAATCATTGGAAAACTTTTTTTTTTTTTTTGTAAAGAGCACAGTCCAGGGCTGAGGCTGTAAGGTAGTTGGTAAGGTGCTTGCCTGGCATTCCAAAGCCCTAGATTTGGTCTCCAGCACAGCATAAACCAGGCGTGGTGCTACACACCTATAATTCCAGCACACAGGTGGTATAGGCAGGAGGTTTAGAAACTTAAGGTCATCCTCAGCTACATAGTAAATTCGAGGCCAGCCTGGACTATATAAGCTCAACCTTGTCTGCCCCATTCCACAGCACTGGGTACCTGGGTGTCCTCTGAAGCTCCGAACATGCAGGTTTAGCACAGCAGTTGTGGCACACTCTGCTCCTTTTTTTTTTTTTTTTTTTGTCCCCAGCCCCCTGCCATCCTTCCCCTTCTGCAGACACTGTCCTAGTCAGGCACTGCCCAGGTGAGGGGCCTCAGCTGTCTGTGTCAGGATCAGGAAGTTGTTGGCCACACAGGTGACACTTCCTCTCCTAAGTGAAGTGTGATGGGATGCTGTGCCTGCCTGTGGTTGGACCAGGTGGGGTGCTTGTGATAAGACCCTGAATTCCACAAAGCCAAAGATGGTCACTGTATGGTCCTCTGCTGAGGAAATTTGCTACCTATGGTACAAGTCAAGGGTGACGGTCTTGCTCAGATGGCCTGGCTTCCCAGGGAGTTCGAAGGCAGAGCAGGCCATGGGACTCAGATGAGCAACTTCTCTGAATGTTCCAGATTGAAGCAATTGGGTATTATAGTCAATTTCCACAAGAGCAGAAGCGATAGGGGCAATTTTTTTTTTTTTTGATTTTTTTCGATGTAGGGTCTCACTCTGGCCCAGGCTGACCTGGAATTCACTCTGTATTCTCAGGGTGGCCTTGAACTCACGGCGATCCTCCTACCTCTGCCTCCCTAGTGCTGGGATTAAAGGCGTGTGCCACCACGCCCGGCTCATTTTTTTTTTTTTTTTTTTTTTAATTTGAGAAAGAGAGAGAGAGAGATAGAGAATGGGCATGCCAGGGCCTTTCAGCTGCTGTGAACAAACTCCAGATGCATGCTCCCACTTGTGGGCATGTGCGACATTGTGTGCTTGCGTCACTTTTGCGTCTGGCTAAACATGGGACCTGGAGATTCCAACAGGTGTTCTTAGGCTTCATAGGCAGGCGTCTTAACTGCTAAGCCATCTCTCCAGCCCGAGACAGGGGCAATTTTTACCTTGGGAGGAGAAGGAGGAAGAGAGAGGCCTGGTAACCCACTTAAGGTCACAATACGTGTAAGTGGTGAAGCTGGGATTGCAATTTGTTCTGGTTACCAAGTGGGGTCTGAACCTCTGATCCCTGCACTTGAAGGCTGGTGTGTGCATGAAGTGGTAGGTACTAATGCACTTGGCTTTGGCATGAACTGGGCTCACAGTTGGAGAATGAACTTGACTGCATGTTCCTGTTTGTGTCCCTTTCATACAAGGTACACGTGGCATGGGGGATGGTTAGAGCCAAACTGTGGAGGTCAAACCTCAGTTCTGCAGGCTGACAGTCAGTTTTTTTCCATCTACCTAACGGGACATAATAGCCCAGTCTCTCCTAGGGCTCCAAAAGAGCTCTGGGCCGTCATATTGGTATACATTTGGTTTATAGGAAGTGCCCAACAAACGCCCTTCTTATCAGTCACGCAAAGCAGTCTTGGACAAAGGGAACAATGCAAGCTTGAACAATTACTAAAAACACAGAGGAGGAAGAAGCAGCTATGCCTGGGGCATGAGAGAGGCAGAGTTGAGATGGGGTTGCTCTCACCCTCGTGGTTCCCATGAAGAAGGCCAGGCAGGGAGAGAGGAAGGTTCTGCAGCCTTCCACCTCTGGCAGGCGGGTGACAGGCAGATGGCAGGCTTGCAGTTCATAGGACTCACCTTGCCCTGCTGCCCTGGGGGGCCTGGAGCAGGCAGCCTTATGGTCATTCCTGTAGAATCCAGGAGGAGCAGTCTGCACAGAGCTATAAAGCCAGGCCCAGTAACTCACCTAAGACCACAGGAGACGTTAAAGCTGGGCCTCAGTGGCCAGCTTTGTGGCCTGGGCTGGGGCTACCAGCTCAGGTCTTATATTTTTGCTCTGTGAATTTCTATCGAGTCAGTTATAAAACAAATGGATTTTTATTTAACTGAAATTGCTTAGAGGCAAGGAATTTAATTACTCGATGACTTTTTCTTTTATTATTAAAATTAATTAAAAAATAATTTAGAAATGTATGGCTGACATTTTGCCAGGAACATGTCATGCATTAAAATATGAAATTATTCCTCTATACATCATGGCTTCATAAATCCTGACTGGTCATCTGTTTCCATAGGACCATTTGGAGCCCACCTTCAGGGAATTTTTTTCCCAAATAAATTACAATTTATAACTGTTCCTCAGGGAGTAAAATGCTAATGGACACAGTTACATGTATGTGTTTACAACTGCAGATTTATACATGTAGCATTTACAGCTGTGGATTTATTCGTATAGTATTTGTTAGGATTTACACACAGTATGCCTATGACAATGCGTGTGAATGTATGTATACACGTGAACTCAATTACTCATTGCCTCACAACAAGGACATGTTTGTTCTAAGAAATGTGTCCTTGGGCGAGTTTATCATTGTGAGAACACCACAGATGGCTGGCTGTGTGTCATTGAGTGATGTCATCTTTAAAAATATTTTTATTTATTTATATATTTATTTTTAGTATCTATTTATTTATTTGAAAGTGAGAGAGAAAGAGGCAGATTGAGAAAGGGTGCGCCAAGGCCTCCAGCCACTGCCAACGAACTCCGGATGCATGCACCCCCTTGTGCAATTGCTTATGTAGGTCCTGGGGAATCAAACCTGGGTTCTTTGGCTTTGTAGACAAATGCCTTAATCGCTAAGCCGTCTCTCCAGCCCTATATTTGTATTATTTCATGTGTATGTATGTGTGGTATTCATATGTGTATGCATGTTCGTTTGTATGTGGGTGCAGTGTGTGCGGGAGTCTGTGTGTGTGTGTGTGTGTGTGTAGGCCAGAGGTTGACATTGGGTGTCTTTCTCTGTTGCTTTCTACCTATTAAAAAAATTTAAAAATATTTTATTTGAGGGAGAGAGAGAGACAGATAGAGAGAAAATGGGTGTGCCAGGGCCTCTAACCACTGCAGAGGAACTCCAGACACATGAGCCACCATATGCATCTGACTTACGTGGGTACTGGGGAATTGAACCTGGGTCCTTAGGCTTCTTAGGCAAGTGCTTTAACTGCTAAGCCATCTCTCCAGCCTTATTTTTATTTATTTATTTTCTTTCTCTCTCTCTCTCTCTCTTTTTTTGTGGTAGGGTCTTGTTCTAGCCCAGGTTGACCTGGAAATCACTATGTGAATTCAGGGTGGCCACCATCTTATCGTGATCCTCCTACCTCAGCCTCTTGAGTATTGGGATTAAAGGCATGTACCACCATACCCACACTTGCAACCTTATTTTATTTATTATTTATTTGCAAGAGAGAGAGAGAGAGAGAGAGAGAGAGAGAGAGAGAGAGAGAGGAGACAGAAAGAATGGGTGTGCCAGGGCCTTGAGCCACTGCAAAAGGACTCCAGATGCACACGCCACTTTGTGCATCTGGCTTTAAGTGGGTACTTGGGAATCGAACTCCAGTTGTTAGGCTTTGCAAGCAAGTGCCTTAACCACTGAGCCATCTCTCCAGCCCCTCCATGTTATTTATTTATTTTAAAAATATTTATTTAATTGACACACAGAGAGAATGGGTGTGCCAGGGCCTCTAGCCACTGCAAATAAACTCTAGATGTGTGTGCCCCCTTGTGCAACTGGCTAATGTGGGTCCTGGGGAGTCGAACCTGGGTCCTTTGGCTTTGCAGGCAAACATCTTAACCACTAAGCCATCTCTCCAGCCCCCTCCATGTTATTTTGAGACATGGTTTCTCACTGAATCTAGAACTCACTGATTTGGCTAGACTAGATAGCCTGTTAGACATCCTCCTGTTTCTGTCTCCCTAGCGCTGGGATCACAGGTATGTGCCACTAAGCTGGGCATTTTATATGGATCCTGGGGATCTGACCTCAGATTCTCATGCTTTCACACAAACACTTTACCCACTGAGCCATCTCCCTAGCCAGTGATGCCATCATCGTAAGGGACGTATGTATATGGTCTGTCACTGGTCAGAATGCCATTATGTGGGCCAGGATTGTATATGTGCTTTTCAGAAGTGAGGTGTCAGAGGACTGGGTCTGGTTGTTATATGGTCCCTTTAAAAATATGGGTGTGGGGCCTGGAGAGATGGCTTAGCAGTTTAGCACTTGCCTGTGAAACCTAAGGACCCTAGTTCAAAGCTCGATTCCCCAGGACTCACATAAGCCAGATGCACAAGGTGGCACACGCATCTGGAGTTCATTTGCAGTGGCTGAAGGCCCTGGCGCACCCATTCTCTATCTATCTGCCTCTTTCTCTCTGTCACTCTCAAATAAATAAATAAATAAATAAAAATATGGGTGTGTCTTATGCAATTTCCTTTTTCTTCTTTGGAGCTTTGGGGTTTGTGGTGAAGGGTCGGTGGGCAATGGGGGAACACAGAGCCAGCGTGGCAGGGCGGGGGGGGGCAGGAATCTAGTGAGGAGGTGCTGCAGTCATCTTCTTGTGGCTGGCACAAAGCAACTGACCAAAAGCAATTGATGGGAGGAAAGGATTTATTTTGACTTAAAGTCTTGAGGGGGAAATTCTATGATGGCAAGAGAAAACTATGGCATGAGCACAGGGTGGACATCACCTCCTGCCCAACCACCAGGTGGACAACAGCAGTAGGAGAGTGTGGCAAACACTGGCATGGGGGAGCTGGCTATAACACCCATAAGCCCCCCCCCAAAAAAAACACACCTCCACCAGCAACGCTCCAATTCCTAAACTACCACCAGCTGGGGCTCTAGCATTCAGAACACATTCGTTTATGGGGAACACCTGATTCAAACCAAACACAGGAGAGTATGTTAGGGGGAACAGGATGCCTCCTTCTGGTATTCAAATCCCCCAAGTCCAGTCCCAGGAAGGCCCCACGTGGTCCCACTCCATGGAAGGCTGAGATGGCCTTAGAGAGAATTTATTTATTTATTTATTATTTGTTTATTAGAGAGAGAAAGAGAGAATGGGCGCAACGTGGCCTCTAGCCACTGCAAATGAACTCCAGATGCATGTGCCCCCTTGTGCATCTGGCTTACGTGGGTCCTGGGGAATTGAACTGGGGTCCTTAGACTTCGCAGACCAGTGCCTTAACCGCTAAGCCATTTCCCCAGCCCGACCCTGGAGAATTTTTACCCCAGAAGAAATTAGCAAGGGTTTACCTCTAGCTAGGCTGACCCTAATCACTGAAAAAATCGCGTGTACAATGTGGGCTGGTGTCCTGGGCTCCAGGAACAAAGTCCCGAGGGCTGAACATAGTTGACTCCAATCCTTTCTCTGTCAGGAGTCCCAAAGTCTCCATTCGGGCTGTTGGCAGGACTGCACGCCTGAACCTCTCATGGGAAGTTCTGGACCCTGGTTATCCTCAGTTTCTGGTGGCACTGGGGTCCTTGGTGTCCCTTTGCTGTGGCCATGTCCCTTTGCCTCTGTCTTCACCTGGCTGTGCATTGATGGCCAACTGTCTGCCTCTTCTGTCCACACTGGTCTTGGATGAGGAATCTCTTCCAGTGTGAATCCTTCTGAACTTGATCACCTGAACAAAAACCCCATTCTGGGCTGGAGGGATGACTCAGTGGTTAAAGCACTGCCTGACAAGTCTAAGGACTGGAGTCCGAGTCCCCAGTATCCACATGAAGCCAGATGCACTAAGTGGTGCGTGCATCTGGAGTACATTCACGGTGCCAGGAAGCCCTGGCGTGCCATACTCACTCTTTCTGTATCTCTGTGTCTACCTCTTTCTCTCTCTCTCTCAAATAATAAATTAAATTAAATTAAATTAAATTAAATTAAATTAAATTAAAGCGTTCTAAATAAGACCACCTTCACAGGTAAAGAGACTCCAAAGTAGCTTCCCCTTATCCTCCCTGCCCGCCCCCCCCCGGGGGACACCATTCAGTCCAGTGGAGGAAATAAAGCAATTCTAGGGATGGTGGGAGTGGTGGTGGTGGAGACTAGAATCTGGGGACTAGAACAGTTCCAAACACTTGCCAGTGTGACTGGGGACAGCAATGATGCTCATACTGCTGGTGGTCTAGGGTGCAGGACAAGACTGACCCGTCCCTTCTAACCTGCAGTGTTCTGTTGCCTGTTCCCTCCCCACTTGTGTTTAATTTGGCCCCTTTGAAGTCCAGACGAAAAGAGTCCAGAAGTGTTATTTGGTCATCACAATCTCAGATGCCTACCTTTGTGCCCAATTCTTGGTGCCCTGGGCTGGTCTAGCCTGGCGGGGGAGGGCTGCGCTGGGCCTGTCTTCAGCTGAGAAGTTGACGTATTTCTGCTAACACTGCCTCATAAAAGCTGGAAATATATTGAGCAAAGGATTCCATTTCCTGCCCTCTGGCAGTAGAGTACGTACCAGGCTTTTACTCAGGGCCAAGCACTCCAGGGAGGTAGTGCTGCAAACTGTTTTTCTGAATAAATGTTTGCCCTGTCTAATTTAACCGTGCTGCAAAGCCCGGCGTGCTCACAGGAGAAAAGGCCCGCCTGGCTGTGTGAAGATGAACCTGACTGTATGATGTGGGCAGAGGGCAGTTGGGGAGGAAGACTGTGGCCACGTTGGAGCCATAAGGTCCCTTTCTCTGGCCCTGGAGCTGTGGACATTACAGCAGGGTTGAGGGCTCTACAAATTTGTCTCATTTGCAAGTATTTTAGAATGTGACTAGTTAGTTCTCAGTTGTTTAAGGTTCTGAGCAGACCAGGACAGAGTTTGCTTTTTTGCATTAATAGACTGTTGGGCTGGGACATAGTTTAGCCAGTAAAGTGCTTGCCTTGCAAGCATGAGGACCCGAGTTCGAGTCCTACTATCCATGTAAAAATGTCAGGTGTGGTGGTTTGTGACTGTGATCCCAACATGGGGAGATGGGGATAGGTGGATCACTGAAATTCATTGGTCAGCCAGTCTAGCCTAACGGGTGAGCTCCAGGTCAGTGGGAGACCCTGTCTAAAAAAAAATGGAGGGTTGGAAAGATGGCCTTAGTGGTTAAGGCACTTGCCTACAAAGCCTAAGGACCTAGGTTTGATTCCCCAGTACCCACATATAGCCAGATGCATAAAGTGACACACGCATCTGGAGTTTGTTTGCAGTGGCTAGAGGTCCTGGTATACCCATTCTCTCTCTGCATACAAACAGATTAATAAATAAAAAATGAAGATGATGTTGCCTTCTGGCCTCCACATGCATTCCCACACATATATACTCAGACATACATAAACACACCCATACATAAAAGAAATAATATACCATTGTGGAGTAGTTTGAGATTATAGGAAAGTTAAGCAGAGAGTCCAGGGAACTCCTAGTTCCCTCCTCTCATTGTGACATTGTCACACTAGAGCAGACATTCATCAGAGCTGACACTAATGTAGATACATCATCACTTACTGAAGTCCATAGCCTACACTGGATTCCACTTCAATGTAGCATGCCCACCTACATGCTGTCATCTCTCTACATCACTCTGGTACCTATTTTCTACTGTCTCCACTGGTCTGCCTTCTAGAAGGGGTTGGAATCCCATGGTATGTTGGCTTTCAGACTGGCTTTTCCTTCTGTATTCTTTTTTTTAAAAAAATTTTTATATTATTATTTTATTTATTTTTGGAGAGAGACACAGAGAGAGACAGACAGAGAGAGAGGGAGAGGGAAACAGATAGAGATGGGAGTGCCAGTAATCTCTCAGCTGCTGTGAACAAAGTCCAGATGTGTGCCCCCCTTGTGGTCAAGTGCGGCATTGCGCCCTTGCATCAGTTTGCATCTGGCTAAACGTGGGACCTGGAGATTGGAACCCGGTTCTTAGGCTTAGGAGGCAGGCGCCTTAACCACTAAGCCATCTCTCCAGCCCATCCTTCTGCATCCTTTAAATATTTTTTATTTTATTTTTATTTATTTGAGAGAGAGAGAGAGAGAGAATGGGTGCACTAGGGCCTCTAGCCACTGCAAATGAACTCCAGATGCATGTGCCACCTTGTGCATCTGGATTATGTGGGTCCTGGGGAATCAAACTTAGTTCCTTTGGCTTTGTAGGAAAACACCTTAACCATTAAGCCATCTCTCCATCCCTCCTTATGCATTCTTATTTAAGGTTCTTCTATGTTGCTTGAAAAACCATTTTATGGAAGTAAAACACACGCACACATGGATGAACACACCAGCTCAGGTGCCACTTCACCAGTATTTGGGCCTTGTGAAGACATGGGTGGCTTTCTGGAGGCCTTGAGGCCCCTCTTGCAGATGGGCATAGCAATGATTCCCTTGCCCCCCCCACCCTTGGCTGCTTTTGAAATGTATTGGAAGCTGAGCGCTCTGGCCTCATTACAGAAGTGAGTTACGGTGTATTACAACTTCCAAATGGTGCAAAACCGAATCCAGCGGGGAGAAAAAAAACTAAGGAACAGAGGAAATTTGAGGGCGAGGGATTTTATTTTTCACTCTTACTTTTGAAATAATGGTAGATTCATGGGAAGTTGCAAAAAAAAAAAAGTGTATGGGCTCTTGAGCCCTCTCTTCCCCTTTCTCCCCCACCCCCACCCCAGTGGTGACATCTTAGTAGCAACAGTAAAATAGCAAGACCAGGAAATTGACTTTGGATTGGCCCTCGACTGCAGGCTTTGCTCAGATTTCATCAGTGTTTAATGTGTGAGTTTCTGCACACGTGACTGCTCCCAGAGATCTGTGACTACTGCTTCCAGGCCACAGGGGAGCTCCACCCCCAGGAAGAGGCACCCTGGTGCTAGCCAGGAGACCTAACAAGCATGTAAGTGGACAGATAGAGTGCATACAGTTGTGGCACCCAACACAATTTTTGAGATATGTACCTTAGAAATGTCTAAACCAAATGGTGAGACGTAGGATTTCCTCATGCACTTGTGTTATTTTCTTTTTCTTTTTGGTGTGCCTAGAATGCTCATGATCGGGTCCCTGAGCCCTTGGTGAGCATACATTACAGCTATTGTGCAGACACTGGAGACTCCCATCATCAGGTGGAACCCCCATTCCTCAGGTGTGACTAAATCGTGTCTTAGTGTGTGTGTGCACGCGTATGCATGCGTGTGCATGTGTAGTATGTGTGGTGTGGTGTGTATGATGTATGCAGATGTGCATGCCCTGTGTAGATGTGTGTGGAGGTCAGAGGAGAACGTTGAGTGTCCTCCCTCTATTGCCCATCTGCCTGTTCATGTGACATTGTCAATGAATACAGAGTTGCTTTCTCTCTCTCTCTCTCCCTTTCTCTTTCTTTCTTTCTTTCTTTCTTTCTTTCTTTCTTTCTTTCTTTCTCTCTCTCTTTCTCCCTCCCTCCCCCTTCCTTCCTTCCTTCCTTCCTTCCTTCCTTCCTTCCTTCCTTCCTTCCTTCTTTCTTTCTTTCTTTCTTTCTTTCTTTCTTTCTTTCTTTTTTTTTTTTGGTTTTTCGAGGTAGGGTCTTGCTCTAGCCCAGGCTGACCTGGAATTCACTCTGTAGTTTCAGGGTGGCCTCGAACTCATGGTGATCCTCCTACCTCTGCTTCCCAAGTGCTTCCTGGGATTCCTCCTCCCTCCCTCCCTGCCTCCCTCCCTCCCACCTCCTTTCCTTTTCTCTCTCTTTCTCTCTCTTTCTCTCTCTTCTTTCTTTCTTTCTTTCTTTCTTTCTTTCTTTCTTTCTTTCTTTCCTTCCCTCCCTCCCTCTTTCTTTCTTTCTTTCTTTCTTTCTTTCTTTCTTTCTTTCTTTCTTTCTTTCTTTCTTTCTCTCTCTCTCTCTCTCTCTCTTTCTTTCTTTCTTTCTTTCTTTCTTTCTTTCTTTCTTTCTTTCTTTCTTTCTTTCTTTCTGTCAGACTGGCTGACCAGCAAGTCCCAGTGATTTTCTGGTTTCTGTTCACCATAGGACTGGTGTTATAGGCACGCATGACCACGCCCAACTGTTTACAAGGGTGCTGGGGATAGGACTCAGGGTGAGGCAGGCCCTCATGCTTGTGTAGTAAATACTCTTGCTCTTACCTGCTGAGCTGTCTTTCTAGCCTCAACTGTGTGTTGTTTTCTTTTAAATATTTTATTTATTTGCAAGCAGAGAGAGAGACAGAGAGACAGAGAGACAGAGAGCAAGAAAGAGAGACAGAGAGAGAGGGAGAGAATGGGTTTGTCAGGGCCTCTAGCCACTGCAAACGAACTCCAGACACATGTGCCACCTGTGTGTCTGGCTTCACGTGGGTACTCGAGAATCAAAACCAGGTCCCTTGGCTTTGCAGGTAAGTATCTTAACCGCTGAACCATCTCTCCAGCCACTGTGTGTCTTTTGATCAGGTTCTCCCAGTCCCTCCCTTCCCACCTCAGCCTCAGAAGCCACCACTGGACTATTCTCTGAGTCTTCAGAACCCACGTATAATAATGTCACACAGGGCATGTCTTTCTCCGCCTGGATCATTATATTTGACACAATGACCTCAAGTTCCATCCAAGTTGTCACAAAGGACAAGATTTCTTCCTTCCATAAGGCTGGATAGCATCTCACAGCATGTGCACATATCTTTAAGGCTGAATAGACTCTCATGGCACGTGTATGTATCTTCTTTTTCTGTTCATCTGTTTATGAGCATTGGAGTTGCCTCATTTCTTGGCTCCTTTGACTAAGGCCACAGTGAAAATGAGCACATATCTCTGTGATAGATGGGTTCTAGTTCCTCCATAGTGACCTGTCTGAGGTGTATGCCAATTCCATTTTCAATTTATTTTAGGGACCTCCATAGCTCACAATGACAATATAACTTGCAGTCCCTCCTCCCACCATCGGTGTTGCAAGTGTTCCCTAGAGGATTTCTTTTGTTAAATTTTTTTAAAGTATTTTTTAAAAGATTTATTTATTTGTGTGTGTGTGTGTGTGTGTGTGTGTGTGTGTGTGTGTGTGTGTGTGTGGCAGGGTCCCTTGCTGCTACAAAGGAACACCAGACTTTTGTGCCACTTTTTTTTTTTCAAGGTAGGGTCTCACTCTAGCCCAGGCTGACCTGGAACTCCCTCTGTAGTTCCTTGAACTCAGCAATTGTCTTACCTCTGCCTCCCAAGTGCTGGGATTAAAGGCTTGCACCATCATATTGGGCAAGGTAATTAAAAAAATTACTTTTGTTTAATAGCTTATTTATTTATTTATTTATTTATTCATTTGAGAGTGACAGACAGAGAGAGAAAGAGGCAGAGAGAGAGAAAGAGAGAGAGAGGGAATGGATGTACCAGAGCCTACAGCCACTGCAAACAAACTCCAGATGCATGTGCCACCTTGTGCATCTGGTTTACGTGGGTCCTGGGGAACTGAGCCTCGAACCACAGTTCTTAGGCTTCACAGGCAAGCACTTAACCACCAATCCATCTCTCCAGCCCCTTGTTTAATATTTCATTTGAGAGAGAGAGAGAGAGAGAGAGAGAGAGAAGGAGAGAAAGCATGGGTATGCCAGGGCCTCTCATCACTGCAAATGAACTCCAGATGCATGCACCACTTTGTACATCTGGATTTTTTTTTGATGGGGGTGGGGTTCCAGGTAAGGTTTTGCTCTAGCCCAGACTGACCTGGAATTCACTACATCCTCCTACCTCTGTCTCTAAAGTGCTGGGATTAAAGGCATATGCCACCACACCTGGCTGCATCTGGCTTTTATGTAGGTACTGGGGATTAGAACCTGGGCTGTCAGGCTTTGTAAGCAAGGACCTTTAACTGCTGAGCCATCTCTCCAACTTCTGTTGTGCCATTTTTTTTTGTATCTGGCTTATGTGGGTGGCTTGGGAATTGAACCCAGGCTGGCAGGCTTTGCAAGCAAATGCCTTCAACTGCTGAGCCATCTTCCTAGCCTCTCCCTAGGGGCTTCTATGCATTAAACAATGTTATATAATTATAAAATAGTTATTATCGCCGGGCGTGGTGGCATACACCTTTAATCCCAGCACTAGGTAGGAGGATCACCGTGAGTTCAAGGCCACCCTGAGACTATGCAGTGAATTCCAGGTCAGCCTGGGCTAGAGTGTGACCCTACCTCGAAAAACCAAAAAAAAAAAATTATTATCAATGAAAACGCCTGCCTGAGACTACATAGTGAGTTACAGGCCTTCTAGGTCAGCCTGGGCTAGAACGGGACCCTACCTCAAAAGAAATAAAAAATAAAAAAAGAATAAAAGAAAGACATCTGATATGCTTGTCTCTACCCATCAGAAAGGGGTGATCTCTTTATTTCCTTGCCAAGTTCTGAAAGAACTCTCTTAGTTTTCTTCTGTAGCCTCCCTGCTGCATCCCAAAGTATTATTTTCCTGATTCCTGCTTGGCTGGTGTTTCCATGTGCATACTGTCTTGCCAGGTTTGCTTTTAATAACATGGAGCAGAGGACCCTGCTTCTTTCTGTCCTCCATGCTGGCTGGGCCTCACTTTTGGCTTAGTGAATGCTTCAAGAGATGAGGGTGGTGGCACACACCTGTAATGCCAGCACTTGGGGGGCCGAGGCAGGAGGATGACAAGTTGGAGACCCCAGCCTAAGCTACATAACAAGATGCTACGTCAAAAAATACAAACAAAAAAAAAAAAAAAACAAGTTTCAAGGAGCCAGTTCGTATGGAGACCAGGGCTCACTGAGGCAGACTGGGCAAGGCAGGACTCTGCAGTCAAAACTGCCCAGGATCACCCCTATTCTGGGAACTTCAGGGAGGTGTGCTGACATTTCCCAGCAGCCTTTTTAGTGAACAGAAGGCTTCACCAAGGTCTGGCCACCAGAGGGCACCACAGAGGCGCGGTGTCTCCTGCCAGGACTTTGTTAGGGCTTGAGGACCCAGAACTTCTTGGGGTGTGCTTTCTTCAACCCAAGGGCACCATTGCCCCTGTGAGTTTTTCCTGACATGTGGAGACTGAGAGAAGATAGGAGGGAGCCGGGCGTGGTAGCGCCTTTAATCGCAGCACTTGGAAGGGAGAGAGGTAGGTGGATCACTGAGTTGGAGGCCAGCCTGAGACTATAGCAGTCGAGTGAATGGCTATCTAAAAACAAACAAACAAAAAAACAAACAGATAGGAAAACCGAAACTGAATGGAGTGAAGTGGTCGCTGTTTGCAAGGTGCCCTGTGCACACGAATGGCCGGGCCTTAGGGTGCTCCATCACAACCGTTTTGTCTCCTGCCTGCGTGGCAAGCGGTCAGCTGTCCTCACTGCAGAGCTCAGTCTCCCTGTGCTGCGATGAGAGAGGAGCCTCCGAGGACAGTACGGCTGGATCTGCTTTTTCCTCCAGGGATTTTCAAATAAAATCAGAGCCTAATCCCTGGTCTAACAGCAATTTAGTCAGAGCTGGAAGGCCAGAGTCAGTTCCCTGCATGCACACCCATTAATATTTCTTTATAGAAAGCTATACTATTTTCAGAAGCGTTACAGACAAACATCCTAAGAAGACTTAGCAGGCTCAAGGTGTTTACCTTGGACCCCGGGCTCATTTCTAATTAACCAAGTCTTCAACAGTCCATCAGAGAATGCACTTGCCTGCCAAATTTCACACCTAAGGGGAAAAAATATTCCCAATAAAATTTTCCTTGAAAAAAGAAAAACCCACTCACTTTTACCACTAAGACATCTCAGCATATGTAAATCAGTTGGCTTTCAGGAACACACAACACCCTAATGTTGGGGATCCCAAGCCTGTCGTTGCGGGTCTGGATTTCCTGTGGCCTTTTTATTTCACATGAGGTTTACACTGGGCCCTACAGCAAAGGATGCGGCAGGCTGTGAGTCTTCCAGGCTTCCGGCTTCCAGCCACACGCCTCTGACACATGTGGCTCGTGGTTTGTGAGAAATGTCTAAATGCTCTCATTGTCTCCACTCACCTTGCAGAACTGCTGATGGCCAGCTGTGCACAAGGAAGTCGTATTTATTCATCTAGTCATGGGGCCTTTTCTCTGGTTCCACCATTAGACCCAGCTGAGGGTTTATTTCCCTGTAGCAAGGTGGGCATGCGTCCATCAGCCATGAGCTCTGTTTTGTGTTCTCTGCCCCCTTCTGTTACTCCCAGGGTTCCATACACCTATAGGCTCCTGGTGAGTGTTTTTGGAATAATAAAAAAAAAAAGTTTGCTGAATAGATGTGACATCTTGTTTTACCAGTCATTTTCTAAATTTTAGCTGTAAAGGTTTCAGAGATTTTCTGATCTAGCACAGGTATCTGCGCCTGCTTGCGAGAGACCACATGCACACATGCACACACACACACACACACACACACACACACACACACACAGCTTTTTTTTCCCCACATAGTTTTAAAAATAATAAATACTACTTTTTAGTTTTTATCCAGGCATGGTAGTGCATGCCTTTAATTCCAGCACTCGGGAGGCTAAAGTAGGAGGATCACTGTGAATTTGAGACCAGCCTGAGACTACATAGTGAGTTCTAGGTCAGCCTAGGCTAGAGGGAGACCCTACCTCAAACAACCAAAAAGAATTTTTTTAAAAATTATTTACTTACCTGCAAGAAGAGAGAGAGAGAGACAGAGAGAGAGAGAGAGGGAGAGAGAGGGAGAATAGGCACCCTAGGGCCTCTAACAGCTGCAAATGAACTCCAGATACATGCTCCACTTTGTGCCTCTGACTTTATGAATATTGAGGAATTGAACCCTTGTCATTAGGCTTTGTAGGCAAGCACCTTAACCACTGAGCCATCTCTCCAGCCTGCACACAGATTTTTTTTTTTTTTTTGAGGTAAGGTCTCACTCTGGCTCAGGCTGACCTGGAATTCACTATGTAGTCTCAGGGTGGCCTTGAACTCATGGCTATGCTCCTACCTCTGCCTCCCGAGTGCTGGAATTAAAGGTGTGCACCATCAGTGCACATAGATTTTTGATTGCCATGGATCAGGTAGTAGAAACAGCCTTTTTTTCTTTTAGTTTATCTTTTCCATGGACCTGAACAAACTATTCCTGTCTGTAATTTAAATACCTCTGTGTCACGCAGTTTGGTGGCAACAGGCACATGGAATATAAGACTCTCAACTTCATGGGGCTGGAGAGATGGCTCAGTGGTGAAAGGCATTTGCTGGCAAGACTGCTGGTCCATGGTCACCAGAGTTTGATCTTCCTCAGTGCCCATGTACAGCTGGACGCAAGGTGATGCACGTGTCTATAATCCCAATATGCACATGGCAAAGGGGGGTGGAGCCAGGAGAATCGGGAACCTTGCACCTGGGAGTAACAAAACACCAGAAGAGACCCTGTTTTTAAAGGATGGTGGAAGGAGAGGAGCCACACCCCAAGAATGTCTTCTGATCCCCCACCACACGATGCATAGACATCTGCTCATGCACATATGAATACACACACAAATAAAATAAAACGAATCTTGACTTTATGCCTGGACTTCCATTTCATTCTTTGAGAAATGGTAAGTTTGCAGTTAGTGTTCTTGGGACCCTCCAGCTCTGACATCATGGGTGAATGGTGGGTGTGGTAGTTTGAATATATGTCCCCCAATATATTCAGTGGTTTATTACTTATAGTTTGCATCTGTAATCACCTTGCTAGAGGCAAGGTCACTGGGGGCCCAGGTCTTAAGGTGTGGTGATGGTTTGAGAGTCCATTGTAAAGATATGCAAATGTGCCTAGCAGGAGTTCCTGAAGTGTGCTGTGTGACCTTTTGGCTGTAGTTTTGCTCTGTGTGCTGTGGTGGCTGGTCGGCTTTCTCTCTCTCTGTTTGGCCCTGTGAAGAGCAGGCCGCTTTTCTTGCCTTTATGGAACTTCCCCTGGATCTGTAAGTTTCAATAAATAATATCCCTTCCTCCATAACTGTGCCTGGTCTGGAAGTTCATCTCAGCGAACCCGAAGCTGTCTGCTACAGTGGGGGGGAGAATGGATGCATGTGCTCATGATTCAGAATTAGAGGGACACACCGTGTGTACTGTGTGGTGATTTGCATAGCATAGGGACAACTTATGTATGCCTAGTGTGTCAATAGGTTCATGCATGTGGGCACACATGTGTGTAGGAGCACGTGTGTGTGGAGGCCACAGGTTAATGTCATGTGTCTTCTGTGATCGCTCTTCAGTTTATTTACTGAGACAAGGTCTCTCACTTGAACCCAGAGCTCACCAGCTAGTCCAGCTAGCCTAGCTTGCCCCAGTTATACCCCCCTACCGTCTCTGCCTCCCACATGCTAGGATTATAGGCCACCAGGCCCATCTGGAGTTTATGTGCATGCTGGACATTTGTCACCCTCCTGCCTCTGTCTCCCAGATAGCTAGGATGCCAGACTTGTGTCACCAGGCTTGGCTGGCAAAGTCTTGCAGAGTTTAAAGGGTGTGTGCTGTGGCAAAGAAATAAATGAACAAACCAGCAACGTGGGGGCAGAGAGCCGGTCTGTAATCACAGCTCTGCCAATGGCACCAGCACCACAGTGAAGGGCGGCAGCGTCATCAGGCCTCCATGTCGCCATCTGTGAGACAGGAGGGTTCAACCAGGCCTCTCTGGGTTCTCAGGCCTGGGAGTTCTGCTCTGGCTTCTATAATGGGTTTCAGGAGGAGATTTTTAGAAAATATACTTTATTTATTTATTTGAGAGAGAGAGAGAGAGAGAGAGAGAGAGAGAGAGAGGGGCAGGGGGGAGAATGGTCGTGCCAGGGCCTCCAGCCACTGCAAGCGAACTCACCCCCTTGTGCACCTGGCTAATGTGGGTCCTGGAGAGTCGAACCAGGATCCTTTGGCTTTGCAGGCAAATGCCTTAACCACTAAGTCATCTCTCCAGCCCCAGGAAGAGAAATTTTAAAAAAGATTTTTATTTATTTACAAGGAGAGAGAGAGAGAGAATGGGCTCACCAGGGTCTCCAGCCACTGCAAATGAACTCCGGATATATGCAGCACTGTGCATCTGGTTTTACGTGGGTTCTGGGGAATTGAACCCAGGTCATTGGCTCCGCAGCCAAGCACCTTAACCACTGAGCCACCTCTCCAGCCTTCTTTCATGCTCACAGTGTGAATTATCTAGACCTTCATGTCTTATTCTTTAGAAAGCAAAGTGGCCTCTTTTCATACAACCTCTAGAAAGAACAGATCTCATCACGTGACATCTTGGCCCCAGGAGCGCATGGCCCTGACAAATGGAATAGACATGTGGTCATAGGTGAAGCAAGGTGGCATGAATGAACTTGCTAATGCCCCCTGAACCTGGCAGGGCCATCCCAGGCTGGAATATTGCAAAGATATTTTTCTAAGAAATTGTCCCAGGGCAGAAATATTGCCACTTTCATTTGGTGCTGAGTGAGGGGTAGAGGGGGAAGAATGGTTTCAAATATTAGCTTTTGTTTTTATGGAAAAATGGTGAAAAATTTGAGGGAAAACCACAGAATCCTTTGCTTTTATTGAAACCACAAAAATTGATTAAAATTTTATTTTTTAAAGAAAACCCAGTTTTGCTGAGGGCTGAACTTTCTTCTGTGAAAGGCTCTACTTGACGTTTCTTTTTCTGAAACATCTCCTGAGAGCCGAATGAAAGCTCTTTCTGTTTGCCCAGGCGGAGTGAGCCCAAGCGCTCTGGAGCTCCATACAGAGTGTGATTCTTGGGCCTAACTGTGGCCTTTGGGGGTGTTTTATGCTTTGAGTCCCGGGCCCCCTCCAAGCCCCAGGTGGGCGGGGCCTGTGGAGCTGGTGAGGGTGCAGGTCTGAGCTTCTGATGGACTAGGTATCAAAAGGACCTTGTTACTATCAGTTGGCTCAAACCCAGCATGGTGGCTCATGCCTGTAATCCCAGCACTCAGGAGGCTGAGGTGGGAGGATTGCTACAAATTCAAAGCCAGCCTGGGTGACATAACAAGACCCTGTCTACTTTTTCTTTCTCTCTCTTTCTCCCTTCCTCCCTTCCTTCCTTCCTTCCTTCCTTCCTTCCTTCCTTCCTTCCTTCTTTCTTTCTTTCTTTCTTTCTTTTTTTTTTGGTTTTCGAGGTAGTGTCTCACTCTAGCTCAGGCTGACCTGACCTGGAATTCACTATGTAGTCTCAGGGTGGCCTCGAACTCACAGTGATCCTCCTACCTCTGCCTCCCGAGTGCTGGGATTAAAGGTGTGCGCCACCACGTCCAGCCAAGACCCTTTCTAAAAAAAAACAAACCAAAACAAAACTGATTGAGCTGGGCATGGTGGCTCATGCCTATAATTCTATCACATAGGAGGCTGATGCAAGAGGATTGTTTCCAGTTGGAGGCCAGTGTGGGCCATACAATGAGTACTAGGGAGCTGGGAAGATGGTTCATAGGTTAAAAGGGCACTTGCTTGGAAAGTCTTGCCCAGCCCAGATTCAGTTCCCATGTAAGCAGGATGCAAAAAGTGGTATAAAGCCGGGCGTGGTGGCGCACGCCTTTAATCCCAGCACTCAGGAGGCAGAGGTCAGAGGATCGCCGTGAGTTCGAGGCCACCCTGAGACTACATTGTGAATTCCAGGTCAGCCTGGACTAGAGTGAGACTCTACCTCAGAAAACAAAACAAACAAACAAACAAAAAAAAAAAAAAAAAGAAAAAAGTGGTGTAAGCATGTGGCCTTGGTTTGCACATACACACACACATGCAAATAAATTAAACATTTTTGTGGAAAGAGTAGTTAGGCCAGACAGGGCTACTGAAAGACTCAATCTTGAAAACAATCAAAAACAAACATAAACCAAACCAAAAAAATCGGTTTATCCTTTCTTTTTCCTTCCTTCCTTCCTTCCTTCCTTCCTTCCTTCCTTCCCTCCCTCCCTCCCTCCCTCCCTCCCTCCCTCCCTCCCTCCCTCCTTTCTTTCTTTCTTTCTTTCTTTCTTTCTTTCTTTCTTTCTTTCTTTCTTTCTTTCTTTCTTTTTGGTTTTTTGAGGTAGCGTCTCACTCTAGCTCAGGCTGATCTGGAATTCACTATGTAGTCTCAGGGTGGCCTTGAACTCACAGCAATCCTCCAACCTCTGCCTCCTGAGTGCTGGGATTAAAGGAATGTGCCACCAATGCCTGGCTATCTTTTCTTTTTTGTATCACCCTATGTTCCTGCACATATGGAGAACCATGTGCATAGTGGTACCCTTTGCTAGTGGAGCCTTCCAGGACCACTTCATGAATAAATTGGTCCCTCACCTAGTGGCATGCATGGGCTGTCCCTGGGAAGGAAACAGATTGTTGCAGCTGAAAATTGAAATTTGTCTTTCTTTGTATCCATATGGACTTACCAACAGTTCAGCCAAGTGGTGGCATGGCTCTGCGTTTTCTTTTTTTTTTTTTTTTTTTTTTGATATTTATTTGAGAGACACACAGAGAGGGGTAGAGAGAGAGGGAGAGAGAGAGAGAGAGAGAGAACGAACGAACTCCAGACGCATGCACCTCTGTCTGCATATGGCTTACGTGGGTCCTAGGGAATCAAACCTAGGTACTTTGGCTTTGCAGGCAAGTGACTTAACCGCTAAGCCATCCCTCCAGCCTACATTTTCTTTTTCTTTTTTTCCCCCTTTTTTTGGCTTTTGAGGTAGGGTCTCACTCTAGCCCAGGCTGACCTGGAATTCACTACGTAGTCTCAGGGTGGCCTCAAACTCACAGCAATTCTTCTACCTCTGCCTCCCTAGTGCTGAGATTAAAGGCATGCACCACCACGCCAGGCTGTCCATTTTTTTTTTTTTTTTTTTTTAAAGTATCTCATTATTATTTATTTATTTATTTGAGAGAGAGAGAGAGAGAGAGAGAGAGAGAGAGAGGGAGAGAAATAGGCAGGCAGGGAGGGAGAGAGAGAGAGAGAGAGAGAGAGAGAGAGAATGGGTGTGCCAGGGCCTCCAGCCACTGCAAACGAACTCCAGATGCATGTGCCCCCTTGTGCATCTGGCTTACGTGGGTCCTGGAGAATCAAGCCTTGAACCAGGGTCTTTAGGCTTCACAGACAAGCGTTTAACCACTAAGCCATCTCTCCAACCCCCATTTTCTTAATAGATGCTGGAACCTTCTCTTATGTCATGGGACATGAGCTGGTGGCTGGCCACCAGATCAGATTTCTTTTTCTTCTTCTCCTTCTTCACATGTATGTGGTGTGTTGCTTGCATGTGTACAAGCATGTTTATAGGGTGCACACATGCATGCAGAGAACAGAGGCTGACACTGGTGTCTTCCTCTATCACACTCCATCTTATTTATTTATTTATTTTTGGTTTTTCGAAGTAGGGTTTCACTCTAGCCCAGGCTGACCTGGATCTCAATCTGTAGTCCCAGGCTGGCCTCAAACTCACAGCGATCCTCCTACCTTTGCCTCCCAAGTGCTGGGACTAAAGGCGTGTGCCACCACAGCTGGCCTCCAGATTTGTTCTTTTTTTTTTTCCCCAAAAAATAAGCCCAGACCATTAAATAATTGAAACTCCAACAAATAAATCTTCTCCAACAGTGAGAAAAACTGTACAGTTACTCAAAGCTGATTCTGCCAGTGGGACTGGGGACAGAAATGGGTGGGGACAGTGAAATCATGGAGGGAGGTGGGGCAGGGTAGGAGGATCAGGGGTCCTGCCTGTCAGAGTGGGGCCACCTGCATCCAGCACTCTGCTGTCAGGTGGGGAGCAGCTCTTGCCTCCTCTTTTGTGGAGGGTGTCCCTTATCACCTTCTAGTGCCAGGCAGGGTCAGTCACCCTGATGGGTAGTGAACAAGACTGGACCGGCTGATTCCAAGCAGGTGGCAGTCCACCCCACTTCCCACTAGTGGGAGGGGCCAGAGAAGCCCTGGAGCTTGAGGGGATGAGCAAAGGCACAGAAACCTGGAGGGCCGGGTGGGGACTTGCATAGGCTGATGAGCATGCAAGAGGTACATAAATACACCTGACACTCCGCCCAGCCCGGCACTGGGAGAGGAGGCGGGGACCAGAGGCAGGTCCCCAGGGCCACTCTACCCCCTGGCTTCTTCACCCACCCTGGGCTCAGAGCAGGGGAGGACCATAGACCAGGAGGCAGGGGCAGGGTCTGGGAATAGGCTTGATAGTACAGGGAGGGTGGTGGTTTTCAATTTTTTTTTGTTTTTTGTTTTGTTTTTTCCCAACATTTTGTATCTTTAATAACATACACAATGGTTACCAGCCATATTCAAAACAAAAATTATTGATAAAATGTATCTAAAAATAACATTTTTTTTCCTTTTCGGTGTGAAAAGCTTGAGAATGTCCCAGTGAGAGGGTGGGTTGAGGGGGGAAGAAGAGGTTGGAATAGGGGGCCCTGGCTTCCCCAGTTTGAACCCCCAAATCCCATCCCTCCACCTGGGCCCCAACACAAGCTCTCATCAGGAACAGACCAGGGGGTTTGTGACTCGGGCTGGGATGCACCTCTGAGTTATGATATAGTGTTCCACTTATATGAGGTCATGACAATGGGGGAGTGGGAAAAGTTGAAAGTAAGAGGGGGTGGGAAAAAATACAGACAAACCCCTTTCCCAAATTCCTGGCCCCCAAGTCTTTTGCCAACAGACCTAGGGAGTGGAGAAGGGTGTGTCGGTGGGGGAAGAGGACGTTAAGGCAACAGACTTCCTGACCTCACTGCTGCCCTGGCTGCCCACCTTCAACCTCTGCATCTGGGAGCCCAGGCTAGGGGATGGGGAAGGGTAATGGGGTCTGGAGGAGCGGGCTCTGCCCTCTCCCCTCATAAAACTCAGGTTTCCCCTGCCACTGTCTGGCAAAGAGAGAGGCCTGGGGATTCTAAAAATGACAGGGAATGATCAGAGAAAACCATTAAGAACTATATAAATATGTATCTTACATAGGCCTAAGAAATTAATTGTTGAAAACCTCTGCTAAACAGGGCAAGAAGAGGGGGAAGAAGGTGGCACCTGTCCTGGGGAACAATGAGGGGAGGGGTAGAGGGAAGGAGAGAGCAACTCTCCAGTGACATCCTGGTAAGCAGGGGGTCCCCACTGTCCCCGCATCCCACTGAACTTCTGAGCAGTCTGTACAAGGTAGCAGTCAGTTTATACCTGGGGGAGTCTGCTCCCTTGGGAGGGCAGGTGTCAATGGTACTGGAGGAGGCAGCAGGAGTGGGATGGGTAGGTGGGGGATGTGGGAGGGAAGGGGCCAGCAGTCTGGCCAGTCTTGCCCCTTTTATCCTGGCTGCCCCCTCTATTGTCCCAGGACTTCAGTTGAGATTCCCTCAACAGGCCTGGGAGTGAGCAAGGCATATGCCAATGTTAAACAAAAGTTAAGAGGGTAGGAGCTGAAGAGATGGCTTAGCGGTTAAGACGCCTGCCTGCCAAGTCCAAGAACGTTGGTTCCAATCTCCAGCAATTCCAATCTCCAGGTCCCACGTTTAGCCAGATGCAGAGACACAAGGGTGCAATGCCGCACTTGACCACAAGGGGGAGCACACATCTGGATTTCATTCACAGCAGCTGAGAGACTGCTGGCATGCCCATCTCTATCTGTCTTCCTCTCCCTCTCTATATGTCTCTCTCTGTGTCTCTCTCCAAAAATAAAAATTTTTAAAAAAAGTTAAGAGGGTAAAAGAGTAGAAAAATATTAGAATGTATAGCTGCTCCAGCCCACCCTCTCGCTGCTGAGAAGCCTGTTGGGGGCTGGCCCCGCCCACCGCCCAGGGAGCCTATGGGTGCACTGGGCTGTGGGTCCCGTCAGATGGTGGAGGTTTTGTCTGTCCCATCACCCAAGGCGTGTTCTGTCATGCTCAGACACAGAGATTCCAGGGTGGGATTGATCTCCAGGTCAGGCCCAGGAACCGGGCAGTCTGGAGGGAACATAAGAATGGCCTGGGGTGATGAGTGGACTAGGAGCAAGTGGGTTCGCTGCACAGAGCTGTGGCTTTGGCTGGGCATGCTGTTGCTGCCTCCAGGATTGGCAAACCACAGGTTCTGTTGGCCCTGTCCCCCAAGGCTGAGGCTGGTGAGGGCATGTTGAGGGGAGACACCCCATGCCCGAGGGGCTCAGGAGGCCCATCCTGCCAGGTGGAAGGGCCCGAGGAGGCATTGGGAATTGCCGCTGGGTCCACTGGGCCACCCCCATAGAACCAGCTATGGGGAGCGAGTTGGAGCCCAATGCCCAGCCCTTCTGCTGCCGGTAGTTCTGCATGTCCAGGGCAGCTTTGCGTGGGAATGTCCAGAGGAGCTTTAGCACTTGTTGCTTCCAGGACAGCAGTCGCTTCTTCTGCGTCTCTGTGAAAGCCTCGTGAGTCAGGCACTTTTCGATGAACTGGAGGTAACTGGTGATGTTCTCCTCGACTGGTCGGGACACCAGCAACTGGGTGCACATTTTGCCCATCACCCTTGTAAACTGGCTGGGGATGTCTCCATCGGCGAGGGGAGCTGGGGCTGGCTCACTGCCATCAGAAGCAGCTGGAGCTGGTGGGAGAGGACAGTTCTCTGCAGCTGGAGGGTCCTTGGCCTTAGTGCCCTTGTCTGTGCTGGGGTGAGTGAGGGGAGGCTCAGCCCCTGGCAGCAGTGGCTCTCCATCCTTGGTGGTAGGGGTGGCAGCGGTGGTGACCACAGTGGCCTGAAGAACACTGTAGGCCTTGATGGGAGTGATGATGATCTGCTGCAGCTCCTGCAGAGTGTTCCTCAGATTCCCACCTTCCAACACATCCTTCTTTAGGGACTTGAAGACACTCTGCCTCTCACTTAGCTTCTGGATGCTCAGGGCTATCTCGTGCTCGCTATCTTGTGGCAGGCACCTTTGGTGACATTCTGCAAGTCCAGGTGCTGCTCAGTCAAGGTCATCATCTCCTCATAGCTCATCTGTGAGGACAGAGCAGCATACTTGTGCAAGTGGTTTGGCTGGACCCTGCTCCTCCGTCTGCTCACTGCCAGAGGAAGCCACACTGCTTTGTGGCGAGAGGGGTGCTTGGTCGGGTGTGGTGAAAGCAGCCGGAGCCCCAAGCTCCTCTGGACTTTGCCACTCACCAGGGGCCTGGGGGCTCGTAGGAATGAGTGACATGGAGCGCTTCAGTGGGCTATGGTGGATTTGGCAGGGGGACCTGTGTTTGTGTTGCTCCCAATACTGTTGATAGCTGGCGGCACTGAGCTGGAGGGGTGGAAAGGTACATGTCCATTTTCCTGAGAGGGTTTGTCCTGCCAACCTTGCCCTGCCTCTCCAGGGCCCAGCTCTGCAGGTCCTCCCCACTCATCTGAGCCCTGGCATGAGTGGTAGGATGGCTCTGGCCGGGTGCGGAAGCCACTAGCCAGCCGTTCTTCCAAGTGGCTAAACCAGAGGGCAAGTACGTTGCGGGCCTCCAGCGTGATGGCCGGGTGGATGAGGGCGTAAGAGAGGAGCTGGCGGCTCTCCTGGATGAAGGCATTGCTCTCGATTGAGTAGGCTAGCACTTTTTGCAGCAGCCTCATGTACTCTGACTTGGCCTCCATGTTGCCTGGCTGAAGCAGGGGCAGATGGATAGCAGAAGGGACACCACCTTCTCTTTGGACTCCTGTTGCCACTGGCTGACGATGGCAGCACTGTTGGCCTCTGACTCAAGCAGGTGAATGTCATTGCAGTCTGCAAGTGAATGCTCCAGGCAGAGCTGCAGGAAGAGGGCTTGGGTATGGGTGACGCGTTTCAGAAGTGACAGCAGGGCCACTGTCTGCTCACACTCATTCCAGCCCTTGAACCAGCCAGCGAGGATGCCCAGCTGGTCTCGGAACATCATGGTGCCAGGCCTGGGGCCTGGGTGATGGGGACGGCGGTGGCAAAGGCCAGCGCCGTCACATGATCTCGGCTCTGGGCTCCTGTTACTTCTCCCCTGAGGGCCAGGGCTTAAGGATCTTCCTGGCGTGGTGGCTACTAGTGGTGGGGGGAGAAGGAAGCCTGCTCACATCAGGGGATTTCTTTGTCCAGTCACGCCACTCCAAGCTCTTGCTCTGTTGACCTTTGGGTAAGTTACTCAGTTTCTTCTTCTGTGAAGGCCCGCCGCCTGGGCCTCGTCAGGCTATCATGAACGCCATTGCCGTCGCCCCCCTCTCTCTGGCCCGCCAGCTTCCCTCCCTCCCTCCTCCTCCACCTCCTCCCCCAGATTTGTTCTTAACGTGAGTGAGAAGGGGTAGAATCCAAGGGCACTGTGGGGGGATCTGACACGTCTCTGAGGCCATTCAGGTCCTACATGCTGAAGGGCCTGCTGACGACGCGAGGCCTTGCTCTGTGGAGGATGCCACCCACTCCACCTTCCTTCTCAGGCCCTCATGCTTTGTTAATGAAGGGGACTTTTTTTTTTTTTTTCCAGCGCTGCACCATGGGGTTTCTGTGTCATTTGTTGGCCACCTCCTTCTGACAATTGATTTGTCTTTCAAGAGGGTAAGGTGTGAATACATCCATTGATTTTCTCAGGGTCAAACAGAACCCGGGTCCACTCCTAACCAGAGCTGCATGCTAGAGTTTCAAAGTTTTTTTTTTTTTTTTTTTCCCAGGTAAGGTCTCACTCTAGTCCAGGCTGACCTGGAATTCACTATGTAGTCTCAGGGTGGCCTCCAACTCACGTGATCCTCTGACCTCTGCCTCCCAAGAGCTGGGATTAAAGGCATGCACCACCACACCCGACCTTAATTTAATTTAATTTTTTTTTTGAGGTAGGGTCTCACTGTAGCCCAGGCTGACCTAGAATTCACTATGTAGTCCCAGGTTGGTCTAAAACTCATAGTGATCCTCCTTCTTCTGTCTCTCAAGTGCTGGGATTAAAGGTGTGTGCCACCATGCCTGGCTGCATGCTCGAGTTTTAATATGACAGTCATCTTTATTTCTGCTGTTTCATATATGAAAAGACCTCAAGGTGAGAACATTCTGGAAAATGGGGAGACTTTATCCATAACATCCTGCCACTCTAGTGCATTGGCTGCCCTCAATTTGTGCCCTTCTTTTTAACATCATCGCTGCTGCTGGTTATTGTCACATCCAAGGCTGTCATTATCACATCCAAATGCCACTTGTAAGCATGGCGTCACCAAAGTGTTCTCCTGATGGCAGCTGGCTCATATCAAATCCAGGAGATGGACCCAAGATTGTGTCCCTTCTCTTTTTATTTATTTGAGAGAGATAGAACAAGAGGGAGGGAGACAGAGAGAGATAGCAAGCAGGAGAGAATGGGCGCACCAGGGCCTCCAGCCACTGTAAATGAACTCCAGATGCATGTGCCATCTTGTGCATCTGGCTTATGTGCATCCTGGGGAATTGAACCTGGGTCCTTAGGCTTCGCAGACAAGTGCCTTAACTGCTAAGGCCATCTCTCCAGCCCCCCTTCTCTTTTATATGAAGGTCACACTGCCATTGAATTGTTCTTCTGAGGAGGATCTGCTCCCCAAGATGCCCCTCCCCTGCTCTACTGTGGACTGTCAACCTGTCATCTCTGTGTGTTTGAATTTTATGTAGATAGAGGTGGGCTTGAGGGCAGCTTGGGACAAGTCTCCCTGTTCCTCCCTTATCTGATCTCTCTCTCTCTCTCTCTCTTTTTTTTTTTTTTTTTAAAGAAAACAGTTCATCATCATTCATCTTCTAGAATAACAATTTTCCCCACACCCAGGCCCCTAATGCTTCCCTTTCTCCTTTCTGCTCTGTTTAGCATCACGTCATTCGAAACAAGCCTGCCAGAGTTGCACATAACATCCTCGGGTTTCCTCTGCCCTGACCAGCTCTTCCCCCTTCTGCAGGAGCCGTCCCTGCCACGCCAGGCCAGTGAGGCCTGAATGAATTCCAGGTAACAGCTGTCTGGTTTTGGTCCCTGCTTCCTGACATGCGCAGACTCGAAGTCCTAATCTTTAATTCAACTCTGTTGATAATTGGCCCTGGAACAGAGCCAGTGGCTCATTTCTTCCTGTCTGGTTCGGTCGTGGTAAAAGATATAATTTTCAAAAGATAAAATCATGACTCTCTCACAAATGTAAGATTGACGTAAAGGAGAGGTCTCCCTGAGGTCACTGAATGCTGTCACGAAAGTGAAAGCTGTGTCAAAGGGGAACCGGAAGAACACTCATGCACACAGGTGACTAGGGAAATGGAATGAATTTCCTCCCTTCTGTCTGTTTCTCTCTCTCTCTCTCTCTCTCTGTCTCTCTCTCTCTCTCTCCAGAGTCTCACTCTGTAGCCCAGGCTGGTCTTGAACTCATGGCAATCCTCCTGTGTCAGCTTCCTGAGAGCTGAAATTACTGGGGTGTTCCACTCATTACACCTAGTTTCAGAAATGAATTTCTTCCACCCTCTCTTCCTTTTTGATCCCCCCCACTTCCTTCCCCCCTCCTTCCTTCTTGTTCTGAGAATCAAAAGCCTTGTGCATTCTAGGTACAAAGTCTGCCATGGAGCCACATTTCTTACTTTTCTTTCCTTCCTTTCTTTCTTTCTTTCTTTCTTTCTTCTTTCCTTCTTTCTTTCTTTCTTTCTTTCTTTCTTTCTTTTTTTGGAGAGAGACACAGAGAGAGACAGAGAGAAAGGGAGAGGAAGACAGATAGAGATGGGCGCACCAGCAGCCTCTCAGCTGCTGAGAATGAAATCCAGATGTGTGCGCCCCCTTGTGGTCAAGTGCGGCATTGCACCCTTGCGTCACTTTGCATCTGGCTAAACATGGGACCTGGAGATTGGAACTGCATTCTTAGGCTTAGGAGACAGGCGCCTTAACCACTAAGCCATCTCTCCAGCCCTGGAGCCACATTTCTATCTGGACATGACTTTCTTTATTTTAAAATTTCATTTATTTATTTGGATGTATGCATATTTGTGTGTATGAGTACTCCAGTGTCTCTTGTGCTGCAAACAAATGCCCATCTGGCTTTACATGTGTAGTTGGGGAATTAAACCCTGGCAGATAGGTTTTGCAAGCAAGTGGCTTTAACCACTGAGAAATCTCTCCAGCCCTTGGAAATATATGTATTGAGGTAGGGTCTTGCTCTAGCCCAGGCTGACTGAAATGCACTATGTAGTCTCAGGCTGGCCTCAAACTCACAGTGATCCTCCTACCTCTGCCTCTGGAGTGCTGGGATTTAAGGCATAAGCCACCTTTTTAATCAGTGCATATCCACCCTGTATCTCTCCAGGGCTAAAAATGTAACACCTGGGGACATGTTTCCTGCAGAGGGAATTAATCACGTCTCTACACAACAGGCATTACTTGCCTTTCTGTGGCAAGAAACGTTTACATCATCCCTAGCACTCTGCAGTATTCAGAGCTGTTAAAGTGCGCCCCCCCTCCCCAAGACTCAGGCTCCTGAGCAGCAGGGTCATGTGACAGCTCTAATCCCTCCAGAGGAACAGAGACGGTATTTCAAGTCAGACCATCAACCTCACTGATTCCAGCGAAGCCTGGTGGTCTTCTGCACCCATCTCAAATTGTTCCATGGCGTTTTTTAAAAATATTTTATTTTTATTTATTTGTTTGAGAGAAAGACATAGGGAGGAAGAGAGAGAGAAAGCCACTCCAGCCACTGCAAATGAACTCCAGATGCATGTGCCATCTTGTACATCTGGCTTATGTGGGTCCTGGGGAATTGAACCGAGGTCCTTTGGCTTTGCAGACAAATGCCTTAATTGCTAAGCCATCTCTCCAGTCCTTTTTTTTTTTGTTTTTAAACAGGCCCCTGCTGTTGAAATATATCCTTGAACACTAGGACATTTCAAACTTCCCTTTAGGAGAAGCTTTGGAGAACATAGGCAAGGAGGTGTGGGAAATTATTACCTCAAGATCAAATCGGACAGGGGCAATTTAGTCCAGGGAATTCCTCACTCAAAACCTTCCATTGGGGGGGAAAAAAACCCCTCCCATTTCTTCCTACTACTTCATGATAATTCACAGGAAATGTCAGTACAGCTTTTTTTTTTTAAATTACTTTTATTGACAACCTCCCTACACATAGACAATATACCATGATCATAATCCTTTCCCACTGAATCTTTTCTTTCTAAGCAGTTTCTCTCTTGTTTCAATGTCATCATTCCCCGCCTCCATATTATGCAAGTCTGTAACCATGAGGTCCAGAATGCCATGGCCCCTTTGTATCTGAAAGACAATATTGTTAGCACTCCTCCCCTGCCTTTGGCTCTTACATTCTTTCTGCCATCTTTTTCATAATGGTCCCTGAGCTCTGGAGGGTGTGATAGAGATGTCTCACTTAATGCTGAACCCTCCACTGGCACTTCTCAGCACTTGATAAGCTTTGAATTTCCCTGGTGGTCATCACCAAATGGAAAAAGAAGGGTCTCCAACCAAAAATGAAAGTGGCATTAATATATGGGCATAAATGTTAGCTTCCTTGCTAGAACTTATGACCTTTATAGCCATAGATTTTAAAAAAAATATTTTTATTTATTTGGGAGCGAGAGAGCAGGGCAGGGAGGGGGAAGAAGGGAGAATAGGTATGCCAGGGCTTCCAGCCATCACATCTGGCTATATATGGGTATTGGGAAATTGAACCCAGGCCACATGATGAAACTAATAATGAAATCTTAACAGTCTACTTCACATCTGACAAGAGCAGCTTCAGTGTCACTGAGGTGACCATCCACCAGGAGACCATTTGCTTTTGCTGTATCTGTTGATGTGGCTATTTGCAGCATGATGTGAGAACTGCTGGGTCTTTGTGCAGTCCTGTGTGAGAGTTCCATTTGTACCATGCGAGAAAGTCAGACAGGGCTTACTATTAGGAACTACAAAAACCAATCATTGACTTTGTTTTTTTTTTTCTTTTTGTAATTTTTTTATGAGATAGAGAGCAAGAGAGAGAGAGAGAGAAAGAGGGAGAGAGAAAGAGGGAGAAAGAAAGAGGGAGAGAGAATTTGCATGCCAGGGCCTCCAGCCACCGCAATAGAATTTCAGACATGTGTGTCACCTTGTGCGCATGTGTGAACTTGTGCGCTTGTGTCACCTTATGCGTCTGGCTTATGTGGGGCCTGGAGAGTCGAACATGGGTCCTTAGGTTCTCAAGCAAGCACCTTAACCACTAAGCCATCTCTCTAGCTCTTATTGAGTTTTATAAGAAGAAAACCGCTTAAATGTTTGCAGGTACTTCTGTTGAAATGACTTTGAAAGTTTAAAACAGCATAGTAAATAATCAATATAAAATTGTGTTGGTCCACATTGATGCTGTGTATGCAACATGCCTTAATTATTAATAAGTCAATGTATTATTATACCAATATATATTTTTTTAAATTAAGAAGACTCATGCTTTTGGCATGCTTAAAACCAGGGGTTTAACATTCATAAAAGATGTTGTTATTGAAACATATCCCATACCACTTATTTTTTGAGGCAAGCCCAACTGACTGGCCTGTTTAAAAATGTGTGTGTGTGAGACAGAGAGAGAGAGACAAAGGGAGAGGGAGAAAGAATTGGTGGTCCAGGGCCTCAGGCCACTGCAATCGAACTCCAGATGTGTGTGCCCCCTTGTGCACATGTATGACATTGCGCACTTGTGTCACTGTGTGCCTGGCTTATGTGGGACCTGCAGAGTCAAACATGAGTCCTTAGGTTTCACAAGCAAGTTCCTTAACTGCTAAGTCATCTCTCCAGCCCTCCCACATTATTTTTTTAAACTTGAGAATATTTTTAGTGGCTCTGTTTTTTTTTTTTTGCCAGAATCTTCATATTATATTTGTATGTTTGTTTTATCTTTATATAAAGAGAAAATGTGATTATATATTTGTATGTTTAACTGGAAATGTTCATGGATTTGGCAAATTTATATTTTTTTTTTTTTTTTTTTTTTTTTTGAGGTAGGGTCTCGCTCTAGCCCAGGCTGACCTGGAATTCACTACATAGTCTCAGGGTGGCCTCGAACTCACGGCGATCCTACCTACCTCTGCCTCTCGAGTGCTGGGATTAAAGGCGTGCGCCACCACACCCAGCTATATTTACTTTTTTTTTTTTTTTGTTTTGTTTTGTTTTTCGAGGTAGGGTCTCACTCTGGCCCAGGCTGACCTGGAATTAACTATGTAGTCTCAGGGTGGCCTTGAACACACGGTGATCCTCCTACCTCTGCCTCCTGAGTGCTGGGATTAAAGGCGTGCACCACCACGCCCGGCTTACTTTTTATTATATATAGATTTCTATATTTTTCATTTCTGTAACATTTAAATTTCTTTCATTTGAGTAAGTTTACTAATTGGTTGTAAGAAATTTGTGTGTGTGTATAGTATTGTGATATGTGTATGGTGTGTGCATGTGTGTGTGTGTGCAAATGTGGGCACCTCCTGCGCATGTATGCAGAGACTGGAGAAGGTTTGTCCTTGTTTTGCTCATCTGTAAATTTCCTTGAGATGGAGTCTCTCACTGAACCCAGAACTGCTGTTTTCAGTTAGATGGCTTAACCAGTGAACCCCAAACAAGGCTACCTCAGAAGTCACTGCCTGGTAGGACCCAGTAGGAGGTGCTGCCTGCTTCCAGAATGTAGAATAGGTCCTGTTCAGCCATCAGTCTGGTATTTTGCTATGGAGGTATGGGATGTCCAAGGCAGGCATCAGCCCGTGTGCCAGTACTGCATGATGAAGCTCTCCTCCTGGCCTTGTGGGGATGTTATTCGTCTCTTGTGTGCTTTTCACATTGGCATCTGTCTCCAGCAATGGGTTCTCAATGCCCTGAGGGCAAAGACCAGGCCTTGTTATATGCCCTATGGCATCTCACACTGAGCAACAGACCTGGCATATAGCAGGTGGTCAGAATATAGTTGTTTAAAAACTTTTTTGTTGACAATTTTCATACATGTGTATAATGTATTATTATTATTGTTGTTGTTTTGGTTTTTCGAGGTAGGGTCTCACTCTAGCCCAGGCTGACCTGGAATTCACTCTGTAGTCTCAGGGTGGTCTTGAACTCACGGTGATCCTCCTACCTCTGCCCCCAGAGTGCTGGGATTAAAGGCGTACGCCACCACACCCGGCTTATATAATGTATTTTGATCACAACCCCCTCCCATTGCTTTCTTTGGTCCCTTCTTCACATCCCCTTTCCACCTTCTTCTTTCTAAGTAGTCCCTCTCCTCTTCTGGTGTCTTTCCCCCTCCTCCATCATCCCTGGCACCATGTTGATGGTTCCAATATTACGCAGCTCTTGTGCAGGTAACAACACATGCTGTGAGGTCATGAATACAACTGCAGTTTCGTGTGTGGAGGAGAGCATTCCAAAGCACTCCTGCCCATCTTTTGGATCCTACATTCTGTAACGTAGCACCTCTTTTGTAATGGTCCCTGAGCCTTGGAGGGTGTGATAGAGATGGCTCACTTAGCACTGAACATTCAGCTGTCACTTCTTGTTAGCACATCGAAGAGTTTTGAGTCCCCCCCAGTTGTCGCTGCCAGCCAAAAAGAGAAGCCCCTCTAACCAACAGTCAAAGCAGCACTATCTGTGGGTACCAACATATATTTAGAGGGTAATTTTGTAGACACAACATATACATTTAGCTATATGTTGAGGAAGAAGTAGTAGCTTCCCCCCTAGGGCTCATGACCTCCCCAGCCATAGGCTTTTGACTAGGTTTTCTGTACCAGCCATGAATTCCCTACATGGAGCAGGCCTCAAACCCAATCAGAGAGCAGTTGGTTACCCCCATCACACACATGTCATTACTGCCCCAGTGGGCGTATCTTGCCTGGCTGGCCAGTTGTGTGGCTTGCAGGGTCCACTGCTGGTTAAGATGATTGATGGCTTTTGTCTCCCAGCAGCCTGCACAGCTCTTTCCAGCAGTATGACAACAAGTCCCCAGGGGGCTTCCTGCTCAGCTATTGCTTGATTTCTCAGTCTTGTGCCATTGTGATGTCTTCAGCATTTAGGTCTTACCATCTAGTTCTGGTGGGCAGCCAAGACCCTTGGCAATAGCCTGTATTGTTTTGTGGGCCTCAGGGGCCTTCCTTACTGGGTATCCCATCCCTTGTACTGGAATTTGTACAACCTATGGCTCTGGGCACAGCGTTATAGCATGTAGTGGTTGAGATTGCAACGTTGATGGCTTGTAGGAGAGGAGGAAGGAGCCGTGTGTGACTTTGCTCTCAATCCTCTGGCCATTATTAGTAGGGCTAGGGGATGGGCGTATCAAACTCGAGTTTGGCAAATCAATGCTTTTCACTAAGAAATTTCAGACTTGGACACAATGCTTTCTGGCATGTGTGCAGCATTTGGATGGTACCCTGTGAGAAGGAGCAGAGGAAGCAGGTCTGTGGGGGGAGGAGAGTTGGAGGTTGTGCAGCCAAAGTGAGACAAGCTGGGTAGATGAGTCACAGGGAGGAGGGAGGAAGTGAGGGAGAAGAGAGGGAAAGGGGAGAGAGGAGAGAAGACATACAGAAGGAGGAGAGGGGGAGAGAGGAAAGAAGAGAGAAGGGAGAAATACAGGAGGAGAGAAAGGAGGTAGGAGAAAGAGAGGAGGGGGCGGAGGAAAAATGCCAGAGAAGGGAGAAAGAGAAAGAGAATGAAGAGGAGAGAGAAGAGGGAGAGGAGAGGAGAAATAGAGAAGGAGAAGAGAAAAGAGATAGGAGGAGAAAGAGGAGCGAAGAGAGAAGAGGGGAGAAATATAGAAAGAGAAGGGGAGAGTGAGGAGAGAGAGGAAAGAGAGGAGAGGAGAGAAGAGAAATACAGAAGGAGGAGAGAATGGGAAAAGAAAGAGAGGAGAGGGGGAGAGGAGACATAAGAATAGAAGGAGATGGGAGAGGCAGGGGAAAGAGGAGAGAGAAGAGGAACTGTGTCTGCCAGCCTCGGTCCCTGGTTCTAGGCTCTCAGCACCTTAGTCACCTGGAAATAAACCCTTTCTCTGGCCCCAGCCAGGTCATGTTGGTTCCTGTTCCTCTAACCCTGAGGGCTTTGCCAAGGCCCCCTTAGCTCTTGAGCAGGGCAGGAAATAAGGCCAGACACCTGAGACACTCAGTGAGGGAAGCAGGGACGCTGACCAGACTTCTCCCTTGTCCCACACCTCATGTGCCCGCAATGAAAGGTGCTCCTTTGTCCCCAAACAGATGCCCTGAGTTCCAGAAAGGCCTTTCCAGAGCCCTCTAAAGGTGCAGAGAGCTGTGCTACAGGCAGGGCTGTGCACACATTCCACTCAGGCCTTGGTGGGGTCTTGGGAGCCAAGCAGACCTCTTTCAGGGTCCCACTGGGCTGGGACCCTGTGAGCTTTTATTGCTGTTAACTTTCCGTGCTGACCGGAGTGACTGCCCCCAGCTTCCCTCCGGGCTGGCACTGGCTCCCCCTCAACAGTTACACCTTATAAACCACCAATGTGAGCGGCCTGGGGTGCCTTTGGGAGGTGATACATGGTGCCTGGTAACTGAGTAAATAACTGGGCGATGTTTCTTTGCACAGCTTCAGCCTGCCTTCGGTCTCAGAAGAAATAAAACAACTTACTTAATGGCGCCCTTTAATCTTCTGCGCCAGTGGCTTTCTTTACAAGGTGTTATACAGAGTCCGTGTGAAGCCAAGCTCCGCAATGGGTCCGTGTTTCCTGACAGGTGCTGGGTGGATAGGGGATGAGGCGCCCCACTTCCCCAGTCCACACAGGAGCAGGAGCTTGCTGCCAACACAGATTCCATTTATAAGCGGGGGAGCTCTGCCTGGCCAGCTGCTACAGCCCAGTGAGGACCCATACCCTGTTCCCTCTTGGCTCCACTGAAATCTGTACCCTGGGAGAGGGCAGGGGAGGACTTGTTGTTCATGACAGTCCAACCAGAAAGACATCTGTCCTCATCCTTGTTTCTCTCTGAATGTCAGCTATGTGTTCCCTTCCCCATCTCTCCGTCCCTCCCCCTTCTCTCTCTCTTTCTGTCTCTCCTCCAAAACTTCCCTTTCCAGGGCTGGAGAGATGGCTTAGTGGTTAAGGCACTTGCCCGTGAAGCCTAAGGACCTAGGTTTGATTCCCCAGCACCCATGTAAGCCAGATGCACAAGGTGGTACATGCGTTTGGACTTCTGGAGTTTTGGAATCCATTTGCTGTATAAACATAAAGCCAGATGCACAAAGTGGAGCATGCAGCTAGATGGATTTCACTTGCAGTGCAGGAGGCCCTGGCATGTCCATTCTCTCTTTCCTTGTAAATAAATAAATAAATAAATAAATAAATAAATAAATAAATAAAAACTTCCTTTTTCATCTCAGGAGCAGAAGTGCATCCTTAAGACACCCTGCCTTCTTTTTTTTTGAGGTAGGGTCTCTCTCTAGCCCAGGCTGACCTGGAATTCACTATGTAGTCTCAGGGTGGCCTTGAACCCACGGCAATCCTCCTACTTCTGCCTCCCGAGTGCTGGGATTAAAGGCGTGCGCCACCACACCCGGCTCACCCTGTCTTTTTCATGGCTGACAATGGCCTAGGATGACAGAGAATGCTCCTGCCCAGCAGCCATGAAATAAACAATCCCACAGAAGGAGTCATGCATTCTCCCTTGGGTCAAACAGCTGTGACCTTGGGAGTGAGTCATGTGAGCAGATGGCAGCCCTCAGTAGAAGGTAGAGTTGGAAGTGGTAGAGACAAGTGGCTTTTTTCAGAGATGAATTGTGCTAGAGGGAAGGGGGGCTGCCGGGGGTAGGAAGAGAGCCCACTGTATGCCCAGCATGATCTATCCTGCCACTGCCTGGGTCCCAGGAACTTCTGGGGGTACAGTGCCTGGTGATGAGGGCATAGGTGAGGTTGGTCCTCCTCAGCCTTCCTGGATCTTATTGTACCCCTGTCCTCCCCCAGGCCAAAGGACCATCCAAGTCTGGAGTCTAGGTTTCTTATCTATGACAAAGCCTGTTACTGGCCCAATGCTCTTGTCACCATGTCCGAGTGTGTGAGTTACACTGTGCCCCATGCAAGGCTTCCTGATGCTTGTGTTGACCACTCACACACCTTCATCTGCACTCAATTCTACAAGATTGTATGGTTGTCCATCTTCATTGTCTCCCTTGCTGGGTTTCGAATCATCATGGAACATACCTCTGGATATGTCTTTAATGGTATTTCCAGAAAGGTTTAACTGAGGAGGGAGAACTACCCTGAATGTGGGTGGCACCATTTCCATGGATTAGAGTCTCAGATTTAATGAAAAGGAGAATACAGGCCAGGCATGGTGGTGCACGCCTTTAATCCCAGCACTTGGGAGGCAGAGGCAGGAGGATCAGCATGAGTTCGAGGCCACCCTGAGACTACATAGTAAATTCCAGGTCAGCCTGAGCTAGAGTGAGACCCTACCTCAAAAAACAAAACAAAAAACAAAACAATAAAATCACCCCCAGAACAAACAAACAAACAAACAAACAAACAAACAAACAAACAAACAAAGAGACTGTGAACTGAGCACCAGCATTCACCCCTCTGCTTCCTGACCATAGAAGCAATGTGACTAGTTGCCCCACGCTCCTGCTGCCATGCCTTCCCCACCATGATGGACTGTATTCACTCAAACCACAAGTCAAAACAGACACTTTCTTTCCTTAAGGGGTTATTGTCCAATATGTGCCACCATAATGAGAAAAGTCACCAATACAGATTGGAACGTTATGATGTTTTTGTGAATCTGATGTAGTGGAATTGGGTGGCAAAACTTGACTAAAGATATAGGTCTAGGCCAGGGCTCGGGAGGCAGATAGGAGGGCGAGAGTTCGAGGCCACCCTGAGTTAGTTAATTCCAGGTCAGCCTGGACCAGAGTTGCCAAAAAAAAAAAAAAAAAAAAAAAAAAAAAAAAAAAGATATAGGTCCAGGGCTGGGGAGATGGCTCAGTTAGTAAAGTGTTTGCCTCATACGCACAAAGATTTGAGCTTCATCCTCAGAACCAAGTAAAAAAGCCAGGCAGGGTGGCATGCAGCTATAATCCCAACACTTGAGAGATGGAGACATACCGTTCCCAAGGGTTTACCAGCCAGCCAGTCTAGCCTACTTGGTGAGTTCCAGGCCAGTGTGAGATTTTTTTTTTCTCAAAAAGAGGCAGACAGAACCTTAAGAAGGAAACCCGATGCTGTCCTCTGTGCGCCCACCCATATGTACCTGCATGCACATGCACACATATACACACAGACACACAAAGGTTAGGGTCTACATAGGTCATTTATCTTACACAGAGAGTGCACGTAAAACTCAGCATGCTTGGTTGTAGGTTATTCCTCAGGCTTCGTTCAGGTGGAAGAAAATCTTACTGTCTGTCTGAAATCCCACAGACGTGGGGCTCTGGGACCTCCGGCTCAGAGGTTTCATCACAGGCCGGTGATAAGTCCGCATCCTTGGCTTGCTGCTGGGAACCCTGCACAGGGTAAAGATGAGCGGAGCCTCTTTGTGCTTCTGATACACTGAGTGGGACCACCGGGGAAGGCAGGGCTGCATTGTCATTGTCAGCTCAGAGCCCTGAGTTGGTAGACTGTGCTGCAGCCCTCCGAGGCATGCGGGCTGTAGATGGGAAAACTGGGGAGTTGCTATCATAGGCCAAGTAACCTTGCTGAGGTTAAGAAGCGGTGGCATGGGGCTGGTTGTCTGCATGATGAAGCACAGCTTACCATCTGCTGCCAGCTGTCTGCAGAGTCTCCTGCATTTGCTTGGTTCGGCATACTTCCCACGGAGGTCATCTGATCAGAGCATCCAATGGTCTGCCTCACTGTGTGTGTGTGTGTGTGTGTGTTGTACCTGTGCACATGTACATGTATGTTCTTATGCATGGGACTGCACGTGTGTGGAGAGGCCAGAGTTTGAGTCAGGTGTCTTCCTTGAACTCTCTCTTTTTTAAAAAAATTTTATTTATTTTGATTTATTTATTAGCAAAAGGCAGAAAGAGAAAGAGGCAGGGGGAGAGAGAGAAAGTGAGAGAATGAGCATGCCAGGGCCTCCAGCCACTGCAAATGAACCCCAGATGCATGTGCCACCTGTGCATCTGGCTTACTTGGGTCCTGGGGAATCGAGCCTTGAACTGGGGTCCTTAGGCTATACAGGCAAGTGCTTAACTGCTAAGCCACTTGATCTCTTTCTTTCTTTTACTGAGGCAAGGGCCTCCCAATTGAGCCCAGAGCTTATCAGTTTGGCTAGTCTAGCTAACCACTCGCCCCAGGAATCTCCTATCTCTGCCTTATGAGCATTGGGATTCCAGGTGGGCCACCCTGCCTGCCTGACATTTATGTGGGTGCTGGGGATCTGAACACATGCTTGTGTGGCGAGAGCTGTACCCCCAGAGCCACCTCTCCAGCCCAACCACATCGGTTTGAGAGTTTATGCACGTGGCCTCCGCCAATGTTTGTTCGCAACAGCTCTTTAACAGCAGGGAAATGGAGGCATGGAGTGGGAGGGGAACTGGCCCCCCAGTCACACAAGCAGAAAAAGAGGAAGCCAGGGTTAGGGACCAGAGGTCTTCCCTGCTTCCCCTGGGTGTGTGAGCTTCGCTTTGGCTGGAGTGCTGCATGTATAACAGACACCTTGTTTGTAGATTTCTACTGTGACTCAGTTTGTAGAGTTCCCCCAGCGAAGAAGCTGCTCCTCTGGGTTGTGGCCTCAGCCTAGTGGAGGGCATCCTTCTGGTGTGGGGGTATACCATTGCCCACACTTCTGGGTCATCTAATCAAGCTTGCAGGAGGGGAAAGCCGAGGAGTGGGCTGAGGAGCAATGCCGCTCAGTGATCTCAGCCGTGTTCCTTGGAGAGAAGCCCGTTTCCTACCAAGTCGTGCAGGGGGTGGTGTCTACACACCTCAGAATAGACATGGGGCTTATCAGCGTGGAACACCAATGCTGCAGCCACCACAGGGCTAGAGGGAAGAGAGTCTAGAGGAGGAACACACTGTGGTCACTACACAGGCTTGACCCAGACCTCAGCCGTGGACCCAACCATTCATCCTCAGGGTACACAAAGGACAGAAGATGACAAAGAATATCATGTTGCTGCCAGATCCAGTGTGTGGGAGACTCTGCACACAAGGTGCTAGCTTCCCCCACTTATCTGTTCTTTTCTAGATGTATATATAAACACACGTATACAGAGATGTGCACACGGGCATACATTCCTATACATACATACATGCATGCATACATACATAATACATATTTCTCTCTCTGTGTGTGCAGGAGGAGAGAGGGAGAGAGAGGAAAGAGGATAACTCCATACCATAAAAACTTAATAAACCACATGTGGTGTCCCGTGCCTTTAATACCAGCACTTGGGAGGCAGAGGTAGGAGGATAGCTATGAATTTGAGGCCAGCCTGGGACTATCGAGTGAGTTCCAGGTCAGCCTGGGCTAGAGTGAGACCCTACCTCAAAAACAACAACAACATAGCCGGGTGTGGTGGCGCACGCCTTTAATCCCAGTTCTTGGGAGGCAGAGGTAGGAGGATCACCATGAGTTCAAGGCCACCCTGGGACTACACAGTGAATTCCAGGTCAGCTTGAGCTGGAGTGAGACCCTACCTCGAAAAACCAAAACAAAAAACAAAACAAACAAACAAACAACAGCAACAACAACAAAAATGAATAGTTATCAAACAATGGTTATATGGGGCCGTTATTTGGATTATGATTCGAGAAAATAATAACATGCTGAGGAATTATAAATTAAAACTGACTTGATGCTTCCTGCCACATCAGATGGGATGTAGTTTTGGAGGTGCCAATGGTGCCGGCCCTGGGAGGGCAGGGTGGAGACTAGGCAGGCTTGGACGTGAACTGGTCACTTTTGAAGCTGACAGCTGGGGCTGGGGCCATGGGGGTTCTGCTGCTCTCTCTGTTGTGGCAAACACTTGACTTTTTCCATAACAGAAAGCAAAGACAGAATATGCTTACTTGCCTGGAGCAGTTCCGCACTTGGCAAAAATTCAAGCCATGTAAGAGCTCAGCACAGCACAATAAAGGGTTCTGATGCTTTCAGCTTGTTCCCCACCCAGGGAACCACTGGTGTAGATCCTTCCAGAACTTCCAGTGTCTGTATAAACAATCACATGTATTTATGCTTTCTTACACAAATGGGATTATGCGGGACTCCCAGGTCTGCAGCCTGCTTTGTTCACTCAGCATGTGTCCTGGCCCGTCTGTCATAACGGAGCTCTATGTCCTGGGGACGCTCACGGTGTTTCTTTGTTATGGACGTGCCACAGTCATTCACTGAGCCATTCCCTTCGGGGACACTCTTAGATTGGCTGTAGTCTGGATTGATTGGAGTTTTATTTATTTATTTTTTTAGCTATGGAAAATCTTGCTTCAGCGACTGTCCCTGTGCATGTATGTTGGCTTGCTTGCATGAAGATGTGTGTGAGACGTGTTCCTAGGAGAATAGCTGGGCCTGAAGGCCTACTGACAAGTGCCTTGCAAGTGCACGTTCCTCCCAAAGGAGGAAGTGGGCTGTGTCCTGCCGAGACTTCTTCACCATGGTTCTCTGTTTCTCCTGGCCCTGTCACTGCAGTCTTCTTTGGGAAATTGGAGAGCATGCACGCGATGTTCCCACTCTTGTTTTTTTTTTTTTATTATTTTTTTATTGACTTTTAATCTTACATACCAAAAAAAAACCCCACCTGATATTTCCCTCCCCTCCCACATTCCACTTTAGAACTCCCGTCTCCATCATATCCCCTCCCTCTCTCCATTAGTCTCTTTCCTAATTTGATGACATCATCTTTCTCTTCTATTTTGAGGGTCTTGCAAAGGTATTGCTAGGCACCACAAGATCATGGATATCGAGGCCAATTTCTGTCTGGGCAGCTGCATTGTAAGAGGTCATATCCTTCCTTTGGCTCTTCCATTCTATCCGCCCCCTCTTCCGCAATGGCCCACTCTTGTTTTTATCTTGGCTCAGGTTGAGTGGTCCTAGGTTTTGTTATTGGCATCTTGTGTAGTGAACCTCCTGTGGTTAAAACTTTAAAATTGAAAGCCGGGCGTGGTGGCGCACACCTTTAATCGCCCCACTCGGGAGGCAGAGGTAGGAGGATCGCCGAGAGTTCGAGGCCACCCTGAGACTACATAGTGAATTCCAGGTCAGCCTGAGCTAGAGTGAGACCCTACCTCGAAAACCAAAAAAAAACCTTTTAAATTGAGAACTTTGTTTTTTTTTTTTTTTTTTTTTTTTCGATGTACGGTCTCACTCTAGCTCAGGCTGGAATTCACTCCGAAGTCTCAGGGTGGCCTTGAACTCATGGCGATCCTCCTACCTCTGCCTCCTGAGTGCTGGGATTAAAGGTGTGCGCCACCACACCCGGCTGAAATTGAAAACTTTAAGATATGAACACATGGCGGTTTGGTCACCCTGTTCTACTGAGGGCCCTCCTCACTGGGGTTATCTGTGATCACTGAGGGGTCGAGAAGGCACAGTCAGTCTCCATGGGGAGGGGGAGCAATGCTTCAGAGTACACCTCCTCAGTCTGTGGCTCTTCCGTTCCTTCTGCCCCCCTCTCCCACAACATTCCCTGAGCCTTGGAAGGTGTGTTATAAGTCTCCTTTGGCGTGGTGCTCTTAGCAGCCTCTGTTTTTCTGCTTTGATGAGTTTTGAGTCTCCTCAGTGCCTACTGCCATCTCCCTGGAAGAGGTTCTCTGGCAAGCAGTGAGAGCAGCACTCGGGTTCAATTTGCCACTTCCCCTGTAATATCTCTTGGGCTGGCAGATGTGATAGAGATGACTCCTCTCGTGCTGGGCAGTCAGCTTTCTTTTCTTGTCCTTCTGATGGGTCTTGGGTCTTCCAGTATTCATTGCCATCTGTAAAAAGTAGATTCTTTTTTTTTTTTTAATTTTTATTGATTTTTAATCTTACATACCAAAAAAAACCCCACCTGATATTTCCCTCCCCTCCCCCATTCCACTTTAGAACTCCAGTCTCCATCATATCCCCTCCCTTTCTCCATTAGTCTCTCTCCTAATTTGATGACATCATCTTTCTCTTCTATTTTGAGGGTCTTGCAAAGGTATTGCTAGGCACTGCAAGATCATGGATATCGAGGCCAATTTCTGTCTGGGCAGCTGCATAGTAAGAGGTCATATCCTTCCTTTGGCTCTTCCATTCTATCCGCCCCTCTTCCGCAATGGTCCCTGAGCCACTGGAGGATGTGACAGAGGTGTTTCAGTGCTGGGCACTCCTCCATCCCTTCTTCTCAGCACTATGTTGCCTTTTGTGTCATCCCAGTGGTCATCACCATCTGAAAAGAGAAGCTTCTCTAGCCAGAAGTGAGAATAGCGTTAATATGTGGACATGAACATTTAGTGTAGTGTCCCCAGGGCAGCTTGGTGGGAATAATATATACATTTAGTCAGACAAGAGCAGGCTTTATACCCCCAAGGCTCATGACCTCACCTACCATAGACTTTTACTTAGGTTTTCAGTACCGGGTATGTATTCCTCCCGTAGAGAGGGCCTTCAGTCCAATTATGGAGCACTTGGTTACCCCAAGAGTAGACACGCCACTATTGCACCCGTTCAGTCATTGGGCCTGTCTGGCCAAGCTTGAATATTCAGCATCCACTATTTTCACTGTTGATGGCTTCTGTCTCCCATACGCTGCGTGCAGTGCAGCTTTTTCCAGCTTTCAGTTGGCTGGTCTACAGGGAGAAGGTTTTCTGCTCAGCACCAGCTTGCTTTCTCAGTGTCCTTGCCTCTCAGGCATGAGATGTCTTCAGCAATAGGGTCTTACTATCTATTTCTCTAGGGGAAACCAAGGGCTTTGGCAAAAGCCTTAATGTTTTGGAGGCTACCGGAACCTCCTTGGCCAACATCTCACTGGAAGGAGTTCCATCCCAGGTACTGAAAATTTTCTAGTAACAGTCTACATCTTCTAGACGTGACCTTAATCAAAAAGTAGTTTTACATATGTCTTATTGATAATATCTTGAGTTTAGATTGTCCCTCCCCTGCCCTTTTTGTATGCATTCTCTTCCCATGGCCTCGCTTAGGCCATTCCCTCCCTGTACTCAGTTCTTCTACTTACATATGTGTATTACCATACACTTAAGTCCTTCCCTTTCTTCCCTCCCTTATAGCCTTTTACCCGCTTACTGGTTTCTGGTACCTCTTTTTGGTTCCAGTTCATACACAAGTCTATACATTGGTAGCTAGGATCCACATATGAGAGAGAACATGTGACGTTTGGCTTTCTGAGCCTGGGTTACCTCACTAAGTATAATCCTTTCCAGATCCATCCATTTCCCTGCAAATTTCATAATTTCATTTTTCTTTACTGCTGAATAGAACTCCATTGTGTAAATGTACCACAACTTTATTATCCACTCATCTGTGGACGGACATCTAGGCTGCTTCCATTTCTTAGCTATTGTGAATAGAGCAGCAATAAACATGGTTTTGCAAGTATCTCTAAGGAAGTGAGAAGAGTCCTCTGGATATATGCCTAGGAGTGCTATAGCTGGATCATATGGTAAATCTATTTCTAGCTGTCTCAAGAACCTCCACACTGCTTTCCACAGTGGCTGGACCAGCTTACATTCCCACCAACAGTGTAGAAGTGTTCCTGTTTTTCCGCATCCACGCCAACACTTATTGTCATTTGTTTTCTTGATGGCAGCCATTCTGACAGGAGTGATATGGAATCTCAAAGTGGTTTTAATTTGCATTTCCCTGATGGCTAAGGATGTAGAACATTTTTTAGATGTTTATATGCCATCTGTATTTCATCTTCCGTGAATTCTCTATTTAGTTCCGTAGCCCATTTTTTAACTGGGTTGTTTGAATTCTTGTTATTCTGTTTTTTGAGTTCTTTGTATATTCTGGATATTAATCCTCTGTCAGTTGAATAACTGGCAAAGATTTTCTCCCATTCTGTAGGTTGTCTTTTTGCTCTATTCACAGTGTCCTTTGCTGTACAAAAGCTTTGTAATTTTATAAGGTCCCAGTGGTTGATTAGTGCTTTTATTCTCTGAGCAATTGGAGTTATATTCAGAAAGTCCTTGCCTATTCCAATATGTTGAAGAGTTTCCCCTACTTTTTCCTCTAGCATTTTCAGAGTTTCAGGTCTGATATTAAGGTCCCTGATCCATTTGGACTTGATTCTTGTGCAAGGAGAGAGACAAGGATCTATGTTTATCCTTTTACAAACAGATGTCCAATTTTCCCAGCACCACTTGTTAAAGAGACTATCTTTTCTCCAATGAGTATTTTTGGCGTTTTTGTCAAAAATCAGGTAGCTGTAGCTATCTGGATTAATATTTGGGTCTTCTATTCTGTTCCATTGATCTACCTGTCTGTCCTTGTGCCAGTACCATGCTGTTTTTGTTACTATGGCTTTGTAGTATAACTTAAAATCGGGTATGGTTATACCACCTGCCTGATTTTTGTTATGCAAAATTGTTTTGGCTATTCGAGGTTTTTTGTGTTTCCAGATGAATTTTAGTATTGTTTTTTCTATTTCTGTGAAGAATGCTATTGGGATTTTAATGGGGATCGCATTAAATGTGTAGATTTTTTGGTAAGATTGACATTTTCACTATATTGATTCTTCCAATCCAGGAGCATGGAATGTCTTTCCATTTCCTTGTGTCTTCTGCAATTTGTCGCTCGAGTTTTTATAGTTCTCATTGTAGAGATCCTTCACTTCCTTGGTTAAGTTTATTCCAAGGTATTTTATTTTTTTTGAGGCAATTGTGAATGGGAGAGATTCCTGATTTCATCCTCTGCATGTTTGTTGTTAGTGTATAGAAAAGCTACTGATTTCTGTGTGTTTATTTTGTATCCTGCTACATTGCTAAAAGTGTTTATCAGCTCTAATAATTTGCTGGTAGAGTCCTTAGGATCTGTTATGTATAGAATCATATCATCTGCAAATAATGATAATTTGACCTCTTCCTTTCCGATTTGTATCCCCTTTATGAGTGCCTCTTGCCTTATTGCTATGGCTAAGACTTCCAATACTATATTAAATAATAGTGGAGAAAGTGGACACCCTTGTCTTGTTCCTGAATTTAGAGGAAAAGCTTCAAGTTTTTCCCCATTAAGTATTATGTTGGCTGTAGGTTTGTCATAAATAGCTTTTATTATGTTGAGATATGTACCTTCTATTCCAAGTTTCTGTAGTACTTTCACCATGAAGGGGTGTTGGATTTTGTCGAATGCCTTTTCTGCATCTATTGAGATGACCATGTGATTTTTGTCCTTCAGACCATTTATATGGTGTATTCAGTAGTGAATCCATCTGGGCCTGGGCTTTTTTTAATTGGGAGACTTTTTATGACTGCTTGGATCTCTGTGGTTGTTATAGGTCTATTTAAATGGTTTATCTCATCTTGATTTAATTTTGGTAGGTCATATAAATCAAGGAAATCATCCATTTCTTTCAGGTTTTCAAACTTAGAGGCATATATATTCTTAAAGTATGTCCGTATGATTTTCTGAATTTCTTTGGTATCTGTTGTGATGTTGCCTTTTTCATCTCTAATTTTATCAATTTTTGTCTCTTCTCTCTTTCTTTTGGTCAGATTTGCTAAGGGTTTGTCAATATTGTTAATCCTTTCAAAGAACCAACTCTTTGTTTCATTGATTTTTTTGATTGTTTTTTGGTTTCCATTTCATTAATTTCTGCCCTAACCTTTATTATTTCTTCCGTCTACTGATTTTTGGTTTGCCTTGTTCTTCTCTTTCCAAGGCCTTAAGGTGAAGCATTAAATTGTTTAGTTGTGAACTCTCTAGTTTCTTAATATAGGCACTTAGAGCTATAAATTTCCCTCGTAGGACTGCCTTCATTGTGTCCCACAGGTTTTGGTATGTTGTATTCTCATCATCATTTGATTCTATGAATTTCTTGATTTCCTTCTTAATTTCTTCAATGACCCATGCGTCATTCAATAATGTACTGTTTAGTCTCCATGAATTTCTGTATGCTCTGTAGTTTTTCTTGTTGTTGATTTGCAGTTTAATCCCATTGTGGTCAGATAGCATACAAAGGGATTATTTCAATTTTCCTGTATTTGTTGAGATTTGATTTGTGTCCTATCATATGGTCTATTTTAGAGAATGACCCATGTGCTGCTGAGAAGAATGTATATTCTGCAGTATTTGGATGGAATATTCTGTATATATCTGTTAGGTCCATTTGTTCCATGATATCATTTAATGCAGTTGTTTCTCTGTTTATTTTTTGTTGGGTAGACCTGTCAAGTGATGAGAGCGGGGGTATTGAAGTCACCCACTACTATTGTGTTAGGTGTTATTTCTGACCTTAAGTCCGATAGTGTTTGTTTGATGTAATTGGGGGCCCCGTGTTGGGAGCATAAATGTTTAGGATTGTGATATCCTCCTGTTGGAGTGTTCCTTTAATCAGTATAAAGTGACCTGCTTTATCTCTCCTCACTAATGTTGGTTTGAAGTCTATCCTGTCAGAAATTAGAATGGCAACCCCTGCTTGTTTTCTGGGTCCATTTGCTTGATATATCTTTTTCCAGCCTTTCACCCTAAGAATGTTTCTATCTTTTATTCGGATGTGAGTTTCCTGAAGGCAACAGATGGTAGGATCCTGCTTTTTAATCCAGTCTGCAAGTCTATGTCTTTTGATTGGGGCATTGAGGCCATTGATATTAAGAGTTATTATTGAAAGATATGTATTTGATCTGTCCATTTTTCTTATTTTGTAGTTCTTCCTGGTTTTCTTTTTACTCACTTGTTCTAACTGTTGAATATGATTTCTTTTTTCCTATTTCCTGCTGTGTGTGTTTTGCTTTTTCTTCAGCATGAATGATTCCTGCAAGTATTTTCTGTAGAGCTGGCTTAGTTGTCATAAATTCCTTTAGCCTGTCTTTGTTGTGGAATGTCCTTATTTCTCCATCAATTTGGATAGAAAGCTTTGCAGGATAAAGTAATCTTGGTTGACAGTTTTTATCTTTCAGAACTTGGAATACATCACTCCAGGCCCTCCTGGCTTTTAGGGTTTGTGTTGAGTAATCTGCTGTGACCCTGATGGGTTTCCCCTTAAATGTCATTTGCTTTTTCTCTCTAACTGCTTTCAGTATACTTTCTTTGGTTTGTGTATTTAGTAGTTTAATTATAACATGGCGAGAAGAGGTTCTTTCTAGGTTTTGTCTGTTTGGTGTTCTAAATGCTTCTTGTATCTGCATTGGCATTTCTTTCCCAATTTGGGGAAAATTTTCTTCTATGATTTTATGGAAAACACCTACTAAGCCTCTGGATTGAAATTCTTCCCCTTCTGCTATACCTTGAATTCTTATGTTTGATCTTTTCATAGTGTCCCTCATGTCTTGGAGTTCCCATTCATACCTTTCTATTAGCTTGTCTTTCTCTTTGTTGGACTGTGATAGATCTGCCACCTCGTCTTCTAGCTTGGATATTCTGTCCTCTCCTTCATCCATTCTACTAGTGAGACTTTCCACAGAGTTTTTATTTCACTGACTGTGTTCTTCAATGTTAAGATTTCAGCCTGGTTTTTCTTCAGTAGTTCTATTTCCTTGTTCATGTCCTCTAATGACCTTTTTATTTCATTAAACTGTTTCTCTGTAATCTCCTTCAACAGTTTGTTTTCTTCTCTAATTCCTTTGTTTTCTTCTCGGATTGCTTTCATTTCTTCTTTCATTTCTTTGAGCATAGATATCATCATTCCCTTGAAATCTTTGTCAGGAATTTCATCTAAAACAGTCTCATTGTTGGACCTATCTGATGGATTTGCAATTTTTGGTGGAATTGCATTGTCTTGATTCTTTGTGTTTCTTGTATTATAATGTAGTGACTTTTGCATCCTGGATTGCTTTGATGCTTAGGTTTCCTATTTATCTTCAGTGTTCTTAGGTGTTGTGATCCACCTTTATATTATTTTAGGATATGGGTTTAAGGTGTCAAGTGTAGCACTTGTACTTAAGTAGAAGTACTCCTAGCTGTTGAGTTTGCTTGTTAAGCAATTATTGTAGTGGACTGGTGGAACAATTTCGATGCAAGATCTAAACTTCAACAGAGCAAAATACACATTCAATTGACATGAACACAGAGTATACAAGTGTGAGAATTGAGACAACCAGTCCTATAGGGTTAAAATCCCTAAGGGCATGTGATGGTCCACTCCCTTAGTCCTGTCAGCTTGGGAATCAGACCCTGTCCTCAATAATAACTGAAGCAAAAGATAAAGGCCCTTTAAATGTATAAGTAGTACAGATAGCAATATTCAACCCCTCACATTCAGCTTATTTGAAAATGGTAAAGCCACCCACAAATATGTAATACATACCCTGCCTTGACCTGGAAAGAGTGGTTAGCACTTTCAATGCAGGCCTTTGTTATCTTTTGGTGTGGCTTTTAAACTCACCAATGCTGGGTGCCCACCTCGTTACCTGGGCTGTGGAGCTTGGGTCAGGTCAGCTGGGGCCGGTGTTGACGATGTGGTTCAAATTTGCCACTGGTTGTTGTTCGATTCTACCAATTCCCTGGGGAGCTGATGAATGGGGATGGGCGAATTCAGGAAGCCTGCAGCAACTCACGGTGTGTGTCTCTTTCAGTAGCTCCGCAGATTTTTCTTTGATTTCTGGGCTCTGTGAGGAGACTGATGAGGTTGAAAAGTCCTTTTTTTTTTGTTTGTTCAGGCGGCGTTTGCGCAGGGAAGCTCAGCGGGGCTTAGCTGACCTGGTTGGAAGTTTTGGATTGAGAGTTGGAGTCTTGGTGCCGATCTGTTGGGGAACCGGCTGAGTGAAGTGAAGTTGCTGGGGTGCTCTTGGGGTGGAGCGAAGCTGCTGGGAGCCCACGGATGGGGAGCCCGCGGCTGGGGAGCCCGCGGCTGGGGAGCCCGCGGCTGGGGAGCCCGCGGCTGGGGAGCCCGCGGCTGGGGGTGGCACAAGGGCGTTGGGGGAGCGAGCTGCCGGGGCCGCACTCTCCACAGTGGGTTTCTGGCTATCTTTTGCTTTTCCGCTATTTCCCGGAGAAAATATTCTGCTCTCTTCCTCAGATGAGTGTAGTTTTTCTTGATTCTCTGCCTGATCCGATTTGGCGTGGCTCCTATGCCGCCATCTTACCCGCAAAAGTAGATTCTTTTTTTAAAATTTTATTTATTTATTTGCAAGCAGACAGAGCAAGAGATAGAAGAGAGGCAGACAGAAAAAGAGAATGGACACACCAGGGCCTCTAGCCACTGCAAAGGAACTCCAGATGCATCTGGCTTATGTGGGTCCTAGAGAATCGAACTGGGATCCTTTGGCTTCACAGGCAAATGCCTTAACTGCTAAGCCATTTCTTCAGCCCTTTTGTTTGTTTTTTTGAGGTAAGGTCTCCCTCTAGCCCAAACTGACCTGGAATTCACTGTGTAGTCTCAGAGTGGCCTCGAACTCAAAAGTAGATTCTTTAGCCAAGAGTGAGAACAGCATGGATCAAAGTGGATAAACATAGACATTTTGAAGATTTTTTTTTCTGGCCAGGCATAACCTCTCCTTGTAGCCAAAGAACAGTGGAAGCTTCTCTCTAGAGTCTATAATTTTCCAAGCCACAGGCTTCTGACTTGGTTCTCAGTACCAGGCATAACTTCCCTCCCACTGAGCAGGCCTCATATCCAATCAGAGAGCAGTTGATTACCCCCATAGCCTATGAGCCACTATTGCACAGGTGTGTGCATTTTGCCTGGCTGGTTGATTTTGTAGCTTGTAGGATCCACTGCTTATTCATACTATTGAGGACCTTTATCCCCCAGCGGCTCGCATAGCACTTTCCAGCACTATGGGAGCGCCATAGCTGACTTCCATCTAAGTTCCAGCATGATCTCTCAATGTCTTGCAACTGCAGCTGTGATGTTTTCAGCAACAGAGTCTTACTATTTAGTTCTGGTTAGTACACAAGTGTTTTGGCAAATATCTCATCGTTTAGGGGACCTCATGAGCCTCCTTGGACCAACAGCTCATTTTAGGGGGTAACCCAATTCTGGCACTGGGATTTACCAGCAACAGCCTGTGTTTTTGGAGTAAAACTTTCTCTAATCCTGCAGAGAGAGAGAGAGAGAGAGAGAGAGAGAGAGAGAGAGAGAGAGAGGAGAGAGGGAGAGGGAGAGGGAGAGGGAGAGGGAGAATATGGGCAGGCCAGGGCCTCCTGCCACTGCAAATGAACTCCAGATGCATGCACTGCTTTGTGCATTAGGCTTTATGTGGGTACTGGGGAGTTGTGGTGGTTTGAACTAGGTGTCCCCCATAAATTCATGTGTTCTGAATGCTAGGTCCCCAGCTGATGGTAATTTGGGCGTTGGAACCGCCTGGAGGAGGTGTGTTGTTGGGGATGGGCTTATGGGTGTTATAGCCAGCTTTCTTTTGCCAGTGTTTGGCCATTCTCCTGCTGCTGCTGTCCACCTGATGCTGGCCAGGTGGTGATATTCAGCCTCTGCTCATGCCACGCTTTTCCCTGCCATCATGAAACTTCCCCTCGATTATTTAAGCCAAAATACTATCCTCCCATAAGCTGCTTCTGGTCAGGTGTTTTTCCAGCAATGGGAAGGTGACTGCAACAGGAATTGAACCCAGGCCACCAGGCTTTGCAAGCAAGTGCCTTTAACTGCCGAACCATCTCTCCAGCCCCCTCTCTCGTTTTAAAAGAGTTATGTCTTTTAGCTGGGTGTGGTGGCATACGCCTGTAATCCCAGCACTCGGGAGGCAGAGGTAGGAGGATCACCATGAGTTCGAGGCCACCCTGAGACTACATAGTGAATTCCAAGTGAGCCTGAGCTACAGTGAGACCCTACCTTGAAACACCCAAAAAAAAAAAAAAAAAGTTATGTCTTTTAATTAGCTAATCAAGAGTTAGGTTTCTTTCTTTTCTTTTTTTTTTTTTTTCTTTTCTTTGTTTTGGTTTTTTGAGATAAGATTTCACTCTAGTCCAGGCTGACCTGGAACTCACTATGTAGTCGCAGGGTGGCCTCAAACTCATGGTGATCCTCCTACCTCTGCCTCCTGAGTGCTGGGATTACAGGCATGCACCATCACGCTGAGCCAAGAGTTAGGTTTCTATGGTACGGATTGATGCTATCATTAGTTTTGTGTATCTCTCCTTCCTTACTCCTGTTTTCACCTGACCCTCCCACCCTCTGTGCTCTGTCCCTCCACTTGCCTATCTGTTATCCCCTCCTCTGACCCCTGCCTGCTTTTCCTCTCTCCATGCCTCATTCTAACCTCCCACACTACTGATGTTCACCATAACTTATAAACAAATCAGGCCATTCTATGTTGGGATCCACGTATGAGAGAGAACATGAGGTGTTTGTCTTTCTGAGCCTGGGTAACCTCATTTAGTATAATTTTTCCAGGCCCATCCATGTTACTGTGAATTTCATAATTTCATTTTCCTTACCACTGAGTGTAATTCCTTTGTGTATATGTACCACATCTTCATTATGAATTCATCAGTTGATGAATCTGGGCTGATTCCATTTCTTAGCTATTGTGACTAGAACATCCGTAAACATGGCTGAGCAAATATCTCTATAGTAAAGAGTAGAGTCTTTAGAGTATATGCTCAGGATTGTATAGCTGGGTCAAATGGTAGATCTATTTTTAGATTTTTTTTTTTTTTAGAGAGACAGAGAGAGAGGGAGAGGAAGACAGATAGAGATGGGGGCGCCAGCAGCCTCTCAGCTGCTGTGAACTCCAGATGCATGCGCCCCCTTGTGGTCAAGTGCGGCATTGCGCCCTTGCGTCACTTTGCATCTGGCTAAACGTGGCACCTGGAGACTGGAACCACTGGAGATTGGAACCAGCGTTCTTAGGCTTCGGAGGCAGGTGCCTTAACCGCTAAGCCATCTCTTCAGCCCTATTTTTAGATTTTTGAGGAACCTCCATACTGATTTCCATAATGGTTGTATAAGTTTACATTCCCACCGACAGTGGATGAGGCTTCCTCTTTCCCCACACTCTTACCAGCATTTGTTTTCATTTAATTCTTTGAAGATAGCCATTCTGACCAGAGTGGGAGTTATAATCTCAAAGTAGTTTTAAAATGTTTTTTTGAAACACAACTGGAGATTTGTTGAGACTTTTTTTTTTTTTTTTTTGGTTTTTTTGAGGTAGGGTCTCACTCTAGCTCAGGCTGACCTGGAATTCACTGTGTAGTCTCAGAGTGGCCTTGAACTCATGGCGATCCTCCTACCTATGCCTCCCGAGTGCTGGATTAAAAGGCGTGCACCACCATGCCTGGTTTATTGAGACATTTTTACATAGATCTTAAGCACAGGGATTAAGAGAGGTGCTAAAAGAAAGAATAAGACCCATCCATGTTGGATATGGGCTTCTCTGGGGAGAGTTGGAACTAAGTGTCTTTATAATGGGTATATATAGGGCTTTGGTGGCTCTCAAGTTGCATCTCTAAAGGTTGCTAATAATCCACCCTCCGAACTCTTTTCTTGAAGAGTATAGTTTACAACAAGGTTAAGATTTAAAGTTTCTTTTGTAAACAAAGTTGGAAGGTGGGTTTATGTGAGGTATTGTCTAGAATTAAGACTGAGAGGAGATGCCGGGCATGGTAGTGCACACCTTTAATCCCTGCGCTTGGAAGGCAGAGGTAGGAGGATCACTGTGAGTTTGAAGCCAGCCTGGGACTACATAGTAAATTCCAGGTCAGCCTGGACCCTACCTCAAGAAAAAAAAAAAAAAACAAAAACGGAGTCTAGTTGGCACAGAGATTGTATCTACATTTTTTTTTTTTTTTTTTGGTTTTCTCAGGTGTACAGCTGGTGAAGATTTTCTCTTGTTCTGCAGGTTGTCTATCGACTCTGTTGATGGTTTGTTTAGCTGTGCAATAGATTTTTAGTCTCATGAAACCCCAATGGTTGAGTGTTTGTCTTTGAGTTACTGGAGTCTTATTCAGAAAGCTGGGTCTACATCTTAGAATGTTCTTACTTTTTCCTGCAATTGTTTCATGTTTCAGGTCTTATATTCAGCTATCTGACCCACTTGGAGTTGATTTTTGTACAGGGTAAGAGGGTCTAAATTCATTCTTCCACATGCATTTATCCTGTCTCTCCAGCACCATTTGTTCAAGTGCTGTCTTTTCTCCAGTGTGTGTTTTAGCCTCTTTGTCAAAGATCAGGTGGCTATAGTAACTAGAACTTATATCTCAATCTTCTATTCTGTTCCATTGATTCATGAGTCTGGTTTTGTGCTGGTATCATACTGCTTTTTTTTTTTTTATTTTTGGAGAGAGACACAGAGAGAGAGAGATAGAGAGGGAGAGGGAGACAGAGATGGGCGCACCAGCCGTCTCTCAGCTGCTGTGAACGAAATCCAGGTGCGTGCGCTCCCTTGTGGGCAAGTACGGCATTGCGCCCTTGCGTCACTTTGCATCTGGCTAAACGTGGGACCTGGAGATTGGAACCGCTGGAGATTGGAACCAGCGTTCTTAGGCTTAGGAGGCAGGCGCCTTAACCGCTAAGCCATCTCTCTAGCCCTCATACTGCTTTTATTACTGTGGCTTTCTAGTATATCTTATTTTTTCTTTAAAAAATTTGATTTATTTTCATTTATTAATTTTTTAGAGAGAGAGGGAGAGAGAGAATGAGAGAACAGGTGTGCCAGGGCTTCCAGCCACTGCAAACAAACTCCAAACACATGTACCACTTTGTGAGTCTGGCTCATGTGGGCCCTTTGGCTTTGCAGGCAAGCACCTTAACCACTAAGGCATTTCTCCAGCCCTCTTATTTTTTTCAAGGTATTGTTTCACTCTAGCCCAGAATAACCTAGAACTTACTCTATAGCCCCAGGCTAGCCTCAAACTCACAGCAATTTTCTTTTCTTTTTAAAACGTGTTTTAAATATATTTCATTTATTTATTTTATTTGAGAGAGAGAGAGAAAGAGGCAGAGAGAGAAAGACAGAGAGAGAGAGAGAGAGCATACCAGGCTTTCAGCCACTGCAAACAAATTCCAGATGTATACGCCCCCTTGTGCATCTGGCTTACGTGGGTCCTGGAGAATTGAACCTGGATCCTTTGGCTTTGCGGGCAAATGCCTTAACTGCTAAGCTCCAGCCCCACAACAATTTTTCTACCTGAGGCTCCTGAGTGCTGGGACTAATGGCATGTACGACCCTGCCTAGTGCTTTGTAGCATATCTTGAAATCAGATATGATAATAACACCAGCAATATGCTTTTTGCTGAGGGTCATTTTGGCTATTTGAGGCCCTTTATCCTCCCATATGAATTTTAAGATTTCTTTATATTTCTGTCAAGAATGGCACTGGAATTTTGATTGGAATGGCATTGGGTCTACATATTGGTTTTGGTAAGATGGCTATTTTCATGATACTAATTCTTCCAACCCATGAGCATGGGAGATCTTTCCACCTTCTCATGTCTCCCTTGATTCTTTATTCAGTATTTTAATGTTTTTGTTATAAAGGTCTTTCACTTCCTTGGTTAGAGATATTACAAGATATTTATTTTTTTGTTGTCATTGCAGATGGGACTGCTTCCCTGATTTCTTTCTTAGTTTGCTTGTCATTGGTATATATAAAGGTACTGATTTTTGTGTGTTAATGTTTAAAAATAATTTATTTTTTATTGACAACTTCCATAATTGTAGACAATAACAATTCCCTCCCTCCCCCCACTTTCCCCTTTGAAACTCTACTCTCCATCATATCTCCTCCCCCTCTCAATCAGTCTCTCTTTTCAGTTTGATGTCATCATCTTTTCCTCCTATTATGATGGTCTTGTGTAGGTAGTGTCAGGTACTGTGAGATCATGGATATCCAGGCCATTTTGTGTCTGGAGGAGCATGTTGTAAGGAGTCCTACCCTTCCTTTGGCTCTTACATTCTTTCCGCCCCCTCTTCAGCAGTGGACCCTGAGCCTTGGAAGGTGGGTTTGAGATGTTTCAGTGCTGCGCACTCCTCTGTCCCTTCTTCTCAGCCCCATGGTGCCTTCTGAGTCATCCCAAGGTTACTGCCATCTGAAAAGAGAAGATTCTCTATCCAAAAGTGAGAGTAGAATTAATATATGGGTATGAACATTAAGAGAAGTGCTTACTGGGCAGCTTGGTGAGCATAGTATACACATTTAGCCAGACACCAGCAGACGTTACAGCCCTAGGGCTCATGACTACCCCTGTTGTAGGTTTTCAATATCAGGGATGTATTCACTCCCATGGAGCGGGCCTCCAGTCTAATTAGAGAATCATTGATTTCCCACTTTTTCCTTTACATTTTATATTTCCTTTATTTCTTTCTCTTGTCTTATTGCTTGATCTAAGACTTCAAGTGCCATGATAAATAGCAGCAGGGAGATTGAACACCCCTGTCTTGTTTCAGACCTTAGGGGGAATGCTTTAAGTTTTTCCCCATAAAGAATGATCTGGGGGCTGGATGTGGTGGCACATACCTTTAATTCCAGCACTTGGGAGGCAGAGGTAGGAGCATTGATATGAATTTGAGTACAGCCTAAGAATACGTAGCGAATTCCAGGTCAGCCTGGGCTAGAGTGAGACCCTACCCCAACAAAACAAGAACAAACAAAAAAGAATGATATGAGCCTTAGGTCTGTTATATATACCCTTTATTATGTTGAGATATGATCCTTCCACCCCTAATCTCGCCAGTGTTTTAATCATGAAGGGGTGTTTTGTTGAAGGAAATTTCTGCATCTATTGAAATGATCATGTGTTTTCTGTCCTCAAGTCTATTTATATGTTGTATTGTATGTATTGATTTACATATGTTGAACCATCCTGCATCCCTAGGATGAAATTTAGTTAATCAAGGTGGATGATACTTTTAATGTGTTGTTGGATTCAATTTAAAAGAATTTCATTGAGAATTTTTGCATTAAATTTCATCAGGGATTATTGTTTTATAATTTTCTTTCCCTCTCTTTCTCTTCTTTCTCTCTCCTTCCTTCCTTCCTTCCTTCCTTTCTTTCTTTCTTTCTTTCTTTCTTTCTTTCTTTCTTTCTTTCTTTCTTTCTTTCTTTTTCTTCTTTCTCTTTCTTTTGCTTCTCTTTCCAGTTGGTATTATTGTAATGTTGGCTTCATAGAAGGAGTCAGGGAGCATTCCCTAACTTTTCCATTTTATGAAATAACTTGAGAAGCAGTGGTTTTAGTTCTTCTATAAAGGTTTGGTAGAATTTGGCAGGGAATCTTAGTGGAGATTTTGGTTTTGCTTTATAAAAATTTGTGCACCTGTATTTGGCTCATACATTTTTATGATTGTAATATAGATTTTGCTTTGGAATTGCTCCCTTGATGAGTATTAAGTGGCTTTCTTTATTCCTTTTACCTCTTTTGTTCACTTTTGTTTAAACTCTATTAGATATTAGTATAGCCACAACTGTTTGTTTCCAATTTACATTTGCTTGGAATATCTTTTTGAAGGTTTTTAAATTTATTTTATATACAAAGAACTGGAATGATCTTTCACTGGATGGACTGATGTCTTCGAATAATCCATTCCAGAATCCTGCTTAGTCTAACTGAATGAAGCTGATGTCCTTTGTCTACTGATGGAAACACTGCCAGTGCATGGTCTGCCTGTACTTTAAGATCAGACTGCAGCAGTTTGAGTAGATGTGGCAAGAGCAGGAACCTTGGCCAAATTTTTTGAGGTGACTCCAGTAGAGCTACTGGTGACTCATTCTGCCTTTGGAAGACCAATGAGGGAAAAGGAGAGTCAGGCCACACATGTGCTCTTTTCTTTTTCCATTCTTTCACTCTAATGATAAGATGTATTTATTGAAAGCAGGAAATGGCTGGATTCAATTTTTTGATCCAGCCTGTTAGTTTGTATCTTTTGATTTGAGAGTTTATTCAATTGATATCAGAGTTATAATTCAGAGGTAGGAGTTAATCCCTATCAAGTTGAAGACTTAGTGTAGTTTGGTGTTTTCTTGATCTCCATTTGCTTTAATGTCTGTTGTAGTATTGTTATTTTTATCCCCTCTAGTAGCTTCTTGAGCATGTTTATTTTCTCTTCAGTATGAAGTATTCCATCCAGTATTCTCTGTAGGGCTGGCTTAGGGCTTATATATTCATAAAGCTTGCTTTTATCATGGAAAGTTCTTCTTTCACCTGTTTTGTAGGATAATTTTGTTGGGGATAGTATTTGGGTTGGCAGCCATGGTCTTTTTTATTTATTTAAGAGAGAGAGAGAGAGAGGGACACACAGAGAGAGAGAATGGGCACACCAGGACCTAAGCATCTGGCTTATGTGGGTATTGGGGAATTGAACCTGGGTCCTTTGTCTTTGCCGGCAATTTTCACTATGATATGGTGATTTTCTTTTCTGGTCTTCTATTTGATATTCTGGATGCCTCTTGTACCTGGATGGGCCTCTCTTTCACAAGATTCATAAATTTTTCTTCTATAATTTTAGCAAAGAGATTTTTTTCTCCTTGTTGAATGTTGTATGTGATTCAAATGTTTTACTTCTTTTTTTTTTTTTTTTTGGTTTTTCAAGGTAGGGTCTCACTCTAGTCCAGGCTGACCTGAATTCACTATATAGTCCCAGGGTAGCCTTGAACTCATGGTGATCCTCCTACCTCTGTTTCCCGAGTGCTGGGATTAAAGGTGTGCTTCACCACGCCTGGCTGTACATTTTTTTCATTGACAACGTCTTTAATTATAGACAATATCCCATGGTACTTCCCTCCCTCCCCCCACTTTCCCCTTTGAAACTTCACTCTCCCTCATATCCCCTTCCCCTCTCAATCAGTCTCTCTTTTCAGTTTGATGTCATGATCTTTTCCTCCTATTATGATGGTTTTGTGTAGGTAGTGTCAGGCACTGTGAGGTCATGGATATCCAGACCATTTTGTGTCTTTGGCTCTCACATTCTTTCCGTCCCCTCTTCCACAATGGACCCTAAGCTTTGGAAGGTGTGTTAGAGATGTTTCAATGCTGAGCACTCCTCAGCACCTTCTTCTCAGCACCATGGTGCTTTCTGAGTCATCCCAAGGTCACCACCATCTGAAAAGAGAAGCTTCTCTAACCAAAAATGAGATTAACATTAGTATATGGGTGTGGATACTAAGAGAAGTGCTTACTGGGCAGTTTGGTGAGCATAGTATATACATTTAGGGAGACACCAGCAGACATTACACCCCTAGGGCTGGCTGTACATTTTACTTCTTCTTTTTTTTTTTGTAGCCCAGGCTGACCTGGAATTCATTCCTGCATTTGGTTGTGTCCTCTTTGAGTTCATTCAAGTCCCCACTGAGTTCTTTTTATTGCTTCTCTTCCATTTCATTCATCCATTTGTTCACGGGTCCATTAGGTTTGTGGAATGTGCATTGTTGTCATAGAATTCTGGAATTCTTTGTCTGGGGTTTCCTCTGAGGAGTTCTTATTGAAGGCTTCAACTATGGGACTGGGCATTCTTGGTGGGGGTGTCTTGCCTTGGTTTCTTGTGCTATTTGTTTTGTGCTGGGGTTTGCTGAGAATGAAGCAACATCAGGTCCAGTGGGGCTGTGTTGAGTGACCAGGTCAACTTTGCTCCTGGAAGGCATGGGCAGGTGGTCTACCTGAGCAGGGTGTGGGGGTGAGCCTATCATGTGCTGCTCACTGGGGACTGGAGGCCTAGTCTTCCTTGCTCAGCTTACAGGAGGGGGTGGGACTGGTTGAGCGCAGGGGAAGAAGGGCTTACCCAGGTTGTATGTGGCCTTGGTGCGTAAAACTTTATTTGTACTTTTTTTTTTTTTTGGAGAGAGACACAGAGAGGGAGAGGAAGACAGATAGAGATGGGTGCACCAGCAGCCTCTCAGCTGCTGTGAACAAAATCCAGATGCGTGCGCCCCCTTGTGGGCAAATGTGGCATTGCGCCCTTGCGTCACTTTGCATCTGGCTAAACGTGGGACCTGGAGATTGGAACCACTGGAGATTGGAACCAGCATTCTTAGGTTTAGGAGGTGGGCGCCTTAACGGCTAAGCCATCTCTTCAGCCCTAAATAATTTTTTTTTTTTTTTTGGTTTTTCGAGGTAGGGTCTCACTCTGGCCCAGGCTGACCTGGAATTTACTATGTAGTCTCAGGGTGGCCTCGAACTCTCAGTGATCCTCCTACCTCTGCCTCCCGAGTGCTGGGATTAAAGGCATGCGCCACCATGCCCAGCTAAGAAATCTGTAACTGGTTGTGATCAATTAGTTGTAAATACCATTGCACTCAGACCAGCCCCTATTTGTACTTTTTACTTTACTTCCTGAGTACCTTTTTCTTTTCCTTCCTTTCTTCCTCCCTTCCTCCCTTTCTTTCTTTCTTTGATTTATTTTTATTTTTCTTTTTTTGTTTTTTCCAGGTAAGGTCTCACTCTAGACCTGGTTGACCTGGAATTCACTATGTAGTCTCAGGGTGGCCTTAAACTCACAGTGATCCTCCTACCTCTGCCTCCTGAGTGTTGGCACTAAAGGCATGCACCACCATGCCTGGCCTGGGTAGCTTTTTCAACAGCAGGCCTGACTGACAGAAAACTTTTGGCTGACTGTAAAATTCTTCTACTATGTTGACGCATACACAAATCCTAGAATGTTTGTGTAAATTTGGTGACCACAACCATGGAGGGCTGAATGTCACTATTAACATCTCATCACTCTCTCTACTGCCATGGGAAGGTATACCTGCTATTTAATTTAATTCTTGTGATTGTGGTGACCAGTGAGGTATAGGTACCAGCCAACATGGCATGTTCCTCAGGCTCTGCTGACTCCAGCCATCTGGGCTCATGTCACTGTCATACATCACAGGTCACCTCTTCAGAACTTAGGCACAGGGACATTGCTGTACTGATTGTGAAATGCCGCTGTTTATTTGATCCACCAGGCCAGGTTTTTAGCACAGGGTTGGGATCACAATGATATCTTCTATGCGGAACGTGTGAACTGTGGGGCTTTGGAGTATAGGATACAGTGAGTAAGACACACTTAAACAATGGGGACAATCTTAGAAACAGGAGTGAGGTTACATGAGAGGAGCCAGTGAGCGAGCCTACCTTGAGGGTTTACTGGCAGAAAGGGAGATTTAGCACCAGGAATGGGACAACAACAGAAGCAAAAAGGTTGGCTCTCCTCACCCCCTTTAGCTGGTCATTGTCCAACACTGGGCTTCCATCATGGGAGACACACAACTCCTCAGCAGGAACAGAAATACCTGAGCCTCTAGTGAGATGAATTCAACTTGACTGGGAAATTTTGTTGTGAATAATTAAGTGATATAGCTGTGGCAATTTTATGACAAAGGGAGAGAAATGCTTTCCAAAAAAAAAAAAAAAAGAGACATGTTTTCCTTATTCTATCAGCACTGACAGAAAGAATGCTCATACGTGTCGTTCCATGCTTCAGCTTCTCAGTGGAAGTGGACCAGCTGAGCTGGTCTGAAATAGCAGCCGGTGGAGGGGGTGCAAACCCAACTCCTTCATGTCCTGGGGTCTGTAAGATGGGAGAAATAACTTTCACCATACAGGTACTGGTGACAGTAGACAAGGGAATATACTGTGTAATAAGGCGTCCCTCTCGTGCCAGCTTAAGAGTGCCCTTTTGGCTGTCTCTCAGGATCTCATGGGTCGGTGGGCTGGGCTCAGTTGTTAGGCCTCGTGTCTCCCACTGTGTGGCCTGCGGCGGTGGCCTGGGATGTGGACAGACTAGCTGGATGACCCCTCAGCATAGCCTCTCTTCTGCCAGCTCTCTTTCCAGACCAGAGGTGCTTTGCTGGGAGGATTCAATGCCCTGCCCTTTGGTTTTATTGCCTAGCAGCCACAGGCCCCTCCCAGATTTAGGGGAAGGAAGGACTTGAGCGCCAGCTTTCCTGGGCTCAGGTGGGGGTGGGGTGGGGTGGAGATCACCTCACACAAGTACTGGAAGAGGTCTGCTGCCAGGTACGAGGTGGGGACTCCCTACCGGTCAGAGCCCTGGTCTGTACTTGTTGGCAGATGTCTGCTGCCTAGAGGTCTCCTGTCAATGTCCTTGTAATCCAGTGACTAAGGGGGAGACATCTGCCTTGGTGGAGCCTCTAAGAGCAGCACAAGTACATTTAGATATGCAAGTGCATGGGCTACATGCTGCTGAATGCACAGAATGCTATCCGAAGGTGCTCTCTGTATAGTACGTGCTCAATGAATAGAGACTTCCTATGGGCTTGCTAACGTGTTGCTACTCTTATTTTAACATGGGGATTCAGAGCTGGGAGACAAAGAGGACATTCTAGCAGCCTCAAGAAATTCAGTACGATTCAGTTAGCCTTTTGCAAAACACTCTGAGGGTCAGATGAAAAAAATCAAAGCTTCCTGCTTGATTTTCTACTTGGTCAAGAGAGTCACGCTTGCACACCGAGAGAGGACGGTGGCATCCACACAAAAGGGACCTCTGTCCTGGCAGTGGCGTCCGTCGGTCCGCTCCTGATGGCATGTTCTGGGTGAGCTCGCACTGGCCCAGCCCCTCAAGCCGTTTCCTGAGCTTGCTGACAGAGCCGTCTGCACAGTGCTCGCGCACATTCCAGGGAGTCTTGCTGGCGAGGCCCTTGCTCCCAGCCCAATTTCAACAAACACAGACAGACCACCACAATCCGCCTCTCGACGTGGGGCTGGCACCGCAGGCCTTGGCGGTGGGAACATAAATCGCTGTGGCCAGGGCAGCAGATGTGGGCCTTGCGAGCCCGCCAGCCCTGTGAGCAGGAGGCCTGCCAGAGGCTGCAGGTCTGGGGGGACACGGCAGGAAGCCCCAGGGAGCGGGGGTGGGGGAACAGAGCAGAGCAGGCTGGGGTTAGGGGCTGTGGCCTCTGCAAAGCTGGTCCTGCTCCTTGCTGGGGTGAAGCTTGATGGCCGGGAGCTCACCAGAACATCCAGATGCTCTCTGTGAGCCCCATGGCCGCGGCCCAAGAGCCACCTCCAGGCAGATGGGAAATCTGCCCTTTCGTATGAACACGAAGAATTCTTTGAAGGCTGCTCATCTTCCTGTCCTGTTTGGAAAAGTCGGAGGCCTGAGAAAATGGAAACCGCCTGTCCCATTAGGGTCCTGGGTCTGGGGCCCGAGAAGGATGGAATTTGGATCTTTCTTGGCGAGTTCATAAGAATCAAACCTGTTTAGAGAACATTTCCTGGCGGGGATGGCTCGTGCCTGGGGCGTGTTAGCAAAGGGCTCACCGTTTGAAGACTTCCATAAGGAAAGCAGCCTCTTAGCTCTGGGACGCTGGTCACGTGTCATATTTTATTTTATTTTATTTATTTGAGAGAGAGAGAGAGAGAGAGAGAGAGAAAGAGGCAGAGAGAAAAGAACGTGTCCTTTTGGGGGAGATTCCATCAGCGCTTTGATTCGCCCATGGCAGATAGTGTTGAGGCCCTCAACCCTCCCCTTGCCCACAGCCAACCTTAGACTCAGCTGCAGAGTCCTCCCGAACACAGATTTCCAAGTCAACTCACGCAGACTTGATGGAAATAAAGCCTTTGGCCATCATGACCCCGCTGCTGCCACACTCCCGTAACTGGGCAGGGTCATTTCAGATGTCACATTGCAGATCCAAAGGGAGCTCTGTCAAATACATGAGCTCACGTCCCCATTTTATACACAAGAAAACTGACGACCAGAGAGATGGAATGGTTTGTCCTGTCTGCCTTGAGAGGTTCTGGGGCAAGTGACTGGGGTTTGTCACCTTTCTGTTCATGACCCTGTCTGTCATAGGACAATGCCCTCAGGCCCTCATCGTCTGTAGTCAGTTGTACTAAAGGTAACAGGTTTTGTTTCTTTTAATAGTTATTTTACTCTTTTCTTTTCTTTTCTTTTCTTTTCTTTTCTTTTCTTTTCTTTCTTTTCCTTTCCTTTCCTTTCCTTTCCTTTCCTTTCCTTTCCTTTCCTTTCTTCCTTCCTTCCTTCCTTCCTTCCTTCCTTCCTTTCTGTCTTTTTTCAAGGTAGGGTCTCTCTCTGGCCCAGGCTGACCTGGAATTCACTCTGTAGTCTCAGGGTAGCCTCGAACTCACAAAGATCCTTCTACCTCAGCCTCCCAAGTGCTGGGATTAAAGGTGTGTGCCACCACACCTGGCTTATTTTACTTATTTTACTTATTTTTGTTGTTGTTGTTATTGGTGTGAGTGTTCATGTGTGGAATGCAGGTGCACGTACCACCCCAATCCGTGTGAAGGACAGTGGACAACCTCCCGTGTCGGTCCTTGTCATCCATCTCATTTGCGGCAGAGTCTTGTTCTCATTGTAGTTTACTGCTCCATTTACCAAGCCGGCTGGGCCACAAGCTTCCAGGAAATTCTCCTGTCTCTGTCTCCCATCTCACTGCAGACAATTGGGATTACAGACATCTGATAGGACATCTGGCTTTTTCCATGGGTGTTGAGGATCTGAACTGAACAAACTAAGGTTTGTGTGGCAAGTACTTTATCCATGAAGCCATCATCCCAGCCCCTGGTTTTAATGTATTGTAGAATAAATAAATGGCTTCAAAGAATTGAAAAGTTATTATTATTTATTATTATGATTTTTTTTCTTTTTCTTTTTCTTCTTTTTTTTTTTTGATTTTTCAAGGTAGGGTCTCACTGTAGCTCAGGCTGACCTGGAACTCACTATGTAGTCTCAGGGTGGCCTTAAACTCACGGCGATCCTCCTACTTCTGCCTTCCGAGTGCTGGGATTAAAGGCGTGCGGCATCATACCTGGCATGATCTTTTTTTTTTTGAGGTAGGATCTCACTCTAGTTCAGACTGACCTGGAACTCACTCTATTGCCCAGGGCAGCCTCAAATTCACAGCGATCCTCCTACTTCAGCTTCTCAAGTTCTGAGATAAATGACATGTGCCACCATGCCCAGCTTAAAAACTTACTACTTTTTAAAGTAAGCATACATAATAACGGGTTTCTTTATGCCATTTTCATGCATGCATATCATTGTACTTTGCTCACATTCACCTCATCTCCCTCCCCTCTCTGCCTCCTGAGTGCTGGGACAACAGATGTGCATCAGGAGATCCGACCATAATGAAGCTGTGGTAGGTGAAGGTGACAGGTCCTAGTGCCAGGGAAGCATCGAGTGGGAAGCCCTCCGCTTTATGGTCTCTGTCTGTCTCGTCCCCTATCCCCACAGCATTGACTTCAAGTGTGACTGTGCCACAAATGGAGCATGTCTGTTCTGTTTGTCACTCTTTCCCTCCAAGTGAGACATGATTTCTTCCTAAGGAGGACTGTGGTACTTTCAGCCTGTGACCCAATAGCTGTCAGCCTGTCTGTTCCATTTACAGAATGGTTCCATTTTGACTGCATTGCCTGCTGTGGCTAAGGACTGTCACAGTGGAGTTCAAATACACCAGGGCTGGCATGCCGGCTCTGCTCTGGTAGAGAAAAGCCTCCAGTCTTGTCGGGCCCAGCCTCGGGCTCTCCCTGTGTGAGGGGAGAACACGTGCTTTCGGAGGCTCGGCAGGCTTCTGTGCCTAGCTGGGTACAGGGTGGCAAGGACTAGAGCTGGTGTCAGACCATTTTATTATCTACTTAACCCAGCATTTCCTTAAGGGAGCGAGGGATGTGATGTTTGGGTGTCAACGAGCACGGTGACTGTGATGACAAGGAAACCGGCATGGAATGAGGCTCTCTGGGGAGCAGGCTTCTCCTGGGATGAGAAGTCCCGGGGAGAAACATCCAGCCTCTTACACTGATGGGAAACAGAAACAGGAGAGGCAAATGGAAGGATGAAGGTAGTGGTGGTTGACAGTTGCTGAGTTTCTGGAAACACATCTGTAGTACCTGGATCGTCACAGTGAGGCCATGAGGTGCAACTCCAGAGACCATGTTCCCAGCCTCTTGCTTTGCTGTCATCTGTTTTTTTCTTTTTTCTTTCCAGCAGGTGACAAAGCCGTGTTTGTTTTAACTCAGCTGAGGACGGAGGGTAGGGCACTTGTGTGTGTAGTTGCTCCGGTTAGACACCGTACAACCCTAATGGCTCCCTTCACACAGAGGTCTCATAGGAATGGTAATTTATCATGACACTGGTCTTCCCGATGGCAGTCAAGTGATTTGTTCCCTCACAAAGCCAGTTATGACCATTTTATTTTATTATGATTATTACTATTTTATTTTATTTTTTAAAAGGTATTTAATTTTTATTTATTTATTACAGTCAGAGAGAGAGGAAGAGAGAGAGAGAGTGAGAATGGGCATGCCAGGGCTTCCAGCCACTGCAAGCGAATTCCAGATGCATGTGCCACCATGTGCATCTGGCTTATGTGGGACCTGGAGAATCGAATCTGGGTCCTTAGGCTTCGCAGGCCTGTGTCTTAACTGCTAAACCATCTCTCCAGCCCTATTATTATTATTTTAAGAAGTATGCTTGGAGTGGTGGTGCACACCTTCAGTCCCAGCACTAGTGAGGCTGAGGTAAGAGGCTCCCATGAGTTCAAGGCTAGCCTGGGACTAGAGTCCAGAGTTCAAGGTCATCCTGGACTACAGTGAAAGAGACCCTGTCTCAAAAAAGTATATTTACTTATTTGACAATTTCATCCATGTATATGATGTTCTTTGATCATATTTACCCTGTTACCTTCTCTCGTTCCTCTCCTACTCCTCCTGCTAAACCCCCTTTTCCAAACTAGTCCCCTTTCTCCTTTGATGTATTACAACCACTTTCTGATACATTTTGAAAAAGCAAAATATTTTTCTACAGCAAAAGTCTGTCTGGGCCAGTAGCAGAAAACACACTTCCTATTTCACATGGTGGGGAGGATCACATTCTTATTTAATTTATTTATTTGAGAGAGAGAGAGAGAAAGAGGAAGAGAGAGAGAGAGGTAAAGGAAAAAGAAAGACAGAGAGAGGTAAAGGAGAAAGAGAGAAAGAGAGAAAGAGAGAGGGAGGGAGAATGGGCATGCCAGGGTCTCCAGCCACTGCAAACAAACTCCAGATACATGCATCACCTTGTGCATCTGGCTTTATGTGGGCACTGGGGAATTGAACCCGGGTCCTTTGGCTTTGAAGGCAAGGACATTGACCATCTCTCCAGCCTTGAGGATCATATTCTAATGGGGAAACTGAGATGGTTATAAAATGTGTTGAAAAGCATCTCTAGTCCAGTGCAGGCTGGTCAGCAGCAGCATGCATGACAAGCAGAGAAGTGTTATGGTTAAGAGCTGGGGTCCAGCTGGGCATGGGGGTATTCAGGAGGCCGAGGCAGGAGGATTTCTGCAACTCCAAGACCAGCATGGGCAACAAGACAAGGTCTTGTCTCATCCCTGTCCTATACCCCCCTCCCCCAAGTCTCCCAGGATCAAAGCTGGCTGACCTCTATTCAAATTTTGGTCCTACCACCTATGGTCTCTGTGTGTTTGCGCAAGCCTGAGCCTCAACGCTCCCATCTGTGAAGTAGTCACAATGACAGCTGCCGTCAGGGCGGCACTGAGTCGTCGGCAGTGCCTAACAGTGGAACCTAACCTGCAGTAGCATTAGCTGGGGTTATAAAAGGTTCTCTGAGGCCTCTCTCACAGAAGGGTGGGCTTGAGAATGGCAGCAGATCCCTGTAGCTTCTGGAAATCGGCGGCCGCTCAGCTACTGCTGCTAGCTTCTTCAGCGCTCACTGTCCCAGGGGCGGCATGTCACCAGTGGGATGGCTCTGAGGAAGAAGGCTGACCTTAGCACGAGGTTTGAGAGACCCAAGCGAGAGCAGCTTTCTGCTGCCCTGGTGCTTCACGATTGCATGTTTCTCCTTCTTAGATTTGGCTGTGATTTTGTAGCTGGAATTTCATAACGATTTTTATGTGTGCTATTGTGACTGTTAAGTTTGCAGTATTTAAAAATAGCTGGCTAAAAGATTCACTGTACAGGCTATGAAACACCCTCAAATGGCAGTGAGATGGGAACGGATCCATCCATTTGGGTTTCAGCTGAGTTTATCCTTTTTTTTTTTTTTTTTTTTTTTTTCAAATATCCAAAGACCTGCAGAAATGGGTTATTGGGTAGGAAGTTGGCCAAACCGGGGCTCGGCACCATGCGGGCACTTGTGAGGGCTGGCAAGGCCGGTGGAATTTGATCCCCACTGAAATGCAGTCACTTTCCACCTGTAAAAACAGTTTCCGCAGCAAGCCAAGGGTATGGGAGGTTCCTCCCTCTTCCCTCCATGGCTGGGCCTCCCCTTCCTGCCAGGATCAGCACCCTTATACCAACGCTTTTATGATGGACTCCTTGGAAAATGTTTCAGAGGCTTGTTTGTGTTCTTAAACTTTTTTTTTTTTTTTTTTTTTTTTAAGTGTTTGCCCTAGTAGTTCCAATCAGTGTGGTGAAATGAACCATGAAATCAACTCAATGTCTCTGGGGTCCTGAATAAGACCTTTGCGCCTACCAAGTCCCTATAGACCGCCATAAACTGCGCTGATGAATGGGGTCGGTTGCAGGTGTAGTGTGGATGTTTTGCAAAGCAGGCAGGAGGCAGGATGGAGGGTGTGGGGGTCAGTCCTGCTGGCATCACACTAAGAGTTTCTGGCTGTTTGACAGGGAACAGGTTTTGTGACCTTGCTGAGCCTCAGCTTCTCATCTGTAAAATGGGAACAATAAGCATGCCTGTGCTTCTGAGATGAAGTGAGTGGATGCAGGATGTGTGTTTAGACTACATGTGCACAGCAATGCTCATAGCTGCTATTTCTAGAAATGGTATAGTGATGGTGATGATGCTGGTGATTTTTCTTATTTTTATCTATTTGAGAGAGAGGGGAAGAACGAGGCAGAGAGAGAGAGACAGAGAGAAAGAGAGAGAGGGAGGGAGAGAGAGAAAGAGAGAATGGGCACACCAGGGCCTTCAACCACTGCAAATGAACTCCAGATGCATGTGCCACCTTGTGCATCTGGCTTACATGGGTCCTGGGAAATCAAATTTGAGTTCTTTGGCTTTGCAGGCGAGTACTTTAACCACTAAACCATCCTTCCGGTCTGATGCTGGTGATTTTAATCAGCATTGCTTGGTGGGTTAGACACTTTGATTGAACAGATTATTTTCTTTTTAGGATAATTTGAAGAAACATAGTCACTCTCAGAAGTTTCCTATATTTATACTGATATTCTATTACTGGTGAGTCACCCACAGGTATTTAATTTTGTATCCTCCTCAGAATCCCTACATTTATCAACTTTTCCTTTATGGTTTGCATGTCTATCTCCTGTTGAAGAAATCCTTATCAAATTTCTTAAGCTTTTAAAAAATATTTTATTTATTTATTTGAGAAAGAGAAAGAGGGAGAGGGAGAGAGGGAGAGAGAGAGAGAGAGAGAGAGAGAGAGAGAGAGAAAATGAATGTGCCAGGGCATCCAGCCACTGCAAATGAACTCCAGATGCATGTGCCCTTGTGCATCTGGCTAACGTGGGTCCTGAAGAATCAAACCGGGATCCTTTGGCTTTGCAGGCAAATGCCTTAACTGCTAAGTTATCTCTCCAGCCCTTCTTAAGCTTTTCTATCATGTTGTCTTTCAAGTGTTTTAATATTTTATTCTCTTATTTAGCTACATAATGTGTATGGAGTTTACTTTTGTCTATGAGGTGAGGTAGGTATTTGATTTTTGTTACTTTGAAAAACATTTCTATTTATTTACTTGAGAGAGATAGGGAGAGAGAAAGAGGGAGGGAGAGAGATAAGAGAGAGAGAGAAAGAGAGAGAGAGAGAGAGAGAAAAGTATGGGTATGTTAGGGCCTCTTGCCACTGCAAATAAGCTCCAGATACATACACCAATTTGTGCATCTGCCTTTATATGGATACTAGGGAATCAAACCTAGGCCTGCAGGCTTTGCAAGCAAGCACCTTTAACCACTGAGCCATCTCCCCAGCCTTTTTACTTAAAAAAAAATACAGCTGGGTGTGGTGGCACACACTTTTAATTGCAACACTTGGATGGCAGAGGTAGAAGGATCATCACGAGTTCGATGCCAGCCTGAGACTACATAGTGAATTCCAGGTCAGTGTGGGTTAGAGCGAGACTCTACCTCGAAACAATACAGTGTCACGTTAGCTCAGGCTGGCCCTAAATTTGCTATGAAGCCAAGGGTTGACCTTAGACTCCTGATCATATTACCTCAACTTCCAAAGTGCTGAAATTATAAGTATGTGCCACCACACCTGGCTAATTTTTGTTACTGTGTAATGGAGGTCATACACTGGCACATCTTGAAGTAGTTCTTTGGTTCATTTTTGTTGACTGACTGATTGCTAAAGTATTAGATCTCATTCCATTCTGTAGAAAATGAATCTGGAGGCAAAGGAACTGGGAGTTTAGTATTTACTTTTAAGCCAGGAATGAACTCATCCATTGTCTATCTTCCACTGTCTATCCACCTACCATTCAATACACCATCCACCCACCCATAATCTAACCATCCTTACCTATAGTATCCATCCATCCATCCATCCATCCATCCATCCATCCATGCATGCATCTACCCACTATCTATCTATTCATGCATCCCTCCAGTATCATTCATCCATCCACCCACCCAATTATCTACCATCCATTCACCCACTATCTAGTCATCCCTCCATCTATCCCTCTAGCATCATCCATCTATCCATCAATTAATTATCCACCCATCCACTATCTCTCCATCCATCCATCTGTTGCCCAACATCCATCGTCCATTCACACACTATCCATCATCACTCACATATCTAACTACTACTCATGCATATATATTCACCATCTTGCTGCCATCCACCCATCTATCCATCCACCTACTAGCCATCCATTATTCTACCATCAATATACCAGTCACCATCCAGTCTAAACATCTTGTGCAACAGTCATATTCTTGTTTGATTTTAGAAAAAAATTGGCTATATTTCATTTGGTAGTACTCTCTCTTCCTCTACTTTATTTCTTATTTTATTTTACTTTTTTTTTTTTTTTTTTTTTGAGGTAGGGTCTCCCTCTAGCCCACGCTGACCTGGAATTCACTTTGTAGTCTCAGAGTGGCCTTGAACTCATGGCGATCCTCCTACCCCTGCTTCTCAAGTGCTGGGATTAAAGGCGTGTACCACCTTGCCTGGCTCTACTTTATTCTTTAGGGATATCTTGATGGGCACTTGTTAGAGTTGCTCATTTTATCTCTACGTCTCCTCCCTCTCTTGCATGTTTGCCACCTCTGTGTTTCTGTGCTGCCTTCTATGTGATCCTTTAGCTTGATTTTCCTATTCTCTGATTTTCCTCCTCATCTTCTACCAACGGAACAGGGAAGGTCGCATGTGGGACAAGGTTGAGATGCATATGGGGAATAATTTTGGTGTTAAAAAAAGAATTTGAAGCCAGACATGGAAGGAGGTTGTGGCCACTTCCCCGAATCCAGGAGTGATGAGCTGGAGGGATGTCCTCTGTCACACAGGTATTGGGGGGAGTGGCTTGAGCCAGTGGTTTGGGCTACCTTGATATTTTTCAGAATTTTATAATGTTTGCTTTAATATGCAAAAGTTTATTTTTCATTTCTAGCTCTTTGGGGTTTTTATGAGAATTTGTAGAAAGTCATGGTGTGGCATGTTTCTGGTTTGAGCAGTGGCTTTTACTTGGAAAGCCAGTGACAAAGTGCCTTGGATTAAACTGTCGGAGATCAACTTCAGAGAGGTTCTGGGACCAAAGAGTCCAATACATGCTTGGCTTGAAGACTTTTGTTTTGGTTTTTCGAGGTTGGGTCTCACTCTAGCCCAGGCTGACTTGGAATTCACTATGCATTCTCGGGGTGATCTCGAACTCACAGCGCTCCTCCTACCTCTGCCTCCCAAGTGCTGGGATTAAAGGTGTGTGCCACCACATCCGGTATTGGCTTGAAGACTTTTAGCATGTGTCTCTGACTTAGAATGACAGACGACTTGTACCCTTGAGTAAGGTCACTGTGTCAGTTGAATAACCCATAGCCAAGCCTGTTTTCTCATCTGGAAACAGGGAGGGTAAGAGCCACGTGCATCATAGATGTGAACATGCTTCTCTCTCTCTTTTTTTTTTTTTGTAAAAAAATAGCATTTATTTATTTGTAAGGAGAGAGAGTGGTAGAGATATAGATAGAGAGAAAAAGAGAAGAAACGGACAGTCTAGGGCTTTTTGCCACTGCAAAGGAACTCTAGAGGCATGTAGTACTTTGTGAATCTTGCTTTACATGGGTATTTGGGGAATCAAACCCAGGTTGCCAGGGCTTGTGAGCAAGCACCTTTAACTGCAGAGCCATCTCTCCAGCCGTCCCCTCCCTTTTAAGACAGATTGGCCTTGATCTTGTTATGGAGCTGAGGCTGGCCTTGAATTCCTTCCTGGTGCTCCTGTATCTGTCTCTCAAGTGCTGGGATTATAGGCATGCGTCATGATGCCAGGCTCTGGATGCCAATGTGCTTTTCACACTGTAAACTGTTTGAGATGCCTCTAAGCCATCCACTAGTGACCTTCGGGGAGCTTGCTTGTCACATACGCTGGCCTTTCATCCCAGGTGGCTGGGAAGGGGAGCTCTGAGCTTCGTTGGAATCTGTAACTCCTTCAAGGGCTTCTACATATTGCCAATTTCAGATAGGTTCTTATGCAATAGCTGTGATGAGCCAAAATCCTTTGTGCATGTATGTGTACATACATGTGTGTGTGTTCACATGGGTGTAGGTGCACATGCACCTGTGTGCATGCATGCATGCATGTGGGGACTAGAGGACAACTTTGGGCATCATTGCTCAGGCATGCTCTACTTTATTTTTGTTTTTTCCAGGTAGGGTCTCACTCTAGCCCAGGCTGACCTGGAATTCACTATGTAGTCTCAGGGTGGCCTTGAAGTCACGGTGATCCTCTTACCTCTTACCTAGAGTGCTAGGATTAAAGGCGTTTGCCACCACGCCCGGAAAGATAGAGTTTCTTACTGGCCTGGGACTTGCCAAGTGGTCTAACTGACTGGTCAGTGAGCCCCAGGAATCTACTTGTCTGTGTCTCTCCAGTGCTAGAATTACAAGTGCATGCTCCCGTGAAAATCACTGGGGAAGGAACTTGGGTCTTCCTGCTTGCATGGAAAACACTTTACTTACTGAACCGTCTCCTCTCCCCTCACCCCATATTTCTTTCTCATGGAGACTGCTGCGCTTACGTGGAGATGGTTTGCAAAACATCTCAAAGTGACTTCATGTTGGAGTTGAGGGGAGGACGCCTTACTCATGACAGAAACGCATCCTTCATTTCCATGTTGAATAATGCTAATGTCCTTATCTGCCACTTGCAGAGTGCAGTGGATGACACTTCCGTATGTTACCTGTGAAGTATTGACTATGAGCCCTACTAGGCAGCAAGGAACTGAGGCTTCAAAGGATCAAATATAAAGGGATTTAAAAAATATTTTATTTTAATTAATTAATTTATTAGAGAGAGAGAGAGAGAAGAGACAGATAGATAGAGAAAGAATGGGCACACAAAGGAACTCCAGATGCATGTGTCACCATGTGCATCTGGCTTACATGGGTCCTGGGGAATCAAACCTGGGTCCTTTGGCTTTGCAGGCAAGCACCTTAACTGCTAATCCATCTCTCCAGCCCGTGAAGGGATTTTTTCTTTTGTATGTGTTTTATTTTGATGTCGGCTCTTGATCTATGCGCAGTTCCAGTCTCATTCTCCTGCTAATCGTCCTGCTTCAGCCTCCTGAGTTCTGACATTATAGGTGTGAGCCACAATACCTGGCCAGAGACTTTCTTATGGTCATAGTGTGTGAAAGTGGCAGAGATTGGACTGATCCATGGCTCTCAGACCCCAAGTCCACGTTCCACTTAGGCTACCATGATGGTTAGTCTAGTTTTTCCCCCTAGCCAACTAATCAGCTAACCAACCAGTGCACAACCATCCATCCACCTGATAACAATGCACTAACAACTAGTCCACCAATCATCGAACAACAGTCTGTTCAACCAATTACAAAGAGCCACTAATTAGTCAACCAACCAACCAACCAACCAACCAACCTACCTACCAGCCAGTTAATCAGTATCCAGCCATCCTACCAACCACTTCAGTGGGTTTCTATCTCCTGGCTACTGGGCACTGAACTTTGAGGACATGAGGATATGCCCCTGGCCTCACAGCCTTCTAATGCCTTATTCCTCACTGGCATCTCGCCTGGACATAAACTTCTGTAGGTGAGATTCCACCTGGGCATCTTTGCAACGCCAGTGGCCAGCACAGAATGACACGTTGGTGCCTGGGATGGGGGTGAAGGCTCAGTAAACGTCACATACACTCTCATGCATGTGATCACGTCCTCCCTCCCTCCCTCTACCTCCCTTCCTCCCTTCTTTCCTCCTTCCAGTAGTGTAAGACACAATGCATGGAAGAGAGTTCATTTGGCATGAATGCAAAAGGCTTAGTCAGAAGTGTTTGGGGTTCAGCCTCATCTTTGTGACCGTGTGAAGAGAAAGTGGGATTATGACCCGTTGTGGGGCTGTTCCTTCCTTCTCTGGCTGGACTGGGTGCATTCTCTTGGGGCACCCCCCCTTCCTCTGGCCCTGCTCTGGGTTGGGAGCCTTTCCTGCTGTAAGGCCCTGGATGGGGTCAGGGGTCTGAGTCCAGCTGAGCCACTAACACCTTGGGTGGCCTCTGCTTGCCTCACTCACCCCACCCCCTCATTTTATGGACAGGGCCACCAAGGCCTCAAGACCTGAGTTCGCCCCTCTGCAAAGCCCCTTCCAGCTCTGGCATTTCCATCCCCCTCTGCCTCCTCGTTAATGGAGTATTTTCATTTTTCCAATCTGCATTCCAGCTTCCTCCCGGGAGCCTCGACCCTCTGGCAGGGAAACGGGCCGTATGGAAGTCCTGGCAAGGCTTCGGGGAGCTTGCCCATCTACCGCAGAAGGGCGTGAGGCCAGGCACGACCACTGCCCAGCCAGCCCCGCAACGGTGCATGGCCCGGGCCCAGGCTGCTGGGAACCGCACTCCGAAGCCTGTGTCTGTTACAGGCCCCTCGGTCCGCAGTCTGCTCGGAAATTGGGTAAGTGTTTTCTTACCCAAACTTGAGTAACCACTGCTCAAATGTATGGTTGGAAAGTCTTGGCGCTTAGTGCAGACCACACAGCGAATGGGCCCTGAAACCCAATGCCCAGGGCTTACGGGGTTTTACCTACACCAGGACGCAGCCCACGAGCCTGGAGGGGGAACCTGTGTTTCTCCATGCCACGCTGAGGGCTTATCAGTGACAAGAAGGCTGGAGGTGACTGTGTGCTGCTCTGACGTGGCCCGGATCCTGAATCCAAGCTGGCAGAAGGCCCAAAAGGGTGGGTTGTATGGGGGCCTCTGGCCTGCGGGGCTGGACACGAGTGTCATACATTTTCCGTGGGAGCTGGAGCCAGCGAGGATTAGGGCCGGGGCCCAGTGCGTCTTGTCCCACATTCCGGGAGGCTGTTCAGCATCCAGCGCGGCCCGTTTTTAATCAGCCTCTTTCACCCGCATGGCCAAGAAAAAGCTGTAAAGTCAGAGGCAGTACCGGCATCTGCTCTGTGGAGAACAGAGCCGACATTGTCCCCACTCGCGGCTCGCTGGCCCTGCCTCGTGCTGACCACACAAATGGCTCTAATCAGCCTCCTGCTTCTCTCTCTCCACACCGCTGCCAGCATTCTCTGGCCACTAGACCTCAGACTCAAGTGTCACCTTACTGCCCTGCCCAGCTGACCCTGCTCAGCTGAAGCAGAGGGGAGACTTGGTGTGAATCAGATGTGCGTGTGTATACATACTATGCTGCCTACAATTCCGCCTTCCTCGCCTGAAAGGTCCTACTGAGCAGCTATCAGCCCTGCATGAGGAAGAGGAGGAGGAGGAGGAGGAGAAGGGGGAGGGGGAGGAGGTTGTTCTGAGTCCTCAGAGTGTCCTTGCAGGGCTAGGAGGCAACACTTCTGTTGCTAGAATTTGGGTTAGAATAATGTATAGCACAAGACAATTTTTCTTCATCCAGTGTGGCCCAGAGAGGTCAAAAGGTTGGACACAGAGGGCTGGAGAGATGGCTTAGAGGTTAAGGCTCCTGCCTGCTAAGCCTAAGAACCCGGTTCCAATCTCCAGGTCCCACGTTTAGCCAGATGCAAAGTGATGCAAGGGCGCAATGCCACACTTGCCCACAAGGGGGCGCACGCATCTGGATTTTGTTCACAGCAGGGGAGAGACTGCTGGCGCACCCATCTCTATCTGTCTTCCTCTCCCTCTCTCTCTGTCTGTCTCCCAAAATAAATAAAATAATAAAAAAAATTAAAAAAAGGTTGGACACCTCTGGATTAGATGGTTCAGGGCCTGCAAGATGCCCTCCCCTCTCAGGTGATCTGGCCTGTTCATGGGCCCTGCTCACCTTCCCACCCTGCCCTCAGGGGCTCAGGCTAGTCTGGCCTGAGCAATAGTGAATGAGTCCACTGTGGATGTCTGCTGGTCCTCCACCATCCGTGGGCTCTGGGGCAGGTGCTGAGCCTGAGGCGTTTCCCACGACTCTCAGGGCATAGTGACTAGGTGGGAAGGGCGTGGTCCTTGCGTGGTGAATGCAGCGGCTTTGCTGACACACAGCATGCTTGCCTCAAAGGGGCCATGGCCTCATGTCTGAAGTTGGAGAGCTGGGCTCCACCTCATGCCCACAGAACAGTGAGTGTGCAAGAACAGTGTTGCTCGTGGTAACACCGAGATTCCCACATGCTCATACACACCCATGCACACATGAGCATGTTCGCTGTGCACACATATGGCACACAGTTATGTTCACATGTGTACACACAAAAATATGTTCACATGTATACATACACACACTGTCACACACAAGCCTGCTCACACACAGACCTATGCTTACATACACATCACACGTGCTCAAAGACACACAATACTTTCCATTCTACGGCGCCTATGACCTGCCTGATCCCAGAACAACCCCAAGATGGAACATTCCAGGGAGATCATTTCCTCCCTCCTCCAGGAGGAAGATGCTGGATGATATCAGCTGGGAAGAATGAATTCAACCCAAGGGCTCTCAGGGGACACACTTTGACCCCAATGGCTTGCTGGCTGTGGGCCTTTCTGAGTAACCAGACCCACCCTAGCATACCTTGCTGGGCCACCCAGTCTTTCCTGCCCCTCCACAGGAAGCCTCCGTTAAACATGCAGTCGTGGGTGGGCTTCCTCCTCCCACTGGGCACCCAAGCTGAGGGCTTTCCCTTCGGTATTAACTCTTTCCTAGAAAGGGGGTGGGCATCCAAGGTGGGGATACCTTCTTTCATCTAAAGCTTTGGTGGGGGGTGCTCAGCCTCTCCCCTGGGGGCAGGTCTGAGCCCTGGTTCCTCAGTTCTACCAGGGTCTGTGTGGGAAGCAGTCAGGCCACGCGCTACAAATGCTTGATGAATACAAGCTGAAAAGATCCTTTCCTAATGAGCAGGCTTGGCCTGGCCTGGCCTACCAGGTACCACAGGCCTGTTGTTGATTTTACCCATCCAGCTTCCTTCTAGAAGCTGTACCTGAATTCCCCTTCAGGGAATCTTGTTCCTGCTTTCCCTTGCTCAGGGTGGCTGTGTTTCAGCTTCTGACCACAGTGATGGCTTGATGATGTCACACAGCCCCCCACCCCCCTGCAGGGCCCTTCAGGAAGACCTTTTGCTAGAACTCTGAGAAAGAAAGGCTGTCTGTGTCCTGGAGTTGCCAAGTGGTAAAGTTTGGGTGTGGAGGGTACTGGAAGCTTTTGCCACCACCATGGAAAAGCCTGCCTACAATGTAGCTGGCTCAGAGGGAAAAAGAGAGATCAAGACCTGGAGATGCTGTCTGAGGCTTGCATAAATTCCTTGTGAACTGAAGCATGGTCCTCTAGCTAAGAGAAGATGTGCACTCCCCTGAGTGACATGTGGCAGTTTGAAATGGGCCTTTGATATTTGCAGCCTCAAGGGGTCATAATTCATACGGCTGGTACACTGAGAGACATTGGCAAACCTACTTAAAATTTCTTAAGAGTAAGATTTCAAACCAGAACCTTATGTGCCCAGCAGTCATCAGAGCTGCCATCCCCGAGGACTTATTACGCACCAGGAATTATATAAAGGCTTTAAAATATATTTTCCTGAAAACATCATCAAACCAGTGTGCCACTATTACCCTCTCTGTCACCACTTCCGCCATCATCTTTATCACCACTATTTTGTCAGTGTCACCATCACCATCTTTACCATCATCATCATCATCGCTATCATCACCACCATTATTGCCATCATCACCATTATCATCATTGTCACCATTAGCATCTTCACTGTCACGACCACCACTGGCATCTCTATCACCATTATCACCTACCACCACTACTATCAACATTATCCCATTACCATCACCACCACCTTATCCCGTGATATCACCACCACATCCTCCTCAGACCCCAGGTGGCTGGAAATGTCCAGGGATGGTTTGGTTGTCACACCAATGGGAAGGAGCTGTTGTATTTAGGAGTCAGGTTGCAGGAATGCAAACTGCCCTGTAAGGCATGAGGCTATTCTGTAAGGTCAAGAACAACCTGAGAATGGCAGAGGTGCCTCTGTGAGAAACAGTGTGCTGGGAATTGTATCCACATGTGTCTTTACTCCACAGCAAATGTTTGCAGCAGATACGGGAGCTCAGAGACCACCCCAGGGTAGCTGCCAGAGCTGGCTGAGCACTCTTCATATTGGGAGAGAAAGCAACCACGAGCCCTCTGGTCAGGCTCGGATTTCCCAGTTCTGGTAGAACTTCTCTACTGGTGGGGCCTGGGTTTCTGCTTTGTGCTGTCAGGATTCCTCGGGTGGTACAATCACTACCACATTTTGAGGTTGAGCGCTAAACTGTCTAGGCATGAGAGTTATGGTGGGCTGGGGGAGATGGCTCCGTGGATATGCTTACGCAACTTCCAGCAAATATGCATAGTTTCTCTAATTTTTAAGGGAAAGGTCTCTTCCTGTCATCAACTGATACAGAGTCAGTGCCAGCCTGCCCTGAGGCCGTGTCACGCAGGCCGTGTCACATGATCTGGGGGGCGATGTCTCTCTATCAGAATGGGACGCTGTGTGCTAATCACTCCCTCCTGCCTTACCTGGTTTTGAGGCACAGTAATCTTTGCCTTCTCTGTCGTTCCGATCTATGCTAATATGTGTGGAGACTCATTCAGCTGCCACTGGCTACAGTCAGGAGACAGAGCAGTCCCATAGATGCAGAAACATGGGAGACCTAGTTTTTGTTTTAGGTTTTTTTTTTTTTTTTTTTGGTTTTTTGAGGTAGGGTTTCACTCTGGTCCAGGCTGACCTGGAATTAACTATGTAGTCTCAGGGTGGCCTCGAACTCACGGCGATCCTCCTACCTCTGCCTCCCAAGTGCTGGGATTAAAGGCGTGTGCCACCACGCCCGGCTGTTTTTTAGTATTTTACTTATTTTTTTGAGAGAGAAAGAGAGGGCGGGGGAAGAGAACAAACTCCAGACACACGCACCACCTTGTGCATCTGGCTTACATGGAACTGGGGAATTGAACCTGGGTCCTTAGCCTTCCCAGGCAAATGCCTTAACCACTACACCATCTCTCCAGTCTTAGTTTTTGTTTCTGAGGCATCTCCATCCTGATTTCCATAGTGACTGAACCCATTGACATTCCCCCAGCAGTGTGTCAGGTTTCTTTTCTCCTGCACCCTTGCTAGTATTAACTGTTCTTTGTTGTTTTAATGACTGCCATTCTAACTGGGATGGAATGTCAGTGGATTTTAACTGCGCATTTCTCTGAATGCTGAACATTTTTTCATGGATCTATTGGCTATTTGTACTTCATCCTTTGAGAACTTATTGTTCACTTTATTTGTCTATTCGTTGATTGGCTTTTTTGGTGTCTAGTTTTTTGAGTTCTTCATACATTCTAGATATTAATCCTCTGTCAGACAAAAGTTTTCCTTGATCCTATAGGCTGTCTCTTCACTCTGCTGATAGTTTCTTTTCCTGTACAGGAGCTTTTTTTTTTTTTTTTTTTGAGATAGGGTCTCACTCTGGCCCAGGTTGACCTTGAGAACTCACTATGTAGTCTTAGGGTGGCCTTGAACTCACTTACAGTGATCCTTCTACCTCTGCCTTCTGAGTACTGGGATTAAAGGGGTGTGTTATCACACCTAGCTTCAAGTGCTTTTATTTTTTAAATTAATTAATTAATTTGCAAGGTGGGGAAAAAGAGAGAGAGAGGATGGGCACACCAGGGCCTCTAGCCACTGCAAATAAACTCCAGATGCATGTGCCACTTTGTGCATCTGGTTTTATGTGGGTAATTGAATCCAGGTCATTAGGCTTTGCAGGCAAGTGCCTTAACTGCTGAGCCATCTCTCCAGACCAAAGTGCTTTTCTTTTTCAAAAATTATTTTTATTTATTTATCCATTTAGAGAGAGAGGGGAGGGGGAAAGAGGCAGAGAGAGAAAGAGAGAGAGAGAATGGACCCACTAGGGCTTCTAGTCACTGCAAATGAACCCCAGATGCATGTGCCATCTTGTGTATCTGGATTTTCATGGGTACTGGGGAATTGAACCTGGGTCGTTAGGCTTTGTTGGCAAGTGCCATAACTGCTGAGCCATTTCTCCAGCCCAGAGTGCTTTTCTTATTCCCCCATGGCAGTTTTGGTTTTCAGGTCTTACATTCAAGTCTTTGATCTGTTTTGACTGTTTTTGTTACATAAATTGTCTCCATTTGTTGTAGGCTAAGGATGTCCCCCGTGGTGGCTCTTCTGTTCTCTCCAATCCTTCTTCAGTCTTCCGATGGCCAACTTGACTGAAACAACAAAAGTGCTAGTATAGGTTCAGGCTCCATCAGGCACTGTTTTCATGTAGGACCTACAGTGGCAGATGTCCACAGTCCATCTCTTCATTTTGTTTGTGTTCTGTTTTTCCACAGAAGGAGCCAATGCGCTTGGCATGCTGGCTGATCTGTTTTCTTCTCCCTTCTCTGGAGTGAGGCATCATAGCATGTCTCCACTCACCAGTGGTTCCAATCTTCTTGGTGCATTTAGCCATGTCATTGTGGCCTAGGCCAGAGACCTGAGCTCAATTGATTGTTGTGTAGGGTGAGAGATAAGGATCTAGCTTCAGTCTTCTACATGGAGATATCTGGCCTTGCCAGCACGATGTGTCCAAGAGACCGTCATTTCTCCAGGATATGTTTTTCACACCTCTGCCAGGTGTGGATCTTAGCTTTGAATTTTGTGTTGCAGTAAGAGTCTGTAGAGGCCAGGAAACTACAAAGGTGCCGTGGAGGGTGGGAGAGGTACTAAAGGGGTGAGGGGAGATAGAAAACATATGTGGAGGAGGGAAATACATGGGGGAGCATTTTAAACTGGGATGAGGGCAATGGGAGTCTGAAGGGGTTGTGAGGGAGAGTTAACCAAAACTAAGGATGTATGAAAAAAATATGGAAACCTACTACTTTATAAGATAATAAAAAATATATAATCTATAAAAAAGAGTTTGAACAGAAGCCATAGATTGTTAAAATGAAAATCCCTGTGAGATACATCCCCATGAGTTATTAGTTAGGGAGGCCCCGGAGGCCTCCCCAGAATGCAGGCTACTGCCATTGCTTTTGGTTGCTCATATTAAAAGTAGATGGTGAGCTGGAGAGATGGCTTAGCGGTTAAGGTGCCTGCCTGCTAAGCCTAAGAGCGCTGGTTCCAATCTCCAGGTCCTATGTTTAGCCAGATGCAAAGTGATGCAAGGGTGCAATGCCGCACTTGCCCACAAGGGGGCGCACACATCTGGAGTTCAGTCACAGCGGCTGAGAGGCTGCTGGTGTGCCCATTCTCTATCTGCCTCTCCCTCTCTCTCTGTCTCTCTCAAAAAAAAAATAGTAGATGGTAAAACCCTATGCTGAAGACACCACACACACTGTGATTGCAGGAAACAGAGAACACGAGCCGGAACTGAATTGGAAGCTTCTTCCATGCTGGCCAGTGTTCATAGTGCTGGAAGATGGTGTGCAGGATGCTGGGAGAAAAGTCACTGATGGTCTTACCCTGCTGTGGATCCTGTATGCCACAATACCAACCTGCCAGGCAAGACAGGCCTGCTGGTGCAGTACAGCAGGACTGTTATGTGGGTAACCAGCCACTTCTGATTGGATGTGAGGCCCACTCCACATGACAGAATTTATGTTTGGTACTACAGACCTGGTCACAAGCACATGGCTGGAGCTGGGCGTGGTGGTGCACACCTTTAACCCCAGCACTCGGGAGGCAGAGGTAGGAGGATCACCATGAGTTTGAGGCCACCTGAGACCACATAGTGAATTCCAGGTCAGCCTGGACTAGAGCAAGACCCTACCTCGAAAACACAGAAAACAAACAATTTTTTTTTTTTTTTAAAAAGCTCATGGCTGGGGAGGTCACAGGCCCTAGGAAGGAATCTACTACTATTATTATGCCAAGTGGGCAGGTTGTCAAACTGCCTCTAAATGCTTACGTTTGTACTCATAGATTAGTGCTGCTGTCAGCCTTGACCAGAGAAGCTGCTTTTTGGTGGTGGTAATGCAGAGACTCAAAACTGGTCAAAGTGTTGAGAATAAGTGACTAGTGTTGAGTGCTCAGTCCTGAAATGAGACATCTATATCACCCCCTCCGAGGCTCAGGGAACATGGGAAAAGGGCGAGTGGGAAAGAATACAAGAACCCGAACATGGGGAGGAGAGTTTTGAGATCTTGGCTTCTGAACATGACGTGGCCATTGCAGTCATGAATCTACAGCCATCTCCCCAGCTCAAGAGAAAGAAGCTTCTCTAATAAACAGTGAGAGTAGCATTAGCATATGGACATAAACAGAACTTAGAAGGCAGTTTGGTGGGCATAATATATCCATTTAGCCAGACAACAGAAATAGTTTCCCCCTAGGGTTTATGGCTTCCCAAACCATGGGCTTTTCATTGCATTAGATTTGCAGTACCAGGCAGGAATCCTATACTGAGGCAGTTTCTCAAGTCCAATCAGAGAGCAGTTGATTTACCCCATAAAAGACCTGCCACCATTGCACCAGTTGGTACATTTATCCTGGATAGCCAGTTGTAGAACTTGTGGGGTCCCCTGCTGGTTAACTCCATTGATAACTTTTCTCTCCCAACAGGCTGTATAGGTCTTTCCAACATCCTTATGGCTAGTCAACAGGGAGGAGGTTTCTAGCTCAGCTCCAGCTTGATCTCTCAGTGATGTGTAGTCCAAGCATGTGAAGTCTTTAGCAATAGGGTTTTACCATCTGGTTCTGGTGGGCAACCAAGAGCTCTGGAAATAGCCTGTAATGTTTTGGGGACATCAAGGGCCTTCCTGGCTAACAACTCTCTGGAATATATCCCACCCATGACACTAAAATTTTTCTAATAACAATCTATGATTTCTGGGTATTTTATCCACCCCACAAGATACTTCTGCTGAAACACACACACACTCTCTCTCTAAATCTAAACATTTGAATCTCGGATCCACTTATGTGAGAGAACATTCAATGTTTGACTTCCTGAGCCTGAGTTACCTCACTTAGTATAATATCTTCCAGATCTATCTATTTCCCTGCAAATTTCATAATTTAATTTTCCCTTACTGATGAATAAAAACTTCATTGTATAAATATACCACAGCATTTGTCATTTGAAGGGCATCTAGGCTGCTGGGATTGTTTGCTTGGTTTCTTTCTCCATGTGTTTGTTCTTTCTCTACATTTTGTTATTAGTATAAAAAAGTCACTAATTTTGGAGTGTGTGTGTGTGTATATATGCAGGGTATTTTGTGTGTGTGTGCATATGAACACACTCAGTAAGAGCATGGAGGCCAGAGGAGAATGTTGGGTGCCCTTCTTGTCTCTCACCTACATATTTCCTTGAGATCATTTCATCCCCTTTACTTGAAGCTTGCTGTTTCCGGTCAGCAAGCCCTAACAGTTCTCTCGTCTGTGCCCCTTGCAGGACTGGGGTTACAGGCATGTGTGCCTTTGCCCAGCTTCAGATGTGGGTGGTGGGGAATTAAATGTAGGCAGTCATAGGTCCTCTTAAGCCCGCACGTGTAAGCAATACTCTTACCCACTGAGTCATATCTCTAGTCCCAGAAAAGCTCCTGATTTTTATATGTTGATTTTGTATTCTTTTACTTTGCTGAATGTGTTTATCAGATTTAAGGGTTTTCTGGTGAAGTCTTTAGGATCTTCTAAGTAAAGGATCTTGTCATTGGAAAGTAGGGATAATTTGGCTTCTCCCTTTTCTATTTGTATTTTTAATTTTTTTCTTGCCTTATTGCTTTGGCTAAGACTTTGCACATTATATTGAATAAGAGCCATCCCAGCAATTATGTCCCTTCAGAGCCTTTGAAGAGGGAAAAGAGACCAGGCAACCCTGTCAACCTCACATCTTCCCTTCAGCACAATGCCTTTGAGATTGCCTCTACCCCAAGCAATCCTGTGTTAAGCTTTTTAAAAAAATATTGTTTATTTATTTACTTATTATTTATTTATTAGCAGAAAGAGATACAGAGAAGAGAGACAGCAGAGAAAATGGGCACACCAGGGCTTCCAACCACCACAAATGAACTTCAGATGCATGTGTGTCTTTGTGCATCTGGCTTTTCAGGGCACTGAAGACTGGAATTTGGGTTTTTAGGCTTTGCAAGCAAGTCCTTCTGAGCCATCTCTCCTGCTGGTGTTAAGCTTTTATAACCACCTTTCTCCTACACTTGCCCATGATCCCTGGAAGCCCTGATATCTCCCCCATTTCTAAGATTTTATCATTTCAAAAATATTCTATAAATGGGGTCACACAGGCACCTTTGTGATTAGCATTTTCTGCTTGGCATCACTTCATGGAGATCTGAGTCACCGTGTTCCCTTATCTTGCCAGAAAGCATTTCAAGATGTCCCTGATGACATGTGGGCTTAATGTGTGTGTGATGGTGTGTGTGTGTGTGCCATGCACACATGTGGAGGTCAGAGGACAACTTTGGGTGTTGGTCCTCACCTTCCATGTTGTTTGAGGCTGGCTCTCTCATCCACTGCTATTTTGCCAGGCTGCTTGGCCTGTTGGCTTCCAAGCAATTCTCTTGGATTCTCCTGTCTCCACCTCTCTTCATGGCCTAGGAGCAATGGGATTTTTGACACTAAAGTTAGAGTGTCTAGCTTTATGTGGGTTCAGGTGACCAGAACCCAGACACTCATGCTTCATGGCAAGTACTTTATCCACAGAGCCATGTCCCTAGCTCTTGGGCTTTAAAAAAAATTCTGTGTGGGGCTGGAGAGATTGCTAAGTGGTTAAGTCACTTGCCTGCCAAGAGTAACGACCTGGTTCAATTCCCCAGTACCCATGTAAAACCAAATGTATAAGGTGGTGTATGCATCTGGAGTTTGGATGGAGGCCCTGATGCACCCATTCTCTCTGTCTGTCTGTCTATCTTTCTCTCTGCTTGCAAAAATAAAAATATTTTTAAAATTCTGTGTGTTTGTGTGTGTGTATATGTGTACAGTGTATGCATGTGCCATGGTGCACGTGAGGAAGTCTGAAGACAATATCAGTATATCCTCTCCTGTTGAGACATGGCCTCCCTTGTTTTTGCTGCTGTGTGAGTTAATCTAGCTGGGCTGAGGGCTTCTGGATTCTCCTGTCTCTGCCTCCCATTGCTGTAGGCCCATTGGGCTTACAGAAGCATAGGACACTTTGTGTCTGGCTTTATGTGAGTACTGGGGAATTGAACTTGGGCCAGCAGGGTTTGCAAGCAAGTACCTTTAACCACTGAGCTATCTCCCCAGCTCCTAAGGCTTGTTTTTAACTTTCTGCTGTTACAAATGAAACTGCTATGAGGGTTGGAGAGATGGTTTAGCAGTAAAGGTTTTTACCTGTAAAGCCTAAGGACCCAGGTTTGATTCTCCAGTACCCACATAAGCCAAATTCACAAGGTGGTGCATGCATTTGAAGTTTGTTTGCAGCAGCTAGAGGCTCTGCCACGCCCATTCCCTCTCTCATTCTCTCTCTGTTTCTCAAATAAATAAATAAATAAATAAACTGCTATGAACATTGAGTCTTCATCTCTCTGTTATGAGGGTCCCAGAGTGCTATGACCCTTATAGGACACCATTACCCTACCACTTATCAGCAAGGGCTCCAGGCAAGAAGTGACAGTCAAGAACCTTCTGTGGAGCCGGGTGTGGTGGCGCACGCCTTTAATCCCAGCACTCGGGAGGCAGAGGTAGAAGGATCGCCGAGAGTTCAAGGTCACCCTGAGACTACATAGTTAATTCCAGGTCAGCCTGGACCAGAGTGAGACCCTACCTCGCAAAAACCAAAAAAACCTTCTGTGGATAGTAACAGGTGGATAGTGGCATCTGGTCTGTCTGACCTGTCAGTTGCTCTGAATGATCATCCTCTGGCCTCCCTCTGCCCCTGTCCCAGCCCAGGTCCATGTGGAGGACCCTGCATCTGATGGCTCTAGCCCCCTCCACATCTTCCTGTCCATCAGGGTTCTGGTACTGCTGGGTGTGTCTTCAACTTGTTCACTCTCCTCAGAGGTCGCAGAGTGAATCGCCTCCTCCTCCTTGGAAGCCTTCCTGATTATCTTGGGCCAGGGTGGTTAAGGCGTACTTCCATGGGGACTGTTGTACCCAGGTGTAGGAGTCCTGGTCCCCTTCTCTCATAAAACTGCAAATTCCTTGAGGGCTGGCAATTTGTGCACCGAGTGTCCCTAGTGTTTCCTCTCATCATCATCTCACAGTAGGTGCTCAGTCGGTTACGGACTGAAAAAGTGGGTAGTGCAGTTTGGGTGGCTCCTGCAGATAGGAAGTGTTTATCACCAGGATGAGCCCACGGGTGGATGTGTAGACCCGGGACAACACGCGCGAGGCATTCTTCTGGATAGCTGCTCCTGGCTCTCAGGCCTCCGGTGTGGGCTGGAACCTGAACCCGAAATGCCTGGCTCTCCACCATGCAGATAGTGGCTCAGGGTACTTTTAAGTTTCCCTAGGGATGCGAGCTGCCCTTATTACGCATAAGTTTCTCCAGAGAGCCTGATGAAGTCATACTCTATGCTTATGAGCTACCTAAAACGGGAATACAAGTAGCCCTTCCTCCTAGGAGGCCTCCCTTGGGACTTGTGAGCCAATCTGCCAACAGTACTCAGAACGGTCTCTGCCCAAGGGTGTTCAAGCCTCAGGAGCATTGGGAAGGCTTTCTGAGGCCCAGTCAACAAAGGGAGGGAAGCTTAGGCTCATGGGCATGACAGTCCCACTTGAGCCATCTCCCCCACGTCCATGTCTCTGCTGAGCTCTGGGTTCACGGCTGATGGCAGAGTAGCTTTTTCTGCTCCAGAACCATGGAGATCTATCCTGGGAAGAATGTGATTGGTTACATGCAAAATGACCAATCACAGCGGGCAGGGGGTGGGTCTTGTGAAGGGCAGTTCCTCCTGTGTGTGGGAAGTATTATGGAAAGGAAGGGTGGTGGGTTGGATGAGAGGAAGCAGGGCCATGGCTTGCAGGAGACCCCAGGCCCTTGGGTTTTCTTGGCCCCGTTTTTGTTGGAAGGACTGGGAGAGAGAAGGGGTGCTCTCTGTCACTCTCCTCTGCTTACCCCTCACACCCCAGCCTGTGATACTATAGATGATTCTGAGCCACGAACCTTCATGTGGGATCTGTTATTCTGAACCCAGCTGGAGTGGGAGTGGGCCTGAACCATGGGGGCCTGGGCAGGGTGGCAGGGCATCCCACAGCTGGAGGTGGCAGGACTTTGAGTTCATGCTTCTGCCCTAGGCTCTGCACCTGCTGGGCCCAGGAGGCCACCAGGCCCAGTGCTCCTCCCTGACTGTGGGTCAGAGGGAGGTCCTGTCAGTCCAAGTCCCCTGTGCTGAGTGTGAAGTCAAGCCACATTCCAGAACAAGGGAGGTGTTCCCCTCGGCAGCTGAGTGGCTAAAGGCAGCTTTGGTAGGCTGGAGTTCAAGACCCAGCATGCTCCTGAGAAAAACAGGCCTCACCCATCTCTGGCCCCCAGACAGGGTTATTGAGAAATGGATGGAAGGCCTTCCAAGAGTGAGGAGATGAGCAGACCTCCCCCACCCCAGCTACATGTCTGGGACAGTGGTCCCTGCTGCCACCTAGGTGTTAGGAAAAGTGGCCTCAGGACAGCCTTGATGGGTTATGCATTCACTCAGAGCCACTGTGGGTCTTCCAGACAGAGCTGACCCCAAGACCTCACACACACATTGCATAGACCGCGATGCACACTTTTCCAAGGCACCGTGATGTGTGACAGGGAGCCTCGTGTGTGGGCTGGGAAAGGCCAGCAACAGCAGGAGGCTTTTGACTGCTCCATGTGATGCCCAGCCCTCCGCCCCATGGCAGCCTTCCCAGGCCTCCATCTGCTTGCTCTGTTCACTGGGGCTTCAGCCACACATGCAGGAAGTTTAGCCAACACTCATCACCCTGAAAAAAATACAACCCTGCCTTTGCCAGGGCCAGGTGCCACGACACCTAGGGCCCTGATCATGTGGCTGACCTGAAGAGGTTCTGACCACCTCCTTCCTCTACAGCTGGGTGCTGATTTGCTCCACTCCCCGCCCCCTCCCTCAGAGATGCCCTTGAGGGATCCCTGTGAATCCTCTTTCAGCCCAGGTGGCCACCCTAACTGTGAGGTCTCAGAAGGTGACAATGACTCTTTGGCTGTTTGTCACTGTCCTAGTCTGTTTTCTGCAGCTGCCTCAAAATACTTGCTCAGGGGGCTGGAGAGATGGCTTAGCAGTTAAGGTGCTTGCCTACAAAGCCTAAGGACCCAGGTTCGATTCCTTAGTACCCACATAAGCCAGATGCAAAAGGTGGTGCTTGCATTTGGAGTTTGTTTGCAGTGGCTGAAGGCCCTGGAATGCTCATTCTCTCTAATAATAAAATTTAAATATACATATTTGTTTTCCAAGGTAGGATCTTGCTGTAACCCGGGCTGACCTGGAATTCACTATGTAGTCTTAGGGTGGCTTGGAACTCATAGTGATCCTCCCACTTCTGCTTTCCAAGTGCTGGGATTAAAGGAGTGCACTACCACGCCTAGCCACCCCCCCCAAAAAAGAAAAACTTGCCCAGGGTGCATGGGCTTGGGGCTGCAGCTCCAGTGGTGAAATGCTTGCCTAGCATGCGGGAAGCTCTGAGGTCCATCCCCAGCACCACATAAATAGGGCACGGTAGCATACACAGTATTCTTAGCACTTGGGAAGTAGAGGTAGGAGAATCAGAGGTTGGTTGATTTTCGTGAGTATTTTGTATCTGTGATTGGCAGTGAAGGGCTTCTGGTTTGGTGTTGACACACAATTTACTTTGAAGACACATTCTCACTGGTCACAGGTTCCTTCTCCTGCAGACCCACCTGCAGAACAGGGCAGATTGGTAAGGTGGGGCCGGAGAATGACGCACATGGGGAGGGGTCTCCCTCTAGTTTGATGAGCATGAGCTGGCGCTTACTAGACAGAACTAACAACCATATGACGTGGTGAATGCACTTCCTGCCACTAAGCCGCGCATGACAGGATGGTTCAAAAGGTCAATGCTGTGCTGTATGTATTGTATGATAAAGGCGTGAACGAAACACCAGTCCAGGTGGCCGTGGCAGGCGTGACCCAGCTGGGATGGGGTGTGTCCGAGACTGGAGACCTGAGCTGGCTCTGATGGGCGGGCCAGCTGTGGGAGGCTCCTACCCACAGTACCAGCTACACCAGCCCCGTCCTGTGGTTTCTCACCGGCTCTCTTTGATCTCCTCTCTGGGTTCCTTGTTGATGTTCCCCAGGGCAGCGCTGACTGCCGAGCTGCTCTGTGAAGCTCAGTCTCCCAAAGCTGGACCTGCCTCAAGCAAAGGCGGGTCAAAGCAAACAGAGTTGATTTCCAGGGAGAAGCCAAGAACTGTGTTTGCGGTAACATCAGGCATCAAATGATGATGTGGTCCCCCACGGTGGAAAAATACTTCCATCTAAGCTTCTCCTATTAATAACGGCGGTCAGCCCATAAAAAGTAATATGTCACCTCCCCGGGAGCTGCTATCTCAGGGGCCTTTGATCACCTTCATCGTGGCTGCTGGCCCTCAAAAAATGTTTTCACTCCATATTTTCTCTTGATGGGTTTGCAGGAAGGTAATTAAATTATTAAAACTTTAATTGCCTTCCTGTATATAATTATCGCCTGCTAAAGGACACTTTTCATTCGCAGGCTAAAAAGCTCTGTTTCTGTCCTGCTTTTTCTCTCCAGAAATGGCCTTGCATTAAGATGCTGAGGGTGTTTTTCACTCTTCGGTCTTTGATATAGGTTAGCTTGAAATGGGCTTTTTGATTTTTGAGGGTGTGATTGGTTGTTTTCTCTTTCCCCTCCCAGTCCCTCAAGGAAGGACCTACTGTGGACATGAAGTGGGGTGGGGGGGAGGGAGCTGTGGTAGATATGCCATCTCCCTGAGGCTACCCCCAGCAAAAGAGCAGGGTCACTGCTTGTTGGAGAGCCTGGGTCCTGTGAGAGGTGCCAAAGTTCAGAGGGGCAACCTGACCTGCCCGGGGCCACCCAGCAGAGGGGCAGTGAGGATGGCAGCTCAGGCTTATTCCATGGAATACAGACATGCAGATTTTGTTATGGGTGTAAAGATCTTTGTGCATCCCTCTTGTGCTTTATATCTGCCACAGTGTTCTATGCAGTATCCTCTTTGCTATGTTAAAACCCTTTGCTAGGACAACTCAGCAAAGGGAATGCCAGTGTTTTGCAGAGTCATATGACTCTTCAAGAATCTTCTCCTCCACACTGATGGTGCCAGGAGCCCAAGTCCACATAGCATGGTGACTTTCAGCCCTATCACACTCAATGGCTCCTTCCTAGTGACTACCTCATAACACTCCCATTTATTTATTTATTTATTTATTTATTTATTTATTTATTTATCTATGAGACACACACACACACACACAGAGAGAGAGAGAGAGAGAGAGAGAGAGAGAGAGAGAGAGAGAGAGAGAATGGGCATGCCAGGGCCTCTGGCCACTGCAAATGAACTCCAGATGCATGCACCACTTTGTGCATCTGGCTTTACATGGGTACTAGGGCACTGAACCCAGATCATTAGGCTTTGCAGGCAAGCACCTTAACTGCTTGGAGCCATCACTCCAGCCCCATGGAACCCCCTTCTTACCCTGAAATGAAATTCATATAACACAACCACCTATATGCACAGATTCAAAGGCACTGCTGTGAAGGAGATCCCCCAAAAAGTTATTTAAAATTTGTATTTCAATGCACAAGGGTTGCTCACACTGGCTTACCTTCTGCTTCTTACCTTGGGTGAGTTTGGGGCATGGAATGAAGCTGTTCCTTTGGCGTTTGAGATGTGGAAATGAGGCCAGTGTCAGTGTTCACACACATACTCCTTGCCATCAGGGGAGGGCGCTGCTTAGGGAAGCACTTCCTGCGTGATGCTGTGGGTCTCTGTCTCAGACCAAGGGGCCAGAGGCTCTCAGTGTGAGTGCTGAATAATCCTTAGTTAGGCTTGGAGCCCAGGGTGTTGACATTGTAACATGACATTGTTACAAAGTTCATGCTTCTATGAGAGCTGTACCATTGAATTACAACAAAAATTGCAAAAAAAAAAAAAAACCCTCATAATTTTTAATTCATATGTGTGCATGTGCATATGTGCATGTAGAGGTGTGGAGGCCAGAGAACAACTTTAGGTGTCATCCTCAGGAACATCCCTCACCTTTTGTGAGAAAGGGTTTCATATTTGCCTGGACCTCACCAATTCGACTAGAATGGCTGGCCAGTGAGCTCCAGCGATCCTCCTGTCTCCATCTCCTATGCCACCACTCCTGGTATTTTATAAGGGCTGTGGGGATCTGAACTCAGGCCCCCATGCTTGTCAGTAAGCACTTTTACCAACTGAGCCATCTCCTCAGCTCTCATATTTAGTAAGCTTATGGTTTTGTGTTGGGCTGTCTTCAAGGCTATTCTGGGCTACACATGGCTTGTGGGCTTGTGGGTTGGACACCCCAAGGGTAACTGAAATCTTGGTAAATTCAAGGCCTGATAAAATAATTTAGAAAATTCTTTGCATCAGTAGGTTAAAAGCCACCTTCCAGACTTGGATAGGATACCCTTGTCTCTGGGAATGTATGAAGTCATACAAAATGGGGACAACAAGAAGTTAGGCACACCCCTTCTGTAAGTGCCAGTTGCCCTGATCCCCTGTGGGAAGTCATGCCAGATATACAGATGGAGGCTTTCACTGCAACCCATAGCAGGCATGGGCAAGCAGAGACAAGTGATCTGTTTGATCTCCTGATTGGCTGGGTCTGGAACTGGGCTGGGCTCAGCTGGGCAATTCTTCTAGCCCATGTTATAGCGCCAGTGGAGGTTGCTGAGGAGACAGACTTTTTGACAGGTTCGGTTCTCAGCATCTTCACTCACTTGTGGGCATTTTGCAAAGGTGATACAGACTGGCTGAACTACGGCTGTGTGTTGATGCTGGTCTCGGCAGCAGGGTGGTCTCAGAGCAGACACCTTATATATCACACAAGGCTTCTGGAATGTATCCTAGAGGATAGGCAACAGCTTTGAATGTCCCCAGTTGCTACTCTGCTACCCACTGACCAATGAGGTCCAGGTTATAAGGTGGAGCAGATTCAAGAGAGGAGAGCAAAGTTCTGTCTCAGCCTATGGATGGACAGTGGCTCTGTGTCCATTGCTGACTGGCCCTGGCCCCTTCTATGTGGCTGCTGTCTTCACAATGTGGTTGATGTTTCTCAGTGCAGCCACACAGGGCCCACTGTCCTTTACAGGCACAGAACTGAAGCCCCTCCCCTATCTGCTGTCCACACATAGCCTTGATATCTGCCGTCTCGTGCTTTGTGACAAGGGAACAGTGGCCTGGCTTTGTCCTCAGGCTGTAGCCACAGCTTAGTGAGTGGCCAGTGTGGCCCTCACTAGAGTGTCACCACATAGTGACAGCTGTGTGGAGATCTGAGCCCCAGGGGGCTATTTTCCTGGGTACATACAAAGCTGGATTCCTTGCAAAAACCCTTCTGGGCTGTCTCTGGGAGTCAGATGTGGCTGTGATAGGGAGATGCTCCTCCCAGGAGGCTTTAGCCAGCCACCCAAGCCCTGGGTTACTAGGGCTTGTGGGAGCTGAGATGCTGGCATGGGGGCACAGTGTTTTGATAAACAGTTCTGGGAATGGAGAAATGGCTCAGTGGTTAAAGGCTTGCAAAGCCTGACAGCCTGGGTTCAATTCCCCAGCATCCACATAAAACCAGAGGCACAGAGTGGCACATGTGTCTGGAGTTTGTTTGCAGTGGCAGGAGGCCCTGGTGTGCCCATTCTCTCTAGTTCTCTATCTCTTTTTGCTTTCAAATAAATATTGAAACATTAAAAGAAAACAAGCCGGGCGTGGTAGCACACGCCTTTAATCCCAGCACTCGGGAGGCAGAGGTAGAAGGATTGCCGTGAGTTCAAGGCCACCCTGAGACTACATAGTTAATTCCAGGTGAGAATGGGCCAGAGTGAGACCCTACCTCGAAAAACAAAAAAAAAAAAAAAAAAAAAAAAAAAAAAAGAAAACAAAACTAGTTCTATTGTTATAACTTCCATCTACCACAGAATTTACCCACCAAACATGCACAAATCAGTGGTTTAAATATTTTTATTGTTATTTATTTGAGATAGGGAGAAAGAGAGAGAGAGAGAGAGAGAGAATGGTCATGCCAAGGCTGCAAATGAACTCCAGATGCATGCACCACCTTGTGCATCTGGCTTATATGGATCCTGGGGAATTGAACCTGGGTCCGTTGGCTTTGCAGGCAAGTGTCTGAATTGCTAAGCCATCTCTGCAGCCCAAATCAGTGGTTTTACAGTACATGCACAGGTGTGCAGTCATGACCACTGTGTACTTCCAGAACAGTTTCACCACCACATAAAGAAACTCAAGTTCTTTCAGCAGGGGTCCCCCTTCCTGTCTCTCCCCATCCTGGTGACCACCAATCTGTGCTATCTCCGTGGACTCACCAGCCCTGGAATCACCATGTACATGGCATCCCACGGGTCATGTTTTCTTGGTTGTTTGTGCTGTGACAAGTAACAAATCTTTCCTTCTATAGCTTCATCCTGTTCCATAGCACTGATAGGCTGGCTTTTTCTCACAGGGTGGATGTATCCCCTGTTAAATGGAGTGGGCCTCTGGCTGAGGCTGGGAGTGACGTTGAACTGTTGTCCTATGGGATCCCCCAGCTCGCAGGCTTCCAGACACCCTCAGTTTCCCATGGGAAGAGTAAGAAGGACTAAAAACATCAGCATATGAATGCAGCCTTTATTTCTGGTTTAGCTCCACCCCCTTCCTGCATTTAGAGCTCAGAGCAAAGTGAATCCAGAGAACATGAATCCAAAGGGAGGAATAACACAGCCTTTGCTTTTCCTTCTTTGGGTTTCTACATAAATTTGTGAAATTTATATGCTTTCATCATTTACATAATCTACTTTAAGTATTCTTTTTTTTTTTTTTTTTTTGTTTTTTTGAGGTAGGGTCTCACTCTAGCTCAGGCTGACCTGGAATTCACTATCACATAGTGGCCTTGAATTCATGGCAATTCTCCTACCTCTGCCTCCCAAGTACCTTAAGTATTCTTAACATTAAATGCATGTGAAAATTACATAGGATCAATTGATTAATGCATCTTTATATCTGTTTAAGGCGAGCAGAATCCATTGAGGATGATGCTGTTTTGGAACCTGAGAGATCATGATGTATATGAGGCTTGGCCTTACCTCTATCTCTACACACATGTGTGCACATACATGTTCACACTTGTGCATGATGGTACACATACACATGTACGTACCCTCCCTGTGTCTAGATCACGTGCGCATGGGGGTCTGATAACTGGCCAACAACCCCAGGAAGACTTGCAGGGCTGCTGGAAGTTTGTGAGCACCATTGCCAGTGGTAGGGTCACAGGTTTTGTGGGAGGCCTCAGCATGCCTTCAGCTTGTGGTCTGGATGTCACAGTTAAGGCCACTGTTCCACTGCTAACACACATTTCTCACAGCCCAGTGTCACCCAGCCCAGCAAGTGACATGGCTTGTCCTGCCCCCATGCTGGTGGATCCTTGTCCCTGGCTTGCAGGGCAGGCCTGGAGCTCCCTCTGGGTGCTGGGGTTGGAAAAACATTCCACAGTGGGAAATGGTCGACTGGGCCAGATCGAGGAGTTGCTGTCCATAGGCCCATTTGGTCTGGGGTGGGGGTAGGAGGTAAGATTTCAAAGGTCCCTGTTTTGAAATTATGAGACCACCAAAAAAGCAGGCTGGGGCCAAAAATGACTGTAAAGGTAATAATTGTTAATAACTTGGCATCCTCCTCACCATCCGAGCAGCCTGGCAACATGAAGGGCAACATTGTCAGCAAATAGGAAGGCAGCAGCCTGACCTGTAAAACCCCTAACCGCACCATAACCAAACATTCAATGTGAGTTTTTAATTCAATTTATAGTTTAAACAAGAATCTTTGCACCAACTTAGAGGAGAGAGGGGTGCAAGGCTCATAAAACACATGTGGAAACAGTGCTGTGGGCCTGCTTCTGATTTTTATAATCGTGGGGTATCCTTGACCTTGGGTCAGGCCCGAAGGGTTCCCCGAGGTGCTTACAGAGGGCTTTGGGACACGTTTAATGAAGAGATATGGGTGAGAGGCCGGTGCTTGTGCTGCTGGGTCTGTCACCGTGCGAGATGCTGGCAGGGTTTTGCTGGGTCCTGATGGCCATCCTCACTGACCGGCTTGGCCTTGGCCTGCTGGCTGCTAGCTGAGCTTTCCAGTCTGGGTGGTCCATCAGATGCCAATCAAAGCTGGCTTTCTCTTTAGGTGGGTTTTGGCCTTGACCTTTGAGCTTCCCCAGCAGACCCATCTGGCTTGCAAGGACAGGGTGTGAGAACTTGTTGTCACTGTGGGTGCTGGTGACATCTTTGCCTCAGTTTCCTCATGGATCCCACGGGAACTGCATGCCATCCTCAGCTGTGTTCCCTCAGCCCTACTTAGCAGAGGTAGGGACCACCAGAAGCAAAGGGTTTCTGTTAAATAAAGTCAACTAGCTTCTTTTGAGTCCATAAAAATTATGTGTTTACGGTAGAAAATGTAGGATGACTCAGGACACCATCTTGAAGAGAGGTGTGTGTGTGTTCACAACACTCAGGGCTATGCTCTGGGGATGTGTGAGCTTTTGGTCATTTGTGTGTGTATGTGTGTGTGTGCATATGCACATGGGTGTGGAGGCCAGAGGTCGATGGTTGATGTGGGGTGTTTTCCTTCATCACTTTTCACCTTATTTACTGAGCCAGGGTCCCTGCTAACCCTGGAGCCCACCTCACTGACTCAACTAGACTAGCTAGCAAGTTCCAAAGGATCCTTCTCTCTCCCTGGGATTATAGACGTGTGCTACCATGCACACAATTTTTTTTTTGGGGGGGGGGGAGAGAGACAGAGACAGAGAGGGAGAGGAAGACAGAGATGGGCATGACAGCTGCCTCTCAGCTGCTGCAAACGAAATCCAGATGTGTGCGCCCCTTTGTGGTCAAGTGTGGCATTGAGCCCTTGTGTCACTTTGCATCTGGCTAAACGTGGGACCTGGAGATTGGAACTGCTGGAGATTGGAACCAGCGTTCTTAGGCTTAGAAGTCAGGCTCTTTAAGTGCTAAGCCATCTCTCCAGCCCCATGCACATGTTTTTTATACATGGGTCCTGGGTATTTAAAGTTGGACCCTCAGGCTGGCCCAGCAAGTGCCTTACTGACTGAGCAAGCCCTCCAGACCTAGCTTTTTTTTTTTTTTTTTTTTTTTTTGTGCAGGCTTCCTTATTTCACCACACTGACAGCAGCCATGACTTCTTGCTCACTGTGCGCAGGACCATGCCACCTGGCTGCCTTCGTAGTGGGATCACATTGTGGAGGATATTTCTGCCTACCTGTTAGGGAAGCAGAGTGAGACTGGGTCCTGTGATGAGCTTGGGGAGCTGCAAGGTCTGTGTGGTTCTGGAATACCCCTGGCTGATGTTGCCCAGCCAACAGATCCTGCTGATCCCATAAGCCATGACTTGCTTACACCAATGTGGCACTTAGATTAAATAGCTCATTGTTATGTTTACTTGTGGATTTGTTTGGTGGTTTCATGAGCTTATTGTGTGTGTGTGTGTGTGTGTTTACGTGTGGGTGCCTGTTGTGTGTGTGGAGGTAAGAGTTCACACACACAGTCCCAGATGTCATCTACCTTTTTTTTTTGTTCCTGTTACTAATGGTTATATTGTTGCACACCACTGCCTCATATTGTTCCCAGCCTGATGTTCTTCACCCAATAATGGCTCAAAAGACATCTTTGGTACAGAAAGATACATCAAGTTTCATTTTTTTGAAAGATAACCAAAACTGAAGGGCTGGAGAGATGGATCAGCAGTTAAGGTGCTTGCCTGCAAAGCCCAATGACCCAGGTTTGATTCCCCAGGACCCACGTAAAGCCAGATGCACAAAGTGATGCATGCATCTGGAGTTCCATTCACAGCGGCTGGAGGCCCTGGTGCGCCCATTCTCTCTGTCTTTCTTCTCAAAAAATGTTCATCTCAATTTTGGTTATCTTTCTTTTTTAATATTTTACTTATTTATTGTATGCTATGAATTACACTGCTTTTACAATAAAACACAAAGTTCTCTACTCTTACAGAAGTGTAATTCTGGAAAACAAAGACTTTTAATATTTTGTTACTGTCATTCTTCCGCACCTAAGTATCACATTAGTATAGCTTTGGATTGATCATGTTAGAATGCTTGATTGCAAAAGCTTCTTAGTTGTTAAATGAATTTTGTCTTGGGATGAGGACGGGATTTCCAATAATTTCTGGAATGACCCTGAACATTCTTCTGCCACTTTATACTATATACCCATGTGCAGTGGCATTTTCACACTGCTGGTTATAATATTAAAATATTGATCAACTTTGAAAAATGTTGAAGGTCCTTGGCATCCTACATCTTCACACAAATATCTGTAATTTTCCATTCTCATTGCTGGGACAAAATACCTGACCCCCCATAAAAATATCAGTTTAAAGGAGGAAGGGTTTATTTCAGTTTTCAGTTCCAAGTTATATAGTCTATCATGGCAAGGAAGGCATGATGGGAGGAGCTTGAGGCAGAGCTTGCCACATTCAGCCCACAGTGAGGAAGCAGAGAGAAATGCATGTTAGTGGTAGCTACCTTTATCCATTAAAAATTTTATTTATTTAATTGCAAGCAGAAAGAAATAGAGAGAAGAGAAAAAGAGAGAGAGAGTGAGAGAGAATGGGCGCACTAGGGCCTCTAGCCACTTGCAAACAAACTCCAGATGCATACACCACTGCATCATCTGTGGGTACTGGGGAATCAAACCTGGGTTATTATGCTTTGCAGGCAAGGTCCTTAACCACTAAACCATCTCTCCAGCCTTTTAATTATTTTTTTTTTATTTTGGAGAGAGCGAGAGAGGAAGAGAGAGGGAGAGAATTGGCACACCAGGGTCTCAGCCGCTGCAATCGAACTCCAGACGCCTGCACCACCTAGTGGTTATGTGCGACCGTGTGTTTGCCTCACCTTTGTGCATCTGGCGGATGTGAGATCTGCAGAGTTAAACATGAGTCCTTTAACTTCGCAAGCAAGTGCCTTAACCACTAAACTATCTCTCTAGCCCTCTCCAGCCTTTTTATATAGTCCAGGATCCCAGCCTCTGGTATAGTGTCCTCAGTTAGGGTGGGTCTTCTCACTTCCATTAACCTAATTAAGATAAAGATAATCCCTCATAGGCCTGCCCAGAGGCTCACCCTCAAGCAATCCCTCACAGGGGATTCCAGGCCCTGTCAAGTTGACAGTGATATAAACCATCACAACAAATTTGCTTTTATCTTCAATAAATGGTAAGATTATAAAGAGACCAAAGAATTGTCTTAAATACATTTATTTTTCATGTATGCATGCATGGTATACTTGTGTGCATGCATGTGGCCACACAGTGCATTGTGGGTGTGAGTGCATGTGTGTGCATATGCATGGAGGCCAGAGGTTGATGTCAGATATCTTCCTCAGTTGCTCTCCACCTTATTATTATTATTAATTTTTACACAGGATCTGAACTATTTGGCTAGATAAGCTAGCCAGCAAGCCCTAGGGAGTCTCCTGTCTCTGCCACCCTAGCACTGGGATTACAGGTACATGCCGACATGTCTGGCATTTGACACTGGTGTTGGGGATTCAAGCTCAGACTCTTAGGCTTTCACAGCAAGTACTTTACCCACTAAGTTATTTCCCCAGCCCCTAAAATAAATAAATTTCTTTCTGATTTGTTACCAGTAAATGTTTTTCCTGCATACCTGTTTTATATACCTATATAACTAAGAGTACGTATACATTTCTTGGGTAAGAAAGGGGTTGTGAGTAGAAAAAGTTGAAGAACTCCTGATCTAAGGCACTTTGCCCAGATGCTGACCAGGCAGCTTTCAATATTAGGAATTGGAAAGGAAAGTTTTAAGCCCTTGTCTTTCCCCTGTCCCTTTCTCCATGTGATCATCATTCAAGGCTCCATCTTGGAACCAGAGACTGGGTCCTCACCAGCTACCACTCACTGGTACCTTGATTCTGGACTTCTAGAATCCAGAACGGTATGCTTTAGAAATTATACATAATTAGGGCTGGGGAGATGGTTCAGTGGTTAAGTTACTTTGTTGGAAAGCTTGCTGGCCTGGGGTTCAATTCCCAACGCCCACGTAAAGCCAGGTGCACAGAGTGGTGCATGTGTCTGGAGTTTGTTTGCAATGGTAAGAGGCCCTAGTGTGCCCATTCGTCTTTCTAACTATCTTTCCCTTCTCTCTGCTCATAAATAAATAAAACATTTTTTAAAGTTACACATAATCAGGTATTTTGTTACAGTGGCAGGAATGAGAACATTATACAAGGGAATATTATTCATTCACAAAAAGTTAGGAGGCCTCAACACATACTATACATGAGAGCCTGGAACACATGCAGAACAAAGGAAGCGAGACAGACTGATAGAAATGTCCAGAACAGACAGCGACAGCAGATTAGGGGATCTCAGGAGAGGGGGGAGGAGGATGGGCAGTGTGTTTCTTTTTGGGGGTGATGGAAGTGTTCTGGAATTATAATAGTGATGGCTGTACATTTCTTTAACATACTGAGCTAATTAGGGGGCTAGAGAGATGGCTTAGTGGTTAAGTGTGCTTTCTGCACAAGCATGAGGACCTGAGGGAGCCTGAGACTGCCTGAGTTTAACTGGGCGTGGCCATGCAGCCTGTAACTCCAATCTTGTGGGGAGCGGAGAGGGCAGACCCACTGGGGCTCATGGACCGCAAGGGTGAACAGGCAAGATGAGTGATAGAGAGGGACACCCAATGCTCTCCTCTGACTATCACAGGTGAGCACACAGGTGCCACATTAGCACATACATGTACACACACACACACACACACACACACACACACACACACGCACGCACTCCAAAAGGGGGGTGAATCAGAACATGGTATTAATTTTATCTCCTTAGAAAAATAATTTGTTTCTTCTTATTTTCATCTGATTCCTCCTCACCCTCTGTCTTTTCCAGACAGTACTTGGATAGGAAGTCTTTTGTCTTTGCCAGTGACATTGTTTTCTTGACATTCGAAAGCACTAGGTTCTCCCTCCCTCCCTTGCTCTCTTCCTTCCTTTTCTTTTCTTTTTTTTCTTTTCTCTTCTCTCCTTTCCTTTCCTTTCCTCTCCTCTTCTTTCTTTCTCTCTCTCTCTTTCTTTCTTTCTTTCTTTCTTTCTTTCTTTCTTTCTTTCTTTCTTTCTTTCAGAAAAAGAAAGAGGTGGGGGGGAGAGAAAATGGGCACTCCAGGGCTTCCAGCCACTAAAAAGAACTCCAGAAGCATGTGCCACCTTGTGCATCTGGCTTATGTGAGTCCTGGGGAATTGAACTGAGGCCCTTTGGCTTTGCAGGCAAGTGCCTTCCTTAACTGCTAAGCCATCTCTCCAGTCCATCTTTTTTTTTTTTTTTTAGTGTTGGACATCAAATCCAGTGCCTCCTATATGCTGGGAGTTTTGCTCAGTCACTGAGCAACACTCCCATCCCCCACCCCATCTGGCTAAGTGTATGTGCTTATGGGTGTGTGTACATGTGTGCACCCATGATCATGTGCACATGTGTGCTCACGTGTATGGGGATCATACATGTGTTTGTGTACACATAAACATGCATGCCCACATATATGTACTATGTGTGTTTTCCTGTATTGGCATATAGGAATATGCTATTCTTTCTTTTTAAAAAATTTTATTTATTTATTTGCAAGGAGGGAGAGAGAGAGAGAGAGAGAGAGAGAGAGAGAGAGAGAGGCCTCTAGCTACTGCAAATGAACATAAAGCCAGATGCACAAAGTGGTGCAGGTGTCTGGAGTTCATTTGCAGTAGCTGGAGGCCCTAGCATGCCCATTCTTTTCCTTTTCTTTTTAAAATTTATTTTATTTTATTTTACTTTTTGGTTTTTCAAGGTAGGGTTTCACTCTAGCTCAGGCTGACCTGTAATTCACTCTGTACTCTCAGGGTGGCCTCAAACTCATGGGGATCCTCCTACCTCTGTCTCCCAAATTCCAGTATTAAAGGTGTGAACCGCCATGCCTGGCTCGCCCATTCTTTCTCTATCTGCCCCCCTCTCTCTCTAATAAATAAATAAAGAAAGAAAATATTAAAACAAAACAAACAAAAATCAAGAAAGGAAGAAAGAAAGAATGAGCCTCAGCCCTAGTGTGCTCACTCAGTGTTTCCCAGTGTGACCCTCTCAGACAGCTGGACATCCTTCTATCCGCAGTCTCCTGCTCAGGCTCCCAGCTTCTCTGAAGGGTTGTGTTGCATTTTGGGGGGAAACCCTGAGAATGGAATTCTATGGGGGTTTCAGAGCTTGGTGAGTGGGTTTCGTATGTTGTAGGCTTTGGTGTGCACCCCGTCCTACTCACGGCAGCACTGAGGGCCTGCAGACTGCGGGGAATGAGCAGAAACAGTGCCTTGGCCAGAAGTCTGAGGACCAAGTCTGAACAGGGCCTCCAGGCATGACGAAGGCAGGGTGAGGGTTCTGGGGCTGACAGCAATGGCTGTCAGGGTAATGGGGACATTGTCAACACCCCCACTGTTGATAGCATCCTCCACACCTTCTGTGCCAGGCACTGTGCTGAGCCCAGAATATGGGCTCGGCTCACTTAAGGACTCCATCAGGCTGGTGCCAGGGGAAACCCATTTTATAGATAAGGAAGTGGAGACCAAGAGAAACCCAGAACTAAGGCCTCATATCTAGACACCCATCCTTCTATGTAGCAGCTATGCCGCCTTCAATAAGAGGATTCCTGCCTCTAGTGTCCCCCCTGCTTGAACATCACAAGGAAGGTGACAATGAAGGACAACCTGTCCCAGCTGAGGGTTTCACATGTATGTCTCCCCACAGGGCGACCTGTCTCCAGGTTTCACACAGACCCCTCCTGAGGTGCTTGCTGAGGTTACATGGCAGGAAGAGAGACAGGGAGGATTTGAACTCAGCTCAATCTGACTTCCAGCCCAGGCCCCAGCAAGGCCAGAGGTCAACATGGGGTGGGTACTCTGGCCCTGCTCCCTGGAAAGTTCCGGTTTCCTGCTGTGGGCTCTGGTCAGTGACGGGGCAGTTCCTGCCCTGCCCTCCCGGCCTCTGTCCTGGCCCAGCGCCCAGTTCTCCAGCCTGTTTTCCAGACAGGAAATATGAATCAAAATAGCATGACACACTGCACCGTAATTAGCGCTGGGCTGGGAGCTGAGAAGGACTGCAGGGCCCTCACCCATCCAAGGGTCTCTTCTGAGTACCCCACTCGAAAGGATCCAACAAAGAGACATGGGAGGCAGAGATGGGGGGGGGAAAGTAATCTAGAGATAGATGGAGAGGCATTGCATGAAGAAAGAGAGAAAAAGAGGAAGACAGGGAGAGAGGGAGAGGTGAGGGCAGAGGGAGACAAAGAGATAAATAGAAAGAGAGAGGAGAGAAGTGAGGGGGAGATACAGAGTTATAGAAACACAGACAAAGAGAGACAGGAAGAGACAGAGAGACAAGGAGGAGGAGGGAAGAGAAGCAAAGGTCCCCCTTGGGTGCACTTTGACTTTATGGTTTCTGATACAACCTATCTACTTAGCTAGTGTGTTCTGGTCTTTTCTGGAACCATCTCTGGAGTGCACCTGAGGCTTACCAGGAAGTGTGTCAGAGCGCCACCATCCTCTCCCTCAGGCACTCAATAGGGCAACTGGGGGTGGGGTGGGGAGAGCTCTCCATCTCCTGTCTCAGCCTCTGCTTTGCTTTGAGTCAGCCTCGGTTCCTCGGGTTCTCTCTCTCTGTCCCTGTGTCTCTCAGTGTCCATCTTCCTTTCTCCTTATCTGTCTCTGTCATGCTGTCTCTCTTCATCTCTATCCATCCATCCATCCATCCATCCATCCATCCATCCATCCCCTATATCTATGTATCTATCTATTATCTGCCTATCACCTGTTTTCTTTCTTTGTCTTTTCTTTCCAGTTGTCCCCTCAAACAAAAGCACACTGAAACATAGCTGGGTGTGGGTGGCGCACGCCTTTAATCCCAGCACAGAGGCAGAGGTAGGAGGATCACCGAGTTCAAGGCCAACTTGAGATACATTGTGAATTCCAGGTCAGCCTGAACTAGAATGAGACACTACCTTGAAGAAGAACAAGAACAACAACAACAACAACAAACCAGAAACAAAACAAACAAACAAAAAAAAAGCACACTGAAACAGAAGGCTGTTAGGGCACTACTGCACCAATGACTTTGGGAGCCTCCTTCTTGTAACCTCCTTCACCCCTCCCCGATCCTCTGGCCTCTCAGACCTTCCTGTCTACCCCCCTTGTAGAGACCCCCCAGAAGCATCCCTCCTGGAAATGCCATTGCTCTGGCCGCACTGACCCCTTAGCACTGACCCCTCTTCTCTGGTGGTCTTCCCTTTGGTCAGTGGGGTGAAAGGTCACCAGCTGTTGGAGGAACTGGGGTCTTTGAGGGCTTCTCATTGGGTGTTCCCCACATGGGGACCTTGGACCAGCCGCTGCTGCTGCACCTCCTTCATTGTCTTCCACCTCTGCCCACCACACATGTGCTTCTTAGAGGAAAAACAGGCACGTGAACACCCAACTGTGCCCTGACCATCCCTCAGAGTGACCAGTGTTCACTGCTGAATGACAGCAGGTGGATCCATGCTGCTTGTTTCCGAGTGTCACTATGGCAACAGAGGTCTGTAACTGAACGTAGCTCTTTGAACCACTAGTCCTAGGCTGAGCCTTTTTTCTTCCTCTGTAGAATGGGAACAAAGGCAATACTGAGGCCCTGAAGGGTTGGAAGCAGACAGGTCAGGGACTACATAGCCTGGGTTCTGATGTGGGCACACATGGTGGGGTGGGCACAGAAGACAGGCACTGGGGCAGCATGTAAGGCATGGCTCACTGTTGACCCAGGGGACATCACAGCAGCTGCTGTGTTGTTCCTCTTGGCAAAGGGAGCAGGGTCAGGGTAGGTCCCTGGGCTGAAGTCTTCCTCACTGGTTTCTTCATCCATTAGTGCTAGAGTGGCTCAAGAGGAGTGTTGGGTACCAGAATTGTGTTAGAGCCCAAGGGTACCACTGTGAGGACTGGGCCTGCTCTGTGTCCTCAAGACAGGCGATCTAGTGGGGACAAACTTTGGAAAATGTCATGTGGGAAACTCAAATGACATCACACAGTGCTGTGAGCTTGTCTGACTTGCATGACTTCCCAAGCATGGAGTTTTTTTTCTTAAAAATATATATGTACATTATATATTTAAATATATATTTATTTATTTGCAAGGAAAAGAGAGAGAGAGAGAGAAAGAACACACCAGAGCCTCTTGCTACTGCAAACGAACTCCAGACCCATGTGTATCTGGCTTTACATGGGTACTGAGGAATCGAACCCAAGCAAGCGCCTTAACCGCTGAACTCTCTCTCCAGCCTACAGCATGGAGTTTTAGTGATATGACTGGCAGAGTAGAAGAGCAAAGCATCATGGGAGGGAGACAACATGTGAGAGGCCTTGTGGTCAGGCGCTGCTGGGTTTCATCAGGGTTAAAGCCCACAGTGAAACAGGTGGAGAGGCCCTGGGTGAGGTGACCAAGGTAGACCCTGAGGGACTTGAAGGCCACTAGTAGGAGACTGGCTCCCCCTGGCCAAAGTGACCAAGCCTTGTGTCACAGTGCCAGGTCAGCTGATAGAGCCTCCAGACATGAGCCACTCAGCCCACGGGGGGCTGGGTGGGGTGGGGGTGGGACAGCCTCAAGTCTCTGTATCGCAGAGAGTAGGTTCTCCTGTCTGCTTGGGGTCCCTGTGTTCTTTTCAGGAATCCGGTCTGCTGCAGGCTGCCTGGATCAGGGATGCTTGCACCCCGCAAATTCGAGCTTCCTTCACATGTGCTCTTCAGCAGTCGATTGAGGCAATTTACACACATGAAAGTCCCCCGTGGTCTGGGGAGGTGTCTCAGTAGGCCAAGTGCTTGCTTGTACAAGCATGAGAACTTGAGTCCGACAACACCGGGCATGGAGGCACATGTCTGTAATTGCAGCACTGAGGAGGCAGGGACAGAGAATCCCTGGGGTCTACTGGACAGACCCTCAGTCAAAGAATCAGGTAGAGAGTGATGGAGTAAGACACCTGATTGAACTCTGGTCCTCACATGCATGTCCACTCCCACATGTGCACCGCTTCACATGTATCCCCCCACACGGATATGCAGACACACCCATGCATGCCAGACACATAATCACAAAACTCACCCAATTTAACTCAACAATGAAAAGAAGGCATCACCTATTCATACAGCACAGCAGAATTGAGAGAAAGAGAGAGAGAGGAAACCTCTTACTGCTGCAAATGAACTTGACACATGAGCCACTTTGTGCATCTGGCTTTAAGTGCTGAGCCATCTCCCCAGCCCAGCCCAGCCCAGCCCAGCCCAAATCCTTTTTTTTTTTTTTTTTTTGAGGTAGGGTCTTACTCTAGCCCGGGCTGACCTGGAATTCACTCAAGGTCCTTCTACCTCTGCTTCCCAAGGGCTGGGATTAAAGGTATGCACCACCATGCCCAGTGCCCAGCTCAAATCTTCTAATGTTACATTTACCAATGAGATTAAATGAAGCACCCTGAGAGGTTTTTAAAGAATCTCAGCACTTGGGAGGCAGAGGGAGGAGGATCACTGTGAGTTGAAGGCCACCCTGAGACTACATAGTGAATTTCAGGTCAGCCTGGGCTAGAGTGAAATTCTACCTTGGAAAACGAAGGAAAAAAAAGCATTTGTGGGCTGGAGAGATGGCTTAGTGGTTAAGGCGCTTGCCTGCAAAGCCTAAGGACCCATGTTTGACTCTCCAGGTCCCACATATGCCAGATGCATAAGGTGATGCAAGAGTACAAGGTCCCACATTCCTCAGGGTGGCACACACATCTGGAGTTTGATTGTAGTGGATGGAGGCCCTGGCACGCCAATTCTCTCTTTCTCCTGCTCTCATTAAAAAAAAAAAAAAAAAAAAAAAAAAAAAAAAAAAAAGCTACTCTGTTGGGCTTGCCTCAAAAAGAAAAAGAATTTCTATTTTCTGTCTTTCACTGTTTGGAAACATTTTTTTAAAATTTTAATTCACCTACTTGTGTCTTTGAGAGTAACTATTAAGAGTGTGAAGAACTCACCATTGAACTGCCTCAACCAGGAATGAGTGGGTGGTACAGCCATCTTGTCTTGCACCTCCTGGGCTCCCAGCTCACCTGAAGCTGAGGATGGACAGGTGGTCCGCAGCTCCCACTGTCAGCATCACCTACCTCTCCCGTTCTGCCTATGGACGCTTGGCACTTCTTCACCTGGAGCTTATCAGTGAGGACTGACTGCATCCTGCCCTTCTGTGGAGGCTAGGGGAGGGTGACGAGAGTTGGTGATTCATTTCTCTTCCCTCCAGGGGGAACATTTTGCACAGAGGGTCGTATCATCTGCATATGTAAGATACTTTTACTTTTCTTTCCAGCTTAGATGCCTATTTATTCCTTTTTCTTGTCTAATTGCTCTGGCGAATACTTTGCGTATTATTACATTGAATGACAGTGGTGAAAGTGAAATGAAAATGAAAGTGGTCAAAGCCTGCTCTTTTCTGAATCTTAGGGGAAGATATCCAGTTTTCCACCATTTCGCGTTCTCATAGTCAGCTCTACGATGCAGGGATGGGCATCCGAGCAGACACAGTTGATGGGAGGAAGGGATTTATTTCAAGCTTATAGATCCAGGGGACATTCCATCCAGGATGGACAAAAATGGCCCCCTTTCAGAGATCCAGGCAGAGAGAAACCAGTCAGCAAACACCAAAAAAAGCAGCAAGCTCAGATTGCTCTCTGTATACCTTTGGGCTGGAATTCAGATCTGCCCCAGTGACACTGCCCCTTCAACAGGCTGCTAGAGGTGTAAGCAGGAAGTTTAACCTTAATAACAAATGCCTGAGGCTATGGGGACATGCATTCACATTCAAACTACCACCAAGATGATGTTGGCTATGGGTTTTTCATAGAGGTCTTATCCCATGTTGAGGAAGTTTCCTTCTGTTCTTCATGTTCTGAGTGGCATTTTCTTTTTGTCCCTGAAAGGGTGTTAGATGTTGTCAAATGCCTTTTGTCAATTGAGATCATCTCCTTGCTCCCATTCCATTAATACAGTATATGATAGCTGGAGATAGAGTATGGGGTATAATCACAAACGCATGAGGCTATGGGAGACGGTTCACATTCAAGCCACCACCTGCAAACAGTTGACAAGCAGACAGAACCATTGCTGATTTCACTGTAGTTGTATCCACATGTGGCATCAAACTGAGCGAGGACAAGTCCCCACCCTGGTTTGGTAGAGTACTTGGTGGGAGGCCCTGGATTCAAGATTCAATCCTCCAAACACCATGACTATACAAGTATGGTTATCTGTGTGTGCCATGAAGGCAAAGTGGTCAGGGCTAGGTGTGGCAGGGTCTGCCTGGCTTCTCTGTGGAACTTGCCCTTGTTTTCAGTGTGATGCCCTGTCTGGAGGTGCCCACAATCAACCGTTCACCGATAGCACCAGTCCTTGCACTTCCCTGTATTGAGACGCCACCTGCTTCAGTGAGAAGCCAGTGGCTGTATAGCTCAGATCTCTGAAGGCTGTACTTGTGAGAACCTGGGAGCAAGAGTGTGGGCTTCTAGTGATACGTCCTCCTACTAATGTGTAAGTGGGTTAGCATGCATGACTACCTACTGTCCACCTGGACACGTTCTCTCTTCCACAAGCAATCTTGACTTTTGCAGTGGTTGGGAGCCCAGGGCTAGATTAGAGGTGGTCCAGTGGTAGAGCTCCTGCTTAGCATTGGTGAGATCCTGGGGGCCCTCCCTAGCACCTTAGAGCAACAGCAGAAATTAAGAGCCAGGTTCTGGGAGCCAGCCAGGTCTAGGCTAGAATCCTGCTCAGGTTTGCTCAATTCCCTTGGGCAGGCTCTTTAACAGCTTGTGCCTCAGTCTCTCTACCTGAGCAATGGGTACAGTTAGTTGAACATGTTGGCACCTGTGTAGCACACAGAGCACAGAGTTACTTGTGGATCTGACAAATGCTTGTTGAACTTCTGAGACCCCATGTTATGTTGGGGACATACCTGTGGATATATGGCTCCAACCCTCTTGGAGCTGGCACCCCAGCACAGAGATGGACCAGTGTCTTGTATCACATTGAAAGGGGGCAGCAGGGACAGATAGGGGCACTTTCCTGTTCTGTGTTATAAATGCACACTTCCAGAATGGAATCTGCAGGCATATGTTATCAACAGCCTAACATGTAACAATGTTGATGGCTGGTTGTTCTGAGTTATTTCTCCAGCCCAGATCACTCTAGAGGACTTTAAGGCTGATATGGGCAGACATTAACTCAAGAAATATCTTGAAATACCAAGAAATCCAAGAAATATCTCAGTCCAGATGTCCAGAGAACAGTGGGAGAGTGTGAGGGATGATAACAAGGGAGGCACAGACATCACAAGTCTCAGACATGCAGCTGACCATCTGACCAGAGTAGCCAGAGTGAGCTCTAGAATGATCGATTGCCTTCCTTCCCTTTTGACTCTGTAATCTACTGGCTGGAGATGAGATGGAAGGTGGTTTCTAGAGTGTTAACCCACTGCCTTCTCAGATCGTTGGCTCCCTGATGAAAGCCCAGTTTAAAGATTCAATTCCTGCCTCTGTTCATAGGTCTTTGTGGCGACAGGCAGCGTGTGAGCCAGTGTTCCAGTTACATCAGGTGGTGTTCTGTGGTGGAGGATGTCCAGGTAGGGCTGGGTGGCTGCTGGTGCTTTTAAAAGTTGCTGCCAGATGCCTCTGATGTGACTTGTGACTTCGAATACAGAGGAGGAGCTGGGCTGGGGTCTCAGAGAAGGGGAATCCTAGGCAAGGAATTGAATGGTGATGGTTGGGGGCGGGTAAGGGCAGCAGGGCAGCTGATGCATGTGGGTGTTTCTGGGGAATGGTCAGGCAGAGGTAAAGAGCTTGGGGAAACTCTGGCCTCCCTTGGCCCTTGAGTTCATGGCATTGACCACCGCAGGGGTCTGTTTTTTAGTGGGAAAGAGTCTGGCTCAGTGTTGGGACAATGAAGCAGAGTTATTTATTTCCCAGCTATGGCAGGGGCCTCATAGTGGACAGTGGGCCAGGGCAGTGATGGGGTGACAAGGAGCGGGGGTTCGAGGAGGGGTCCAGAAGGAAGAGCCAACGGGAACTGGAAGGTGGATTGAGGAGTAGTGGGGCTCACATCAGCTGCACAAGCTCAGGGCTTGTGGCCCCACAGGTTAGTCGATACGCTGGCCATGCTCCCATAAGACCTTTCATTTAGAAGTCATGGGTCAGGTTGGCAGTGGCCAATCAGAACATTTGTGGAGGTGAGTGGCCAGCCCTCCCCGTGGAAGAGGTCCTTTTGGGGGTATGTGTTCGTGTTCCTGTTGGGCAAAGAGTAAGTTCGGCTTCACGCAACCTGCCTAATTGCCCATTTAACCTTTGCAGGGCACAATCAAGGATGTTTAGTCTGGGCCGGCTGCACTAGACCCATAGGTCAGGCCTGTGGCCTCCCTTCAGCCCAGACAATTCCTGAGGGGAGGAGAGGGGAGGGAAAGAGAAGCGAGGAGAAGGTCTGCACTCCAACACCTCTCAGTCGAGGATGGGTGTGGGGACTGGGAGGATGGCTGCTTGGGACATGGCACAGTGCCCTGGGGGAAGAGGTACCGACAGGCTGGGGCAGCTCACTCAGATAACATGTGGCTGGAACTCCAGCGTATGCTGCCCACCCCTCTGTCGTCAGGTAGGAGAGGATGAGAGCCAGGCATTTGTTCACCATTCTGCGAGCAGGTGCAGGTAAGGAGAAAGGCTCATCCACAGGCCCCAGAGGCCATCAGGGCAGGCCGGTTAGCCTCTTGTGAGGATCCTGGGGTAGAGAGAGAAGCTTTGCTAAATGTGTCTGCCTTGGCACAGGAAGGGACACTAGGAGACGTGAATATGGACATCCGAGGCTCCTGTGACACTCAGCCAGTGATTGGCCAGTGGTGGCCTGGGACAACTTTCAGATATGGAAACTGAGGCAGAGGATGAAGGCACTGGCCAGAGGCAATGCCAATCCATGAGAAATTGGCTGAGAACCTGAGGAAGCCAGCCACACAGGGGCTTGGAACACAGTGTTTGGAGCCAGCCAGGGCTAGACTGCAGACCCACACATCTGCCTCAGCCTCGGGTTCTTATCTTGTCTGAGGTAGACAAGCCATCCCCCGCCCCTCAGCTCACTCCACAGATGAGCTACTTGAATCAAAACAAGGGCGTGTCCCCCGCTGGTCAGTGACAGGACAGTTCTCTGTTTCTCCTGGAAGAAGCCTGGAGTTAGAGTGACATGGAGGACCCCTGTTCTGCAGACCCCTGGGTTCCTAGGTGTTAGGCTAAAGCATTATTTTGGGGTTCCCAGATTTTCTGAGTGTGGGGATTCTGGGATCTCTGCTCAGAAGGTTTTGTGATCCTCAGCATGTGAATGTTTGGGGACACCTGAGCTTGTTGGGTGTTACATGAGGGCCACATGAGCCTCCCATGAGCAAATAGCCCAGCTGGTGCTTGGTCTTTGCTGGCTGTTGCCACAAATGCTTCTGCCAGCACATGGGTTTGTTTATTCCAGCAAGTCTGGCATAGTCAGGGACCATTTGAACATAATGTGGATTTTGTATTTCTGTGCACACTTGCTTGGAAACACGGGATGAACACAGACAACTACAGTCACTACATCCACTAAAACACACACACACACACACACACACACACACACACACACACCTTCAAACACTTGTTTGTGCTCTGCAAGTGTGACAGCCCCCCCCCCCATCCTCATACGGGTTATAACTACCTGTACCATTTCAGACACCTCTTCTGCTCTTCCAAAGCCCCCTTCTCCAGCCACTTAGTTCTTTTTCCCCCCGTAGGTTTAAGCACTATATTTTCTCATGGCTATGACCAAATACCTGACCAGAAGCAATGTTTTTTTTTTTTTAATTTTTATTGACAACTTCCTTAATTGTAGACAATACCCCATGGTACTTCCCTCCCTCCCCCAACTTTCCCCTTTGAAACTCCACCCTCTGCCATATCCCCTCCCCTCTCCTATACAAGACCATCATAATAGGAGGAAAAGATCATGACATCAAAATGAAAGTAGAGACTGATTCAGAAGCAATGTTTTAAAAAATATTTTATTTTTATTTATTTATTTATTTGACAGAGAAAGAGGGGGAGAAAGAGAGAGAGAGAGAGAGAGAGAGAGAGAGAGAGAGACAGAGAGAGAGAAGGTGCACCAGGGCCTCCAGCCACTGTAAACAAACTCCAGATGTGTGTGCCCCCTTGTGCATCTGGCTAAAGTGGGTGCTGGGGAATCTAACCTGGGTCCTTTGCTTTGTAGGCAAACACCTTAACCACTAAGCCATCCCTCCAGCCCACCAGAAGCAATTTAAGGAAGGGTTTATTCTGGCTTACAGCTTTAAGGGGATACATTTCATCATGATGGAAAAGGTAAGGCAGGTTAGCTGATCACACTGCAGCCAGAGGCAGGAAGCAGAGGGGGAACAGGAAGTGGTACCAGGCTACAAAACCCCCAGGTCTGTCTCCTGTTCCCAGTGATCCACTTCCTCCAGCAAGGCTCCACTTCCTAAAGGTTCCACAACCTTCCCAAGCAGTACCACCAGCTCAGAATCGAGGTTCAGACATCTAAGCTCAAAGGGGCCATTTCTAAACTATCTGACATGCATGAAACTGCATTCTTATTTTTATTGGATATGGACATACTTAGTATGCAAACAACACATGTTGATACCATCATTTCCCTCCTCCCTGCCCTTTTTTAATGAAGAGGCCCTCCTCATTGGGGATGCAGGTCAACCCCATGGGGATTGTGGGTCATGCCTTGTGGGGGCAGCAGTCAGTTATGGGGGAGAGGCAATGCCTCTGTGCATAATGTCTCAACTTGTGGCTCTAACAATTTTCCACCCCCCTCTTCCGCAAAATTCCCTGAGCCATGTTGGGTGCATTTTAAGTCTACTTCAGTGATGGGCTCTTATGTATAGGATTATGCCATCTGAAAATAGGGCTAACTTAACTTCTTTCTTTCCAATTTGAATCTCTTTTATTTCTTTCTCCTGTCTTATTGCTTGGGCTAGTACTTCTAGTACTATGTTGAAGAGCAGTGGTCAGAGTGGGCACCCTTGTCTTATTCCTGATCTCAGTGGGAACTCCTCGAGTTTTCTCCATTAAGTATTATTTGGGCTTTAGGTGCTTTATATATAACCTTTATTGTATTGAGATATAAACTCTTCATGCCTGTTCTTTCCAGTGTTTTGATCATGAAGTGGTGTTGTATTTTGTCAAGGGCCTTCTCTGCATCAATTGAGATGATCATGTGGTTCTTATGGTTAAGTTTATTGATGTGGTGTATTACATTGACTGATTTCCATATGTTGACTGTGCTTAGAACAAAGCCAAGTGTACAGATATTTTCAAAGGATCTCTCTCTATGCTAGTGTATGCATAGAAAGTTTTGCAGTCATATATAAGTTACTATTAAAAGTCATTTGGCGGGGGGGCACTGGAGAGATGGCTTAGCAGTTAAGACACTTGCCTGCAAAGCCTAAGGACCCAGGTTCAATTTCCCAGTACCTATGTAAGTCAGATGCATAAGGTGGCACATACATCTGGAGTTCGTTTACAGTGGCTAAAGGCCCTAGCACATCCATTCTCTCTCTCTGCCTCTTTCTCTCTCAAATAAATAAAATATAATTTTAAAAAAGATATTCCCCCACTGATCCAATTATTCCAACTAAGTTCCACCTCCCAAAGTTTTCAGAGCCTCCCAAAATAGCAATGCCAGCTGTGGACCAGACATTCAAATCATGAGCCACTGTGGGCAAATATTCATATTCAAATCATAACACTGGGTTTATGTGATGTTTAACTCAGGCAATATTTTGTGACACCAGTAGGTGAGATAGAACATAACAGGTCAGGCAGGCAGTTCTGTTCTGACCTCATTAAAAAAAAAATATATATATATATAAATTTATTTGCAAGGATAGAAAGAAGAGAGAGAGATAATATGGGCCCACCAGGGTCTCTAGCCACTTTATAAAACTCCAGATGTATGTGCCACTTTGTGCATCTGGCTTTATGTGGGTACTAGGGAATGAACCTGGGTTGTTAAGCTTTGCAGGCAAGCACCTCAATGGCTGTGCTATCTCTTTAGTGCCTCTGACCTCATCTTTATAAGTACCAGTGTTGTGTGAGGAAAAGCAATGGATTTAAGAATGAAAAGGGGAAGGGGAGTTGACAAGATCAGTGAGGAGGACCCAGAAGCAAAGCACTGAGCAGGTCCTAGAAGAGACTGGGACGGGAGCCACCCTGTGGCTTGGGGACCAGGGGCAGGGCCATGAATAGAATGGACGAAGGCAAGTCAGTTGCAACTGCTTCTGTCCTTATTTGCTGCTTAGGACCCAAAACCCCAGGTCAGAGGCCACTTGTTCCTGTGCCCACCCCAGGCTTATGGAAGGCAGAGCAACTTGATTGACAGTAAAAGTCACCAATGAATGAAGGAGAAATAGGAGAGTGGTGACCAATAGAGAGGGCTCCATGTGGACAAAAAGCAAAATGAAACCAAGAGGCTGGCTGATTTGTTGTTATTATTTTTACAGGACTGAATTAGCCATGCAGGCTGATGGCTAAAATCACTAGCATACCAATAGCTTAGCAAATATGTGTATTTATTTATTTATTTATTTATTTATTTATTTATTTATTTATTTGCTTGCAAGCAGAGAGATAGAAGAGAGACAGAGAGAATAGGCACACCAGAGCTTCTGGCTGATGCAAATGAACTCCAGATGCATGCACTACTTTGTGCATTTGGCTTTATGTGGGTATGGGGGAATTGAACTCAGGTCATTAGGCTTTGCAGTCAAACACTTTCACCCCTGAACCATCTCTCCAGCCCAAATATGTGTATTTCTGTCTCTTGTTATACAATGCTCTTCTCCATGGCTCTCCTGGAGACTCGCTCCTTCTGAGAAGCTCTGCACTTTTCATAGTCCAGTGAACCAGGCAGCTATGGACACAGCCGCACTTAGGGGACAGATCTGCTTCTTTGGCCACACCTCACCTCATCAACTGTGTGTCAAAAAAAGGAAGAAGAAGAAGAAGAAGAAGAAGAAGAAGAAGAAGAAGAAGAAGAAGAAGAAGAAGAGAAGAAGAAGGAGGAGAAGAAGGAGAAAAAGAAGAAGAAGAAAAAGAAGAAGAAGAAGAAGGAGAAGGAGAAGAAGAAGAAGGAGAAGAAAAATCTGGTGACCAGTTGGCCAGGGTTGTCCCAGGTCCCACAGCATAGAACAGGGTGGGTGATGGGCCTCCTGGGCCCTAGAGCTTGTGAGCTTCATACTTGGGCATAGCTCAGTTATTTCTTCCTTGAACTCCTTTCATTAATGCCAAATATGAGAAAGCTGAGGACACAAGTTTGCAGCATCTTTGTCCTAATAACTTTCTTCAACTGAGACTCACCAAAGAAGCCAATGCAAAAATGAGTTCTCTCTCTCTCTCTCTTTCTCTCTCTCTCAAATAAATAAATAAAATATATTTGAAACAAAAACAAAACAAAACCCATCAAAAACTGAGCTGGATAGGAGTCCCGCACTCACCCCACGATTGCTCATGTGCACAGCATAGACCTTCCTGTGACTTCCTGTGGGGTCACCCGCAAGCTGCTATCAGCCTAGCTTGCCTTTGGTTCTGACTTCATCCAGCCAATCTTTGGACCGCTTAGGGAGCTTTCCAAACTTTACTATGTTGGAGAAATCTGAAGATATTCAAAACCAAGGCCCCTTGGAGCCCTTTTGGTTGGCCCAGGATGCGAATCCTTCCTGCTCCCAACAACCTGCTTGGCGGATGCACCAGTTTCCTCTACCACATTTTTCTTTTTCTTTTTAACAAAGGGCAATGTTTAGCATAATAAATGGTGTGGTTCCAGCATCTCTGGCCCATTTCCTTACTCAGGGCATGCTGAGCTGGCCCTCGGGCTGTGACTCACTGTCTGTAGAGGCGTCCATCCCACGGGGCGGGCAGGTCTTCCCCAGATCTTTCCAAGTCAGAGGAACCCTATGGCTCATCTGCATGGCGTGGGAGGAAGAGCTTCAGGGACCAAGCAGGGGTGTCACCTTACCTAGCAGCGAGACAGATCCAAACCACGATACAGCCTTCTTCACACGACAGTGATTTTAAGAGGGAATTCATATAATCCCAGCAATTTAGACATTAAGGTTTCAAAGCCTGGATGGACCCAAAATAAATATGTACAGATTTTCCACCAATTTCAAAAATAATAATCCTAAACCCTAAAAGACTTTTCCCTGCTCTCTTTAATCAGCTTTGCTTCCTTTCTGAAATGGAGCAGGTGGAGGGCATGGGAACAGATGTGGACACATGATCTCCCTACAGACCCTCACTTAGCTCGGAAGCCTTGGATTTTCCACTGGATTCTGCTGCAGTGAGCACCACTGATGCCGGGTGAGCTCTGGGAATCGATGGTTCTGTTGGCATCTGAGTGTTCTAGAAATGGTTAGAGTCCTAAGGGACCCAGAAATTGGCAGTCTGGGGTGACAGTCTTAACAATAGGTCAAGAGCTTCTCTGGTCTCAGTGTTCCAAAGCTTCTTCCTTCTCAACAAGCCCTTCCCTGTTCCGCTGTCATCCCCACATTCCCACCCCATACTCGTCTCAAGCCAGAGAGGCTGTGTTCTGTGAAGCCTCTAGGTCTCCGGCTAGTGAAGGGGGGACCCATTAGAGCAGCCAAGGATGAGGAATCTTTTCCCCAGACCCCAGTTGTTGCTGATGTTGTGCCTCCACAGAGTCCCAGCAGCATTCACACCGTCAGCCTTAATAGAGGGGGAAAGATGTATTTCAGCTTACATTTTTGAGGGGAAGTTTCATTATGATGGCGAAAGCGTGGCAGGGGCAGACAGCTGGCATCACATCAGCAGGGAGGGTGGAGCAGGAGTGAGTGAGTGAGTGAGTGAGTGAGTGAGTGAGTGAGGCAAACCAGGCTGGGCTATATCACCACCAAGGACTGCCCCAGTGACACACCTCCTCCAACAAGAGTCTACCTCCCAAAGGCTCCACAGCCTTCCCAAACAGCACCACCAATCAGGGACGAGGTATTCAGACACAAGAGGCGATGGGTGACATTTTACATTCAAACCACCACAACAGGTTTCCCCTGGAGGAAGTGGGACCACTTGGATGGGTGTCAGGAAGATTCCTCTGTCAAAGGGGACGCTGTGCTAGTGTTTTCCAAGAATGCAGACACAGGGGATGTGGGAGGAGAAGGACTGCAGCTGCCTTGTGCGATGTGGCCATCAATGCTTGGCCTCCCCCTGGAAACTACAGGCCTTTGGTCCTGGTTAGAGTCTGTTTTTTGTGATTGACAGAAACATCCCTGCATTGCTCTGAGAAAGAAGAGGTTTAACATAGGGGATTGAGTGCTTGCAAAACTAGAGGAATGGGACCAAGGGACACTCATGCTCAGGTGTCCCCTGGAGTCTGGCAACTCGCAAGAAATTTGGGAACTGCTATGGATGGTGGCATCTACCCACAGCCCTGGGGCAGGTGGCTGGTGGCCCCAAGTAGCTGTGGCCAGAGCTAGTAGGTCTGCTCATGGGCAGCAGAAGAACAGTGTCTTCAGCCTTCCTTTACCTTCTCAGATCTTCTGTGAATGGCTGTCACTGATGGAGTATAGTCTAAAATACTCTAGAGAGGAGGGGATTCTGGGAAATGTAGTTTCCAGGCTCCCAGCCGCTGTCATCATAGGGACTGGTGCTGAGTTTCAATGCTTTCTGACTGTCACTGACATTTTAAAATAAATCACACTATTCCACTAACAGAGCAGCCAGGGTTAAGACACAAGATGGCTGGAAACATCTTCAGATGTTTGGACATCAAATCTCTAAGTTTAGAACTATGGTAGTTATTTCTGTTGGCAGCAGAAAATGTCACTATAATCAATGATGTTAGAAATGTGACATTGAAAGTAGATATGTGACCTGGAACTTGAGCAATAGAAGGGGGATCTGTGATAGTTATTGGATAAAGGGGAGGGTTTGGTTTGGCTCACAGTCATATAGACCCATTGCTTTGGGCCTCTGATGATAGATAGCAGTAGTGAGGGGTGTGTGGTGGAGCAAACAGCTCACCTCAGAGGCAAGAAACAAAGGAGAGTGTCCAGGCCAACCCCCATAACCCCCTTCCCCACAGGACATCTCCCCAGTGATCCAAGGTTCTTCCACTAGACTCACCTCTTAAAGGTCCCATCACCTCCTAGGACTGCCCCGGGGACTGAGTCTTGATGCACAGATCTTTGAGGAGACTTATCCTCATCATAGTAGTATGAGATCAAAGACTGATCCCCTGAAGGAACGCCTTTGTCATCTGGCACAAAATGATTGCCCCTCCCCTCCAAGACACTTCCCCACCCTAGGTCTGGCTTTTTCTGAGTCCTAGTCCCCACCTTGAGAAAACACAGACCAGCCCATCTGTTAGTGATTTGTCCTCTAAGGCATCTTTTCTTCCTCCCTTCCTTCCTTCCTTCCTTCCTTCCTTCCTTCCTTCCTTCCTTCCTTCCTTCCTTCCTTCCTCCCTCCCTCCCTCCCTCCCTCCCTTCCTCCCTTCCTTCCTTCCTTCCCTCCCTCCTTCCTTCTTTCCCTCCCTCCTTCCCTCCCTCCCTCCCTTCTTTCCTTCCTTCCTTCCCTCTCTCCCTTTCTCCTTCCCTCCCTCCCTTCCTTCTTTCCTCTTTTTAAATTTTATTATTATTATTTATTTATTTGAGAGAGGGAAAGAGGTAGAGAGAGAGAGGGAGAGAGAGAATGGGCGCACCAGGGCTTCCAGCCACTACAAACGAAGGTGCATGAGCCACCTTGTGCATCTGGCTTACGTGGGTACTGGGGAATAGAACCAAGGTCCTTTGGTTTCTCAGGCAAGCGTCATAACCACGAAGCCATCTCTCTGGCCCTTCTTTCCTCTTTTAACTTTCAGGTTAGCATATAAAATAATAGTTTCTTCATGGCATCTTCATACACCAGTGTGGTTGTGGTTGTACCTATTCTCTTCCGTTCCTCCTCCCCTTCCCTCTTCTTCAAGCATCTTCTCACTAAATAAATCCACGAAGAAGTGTTCCTTAGAAAGAGTATAAAAAGATATGCTCACTAGGATGGGTATAGTGACACACACCTTTAATTCCAGCACTTGGGAGGCAGAGGCAGGAGGATCACTGTGAGGTTGAGGCCAGCTGAGGACTACAGAGTGAGTTCCAGGTCAGCCTGGGCTAGAATGAGATCCTGTCTTGAAAAAACAAAAGCAATGTGTACACATGCATATGAATACGCACACACACACACACACACACACACACACACACACTCACTAGAAAATGCGTGGAAGACAGAAGCTCCAGAAGAAAGTCAGAATACCGTGACTGTGCTAGCACATTAACAAAAAGGGCTCTGGCTAGCTGTAGTCTGTTTCTGAGTTCCTCTTTGTCCTAATTGTGCATGTTCAGGCCAGCTGTTGGGGACTGTGTCTCTTCCCTCCAGTTCCCAGAGGGATCCTGTGCCAGTGTTCTTGGAGTCTTCACCTGCAGCAGCCCAGACATAGCCTGGTCCCACCTGTGGGCCTCTCTGGGCCTCCACACCCACGGTCATAGAAGCAGCTTCCAAGGGCTGTGCAGTGCCTCTGCCTGTCACTGGGAAGTGTGTGTGACCAGTCAGCTCCTTCCACAGTCAGTGGGATTTGGCAGTTCATCTGCCCAGGCCCCATGCTAGTCATTACTCTGCTTGTGGAGGAGGAAGTGGGGTTGGGTCATGACTCCCAGGCTAAGTGTCTAGTTGGCCTTTCTAATGACAATGCAGTTGGAATAAGAATGATCTTTCTTTTTGCGAGAGAAAAAAACGAAGGCACAGGGGTCACACAGTTAGAAAACAGTGCGGATGGATTTGTATCCATTTCTCTTTTTTCTGCTTTTTTTTTTGTGAAATATAATTTACTCTTCATAAAATTCCTGCATGGATAGTCCTGAATTCCATGGGTTTTGTACATTCACAGTCATGTAGCTATCACCACAGTGTCACATCCTTGCTGTATTCACCGTGTATCCTCTTCAGCTGCCCTGCCCGACTTCCCTCCCAACCTAACCCTGTCTTGTCTTCTCTTGATCTGTGCAACTTTTCCTGGTCAGGACACTTCATATGAAAGGACAAATCACAGATGTAGTCTTTTGTGCCTGGTTTCGGGCACTAAGCATCCTATGTTCACCATCTCTTCACATGGCAACATGTAGCAGGGCCCTGGTTGGGCTAAAACCCCATTGTGGGTCTGTTGCTTGCTGGTGACTGGGCTTGGGCACTGGGCCTCTTAGCAAAGCTGAATAAACCCATTCTTCAAAGATGTCCCTGAGCAGGCTGGAATCTTCCAGAAACAGCCTGCCTGGCCACCCTGCTGCTGAGCACAGCAAGTCCTGCTGGCGACACAGGGCCACTGAGGCGACATGGGCCAGTCTAGTTCCTGCTCACTCACCACAGACTCTGGGGACACTGGCCACCAGTTGCTGGGAACCTCAGGCCCCAGAGGGCACAATGAGGCTGCCAGCATCCCTCGCTCCTGGCCGTACTGCCTCGGTGTTGTCCCCTTCATGGTGGCCTGTCCTGGGTGCTCAGAACGCACACAAAGCAGAGCTTCTGTCCCAAGGCCATGTCACAAGTGCATGGGGACATGTATTTGTCCCACAGAGCTATGAGGAGAGCTCCCTGTTTTGGCACACTGGTTTCCTGTCTCCTCACAGAGGGAAGGACAGCTGTCGTTAAACCTAGGCTGCCCCAGCGTCTGGACCGCAGTCTGTGATGTCCCCCCTTCCCTCTCTGGGTTGAGCTTAAATTGTAGGTTGAGCCAGTGGTTCTCACTGGGGCCTGACCCCAAGACACTGTGTCTGAGAGGGCTGGGATGGTGGCTTCTCACTGGAAGGATCTACCTACCGGTGAAGGACATGCGGGAAGTCTTTCCAGGGTCAGGCTGGGTTCGTTGTCAGCTCTGGGAGAAGAGGGGCATGCAGCCCTTACAGCTACTTAATTAATTAATTAATTAGTTACTTATTTGAGAGAGAGGCAGATAGAGAAAGAGAGAGGGAGGAGAGGGAGAATGGGTGCACCAGGGCCTCTAGTCACTGCCAACAAACTCCAGATGCATGCGCCACCTTGTGCATCTGGCTTACGTGGGTCCTGGGGAATCCAACCTGGGTTCTTAGGCTTTGCACTAACATTAACCACTGAGATATTTCTTCAGCTCCCTTTCAGCTACTTCAAATTAAAGGTAGAACAGTCCATTTACCATAAGGGGTGGCAGGCAGCAAGAGTGAGGGCCCAGGGGCAGTGGCCCTCAGTGCAGTGTTGATGCGGCACAAAAGTGAAGCTGCATTGAGTGTGACTTGAGCCTGGGGGCATTGCTGTACAGCCAGCCCCACGGGATCCCCCTGTCTTGTGCCACTGAGACCAGTGAGGCCAAGAGCTGCCTGAGGTCACACAGCTAGCTGGTGGCAGCGGGGAGCTGTGTGAGCCCAGGGTGCTGGTTCAAGGAGCAGCGGCTGCCATGCTGGTCTGTGCTGCCTGGCTGCTCTAGGCTTGCAGAGGCCATGTGCTGTGACTGAGAGTGGCGACAATAACAGTAATGACAATCAGAGCCATGGTGCGTTCATCCTCATATCCCTGCAGTGGCTTCTGGAAGCTGAAACAACACCCCTGATTCTCCTCTCGTCAGGTGGAGCAAGAGGGTGGGCAGTGAAGCTTCTGGAACAAGGCACCATCCAGGTGGCTCTCACTAGCTTGTGGGAAACTCCATGCTCCCTATAATCAGCCACCCCGTTTGGATTCTTGGCTCTCCACAGTGAAGCATGTGATCTTTCTCAGTGTGGTCCACACTCTGTTCTCATGCCCTGCTCACCCCTGGGGAGCTTTGGTGCCATGTCAGTCACAGCACCCCCTTCCTCCTGCAACAGGTTCATTTTGATTTGATTTTCTTGTCACCACCCTTGGTGGAATCCTTTCAGGGTTACGTTACATGTTCATTTCACTGATGGGCAAAAATAAATTCTTAACTCTGTTTATTTTTAATTTTTTAAGATTTTATATATTTACTTATGAGAGAGAGAGAGAGAGAGAGAGAGAGAGAGAGAGAATGGGCATGCCAGGGCCTATAGCCACTGCTAATGAACTCCAGATGCACTACTCCCTGCATCCGGCTTCACATGGGCACTGGGAAATTGAACCTGGGTCCCTTGGCTTTGTAGGCAAGCACCCCAACCCCTAAGTTATCGCTCCAGCCCTTAGCTCTCTTTAGACATGCATCCCTGCACTTCTGTCTCAGGAAGAGAAATTTAGGGAGCCCTTCCTCTGCACAGAAAGGTAAACAATGAACCAGCCAAAAACGAAAAAGTTAAGTTTGGGGCTGGGGAGATGATTCAGTGGTTAAGCACAAGGGCCTCTCAGCCTTGAGACCATCATGTTTAACTCCCCAGAACCCATGTAAAAAGCTGTGTGTGGCCATGCACGTCTAAGGGGGGCAGATATCACTGGGGCTTGTTGATGGACAGCAGCTCTGGGTTTGAGGGAGAGAGCCCATCTCAAGGAAATATGCACATGATCCATAAGATCAGAATACCCAACATTCTCCTCTGGCCTCTGCACTCATGCACATGGGCCACACACATCTGCACACACATATTCATGCCATACACACCACACCATTCTTTTTTTTTATTTGAGAGAGAAAGAGAGAGAGAGGGAGAGAGAGAGAGAGGAAGAGACAACAGAAAGAATGGGCACCCCAGGGCCTTTTCAGGTGCTGTGAACAAACTCCAGACGTGTGCGACCCCTTGTGTGCACGTGCGATATCGTGCGCTTGTGTCACTTTTGCGTCTGGCTATATGTGGGACCTGGAGATTCAAACAAGCATTCTTAGGTTTCACAGGCAGGCGCCTTAACTACTAGGCTATCTTTCCAGCCCCACACCATTCTTGACATACACACAGACATGCCAAATGAAAGATTAAGTCTGTGGGAGCAAATTGTGTTAATGAGTGACTTTCTTTTGTGTGTGTGTATATTTTTTTAAAAAATATTTTTTATGGGGCTGGAGAGATGTCTCAACAATTGAGGTGCTTGACTGCAAAGACTACTGACTCGGATTTGATTCCCCAGTACCCATGTAAGTGCACAAAGTGGTGCATACATCTGGAGTTCATTTGCAGTGGTTGGCAGCCCTGTGTTGCCAGCAGGATTTATGAGAGAGAGTAAGAGAGAGAGGGAGAGAGAGATATGCTCCAGGGCTTCCTGCTACTGCAAACAAACTTCAGACACATGATCCACTTTGTGCATCTGTCTTTATGTTGGATTGCTAGATACTGAGGAATTGAACCCAGGTGATCAAGCTTTGTAAACAAGTGCTTTTAACTGCTGATCCATCTCTCCAATCTTATGTTGGGATTATTTTTTGAGGTAGTGTCTTGCTCTGGCCCAGGCTGACCTGGAATTCACTATGTCGTCTCAGGATGGCTTCAAACTCATGGCGATCCTCCTACCTCTGCCTCCTAAGTGCTGGGATTTAAGGCGTGCGACACCACGCCTGATCTATGTGTGCATTTTTGTTTTGTATATGTGAAGGCATGTGTGTACATGCATGTGTGTATGTCTGCTTGTACACCTGTGTGGTTGTATGTGTTTAGAGGCCAGAGGACAATATTGGGTGTTGTTCCTCACACATTATCCACCTTTCTTTGAGACAAGGTCTCTTACTGACCTAGAGCTCACCAATTAGGCTAGACTGTCTGGCCAGTAAGCTCCAAGGATCCTCCTGTCTTTATTTCCCTAGGGTTGGGTTTATAGGCTTGTGTCATCATGTTTGGCATTTTATATGGGTGGTAGAGATTGAACTCAGGGCCTCATGTTCACGAGGCTGAGTCATCTCTCCAGCCCCTAAAATTCTATTTGTAGTGTTCAGCTTCCTCTGCCTATAACTCCTGTGGGTCGTAATGCATCACTTTTCTTTTATTTTTTAAAAAAAAATTTGTTTATTTTTATTTATTTATTTGAGAGCGACAGATAGAGAAAGAAAGAGGCAGAGAGAGAGAGAGAGAGAGAGAGAATGGGCACACAAGGGCCTCCAGCCACTACAAACGAACTCCAGATGCCTGCACCTCCTTGTGCATCTGGCTTACGTGGGTCCTGGGGAATTGAGCCTCGAACCAGGGTCCTTAGGCTTCACAGGAAAGTGCTTAACCACTAAGCCATCTCTCCAACCCATCAATTTTCTTTTTAAAAATATTTTATTTATTTATTTATTTGAGAGAGTGAGGGAGAAAGAAAGAGCTAGCTAACAATGTGTGTGTATATATATATATATGAGAGATGGAGAATGGTGGGCATGCCAGGGTGTGGTAGTTTAAATAGATGGCCCCCAATATATTCAGTGTTTTATTAGTTTGTAGTTTGCATCTGCAGCCACCTGGCTGGAGGCAGTGTCAGTGGGTGGATCTCAAGGTGTGGTGGTGGGTTTGAGATTCCATTCTAAAGATATGCATAGTGTGCCTAGCTGGAGTTCCTGAAGTGTGCTGTGCTGTGTGGCTTTTGGCTTTTCTCTCTTGCTTGGACCTGTGAAGGCAGGCCAGATTCTTCTGCCATTATGGAAGTTCCCCTGGATCTGTAAGCTTCAATAAATATCCCTTCCTCCATAATTTTGTCTGGTGTGGAAGTTCATCTCAGCAAACCTGAAGCTGTCTGCTACACAGGGCCTCTAGCCAGTGCATATGAACTCCAGATGTGTGTGCCACCTTGTGCATCGGGCTTACGTGGGTACTGGGGATTCAAACCTAGGTTTTTAGGCTTTGCAGGCAAGCACCTTAACTTGTTAAGGTGTCTCTCAAATACTCCAAATGCATTGATTTTCTATGGCGATTCCATATCTGCACCAAACACATCCACAATGTGTTGGAGAAGACATAATCATATAACAAAGCAGCCGCAGGCAGCATTCACTCTCTGCCACAGCTTCTTAGAGGCAGGATCTGAGGTGCAGCTCTACGGTGGCTCTGGGCTCCTTGTAGCTGTGATGGAATTGGGTAGGTGGGCTACAGACTCACTTGAAGGCTAGGTAGGGGTTGAAATCAACTTCCAAGGCATCTCCTTGCTTAGCTCTGGGTAGGTGGCTTCTGCTCTGGGTAGGAATGCCTGGGCACACTATAGCAATTTGAGTAATACCTTGTAGCAAATCTGTGTTCTGAGCTGTGTTTCTGACAACTGTGTTGTTTTTGATCTTTTAAATAAGTTTTATTTATTTATTTGAGAGAGCGAGAGAGGGAAAGAGGGAGAGAGAGAGAGAGAGAGAGAGAGAATGGGCACTCCAGGGCCTCTAGCCACTGCAAACAAACTCCAGATGTATGTGAAAACCTTGTGCATCTGGCTTACATGGGTCTTGGGGAACCAAAGCGAGGTCCTTTGGCTTGGCAGGCAGATGCCTTAACCGCTAAGCCATCTCTCCAGCCCAATCTTTTTGATTTGATTTTTATTTTTTTAAACATTTTAAAATTTTTTTTATTTTTGGAGAGAGACACACAGAGGGAGAGACAGACACAGAGAGAGAGGGAGAGGGAGACAGATAGAGAATGGGCACACCAGCAGTCTCTCAGCTACTGTGAACAAAATCCAGATGTGTGCGCCCCTTGTGGCCAAGTGTGGCATTGCGCCCTTGCATCTGGCTAAACGTGGGACCTTTGCATCTGGCTGGAAAGCGTTCGTGCAGGACCTGGAGATTGGCAACTGCCTGATCTTTTTATTTTTATTTTTTTTTGGAATTTATTTTTTTTTGGTTTGCAAGGCAGGGTCTCACTCTGGCAGGCTGACCTGGAATTAACTGTAGTCTCAGGGTGGCATCCTCCACCTCTGCCTCCTGAGTGATCTTTTTATTTTTAAGGCAGGGTTTCATGCAGTCAAGGTTGGCCTTGTACTTACTAAGGCTAGCCTTGAGCTCTTGATCCCCTTACTTCCAGCTCCTAAGTGCTGGGATTACAGATATCTACCACCATGCCAGGGCTGTTGGACTCAATCACAAGAGCTACATTCTGAAGTGCAGCTTTGGGCCTCTGCTCAGACCTCTTCATGTTCCTTCTCATCTTCAGCTTGGCTTCTTGATTGTACAGGCTGCTGACAGCTGGCACTCAGGCAGAGGCTGTGGGTTGCGAGCTCTTGAGCCTGGAGGCTTTGGGCCCCTGTGGCTGGATCTATGCATCTGTCCAGCAGCACCTTGAGCACCTCACAGTGTTTCTTTCTCAAGTCTCCCTTTTATAGTCAGCCTCACATTGCTGGGATGAACAGCCAACCAAGCACAGCTTATGGGAAGAAAGGGATTTATTTTAGCCTACAGACCCAAGGGAAGTTCCATCAGTGGTAGAAGAATCTGGCTCCCTTTCATAGATCTAAGCAGAGAAATAAACCACCAGCTAGCAGACATCAAAAAGCAGCAAACACACACACACACACACACACACACACACACACACACACAAATCTGCCAGAGCTCAGATCTCTCTGCAGATCTTTGGGCTGGATTTCAGATCTGTCCCCTCTGCCCCCAAACACACCTTTGGGCTGGATCCCAGGCTCTGACCCCAGTGACAACCTCCTCCAGCCAGGCAGCTGGAGATCCAAGTTACAAGTTTGAATAAAACACCTGAGTCTATGGGGGACGCATGTTCACATTCAGACCACCATACTCTCTTTGCATTAGCTCCTCATACTGTCTGGTGTCCCCTGGGCTGGGGGAAAGGGAGCAAACTTGCCTTGACTATCTGTATTCCATTTCCAGGACTCCCTTTAAGCTTGTGCCTTGCTGCTCATGCCAATTGAGATCTCCACTTCTGGTCACCAAGGCTGTTGCCCCACTGCTTGCTCTTAGCTCATCTGATAAGCTGAGGTTTTTACCTGCCTCCTATGGAGTGCTTTTGCTTTCTAGTAGCCCCATGCTGGTTCCAAAGCCTGCCTGGCTGGGAAAGCTTTGGTTGTTTAGTCTCAGGGTTGGGATGGAGGCTATGAGTATATAACGTTTTCTCTAGGGATGAGCTTTCCCAGCAATGCACTCTCTTCAGCGTGTTATCTGCCCTCTACGTGTCTCCAGAGCCCCAATGTGTCCCTTTTGATACCTGTTGTCACCTAGCCACAGGCCCTGGATGTCTTCTGTGGCCGCGTGAGGCTGTGTGACATCTGACTTTTCACTCATGTCGCCATAGCGCTCATTCCTGAGCCACCGTCCCATCTTAGACAGACTGACCCTGGGCTCAAGTTGCCCCTGTCCCATCTTCCCCCTGCAGTGGTTACAATCCTCACTTTGGGAAAGCATCTAGTAGTTTCCAAAGTCATTGCCATGGTGCCACTGGCTAGGGTCTCTGGGAGGTTTGAATGGCAGGGAGAGAGGTTTGCTTGCTGTGGCTCAGCATTGCTGGGGGTTTTCTCCAGGTGGGCTTGAACAAGCATTCTTCCCCTAGGCCCTACCTGTCTTAGGTGCTCCATGAAGCATTCTCCAACGGAGGCTGAGGAGATGGTTCAGTGGTTAAAGGGGCTTGCCTGTAAGACTGCCAGCCTGAGTTCAATTCCCCAGTACTCACATAAAACTGGATGCAAAGTGGTACATGCATCTGTCATTCCAATGACCCAAAACAATGGGAGGCAGAGCTGGTGTGCATGCAGTGGCAAAAACAAGAGAGACCCTGTCTCAAGTGAGGTGGAAGGAGAAGACAAATACTTTGAGGTTCTCCCCAGACCTCCATACCTGTGCCATGGTATATGCACACCCATAACACACATCATGTAAATTTACACATTCATACATACACACATGGTAAAAAAAATCTTCTCAAATGGTTAAAAGTTTGGAAGTCTAGAAAATACATGCTAACAAATTGAGTATTACTGGGCTGGGGAGATGGCTCAGTGGCTCAGGCACTTGTTTGCAAAGCCTAATGACCTGAGTTCGATTCCCCAGTACCTACATAAAGCCAGATGCACAGAGTGGTGCATGTATCTGGAGTTTGTCTGTGGTGGCTAGAGGCCCTGGTGTACCCGTTCTCTCTCTTTCTCCCTTCTTGCGAATAAATAGATAAATAAATAAAAATATAAAACAGTAACCATTACCCACCAGGAAACTAAACAGGTCAATGGATACAGATAGACAGTCGTGCAATCAAGCTGGAAAGATCTGCTGCCAAAATATAGCATGGGGACAAACGGGAATGGAGAAAAGGACTGTGCACCCCAAATAAAGGAACCATCTGAGCTCACACCCATAGCAGCAGAGGGAGTCAGCAAAGATCAGTGCGCAGCAGGTTTTCCTGAGTATTAGTCCATGTGGCCTGGGCTGTGTAGCCTGAGATGGCTTCAGTTGTCAAACTCTGAGGCCAAGTTCATAGAAACCCTGCATCCTTTATGGCCTTCTTAGGAGTTTGGACTTACAAAGCACCCTGGTGCCCAAACATTCTGAACAGGCCCATAGGAAGATGCATTTAATTTTGTTTATTTAACTTAGTGTTTCTCAAACTTATTTGAGCATTGGGCCTTCCAGGCACATGATGCGTATGAATGTCCCATGAATGTGCTTTGAGGAGCTCTTGCTCCTCAGCAGGGTACTTCCAGAGAAGCTTCCAGATCCCTTTGGGATGGTGGACTAGGGCTGAATGACAGATCTCGAGTGGTTCTGGAACATGGGAAGCAGGAATCTGAGCCAGCTGAGGGCCACTTGGGTGTGGGTGTGACTCTAGCCTGTGTGAGAGCGTCAAGGGGGCTTTGAAGGGGTCCATGCCTGATCACCCACCAGTGATAGCCGTGAAGCCCTTGTCTATCCTGGCTCCCACCAGGGCTCATGATTATACAGTTTTTCAGGTCATAGCCAGGGGGCTCCCTGGCAGGATGAAAGCACAATAGTGAGGGGAAAGGTGAGGCCTGAAGGCTGGGGGGGAGGTGCCCACTGACCAAGGGGGCCCATGTCTATACAGCTGCCCAGCTCTCCTTGCCTGTGAGGTTCCCAGCACACCCTGGGGCCTGGTGCTTTGCCATCTGAAAGGAACATACCCATGGAAACTCCACCCAGCCTTTCCTGCTGGGCCCTGGTTTTGGAAGCAGCAGGCTTCTGGCCTAACCTGGGACATGGCAGAGCCTATGTGATAGATGGCGGCCCACAAGCGCCAGCTCTTCTCCTATGCACAAGTAAACACTGCTCCCACCGTCGTGAAGAGTGCTAGCTGCGAGGAAGCCCTGAGAATCTTCCTGGCAACCTCCCTCCCCGCCACACCTGAACAGTGGTGAAACTGAGGGTCAGGAAGAAGGACTCTCTGGCATCCCCTGTACAGGCATCCTGACTCATAGGCTATCTTCAAGGGAAGCGAGGGCCAGGCCTCCCTCTGGGGTTGTTCAAATGGGGAGGAAGGACCTGAAGTTTGCTTTGTAACACCTCCCAACCTACAGAGCAGGAAGAGACCAGTCATGAACAGAATTCTTGAGTTTTCAAAAGAGAAAATTTAAATATTCTAGACACCTCATTACCTGTGCAACTCTCTTCATTAACTGCTTGTCCACTTCAGTATTTACAGAGTCAAGGTTCTGGGTAACCATCATCTGGTGTGAACAATTGTCAGTTGACCAGTTGTGTTTGATGCTTTTTTTTTTTTTTTTGGTTTTTTTGAGGTAGGGTCTCACTGTAACCTAGGTGACCTGGAATTCACTCTGTATTCTCAGGGTGGCCTCGAACTCACAGGGATCCTCCTACCTCTGCCTCCCAAGTGCTGGGATTAAAGGCATGCGCCACCAGGCCCAGCTTTTTTTTTTTTTTTTTTGAGACACTCAGGCTGGTCTTGAACTTGCCATCTTCCTGCCTCAGCTCCTGTGTGCTGTTTTCCATCCCTGTTGTAGTGTGCCTCTCTGGGAGTTAAGGATAAAGATGGCCCAAGTTTTCATCGTCTCTGACTCTCTCAGATTAAGTCTCCCTTTCATACATGTACACAGTGTATTTTGATCATAACCCCCTCCTATTACCTTCTCTTGTTCCCCCTCCACTGAACACCTTCTTTCCAGCTAGTCTTTCTTCTACTTTGATATCTTTCTTTTCTTTTCTCTTTCTATTTTTGGTCTCCTCCACCATCCATGACATATTGATGGGCCCGGTATTGTGCAGGTCTTGTCCAGTAACAACAGCTGCCGTGAGGTCCTGATTGCAATAGCCCCTTTGTGTCCAGAGGCAGTGTTCCGAAGCCCTCCTCCCTGTCCTCTGACTCTTACATTCTTTCTTCCTCTTCTTCTGCAGTGTTCCCAGACCTTTGGCAGGCCTGGTAGAAAAAAAAAAAAAAACACCTTTGCACAGTCAAGACCGCATTAAACACTTTATGATGAGATAACTGCGAGTGCACATGGAATTATATTTCACTGACTCAGAGGTGCCCCATTTATATGAGGACTTTCCCATGACACGTGGCCCTGATGTGATCACTACACCCAAAATGTTTAATAAAAATTATTCAATGTCATCCCACATCCAAACAGTGTTTTCATTTGCCCAGTGGCTCAGGAGTTTCCTATGTCCTGTTTGATTTGCCTTGCGTGAGGACGTGGCCCAAGGTAAGCATGTGCGGCAGCTTTCTGGGGAGGTAGACATGCACCACGTGGTCTACTGTGTGAGCCATTCCATGGCCATCAAGTGTAACATACTTCCACAGCGAGCTCACAGAACCAACTCATAGATTGTACGAGGAAAGCTTTCTGTTTATAGCACCACCATCTAGTGCAGGCAAATGACACCACAACAGTGATAATAAATGACACGTAGAGAACATATATGTGACACCTTTGTAGGAAAAATGGGAAAAAAATCGTAGAAATGGCCACCAAGGAGCTAGGGAGATGGCTCGGCTAGTCTTGTGAGGCGCGGAGGTGGAGAAATAGCTGGGGTTCATTGGTCAGCCAGTCTGATGGGAAAACTGGCAATTCTGTGTTCAGTGAGAGACTCTGTCTCAAGAAAACATGTGGGTGAGTGATAGAGAAGGTGACCTGACATTCTTCTCTGGCTTTTGCATGTGTATATGGGGGAGGGGGACACATGCACCACACACATACATACACCATACCACACAGGCACACAGAAATTAAAATTGGCCATCAAATTGAGTTTCAAGTTTTCCCACCTTGCCCAAATTTTGTTTTAAATCAAAATTAGCTGGGCGTGGTGGTGCACACCTTTAGTCCCAGCACTGGGGAGGCACAGGTAGGAAGATCACCATGAGTTCAAGACCAGCCTGAGACTATATAGTAAATTCCAGGTCAGCCTGGGCTAGAGTGAGACCCTACCTCGAAAAACAAAAAAGAAAAATTTATTTATTTATTTATTTATTTATTTATTTATTTAGAAAGAGAGAGAGAGAGAGAGAGAATGGGTACGCCAGAGCCTCCAGCCACTGTAAACAAACTCCAGATGCATGCACCGTCCACCTTGTGCATCTGGCTTACATGGGTCCTGGGGAATTGAACCTAGGTCCTATGGCTTTGCAGGCAAGAGCCTTAACTGCTAGGCCATCTCTCCAGCCCCAAAAGTATTTTTAAAAATACAATTCTAGAGTATTTTGTTACTTCCTGTGTCATTAAAGCTGCTAAAGTTTCTTTCTGGCAGGGTCCATGTAGTAGCAGGGGGGTCTTAGGGCTAACCCTGGTGGTCCTACCCAGAGTATCCACGGAGAGAATTCGAGAGACCTGTGAAGCTGGAAGGACAACCCTGCTTCTCTGTTTTCCCTAAGCTTGAGCTGAAACTTGGCATTTCCTCCCATTATGGACACAGGCAACCAGCCAGAGACATCAACCAGCCAGCGACATTAGTAAATTTGTCACCTTGTCACCAGTGGAATCACAGCTGTTTTCTCCTCACGCCACAGCCGTGCATGTTTTAAAAATACAGTCTGAGCTCAGTGCTTCTCTGAGGTAAGGAAGTTTCTCCACTGTGAGATTCACACTCTTTAGAAAGCACATGTCTGACTGGATCACACTTTAAAACGTTTTGATAGCAAATTTCAATGCCATTGTTTCCTTTTCAATTCCTTTTTTTTTTTTTTTTGTTTCTCGAGGTAGGGTCTCACTCTAGTCCAGGCTGTCCTGGAATTCAATTCACTATGTAGTCTCAGGGTGGCCTCAAACTCATGGCAATCCTCCTACCTCTGCCTTCTGAGTGCTGGGATTAAAAGACGTGTGCCACCATGCCCAGCTACTCAATCTCAAATTTTATATGCAGAAAGAGGTTGTGAGGAAGGCTCCTAGGCTTCATAAGGCTTCCAAAGAGGTCTAAGGCCCCAGAGGGTGAAGAACCTCTGGATTATAAAGAGAAAGAGATCTTTTTGTGTTTCCCCCAGTCACCGGTGAGTTATGTTTTATATTCGAGAACTCTGGAGGCTCTTAGTAAAGTTCACTTCTTCTTGCCAGAGCCTTTTCTTGTTCCTGGCGCCAGGGCCCCGGGGTGCGAGGCGGCCGGCGGGGTGGGGAACACAGGGCTGTCGGGGCGCAGAGGGAGCCGGGCAGGGCTGTTTTCCATGGCTGCTTGCCTCTGCTTAGCCCGGTACACAGCTGGTTTTCACGGCTCTGAGCCTGCCCTCCTGGGGCGGTCAGCTCCAGAGGAAATCCATCTCACGTCCACAAGCTGCGTGGCCCTGGAACATGGGAAGAAAAGACAAAGTTCCTTGGCTTTCAGGAGAGAGCCATTGCTTGCCTGCTGCTGGATGAGGGGGAGCAGAGGGTCCCCAGGCATGGGGAGTAGGAGGTTCCTTAGTGAGGCCTCTGTGTGTCAGCAGAGGCCTAGTGACTTCTCCGGTGGTCGGCATGGCACATTCGAGGTCAAGTGCTGGTGGGTGCTGGGGAGGTTCTCACCAGGGTTTCTGCTGCCAGCCTGCAGCCCATGGCTTCCTGCCTATTTTTTAAAATTATGTATTTATTGTATTTATTTGAGAGAGTGAGGGAGAGAGAAAGAGGCAGATGGAGAGAGAGAGAATGGGCACACCAGGACCTTCAGCTGCTGCAAACGACTCCAGAAACATGTGCCACCTCGTGCATCTGGCTTACGTGGGTACTGGGTAATCGAACCTGGATCCTTTGGTTTTGCAGGCTAGTGCTTTAACCCTCCAGCCCCTTCCTGCCTATTTTATTATTTGTGTATGTGTAAGATGTATGTGGGGGAAGGGAGCACGTGCGTGCCATGGCATGTGGGTGAAGGTCAGGGCTGTTTCTCCTCTCCTTTCACCTTCTCGAGACAGGGTCTCTCTCTCTCTCTCTCTTTTTTTTTTTTTTCGAGGTAGGGTCTCACTCTAGCCCAGGCTGATCTGGAATTCACTATGTAGTCTCAGGGTGGCCTCGAACTCACAGCGATCCTCCTACCTCTGCCTCCCAAGTGCTGGGATTAAAGGTGTGTGCCACCACGCCTGGCTGAGACAGGGTCTCTTTTATTGTTGCTGCTCGTGAGCCTCTGGATGCTCCTGGTCTCACCCCACATTGCCGAGGTGTTTGGGATTACAGACCCATTTGCCACTTTGGCTTTATGTGAGCATGAAGGATGGAACTCAAGCAAGTGCCTTTAACCACTGAGCCACCTCGCCAGCCCCAGACCATGGCTTTTCTAAGTCAATGAATGCACCAGCTTGCTTGTGATGTCCAGACCAAGGTCAAGCTTAGTGATGGATCATTCCAGAAGAGGATAGCAACTGTCCTTCAAGTGGGATCAGACCACCTCAGCTACCACACAATGCACTGAGCATGCCAACCTGTCAGTTCATCAGACTTCATGGCTGCTCTGCAGCTACCAGCTTGGATTGCCAAGTTGGCTGTCTGGTGCCTGTCTTTGCCCTACCACTGACTGGCTGTGGGACCTGGGTATGTATGTAAAAAAAAAAAAATCTCTCTGTCTCAGTTTCCCCATCTGTCAAGTGGGGCTAGTACTAGTACTGCACAGGGCTGTGGTAAGAATCAGATGAGTTATATGCTAAGAGAAAGCATCTTGGAGGGGCCGGAGAGATGGCTCATTTTGTGAAGTGCATGACATGGAAGCTCGAGGACCTGAGTTTGGATCCTCAGTGCTCACATAAAAGCCAGCCAGACGTGGTGGCACACTCCTGTCATCTCAGTGCTGGGAAGACAGAGGCAGGAGGATCTCTGGGTTTCCTGGCTAGCTAGGGTAGCTGAATCAGTGAGCTTTAGGTTCAGCTAGAGACCCTGCTTCAAAGAGCGAGGTGGAGAGCAATTAAGGAAGATATTGACACTAATCTTCGCCCTCCACACGCACACGCACACGCACACGCATATATGTGTACTTACACCCACAGACAAACATGCATGCACATATACATTCATATACACAGCCATGTACACCCCCAAAGATAGGGCTTTGTAGTTTGTTTCCTGTTATGAAGCCTTAGTGGATTCCAATGTTTTGGAAATTGGGAGCTTGACTGGGTCTGTCAGAGGAAGAGTCTGTCTTTGTCTCCAGTTCTGGAAGCAACTGTAGCCCTGGGCTTGTGGCCACACACATCCCGTGTACCCATACACACACTCTCTCACGCACATGCACCCACACTGCTATGAACACACATGCGCACCACACACACACATACACACGCACACACGCATGCAAAAATGAGAAAGAATGACTCGTGATCCTTCTCATCATGGATTGGGGTGTCTTCTCCCCACAGGTGCTCAGAAGATGGGTGCATGTTAGAGGATGCAGGGGGAATTGAACTATGGGAAAGAGTGGGTTTTTCTCTAGAAAGTTCTTGGATAGGCCTCTTCCTGTGCCCTGTATTCTCAACACTGGAATTTGACCAAAGCCGACAATGGAAGGCACCAGGATCTGTGTACTATGAGGGGTGAGGCCTTGCTTGTGTGTAGTGGACTGTTCTGTGCATCCAGATCAAAAGAAATGACAGATGGCAGTTCACCTCCCAGGACTGGCTTTCTCTCTGGAGTCTACAATTTGAAGTATCCCCTGTTTCTCCATCAAGACTCTTGCCTGTGGCCGGAGAGATGGCTTAGAGGTTTAAGGTGTATGCCTACAAAGCCTAAGGACCCAAGTTCGATTCTCCAGGTACCACATTAGCCAGGTGCACATCTGGAGTTTGTTTGCAGTGGCTAGAGGCCCTAGTATACCCATTTTCTCTCTCTCTCCCTCTGTCCCTCTCTAATAAATAAATAAATAAATAAAACAATAAAACAAAAAAGACTCCAGGGCTGGAGAGATGGCTTAGCAGTTAAGGCGCCTGTCTCCTAAGCCTAAGAACGCCTGTTCCAATCTCCAGGCCCCACATTTAGCCAGATGCAGTGATGCCAAGGGCGCAATGCCGCACTTGAACACAAGGGGGCGCACACATCTGGATTTCGTTCGCAGCATCTGAGACACTGCTGGCGCGCCCATCTCTCTCTGTCTCCCTCTCCCTCTCTCTCTTTCTCAAAAAAAAAAAAAAAAAAAAAAAAAAAAAGACTCTAGCCTGACTGGAAGATGTGGGGCAGGGACGCAGTATAAAGTGATGGATCTGAGGCCTGCCTCTCAAGTCCAGACCTGTGACATATTAGACTGTGTGACTGTGGACTGTAAATAAACTTCAGACTACCTGGCCTGTGAGTTTCCAATGCTTCTGGCTCGGCCTCCCATTGTTGTAGGCATGCTGACATCACAGCTGCATGCAATCCTTTGCATCTTGCTTTACACAGGTACTGGGAGTTGTCAGGCTTTGCAAGCAAGCACCTTTAATTGCTGAGCCATTTACCCTAACACTATCTGTCCTGGAATTCACTGTGTAGTCTCAGGGTGGCTTTGAACTCACAGCAATCCTCTTACTGCTGCCTCCAGAGTGCTGGGATTAAAGGTGTGCACCACCATGCCCTGCCCCTGTCTGTCTTTTTAAAATATGGTCTTTCCTTGTCCTGGAGCTAGCCTATTAGGCTAGCCTGGCTGGCTAGTGAGCTCCAGAGAGCCTCCTGTCTTCACTTCCCCAGCTCTAGTATTACAGCATTTGCCTGACATTTTTGCATAGGTTCTGGGAATCAAATTCAGAACCTCATGATTGAGAGGAGTGGAGGTTTGATTCAGGGGTCCCCCATAAACTTAGGTGTTCAGAATGCTGGGTTCCCAGCTGATGGAGATTTGGGAATTCATGCCTCCAGGCGGCAATGTATTGTTGGGGGCAGGCTTATGGGTATTGTAGCCAGTTTCCCCTTGCTAGTGTTGGGCACACTCTCCTATTGCCGTTGTCCACCTTATGTTGACCAGGGGGTGATGTCCACCCTCTGCTCATGCCATCGTTTCCCCCTGTCATCATGGAGCTTCCCTTCGAGTCTGTAAGCCAAAATAAGCCCCTTTTCCCCACAAGCTGCTCTTAGGTGCTTTCTGCCAGCAATGCAAACCTGACTGCAACAGGAGTCAAACACTGGCTGAGCCATCTCCCCATCCCTGCCTCTGCTTCTTACTAACATAATTTAAGCCCTGTGTGCAAGTCCTAGGCTTCCCTTCTGTAAAATGGGACCAGCAACAGTACCTGCCTCCCAGTCATGTTGCTAGGGCGATCTGTTAGGGGAAAAGGCACATGGTGTGGGGTTGTGAGTGGGGCGGCTTGTACTCTGTAGTTTCCATTGTTGGGATTGCCACGTGGAGTTTGGCACAGTGCCAAACACATATTACAACACATCCTGGTAGCCTTTACATTAATAATGATGATAGATGGGTTATGTGCAAAGTGGCCCGTCCTGGAAGTCTGGGTGAACAGTTCCCTGTGGCTCACCCAAGTTTTGAGGTTGATTTCCTTGGGAACAGGACCCAGGAGGGCAAAGGGCACTTTGTTTGGTAATAGAAGAGCTGCCGGCGGCTGGTGCACAGAGCTGAGGGAGAGGTGTGGTGGTCAGGCCGACGGGGGACCTCGCTGTGAATGTTTTCCTTCCATCCTCTGGCGGAGACATTCTCCTGCCAATCAGGGAGTTGGGAAGACGGCGTGAAACAATGGAACACGTTGTCCTCGCTCCCTGCTGCCTCGTTGGGTGGACAGAGCTCGCTCAGTGTGTCATCTTTGAGGCACATGAAGCCCATGGCAGCCAGGGCTGTGGGTGAGTCCTCCCCCCACCCGGGATTAGGGAATGAGAAACAGATTGCTGGATGGGGTAGCGAGTCCTCTTTGGCCTGCACGGTGGTCAGTGTTCCCATGCAGTGACTCCAAATATGCTGTCAGAGCCCCGGCTGGTGTGGACGGAGGGGTGTGGCTTAAGAGCAAGGGAACTTGTCTAGACTCACTAGGGGAGAACACTGCACCCAACACCACGGCACCTGCTTGCCTGCCTGCTTCATTCTTCATCGGGGGAGGGGGTGTCTGAAGAGGAGGCAGCTGCCCACCACAACAGAGGAGCAAGCCTCCAGAGTCAGACCCCAGAGAGCCCCCAGGAGAGAGGGAGGCGGGCGCTGTGCCCGGATCCTATGTCCCTGGTCCTCATGCTCGACACCCTCTCTTAGTCTCAGCTTCCTCCTGTAACAAGGGAGTCAAAAGCTAGTTCTGCCTGAGATCAAGGAATCCTCTCCTGAGAGAGGATGGGAGGCCGGAATGCTGGAAGTGGGGATGTTTGGAGACCTTTTTTATTTGATTTTGTTTTATTTTACTTTAGTTTGTTATTTACTTAGGTTTTGAGACAGTTCTTGCTGTGTAGACCCAGCTGGCCTGGAACTCACCATCTAGACCAGGCTGGCCTGGAACTCACCATCTAGACCAGGCTGGCCTGGAACTCACCATCTAGACCAGGCTGGCCTGGAACTCACCATCTAGACCAGGCTGGCCTGGAACTCACCATCTAGACCAGGCTGGCCTGGAACTCACCATATAGACCAGGCTGGCCTGGAACTCACCATCTAGACCAGGCTGGCCTGGAACTCACCATCTAGACCAGGCTGGCCTGGAACTCACCATATAGACCGGGCTGGCCTGGAACTCACCATCTAGACCGGGCTGGCCTGGAACTCACCATATTGACCGGGCTGGCCTGTAGCTTGTGTTGAGTATCCTGCCTCTGTCTCCTGAGTGCTGTGATTACAGACATGTGCCACCATATCTGGCTGTTGTGGTTTGAATAGATGCCCCCCCCCATATATTCAGTGTTTTATTAGTTTGTAGTTTGTATCTGCAGCCACCTGGCTGGAGGAGAATGGTGATGGGTTTGAAATCCCAATCTAAAGATGTGCAAAGTGCCTCGTTCCACCTGGAGTTCCTGAAGTGTGTGCCTTTTGGCATTTGGCTTGGGACTTTTGTCTCTGCTGGGACCTGTGAAAGCAGGGCTAACTTCTTCTGCCATTATGGAACTTCCCCTGGATCTGTAAGCTTCAATAAATATCCCTTCCTCCATAACTGTGCCTGGTTTGGAAGTTCATCCCAATGAACCTGAAGCTGTCTGCTACACTGGCTCTTTTGTTTTGGTATGTTTTGTGTGAGACAGGGTCTCACAGTAGCCCAGGCTGTCCTGAAACTCCTTGTGCAACCCAAGCTGGCCCTGCCTCATCTTCCCATGTTCCAGGATTACAGATGTGAGCCACCATATCAAGCTGGCACACTTTTATCAAAATTCCCAACCTTGAACATGCAATTAGATCACACAGGAGGGGAGGCAAAGAACAGATTCCCAGGCTCCGATGAGCTGGGCTCCCTTCTTAGCCTCCCTGGTGATTCTAGCACAAAGGAAGTTCGAGGTTGAGGGTGAGTGGGGATCTCCGCCTGTTTCTTCAGAGTTGAAGAGACATAACCATTTCTGTGGGCTCTTATTTACTTCCTGCCCTTGCACCTCCTGCGTCTCTGTCCTGTCTCTTGCTCATGAAGCTCCCTGAAGGGAGTGGCTGAGAACACAGTCTTCATGGAGCCTGGATCTTACCATGTCTTGCTGGGTCCCCTCTGGGCCTTAGTTTCCCCTAGGGTAAATGTGTGGAGTCCTCTGTGCCTGGCTCACCCCAAGTTACCTATCACCATGTACCTTCCTTGGAGTTTACTGGGTCCAGGAGTTCCAGGAGGCTGTTTTAAGCTGAGATGGTGGGTGGAGAGGGACAGGAGAGGGGTGATAAGAGGGGGAGGGGCCCCACTTGAGTGGCACTGCCCTCCAGCTGGTCCTAGCCACAGGAGGAGCTTTAGAAAGGCTTGAGGAAAGTAATTGAAACTGTGGGGCCCTGCTGCATGGAGTTCAGGGAAGGTACCCTACTCACCAAGACTGTGTCTTTTGGACATTAACACTGGGTGCCATTAGAACTCTCCAGAATGACAACCAAAACTCTGATGTTCGGGAGGTCGAGGAGCGGCATCTTTGTTATTTATCAGTTATTGTACTAGTTGGCAAGGAATTCAGCCGAGGTTATGAGCAACTAGAAACAGACATCCTTAAAAAATAATAGATATTGCTAGGTATGGCCGGTCATGCCTGGAATTCCAGCACCAGACAGGAGGATTATTGTAAATTCAGGACCAGTGACATAATGAGCTACAGGTCAGCCTGGCCTACAGAGTAAGACCCTGACTCAAACAAAACAAAACAAAACAAAACAAAACAAAACAAAACAAAACAAAACAAAAAACCCAACCAACCAACCAATCAAACAAGCTAACAAGGGCTGGAGATATGGCATGGTGGTTAAGGTGTTAGCCTGTGAAGCCTAAGAACTCATGTTTGAATCTCCAGGTTCCCACATAGCCAAATGCACAGTGACGCAAGCATGCAATGTCACACATGTGCCACGAGGGGGCAGATGAGTCTGGAGTTTTTCACAGTAGGCTGAAAGTCCTAGCAGGCCTATTCTCTCTCTCTCTGCCTCTTTCTCTGTCTCTCACTATAAAAACATTAAAAAAACCCAAGCAAACAGGATGTTGCTTTCTGTCAGGTAACAGTAGCTCTGGTGGCTGCTTGGTCTGCACATGTCTCTACTACTACACAGTCCTCAGGGATCAAGGATCCTTCCCGCTCCCCATCTGTCACAAGAAGGAGGGCTCTGGGTCCATGGGGCAACTGCCTTGTTACGCAGCAGAGTGGAGGGATGAAGAAGCCCCTGCCAATTTGGAGGTACAGGACAAAAGTGTGTGGCCTCCACTGTGGCAAGGGAAGCCCATAACCACGTGATCGGGAGGCAGCTGTAGCCCATGTAGGAACCATTTTGGTGGAAGAAAAATAATCAACTGAAGACTCAACTGACCTATAGGGCTCCACTGAGTGCCGTGTCTTCAGAAGGTGGAGGCACAGTGAGCCTTGTCTTGTCTTGAGGGAACAGGGCCAAGGAGGTGCTCCGGGCTCTCCGGGGTTCTGGAAGCTCAGGGTAGAATTAATCTGGTTGTCTCTTATTGTGTGATTCTTCTCACCTGGAGGCTTCAGGGAGGCTTGCAGTTCGTGAGCATGGAAGGGTGCATGCTGTGGGGTGGGTGGGGCAGCAATCCACAATTGCAAAGCCTCAGGAACTAGGTCACAAGGAAGGGCTCAACCTTTGTGGGCCGTTGGCAGATCAGATGGTCAAATGTAGAAGAAGAGGGACTCCTGGAGTTTATCCAGGAATAATTTCTGAGGCAGTGACACAGAAACATAACCCCCCAGACAAACAGAGTTTGTAACTGAGTGACTTCACAGGGCAAATTCTGACTGGAGAAGCATACAGCTAAAAGGGGAGCTCTTCTTTTAGCAGGAGGGAAAGTACATCTGTTTACTCTCAGGTTATAGATAAAAAGTTCAAGTAGAAGGTAACTAATTAAGGAACATGAAGGGAGCACATCTGGGGACTGTTTACAAAAGCTAATCATCAGATGAATTTAAACATGAAAGAGAGTGTAGACTTACCCCGTCTAGAGAGAGAGCAGAGAGGAGTCAGGGTTGCCAACACTGCATGCACAGGTGGCGGAAAGTGTGGCTGACATGCAGCTTTTAATAAGAACAGAACAGCAGTGAATCTATGAAAACAGCACATATAAGATTAATGAAGGACTATGGGCCTGGAGAGATTGCTTAGTGGTTAAGTGCTCACCTGTGAAGCCTAAGGATCCAGGTTCGAGGCTCGATTCCCCAAGACCCACGTAAGCCAGGTGCACAAGGGGGCACATGCATCCGGAGTCCGTTTGCAGTGGCTGGAGGCCCTGGCACGCCCATTCTTTTTCTCTCTATCTGCCTCTCTCTATATATCTGTCTGTTGCTCTCAAATAAATAAATGAAATTTAAAAAAGATTAATAAAGGACTAGAGAGATTGCTCTGTGGTTAAGGTGCTTGCCTGCAAAGCCTAAGGACCTGGGTTTGATTCCTCAGTACCCAAATAAAGCCAGACACACAGTGGTGCATGCGTTTTGGAGTTTGTTTGCAGTGGCTGGATGCCCTGGTGTGCTCATTCTCTCTCTCCTCTATCTCTCTTCTCTCTCTGCTTGCAAATAAGTCAATACATAAGTGCATAAATAAATGAATATTAATGAAATGTGTCTGTTGCTGGAAAGTAGTACCATGTGATCAAGGCAGGTACAGAGTGGATTAAAAGTTCAACTTTGAATTCCCTTACAGGCAGCCACCAATGGTCCTGAAGGAAAAAGATATATAATCCTGTTAGCTCTAGGCTTGTGGGGACAATGACTCTGATGACTCCTACTAATTGGGCTGGCTTTGTAGAAGTTAGGTAAAAGTGGAATGAACAGGTGTATAGGGTTAGGGCTGGCTCTCCTTGGTGAACAGGGTGTGTTATCTTGAGTGTTGCCCCAAGACTCCTGTTACTCCCAGAACCTGTGCCTGGGTTCCTCTGCACAGCGAAGGGACTTTGCAGATGTCATTAAGGACCTTGGTTTGGGAAGTGATCCTGAATTATGAGGGTGGGGCATCATCAGCACAGGGGCCTCATGGGGGGGGGTGAAGGGATGGAGAAAGAGGATGATGATGAAGGCAGAGTAGAGGCTGGAGTCACTGAGCCACAATCCAAGAACTGCAGGCACTTGCGGACACTGGCTGATCCTCTCATGGTACCCTTGGTGGGGATGGGGCTCTGCTCGTGTCAGGGACACGATTATCTGCACCTCTACTTTGGTCTGTGAGCTCCACTCTGGTTATGATCCCCTGGATAAATTTTAGGGTAATATGTTTGTGTGTGTTTTGCGTGTAGGTGCATGCCTGCCCCTCCCCCCCGCCCTCATCGCTGGAAGGTGCTCAGCCCTCTGCAGTCAGAAAGGCTGGAGAAGTTGGGAAGTGGTGGGTGTGGATGTGGGAGGGTGAGGGGTCCACTCCACAGGCTGATGAGTGAGCAGAGCTGGCTGCATCTTGACTCCTGATGGTCATGCCCTCTATGGACAATCCGGGAATCTGGGCAGAGCTGCCCAGGTGGTCGAGTCCTGCTTTCCCTGCCAACTCCACCTCCTGAGAGGACTAGAGAAGCCCTACTTGGGGGAAAGAGGCAAGTTCACTGAACATGTTGCCTCAGCAGAGCCATCGCCTGTGGCCTCTGAACAAACACACTGGTATTTGGAGACTCGTGGGGAGCTGTTCTGGTCAGGAGGGAGGGACAACTCTGAGCGTCACTTTGCCCTTTCCTGGGACAAGCCAAAACTGTTGTCTGTCTCCTGCTACATCTTGGTCCTTTGGAGGGTTTTGCTTTGGAAGACAGCCATGTGGTCCACCCTTGACCATGAGCTGGGTTGCCGGGTCCCCTGCTGGAATGTGGGACTTCGTGGAGAAACAGCCCCTGAGCATGAAGCAGAATTCCAGAGAGCTCTCCTGACAGACTTGTCTCAAAGGCAAAGGATTACTTTGGCCCTCACCCAGCTCTCTCTCACTCTCCTCTCCTCATTGCCCCCACCCCCACTTTCCTCTTTCCTTCAGAAGAAAAATTACTCTAAGCTGAGAGGAGCCTGCAGTCACGGCCAGATTGAGTAGAAGGGGCAGAGCCCAAAGGGGCTTCAGCAGACGCCAGTCTGATTGCTGGTTAGACGTCCCTGAATGCGTGCTTTTATCTGTGGACTGCTTAGGTGGTACCGACACTTTCTTTTTGCTCTTTTTCTTTAACTCGAGGTGTGCTGGTCAAGTTATGTCATCTATGAACCTTGGTGTGACCATCCAGGTTAAGATGAATGCCTCCTTCTGGCTCCCAGGAGCTTTTCCAGGCTTCTCTCCTAACCAGTGCTCTGGTCTGCAGAGGGTCACGGTACCATGGTCACTGTGTTGACCTCTGCTGTGGCCGTTCACCACACTCTGCCCTCTGTCCCTTTGGGTCATCTTCTTTTGTTTGTCACAATGTACATGAATTCATCTGTTAGGATTCACTCTCTCTCTCTCTCTCTTTTGGTTTTTTTTTGAGGTAGGGTCTCACTCTAGCTCAGGCTGACCTGGAATTCACTAGATGCACAAAGGGGCACATGCATCTGGAGTTGGTTTGCAGCGGCTGGAAGCCCTGGTGCGTCCATTCTCTCTCTCTCTCCCACTCTGCCTCTTTTCCTCTCTCAAATAAATATAAAATTTTTTTTTTAAAAAAGGCTCACAGGGACCAGCAGCCAGCATGCTGACCCTGAGATGGGTGCCGGTTGAGTGTGGACCAAGGCTAGACAGCATCTCCACCCACTGGGTGGCTTGAGAGTCTTGGGGTGCCATGGGGACTGATGAGCTAATCCACACAGAGCCAAGCTGAGCCCATAGACACTAGCTGGCTTTTGTGGTTTCTACTGTCCCACCCTGGGACAGTTGGGCCCACAGGCCTCTTATCTGAGGCCCCAGGGGTCAGATCTGTTTCAGAATCAGAATCCACCAGATTTGAGAACATTAGGTTAGTGCTTACATTGTATGTCTTTAACAGAACTGTGGGGTCTTGGGAGGATGGAAGTGACAGCCACAACTTCTGAATATGTTACAGACACTCTGAATATAAATTACAACATCTATGTACTCATAAGCACTTTGTTTTTTGTTTTTCGAGGTAGGGTCTCACTCTAGCACAGGCTGACCTGGAATTCACTCTGTATTCTCAGGGTGGCCTCAAACTCATGATGATCTTCCTACCTCTGCTTCCCTAGTGATGGGATTAAAGGCGTACGCCACCACACCTGGCTTATTTTTTTATTTTATTTTTTTGTTTTTGCTTTTTCGAGGTAGGGTTTCACTGCAGCTCAGGCTGGAATTCACTCTGTAGTCTCAGGGTGGCCTCGAACTCACAATGATACTCCTACCTCTGCCTCCTGAGTATTGGGATTAAAGGCATGCACCACCATGCCTGGCTTCATAAGCACTTTAAATGATCTCATCATCTATTATAAAATTTCCACATCAATAATATTTCACCTATTTGTGTAATTTATATTTATGCAAAAATACTTCATATATTTTATCTTTTAAAAAATATTTATTTGAAATTGAGAGAGAGAGAGAGAATGGGTGGGTGGGCCAGGGTCTCCAGCTGCTACAAACAAACTCCAGACACATGTGCCACTTTGTGCATCTGGCTTTATATGGGTATTGGTGGGGAATCAAACTTGGGTGCTTGGGCACTGCAGGCAAATGCCTTAACCACTGAGCAATCTTTTCAGCCCAGGAAATGTGTTTATTTTATTTTATTTTTTTGATTTTTCGAGGTAGGGTCTCACTTACCTTAGGCTGACCTGGAATTCATTAGGTAGTCTCAGGGCGGCCTTGAACTCACGGTGATCCTCCTACCTCTGCCTCCTGAGTGCTGGGATTAAAGGCGTGCACCACCACACCTGGCTCATATTTTTCTATGAATATTTTAGCTTAACTTTCTTTTTCTTTCTCTCTCTCTCTCTTTTTTTTTTTAGGTAGGGTCTCACTCTAGCTCAGGCTGACCTGGAACTTTGTAGTTCCAAGCTAACCTTGAACTCACAGCAATCTTCCTATTTAAAGCATGTACCACCACACTGGCTTTGGTTTAATGTAATGTGTTTTTGTTTTTGTGGTTGTTGTTGTTTTGTTTTTGAGGCAGGGTCTCACTCTATCTAGCCCAGGCTAGCCTTGAACTGACAGCAATCCTCCCCTTCAACCTTCCAAGTATTGGGATTATAGGTGTGAGCCACTATGTCCAGCTATATGTAACATGTTATAATGATCACCAAACTGGAGCTCCAGTGAGTGGTGAAATATCCCCTCTATAAAGGCTGGAACTAAAAGCGCTGGGGCTCACTGTGTCAACCCCAGCTCCAGCAACAGCACCTCTTGCAGGGGGATGTGCTTTCTGGAATACTGTGGGGACATTTCTGAGTGTTTCAGGCTTGTAGTCATTTTTAGCATGGATGGGAAGGGTCAGCTCCTGTGGTGTGGCAACCCACCTTAGATTGGCTAGCCGAAGGAAGACACAACAGGAGAACTTGCTTCCCGTGGCTAATGGGCCATCTAAACGCAGGGGGATGGGCTGTCAGGTTCAATTTCCTGAAAAGCCACCAGTGCCCAGGGCTGCAGGTGTACTCAGAAGACCAGGTGCCCCTGAACACCTTGAATGGGACACCCAATACCTGAGGGTAGACTCAGGGGTCACAGAGGATAACACCCTAACACACACGGGGGCCCCTGCTTGTCCTAGACACCAAATACTCCAAAACCTTTTTAATTTTCAAACAAACATGGGTGCATGTTGGAGGGGATGTAAAATCCCTACAGCTGGTCCCCAAAGGCTTAATGTGGGGCCAGAGGGAGAAGGAAAACAGCTTTCTGGTGTTTATTTTTCTTGGTTACAAAGTGAAATGACAACACTGGCTATACGGGGCTAAGGAAATAGCTTCATTTGTTTCTTTTTACTTTTTACCTTTTTAATGTATTCGTAGCGAAATTTAAAATGAGCATACACACACGTACCCATACATGAATGATATTTGTTGGGTGTTTTGGGTTAGAACCTGTGGTATTTCCTGAACTACAGAGCCTGAGCCACCCGCCCACCCACCAGTCCTGGGAAGAACAGGCTGTAAGGGGACAGCCAGGCTTTGAGTAAAGGCTGTTGTTCTCCAAATGGGCACCATCTAACTCACCCTATTTTCCTGCCTCCTGCAAGCCAGACCCTCCTTGGGCACCGAGGGCACCCAGCTCAGAGCTCTTTACTTCATTCAGACCTTTCTTTGTCCCCAGCCAGCACCTGGTGACACTTGGTGGCTCCTCCCATCACTGTCACGCCTTCTTCTCCCTGCCTGGGTCCTTTTGTGGTTTCTTGGGTCTCTGTTGTACAGGGGAGACTCAGTGGGGTCAGCTTCTGATTTGGGCTGTGCCCAAGTTCACAGGAAGGTAGGTCCTTGGGTCCTGGGAAGCCTGGCCAAGCCACACTTCTGGGCTCTCGGCTCCTTCAGTCACAGGGATGAGGTAGCATCACTTTTCCTATAGTCCCAAGCTCTGCAACAGGAACAGTGACTGAGTGGCTTCCCAGAGGCTATGTCAAGTGCCGGTCTCCTGTTACCAAGGTGGACAGACATGGTTAATCGTCCCTTGATGTCATAGGGAATCAGTTCCCGGACCCTAACTGCTAAAATTTGTGGATGCTCAAGTGTCCTATGTGAGGAGTTGTGGTGTCCGCATGGAACCCATACAGCTGCTATATATGCCAAGTCCACCTATGGGTTACTCTTAATACTTAATAAAACAGAAATACTATATAAGTAGTTGTAGTTATGCATGGATTAGCACTCAGAATATTTTTTTGTTTATTTATATTTATTTATTTGAGAGTGAAAGACAGGCAGAGAGAGAGAGAGAGAGAGAGAGAGAGAGAGAGAGAGAGAGAGAGAATGGGTGCACCAGGGCCTCCAGCCACTGCAAACGAATTCCAGATGCATGTGTCATGTTGTGTGTCTGGCTTACGTGGGTCCTGGGGAATGGAGCCTCAAACCGGGGTCCTATGTCTTCACAGGCAAGCGCTTAACCACTAAGCCATCTCTTCAGCCTGAGAGCTCAGAATAATTTTTAAAATAGTTATTTATTGTATTTATAATTTATTTGCAAGCAAAGAGAGAGAGAAGAGAGACAGAAAGATATTTAGAGAGAGAGAGAGAGAGGAAGAAAGAGAAAGAGAGAATAGGCATACCAGGGCCTCCATCTGCTGCGAATGAACTCTAGATGCATGTGCCACTGCATCTGGCTTTCCGTGTGTCCTGGGGAATCAAACCCAGGTCATTGAGCTTTGCAGGCAAGCACTTTAACTGCTGAGCCATCTCTCCAGCCTTGAGAATATTTTTTAACTTATGTGTATGTGTGGTGTGAAGGGTATGATATATGCACATGTGTGTGCAGATGCAAACACTCTATAAACACATGCACAGAGAAAGATACTGAATGTTTTCCTCTCTCTTCTGCAATATTTCCTGAGACTGCTGAGCCAGGCTAAACCCAGAGCTCCATTTTTAGGCTAATCTGGCTGATGAGGGAGCCCCAGTAATTCTCCTGTCTATGCTCCCCTCGCCCAGCACTGGGGTTACAGACATGTGTGGCCGCACTTGGCCTTTTTGTATGGATGCTGGAGATCAAACTCAGGTCCTCGTGCTTCCACAACAAATGCCCTTACCTGCTAAGTCATGTCCCCAGCCACGGGGCACAGATTATGAAACTGTGGGTGATGACTCCATATGGAGCTGAGTAACTGAATGCCAGGGTGGTGAAATGTTTGGCAACAGAAGAGGTTTCTGAATGCATAATGACCAAAAACTAATGCAAAATCAACCAGGTTGTAGTATTTTGAACCAGATGCCCCCTCCATAAACTTATGTGCTCTGAGCTGGAGAGATGGCTCAGCAGTTGGAGGCACTTGCTTGCAAAACCTAGGTTTGCTTCTCAAGTACACTAGCAAGGCCAGATGCACTAAGTAGCACATGCATCTGGAGTTCTTTTTCAGTGGCAGAGGCCCTGGCATGCCCTTTTCTCTCTCTCTCTCTCTCTTTCTCTCTCTCTTGCTGCCTCTTTCTCAAATAACTAAATAAACTATAATTTTATTTATTTTTATTTTATTTTTTCAATGATTTATTTTTATTTATTTATTAGAGATAGATGGGGAGAGAGAGTGAGAATGAGCACGCCAGGGCCTCTAGCCACTGCAAGCAAACAGACCATGCACCACCCTGTGTATCTGGTTTGCGTAGGACCTGGAGAATCGAACCTGGGACCTTAGACTTTGCAGGCATGCACCTTAACCACTAAGCCATCTCCAGCCCTATCTTTTGTTTTGTTTTTGTTTTTTGAGGTAGGGTCTCATCTGTAGCCCAGGCTGACCTGAAATTCACTATGTAGTCTCAGGGTGGCCTCGAACTCACAGTGATCCTCCTACCTCTGCCTCCCGAATGCTGGGTTTAAAGGTGCATGCATAAAATATAATTTTTTTAAAAAGTATGTGGGCTGAGAGATGGCTTGGCAGTTAAGGCATAGGTCTGTGAAGCCTAAGGACACAGGTATGATTCCCCAGGACCCACATAAGCCAGTTGCATAAGGTGGCACATGTGTCTGGAGTTCGTTTGCAGCAGTTAGAGGCCCTGGTGTGCCCATTCTTTCTTTCCCTCTCTCTCTCTCAAATAAATAAATAAATAAAATTAAAATTAAATTAAAAAACTGACGTTTTTTGTTTTTGGTTCCCAGCTGATGGCAACTTGGTGGGTGGAGCCTTGCTGGGGGAGGTGTGTTGCTAGGGGGTTATTAGCCCCTCGCTTGCCAGTGTTAGTTCAGCTCACTCTCCTGCTGCTGTTTCCATCTGCTGTGGCAGAGGGGATGTCCAGCCTCTGCCCATGCCATCATGAAGCTTCCCCTAGACACTGTAAGCAAAAAGCAAAAAGAAAAAAAGAAAACTTTCCTCTTATCAGCTGCTTTTGGTTGGGTATTTTACCCCAGCAATGAGAAGGTAACTACAGCCCAGATGGTGACACTGAGGAGTTTCGTGTCATCATGTGTGTGCACTGCGTGTGCTGGTAAGCCAAGCCATAGCACTAGTGAATGCTGCCTGAAACACTTCAGCTCAGATTTGAGACTATTGTCTGTTACTAGTAGTGTCTTCCCTGCATTTACAAAGCTTTCTGCTCTAATAGAACTGCAATACTTTAATTTCAGAAAACAAAGGCATTTAAGATTTTCCTACTGTTATTCCTCCATGTGTAAGTATCAAGTTAGTATGTCTTTGGATTGTATTGTGTTAGAATGTTTGATGTTAAAAACTGCTGTCTGAATTATTGAATTATATTTCATAAAAAAAATCATTAAATGAATTTCCTCTTGGAATTTAGGAGAGAATTTTCAACAATTTCTGCAATATTCCTAAGCATACTTCTGGCATTTTCTACTACATAGTTATGTAGTATTTTCAGCCTTGATAATCATACATTCACATACACACACCCCTCACATATTGCACAGACATGCACACACACACACACACACACACAAAAACTATTTTGGAAAATAGGAATTACTAATTTTAAAGAAGTCCAACTTACCAATCTTCCTTTTTAACTAGTCTTTATATGTGTGTGTCCATGTCCTGTTTTTAAAAAATTTTTTTATTTGCAAAGAGAGAGAAAGAGAGAGAGACACCGAGAAAGAATAGGTGAGCCAGGGTCTTTAGCCTCTGCAAACAGGCTCCAGATGCATGTTCCACTTTGTGCATTTGGTTTTGTGTGGGTACAGGGGAATCAAACCCAGGTCCTTAGGCTTTCCAGGTGAGCACCTTAACTGTGTGAGCTGTTCCAGAGTGTGTCCTGTTCAAGACACCTTTTCCTGTCTGCTGATTTTTAAGGCAGTGGTTCTAAATGCCTCCATGTTTTATGTGAGGGGTATGAGTTCTGTGGCCTGTGTGGAGACAGAACAGGCCATTGCTTCTCCACTAATCAGCACTCTGGCCTCCTCCAGAGGAAAGCCTGCATAGTGGGGCTCTGCAAGACAGTGTGGGTGGATGGACCATGGGGGGCTGGGGGAGACTTCCGCCTGCCCTGGAAAATGGATCTGTTTGAGTGGAAATGTTTTTGAAGGACTACTTTGCTGCATTTTCAGATATAAAAATGGAAAGTGGTTAGATTTCACTAGAAATGTGTGTCTTTGAGCTACTGGAGTTTTCAGACACTGTGTCTCTGTTTATAAAATAAACAGTTCAAAGATGAAGGGAGAGAATGAATTTTAATGTGATTGCCGGTTGCAAAGGAGCCACCAGCCTTCTTTGTGTTTCATTACTATGTGAAAAAAGGAAACTCAAAGCTGCTATCTTATGAAAATAGCAGCAATTTTTTAGGTGGCAGGCCTCCCAAGATGATTAAATAGCAACTGTTTTTTTTTTTTTTTTTTTGAGATATGGTCTCACTCTGTAGCCCAAGATGGCCTCAAACTTCTGATCCTCCTGCTTCAGCCTTCTGAGTGCTAGGATGGCAAACAGATACCACCATGCTCAGCCCTATGACAACTTCCTAAGACAAGTTCTGTATGCAAGGACATGAGCTCAGGACAGCTCGAACATGTGGCATTGCTCCCCTTGGACCACACAGCATCCCTTCTTATTTTAAGTGATTGTGCTCTCGTTCTTTAAAAGAGGAGAAAGAAAGCAAGAAACCCCAGACTGGGGAGATGGCTCAGCAGATAAGACACTTGCTGCACAACTCAGAGTACCTGAGTTCAGATCCCTAGAGCCCATGTAAAGGCTGGAAACTGTGGCGGGCTTCTCTGATGGTGAATGCCTATGGAGAGAAGGGAGGTGGAGACAGGAGAATTTTCTAGAAGTCTCTGACTTCCACATGGGTTCCATGGCATGTGTGTGTGTGCTCACACTTATACACACATCATAAAGAAATGAATAAACAAATAAATAGAACCCTAGAGGCAGATATTTTTCTCTCTCTTTATTGCCTCTTGTTTTTTTTCCCTTGCTGTGGTTTGAGTGTCAGTGTCCTCCATGAACTTGTGTGTTTGAGAGCGGTTGGCAGTGCTGGTTGGGAAGCTTGTAGAACATTCAGAAGGCAGTGACTTGCTGGGGGAAGTGTGTCACAGAGAGTGGGCCTGGAGGTGTGACAGCCCAGATGGCTTGCTCTCTCTGCTTCTTCCCTGCTGACGTGACAATGTGATTCTGGCGTCTGCTCCTGCTGTGTGTCCCTGCACGCCCCACACCCCCACCCCCTGATGAAACTTCCCCTTGAAACTCTAAGTTGAAATAGACCCCTTTCCTTCTGTAACCTACTCTGGTCAGGTATGTTGTCACAGCAGTGAGAAAATAATTGATACATTTTCCCCTCCCCACCCCTGTTCCAGTCTCATTCAGGTACCTCTCTGGGCATATGGGCTTCAGTTACTTCATGTTTAAATTAAAAACTAAATTAAAGTGCATTAATGGTTTTTCTTGTTGCTGGAATAAAACACCCATCAGAAACAACTTAAAGGAGGAAAAGGGAGGAAGTATTCATTTTGGCTGACAGTTCGAGAGAATACAATCCTCATGATGGGGAAACCATGGTGGAATTCATGATGGTGAGAATGTGGCTGGGCCCCAACCCCCATCTTTACAGATCAGAATTCAGAAATGGGACAGAAAATGGGACAAGGCTATAACTTTCAAGGCCTATGCCTAGCCACCCACTTCCTCCAGAGAAACTCCATTTCCTAAAGGGTCCACAGCTTCAGCCGTACCAGCTGATAGCAAAGTGTTCCACCGCATGAGCCTGTGGAGGACATTTCACACCTGTACTGTCACAGGGTGATAATTTAGCCTCCTTCTTCGTGAGGCTTGGGCTGGGGCCTTCCTTGTAGGGAGGTCTGTGACATTGTTGTTGTCCTTGTCACTATGAAAGCTCCACTTCAGGCAGGCAACCACCTTTATTGTTACATATTTTGGGGACCTTAGTTGACTTAGGAACAAATTAATTCTTTGCCTTGGAGTTTTGTGCTAATAAAGACTATGACAATGAGCTGGGGTGTGGTGGCGCACACCTTTAACCCCAGCACTCGGGAGGCAGAGGTAGGAGGATCTCTGTGAGTTCAAGACCACCCTGAGACTACAGAGTGAATTCCAGGTTAGCCTGTGCTGGAGTGAGACCCTACCTTGAAAAACCAATATATATATATGATATTGAACTTAACATCTTTCTACTTCCTCCTGGAACCCAACCCCCTTCTATGACTCTTTCCAGGAACCAAACTTGCTTTCTAAGAACTACCAAAGACAGGAAGAGTGCTGGGACATGGCCCTGTGTGGTGTGAACAGGCTCTACTTGGTATGGACAAAAAGATGAATTTCTTTTCTTTTTCTTTCTTTCTTTCTTTCTTTCTTTCTTTCTTTCTTTCTTTCTTTCTTTCTTTTCTTTTCTTTTCTTTTTCTTTCTTTTTTCTTTTTTTTTTTTTTTTTGGTTTTTCGAGGTAGGGTCTTGCTCTAGTTCAGGCTGACCTGGAATTCCCTATGTAGTCTCAGGGTGGCCTTGAATTCACGGTGATCCTCCTACCTCTCCCTCCCGAGAGCTGGGATTAAAGGTGTACACCGCCACGCCCGGCGAATCTCTTTTCTTTACACACTTCTTTGTGGAAAGCTACATGGAAAAGCAGAGCTGGGGGCTGGGGATGTAGCTCAGTAGTAGAGCACTTGCCCAGCATGCAATGGGCTCTGGGTTCCACCCCAGGCACTTAAACAATAAACAATAACAACAAGCTAGTTAGAAAAGAGAAATGGTGGCAAGACATGTAGTTCACATCCGCCTGGGACATTGGTACCCGTGTCTCTCTCCAACACAGAGAGACAACAAGAACTCATGAAATGTATATACACGGTGAAATTTTTTCAGCCATCAAGAAGAATGAAGTAATATTATTTTTGGGAAAATGGATATGACCAGATATAATCATATGAGCTGATTATGTCGGTTTCAGAGAGACAGATATACGTGTATCACTTAGCTTCTCATAACTGGGACAAACATGTGACCAGAGGCAGCTTATGGGAGGAAAGGGCTTATTTCAGGTTTATAGTTTTGAAATCTCATCATGGTGGAGCAAAGCGTGATAGAGCTGGCAGCTGGGGTGTCACATCTCCATACATCAGCTGGAGTCTGGGAAGAGGGAAAAGGAGAAGGAAGGAGGGAGGTCAAGAGCACATGAACCAGCTCTAAACACCCAGTAAGGTTAGACTAATCAACCCCAGGAACAAACCTCTTCTAGCAAGACCCCGCCTCTCAAAGGCTCAGCTAGTTGGTGACCAAGAAAGAAGCTTGCTCACAAACATCTGAGGCTATGGGGGGCATTTTACATTCAAACCATCATAACACGTTTTCTCTAATTTATAGGGCCTAGATTTTATATAGATACATAAAATCAAATATGTACGTATGATGTGACTATAGAAGTGAAACTATATAGGGGAACAAAAGAGACCAGTGAGAAAGGCACACAGAAAATGTAAGGTTGGAGGAAAGGGGGGATTTGCTCAAAGTACATTATATATGTGCATGAACATGGCCTTTAGTAACTCAGTATAATAATTTAAAAAACCCTGCTAGGTGATATTCAGAGTTGAGCTCCTTAAAGGGTGAAATCAAAAGACTGAAATGAAAATGAGGCAGAATGAGGCTGGGCAGAGCAGAGGCCTGTTTCTGTCTGGATCCTCACCAAGCATTGAAGACTGTTTCTGTGTGATTTCTAGAGAGCTTGGGTTGCATTTTAATTAATTTGCCTTGAAATTAGCATGCTCTACTTTTTCTTGAGTCAGGCCCAAACTTTCCAGCATATCCTGTTGCGAGAATATGTTTCTATAAGCCAGGGAGAGTGTGGCACTGGAGACCAAAAGCAGAGACGGAGGGGAGAGAGGGTGTGTGTGAATATTTTATATTCCATTCTTGTGCACAACCCTGAAAATGAATTTGCAAGTGGTGTACTTCTGACCGGCAGCCAGACAGTCTGTGAGGACTCTGTGTGTGTGAGCTCCTCCACATCAGGTGATGCATTACCCCAGGCACCCAGTTTACACTGCCTTGTAGGTAGAGGAGAGGAAGGTGGTTCAGACCTGCAGCCCACGCGGCCACTTACCGTTAGCTGCATGACTGACCCTTTAGCAGCTAGCTTCTTCAAGCCCAGTTTCCTCACACGTAAGCTAACACCGTGATTCAAAGAAAAGGCAGAATGAGGAGCTCTCCACTGCCCCACTCCTGTCACCATCCATGTCCTCTATGGACAGTCTCTTGCCAGGGTCTCAGCGGATATAGTCACCACAAATTCTTGCTTCCTAGAAGAAGCCGAGATAGCGAAAGGGATCTTCTTATGGAAATAGCAAGAAAGCCAGTCAGCAGAATGGCTGAGAGACTGTGTTGCAGTTATCTCATCACTGGGAAAGAACGCCCAACCAGAGGCAGCTTACGGAAAGAAAGGGGTTATTTCCAGCTTACAGGCTTTTTTGTTTGTTTGTTTGTTTTGTTTTGTTTTTGAGGTAGGGTCTCACTTTAGCCCAGGCTGACCTGGAACTCACTCTGTATTTCCAGGCTATCCTCAAACTCATGGCGATCTTCCTGTCTCTGCCTTCTGAGTGCTGGGGTTAAAAGTGTGTGCCACCACACCCAGCTCCAGCTTGCAGGTTTTTTTGTTGTTGTTGTTTTAATATTTTTATTCATATTTATTTATTTATTTGAGAGAGAGGGGGGCACAGATAGAGATAGAAAGAATGAGAGAATGGGCACACCAGGGCCTCCAGCCACTGCAAACAACCTCCAGATGCATGCGCCCCCTTGTGCATCTGGCTTACGTGGGTCCTGGGGACTCGAACCAGGGTCCTTTGGCTTTGCAGGCAAGCGCCTTAACTGCAAAGCCACCTCTCCAGCCTCAGCTTACAGTTCTGAAGGGAAGTTTCATTGTGGCAAGGCAAGTGTGGCAGGAGCAGACAGCGGGCCTCACAGCTTCACATCAGCATGAAGAAAGTAGCAAGAGCAAGCCGAGTGCTACAAGTGGGGCTGGATTATACTCCAGGGCCTGTCCCCAGTGATACGCTTCCTCCAGCAAGGCTCCACTCCCCAAAGCTCCACAAGTTCCCAAACAGCACCACTAGCCAGGGATGTAAGCATTCAAGCCCATGAGGGTCGGGGGATGGGGGGAAGACACTTTCCATTCAAATCTCCATAAGCTGTCTTGTGGAATAATGAATTCACACTTGGATTCAAATTCTGATTCTGTCTCATCAGATTAGCTCAGAACCAGTGGGGAGGTGACTTTATTCTTGTATGCTCATTGACTGGGTTGTGGGGAGGGGATGGTTGTGGCTGCTAGAAGGTAGTTAAGAGTATTTGGTGACAGGCTAACATGTAAAGCCCTCACTTAAGGCCCAACACAAAGAGCTCACAGCATGGCAGCCAAAATCAAAGAGAACCATGTGCCCCTGCAGTTTCCCCTTCAATTCATGCACGCCTTCTACATGTACTGAGCGCCTGCTTAATGTTTCATGTACTGCTCTTATGGAACAGGTTCATGATGAGTGAGCAGCCTCTGCCTTTGGGGGTGGAGTGGTGATAGACATCTTGTCTGCGACACAAATGGCCAAAGGACTGGAAAGTTTAATGGGGCAAGGAAGGGCATAAGCAAGGAAACCAAGAAGACACGCTGCGTTTAATTTGGAGATGGTAAGATGCTATGCAGGCAAACTCCCAGTTGTGGTGCCTGATGCAGTAGGAATTTATTTCTTGCTCACCAGCCTACAGATACTCAGTGGGCATATCTCCAGGGGGGTGATTCAGGAAACATAGCTCTTCTTTGATCATGGGCTCAACCATAATGATACAATGTCCATAAGTGAAAAAAAATGATGAAAAAAATGAAAGCAAGCCAGGTGTGATGGTGCACGCCTTTAATCCCAGCACTAGGAGGCAGAGATAGGAGGATCACTATGAGTTCAATGCCACTCTGAGACTACATAGTGAATTCCAGGTCAGCCTGGGCTAGAGTGACACCCTATATCCAAAAACCAAAAAAAAAAAAATAAATAAATAAAATAAAATAAATAAATAAAGAAAAACAATTCTACTAACAATAGTACCGAAAAGTACAAAATACTTACGAAAATATTAACTAAAGAAATGTAAGAGTGTAAGGTGTGGTAGTTCATACCTGTATGCCCAGCATTTTGAAGGCTAAGGCAGGAAGATTGTGTTTGAGTTTAGCCTGGGCTACGGAATGAGACCCTGTATTAAGAATAGTAAATAAGGGGCTGGGAGATGGCTCAGCAGTTAAAGTTGCTTGCTTGTAAAACCTGCCTGCTCAGGTTCAATTCCCTAGCCACCCATGTAAGCTGTATGCAAAAAAATGGCTTAAGTGCCTGGTGTTTTTTTTTTTTTTTTTTTTTTTTTTTTGGTTTTGCGAGGTAGGGTCTCACTCTAGCTCAGGCTGACCTGGAATTTACTATGTAGTCTCAGGGTGGCCTCGAACTCTCAGCAATCCTCCTACCTCTGCCTCCCAAGTGCTGGGATTAAAGGTGTGCACCACCACGCCCGGCCTGGTGTTTTTCTTGCAGTGGCAAGTGGCCTTAGTACATCCTCCTCTATAAATACATAAATACATAAATAAATAAATAAATAAATAAACAAACAAACAAGTGGCCTTAGTATACCCTCCTCTATAAGTAAATAAAACAAGAATAAACACCCCCCCCAAAGGCCCAAACTGTGCATTCTGAAAGCTATGAATCATTGCTGAAAAATATTTAAGAGGACCTCAGTAAATGGAGGGACATCCCATAACCAAGGATTGGAAAGCTAAATATTACAATGAGGGTTATGCTCCTCAAATTGGTCTACAGCTTAAATGCCTTTATCATCAGTTAATGAATTCCACCCAGCTTTTGTGTGTTGTCACCCATGCTGGCCTAACTTTTTCTGCAATGTAGCTACTTTGAGTCATCCATGCGCCTGTAAGTAACCCCAATAAAACATGGGTTTACCAAGCTACAGTTGGTGGAATCCATCCTTTAGTCTATCATAGGTGCCCTATCATGGGAGAAGAGACATGTGTTTATAACGCCTAGAAAAAGTCACACCGGGGGGCTGGAGAGATGGCTTAGTGGTTAAGCGCCTGCCTGTGACGCTTAAGGAACCGGGTTTGAGGCTTGATTCCCCAGTACCCATCTAAGCCAGATGCACAAAGTGGCGTATGCATCTGGAGTTTGTTTGCAGTGGCCGGAGGCCCTGGTGTGCCCATTCTCTCTCTCGCTGCCTCTTTCTCTCTCAAATAAATAAACAAACAAAATTTAAAAAAAAAGAAAAGAAAAAGTCACAACGAATGTACCTGACATGGAATTGGCCCTAAGAAGGAGGAAGGGGTGTGGTTCAGTGTTGATCATGTGCTTACCATATCTGGGACCTTAGTTCAATCCTTAGCACTGTAAACAAACTGTTGTGGCTCTTGAGAGCTACAGAGCCTTCTTTGGCTCTGGACAGGCTTAGTTTTAGGGGTTAGAGTAACCCTCAATGGTCACTAAAACTCCCTGAGCCAGTGGCTCTCAAGTTTGCTGTCTTGTGACCTGAAAAGAATGACCAGTGCAGACATGGCTGAAAGGCAAGTCAAGCAAGGGTTTATTAGACAAGAAAGCGAAAGTAAAGCAGAAAGTGAAGGTCATGCCACAAAGCTCCTTAATGGGGAGGAGAGCCACATCATGACTGGAGTGGGGCTTTTTGTAACTTTAGGGATGTATATTAGACATCAAGTGGGAGTGGGTGGGATTGGTTACTTTGAATGCACATGGGTCAGCTGGCCTTCAAGTGAACCAGCATGAACTTTTGACCTTTTGGTGGTTCAGCATACATGAGGGCTTTTTGGATTTCAGTTCCCAGACTTTTCTTTTCTTTTCTTTTTTCTTCCCTTTCCTTTTCTTTTTTCTTTTCTTTTCTCTTTCCCTTCCCTTCCCCTTCCTCCCTCCCTCCTTTCCTTCCTTCCTTCCTTCCTTCCTTCTTTCTTTCTTTCTTTCTTTCTCTCTCTCTCTCTCTCTCTTTCTTTTTTTATTTTTTTGGGGGGGGGTCTTGCTCTAGCCCAGGCTAACCTGGAATTCACTTGCTAACAAAGCAAAGTGTGAGCCATGGCCTCGAACTTGTGGCGATCCTTCTACCTCTCTCCCAAGATTAAAGGCGTGCGCCATCACGCTGGGCGCAGACTGTTTTCTTAAAACTTCTGTGTTCATCGGCTCTGTCAGGACAAACAGATTATTGGTTTATTCCCTTTGGGCTTGTAACTAGCTGTCTACAAAATGGGGGCTACTTTATTCTTAATTCCTATCAAAACAAACAAACCACTTTAGGAAGGATTTAATGTTTTGTAGATTTGTCTATATGTGTGGTATTCAAAGCCTAAACAGAAATAAAACTATATATATTTATAATCTGCCAGTATGCTTGCTGTATACTTTTTTTTTTTTCATTTGAGTTGAATCTGAAGACCAAATACGGTTCTTAAATGACCTGGGTGTTGCTATACCTGTCTCCTTCTATTAGTTAAATAATCAGAAGTTGGCTGGTTCATGCTTTGCTTTGTTAGCAAGTCTTGTTTTTAAGGTTTTCTCGTAATTGTACCTAAATTGTAATTCCTTTTCAAGTTAGTCATTACCGCAATTGAGGACTTGGCACTGATCTTAGCTGCCACATTTACCAATGTCACCTACCCTGCCCACATTCCCGTTTGCTTGGTTTGCTGACCCACTTTTCCAAGAGAGCAACATAGCACCACTAATTCTCCAGAGTTCACAAAATTTCTTTGAAGTGACCTTTTTTTTTTTTTGTCTTCACAATTTGTTGAATGAATGAATGAATCACCATGAGATTTCATTCCAGTAGAGTTTTGTTGGTTTATTTTATGAGGAATGGAATGGAATGTCATGGCTTAAAGGGCCCCGGGGATGCATAGATGGGCCTCGACAAAATTTAATGTAGCTTTGAGTGAATGTTTCTGGGCCAAGAGTCCACATCACTTAGAAAGATTTTAAAGGCCCCAAGGCCCCTCCAAGTCGGTAACCAAGGCCTGTTGCCCATGGTAGTATTGGCCTCTACCGTGTGCAGACTCTCTGCCTGCTTCTCCTGGGGGTGGAGGCAGATCGTGAGGTGAAGGAATATATGGATGTGGGAGAAACGACTTTGGAAGCTGTGTCCGTACAGGAGCCCTGCTGTACATGGGGGAGATTGCTTAAGCTCTCTGAAGCTCTACTTCCTCATGCTTGAAATGGGGAGGAAGAGGTATTTGTGGATAATTGGAGAGGTGTGGGAAGAGCACATATATGATGTGTATTTTGGGTACATTGTGTTGTTGGAGGTTCAAGGATACCGTGTAATACACATATGTATTAGGTATGTATCCACAGCATGTAAAAAACTTTATACACAGTTAGTTGTACATGCAATGTATATACAGTGTACAACTGTTCTTGTTCAATGTGGTCCCCCACCCCAGTTACGACAATTTTACCATAGTTGTCATGGATTGAGAATTTAGTCTGTGATAATTACTCATGAAAGCTTTTTTTTTTTTTAACCTGTGGTTTTCCAGTGTAACCTTTACAAGAAACTTTCTGCATCTTGTTTCTTTTTTTTTAATTTTTTTATTATTTTATTTATTTTTGGAGAGAGACACAGAGAGAGACAGAGAGGGAGACAGATAGAGATGGGCGCGCCAGCAGTCTCTCAGCTGCTGTGAACGAAATCCAGATGTGTGCGCCCCCTTGTGGTCAAGTGCAGCATTGTGCCCTTGCATCACTTTGCATCTGGCTAAACATGGGACCTGGAAATTGGAACCAGCGTTCTTAGGCTTAGTAGGCAGGCGCCTTAACCGCTAAACCATCTCTCCAGCCCTACATCTTGTTTCTTGAGACAGGGTCTCATGTATCTCAGGCTGGCCTTGAACTCACTATGGAGCCAAGTATGGCCTTGAACTTTTTTTTTTTTTTTTTTAAGATTTTATTTTTATTTATTTATTAGAGACAGAGAGGAGAGAGAGAGAGAGTGAGAATGGGTGCACCAGGACCTCTTAGCCACTGCAAACAAACTCCAGATACATGCGCTACTATATGCATCTGGCTAACATGGGACCTGGAGAATCAAACCGAGGTCCTTAGGCTTCACAGGCACATTCCTTAACCACTAAGCCATCTCTCCAGCCCTGACCTTGAACTTCTAATACTCCTGGCTCCATTTCCAGAGTGCTGGGGGTTACAGGTGTATGCCACTACACTTGATTTATTTGGTACTGCATGCTAGACAAGCACTCTATCAACTTGGCTATATCCCTAGTCCCCCAAGAAACTTTAAAAAAAAATTTCTTTGATTTATTTGAAAGAAAAAAAGGGAGGAGAAAGAGAGAATGGGTGCACCAGGGCCTCTGGCTGCTGCAAACGACCTCCAAATGCATGTATCACCTTGTACACCTGGCTTTAAGTGGAGCCTGGGGAATTGAACCTGGGTACTTTGGCTTTGTAGGCAAGCACCTTAACCACTGTGCCATTTCTCCAGCCTGAGAAACTTTTTTTTTTTATTTAATTTTTTTTATTTTTTTTATTTTTTTTTAAATTATTTTTTTATTGACTTTTAATCTTACATACCAAAAAAAACCCCACCTGATATTTCCCTCCCCTCCCCCATTCCACTTTAGAACTCCCGTCTCCATCATATCCCCTCCCTCTCTCCATTAGTCTCTTTCCTAATTTGATGACATCATCTTTCTCTTCTATTTTGAGGGTCTTGCAAAGGTATTGCTAGGCACCACAAGATCATGGATATCGAGGCCAATTTCTGTCTGGGCAGCTGCATTGTAAGAGGTCATATCCTTCCTTTGGCTCTTCCATTCTATCCGCCCCCTCTTCCGCAATGGTCCCTGAGCCATTGGAGGGTGTGACAGAGGTGTTTCAGTGCAGACACTCCTCCATCCCTTCTTCTCAGCACTATGTTGCCTTTTGGGTCATCCCAGTGGTCATCACCATCTGCTTCTCTAGCCCATGAACATGAACATTTAGTGTAGTGTCCCCAGCCTTGGTGGGAATGACCCCAAATGACCTCACCTACCTTTAGGGTTTTTCAGTACCAGGTATGTATTCCCTCCCATAGAGAGGGCCTTCAGTCCAATTATGGAGCAGTTGGTTACCCCAAGAGTAGACACGCCACTATTGCAGTTCAGTCATTGGGCCTGTCAGAGTGGATATTCAGCATCCACTGTTTTCACTGTTGATGGCTTTTGTCCGTGCAGTGCAGCTTTTTCAGTTTTCAATTGGCTGGTCTACAGGGAGTAGGTTTTCTGGTCAGCATCAGCTTGCTTTCTCAGCCTCCTCAGCTTGCTTTCTCAGTGACCTTGCCTCTCACAGCCTGAGAAACTTTTGCAGTGGCACCTGTAACACTCAGAGACTCAGAGTGGATAAGTAACGTGTTCCCAGGGTCACCCAACTAGGAATAGTCAGAGGTGAGATGTGAACTCAAGTCTCTTTGACTTGAATGCTTTCAGCACCAGTTCTGGGGCCATAGGGGGAGAACCACTTCACTGTGGGCCATGCTTCCTGCTAGAATCCTTAGAGAGGAATGGAGAGGCACTGGCTGCAGCTTCCAGAGTTCGACCCCCAACTGTGGCCACATGCAAAGCGCCTAAGAGACCAGCTGACTTGGTGGTGGATGTGGGCCAGGCCAACGGAAACTGTAGCCAGTTCTGACTGTTATGGTGAAAGGACATTGTGCTGGATTCCCGAGGGCCACTGAGGCTCTGAGCAGGCTGAAGAAAATGGCTGGAACCACTACCAAGATCCACGACTTGTTGGCAGAGCTTAACCTCAATGTGTGATTTATGGTAAATCCTCCTCTGCAAGTTTTTCTGAAAAAAAAAAAAGAAAAAAGAAAAGAAAGATAACCCCTTCACAGAGCCTTGTGTGCATTAAAAAGCCAGCCAACGAGGAAATCAGTGAGTTCAAGAACCAAATCACAAGCAAAAGTGCACCCTACCCTGGGGCTCCCCTCCTTATACTGGCCACCTGTGCCACTGGTTGTTCTCACTGACAGCAGACCCACAGAAATGATTCTACTCAGGTCCAGCGTGGTGAACCTGAGAGTTTGTAGAGATTGCTTACAGGAGCACGGACAACTCAAAGGTAGCTTCCTCATGGAAAAACCCACCTCAGCACAAGCCACGGTTCATTTAAGCTGCGTCCCTGAAGTGCCTTGTAAGATTCTTCTCCACCAGAAGCTGTTTCTGCTTATGTGACTCTGAGGAGGAGCCTTGGGCACCTTGTCAGATTCAGTTACTTCCTAGGCCTTGTATACGTCACTGACTTCCTGAGTCTTATGAGCCTCCCCTCCACCCTGCAGGAGGAAGGTAGCTCAATAGCAGGGGCTTTACTTTTTAGATCAGTTTTAGATTCACAGAAAAACAGAACAGCATGAGCCAGATGGGTGGCCCACATCTGTAATCCCAGCACTCAGAAGGCGGAAGCAGGAAGGTCAAGCGTTCCAGGCCAGCCTGAGCTACATAGTACAACTCTGTCTGAGAAAGCAAACGAACAATGGATCAGCAGGTATGGGGTAGCCTTCTCTGTTGTGACTCCCCATTTCCTGTAGGAATGCAGAGCCCACTTTCTCTTCTCCATCTTCAGTTTCTGGATTTTGCTGACTCAGAGTCTGTGCTTCTCCCACCTGTGCAGACATGACTTCCAGAACACCCCCTCCCACCTGCAGCTGATTCTCTATTCTTTCCTCTAAATAACACTCTGATGGGTGCCTGCTCTAAATTGACTACCTAGTTCAGGAGCTCAAAAGTGCCTGGTGTCAAAGCTTAGCATTATGACCTGGTTATGGATTGTCTAGGGGGCCTGTGGGCATGGCACTCTGTGACTGACTGAGCCTACAGCCAACTGCATGTCACATTTAGGGAGCTATGCTAAGTTCTATTTCCATATCCTGGCAGGGCAGCAGTCCAAGGAAGCAGCCCACTCATGACTATCTGGAATTGTATATTTTGAGACTGTGCCTTGTCTGGCTATAGGCAGTGTTCAAGGTGGTGGTGGAGACTTGGTGAGCTCCTGATGTTGACCAGGGAGCTTGAGCATTTGTGGCAAACACAAGAGCCTTTGTGGTAGTTGAGCTACATCAGAGTGCTGAGGTCATAGCAACGCCCATGCCCAAGGTCAGATATCTGCTAAGAAGCCAGTCCCTGTGCATGCACAGTGGTCTTCCCCTCACCACACATCAATGCCCTGGTCTCTGCTTGCTGGCCTGCTATGTCCACAGTGGGTCTGTGAGGTTGGCCATTGCTAAGTTATACTGACCTCCATAGCTCCGGAAATATCTGCTCCCTTCTGGAAGCTAAGATTTTTCTTTGATCTAAATTAAAGGAGGACTATGTCAATAGCCACAAGGGAATTGGCACTGGTGTGAAGGGAAAGGGGTCAGCCCAGGAAGTAGACTCCATACTCTCGACAGTTTCCCAACTTGAAAGACCTGGCCAGCCACTGGGGTTCTGGGCTGAATTCACTCTTTGGAACATGGGCCAGGGATGGAATCTCCTTGATGTTGGCAAGGGAAGGTCTTGGAGAAATCACAGTGTGACTGGAAACCAGCATGTAGGCAGTAGAAGTGGAGTGAATTGGACCTGGCTTTTGGGTTCTTTTGAACTCCACAGGCCTTAGAAGTTGAAAGAAGTCAGATGGAGCAAACACCAGGTGTATTTGACTATAAGGAAAGTATTTTGAAGTGTCCTTTGGAGTACTCTAGTGAAACCAGAATTAAGGAAAGTCAGGCACACCTCTGGACAGAGTCCCCAGCCACCTGGAGTTTCTAGCTGTTACATGTCCTGAGTATCCACCTTGGCCTTCCTTAGAGGCCAAGTTCTTCTGAGCTCTACAACAGGAAAAAACAAAACAAAACAAAACAACAAAAAAAAAAACTGTGTTAGTGATTGGAGAGGGGATTGTGCTATATCAGCTAATTTCTCTTGCTGGGACAAAATACCTGGCCAGAAATAGCTTAGGGAAAGAAGGAGTCAATTTTGGTTTATAGTACTAGAGGGTAGAGAGTCCATCACAGAGAAGAAAGCATGGCAGAAGTGGGAAGCCAGTCTCCCATTGTCACACTGGTAGTCAGGAAGCAGAGACAAAGGCCAGGACATAGGACCCAGCCATACCGTCTCATGGCCCACCACCCCAGGGATATACTTCTTAAAGCAAGGCTCCACCCCCTACAGGTTCTACAACCTTCTAGAACAGTTCCACAAGTTGGAATTAAGCATTCAAACACATGTGTTTTCTGCTCCGATGGATAGTTGTGAAAACACAATTTTGCTGTGTCTCCTTCATCCTTCTAAAACTAAGCAGGAAACAGATGATGTCATGGTAGCAGTCCCACCCCAGTCTTTCTGGAGGACAGTCATGATGCTGCTCTAGAGCAGTGCAGGCCAGGTCAGGGGGCACAAAAAGCCAGAGATCAGGTTGAACCCAAGGCCTTGTGTGTGGCAGACCTCCCTGTTGCTGCTGAGAGGTTTTGCATTCCTCAGGCTTACCTTTCACAGGATACAGATATTTCCACACTTTCCACTCTCAAGACCTGACTGCAATCCTCCCTTCATTGCAAGAGTTGTTTTGTCTCCTATTTCACAAAAGAAATAGATGCCATTTAATAAGATGTCCTTCAACCTGTGCTCCCCAAGATGTTCTGGGTGGTCTCATCATTTTTCCACATGCATTCACATATTATCTCCCTGTCCCCCCACTGCAGCCCACATCTTTGTCTTATACCTCTGATCTCAATTGTGTGTTTTGCTTTGACTCAAGGAAGGAAGCAGAGGTGCAGGACTGAGTTCCAAGGAGAGGCATAAGGACCATGGTGAGGTTTTGTGTTGCCGCCTTTGTTCCTGCTACCCATTCTGCCTGAGAAGAGCATGTGTAATTTGCTGCTTCTTCAGCCTGGATCTGGAGCACATGAAGCCAACCCAAAACCAGCCTTGCTGAACTAAACCAGTCCCTTCATTGAGAAATAAATGTCTACTTGTGCAAGATGCAGAGTTCATAGCCATTTGTTATAGTGATCATCCCAGTGAGATACAAAAAGACAGGGAATGTGGATTGGTTGAAAAAGGCAAGAAGCCTTCATTACTATGTATGGAATAGCAAAGACATGAAAAATAAAATAATTACTGGAAGAGAATTTGAATGGTGCTAGCAATAAGGAATGCCTTCAGCAGGGGTGTTGGTGGACTTGACACAGCCAAGGAAAGAATCCGTGTGTTGAGAATAGACCTGTTGGCCAGACACTCAAGGAGATAAGATGGGGGAGCAGCAACAAATGGAACAGCATGTGTGCAAGCTGAGGGACAATATTACAGAGTCTAATATACATGAAACTGGGAGCCCAGAAGAGAATGAGGATGGGAGAGAGGTGATAAATGGATGCATAGGTAATTGAGGGCAGAAAATTATTTGAGACAATGGCGGAGACTTATTAAAATTAATGAATGACATTAAATTTTTTAAAAGCACCTAAGGGGCTGGAGAGGTGGCTCAGCAGTTACAGGCAGTTACTTGCAAAACCTCATGGCCTGGGTTTGATTCTCCAGTACCTACATAAAGCTAGATGCACAAAGTGATACATGTGTCTAGAGTTTGTTTGCAGTGGCAAGAGGCTCTGGGATGCCCATTCTCTCTATATCTGCCCCCACTCTCTCTCTCATAAATACATAAATATTTTTAAAAAGCATCTAAGAAGAGCCCAAGAGCAATAAACACTAAGGAGAATAAACATATACATACAAAATATTCAAGCTCTAGAAACTGTAGATGAGACAGGGAGAGATGACACATGGAGGTACAGCAGTAAGAATTATAGTAGACTTCTCCTCAGGAACTATGTGAGCTATGAGACAGTGGAATCATTAAGAAGCTGAAATGGTTGTGGGTGGAGAGGGGAGAATAAAACCCCTATCAATAACTGGACATGGTGGCTCACACCTGCAATCCCAGCACTCAAGAAATTGAAGTAGGAGAATCCTGTGAGTTTGAGGCCAGTCTGGGCTAGAATGAAATCCCATTTCAAAAACAAACAAACAAACAAACAAACAAACAAACAAACCCCAAAAGCAAACCAAACTTATCAACCAAGAGGTCTATCTGCCATCAAAATTATCTTTCTTTTTTTTTTTTTTAAAAATTTATTTATTTGACAGAAAAAGAGGGAGAAAGAAACAGAGAGAGGAGAATGGGTGTGCCAGGGACTCCAGCCACTGCAAACGAACTCCAGACGCATGCACCACCTTGTACATCTGGCTAACGTGGGTCCTGGGAAATTGAACCTGGGTCCTTTGGCTTTGCAGGCAAACACCTTAATGGCTAAGCCATCCCTCCAGCCCAAAACTATCTTTCAAAATGAAGGGAAAATAATTTTTTTTCCAGACATTCAAAAACTAGAGATTTTTTTTTATTGCCGGTGGGCATGTCCTGCAGAAACTCTTGAAGAAAATGTATTGGGCAAAGGCAGATGATGCATCAGGATGTTGGCTACATGAAAAAGAGCAAAAGGTGATGAAAGTGAAAGTGGCAAAAATGAAGATAATTGCAAAGTTTGCTTTCCTTGCATTTAACTGTTATTAAAAAAAAACTTGACAGCACCAAGCAATGATGCTTATAGCGTACAGTGTATTTTCATTCTATGTAAAAATAAAATTCGGAACAACGAGAGCAGGACCCCAAGAGAAGAATTGGGAATGAGTGTAAGATTGTTGTGCTGCGTGTGAATCCGTGAGATATTATTCAGAACTGATGATGATCCAGTGAAGATGTCTATTGCCAAGCCTCCAGTAACTGCTAACTTTTCTAGAAGATGTACAAACACAACCACTTCTCCCCCATGATGAGAAAACAAACACATGTCCCCACTCATCACCCCTTCCCCCAGAGCCACCTGATCATGCTCCATGCCTTTGAAGTGGGATCTCTCAGAAGGCTCATCAGCACCTGCTTTCATTTTTGCCTTCTTCTCACTCTTTCATCATTGGCACTCTGGCCTTCTCTTCTGTCCCTGAAATCAGGCAGTTCTTGCCACAGTCACCCGTGACTGGGCATCACTGTATCCAGCTGGCCATATCTTGAGCCTTACTGCAGACTTCCACAGCCTTTGTCACTCACCTTCTACATGTTTGCTTCCCCAGAAGGAATTTCCCCAGCCCCTCCTGAGCTCACCTCTGATTTAAGGTACCCTAACACTGCAGTTGGAACTCTGTTTCCATGGGACAACTTTATTGACATCCAGTTCTGCCACTGGACAAGAGGTCTTGGAGGATCTGGGAGGGCCGTTCTGCTAGTATGCAGTACATGACATCATGCATGAACACCATGAGATGCTCCAGAGAAAACTTGCTTGGGGTACGCAGATTAGAACATGCTTGAGCAGCACGGTTACAGCAGGACTTGTAGCTCCCACACCTGTCGTGACGCACCAGGAGAGGTTTGGAAGATGCTATACTTCCCAAATGTTAAGGCAAGATACATTTTCTAGAATATTTGTAGCCGGGCATGGTGGCGCACGCCTTTAATCCCAGCACTCGGGAGGCAGAGGTAGGAGGATTGCTGTGAGTTCAAGGCCACCCTGAGATTACATAGTGAATTCCAGGTCAGCCTGAGCTAGAGCAAGACCCTACCTGGAAAAACAAAAACAAAAACAAAAAAAGAATCTAGAATATTTGTATCTTACAGAAGGAAAATTTGATTTAGGAATTACTGATTAATGACAGTGTTTCTCCTCTGTGCACACACACACACACTTTCCACATAAATTACATGTGTGCATATGTGTATGTATGCATGAGCTTGTGTGCCCATATGTTGCACCCATGTTTTGCATGACATTTCTTTCTGTCAGTGATGGACTTCATATATGATGGTGGTCCTGTAAGTCAAAGATGGAGCTGGGAACGAGAACTTCTATGTGTGGTGGAGAGAAAGAGACAGAGAGCGAGCGTGAGCTGAGGAGGAGGAAACTGCCTTGTGAGAGAGAGGCTTTGGAAGATATTCTGGGGTAGGGGTTGATGGAAGGTAATATTCCCCCCTTTTCAGCCCAGGGATACTCAATTATTATAACAGGGAGTGGTAACAGAACCCCAGACCTAGTCTAAGTTGGCCAGGTGGGAGGAGGGAGAGATGGAGGGGGAGAGAGCTGAGGGACTCTGGCAGAATCCTGAAGAGTCAGCTTGGCTTGCTCATCGTATTGGGTCTGTGACTTACCTCTGTACCTCTGCAGTCTCATCTGTAAAATGGGGATCTGCCGATGGCACCCAGCTACACCATGAGAGGCCTGGGTAGGTGACCAGAGGCTGGCAGTGTCCAAACTCCCTGAGCACACCCACACAGAGGCAGGTACTGGGCACTGAGTATGCTCTGGCTATAGAGACATGACTTCCCCACTCTCCAAGTCCTTTTTCTCCTGGGAGGTCCAATTGAGTCCTCGATTCAGAGGCAGATGAAGGACCTCATCAGAAGGGCCCTGAGAGACCACTTTGTCTGTGCAATGAGAAGAGGGGAACACAAACACTGTTAGAAGCCCAGATAAATTCGTGCTACAGCCAGGAGCCCTAAATCCTCCATCCACAGCCAGGAAGGTGGAGGGTAGGCAAGAATCTGAGGTGACTCAGGTAGTTAAAAATGTGAAGGCCATTAATGCCCACAGATGGCTGGTACAGGGGAAACACCTTGGGTAGCCTGCTCAGGATCCCATAACTTGTTATCAGCTTATGTGGGAACAGAATCAAGCTGTGTTGGAAAGGGAAGATCCAACTTGGAGGAATGGAACTTACAAAACACTGTGAGTGTTTGGGTGTTATAATACCTAGAAGAGTACTTGCTACGTTGTGAATAGGGGGAGCACCTGGAAAGGACTGGTGCGGGGAGGGAATGGTAAGATGGACTGCAACACATGTCTCTGATGTTAAGTAGTTACCATTGTGTCCATGGGACGCATTTGAACCTCTTGGGCTGATATCACTGAGCACACAAAGCAGTATGTGGTTGAGTGGTTTTGAAACATGAAAACTTCAATCTATGCATGTGTTGGGGAGACTTCAGCAAGCTGGGCCATCTGGGCTCATGTCCAAGGGGCCCCAGGCAAAAAGAGCTGAGAAAGCAACACACCAAAATACTGGAACTTGGGGACAGGCGAGGACATGCTTATTCCTACAGATACAATCACCACAGGATGGAAAGTGACTTTATTTTTGGTCACATTAATTTAGTTGGTTGGCTGGTTGGAGGCAGGGAGGGAGGGAAAGGGTTTATAAAATTCACTTTTGTATCTGTGGGTCCTCTTTATTCTCCTGGGGTTGGGACCCTGGCATTGTGATCTTATTTGTTGATGGTCCCGAAGTGGCAAAAGGTCCCTCGGGTTCCTTCTTGGACAGTCTGGTCACAGACTGACAGCCTGACCCACTCATTTCAGAGGTCATGTCCACCCTGGCCAGTGACAGAGTTTTGTCCCCGTGACAATTAGGAGTCAGAGCAGCTTTGCATGTGTAGTCTCTTTCTGAGGTCCACGTGTGCCATTGGTAAATTCTCTGCATGGTGGGGTGGCTCACACCTGTGATTCTAACACTTAGACTGAGACAGAAGGATTGCTGTGAGTTCAAGGCCAGCCTTGGTCATGTAGTGAGTCTCAGGCCCGGCTGAGCTACATACTGAGTGAGACAAAACAATTCCCTCTCCATGTTTTCATCATTTATTTATTTTGTGGGGTTTGCTTTTATTTGTTTGTTGTGGTTAGTTTTGTCCTGTGGCTCTGACAGAAAGGGACCTGTTGGCGGGGGCTGGCTGGTTTTCATCACCATAATCGGAGACACTTAAAACAAAGGGAGACAACAAGAAGTTCCCGCCTGCTGAATCCGTACTGGGTGCTTGTTGGTTGGACAGCCATCTGCCTGGGTCTGTCTCCTGTGTACTCATCCGGAATACCAGGGTACATTTATGCATAAATACACTCACTACATCACTCTTTATACTTGAGGGGGAAATAAAGAAAAGAGAAAAGAAGGGGCATGATGCATCCACAGTACTGTATGCATGCATAGCGACGGCATACACGGAGCCCTGGATCTGGGAGACGGTCTGTAGAGGCAAAACCAGCCCCAGGCTCCAGCTGGCTCCCCAAGTGCTCAGGCCATCTGCACAAACCCAAAACCCTGGTCCTTGGAGCAGCGGAAGAGGGGCCAGGCGTGGGGTTTTCCCCGGGGCTAGAAGAGCTTTTGGACTCGGGCTTCCTTGGGCTCCACACATGTAGAAAGTCAATGGAGCGCAAGAGCCACGGTATTTATCTTCCTTTTATTTGTATTACTTTGTCTTTCCCAAATTTCCTCTGTTTGTTATCAGAGTAGTTAACATATTAAACACTATGGCCTGAAAAAGAGTTATCAGTAGCCCTGTCACTTACACATTATCGGGTGAGACGTTCTGGTGTGTTTCTTGCTGGCGTTAGTCGACGCCCTGGGTGACTTCATGAGATTCTGCATCCATTCTGTGGGATGGCCACTCTCCTGTCCACTCTCTTCTCTGGGTGGTGCAAACGGGCTTCACGGGTCAGGCTGGCCTCTGGCAGCCAGCGCTTGTGTACAAGGAATGTGACACTTTAAGAATATTTCATTTGTTCTGTAGTGACTTATTCGGACAATCCCCCAGGTCCTTCAGCTGTTAGGGTCATCTTCCTGACAAGACCACTTTCAATTTTTATTACAAATAATGCTCGAATGGACATTTTAGTGCTTTCTTTCATATCTATTAATATTTACTAATATTGTTATTTGTGGCACATTTATAACTTAAGCAAACATGACCATTTCTACATATTAACTCCCAGAAAAATTTCTATTGGGGAATATTTATTAATATAATGTTGATTAGCAGTTGTTAATATTTATTAATACTACATAATAAACATTAAAATAATGTTAACAATAGACATTTGATTAGTGATAATGTTCATAAATATTATTTGCAATACATTTATGACATAATTCAAATATAGATTTAATATCACTCCTATATCTTAATTCCAAGAATAATTGCTATTGGTAGAATATTTATTTATGTAATTTTTGTTAGTTTTGGTTAATATTTATTAGTGAATTTTACAAATATTATTTGCAAAATATTTATGATATAATTTGTCATAATTTTATTATCACTTCTATACATTAACTCCCAGAAGAATTTTTATTAGGGAATATTTATTAATATAATTTTAGTATTAGTTAATATTAATATTATTCATATATAAAATTCAAAAATAAATGTTTATTATTTGTATATACTAATTCTTAGGTGACAAAATGTATACTACAAAACTTACATTGTAAACTGAACACATGTACATTTTAGAAAATTTACACGACACATAGGTGACAATAGTACCAAAATGAACTAACATCACCCCAGGCAGCTACTAGTTTCTTTTTGATTATAACCTAGTTGTCTTTTGTTTCTATGCATTTTGCAAAATCAAGACTTTGTCCCACAAACTCTTTGTGACATTTTTTTCCCACCTAGTGACACAAGCAGATTTTCAGATTTTTAAAACCTTCAAATTAACCACACACTAGATACTTTGCCACATAGACTCATAATACTATCCCCATCCCGAAATATAAGTTGCCCCTGGTTTTCATTGTTAGAAAAATCACTCATGAAAGATGATACATTTTGCATCATTTCCACGGAATAACTTAGAAGAGGAAGCAAAGCATGTGGTCACCTGAGAGACTTGTGCGTGAGCGACATCGTGGAGTTGCTCACTGGAAGGCTGGGTAGTTGAGAACGCCCTTGCTGTCACGAAGTCATTTCAAGGACAGAATGGCTGTGTAGTGTTTGTTTTAATCTATGCCTCTTTGATCACTTGTTGGGATGTGGCCTGAAACAGCATCTTTTGGGCAGGTGGGTATTTTCTCTTTATATCTTTATTGCACATCCTGTTTTGGATCTGAATGCATTCCTGACATATTAAGGATAGTGTTTGATTTGGTATGTAAGCTGCAACTAATTTTCCCAGTCATTCATTTGTGATTTAATTTTGTTTCCTGACTACTTGCCTGTTAGGCATTTTTTTCAAATATTTTAAAATTTTATTTAGTTACTTTAGGGAGAGAGAGAGAGAGAGAGAGAGAGAGAGAGAGAGAGAGAGAGAGAGGAAGGTAGACAAGAGTGAGAGAGAATGGCCAGCCACTGCAAATGAACTCCAGACTCATGCATCACCTTGTGCATCTGTCTTACGTGGGTCCTGGGGAACTGAACCTGGTTCCTTATGCTTCACAGGCAAGTGCCTTAACCGCTAAGCCATCTCTCTAACTCCCTGTTAGGCATTTTAAGTGTGGAAGTCTTAGAGGTAAGAACCAGTCTTTGTTGCTCTGATTTTGCCTTTGTGCTTTGTGCTTTTTGTCAAAGTGCTTTGCACTTTGCCAGGTCTTTCCTGCTCCACGACAAAGAGAGAATTTAAAACATCCTATGGTCCTACGCTTCACATGTTCAGTTTTTAATGCTGCACTGACTGGATGAAATGACTTGTGCTGAGACTGTGGACTGAAGCTACCACCCTGTGAAGGGCATGGTCAGATGTCTAGACACTGTTGCTGAGTCATATACCTCTTCTCGGGAGTGGATATGTGGCTTCTGTGTTCTGTGAGTCCCTGCCATCTGCTCTGGTCTGGGACCTCGATCCGTATCTGTGTCTCTCAGAGCCTTATTCCTGGTTATCACAACTTAGTGGCATCCCTTTTCTTTCTGGTATTCTTCAGTCTGTGGAGCCAATGGCCTCTTGCAGATGAGTTGAGATGACTTCTAAGGAAGTTCTGAGCTGGAAGCCACCCAGAAGAAGCCATGGGGCTGCTTCCCTGGGCTGCCCTGAGTCTGCTCTTGCCAGCCCTGGCTTCTTGGTTCTGGCCGCCTGGCCCCATCAGCCCTTCCATGCCAGATTCCCTTCCCTTCACTTTCTAGCGCTTTTGCATCAGAGGCCATGGGCATACTCTCCCTGTGGGGTGATAGGATAGAAGCCATCCCCCATCACTGGAGACAGCCATGGCTTTATCACAGGGCTGGGCTCACCTGGTGGCCCTGACTGTTCATGACAGAGTAAAGTGACTTCAGCTATCCACTCCTTGTGAAGGCACCAGGTGCTGGTGACAAGCACCTCTCACTTCCTGTCCTCTTCATCTGTCCCCACTTCTCTCTGTCTTTTTTCTTCTGTAACCTGGCATGGAGTCTATTTTCTGCCAAAGCCTGTTAGCAAGGACCTAAGGCAGGAGGGTCTCCAAATGAGTTGCTTTCACCTGAGGTGTCATTCTATACTCACAAACCTGAGTGGACAGTGGTGGCCTCTGAGACCAGGGTGGAGCCATCTTACAGTCCCAATGGCAGAATCAAGTCAACCAGGGAAGGAAAACAGGGGTTCAGTTTATTTAAAGTGACCTTGTCACTGTCCTCATTATAATGGGACCCCCGCTGCCACTGCAGCAGAATGCCAAGACCCACCTTGCTGGGTGGACTCCATGGGGCACTGACGTCAGCAGGGCTGTTCTGTTCTGAACTTTCTACTTTCCACAGGTCCTCTCCCAGGGCACACCAAACGGAGGACAGCACATAAGGAAAACTTTAGTAAGGAGCCTGGCATGGTGGCACACACCTTTAATCCCTGACCTTGGGAGGCAGAGGTAAGAGGGTCGCTGTGAGTTCGAGGCCAGCCTGAGACTACATAGTGAATTCCAGGTCAGCCTGGGCTAGAGTGAAACTCTACCTCAAAACGAACAACCAACCAAAAATACCTTTAGTAAGGAGCTCTTCTATTGGAAGGTTCCTTTCCTTCGCTCCCTTCTCTTCCCTTTCTTTCTTATTTGTTGGCATAGGTTCTCATACCACAGTACCACGCTGGCTTCTAACATGTGACAATCTTCCTTTCTTGGCCTCCTGAGTGCAGGGAGTATGGGTTCCCAGCTTTGGGAAACTTCATTATTTATTTAATTTATTTGATTGCATTATTTTATGATTTTCTTTTTCCTTTTGATGCAGAGTCTCACTCTGTAACCCAGGCTGTCTGTGGGCTTGCACTATTTCTCCTGCGTCAGCCTCCCAAGTGCTGGGATTACAGGTACAAGCTACTGCCCCTGGATGCTTTATTTTTCAGAGCACTTTCAGTTTACAGATAAGCTGAAGAGAGAGAGAAAGAGAAAAAGAGAGAGAGAGAGCACTTCCACCCTCCCCTTTCACATTTCCCTGTTGTGAGTATCCTGTGCTGGTGTGCTGTTAACACTTACGGAACCAATGCTGACGCACTGAGAGTAAACAGCTAGAGTCTGGTGGTCCAGCCTTGCTCCCAGGCTGTGCATCCTACAAGTCTGGACAGTGTGTTATGTCTGTCTCCCTCATTACAGTATCAGGGAGAGTCATTTCACCGCCCTAAATATCTGGTTAAATTTTTGCTCTTAAAAAAAAAATAGGACTTTCCCAACTTTCAAGGATGGATGATCACCCAGAAAGTCCATAGAGAGATGAACATGCACTCAAGAACCGCCTTGTTCTCATCTGTTTGCTTGACAAGGAGCAGAATGTGACAGCAGCAGAGGCCAGGGATTAGGCGTCGAGCATGTGTTGGTGTGTGCACATGTGTGTCTACACATGAGCACTGTAATGTTCAAGAAGGGGTGGCCTAGGGGAGGTGAGAGCACTCTTTCTGGGACAATGGCTTTGACTTTGTGTACAGGACCTCAAGGCTGTGGTTGTGCGCGCCAAAGCTATCCATGTATCCTCGCGGTGGGGACTGTGAGGCAGGGCTCACTCTGAAGCTGGCAGCACTGAGGCGAGGTCTGAGGGACCGGGCAAGATCCTCGGCTGGCTCTGCGGACATGCCACACTGCTCCTGCTCCCAGGTCCTTGCTAGCCAAGCAGCCAGCTATGCATGCACATGTGACCTCTGTCATTCTAAAACAAACACGCACTGTCAGTTCCTCATTGGTTGGAAGGTTTAGGGTCCTGGAGGCTTTTGTCTACAAAGCTGCCCTGTGGCACGTGAGGTATTTGCTCTGAGTGGCGCTTCTGTTCCCCTTGCTGCCAGGTGGGAGCTCCTGGTGACACGTTTTTCTTTCCCAGTCTATGGCAGGGGCTAGACTCAACTCATTCTCCCAAACTCTCTGGTACTCTGCAGACATCTCTCTGTGGCTATCCTAGCCGTCCAGTCTTGTATTCCTGACTTTGGCATTAAGCGTGCTAGAAAGGCCCTGGTTTTTAACAGTCCCTAAGATGTGACAGAGATGTGGCTCCCCATTCAGCTGAGCTCAGATGCTAGAATGCACGTGTGACCTTTCCACAAGCTGTTCTTGCTCCTGATATCATTCTCAAAGTCAGTTACCTTGTCCGGCTTCCCAGCATTTACTTTTCCTAGTTGAAAATGTCCTCATTTTCCCTCTTCTATTTTAAATATTTTTATTTATTTGACAGAGAGAACAAGGGGGAGGAGAGAGAGAGAAAGAGAGGGACGGAGAGGGAGGGAGAGAATGGGTGCACAGGGACTCCAGCCACTGCAAATGAACTCCAGACACCGCGTGCACCCCCTTGTGCATCTGGCTAATGTGGGTCCTGGGGAATCGAACCCGAGTCCTTTGGCTTTGCAGGCAAACGCCTTAACTGCTAAGCCATCCCTCCAGCCCTCCCTCGTCTATTTTATAGGTTAATAAAACTCAGTTTTCCAGCACTTGGCTGCCCCAGGAGGGCAATCGTCCCCTCCTCTAATTCATCAAGTGCCTAATGAGAGGCCCCTGTGGTTCTTGCTGTCCATCCAAGCTCCAGGCCTCATAAAGGTAAAGGCTCCACGCTGCACGGTATGTTTTGCTTGTTGGTTTCCCCAACTCTCCCGTCAGCCCCACTGTCACTCGCCTGGATTTATGTGACTCTCCACACTGTTGGGGCTCCTCTGCCCACTCGTCCCACACCCACACATTGTATCACGAAGCCATCTTCGCTGTAAAACGAAAGGGAAAAGTGTGGACTGGAGCATTTCAGAACATTCCAGCAAGAGGGTGGTGGGAAGTGCCTTTGTTTACATTCATAAGGGAAGCTCTGTGGGAGTTGGGGTAACAGTTTGAAAAAGGGCCTTTAGTCCTAAGAGTGAGGCTGGTATTTAAAATAAATAAATTCAGAATAAAACATGTTTGTGTGTGCATGCCCATAAGCATCATGTCTAAGTTCTTTTTACACACCCACGTTTGTGTCATCTATGATTTATTTCTTGGTACTTCAGAGAAAGACCAGTGAAGATGACAAGCAGATGTCAGTTGCTTCCAGGGCTAGGGACTGGGCTCTACTTCTAGCACATTCTTCGTTTTTGTCTGTCCCCTGTAGGACCATCCTTTGCTTTCTCTGAGGGGTCAGCTCCTGCTGGCTCCAGGTTTAGACTGTGTCTCTTCTAGCATGGTTGAAAACTGAAATTCTAGCCACCAAGAAGTTGAGTTATATTTATCAGCCTGATGGCTGTGGGAGGTTGTGAGGGTGGCAGCCATTATTGGGTCTTAGGTCCCTCCAAATTTCCCCTTAACAGCAGCTTAGCCTTGTTGGTTTTTTTTTTTTTTTTTTGGTGCTGATTCCTGTCTTCTGAATGGAGCCTCCAGGAAATGCCTCACTTTTAATTAACTGCCCTCTCTCAGAGCATGTGCGAATGCTAATAAATTACTCCCAGCAATGTCTGCTCCCCTCCCTTCCAGAACCCATCCCAAGCACAGAGGGTTTTGTCTTCCCGTGAAAAAATTCACACAGCACCTTGCATGAGTTGCCTGTGGAACTTTCGGCTCTTACCCATCTGGCCGCAGTGCCAAGAGGAATCCCTGCCCCAGCAATGGGAAAGGGGTTTGGTGGGGGATTCTTCTGATGAGTAAAGAGTTAAGGTGGAGAGGCAAGGTGGTGTCTCCTTGGGTGGAGAATAGTAAAAGCAGCTGCCTTCTTCTTTAGGGTGCACTTGGTAGGGAAGGTTCTAGAAGGTCTCTGAGGTAAAGAGGATTGCCATGGCCTGGGCACCAACTAGCATCCCCTTCCTCCCACGTGGAAGGACACAGCCCAAGTTGCATTATGCCCTGTTGGAGTCACCACACCTCCACACCTCCACTCTCCACAGTGGCCTTCAGGTGTCTGCATAAACACACAGCCCCACCACCATGACACCCTTGAGTGTTTCAGGACTTTGAATGGGATGGGGGGAGGGCTTGGTGGGATCAGCCTGCCTTGGGCCAAGCTGCAAAGTCTCTCACCCCATGTCAGCTTTTGGCTTTTCTAGGCTCCCTCTCATCCCACCTTTGGGTGCTGGAGCCCCGTGAAGCGCCTCTGGCTTCCCAGTGGGAGCCATGTCCTCCTGCACACCCTCTTACTGCACACTCAGCGTATTGTAGATTATCCTCTGAAAATACACTTTGAAGGGATTTTGTTTTGTTTTGTTTTCTCTATTTGACACTCTGAGTAAAGTAGGCCATTTATCTTTTAGGCACAAGAATTTCAACAGTTTAGCGGCGCAGCGCAGGCTCAGCGTGTGGGGGCGGCTTTAAACATTTCTCGTGGGTTTATGACTGTCTTAGCTGTCCCCCTAAACTTTGTAGCTTTTCTCCCCTTGAACTAATCTCCCCCTCAATGCATAGATCCAGCCCACCTCAAGCTACTCAGACTGAAAGACGCATTCATGCCCTGGCCAGCTGTTTGTTTAAACTTACCCTGTGTTAGTCCATGTTAAATGCAACAGAATGAGAAAAATGTAATTCTCTCCCAGCTTTTGATCAAAGAGAGGACTTAAAAAAATTCAAGACGGGTTTCTGAAGGACAGTGTTATACACAGTCCGTGTGTTTCTGCCTCTCAGTGTTTAGTTGATTTTTTGGGGAAAAAAATCTCCTTTTTTCTTTTGATCCCTGGGAGAAAACACACACACACACACACACACACACACACACACACACACATCTCTGTGTCACAAGCATTGCAAGATGACATTTTTTACTAAGATGTCCAGCTGCAAAGTGGAGGAGTGTGGCCTTCTAATTTCTCCACGACAGAGAATTTGAAAAATGGCACCACGGAAAAATGTAAGCTCTCCTCCCCCCCATTTTTCTGTGGGAAATTGGGGCTCAGTTACTCTTGTCACCAGACCCCAGGATGCCCACCCCATGCTCAGAATGCCCCATCCTCCCCACTCCATCCATCTTAATTTTGGGGCCAATCATTGGAAGTACATTTCTCCCCCGACTCCCTAAGCTTCAGAGCAGAGGCAAATAAAATGTGCTTAAAATGGTTAACGTTTCCTGTCACTGAAGGCATTCGTTCGGGTGGGGGGTCGCTGGGTTTTAAAGTATATTTTCTTAGGAAAACTCACTTCAGATCTGCGGCAGAAACTCAGCCATTTCAGCCAGCAAATTTTGGGGTTGCAATCAGCCGAAATCCCAGGCAGTCTGTGAAATCATCCTTTGTATTAGGTGGATGCAAAGAAGTAAATATTCCAAATTTGAACTGAGATTAACCCAACTCAGGTCACTGGAAAAAGTTACACTCTGTCCCTTTTCCTCCCCATTCTTTACATGCTTTTCCCTTGCGGAAAAAAGAAAAGAAAAGAAAAGAAAAAAAACGATTTTGGATATTTGAAAATTTTGTTGTGTTTCCACTATTGGTTGTTTGGTTAGTGACTTTGCCAGCTTCCTGGATATTCGTCTTTGGTTCTGCACAAAAGAGCCAGGTTTCCTTTTGGAGTCGGGACCAGGAGACGAAGCGGACTCAGAACTGTGAGTGTCCTGGCCTGGCCCAGGTCTCCCCATCCATGCGTTCCTGTCCCTGCAGCCCTATGCCCCGCTTCAGTTTCGGGTGACTTTCCATGGGCTACTGGCTTGTGTGGACCCGCTCTGTCAGTCCTTGGCTTGGTTCTGTGCCTTTAGGAAAGAGACTCTAGAATTTCTACACAAACATGGGATAGGAAGGGGAGGGGGCGACTTCAAATTTTATTTTAAGGCTCTGAAAGATGGAGCAAGTAAACAGAGCAGGCTGGTTTATTTCAGGGGTTCACGGTTGAATCCCTGCTGAATTTACCTAATAAAATGAATTTAAAAATTTTTCATTTCTTCATTTCATTCCAGCAGAAAATGAGTTTGCCTTTATAATGTCCAGATCTTTCAAATGCTATTGAGTGAGAAATTAAGTTACAAAATGTAAATACCTCAGCTTATACACATGCACACACACACATGCACACACACGAAATGAAGTAATTTGTAACTGTAATACAATAGCAAGCCTGGACCTAGGCTCCCAGGACACTTAAAATTTTTTATGATGTATAATAAAGAGAAATAAGACTCAGTAAAAATGCTTCTCTTTTAAAAGAGTGTGAATTGTGATACAAAATAAATTTAATTATAATTTTCATTTGTAAACACGAGTTGTCTAATTAAAAAAAAAGTCTTCTGAATGTCTTAAACTTTGAGAGGATTATAAGGGCAACAAAAGTTAATGTTCTAGGTCACAATTGATTTCTTTCCATGAAATTATGGCAACTAGTTTTGGGGGAAAATATATATAGATAGATAGATAGCTGCAGATCAAGCTCTCTTGTGACAAGAATACCCTGCTTTCAATTACAAAGAAAGAGCAATTAATACTCAAATTTCAAAAGTGGGGAAATAAGGAAGACTGGGTGGTCATTTGCATAAGAAAATCCAGAAATTGACATTGGACAGATATATAATTAGATTGTGATTATATTTATAACAAGAGTTATATAAACATCCAGAAATGAAAGTTATTTTGCTTAAGAGGCTGAAAAGGGAATTTGGCATAATATTTGGGTTATCCCAGGCTTATGATCTGTGTTCTGCAAACCTTGCCTGGTCTGGGAAGGACGAAAGACATTCATCCAAAAAGGAGGTTCTCTGTGTGTGTGTGTGTGTGTGTGTGTATGTATGTGTGTGTGTGAGTCCTATACTCCTAGTCCCAGGAAGTATGCAGAGAAAACAGTGGAAGGTGCTGGGTGGAAAAAAATCCTTTACTCAGAAATTCATAGTTAACACAATACTCTTTAAACACACACTATTTTCTTTAAAAACAAAAAAAAAAAAAACCTCCTCTTTTAGGGGTTATGGCAAAGGGTAGAGCAATGAGTTTGAGACCAGAGACACACAAAAAGAGGCAGTTTCTAATTTCCTGCACTTTATCAGAGTATTTCATTCCTTGTTCCTCAAGTTATAGTAAATTTCACCTCTCTGGCTTTCTCATTGGATGCCTTAGACAGAAAGCGTCCCTTCTTGGGGAGATCTGCCTGCTGCCCGGTAGATGGCGATGTTACTTCTAGAGACATCATGGAGTGGGGGTGGGGAACACAAGACAGTGAAGCTTCTTTTGCCCAAGATCATTTTGGGGATCTCATCTGTCACCTCTTCCAGAGTGTGAGCATCGGCTCTAAACGAAAGAAGAAAAGCTTCTCTTCTCTCTCTCTCTCTCTTTTTTAAAGCCTCCTCTGCAAGGTGCCAACTTGCAAAGACTATCTAAAGTATTTAAGCCATATGTCAATCTGCAAGGGTCTGACCCCTAGTTAAAGGTCAAAGGAACGCTTCCTGGCAATGAGGGGGATGGAGTGGAAGAAGCTTAGAGGCGATTTCAGTATTTCATCCGTTGGGTAGTCTATGTTGTATAAAGTGAAAGGGACCCTTGCTGTTTTCCCTCAGTGATCATGGACAAAGTGAGGTGCATGGATATTCGGGGATTCTGTACTGAACATATACCCAGCAGGTGTAGATAGATAATGACAGGACATACACTAGTCTGCTCACAAACGCCTCTTCCTGCTGATGGGCAAGTGGGGCCAAGTGAACCTCAAGAACCATATTTTGTCCCATTAGCGCCCGACCAGGTGCTAAGACCAGCTTCTCTGAGCTCTCCAACTCCCACGCGTGAAGCCGGCTTAACTTTCTCCTTCCCATTGGGAAAAGTTTTCACTCTATTCCCCAAACAGACATTTTTCTGCTCTCATCTCTTGCTAGCGAGAATCCCAAAGAATCAAGATAACATTTTTAATGTTTAAGTTAAAAATGATTTTAAAAACATGTTTGGATGATCTTGATGGACAACATGGTTTGTTAATTTATTTTAATCACTTGCCCTATCACGTTTTAATTGTAAAAGTAGTCTGCATGTGGGCAAAATATTTTAAACAACATGGAATTCAACAAAAGCAATGAAAAGATTTATTTCTTTTTCTAAGAGTGATGTTTTTTCTTCTTGTTGGGGGAGATGAGGGAGGTTCCTTTGACTCCAAACTTGAAATACTATTTAAAGACAGAAATTCAAAGACATGGAGGAAAACCATGATTTCACCCAGTATGGTAGTAATTAATCTTGTGCTGTTCTTTAAAAATTTAATTGAATGGCACACTAACTTTCATACGTGTATGCATTTACAAATTGTGCAAGTTAGTCCCCTACTTTTCACAAGGCAAGTCTGCATATTAATAAAATGATTGTGCAAAAAAAAAAAAGCCAGCTGTTTAAATAAATTCTGTTCTGCTTTAAAGATTTTGCCCTTTGGGAGAAAGTCATTTAAGTATTGAGTGGCAGTCCCTAGCAAATAGAATGTAAATAAATCTTAGTGTAACTTAGTTCTAATTTTCTTGTGCAAGATACTACCCCATAAAAAATAAACTCTGTGTGTTGGACCACATTTGTATCAAGTGAGCCTTTGTAAGATGATATGGAGAAAATCTGAAGTTCTCACTCCCACATACTTTGGTTGCTAGCTATTTGATATGTAGAAAGGGCAGAAATAAAATGAGTGTCTTAGCAGGGACAGCCATTCAGATTCGTGCAGACGCTTGGAGGTGATATTATTAGAATGAACATACACACAAATCCGTGTCACTTGGCACCTTGGTTTAAGGGATAATTTAATTACACCACCTATTAGTGTTGACTTACGTTTCTGTCGGCCTTCTTGCAATCTTGTTTATTTCCAGAAATCACATTCGTGACAGCTCTAATAGGCCATTCAACAGCAAACATTTTCTCATTTAGGTGAAAATATTTTAGCTTTCAGAAACCTAGCAAGGCAAAAGGACTTGCAGATTTGATGTGTATGACTTAATTGGTTGGAGGCGAGAGTTTTTAAAACACGAACTCACCCAGCCTGTCTGACCAACTCTGGCCTGGAAGATACGCATGTTTGCATTTGCCCAGCGCTGAGCCCACGACCCTTTCTGGCAATTTCTTTTTCCCCATGGAAGGGTAGAGCGTGAATGCCCGCTTCGCACGTGGCCTTACAGCTTGGGAGGCCCGTGTTGCTGGTAAGTGTCGGCTACATTTGTCACTGTAGTGACATGAAGAGTGTGCTATTTCATATTCTGGGGCTTGTATTTGTAAACTTTACATTTTTTTTTTTTGTTTTCTGAGAAAGTCATGATTGATCTCCGTGAAAGAAGATGGGGAGGCGTACAGCTGAAGGCAATCAGGAGGAATCTTTGGTGTTGTGTTTTAGTTCAAAGGTAAAGAGAAATCCACACCCAGACATACCAGGGGACCCCTGTCTGTCTCATCTAGCCTCCAGCCACAGTCCTGCAGGCTCCCAGGAGTCTTATCCTGTCCCTGCTGCACACACACTGTGCAGTCCTCTTGGCAGGAGATGGGGAGCCGAAAGCCTGGTGTTCAAGGGTCGGCTAATGTGTCTGCGTTGTGTGTCGGGAGGAAAAGCCTGAGATCCTTTGTGCAAACAAGTGGCAAGGGCGCCCACCCTGCCTGGCTCTCAGGAGTTTTCTTGCTCAACCCCTCCCAAGTGTCTGGAGAGCGGAGCTTTTGATGGGGCGCTGCGTAGATTGCCCAGCTGCGTCTCCAGCGGGACAGCATGCAGCCCAGGCTTTTCTCTTGCCAATCTTGAGGCTTGCTCAGTGCAGTCCGACATTGTGCCCAGCGGGGGCAGTGGTCACACACTATGGACAGCTTCCATGGACACCTCATCCCATGGCGCTTGCTGTGCAGACGTGGTCAGCAGACCCAGCCAGGTGGCACCATGCTACTATTAAGTAATGTTGTCTCTTGGTCACCCTGTTTCCTGGTTTTCTGGATGTCAATCTTAGCTTTTTGGTCATTTACTAAGTTGCTTTATCTCTGTGTGTTATACATGTCTGTGTGTGTGGATGTGTTCATCTGTGTGTGGGTAACGTGTGTGGGTATGGGTGGGAAGAGGCCAGATGTTGACATCTTATGTCTTCCTTGATCATTTTCCACCTTGTTTATTGAGACAGAGTCTCTCACTGAATCTGGAGCTCACGGATTCAGCAAGACTAGCCAGCCAGTCAGCCCTAGAGGTCTCTGTTTCTGTTTTCCCAGTACAGGCCTGTGCCATCACACCAGACATTTTACATGGGTACTTGATATCTGAGTTCACTTTGCTGAGTCATCATCTCCCCAGGCTACTTCTTTGTTCACCTGTTTGGAGCACAGGCCTGTGGTTGTTGAGGGCCCAGTAGCACAATGAGGCATGCTTCTAGTAGTTTGGACACTCACACAGCTCACAGCAAATTGGGTGCTCAAGGTATGTTCTGGCATCTTTCAGCAATTCAAGGAGATGGGTAATGTCCCCCATTGGACAACTGGGGAAACCAAATCTATGGGTGCCAAGGGGAGTAGTGACCATGAAGGGCTGGGAGGACTGGGGACTTGAGTTCAATGCTGTTGAATTAGGACCTCCACTTTCTTAGGATGTCTCACAGTGCTCTGCTAAATGGCCCATTACGGAGTGACTAGAGGAGAGATGGAGTAGAGAGCAGAGGGGTGCCATGCTGGGAGCAGCAGTGTCAGAGAGAGAGAGAGAGAGCAGGGTTAGATTTGCATGGGACTCTGCCTCTTGTTTACTGGAGCATTCCTGAAATTTTCAGCACTTTGGTAGTTTCCTCCTACATGAAATGGAGCTAGTAATCTCACTCTTGGGGTGTGGGATTTGCACTTGCAAGGAAGGGCTTGGCTCACAGCGTGTACTCAATGAAGGACTGTGTTATGGCCAGCCCCTCAAGTCCAGGAATAAGTGGGTATTGAGCTGCCCAGCATCACCTCTCTGCACCACCTGGCTGGTGTTCTTGGGTGCAATTCTCAGACTTTCTGGGTTTTGATTTTTTTTCCCTTTGCTAGAAAAAAGATTGACTTTTAGTTCCTGCCTAAAGGCTCACATGAGGAAGGAGAGCTAGGCTCCCAGTCAACATTACACAAATGTCTATGTGGACCTTCCCAAGAGAAAGTTGTCATATCTTGGCAGCACTCACGTGCTATCGTCTTGGGATGGTTCATGTGCCAGCATTGTCACAATCGCCTGGCTGGTTAGACAAGCAACGTCATCGTCCAGATTCTCAAGTCAAAGAATTGCAACTAGATCTGAGGAGACACAGGCTACTTGGAATCTCCTACTCCAAGAGGGTCCCCGAGGGGCTCTAAGGAGACAGCTGCCCGCGATAACCTGCTTCTTAGAGAACCTCTGAGCTCCAGGGTCTGCCTGGATCCTTCCTCATATGGCCTTGCTGGGTGCAAATTACAGTTCATAGAAGTGTGTAACAGCTGGCCTCTGGTAGGCTCTGGCTAGTGGAGGACAGTGGGGAGACACTGCACCGCCAGCCAGAGTGGGGAGAAGTGGAATTCACTCCTCTGTTTGCTGAGGTGGCTGCTGTCCCTGGGTCCAGGATGGAAAACCAAGGCAAGAAGAGCTGCTGCGGGAGGCAGGAGGCAAAGGCACAGTTGTGCGTCAGAATGGAGGTAGTGTGGCCAGGGTGGGAGCCAATAAACCCTGCTTTATCCCTATTGCCACTTGCCCCAGAGTCATTGGGACTGGTTGGGTTATTAGTATTTTACAGACAATGAGATGACATGGAGAAAGGTTGCACAAGAGCTCCTGAGCTGGCTGATGACTCCCAACCAGGAAATGGGTTTCTGGCTTCTGTGGCCTATCCTTCCTGTGCTGAGCCAATAAAATAAAACCAGCAGTTGGATAGCATCACTGTCAATCATCTCCACTAGGCAAGAGGGCGGGGTCCTGAGACCACGGACACAGCTGGTCAATCTGCTTTGTTGGGGTTCACCCCTCCAAAGAGGAGGTGTTCTTCCTGGGCCAGGCTCACTGCACTGAGCCAGGAGAGGGTGCGCTACACAGCCGGGAAGAGGCTGGTTGAGCTAAGCTGCCTCAGGCAGGAAGCTTGATGTCAGCAGCCCAGCTGCGCACTTTTAGTCTCCCTCCATGCCTCTGGCCTCGTGGTGACAGGGTGAATGCCATACTTGTGAGACCTCATCCATCCGGAAGAAGGCTAAAGGAAAAAGTAAATGCTGTCTGGCTCTGGAAGGGCCATGCTATTGGGCAGACACCTCCAATCTCACTAGCCAGAACTGGTTAAATGGAGCTAGGGAAATTGCTTACTGGTTAAGGCATTTGCCTTCGAAGCCTAAGGACCCTGGTTCGATTCCCCAGTACCCACGTAAGTCAGATGCACAAGATACATCTGGAGTTTGTTTGCAGTGGCTAGAGGCCCTGATGTGCCCATTCTCTCTGTCTGCCTCTCTTCTATCTCTCTCTTTCTCTCTCTCTGCTTGCAAATAAATAAATAAAAATTTTAAAAAGTTTTATCAAGGGCCTTGGGAGATTGCTCAGTGGTTAAAGGAACTTGCACTCATTTTCCCTTTCTCTCTGCCTCTTCCTCTCTCTCTGTCTCTCAAATAAATGAATAAATAAAAATTTTAAAAAAAGAACTGGTCACATGGTCACTGTCAACCCCAGAGGACTCTGGGTAATTACATGTTTTGAGTGAGGGGCTCATTCTCATAATAGGTGTGATGGGAACCCTGTTGTGGGTTGAGCACGGACTGTCCCTCAGTGTCTCATGTGTCTGAACACTTGCTCCCCAGCTGGAGATGCTGTTTTGGAAGGTTGTGGAATCTTTGGGGTGGGAAGCATGGCCGGCAGAGGTGAGTCACTGGAGATGGGTCTTTGAGGTTTGTAGCCCTGCCCAGCTTCTGGCCTGAGGTCTTTGTTACCTGTTAGCTTCGTCTGCAGCTCCCACCACCACCAACTGAGCTGCTGTGGCTGCCATGCTTTTCCCTGCCATGACGGATTGCTCCCTCCGAAGGGCGAGTCAAAGTCTTTCCCCCTGAAGTACTTTCTGTCAGGTTTGCTTACAGCAGTGTGAAAGTAGCTGCTATAGCTCTTGTGTACCAGAAGGCACCAGGAATGGGAGTGCCTTGTGGACAACCAGCCGGGAACCAGAACCTGAGGGACAGAGCGGAGGGCCACTCCATTCTCTCCTGATTAGAAGATAGGGAAATGTGTTTTCTTTTTAAGAAAACAACAAAAAAGTCTTCTGACAAGATGTTTCTCTTAATATTCTAAATATTTCACTCACTGTCATTAGAAATAAAATGAGTGCCTTGCCACATAGAAAAATGTGCGAGTCAGTATTTTTGGCCACAAGTTCCCCTCAAACATATGGCTTCTTTTAGGATGGTGGTTCCACAGAAAAGGAAATTGAGGCACGGAACAGCTGGAGATCTGGCCGAGGGCCAACAGGTGCTAAGCCCTCAGGTGGGATTTAAACTGCAGGGCCCCAACACAGTCTACTCCCAGCTGAGGCCATGATGTTGTTACAGGAAACTGAGGGGGGTCTCTTCGGGGTGGGCGCAAATGGGGACATGTGGTGTGCAGGAAGAGGGTGTCGGGCTTTTTGGCTGTGTTCCCCAGGGTGCTCTGCTTGCTTCCTCCTCCTCCTCTTCCTTCTCTCATCCTCACCACTCTTGAGCTCCTCTGGTACCAGTTGGTTCCTTGGGCTTAGAGCGCTGACACTCAAAGGGGACCTTTCATTCTGCTGAGGCCAAAAGACACACACGGGAGCCTAGACATACAACTGCACGGAACTGTGGGTAAAACACGCAGCCTCTCCAGCATCACTGCTTCCTCATCTTGGGACTAGCTGACCCTAGATACCCACAGGGCTGCTGGGAGGACCCAGATGGTATTGTGGTCACATGGTACACATGTGGCTCAGAGGGCCATGATCACCATGGCAACTTCGCCCTTGGGTACCACAGGTGCCTGGAGGGGTGAGCCCCTTTCTCATGCCTCTCCATCTCAGTTTTTGCATTATAGTGTGGAAGTCTCTCCAGATCCCCTCACAGGCTTTCCACAAGTATTTGGACAAACAGTGCAGTGCTAATAGGCGCTGAGTACTGAGTGTTAGAGTGGGTCCGTGGCTTGCCCTTTTTTGGAATTATCTTCTGTATATGACTGGATGTGGGCCAACTGAGTGCCTGCTGAGCGACCCTCCCATGAAGGGAGGAGGGTGGTCCATGCACACAGGAAGGAGGGAGGTCCACACAGGTGGGAGGAAAGTCCACATACACAGAGAGGAGGGAGGTCCATGACAGATGACTTTTCCATCATGAATAACTGAAGATGGCCCTGAGGCCCACCAGTGTCCATTCCTGGAAATCCCATTGCAAGATGAGGGATGAAACAGATTGGAAGAAATACAGTGTGGAAATAAACATGACCATCAATGTTACTGAGAAGGGCCCAGTGTATAGCCGAACTCCTATCCGAGACAAGTAGTTTGTCACAGGCAAAATGCCTGTGCCCTTGCTTAAACTGAGACCAACCTTCCCCCTCCTGCAAGTGAGCACCGCCATGGTGGCAGGGATTGTCTGTCACAGAGAAGCCACGACACCTGAGTGAGGCAGGTCTCTTGCTTAATACAATTCACAATAAAACATTTTCACATATTTTTAAAAATACATTTTGAGCTGGAGAGATGGCTTAGAGGTTAAAGTGCTTGCCTGTGAAGCCCAACGATCCAGGTTTGATTCCTCAGGACCCACTTAAGCCAGATGCACATGCTGGTACATGCATCTGGAGTTTGTTTTCAGTGGCTGGAGGCCCTGGCCTGTCCATTCTCTCTCTATCTTCTTCTTTCTCTCCCTCTCAAATAGATAAATAAAAATATTTAAAATTAAAAGTTTTAAAATATTATTTATTTGGGAGAGAAAGAGGTATGAGAAGCTTTACTGATCAAGCTATTCGTTTTTATTTTTATTTATTTAAGATTTTTTTTATTATTTATTTATTTATTAGAGACAGAGAGAGGGGTAGGGGAGAGAGTAAGAATGGGTGCACCGGGGCCTCTAGCCACTGCAAATGAACTCCAGATGCATGTGCCATTATGTGCATCTGGCTTACATGGGATCTGGAGAATCGAACCTGGGTCCTTAGGCTTCGCAAGCATGTACCTTAACTGCTAAGCCATCTCTCCAGCCCCCGTTTTTATTTTAAGTGGTACATAGTAAATTCGCATACTTATGGGGTACAGTGTGACATTTCAGTACATGTGTACCATGTATGATGATCTGATCAGGATGACAGGCACCTGTCATCCATAATTCCTTCATGCTGGACACATTCAAAGTCCTCTCTGCTCAGTTAATTGTGGTCAGCCATGGTTCTCCTGCTACAGAACTCTAGACATGATTCCTCCATCCAACTGTGACTTTGTGCCCATAACCACCCTCTCCTACCACAAGCTCTGGTAACTTCTTTGAAATCTACTTCTTAGCTTCCAAGTCTATATGAGAACATGTAGTATGTGACTTTTCTGGGGCTGGCTTATTTCACTCGATACAATGTTCATTAGCTCCATCCATGATGCTGCAAGTGACAAAATTTCATCCTTTTATGGCAGAATAATATCCTGCTGTGGTACCACACTTTCTTTATCCCTTCATCTTTTTTAAGAATACTTTTAAGATTTTTATTTATTTATTTATTGGAGAGAGGGAGAGAGAGAGACTGAGACTGAGGGAGAATGGGCACTCCAGGGCCTCTAGCCACTGCAAACGAACTCCAAATGCATGCACCACCATGTGCATCTGGCTTTCGTGGGACCTGGAGAATCGATCCTGGTATTAGGCTTCTCAGGCATGCTTCTTAACTGCTAAGCCATCTCTCCAGCAAATATCCCTTCATCTTTTAATGGGTACTTGGGTTGAGTCTGTATTTTGGCTATTGGGAATGGTGCTGCAATAAACATGGGTGTGCAGATGTCTCTTTGACATATTGATTTCATTTGCTTTTGGTGTATAATAGTAGTGGCATAGATGGATCATACAAATCTGCTTTTTTCAAGGAGCCCTATACCATTTTCCATAATGGCTGCATGACTTTAGACCCCACCATCCGTGTGTCAGTTCCCTTTTCTCCATATTTGTACTAGCGTGTCTTTTGACTTTGGATGGTAGTTACTCTGACTGCAAAGAGCTGACTCTTGTAGCTTTGTTTTGTGCTTCCCTGACAGTTAGTGAAATTGAGTGTTTCCCCATATATGCATTGGAGACATGTCTGTTCAGGTTATCTGCCCATTTTAAAATCAGATTTTTTTTTCTTTTTCTTTTTGTTTTATTTGAGGTAGGGTCTCACTCTAGCCCAGGCTAACCTGGAATTCACTATGTAGTCTCAGGGTGACCTCAAACTCACAGCAATCCTACTACCTCTGCCTCCCGATTAAAGGCATGAGCCACCACACCTGGCAATTTTTTTTTCTGCTGAGTTATCAAGTTCCTTATCTATTGTACATATCCTATATCTATTGTTCGATGAGCAGTTTGCAAATACTGTCCGAGTGTCTGCCTGTTGTCCCTTCACTCTCGTGATTTCCCCTTGGGTGCATAGAAACTTCATCCTTGGTGCAATGCCTCTTACCAAGGTTTTCTTTGTGGACTGTACCTTTCGGATTATCTCTGGAAAAATCTCTGTCCAGGGCTGGAGAGATGGCTTAGTGGTTAAGGCGCCTGCCTACTAAGCCTAAGAACCCAGTTCCAATCTCCAGGTCCCACGTTTAGCCAGATGCAAAGTGATACAAGGGTGCAATGCCGCACTTGCCCACAAGGGGGCTCACACATCTGGATTTCGTTTACAGCAGCTGAGAGACTGCTGGCATGCCCATCTCTATCTGTCTCCCTCTCCCTCTCTCTCTGTCTGCCTCTCTCCAAAAATAAAAAAAAAAAAATCTGTCAGACCAATGTCCTGATGATTTCTTCCTGGCTTTTCTCCTAGTAGTTTCACAATTTCAGGCCTGAAATGTAAGTCTGTGAGTCCTTATGATTTTTGTTGGTGGTTAGAGATAGGGATCTAGTTTCTTACTTCTGCATGTAGATATCCAGTTTTCCCAACATGTTCTTTTCACAGTGTCTATTATTGCTGCTTCTGTGCAGATCAGCTGGCTGTATGCGTATGGGTTTATTTCTATTCTGTTTAATTGGCCTGCATGTCGTTTTTGTACACCAGTACCATGCTGTTTGGACTTCTTTAATTTTTTTTTTGAGGTGGGGACTCACTCTAGCCTAGACTGACCTATGGAATTCACTATGTAGTCCCAGGCTGGCTTCAAACTCAGAGCAATCCTCCTACCTCTGCCTCCCAAGTGCTGCAATTAAAGGTGTGCCATTGGCAGAGAGAAAGAATGGGTGCACCAGGGCCTCTAGCCCCTGAAAATGAACTCCAGGCACATGTGCCACATTGTGGATCTGGCTTTATGTGGGTACTGGGGAGGCAAATTCGGGTCATTAGGCTCTGCAGGCAAGTACCTTAACTGCTGAGCCATCTCTCCAGCGCTGTTTGGACTTCTTTAGCTTTATAGTATGTTTTAACAACAGGAATTGAGATGCCCTCAGATTCATTTTTTTTCCCCTCCCTCGCTACCTCATCATAGTTTAAGCTATTTGGGATCTTTGGTGTCCCATACAAATTCTAGGAGTGTTTTTTTTTTTTTTTTTTTTTCTGTTTCTGGGAAGAATGCCATTGGTGGTGGGGCTGTGTAGTACTCACATTTGAACCATGTTAGTTTCCCTACTCTTGTGCCTCGGACACCTGGCTATGTTTGGACTTCCATGTATTTCATCAGCACTTTCTAGCTTTCATGGTCGAGATCCTTCGCTACCTTGGTTCAATAAATGTAAACATTTTTACTTTTTTAAAAACCATCATAATTGCTTTCCTCTTTATTAATTTTGTTGTGGCTATATAAAAAAGCTTTTGTATATCAATTTTTATACCCTGTAATCTTACTGAGAGTTTATCAGTTGTAAAGTTTTTAGGCCATTTTTAGAATATTGTCTATAATATATATTAGAATATCAGGATCTATAGAATAATATGATATTATTTTATATTAATGCAATGGGAAAATGGTGATAAGCTGACCCTCTCTTTGTCTATTTGGATGTCTTACTACTTTCTTTAAGCCCTGTTGCCCTGGCTACGACTGACAATGCCATATTGAGCGAGAGTGGAGAAAATGGATAGCCTTGTCTCATTCTTGATCTCAAAGGAAATGACTTCCGTTTTCCTACTTTCAGTATGCTATTGGTTACGAGTTCTTTACAGTGGGATAAATTCCTCTTCTACCTAATTCCTTCATGGGTTTTTTGTTTTGTTTTTGTTTTTCAAGGTAGGGTCACACTCTAGCTCAGGCTGACCTGGAATTCACTATGTAGTCTCGGGGTGGCCTTGAGCTTATGGTGATCCTCCTACCTCTGCCTCCCGAGTGCTGGGATTAAAGGCGTGCACCCCACACCTGGCTCTTTCATGGTTTTTATCATAAAGAAGGTGGACTTGCCCAGGACCTGACCATCAACCAAGGAATGATGGGCTTGAGATTAGCCTCAGGGATGATTTTCAAGGATGGCACCATCTTTGAGCAGGTCAGTAGAAAACCAGTTCCCATGTGGTCAGGGAGCCCTCCACTCCCCAAGATGCCCTGTCCCAAAGCGGGTGAAGGGTGAAGCCAGGCATGTCCCCGTGTGTTTGTTTTGGGCATCTTTCTCACGTTCCACGTTGCTCGGCCAGCTCTCTGCTCCCCAGAGGCTGCTCCGTGGTGAGAACCTGGGGCTCTCTCTTATCTCTGCTGGGCAGGATGTGTCCTGTGTTCTGTCCAGGCGAGGTTTCCAAGCTCTCTGATGAGCTTGCAGATTTCTATTGGCGATGGCTCCTGCCAGCTGGTGGGGGTGTGTGTTTTGTTTCCCAGGCCCCTAGCCCCGTGTCGGAGCTCAGGCCACCTCTCCTCTGCTGGTGTCCCTGGCTCTGTCCCTATGAGGACTGTCCCTACAGAAGGCAATGTGAAATAGCAACAGGGGTGAATTCCTGTTTCCGCCCATTCTTTGTGCAGGGCAGTGGGGTGGTTCCCAGCCTGGAGGGGGATGCAGTGTGCTGTGTGGGCTGTGGGGGCACTGTATGGACAGACTGGTCTCACCCACCCATCAGTACCAACTTCTGAAGGGTGTCCTCACCGAGCCCCCCAGAGAAGGGAGTTTAACGCTGTAAGGGAGTGTGGTTTTAACCCTAGCGCTGTTTGCTTAACAACTCAGTCTCAGGTTGTTGGTTTTCAAAGTTAGATTCTTTGGAACTTGGAGTGAGAATGGGGTTCTGTCATCTGTACCAAGCCCTCTGACCTGGCAAATTCTGGAGGCCGTGAGCCTGGAATCAGGATGAGTTTCTGCTTTGCCATTTTCAGAGCCTCAATCCCTTCTTCAGTTAACTGAGTCTGGTGTTAGTTGCTTGAAGCAGTGACTGGCAGGAATCCCAGGTGCTTTGTACACATTCAGGTCTGAATCAGGGGTAGGGAAGAATTAAATTTTATTTTTCTTTTTTGGTTTTTCAAGATAGGGTCTTGCTCTAACCCAAGCTGGCCTGGAATTCACTATGTAGCCTCAGTCTGGCCTCAAACCCACATTTTCCCCTACCTCTATCTGCCAAGTGCTGGGATTAAAGGCGAGTGCCACCATGCCTGGCTTAACAATTTTCTTTTGTTTTTTTTTTTGAGAAGAATTAATTTTTATTGTGCATAATGTTAAGCAAAGATATCACTCTTGGCAATGTTGATGAAAACCATCCAAATCAGATATACTGCCCTGAAACAATGGGGCTGGACTCCACAATGGGGGTTTTGGGGAGCTTGACCATCCTTGGGGTCCACTTTCCATTTCAAGCTCTGCGGGAGAGACATGTGCAGCGCCTCATCTCTGGCAGACACCAGCAAGTCCTCTGACCAGGAGGGGACAGGCCCGCTGACCTGGTGGACATTGTTCTGGCTACTACTCTGTTCTGAAAGTCAGCATGAAGGAAAAGTAGGCCCCTCTGAGTTTTGGGGTCCTTGTCATTTATGGACATTCTATTGAATCATAGAGAATCCCCAAACCTCCCCTCATCCTGAACGGTTGCTGGCCAAGGCAGGAAGCTGCAGGATCGATGCTGGCTTCTGTTTTCCCAAAACAGGGTGCAATAAACATGAAATATGATAGCTTGACCAAATGGCCTCATGCTGTCTTCCTGGAACTTTGTGTGTGGCGTGTGTGTGTGCGTGTGCACGTGTGCCCGTGTGTGGGTGCACGTGTACGTGAGCATGCTTGTGGAGGCCAGAGGCTGATGCTGGTGTCTTCCTCAGTTGCTCGCCACTTTATTTTTATTATTATTATTGTGTGTGTGTGTGTGTGTGTGTGTTTTTGTGTATAGTATGTGCAGTGTGATGTGTTTGGTGCATCCACACATATGTGCAGAGATGTGTGTCCCATTTGCAAGTGCCAAGGCCAAAGGAGACACCATCAGGTGTCTTCCTCTGTGGCTCATCTACCGGTGTCCCTGAGATAGGCTCTCTCACTGAACAGGAGAACTGCTGACCAGCACCCACTGATTCTTCAGTCTGTGCTTGGGGTACCAGTGTGTATGACCACACCCAGTGGGTGCTGGGGAATTGAACTCAGGGCAAGGCCCTTTCAGGCACTTATGATTACATGGCAAGTGTTCTAACATGCTGAGCCATCTCCCCAGCATGTCCACCTTATTGCTATTTTTTTTTTTTTTTTTTGAGGTAGGGCCTCACTTAAGCCAGGCTGACTTGTGACTCACTCTGAAGCCCCAGGCTGGCCTTGAACTGTCAGCAATTCTCCTACCTCTGCCTCCCGAGTGCTAGGATTAAAGGCGTGCGCCACTGCGTCCAGCTCTGACTTTGTTTTTTGGGAGGGTGGGGAGAAGGGGATTCTGGGGGGTTGAACCCAGGACTTCTACCATGCAGGCTCTCTACCATTAAGCTATGCCCCAGCCCGGAGACTGACCCTGGAACTAGGAAAGTGGTTCTCCTTTGCTTCTGCCTGCCTCCCCCTTCCCCAGGACAGGGCAGCTGGGGCATTCGATGTTTCTGTTCCTGCCAAATCCAGATTCCACCTCTGGGTGATCTTGGTCAAGCTGCAGGTGTCTCTGGCCCCCACTTTTTCCATCTGTAATGTGGGTGCAGTAACAACACGGGCATGCAGACTTTGTGGAATGCATTCAGGACACCTGGTTTAGGTCAGGCTTACAATGTCAGACGGTGTCTGAGCCATGTCTTTGCCACCTTCCCCTGTCAGCCTTCTCTTTCAGGACTCTTGAGTCACAACCCCCCTCCCCCACAGACCCCACGTGGTGTCTGGCTTTGTTGGAGTGCAATGGAAGGTAAGCAATTTCATCTTTCTCCTAGGGGTGACAAAGGGGACCTTTTCCCTTTGGATCAGCAGGGTCAGTGTCTCAGAGCTGGGTCTGCAGGTAGAGGCTGACTGAGGGACGGGGCAGGGTACGTGATTTGTTTGACATTGATGGTGCTGCCCCTTGGAGCCCCAGGGACATGGGGGTGGATGTGCTCAATGCCTGTCCCCCGGGCTTTACCTTATGGGGAGGATGAGCATGAGAATTCAAAAGGGACACTGATGAGGGGATGGGCATCCACAGATACTGGCCAGGACGGAGGCTGAGTGCTGGCTAGGTATGGAGTGGGAGTTGAGTCAGCGCTGGCCCTCTGGGATAGGGACAGGGATGGGGAGGCTGCAGCAGGCCACACTGGGAGACTGAGGAGGTTACCTGGGCTTTGAACGAGAGTCTTCTGAGTAGGCAGGCAAAGGTCAAAGTCAGCTGGAGCAAAGAGAATAGTGGGGTTCCTGGCTCAGGACATGAATATCTTGGTGGGCTCAGGACCATGCAGCTGTTGCTAAGAACAAGCCCCAGGGCAAGACAGGTTACCATGGTCCCACCCACTAGGTTGTGGCTCTCTCAACGAAGGTGCCTCTGTTCCCCAGGAGCCTCCAGCTCAGATGTCAATTGGTTTCTCTGTTGATGATGATGTCACCATTGATACAACGGCCTGCCTGATTCCCCACCCTCTTCCCTGAGATCTTCTGTCAGAGGTTTTAGCTGAAGCTTTCCCACTCCCCTCAGTGGGGCTTGACTATGGCCCACTCAGCCTGACCTTCTGGAAGATACCTCACCTGAGAACGCCATGGTGTTTTCCTTTATATTCCATATTAGATGCAGGCTTGCATTAAAAGCATTATTATTTTTGTTAAAACGATGATACCGGATGTGACCTGGACTCTTCTCATGGTACTCTGTTGGAGCCAAAGTGACCTTAAGATGACAACATTAAGTGCCACCTCTGCTCTCCAAGTCTTAGTAAGTTACACTGTAGTGAGAGTGGTATCCGCAGAGAATACTGAGGCCCCCTCCCCCTGCTGAAGAATCAGTGTGTTGAGTTCTCTGTCTTTGGTTGCTCTAAACAAAACCCTCCTGGTAGGGATCCAGGGCAAGATTCCCCATGGAAACCTTGTTCCAAGAAGTGTGTCTGCCTGTCATTCCTCTCTCTTGGCTCCCACCCAGAATGGAGACCTTGGATTTAGTCCTATCTTCATTTCTATGCATTTTCATCCAGTGTATGCAGCTCTTCTCGAAATGGCACTTCCAGACACCACACACCAGAAACTTTAATACCTATGACATACAGCCTACCTACACATTAACACATTTACATTTTTTTTGAGGAAGGGTCTCACTCTAGCCCAGGCTGACCTGGAATTCACTATGTATTCTCAGGCTGGCCTTGAACTCACAGTGATCCTCCCACCTCTGCCTCTCAAGCGCTGGGATTAAAGGCGTGAGCTACCACACCCAACATAAAAGAATTTAATTTAGCCAGGTGTGGTAGCACACGCCTTTAATCCCAGCTTTCCAGAGGCAGAGGTAGGAGGATCACCATGAGTTTGAGGCCAGCCTGAGACTACATAGTGCAGTCTAGGCCAGCTTGGGATATAGCTAAACCCTACCTCAAGAAAACAAAACAAAACAGGGCTGGAGAGATGGCTTAGCAGTTAAGGCATTTGCCTGCAAAACCAAAGGATCCTGGTTCGACTTTCCAGGTCCCATGTAAGCCAGATGCATAAGAGGGTGCTTACATCTGGAGATCATTTGAAGTGGCTGGAGGCCCTGGTAAGCCCCTTCTTTCTCTCTGCCTCTTTCTCTCAAATGAAAAAATTAATTAATTAAAAAAAATTATCATTGTCAGGCATGGTGGCACATGCACATGCCTTTAATCCCAGCACTCAGGAGGCAGAGGTAGGTAGGTGGATTGTTGTGAGTTCGAGGCCACCCTGAGATGAAGTTGTGAATTCCAGGTCAGCCTGGGCTAGAGTGAGATCCTACATCAAAAAAAAAAAAGAAAAAAATTATAATTTCAAATATTTTTATTTATTTGTAAGCAGAGAGGAAAGAGAGGAGCAAGTGCCAGGGCCTCTAGAATTTTAAATGCATATGTCACTTTGTGCATCTGGCTTTATGTGGGTACTGGGCAATTGAACCTGGGTTTTTAGGCTTTGCAGGCAAGCACCTTAACTGCTGAGCTATCTCTCCAGTCCCTAAATTGTTATTATTATTATTATTATTATTATTTTTTTTTTTTTTTTTGGTTTTTCAAGGTAGGGTCTCACTCTGGTCCAGGCTGACCTGGAATTAACTATGTAGTCTCAGGATGGCCTCAAACTCATGGCGATCCTCCTACCTCTGCCTCCCGAGTGCTGGGATTAAAGGCGTGCGCCACCACGCCCGGCTATTATTATTTTTTAATCCAAGCAAGGTGGTGGTTGTTCACATTTATAATGAATCACACTTGACCTGGCTTCAAATCTCATTTGCAATGATCACTAGCTGTGTGATCTTGGGCAAGTTACTTAACCTGTCTGTGCTATGTTTTTCTAATCTACAAAGTGGAGATAAAAACGGCACTTATGTTATTGTATGAAATAAGCATGTACATGTGAAACCTTGGGGTGGTACCTGTTACTTGGTAGTTCTGTTACTGTCAGAGGGGGGTCTGCCCCATCTCAGGAGAGAATAAACATGGTGCTACTCAGTGTGTGTAATGCAGAGGGGAGACATGACTGACTGTCACACACAATGGGTGTCCACCTGTTGGTGCCGACAAGGTGGCTGTACTTGCATGGCTTCCTCCTGGGCAGAAGTGGCTCCTGAGACAGGCCCACTGGGCTTGCAAAGCTGTGGCCCCCAAGTGCTGTGGGATCTCAGGGCCTCTGCCCTGTGAGCTCCCAGGCGGCCTACAGAGGTCATTCGCAGAAACCTCCGTTTGTGGTAGACGCATGCCATTTGTTAGGGGCATGGGGTTACTCTCTGGGCGCCCCTGGAAGCGGGCTTGCAGAGTTCAAGGCTGGGCGGCCTCGACTCTCATTATCAGATCTAATTGTGTGCTCACATTTCACAAATCAGGGCCTGTGCAGGTGGGGCACAGGCTGTAAGGGTCATGCCTAAAAGCTTATTAAACCTCTGGTGTGAAAGGTAAGGCCATCTGGAGGCCATTTGACAACTTAAGTGGTAATTACACCATTTGGCTCAGGAATTAGGGAAAGCTGGGCTTGAACTGGGGCGGACAGGGTTTGGCATTTGGTGGTGGTTGGGGGCCCCAACATGATGGGATCCTCACTGCTGCCCACATTGTGAGGGGCTTCTGCTTCCCTCTCTGTGGGGCGATGATAACTCAGCCATGAGGGCGGCCGGCCCTCCCTTCAAGCAGCCTGGTAACCGGGGACACCTGCTTTCTGGGCTCCCTGTCCGGGGGAGGGGGTGGGGATGGGAGTGGGGGGCGGCTTCCAGCGACATTCCACTGGAGCAATATGGAAGTGTTTAAGTGGGTTTGCACCAGGCAGGGTAGCTGGGACCTGAACCTTTAAATTACAGCCATTCCCCGGCTGAGCAAAAGTAAATAAACAGTTCGCAGCTGCAGCCCCCTGAATGCAGCCCCGGCTATCTGTTCTGATTGCAGGACAAGTGATTAAGGGAGAAATGTGAGCCCTGCAGCCAGGGCTCCATGATAAAGTTCGGGGGGCAGTAAATCCACCCAGTGCCTGGACCTTGCCATTAACCCTTGTGGAGCAGGGTTCGGTGGGATAGGCGAAGAGTGAAGCTGTGATTTGCCATGTGGAGGGCCAGTTGCTACCTAGGACAGCCCAGCAACTTCCTGGAGATGCTTCACACAGACGCTCTGCACACCCAGAGGACTGTGGCTGAGTTTTGCCCTCTAGGATGCAATGTGTTCAAGTCCCAGCCCCCGGGACCTTGGGGTATGACTAACTTATAGGCAGGGCCTTCAAAGAGCTGGGTGAGTTAACCTGGAGTCTGCGGGACAAGCCCTGGTCCAATCTGAGGGGAGTCCTAATAGATGCTTAGGAAGAGTCACACTCAGAGGGACAAGGAAAATGTCACCTGATAGTGAAAAAAGGGGTTTCAGGAGGAGCCAGCCCTAGACATCAGAATTTTTAGATTCCAGCCATGGTGGGGAATCACTTCACTGTTTAAGGTGCCCCCTGGCCACAGGTGCACTTTTCCACAGCAGCAGGGCAAGCTCACACACGGGCTCATGTGCTACGCCCTGTCTGCAGGCTTGCTTCCCACAAGCGTGGCAGTAAGAGCCATGCCAGCCCTATAGCTGGGTAGGCCACACTAGCTTCTCATGCTCACTGACAGAGACATTTCCATCCCAGAGGGGAAAACTGAGGCCAGGAAAAATTGGGCCAAAGGCAGAGTCAAGTAGCTGGGCCACGAGGCCACCTGGCTTTGTGGTGGAACAGCCTGTGTGAGCAATGTCAGCCGAGGGAGCCAGGACCTGGGAAGTGATTTTGAAGATGGCCCCATGGATGGCCTGGTTCAGCTAGCTCCCCGTGAGGAAGGTGGTGGGTGCCTCCCAGTGCCTTCTCCTAGGGTGGGAGTCTCAGAGCCTACCTTGTGAGCCATACACAGGAGGCCTGGGGACAAGAGGAGGAGGACCCTTTTGAGTCTCAGGTGGGCTGATGGCATCCCTGATAGATATGCACAGAGCACAGAAGAGAGTTGTCAGATGTCCCTGCTCTATGACTACAAAGTGCAGGACGAGAACCTGAGCTCGGGGTGGGCCGGTTCCAGGGCAGCACATCAGCACTAGGTGCTAGCATCTGACAGGAAGCTACCCATATCTGCCTTGGAAAGTGCACAATCCCCCAAGGGAAGTGGCCAGCACATGATGGCACAAAGGGATCACTGCAAACCAGACAGGACCGGGGAGAAGAGCTCAGGCAGCAGGAGGCCCGACGTGGCATGATGGCTCCACCAGACTTGAGGGAGGTCAGGAGTGAACTAGGAAGACAGGTGAAGTGTTCCAGGCAGAAGGAAAAGCCTCTGTGAAGGGCTTGTCCTGAAGCTATGAGGGAGTACTGGCAGAGGGAGGATGCCGCTGAAGGTGCCCAGCGTCGTCCCTGCCTCCACCCCTGGCAACAGGATGCTGAACTGGGCATATCTTGACTCAGAGGATAGCATGTTTTCCCAGCCTCCTTTGCAGTGGCAATGAACTGTGAAGAGCCATGCGACCCAGAAGGAAAGTGGGGAGCCACCTCTAGGGGCTCAGTGAGGATCGGCACAAACCGTGGCTCATGTAGACAGGCTGCACAGTCTCCAAACAGAACAAGCCTGGGAGACTGTCAAAGTACACTCTGACCTCTAGGTGGGAAAAACAAATTCTATCAAAATGTTGTTTGAGCCATGAGTGTTTTGACTTCTAGGTGCCACTGAAGCCATGTTGTACCACAGAAGGAGTCTAAATGATGGGGCTCGAGGCAACAGCCAGAGTCTCCCTGAATGCCTGTAGACCCCCATTTAGTTTCCAGGCCAGTAAGCCTGCATAGAATCAGCCACAGCATATTTTATAAAATATTTTCTTTATTTGAGAGAAAGAGGCAGATAGAAGTAGAGAGAGAGAGAGAGAGAGGGAGAATGAGCATGCCAGGGCCTTTAGCTACTGCAAACGAACAACAAACTCTAGATGTATATGCCACCTTGTGCATCTGGCTTACATAGGTACTGGGGAATTGAACCTGGGTCCTTATGCTTTGCAGGCAAGCACTTTAACCACTAAGCCATCATCCAGCCCCATAGCCTCTTTTTTTTTTTTTTTTGGTTTTTAGAGGTAGGTCTCACTCTAGCCCAGGCTGACCTGGCATTCACTCTGTAGTCTCAGGGTGGCCTTGAACTCACGGTGATCCTCCTACCTCTGCCTCCTGAGTGCTGGGATTAAAGGCATGTGCCACCACACCCGGCCCATAGCACTTTTTTGGGGGGGGTGGGGGTTTCGAGGTAGGGTCTCATTATAGCTCAGGCTAACCTGGAATTCACTCTCTAGTCTTAGGGTGGCTTTGAACTCACAGCGATCCTCCTACCTCTGCCTCCTGAGTGCTGGGATTAAAGGCATGCACCACCACGCCTGGTCCATAGCACATTTTTGACTGCTACTTTTTTATTTTTGCATGTGTGATGATACATGTGGTGTAGTGTGTGTACACATACATACATGCATGCCTGTGCGCAAGTCCAGAGAACATTAAATATCTTTCTTCTGTCACTCACCTGTGTATTTCCTTGAGATGGAGTCTCTCTCTGAACTTAGAGCTGTGGTTTTCATGAGCCCCAGTGACTCTCTGGTCTCTGCTGTCCACAGGACTGGGATAATAGATACGTGTGGCCATGGCCATGCCCAGCTGTTTATGTGAGTCCTAGGGAATAGAACTCAGGTGACCTCAGGTCCTCTCAGACTCTACAGTGAACCTCTTACCTGCTGGGCCCGAGGCTGATATTTTTATCTGACCCAGCCCTGGGGCCTCAGCCATGCTGAGCTGACACTCCAGCCTCCCAGCTCGTTTCCCTGAGAACCATTAAAGCCCATGGAGGCTTGGAGACATATACTTACATGGCCAGGAGGTGGCAGAGCTCAGAGGCAAGTCACAGCCCCATTCTTCTCCCCACCCATCTCCACACCCAGGGGATGAGGGATGGCATGGGCTAGGGGAATACTCAGGACAAGCTCTGAGCTCATCTCTCCCATGTTCCTAGCTGTCTACCAGCGGCCATGTGTCTGGGGAGTTTAGAACAAGTTTCTTCAGCCCAGGAGGTGCTGGCCTCTCAAGTCCAAGGGCAGATGATGGGGACCTTCTGGACCGATAGTTTATCTCTCCTCAGAGCTTCAGTGGCACTGCCCTGTGTGGATTGGATAATTAGTCCTGGACAGCCATTGTGCTGTGATCAGAGCAGAGGGCTGATGCGTGGGGCTGAGCACAGTGTGGTGTAACTCACCATTGCTATGCCTCCTGGAACTCTGGTCTTCCCTGGACAACCAGTCAGTGGCCCGTGGGCTTCCTCCAGCGCTGATTCCTGTTGCCTCTGTGGGATCTGCCTTGTGCCACACACTGTGTGTTCCTGACTGAGTGTGACTCCCTTTCCTCCAGGCATTTGTTTCTCTACACTCACCTGCCCTCTGGTCTGCTGGCCTTTGCTACTGCCACGGAGGGCTTCTGTCACAAGCCCCTTTCAAACACAGGACCTTCCTTCCTTCCTTCCTTCCTTCCTTCCTTCCTTCCTTCCTTCCTTCCTTCCTTCCTTCTTTTCCTTCCTTCCTTCCTCCCTCCTTCCTTCCCCTCCTTCCCTTCCTTCCCTCCCTCCTCCTCCCTCCTTCCTTCCTTTCCTTCCTTCCTTCCTTTCCTCCTTCCTTCCTTCCTTCCTTCCTTCCTTCCTTCCTTCCTTCCTTCCTTCCTTCCTTCCTTCCTTCCTTCCTTTCCTTCCTTTCTTTCTCCTCTCTTTTTCTTTCTTTCTTTCTTTCTTTCTTTCTTTCTTTCTTTCTTTCTTTCTTTCTTTCTTTCTTTCTGCATGTTTGTGTGTATGTACATATATGTGTATGTGCATATATGTATAGAGGCCAGAGAACAACTTTGGATGTTGTTCCTCAGGTCCCATCCACCTTTTTTTTTTTTTTTTTTTGAGACAAGGTCTCACTGGTCTGGAACTCACCAAGTAGATTAGATTGGCTGGCCAGTGAGCCCCTTTCCAGCTCTGAGATTCTACGTGTGTCATCGTGCCCAGCATTTTTTACCTGGGTTCTGGGGAAGAAATTCAGGCCCTCATGCTTGCAGAGCAAGTACTTTTTCCTATTGCGCAATCTCCATGATAGCCTTCCCTGCCCTTCCCTTTCCCCTCCTCTACCCTCTACTTCAATCTTCTGCCCTTCTCCCCCTCCTTTTTTTTTTCATGTTTTGAGACACTGTCTTATGTATCCCAGGCTGGCATCAAGTTTATAATTCTCTTCGCCTCAGCCTCCCAAATGCTGGGATGCTGGGCATGGGCCACCCCACATGTTTTTGTTAAGTGTCTGATGCCAGTATCAGAGGGATTCACAGCGTTGCTAGGTCAGACTAGGGAACACGGGGCTGTGGCTCTGTCCCTAAGATGTCATGGGCTCCAGGTGTATTCCTTGGGTGGCAACTCCTGATGTCATAGGCTCCTTGGTGCCTATACAATTGATCTGAGAATCACTCAGGGCTTTGGGACAGGACCCTACTTTATGCTGGCTTTAGGAAAGGTAAGTGGAAGATAAGAGAAAGATCCTCAGGCCCCATCGTGACCTGCATGGCTATAGACCTCACAGTGACGCCATCTTTACCTCTGCCTCCTTCCCCATCTCAGACACTTCCTGAGGTGGTGAGGGACATGGCCCGGGATTTGCCCATGGACTCTGAGGACTCTGGCTTTCTGAGGCTCCATGGGAGGAAGCCAGCTACAGTGAAGGACAGAGGCTGTGGGCGAAGGCAGCTCACTCTGAGCCTTGTGTCTGCCTCTTCCCTGTACTGTGGCCTCTGAGAAGTTATTCCAGGACCCAGCTACCCACTTTCTGTATTCACAAAATGGGCATCATAGCTGGTCTCTGTGTCCTGGGGTGACTGGGGACTTCATAGGACCTGGCTAGAAGTAGGTGTCACAGAGGTGAATGAGTCTACCTAGAGTCAGCACTGGATAAGGGAGGTAGGGACCAGTGGCTTTAGGTGGCTCAGCACAGGGCTTCAGTAGGCTCAGCACAGGGTTAAGCTGAGGGCTGGATCTTTCTGATGGGGCCTAGAGCGACTCCCCATGTGCACAAGGTCAGCCCTGTACAGGGAGAGGGATTTCAAGGAGACTAATGGTTATGTCCAGGCTCACGTATGTCCTGCAAGGTGACAGGTCTCTTCAGGCACCAAGAGGCCAGGGTCCAATAATAGCCCATCATGGTCATTTGTTCCATCCCAGGGACATTTGTATTTCAATCCAAGTATGGCAGTGTTCAGAGGCATTGTCCCTGAGTGGCTATGCACTGTTCTGTGTGGGGAAGGGGCCTGGCTCTGGGACATCCCTTGGAATGTAGCCCATGTGCTGGCCCGAGGGTCACCCTTGTCACTGCTGGAAACAGAGGACTTCCTGGTTCTGAGTTCCAAAGTGTGCAGCTCCACCTACCACCGTGACAGGCCATGCCAGGGAGGCCCATGACGTCCTTGCCCTGGCTGCTTTACAGTACCGAGTGAGAGGCCGTAAAGCTGTCACTGAGGACGTCTGCCTGTCCTGTCCTCTCACCTGTGCAGCTGGGCCTTGACGACCTTGGCCCCTGAGGTGGTCTCTCTAACACCCTGGCCAGCCTGTGGCACACCACGTCCCGGTGCTCTGCTGGCTGCGGCTCACTATTCTGTGCCAACAGTGCTTCCGGGTTAAGTCTCATTAGGGTAATAAAAAGGATGCACAAACAGAATCTCAGCTGTACTTTTTCCTGGGCTATCATGACAGATTGAAGGCCCGTGGCTCCAGGATGGCCGGCCCATTCCAGCTCCAGTGACCCCGAGGCAGTGGGAACACAGGACATGCCCCAGGCTTCCCTTTCCACCCTCCCCAGCCCCATCACACTGGCCATGCAGCCAGCAGCTCTGTGGGAATGTCTCCCAGCAAAGCCCAGGCTGACGTGTTCCTCCACCCCCTCCAGCCAGCTCAGCTCTCAAGTCCCAGGGTGCGTCATCCCACTGGGCCAGCTGCCCAGGTCACTGAGGCTGATGATGGGGACAATTGACCTGGCTGGCTATCTGGTATCCAGGACAGAAAGAGCCTCGGGTGGGACCTCACTGGAAGAAGGAGAATAGCTGTGTCCCAATAAAACTTTATTGAAAAAGTCCAATGGTAGAGCAGATTTAGATTAAGGCCCTTGGTTTGCTGGCATGTCTTAGAGAATGGAGGATTTTCCAAATATACTGGATGATCTGTTCAGCCAGATGTGGGACCTCCAACACTGGGCACCTTTCCTTGCCATGTCCTCTCCATCGAGTGTGTTGTGGTACAGGGATCTGCATAAGTGCTCACATTCCATTCCAGAAGTTTTTCTGAGACGTCCCAACGATACTGGGCTGGGGAAATTACCCAGATGGGACCCAAGTGGGACAGGTTTAGTGCTGGGTCAGCAGAACTCAAACACCTATTGAAGACTTCCGGCACCTCATGAGGATCCTGTCATATCTAGAACATCTTCTTTTCTCCAATTTGTCATCTCAGAACATTGTTCCTTCTCTCAAAGTAGTCGTCATCGTCCCAGGAGTGTTGGCAGGGATCCGTGTTGTTCAGCGACTCTCCCCTACATTTAGAAAGGATTAAGTCTGGGCTGGAGAGATGGCTCAATGGTTAAGGTGCTTGCCTGCAAAGCCTAATGACCCAAGTTTGATTCCTCAGTACCCACATAAAGCCAGGTGTTCAAAGAGGTGCACCTGGAGCTCATTGGCAGCAGCTAGAGGCCCTGGTGCACCCATTCTCTCTCTGTTTACAAATAAATAGCTAAAAATACTTTTTTCAAAAAAGGGTTAAGTCTTTTTCTTCCAGATTAGGTTCTAACTGCCCTGGACAAAGAGCTTCAAGGAAGACTGTTTGTAGGCTGGGGTAGTAGCTCGGTCAGTAAAGTGCTTCCCTCATAGGTATGAGGACCTGAGTTCAAGCCCCAGAACCCACACAAAAATGCCAGGTATAGTGCTGTAATCTCAGCACTGGGGAGGTGGAGACAGGAGGATCCCTGGAGCTTACTGGCCAGCTAGTCTAGTCTAATTGGTAAATTTTAGGCCAATGAGAGACCCTGTCTCAAAAAAAAAAAAAAGATGGGTTGGAGAGATGGCTTAGTGGTTAAGGCGCCTGCCTCCTAAGCCTAAGAATGCTGGTTCCAATCTCCAGGTCCCACATTTAGCCAGATGCAAAGTGACGCAAAGGCGCAAGGCCGCACTTGACCACAAGGGGGCGCATGCATCTGGATTTCATTCGCAGCAGCTGAGAGACTGCTGGTGCGCCCATCTCTATCTGTCTTCCTCTCCCTCTCTCTCTCTGTCTCTCTCCAAAAAAAAAAAAAAAGAAAAAGAAAAGAAAGAAAAGAAAAGAAAAAGAAAAAAAGAAAAAGAAAGTATTGCGTTTCCGAGAAATGACACCCAAGGTTTTCCTCTAGCCTCACACATGCATGCAAGGCTCGAAAACACACACACACACACACACACACACACACACACACGGATTGGATAGGGACATAAAGACTGGATAGGGACATTGGCCTAGTCATTCCAAAACACAACCACATCTCATTCCATCTGGAATCAACAATACCAAAAATGTCCTGAATTCCAGGCAACCTCTTAGGCTTTGAAATAAAAGTCATTAATGCTGCATTCAAATTTAATATTTGAAAATGTATCCTAATCTTTCTTTTGCTTCCACATGAATTAACTTTTGAAAAGTTGAAAAGAAATATATATATATTTTTTGAGGAGCATTTTTAACAGAGGGTATAAAATTAAACTAGGTTTGACCTCTGGAGCTTAGCAGATTTTCCACCTGGTGGGAGCAGGAAATGGGAGTCTCAGAAGGAAGCCCCCCTCCCGCGCAGGAATCCTGTGCACATAGCATTCTCCGAGGTGGCGCTTCTTGGCCAGCTAGCTCCTTGCTGGCAGTTCACTGATAGATGGTGAGGTCGAGTGAGCGTCTGGGTTGATGAGCCAAGTCAGTGTGCAGTTGCTGCCAGCCCTAGTTCAGTCTCATCAGAAGTATTTGAGCCCCCCCTTTCCCCACCAGCAAATGTACATAATTCCACCGCAATCCCACATGTGGGTGGACAGGGCTGGCTGGGTTTTTCCGCTCAGGGGATACTTCTTTCTGGCATCAGGGTGCAAGTTGGGGGTATCGACCTCCCTCGCTGCCATATATTTCAATTGATTTAGTACAAGGGACAGTGGGGGAGGGAGAGGCTTGGGATCCTGTGGGTAGGAGGACAGGAGAGAAGAAAAGAGCAGACACCGTGGGCCGAGGGGAGCTACCCAGGGGAGCTGTGGGGACTGGGTGTTGGCTTTCAAGGACAGCGGCCACCCGCCTTTATCCTCTGGAAGATTGCAGGGCTTCCTGAGGGAAGAGAATGGCCTCGTCACCGGTCTATCATGGGAAAGATGCTCTGAGCTTAGCACCTCCCATGGCTGGGCTGTCTCTGTCTCCAGGCTTGGCTGAGATGGTGCTTGCCCTGACCAGCCAGCCGGGCCCTCAGGGATAGCTCAGAAAGCAGCAGCTTTACAGGCTAGCGATGAGCTCAAGTCTAGAATCTGTTGTGGTCACTAAGGTAAAGGAGGGGTGATTGTCCCCACTCAGCCCTCTTTGCCACTTGCTTTCCTTCCCAGGGTGGTCTCTGCACACTCCACTCTGATGTCACCGCCCTGAAAAAGTGGTGTATGGTGGACATGGGGTTGGAAGGGTTGCAGTATGATCTCCCAGCTGCCTGGTGTCCAAGTACAACCAGCTCTGGCTTGGTCTCAGGAGCTCCAGACTCTATCCCAATGGAATTTCTGATTCCCCCAGCCAGGGCTGGCTTCCCAGACTCTGAATGAACCAGAGCCAGTAGACTGACTGTCCCTCCTCCATTCATCAAGTGACAGGGGCAGTGGAGGGAAGGAGGCCATCCCCACAGACCTGGATCCCAGGTGAGTGTGCTACCAAACACCTGCAGGGACCCGGTCTGTCTCTGGACCTTACTAGGCCTCAGTTTCTCCACCTGTCAGCGAGGTATTTTGACCAGATTCTGTTTTAGGCACGTGGCAAATGTTTCCTGACACGCAGGGAGGGCCGAGGCTTTCTTGGGTGACACATGCACGAGAATCATCCACTTTGATCTGGACAGCTTTGCAGAGCTAGAGCTGGGATGGACCTGGGAGGCACTCGCTGTGGATGCAGGATATTAGAAGGTACCAAGTAAGCCACCGCTACAGGGATTGAAAATAGAAATGTAAAGCCAGTGATGAGTGAGTACTAAGTTTTTATGTAGAGGCAGGATAAGCACCTTAGCATCTGTTTTGACTTCTAAAATCTCTGAGGACTTTAAAAAAATATTTATTTATTTATTTATTTATTTATTTATTTATTAGAGGGAAAGAGGCGGGGGGAGGGGAGAATGGGCACACCAAGGCCTCTAGCCACTGCAAATGAACTCCAGATGCATGTGCCACTTTGTGCATGTGGCTTATGTGGGTCCTGGAGAGTCAAGCCAAGATCATTTGGCTTTTCAAGCAAACGCCTTAACCACTAAGCCACCTCTCTAGCCCGAGGACTTAAAAAAATATTTTATTTATTTCTTTATTTGAAAGAGAGAGAGAGAGAGAGGGAGAATTGGTGCACCAGGGCCTCCAGCAACTGCAAATAAACTCCAGATGCATGTGTCCCCTTGTGAGGAAGTTGGGAGTGGTCACACCTATCATGACTTAAAAACTTCAAGTAGGGCTGGAGAGATGGCTTAGTGGTTAAGGCGCCTGCCTCCTAAGCCTAAGAACCCGGTTTCAATCTCCAGGTCCCAAGTTCAGCCAGAGGCAAAGTGACGCAAGGGCGCAATGCCGCACTTGCCCACAAGGGGGTGCACACATCTGGATTTCGTTCACAGCAGCTGAGAGGCTACTGGCATGCCCATTCTCTGTTTTCCTCTCCCTCTCTGTCTCTCTCTGTGTATCTCTCCAAAAAAAAAAAAACTTCAAGTAGAAGTAATCAGAACAAGGTGATGGAGCGTGTACTGAAGCGGCAGATGGCACACTTGGTGTCCCAGCAGCCCCTGGAGAGGTATTCTCTCTTATTCCATCCTTATGCTTTGGAACAATTCCATAACTCATCCTCCCTCTGTGCTTCAGGTTTCCTGGGGTTTGGCTTGGAGGTCAGACTTGACCGCTAGCAATTATTTTCTGAGTCACAGCAGGTAAGGCCCTCTCCCTGTCGAGGCTCAGTTTTCCCTTCTATAAAATGGGCAGAACAAGTGTCCACCCTATAAAGTCCAGTGAGTTATCTCAGTGCGAGCCGTGAGAGCAGCTGTGGGCAGTAATCTAAGCTGTTATTACTTTCCCCAGTAAGGAAAGACTTGGAAGCCTTTCTGGCACTTTAAATGTCTAAATAGTGTGCACTCTCTCTGGAATAAGCTACATCCTGAATAGAAAATGATCCCCACACTTAGGTCTGTAGTCATTTATAGCAAATCCTGTTTCCAGCGTGGATTTCAGTCTTGCTGATACAGAGGGAAAATTTCCAGTGCTCTGCTGTATAAATTTAGTCGACGTTTTACTGCTTGTGACTCTTTTATCACATGACTTTTGTTTCTCATTAAGTCAGTGAATGAGATTTGCTAATAAGCCAAGTGAAATCTAATTAGGGCAGGGCCTTTTCCTAGACTTGGTCTCCAGGGGCTCAGCTGAGCAGTACTGAGCGAGCGAGTGTGCCCTTCGCTGCTGGGACCCCAGCATGGAAACCTTTTGCATAGAGCATTTGGGCTGGCATCGTTTTTGTAGGTTTGTTTCCTGAAAATGCTTGGTAGTTGCCTCAAGGACTAAAACCAAAAATAGATGTGAATGACAATGGAATGGCCCTGTAATGGGATACGTGCATTAAATGCAACTTTGCAATTCATACAGGATGGGGGGGCATAATGAAAATGAACAGAGATTTGTAGATTAATGTGAGGGCTTTTTCTTTGCTTTTGGGCTATTGAAAAGTTCTGTTTCTAAGGCACAAGAAATGGTAATTTGTCCAGATGAAGTATTGGCATATTGCTTCCACCCACACAGGTGTGCTCTCATCCTGTGAATATTAAAATTACTACAATGAAGCAGACATGGTGGTGCAAGCCTGTAATCCCAGAATGCAGAAGGCTGAGGATTGCCATGGGTTTGAAGCCAACCTAAACTACATAGTGAGTACCAGGCCAGCCAGGGCTATGTAACAACACCCCTATTACCAATTGATAGAAAGACAGACAAAACCCTAAAACAAAACCAAAAACCAAAAATACACCAAAAAAAAAAAAAAAAGACTCCCAAGATAGCAACAAACAGTGACAATTAAAGGATAATTAAAAATTTTTTTTTTCTGGGCTCAAGAGATTGCTCAGTGGTTAAGGCGCTTGCCTGCAGAGCTTAACATCCAAGTTCGATTCCCCAGTACACATGTAAAGCCAGATGTACAAAGTGACATGTGTCTGGAGTTCGTTTGCAGTGGCTGGAGGCCCTGGCATGCCTGTTCTCTCTGTCTCTCTTTTATCTCTCTCTGCTTACAAATAAATAAATAGAATAAATACGTATTTTCCTATTGTGTTTTCCCTCCTCAAGACAGAGTTCTTAGCTTTTCTTGCTCTTTTGTTTTGTTTTCTCTCTAGTGTTTGGTGTCAGCAGTTCCTGACAGTTGGTAATGTCCCTTTAATTCATTGTGTTACAAAGCAGTGATGTTCCAAATCTGTAATTTCATTTTCTTTTATCGACTACAGTGAGTTGGTACAGGGAAGTGTCTCCTCCACTATCACGAAGTTACCTCTGACCCAAGTTACACAGGAAAACGGAGTCAAGTGACGGATTCTTTGTATTTACTCATGCTCATTGTGAGAAGCTAGCCTCTCTTAGTCTCAAAAAAGCAGCCATTCAGGCCTTAAAAAATATAGCATCAATAGGGCTGGAGAGAAGGTGCTTACCTGCAAAGCTTAATGATGCCAGTTTGATTCCCCAGTACCCATGTAAAACCAGATACACAAAGTGGCACATGCATCTGGAGTTTCTTTGCAGCAGCCAGAGGCTGCTCATTGTCTTTCTCCTTGTGAAAATAAATAAAATAAAAATATTTTTCACAGCTTTAAAGAATAGCATCAAGCCAGGTGTGGTGGCGTACACTTTCAATCCCAGCACTAGCAGAAGAGCTAGGAGGATCACTATGAGTTTGAGGCCAGCTTGAGACTACATAGTGAATTCCAGGTCAGTTTGGGCTACAGTGAGACCCTGCCTAAAAAAAAAAAAAAAAAAAAAAAGCATTGTAAATGCACAGACTTAAGCATGTTAGAGAGTTTGGCCCATGGCCCCTTGCACCCTGCCCAGGCTGGCGTCCCAGGATTCCCAAGCAGGGGATCCTGTAGTCTGTGATAGCATGTTGCTCTGGGTTCACCCACTGCCCCTTTGCATGTGTGAAGCTCCCATTTCTCCCAGAAGCCTCTTTAATGAGCAGCAGTGTTTCAAAGCCGGTCTCAGAGTTTGCAATCATTTCTAAGCCCTTGCTTGCAGGCAGCTTCTGAACAAGGGCCTCAGAGGTCCCATACCGCGGCTTCCATTTCTCACTCAGGACCAAGGAGGCAGACTTCCTCTCCTCTGGATTTCTTTGGTATCTTGTTTCTTCCACACTGAGAATTTGGGTTATCATTGAAGTCCCTTGATACTGTTACAATATTCCATAATTACTAATTTGTCTTAGCCAGCTTTATACATGTAAAAATGGCAAATAGCAATGCTCAAATCATTACTACCAATGAAAAACCCAGAAAACAAATTTCTTTTTTTTTTCTTTTTGGTTTTCTGAGGTAGGGTTTCACCCTGGTCCAGGCTGAACTGGAATTCACTATGTAGTCTCAGGGAGGCCTCGAACTCTTGGCGATCTTCCTACCTCTGCCTCCCAGGTGCTGCGATTAAAGGCGTGAGCCACCACGCCCGGCTCAGAAAACAAATTTCATACCTGAGCATAGTCCACTTTGTCAGAGCAGGTGGCCATCACACAGAGGATATTTCCTTTAACCTCTTTCTCTCTCTGTGTTACTCTCCCCTCCCTCCTTTCTCTCCTCTTCCTCTTGTTCCTCTTCCTCCTCCTTCTCCCCCTCTCTTTATCTCTCTCTCTCCTGGGAAGGGAACTCAGAGCTCTTGCATGCTAGACAAATGTTTTACCAGGCTTTATAAAAAATTTTGTTTTGGGGGCTGAAGAGATGGCTTAGCAGTTAAGGTACTTGCCTGTAAAGCCAAAGGACCAAGGTTCGATTCCCCAGGACCCACATAAGCCAGATGCAGAAGGTGGTACATGTATCTAGAGTTTGTTTGCAGTGGCTGGAGGTCCTGGTGGTGCCTATTCTCTCTCTCTCCCTCTCCCTCTTTTTCACTCTCTCAAATACATAAATAAATAAAATAAAAAATATTTAAAATTTTATTTTGGGACAAGGTCTACCTGTATAGCCAAGGCAACCTCAGCTCACGATTTCCCTCCCTCAGCCTCTGGAGTGCTGGAAGTATAGACTACGCCCGAGGCCTTCTTTTTCCCGTTGCCTTTGCTATCATCTGGGTCTGGGGTCTCTAGCGAGCACAGTGTCATCAGTGACTCTGCCTTTCCTCTCTGATCAGTCAGTTGCATCTGTGTATGGACAAAGTAATTGGGTTTGTTCCAGCCATGTCTACACTGCATGGACCCTAAATGGGAGGTGGAGGAGCACACAATGAAACGCATCTCCCCATACCCTGGCATGAAAGACCTCAAGGCATTTTTTCCTTGTTCTCAAATAGGTTTGGGACACCCAAGCTTCTAGTCATGGAGGGAACTGATACATGGGCCTACCATAGACTGGATGCTTTATGAGCGCATGAGGGCTACCAGCCAGTTCTGGGGAGGGGAGAAAAGTGGCCTCTTAGGACCTCAGTCATAAAACACACCGTATACATGTACTTTGGTCCCCTGTCTAGTAGTTCTGGTTCCATGAGCAAAGAAAACAACCATGGATATCAAGATGGCTATTTTCAAATCTGATATGTGTGTGTGTGTGTGTGTGTGTGTGTGTGTATCCTCCATAAACTTATGTGTTCTGAATGCTTAGGTCCCCAGATGGTGGCAATTTGGGAATTGAAGCCTCTTTGAAGCAATGTATTGTTGCCAGTGTTTGGCACACTCTTCTGTTGCTGTTGTCCAGCTGATGTTGGCCAGGAGGTGGTGTCCACCCTCTGCTCATGCCATCATGTTCCCCTGCCATCATGGAGCTTCCCCTCGAGTCTGTAAGCCAAAATAAACGCTTTCCTCCCACAGCTGCTCTTTGTCAAGTGTTTTCTGCCAGCAATGTGAAGCTGACTACAACACTGCTGAATGGGTCGTGAGGCTAAAAGCTCCTATTGGTACCCAGTGGCTATGTGGCACTGACCTTTGGCCATGGTGACCCCCAGGCTGGATTGAAAGATGTACTCTAGGATTCTCTTGGATGTAGGGACAACAAGTAAAAACCCTGGATCACCCTGCCAGTTGACCTATGTTGCACTCATGGACCCAAAGTGTTTTCCAATGGCATGATCATTTGGCTTCCATTTTTATCCCATCTATAGGTCTAGAAGAAGTCATTTGGCATATAGAAACTTTCACTGGATATACTCAAAAGGCTTTAAGTGACTCAGCTCAGGAAAATTTCTCTTTTGAATTCTGAGGCTCAAATGATGAGGAAGAGAATTATAATTACGCAGAATTGAATGCATTATTTCTACATTCTCACAGTGGCTCAGGGTGGCACATGTGCCATTATCAGACTAGAACGTTGTGTCTATATTCCTGATAATCCCACCTGCTTTACAAGATCTACAAGAGCAGACTCAGTCCATGTCAGACTCCACTGTGTCATTTGCTGAACAATTTTGAAAGTGGGCTTCAGAATCTTCATGGTGGAAGGAAATTATACCTATAATAATAGTAATCCTGTCAGTCTTTATAGCCAACTGCTGTTTTAACTTTATCTCCACTTGTTCACAATCAGCCCACACTCAGATGGTCCTACAACAGTCTAACTCCATCTACCTGGGTCATCGTCTTCTTCCTTTTTTTAAAATTATATATATGTATATATAATTTATTTATGAGAGAGAGAGAGAGAGAGAGAGAATGGACACTCTAGGGCCTCTAGCCCCTGCAAACGAATTCCAGATGCATGCGCCCCCTTGTGCATCTAGCTTTCCTGGCTCCTGGAGAATCGAACCAGGATCCTTTGGCTTTGCAGGCAAATGCCTTAACCACTAAGCCATCTCTCCAGCCCCTTCTTCTTCTTTTATCAAGTAGAAATGTTGTATGGACACATCATGTATTAGTACCTTCATTTCCCTCCTCTCTGATCCCATTCTACTGGGGGGCTTCCTCAGTGGGATTGCTGGCATTTCCCCTTGGATTGTGGGTTATGGGATGTGAGAGCATCAGTCAGTCATTGTAAGGGGAGGGGCAATGCCTCTGGACATTTCCTTCCACTGTGGCTCTTATAATACCTGGGTCTTCTTGACCGCTCTTCAAAGCCTGAAAGCTTGTAAGAATGGGAACCCTAAAGAAGCTGATCACTTGCCATTTCTAATAGGGTTACAGACCATCCTTAACTCACAATATTGAACATCTCATACACACACTGAACATGCACAGTCTCGAACATTGATATGAACCTCAAGCTTTTTACTAGGATGCTACTGCTACTCACTGATGTGTGTTTCAGGCACACTTCTAAATGCCAAAAATAAAGAAAGACACTTCACTATCTCAAAGCTGACCATCAAACCAGAATGTTCTACCATGGGCTCTTAGATAGCCCTCCCACCAGAGGATCTTTGACCACTGTGACCTGATATCACCTCCTCATCAGCACAAAGTAGTTAGAACCATCACTATCCTATATTTCCTAATAGCAGTTAGGGTGATTTCTGACAGGGACAATGGAAACACAATAGGAGATAGGCAATTTCCTTGGCTAGGCAAACAGGGAAAAAGGGCCCTTGGTAGGTGGTTATATACTAATCCAAGATGGCAAGAGGGTTATTCCACTTCCTCCTCCTTCTTCCTGACCTAAGTGATTTTTTCCACTGGCGGGCTGGCTTGGCCGTGTTCTGGGACCAATGCAGTACTGGATACATTGTGGACCAATAAGCTCCTTCACCTTCATTTAAGCTGATCAGTCATGGACTCCGGATGGCTGGGCTTCCCTTGTTAGATAAAGGTCCAGTTTCCATTAGGGCTGCTGGATTTTCCAGCTCTGGAATCCCCTCCTCACTGAGGAATCTCTTCTGTCTGAGTTCATTTCCTCTGACGTTGAAATAAACTTTATTTATTCAAAAGAACCTTAGATATCACAACAGAGGTTTGGGTTCTGCAGCTCTGGGTAACCCATTGGTGGTGATCTCTGAGTTCCTGGCTGAAAGGTTTAGGTGGGCAGTATCTGCCCTGAAACGGGTCAGGATCTCTCCTCACTACCACTTGTCTGGCTGAGCAGGAAGCAGGGTGACACTTAGCTGAAGACAGATGGAATGCACTGAGTGGGTTTAGTCACACTGTCCATCCAGTGCTTTCTGTAGGCCATGGGGAAAGGAGCTGTGAACTAGGAGAGGTTGTCACGCAGTGGACAAAAGCTCTGAGCACCACCCTCTGGTCTCCATGTGGCATTTAGACAATACAGGGATGTGAGCTCCTGCCCCATCTTCAGTGGAGGGCTGTGAGTTCCTGACCCATATTCAGTGGAGGTCTGTGAGCTCCTGCCCCATCTTCAGTGGAGGGCTGTGAGTTCTTGCTCCATCTTCAGTGGAGGGCTGTGAGTTCCTGCTCCATCTTCAGTGGAGGGCTGTGAGCTCCTGCCCCATCTTCAGTGGAGGGCTGTGAGTTCTTGCTCCATCTTCAGTGGAGGGCTGTGAGTTCCTGCTCCATCTTCAGTGGAGGGATGTGAGCTCCTGCCCCATCTTTAATGGAGGTCTGTGAGCTCCTGCCCCATCTTCAGTGGAGGGCTATGAGCTCCTGCTCATCTTCAGTGGAGGTCTGTGAGCTCCTGCTCATCTTCAGTGGAGAGCTGTGAGCTCCTGCTCATCTTCAGTGGAGGGCTGTGAGCTCCTGCTCATCTTCAGTGGAGGGCTGTGAGCTCCTGCCCCATCTTCAGTGGAGGGATGTTAGCTCCTGCTCATCTTCAGTGGAGGTCTGTGAGCTCCTGCTCATCTTCAGTGGAGGTCTGTGAGCTCCTGCTTATCTTCAGTGGAGGGCTGTGAGCTCCTGCTCATCTTCAGGGGAAGGCTATGAGCTCCTGCTCATCTTCAGTGGAGAGCTGTGAGCTCCTGCTTATCTTCAGTGGAGGTCTGTGAGCTCCTGCTTATCTTCAGTGGAGAGCTGTGAGCTCCTGCTTATCTTCAGTGGAGAGCTGTGAGCTCCTGCTTATCTTCAGTGGAGAGCTGTGCGCTCCTAATCCATCTTCAATGGAGAGCTGTGAGCTCCTGCTCATCTTCAGTGGAGGTCTGTGAGCTCCTGCTCATCTTCAGTGGAGGTCTGTGAGCTCCTGATCCATCTTCAATGGAGGTCTGTGAGCTCCTGCCCCATCTTCAGTGGAGGTCTGTGAGCTCCTGCTCATCTTCAGTGGAGGTCTGTGAGCTCCTGCTCATCTTCAGTGGAGGTCTGTGAGCTCCTGATCCATCTTCAATGGAGGTCTGTGAGCTCCTGCCCCATCTTCAGCGGAGGGATGTGAGCTCCTGCTCATCTTCAGTGGAGGTCTGTGAGCTCCTGATCCATCTTCAATGGAGGTCTGTGAGCTCCTGCTCATCTTCAGTGGAGGGCTGTGAGCTCCTGCTCATCTTCAGTGGAGGTCTGTGAGCTCCTGCTCATCTTCAGTGGAAAGCTGTGAGCTCCTGATCCATCTTCAGTGGAGGTCTGTGAGCTCCTGCTCATCTTCAGTGGAAAGCTGTGAGCTCCTGATCCATCTTCAGTGGAGGTCTGTGAGCTCCTGCTCATCTTCAGTGGAAAGCTGTGAGCTCCTGATCCATCTTCAGTGGAGGTCTGTGAGCTCATGCCCCATCTTCAGGGGAGGTCTGTGAGCTCCTGCTCATCTTCAGTGGAAAGCTGTGAGCTCCTGATCCATCTTCAGTGGAGGTCTGTGAGCTCATGCCCCATCTTCAGGGGAAGGCTATGAGCTCCTGCTCATCTTCAGTGGAGGTCTGTGAGCTCCTGCTCATCTTCAGTGGAGGTCTGTGAGCTCCTGCTCATCTTCAGTGGAGAGCTGTGAGCTCCTGCTCATCTTCAGTGGAGAGCTGTGAGCTCCTGCCCATCTTCAGTGGAGGTCTGTGAGCTCCTGCCCATCTTCAGTGGAGGTCTGTGAGCTCCTGCCCATCTTCAACATGGTGGATCTCAGAACAACTGCAGATTATAGGCCAGTCGTGGAGCCTTCCCAGTCTCAGCTGTCACTTCTGTTAGGTGGGCACCAGATCCACCTTATGCCGTTGCTGTAGATGATTTATTGGGATGTCGCGGACAAGGTGCTCAGCACAGTTGGTGCTCCATGAATAGATTTTGTGTGAGTGAGTGCACATGCATATGGAGGCCAGAGTACAACCGTGGTGTTGTTTCTCAGGTACCATCCACTTTTTAAAATTAAAAAAAAAATTCATTTATTTGTTAGAGAGGGAGAGGGATTGAGAGAGAGAGAGAGAGAGAGAAACAGATTGAAAAAGAGAGAATGGGCATACCAGGGTTTCTAGACACTGCAAATGAACTCCAGATGCATACACCACCTAGTGCATCTGGCTTTACGTGAGTACCGAGATCCTTAGGCTTTGCAAGGCAAGTGTTTTAACCTCTGGCGCTGGAGCCATCTCTCAAGCCCTAACTTTTTGTTTTGAGACAGATTCACTCATTGGCTTGGAACTTGCCAAGGAGGCTAGGCTATCTTGCCAGTAGGCCTCAGTGATCCTCCTGTCACTTCCTCCCCAGCGCTAGGGTGACAGGTGTGAGCCATGGACACTGGGAATTAAACTCAGGTCTTCACACTTGCAAGGCAAGAACTTTCCTAATTGTTCCATCTCTCCAGTTCCAGAAGTAGTTTCTGTTTTGCTACTATGGACACAGAAGGATGAGTTTCCCTTGAATGAGACAATGAAATAAGTACTTCTTGCTCCCCTCCTAAGAAATCAGTTTCATGGAGCTGTCTGTTTCTAGGAAGAAGCAAGGGCTGCTGTATAGACAGAATAACCAACGGCTCCCACAAAGTCCTCCTCTAGTCCTGAAATCCTGAAGCTGTAGCCTTACATGGCAAGAGGATGTTGCATTGTGATGGAGTGAAGGCTCTGGCGATGGGAGGTCTTAGGCCACGCAGGTTGGCTTCAGGTAGGGAATACAGATCTTTCTCAGAAGGCAGCTGAGGGGTATGATAAGATATTCAGGCCATCCCAGGAGTCAGGCAAGCATCCTTCGGAGATCTGCTTCCACCACAGACTTGTAAGATGATGGACACAGCCCATGGGAGAGGCATGGGGAGAGTGCCTGGCAGGGGGACCAGGCCTTAAAGGCCATTTTGATTCTCATGGCAGGCCAGTGAGATGGACTTGGAGCAAACCACAGCTCAGAAGAATCAGAAGTTGCCAAGAAACAAAATGCAGAGAGAGCATCTGTCTTGATTGAATCAACTTCCTCCTCTGGTCAGGACATCTGTTGGGACGACTCATCTTAGTGGTTGATGGAAAAGCTGGTTCGCGGGTACCCACAGAGCTGCAGGAAGGAAGCTGGGCTTATGTTAATGACATGTGGCTGATTCAAGGTGAGCCTGCTCCCTGTGCCAATACCTCCAGACCCATGGAAGCTGGAGGGGAAAACCTGCCTGGGGCCATGTCTGAGGGATGAAGCCTGGGCTTCACAATGCTAGCATGGGCCAGGCACATACTTGCCACTTTGCAGTGGCATTCTGATTTCTGACCCAGAAGAGCCCAGAAGAAGGGCCCAGAGAGGAAATGTCCCCCTGGTTGCTTTGGTCGTGCACAAAATGTGTCTGTTGTTCTTCAGTTACCCCAGCTCCCATGGAATGCTGATTCCGTCTCCAGTTTTGCTAAGACATTGAAACCTCATTTTTTTTTTTTTTTGAGCGATTTCCAGTTTGAGGCCAGCGTCAAATGAGAAGTCTCCCCGTGGCAGGACCTGGCAGCCTGGAAGCAGGAGCCTCACACACGCTGGGACATTTAATACACTTTGTTCTGCGCTGTACAAGAAACCCAGTCAGCAAATCCTGATTTATAGCCGGGCTCAGGCTTCCTGCTACTTTAAACCCTGAAAATTTCGAGCCTCGCCCTGTGTGCCCGCCAGTGCAGCTGCCTCCTGCCACCTTCCCGCCTGTCCCGCCTCATCACTTACATAATGTCAGGATGGAGTAATGGACTTTCCAGGGCTTTGAGTCGTCCGAACTTGTCTGCCTTGCTTTTCCTTTTTTTTTTTCTTATTAAGGTGAAAGTCATATAACTTAGCCTTTTTAAGGTGGAATTATTTGTGGCTTTTAGCACTTTCACAACATTGCCAAAAAAATCTCCATCGAATTGCAGACCAACTAGATCACCCCAGAAGGACATCCCGCACCTACATGGCAGTCACTCCCTGGCCCACAGTCTCAGTGCCTGGAAACTACTAGTTCCTTCTATCTTGCTGGTTTTGCTCCTTCTATAAATTTTTTGCAAGGGAAATTTTTTGTTGTGTTTGTGTGTATGGTGTTTGTGGGTGCATGCATATGTACATGTGTGTGGGCATGTGCGGAGGCCAGAGGCTGATGTCATGTATTTTTTTTAAACTTTAAAAAAATTTTATTCATTTATTTATTTATTTGAGAGAGAGAAAGAGGCAAACAGAGAGAGAACGAGAGAGAGAGAGAAAGAGAATGGGCACACTAGGGCCTCCAGCCATTTTGAACAATCTCCAGATGCATGCAACCCCTTGTGCATCTGGCTTATGTGGGTCCTGGAGTGTCAAACCAGGATCCTTTGGCTTTGCAGGCAAGTGCCTCAACCACTAAGCCATCTCTCCAGCCCCATGTATTTTCTTTATTTTACTGAGGTGTGTGTAGACAGCTTGCCTGGCGGTGGGGGGGGGACTCGTTGCCTCCGCCTCCAATGCACTGGGATCACAGGCTGCCTCCGCATCTACCTGGCATTTACGTGGGTGCTGGGGGAGGGGAGGGTCTAAACTTTTGTCCTCGTGCTTGGACGGCAAGTGCTTTATCCATCGAGCCATCTTCTCAATCCCCTTCCTGAGGACAGGGAGGGTCAGGACAGCATCTCTAACTGAAGCCAGGGCTCACTGATTTGTGTGTATTCTAGCTAGCCAGCTTGCTCCAGGCATCCACCTGCCTCCGTTTCCTGAGCACTGGGATTCCCAGCAGGCTGCCACACCCGGCATTTATGTGGATGCTTGGGTCTGCGTGCTTGCACGCCAAGTGCGTATCAACGGATCCTGTGGAAGTTGACTTTTGCAACGTGCAGCTTGCTTTGATGGGCGTCTCTTGCTCAGCACGGTATTTTCAAGGGCATCGGTACTGAGCTTGTTTTCATGGTTGTGTCATATTTTGCTGAATGTGGATGCGACCGTCAGTTTCTCCATTTCTTTTCACAAAATATTTATTTATTTGCAATCTGAGAGAAATAGAGAGATGTGAGACAGACAGAGAGAATGTGCAGCTGCAAATGAACTTTAGACACCGGTGCCACCTTCTGCATCTGGCTTGACATGGGTACTGAGGAATTGAACCTGGGTCATTAGGTTTTGCAGGCAAGGGCCTTAACCACTGAGCAATCTCTCCAGCCCAGTTTATCCATTTCTGCATTGGTAGGAAACATGGGCTGTTTCCTTGAGGGACTATAAATAATTCTATGAACGTGTGTGACTTATTATTATTATTATTATTATTATTGGTTTTTTGAGGTAGGATCTCACCACTCTTGGCCCAGGCTGACTTGGAATTCACTATGTAGTCTCAGGGTGGCCTCGAACTCACAGCGATCCTCCTACCTCTGCCTCCCGAGTGCTGGAATTAAAGGCGTGCGCCACCACGCCCGGCTTGTGAGTGACTTTTGTCTACATCTCTCCTTCCCATATCCAAGGGTGTCTACCCAGCTTATACACTTGGCTCACCTTTTTGAAGCTAAGCCATTTGGTGGAGGTCAGGGAACTCTCTGCACAGTGACATCTATGTCCAGAACCGTAGGAATTCAGTGCTGTGTGGCTGACAGCACAGCAGAGGAACAGGGTCAAGCTCCTGACCTTCAAACCACTCCCACCCAGGGATCCTGGCTCCCCACAGTTGGGACCATGTCTTGTCACCTCCTGAGAAAACCACTGGCGAGGGAAGCATTGATAGCTTCAAGGAAAACCTGAGCTCCTGAAGTCCCTCAGAGGTGCTCACGACCAGCCAGCTATGCCCATCCGAGCAGACCACAATCCCTGGTTGTGCAGTGGTGTTTCCCACACTGGATTCCCATGCTCGAGTGGACTGTGGAGCTCTAGGTAGGGCTTCAAGCCCTCTCCACTATTCCCTTGGCTGTGTCCACATCTCTGCCACTCTCATCTTGGTGTTGTCATCTACAAATAAGAATCACACCAAGTAAGGAGGGCCTGGGTGCCCTGGCGGCCACACGCTGTTTCCTGGACAGTAACTCAATTCACACAGCTCTCAGCCAGGCGCTGCTGTTACCTCCACCTTCCACCTGGGGAAACTGAGGTCCAGGCGGGTGAGAGCAGTTGCAATCACATTCCTTAGTAAATGGCAAAAGTAGGCTTTAAGACAGGTGGCCAGAGACCTCGGGTTCTAACTCTGCACTCTACAGCCAAATTGTTACTGTTACCCGTGGATGCTGACCTCTCCTACTCAGAGGGAGCAGAGCACACTCATGACCCCCAGCCTTGGCGACCCACTGCCGTGGTCATTTTTACTCTTCAAATGTCCCTAGCCACTTCCTTTCCTTTTGGTGGATTCTGAAGCCAACCCCGGCCACCATCATAGCATGCATAGTGATGTCAGCGAGTATCCTCTTGTGCTTGCCTTCCTCTTGCACTGTGCCTGAGCCTCATCTCAAACTCCTAGCTTGGACCAGACACAGAGAAAGCCCTTGTTGAGTGTTTGTTGATTGAGTCAATGAGCAGATGAGTGACTCCCGGGAGCCGGCTGGCCTGGACCTTGCATTTGCCACGGATACCTGAATGTGAGAATCACCCATTCCCCAAGAGCTTCAGAGGAGTCCTCTGCCCTGTGCTGGGGAGAGCCAGGGACCTCCCTGGGAAGGAGGCCTGCTCTCCCTCAGTGTAAGTAGGTGACAATTTATGACATGGATAAGCGCTTATAAGCCTCAAAGAAAAATAGCGTGTGTTTATGTAGGGCCTCGCTTCCAGCCGCTCAGAGGCCTCAGCAGACGCGGCTTGGGCGGCTGCCGCCCAGCCAGGGCCAAGTTGGACTGAGGAGCTGAGGCGGCCCACCCACTTCCCACCCAGCCCGCCGCAGCCTGTGTGTGTGGGGCCGGGGGAGTGCCCATCTGTCTGGAGAGCTGGGGCCACCTGCATGGCTCAGTGTGCCATACCACGGTGGCTGGATAGCAGTAGGTGTCCACACCACCTGAGGCCACACAGGGTCATCAGTATGTCCTCGTGTCGGAATTCATGGTCCAGGGCAGAATTGGGAAACGATGCTGGTCTCCCAAGCCTGAATGTCTGTCGTACTCATTTCTTTAAAACCCTCTGACTAACCGTGTCAACAGAAGAGCTGGGCTGCTGGTCTTGGCCGCTGTCTCCAGGACATGTCCCATTCTGGCTTGGCTAATATCGGATCCTGATGCCCAGCTCAGGCCAGGAGTTCCAGAGTCCCCGAGATTGACCTTTAGGATTTGACAGCACAATAGCAGGATTCCTGAGAAATCCAAGTGACGCCTGAAGTCATAAATTATTATGCGTCTTCCATGGCCATTTTATGTGCTTTTATTTAAAAAAAAAGAGAGAGAAAAATTATAGCAATCAGTTGGTCATTTCCTATGACAGGGTTAGATGAAAAACAAACAAGCAGGGCCAGGGAGATGGTTCAGTGTGTCAAGAGCTTGCCCTGCAAGAATAAGGGCCCGAGTTTGGATCCCCAACATAAAAGCAAATGTGACAATGTGCACTATAACCCCAGCACTGTGCCGATGGAAACAGGAGGACCTCTGGGGAGAACTGGATAGCTAGTTTAGCCCAATCAGTGAGCTCCAGATTTGGTGAGAGACCTTGTCTCAAAAAAATAAAGTGGATGCTGGGTGTGGTGGCACACACCTTTAATCCCAGCACTTGGGGAGGCCGAGGTAGGAGGATCACCATGAGTTCGAGGTCAGCCTGAGACTACATAGTGAATTCCAGGTCAGCTTGGGCCAGAGCGAGACCCTACCTCAAACTATCTCCCCCCAAAGAAAAAAGAAAGAAAAGGAACAGAAGCAACATTTAGGACCTATTCAGCATTTAGCATTTGACTCTCTTCCTGAGGTGGGGACAGGGCCTACTCCTTTCACCAGGTCAAGGGAAGGGCAGAGAATATTCCATCCTGCCTGGGTGTTCCAAGACACCTCTGCACACTTGCTGGACCCCAGAGCCACAGTGGCAGTGCCCTGTTGGTTCTCTCTCTCTCTCTCTCTGTTGTTTCCAGGTAAATCTAAGCAAGGCTCAAAAAGAGGAGAGTCACCATGCTGGCACCCCTCACCTCATTCATCCTGGGCCCCATTATTATTCTCATTCTCATGAGGAGACTGATGTCTGGGAAGCTACACACTGCCCAAGGGCACTGGACAGTCCATCTGCTTCCAGCACTCTGGGAATCCCTCCACTTCCTGCTCTGGCTTCCTGGGTCTGATAAGGAAAGTAGACAGCCACCTGCTTTCCTGCCTGCAGCCCCTAACATTCCATGTTGACTGTCTGACCTCCACTCTGAAGGAGGGTGTGGATGGTGACAAGGGACAGCTGCTTATCCCAGCGGCACACACCACGTTGCTACCAGTGATCAAAACCAGAGTAAGAAGGCAGACCCAGGGTTGGCATGTGTGAGCCTTCCTTCACCTGACACGGAGACCTGGGGCCCAGATGTGTGACCTTCCATCAAGAGAGATGAAGACTCCACAGTCGTCAGTGTAACTGGGCTGGCACAGGTATAAATTCAATTCACGTCAGCAGCAGAGATCCAGGCTCTGCAGATTGTTGCTGCCTGGCCTCGTGGCCCTGGTGTCCGCACAGTGAGGAGCTGGTTTGTAATCGGGAAGACCGGATTGCCCCAAGATGTGCAGGGGGAGTGGAGCTGGAGACCCAGGAAGGCCAGATGGACTTCCTGTTTGAAGGCTAGTTAGTCAGCTGAAGACCCAGGCCAAGAGACATTCAGTCCAAATCCAAAGACTGCACTCAAGCAGAGACCCAGGAGCTTCCCAAAGCCTTTTTGTTCAGTGAGGAGCCATGCCCACATGGTGGGGGGGATTGCGGCCCTCAAAGGGAGATCCATGCTGTCGATCTCTTCCAACCACAGTGTCACACCCCCCCTCCCAACTCCTCAAGACGTTTACCAAATCTCTGGCTACCTTGTGGCTTGGTCACGTTGATGTATGAGGTAACCATCACATAGGCACAGAGGCTAAGTGGATGGAGGCCATTAAGGTCACAGAAATTCACAAGTGGACCTCTCTTCTCCCATCTCTTTCCTTTCCTTTCCTCCTCCCTCCCTTTCTTCCTTTATTTTTCTCTCTTCTTTCTTTCACTGTAACTTTTTATTTTGCATGTGTATGTGTGTACACAGGCATGTGTATGCATGTAGGGGGCCAGAGGCTAGTGTCAGGGATCTTCTTACTCTTCACTTTCTTCTTTTTTATTTTTATTTATTTATTTCAAAAGATTTTATTTTCATTTATTTATTTATTAGAGACAGAGAGAGGGGGAGAGAGAGGGAGTGAGAATGGGCATGCCAGGGCCTCTAGCACTGCAAACGAACTCCAGATGCATGTGCCACCTTGTGCATCTGGCTTACATGGGACCTGGAGAATCAAACCTGGGTCCTTAGGCTTCATAGGCATGTGCCTTAACCGCTAAGCCAGCTCTCCAGCTCTTTTAAAAGTTTATTTTATTTTTATTTATTTGAGAGTGGCAGACAAAGAGAGAAAGAGGCAGATAGATAGAGAATGGGGGCACCAGGGCCTCCAGCCACTGTAATTGAACTCCAGATGCATGTGCCACCTTGTATGTGTGACTTTGTGCTCTTGCGTCAACTTGTGAGTCTGGTTCACGTGGGACCTGGAGAATTGAACATGGGTCCTTAGATTTCACAGGCAAGTGCCTTAATTGCTAAGCCATCTCTCCAGCCCCTTCACTTTATTCTTTTAGGCAGGATCTCTTGCTTAACCTAGCAGCTCAACCATTCAGCTAAAGTTGTCAGTGAGCCCCAGGGCTCCTGTCTTCCCTGTGCCAGCACTGGGGATACAGATGCATGCCGTGACTATGCCGGGCATCGTATGTGGGTGCTGGGGCTTGAGCTCAGTCAGGTCCCCGTTGAGCCATCTCCTCAGTGCTCATTGTAACTTTTTTTGAGGTGGGGTCTCATTCTAGCCCAGGCTGACCTGGGATTCACTATGTAGTCTCAGGCTGAATCCTCTTACTTCTGCCTCCTGAGTGCTGGGAATAAAGGCATGAGCAACCAAGCTCCTCTTCTCACAGTCCCCATGGTTAGTTCCTGGTCCTGACATTTGTGACTGGTGATACATAAGCTTTGACCCATTGTTACCAGAGTCCTTGGCTTCTACAGCCTTCTCTCTGTGATATGTATTGTCTGGGCCTGCCAGGTGCACACTGTCCTATGTTCACCCTTGCACTGTCATTATGGCTACCCTGGGGCTGGAGCCTTTCACAGAATATGATTGTGTGTGTGTGTCCAAGGAGAAGATGTACCTGTGAGGTCGCTAATGTGTCTGACACTGGAAGAACTTCTGTTCTTCCCTCTTCCAGGGCACCCCACTCCCTGCTGTGGATCTACCTGGGCACACCATCCTCAAAATAACCCAGCCCCATGGCAGTCTGGGCAGCAGGAAGTGTCCCATGAGATCAAGCCCGAGCTCTGGTGTTTTAAATAGCCCAAATGCCACAGAACCACATGCATGGCTTTTGGTCACTAAAGGGTCTGCCAAGACGCCCCATATCATGGCTCCCAGGTGAGCATCTTGGTCACAGCTCTGTACCAGTGATGAGAGATGACGATAAGCTGTGATCACAGTGTCCTGGAAGGAACTTCCAGCAGGATGAACCAATATGAGTGATGGTGTTGGCTCTCCATGGTTGCTGTCCACAAGGTGAGACACTTCACGCATCCCTTTTGACAGGGTCAGGTTGGGCTGCTGACATTGGCAGCTGGCTTGGCATAACTTCAGTGCCAATAGAGGTGAGCTGAAGAGGCAGAGCCACTGGGCATCACAAGGGCTGGTGGCCATTAGATTCAGTGGCCCATCACTGTCCCACCACCCCCACATTCTATGGCTTTGAGCATCAGTACCTTGTATGTCTTTGACTTGCACTGTGATCCCAGTGTGCCTCCCCACTCCCACCCTCATCCAGCTGCATTCAGCTGGGAGTTCTTGATGCACTTTGGAGCAGTTGGCATCCCTGCCCTGGGTCTCCAGTGTGCCCAGGTGGAGCAACCTTGACACTCCCTTAAATGAACTGCCCATGTCCCAAAGGCCAACCTGACTTACACGGGCTCTTAAAACTGACATGTGGGTTTTCATTTTCTACTGTTCCTGCAGCTGTAACAAAATGCCTGAGGATGGTAGTTCACAAAGGGCGAAGGGCATGCCTGTCTTTGTTGCTTATAGGTCTGGAGGTTGCGAAGTTCAAGGTCAAGGCACCAACAGGTTCAGTGTCTGGCGACGGCTCTGCCTCTGTTTAAAGATGGTGCCTTGCATGCTGCTTCTCCCAGAGGGGACTAATAAGGTGTCCTTACATGGCAGAGGTGATAGAAGAGCATCAAAGGGTCTGCCAGAGCCTCAAATCCTTAAAAATATTTTATTTATTTATTTATGAGAGAAAGAGGGGGAGAGAGAGAGAGAGAAAGAGAGAGAGAGAGAGAGAGAATATGGGTGTGCCAGGTCCTTCAGCCACTGCAAACGAATTCCAGATGCATGGACCACCTTGTGCATCTGGCTTACATGGGTGCCGGGAAATCAAATCTGGATCCTTAGGCTTTGCAGTGCCTTAACCACTAGCCCTCTCTCCAGCTCCTGCAACCTTATAAAGGTGATAGGAGGCTCTGTCCTCATGACTTAATCATCTCCTACAGGCCTCCACTTTTAAATCTCCCACTGGTGGTACATGTCAGACCACAGCAGTCACCCAGATAATGCTTCACGGGCCAGAGGCAAGCTCACGGCCATACCCAGAGCCAACATGAGATTTTGGTAGCCCACGCTGGGAACACTGGGACTGGCTCAAGAAGGTGTCCCTCCCTGCAGGGACCTCAGCCTACCTTGGACCCCTGTCCTGGGAGGTGCTGGCGTGTGTGGTCTCTCTCAACGACACCAGAGCTCTGCTTCTGTCACCCCTTCTGTCTCGTATGTGTGTTTACTTTGTCCCTTCCACTTTTTTATGCCAGAGCCCTATGTTACAGCCCCAGGTTTTGCTGCTCCAGACACAGTGGGTAAGTCTTTGGACAACCTCAGGTTCTGTGATATGCTGCTAAGACAGCCACAGGGGACAGCCATGCGCTTCCTTCTGCGTGGCTTGCTGCAGGTTCCCAGCCTAGACAGGTCTGGGCCGGCTGCCACCTCCGCCCCTCAGCTCTGGCCCGTCTTTCCTTCGGCGCCTGGTGACTGACTGTGGCTAGGTGAGTTTCTTCCACCTTGCTAGTCAAAGGCACATCACCTGTGGGGCCCCGCCTGAGAATAAGGTTCAGTGGGATCCCCCCACTCCCCGCCTTGCTGATGGGAATGCCTGTCACCCTCACATTAGTCACCGCACGACGTCCTTTCAGGAACGCGAGCAGCAGATCAAAGCGCTCCTTCCTGCCCACAGTGTAGGTCGAAGAAGAAAGACTTTTGTTTAAAATCCTGTCAAAGATGATGTCAGGCAGGTACCACAGTTAGATGGGACAATGCCAGTTCACTGTGCCCTGTGGGGGGGCTTGTGGAGGCCACACTCCGTCCCTGCTTGGGATGGATCCCTCCTTAGTGGCTCCCTGTCTTCTTCTGTCTGCAGATGCCTTCTGGTGGTTGAGGTTCAAGACCAATCAAGGGCTGTCCCCATTGGGCAGGAGATAAAATGTAAGGCTGCTGTGGGTCAGGACAGGCTCTCCTAGGTCTGCCATCCACCCACCAGCTGTATACCCCTGGGTTCAGTACATCCCCCTCCGAGCCTCACTTTTCCCATCTGTGAAATAATTGTGAAAACATCACGTTGATGATAGGAATTTCCCATCAGCCTGCAAGCCTGGCGGAGTGTGGGGTGGGGATGCGGTGGGTCATGTCTGTCTCTTACATCTCTGAATTCCCAGCTCAGCACATTTGATAGATAGAAGGGTGACAGGACAGAAAGGTTTTAATATTATCGTTATTATTGTTGCTATCTCTTCCGTGTTCACTGAAGACGACTCTTGGAAAACATAAAGCCCAGTAGGTATTCTACATCTAGGACCATCAAACTATGACCTGGGCCCCAATCTGACCCATCACTTGTCTTTGTGAATAAAGTTTTATTGGAACCAGCCATGGTCATCTGTTTATGTACTTTCCGGACTTCGTTTGCCCCACCCTGGCAGAGATGAGTGAGGACTGAGTGGTTAGATGGCACACATATGCTCACTGACCTTCCCAGAGGTCATTCATTCACTAACCACCAGGCTAGGGTCTGGGCCCAGGAGGGAATAGCATAATTGTTGAGAATGGCGCTTAGCCCTGATGCCCAGGTAGTCAAGGCAAGCGGAATAATAAGGAGGAGGAGTCAAAGAAAAGCGTGTCCCAATGTGTGGGGGAGGGGAGGGAGGCCAGAGGAGGGTCACTCTCATTCTCTCTGACGTATGGAACCTGTGGAGATTCCCTGAGGTTCCACCTTGAATCAGCGTTTCTGGTGCCTGCAGCGTTGGCGAGAAGACTCATGGAGACAGGAACCCCTGGTCTGCCCTGCGCCAACAGGAAAGAACTATCCATGGCAAGTGAGGCAAACTCAGCTCAAGTCCAAGGCCAGCTTCATCCTTCCAGGGGCTCTACCCACGTCCCTGTCTCCAGATACTGTCTGCGAGAATCAGCCCAGGTTCCAGCACCTTCCACCAATTCCACGGTGCTGCTTGGCTCTGGCCCTTCATCACTCCCCTGGATTGGTACAGTCCTGGGACCCCCGCTGGAAGCCTTACCCCCTCCCCAGGAAGGGGCTGTACTCACCCCACAGCCAGGCTAGTGCTTTTATAACACTTAAGCCAGTTTTGAAGATGGACCTCTATGTAGATCTTCTCAGTTTCAGTTATAGCTCTTAAATCCAGGTCTTTGGGTCCAGTTTGAATTCAATTCTGTACATGGTTATGAGGTTGATGATCAACGTCATTGTTTTGTGGGTGGAGAGTCACATGTGCCAGAACCTTTTTGTTAAAGAGACTGTCCCCTACCCCACCGGTAGGTCTTAACACCCTTGCCAAAATTCTAGTGACCACAGAAGTATGAGTTTATTTCTAGTCTCAGTTTGAGTTTATTATCTGTCAGTTTAGCCCCATGTTTGTAACACTGAGTCCTCCCTTCTCCTCCCTCCTCTCCGTAGCACTGAGTCCTCCTTCATCCTCCGTCTCCCTTCTTTTCCTCCTCATTCTCCCACTCTTCCCCCTCTACTTCTTTCCCTCCCTCTTCCTCCTTTTCCTCCTCCTCCTCTTCAGTACCACTGACTCCAACATCCTCCTCTTTCATCTCCCTTTTATATCTTCTTACCAACTCCTCCTCCTCCACTTACCCTTTTCCTCTTTCTCCTCCCCTCCTACCCCCTTCATTCTCTCCTTCTGCCCTTCAGGATCACCCAGTCCTCCTCCACCATCTTCCATCTCCTTCTCTACTCCTCTTCTCCTCCTCCTCCTCCTCCGCAACAGCCCCTTGCTGTGACCAGGTGGGAAAAGACCTAGAAGCCTTCCCTGCCACTCACACAGCACAGCTGCCCATGGAGGCCTTGGGCTCCTGACCCCACCGAGGCTCCCCCTGCTAACTTTGAGAAACAACCCCACCATGCTTATGCCACCGATGCCAGCAGTCACCTTCCAAAATGGGCAATTTAAAGATTTAGTAACTTTACCAAGTGGCCCAGTTCTGGTACATTCCCATCCTCCCAGGAAGACCCTCAAAGCTCATTATGGTTAATTCCATGCCCCACTTCCGCCCTAGGCAGCCACGAAGTGATCTACTTCCTGTCTCGGCCGGTTGGCCTGTGCCCACCATTTCCCGTGTGAGTGAATCACAGCCTGTGGCTTTCTGCGCCTTGCTGACTTCACTCAGCATCAGGCTTTGGAGGGTTCTCGGAGGCGCCGTACACACAGCCCGCTGCTCCTTTTTTATTGACTAGAGCTCTCCCACTCTAGGGATGAACCCCGGCATGTCTGCATTCACCAGGGTGAGCTTGGGTTATTTCTCTTCCAGGCTGTTGGGAGTTTACTGGTGGTCTCTGGAGAGTTCCAGGTTCTTGGTGTCTTATTCAAAGAATTGGGAAAACATACATACAAGAAGAAAAGCAGCAAGAAACTTTATTAAGAGCAAATTAACGGCACACTGCCAAGAGGGCCAGCGGGCTGCCTGAGCTGGAAGGGCCCCAGGAAGTGGCCTGGGGGGGCCTCTTTTTGCCACTTTGGAGGAAGGAGGAGCTGGTTGCTGAAGTTTGGGTGGTTCTCTGGTTTGACTGATGGATGAAAAAAAAAAAAGGACCTTTTATTTTCTCTATTGCACATGTCCCTTCCTATGATGTATCTGATTTTAATCATATGGACACCAAGTTATGCATAAAGTGGTAAATAGGGCTTCTTTCTGATAGTTCACTTAAAGGACAATTTGTCTTAACTGGGCACACACTGAAAGACAGGTTAGGCCAAATGCCCTCTTTAGGTTTTTTTTTTTAATTAATTAATTTTTTAAATTTATTTGCAAGCAGAGAGAGAGAGAGAGAGGGGGAGAGGGAGAGACAGAGAGAGGGAGAGGGAGTGACAGAGAGCGAATGGGTACGCCAGGGCCTCTAGCCACTACAAACGAACTCCAGATGCATGTGCCCCTTGTGTATCTGGCTTACGTGGATCCTGGGGAATTGAACCTGGGTCCTTTGGCTTAACTGCTAAGCCATTTCTCCAGTCCTAAATTAATTTGTTTTTATTTATTAGAGAGAGACAGAACGAGAGAGAGAGAGAAAGAGGGAGAGAGAGAATGGGTACATCAGGGCCTCTAGCTACTGCAAATGAACTCCAGAAGCATGCTCCACCATGTGCATATGGCTTATGTGGGTTCTGAGGAGTTGAACCTGAGTCCTTAGGCTTCTCAGGCAAGCACCTTAACCGCTAAGCCATTTCCCCAGCCCCCCCCTTCAATTTTGATCCTGGATATAGCAGGATCAAATTTCTCCACATACTCTCTGTGTTACTGTCTATTTTTATTCATTCATTCGTGTGTGTGTGTCAGAGAGAGACAGAGACAGAGAGAGACAGAGACAGAGAGAATGGGAACACATAATAACACAGCACTCATGTAGAGGCCAAAGGACAACTTCAAGGTGTCTGTGCTCCACCTTTTTTGAGACAGGATGTCTTTAACAGCTCGCTATTTCCCCAACCTGTCTGTCTGTCTATCTTTCTAATGATTAGCCACTTCATGGAATGTGAACAGCATGCCACTAGGATTTAAATTTGCTCTTCATTAGGGGCCACTGCAAGGGATCTGCCAGACTAGCTGGTCGCTGAGGTTTGATATCTCCTTGCTCCGCCTCCCATTGTCTAGGCGCATGGAGATCACAAACACACGCAATGCTGCTGGGCACCTGGCTTGTGTGGGTGCTGGGAAAGCAAGTGCCCTTAACTGCTGAGCTATTTTTCCAGCCCATGTCTGTCTTTCTTATGATTTCCACTTCAGGGGATGTGCAGTGTCTTGCTATTAGTATTCTAATTTGCTCTTCATTAAGGGTGAGTGTTGTTGAATGACTTTTTACACCCTCAGTAGCCATTCATGTCACCTTTGCTACAATGTCTGTCCAGCTTTTGCCTTTTTTTTTTTTCAAGGTAGGGTCTCACTCTGGCCCAGGCTGACCTGGAATTAACTATGTAGTCTCAGGGTGGCCTCGAACTCTCGGCGATCCTCCTACCTCTGCCTCCTGAGTGCTGGGATTAAAGGCATGCGCCACCACGCCCAGCTGCAGCTTTTGCCTTTTTAAAAAATTTTATTTATTTTATTTTTTTATATTATTCTGATTTTACATTTATTGACTTGGTTCCATTGTCCTCCTCCCTGTCCTCCCTCTTCCAAAGGGACCCTCATCAATGGGGAATGTGCATTGTGGGGGTAGACAAAAGTTCCGGTGAGTAGGCTCTAGTCTCTGTGCATAATGCCCCAACTTGTGACTCTAACAATCTTTCCGCCCCCTCTTCTGTGAATTTCCCTGAGCCACATTGGGGTCATTTTAGTTCTGCTTCAGTGATGGTGATGAGGTTTTGGGTGCCTCTGTGTCTCTGGATATCTGGCTTAGTTGGAGTTGGATGTTCTCTGTGTTTATCTCCTTCAGCCTTTTCCTGGTGTCGTGATCACCATGAACACTGTATTCTTGCCCTTCCCCTGTGTTGTTCTATGGTTTCAGCTGGGGCTCTGGTGAGGTGTGATTAGCTGATCCTCCCTTCAGGTTCATTGTCCATCTGAAAAAAAGATAAGCAAAATTCTCCAACGGAGAGAGAAGTTAGTACTAGATAGAAGGGATGGCCATAGATGTTTTGGAGGGAATTTTATATGCGTTGGCTCTCTTCTAGCCCACATTTGGTGGTATCTTGATCTTGGAGACTGAGCTCATTTTTTGTACCTGGTTTTGACTTATTTCCCAGTTCCAGCAATGAGTTCCATTCCACTGAGTGGATCTGTTAGCCAAATCAAGAGCAGTTGGTAACTCACCATGGCTGTTTGCCACTACTGCACTTGTATGAGCATTATGTCAAGTTGTTTCCTGCTGGGTATCTTAGACTGCAAGTTGTTTGGACCAATGTCGGACATTTTCCCCCAGTTGATCGTGTAGCACCCTCTGGTACTAGACTAGCTAACTGGGGACTGACCCTCTTCCAAGTTCTGGCCAGGTCTCTCTGTGTTTGGTCTCACACACATATGCTGTTTTCGACAGTAGGGTCTTACCATTAACCTTTGGTGGGTCATCAAGAACTCTGATGTTCATAGCTGCTCAATTCATAATAGCAAAGAGCTGGAATCAACCCAGGTGTCCATCACTAGATGAATGGATAACAAAGATGTGGTATATCTATACTATGGAATTCTACATAGCAGTAAGGAAAGATGAAATAAAGAAATTTGAAAAAAAAAGGTCAAACATGGAACAGATCATCCTCAGTGAGCTCACCCAAGCACAAAAAGATATTTGTCGCATGATCTCTTTTATCTGTCACTCCTAACCTGAATCCACGTGACATGCGGCCAAACCTAATAAACACTCTGAGGCCCAGACAAGAGGGAGGGTGGGATGGAGGGAGGGTAAGGGTGGGAGGGAAGACAAGGGGGTGGGATACAAATTGGGACCCAAAAGGAAAAGATACTATAAAACCCTTTACTCTGAACAACAGGCTAAAACATTGATCCTTCAGCAGGCCCGCAGAGGGAACACCAGAACCACAGGAAACTGGAGAGAGCATCATGAAGAACAACCCTAATCTTGTCCTGCTTCTCTTTCTCTTTCTGTTTCTCTTTCTCTCTTTCTCTTTCTCTTTCTCTTTCTCTTTCTCTTTCTCTTTCTCTTTCTCTCTCTCTCTCTCTCTCTTTCTCTTTCTCTTTCTCTTTCTCTTCTCTTCTCTCTCCCTCCCTCTCTTCTCTATACTCACTTTCTCTTTTATATTATCTATCTTTTTCCTCCCTCACCTTCCTAGGTGCAGACTTATAACTCCCAGTGCCAGCACGGGGTTAACATCCACAATGAGCTGTTGATCTGAGACACCTACAAGGTTTCCCAAAAAAGGTTTTGCCTTTTTTGAATGAACACTTTATCTTCTTATTGACTGATGTTCCTCCCCTTATTTTGAGCTTCTTTGATATCTTTGATTTCAGTGTTCAAGACTTGAACTTTAATTGTTGCTAATTTTTTTAAAAAAGATTTATTTCTTTATTTATTTGAACGAGAGGGAGAGAGAGAGAGTGAGAAAGAGAGGGAAAAGAGGTAGGTACACAGAGAGAGAATGGGCACGCCAGGGCCTCCAGCCACTGCAAAGCAACTCCAGAAGCATATGCCACCGTGTGCATTTGGCTTACATGGGTACTCAGGAATTGAAACTGAGGGCTTCAGAGGCAAGTGCCTTAACTGCTAAGCCATCTCTCCAGCCCAGTGCTGAATATTTTTTAACCTTTCATTATCTTTTAGTTAATTATTTTGACATAGGTTGGAGTATAACCCCCCTCCCATGGTCTCCATTTCCCTGCAGGCCCTCCTCAGTAGGGTTATTGGTGTTCTGAATATTTTAACCTTTTCTGTGTTATTGTGAATGAAATTCTGTTCTTTTATTTTGTGTTTATGATCATTTTATTCTTTTTGTTTTTTACATTAAAAAATTTGCAAGCAGAGAGAAAGAGAAATGGAGAGGGAGAATGGGCATGCCAGGGCTTCTTGTCACTGCAAGTGAACTCCAGATGCATGTGCCTCTTTGTGCATCTGGCTTTACATGGGTCCTGGCTTTGCCTGGATGCCGGGTACAGCCTGGTACCTAGGCTGGCAGGCTTTGCAAGCAAACACTGTTAACCACTGAGCCACCTCTCCAGCCTACTTTATTCCTTTTTAAAATTTAAGGCTCATCTCTCCCTTGTTTTGGAGAATAGCTTTGAGGCACAAAAATATTACCTTATGTAAGAGTAGATAATTAAACTCAGAGCAAACAGTAGAGAAGCCTTCTAGAAATTAAGGATCAAGGCAGCACCATGCTCCCCCTGGCTAAAATCATCTGCCTCCTCTTCCAGCTCTACCCCAGGTGATGTTCCTCCTGGAATTTAGTTTTCATTGACAACTTCCATATTTGCAGACAATAACCCATGGTAATTTCCTCCCTCCCCCCACTTTCCTCTTTGAAACTTCACTCTCCATCATCTCCCCTCCCCCTCTCAATCAGTCTCTCTTTTCAGTTTGATGTCATGATATTTTCCTCCTATTATGATGGTCTTGTGTAGGTAGTGTCCGGCACTGTGAGGTCATGGATATCCAGGCCATTTTGTGTCTGGAGGAGCATGTTGTAAGGACTCCTACCCTTCCTTTGGCTCTTACATTCTTTCTGTCCCCTCTTCCACAACGGACCCTGAGCCTGGGAAGATGTGGTAGAGATGTGAAATTCTATTCTTAACTTTGTTTTTTCTTATTGATTCTTCATTGCTGGTGTGTAGAAATGCAACTGACATTTTTGTGTTGATACTGTGTCCTTTGCCCTTGTGTATTAGCTCTGAAAAGTGTGTGTGTGTGTGTGTGTGTGTGTGTGTGTGTGTGTGTGGTGTTCCCTCGGTTTCTCCCTCTCTAGGATGACATCATCTGTGATTAAGATTAATCTCCTTTCCTTCCCTGATTTCCTGAGAATTTGTGGCCACACTTCTGACAGGCGTGACTGCTGTCCCCACCAGCCATCAGCGTCACGTTTCCCTGCACCAGGGAGTAGTTCAGTGTCTATCTGCTCCCTACCTCCTACCCTTTAGAATCCTTGCCAATGATGAGTGCAGTGTTTCCTCACCCAGCCTATGTCAATCACTTATCTTTTCGTTACTCTGGCAAAACACCCAAGAACACAATGTAGGAGCCGGGCGTGGTGGCGCACGCCTTTAATCCCAGCACTGCGGGAGGAGGCAGAGGTAAGAGAATTGCTGTGATTTCAAGGCCACCCTGAGAATACATAGTGAATTCCAGGTCAACCTGGGCTGGAGTGAGACTCTACCTTGAAAAATAAAAAACAAATAAATAATAATTAAAAAAACACAATATAGAGGAAAGACTTATTCTGGCCTGCTGTATCAGAGCTTTCAGTTTCAGGTTGGCTGGCTCCATTGCTGGGGGCCTGTGATGAGGCAGGACATCATGGATGCAGGAGCATGGCAGAGCACAGCTGCTCCCTTCACAGCAGTTAGGAAGGAGAGAGACAGGCAGGACTGGGCCGGGGGATGTTAACCTTCTAAGGCCCATCCCCAGTGACCTACTTCCTCTAGGCAAGCCTGGCTCCTATCTCCACCACATCCCCAAAATACTATCCTAGAAGAGATGGCTCAGCAGGTAAAGGCACTTGCTTGCAAAGCCTGCCAGCTGTGGGTTCAGTTATCCAGAACCCACATAGAGCCAGATACAAAAAGTGGCACATGTGTCTGGCATTCTTGTGCCACAAGAGGCCCTGGTGCATGCACACACATGTGCACACACGTGAGAGCCCGCAAACACATAAATTTAAAAAATGCTATTCCATGTTGACTCCATTAGGGGATCAAGCAATGAAAGTGAAGCCCCCCGAATCCATCATTGCAAACCTTGACCACAGGACCTCTGGGTGGCTTCAGATTGAAGCTGTACATGACACCGCCCACTTCTTAGAGTTGTATGGGTTAATGGTGCACAAGGCTCAGCTTTTGTAGCATGGAGCCAGCCAGTCACCCCATCACCAGGAGGAAGAGCTGCACCCCTGGGTGGAAAGTCCTCTTGCTTCTGGAAGGTGTTAGGTCCACAGTAAGTTTTGGGTGCACATGTATGATTTTGCTTGAGTGGATGGGTGAGTGATGAGTGGATGGTTTGAGATCTCTGCAAGTTCCTTACCTGGCTAAAACCCACCTCTCAACCCTCTCCAGGGTTTAGCATCAGGTGGCAATAGAAACAAGACAAGTGTGTCATCTCACATACAAGGCAGAGAAGTTGTGCTGGCCAGTCCTGGCTACACAGGGGAATGGGGATCCCACACCTTGTCCACTGTGCTCGTGATCATGCACAGCTTCTGGCTTCCAGCTTACAGGAAAGTGGCCCTGGCTCTGGCTTTGCTACCCACACCAGCCTCTCAGGTGGGAAGACAATTCCTGCTGGGACCCCTTACTTTGTAAGGGAGGAAGGCCTTCTCTACCTACAGCCCCAGGAACCCTCCACCCGCCCTGGCAAGGCAGTACAGGTGGCAGCATCAGGTGGCTTCAGTCCCAGTTGCATGTTCCTGTGTTCAGGCCTCTACAGTCACAAGCAGAGGGCTGGAAGGCCTAGAGCTCATCAATGGAACTCTGCCCTCAACACTGATACACTGATATGCACCCCCCCCCACATGTGCTATGGAGCAGTTTGTCCCCAGCCAGGAACTGTATCACAGGCAACCTCAGGGCTATGGAGGGAAACTGAGGCAGGGATGCTGCCGAGCATGCCCCAGGCAGACCAGAAGGCTGGGCTCTGTCCACCAGACATTGTCCTTCCACCCCTACCCCAGCCCCAACTGGAAGGATACTGGATGAGATCTGAACCCGTGGCACTGTCCCTGCCCCCTCTTCTGCCCATGACCACCACTGTAAGGCCTCTCAGTGTCTAGCTGGCTTTTCTCATCTTGACCTTGGATGGTCTTTCCGGCGAGGTAGGCATCCAAGGCAGGGCGAGCAGACCTCATTAGCCCAAGGACAGATCAAGGTCAGGAGAGACCTGTCAACTTTAAGCACTCCAAAGACGCCTGGGATGGGCCTGACTAAAATCCACTTAGGAAAATTAACCCTGTGACTTGGCAAACTTGTGTTTAGTGGGTGGCAGGAGCTGTGAGGCATGAAGAGGGGCAGGGGACAGTAATGGAGTCCATATGCTCACTCTGGATGCCTTTGTGCTGGGTGGGCTTATCAAACTTCAGTGACAACAAAGGGACAGGTTCAAAGGACCCACTTGCTCTCCCACCCTGCTGAGCACTCTGTTGTCTGGCTGCTGCCCACCGCCCACTGCCCACCGCCCACAGCCCACTCCCCCTTTCCTTCTTTTCCCCCTTTGACAGGGAAGCAGGGCATTTGGTGGAAAAGACCCAAGTAAAGGGAGACTATGGACTATGGTCCCTGCATCACTGTAGGGTACATGGGCTCTATCCTATGAGGGTTGACAACAAGTGCACAAACTCTTCCCAAGACCACTGGCCCAGAGGGTAGGGTGGACATGCTGATCTGTAGGCCTCCTTCCCTCCGTTGGTGTCCTCCTGGATGTCTCCACTAGCATCAAGGCCAGGCAACGCTGTTTCCGTCAATGTTGGCACCCTAATTTTATGCTTTCAGGTCCCGCAGCCTCAGGATACTAGAGGGGGTAAGCTATGGTGAGCACTTCACGCCTGTATGGGGAGCCATGGTGAAGGCAGCTAGGATTATAGGTGTGCCTTACACACCTAGCTTCCAAGGGGCTCCTTTAGCACACTTGGAAACGTGGTCGAGCAGAAGGCAGAGGGGTGTGTGTGCAAGCAGGAGGGACACAGACACACTTGCCACCCAGCTCACACCCACCCAAATGAAGGCCATAATAATACCCTCCTTGTAGGGATGTCATGTGTATTAGCAGAATTAGTATGTGTCAAGCTTTTGGGACTGGGTCCCTTTACTGTAGGAAAATGTTAGAAATTTCAGGGAAGAGCAGAGAAGGTATAAAAAAAAATCACTTTTAGGTTGGATAGATGGCTTAGTGGTTAAAGCACTTGCCTGCAAAGCCTATGGGCCCAGGCTCGATTCCCCAGTACCCATGTAAGCCAGATGCATATGGTGGCACATGTGTCTGGAGTTCATTTGCCGAGGCTAGAGGCCTTAGTGTGCCCATTCTCTCTCTCTCTCTCTCTTAAATAAATAAATAAATAAATAAGTAAATAAATCACTGTATATTTTGCATTTGTTTTTGTGACTAGTGGCTCTAGAAGTGGGGTGCTCTCTGAGGCTGTCCAGGCTGTGTGCACTGCACAGCTTCCGTGCTGTTCACAAAGGTGAGAGTAATAACTCTCCCCGTGGCTGTGAAATGTGCAATGTGTGTATGGCAGCAATAATAGCTTGTGTGATGGCCTTGCTCCAGGAAGCCTTCTTTCAACTAGGGCAATGCAATCCGACGCTTGAGAGACCATGCCTGTGGTTCTGGCTTCCAGAGGCAACTAGACTTCTGCTGGGCGTCCCTGGCTCCCGCTACCTCGCTTACCTCTGGCCCAAAGCTGTGGAAGAGCAGACATGAAGGGGATTTGTTATTGCTCTGCCCAATTAGTCTCTGATTAAAGGTTTAAAAGGCTTACAAAGGCAGGAGTGAAGGCCGAGCAGGAGAAAGAGGAGCGAGAGTGGGCTGTGTTTATGGAGTCATAAAAGGAACATTATGCCTTGAGCTCTGCTCCACTCTCCACAGAAGCCGGCCCTCTTGCCAGCTAACCCGGGGCATAATAAATACTAATCCCACAGAAGGGGCCTTTGGAAGCCTCGGAAGGGGAAGGTCCTATCTCCTGTAATCAGAGCTCCATTAAACAAGTTTCTCTTGCTTGCTGCGCCCAGACTGACTGCAGGGATGACCTCGGCTGGCCTTGGCCTCCCCTTCCTCCTCAGCTCCCTGCAGCTGCCCTGGGGCCACCCTCCCTCTGGGACATCTCCAGGAGGCCACCATCTCAAACATCCCTCGGTCTCTGGCATAGCACATTGCCAGAACCAGACTGGGGTGGCCAGGGCTTCATGGGAGGCCCCGTAGGGTGCTAATTGCACTTGGTGCTGTGCAGAGTCCCTCATTAGAACATCTCATTTCACCCCATGTTATAGCCAAGGCAGCTTTTTTTTTTTTTTTTTTTATTATTTATTTATTTATTTATTTATTTATTTATTTGAGAGAGACAGAGACAGAGAGAGAGAGAGAGAGAGAGAGAGAACGGGTGTGCCAGGGCCTCCAGCCACTGCAAACGAACTCCAGATGCATGCACCCCCTTGTGCATCTGGCTTACGTGGGTCCTGGAGAATCGAGCCTCGAACCGGGGTCCTTAGGCTTCATAGGCAAGCGTTTAACCGCTAAGCCATCCCTCCAGCCCCCAAGGCAGCTTTCAAAGTGTGTGTTGGGGGAAAATCCTAGCAAGCCTTGATTGAGAAATGTAGGGTCTGGGTCCCTTTGGAACATCTCAGCTCCCGCCTGTTTGGAAGAGCCGGCCCTGCGACCGGATGTGGCGGCACAAGCCTGCTATTCCTAAGGCTGACACAGGTTTGAAGACTGAGCTACATAGTGAGTTCAAGGCCATTCTGGGCAGCTTAGGGAGCCCCTGCCTCAAGAATATAACAAACAAACAAACAAACAAACAAACAAACAAACAAACAAACAAACAAAAGGTTGGGGATATAGCCCAGTAGGCAAGCACTTGCCTTGCAGGTGGGAAGCCCTGGGTTCCAGCCCCAGCAACAGTAAAAGAAAAACGAAAGGTGTTCTTTTTTAGTTTCCCATGACTTCACATCCAAGTGGTAATACTCTGTGCCACAAGGCCCATGGTGCCCCAAATGCCCTAGAAGATAATTCTCCTGTAGGGCGAGTCCCACAGAAGGACAAGTCCTGCCCACGCCCCTGTCACCCATGTCCCGGGCTCCTCCTGAATGTCATTTAAATCATGCTGTGCCTCAGTTTTCTCACAATAGCAGGTCAAGCGAAGACCAAATGAGCACTCACCACTGGGGCCACTGCCCGCCAACTCTGCCCTTCCCCTCCCCCCTTGTCTGCAAGCGCTCTCCTCCTGCAATCACTCCCGTCACACTGGTGCTGTGGTCTGATCACGTGCCCCTCAAGGCTAAAAATAGCACAGGGCACCTGGTGGGGGCGTGGGGGGTTTCCCCATGACCTTTGTGGTCAGGTCAAGTGTATGTGGCCTTCCTAAGCTAATTATTGCTGGCCCCTGACCCTACACATCTGCATTTGGGTTTGAGGAGGTGAACAAGGTCCTACTCCCCAAACAATGGGCAGAGCAAAGATTGGGGCAACAAGCCTGTCCCTGCTCTGCCAGCCAGGGGACACTCGGAAGGTCTATGTCTGGAATACAGAGCTTGGTTGCCATGGCAAGGAGGGGGGACATGTAGAGGAGATGCTCCAGGCGCCTTGCGCTTCTCATCCTTCCACCAGACACCCCTGGCATCCTGCCACCAGGCCAGATGCCCGCTTGGAGATGTATAGGATACTTAAGCAAGGTGGACCCTGTTGTGACAAAGACAAAGGAGAGCTGGCCGTAGCTGAGAGATGTCCCTGTGTAGGTGTCCTGTGGGCACCCTGCAGACTCTGTGTTGGCTACAGTAAGCACCATGGATGGGTTGTGCGCAGAAGCCACCCTCCCACCACCACCAGCTCCGAAGTTCACTACAATAGGGCTGCTCCTGTCCAGGCTCTGTCCTGCCTTCCTCATTGCTTCGAGGTGCGGAAGTGTCCTTTGCTTGCGGTTGCGTGGCTCCGGTATCTGGTCTGTCTTCTTCAAAGCGGCTCCTCCCTGCATGTATCTGTACACAGGTCTTTATGTGGCCTTCCTACAAGGAAACCAGTCAGCAATTTCAGGGACTCTGCAGTCCTGTGTGACCTCACTTCACCTGCAGAGACCTCGCATCCAAACTTGAGGAGGATGTGAATTTTGGCACCAAGCCTCTACATCAACCCTTAATATTTGTCTTTTTTTTTTTTTTCCAGTGAGGAACACTTTGGCATAGGTTGAAGAGGCAGTCATGGGGCTGAGGGGAGTTTTATGGAGACACCCTCAGGCTGCCTAGAGCTCCTAGGACCCAGGCATCCTTACACCCCGTCTCAATGGAGACACAGATACCTGCATGAGACACTCGGCCTTTTAGCAAGTGCTTTCCTCTCTGTTCTCAGCTTTCACATCTGTTAAATGGGGGGACAACCATCTGTGAAATAGGGTGGCAACAAGCTCACCTTGTCTTCATGGAGCACTGTGAAGGTTAAGTCAGTTAACAGTAAGGCTTTGGGCCAGGAATGCAGACTCATTGTTACACTGGGTCTCATTTGGCCCCTAAGGAAACATGGTTGGGTTCATTTGCTCGTCTGTATGTATTAGAGTGCGCCTTAGAATGGGGCTCAGTGTGCTTTAGATTTATGCATCCTCACACCCCCATCTTAGACACTACAGACTGTAAGTGGCTCCTGACTACAGACCCAATGGGACCTCACATTCCTGCTGCCATACCTTCCCCACCATCATGGACGGTGTCCCTTCTCAAAGTAGGCTCACGATCAAGAGATTGCCTTGAGACTCAGAAGAGACTTTGGATTGCTGAACAGTGTTGAGACTGTTAAAGACTAAGCGGGCTTTTGAAGTGGGATTCAATACATTTTTTGCATCATGAGATGGCTGTGAAGTGGCAGAGGCCAGGTGGAATGTTGTGATTTGAATGTGAAATGCCCCCCATAGGCTTATGTGTTTGAACACTCGGTCCCAAGCTGGCGACACGGTTTGGGAAGATTGTGGAATCTTTAGGAGTTGGAGTCGCAGTGAATTACTGGCATTGTGACTTGAGGTTTTATAGCCCGGCTCCGCTTCCTATCTGCTCTCTGCTTCCTGACTGTGAATGCAGTGTGATCAGCTGCCTTGCCGTCTTGTCATTATTCCCTCCCACCATAATGACTCTATCTTCAAACTGTGAGCCAAAATAAACCCTTCCTCCTTAAAAAAAAAAAAAGTCACAATGAATCCCATTGTTTTACACAATTACACAATTAAAAAAAAAAGCAAAAAGCTAAACATTATAGTATCTCATTGGATTCTTGTTCATTATTCATTTCTGTTGAACTTGGCCACAAGGTTCAAAGAACAGACATAAGCCCTGCTCCCTGTCTCCCAGCAGGGATACCTTAAACTTGGCTTTGAATTTGGCCACAAGGAGGCCATGAGGGTTCAAAGAGCAGACACAGGCCCTGTTCCCTGTCTCCCAGGAGGGGCAGTGGAGTAGCCTTTACTATTCCCATTTTGTGGATAAGGGAAATGAGTCTCAGAGAAGGGCCTTGGGGGCAGAAGGAGTCTCTTCCCTCCCAGAGATTCAGCTTTTCTGTCTGTAACATGGGTGTGCAGCCTGTTATCAATGCAGTGAGCTGAGTCACACAGACATGCCTGTCACACAGGATACACTCAACAACCAGATCTACCAGCTGCTCTTACCAGTCACCAGTTTAAGTAGAGACTGAGAGGAGTTAAGTGGGGTGACAGGCAGGGCCCCTGGTCACCCAGGATCCCTAGCATGTCCACCCAGGATGGGGCTACCAGCTTGGTTGGGGGAGTGTCTGAGGAAGCAGAGATGCACAGACTCTCGCCCTAACCCTGGCCCCAGGAGGGAGACTTTCCTAACAGAGCTCAAGTTCAAAAGTTCGAGAAGGTGAAGTGGGGCCGTGGATTCAGCAGCAACTTGAACCACTGCCTGCCCAGGTCTGACAGCAACGGATCAGAAGTCACCTTCCCTCCAGATGACTGCTAGGAATCGACTCCTTTGGGAATGGGGGGAATGGGTGCTCTTGCCACCCAGCGAGCAGTGGGAGGGAAATGAGAGAACTTCTTGGTGTTTGAAGTTTCCCAAGTGATCTGGGTTGGTGGAAAGTTAGACCTTTCTCGGAGTGAGTGTGGTGAACACTACCCATGGTGCTTCCAAAAGAAGAGCAGATCTTGGGAGCTGGGGAGGTGGCTCAGTGGTTAAAGTGCTTGCTGGGCAAGCATGAAGGCCTGAGTTTGTGTTAATCACTAGCACCCATGTAAAATCTGGGTGTGGTGGCACGTCTGTAATCCCACTGATGGGGGAGCACGGGGAAGACCCTAGGGACTTGCTGGCTAGTTAGTAGCTGAATTGATGAGCTTTGTAGTCAGTGACAGACCCTGTCTCAAAAAAATAAGGGAGAGACTGAGAAAGACATCCAACATTGATCTCTGCCTCCGTGTGCACCTGCACAGATATGTACCCTACACATATGAACATACACACACACTATACTCATACAGTGCCAAAACAAGCAGAGATCCTTTCAAAGTCTGATGCCCATCTTTAACAATGCATGTGGGCAGCTCTGTCAGTGCCCACTTGGGCTCGGTGCCTACTGTGCTGTCATGGACCTGAGGAAACGCCTATAGCCAGAGGAGCTGCCTGAGGCCCCACAGCCAATGCACTAGCCCATTTCAATGACCACAAAGGACCTAGCTTTTTGGCTATACCATAAGAGCAATTTAAAAAACATTTTTATTTATTTATTTGCAAGCAGAGAGAGGGGGAGAGAAAGGGAGAGGGGGAGGGGGAATGGGCACACCAGGGAATTGCCATTCTGTGCATCTGGCTTTAGGTGGGTACTGTGGATTTGAACCTGGGCCGTTTGTTAGGCTTCAAGCAAGCCATCCATCTCTCCAGACCATGTTTTTTTTTTGTTGTTGTTGTTTGTTTTAAAGTGAGCCAACACTGTTTTAAAACCAGGAGCCTGGCTGCAGAAGGGATGGAAGTGGTGGCATAGGCCTGTAATCCCAGTACTAAGGAGGCGGAGGCAGGAGAACTTGGAACACAGAGTGAGACCCTGTCTTGGAAAAAAAACCCAAACAACAACAAAAAGATATTCTCGTGGTTCAATGGGGCTTTCTATCCAGACTAGCACAGAATCCCGTCAGAATGCATGGTTCGGTGCGGCAGGCTACCCTGGGGGTTTTAGTCCCTCGCGGTTACCTGATGCTGTTGTGCCCTGGTCACTTTGAGCAGTAAATGTTTCTCAGGAATGTGGACTTGAGCTGCCTTTTACAGGAATGGCAAGGCCAAGGTAAGCTGGGAGAGGTTTTGTGGTGTGAACGTGGTCCGAAGGCAGGGTGTGGGAGCGCAGGTGCTCTCCTCCACCTCGGAGGAGGCAGTTTCAATTCAGTGGTCACCTTCAGAGCTGCCAGCTGCTGTCCTTCTTAGTCACTTTCCCAAAGACTCTTCTGAATGCCTTCAGTGCCACGCTTAGGGGCACAGGACTCTCACCCCAACTACTCAGGAGGCTGAGGCGGGAGGATTGAAAGTTTGAGGGTCTTTTGGGGTATAGAACAAGCCCAAGGCCCACAGAAGCTACTTAGCAAGACCCTGTAATAGAAAGTAAAAAGAGGGCTAGGACTGAGCTCAGCAGTAAAACATCTTCCTAGAATATCCAGTAAGGGACTGGGGACATAGCTCAGTGGAAAATCACCTTCCTAGAACCTCCACGGAGGAGCTGCGGGGACATAACTCAGTGGTAGAGTTCTTTCCTAGGGAATTCCCACTGAGGGGTTGGGGGTGTGACTCAGCACTAGGATGCCTGCCTAGCATGCAGAAGGCCCTGAGTTCCAGTCTTTGGGGCAAGAGCTAGAGCACTACTGGGTGCCCACTTCCAACCAACCCCATTCCATAGAAGGAACACTGCTCAGAGCAATTCATTGATTTATGGTCCGGGCAGTTTGTAGTGAGTTAGCTGACCTATAGTGGTTGGAAGCTCTACTGTGCCTCTTGTCTTTACAAAGCCAAGGCAGCTGTCTCCGAGTTTCTGAGTCTTAGGATTGGCAAGTGGGTACCCAGCTCTGAAGCCTTGGCCCATCCTGCATTCTGCCTTCAAATGGCCTCCTGGTTCAGTGAAGAGCCTGTGGTCTGGGCAGGCAGGCAGCACCACATCCTGCTGTACTGGCCTAGGAGGACTGGGAACCAGAAGCACTGGGAACACAGGGACACTGCCCCTTCCTCCTCTCTCCCGTCTGTTTCGGGGAGTGCCTTGAACTCTAGCTTCTAGCTGGGTTTCTTGGCTCCCTGGAGCTCCACTATTGCCGTTGAACCTGGGGGAAGCAGAGAGGGTGACTGTGTAAGCCTGCAGAGACTCAGGCCTTGTCCAGCTGTAGCCCAGAATCCAGCACTGTGGTGACAGTATGAGTCAATCAAGAATTGAGCTGGGACTGGAGAGATGGCTCAGTGGTTAAGGCGCTTGCTTGTGAAGCCTAAGGACCCAGGTTCGATTCTCTAGGTCCCAGGTAAGCCAGATGCACATGGTGGCACATGCATCTAGAGGCCCTGGTATGCCAATTTTTCACACACTCTCTCTTTCTCTCTCCCTCTCTCTGTCTCTAATAAACAAATAGATAAATAAAAGAAAAAGCATTTCCCTGGACAAAGCAGGGTGACATGGTCCCCGGACATGGTGGGGGTGGTGCTTCAGAGGGAGACTGGGTGAGCCAGCATTCTGGTGGCTTTCTGTAATCTGAGGTGAGGTAAGGTTCCCAGGGAGCTTTCTGCTGACAACTGTGTGCCACGGGAACCTGGCCCACAGGAAGTGGAACCTAGACCACAGGAAGCTGCCACATAGAGGAGGAGCCCAGGCTTGGGCCAGGGAGGCTGGGTAGGACTGACAGGTGGAGACATCTCACGCCAGCTCCAGCTTTGCACTGACTGTGAAGGGCAGCCCGGGGCCGGATGACAGGTGTGACCAAAATCCACCTGAACCAGCCTTCGAAGACTTCACTCAAAACAGGTGGCTTCTCTCTAAGTCCAGCAGAAGCTGCACTGGGCCGGCACAGAGGCAGGGAGAGTGCTGGAAGATTCCGGCCACTTTCCCCCTCCCCCGCTCATCAGACTCATAGATCTATAAACACGTCAGGACTGTTGTAAAAGAGATGGATTTTGCTTCCAACAATATCCCCCATCGGTCTGTCGCCAGATAATTCACGACCGGCTTTAATGATTGAGTTCCTCGGGTGTGTGTCGGCACCATAGAACCCCAGGGTGAGGGTCTGGCTCAGAGCCAGACTATTGGTCCAGAGCTTGGCTTTGCCCTTGCTGCCCTGTGATCTGAGCAAGTCACTTGCTAGTTTTGTGCCTCAATTTCCCCACCCATAAAAGGATGATGAAGATAAAATATTTAATTATAAGTTGTGACATTGGGGGCTGAGCAGGCTCCAGAAATTTCTGTCACTGCTCAGCTAGGAGAAAGGACAACCTTTTAAGAGTTGGCACATAGTGGCCTGCGAAATAATAGTGCTGTCTGATTCCTTGTGCTGGAGACTCTGGAGGTGAATCCTTTGGTCTTGAACTGATAATAATATGTGATAGCTCATTAAATTTGCCCTACCCTTCCCAAGAGAGGAGGATTCATACTCCCATTTTATAGAGGACAACTACATATATGAGGGAAGATGAGACCTTTGATAACACAGACAGGGATGTAGTCAAACTTAGGGACTCTCTGAGCTCACAGCCTTCACCTTGACCTCCATCTCAGTCTCCACTCTCAGCCTCAGTTGGTCTCCATCTTCACAGGCTCTACCGTCAGCCTTTCCCCCGGTCTCCACCTTTAGCCTCTATAATAATTTATATATATTTTTAAAAATGTTCTTGTTTATTTGCAAGCAATGAGAGACAGAGAGAAGAGAGACACCGAGAGAATGGGTGCTGTAAATGAACTCCAGACGCATGTGCCACTTTGTGCATCTGGCTTTATGTGAATAATGGGGGATTGAACCTGGGTCTTTAGGCTTTGCAGACAAGTGCTGTAAACACTGAGCAATCTCTCTAGCCCCATGTACTAGTTAATCTTGACTTTCTACTTGATAGCATTCAGAATCACCATGGAAACACACCTCTGAGTATATTTATGGGAATGATTCTAGAAATGTTTAACTGAGGTGGGAAGACCCACCCTAAATGTGGATGGCACTATTTCACAGGCTTAGGATCCAAGACTGAATAAAAAAGAGTCAGAGAGCTGGGCATAGTGGTGCACACCTTTAATCCCACCACTCAGGAGATAGAGGTAAGAGGATGGCTGTGAGTGTGAAGCCAGCCTGTAGCTACCAAGTGACTTCCGGGTCAGCCTGGGCTAAAGTGAGACCCTACCTCAAAACATCCAACCCCCCCACCCCCCAAAAAAGAAGAAAGCAAGCAGAAGACTTCATCCCTCTCTCTCCACCCCCCTCTCTCTGCTTGCTGACCATGGAAACAATGTGACCAGCTGCCTCATCACTGTAACCACTCTGCCTTCCCTGCCATATGAACTGTGAGCCAAGATCAACTCTTCTTTCCTTCCTTAAGTAGCTTTTGTCAGAGATTTTGTCACAGCAATGAGAAAAGTGACTAATAAGGACTCTGGTGGCCTCCATTCAGCCTCGATCTGAAACCCCTTGCAGTGGGGACTGACTTCCTGGCCCACTGCAGAGGGCCTGGACAGATGCTGGTCAGTGGTGCTGATGGGATACAACCTTGTGGCTGTTTGGTGGCCACATGTAGGTGTGCCTGGGGGGACGGCCAGGGGTGGGCCACAGGGCGGGCGGAAGCTGCTTCTCTGAGACACGAAGGTTTCCAGCCTTTGATGTAACCTGGGCCGCCACTCGCGGCAGTCCCAGGTTTTTACACAGGAGCAGCCAAGGCTTCAATGATGTCCCAAGGTCACATTTGTAAGTCAAGGAGCTCAGCTTGGGCTCAGGAAGTCTGACTCCAGCCACAGACACTGAACTCTCAACCACCTCGCTAGCGGGACAGACATGGGGCCCCATGGAAAGGTGAGGCTTGGGTCAGCCCTGCCTGAAAGCCTTGATCCGTATCTCAAAGCCTTGGCCTCCTCTCGTGAGGGGTCAGCCTCTGAACACATACTCTTTTGTAGGAGAAAATGGGATTGAATGGTGGCTCAGAGTTAGCAGCCGAGCAGCCCCGACTGACAAGCTGATGTGTGTGGAGCTTGGCCACGGGTCCTCTGTAGATAGTCCTGGGATGATGGACAGATGCTGCATCCCCAAAACTCATGTCAGTGGAAGTGAAGACATCTGACCAAGACCCCTTACATGTCCTCAGGACACTTTCATTTCCAATGGGGACAGAGGCATCTAATACAGAGCCTACTTTAGAACAATGTGCTAAAGGTCTCTTGAAGCAAACTGAATGCTGTACCGAGAGCAAAAGGCAGAGGGACTGGCTGGGTTCACCTTCATGCCATTGTGAATTCTTATTCAAGCTATCTTCATGTGTCAAATCCTCAAATAAAGACATTTTCCTTAGGGTTAAGGAAAGACTGCTGAACCATGGGAAGCAGGCTCCGATATGTCCTGTATGTACGCTCTGTGTTCATGTGGAGAGATTGTCCCTGTAGGAACTGCATATGAATGTAGTATTTCTTTTTCTTTTCCTCTCTTTTTATTTATTTTCAAGTGGGGGGAGGGAGGAAGAGGGAGGGAGGGAGGGAGGGAGAAAACGGGCATGCCAGGGTCTCTAGCCACTGCAAACGAACTCCAGATGCATGCGTCCCCTTGTGCATCTGGCTTTACATGGGTCCTGGGGTATCAAACTCAGGCTGTCATGGCTTGCAAGCAAGAGCCTTTAACCGCTGAGCCACCTCTCCAGCTCCACCACAATTAGTTCTTGTACATCTTCTTGCTGTGGTCTGGGACATGTGGCTTCAACCTGCCAATCTGCCATTTGCTCCGGGTTTGGGAACCCCTATGGGCACAGAGCAGAGCAGTCTCTGTTGCCTTTGGTGGAGATCAGGCTAAATGTCACTCTTTCATTTTTCTTGGAGGACATAACATTTTTATTGTTTCGTAGGAATTGTGAAGAGGTAGGCACTTGGGGACAGCTGGCCCATAGGGAGTTGGCTGCAGGATTTCTCAGAGCCCTTAGGATACTAGTACATGCCAGGAGATAACGTGTCTAGACACCATAGGTCATGCTTGTCAATTTGAGCAAAAGGACCCCACTGTTCTTGTCTATGATGGGAATAAGCCAGGGTTCACTTGTGAAGGCCGGATTCCTGGCATAGACAGGTGAACGAGGCTTTGCTCAGAGCCAGGCTCCTGCATCCTCCTGCATCACCATCACCACAATGTCTGTACTACTTTTGATATGTATTTTTGAGACAGCGTCTCACTCTGTAGCCCAAGATGGCTTCAAACTAGCAGCAATCCTCCTGCCTCAGTCTCTCATGTGCTGTGATTACAAGTGTGAGCCACTACACCTGGCTGGTCTAGGTGTCTGCTGGTAGGTCATGGGAAGGGCCAAGGTAGCCCTTCCCATGCACTCATAGCTTTTCCACTTAATGACACTTTCCAGAAGTTAGCCTCACCTAGCATTGTGTATTGGCCAGAACACAGTCATGTGACACACCTAGCTGCACAGGGCATTGAGAAATGTCGTTTTTGGTGGCTGCCCATGTACTCAACCAAGTCAGACGTTCTAAATTGACCATGGAGATGAATGGAACATTGGAGAAGAGCGGGGTTTATCTGTCACAGGGCACGTCTTGGGAGATATGCCAAATACATTGATGGGGACCGAAGGGCCATGCATCATTTACTGAGCACTGGAAAGGCTCATTTAGTGTATAATCTTGCAGACCAAGGTTCTTTGAGACATGTCAGAAATGCATAATTGTGCCCTCACTGTGGTGAGGGTTAGTGGCGCCTCAGGGCTGCGTGGGGGAAGGGCAGTGACTGTAAATAGGGTCGTGGGAATGTTCTCAAATTAGATTGTGGTGGTGGTTGTACAGCTCTGTGTGTATTCTAAAATTCAGCAGCTTGTATAGTTAACATGGGCAAACTTGAAGCTGCTTATGTTAAATCACATACACCTATTCAGATGGAAAGACTCATATAGCCACAAAGCTTATCACTGATAGATTAAGGAATATTTTTTTTTGAGAGAGAGACACAGAGAGAGACAGACAGAGAGGGAGAGGAAGACAGATAGAGATGGGAGCACCAGCAGTCTCTCAGCTGCTGTGAACAAAATCCAGATGCATACACCCCCTTGTGGGCAAGTGTGGCATTGAGTCCTTGTGTCACTTTGCATCTGGCTAACCGTGGGACCTGGAGATTGGAACCGGGTTCTTAGGCTTAGCAGGCAGGCGCCTTAACCGCTAAGCCATCTCTCCAGTCCAGATTAAGGAAATTTAAACATCTACATTGGGGACATCTGAAGCTCTTGACAGTCTATGAGTCTCTGATGTCACCATGTTCAATATATTTCATTTATTTATTTATTTATTTATTTATTTATTTATTTATTTGAGAGAGAGAGAGAGAATGGGCACACCAGAGCCTCTAGCCACTGCAAATGAACTCCAGACACATGCACCACCTTGTGCATCTGCCTTATGTGGGTCATGGGGAATCAAACTTGGGTCCTTAGGCTTTGCATGTAGGCAAGTGCCTTAACTGCTAAGCAATCTCTCCAGCCTGTCACTGTGTTTAGAATGACCCTTCCCTGCTTCCTCTCTACAGCAGGGTAAGCAATGTTTTCCTAGAAAGGACTCACTAGTAAATATTGTCAACTTTGAGGGCCAAGGGGTCTCTACTTAGACAATTCAACTATTTGTTTTTTTTTTTTTTTTTTTTTAGACAGGGTCTTCCTATAGTATAGCCTAGGCTAACTACAAATTTTAGACCCTCCTGTCTTGGGCTTCTAAGAACTGGGATTGTAGGTGTGAGCCACCACTCCTCTCTCCATGGTACTCTTTAAAAAAGGTGTGAGCAAGTAAACAAGGGTGTGCAATAGTCAGTTCCACACTTCTGGTCTGAACATCCAAACCAGACACAGTTTATGGGAGGAAGGTGTTTATTTCAAGCTTCCATATCCAAGGGGAAAGTTCCATCAGTGTGACAGAAGAAGCTGCTTCCATACATCCAAGTAGAGAGAAAAACCGTGGCAAAAACAAACAAACAAACAAACAAAAAAAAACCCAGCATCACACACACACACACACACAGAGAGAGAGAGAGAGAGAGAGAGAGAGAGAGAGACTGGCAGCAAGCAGTACCCCACAGAGCTCAGACTGTTCTGCATACCTTTAGATTGGAAATCAGATCCATCCCTTAAACACATCTTAGGGCTGGAATTCAGGTCTGCCCCCAGTGACACCTCTTCCAGCTAGGTGGCTGGAGCCACAAGTTACAAGGTGTTTTTTTTTTTTGTTGTTGTTTTTTTTTTTTCAAGATAGGGTCTCACTGTAGCTCAGGCTGACCTGGAATTCAACATGTAGTCTCAGGGTGGCCTTGAACTCTCAGTGATCCTCCTACCTCTGCCTCCTGAGTGCTGGGATTAAACGTGTGCACCACCACACCCAGTCTGTTTATTTATTTATTTTTTTTGTGGGAGAGAGAGAGAATGATAGAGAGAAAGAAAGAGAGAGAGAGAGGGGAGAAAGAGAGAGAATTGGCATGCCAGGGCCTCTGGCCTCTGCAATCAAACTCCAGACATGTGTGCCACCTTGTGTGCATGAGTGACCTTGTGCCCATGCATCGTCTTGTGAGTCTGGCTTATGTGGGTTCTAGAGAGTCAATCCTGGGTCCATAAGCTTCACAAGCAAGCACCTTAACTGCTAAGCCATCTCTTCAGCCCCATCCAAGTTACAAGTTTTAATAAAACACCTGAGTCTATTGGGGCACACATTCAAACTACCACAGGGAGCCTGAATGTGCACCAACAAAACTGTATCTCAGAACCCTTACATGTGAATTTTATGTAGCCTGTGATATTCATGAGGGGAACCTGTTCTTGTGGGTGTGTGTATGAGAAAATAGATGTGAAAATCAGATGAAGGTACCCTCATGCAGGAGCACAGTGGACATGTTAAAAACACAAGATGGATCCATGCACTTGAGACCATGAGGTGTACTGTACTCTGGGATTCAGGGAAGGGGACAGTCACCAAGGTGTAAGGAATGAAAACCCCATAAGGTACCAAGCTCTTGCCACACATCCACCATATACTTGACATACTACACATGTCCTGTGACCCTCAGAAAACAGGCCTATTTTACAAGAGAGAATGGGTGAAGTTCAGGCTTTTAAGATGAGCTTCTAGGATTGTTATTAACTTTGAGGGACAGGCTGTACTGGCTTGAGCCTGGAGTGTCCTCTTTCTATCTGCCAGTTTGTTGGTAGATTTGGTTAAACAAAAGGTTTCTGTGACTCTACTACATGTTCCTCCCCTGCAGGCCTGGGCCAGCCCTGTTTGCCTTTGTGAAGTTGTATAGGCCATAGACAACTTCTCATTTCCCAGGGACTTGTGGGGCAGCAGTTGAGCTGAGCTCAGCTGATCGGTTCTTCCACCCCATGTGTGTCAGAGCTGAGGCTGTGCTAGCCTGATCCTCAGAGATGACTCTCACAGGCATAGAGGTCTGGCCTTAGCTGCCTCCACCCCCCATTCACCTCCATTGTCTCCCCAGCAGGCCAGTCAGACAGCTGAGGATTTACTACCAAGCATAGTGGGAAAGTTTCTAGGCTTCTTGCAGTTGTCCATTGGAGGGTCCAAGCAGATAGTTCCATTAGCTCCATCTTGAGGGGAGGAGGATTAGACTCCAGTTCTCAAGGGAGTATGAGTGGAAGGTGGCCCCAGAGAACCCCCTACAGAAACCTACCCTGGGCTCTCATTTTTTTATTATTTATTTTTGAGAGAGAGAGGGAGAGGGAAGGAGACAATGGGCACACCAGGGCTTTCAGCCGCTGTGAATGAACTCCAGACCTGTGTGCCTCCTTGTGTGCATTTGCGACATTGCATGCTTGCATCACTGTGCATCTGGCTATGTGGGACCTGGAGATTCGAACATGAGATTTTAGGCTTTTCAGGCAAGTGCCTTAACCACTAAGCAATCTCTCCAGCCCTGGGCTCTCATTTTTTTTTTTTTTGTATTTGTTTTATTTGTTTATTTTTAGGTACTTGGGATGGGACTCAGGGACTCAGGGCCTCCAGCATGCTAGGTGGCGTATTACACCCCCAGCCCATCTTGTGTTTTTGTAATCTGCCAGTGCTTGCTCTGAAGTGATGATTGGCAGTCTGTTTCCAAGGCAACAAATTCATCCTGAACACCTCTTACTATGGAAGGGAAGTGTTGTGGTTTGAATTCCAAATGCCCCCTATGGGTTCATGTTTTTGAACATTTGGCTGTTTGGAAAGGTTGTAGAACCTCTTTGAGGTGGAGTGGGTCCCTGGGGGCAGGCCTTGAAGTGTTATAAGCCAGTTCTACTTCTTAGTTGCTCTCTTCTTTCCTGCTTTCTGGCCAGGACTTCCTTGTCAGAATAGACTATATACCCTTGAAACATAAACCAAAATACTTAAGCCCTTGCTTTTCTTAAGTTGCTTCTGGCTAGATATTTATATGTTCACAACAAATGTGAAAGTAAGTGATACTGGAGCAATAATACTTCAAGTTCACTTTTGGGGTCCAGCTCTCTCATTTTGCCTACAATGTTTATCATCTATACTCCAAATCATGGCAGAATGGTGGCTCTTACCTGCTGTTGAAGGTTTTGGTGGGGTCATATCTATAGGATTCACTCCAAACGCCTAGAGGTGTCTTCCTGCTCCATGGATGGTACCACCACATTTCCCCTCCTTCTCCATGCCAGAAGCTTTCTTTGACCAAATGTCAAATCCCCATTGTCAAAAAATGAAGTTAGGGCCTGGAGAGATGGCTTAGTGGTTAAGGCACTTGCCTGAAAAGCCTAAAAACTCATGTTCGAATCTCCAGGTCCCACATAAGCCAGACACACAAGGTGCTACAAGTGTGCAAGGTCACGCATGCACACAAGGTGGTACACATGTCTGGAGTTCAATTACAGTGGCTGGAGGTCCTGGTGTGCCAATTCTTTCTCTCTGTCTTTCTTTCTCTTGCTTGCTCATAAAAAAAAATGCTTTTTTGAATGAAGTTAGTCTGGGCATGGGAGTGTGTGACTACGACCCCAACACCTGGGAGTCTGAGATAGAAGGCTTACAAATTTCAGGCTAGCCTCAACTATAGAGAAAGACCTTCTTGCAACCAACCAAGTCAGGTAATTCTCACTGGTAAAAATATATGATGAAATGTCAACAGTTATTACCAGCTTTCATTCCTTTACACCTATTACATTCAAAGTTTCTGCATTTTTGAGTGGATATGTGTTTGTATGTGGGGGAGTGGACATGTAAGTGTGGACCCAGAGGTCGATATTGGGTTTCTTCCTCAATTGCTCTCCCTGCTTTTTTTTTTTCTTTTTTCTTGAGGTAGGGTCTCACTCCAGCCCAGGCTGACCTGGAGCTCACTGTAGTCCCAGGCTGGTCTCGAACTCATAGCAGTCCTTCTACCTCTGTCTCCCAAGTGCTGGGATTAAAGGCATGCACAACCACACCTGGCTTTCCCCCTCCCTTTTTTCCTGCAGCACCCTTTTCACTTATTCTCTTGTGCACAACAATTATTTACTAAATGCCTATGATGTTTCAGATAGTATGTTACGTACTGGGCATGCAGACGCAGACAAAGCAGACAGAGGCTTTGCCTTCACAGTGAGTATAGCACGAGAGGCAATCCCCATGTTGTTCTTTCTTTCTGTATGCCAGCTCATTTGATAGAGTTGGTTGCTTTTTATTGTTTTCCTATCTTTCTATAGTTTCCTTTCCCTCCCCTCCCATTCTTTCTTAAAATATTTTTTAGCATACAGAGAATAGGTTTCATTATGGTGTTTCCAAACAAAATATTTTGGTTTCCCTTCCCTGCTCTTTCCTCCTCCACGTTCTCCCATTGTGCCCTTCCCCCACCCCATGCTCATGGCTGCTTTCATACTACATGTTTCTGTCTGTCCTCTCCCCACTTACGGTCATCTCTTTTTCCTCTCTCATGCTCTTCTATCTGGGATCCTAGCTCATACTCAGTCTCACATCTCCTTATTTACGTACATGCAAATATTAAAAAGTTGGAATCCACACGTGAGAAAGAGCATGCAATTTTTGTATTTCTGGGTGTGGGTTACCTTACTTAGTATAATTTTTTCCAATTCTACCTGCTTTATTTTTTATTATTATTTGAGAGAGACAGAAAGGAAGAGGCAGAGAGAGAGAGAGAGAGAGAGAGAGAATGAATGTGCCAGCAGCCTCTCAGCCGCTGTGAATTAATTCCAGATGTGTGCACCCCCTTGTAGGCAAGCCTGGCATTGCACACTTCTGTCACTTTATGTCTGGCTAAACGTGGGACCTGGAGATCTAACGGGCGTTCTTAGGCTTGGCAGGCAGGCGTCTTAACTGCTGAGCCATCTCTCCAGCCCCCACTTTATTTTTTGAGACAGGGTCTTTCACTGAATCCAGAGCTCATCAATTTGGATAGACTAGCTAGCCAACAAACCTCAGGGATTCCTCTGTGTCCACTTCCTCAGTGCTGGGTTACAGGCATGTGCCACCATGCCCAGGTTTTACATGGGTCTGGTGACCTAAACTCAGGTCCTCATGCTGTGCAGTAAGTAATTTACCCAAGGAGCCACAGAACCTTTTCCTCACTGGACTTTTGGATGTTTTCCATGTTCACACATAATTCCCTCACAAAGGCATGATGATTGAAAAGGATTGGAAATAAATAAATAAATAGGACAAAGGGGAATTCAGGGCAGGGAAGTGAGGAGCTCTCTTTTGTCACACCATCTTCTGACTGACTTGTAGGCTCTTCTTCTTGACCCCACACAGTCAGGGAGTGCTGTGGGCACTTGAACCTTAGGTGTAATCCATGAATGGTCCAGACTTGAAAGCCAAGAGAGATGCTGCTATTGGATGGTACCAGATGAGGCTTCCAGCCTTGACTTTGAAGGGAAGGTGAGATGCAGATGGTCAGGGGAGAGAAAAGAAAACCAATTGTGATAATTATAGGATAAAATATTATCTGTGTATATCACAAGGCTATTGATATAGTCACTCATTCATGTATTAACTTACCCACTCATCCATCCATCACTTATCCACCCACCCATCTACAGTCTACCTTTCATCATCCATCCATCCATTCATATATCTACCATCCATCCAACCATGCATTCATTCCTCCATAATTCATCCACCATCCATCTATCCATCCATCCACCTGTCATCCATTCATCCATCCATCCATCCACCCATCCATCCATCCACCATCCATCTATCCACATATAATCCATCCACCAATTATCTATCCATCTACTCATCTTTCAGTATGTCTTCATTGGTTTGTGCATTCACTCATTCATGTCTTCCTTCCTCCGTTCACACTGCTTCCTCCTTCCATGACTTTCCATTTGTACTCAAAGCACTAGTTATCCATGAGCCCATGGAAGCTTGCTCTATAGAATGTTAAGCTCTGTGGGTCTGGAGACTTCATATGCCTGGCTCTACCTTTCCACTTCCCTTTTGGCATTTTGCATCTTTAGAATATTTTGTTCATTACTGACCACCTTCCCCACTGACATGAGGCCAGGGGCTAGAGACTTCCATTTATTCTGTCTCTCAGGGCTCAGAACAGCCCAACAATGGGTGATCAAAAGTTTTCTTTTGAGCTGCTAACTAAATCTGTCCATTCTATTCACTTGTCAAGCACCCACTGCAATCTAGGCACTGAGCCCTGGGGTGCCAAGGTAATGAGGCAGACACTGGGTGCACGGAGTGGGTAGGAGGCTCTCTAGATAGGGCATCTAAGCTGGTAGACAGGTTAAAAGTCATGGCTTAGCCTGTTGCTGGGGCACCAGAGAGTGGAGTGTGTGGAGGGGAGGGGCTTGGCAGTGAAGGATGAACCGGTGGAGCAAAGTGCTCTACAATACATATTAGAGCTTGGACCTGACTCAAGGACACAAGCAACCAATGGAGGTTCTCCAGGGGTGCCTTGAATGGGACTTACATTTGTGGAAACCCACAGAACTCATTGTCCAGCTCCCATTGTCTTTGGAGGCAGGTCCCTTACTGTGGCTCCTGACTTGCTGGCTTGAGTCTGTTCACATGGCCCTGTGTGATATTCATGATGCCCTGGAGTACCATCCAGGGCCTCTCCAGCCCTGATTCCATGGGTGTTGTGGTTTGATTCAGGTGTCCCCCATAAACTTAGGTGTTCTGAATGCTAGGTTCCCAGCTGGTGGAGATTTGAGAATTAAGGCCTCCTGGAGACAGTGTATTGTTGGGGCGGGCTTATGGGTATTATAGCCAGTTTCCCCTTTCCAGTGTTTGGCACACTCTCCTGTTGCTATTGTCCAACTGATGTTGGCCAGGGGGTGATGTCCACCCTCTGCTCATGCCATCATTTTCCCCTGCAATCATGGAGCTTCCCCCTTGAGCCTGTAAGCCAAAATAAACCTCTTTTTTCCCACAAGCTGCTCTTGGTGGGGTGATTTCTGTCAGCAATGCAAACCTGACTGCAACAGTAATGTTGGTACTGAGGAGCGGTGTATTTTGTTGATAGACACCTGACTGTGTGGTTTTGGCCTTTTGGAGCTGATTTTCAAGAGGAATGTGGAAGCATTTGAAACCTTGGACTAAGAGACACCTTGCAGTGCTGTAAGTTCAGCTTGATGGACCATTCTGATTAGAGTTGAAAGACCTGAATGCAGTAAGAACTATGGACTGTGAGGTTTGGCTTGTGAGGGGGAGAAAGAGCTTTGCCTGGACTGGGCTAGCAGCAGTTTGTGTGAGAGGCTTGCTGTTATGCCATGTCCTAAGAACTTGTGCAGGGTTGCTTTGAAATAGACTAATGTGAGCAGAGGGATATGGCACAGAAATGAAATCTTTGGGTGGAAACTGTTGCCTGTTCGGCTGCAATTGTATGAGAGGTTACAACCATTGAAATTGGGCCAGTTGACCTGCATTGGGACTATAGAAAGAATATAGTATTTTGGAGAGGCCTGAATTCTCAAGCACTATCTTCTCTTCAAAGTCACCTTTATCCCCCCCTGGATTAACAAATTGGCACCCTACCTGGTAATATGGAGTATAAGAAATGCAGGAAAGAGAGGGTCATTGAATTTGCAACACAGTCTTGTGTTTTGGAAATGGCCATGGGCAGTGTGAAGCAGGTTTGCTGGATGCCTGCATGGAGACCTGATAGAGCCATGAGGATTGACTGTGGGTTGCAGTGGAGACCCAGTGGAGATGCCAGGACCATGAGATGGCTGTCAAGGAGAGCTGCTGGCCCTCCATGAAATTTTCCAGGACTGTGAGTAGCCTGGTTGGAGGGGCGGAATTGGAACTCCAGAGACTTGCTGGTTAGAATGATCAGGCTTGGAAACTTGTCATTGACTAGAGTTGTTGAACTTGGAGCTACAGAGATTGATGTTTGCCATGTTTAAATCTTGTGTTGGTTGAATATTTCTTTGCTATGCCCAATGCCATCTTTTGCAGTATGAATGTTTATTGTATGCCATTATGAGTTTTTTTTGGGGGGGTTGGCATTATGGCTCAGTTAAAAGACCTTGGATTATGGGGATGTTTGAACATCATTAGGATTGATCAAATATATGGTGATTTTTAAAGATGGGCTGAATGCATTGCATTTTAGATCATGGATGGTTATTATTTATGGGGGAAAGGGGCAGAATATGGTGGTTTGATTCATGTGTCCCCCATAAACTTAGGTGTTCTGAATGCTAGGTTCCCAGCTGATGGAGATTTGGGGATTAACACCTCTTGGAGGCAGTGTATTGTTGGGGGTGGGCTTATGGGTGTTATAGCCAGTTTCCCCTTTGCCAGTGTTTGGCACACTCTCCTGTTGCTGTTGTCCACCTGATGTTGGCCAGGAAGTGATGTCCACCTTGTGCTCATGCCATCATTTTCCTCTGCCATCATGGAACTTTCCCCTTGAGCCTGTAGGCCAAAATAAACCTCTTTTTTTTTTCCCACAAGCTGCTCTTGGTTGGGTGATTTCTACCAGCAATGTGAACCTGACTGCAACAATGGGCTTCCAAAGGCCTTTTGCCTTCAGTCCAAATTGTTTAGAGGCTGCCAGACAGCTGGGTCCTGCCCATGGCAGACCATAGCCAGTAAAGTTTACAGTGACCATTATATTTCTTACACAGTGCTTACGTGATGAAATAATGGTGCTCTAGCCTGCCACCATTCATGGGATGAAGGGAAGGTGGTCATGTTCCTCTCTTGAAGAGTACTGTGGGGGCTAAAGCACTCCCAGACACACCCTCCAGCCTAGCCCTGCTGGACCCTCCTGGCTCATATGCTTGGCTATGGTGCTATGATGCTTTTGCCCCTTACCAGAGATGTAGGCCATGGATTGGGGTCTGTGTTCCTCAATGGGATTGGGAAAACAGGTCCCAGAGAGCTGTTGCCTCTTAGTGGCAACAGTGTGTCTGGCACTAATATCCTCCACAGAGCAATGTGGGGACAAGAACAGGTGGTTGACCAAAAGCAGGAACATGCCAGATCAGAGTCTTCTAAGTAGGATCTGGTGCTCCTCACAGCTGGCATGGATGAGCAGAAGAAGGTTCTGGTTCAGGGTCTGCAATCAGGGTGGCTAAGCTTTCTATGGGAGGCTGTGGTAGTTTGAATGTAAAATGTCCCCCCATGGACTCATGTGCTTGAATACTTAATCTCCAGGTGGTTTCACTGTTCAAAAATGTTTAGAAGGTTGGGCTGGAGAGATGGCTTAGCAATTAAGGCATTTGCCTGCAAAGCCAGAGGACCCCAGTTTGATTCTCCAGGATCCACATAAGCCGGACGCACAGGGTGGCACATGCATCTGGAGTTCATTTGCAGTGGTTGGAGGCCCTGGCATGCCCATTATCTCTCGGTCTCTCTATCTCTCAGTCTCTTTCTTCTTAAATAAATAAATAAATAAATATATTCTTTAAAAAAAGAACGTTTAGGAGGTGGAGCCTTGCCGGAGGAAGTGTGTCAGTACAGGTGGGCCTTGTGGGGTTACAGCTCTGCCTTCTTGCAGGTCTCCATCTTTTCCCTTCCTCTCTGCTGATGTGATGATGTGATGCCAGTTTCTTGCCCCTGCCATGCTTTCTCTGCCACGACAGACTCTACCTTCTAGACTGTGAGCCAAACATAAAACCTTTCCTTCCCTGAGCTGCTTTTGGTTGGGTATTTTGTCCCAGTAACAAGAGAGCAACTGATACAGAGGTCAAGGCTGCAGGGCCCTCCGTGCTCTACCTCTAACCAGGCTTCTGGGGAAGACCCTCTGAGCAAGCACCCGAGTCTCAGACCCCAGGATCTCTGCTCACTAGATATGCCTGGCTCTGTATGTCCCAAGTAGAATGTGGACGGTTCATTGATGCTCCTTACCTTCCAGTGCAAATTTCACCTGTCCTCAGAACAAGGCCTGAAGGTGGGTCTCTGGGTGATCCTGCCGGGAGCAAAAGAGCATCCTGGACTAACAAAGTGAATGGCCATAAACTGGAGGGGCTTAAAGCATCAACATAATTTCACTGTCTAGAGGCCTAAGTCTGAAATCCAGGTATGATGGAACTGTGTGGCATCCAAAATTCTGCCCATTCCAGTTCCTGGTGACCACAGGTGTCCCTCAGCTTGTGGCATCTCACCTGACCTCTGTCTGTCTTTCTTGTGCTTCCTTAATGGCTCTGTGACCATCTCTCTTCTCCTATATGGTCCCTCTTTGTTTTCTGCCTCTGTCTTCTGCCATCCTTCCCTGCTATCTCTAACTTTTCCCACTCTCCTCTCCCATGAGCACTTGCTATTAGATTTAGGTGCTCCCCTGAATCTAGGAGGCTGGGTCTCACCTCGAGCTTCATACCTCCTTAACATCTGCAGAGGTCCTGTTTCCAGGTGAGGTTGTAGTCACAAAGGCCAGGGTTTGGCACATGGGCTTTAAACGGGACACTTGAACCTACTACCACTGTCTTGACCTGTCTCTGAGGGGGAGTGTGTGCGCTAAGTTCCCTGCTGTAGTTTCAAGTACCTTCTGGACCTGCCGTCTACAACACCTTTGTGGAGGCTTACAACCCTCAAACTTATAAAGAGGCTGGACAAGGTTGCATAGCTGGATTGTACATCCAAATCATTTAGAAGGTGTTTTGAAAACTCTACATCTCTGGAATCTGAAAGCCCTGGACTGGGATGAGGACTGGAGTCACTCTCGGTGTGAATATTCTAGAATTCGGTGGCACGTGTCCCCTCTTGCACTCAGAGGATTGTTGAAGCGCTCAAGTCCAAATCCCTGGCTGACCCAGGAGTGTGCACTGCCCCTCACTCACATTTTGGTAAGGGCCACGCAGAGTAAATGCTTTTCCTCTCATGCTCAAAATCCTCTTTAAACGTTAACAAGTCGGGGTGGAAACCACTGGAAGGATTTTAGATCCCTTGCTTAATACAGCAAACAGGTTGCTACTTATTTTGTGTGTGTCTTAGCTGAGAGTTTGTTTTTGGATGGAATCAAGGCTTGCTGAGGATGAATAACATCTTGCTCTGACATCAAGTGACCCCCAGATACGCCGATAATGAAAAATAGTATGTTGTTTTTTTTTTCCTGCAAACTTTGGCATTTATTTATCATCATCAGAGCACTACAATATTGAAATATTTCATCCCTTATTTTAAGGAGATGACCCCCTGAGGCAAGTGGTTTTCTAGAAGAACAGTGGTTCTTGACAAGACCTCTGACTGCCAGGCCCTCCCTCGGTGCCCTCCTGCAATACCTCTCCTGCCGACATCTGTTTTAGCTCTGTGGCTGATTTGTCTTCTCTGCGTCAGGCCTCATGATGGATTGGACCACGTGTCTGCCCGTCAATCACCAGATGGCGGGTGTGTTCCCAAATGGAGACTCCAGTTGGGTCATGTGAAGGCTCCAAGTAATTTACCATGTCTGGCGACCTCCTCCATTAATACCGAGTGGGAAAGCCATTTGTGAGGGGTCAGTGGCTTGGTGGGCGCCCTAGTGGACATCTGAAAGAGTCTGGTGGATGGGGAAGACATCTTTAGGCACTGTCAGACGCGTCTGCCATCTCTTTTCATGGTTATGTGAGTTTTATTTTTAGCAGTGTGAACAGTGGGATATTCTGTAGGATCGTCTCTTCTCCTGGCAGTCATGGGTTTATATTAATAATACACACCAACTCATCTCAACCAATTCCACGCTCCCACCAATTCACACTCCACTCTGAAGCCCTTACTTCCTTATGTGCAAAATTAGGTGGAAATGCCTTTGGAAGACGAGTTAGCCTCAGGGGATCTTGAGTGCAGGCCCCTTGGTGCAATTAGTACCCTTCTAATAAGAGAAGTTGACAGGACTCGGGAGGCAGAGGTAGGAGAATCACCATGAGTTCGAGGCCACCCTGAGACTACATAGTGAATTCCAGGTCAGCCTGGACCAGAGTGAGACCCTACCTCGAAAAACAAACACAAAAGAGACACACACAGAGAGAGAAGTTGACGGTCTTTTCTCTCAGAATTCACCTAGAATGCACCGTAGAGGATGCAGCAAAACTGCAGCCCCCCTACAAGCCAGGGATGCACTCACCTGAGCCCAAGCATGTTGGCACCCTTAGGGACTTCAGCTTCCAAGACTGTGAGAAAATAAACACCTGCCATTTTAGTCACCCAGTATATGGGACTGTGCTATAGTAGCTCAACCCTTGAAGACCATTCACTTAAACTCATCTGAGTATTCATGTAGTTCTTTTCAACCCTGCTGCCACAGAACCAAATGAGGGAGTTATTAAAACAGCTCATCAACATGTGTGCCCCACTCCAGATAGCTCTGATTTACCTGGTGTTACACATGGCCTAGGAGGCATTGATGACGTTTATGCGTGTAGTATGCATGTGCACATATGTGTGTGGGCACATGAAGACATGTAGGTGTACATACATGTGCATGCAGAGGCCTGGGGCCAATGTTGGATATCATCCTCAATTGCTCTCCACCTAATATTTGAGAATCCGTAGGGATTCTCCTGTCTCCACCTCCCCAGTGTGAGATTACAGGTCCATGATGTCATCCTTGACTTTCATGTGAGTGCTTGGGGAACCAAATTCTGGTCCTCTGGCCTGGGCAAGCACTTTCCTCACTGAGCCATTCTCCACCTTCAAAATATACCCAGGGCTTCAAGCTTACCACTGAGCTCCATGCCAGCCCAAGCTGGGTGACTCTAGCGGGCATCCGTAAAGAGCTGTGAGCACTCTACAGTGGCTATTGTCACAGGCCTTCCTGCCACCCAGTCCTCCTTCGGACAGCATCCTGATGTTGTGTGCAGTGCAGGAATGCATGACCCTGGCTCCACCTGCTGGGGTCCAGGGTGATGAGCTGTTAGCCTGAAGATCTCGCGGGCCATGCTGGGATGAAGATGCCTCTTCCTTTTGCTGGACTGGACTCTGGGCTGCAAAGCGCTGGGAGCTGCTGCCTGTCTATGGAGATGTGTTACACTCTGAGCACGGACCCCAGATGGAGCTGTTGACAGCCGGTGAGAGAGGAGTCTGTGCATGCTGACAGCGTACAGCCACGCTTGGCTCCACGCTGACTGTTTGGTTTCATGGCCCAGTGACACTGCAGCTGGTTTTTTATCACCAGTGATGGCTTCCTATTCAATGCACCAGGTTTCCCACAGAAAAAGAAAAGAAGATGCGGGGAGGTTATTAACATCCCAAATTCATAGCTAGTCGTTTAGAGTCCTGCCTCTTATCTGTGGTTCACACTTGAACAAAAGAACACAACTACCAGCCAGTAAAGGGGGGGGCAGGAATGAGGAGGAGGGATCATCTACTGTCCCCTGCTGAGGGTTTCTCTGAACTCCAGGGTCCCCACTGCCAGCTGCCTGCTTGGTTGGATTTCCACAAGGACTATGAAAGTTGCAGTAGCTACCTTTCATGTTCATGGTAAAAGTTCTAAGAGAGTAAAAACCAAAATCTCTCCTTTTCCATACCACCACATGTCTGACTTCACGGACACGTGCCTTAAATATTTGTTGAAGCACTGTATATACGAAAGCGCTGGCTGAGAACCCAGCAGGCCACCATAAGCTCCCGCAAGCACCATAGCTCAGCATGGAAATTAGTTGGCCTCCAAGGATGGATTTTCCTACGTGAAACCTGAAGAATACGTGTCAAAGACATAAGCCAGGGTGGGGGGCAGGACACCCAGTTTCATCTTTACTGAGCCCTTAGGCCAGTTGAATAGCTCTAAGCCTCACTTTCCTCCTCAGCAAATGGGTTCAAAGAATCTACCAGAGAGCCAGGTGTGGTAGGGCGTACCTGTCATCGAGCATCCTAGAGGTAGAGGTGGGAGGATCAAGGTCATCTTCAGGTGTACAGTGTCTTTGAGGCCAGTCTGGACTACATGAGACCCTATCTCAAGAAAAAAAAAACAAACACCTAAAATGTAAAAAAAAAAAAAAAAGAAGCCATCTCATAAGTGTGTGTGTGTGTGTGTGTGTGTGTGTGTGTGTGTGTAAGATAGATAGATAGAGACCAACCACACAGTTTTCTGTCTTTGGCAATAGCAGCTACATTAAATATTTTTGCAAAGCATTTCACTTTTCCACACGCTTTTGTGTGTGCCCGTGTGCACATATGCTTTGTTGAAGAATGGCTCCCCAAATCCCTACTTTAAGTCCCTAGAATCTGTCAATATGCTCTCTCTTTGTAGATGTGCTTCAGTTGCAGATCTTGTGGCGAGAGCACCCTGGTTCTCTGTGTGTCCCCAAGCCCAGTGACAAGCATCTCTAAGATAAAGGATGCAAGGGACATGAGGCACGTGAGGCACAGACAAGAGGAGAAGGAAGGCCGGCAGGGGGGTGGTGAGCAGAGGCAGACCCCAGAGTGATGCAGCCATCACTGAGGGACCCTTGGAGACCTCAGCTATCAGAAGAGGCAGGAAGGAGATCCCCCAGGGCTTCTGGAGGAAGAGCAGCCTCTTGACACCTGGATTTCAGGCTCTGAAGCTGTGAGAATAACTGCTTGCGTTGCTCTGCTGTGGCAGAGACAGATACTTGCACTCTGTCCCATGCAGTTCCCTACATGAGCCTCCAGCACGCTCCTGAGCTCCAGGTTTGTGGTCTGTCTTTGCTTCCAGCCAGTCTCCTGTGGCTCTTTAAAAAAAAAAAATTAAAAAAAATATTTAATTTTAATTTATTTATTTGAGAGAGGGAAAGAGGCAGAGAGAGAGAGAGAATGGGTGCACCAGGGCTTCTAGCCACTGCAAACTCCAAATGCATGCGCCACCTTGTGCATCTGGCTTACATGGGTCCTGGGGGATCGAACGGAGATCCTGTGGCTTTGCAGGCAAGTGCCTTAATCGCTAAGCCATCTCTCCAGCCCTCTCCTGTGGCTCATATCACTTGTTTTGCCTGTGTTTTTCTCACCTGAGCTCATTGTTCAGGAGTGAGATGAAGCCGAAACAGCGCGGCTCCAGGCAAACAGCGTGTGTGTCAGAAGCAGTAACTGTAGCTCTGAAGTCTTCCTTCCTTTCCTCCAACAGCCCAAGCCTCAGAGTTCATGTTTGACTCCAGTGTGAGCCTTGGAATCCAGGAATGCTAAGGCTGGTAGAAGTTGCGAAGTATTTGGCTGGAATCTGGGCAGCCTGACAAAAACATGTCTCCTGGCCAGCCAGATCCATGACAAGGCATCTCAGGGCTATGGTCAGGATGCCAAGAGGAAACTGTTCATTGTTACCTGTGGCATTGAATGACCCATTGGATTATATATCAATGACTTCTTTTAATGGGGAACAAGACAGTGGTGGCATTATTGCCCCAAACATGTGACAAGACGGATCTCAGAGCCCAGGCTGATGGTCTGGATGTGGGACCACGCTCTTCCCGTTCTGCTAACTCCCGTGCTGGCTGTGACCTGCACCTGGTGCCTTCTAGGGAGCCTTCCCTGCTCAGTGGTGTACCCCAGATTGGGATCAGCAACCAAACTCCTCCTGTTTAGCGCCTCCCTGGGGTGCTGGCAGGGGAAGTGCAGGTATTGGTTTCCAATCAGATAAGGCAATGGCAGTCGCAGACGCCGCCACTTCTTGGGGCACATCAGGGTTCAGTTTCATGGCCGGACGCGTTCATAGCAGCTAGTTCTGTGCAGTGAGGGCTGAGGGAGGGCAGGCAGGGGCCAGCGGGAGATTTATTGCCTTGCTGGGGGCTCTGACAGGTCTTAGGAGTAAGATGTCATGGTCCATGGGGGTGGGGTGGGGATGGGGACAGGGGTCTCCTTGGACATAAATCAGGGGAGTGCAGTGTAGGCAGTGTGGAGCCTGGCCTCTGCCAAGCTGCCCCAACTCTGGGCAGTCACTGCTGGCCTCCTTCTGGTCCAGGACAGCAGAACTAGCACACATGAGCCCATTCCATCTGCCATAAGCAGCAGGCTCTATTTTCATGTCTGCTTTTTATTTATTTATTTGTTTATTTTGAGGTAGGGTCTCACGCTACTCATTCTCTGGTAAGGCTGTCCTGGAACTCACGGAAATCTAACCTGAGCCTCCTGAGTGCTGGGATTATTGACGTGAGCCACCATGCCAAGCTCAATCTCTGCATTTTAGATGAGGAAATGAAGGTGCAGAGGTGAAATGGATTGTTCCAGACTCAATGAGTAAGGGCAGAGCGGGAAGGAAAACACATAGGGTTGGAGAGATGGCTTAGCGGTTAAGGTATTTGCCTGCAAAGCCAAAGGACCTCAGTTTGATTCACCAGGACACCCACGTAAGCCAGTTGCACAAGATGGCATATATATCTGGAGTTCATTTGTAGTGGCTGGAGGCTCTGGAGCACCCATTCTCTCTGTCTGTCTTCCTCTCTCTCTCTCTCAAATAAATAAAAAATAAATAAAATATTTAAGAAAGCATGTGTCTGTATCCCTGTGAGCACTTGAATATTCCGACTCACTCCCCATTCCCATGCCAAGCCTTTCTCTCTGTCTCCCCAGTCCTGGCTACTCTGCTACATTGACCTAGAGAATCTGTCTCTCTGAGCCCTGGCTTCCATTTGAAGAAGAGGGGAGGCATTGTCCACACACCACTGGGGATTGTGAGTCTAAAACCAAATGGAGGCTTCCAGAATATGAATCCAGACAAACCCTTCCCCAAGGTTAGTCCTGTGCTCCAAGGCTAGATTTGGCCCTTTCCCTGGTCCCAGCTTGTAACCGAGGATGTGACATGATCCAGGAGGGAGAAAACGTTCCTCTCGGGCCACCTGGACATCTCGTGCTTGGGTTTCCCTGTGTCTGTGGGGCATGGGCCCTATAGCAGAACTGCCAGTCCCCTAAATATGTTATTTTAGTTCATCTGAGTGAGGTGGGGCTTGGGCTTAAGAACAGAGGCCCAGGGAGCTGGGAGATGGCTCAGTGGGTAAAGTGCTTACTGCACAAGCGTGACCTGGGTTCAGATCTTCAGCACCCACAGAAAAGCTGGGTGTGGGTCTGTGGAGATGGAGGCAGGAGGATCACCAGGGTCTGCTGGTTAGCTGCAGGTTCACGGAAAGACCTTACCTCAAAGAATAAGGTGGAGAGTGCCTGCGAAAGATGCCCAATGTTGATGTCTGGTCTACACACACACACACACACACACACACACACACATACATGTGCACAGGTACCCACACACACATGTGCAGTGTGCCTACACACATATGAAACACACACACATGCATGGGTATTCATACACGTATGTGTAGCATACCTACTCATATATGAAAACACACACATGTGCACAGGCACTCACACACACACATGCAGTATACCTACACATCTATTAAAACACACATACATACACACAAACTGTGGGCCAAATGGTATCCCCCTCAGAGACCTGGAAGGCTCTGATACCCAGCACCTGTGTGTGTGGCCTTATTTAGAAATAGAGCCTTTTGGGTTGGGGAGATGGCTTAGCTGTTAAGGTACTTGCCTGCAAAGCCAAAGGACGTAGGTACGATTCCCCAAGTCCCATGTAAGGCAGATACACAAGGTGGTGCAAACATCTGGAGTTCATTTACAGTGGCTGGAGACCCTGATGCGCCCATTCTCTATCTGTCTCTCTCTGCATCTCTCTCTCTCTCAAATGAAAAAGAAATAGAGCCTTTGCAATGCCATCAGAAAAAGCAGAGGTGGTTAGTATGTGTTTGAACTTCTGGTCCCCAGCTAGTGGTGCTGTTTTGGGTGGTTATAAAGCCTTTGGGGTGTGAGGCATGGCCAGTTGAGATGAGCTACTGGAGAAGGGCTATGTTTCCTGTCCTGTTTTTTTTTTTTTCCTTAAAGATTTTATTTTACTTTATTTTATTTGAGACAGAGAGAAGGAGAGAGAAAGAGAGAGAGAGAAAGAGAGAGAGAATGGGTGCACCAGGGCCTTTAGCCATTGCAAACAAACTCCAGACGCATGCACCACCAGGTGCATCTGGCTTACGTGGGTCCTGAGGAATGGAACTGGGTCCTTAGGCTTCGCAGACATACACCTTAACCACTAAGCCATCTCTCCAGCTCCCTGTCCTGTCTTTATTTCCTCATCTGCCAAGATGTGAGGACACATATTTCCACTTCCTTGAACTCTATCATATTTCCCCTACCGTGTCTGACTGTACATTTTGATACCATGAGCCAAAATAAACCTGCCCTCCTTTAATATTGCTTTTGTCAGGCATTCAGTCACAGCAATTAAAAACACCAATACATCCATATGACTTTCTGTATAAAAGGGGACATTTGGATACTTAGAGGCCATGTGAAGGGGGTAGTGATCCCATGATACATACACAAGTCAGGGGATGCCTGAGCTGGCCACCTTCCACAGGAGCTCGAGAGGAGCCTGAACAGTCTCTCTGGCATTCTCGACTCCTTTCCTCCAACAGCCCAAGCCTCAGAGTTCATGTTTGACTCCAGTGTGAGCCTTGGAATCCAGGAATGCTAAGGCTGGTAGAAGTTGCGAAGTATTTGGCTGGAATCTGGGCAGCCTGACAAAAACATGTCTCCTGGCCAGCCAGATCCATGACAAGGCATCTCAGGGCTATGGTCAGGATGCCAAGAGGAAACTGTTCATTGTTACCTGTGGCATTGAATGACCCATTGGATTATATATCAATGACTTCTTTTAATGAGGAACAAGACAGTGGTGGCATTATTGCCCCAAACATGTGACAAGACAGATCTCAGAGCCCAGGCTGATGGTCTGGATGTGGGATCACGCTCTTCCCGTTCTGCTAACTCCCGTGCTGGCTGTGACCTGCACCTGGTGCCTTCTAGGAGCCTTCCTGCTCAGTGGTGTACCCCAGATTGGGATCAGCAACCAAACTCCTCCTGTTTAGCGCCTCCCTGGGGTGCTGGCAGGGGAAGTGCAGGTATTGGTTTCCAATCAGATAAGGCAATGGCAGTCGCAGACGCCGCCACTTCTTGGGGCACATCAGGGTTCAGTTTCATGGCCGGACGCGTTCATAACAGCTAGTTCTGTGCAGTGAGGGCTGAGGGAGGGCAGGCAGGGGCCAGCGGGAGATTTATTGCCTTGCTGGGGGCTCTGACAGGTCTTAGGAGTAAGATGTCATGGTCCATGGGGGTGGGGTGGGGATGGGGACAGGGGGTCTCCTTGGACATAAATCAGCGGAGTGCAGTGTAGGCAGTATGGAGCCTGACCTCTGCCAAGCTGCCCCAACTCTGGGCAGTCACTGCTGGCCTCCTTCTGGTCCAGGACAGCAGAACTAGCACGCATGAGCCCATTCCATCTGCCATAAGCAGCAGGCTCTATTTTCATGTCTGCTTTTTATTTATTTGATTGTTTATTTTGAGGTAGGGGCTCACGCTAGCCCAGGCTAGAACTCATTCTCTAGTAAGGCTGTCCTGGAATTCACGGAAATCTAACCTGAGCCTCCTGAGTGCTGGGATTATTGATGTGAGCCACCATGCCAAGCTCAATCTCTGCATTTTAGATGAGGAAATGAAGGTGCAGAGGTGAAATGGATTGTTCCAGACTCAATGAGTAAGGGCAGAGGGGGAAGGAAAACACATAGGGTTGGAGAGATGGCTTAGCGGTTAAGGTATTTGCCTGCAAAGCCAAAGGACCTCAGTTTGATTCACCAGGACACCCACGTAAGCCAGTTGCACAAGATGGCATATATATCTGGAGTTCATTTGTAGTGGCTGGAGCACCCATTCTCTCTGTCTGTCTTCCTCTCTCTCTCTCTCAAATAAATAAAAAATAAATAAAATATTTAAGAAAACATGTGTCTGTATCCCTGTGAGCACTTGAATATTCCGACTCACTCCCCATTCCCATGCCAAGCCTTTCTCTCTGTCTCCCCAGTCCTGGCTACTCTGCTACATTGACCTAGAGAATCTGTCTCTCTGAGCCCTGGCTTCCATTTGAAGAAGAGGGGAGGCATTGTCCACACACCACTGGGGATTGTGAGTCTAAAACCAAATGGAGGCTTCCAGAATATGAATCCAGACAAACCCTTCCCCAAGGTTAGTCCTGTGCTCCAAGGCTAGATTTGGCCCTTTCCCTGGTCCCAGCTTGTAACCGAGGATGTGACATGATCCAGGAGGGAGAAAACGTTCCTCTCGGGCCACCTGGACATCTCGTGCTTGGGTTTCCCTGTGTCTGTGGGGCATGGGCCCCATAGCAGAACTGCCAGTCCCCTAGACATGTTATTTTAGTTCATCTGAGTGAGGTGGGGCTTGGGCTTAAGAACAGAGGCCCAGGGAGCTGGGAGATGGCTCAGTGGGTAAAGTGCTTACTGCACAAGCATGACCTGGGTTCAGATCTTCAGCACCCACAGAAAAGCTGGGTGTGGGTCTGTGGAGATGGAGGCAGGAGGATCACCAGGGTCTGCTGGTTAGCTGCAGGTTCACGGAAAGACCTTACCTCAAAGAATAAGGTGGAGAGTGCCTGCGAAAGATGCCCAATGTTGATGTCTGGTCTACACACACACACACACACACACACACACACATACAAGTGCACAGGTACCCACACACACATGTGCAGTGTGCCTACACACATATGAAACACACACATGCATGGGTATTCATACACGTATGTGTAGCATACCCACTCATATATGAAAACACACACATGTGCACAGGCACTCACACACACACATGCAGTATACCTACACATCTATTAAAACACACATACATACACACAAACTGTGGGCCAAATGGTATCCCCCTCAGAGACCTGGAAGGCTCTGATACCCAGCACCTGTGTGTGTGGCCTTATTTAGAAATAGAGCCTTTTGGGTTGGGGAGATGGCTTAGCTGTTAAGGTACTTGCCTGCAAAGCCAAAGGACATAGGTACGATTCCCCAAGTCCCATGTAAGGCAGATACACAAGGTGGTGCAAACATCTGGAGTTCATTTACAGTGGCTGGAGACCCTGATGCGCCCATTCTCTATCTGTCTCTCTCTGCATCTCTCTCTCTCTCAAATGAAAAAGAAATAGAGCCTTTGCAATGCCATCAGAAAAAGAAGAGGTGGTTAGTATGTGTTTGAACTTCTGGTCCCCAGCTAGTGGTGCTGTTTTGGGTGGTTATAAAGCCTTTGGGGTGTGAGGCATGGCCAGTTGAGATGAGCTACTGGAGAAGGGCTATGTTTCCTGTCCTGTTTTTTTTTTTTTCCTTAAAGATTTTATTTTACTTTATTTTATTTGAGACAGAGAGAAGGAGAGAGAAAGAGAGAGAGAGAAAGAGAGAGAGAATGGGTGCACCAGGGCCTTTAGCCATTGCAAACAAACTCCAGACGCATGCGCCACCAGATGCATCTGGCTTACGTGGGTCCTGAGGAATTGAACTGGGTCCTTAGGCTTCGCAGACATACACCTTAACCACTAAGCCATCTCTCCAGCTCCCTGTCCTGTCTTTATTTCCTCATCTGCCAAGATGTGAGGACACATATTTCCACTTCCTTGAACTCTATCATATTTCCCCTACCGTGTCTGACTGTACATTTTGATACCATGAGCCAAAATAAACCTGCCCTCCTTTAATATTGCTTTTGTCAGGCATTCAGTCACAGCAATTAAAAACACCAATACATCCATATGACTTTCTGTATAAAAGGGGACATTTGGATACTTAGAGGCCATGTGAAGGGGGTAGTGATCCCATGATACATACACAAGTCAGGGGATGCCTGAGCTGGCCACCTTCCACAGGAGCTCGAGAGGAGCCTGAACAGTCTCTCTGGCATTCTCGACCACCCCACCTGCCAACACTGGGCCTCAGGCTCTGGCTGCTATACTGTAGGAGTCACTTCCTGTTGCCCCCACCCAAGCCTGGGACCCTTGGTTGGTTGCTGTGGAGAATCACATCAGGTAGTTTTACTGTGCCCGCCGGATGAGAATGGAAACTTCTGCGTGCTTTGCTTCTGACCTTTTCTCAGAAGCCCGGAGTTCTTCAAGTCATGGGGGGAAGAGCAATTCTTTAGCAGGTGAGGAGACTGTCCTGGCTTATTGCTGTGGGGATGACTGTCTGGGAGAGCAAAGACCTAGATAATGGGAGCATGTGCAGACAGCAGGCGTGGGAAAGCTCACCGTGGGGTTTGCCCATGGCAACTGCTGGCTGATAACCTCCTGAGGGGACCAGGAGGTTGGTGCAAAACACACAGATAAGACTGGGCCAGTAGGACTGGCTATCTGGGTTGGCAGGCCATCAGAGCTGGGCCCTTGGTTAGGGGGAGTTTCGGAACCCCTCCAGGTGTGCAGTTGGTCATGTGGCAAAACAAGCATCCTCTTGTCTCCCATTACACCCCCGACCACTGAATGGACTATGAAGGAGTCTTCAGGTTCCTGAGAGAGAGAGAGAGAGAGAGAGAGAGAGGTTGAAGCCGCAGGGGAAACTGAGCCAAGTGGAGGCAGAGGGCTAGAGCTGCAGAGATGGGCACCTTGGAGAGACTGGGATGGAGGGCAGGCGGAAACAGAACTGCCACTGGACCAGGCTTGCCCATCCAGACTTTGGGATGAGAAGTCTGGGAGTCAGGCAGACAATTGAGTGGCAGAGCAAGACTAACCATGGGGCCTCCTGGGCACTCGGTGACCACTTTGATGCCATCTTGATTGTTCATGGAGTTCAGTACATCCCTGGCTCGGGGCAAGTGGCTCAGAGCCCAGGGTTCCTCTGTTTCCCCCAAGCTCTGAGGGAATCTTCAGTCTATATAAGAGGAAAGCAGGTCAGCCAGAGACCAGGTGCCCTGGACAGTACCACGCCTCTCCCCCCAGGACACAGGTTTCCTCCCATGGGACTCCTTTGCCCCATAGAGTTGTGGGTAGTGATTCACGTTATTTCCTGTGTGGTGGGGAATATGGTCATGCTGGTCTTCACGTTCCAGGATGGCCTACCTGGAAACTTCCATGGTGGAAGACGCTCTGCTACTTGTGGTCAGGGGAAGGGTCTCACCTCACTATGACACCATCCTAGATGATCTGAGTGGGCTTTAAATGCAGTAACAAGGGTTCTTATAAGAAGAGAGTGGACAGCTTGGCGTGGTGGCGCACGCCTTTAATCCCAGCACTCAGGAGGCAGAGGTAGGAGGATCACCATGAGTTCGAGGCCACCCTGAGCAAGACCTTACCTCGAAAAACCAAAAAAAAAAAAAAAAAAAAAAAAAAAAAGAAAAAAAGAAAGAAAAGAAAAGAAAAGAAAGAAGAGAGTAGAAAGGCAATGGGGAGACAAGGTGGAGGTGGAGGTGGGCAAAATGGAGCCAAGGGGTGCCAGGGGCTCCCAGGAGTGGGATGAGGCAGGACGGACCCCCAGCCCCAGAACCCATAGAGGTTCATAGCCTTGCACACACCTTGAATTTGGACTTCTGGCCTTCAGGTTGTGAGAGAGAAATTCACTATTGTTTTAAGTCCCCGTTTGTGGTCATTTGTTGCCCCAGGAAACTACACACATCAGATTTCCAGCAGTTGGGGGGGGGCGACGGGTGTTCCTTTCTCTCCTGCTTAATTTACGAATCACACAGCTAGGTAGGATGTTGAATCCAAGCCTGGTGTCTGTAAGAAGTGCGGGAGTTGCTGAGAACTCAGCCAGCATCACATTCCTGCAGGCGAGGGCAGCAGCGGGGGCGGAGAGGGTGCGATGGAGAACAGAGTTCCTTGTAATCAAATCCAGAAGCCGCTGCGTGAACCTCGGTCCAAGAGCCCCTGCGGGGGTGAGCGTGGGCAGTGACACGGTGGGTTTGATCCGTCCAAGCAGGCAGATTCCTGGGGTTTGACCGCCCGGTGATTCTGGGAGAGGAACGCGGGGGAAACTTCAAGGGTGTCACTCAAGCAGCTTGGCTGTGTCTCCAGGACAGGGCGAGCAGCTGGCCGCTGTCACTCTCGTCATTCTCACTAATTACCTCGGTACCGTGGTTGGGGGGGCAGCCCCTGGGGGCTTTGCTGGGAGGAAAGTCATCTTGAAGCCCTTCCCACAAAGGCTCCGATGAACCCACTCACTGCAAGAGGGTTGGAGAAAAGGACATAACCTCGAATCTGCATCTCAACTATGACACATCAGGGGATGTGTCCCCCAAAGCTCTGGGTCAGAATGCCCCTACGGAAGCTGCTGGGTTAGGCCTTGGACTGGAGCGAACATGGCTACCAGGATCCTCTGGACCGAGTCCAGCCATCCATCCCAGATGGCCTGGAAGGGGTTGTGTGGCAGAACCTTTGCCCTGTCAGAGCCTCAGTTTCTCCGCCGTCTCAGGCCAGCCCTATCACATTAAAAACTCCCATGGGGTCTGTGAGGAAGGCTATAGCGGACTGACTAGGAGCCTGGAGCTGAGAGTTGGCACTGGGCTCTGCCACACATTATCTAGGTACCGAGGAGGCCACCTGGGCTGGGCCTCAGGCAGATGGGATTATGCAGTGCAGGGTCAGAGAGTGAGCTGTGCACTCAGCCTTTAGCACACATACTGTGTGGCTTGGTATGTCACAGCCTAAAAGGAAGGGGGCTTTAGTCCTCCACTCGGCGATGTGACAGCAGGGTTACACAAGTCCCCCCTCTAAGTGCCTAAGGAGACCCACAGTGTGTTGGAAGATGTGACCGGTTCTTCCTTCAAGGAGCAGGGTTTGTTCCACTGAAATGGAAAAGAGCATGTTTGAAAACGTTGGGCTGTGTGAAAGTGGGAGACTCCTTGTCATTCATATGTCAGAGTTAGGTCATAGGCAGATGGGAAAGTTTGCCTTTGTTTTTCTGTCTTTCAAACGTAGTTTAAATGACTGTGTTCTCAGCGCACTTTGCAGGTGCAGAAACAGAGAGCGGGAGGCAGTTTGCCCAGGGTCATCAACAGGAAGGTGACAGAGGATAGTTGAACCCTGGGAGTTTGTTTCCAAAGCCAGTTCTCCAACTTCTAAACTAAGGTTGTGCACACAGACAGAGGTGGGTGGGACACACACATATATGCACATGAGCATATGCACATACAATCTTCTGAATGAAGTGCTATGATTTAAAGTGACAGCCATTGAGTTCCTTGGAAAATAGACGTGCTGTAGTGAAGGGTAGCTAGTTTAAGAAATAGCTCTCTGGACTGGAGAGATGGCTTAATGGTTACAGTGCTTGCCTGAGAAGCCTAAGGACCCAGGTTCGATTGCCCAGTACCCATGGAAGCCAGATGCAGAAGATGGCTCATGGGTCTGGAGTTTATTTGTAGTGGCTGGAGGCCCTGGTGTGCCCATTCTCTCTCTCTTTCTCAAATAAATAAATAAAATATTTTAAAACAAAACAGAAAGCAAAACAATCAATTCTCATTTGCAACCATCGTTCTTGGAACCAGGGGGGCTTGTGACTGTTTTGTTTTGTTTGTTTGTTTTGGTTTTTTGAGGTAGGGTCTCACTCTAGTCCAGGCTGACCTGGAATTCACTCTGTAGTCTCAGGGTGGCCTTGACCTCATGGCAATCCTTCTACCTCTGCCTCCCCAATTCTGGGATTAAAAGCGTGCGCCACCACGCCAGGCCTTTTTTTTTTTTCTTTTTTTTTTTGAGTGGCATCAATTTCAGTCGCATGGGGTAGCAGATCTGCCATGGGAGGCTAGAGTGCAGTGGTGTGAGCTGACCCAGAGGAGCAGGTAAGAGAGCTGAGTAACAGTGCTCCACAGAGGATAAAGCATTGCTGACAGGTCACACAGAGGAGACAGCCCTGAGCCTGTGGAAGTCCATGGGGAACCACTCCACAGGTAGTGGAGCTGTGAGTCTTGCAGGCCATATGCCTTCCATCAAAGTCTCAGCTCTGTGCGGAGGCCGGGTTGCATTAGAAGCAGCAAGCATCAGGCCTAGAACAGACTTAGTGCTTGCTCAGGCCACCTGTGTTCCAGGAGCCTGCCACACAGAGAAGATGGCCACTGTTGAAAGAGCTTGAGCTCTGGGACCCTGATGGCTGTCTGTCAGGGGAACATGGTTGTTTGGAGTGACTGTGGATTGTCTGTGAAGTGCCAAGGGTGAGCTCTGCTCAAGAAGGAACTGGGTAAAGCCGGGCGTGGTGGCACACGCCTTTAATCCCAGCATTCGGGAGGCAGAGGTAGGAAGATCGCCGAAAGTTCAAGGCCACCCTGAGACTACATAGTTAATTCCAGGTCAGCCTGGACCAGAGTGAGACCCTACCTCGCAAAACCAAAAAAAAAAAAAAAAAAAAAAAAAAAAAGAACTGGGTAAATCCTCACAGAAAGGAAGCACCCTGGAGGCCATTGAGTCTAGGGCACGTGGGCCATGTGTACAAGACAATGATCCACGGAGTTCCCCAGCAGCTGCATAAGGAGTTATCTCCCTCTCTCAGTTACTTGTGCGTAGCTATGACCGAGGACACCTGAGAGAACGATTTCAAGTAGGAAAGATATCTTTTGGCTCACATGTTCAGAGGGTCCAGGTCATGGTCACTTGGCCCCTGTACTTGGGCAGAGCACTGTGGCACGAAGAGTGTGTGAGGGAGGAGGATGTTTACCTTGTGATGGTCAGGAAGCAGAGCTCAAAGAAGGGTCTGGGGTCTCCTTGGTGTAACCTGTGATGACCCATCCCCAGGGACTCACAACTTCCAGGGAAGCCACACCTCCTACGGTTTCCAGAACCTCCCAAGACAGCACCATAAGCTGGGAACCAAGGTTCAACCATGAGTCTATGGGGGACATTTCAGATGCAACCAGAACATTCCTGAATCATAGGGACCAGGGGAGGAAGGACAGGAAGAGAGGAAGCAGGGTTAGCTGGAGCTAGCCATGTGGCTCAGGGCAGGGGCACTCTAGGTGGCAGGAGGTGAGGGGAATGTGACCTTCATGGTTCTGGTTTGGGAAGGAACGAAGAGCTGGAGGAACTGGTGGCTGGGATGGATGGCTGCTGGAGACAGGTGCTATCAACGATTGCTAAGGGTCCTTAGCAGAAGGTGGAATTCCTTCTGTAGGGATGAGGGCTCAGGGGGAGGAGGAGGAGGAGGAAGGAGATATACGTGTGTGCATGAGCCTGGATGCATGTACATGGGTGTGACATCAGAGTGTGTGACCCCAGGGCTTGTCAGAGGAGGCAACTCTTAGGCTACAGCCTGGGGAAAGACACCTCTGCTCAGGGACTGGCAGATACAAAGGCTCCGAGGCTTGGGCGCATGTGGCATAGCAGGACAGGTATGTGGCACCACAGGGCTGGATGGCATGATCAGAGCAGGATTGTTCATCAGCACTGTCTAGTGTGGGCTTCCAGGATGGAAATCTTCCCTATTACCCCTGGAATGGTGCAGGATGCTGCTTCCCCCATGTCAAGTTCCTCTTCCCCACAGTGTGAGGGGGCAGAGTGATGCTTGAGGCTGGGTCCCCACCCAGCACCCATCTTTCAGCTTCAATCCTTAGAGGTGCTGTAACCACACCCTCCAGGACCATTGGTCTTGCCTCCTGTCCTCCGTAGTCTCCCTCATCTTTGGCTCCATCCAGGCTGCCTGGATGCTGAAGCTGCCAGTACTAGATCACACTGTCATGTAGATAAAGCGTCAAGGACAGCCACAGAGGGGTCAGGCTGTTCTGCGCCCTCTCTGCGCCGGAAAGAGGCCAAGTCTCAGATGCAGCGTTTCCACATTCTTTGACAGAATTCTGCTCTCTGCAGACTGAGGGAGGGGCTGGTTAATCTTCCCCATCTGCAGCTTAGCCCCTGTGTGGTCTTGATGGGGGACATGGCCTGGCAGCCAGAGCTGCTACCGTTTTCTCAGGAAGCCGGGGTTGACCTGCAGAAAGGAACGGTGGAGCTGAGAGCTGGGGCCCAGGCGAGGCAGTGGGGGTCGGGGGACGGGGGATCCTGCAGTGGGAGCTTGGGTCCAGCTGAGGAGTCAGACACTTATCTTCCACATCAGTGGGAAATTATGACCCGGTGGGAAAAGCTCCAATGTGGTGTGTGTGGCGTGTAGTGGTTGACCCACACAAAGCGGATCTGCACTCAGCCCCAGGCTGCCATGCGAAGGAGAAGACCCCATAGGATAAGGGAGCTGTCAGCGAGCCAGGTTCATGGAAGTGTCTCTCTGCTCATGCCCTCTGTCCCACGTGTGAAGCTACATAGACACATGGTTGATACAAAGTAGTTGAAGCTCTGACCACTTGGGAACTTCCAGCTGTGGCTTAGCTGGGCTGGTAAGGGCTGGTCCCCCTAGTTCCCCACATGGCAGGAGCTCCTTGAACTTTCTTTTCTCTCTTTCCATGGTTTTTCCAAGCCCTCCATGTGGGATCTCTGGCCACGTGGGTGCCTTTCTTTGGCTCTGTACTTCCCTCAATAAGTATGATTTAATAATTTTTTTAAAGTAGCTTAAAGTGGCCTGCAGAGATGGCTCAGTGGTTAAGGCACTTGCCTGTAAAACCCAAGGACCTGAGTTCAATTCTCTAGTACCCACGGAACGCCAGATATACAAGGTGGCACGTGTGTCTGGAGTTCGTTTGTGGTGGCCGTACGCCCTGTTGTGCCCATTCTCTCTCTATCTGCCCCCCTCTCAAAAATAAATAAAAAAATAAACAAAGTACATGAAATCAAAATCTATTTGTCATACCAAACTTCTAGAATTCTACTGATGTGTTAAAATACCGTTTCTGGATGGGAGTGTGGATGTTGTCACCACCTCTCACCCTGTCTTATCTACATCCTGTGCTCACTCCAGCCCTGCTGGCTTGTGCCTTTGTGTGGTGACTCTGGGGGACAGTTTTGGGAATGGTTTCCAGGGCATCTTCTCGTCAGGACAGCAGGCGAGGGAGTCAGTGTGCCCCAACATCAGGTCCCCATCCAGTGCTTCAGTCCCATGCTGACAGGCCTTGGGAAAGTCTCCGAAGTTGGCTTTGGTGGGAACAGCAAGAAAGATGAGGAAGGGGCAGACATCCTTGATGAGGGAAGCCCCTTGGTTCAAGAGAGGGGGAGGGAGATGACAGGGAGAGATTTGGCATGACTGTCCCCGGGCCTTCAGTTCATCCCTGTTGCCCATCCTCCTGAGAAGGGGACCCCAGAAAGATAGTCTTCAGATGACCTGACAGGATCAAGTTTGATATAACAATTGTCATCAGTCAGGGTGGCAGCAACCATTTGAGAAGTTGGCACCCCAGGACAGAGTCTGTGGTCCCCACCCTCAGGGATACACATTGGGCTGGTTTTCCTAAGGGAAGGGACCTTGTCACAGGAGTTGTGCTGCCTGAGGTGACTAGGAGCTGAAGAGGGAGCCATGGTCAAGCCAGGCCTGGCTAATTCCCCAGTGAACACAAGAGTGCTTGCCAGTCTGACAGGATCACACAGATGCCTCCAGAGCATCTATGTGGCTCGGCAGGACAACTGTGGCTGATAAACCCAACAATAGGGATCCCGCTGCTTGACTTCCTCTCATGGAACAGAGCGGGCGGAATGAAATTCCTATGTGTGGCCCAGGAGCCTCCCTGCCAAGGAGGAGGAAGAGGAGATGGAGTCTCTATGACACCTGGCTAGGCGCCCCTGGAAAGCAAAATGAAGCTGCAGGACCTGACCCCAGCCTTGCCTCCTTTTTCAATCCCAGAAGCCTTTGTGGCTCCAAGCAAGAATGAAGGCTGCACTACCTCCCCAAATTATCACCCTTTCATCCTTCATGCTTCCCAACGCCCTGCTACATGATGTTCATTAAATAACACTGAAGGGCCATCCTGGGACCCACCTGGCTCTTGCTGAGAGAGAGAGACTCACTACACGTCAGCCACATTGCCTCCCCAGCTCACAGTGCCCAGGGCTCCACTCTGAGGGACTGAGCTGTGATGCAGACTGACCTTCCCCAGCCTGCCTGGCCCCATTCAGGCTCTGTCCTCTCCCAGGTTGCTGTGGGATGGAACTGGGCCCTGGGTCACCACAAGGCCCCTTCGCTTCAAACATCTGGGTAGGAAGGTCTCACAGCTGGACACTAGGGCCCTACACCTTCTCAGGCATCCTTACCCTCCATGTCTCCTTCTGTGTGGTGGCTTCAGGACAGTCAGATTCTCTCAGTGGTGGCTCAGGGGCTCTGCGTGCCTTGTTAGGTTGACCCTGGCCTGCTGTGTGATGATCACATGGAAAAGTCTTCCGGGCAGAAGGAAGGACAATTGCAAAGCCTCTGAGCTAGGAGCAAGCATTGTTTTCATTTACATCTCTGTAAATAGCAATGGTGATGATTCCCTTATGAGAAACGCTCTGGGTGATTCCAATTGGGGGAGCAAGCAAAGTGTGTGTCAAGTCCCTGTCAGGAGGACAGACACTGCCTTGCCATGAAAGCCAGGTAGTACTGCATAAGGAGGGCCCTGTACAAGTTCAGGAGGCCCATGTTGCATGTGGTCCATGACAAATGCCACATACTGGTCCCACAGGAATCTATACATCCCCATTTGTTACCAAGGGAAACCCTTCTACCCCTAAACTCCACAGTTATAAATGGTCCCATTGAACTCCCACACAGATCAGGGCCCTTCTCGTGTCATCCACCATAACAGTGTATTTTTATTTTTATTTTTTTGGGGGGGGATTTATTTTATTATTTTTTTTAATATTTATTGACAACAAAACATACTTACAGTGTATTTTTAGTAGCAACCACACCAGGGGAGCTGTAAAGAGAACCTACCAGCCCAGGTGGGTCTCATAGCCGCTAGGAGGGCTTCAGGGGTTTGAAGGGCCTGGATCACGTGGTCAGAGGGATGAAGGTCACGGTTGTTTCTGGAGAAGACACTGGAGTTGTTCGAGGCATCATCACTGGCACTCTCTTTCTGGACGGGGGTTAACACTTTGGTGATACTGTCCCGGTCCATCAGTTGCCCACCGTCTGTAACTTTGGAGCCTGTGAAGTGAGTGTGGTGACACAGGATTGTGGTCCCTGAGTCCCGGCACCAGTATCCCAGGAGACTGGTTTTCAAAGCTGGTTGCTTCTCTGCTTTTGCCAGATGTGGGGCGCCAACCCTCCCTAGGGTCCACTCTGAGCCCTCCACAAGTGTTGTGATCTGCAGGAGGGCCACAGCTCCAGGACAGCCATTCTTCCTTCCAGATAGAAGCATCTAGAAGGGCATCACACCTGCCTGCCAGGGAGGCAGGTGGGTAGATGGGTAGAGCCAGAGCACTTACTTCTCCTAGATGCCTTCTTGTACCCAGTTCCATTAGCTTCAGCTTCACTCTTCAAAATTAAAGCAAATACATACATCATATATATATATATATATATATATATATATATATATATATATTCCTATACAAAAGGGATTTTTAGGCAAGACTGGAGAGATGGCTTAGCAATTAGGGCAGTTGCCTGTGAAGCCTAAGGATCCATGTACTACTCTCCAGGCACACGTGAGGTGACACAAGTGTGCAAGGTTGCACATGTGCACAAGATGGCACACACGTCTGGAGTTCTATTACAGTGGCTGGAGACCCTGGCACGCCAATTCTCTCTCTCTAGCTCTTGCTCTTTCACATAAAAAAAAGACCAGTCTGTTGGGCTTGCCTCAAAATTTTTTTTTAGATAATGCAGGATGGTCTAACAAAAAAAATCTGAATCCATCCTGCTAATTCTACCTGTTAATAGTTCAGTGTATAATGCTCCAGGTCTTTATATATGTTGGTCATTGTCTATCTTATAATTGACATGCAAGTGAATTTGTATGTGGCATGTGTTTATATTGTGGGGGTGCATGTGTATGCACATGCATTTGTGGCTGCCAGAGGTGGATGTTATGTGGCTTCCTCAATTGCTTTTCACCTCTCCTTTTTGTTGTTGTTTTTGAGACAGGGTCTCTGCCTGAACCCAGAGCTCACTGAGTTGTCTACAATAGCCAGTTAGCCAGCAAGCCTCAAGGAGCTTCCTGTCTGTCTCCCCATTGCTAGGATTATAGGTGTACCATTATCCCCAGATTGTATGTGAATTCTGGGCATCTAAACTAAGGTCCACATGCTTGTGTGATAAGCACTCTACCCACTGAGCCATCTCCCAATTCCCCATTTTTTGGGGTGCATCTGTATGTGTGTATATGGGTGGCGTGTGTGCCATAGTTTATATGTGGAGGTCAGAAAACAACCTCAGGCTGTTGGTCTTCTCCTCCCACTTTTAGATGATCTATCTATCTATCTATCTATCTATCTATCTGTCATCTATCTATCATCTATGATTGACCAGATTAGCCAGACTAGCTGGCCATGGAGCTTCCAGAATTTCCTGTCTCCCATTGCCTTAGACACATTGGGATTACAGATGTGTGTGCCAGCAAAGCCACTGCATCCAGCTTTACATGGGCTCTGGGGATCAGAACCCCAGGTAAGTAGGCTTGCACAACAAATGCTTTTATACACCCACCGAGTGAGCCATCTCCCCAGGCCCTTCATGTAGATCTTTAAAACAGGCTCAGACCACATAAGCCCAGCGCTGCTGCATCTCTTCCTTGGCCCCCAAACTCCAGGCCTTTCCTCTCTCTCCCTCCCTCCTTCCCCACCAGCCACATCTGCATTCAGGCCTAATCTCACCAGAGAACCATGGCCTGGAGGATTCTGGGGAGGGCAGTGGGGGTAGGGCAGTAGCAGGACAATGAGGCCTTGTGTTGTAGGTGGGCAGAGTCTGCTGGACTCGGTGGTGAGTGAGCGGTCCCCTCCTTGCAGAGTCAGCGATCTGCATGGGGTGGTGGGGCTCATTAAGAGGGACTCGCTCAGGCGGCTGGCTCAGCATCAGAGGCCCACAGCGATGGCTGTTTTACTCAGGAAGCTGGGGACATATGTCCTGGTGGAGAACAAACCAGGGCAGCGAGGTGCCGGCAGGCCCTCCCCCAGTCCCTGGTCTTTATCAGTTTCCTCCTCCCTTTGGCCACAAACAAAAGGCCTTGTACCTGGGGCTGGGGAGACACCATGACACAGGATGTTCCCAGCATTTTGGATATTTCCTCCCCCGTCTGACTGATATGTCCTAGAGAAAGCGCTCAGATTCTCCAGGGAGCTTGGGGCTGTAAAAGCTCCAAAAACACAGTAATAACAAAGCCATAAATCTGGGCCTTTGATGGCAGCACTTGGCTGAGGGCATCCAGGCCAGGCCATGATGCGTGGCCATCGCAGGTCCATGAGCTCAAGAGGGTCAGAATTCTATCAGGCAGACTGTACCATGGAACCATATTTTCCATGTTTTCATGCTTGGTTGGCTTTGGTCATATGTGTGAACACACAGGAGTCCTGCCCTATTGTGTGGCAGCCAGTGGGAACTGGGCGGGATGGGGATTTGGGAAGGCAGTGGGGGCCAGGGGAAGAATATGCCAGTGCCTACTCTGTTCCTTCTCAGATGCTCAAACTCACAACCTGGCCAGGTGGAGTGGCTAGCCCTTCAGCAAACGTGGCACTGATCCCACCCACGGGCACAGTTAGACATTAGGGGAGTGAGATGTCTATTACGCATGCATCCCAGAGCCAGAGTTGGCAGTCACTCCAGTCCCCATTCTCTGCCTCTAGTTCTCACAACTGCTATTAGCTGGCAGCTGAGGTGACCATTCAACACACCCAAACTTCTCCAGGTGCTTCACATGGATGGATGAGGGGCTTCATACAAGAAGGTGGTTTTAGAGGCCGTGAGTGAGTGGGGATGTCAAGCAAGGTGGAGAGGCCTTACAGAGACCAGCAACATCAGAAGGTCACCAGCATTCTGGGGGTGAGAGGGGCAAAAGAAGAGATGGTTCATAGAACCTAGACGCTGAGGCTACCTAGCGAAGAATGGAATCTTGGTCTGTCTGGAGGGAATAGAAACCATGAAGAAGGGCCATTGTTACTGAGCTGGAGCCAATAGATGTAAGGAGGAGAGTGAGAGAAGAAAGAATGATGGTGATGATGATGATGGTGGTGATGGTGATGATGACAGTGATGGTGCTAATGGTGGTGATGGTGATGGTGGTGGTGGTGATAGTGGTGGTGATGGTGATGGTGGTGGTGATGGTGGTGATGATGGTGGTGATGATAGTGGTTATGGTAATAGTGGTGATGATGGTGTGATGACAGTGATGATGAAGGTGGTGATGGTGGTGGTGACAGTGATGGTGATGGTGATAATGGTGGTGATGGTGATGATGACAGTGATGGTGGTGGTGATGGTGATAATGGTGGTGATGGTGGTGGTGGCGGTGATGGTGGTGATGTTGGTGGTGATGGTGGTGATGATGGTGATGGTAGTAGTGGTGATGAGAGTGGTAATGGTGATGATGGTGATGACGGTGTGATGACAGTGATGATGCTGGTGGTGATGATGCTGGTGATGATGATGATGGTGATGGTGGTGATGGTGATGATGGTGGTGGTGGTGATGGTGATGGTGATGGTGATGGTGACAGTGATGGTGATAATGGTGGTGATGGTGATGGTGGTGGTGATAGTGATGGTGATGGTGATGGTGATGGTGATGGTGGTGATGGTGGTGGTGATAGTGATGGTGATGGTGACAGTGATGTGATGACAATGGTGGTGGTGATGATGATGGTGGTGATGATGGTGGTGATGATGACAGTGATGATGATGACGATGGTGATGATGATGATGGTGATGATGATGGTGGTGATGATGATGATGACAGTGATGATGATGGTGGTGATGATGATGGTGGTGATGATGATGATGATGATGATGGTGACAGTGGTGATGATGGTGGTGATGGTGATGGTGGTGGTGATGATGTTGATGATGACAGTGATGGTGATAATGGTGGTGATGGTGATGATGATGGTGATGGTGGTGATGGTGATGTTGATGATGATAATGATTATGATGGTGATGATGTGGTGGTGGTGATGGTGGTGATGATGATGATGATGATGGTGATGATGGTGGTGGTGATGGTGGTGGTGATGGTGGTGGTGATGGTGGTGGTGATGGTGATGGTGATGGTGGTAGTGATGATGATGGTGATGATGACGGTGATGATGATGATGATGACAGTGATGATGATGGTGGTGATGGTGGTGATGATGATGATGATGATGGTGATGATGGTGGTGGTGATGGTGGTAGTGATGGTGGTGGTGATGGTGGTGGTGGTGGTGATGGTGATGATGGTGGTGATGTTGGTGGTGATGGTGGTGATGGTGATGATGACAGTGATGATGATGACGATGATGATGACAGTGATGATGATGGTGGTGATGATGATGACAGTGATGATGATGATGAATGGTGATGATGGTGGTGGTGATGGTGGTGGTGATGGTGATGGTGATGATGATGATGGTGATGATGACAGTGATGATGATGATGATGATGGTGGTGATGATGACGACAGTGATGATAATGATGATGATGGTGATGATGGTGGTGGTGATGGTGGTAGTGATGGTGGTGGTGATGGTGGTGGTGATGATGGTTGTGATGGTGATGATGGTGATGATGATGGTGGTGGTGGTGTGGTGTGGTGGTGGTGGTGATGGTGGTGGTGATGGTGATGATGACAGTAATGATGATGGTGATGATGGTGTTGTTGATAATGATGGTGACAATGATGATGGCAATTCTATCAATCCTCAAGTCTTTGCTATTAGTCAGGCACAAAGCTAAGTCCCTACCCATGCCACTTAATCCATGTATCCACCCAGTGACCCAGATACTATTCTGTGAAACTGTTCCCATTTAACAGAAGAAACCAAGGTGAGGGGAGTCAAATAACTTCCCCAGGTCATACCACTAGGAAGTTGCAGGTAAAGTCACCACAGGTGGGTGTGATGCCAGAGCTGTATGCTTAGCCCCGTGGCCTCACAACAGGCACAGTGGGCAGCCCTCGACAATACTATTGCCTCGAATCTGCAGTCCTAGAACTCATGGTCCCAGTGAAGTAAGTTGATAATTGGAGAGAGTGAACCCCTCTACCATTCTTTCAAAGCCACCAGGGCTGCCAGACTGAGGATTAACATGTTACAAGAGCAGAAGCAGGCAGAGCTGCCTCTGGAATGGAAGGAGGCCCTTTGTCTCCCATACCTCCCCATTCACTATCAGATGTGTCTGGGAAATCAGGTCAGGTTGGGAATAAGCAGGGAAATGGGAGGAAAATAACCACCAACATAGACAAGTGCTGGATCTGAGGGACAGACAAGAGCCTCTGAGCCCTAACTCTGCACCCAGGACACAAGACAGCCCACGTGGATGTGCGTGACATGGATCCAGGAGTTTAGAACTTTCTCTCCTCAATCCTGTGAGACTGTTCCTTTTTTTTTTTTCGAGGTAGGTCTCCTCTAGCTCAGGCTGACCTGGAATTTGCTATGTAGTCTCTGGTTGGCCTTGAACTCATGGCAATCCTCCTACCGCTGCCTCCTAAGTGCTGGGATTAAAGGCATGTGCCACCATACCTGGCCATGTTCCCTTTTTTAAAAAGATTTATTTTTATTTATTTATTAGAAGCAGAGAAAGGGAGAGAGAGAGAAAGAGAGATAGGCCCACCAGGACCTCTAGCCACTATATACAAACCACAGATGCATGCGCCACCATGTGCATCTGGCTTATGTGGGACCTGGAGAATCAAACCAGGGTCCTTAGGCTTCACAGGCAAATTCCTTAACTACTAAGCCATCTCTCCAGCCCGAGACTGTTCCATTTTGATTTCCCATCTGTCCAGCAGAGACTTATGGACACTTCCTTCCTGAGAGGCAGAAGGCTTAAATGACCATGCTGAAGGCCCCCTGATCTGCCTACGGATGGGGCTTTGTCTCCCATGTGGCAGATGTGGAAACTGAGGCTTGGAGTGGAAAGAGCTACATGCTAGGTCCTGATGGCTCAAGACTCCTGAGGCCTGGGACCATGGCTGAGGGGTTCCTCCTGAGTGATGGCCTATTGTTCCCAAACCCAGTACCTAGCATGCCCTGTATGATATCACACATGACAATCACTACATACAATATGAGCATGTTTTGTGATGCATACATACTAGGGAGTCCTCATGTTGGATGCCATCATATGACAATAGGATGAAGGTGGACTCAGTGGATTGAGTTCAGGAAGTGCCCTGAGAGGAACAGGGATGTCTTGGTGAGCTGTCAGTCTAGATGGGGATATGCTGCCACACACCCAGGTGCTCTTGAAGAAGCATTTGGCGCCAGGAACAAGAAGCAGCTGTTCCTACTCCTGAGAGCCCTACAAAATAAAGATGGCCTCATAATGAAAAAGATAAGAACGAGACTGCTTGTCACTTGCCAGTCTCAGAACCACGGTACCAACAGGCGGCATTCAGGAAACACCCACGACACAATGGCTACCACTGTGCATGGCATCCTTCGGGAGCATTGCCTAGCAGGGTGGAGGACTTGTTGTCGTCACCCTCCCTCCTCTCACTGCTTTCATCAGGAGCACCTGCATGCATTGGCAGGTACTGCTCCTTCCTCTGGGCCACCAGAGACATGGCGGGATACACCAGGGGTCACCTGAGAGGACCCAGGACTCCCTTAGCTCTGACTGCATGGGTCCTGGACCGACTCCAGGCCACTGTGCGAGATAGAAAAGTCCTGAGTCGCATGTTTCGCTCATCCTGTGGCGTAGGAAGGAAGGACTCCAGACATAATTAGAAGTGTTTCAGAAGAGTGGAAAGTTCTCAGGAAATGTATTATCATTAGCGCTGGCCTCCTCCTCCCTGGAGAGTGAGAACAGGCACACGTGCGCTCATTGCGCATTCGCTCCTCGCCGTCCATCTTCCTGTACAAAATCCTTCTCCCTCCCAGAATAAAGCAAAAACTCGGGGCTGCTTCTCCACGTAACCCCAGGTCTTGGAGGAGAATCACACTCTGTCAGCCCCAGAGGTGTCAGCTGCCTCGAGGGGCTCTGACTACTGTTGAGTCAGAAGCTCTATCTGATCATCTGTGCTTCAGTTTCCCCATCGCACAGCAGAGACGAGGGTGTTGCTCAGAGGCCTCTCTGGGCTCTAAGATTCTTTTGGCAAGAAAATCCAGACGTGGTAATCTAGACTTTAGAGCCCACAGCTGGGCTCCACAGCCAGCTTTGCCTCTTCCCAGGGGTGTGACCCTCAAGGGGAACAGCCTTCCCGCCATTGCTGGACCTCAGTTTCTTTGTGTGAAGGGGAGGTGAGAAGAGCAGTATCTGTCGTTGGGATCCAACCTCTGGAACAGAACTTTTGGGAGATGAAATTAGTCGTCTTATGCCAGGCCCTCAGCATCTCGGGGCCTGCCAACTTTTCACATTCTCCATCTGACTCCTACTATTCTTCAGGTAGAACATGGACCCGTGGCTGCTGCTGAGCCAAAGAGAGGACCCCCCCCCAAGAAGTTGATGAGAATCTAGTTGGCACCCTTCATTCACCAGACACTGTTGCCACTTTTCAGGTATTGAAATAAAATGGTAATTGTTGAAGAAAAGATTGTAGTTGGAAGGCATTAATTATTCAAATAAACAACATCAAGATATTTCATGAGGGCTGGGGTGATGGCTCAGTGGGTAACGAAGACATGAGTTTGGATCCCCAGTACCCGTGTCAAAAGCTGAGCTATGGGGCTGGAGAGATGGCTTAGCAGTTAAGGCGCCTGCCTGCTAAGCCTAAGAACCTGGTTCCAATCTCCAGGTCCCACATTTAGCCAGATGCAAAGTGACGCAAGGGCGCAATGCCACACTTGCCCACAAGGGGGTGCACACATCTGGATTTCATTCACAGCAGCTGAGAGACTGCTGGCGGGCCCATTCTCTATCTGTCTCCCTCTCTTGTCTGTCTGTTTCTCTCTGTGTCTCTCTCCAAAATTAAAAAAAAAAAAAGCTGAGCTATGGGCTGGAGGGATGGCTTAGTGGTTAAGGCATTTGCCTGCAAAGCCAAAGGATCCAGGCTCAGTTCCCCAGGACCCACAGTAGCCAGATGAACAAGGTGGAGTCTGGAGTTCATTTGTAGTGGCTGGAGGCCCTGGCACTCCAATTCTCTCTCTGTGTCAAATAAATTATATATATAGATGCTCTCTCTGTCAAATAAATTACATATATAGATGAGCTAGGCAGCATGTGCCTATAATCCCGGTGCTGGGGAGAGGAGGATATCTGGGATTTGCTGAGCAGCTTGTCTGGTTGCATCATTGAGCTCCTGGTTTAGTGACAGACTCTGGCAAAAAATAAGGTGGAGCTCCTTCTCCAGACACAAAATGGCCTGGATATCCATGACCTCGCAGTGCCTGACTCTACCTACACAAGACCATCATAATAGAAGGAAAAGACCATGACATCAAAATAAAAGAGAGACTAATTGAGAAGGGGAGGGGATATGATGGACAGTGGAGTTTCAAAGGGGAAAATGGGGGCAGGGAGAGAAGTACCATAGGATATTGTCTACAATTAAGGAAGTTGTCAACAAAAATAAATAAATAAATAAAAATGAAAAAAAATAAGGTAGAGAGAATTGAGGACGACATCTAGCTGAGACCTCTGGCCTTCACATGTGTGTGAACATATATGCACACATACAAACACATATCCCAAAGAATGTTTCATGAGAAGCTGGTGTGATGGTGTGTGCCTGTAATCCCAGCACTGAGACGGGAGTTCAAGGCCAACCTGGGCTACTTAGTGAGACTCTGCTTCAAAACAGGGCAAGATGAGACGAAATTATCTCTTGTTCATGTCTATATGATCATCATTTTTCTCTCATGACTTTACTGGGACAGAATTCATTAGCCACACAATTCATTAATAAGTGTCAATTGATATTTTCAGTGTATTCACAACCATCATCACAGTCAACTAAATACATTTTCATCACCTCCCCAATAACTCACACTCATTAGCATCATTCCCCCAAAGCAGCCTTTTAGTTTTTTTGAAGGATAAGTTAAGAAAGATTTATTTTAGCAAAGAAAGTAAGACAGAAAGTTCCCAAGTTAAGAGGGGTCCCAAGCAGGTGACCCCAGAGCAGCTTTTCAAAGTCATAGATGCTTTTATCCTGACAGCAGCTCTCTGCTTGACCAATCCATGAAAGGATTATCTTCCTTCACATCACTTTTATGCGTGTGTGTGTGTATGCATGCGTGCAGGTGCACAGGTATGTGTGAGTACACATGCATGTTTGTGGAGACCTGAGGACAGCCTCAGGTGTCATCTTCAGGAATGTCATCCACCTTTTTGTTGTTTTGTTTCTTCTTTGAGGTAGGGTATCCCTCTAGCCCAGGCTGACCTGGAATTCACTCTGTAGTCCCAGGGTGGCCTCCAACTCACAGCTATCCTCCTACCTCTACCTCCCAAGTGCTGGGATTAAAGGCGCGCGCCACCACGCCTGGCTAATCCATCATTTTTGACAGCAGGTTTCTCACTGGTCCAGAGCTCAACAGATTGGCTGACTGGCTGGTGATCCCCAGGGGTCTGCCCATCTCCATGTCATTTTTATGTGGGTCCTAGAATCAAACTCAGGTCTTAACACTTGCAAGATAAGTCCTTTACCAATTGAACCATCTTCAAATCTTGAAATTGTGTTGTTTACAAGAAACTTTTATGTCTCAGTGGTTAAGGTGCTTGCTTACAAGGCCTAATGACCCTGTTTGATTCCCCAGGACCCACATAAAGCCAGATGCACAATGTGGCACATGCATCTGGAGTTCATTTGCAGTGGCTAGAGGCCCTGGTGTGCCCATTCTCTGTTTCTCTCTGCTTGAAAATAAGTAAATAAAATATTTCTTTTAAAAAAGAAACTTTGGTTCCATAAGTATCTGATTTAAAAATACCTAGGAAAAAAAAATTCAAGTCTTTAAAAATATCGATGCACTTAAAGCCCTTTCTTTCCTCTCACGTTGGCGTTCAGTGATGACGTTTCTTGGGAGCATGAATGCTGCCCTAGTTCACTTGGCTTGTTTCTTTGCGCACCTCATATGGTCCTGACCATGGGTTGCAGAGCACATGTGTGTAACTAGAACAATCCCCTGCAGCAGACCACCCAGAGGAAATGCCAGCTGTCAAGGCCACGGCATGGCTGTCTCCACTTTATTGCTGAGGACACAGAGGTCTGGCATAATGGCACAAGTGACCTTGGGCCTCATGAGCTAAACACACTGTCTCTCGGAAGCTGCTGAGGGGTTGAGCTGACATGCCCGGGTTAGAGGCCTCCCTGCCTTCTTTCCACACTCAGAGACATGAGTTTCGCATCCGCTACCCAGACCAGACTCCCAGCTTCCTTGTCTGTTTCAGTCCTTGTCTGTTAGAGTCACTTGTTTGTGGTGTTGGTAGGAGTGAGTCTGGAGGCTCACCGGATGTCCCTATTCCATACCCCACTTGCCAAATGCTCACTTTCTCCTGCCTGTGTGTGTGTGTGTGTGTGTCCCCTCAGCAGGTCTGGGTGACAACTCCCAGGGTGGCCAGTGTGCACAGCCTCACCCTGCAGATGGGAAACTGAGGCTTTTTTTGGGGGGGGGGACATTGTATTTCCTTGATGTTTCCCAACAGGTGTATATCCCTCCTGCAGTGGGTGCCACCCTGCAAGGAACCAGGTGTGATGATGGGTCTGAGAGTGCTCAGGCAGCACTAGTGGCAGGAAACCTTGGACAGGCCTCAGGAAGGCCAAATCCGTTCTCCCACTTTCCCAGAACCCAAGGGCTTCCCCTCCTGTTGCTTTTGAACCTGAGCCCGCTGTGGACCTGGACCTTGATCAAAGAGGGTGTTTTTGTTTTTCCTAAAGTGTTGGGACAGATCTGCTCAGCAGGATCTCAGGTGCAGTGACTCAGCCCTTTCCAGCTGCCACCACCTTCCCAACACAGCCCCTAAAGCAGCGGCCACAGACCCTCTTCAAGACACTTGTCCCTTGGAGAGCCACACAGCAGGGAGGGTCTCGGAGTTGTAATGGGACCAAAACAAGGGGTCTGACTCCAGTCCTCCCAAGTCTCTGTGGCTCAAGGATAAGGATCACTACACAGTCCCTGCCTCATGGGCTTGGCCAAAATGACATGAGAACATAGAAGATGCAGGCCAGTCCTAGGAAGGGTCCTTGGCATGGGCTGATTTCCCTTGACCTTCCCGGCTCTCCAGAAATCATTTTGATAGAAGATTTTAAGACCTACTCACTTCCTTCCCTAAACTCTAGATTCTCCCCCTAAGAACTTTCTAGAGCTGACAAGAGTGTCCTTGGGCATAGGGGTCAATGCCCTCAGAGTCACTTAAAGCAGGGATGAGCACAGGTGGATGGTCCTTCTCTCTTTTAACCTCCTCTGGCCAGCCCCCCTCTGCACTTCCTGAAATCACCTGGAGAGTGGAACATGTGCCCCCGCGTCCTTGTCTCTGGTCAAGGAGTCACTGAACGCTGAGACAGGCATGCACAGTATGTATTCATGACCATGTTACAAATCCTCTGGATGCAGAATGAGAATGCTTATGCTCAGATTCTGTTCTGTTCCTTCTTATTGTCAGGGGAAACATTGGATCTAGACAATGCCAGATAGCCTGTTGGAGACACTTATGTATTTGTCATGTGATCTTTACATATGACCGAGCAGCTACTCCATGCCTGGTGCTGAGTGAGAAGTCAGGTTGGTAGTGGGCACCCTTGGCCCAGGAGAGTGGAGTCCAGGGCAACATAAACTGGGTTCCCATGGGCACAGGACCAAAGATGTGTCCCACAATCTGGATATGCGGATGTTAGATGATGGAGTTATCAGCCTGGGTGTCCCCAGGGACACTGATCCAAGAAAGGCACTTGCTCTGGACCCTGCAGAGGAAGTCCTGTGGAAAGAACATGTCAGAACAGCATCCAAAGAGGAGGAAGAGGATGGGAGGGCTCAGAACATAGTAGAAACGGACTGAGACGTGTAGATGGTGTGGCAGGCAAAGTGACCTAACCTCTCTGAGCCTCTGGACCACCAAGCGTCTTGGTAGAGACGTCCAGTTGTCCTTAGGGCCAACCCAAAGGGATTGAGGCCAGCCTCAGGGACCTGGACTGGATACAGTAGCATCAGAGTTGAGTTTTTGTGTCTGGAGTTAGCTAGCCTTAATGGCCTTTGTCTTAATGGCCTTAATCTGGCCTTTCTCATCTTTCTGTAAGAAGAATACATTGTAATAAGGAAAAAAAAACATTTATATTTCAAAGTCAAAAGAGTAGAGTGCCTGGGCAGCTGTACGGAGACCAACTGGGCTGGGGAGTACATGGGACAACTCTGAGTGAGTGTGAAGCTTTTGGCCCAAGGGTCTCCTGTGAGAATCTGATGAAGTTGGTGGGCTTCATCATAGAAACTCGATCCCCACATGCAATTCTACCCCAGGCTCCAGCTAGCTTGTAAGGTCACCAGCAGGCAGATGCGGACCCCTAAACTTGAGAGAATATTGTAGGAATTTGAGCCAGAATGTTTAAGGACTTCCCAAATGGACACTTGAGGCAGGATAACCACTTCCCCACTGAGAACACCGGACAGAGATGGAGTTTAAAGTGAAGACGTCTGTTGGGATTTAGAGGCCAGGGGAGAAGCATCCTTGCTTCCTGGCAGATATAGGCAAAACCTCCATTCCAGGGAAATTGAATGTTCCTTGCCCTGATCCCCAAACCACGGATTTCGACTCTGAAAAAGCCAGAACCTGGACACTATCTGAGAGGAAGTGGTTACTAGAAATGGTTTATGAAGGCCAGACCTCTCTTCTGAGGTGGGGCTGGCCTATTGGAGGTTTAGTCTTGCCCCCATCCTCACCCCCACCCGTCTGCCTCCCTTCAATGACATGCATTGTCTTATGCATGAATTCTCCAGGATTTCCAAGTCCTCTCTTGATGTTTCAGACTGCAAACAAAAATGCATTCATTCCTGGGCCTCGCCATGGCCTTACATTATCCACTTAGAGTCACATTACAAAAATAGCTTTAAACAGTTTCACTTGAAATACTGACCACATCCAGCCACAGATGGCAAGGTTTTGTTTGGTTGTCTAGCCTTGGCTTTGGGGCATAACTTTTCACGCTAATAGTGTACACACCCGTCACTTTGACACAAGCGGGGATGTCAGTATTTATTTTTGCCTTAAGTAAATGATGGGGGTAACAGGCAGGATAAAAAGAATTTCCAGAAAGGCCTGTGCCAAACTCTTGCCACGTCTCTACAGGACTCGATCTTCCTCCTGGCCCTTGAATTCCTTTGGTTTGAGAGAACAGTCCATTTCCCAACCCCACAGAACCTCCCTGGGGCCCCCTGACAGGAACAGTGCCCAGCAGGAAACTTTGGCTTCTCTCACCCCAGCTCCCCATTGGCATCTTTGGGAAGCTCTTAAAAGATGCCCATGTCTGAACTTCACTCAATGCTCCATGATGTCACCACCTTCCGGGCATAGCACAACTATTTATAAAGCTTTTCTGGTGATTCTGACATAGCTAAAGCTGGAAGGCTCTGCCCCTGCACCATCCGTGGGTAGCCTAGCAATTCTTTCCCTTGGGAGTGAGTAGAAGGTTGACCAAATGGTGGGAAGCTGCTTCAGGATGCTGCATCTGGGGCAGTCACTTTCGGGGGAATACCATAGGTTCCTGGGTTTGCTGGGGCCTTCCTACATGTAGTGAACCCTTTGTCTCACTGGTCTCGCTGCTGAAAGCCTCCCACCTTCTCCTTCACAAGGGCCCTTGCTTGGCAGATCTGCCGTCCCACACCTGGTCGTAAGGTAAAAATCACATCCCTTGCATGTGTTCAAGGTTCTGTGAACTTGCTCCCACTGAGGCCTCCAGGTAAGGTGTGACATGACGTCGGGAAGATCTGAAGTTCATCACCAGACACAGGCCTGCCCTGCCCTCCCGGCATGGGTCCTGAGGTTCACAAGTCTCTCTGGGCTTGAGCCTTCTCAGGTGGAAAGGAAGATAGATACTGGGAGAGTTCATTTCAGGGATGGCCCCTGGAGTTAGATGATCACAGCAGTGTATCTTCATCACAGCGCATTCCGTTTCTTCCTCTGGCTACTTGCCTCAACTTTCACACGCTCTGTGTGTCTCTAGAATATAGTCTGCTAGGGCAAGACTCAGCGTTTTCCTGTTCATTTGGCACATAATAGGTGCTAATTAGCTAATACTGGTTGAATGAATGAATTTTAAGACCTAGAGTTTTTTTCATCCTTTACCTTCATTAGGTATTGTCCTGCTGTTCTTGCCCATGTTGACACCTGGAAAGTACAAGCAGAGATATTTACCTTACCTCTTTCCTCCCCAAACATCTTGAGCCTGACTCTGTCCCCAGCTGACATGGCTGCCTAGGTGCCACAGCTCAGCTTAGAGTTGGACTTTGTCTGCTTGTACACTTGGTGCTGTTTTTTTCCTTTAACACATTAGCCTCTCACAATGCTGTTCCTTCTTCTATGGACATGAAATTTATTAACAATATAAAACAGACCACTATAACAATGTATTTTTTGTCTGATTTCATTGACTCATGTCTCTGTATTTTCTTCAAGTGCACTGAGCTGCTTTATTAAGACAATCACTTTGAATTCTTTGTTAGGTGGTTTCTAGATCTCCATTGCTTTGGTGTTGGCTGCTGGGAGACTGTCCTGAGTGTTGGCGCTGTGACCCCACCTTGGTTTTCCATGATTCTGGTCTTGTTCTGCTGCCTGCACATTTGCAGAAGTGGATTTTGAGGTGAGTCTTTAAAGACTGGCTTTTCTCTGGGGAAAATTGTAACCACTGAAAGTGAACCACCAGTAGAATTCAACACATTCACAATATGCTGCAAACATTTTCTTTACCCAGGTTTTAAAGCATTTTTATCATTTTCAAAGTCAAAACCCTATACTCACTGAAATTGTTTTTCCTTCCCTTTTCCCTTGGAAAGCTGCTTTTCTGCCTTTATGGATTTGCCTGTTCTGTAGATTTCACATAAATGAAATGACATAATGTATAACCTTTTATTTTTCCTTCCAAGTATAATATGTTCACTCATACTCTAGCAAGGTAGGGCTTCATTTCTTTTTATGATTGAGTAATATTCCACTGTATGGCTAGACCAGGTCTTGTACTTGTTCATTCATCTGCTGATGGACATCTGAGTTGTTCCCTCCTTTTAGCTATTGTGCATAAGGCTGCTAGGAACATGTGTGTTCATATTTTTGTTTGGACGCCTGCTTTGAATCCTCTTGGGTGCATATCCAGAAGTGGACCTGCTATATCACACCCCAACTCTGGGCATAACCTTTTGTGGAACCACCAATGGCTGCACCAGGGCCCATTTTCACTTCTTTGGATTATATTGACTTTGGTTAGGCTCACAATTCATTTATGACCCCAGACCCTTCTCCATCAATGGGCCATGAATGGACACACAGGGACCAGCTGCCTTGGGTGAATGCTGTCAAGCTACTTTCAAGTTGAGTAGCACCGGGGAGTTTAATTGGTCATTCTGAGCCTCAATTTTAATCTAGCAGAGTGACAATAGAGACCCCATGGTGATATCATGAGAGTCTAGTGAGCTATTGTATGGCAAGTACTCAGAGAAGGCCTAGCACACACGTGTTCATGAAGTTTATAGACCATGAGCTGTCACTTTTTTTTGTTGTTGTTGTTTTTTTGGAGAGATGGGGGGAGAGGGATAGGGAGACAGATAGAGAATGGGCACACCAGCAGCCTCTCAGCCATGAGGAGAGATGGCTTAGCAGTTTAGGTGCCTGCCTGCTAAGCCTAAGAATGCCATCTCTCCTCACCCAAGGCAGCTGGTCCCTGTGTGTCCTGGATTTTAATAAAACTCCAGCAAACCACACTTGGCACATCCCCCTACCGCTAGGGTCCTTGTAGTCTAGGTGGTGAGAAAAGACTTATCCACAGGGTCTAACTTGGTTGGTTTCTTTTGGCTCAGCAACAAAGGTAAGATACAATGATGCCTGGTGCTTCATCCTTTCACTCATGTACAGGGGGAAAACAAGCTGCTTGGACATAAAAATAGAAAAACTATGGACAGCAAGGGTGAGTTAGCACTGCTCCGTGCATCTTAAACCATGACTCTCTCCACACCCCTTGTTGTGGTCAGAATCTCCTTGCTGTGACGTACATCCAAGAGTAGCTTGCAGGAGAAAAGGGTTTATTTTGGCTTACAGACTCGAGGGGATACTCCATGATGATGGGGGAGGGGAAACGATGGCATGAGTAGAGGGTGATGTTGGCCAACATCAGGTGGACAACAGCAGCAGGAGAGTGTGCCAAACACTGGCAAGGGGAAGTTGGCTATAACACCCATAAACCCACCCCCAACAATACGTCATTTTCAGGAGGCGCCAATTCCCAAATTGCCACCAGCTGGGGACCTAGCATTCAGGACACCTAAGTTTATGGGGGACACCTGAATCAAACCACCACACCCTTATAACATAACTCTCATGCCATTTGGCAAAAAGGTAAACTGAGTTTTCAAGAGCAAGGGCATCCTGGCAAATGGTGGTGTCAGGCTACAGACCCAGCTCTTCTGGCTCCAGGAGCTGCTCCTTTATGCTGTGGGTTCTTCCTTAGAGAACTTTCCAGCACCAAGAGAGCCTCCCACCTTCCCATGCTCCCTGAGAGACCCCCTTCCCCATCTTCCCAATGGTGGACATTTCAGAGCTAGGACTATCCCGGAACCCCGGGGCCACGTGGGTTGTCTGAGAGGCTCTGGCCTGAGGCGATATGTGTGTTTGTCCTGTTGTGAGTATTTCCATTTGTTCTGGAAAAACAAGCCTTTCTGTTGTTGTGCCTGTTTCAAAGGGACCCGCCAGGCCACAAGGTATCCGCTGGAATGCCACACCAGAAACACAGCGTTGTTTCAGATGTATTGACTTTTATCAGCTTTTGACCTCCTTTATTTATGAAAAATATCTGGCTCTAAATATGGCACTTTGAAGGCACAAGTGATAAGCCTCCAAATGTGTCCCCAAAGTGACAAGATCTTGCCTGCCTGCACCCTGGCCTGCTGTGATGGGAGGCTTCTTTCGCCATAAGAATTTGTGTTTCGGAATCAGTGAAATCAGAGCCTTCCGCATCCACTCTGAGTCAACCCAGATAGAGCTGGGCCAGGGAAGTACTTGAGTGACTTTAAGCTTTAGCGGAAGGAGAGCCACGGGCAAGGTCCGTGAAAGCGTCATAAAGTGAACATGGAAGGTGAGCTCCACCCTTGTCCATGGAGGCTACGGGTCTGTCTTCTGTACCCACGGCGTCCTTGGTGAGTAAATGGCCAGGTGATCACTGCCCTATGGAGCAGCTACTGTCTGAACTGACAGGAGGGTTCCAGGGAGAACAATACCATGGATTCCCCTTGGGCCAGAGCCTCAGGAGCTGCCTCAGTCCTCATCCATCCAGTGTGCAGCTCTGTCTGCCCAACCTCACTGGCAGCTCAGATCCTCCCCTCCGTGTGGAAAATATTCCTGGTGCTGACGTGTTGTCTTCTCAATTCCCATCCTGCCGATCGCCTGAGTGTTTCTTAGACCGTGTGTCATGTCCATGACGGAAGCCTTGTTGCCCATGTGAACAAAGCTTCCCGAAGAAGCCTGGTCCTGGTCTGTGGCATCTGTGCTGTAGCATTCCAGAACTTTCCTAGGAATGTGGTAGATTCATCGTGTTCACTGGCTTCTTTAGGACCTGTGATGTCAGGGAACATTCTAGATAACCAGCAAAACTTCCCCAAATTAGGAGAAACAGCATCTGTTTCCATGGCTACTTCTACAGCCTCGCCTTTCCTCCCATTTCTCCACACAGAGCTGCGAAGATGAAGGTTGGACCCATACAAAACATTTCTGCCATGCCCAGGTCCAGGCTCAGCCTGGGCCTCTTAGCTCTGGCTCCTGGAAGCTGGTGCTAGGCACAGCTCTAACAGGGTACTTGGCATGCTTATCAATAATGAGGCATGGCTGTCCCTGGGAAGCCCAGTAACGAACCCACACTTGACCATCAGAAAGCTGTGGAGCTACACTATGCAAGGCCCAGGGACTATTCTGAGTATGAGGGTCAAGGGAGGGAGAAATCACCTCTGAACCCACTCTTCTCACAGATGTCTGTATCCCCTTGTGGATGGGCCATCGGAGGCACTCCCAAGATGAGCTAGGGCTGCCCCCACACCACCTACCTCTCAGAGTAGCTCAAGAAGGCTCCAAGGGCCCGATGTTGCCCCTCAGAAGCTGGCAGAGGGGACAGGGTCAGCATATGGCTCGCATTCAGAAGTCAAGCATTGGACACAGCCGGGAGCCGCATTCATTCCCTGACTCATTTCTTCATGTGCATGCACATGGCTGTGGGTTGGGGTATACCATGGTTTCTGTGGGAACACAGCCTCTTTTCTTGGCCTGCTGTGGCTCTGAGCTCTTTCTTCTGCACCGGGCATGGCTGAAGCCACCCAAGAGAAACAAAACCCATGTCAAAGCATTCACGTGATTCCCAACAGCCCAAAGTGGAGAAGGCGTAAAGGCCCACCCCAGACAATGAATTAACAGAATGGAGTCTGTCCTTATGATGGAATATCACACAGTCATAAAAAGGCCAGAAGGGCCGATCCACATGGTAACATGAATGGACCTAGGAAATAGGTTCATGAGAGGGCTCAGACACCTGAGTCCCAAGGGCATAGGGTCTGTTTACATAAAACACCCAGAGCAGGCAAGTCTACAGTGACAGAAAGCAGGCTAGCAGGTGCCAGGATGGGAGATGGGGAGAACGGAGTGGAGGGTGGCACCCAATGCCTTTCCCGAGAGGCAGAAACCTTCTAAATGGATGAAACTGTTCTAAAAGTTGGTGATATCTGCATAACTGTAAAAATATGAAAATCCTCCATTTCCACACTTTGAAAGGTGTGTTGAGTGCATGCGAACGACGTGTCCATGAAACTGTTTGAAAGGAGAAGGGGAGGGAGGCCCCAGCACAAAGTTCTTTTGCTCACTGTGACTTCCTGAGATTTCTGTGGTCAGCAGCCTGCCTGCCTAGACTTCTGAGCCCTTGATCGTTCATGGGGGGAGGGGTTGCCTAGAGCTGACCTTCAGAGTCCAACCTTGGAGGAACTTGAGGCTGATGGTACTTTGTCTTCCAAATGTTCTCAAGTGAGTGTGGACTTGACCCAGCACACCCTCCAGTCACACTTGTGTCTTGCCCAGTATCTGTGGGGCAGGATGAGTGGGCTGGGAATAGACACCGAGTTGCCTTCACGGGGCTGCACGGCTGTTAGGGACACATTCTATTCCTTCCTGTCTCTGTCACCCACTTCCTCATCCCCTCACTTTAGGCATGGTCTGATAGCCTGGTGACACAAATCAACCTGTGACGGCTACCAGAACTTCCTGGAGCTCCTTGTGCTGTGACTGACACTTCTGGGTCAACCTGACATGCTAAACTGTGAACTTTCCCTGCCCTTCCCAACACAGTTCAGTTGGAAGCAACATCCCTTCTGGCTTCCCTCTTTCCCAGGCAGAGAGTGGGTGACCACCAGCCCACCCCATGGCCAGGGCTGCTCTTCTCCTTCAGCTCAGCTTTGGGAACTTAGATGTATGGTGTTGGACAATTTGATGTGGGGACTCAGGGACCTGACTCCTGAGGAGTGCTTAGAAGAGCAACTGACCCGTAAGATGTTTGCAACCCATGCCTTGAGTAGTTTATCTGAGGGACAAACATCTTTATATTTAATTATTTTCACTTATAATTTTTTTTGAGAGACAGAGGGAGAAAAAGAGGGAGAGAGAGAGAAAGGGAGAGGGGGAACACATGGGCACACTAGGGCCCAAACTCCAGATGTTTGCATCCCCTTGTGCACATGCATGACACTGTGTCACTGTGTGTCTGGCTACGTGGGACCTGGAGATTTGAACATGGGTTCTCAGGCTTTGCAGGCAAGCGCCTTCACCGCTAAAGCCATCTCTCCAGCCCTCACTTACAATTTTTTTGCATGTGTACACATATGTAGTATGGGTGTTTGTATATATGTAGGTTCAGGATACATGTGCATGTGTGCGTGCATGTGAAGGCCAGAAGCAGCATCAGATGTCTTCCTCAATCACTCTCCGCTTTATTTATTTTTTGATACAAGGTCTCTCACTGAACTCACCAATTTGGCTAGACTGGTTAGCCAACAAGCTCCAGGGATCCTCCTGTGTCTGCCTTCCCAGTGTTGGGATTCCAGACACACACTGCTATGCCTGTTTTGTATGTGGGTTCTGGGAATCCAAGCTCAGGTCCTCATGCTTGTGTGGCAAGCACCTTCCTGCCTGAGCCGCCCCTCTAGTTCCGTCTTATTCTTGTCATTATGAAGCGTGCAGGGCGTCCAGAGAAGGACGGTGGCAGCATGTACACCACCCAGAGCTTTAACTGTTTTAACATTAATTTGCAAGCAGAGAAAAATGGGGAGAAGAGAGACCGACAGAGAGAATGAGAATGGGTGTGCCAGGGCCTCTAGCCATTGCCAATGAACTCCAGATGCATGTGTCACTTTGTGCATCTGGCTTTACGTGGGTCCTGGGGAATCGAACCTGGGTTGTTAGGCTTTGCAGGCAAGCACCTTAACCGCTGAGCCATCTCTCCATCCTGCAGAGCTTTAACTTTTTAAGGTAGGCATTTGCTTAATGTATAAGAAGGTCTGCAGAGGGTGTACACCCTGAGGAGTTTTCACAGTGTACACCCGTACCACCAGCCCCCAGCCCCAGAAGGAGGAAAAGTCTGTTCCCCCATCCCAGACCATTCTCCAGCACCCCCCCCGCCCAAGCTGTCCTGGATCTCTAACTGCAAGGATGTCTCTTCTTGTGTGGAACTCAACTAGAGTGCACAGAGACCAGTGATGGAAAACAGCAGGAGCCCTTGGGAGCTGCTCCCCCACCCTGTCCAGCCCTGCCCAGGGGACTGCCCTGCTCCCACATGAACATGTGCTCTGTTTACTCCCATACTCTGCAGACTCTGCTGGGCATCTGTAGCCCACTCTTTGTGTCTGACACGCTGTCCAAGGACTTGTGTGGGGCCCTGGGTTGAGCCGTTATGCAAAATGCAGCTGTGGATCTTCTCCGAGGTGTTCTTGATCAGCTAAGGGTTGTCTGTTGGGCAGACACACACACACACACACACACACACACACACACACACACACACACACACCGTGGATGGCTCTGCTGGGTGGGGCCCATTCATGGCTGCTTTCTGAGGTGCCCTGAGCAGCTCTCCAAGGTGGCACAACCCATCTACTCTCAGTAGTAGCATACGAGGCCCAGTTATTCCACTCTGCACCATACTTGGTATTTTTTTTAAGGGATATTTCCTTTTTTAAAAAAGATTTATTTATTTGTTTATTTGTTTATTTATTTATTCATATGAGAAAGAGAAATAGAGGGAAAGAGGCAGAGAGACAGAGAGAGAGAGAGAGAGAGAGCACACATCAGGGCCTCCAGCCACTGCAAATGAATTCCAGATGCATGCACTACCTTGTGCATCTGGCTTATGTGGGTACTGGGGAATCGAGCCTCGAACCGGGGTCCTTAGGCTTCACAGGCAAGCACTTAACCACTAAGCTATCTCTTCAGCCCTGGATTTTTGTTGTTGTTGTTGTTGTTGCTCATTTTAGCCAAAACTGTGGGAGCACTGAGGTATTTGACATGGCCTTCATTTACATTTTACTCCTGACTGAAAATGGTCACTTTGTCACATTTATTAACCGCTGTTCAATCCTGTCTATTTAAAATCATAGATGCTCGGCAGAGACCACTGCCCTGCTATCCCCTCCCTTTTCCTCTGTCCCGCTCTTAGAGGAACTCTTGGCATGTTGTGTTGTCTTCCGCAGGTGTTTATATACTCTTATGGCACCCGTGGCAGGTGTCTGCTTGCTCTGGTTGGATGTTAAATGTACCCCGAAGGCCCTTATTTTTTTATTTTTATTTTTATTTATTTATTTGAGAGAGAAAGAGAGAATGGGTGCACCAGAGCTTCCAGCCACTGCAAATGAGCTCCAGATGCATATGCCCCCTTGAGCATCTGGCTTACATGGATCCTGGAGAATTGAACCTGGGTCCTTCGGCTTTGCAGGCAAGTGCCTTAACCACTAAGCCCTCTCTCCAGGCCCCCCTCCACCGGAGGCCTTTATGCTATAGGCTTGCTCCCCAAGGTAGAGCTATAGTAAGGAAGTGGGGGAACCTTGGAGAGGTGGGGTCCAGCGGGGGGGTTCTTTCATTCACTGAAGGGCATGCCCCATCCCTGCCTCAGCTTTGCTCTGTTTGGCTTCCAGGCTATGAGTGTGGTGGCTTAGTTCCATTTCCCTACCCCCAAAAAACCACACACATGGTGTGCTGCCTCACTATAGGGACGACGACAATTGCTCATAGAATGGAGACAAAATAAAGGTTTTCTCTTTATAACCGATCCCCGTGGGTGCTTTGTTAGGGCGCTGGCCAGTTGACTCCCACTGAAACAATGTGAAGTCTTTTTTATTTTCCGTTTCAAAAGTAGGTTACCTGTGAAAGCCTTAGCTTTTCTTTCAACTGCTTCTACTTATCTGATGATTCTGACTTCCTGTCAGGGAGAGTCCCACCATGTCACACACCCTTGGCACTCCTTACACGCTCCCCTCTCGATACCATCCATCTCTCACTCACGCCACATCTCACATTTCCACCTATGTTCTCCTCACATCCATGCCTCATACCATCACACCACACTTACACTCTTACCTCACATTCATATCCACACCTCACCTCATACACGCACCTCACATTCCTCCACATCTCGCCTCACACACCTCACACGCATGTCCACATCTCACCTCACACGCATGCTCACATCCACGCCTCCTCTCACACACCTCTTACACCCATACCTCATGGTCACAATCATATCACACCACAGACCTCTCAATCACACCTTTACATCATATTCACACCCCTCATGCTCGGAGGTAACCTCACTCTACTCTGATCCCTCAGGCAGGCCAAGTGACTTGACCCAGGCACACAGATAGGAGGCAGCAGAATGAGGATTCTAACCCAGACCTGACTCGAAGCCACAATCACTCTCTTGAAGAGGAATGGTTTTCACCTGGAAAGAGGCTACTTTGCTACCTACAAGCAGGGCCAGGGAGGAAAGGTGAAAGTGAGTCTCTCAGATCCAGTCATCTACTAGAGTCCTGGAACCTTCCATGGGACAGATGCTGCAGATACAAATTCCCATCATGTTCGCCTCACACCCACTTATCTGTATGTAACTCAGGCTTTCTAAACACCTCATGGCTGTCAGGGTCACTGCCACAGGACACCTGATTTGTCCATTGCTATTGCTCACTGTCATTCTAACAAAGTCCTCAGAATCGGGCTGAGGTGGGTATAGTCCATGTCCTTCAGTGTCCGTTCCCCCCCCCCAGTGCCCTGGTCAGGACACTCAGGACCAATTCTTATCCTTACAGCTGATACTGTCCCCTGGCTCTCCTGGAAAGAGCAGATTTTGCCAGTCTCACCTGCATTCCTCCCAATCTGTGCCCCTTTCTTTATGACTTGGGAGGATATGAAAGAAGTCAGCTTTTGGCCTCTAAGATGGAAGAGAGGGGAAGAGACGTCAGGGTCGGGAGCCCCAGAAGTAACTCGGTTGGAGAGAAAGGAAATAGCAGAGTGTTTGGCATCCCCTCCTTCCCTTCCTGAGTATGAACAAAGGAAGAGAGGATCAGGAAGGAAAAAGGAAAGAGGAAGAGTGGGATGTGAAGAAGAGGAGGAAGAGGGTGAGCTGGACTTGCTCCCATCAGTTCCCCAGCAAGACAGAGGAACAAGGCATATGGTATGTGCCTACCCCTAAAGGGACAACCTAGGAACTGGGCACCCTATCCCCATACCTCACTGACATATAGAGGTGGACTTCCCCTTTTCTCCTTTTTCCTGGAACCTTGGTGTTTAGTTAGGATGGAGGCTGAGACAGTGAGTCTTCAGTAGGGTGTTCAGGTGCCCAGTGAGCATCAGGGTTCAGGAGGGAGAATGGACATGGAGAAGTGACACCTTCTTGTGGTCACCCTCAGGCTGGTTGTGGTGTGGGCATCAACCATCTGTCTGAGGAAGCCAAGACCTGAATGTGGAGCCCTCTCTCAACACACAGCCAGGACACATCTCATCCACATTTCTTCCTTTTGCATGCCAGGCTCCATTGTCATGTATGGAGCCTCTGACACAGACAAGGTTGAGGTTCGAGTGCAGGTGGCTGAGTTGAAGATGACTCAAGAGGTGCTGGGAGGAGGAAGGGTCACTGTTGTTGTCAGCTCCATGCTGCTGGGATGAACCTCCAAACCAGACATGGTTTATAGGAAGAATGGGATTTATTTCAGACTTATAAATCCAGGGGAAGTTCCATAATGGTGGAAGAAGCTGGACCCCTTTCACAGATCCATGCAGAGAGAAACACTAGCAGCAGCCAGCCATCACCACAGAGCAAGTAAGCACACTCACACAAACAGCAGGGAGCCCACTCTGCATACCTTGGGCTAATATTCAGGTCTGCCAACAATAACACCTTAGGGCTGGACCCCAGGATCTGCCCCCCAATGATACCTCTTCTTAGCCAGGCAGCTGGAAATCCAAGTTACTAGATTTAAGAAAACATTTAAATCTATTTGGTGGTGGGGGCATACGTTCAAACCATCACAGTCACTGAGCCAATGGGCTTGGTCCCTGTATCAGTTACTCTCTCATTGCTGTGACAAAATACCCAACCAGAAGCAGCCTATGGGAGGAAAGGGTATATATTTATTTGGCTTGCAGTTTCTAGGGGAGGTTCATCATGGGAAAGAATGGCATGAGCAGATAGATGGCTGTGCACCACATCTCTACATCAGCAGGGAGGGAGCACTGAGAGTAAGCTAAGTGTGACAAGCAGGGCTGAGGTAAGCTTGTAAGACCCTCCTCTAGTGTGACACATCTCTTCCTGCAAGGCTCTGCCTCACAAAGTCTCCACCAGCTGGGGAGAAGTAAGAGGCTTAACCACAAACACACAAGTCTATGGGGGCATGTTACATTTGAATCACCATATTCTGCCCCTGGCCCCCGGAGAGTCATGGCCATCACATGATGCCCTCAGTCCAACTTTAAATATATCTTCATCGAGCCAACAGTGTTCAAAGTCCAAAGTCTCAACTGAGACCCAAGACAGTCTCTCAGTTGTGAGCCTCGTAAAATCAAAACACAACTTACACATTTCCAGCACATCATGTCACAGAACAGGCATTCCTATTCCAAAAAGGAGAAGTGGAGACATGGCAAGGAAAGAAAGACTGGAGCAATGAAAGATTGAAAACCACCCGGACAAACATCAAGTTCTGCAGCCCCATGTCCAGCACCTGGGACTTGTGATGACAACATCTGGGCTCCAAAAGGCTTGGGCAACTCCAAGCCTCCAGCTGTACTACTTACAACCCCTCTCTTGGGCAAGATTACATGCTGAGCCAGGGCCATCCAATAGTCCTGGCCTCTCCAAAATCCACTGCAACCCACAGTTCATCTTCAGAGCTTCATGAAATGGCCTCATGGGGCCTCTCTGCAGGGACTTTGACCCTGCCTCACATCGCCCAGCCTCAGAGGCTCCCCAGAACCATCATGAACTCCATGACCCTCTATTTCCTGCATCTTCATTCTTCCACAACTAGTACCAGGTGGGCAATGCTGCCATTTTTTTTCCAGGGAAGGATGAAGCCCAACCTTCAGTATTCTTCCTTCAAGCTCCCTCCTTTCAAAAGAATCAGTATTCATCACATTGTGTCAACTCAGAGCACATGGCCCATCCTTGATGGTGACAACCTCTTTTTTTTCTTTTTAACTTTTGATTGACAACCTCCAAACACATAGTCAACATACCGTGATCCTGATCCCCTCCTACCACACTCCATTTTTCCGCTTCCCTATCCTCCTCTGCTGAATCTATCCCTTCTTATTTCCAACTAATTTCTCTTCTATTTTGATGTCATCATTTTTCCTTCCTATTATGCAGGTCTTATGTAGGTAGCATCAGCCACTACAAGGTCATGACCACTTGTGTCTGGAAGACTGTATTGCAAAGCCCTCCTCTCCTTCCTTTGCCTCTTACATTCTTTCCACCACCTCTTCCTCAATGAGCTGTGGAGGGTGTGATAGAGATGTCTCACTTAGTGCTGAACCCCCACTGTCACTTCTCAGCACTTTGGTGAGTTTCGAGTCTTCCTTAGTGGTCAACTGGTGGTAATCAAAAATGACCTTTTCCTGTGTTTCTGAGTCTGTCAAGTCTTTGCTAAATGTGGACAAGAACTCTAGACTTGCTATTTACTGCCTCAAGGGTTCTAATCTGTAGCAGACAGCTTCAGGTTCGCTGAGATGAACTTCCAGACCAGGCACAGTTATGGAGGAAGGGATATTATTTATTGAAGCTTACAGATCCAGGGGAAGTTCCATAATGACAGAAGAAGCGGCCTGCTTCCACAGATCCAAGCAAGAGAGAAAAACCAACCAGCCACACAGCACACAGAGCAAAACTACAGCCCAAAAGCCCAGCACTCTTCAGGAACTCCTGCTAGGCACACTTTGCATATCTTTACAATGGAATCTCAAACCCACCACCAACACCTTAAGACCAGCCCCCAGTGACATTGCCTCTAGCAAGGTGATTGCAGATGCAAACTATAACTAATAAACTACTGAATATATTGGGGGACATATATTCAAACTACCACATAATCCTTCCCAGAGCTTTCTCCCACAGCAGGAGAAAGTAGTGAGGGTGAGCCCCGTGCAGCAAGCAATGCTGGGCTATACCACTCCAAGGCCCACCCTTAACAACACACCTCCTTCAGCAAGGCTCCACTTCCTAAAGGCTCCACCAGCTTAGTCACAAGCATATGAAGTTATGGGGGATATTTTACAGTTAAAACCACCATGGTCCTTATGTGGAGCTTTGGGGGGGGGGCTCAGTAGCACCCCTTGAAATTTCCCATCTGTGCAGCAAAGAAACTGGGATGGTTTATGCCCCACAGTGCTTCTGTCCCAGCTGATCCTGGGGTAGGGATTGCTTGTCATGTCTGCCTGCCTGTCTGTGAGTGGCACTTTCCCCAGGGACTCACCATCTCGGAGGGGAGCCTGCCTGTTCCAACAGGACTTAAGCTTCATGAATCACCTCACTGAACACCTGTTTCCACATGAGCTCACAGCTGAGGTTCTGGCAGTTGGGATGGCAGTGTATGAACACAATGCAATTTATAGCGGGGTGGGAGGGGCAGAGGAGTTCCATGTCACCCAGGATGGGCCTGGACTGAGATTCCATGCAACCCAATGGGCAGGTGCAGGCATGTCACCAGGTTGCCCCAAGGCAGGGCATCCATTGGTGAGGGTTTTGCCAGGGACCCCTGAATGGACAGGAAGACTTCTATGATGCCCTCCCTTGACTGTGGTTTGTAGTTCTGAGTTGGGAACCTGGCCACTCCTCAGGTCCTGGACCTGCTCTTCCAAGGCAGCCTGGTGGCACCTCACCCTGCAGAGTGGTGTCCCACCTATCGGGCCTGGCTCTCACCTCAGCCTGGCAGGAAGGAAGATATTCTAGAGACTTGTGACATTTCCTTTGCCTATCAGACTATTGAAACAACGAAGCCCAAGAAGTTGGAATTTTCCCAGGAATCTCATGCTGGGAGAAAGAAAAGGCCAAAGCCTGGTGCCAGTCACAGGGAAAACAGGTCTCCCCCAGAAAAGGGATTTCACACAGTGCTGGCAACTAGTCAGACCACTGTACAGGAGAGGCTGGAACGCAGACAGTGATGGGCAGGACCATACCTCTGGCCCTGTTTAAACCCAAACCTATGTCAGGCCCTGAAGATGGACTGGGAGGGGGAGGGGGGCCCCAATGAACCTCTTTGTAACTCTTCTCAATGTGGTCACCTAGAATAGACTCTTTTTTCCCTAATTTTCACTCTTAATTTGGCTCTTTTAATTGGCTTTATTAAGAATAGATGGCCAAGCCTGATTTGTTGGGGCTGCCAGGGCACAGGCTGTGTCCCTAAATCCATGGTACCATGGTAAGGCTGAAGGGGAGCCATAGACTCCCACCAGCTTCAGGCTGGAACACTGGCCAGTGCTTCAGCCTTCAAGTCTCCAGAGCCTATGGCTGGCCATCCCCCTGCCCTGGAGAGCGATCCATTTCAAACCTCAGGGCTGTCTAGACTTGTTATCTGGCCCCTAATTCCTGAGAGCTGAGCGGGCAGCAGCGGGCTGCCGAGATAGCAAGGGGGTGAAGTCACCGCGCAGATCCTGAGGCAGGAAGTCCATTCTGGGGGCGATGGATGAGTGTGGGCTGGTGCCCGCGCAGGCCGAGATAACGCGTCTAGACTCCGCTGGCCATTTCCTCCCTTCCGCGGGTGTCCTGTCAGCCGCGCCCCTGCCTTCCTGCTCGCCCACCGCCCCGGGCCCCTTTGGAGAAGCCCCTCTGGGAAGGCTTCACTTCATACTGTGAGGAAGGGAGACCAGTGACTCTTGGCCTCAGCTGGGTGTGGGTCCTTTCTAAGTCCCAGAGACAGCAGGGCCCCAGAGGCCTTTCTGGAGAGGTCACACTGGCCTCTGTCACTTTGTCATTTCAGAGAGTTCAGTGGGTTAGGAGAAAAAAAAATGACGTTTTTCTCTCTCCAGTATCCGAAGGTCACTGGCAGGCCAGTGCTGGGGCTGGGACGACCCGAGTTGATGTCAAACAGACCCAGCTATTTCCACAAGTCCTGGGGGAAAAGAGCCGGGAGCAAGGCTTTATCTAGACAGCATAGGGCCTGTGTGGTGCTGCGCAGCCTGTGTTTCCGGAAAGAATGGCTAATTTCATTGGCCTGTGGGCATATTAGATGATCGTGAATCCCAGAACTAAGACCAAGTAAGAGGTCAGAAGGTCATTTGGTTCAGTCTCCTGCTTCCAGGCACTGTCTACTGCCAAGCCCACAGGGTCTGTGTGTGTTCTAGCATGTGAGGACTTAAGTGGAGCCCACAGGAGAAGATGTGCCTGCTCCCCTCCCATGGGGTGATGAAGTAGCAGACCCTACAATAAGAGCACAGACAGTGCTGGGGTGAGGACAATTGTATTGTAGAGAACGCCCTGCAGGACAGTATGGCATGTCCAGACAACCACATCTCTCCAGCCACAAGGAGGAAAATGACAAAGGTCACTAATGTGGCCAGCACTGACCACACACTAGTTCATGTCCAGTGCCTGAACATGCATCATTTAATCTTTTGTGTGTGTGTGTGTGTGCACATGCATGTGTATGCATCTGTGTGTGTGGAGGTCAGAAGTTGATGTCAGATGACTTCTTCAATTTGCTCATCCTCTTATTCACTGAGACAGGGTCTGTCACTGAACCAAGAGCTCACTGATTTAGCTAGACTAGCTATCCAGAAAGTGCTGGAATCCTCCTGCCTCAGCCTTCCAAGCACTGTGCCTACAGGTGTGTGCTGTCACCCCCTAGTGTTTACATAAGTACTGGGGATCTGAACCCATGCCAGTACTTTACCAACAACTCATCCCTCCTTGAGCCCCAAACCATTTGAGCTTAAACAGCAACCTCTAACCCACAGGTAGGGCCTGTCATTATTACACCTGACCTAGGGCTTGAGGAAAAGTTTCTTCCACTAAGTCCCCTGCTGGGCCCTCCCCGCCTCTCCATCATGCCCTCACCTTTCCTACATCGAGTGAGGTCTCCTTGGCTCATCAGGAATCTGTCACAGACGTGGAAGAATGCCATTAGAGTCATCAAGAAGGGCTGAAGATGCAGGAGGAGTCTTGAGTTTTCAGGGAGAGGGGTGAATTCTAGAAAAAGGAAGCAGATTCAAGAGTGACTGGGGACACTGTCTGCTCAAGTCCATAGGAAAACTTGGCATATAACAATTGACCTGTTGACAAGGGCAAGTTAGATGGTGCGCGAAGGGGTAGTATGCAGCGATGACAAAGAATGGAGTACTCTTATTTTTTAAAGATTTATTTTTATTTATTTATTTATTAGAGACAGAGAAGGAGAGAGACACAGAGAGAAAGTGAGAATGGGTGCGCCAGGGCCTCTAGCCACTGCAAACAAACTCCAGACGCATGCACCACCATGTGCATGTGGCTTATGTAGGACCTGGAGAATCGAACTGGGGTCCTTAGGCTTCGTAGGCATGAGCCTTAACCGCTAAGCCATCTCTCCAGTCCTGGAGTACTCTTTATGTCCAGTGTGGCCTTACCTTCATAACAGAGTAATGAAAAATGGTGTCAAACAGGGTCTATATATCCTACACTAGATGCATGCATTCTATATACAGGGTGCATATGTATGTGTGTGTATATGTGCACACATGCCTACATGTATATACAGACTTACATGTATGTAAAGATATGCATATAATTGTACACATATAATTGTTACACTCTAAGATTTGTCAGATGTGGCCCCAGGAAGGTGGCAGGAAGTGGATAAACACCAGCTAGCTACCTTTTAGTATCTTGAATTTTTAGCTATGTGAATGTATAGTCCGCCTGTCCTCCAAATGCTACCTTTCTCTGACAGCAGACTGCCCCCGCCCGCTTTGTTGTCTTACCTTACTCAGGTGTCCCAGAGGAGGTGCCGGGCTTATTTCTGGGTATTCAAACCCAGGGTTGGGTCTGGGGCATCCAGGCCTTTAGTCCCCAGCCACCTACCATTGGGAGGCTGCTCAGCGACAGTGTCTAAACTGTCAGTAGGTGTGTAAATGTTGAGACTCCTGAGGCCCTTGCTGAAGGCGGCTGGCCTTGGCCACCCCCCACCCAAAGAAAGGTTCTTTGAAAAAGTTCGAGAGCCTTCTCTGGGGCAAGGAGGGTGACACTGGGCACTTATTGTCCTCCCAGGCCTCTGACTCTGGCTGCTTGGGTGAGAGGGACAGGGTCAGGGGTTATCTGGGGGGTGGGTGGGGGCCTACTGGCCCTCTGGCATCTGCTAAAGCCATTAAGGGATTCCCTTTTCTCAGCGCGAGGGTTGGTGTCTCTTTAGCAGCCAGCTCGGGTTTCTGACCTCTGAGCCATTGGGCGTCTGTGCAGACCAGAGCTAAAAGGGCTTTCCACGTTTCCCAGGGGACAAGCAGTGGCAAGAGGGAGAGAAGATAAGTGACAAAAGGGGCATGCATTCAGGACAGGTTCTGAGGCCGCTCAGAAGTGAGGCGCTGCCCAGGTGGTGTGCTGGTGGGAGGTGACTTTTTTTTTCTTTACTGTGAGCCGACAAATGGAAGTATATGTGTCATGTGAGGGCCTGGGAACAAAACTTGTAGCCATGGAGGGATGGTGGTTCAGACCAGTAAGAGACAGAAGGGTGAAAGAACAGCAGGCCTGTGGTGAACTGTTGCAGGCTTTAGGCAAAAAGGCAGAGCCTCTGTGTGCCCATCTGGAAAATGGGGCTATAAGTTTTTTTTTTTTTTTCTGAGTAATCACAGCAGGATGAGAGGGTGCAGGGCAGTGGCACGGCAGAGGACACCAGTAGCACAGAGGCTTTACAAAGCCATGTCCCCTAGCCAGTGCCCTTCCAGGATCTTGGTCAAGGTAGCTCAGTTAATTCTCACACCATGCTGTATGGGGGATCTCCTGCACCTCTACCAAAAAGGCAATGGAAGCAACAGGAAGTGAAGAATCTTGCCCGATGGCTGAGGAGGTGGCTCAGTCTGTAAAGTGCCTGCCTCCCAAGCATGAGGATCTGAGTTTGGGTCCCAGAACGCACACACATGCAACCCTAGTGCTGGGGAGGTCAGCCACTGGCCAGTCAGTCGGTCTAGCCTAATTGGGGAGCTCCAGCCCAGTGAGAGACTCTGTTTCAAAAAAAAGTGGATGGTGTTCCTGAAGAAAGACCCTGGAGGTTGTCCTCTAGCCTCCAAACACATACACGCACGCACGACGTGCGCACGCATGCATGCACAGAAACTCTCCTTAGGTCTCAAAGCCAGTAGGCAGACACTTCCTCCATCCATGGTTGTTCCACATAGGCCACCTTCACTGTCTTTTTGCATCCAAAGGATGGTGGGCATCTCAGCCAGAAACTGTCCCCACCCCACCTCTAGTCCGTATCTCAGGTGAGCTTTGGCGTGCACTGTGGTGGTCTCTCAGATGTCCTGGTCCCTGGAGCAGCCTCTTCTTCCAGCCCAGCCAGGAAGGCGTCTTCCCTCTGCACAGTCTCCAGGGAGGTTTACACTGCTCGGTGGCCTGAGTAATTGTGCTTTCTCCTCCTTCATTAACCAGCCTCGAGGGCTCCTTCCTTCTGACAGCAAGAGCTGCTGCCTGCCTGAATCCTCACTGAAGAGCGAATGGAATGTTCCATTATCTGCACAGGAGCCTCAGCCTGCCCTGAGAGCTGGAGGGGCTTGTACCTGCCTAAGTCCCCTGCAGGAAGGGCCTGGGGCACTGAGGTAGGGGCGGAGTGACGTAGAACCATACATGGCAGTCAGAGCCTTCTCTGCTTTCTTAGTGTTGATTGAAAATTCACAAATAGCCAACATGGGGCTGTGCACTTGACCTCCACGTGCATGCAGAGGCCAGAGGACAATCATGCATGTTATTCCTCCAGTGCTGAAAACCTGGAGATCACCAATTAGGCTAGACTGGCTGGCCAGTGAACCCCAGGGATCCAACTGTCTCTGCCTTCCTAGTGCTGGGATGACCACACTCCTACCATGCCTAGCAGGGTGTGCTGGACATCAAATTCAGATCCCCGTGCATGCCAGGCAAGCACTTTATCCACTGACCATCTCCCTAGCCCATGTTCCAACATCATTTCCCATGTTGCTGGTTTTCTGTTTCATGTGCACACCAGGCTCTATGTCCACAGAATGCCTTGTTCTCATGTCCTTTTGAGAAGCAGCTGGTATTCTAGAGAAAAATGTCACCGTTTTGATCCCTTTGCCTCTATGCCTTATCCTAAAGGGATGTTTCAGAAGCTGCTTTGTATCTCATACGCTTTAAAATTTCTTTTTTTAAATATATTTTATTTATTTATTTGATTGAGAGAAAGAGGCAGAGAGAGAGAGAGAGAGAGAGAATGCAGGGCCTCCAGCCATTGCAAATGAACTCCAGATGCATGCGCCCTCTTGTGCATATGGCTTACGTGGGTCCTGGAGAATTGAACCAAGATCCTTTGGTTTGCAGGCAAATGCCTTAACCGCTAAGCCATCTCTCCAGCCCCCGCTTTAATGATTTTAGGTATGTGCTGATCAGAGTAGAGCCTCAGGTGTGGTGGGTCAGCTAGGACACACAAAGAATGGCCTTGGTGGCCTCCATGCCCACTCAGCTGTGTCTGTACTTGGTGGTTTTGTTCTGCTAATCAGAGTTGTTTCCAAGGACTTGAGGATATTCAAGACCAGAGCAATAGCTCCTTCCAGTGTCATGCCTGGATCTCTGAAAATGTTGGAATTTCTTTCTTTGGCTTCAAAATCAATTACAAAAGTAATCACATTCACTTTTCTCTGAAAACTTCACTGCCTTCCTCCTTTCTCAGAGTCATGAAGCTACTGATGACTTAATGTTCTTCTGGCCTCATTATGGAGGCAGCTCGTTGTCACAGAAACAGGTAATGTCCGTGAGAAGTGACGGGCGCGAGCTGTCCACCTAAGTCCCATTTCATACTGCACTCATCAAAAATGTGAGCTGTTTTTGTGACTTGTTCTTCTAAATGCCTTTGCTGGGCCCTTATCTAACTAAGGGCTTTGACGGTCTTATAGAAGGCACACAGGCCCCCCGTGAGAAGGCCTCTAGAAGGCAAGTAGGGCCATCTCCTGCTCTTAACCCTTGTCTCCTAGTTGGGGCCAAATCCCGGCATCAGAAGGGGGCTGCAGGAAAGGACTCCATCAGGGCGAGAGAGCAGAAGTGAGAGCCAGAGAAGACTCAACAAGTCCCGCTCAAGATGATCCCAGCTTCACACAACAGTGAGAGCAGAAGACCCGCCCATCAGCAAAGAACCGTGAAGCCCTTGCATTCAGTGTGCCACTGCCGTAGAGCAGCGGGCAGAGACCCAGAGAAGAGATGTGGGCGAGGGTAACTCCACTGTGCAGAGGGGCCCAGAGTCTCCCAAGTCCTTCTGCCTCCAAGCCTCAGGCAGAGTCACTCTTAGAAAAGAAAACAAAACTATTTTTTTTTGTTTTATTTTCAGACAGGGTCTCACCAAGCGTCCAACCCCTGAATGTATGTTCTCCTTGGAAAAACAACCCCAAATGCCCACTTTCTCTGGTGGCTATGGTCACTCCCTGTTTGCCTTCTCCCCAATGCTGCTACTCATTTTGGGGTTACCTGCGAGACCTTGGAGCTTGAGGCTTAGCCTTTATCTGACCTGCTCATGGTGTAAGTTCCATCACAATCTTTTGTCAACAAAGATGGCACCATAGTGGGGAAATACAGAAAGGTGCACTCCATGGATAGCAAGAGGTTCAAAGTTGTCCCCTCCTGGCAGGTAAATTTCCAACAGGTTGTGCAGGGCTGGGTGGCTGGAGTCTGGCCTTAGACTCCCCCTCCCTAGCAGTCTCTCTGCATGACAGAGAGAAAGGGCAGTCACCAGCACTTATTGAGAACTTGCTGTCTAACCCACATCAGAGAGGGGCTTGAGACGGGTATGCCTGCCGGATGGCCCTGCAGAACAGACGAAGAAGAAGGCACAAATGCCTGGATCCCCTTGCAGGCTGGATTTCTGGCCCCGGCTGGCTCTAGGGAGTCCGGTGGGGGTGGGGTGGGGTGGCGTGTAAGGTTTCTTCTGTTCCACCCTCGCTCCCCACCCCCTCCTCTGGCTCCCAAACCATCCATCAGTCCACGGCTCACCTGTGAAACCCAAGGCTGGGAACCTCTATGCTATTCCGTTACCAAATCAAGATTTATCGGAACATGACAGGCCTGGAGGGTTTTTATGACATGCGCGGCGCCAATCCCTCCTTGTTAACCTATTTGTCCCTGGTGGGGTGGGAGCGGTTTATTACTGCCAACACCACTCCATCTGCTCAGAGCTGGTGATGCTCTGACAGCCAGGACAAAATGTCCAGCCTTGCTGGGGGCCCCACAGCGGGATTATCACCTCAGAGCTGGAGGAAGACCCTGAGCTCACCCCGCCCTGGCTCTGCCTGGTGGGAATGAAATTCAATCAAGCTTTGACAATCCCATGAATTATCTGTCTCCTGACCGGCCTCCTCTCAACTCTTTCATCTCCACAGTAGAAGCCACGTCAGGGTGTAAACGGGGAGGGGGGGGTTTCTCCTCATGAAACCCTCCTTTGACGTCTCTACAAAGGCCTGTGACACCCAAATTGCCTGCATCTCAAGAAAGAAAGACATGATGTGGGAACCATTTGGAATCTCTTAAAAGGAGAGGTGGGCCCATCCTGGAGGCTGCCTGGGAACTGTGGTTCTGGGAGGTGGGGAGAGATGTCGGGGCCATGACCAGGACACTGTGCCAGTGCTCCAGCCAAAGGTCCCCATCAGCCCATTGAAAGTGCTTGGTCCTGCTGTAAGCTCTGCCTCATGCCACACCCACGTGCACATCCAATGCATATGTCCTAGGTGACCTGCATTGGGAATAGGGGGCTCTTATTTTATAAACGAGAGCATCTGCTATTTGGTGGGTGAGACTGGCTTCTCATCCACTTGGACTGTGCTTGGGGATGCAGGAGCCGAGAGGCATCTGATACTCTGGGACAGAGGCTGACAAGGCTTCTCTGGGAGGAGGAAAGGAAGCTGACTTCTTCATAGGCCTCTTCCTGTTGTGAAGGTGCTCTCCAGAGGACCATACTAGCTGCTGTGCACAGAGACCAGGACCATGGAGCAGGCTGGGTGGTGCCAGCAATAGCTGGCATTTGCTAAGCGCATTTGCTAGACTCAGTGAGCTGTCTAGAAGCTTATGAAGCAGGACTTGGGCACTCTGGTTTGGCTAATAAGACCCTCTCCAGGCAGTATGGGGTGGGGACAGTGGGTACAAATCCACATTCCTGAGTGAAAAACCACTCAGCCTGCCAGTGTCAGATGGCTCCCCTCAGCCCTTCTTCACTTCCACAGACCTTCAGATCTCAAAGGAGCGCCGTCTGCACATGTGCTCAGCATGGAGTAGACAACCACTAGGTGGGTCGTGGACTCTAGCTTATTATGGGCCTTGGAGTCCAAGAAACCTGGCCTTGAATCCCTCCCTTGGCACTTATTAGCTGGGTAATCCTTCTGAGACTCTCTGGCTCTGTATCTGAACAGAGACAACTGATGGGCCCACATCCCAGCCGTGCGCTGTGGGAGCATCATGCAACATGCTGCATGATTAGGTGACAAGATTATGCAGCCCTGCCGTAAGTGTGCAACACACATTTTTCCAGTGATGAGGAGAAGGACTTCCAGGGGACCTTCACCCCATGTTCTCAATGCAACCTTGGAGAAGAGCCATAGTACCTAAGTGTCAAGCGAGCTGAAGGGCAGGTTCCAGGCTTCACCTAGGCCAGGGTATGCTTGGCTTGTACTGCTTGGTGCCGGGCCCCTGATATGTCTGACACAAGGCTGTAGCATGTATGTGACCATTAGCATCTATCTGGGAAGCCAGCATGGGCAGCCCCATACGTGGCATTGCTTGTTGGTCTTGCATGGTGGTGTACTTTTATTTACAGTTGAGCAGTAAGAAACACTGGCTCAGACCATCCAGTGTGGCTTCACCTCCAGTGTCTCACAACCCAAACAGGAGGCCCACAGCACACCGGCTGAAATTCAAGTAGCTGAACTAGCCATGACCCAAGCTTAAAGGAAGGGCCATGCTAGATGGCTCTGGCCACAGGAAGTCCATCGGAAGCCTTGCAGACTGAGGAGAGACTGGTATTTGGGCATGGTGACACACTTGTAATCTCAGCATCTGGGAGGTGAAGGCAGGAGGATCAGGAATTCAAGGCTGTTCTGGTCTATAAGAGACCATGTTTCAGAAAAACAAGGGAAAATCGAAGAGAGACCCAGATGGGTTGACATCACCTGTACTGGTCCCCAGTGTCTGAAAAAGTACGAGGAAGGGGCTGGAGAAATAGCTTAGTGCTTAAGGCATTTGCCTGCAAAGCCAAAGATCCCGGTTCTATTCTCTAGGACCCAAGTAAGCCAGATACACAAGGGACACATGCATCTGGAGTTTGTTTGCAGTGGCTAGAGGCCCTGGCACAACCATTCTCTCTGTCTTGCCTCTTTTTCTCTCTCTCTCTCTCTTTCTCTCTGCTTGCAAATAAATACAAATTGAAAAGAAAGTATGAGGGAGACTCACACTGAAAGGAAGTGAGCAATGAAAAGACATGAGGGAGAGGCTGGAGAGATGGCTTGAGAGCTAAAGTTACTTGCTTGCGAAGCCCAAGTTCGAGTCCCCAGTACCCACATAAAGCTAGAAGCAAAAAGTGGCACGTGCTTCTGGAGTTCATTTGCAGTGACAAGAGGCCCTAGTGTACATTCTGTCTCCATCTCTCGTTGTAAATAAATAAACAATACTTTTAACAAAAGACATGGGGAAGGGCTAGGGAGATGGCACAAGTGTGAGGACCTGAGGACCTGGTAGCCAGACTGGTAGCAGGAGTCTGTAATCCCAGTGAAATGGGAGGCAGAGACAGGAGAATCTCTGGAAGCTGGTGGGCCAGCTGGTCTGATGTAGGTAGTTGCAAACAACAAAAACCCTGCTTCAAATAAGGAGGAAGGTGAGGACTGACACCCCAGGTTGTCCTCTGACCTCCACATGTCATGTGCACGTATGTGCATGAAAACACACATGCGTACAACATGAAGAAGTTTTAAATGCAAATTGCTAAGGGAAAGGTGCCAGCCTAAAAGGGCCAAGGGTCGTGTATGTCTATCTCTGACATTCTGGAAAACTGTGGCGACAGCAAGATCACTTGTCGGAAGACAGTGGGGAGGGAGAGTGTAGTATCCGGGAAACTGCCTCAAATGGTACTGTCAAATGCAGACATACATCTGTCCAAAGTGCAAGAACACATACCACCTATATTGAACTGAAATGCCAGCTGTGGAATCTTCCCACCCCCAGTCTGTCTATGTTGACTCAACAACTCTCTCTCTCTCTCACACACACACACACACACATGCGCATGTGCACACACACACACCACGTGATGTTAATGACAGGGGAGGGCCTGTACAAGGGAGCAGAGGACACATTCATGCAGGACTTTCCACTCAATGTCTCTGTAAACCTAAAATTTGCCCCGAAAGTTTATTAATTTAATTTGATGATGATGATGATATTAATAGTTATCAGGGGCTGGATCCTGTGGCCACACAGTCCAAGGTCAAGTCCTACCTGAGCCACTCTGATGGCCATTACGGTGTCAACTTGAAGGCAATTGTCCTTGGCTACTCTGTGCCCTCAATTGGGTGAGGCTGTGATGGGAAATTGCAGATATATTTAAAGTCTGTGTCTGTGATTGATAATGCCCTAGATGACCTGGGCAGGCCAGATTTAATCCAATGGGGCCTACAGAGCAGGGTTGGGCCTGCCCCGAGGAAGGAGAATACTAGGAATGACAGCAGTTCCACCTCCCCAAGAACTGCTCTGTGCACTTGAACTCACCTGGCTGGCCCGGCAAGGTTAAGCCAGCCCCTTGCCATGGATCTCTTGCTCTGCATTTCCCATGGATTCTGCAGCTCTGCTGGGGCTGTGGATGGAGCATGTAACAGCACCATGATCTAAGATGAGTGACGGGACCTCTCTACCTCCGTTCCCACCTCTCTAAATGGGGCTCGCACTACTGCCCACTGCATCAGAAGGGAGACTGAGGCTGGTGGGCACAGAAGTGGCACAAGATAACTCCTGCATGTTTTGAGAAAGAGACCCAAGGTGTTATAGTGTTGGTGCCTTCATAGCTCTGCGCCTCTCTTCCCAGGGGACAGCTGGGATCTCCCCGTAGGTTTATTAGACATAATGGGAGGATCCAGCTGGCTCTCATGTGCTTGGACTTGCACATTTTTCACATTCCTCCCTGACCTGGCATGGCCAGGACACTGCCATTTTAAAAAATAATAATAAATCTAGTGTTTGAAATTAAAAAAAGAAATCACAGCCTTCCTTTCCTGGATTCATTTCCTGTGGTGTTTCCCTGGCCTAATCGAAACCTGACAGGCTGCCGGGGCGGAGGAAGCCGGCCCTCCCCTGCGTCGGGCAGAGTTCAGCCTGGAGAATGGTGGTTTTGTTCAGGGGTGGGAAGAGATGATGAAGACACGGCTTCCCCCGCAAAACTGAGGAGTGAAGAGGAGGAGGCCCAAAGGGTTGCTCTTAACACTGAGCATTGGACTCCCACTCTGCAGCAGGGGAGAGGGTCTAAGGTCAGTGCTGGGAGTGGAGCACTTTCACTGTCGTTCACCAACTTTCTCCACTCCCAAGTTGCAAAGAGCTCAGAGGGAGGTGCCTGCTCTCTAAACAGGGGATGTGGTTAGGGAGATGGCTCAGTGTGAGAAATGCTCACCCTAAAAACGTGAAGACCTGAGCTCAGAGTCCCAGTACCCACATAAAATACCAGCCACTGTGGTGAGTGCCTGTAAGCCCAGTGCCGGGAAGGTAGAGCCAGGAGGGTTCCTGAAGCTTGCTTGCCAGCCAGTCTAACCAAATTAGTGGGCTCCAGGTGCAGTGAGAGACGCTGTCTTAGCGAAAGACATTCCTTATCCACTCCTGGTCTCGATACATCCACACACGCTCACATCCACACCACTCCCACTCCATACACACACACACACACACACACACACACACACACACACACACACACTAAAAATACCAGGACAGTAGTGTGTTGTCTCTTGGCACCTTCCCGGAGCTGGAGGGGAACAAGGAAGTTATCAACCGTGACAATCAGCTCTGTCCTTGAACAGTCACAGAGACAGCAGCTGGCACTGTGGTGTGGCCGAGGCTACTGTCATCGGTGAATCCCCTTCCTCCTCAAGAGCCTCAATTCACTTCTAGAGAGTTTTCCCCTGAGTGAGGTGATGGACGGACTCCCACCAGCATGTCTGGGCTTTAACACCATCTCGGAAATCCTATCACAGTGACACACAGACCAAGAGTGTGACTGAAAGCTGGGGTCCACATCCTCGCCCATGTGACACCCAGAATTGTCCATCACATCTGTAGAAAAGAAGACTTGCCATGTCACTTAGAAGGCAACTTTAAATATATATATATATTTGTTACTTTTCTTGTTGCTGTGAAAAAAAAAAAAAAAAAAAAAAAAAAAAAAAAGCTGATAAGAACATGTTAAGGGAGGAATGGTCTATTTTGGTTTACAGTTTCCGTGGCGTTCAGCCCATCTGAGAGAAGGCGTGGTGGCAGGACAGTCTCAGTGTGTGTCTGGGATTGTATGGCAGTGCCTTCTTCACATCGTGGCTGACCAGGGAGTAGAGAAGTCAGGCCTGGTACCAGGGTGGGTGTCACCTTGAAGGTTTGCCCCTAGTAACCTACTTCCACTAGTTGGAACTAAACTCCTAAAAGCTCTAGAGCCTTTAAAATAACACCATGAGCCAGGTGAGCCCATGGAGACATTCCAGATTTAAGTACGTAGGAACATCAACCACAGTGATAGTTGCTATTAATGCTCACTAAGATAAGAACTTTTGTTCAAATGGGCTGCCAACCACAGAGCACAAGGCAAACTAGGGTCCCCCAAATGCTAATTAAATGGGTGCTAGGAAAAGACTGTCTGCAAAGCCAAGAAATAAAAAAGCAAATCGCCCAAAATTTTTAAAACATTCTATTTATTTGAAAGCAGAAACACACACACATACACAGAGATGGAGAGAGAGAGAGAGAGAGAGAGAGAGAGAGAGATAGAGAGAATGGGTGTACCAGACCCTCTAGCTGCTGGAAACAAACTCCAGATACATGCTCCACTTTGTGCATCTAGCTTTAAGAAGGTGACTGGGCAATGGTATGTGGGTCATTAGGCTTTGCAGGCAAGCACCTTAACAGCTGAGCCATCTCTCCAACCCCCAATTTTTAAAGTCATACACAGACAGCAAATGAATGCAAAGGGGTTCCATCAGAACCTTATCAGATAAAGAACTCTAGTAGTACTGGCAGTGACTAAAGTAAGGAGCAGGAGAGATGGCCCAGTGATTAAGATGCTTGCCTGCAAAGCCTAACAACCCGGGTTCGATTCCCCAGTGCCCATGTAGAGCCAGATGTACAAGGTGGCACATGCGTCTGGAGTTCATTTGCAGTTGCTAGAGGCTCTAGCACAGCCATTCTCTCTCTCTTTCTGTCTCTCTTCTCTATATCTTTATCTGCTTGCAAATAAATAAATAATATTTTAAAAATCAAAAAAAATGACTAAAGAGAAAAAGAAAGACATCTCCCAGGGTGACAATGATACAGGATACTTGGAGCTCTCTAGCACACTGATGGTGGGAACACAAGTTGCCACTCTTTGGAGACCCTTGTGGCAACCTCACAAAACAACAAATATGCAAGAGAAAAACCAAAGATACTTCCACCAACCATCACGTGAGACGAGATTGTGCATAGCAACTTCATTTGAAGAGGATTGGAGTGACTTTCCTCAGCTCTCTCAGGCATCTTGCAAAATAGTCGAGCACCAGGCTCCTTCCATCATGAGAGTGGCAGGAAGTGATCACACAGCAGGGTCGAAATGGCCCTGTTAGACCAGAGATGACAGCTATAAGGTGTTGAGATATCAAATAGAATAGTAATGGCAAGATTCTTTCACTTTTTCTCCTCCAGAGTCCATGTTTCCCTTGATCTAAGGTTAAAGACAATCAGGATTTGGGTCTGCTCAGTCCCTCCATTGCACCCAGGGAGATACGATTTTCAAAGAACTCAAGTCACAGCTGACGAAGCCACAGGCATACAATGAGAACCTACGGTGTGCCGTGCACGCCCGGTCATGAGTGAATGTGCTAGCCATGTCCTTAAGGAGCTCACAGCGCTGCATCATAATCACGTCTCAGAGAGCCATCTGGACTTGGCAATCCCTCTGAGTGTGACTGACGGCATCATTTCTCTTCCACGCACGGAGGTGCCAATGAAAAGAGCTGTGGGTACGACACTGTTTGCTAGAAGGCAGTGCACTCCTCACACACCCATATGCTGGTTTGTGGATGGAAATTGCGTTAGTGCATGGATATCATTTGAGAAGGTTAGAATTCAAATGCATAATTCAGGGAATGTTTTAGAGACAAAGTTGATTTCTTATTCCTCTGTGCCCCAGGTGTCCTTTGGACTGGATTATGGTAATTCTGGAATTATATTACACTTATTAATATGTATGACTCTGTCCAACTGGCCCTCGGAAGTAGAAGCTATGTGGCACCATTGGCTCTGTGTTTGGCACCTGGTGGATGCTTAGTAAATATTTGTTGAAAGATTTAACAAATGAGTGAGTGAGTGATTGAATGCGCTCTTGGGAAAGCCAGCATCTTTAAGATCTATTTTCTCATCTGGAAAATGAGGCTGGGCTATTGTGAGGGCCAGGCAAGATCAGGCAAGCCAAGAGCTCAGCATATTCCTTGGTGGGACGTAGTAAGTACATGATGATGTGGGTGATGATGATGATGATGGTGGTGGTAATAAAGATGGAGATGCAACAGGTAGAGATTGGGAAGGAAATGGAAGAAAAAAAAAAGATTTTGTTAATTTTCTTTGTTCAGTAACAGATCAGTGTTCAGGCCAGAATCTGATTTCCAGACCTGACTTTGGGGCATTTTCAGTAGAAGCAAAAGACAGATGAGGGAGGCCAGACCCCCACCGTGGAACGCCGTGTGAACTCACCCTAGTGGGCTGGGGTCAAACTCTGGGCAGTGGGTTGGCTCATTAAACAAATGACCTAATTTAGTACTTAAGACACTAGAAATTTACTATACTAATTTGTCAAGTCATCCAGAACCACCCAGCCACCACTGGTGATCCCAGTCAGGTTTAGAGGAATTACAGGAGAAATTCAGATCTCAGGCTTAGGGAAAGGTTTAAGTCAAAGCCGAAGCGACAATTCCATCTGCAGCGCAATGGAGAGACTTTTATGGGCTGGGATAAATCTTCTGGCCAGCCTTTCATCTTGTCCTTTCTATTTCTAGCACCTCTCAAGGAGAATGGTTTATGGAGCTAAGCGGCAGGAAGCAGGAAGTAGGAAACAGGAAGTGGGAAGGTTCTATTTTGGATGCGGTCACGATAAGCTCGTGTCCTTGGTGAATAACTGAGAAAGAGTTGTCTTCGTCAGTGGTTACCAGCAGGCCTGAGTAAACCCCGAACACTTGTCAGTATAAGGCGTCCCTGAACATCTTAGGTTAGCCACAGACTCGGGGAGAGACTGCACAAGGTATGGTTCCCATACAAGTGCCTTCTCTCCTGAATTCTGAAAATCTGACCCTAGTAGGTCTCTTTTTCTCTCAGTTAATGCTTGTCCTTTTGCTACACAGCAACCAGGAAGGAGCCCACTGGACCATGTACGGCTTGCTCTTCCAAGAAACACAGCGGGAACCATTACTAAAGACCATCTTCTTGGACAATTTCGTTGCCCCCCCCCCCCGCCCGCCATCATCTGGACAGCTGTCTGTTTACATGGCAAGGACTGCAGAACGCCCAATTTAAAGATCCATCTGGTCCTTCCATCAAGCTAAGCCGTAACCTGGAGGAGCGAGCCTAAACACACTAGGGAGAGTTGAAAATGTCGGAACGAGCGTGTTTATATTGTATTTGCATTAATGCTTCCTAGAGTTTATTTTCAAAGTGGAGGGGGAACAATGCATAGTAGGCTATTAAACCCAAACATAATCAGTTTAAAGTCGGGGCATGCTCCTCAGAGTATTTTTCTCCTGTTTTGAAGGATCCACTTGAGAAAGGGGGTGGGGGGGGGTCGGGAAGGCAAGGCAGAAGGAGGGGGGGTGTTGAGGAACTGCTCTGAATTCTCCTCAGGGTTTGGCCTGCCCCTGCGGGCCACTGCTGTCTGTCATATGGAATGGATTAGGCCTTCTCTCTCACACTGTCAACTTGGGTGTTCTGCACACAGGCTGTTTTTGCTGGGGTCTTGGTTTTGCTTTTTATAACGGCAGGAAGTGCCCCTCTCCGACCACATGTGAAATCGTGTGGGAACAGTGGTGGGGGAGGGGAGGGGGGCTGGAACGAGGAGGAGTTGGGTGTGGGTTGAAGAAAGGCTCCCTCAAGGAGATGGCCGTGTGGGTGGAAGCAGGGGAGGGGATCCGCACTGGCCAATTTAACTTTATGAGGCCCTGGTTGGCAGGACATGGTGGGGGCTTCCTTGATGAAACGGGTCTGTCCCTAATAGATCTGCCCCTCATATTTTACAGTCCCATGCAGGGCCCGGGGAGGGGCGCGCTAGAACATGAGGGATCGCAGCTGCTGTTTAATTTGTTCTGAATTTCCTGCCGGCCTCACCAGACATGTACAGGAAATGGGCGGTAAATGTTTAATAGGTCATACCTAACCCAACCATTAACAGGTACTGTCACTTAGAAAATCCTGATCTACAAGTGCACACTGCCAGGGCCCAGGCGAGCTCTCTGCCTTTCTTTCCTTTGCACACACACACACACACACACACACACACACACACACAAGGGCTTGGTATGAGGTTGCCCACTGCCCCCCACCCTTCAGGAACTTTCCAGAATAGAGCTCAAATAGGCTTTAAGTGGGAGCCAGCCATGGTTCATAAGGATGCCCTTCCTTGCTATCCCTGGCTGGCTAGATTTCTGCCACCAACTCACTTCCCCCCCAACAATATTGCTCCTTTGACTCCAAGTCTGTCACTTAAATAGCAAGTGGGGACTTAAAGCAGGAGCCCTAGGTTCCCCACAAAGGAATGTCCTTGCTCATTACCCACAAGCCCACTTGTTCAATAGGCAGGTCACAGGCCAGACAGAAAATAAAGATGGAAGCAGAGACTCTGTTACAATGTCGACCCTCTCAGGATCAGCAGGAGACCACTAAATGTGAAGGAGAGAGGGAGACCTATTATGCCATGAGGTGCCCAATGCCCCCAGCTCTCCCTCCTAAGCAACTTAATAGTGTCCCATCACATCACCACCTCTATCCTTCTCCCACAGGAGGTCAGGTGTAGAGTCATCTTCATTTTTGTAGAGGGGAAAGAGGTACCACCAGGCTCAGAACCTTTTTCAGGACCCCAGCATGAGTGGAGAGACTGGTCTCTGCACCCAAAGATCTGACTACAGCACTAGCTGATGTGCCTGGTTCACTCAAGAGGAAACAGACACAGACTTGGTGACCCACCGTCACCGCGGCCCTGTGAAGATTCTGATATAACGTCTCTCCAGCTTATCTGCACGGGATTTTTGTTTCCTGCAAAGTCAGTGTTATGCTTTCTATGACATTCTGCTGTTTGCACTCTTGCCATTATGTGGTGACCACTGCCTGTTCATGCGCAAACAGAATCCAAAATGACCTTGGCCTCTGCGCCTCTTTCAGACCTTCGTTAGCTGCTGTGTGAGTCCTGGATATTGATGTAAAGGTTCTCCACAGATGGTTCTCAGAGGCTCCAGTCACGCCCAATGTGTCCACACCACCTCTGTGCTTATCGCCAAGGAGAGATTGCCTTAATGCCTCTTGGACAATACCCTATGATGCATCTGATGAAGGAGCTGAGGGGAGGAATGTGAGGACTCCAAGCACCAAGCTATGATAAAGAAAGGTGAATCAGTCACCCTGACTTGATCAGTACACATTATATACATGTAGTGAATCAGCACATGGGATTGGGTAAATTTGCCCAATTAAAAATCATAATTTAAAACAGACGTGGTGGTGCACACCTTTAATCCTAGCACTTGGGAGGCAGAGGTAGGAGGATTGCCGTGAGTTCGAGGCCACCCTGAGACTACATAGTGAGTTCCAGGTCAGCCTGGACTAGAGTGAAACCCTACCTTGAAACCCCCCCAAAAAAAAATCATAATTTAAAGACTACACTTTCAGGGATCATTTCTATAGTTTGTTACTTGAGAAGCTTCTCTGACTGTGTAGAGTACTGGAGCGTGAAAGTGGCTCTTGGTGTTGCTTTCTGTAACTGCCACTTGTCATTAATGATCGTTCCTACTCTCCTTCAGGAGGGCTGGAGGGAGAGGGTGCCGTTTGAGTAGCAAAATAGTAATTATTATAATAACAATTGAGGGGCTGGCGAGATGGCTCAGCAGTTAAGGCACTTGCTTTTAGAGCCTACGGACCCCGGTTCAATTCCCCAGTACCTACGTAAAGCCAGATGCACAGTGGTGCATGCGTCTGGCATTTGCAGCAGCTGGAGGCCCTGGAATGCCTATTTTCTCTCTCTCTCTCTCTCTCTCACTCTGCTTGCAAATAAATAAAAAATATTCTTAAAAAATAATGGGCTGGAGAGATGGCTTAGCGGTTAAGGCACCTGCCTCCTAAGCCTAAGAACGCTGGTTCCAATCTCCAGGTCCCATGTTTAGCCAGATGCAAAGTGACACAAGGGTGCAATGCTGCACTTGACCACAAGGGGGCGGACGCATCTGGATTTTGTTCACAGCAGCTGAGCCGCTGCTGGCACATCCATCTTTATCTGTCTTCCTCTCCCTTTCTCTCTGTCTCTCTCTCCAAAAATAATAATAATAATAATTGAGCTGACCATGGTGGCCCACACCTTTAGTTCCAGCCTTCAAGAGGCTGAAGCAGGAGGATCCTTGTGAGTTGGAGTTCAGCTTGGGCTACAGAGTGAGTTCCAGGTCAGCCTGGGCTAACGTGAGACCTGCTTCAAAAAGAAAAAAAAAATTAAAAATGAAATAAAACTTAGAGTTGGAGGTAGAATGATTAACTAGTTAATTTGGGCTACACAGAAGGAGCTACATCCCCAGCTCCTTTCTTTCTTTCCTTCTTTTTCTTTCTTTCTTTCTTTCTTTCTTTCTTTCTTCCCTTCTTTCTTTTTTAAAATTTTTATTTATTTATTTGCAAGCAGAGAGAGAGATAGAAGAGAGGCAGACAGAGAGAGAATGGGCTACCAAGGCCTCCAGCCACTGAAAACGAACTGCAGATGCATGTGCCCCTTGTGCATCTAGGTTACGTGAGTCCTGGAGAATCGAACCAGGATCCTTTGGCTTTGCAGGCAAACACCTTAACCACTAAGCCATCTCTCCAGCCCCCAGCCCTCTTTCTGCATTTTTAAATTTAGAGACAGAGTTTTGCTAAGATGTGCAGGCTCAAACTTTGTAATCCTTCTGCCTCAGCCTCTGAGTGCTGGGATGGCAGGTCTATGACACCAAAGGACATGTCTGTGACACAAAGGGACATGGGACTTTGAATGAGAAAACCAAGGAAGAAACCTTAGGACACCCCCTTGCCCATGCTCTGGTCTTGCAGACTGAGGCTTTGCAAACACCCGAGTGCTCCCAGGACCAACAGCTGACTGGAGGCTGAACAGAACACGATCACCAGAACTCCTGCCTCCATGGCATCCAGTCTTGTCAACCCTATACAAATGTCTGTACTGGCTTCCAGGCAAGCCTCAGCTCTCTTCTTCCCTGATATTACCTGCATGAAGTTCAAGGCTCATGGAGTTCAAAGGGAGGCTTAAAAGCATCTGAAATGTCTAATAATCCATGACTAATGGGCTGGATTTGGCTGTCCAGTAAATTGTCTGCTCTGCAGAGCGCTTGCAGTGACAATCCTCAGACACCCTTATCGCTCACGTAAACCAGCACTCTCTAATAGCAGGATGGGGAAAGCGACACTGCGCAGGCTCATGCTGCCGACCCCACCCTGCTTTGAAGCCCATCTGCTGAGAATCAGGTCGACCACTGATATCAAAACACGTGACTGATCATAAAGACATGTCCAGAGCTGGGGAGATGGCTCAGTAGGAAAAGTTCTTGCATTGTGAGCATGAGAACCTGAATTCTATTGCAAAACCCCACATAAAATGCCAGCCATGGTGGCACATGCTTGTAATCTCAGTGCTGGAGAGACAGAAACAGGTGGATCCCTGTGGCTCACTGGCCAGCCAGTTTAGCCTAAGTTGGTGAGCTCCAGGCCAGTGAGTGATCCTGCCTCAAAGGAAGTGGACAGAATTCCTGAGGAATGACACCCAAGGTTGTCCCCTGGTTTCTGCACACATGCATGTACACATGCACACCCATATGCTCATACAACACATACAAGTAAAATGATGTGCATACCCTAAATAACAGATGCCATCTGCCACTTCTGTCTGAAGGTGACTGCTCTGTCTCTTTGGCAGTGCAGACCTCCTAGAGATAGCCTTCTACAGCTCAAGGTCACGGTGAGAGCTAGAGCTGTTGACCCAAGGCATAGGGTGTCAGTGGGTGGCTCGGGAGCCAAATCTACTTATAGAGCTGTTTAAAAAATTGCTTTATAGCCGCGTGTGGTGGCAGCATGCCTTTAATCCCAGCACTCGAGAGGCAGAGGTAGGAGGATCACCGTGAGTTCAAGGCCACCCTGAGAGTATGTAGTGAATTCCAGGTCAGCCTGAGCTAGAGTGAGACCCAACCTTGAAAAAAAAAATTGCTTCACTGGCTGGAGAGATTGCTTAGTGGTTAAGGCCCTTGCCTTGCCGCCTAAGGATCCAGGTTCGATTCTCCAGGTCTTATGTAAGCCAGATGCATGAGGGGGCTCGTGCATCTGTAGTTCTTTGCAGTGGCTGGAGGCCCTGGCTCTCCCATTCTCTCTCTCTTTCTCTCTCTCTCTCTCCCTCACTCTCTCTGTCTCAAATAAATAAATTGCTTTGTGGGGGCTGGAGAGATGGCTTAGCGGTTAAGGCACCTGCCTGCTAAGCCTGAGAACACCGGTTCCAATCTCTAGGTCCCACGTTTAGCCAGATGCAAAGTGACACAAGGGCGCAATGCTGCACTTGCCCACAAGGGGGTGCACACATCTGGAGGTTGTTCACAGTGGCTGAGAGGCTGCTGGTGCGCCCATTCTCTCTCTCTCTCTCTCTCTCTCAAAAAAAAAAAAAAATTGCTTCACAACCTTAAAAATAGGACATTTTATTTAGCCAGGAATGGTGGCACATGCCTTTAATCTCAGCACTTGGGAGGCAGAGGTAGGAGAATCGCCATGAGTTCAAGGCCACCCTGAGACTACATAGTGAATTCCAGGTCAGCCTGGGCTAGAGTGAGACCCTACCTCGAAAAAGAAAAAGGAAAAAAATAGGACATATTATTTAAAAATCTGGGTCACCAGCTTTTTCTTCATCCATCACAAGATCTTGCTAATGTTAGAGATCACACAGGCAATGGTTGGCTGGAGGTGAACAGCAGCCATCCTCTGGTGATGTGCCTCTGTCTGCACGATGCTCTGTGGTCTGCATGTTGTAGTGTACATGTCACAAGTGCAGGGACAGTAGTGAGCTTGGCTCAGAGGGGAGGCAGTGGTTTCTCATGGGAACAGTTCTCACCGAGCCCATAGGAAGCGAGTGTGAGGGAGCACGTCTTCCAATAGGTGCCACAGAGAGCGAGGGACGAGATGATCAAGGCTCAGTGGACTTGCACACAGTGTCCCATCTGAATTGCTAGTGGAGCAAGCTAGTGGAGAGAGCCAATCCTCACTGCAGATGCCAGCTCCTTCTGTCGTGTACAACCTGGGATGCCTGGTGACACCAACCACAGTGGCACCAAGACCCAGTCGTCTAGTGGAGGGACCCTCAATAGCCAAATGGGTGGTTGAAACTGCTTCACACTTTCTTTTTTAAAAAAAAAATTTATTTGAGGGCTGGAGAGATGGCTTAGTGGTTAAACACTTGCCTTTGAAGTCTAAGGACCCCGGTTCAAGGCTCGATTCTCCAGGACCCATGTAATCCAGATGCACAAGGGGGCACATGCATCTGGAGTTCATTTGCAGTGGCTGGAGGCCCTGGTGTGCCCATTCTCTCTCTCTATATCTACCTGCCTGTTTCTGTATCTCTCTCTATCAAATAAATAAATAATAAAATATTTTTAAAAATTATTTATTTGAGAGAAAGAGAGGGGGAGGAGAAAGAGAGAATGGGCATGCCAGGGCCTCCAGCCACTGCAAATGAACTCCAGACTCATGTGCCACCTTGTGCATCTGGCTTATGTGGGTATTGAGGAACTGAACCTAGGTCCTTAGGCTTCACAGGCAAGCGCCTTAAACACTAAGCGACCTCTCCAGCCCCGCTTCATGCTCTTTCTGTCTCTGACTCCAAACTTGGAGACAGTGAGTTTAGATAAACCATCCCTCGGGCTTCCTTTTCAGAGTTTCAAGTCCCCATCTGCAAACCTCCCTGCTTAAATCCCTGACTCCCTCAAGCAACTGTGTGTGACTCCCTCCGCCCCTTGTTCTGATTATTCACTGCTCTCCAATAATAGGTCAAATTCCAGACCAAATGCCCCCTGAGAAAGGCATTTTCACATCTCACAGATGAGGAAAACGGAAGGCAGAAGGGCCAAGAAATTTGCCCATGGACATACAACACAGCACCTAAGGTAGGGCTGACACCCTAAGGCTCCAAGGCCCCAGTGGCTGGCCAGCATTAACCATGTACCTTTCCTCTACTCCCCAAGATGGTACTGCAACCTGCAACCCCTTCTGGTGAGGAAGAACTCATTGGGTGCATGTGAAGGAGCTCAGAAAACTCTAGAAAACAGAGCACATGTGATTCATTATTTATACCAAGACACTACTGGTGGAGCGTTTTGGATGAGCACAGGAGGAGGAAATGGTGCGATGTGACCTTGGTCTATGTCTTGGGAAAGGAGGCTCAGCCCCTGAACATGGCGGCGGTGATTCATGTAAGTGGACATTGAGAGCTGAGCGGTGGTAATTGTGTTAGAGGCCGGTGAGGGCCTGCCTATGAGCCTATGAGGAGTAGCTCGCAACCCAGGGTGCTGGGCGGAGCAGCTAGTCCCTGTAGGAATCAGAGTGGCCCAGACTGGCAAGTCGAGGACTGTGTCTTTGCACAGTATGGGTGAATCTGACCTATGCCCTGTGTTCAGGGTCCCCTGCCACCGTCACTGACAGGAACACTTGAACATGGCATCTGGGTAGGTGTGTGGATGCTAGGATCTCACTTAGGAACGTCTGCGAACAGCTTTTCCTGATCTTTTATCCCGCCAAGTGAAGTCACTGTGTGTGTGTGTGTGCAGCAGGAGGTGTGTAGAGCGTGTCCCTGACCCTCTGTCCCTCCATGTGAAGTCAGTGCATGGGTGCCCAGTAGGAAGTGTTTGGAATGTGGAAGTGAAGATGGTGGCACACTGTTTCTGGCCAGGCTGGAAGACCCAGGGCTGAAGTCTCTCAGGGAAACTGGTGGATGGAGCCTTTGAGAACAATTTCTCCCACAGGAAAGTTCTGGAGAAACAACATGCACGTGTGTGCACGTGTGTGCATGTGTGTGTGAGTGCACACACACACACACACACACACACACTTCTGATGTCCTGGGATCCCGCCCCTTTTAGCCTAAGCCATAGCACTCTGCCATCCAAGCTTCTTCCAGCAAACAGTATCTTGGATGGGGTCCATCCTTGGCCTTCAGCACAGGGGGCAGCTTAGAGCCTTGGATGGACAAACGCCTTTCCAGCTCTTCCTTCAGGGCTCACAAGGAGTTGCTAATTAGATTTGAACTTGGCACAGAATCTGCAGCTGAGGGAGATTGCAGAGGGGCCACCTGGCCTGGGGTTTGGAAAGAGGCCTCGTTTTCCTCCAGGCCAAGGGTCTGGCCTAGACACAGTGTAATGCCCTCACCTTCTGAACATTGGGTGACTTGGGGAACGAGGAGGGGAAGCAAAGGAACCAGGTTCCTGCTGGACTAGAGTCTGTACACCCCCCCCCGTCCCACCCCCATATGTCAGACCATGAAGCTGTAGGAGAGAAAGCTTATCCTCAGGCAGATGAGGGGCCAGGGCACCTGAGTGACCCTGAGCATGAGTCTCAGTAAGTTTCTTTTACTTAGAGAGAGGGACAGAGGAAGAGAAAGAAAGAGAGGACAGAGAGAATGTACATGTGGAACAAAGCCCATAGCCTCACAGGACTAGGAAATGCACGCATTGGCTCAATAACTGCCGATCAAGCATCTAATATGCATGACATTGTCCCAGGTCTTGGGGAGAGAGAGAGAAACAGTTCCTGCCTTCAAAACCGTGCTAGGGTGGGGTTTGGCTCAATGGTAGAGTGCTTGCCTAGCAGGCAGGAGGCCCTGGGTTCCACGTCCAGCATTGCAAAACAAATGGGGCTCAATGTGAAGACCAGAGGGGGGTCCCTGCACACACTTCTAACCCCCGTGGTCTCAGGAGAGCTGCTTCTCTTCCCCGAGCTTCGAGTTCCTTCCTCATAGGGGTGTTTGGAAGATGCATGACGTAATGCATGGGAAGACACACAGAACTCTACACACAGAGACCATAGTAACCTGTGGCTGTCACATGACAGGAGCTGTAACACACATGCAGACGTGTGATTACCAGGATCAGATCAGGAGACTGGAGACTCTGGGGTCAGTGTCAGGCTCTCCTGAGGGGCTATGGGCTTCTTGGGTGCAGGCACCTCGCCTTGGCTGCATTTGACTCTTAGCTCTGTGTAGATCTGGCACGGGCCTGCTCTGTCCAGCTGCCTTATCCTGTCCTATATCTAGCATGTTCTGGGACTGCTTCCTTACTCCAGCTGGAATGAGGAGGGTTGCGTCTCTGTTGTGACACTGGGGTGCTTGTTACATGGCTGCTCCCCTTAAATCCTGGTTGAGTTGGCTCATGAATTAGTGTTGCTGTGTGAAATTCCTGAGCCCCATGGTAACAATCTGAGACAGAAAAGACTTTTAAGATCCAGGTGTGATAGTGAATGCGCAACACTGAGGTAGGGGAATCATCATGAGTTCAAGGCCAGCCTGAGGCTACAGAGTGAGTTCCAGGTTATCCTGGGCTAGAGTGAGACGCTACCTAAGAAAAAAAACAATAGACCAAAAAAAAAAAAAAAGAAAACAAACAAACAAACAAACAAAAAACCCCAAAGCATCAATAGCGAACAAATGCCATTGAGAAAAAATAGAGTTCTAGGCCAACTTGGTGGAGTTTGGGCAGGTTGCCTACCTTCCCTGTCTCCCAGCTGGCTTATCTGTAGGGTGAGAGCAATGACAACAGTCGTCTACCTGGCAGGAAGCCACGAGAGTTAAACGGCATGATGAGGATCTGTGTAGACTGCACACAGGACAACACCTGCTACCAGGGAGGGGCAGGGTGTACCAGGGACTGCTGTTGACAGTCAAGGGGTGCCCTGGTGAGGTAATGCTAAGTGATTCAGAGAAGGGTATGTGCTTGAACCAGGACAGCATTCCCTTGCTCTTGGGGTGACAACAGACACTGCTCTCCTTGTCATCTTCAAACTTAGAGGTCAGGGGAAGTGTCCCTCACAGCATCACCGCTGTACACCCTCAATCATGGTCATATTTGGTCTCAAGCAATGTCCTCCGTTCTGTACAGTCACGTGGGTGCAGTGCTACTCCTAGACATCCATGGAAATGCACTCCAGGCCACTGCATCCTCCCGTGGTGAGTGAGCAGCAGATCCCTCTTCTAGGGAATGGTATGTACACTGGGAAGAGGAAACTTGAATTACGATTTCCATTTCCAAGGCCTGGATTTATTTTTTATATATTCTTTTTGCACGTGTATGTGTGTGTGTGTGTGGTGCCTGTGTAATATATGCATGTTTGTATGTTTGTGGGTAATGTATGTATGCATGTGTGAGTATGCCAGTGATCAATGTTGGGGATCTTCCTCAGTCACTTTATACCCAATTTTTGTTTGTTTGTTTGTTTGTTTTTTGTTTTGCGAGGTAGGGTCTCACTCTGGTCCAGGCTGACCTGGAATTCACTATGTAGTCTCAGGGTGGCCTTGAACTCTCTGCAATCCTCCTACCTCTGCTTCCCAAGTGCTGGGATTAAAGGCGTGCGCCACCACGCCCGGCCCTATACTCAATTTTTTAAAAAATATTTTTTATTGTTTATTTATTTACTTATGTGAGAGAGAGGCAGAGAGAGAGAGAGAGAGAGAGAGAGAATGGATGCACCAGGGCCTCCAGCCACTGCAAATGAATTCCAGATGCATGTGCCACCTTACATGGGTCCTGGGGAATCAAACCTGGGCCCTTTGGCTTTGTAGGCAAGTGCCTTAATTGCTAAGCCATCTCTCCAGCCCTATACCTAATTTTTAAAATAATGTTGTTATTTATTTGAGAGAGAAAGACACAAAGACAGACAGAGAGAGAGAGAGAGGGAGAGAGAATGGGTACACCAGAGCCTCCTGTCACTACAAATGAACTCCAGATACATGTACCACTTTGGGCATCTGGTGCTACATAGGTACTGGGGAGTCAAATCTGGACCATTAGGCTTTGCAAGCAAGTGCCTTTAACTGCTGAGCTATCTTTCCATCCCCCACACCTTATTTTTTGACACATGGTCTCTTACCAAACCTAGTGTTCACCAACTCTTGGCTAGACTAGCTAGCCAGTGAGCCCCCTGGGGATCTCCTTGTCTCTGCCTCCCCAGTGCTGGGATCACAGGTGCACACCACTGTCCCTGGCTTTTATGTGATCCCTGGGGACCCACACTCAAGTCCTCATGCTTGTAAGACAAGCACCTTACCCACTGAGCCATCTCCCCAGCCTCTGGACTAGGTTTACCAAGTACCTACTGAACATGCCAGCGGGCATCCTCCTGTTCCAGGTGCCCAGAGGAGTGCCCTCCCCTCCACCTGCTGCATCTGGCTCTCATCCATGCTGTCACGATCATTTGTTTATGTGTAACATTCTGGCTATAACTTGAAAGTCCCACCATGCCCACTTCTCTAAACAGCCACTGCGAGTGTGTACAAAAAGCAGGCGCTTGTCCTGCTTGTGTGTCAGACCAAAGCATCCTTTCCCAGCATTCTTGGGTAGGGAATTCAAAGGGGCTTGTTTACCCCAAAGTTCCAGATCTCTTCCAATAGCCCTTGGTCACTACCACAAGGAATACCACTAGAGAGCACATGGCCGGCCTTCCACTGGGCAGCCTGTGCCTGGAAGCGGACGTCCTGGATCACTGGTGTGGTGGGCGTGCTGGCCTGAGAGGGGCCCTGTCGGCCGTCCTGACCCCAGATGGCTTGCCCTTCCTGCTCCTTCCTCCCAGGGAAAGCTCCCAGGCAGGGCTCCGAGAGAAGGTCCCCTTTGTTTCCCTTGAATGTTTTCCTTCACGAGAGTCTCTGGTGTGTGGTGTTCCCGGCTTCTCACAGATCTGGTCATCGGGTTTCAGGGCCACAATTTGGACAGCTGTGCAAGCTAATATGATCAGGTATCTGATTCGGGCACTGAGGGGGGCCATGGTGGCCAGCCGATCTGTCCTGGCCTGCAGGCACAAGCCCCGGAGCTGTCCATTGCTCTGTGCACAGCTGTCCATCAAACAGCCAGATGTGGAGTACCAGGGACGACCTAGCCTATGATTTATTTAATGATGTCCCAAGGGGGGAGAGGCAGGGGAAAAAGAATGGCCAGTGGACGGACATTTCTTCTTCCTGTGGGGTCCATGGTTTTGTTCTGGGGGCTGGGATGGAGGATGAGCTGGAGGAAGGCCTAACAATTAATGCATGTTGTTCTCCAAGTGACATCAGGAATGCATAGTGGGTGGACCCCTACAGGCTCAGCTTTATGCAGGGGTGGGCAGCACCACTCCTGTGCACTCTGACCGCTCTTTCTGCAAGGTAATGTTGGCCTCATGAATCGCCACACCCTGGGGGCCTTAAAACAATGTAATTTATCCCCTCACAGTTCTGGCGGTTGAAAAATCTAACTCCAAGCCTTTTGATGGCCTGTGTCCCTCCAAAGCTTCACCGGAGGGTCCTGTCTGCCTCTTCTGGATTGTGGCCTGTGATCTTTAGCATCTCTGGTCTGGAACCTACATCAGCCGGTCCCTGCTCTGTCCTGTCCCTTGGTATGTCAGTGGCATTCATCTGCCCCATTCTTACAAGGGCTCATCCTGAGTGTCAGGGCCCATCTGAATCCATGTGACCTCACCCTACCATGATCATATCTGCAAAGACTGTTTCCTAGTGACATCACACTCCTAGGTACAGGGAAAGGACTTTGAGCCTGTTTTGGGGGGCAACATAGTTGGACCAGAGCAGAACTGGTCTTCCTGGGGTATCTTGGTTTCCTCATCTGTGAAATGGGGTAATGGGGACTCCTGCTTCCCTGGGCTGATACAGAATGGCTCAAAGATGCCAAGTGCTCAGAGCCGAGCTAGACATAGCACTCAGGGCGGGTGCGGCATAGTCTTGATGTTGCCTCAGTCAAGGGGAAACAAGCCAGATGTGAATACGTCTCACCCAGCACTGGCTTCTAGTCAGCATAAGATCTCTGCCCATAGTGTGGCCTTCGAGGCCAGCACCAGGTAGCCCTGGGCTTCATCTTTTTCGCTGCTTCCTGGCCACATGGCCTTCCATCCCTCACCTTGTCACATCTCAGAGACTGTCTCAGGCCTTTCCCGTCTGCTATGCTGCCTGGATGTCTCTTCCTGAGCCCTTGCTCACGAGGTGTCATCATCCCCTATCCCAGGGTGAGCCCGAGGGCAGCACCTTGCCAGGTGGCCACTCTGCTTCTCTCTCTGCAGTGCCGTCACCACCTGCGATTCCCCACAAGACAATGCAGAAGATGCTTGGTTCATTACCTTCTCATGTCTAGGGGATCATGTGAGATCTGTTCCTGGCACCTGCAGGCTCCGAGGAGTTTTGACCCTTGAGCAGACAGGAGAGACAAGATGGCTGGGTAGCCCTCGCCAATGGCTGCCATCAAGAGCAGGGTGCTATTCAATTCCCCCCCCCCTTTTTCTTCCCTGTTGGATTTGTTTGTCTTAAAGCACTTTTTTGGAAACCTATTTGGATGTTAGAAGAAAAAAAAAAATCTCCAATGTTATAGTGCATGTCCCGTCCCTCCTGTCCCATAGACCCAGTTACTCCGAAACTTGAGCCATGTTCACTGTCTGTCCATTCTGAGCACTGTATCATCACTACCACCACCCTCGCCATCATCACTGTCCATCACCACATCCTCACTATCATCACCAACACTACCACCATCGTCAATGCCATCCACATCACCATTGTCCCCACCACCATCCTCTTCACCATCACATACCAGTTTCTCTGCTTACTGGCCTCCACAGGTACCTACAGATGACTGTCCTTGGCCTCCAGGCAGAACACTGAGGCACCATGTCCAGAAGCCCACTTGTCATCTAATCATGGGGGGCATAGGTGCGTCTTGCCATTCCTTCCACTTGCTTTGCAGTGACCTTTGCTTTCCAAAGCAGAGCCCCAAGAGCCCTATCTCATGCTCACATAGCCCAGGCTAGCCTCCAACTCACATAGCCAAGGATGAGCTTAACTTCTGACCCTCCTTTTTCCATCTGATATGTATCACCACACCCAGTTCACGTTCAAGGATGGAACCCGGGGCTTTATGTGTGAGCCAGGCAAGTGCTTTCCCAACTGGGCCCATTCCCCAGCTACTCCTTAATCTCCTTTAACTGGGAATGTTCCTCAGGTCTCAGCCCTTCATTTCCCTGGCATTTCCAAAGAGTGAAGACCTGTGTGCTAGTTTTAAGATGATTTGTGTGCTAGTTACTTTGCTTGTTACTGTGACAAATACCTGACAGAAGTAATTTCAGGAGGGGAGGATCTATTTTGGCTCCCAGTTTGAAGTTCCAGTCCCTCATGGCAGTGAAGTGTGGCAGCAGAACAGGAAGCAGCTGCTCACATTGTGCTCGCAGTCAGGATGCAGAGAGATGAAGGCTGCTGCTCAGCTCGCTTTCTCCTTTTCACGCAGTCCAGGACCTCAGCCCACGAGATGGGACTGCCCACATTCAGGGTGAGTCTTCCCACCTCAATTAATCTAATCTAGAAACTTCCTCACAGACATGCCCAAACATTTGTGTCTATGTGACTCGAGATCCTTTCAAGTTGACAAGATGAACCGTGAGTCTGCCCGGAGTCGTCTGGCGTGAGGCATTTTGGAAACCCCGTGTTTTGGGGAAGAGAAGAACTTTCCATTTGAAAATGAACTGCATGATTTAAAGATATTCAATTTGGCAGCATTGGGTCCAAATTGCCACATGGCATCTTGTTCAGGGTTGACCTCACGGAGTAGGGACTCAGGGTCCTGACATCATGGTGACAGGGGCATTGGAAAGGGGTACTGGGCTAGGTTAGTCCCTAAGTCCCCATGTGATGCTGAGTGGGTTGCTCAACATTGAGAAACCCAAAGAACAATAATAGAAGACAGTTGATGAGGGAACCTGTTTCAAGACAAAGACCTAGAAATAGGACCTTTCTCTGAGTCCCACAAAGACTCCTATAGACCTGCTACTGCTACTTCTGGGGAAGGCGTGGCAGAAAAACACCGCCCCTCTTAGCAAGAGCAACTGGCAGACTGCAGACATCTATGCAGAGCAGAGGCAGTAGGTGACAGAGGCATGCTGAGAGACAGCCTGGTGGGACTTCCCTGGGCTTATCAGCTTCCTGATCTTTCTCAAGAAGTGCCAAACGGATGCTCTTCAATCAGCATGTCAGTGCTGAGGAGAAAGGCCATGTCCACGTGGCCACTTAGCTAGGATCAGCCACCACCCCAAACATGGCCACTAGAACACTACATAGTCCCCACCCCAACTACACCTTGACAGAACCCTACCTGACTCCCCAACAGTGCTTGGCTTCAACCCCATCTGACCTTCTAGTCAGAGCTGTGATTTCCCCATTTATACCTGGTTGGGCTGCCTATTCGGGCAGACATTTTGTATAAGTATATAAATATTTTTGTGAATAAATACATAAATGGTTGAGTAAGGACAAGGCAATTTTTGTGTGTGCATAGTATGTGAGGTATGTGCATGTGTGTCTGTGTACACACAGATGTACAGCCCCTGTGCACTTGTGTGGGGAGGCCAGAGGAAGATGTTGGGTGTCCTCCCCTATTGCTCTTCCTCTTTCTTTCTTTCTTTCTTTCTTTCTTTCTTTCTTTCTTTCTTTCTTTCTTCCTTCCTTCCTTCCTTCCTTCCTTTCTCTCTCTCTCTCCCTCTTTCTTTCTTTCTTCTTTCTTTCTTTCTTTCTTTCTTTCTTTCTTTCTCTCTTTCTCTTTCTTTCTTTTTGGTTTTGTTTTGTTTGTTTTTCAAGGTAGGGTCTCGCTCTAGCCCAGGCTGACCTGGAATTCACTATGCAATCTCAGGGTGGCCTCAAACTCATGGCAATCCTCCTACCTCTGCCTCCCGAGTGCTGGGATTAAAGGCATGCGCCACCACGCCAGGCTCCACCTTATTTCTTTGATGCAAGATCTTTCACTGAGCCTGGAGCTCGCCATTTTGGGGTTCAAATGGTTGACTAGCAGGCCTCAGAAATGCCCCTTTCTCTGTCCTGCCCCAGTGTTAGGGTTACATCTGTTCACCGTCAAGCCCAGCTTTCTCATGGGTCCTGGGGAATCAAACTCTGCTCAAACACAGAAACACATCCCAGACCCCAACTCCTACCCAGGGCTGTGCAGACCAAGTTCTCCATGGTAATCAGAAGTGTCTGTTACGTGCGAATGTGAAATGTGTGCCACAGGTTCGTCTGTCCACCAAGATGTGAACCTGCTATGTGGCGAGTTTGTATATTAGAGATAGAGCTACCTTGGCCACCATGATGAACTATATCCCCTGAAACAGAGCCAAAATAAAGCCTTCCTCTCTTAAGTTGTTCTATCAGGTGTTTGTTGTTGTTGTTGTTGTTGTTTTATCACAGGGGACAAGTGACTAATATGTTGTCTACCAATCTCTACCAGCCATTTTGTCATTTCTGTATGTTCAAGTTGCACACACACGGACATACTCACACATACACACACGCAAACCATTTCTCCTATGTTATATAATAGTATAGAATGAATGCATGTTCTTTTCTGTTCTACAACTCTAGACTAAAGCCTCTGATTTCCACGTTGGAAGAAGGGGAGCACATGAGCTCTTCCCAGACAGCCTCCTTGGCCTATAGCTTTTCCAGGGTCTCCCCTTTGCCTCCTATTGAAGGCTCCTCAATGTGAGTCTTTCGTCTGGGTGTCTATTGCCTTCAGCAGGAGCCTGGGTTCTAAGGCCAAAGCAAGTGATGTGTTCACAGAGCCCAGCTCAGTGGCCAGCTCCCAGAACCCCATCATCCTGCACCCTTACGCACGTCCCTATGGAACAGTATGAACTGCACGAAGGGAGGCCATAAGGCCCAGCCAGCCAGTCACCCAGATGGCAGCTTCAAATGAAATCACATACATCCTCAAAAATTGATCCCAGGCCCATGGGACGATCAGAGCTATCAGCCCCACCCCCTTGGTGACTGAGTTAGAGATGCCCTTTCAGAGATTAGGACACATTTTTCTAGCTAGTCATTGTAGAGATCAGAACACTGGTGACCGGCTTGGCTGAGCCGATGTGGGCAGGGCTCCCTCTCCATTTTCAGCCAGGCTAACAACAGCACCAGCTGATTTCGTGAACAATCATGGCGTGGCTGACTTGGATTAGCCTGCGTAATGGTCCAATGGGCCAAATTAACTGTAAAATCTTCTAATTTTATTCAGGCATATCAGTAAGGTTTTGTGCCTACCCACATCCAACAGCCTGTTTTCAACTAGTGCTAAATAGGCATAGAACCCACAAAAGAGAGACATATGTGATTGTGGCTCTGAGCGAGAGCTCTGGGGGTGGAAGTTTGGGTTCAAAACCTGCCTCTGCCCTTCCTGGCCAGGTCAGCCTCATCCACTTATGGACCACTGTGCCTCAGTGTGTGTCTCTGAACCACAGGGATGATGAGCGCCTGGTCTTCAGGCGAGGCTGTGCATGGGTTAGTTAACAAAACCACTTCTTCTCAGTTTCCAACGATGATGGTGAGGATGGCGCCATGATGGTGGTGATGACTGTGGGGATAACACGGGTGGCTGTGACCATGGTGTTTCATTCATTTAGGCAGAGCATGTCCCACCTGCAGATGCTCTGCACCTGGGAAACATACAGGGTCAGCTCACTCCCTCAGAATCATGATTGTTCCATCTTCAGATGAGAATAGAGCAGTCTGGGGATGCTGGGATCCTGGAGAGGGATGGGACCCAGCCTGTCAGCGTTGAGGTGTATAAGTAAGGCATAGATACATGGAGAGCCTCTCCTCGCGCGGGGGGAGGGGTGGTCAGGGTGGCTGGTGTGATTCCCTCCGATGGTTCAGTGACAGGAATGACGTTTGGAAAGACTGCTGCGTGTTGAGGTCGGGTTGCTCATGTCTGGGCTGCTGTGATTCAAAGGTATCACCCTCAGTCACCACAACGTGACTAAGTCGGAGTCAGTATTTCCACCATTCCGATGAGAAAGCAAATCAGAGGAGCGGGAGGTTTGCCCTGAATCAGGATGGAGACCCAGACACGCCAGCCTCTGGAATCTGGACTCCCGATGGCCTGTGGTTGCATTCACTCTCTTGTTTGGTGCTGGTGCGGATGGGTGAGTCCTGGTCAGTTGGGGGGCAAGGGGTGGAGAGAGGACTGGAGCTGGTGAGTCAGATGTGTAGAGGAAAGGAAACGGGAGCTCCCTCCAGCACCACAAGATCATCGTGAGGTTCTGGGAGACTGGAGATGAGGAGGAGAGGACGTGAAAGGGAAGAGCAGCTGGGACAGAAGGAAGAATCAAGCCCAAGTCTGGGGTTCTCACTCCTGGCTGTGCAGTGAGATCTCCTTAGGGAGTCTTATCCAAGTGAACACAATCATAATATAAAGGCCAGGACTCTCCGAAATAGACACCAGGGGAAGTTATGCTTCACAGCCGGGGTTGCAAGCCTCCAACACTGTGCAGGCTGTGAGTCTCTGGGATCCATAAGGACATCTGTCACCGTACATTTATTCTGGAACCTTCCTTAAAGGGATCTCCCTTTGTTCTGTTTCTGGGCTCTAAGCCCAAAAGAGGACAGGATGGAGGTCGGAGGAGCTGAGTGACACCTAACTATGTCTTCCTGGGCCAGCTTCAGGAACCACACCTAGGAACCATGAAGCTTCACTTCTTCTGTGCCCGTGGTCCTTGCTTGCCTGCCATGGGGTGTCAGCCACTCAGAAAGTGTCTGTCTGTCTGCTCTGGAGACCGTGGGAACAGATGGGTGTGTGCAACCTGCTGCCTGCCTACCATGTAAGGCTGGCTACTCTGGAACCCTACTGCCGCCTGTGGTTATGGGGTCCAGCAAGAACCGCTTGCTGTTCCCATGTGTCTGTCTCTCTGGGAACATTCCACATTCTCAATGCCATTGGTTCCTAGACTCCAGTCAAACTATTTTCTGACAACTCCAACCAGGCTGAGGGGTCTGCAATGCATTGAAAGTGCTGTTCCCACGGGGACCTGTTTCTCTAGATCAGTGCCTCCTGTCTCGGGAAAAGGCTTTGACAGCAACACATGGTATTCGCAGCTTCCTTTTAAACAAGGGTCATTGTAACTTCATTCCTGGGAAAGTAAGGATGTCACCAAAACACAAGTCTGCTCACTAAATATTCAAATGAATGAAGTGAATGAAATTCTCCAGCATCGTGTCCTTGTTTCTCACATGAAGCCCCGAGGTCGCCGACGCTGACATGTTGGATATGTCTGACAGCAGTGACATGAGCGCAGGCGCCACACCTAGTGTGTTAACAGCTTAGTAGATTTCCCAGTGATAGTGTTAGTACAGGAAACTAGGAAGCATTGCAACAGGCATTGGCTCCCTTCAGTCTACTCATCCATTCTTAGGGGACTTTTTGCGCATATGTGTGTATGGTATGCTCACATGTGTGTACAGGTGTAAGTGTACACGCATATATGAGTACCTGTGGAGGCCAGAGGTCAGTGCCAGGTGTCTTCCTTAATCACTCTACCTTACTTGTTGAGTCGGAGTCTCACAGAATCCATGGCTCACCTACTCAGCTACACTCGTTAGCCAGCTCGCCCCTGGGGATCCACCTATCTCTGCTCCAACAGGGCTGGATTGATAGGCAGTCAGCACCAACCCTGGTATTGCCATGGGTGCTCGGGTCTTCACGTTTGCACGGCAAGCAATTTGCTGATTGAACCCTCTCCCTAGCTCCCATAGGAAGATTTTACACTCAGGAAAAGTGTTATCAAAAGTTAAAAGTAAAAAAAAAAAAAAAAAAAAAGTAGGGCTGGAGAGATGGCTTAGGGGTTAAGGCACCTGCCTCCTAAGCCTAAGGACACTGGTTCCAATCTCCAGCAGTTCCAATCTCCAGGTCCCACGTTTAGCCAGATGCAAAGTGATGCAAGGGCGCAATGCCGCACTTGACCACAAGGGGGCGCACACATCTGGATTTCGTTCGTAGCAGCTGAGAGGCTGCTGGCGCGCCCATCTCTGTCTTCCTCTCCCTCTCTCTCTCTGTCTCTCTCTGTGTCTCTCTCCAAAAAAAAAAAAAAAAAAAAAAAAAAAGTTAAAAATCAGCCAGGCGTAGTGGCACATGCCTTTAATCCCAGCACTTGGGAGGCAGAGGTAGGAGGATCACTGTGAGTTCAAGGCCACCCTGAGACTACATAGTGAATTCCAGGTCAGCCTGGGCTAGAGCAAGACCCTACCTCGAAAAACTAAAAAACAAGTTAAAAGTCAGGCTGAAGAGGTGGCTCAGCTGTTAGGTGTGCTTCCTGCACAACCATGAGGGCCTGAGGGGCCCGAGACTGCCTAGATTCAAATGGACTTAGCATATCTAAACAGCTGGACGAGCTGTGCACATCTGTAAACCCATTCCTGTGGGGAGCAGAGACTGAAGAATCACTGGGAATTGCAAACGGCCAGCATCCCAGAATCAGTAAGAGACTCAAGGGAAAAGCGGGTGGTGACTGATGGAGGGGTCACCAGATGAGCTCCTCTAGGGGCTGGGTGAGCCCAAGAGGTGCCACATCACCTCGTGCATGTGTGTACACCCCACTCACAACACACACACCGTACCACACACAGAAGGGGAAAAAAGTCAAAAGTCATGCATGTATGTTCCCTGCTAAGTAATCTAATTGCCAAGGCCTTGAAGTACATCTGAATGTTCTAGCTCAGGCTTCAGCAGGCTTTTTCTTAAAGGGCCAGACAGTAGAAAAAGACTTATGGGTCACCTGCATTTTTGCAAAGCCACAATAGTTTGGTTGTGCCCTGGGAACACATGCCCCCTGCAGAGTTCCCAGTGGCTTTTGCTATCAGAACTGGGTTATAATGGCCACTCCCAGCTGCAGGGCATGCTGGGAAAGTGAGTACTTAGTGATTCCTGAGCCTATTATGAGAGATGGGTTTTGTAAACAAGGAGGAGAGATGAGAGCCATTGGTGGCAGCAGAGCCCTGCAGCGATCGGGACCCCTCCTTCTCTGTGCCCTGATTTCTGTTACAGGAGGTGTTCCAAGACACTAATGTGTAATGAACAAGGAGCGAATCAATCAGCAGGTCTTTCACCAGCATCTACCATATGTCTAGCTGGGAAGGACCTGCATGTGGGGGGAAGTCAAGCCCTGGCTTGAGCCTGCCAGATGCTTCTCATCTTACTGGGGCACGAACACAACACACCAGGAATGGTAACTAACAGGTTCCGTGAGCTTGGCCTTGGAACAATGGCCTTGAGTTTACAAACTGGAAAAGGAAGCATTTAAAACTCAGCCGGGCTGATGGCACACGCCTTTAATCCCAGAACTCGGGTGGGGGGCGGGCAGAGGTAGGAGCATCGCCGTGAGTTCGAGGCCACCCTGAGATGACATAGAGAATTCCAGGTCAGCCTGGGCTAGAGTGAGACCTTACCTCGGAAAAAAAAGAAAGAAAGAAATCAGTTAAAGCCTTGGGCCCCTCCCCACAGAGAACCTAGTTCTTCAGGTGAACAGTTTGCATTGTGTTGTCATCCAGGTGGTTCTGATCCACACGGGCCACAAAACCCACGACTTAGCAGTGGCTGCATCATCTCAGACACACAGATAACATTTGCAGGAGGCCTGGCTCAAACCTTCCATCAAGAACTGGGCTACATGTATCTTATCTATAGGTGCTGGAATTTGTACCTAGCACATGGAAGAGACAGGACCCAGTCCCAGAAGAACAAAACAAAACCAACTCAGAAAGTATCAGAACAATGCATTTGGTGGCCTGGGTCATGGAACTGTGGTGCTCCAAGAATTTAAGGGACATGGGACGTACAAATTGCCTTCAGGGGCTTGAGAGACAGCTCAGTGGACAAAGCACTTATCAAGCAAGTTTGTGTGGCCCACTTGTAATCCCAGCTTTGGGGAGGTGGAGATAGGATCCCTAGGGCAAGCTGGCTAGCTAGACTAATTGAATTGGTGGGTCCTGGGTTCAAGTTAGAGACGCTGCCTCAGTACATAAGGTTAGAGAGCAGTGGAGGAGGACACGTGACATCAACCTCTGGTCTCCACACATGCACACACACCTGTACAGACATGTACGTACACTTGCACACACACATGTGCTCCCACATATGCAAGTATGCATATACATACACGCACACCATAACACATACAGAAAAGTCATCAAATCTGGATGGAGAGATGGCTCAGTGGTTAAAGGCACTTCCATGCAAAGCCTGATGACCTGGCCTCAGTTCCCCAGTACCCACATAAAACCAGATGCACAAGTTGGCCCACGCGTCTGGAGTTCATTTGCAGTGACAAGAGGCCCTGGTGTGTCTGTTCTCTCTCTCTGTGTGTGTGTGTGTCTTTTAAATAAATAAATAAGTATTTTTAAAATTAAAATAATAAGATCATCTTCAGGTCCACTGACAGTCCAAATGCATAAGGCATGCATGTGTGTGTGTGTGTGTGTGTGTGTGTGAGAGAGAGAGAGAGAGAGAGAGAGAGAGACTATAGGGATCCTAATGATGGAGCCCAAAGCCCAAAGCTCTGAATTTATGTTCTGCACCTTTCTTGGTTTATCCGTTTCATTGTCCCAACCAAATTTGAAGTTCCCAAAAAGCCTGGGTCAAAGCTTGAACTTGAAGCTTGGCATGAAAAGTAGCTTTGAAGAACTAGGTGAATGAATGAATGAATGACTTGGGTTTAAACTGAAGAGCTGTCTCCCTCTGGACTCAACTCCACTCCCAGCAGGAGCCAAGAGCAGAGGTGGAAGCATTTGTTCACACATGGGTTAAAGTCGGCCCCTGGCCAGGAGCAGGGGCTGATGGAGGTGCTGGGAGAGACCATGGTGAGTTGGGATACCATCTCTCCTAACAAGGGCCAGTGTATCATGCCAATGAAAGATGTGTGGAGAGCAGGCCACCTGGAAACCTAGCCCAGGGCCCAGATGCCCCTGTAGATGACAGGTGAACTGGGGCTGGAAGGTGAGGGGAAGGTGAGAGGTGGAGGGGAGGAGGAGGCAAAAGTGAGAACTTTCCAGACTGGAGGAGAATATGAGCAAATATCCTGGGGCAGAGGAAGAACTTCAGGAAGCCTGTGTGTGTGTGTGTGTGTGTGTGTGTGTGTGTGTGTGTGTGTGTGTGTGTGTGCAAACGTGTGTGCACCTGTGCGTGCACATCTACTAGCACTGGATAAGGCTCAGGTGGTCATTGGGTGGGGCAAACCCCTCAAGACCTGAGAAAGAGGCTGGATATCTTCCCCAGAGCAACAGGTCCCTGAGACCTGTAGGCTGGAGCCAAACACTATGATGGGGGGAGGGTGCAGTCCTGGAAGCAAAGGTGCCGGAAGCCCAGCTGGACCCACGTGGGGCAGGCTGATCTTACATTAGAGTGGAGAAGAGCCCAGAGGTGGGCCATCAGCTGCTCACCAGGAGGGACCAGGGCTTCCAAAGCTCTGGATGAATCTATGACCCTACCAATCTCACCCCTGTCCACACACACACCAAGCCTTCCTTCTGTCCTTCCCCAGAGTGCCCTGGCCTGAGACCTATCCTCCTTGCCAGGCCTGCCTGGGGACATACTAGCTGGGCACTGTCTAGCCCTTCCGGGTGGCATGTCAGGGGTCTGCCTCAGGCCCGTCTGGGTCTTGGGACGGCTTCAGATTTATGTCCGAGAGCTGTGAACGGAAAACTCCACATGTTTGCCCTGGAGATGTTTCACGTGCAATTTGGGAATTTGGGAACGCTCAAAATAGCATTTGCCCATAAAATTGCCTGAAATGCAGTCCAAATGTGTCTGTAAAAAAAAAAAAAAAAAAAAAAAGCCAAATAACTGTTAATTGTTACTAGACCATGTGCTACAAGCATCCCTGCAGGGCTGGGTGTCGATTTAATCGGGTGCCGGGTGTGTGTTTGGGGGCTGGTGACCTCCGAGAGGCTGACAGGGACACCTCAGGCTCTGTTTTGCAGCATGAAGCAAGAAACTGGCACATTCTCTCCATTGCCCTGGCATCTGACCGCGACACATGAAGAACGCGCTGGCAGCCTTTCTAAGGCATTTTCTTCCAAGTGAATTCCTGATAAATGTGCCAAAATGCAGACGAAGAACCAAAAGAAAAAAAAAAAAAAAAAAGAAAAGAAAAAGAAGCAGGTTAGGAGACCTGATTAGAGCTATGCAGCCCTTCTAGAAGCAGCCTCCAGCCATTGGCTGCATTTGCTGTTGCTGCAATAATAATTTTAAAAAAATCCACTCCACATTAAAAACCCATTACTTTATACATTTTGAAGTGCGGCATCCTGAGACATCAAGCACACTCAAGAGTCCAGCAATGGTCACCACCATAGAGTTCCAAGGCATTGCCAACACCCCAAAAGGAAACCCATCCCGATGAATAGTCACCCTTGGAGCCCTTGTATTCAACAAACCACAGAAGAGACACTCAGTGCCAAGGTGCCAAGCGCCATCAGAGGAACATAATCTCGATACAGTATGAGATGCCTTATCATTCACCAGAGGACCAGTAGGACGGAATATGGAAAAATTCAGGCTCTGGTAGGAGCATTGGGGTACGGGTGCACCCAGTGCATCTCGGGGAGTGTCCCGTGGTGCTGCGCTGTAGAAAACCATCACCACTTTGTGACAATAGTTGCGATTTAGGCCATTGAGTTCCTTCAGACCAACGAAGAAAACCCCTGTGGGGGGTCTGGTGGAGCTGTGAGGGGTCCAGGGGCCCAAGGTCAAGCCTCAGACCTCCCATGTAGTAACTGTGTGACCTTAAGCAATTTACTTGACCTCTGCAAATCTTTGTCCCTCGTCCTTTGCCTCCCAACACTCTGTGGGGCCCAAATAAATCACACACATGGCCAACAAGGGGCTCTGTGGCCTGTCTCCTGCAGCTCCTCCAGACTCATTTTTTTCTAGAATGTTCCCCCTTATTCACTCCCCTTCAGCCTCCTAGGCTGGCTCTCAGCTTCAGATTGGCTTAGCCCTGCCCTGGGACTTTTGCACTTTGCTATTTCTTCTGTCCAAAATGCCCCTGTCTCCTTTGCACTTTTATCCGTAGCCTAACTTTGCAGTGACCTACCAGGAGCTGACCCCCCACCCACCCAACCAACCACCACAAATGACACTCTTTCTCCGACCCATCAGTGCCCTGCGTCTCACTGCAGGTTGATCAGTCTCTCCTTCCCCAAAAGCCTGAGCGCAAAGAGGGCTCAGAACAATGTGCCCTGCCAAGTGCAGGTGTGGCTTGGGGGGAAGGTCCAACTTCCCCCACCTATTATGAATGTCAACTCCACGCAGACATCTTCAGTGAGGCATGCGTCGTGAGGGGCCATCTTGAGCATAGAGTTACGTTCCCCATGATAGCCAAGGCCTCATGTGTGCTACACAAGCATTCTACCACTGTGCTATAACCCTAGCCATCAATTGACTTCTTATTTTGAGACAGTATCTCACTAAGTTGCCCAGACTGGCCTGGAACTGATACTGTTGGTCCTCCTTTCCTCAGCATCATGAGTAGCTGGGTCTGCAACATTTTGCATGGGTTCATTCATCCGCCAGCTCTTTAAACTTTCTAGCTCGAGCTGGTCGTGCGGAAGTTCTGAGCATCCCTTAGCAGACACACTGTGTGGTGTCTCCTCCCTTGTACAGATCTTTAACTGGAAGTGAGAAGATACTGTGTCCCAAACAGATCTTTCACACGGGAACAGTATCATTCGGCCTAACATTTATTAGTTTTCCAGGCCAACTGTAATGGAAGCAGGCAGTTGTGAGTAGCTCAGATGGGTAGGGAAGGCTTCCCTGGGCACTGAGCAGCAGCCTAAACAGATGACCGGGCATATGCAAAGGCTCTGTGGCCAGCAAGTGTGTGTGTGTGTGTGTGTGTGTGTGTGTGTGTGTCTATAGTGATTGGGTGGAAGGAGTCCACCACAGGTCATTCAAATGTTGCTTCCCTCTGTCGATTTCTAGGGCCCTCAGAAGGTACTGGATGGTACCCAGGCTCTGTGGCCCCCGTAAAGACAATTCAGGAGAATGCCAGACCTTTTGAATGGGTGGGGGCTGGGGCTGAACCTGGAATTCTGTTTGTTTGTTTGTTTTTCGAGGTAGGGTCTCACTCCAGCCCAGGCTGACCTGGAATTAACTATGTAGTCTCAGGGTGGCCTCGAACTCATGGCGATCCTCCTACCTCTGCCTCCCGAGTGCTGGGATTAAAGGCGTGCGCCACCACGCCCAGCTCGAACCTGGAATTCTGAGCTCTATGGATTCCATTTAATTCTCAAGGAAGCTGTTTCTGGCGTTGGGGACTTTGACCAGCTGCTCATTCTCTCAGGCCTCAGTTTTCCCATCTGCAAAGTGGGAGTAAACTGCCCCCAGCCTGGCTAAGTGTGTCCCACTAGGCCTCACATGGGCACTACTTCATGGAGCGCCCCCTACAGGGAGAGAATGGCCAAAGGGAAGCACTGGCCAAGTTGAGAGCCAAGAACAGCAACAGCAGTGATTCCCAAGGCGGCGGGGGAGGGGGGCATTCCTCGCAGATCTGTGGTGACAATTCAGCCCCGAGGCAGGGACCAGGGACCCTCCACACTCTGATCCAAGGTGTCTGTGCTGTAAGGCACTGTAGGAGTGAGCGATGGTCGTATGCTGGTTTGTTGTGTGCTGGGCTGAGACACAGGCCCATTGGAACACATGATTGCCAAGCTGGCTGCACAAGGGGACAGGCTGTCTTGTTCCCGGGCCTCTTTGCTGGTGTCTCAATACGGAGGCGGGAGCTCTGACAGGGGAAACTGAAAGATGGGTCCCTGTTGTATCATATGGATGATCTGTTGGGGCCTGTAAGTCCTAGAAAAGGCCAGAGCCTGGCAGGGCCTCACTCTGCAGCTCCCAGGAGCCCTGTCAGTCAAGGCAGGGCAACAGGGACGGCCGGCGGCCTGAAAGAAAGCCGGGTATTGTGTTTAAGGGTTAACCCGTTGGCTTCTTGGATTTCACCAGGAAGTCTGTGTGGCCACACCGGCCAGTTTAGCATTTGCTGGGAGCTGGGTGAAGCTGGCCATGAGGAACAGCCCTTGGGAGCCTTAGGTAGCCCTGTGGTCATGACTTATGGGCAACACAGGAGGGGAAGGGCACATTTTTATCCCATATTTGGTGATGTGGTGGGCTTCCAGCCCTTGTTCCCTCCCATTTGTCAGGATCTTAATGAGAAACCCCAGAAGGATTTAGAAATTTCCCTTTCCCAAGGACAGGAAATAAATGGGAAAGTTCTAGGGAATTAGGGAAAAAACCACGGCAAGTGAGAGACAGTGGTCTTTTTTGTCTGTGTGTGTGCACGCGTGAGAGACAACAGGAGGGTGTGTGGGAACACACATGTAAACTTGAGGGAGGCAGACAGAGATACAAGGAGAGAGACAAGGAGAGGGAGTGGAGAGAACCGAGAGAGAGAGAGAAAGAGATAGAAATGTACAGACACACAAAGACAATCAGAGGGAAAGAGAGAAAGAGAAGGCAGGGGGTGGAGTTCAGTGGTAGAGAGATAAAGAGAGGGAAAAGAAGGAGAGAGAAAGAGATAGAAGCAGGGAAAGAAAGACAGAGGGAAAGAGAGCTACAAGGACAAAGATGGAAAGAAGGAGAAGAGACAGAGAAAGAGAGAAGCAGAGAGAAACAGGGAAAGAGAAATGAAGAGAGACAGGGAGAGACAGAAGGAAAGGAGAGAAAGGGAGAAAGAGACAGATAGAGACAAAGAGAGACAGAAGAAATAGAGATAGGGGGCAGAGAGAGAAAGGAAGAGGAGGGGAAAGAGAGAGACAGAGAGAGAGATAAGAAAGACAGAAGAAAAGAGAGACAGAGATGGGGGAAGGGACCCGGAGCTCTCTCTGCTTTTGTTCCAGGCATTCTCTGGCCCTTAGGCTGGAGCATTCTAGGTCAATGTTCCTGACTTGCCTGGAACCCAAAAATCCCAACAATGGCTCGTTCTCTCTGAAGTCCTCAGCTTCGAGTAAACAGTCTGTCTCCCTGTGACAGGCCAGGCCTTGCATGGGCTGTGGGCCATGAGCAAGCCTTTTCCATCAAGTGTGAAGTGTGTTAAACAACACCCCAGGAGTAAACAGATTGCCACACGTAAATACTACAGCCTGCTTTTTCCATATGTTCCACAGGAAAGCGCAGGGAGAAGGAAGGCACCGGATGTGAGGTCAAGGAAGGGGGTCTGGCCTTCGGGGACTCTCTTCCCTTTCATCTGGAACACAGGCATCTGTCCCAACTGTGCCTGGCCATGTTGCTATGAAGAAGCTCAGCCATGTGACAGGTTTGGTACCCAGCCTGGCACTCTTGGGAGAGAACCATTAGTGGCTGGGATCCCATGGGAGGTCTTCAGGTCCTTGGGCTGTCAAGGGGACCATAATCTCTTCCTCATCCTCTTCTTTCATCCCAGCCCTAAGGTGAGCAGTTGGGTTCCACCATGTACTCCAGTCATAACTTGCTGCCCGGCCCTGTCGGACGTGGCCACACAGCTCATTGGCCTGGGACGAGAATCTCCACAATCCCTAAATAAGTACAGATGCTCGTTTCCTGGGTGCCACCTCAGAGTCTACCTCTGCTTCCAGCTCAGGCCTCAACGCTATCTGGATGGTGGTGACCGGGCATGGCAGAGCAAGGGTTAGCTATGTCTGCCTGGTATAGGATGTTCTGGGGTCTCCTCTCTGGTACTTGGCCTGGCCTGGGTGGGATCCTCAACATTGCACCCCAGCACATGGTGCTTGGTCCTGCCTGTTCCGTCCCACCTCTTTCCTGATGGAAGGTTCTACTCCCTCTGCCCCCACGTTACCCATTATGCCAGCTCCCCTCCCCCACCATCATATATTTCTCACTTTTTTTGTGGGGGGTGGCCTCGAACTCACAGCCATCCTCCTACCTCTGCCTCCCGAGTGCTGGGATTAAAGGCGTGCGCCACCATGCCCGGCTGTTTCTCACTTTTCTTTCTTTCTTTTTTTTTTAAATATATTTTATTTATTTATTTGCAAACAGAAAGAGAAAGAGATAGAAGAGAGGCAGACACAGAGAGAGAATGGGCACACCAGGGCCTCCAGCCACTGCAAACGAACTCCAGATGCATGTGCCCCTTGTGCATCTGGCTTACGTGGGTCCTGGAGAATCGAACCGGGATCCTGTGGCTTGGCAGGCAAACGCCTTAACAGCTAAGCCATTTCTCAGTTTTCTAACTCCATCCTGGTGTCAACATCTGCAAGGACCCAGGCCGACCCACCACCAATAAATGATAAATGGGAGGACTGGTGGCATTTAGTGAGCACACTTACCCAGAACTTTGTCACTGTGAAGCTGAGAAATTTGCTGAGGTCACACAGCTAATCAACGAGGACAGCTGCGTCACACCTGTGTCCTGACCCTGGGATTCCCCACCCCCATGCACAACAGGCCTGGAGGTGCACACCCACTCTTCTCAGGCACAAACTGGAGCCATTGTGTCCCGGCCTCCCCAGGACTGGTCAGCCCCTTCCCACATAGCCATGCCCATCTCCACAGAGGGCAGGAAACAGTTATGTGAGGGACCTGGAAACTTCCAGGCTGCTACAGGTGAGGGGTCAGGTGGCTGTTCACTGCTCCCAGCAGAATCCTGTAGGATCTGAGCAGCTGTGCAGAGGGGAGGCAGGCAGCAGGCAGGTCTGGGGTTTCCCTCCTTCACTTTCAGGGGCTGAACCAGCAAGGAAAGAATGTGCTATGGTCAGCACAATTAGGAAGGTCAGGATTCAGCCAAGGTGGGGACTGGGCGTTAAGGGCTGGTTCACAAAATGCAGAAATGAATGCAGATGGAGCTGGTAGTGCTGCAGGCTTCTGGCCTGCAAGCTGGGGAGCCCCTCAGCACCACCACAATGACCTTGTAGGAGGACCACACAGGTACTCGTGCCCAGCAGTGGGCTCAAGGCTTAGGAACAGCCACCATGGTGTTGGCACTGCACCATCCCAGGCAGTGTGGCAGGGGGCTCCACCTGATGAGGCCCTGCAGACCAGAAGCTGGGGGTCGCGTTTGGGCTGAGTACAAGAAGGCTGGTGAGGAAGAGGAAGAGGAGCAGAGGCCTGGCCCAACAGGTTTTCAGTCTCTGCTCGTCCCTCTGAGGAGTGTGGGATAGTGAGGCAGAGAGCAAGCAGGAATTGATTTTGTTTTCAGACTCACCTTCTGCCTGCCTGAGCCTGGCAGCTGCCCTCTGAACCCGGCAAGCCCTGAGGCACAGGACAGACCAGCCACAGATTGTGCCCGTCCCCCTCAGGTCTCACCAGACTGGTAGGTGGGCTGATAGGACATTGAAAGATGACAAGGTGCTGTGATTGAGCCAGCTGGCTTCTCTCCACCATCCCCTCTGCCTGCCTTGGCTTCTGTAGGAGAGACAGGGAACGTCCCATGATGTCATTTCCTGTGCCCATCTCTGAACATTTGGTAGGGTAGTCTTGGGAAACCCTGAGAGCCCAGGTCCCCTGATGCTTCCCTGGCTACGCAAGGCTTCTTCCGGAGGCTCTGGGTGTTGTTGCCTTTTAAAATATGGGGATAACCTTCACACACTAGAACTTAATTACTTTACCTTTCTTGTGGTTCTGGAGATTGAACTCGGGGTCTGTACACATTAGATAAGCACCCTACACTGAGCTACCCCAGGCCTGCAACAAACCACTCCAAAATGGATTTCTGCATTTACAAGCACCACCACCTCCATCCAGGTCCACAGCCTGTGCACATTTGCTCTATGCGTGGCAAGGATTTGGGCATGTGTGAGAGGGGCTGTGCTGTGTGAACACATGTACAGACAGACATTGGTGTGTACAATCATGTGTGTGGACACGTGTGTATCTGTAGGGCTTACATGCACCTGTGTGTGGACATATCTGTGTATCTGAGGTGTGTGTGACCCTGTCTGCACACATATGTGTGTGCCTGGGGCATATGTGCATGTGTGTAGATGTATGTATGTACGTAGGTGTGTGTGCGTGTGTGTAGAAGACATGTGTGTATATTTGGACCATGCATGTTGATGTGTGTGCATATCTAGGCATGGGAGCATGAACAAGGGTGCATGTGCCTAACTGGGCATGTGTACATGTATTTGGATGTGTGCATGTGTGTAGACATGTGTGCATATCTGGAAAATACGGGTGGATATGTGTGCATATATATGGGCACATATACATTTCTGGATGTGTGTGCATATGTGCATATCTAGGTACGTGTAAGGATGTGGTGCATAGCTGGACAGTGTGTGTGAACACACGTGTATATCTGGGCATGTGTATGACATGTGTGTATTTCCATGCTTGTGTGCGTGCATTCATAGGGCTGTGAGGCACACAGCACATTGGGGCCTGCCAAGCAGTTGCTGGCCTCAGGCTCACAAGCTGTTCATTTGTTCTTTTCAGGGGACAGTGAAGGACGCTTTGGCTTCTAGGTCCATTTGGCTGTGAATGACAGATATAGGGGCCTTATGCTCACCTCCGCCACTCTGCAAAGGAGCCTGGGACCCCACGAGCAGTGGGAGGCTGACCTCACCTTCCTGGGGTGTGATGGCCTTCCTCCTCTTAGAGGCAGCCAAAATCTGGCTTCTAAGGACAGGGATGAGAACAGGCAGGCCTAATGCTGCTCCCCATAGGTGTTGGAACGCCCCAGTGGTTGGAGGGGATGCAGACATTTGTCTGAAAAGATGGTGATATTTCACAGAGTTGCCCTTGGGTGGGAATTCAGGTGTTTTGCATATTTTTTGTTGTTGTTGTTGTTGTAACAGGGTATCCCCATGTACCCCATGCTGGCCTCAAGCTCAGAATAATCCTCCCGAGTGCTAAGGTGATGGCCATGCACTGCCATGCCTAGCTGGAAACGAAGTTCTAATGTCAGCGTGTGAGTCCCCAGTTCATGCAGAAGAGCAAAAGTGACCCTCGGGAGAGCAGCAGAATCAGGTTGGGAACATGGCCTAGTGTACAATGTGCTTGCTATACAAGTGAGAGCCAGAGTTGGGGTCCCCAGAACCCACAAAAATCCAGGCACCATAGAACTTCTGGAATCCATCCCAGCATGTCTGGGATGAAATGGGACAGAGACAGGAGCATCACCTGGATGCTCACGAGCCAGCTAGCCTGATGAACTGAGTAATGAAAGAGACAGTGTCTCAGACAAAGTGGAAAGCAAGGGCTGACACCCATGTGAACATGTATGAACATACACACATGTGCACAAACACACACACATATTTTAATTAATTAATTAATTTTTTGGAGAGAGACACAGAGAGAGAGAGAGGGAGAGGAAGAGATGGGCGCGCCAGCAGCTTCTCAGCTGCTGAGAACGAAATCCAGATGCGTGAGCCCCCTTGTGGTCAAGTGAGGCATTGTGCCCTTGCATCACTGCATCTGGCTAAATGTGGGACCTGGAGATTGGAACCGCTGGAGATTGGAACCAGCGTTCTTAGGCTTAGGAGGCAGGCGCCTTAACCACTAAGCCATCTCTCCAGCCCATATTTATTTATTTATTTATTTAAGAGAGGGAAATAGGCACAGAGAGAAAGAGACAGAGAATGAGTGCCCCAGGGCCTCTAGCCACTGCAAACGAACTCCAGATGCAAGGGCCCCCTTGTGTATCTGGCTTACGTGGGTCCTGGAGAATTGAACCGGGATCCTTTGGCTTTGCAGACAAATGCCTTAACCACTAAGCCATCTCTCCAGCCCCACACACATATTTTTAAATAAAGAATAGTGAGATCATCCATATGTCACCTCACTGCTTCCAGTGCTCAGCTGGGGCTAGCAGCAGCAGCAATTGTGCTGATAGGTCCAACTGTAAACAGTGTGGAGTGGCTGCACTGCACTGTCCCTGCAGAGGAGGCTGCTGTGTGAGATCCATTCTCTCTGCTCTCTCACTATCTCTTTCTCTCTCTCTCCACTTCCCTCTATGGGGTTGGCTCCCTCCTGCCCCCTCGGTCTCTCTCATCAGCACCCAGATGAGAAGCCACATGTGGTCATGGCACAAATGTCTAGAAGCCACCGTAAAATGATTCCAAGTTCAGAAAATTGTGCCCACCAGGGACAGACCACACCACACCTGGCTACAGGCAAGTTTTGCCATGACACCATGCGCTCACATCTTCCTACATTTCAAGAGAAGCCAGAAGTTCTAAATGGTTGGTGAGATTTCACACTTCTAATCGTTTTTTGCCAGACTTAAGAAATAAAATGTAAAGCTGGGTGTGCTAGCACATACCTGCTTTTAATCACAGTGCTCAGGAGGCTGAGATAGGGGGATCACCATTAGTTTGAGACTGGCCTGGTCCAGTAAGTTCCAGGTCAGTGTGGGCTAGTGTTGAAGCCCTGCCTCAGGGAAAAAAGGAAGAGTAAAATGTGGGACCAAGGAAATGAGGCTGTCAGGGGTAGCTCGCCAGGAGGGTTTCTAAGGAGTGCGTTCTTGGAGGAAGGGGCCACGAGTTCCCAAAAGCGAGTCCTAGTGCCAGCCTCTTGTCCTCTCCCATCTGTGTCCTCACACGGGGTATTCCACGATATCCCACCTGGAGCAGCAACTTCACCGTCGCCATTTGCAAAGAAGGCTATACGCGCTGTTGGGCCTGGATGGGCGAGTGGTCTGGGAACAACACTGTAAGGCATTGTTGGCTCTGTCTGTTGGCCGCCAGTTCCAAAGTCACTCATGTGAGTTGTGCTGTCATTGCTGGTGATAGGTGTCATTGGAGAGATTGACATCTCTTCTAGCAACTCAGCCACCATCTTTCAAGTTTAATGAACTATCCTGTCACTTTGGGGAGATGCCTTCTGGGTGAGTCACTGTCTGTTAATTAGATAACAGGTAAGTGACAGAAATCCAAACACTTCCTCTCCTCACTTCTTTCCTTTTGAGGGAGTGAGACCTGCCTCCGAATGCCCTGAAACAATCTCGGATACTTGGTTATGGGGCTCAAAACATGCCTAGGCAGCAGCAATAGCGTCGCCTGGGAACCTGTGGAACACGGAGGGTCCAACTCTCTGCTGCCTGTGGGTTCCGAAACAGCGAGGTCCAGTGGGCAGGATCACTGGGATTCCTAATGGAACTATGGAATTTGGGCTCTTAGAAATGTGATGCAGTGAGTATGGGGAAGCCCAAGGTGGGCTCTGTAGAGGGTGTGGACCAAGAAGAGGGCCAAGAGTGGCCCCAGGGATCCAGATGCTCAGTGGGGACCAAGGAGAGTGTGTGGGATGCAGCAAGACCACCCTTACTCTGAGCACTTCTGTGGTTCACAGGGTGTTCACCTTTCCTTAGACCAGAAGCTCTGTGTGGACAGGGTGAGCCCCTCGGGTTTTCTGTTCTGAGCGCAGGGCCTGGTGTAAAGCACTGACAGCAAACACTAGTTGAGGGGTTCAGTGCTGGTGTCACTGACGAAGCGCGTCAAGCAGGACTGTCCCCTAGCACCCAAGGGCTCTTGCAGTGGGTACCCAGTAAGCTTCTCTGGGCCCTGAATGCTGGGAAGGTTTGTCTATTCCACAGTCATCTGGTTGGAAACATCAGGAATCTGTCGAGTTCCAGCAGTCAGGCATGCCATCCTGGCCTCAGTGTTACAAACAGCCTGGGTGAATCTGTCCATCCTCCACCTGGCTATGCAGGGCCCGCCTCTGTTGCCCAAAACTCTTTCCTTTTGTCTAGAAAGCATCTCAATCTTGCCATCAGAGAGCCATAGCAGCTGTTTCTGTATCAGTGAAGACACGAGCTTCCCTTCCATCCTGTTCATCACAAGTCACAAAGTAAAGTTAAAACACGCAGAGTGTGGGGCTGGAGAGATGGCTTAGTGGTTAAGGCACATGCCTGCGAAGCCCAAGGACCCTGGTTCGATTCTCCAGGCCCCACATAAACCAGATATATGTCTGGAGTTCGTTTGCAGTGGCTAGAGGCCGTGGTTTGCCCATTCTCACTCTCCCTCTCTCTCTTTCCCGCTTTCTGTCTCTAATAAATAAAAATAAATTCTTTTAAAAAAACATGCAGAGTGTGTATGGTGAGTGATAGTAGGCTCCATGTGCGATGGGGAAAAGCCAGAAATAAATGCTGTGGATTGATGACATCCATACCATTGTGGGCACTGTGCCCAGACTGGGGCAAGGATTAGGGAGCTACAGTCTGCCATGCACACAGCATCAGTAGGTCCCAGGCTGTCGATGAATGAACCTGTGGCTCTCTGTGACCTGGTGGTCCTCTGTGGGCCATTGCAGACCTCGCTTCCCGGTGCAGGACCTTAATGTCTTGGCTCTGGGAGAGTCCACCAACCCCTGCTAGGCATGGGGATTTGGCAGTCTATATCCACATTTTGTATCTTGCTTTAGTATTCTTTCTTTTTGTTTTTTTATTTTTGTTTGCATGTGTACGTGTGTGGCGTGCATGCCTGTTAGTGTGTGTGTGTGCACATGTACACACACACAGAAACCAGAGGTCAACATTGGGTGTCTTCCTCAATTGTTCTCTACTTTATACTTTAAGATGTGTTTATTTATTTGAAAGCAGAGAGAAAGGGAGAGAGAGTGGGAGGAGAGCATGCCAGACCAGGGACTCTGCCTTATATTTTAAAATTTATTTATTTATTTGCAAGCAGAAGGGGAGGGAGGAAAAGACAGTGTGAGCACATCAGGGCCTCCAGCCATTGCAAATGAACTCCAGGTGCATGCGCCACTTTGTGTATCAGGCTTATGTGGGCACTGGAGAATCGAACCTGGGCTTTGTCAGGCTTTACAAGAAAGCAAACACCTTTACCTGCTGAGCCATCTTTCCAGCCCTCTACTTTATTTTTAAAATTTTTTTTGTTGTTTATTTTTTATTTATTTAGTTGAGAGAGAGAGAGAGACAGAGAGAGGCAGATATATATAGAGAGAACGGGCGCACTAGGGCTTCCAACCACTGCAAAGGAACTCCAGATGCACATGCCACCTTGTGCATCTGGCTTATGTGGGTCCCGGGGAATTGAGCCTCGAACTGGGGTCCTTAGGCTTCATGGGCAAGCGCTTAACCACTAAGCCATTTTTCCAGGCCCTCTACTCTATTTTTTGAGACAGGGTCTCTTATTGAACCTGGAACTCACTGATTGGGCTAGACTAACTAGTCCCTTAGCCCCAGGATCCTTTTGTCTCCACCCCTCCAGCACTGGGATGACAGAGTGTGCCACCATGTCTGGCTTCTACATGGGTACTGGGGATCCGAACACTTAGATCCTCATGCTTGTGAGGCAAGCACTTTACCCACTGAGCCATCCCCCTCCCCCCAAATTATAGTTTCTTCTTTTCTTGTATTCAAAGTGGCCATCATCCCTCCGATGCTCTGCTGGCTGAGTTTTGGGAGGGCTGCAGTCAGGGCAGTGGAGGTGGGTGATGCCGATGGCTCATGGCCTCTGGTCAGTAGAGTTTACTGAGAGCTACCATAGCTTTTTTTTTTTTTTTTTTTTTTTTTTTTTTTTTTTTTTTGCTGCCTGTTGGCTGGCTCCAGAGTCATTAGCTAAGCACCCTCTTCCCTCTCCCTCCCCACCCTCATCATAAGCCCATCCCTTCTGGGGTCTGTGGATATTTTCTTGGAGTCAACTTGAAACAAATGCCATCCTCTCTCTCTTCTGAAAATATTTTATTTATTTATTGCAAACTGAGAAAGAGAAAAGAAAGACAGAGAGAATGGGCACCCCAGGGCCTCCAGCCTCTGCAAATGAGCTCCAGATGCATGAGCCACCATGTGCATCTGGCTTTACGTGGGTACTGGGGAATCAAACCCAGGACCTTTGGCTTTCCAAACACTTGCCTTAACTGCTGGGCCCCTGTCTCTTTTGACTCAACTTTATCATAAACAGTGCAATTATTTGAGTGGGTTTTATAAGTTTTTCTTTGTGTGTGAGTGTGGGGGCACGTGAGTGACACAGCATGCACGTGGCAGTCAGAGCACAACCTCGGATTCTGGTCCTCACCTTCCCTCTTCTTTGAGGCAAGGTCTCTCATTGTTCACCACATGTTTGATAGGCTGGCTGGCCCACAGGCTTCCAGGAGATTCTCCTGTCTCCGCCTCCCTTCTTGCCATGGGCACCTCCAGCTTTTTATATGGGTTCTGGGCATCTGAACTCACATACATAAGCTTGTGCAGTAGGCTGAGCCATCTCCCCAGCCCTAAATTTGTTCTTAAAATACATCATTATAGGTTGGGCGTAGTGATACATACCTGTAATCCCAGCACTCAGAAGGCTGAGGCAGGGGGATTTGGAGTTTGAGATCAGCCTAGGCTACCTAGGGCAAGCATATCTCAAAAAGAAGGAAGGACTTAAGTGTATGGTATTGCACATATGTAAGTAGAATAAAAGATTACAGGGAGGGGAATGGCCTTAGTGAGGCCATAGGAGGAGAATGCGTAAAAGAAAGGCAAGAAGAGGGTCAATAAAAATTCAAGATAGTGTGATTAAGACTTATGTAAACCTTTTTTTTTTTTTTTTTTTTTTTTTGGTTTTTCGAGGTAGGGTCTCTCTGGCCCAGGCTGACCTGGAATTAATTACGTAGTCTCAGGGTGGCCTCGAATTCTCGGCAATCCTCAAACCTCTGCCTCCTGAGTGCTGGGATTAAAAGCGTGCGCCACCACGCCTGGCTAAACCTACTTTTTTGAATAATGGCACATCCAGAAGCTGTAGACTGTTACTAGAAAATTTTCAGTACCTGGGATGGGATACCTTCCAGTGAGTTGTTGGCCAAGGAGGTCCCGGTAGCCTCCAAAACATTAAAGGCTATTGTCAAAGCCCTTGGTTTCTGTTGAGACACAGATGGTAAGACCCCATTGCTGAAGACATCTCTTGCCTGAGAGGCAAGGTCACTGAGAAAGCAAGCTGGTGTTGAGCAGAAAGCCTTCTCCCTATAGACCAGCCAACTGAAAGCTGGAAAAAGCTGCACTGCATGCAGCCGTATGGGAGACAGAAGTCATCAGCAGTGGAAACAGTGGACACTGAAAATTCAAGTTTGGCCAGACAGGCCCAATGACTGAATGGGTGCAATAGTGGCATGTCTGCTCTTGGGGTAACCAACTGCTCCATAATTGGACTGAAGGCCCTCTCTATGGGAGGGAATACATACCTGGTACTGAAAAACCTAAGCCAAAGTCTATGGCAGGAGAGGTCATGAGCCTTAGGGGTATAAAGCCTGCTTTTGTCTGACTAAATGTATATACTATTCCCACCAAGCTGCCCTGAAAATACTACACTTAATGCTCATATTCACATATTAACGCTACTCTCACTTCTGGTTAGAGAAGCTTCTCTTTTCAGATGGCGATGACCACTGGGATGACCCAAAAGGCAACATAGTGCTGAGAAGAAGGGATGGAGGAGTGCCCAGCACTGAAACACCTCTGTCACACCCTCCAAGGCTCAGGGCTCATTGTGGAAGAGGTGGCAGAAAGAATGTAAGAGCCAAAGGTGGCAGAAAGAATGTAAGAGCCAAAGGAAGGGCAGGACTCCTTACAATGCAACTGTCCAGACAGAAATTGGCCTTGATATCCATGACCTTGCAGTGCCTAGCAATACCTTCGCAAGACCCTCATAATAGAAGAAAAAGATGATGACATCAAATTAAAAGAGAGACTAATGGAGAGAGGGAGGGGATATGATGGAGATTGGAGTTCCAAAGGGGAATGGGGAGAGGGGAGGGAAATATCATGCTTTTTTGTATATAAGTATAGAAGTCATCAATAAAAATTTTTTAAAAAAGAAACCATTATAAATACAAACCATTTAAAACATGTAGCATGTTTCATGCAGTGTACCATGAGATCTAACCCGATCTCTGGGGGTTGGGGGGCGTGCATCCCATACCTGAGGGAGCTGGCCAGACCCTCGTCACAGGATGCAGAGCCCTTTGCCTGACACAACCACATTTGTGGAGGGTGAGAAAGCTGGTGACAATCCTAGTTCCTCAGGGTCATGTCCCCAAGGACGGGTCCTACCTTGTGCAGTGCACATGAAATTTCCACATTGCACTGATGTGTCATGCTCACAAAGGAATCCCATCTGCCACTCCATGACCTTCATCCCACCCCTCAGTTTTGTGCTTGTGGGTTCTGTGCTGGGCTCCTGGACGCCTCTGCCCACCTCTCCCACACCTACCAGCACCTGTCCCCAGTCAGGTCCTTAATGAGCCTTAGTGGAAGAAGATTGCCAATGGCAGAGAAGGGATATGGGGCCTCTTCCCTTGGTCTTGCTCTTGTAACCTCCAGGACACCCTGGTGCCAAAGTAATCCTCTGAGCTGCCAGGTAGCTGTGACCTCCCTATTGCTATGACAGAGCCCAGGCCTCTCAGGATGCTGTCTGAGGCCCCAGTCCCTTCACTCATAGGTCATATCAAGTGTTTGGCTCCCTTTGTGCTGGTCACATCTGCCTTTTCTTGTTTTGTGACTTTCCACTTGAGACAAGTTTTTGAGAAAACAACTTCAGGGAGGAAAGATGGGTTTGGGCTCCCAGTTTCAGAGGTTTCAGCTCATCGTGGGGAGGGTGTGATGGAATGACTTACATCATGGTGGCCAGCCAGGAGCGAGACAGAGAATGCCTGCACTCTTAGTTCTCTACTTTCCCCCCATTTTACCTTTTCCCCAGATTATGGGATGGTGCTGCCCACATTCAGGGTAGCTTTTCCACCCTTAGTTAATTATTTCGGGAAACACCCTCACAAACACAGGGGTGCTTTACCAATCTCTCAGGTGCTTCCCAGTCTGACCAAGTTGCCAGTCAAGGTCAACCATCACACGTACTGTGCCAAGCTTCTCCCACCATAACACAGGCTACTGCCTTTGCAAAAAGCTCTTCCTCCCCCATCACCTGGCCACCTCCATAGGGCTCAAATAACCCCTCCCGTCCATGGGAGGCCTCAAACCTCCCTGCATCCTGCCTCTGTGCCTCAGAGCATCATGCAGCCGCTACCGCCATGACCCAGCCAGGACGGGTGAGGTGGTCCTACAGCACCAAATTAACCCTGATTCCTCAAGGACGTCATAGGACAGGACTAATATCTGTTTTCTGCCCTGCCACATGTCCACAGTGGCTCCTGGTGTGGACTGAAGCTGATGCAGGCTCCACTTCAGGACACAGGAGAGGGGAGTGCAGGGACACATTCACGCTCATGACTGCCCATGGTCCAGTGTGAATGGACCACTGCTGTCACTGTCTCCAGACCTGACGTCCCGTCCTCAACCTACCAGTCAGGCGCTGGAGAATGCAAACTCCTCTTGCAGGCTCAGGAGGGTGGGCACAAAGACAAATGGTGCTTGTTGATCCCGTCACCCACTGTGATTGTCTGTTGACTTTCCCACTCCTTCCCTCCACAGACTTCAGCTCTCCTTTGTGTGACACTTGGAACCCAGCACAGAGCCCTCTGTGAAGAGCCAGCTCACATGAGTCACCTATCTGGGCCTCTGAGCAGGGCAGCTGCGGCCCACATAAAGCTTCTGGCTTCCCTGATGTGCCACAATCCTGAGATGACACCAGCGAGTGCTTCTCCATCCCGCCAAAAGAAGTACCAGGCACTCACGGAGAGTCGGCAGCTTATGCTGTCTGTTTTGCCTCCTTTTCTTTCTTTCTTTGGGTCAAGTTTTGGTGTACTAAACAAGATAAAAAGCTAAGTAAACAGTGTGAGGTTTAAAGGATCTTCAATAAGAGAGGGCACCCGGCCACTCAGTTCTGAGGATGCAGATCCCTGGTTGAGTCTGAGCTGGGAACGCAGTGTTTGGAAGGCAGCCAGTTTTCCAGCATGAACAAGCACCTTCAAGGGACAAATATTTTCACAGGTTGTAGCTGAAATGGGGGCCAGACATTCAAAAAATAAATACATATAAAATAAGAAAGAAAGAAGAGGCGGGGCAGGGACATCCCGCTGATACTTAGTTTCAGATGAGCGAAGACCATCTTCTAGTTATGGCCACTGCTTGCAAAGGCTCCCACCCTTCCTTTTCATCTACCCCAGCTGCTGCTCCCAAGGTGAGTGTTTGGAAATGGTGACTCCTGAGACTGAGCACAGGGATTTCAGTTTATGAATCTCGCTTTCCTCGTCTGTAAAACGGGCACAGGGATAATTCCTATTCTCAGAGATGACTGGGAGAATTAAGTGAGTTCACAGACTAGGGCTCACACATCCTATGGTGAGTTTCATGTGTTAGTCCCTTTCAACATCACCAGCGGTGTCAGAAGTGCCACTGTCATTACCATCACCACCGTCACCACCGTCACTGTTACCATCACCATCCCTGTTACCATCACCACTGTCACCACCGTCACTGTTACCATCACCATCACTGTTACCATCATCACCATCACTGTTACCATCACCATCACTGTTATCATCACCATCACTGTTACCATCATCACCATCACTGTTATCATCACCATCACTGTTACCATCATCACCATCACTGTTACCATCACCATCACTGTTACCATCACCATCACTGTTACCATCACCATCACCATCACTGTTATCATCATCATCACTGTTACCATCACCATCACTGTTACCATCATCACCATCACTGTTACCATCACCATCACTGTTACCATCACCATCACCATCATCACCATCACTGTTATCATCACCATCACTGTTACCACCATCACTGTTACCATCACCATCACTGTTACCATCACCACCATCACCATCACTGTTACCATCATCACCATCACTGTTACCATCACCATCACTGTTATCATCACCATCACTGTTACCATCATCACCATCACTGTTATCATCACCATCACTGTTACCATCATCACCATCACTGTTACCATCATCACCATCACTGTTACCATCACCATCACCATCACTGTTATCATCATCATCACTGTTACCATCACCATCACTGTTACCATCATCACCATCACTGTTACCATCACCATCACTGTTACCATCACCATCACTGTTACCATCATCACCATCACTGTTATCATCACCATCACTGTTACCATCATCATCACTGTTACCATCATCATCACTGTTACCATCACCATCACTGTTATCATCACCATCACTGTTACCATCATCACCATCACTGTTACCATCACCATCACTGTTACCATCACCATCACTGTTACCATCATCACCATCACTGTTATCATCACCATCACTGTTACCATCATCACCATCACTGTTACCATCACCATCACTGTTACCATCACCATCACTGTTACCATCACCATCACCATCACTGTTATCATCATCATCACTGTTACCATCACCATCACTGTTACCATCATCACCATCACTGTTACCATCACCATCACTGTTACCATCACCATCACTGTTATCATCACCATCACTGTTACCATCACCATCACTGTTACCATCATCACCATCACTGTTACCATCATCACCATCACTGTTACCATCACCATCACTGTTATCATCACCATCACTGTTACCATCATCACCATCACTGTTACCATCACCATCACTGTTATCATCACCATCACTGTTATCATCACCATCACTGTTACCATCACCATCACTGTTACCATCACCATCACTGTTACCATCATCACCATCACTGTTACCATCATCACCATCACTGTTACCATCATCACCATCACTGTTACCATCATCATCACTGTTACCATCATCATCACTGTTACCATCATCACCATCACTGTTACCATCATCACCATCACTGTTATCATCACCATCACTGTTACCATCATCATCACTGTTATCATCATCATGTTGTTCATCACCATCACTGTTACCATCACCATCACTGTTATCATCACCATCACTGTTACCATCATCACCATCACTGTTACCATCACCATCACTGTTACCATCACCATCACCATCACTGTTATCATCATCACCATCACTGTTATCATCACCATCACTGTTACCATCATCATCACTGTTACCATCATCACCATCACTGTTACCATCACCATCACTGTTACCATCATCACCATCACTGTTACCATCATCACCATCACTGTTACCATCACCATCACTGTTACCATCATCACCATCAATGTTATCATCACCATCACTGTTATCATCACCACCATCACTGTTACCTTCGCCACCATCATCTCCATCACTATTATCACCACCACCATCATCACCATCGCTGTTACCATCACTACCATCATCACCATCATCACCATCCCTGTTACCATCACCACCGTCATCACCATCACTGTTACCATTGCCATCATCACCACCATCATCACCATCACTGTTACCATCACCATTATTGCCATCACCACCACCATCATCACTGTCACCATTGTCTCACCATCATTGCCATCACCATCATCACCAATGACTGTGGCCACCATCACTATTTAGGAATCTGGGGTGATCAGCAGCCAGGTAAGCCACCTTACAAGCTGGGAGACATCAGCAGAGGCAGAGTTTTCTCTAAGCAACTATAGATTGGAGAAGAAACAGCATCACCAGTTGAAGAGGATTCTGGACATGCTGAAGCCATGATGAGGTCCATGCTGCTGTCAGGTGGGTCTAGCTACTGGTAAACACTTCTTTATTTGGGAAAGAAATCTAAAATAACCATCAATATGATTACTTAATATATTTATAATTTGTGTTTGTTCTCAGTCTATTTATGAGCCCAGGAATGAAAGTGATTTGATTTGCTAACATGGGAGTCTCTATTGACAAGCAGAAACTTCGACTTGAGCATTGTTCTACTGTTCCTAGCCACCTACCAGAAGTACTTGTCCCTGTCCCCGCCCAGTCTCCTATCTTGGTTCCACCTCACCCTCCACACTCAATGTGGTACTGTTCCAGTCACCAAAGAGACCAAGAGTCTATACTACAATGACACTAGACACCACCCCTTCACCCCCAGCAAGGAAAAATTTGACAAAGCATTGAAGTATTCAGACACAAACCCCAGGGCTGAGGGCAATCTCAGGGTAGGGTGTTTACTTTGTACGCACAAGGTCCTGGGTTCCAGACATGGTATCACATATGCATGACTCAAATTATAAAATACTTAAGTCCATGAACTTTCTAAAATTTAAGTTTTATTTTAAGCAAAAAACTTTTGAATGCTAGGCATTTTTCCTGGAGTAAGTGTCATGGATTTTCTCTGGGGCTGGGCCAGAGGGACAATAATCCCAGTACTACCTGTGACAGCAGGCAAGTGAAATACTTCCAAGATGGCCAGGTGGGGATGTGGTTAGCACTATGTAACTGTTCCTGTGAGGAAAAAGCAATGCTTATTGAAATAGGAAGATGCAGGCCAGAGGCATAGCTCAGTGGCAGAGCCCCAGCACTGAAACAAATAAACAAAAAGAGCCAGCATGGTGGTGCATGCCTTTAATCCCAGCACTCAGGAGGCAGAAGTAGGGGGTTCACTGTGAGTTCAGGCCAGCCTGAGATTACAGAGTGAATTCCAGGTCAGCGTGGAGTGAGCCTCTGCCTCACAGAAAGAAAGAAAGAAAGAAAGAAAGAAAGAAAGAAAGAAAGAAAGAAAGAAAGAAAGAAAGAAAGGAAGGAAGGAAGGAAGGAAGGAAGGAAGAAAACAGGATTCAAAATTGTGAGAGAGCCACGCAGTCTGTAGGGTAAAGTGTAATGAACAATTTGTCCCCCTTTTTCACTCCAAACTGCCAGTCTGACAAAGAAGCCCATAGCCACCCTTAGTTAACGTGCAGGACAAAGTCCCATTTTCATCTAAAAGGATGTCCGTACCCATTACAGAAGAGGGGCCCAAAGGACGCATGCAGGTAAGAACATCACTGATGTAAACTGTGACTTTCCCATTGCACAGTTGCAGAAACTGAGGCTTAGAGGAAACTCTACCCCTGCTGATGTCTTCCAGCTTGCAAGGAGGCTTGCCTTGCTACCGATCACCCCAGGTTTCCAGATTCTTGAACAGTGATGGAGGTGATGGTGATAGTAATTGGTGATGATAAAGATGGTGATGATGGGGCTGGAGAGATGGCTTAGGGGTTAAGGCGCCTGCCTCCTAAGCCTAAGAACGCTGGTTCCAATCTCCATCGGTTCCAATCTCCAGGTCCCACGTTTAGCCAGATGCAGTGACACAAGGGCGCAATGCCACACTTGACCACAAGGGGGCATACGCATCTGGATTTCGTTCGCAGCAGCTGAGAGGCAGCTGGCACACCCATCTCTGTCTTCCTCTCCCTCTCTCTCTCTGTCTCTCTCCAAAAAAAACAAAAGATGGTGATGATGGTGATGACAGCATTGGTACCAAGGGCCCCCTTCCCCACTTGGCCCCACATAGCTTGACTTATGCCCGACTTCTCCTGGTACTATTACCCATAGTGCCCCTCTCCCCAATGAGTCCCCACTGGGACAATATATACAATCTGTGAAACAATCATCATAATTTTGAGATATCTCTACCTTCTTTTTGCTCATTTTCTAGGTTTCTGGCAGGAAACTTGTAATACAGAAATGATAACAGTGAACATGGGGAATCTGGCACTGCCTTCCCTGAGGGGCCCCTGAGCCCCATCCATCCCCAAGGTTCACATCCCTAGCTTGGCCATGGCCAACACAGGCCAGGTGAATGCTGAATCTCAGGGTCTAACAGAAAGTTGGAAAGCCCACACATAGCCACTGGGATGCTGGATGTCCCCTCCAGGATGGTGAGAGGTCACAAGACTCTCCAGGTCAGTGTGATGAATGCCATCTTTCCTAAGGATGGCTGCCCTGTCGAGGGGAAGCACAGGTGGGGCCAGCTTCTTCACTGCATGACTTGGCTGGCTCCACTCTGAAAGCCCACTGCATGGGATTGAGCAGATGGAAGGATATCAGCCCAGAAGCCACTTCTATACCTATTCCTGTGAAGGCAGAGTGCTGACCTGCCTGATTTGAGGGAGTTTTTTTTTTTTTTTTTTTGGTTTTATTTATTTATTTTTTATTTTAGAGAGAATGAGAGAGAGAATTGAGGCACGAGGGCCTCAGCCACTGCAATTGAGCTCCAGACACTTGTGCCACCTAGTGGGCATGTGTGACCTTGCACTTGCCTCACCTTTGTGCATCTGGCTTACGTGGGATCTGGAGAGTCAAACATGGGTCCTTAGGTTTCACAGGCAAGTGCCTTAACCACTAAGCCACCTCTCCAGCCTGAGAGATTTTTTTTTTTTTCAGCTGGCCTTTGAGCTACCTCAGAGCACTGATGAGGCCTCTTGACACAGGGTGCTCAGGGAAAGTGCTAACCCAGTTTCTACTCTGCTACTGAAAAGTGACACCAGGAAGGTGTGGTCAGATGAGAGACCTGAGTTCATGCCCTCAGAGAAAGGAAGAACGAAGCCCAACATTTTCTTCACTGTCTTTTGGAAAAGTTACAAGTTGGGAATATTTGTATCCAACTGTTCTTCCTTCCTTGTCTGCCCACAAGAGCGTGCAAGGTTTCAGAGAATCAGAGAACAGTCCCGAGCTGTTACATTTCATGGAAAAATGACATCCCAGCAAAGCTAAGCGTCTGGGTCTCCTGCAGCCCTACATCTGCCCAGAAGCCTTGACCATCTTGCTATAAGAGCCCGAGCACCCTGGAGTCAAGGTCACTCATGCTGACTCCTTCATGGTCCTAGGGCCTCCGGCACTGACTTCCTGCCTGCTCAATTCTCTGGAGTCCCTGAGACATTGTGATGTGCTGAGCCTGGATCTTGCCCAGCCCACCTCCACCTCCAGGGCTGTTTATACTTGTGCACTTCTGTGTGTGTGTGTGTGTGTGTGTGTGTGTGTGTGCGCGCGCGCGCGTGCGTGATCATGCAATAATATAAAAGCAGGTGAGTGTTATAGTTGTGGCCCTTGGTCAGCCAGTAGATTAGCTCAGGCTCAAGCTCCTCTGGCCTGTCCTGCAGGTGCCTCAGCCCGGGGAGACACGCAGCCAGCACTGAGGCAGCTGGGTTGAGGGGTGGGCAGGGGGCTGACAGCCCCAGAACCCAGAAGCATCCTACCTACAATGTACAGGCCGTAGCATTGTACCCTACCATCTCCCAGAATCCTCTGTAGACAAAGGACCCCACATGTCTCAGGGAAGCCTTCCCATGAATGCCCGCTTCTTCCCCTCCCCCACTCGCATACAGCTTCCAGGGACCAGCCAGAGAAACCCCTTACATGTGGTGCTTAGCTTTGCTTGGGGGACAGTTTCTACCTTCCAGAAAGCACAGCAGCTCCCACTGGGCCCCCAACCCCGTGTCTGTACCCAGTGGGCCTCTTCTCTTTGCTCCTCCTCCGGCAGCTCGCTTTAGCTGTAAGGAGGTTTCCAGCCCTGTCTACACCTCTGTATCCATCGCTCAGCCATTACCCACACCTTTTACCTGCCTGAGCGCTACTCTGGGGGGACTCCAGTAAATACCCTCTTGGTATTCCCCTGACCCGGTCCCATCTGTGGCCTCAGAAGTGGAGCCTCTTCCCAGAATCCCACCATGCCCCTGTCTCTATGGACACCATTCCAGTTCAGCCCATCTCATCACTCATCCGTTCTTACTTAATCTGTGCCCAGCTGAGCAAGGTCCTGCTCTACCTGGGAAGTGTATGTCATCACTGAGAGCTATTTTAAAACCACTGACTACCCAGACCTCCCTGAGATTCTGCTTTTCTGGGGAACAGCCCGGGCCTCAGGATTCCTGGTCCACATCCCAGCTTGAAAAACCAGTGCAGACTTTCATCTCACTGGGGTCCAGCCACATGAACTCCTGATGCACAGACCTGGACTCAGGATCTTTCTACCTCCTGCTCCTTGTGGGACAGTCCTTCCTATCTCTTTCCTGGGGCCAAGGTGGGATGGGAGGGGGAGGTCTGGGGAGACGGCTCAGTGGTTAAAGTCACTTGCTTCCAAAGCCTGTCTGCCTGGGTTCTATACCTCAGTACCCACATAAAGCCAGATGCACAAAGTGGGACATGCATCTAGAATTCATTTGCAGTGGCAGGAGGCCCTGGTGCATCCATTATCTCTCTGTCTCTCTATGCTTGCAAAAATAATTTTTTTTTTTAAAGGGGGAGGGGCTGGGCATGGTGGCGCATGCCTTTAGTCCTAACACTTTCAAGGCAGAGGTAAGAGGCTCACCATGAGCTTGAGGCCAGCCTGGAGCTACAGAATGAGTTCCAGGTCAGCCTGGGCTGGAGTAAGACTGCCTTGAAAATAGCCAAAAAAAGAGGGGGAGGATGGGATGGGAAGGGGGTTCCTTCCTCTTTCTTTCATGTTTTGCCAAATTGTGGAGTTTTAGGACTCTGTGCAGCTCTGTTTTGTCAAGGTTTGAACACACTCTAAAGACCTGTTCTGTGAACTTGATGTTCTATGTGTGAGCTTCATGACAGAGACCTACATGATCCACAATGAAAGCCTCACTTTCTGCTCGCCCAGCGTGGTGGCGCACGCCTTGAATAGCAGCAGATGTAGGAGGATTGCCTTGAGTTCCAGTCAGCCTGTTGCTTTGTGGAGGCTAAGCTAATGACCTCCAAACTTTCACGTTCTCATCCAAAATCACCTCTTCTCCCTTTCTGTACGCCACAGTACTAGACTTAAACCACCTTCCCAGAAGCCCCCAGTCCTTCCCACTCTTCTCCATGATGCACATCTATGAGCACTAACTGAAGGCCAGACACTGCACTGGGGTGCTGGACACAGGGACCCTCAGAGAATAGCAAGGTTAGAGACTGTCACTCCAACTGCCTGCCTTCCTGCTCTACATAGAATTTGGATTTTTTTTTTTCTTTGAGGTAGGGTCTCGTTCTAGCTCAGGCTGACCTGGAATTCACTGTGTAGTCTCAGGGTGGGCTCGAACTCACAACAATCCTCTTACCTCTGCCTCCCGAGTGCTGGGATTAAAGGTGTGTGCCACCACGCCTGGCAATTCTGGATCTTTTGTTACCCAGAACACCTTCATGCTAACTTTCCCACACCATTTGCTTATGTTTAGGATATATATTATATTTTTTTAGGACATCTGGAACCCTAGAAACTTCTCCCAGGCCATAGGCTCAGGACTTCGTTGGATCTTTCCTTGAAATTCAACATGACCTTGTGGCTTCAACAGCCCACAAGCCCGCCTGGCACAGAGGCACGCTGAGTCATGGCCTCCATTCAAGAGAAAGCAGAAAGCAGGTGGGAGCAAATGTTCACAGGGCTGGGATACACAGGTGGTAGAATCAAGGGTGCGTATTCATCTATTTCTTCTTAACCACCCCACTGACAAGAATACTCAGATGGAAATGTTAGATGCTCTGACGTCAACGTGGAATGCCCTGTCAGAGAGAAGCAGCCCCCCCCACCCAGCCATCTCACATAAACACACCTTCACATATGCACACACCATCCACAAATGCTCTCCCACTTACACCCCCATTCCCAAGCCACCCATGCATTCACACACACATATACTCATCCACACCATCTCACAATCTCACAGACCTGTGCTAACTTGGTCACACACACACTCTGTTTAAGTCCCTAAAAGGCTGTGTTTAGAAAATAAATGAAGTATGTGAGATATGGGATCCACCTTGTAGAAGGGCTGGTTTTGATTGGTCACCCAGTCAATCAAAACACATAAAAAAAAAAAGTGCTACATTCGGAACACGCCACGACTGTGCTACCCCTTGTTTTACTGGCTCATCGCTAATCGGAACCAGCTGGTCATAAAGAGCAGAGTTCGTGGGAATCCACCCTCGGCTGGAATCAGGCCTGGGGTGGGCGCTGGAAGCCAACGAGCACAAAGAAAATGGTTATAATTGACTTGTTGAGGTCAGGCTCTGGGTAAAATCAGGGGACGGAGGTAACACTCCAGCTGGTGCATAAAATTCTGAGCTCGCAGTCACCTCGGAGTGTGTGCAGAGAGGCCCAAGAGAAAGGCAGCTGTGGTGCTGCTCCCATGGCAGGGCCTGAGTACTGATGGGGTTCAGCCAGCTTTAGGATCGCTGGACTGCACTGGGCCCTTTACTGACCACAGTAATGACGAGGGCGCTGGTGGAGGTGATGATGACGGTGATGTCAGTGATGGTGGGAGAGGTGATAATGGTGATGGTGGTGATGACGATGGGGTGATGGGGACGGTAGTAATGGTGATGACGGCAAGGATGAACGAAGTTCCTATTGGGAGGCTGAGACAGGAGGAGCGTGAACTCAATCGTCAGCCTGAGCCACGTGCTAAATTTGAGGACAGCATAAACCTGATGGCAAAATCCTATCTCAAAAAACCAAAGCAGGGCTGGGAGATGGCTCAGTGGTTCAAGGCACTGCTTGCAAAGCCTGCTCACCTGGGGTTTAATTCATGTAAAGCCAGATGCACAAAGTGACACATGTGTCTGGAGTTTGATTGTAATAGCAGAAGACCTTGGTGTACCCCTTCTCTCATTCCTCCCTCTCTCTACTTGCAAGTAAAAGATCAATAAAAATATTTTTTAGCTGGGTGTGGTGGCACACACCTTTAGTCCCTGCTCTCAGGAGGCTGAGGTAGGAGGATTGCCATGAGTTCAAGGCCATCCTGAGACTACAAAGTGAACTCCAGGTCAGCCTGGGGCTAGAGTGAGACCCTAGCTTGAAACACACACACACACACACACACATTTAAAGCAGGCCTGAAGAAATGGCTCAGCGGTTGAGGCTCTTGCCTAAGGACCCAAATTTGATTCCCTAATACCCACGTAAAGCTAGATGCACATGGTGGCTCATGTTTCTGGAGTTCATATGCAGTGGCTAGAGGCCCTGAAGTGCCCATTCTCTCTCACACTCCATCTGCCTCTTTCTCTCTCACTCTCAAACAAATTTTTTTAAAGCAAGTAATGGGGGGAGGGAAAATCATGAGTTTTTTGTATGTAAGTATAGCTGTCAATAAAAAAATTAAGAAAATAAAAAATAAAAAAGTTTTAAAAGCAAGTAAACAAACAAAAATACAAACAGGTTCCACAGTGCACAAGGAATGTCCCGTTAGCACTCCTGCATTGTGAACACTGCTAGGGTTATCACCTCAACAACAAAAGTCCATTAGCCCTCATTTTTTCCAGTGATTCACCTCCCTGTGCACAGAGAGAACTTGGCATGGGATCCTAGAAATGGAACCCGAGCACCCTGCCTTCCTGTCTCTCATCAGCTCAGTGGTTCGTCCTCTGGAAAGTTCACATCAGAAGGGCCCGCAGGGTATTTTTAATGTCTACCATTGCCCCGGCCTCTCCTCTCTGCAGGGTTGTGTGACACACACTGCACACTTGATATTTATCACTTGAAGTTCACAGATCATGGCTTTTATGATCGCAGGAACATTGTGAGGTCCACCTGTTGTTCAGCATTAGACTGGGGCTGTCACTGTGCCCCTGGCACTCTCCTTTCTCCAGCCAGAATTGGGAGGAGCCTCGAGTTCGAGTGTGACTCGGAGAATTGGGATCGATGGCGGACGGTGCATGAGATGAAGTTATCAGCCATCCCGTAGAGGTTGAAACAAGAATAACGTGGGTCTCCTTCTTCAATGCCAATCCCTTTGCTTTCCCTGGCCCATAAAAATTCCCAGCACATGGGAGTGAGTGGATGGCATTTTTCACAGCAGGGGCACAGGAAGACTTAACCCACTTGGCTGGTTAGCACTTGCTTCCAACTCATCGAGTCTACTTGGGAACACCACGTTCGCCCACCATCATCCAACAGGCTCATTAACCTACATTCAAGATGGTGAGGTCCTGCCCACAGGGGGCTCTGTGAGCCCACTTGCCTGCCCGGCCCTGCCCTCAAGTCCCTGGCACCATGTTGTGCCTCTCACATTGCTATTACAGCCCCTGAAATGCAAGCTCTGTGAGGCAGGCATTGGACCCCCACCCCCTCATTCTGTGACATACACACAGTGTCTGGGATGCGAAGGGCTCAATGTATTTGTTGAATCGGGGAATGAATAAATGGGGCTCGCAATTTCTACTTCTCTGACGCTAGGGGTGGGGGAAATTCTCAGGTATATGGAGAGAACAGCAGTGGGGGGGGGTCCCAACTTCCACATGAAACACACATTTATTTATCTTGGGACCATCTCCATCATCATTGTCATTAATCATCATTATAATCAACATTACCACTATCAGTGTTGTCACCATAGCCACCAGCGCCACCATCGTTGCCACCGTCACCGTTAAAAACCATCATCACCATAATTAATTGTCATCACCATCATCGCCACCGCTACCTTCAAAACAGGTTATCCTGCTGGGGAAGTCACAGGACCCCATGACGTTGAATGCACTTCTGGTCCCACCGGTGCCGAGAAGAGTTGAAGAGGAAGAAGAGAGGGGCTCATGGTGGGCGCAGCAGAGCAGGGCCTGAAGCTGGCTCATGCTGGACATTTTCCTCCCCCATGCTTGGAAGCTGACAAGGTCAGAGCCACGATTTCCCTAACCCGTTCTCCCATCCTCCTTTTACAGGCCTGTCTTTGGCAAGATCCTAAGAACCTGACTCTGTGGCATTCTGGAAAGGACACACAGCTGTGTGTGCCTTCGTGGCCACGTGACAGGGATATAGGATCTGAGGCTGCTGGAGGAAGAACGAACAAACACTTGGGTGTGGACATGTCCCTGGCTCATGAATAACCGCTGAGACTAGTCTACAATCAGCTTGGAAAGCTTTCCAATGTGGCCCAAAGACCCTGCTGCATTTCCTGGAGGTGAATTCCACAGCCATGTACTTGGCTGGCTGGTTGTTCTCTGAGAGGAGCGGGCTGTCTATTCTCAATGACAAGGACATACTCGGGAATTTCCTTTTTCCTAGACATGACCCCAGTGTTTTAGAGGAGCCACATTAGATAGGATTCTCCAGAGGGAGGACCAAAACCCCCAGGAGCCCGAGGTTCACAGACACACTGGGCAGGGAGAGGCATCGTAGTGGGACCACTGCAAAGAATATGGGTACATTCCTAGCTCAGGACTGGAAAATTCTTTGTTTCTTGCTGTCAGAAAGGACACAGCTGCTTTCCTCATTCTCTCTGTCCCCCCCTCTGTATAAACCCGTAGTCTTGAAAGAGAATATAGAACCACAGTCTATCTCGTGGAATCCCTGTGAGAGGAAGGATGGCCATAGTGCTGTTAAGACATTGCAGACTGGGATCAAGTTTTGAATGTGAAAAGGAGTCCTGGTTGCCAGCTCTCTACCCCTCTGCATTCCCAGATTTTGTGCAGAGTAGCAAAATTTCAGGCATGGGGCAATGTGCCTTGCTAAGAGACTATTTCCGGCCTCCCTCTCCACTACAGGCCTCTCGTACTGCCTCCGTCAACTTCTCCTCTCTCAGACACATCTCAGTGATGGAAAGTAGAGGGTGCTATCGTAGCTTTCAAGGTGCAGAAACCAGCACAGCAACTGGTATGGCTAAGTGTGGGCTATGGAGTTGAGACTCAAGTCACAGTGTATCCAAGATGTGGGACCTGGGCAAGTTGCTCTCTCTGAGATTTGGTTTCTTCCCTCCTGTAAAGCAGGAGTAATGATAGGTCTTCACGGGGGTGATAGAAGGGTTAGAACATGGGCCGTGATGATTATGGTACTGCTGCTGATGGTGGCAGTGATGATGATGTTATTTGTCTTAGCATGACTGCTACTAATAATAACAAAATTAATCCATTTGTAATTACAAAGGTTTCCAAATATTTCTGGCAAGCAGACCACTTCTTCTTCTTCTTTTTTTTTTTTTTTTTTTGGAGACAGAGAGAGAGGGACAGATAGAGAATGGGCGCACCATCAGTCTCTCAGCCTTTGTGAACGAACTCCAAATGCATGCGCCCCCTGGTGGGCAAGTGCGGCATTGTGCCCTTGTGTCACTGCGTCTGGCTAAACGTGGGACCTAGAGAATGGAACAGGTGTGCTTAGGCTTAAGAGTCAGGCACCTTAACCCCTAAGCCCTTCTTTTTTTAAAATAGCATACTCTTTCCTGAAATTGTGGAAGATGCTAAGGGGAGCTTGCTTTTGCACAGATCCATCTGGATCGAGGAAGGAAGTGCCTCTGAGCAAGTCCATCTGCCCTGGAATGGACGTGGCTTAGGGAGCACACTGCAGCCAGTTGGGTAGCCTCCCATGCTTTCACGCTGCACCCTCCTGCCTCTGCCTCTTGCTTTGTCTGTCCTTTCCTGAGAAATGTCCTTCGTCCTGCTTAGGGTCCTTAGGGTCAAAGTAGATTCAAGTGTGTTGAGCTGTTGTGAGCCTGGGCAGGACCCAGCCCCACTTTCTTTATCCCTGCTATAGCTCCAGGAAGGGGCAAAGTAGTGGACATTTACTCCATTTGGCAGATGCAGAAAGTGAGGTGGCGAGAAAGGACTTCACTTGCCCAAGGTCACCAAACCAAACTTCAGTAGACACCCGGATCGCCTCTTCCCACTGGGCACTTGACGTTCCTGAAGGTTCCTTGGAATCTAGTTTGGAAACCACTAGCTACCCACCCTTAGGTAAGCCTTCTTAGTTTGTGATGTGACCATTTCTATGACTTTGCTCATCTTTCTGTTTTATATTTTATTTATTTATTTGCAAGGAGAGAGAGAGAGAGAGAGAGAAAGGAGAGAAAGAATGGGCGCACCAGGGCCTCTAGCCACTGCAAACGAATTCTAGATACATATGCCACTTTGTGCATCTGGCTTTATGTGAGTACTGGGGAGCCAAACCAATGTCATTAGGCTTTGTAGACAAATGTCTTAACCACTGTGTCATCTATATAGCCCCAACTTTGCTCATCTTTAAAACAATATTTATTTATTTATTTATTTGAGAGAGAAATAGAGAGAAAGAGAGAGAGAAAATGGGTGTGCCGGGCATCTTGCCACTACAAATAAATTCCAGATACATGCACTACCTTGTGTATCTGGCTTTACATGGGTACTGGGTAATCTAACCTAGTCCATCAGTCGGGCTTTGCAAACAAGCATCGTTAACTGTTAAGCCATCTTTCTAGCCCTCTTCTTTTTTACTTATTATTTTTGCAAATGTGGTTGTTTGTGTGTATATTGGGTATCTTCCTCAATCACTCTCTACCTAATTTTTATTTTTATTTTTATTTTGGCGTTTCAAGGCAGGGTCTCACTCTAGCCCAGGCTAACCCAGAATTCACTATGTAGTCTCAGGGTGGCCTTGAACTCACTGCAATCCTATTACCTCTGCCTCCCAAGTGCTAGGATTAAAGGCCTGCACCACCATGCCTGGCTGCTATCCATTTTTTTAAAAAGTTTTAAGATGAATGAAATCTACTCATGTTTTTAAAAATTTTTTTTTAACTTTATTATATTTGTTTGAGAAAGAGAGAGAGAGAAAGAGGCAGGTAGAGAGAGAATGGGCTCACCAGAGCCTTTAGCTGTTGCAAATGAACTCCAGACACATGTACCACCGTGTCATCTGGTTTTTGTGGGTCCTGGGGAATCAAACCTGGGTCTCTTGGCTTTGCAGGCAAGCGCCTTAACCACTAAGCCATCTCTCCAGCCCTAAAATATTTTTAAAAATTTATTTGAGAGAGAGAATAAGAGGAGAGAGAGAGAGTGAGTGAAAGAATGGGTGCACCAGAGTCGCCTATCACTGCAAATGTATTCCAGATGCATGTGCCACTTTATGCATCTGGCTTTATGTATTGGGGACTCAAACCAGGGCCATCAGGCTTTGCAAGCAAGTGCCTTGAACTGCTGAGCCATCTCTCCAGCCCTCTACCTGATTTCTTGAGACAAAGTTTCTTACTGAACTTGGGAGCTCTCTGGTTTGTCTAGACTAGCTACCCAGCAGGCCCCAGGGATTCCTCGCCTGTCTTTTTAGTGCTGGAATTACAGGTAGGCACTGTGAAGGCCGACTGGGGTTCTCAACTCAGGTCCTCACGCTTGAGCAACAAGTGCTTTACCCATGAAACCATCTTCCCAGCCCCAACTTTGCTCTCTCATGGTCATGAGACGGTATGATGCGGATGTAAGTTAACATGTCACCAGTGCGGGTGACTAGATAGTTCTTTTCCTGGATCTAGAATTCTCTGGTTCTCCACAGATCCACAGAGGCTGAAACCCTCTGGTTGAGCAGACCCTGCAGGTGGCTGGACAGAGGGAGCAGGTGAGCTTCAACAGCTGGTGGGAGCTCAAGAAGAAATTTCCGCTGGGGCATTCACAGGGTGGCTCGGCTCCCAGGGCCACCACGAGAGCAACAACAGGAAGCCACAGAGCAGGGCCCTGCTGTCCCTGTGGGATGGTCCCTATTTTCCCGCAATCCTGGCTTTGTCTCATGGATGGGCTAAAAATGGAACGTATGGTGCTGCACGCTCCAAGTCAACACTGATGTATTTGTTTAAATGTGTCCACAGTGAGATCCCAACATGACGCTGACCTCCCCCCACCTCCACACACACACCCAACCCGGGTGTGTTCTGATCACCAAATGTCTGCTTGTAGAAGATTGGCAAGAGCCCACCCAACAACTATGGAGCTGGGAGTCCTGAATGGGGACCCATCTTTGCCGTGTGCTGCTGCGTATGCTTTCCTAGGCCTTTCTGAAGCAGGGGGTACAGAGGGGAGAGTGGTGAGGACACCATAGAGGTGTGCCCCAGTGTTCTCCTGCTCCTACAGTGGGCACTGACTAGACCACAGACCCCCGAGGGAGTCACAAGCAACATGACTGTCTCCAAGGTGGTCACAGTACAGGGAAAGGAGGGAAGGTCTGCAGATCTACGTGGAAGGAGCAGGCAGCCCACTTCACCAAAGCACCACCCTGAAGGAGAGGGTGGTCTACAGGTGCTAGGGGTTACAGCCCCACTGCTCAAGATTCACTTCAAGGGCCTCGGAGAGATGGCTTAGCGGTTAAGCGCTTGCCTGTGAAGCCCAAGGATCCTAGTTTGAGACTTGATTCCCCAGGACCACGTAAGCCAGATGCACAAGGTGGCGCATGCATCTGGAGTTCATTTGCAGTGGCTGGAGACCCTGGTGCGCCTATGCTCTCTCTGTCTGTCTGTTACTAATAAATAAATAAAAATAAATAAACAACAACAACAAAAGATTCACTTCAAGGGAGTTCTTCTAAGACAAGGTCATCCCAGCTTCACCGTTCTAAATCAGTGGGTCAGGATCCCAAACTGAGCCACAGCCTAGGCTTCCAGTGTGGCCATGGCTGAGTCTCCTTTAGACAAGATCTCCAGCAGTGACGGTCACACTTCAGCCCCCTGGAGTCCCCTGAAGAACATGTTCAAGTGCATCAAAGGACTCACCCCGCCATTCTGACCCAGTGATACCCACTTTCACAGCTCTGCGCTCAGCAGACTCCTTCCTTTCACTCTTCCCCTCTACTCTTCCCTCCTCTCTGTCCTTCCCTCCTCCCTCCTCTTCTCCCACTCCCAGCAGGGCCTCATATCTCCAGGGTCAGCACACAGTGGGCTTGTACCTGTGACCCAGTCTAGGGTGACCATATGACATATTCAAATAGGAAAGGGCGCTCCTGGCAATTCTGCTGAGAGCCAGGGGTGACTTGGAGCTCTCCTTGGCCAGAGGAGTGAGCGGGCAGCCAAGCCAAGCTGGGACGTGCAACATAGGAAGTGGCGTGTTTAGACACAAGAGACTAAATCGGGGAGCTATGAAACGGCATGGTTCTACTGGGAGAGTCCCAGGTCCATCACCTGTGGCTGTGTGATCCAGGTCAAGTCCTGCATCTCCCTGGGCCTCATGAGAATGTGAGGAATTCCACCCTCTTCTCTGGGCTGCCGGGAGTAGAGAGGACTGCAGGAGCACAGAGCACACCGAGGCTGGAGTCGACACCGTGTGTCCACACCCGGATGGTCATGAGGACTGTCCTTCCAGGGTGACCCCATTTCTTGCAGTGTCCTGGCTCTTGTCCCCCACTGGCAGTGAGAAGACCCACTTTCCTGGCCTTCCTTGGGATTTCTGGAAGAACTGACAGCTGAAGGCAGGCTTGGAGAACATAGAGGCTCTGTGTGACAGACAATGGAGAGAGACCCAGAGTGGAGGCAGGTGACTCACATCACCAGGTGGACACACGCCGCCATGTTGCCTGTGCCCCAGCATCCTCTGCTCTCAGCTGGCTCTATCCCAGGCTAGGGTTGGTAGGGTTGAGCCCATCTCAGCCACAGTCAGTGTCTCCATAGCGACAAGAGCATCAGGGGGCAGGAAGCCCCAACCCCAGGCTTTGGGTAAAGCAAAGGAGCAAAAGGCTCTCTCCCCCTTCACCCTCACAACTTGACTGCCACTTCCTTACTCTTGTCAAGGTTGCTGTTGGGCTGGAGACATCGTCCAGTGGTTAAAGGCTTGCTTGCAAAGCTTGGTGGCCTGGGCTCAATTTCCCAGTATCCACATAAAGCCAGATGCACAAAGAAGGTCAGGCATCCGGAGCACATTTGCAGTGGTAGGGGTCCTGGTGTGCCCATTCTCTCTCTCTCTCTCCTCCAGGCATGTGCCTGGAGTTTGTAGGCAGTGGCAGGAGGATCTGGTGCACTTATTTACACACAACCTCTCTCTCCCTGTGTGTCTCCAAATAAGTAAGTACCTTTTTTAAAAAAGTTGCCATCAAGGCCACTGTGGGCCTAGGCTCTGTTCCCCCCCCCCCATGCCAAGACTGGAGCCCACACAAAGGCAAGATGGGAGTGACAGGACAGATGAAACCTGCTCTCTTACCTGAGTCCCTGACTGAACCCAGCTGAGTCTCCTCCCTTCTGCGAGCCAGCGCTCCTTCTCTGGCCTGGAGGGTTTTGTCACTCCCTATCACAGACTTTAAAAATATTTCTGGGGGCTGGAGAGATGGCTTAGTGGTTAAGCGCTTGCCTGTGAAGCCTAAGGACCCCGGTTTGAGGCTCGATTCTCCAAGACCCATGTAAGCCAGATGCACAAGGAGGAGCATGCATCTGGAGTTCGTTTGCAGTGGCTGGAGGCCCTGGCGTGTGTTCTCTCTCTCTCTCTCTGCCTGTTTCTGTATCTCTCTCTCAAATAAATAAATAAAAATAAAATATTTAAAAAATATTTCTGAACAAGAAGGAGATGAGAGGCACAGAATAGTGGGTAGGGTCTTTCTTTCCTGAGATGTTCTGCAGGGTGCAGGGTGCTCTGACCTGTATCTGGTGGCCTTACCCTCTTCCCTCCTCCTGTTGTTCTGCTAAGTAAGGTGCCTACTGTCTTCCTGCCTGCTCACACAGCTGGCCCCAGCTGTTCCAGCCAGGGAGGGCACTGGTGACCATCAGAGGTAGGAAGAGGAGAGGGGGCCTGTCTCTTGCACACAGACTCTGTGCCCGGTCCTTGCCCTACCCCCGCCCCCTACCCCAGTGCCACCTTTTCCCCTGTTTCTCTTCCCTTGGTGGCATCAGGATGGTGTCCCTCTTGCTCTTCCCCTGTGGGCTGCCTACTGTGCCCTGTGGGGGGTCCTCGTCACTAGCTCACCACCCCCTACATGAAACTTCCAGGGTTCTCTGTGCTATGTGGACCCTTCTTGTCATAGTGACAGGTTTCCTCTTACAACATGGAAGTGAGGGGCACAAGAACACAGAGGGAACTAAATAAACTCGGTTAATAGGAAGAGGGTCTGGGACAGAGGCTCGGGTGTCGGCTGAAGGCCAGGTCAGCAGGACTTTCTGTGACACATGAGGAGACTGGGGAGGATGTGATGGGGTTCCTATTGCACTTTAGGAAGGATTAGACTAATCCCCAAAGGGGACATTGGTGACAGAGTCTCAGACCTTCTGTTCTTCCTATGTGATACTGGAGACTGACTCAAGGGCCTCGCATGCACTAGACACGCATTCTGCAGCTCACAACATCCACCCCCACGCACTTTGTTCAAGGTAGGGTCTCACTCTACTCAGGCTGACCCTATTACCTCTGCCTCCCAAGTGCTAGGATTAAAGGCCTGCACCACCATGCCTGGCTGCTATCCATTTTTTAAAAAAAGTTTTAAGATGAATGAAATCTACTCATGTCTTTTTAAAAATTTTTTTAACTTTATTATATTTGTTTGAGAAAGAGAGAGAGAGAAAGAGGCAGGTAGAGAGAGAATGGGCTCACCAGAGCCTTTCGCTGTTGCAAACGAACTCCAGACACATGCACCACCATGTCATCTGGTTTTTGTGGGTCCTGGGGAATCAAACCTGGGTCCCTTGGCTTTGCAGGCAAGCGCCTTAACCACTAAGCCATCTCTCCAGCCCTAAAATATTTTTAAAAATTTATTTGAGAGAGAGAACAAGAGGAGAGAGAGAGAGTGAGTGAAAGAATGGGTGCACCAGAGTCGCCTATCACTGCAAATGTATTCCAGATGCATGTGCCACTTTATGCATCTGGCTTTATGTATTGGGGACTCAAACCAGGGCCATCAGGCTTTGCAAGCAAGTGCCTTGAACTGCTGAGCCATCTCTCCAGCCCTCTACCTGATTTCTTGAGACAAAGTTTCTTACTGAACTTGGGAGCTCTCTGGTTTGTCTAGACTAGCTACCCAGCAGGCCCCAGGGATTCCTCGCCTGTCTTTTTAGTGCTGGAATTACAGGTAGGCACTGTGAAGGCCGACTGGGGTTCTCAACTCAGGTCCTCACGCTTGAGCAACAAGTGCTTTACCCACGAAACCATCTTCCCAGCCCCAACTTTGCTCTCTCATGGTCATGAGACGGTATGATGCGGATGTAAGTTAACATGTCACCAGTGCGGGTGACTAGATAGTTCTTTTCCTGGATCTAGAATTCTCTGGTTCTCCACAGATCCACAGAGGCTGAAACCCTCTGGTTGAGCAGACCCTGCAGGTGGCTGGACAGAGGGAGCAGGTGAGCTTCAACAGCTGGTGGGAGCTCAAGAAGAAATTTCCGCTGGGGCATTCACAGGGTGGCTCGGCTCCCAGGGCCACCACGAGAGCAACAACAGGAAGCCACAGAGCAGGGCCCTGCTGTCCCTGTGGGATGGTCCCTATTTTCCCGCAATCCTGGCTTTGTCTCATGGATGGGCTAAAAATGGAACGTATGGTGCTGCACGCTCCAAGTCAACACTGATGTATTTGTTTAAATGTGTCCACAGTGAGATCCCAACATGACGCTGACCTCCCCCCACCTCCACACACACACCCAACCCGGGTGTGTTCTGATCACCAAATGTCTGCTTGTAGAAGATTGGCAAGAGCCCACCCAACAACTATGGAGCTGGGAGTCCTGAATGGGGAGCCGTCTTTGCCGTGTGCTGCTGCGTATGCTTTCCTAGGCCTTTCTGAAGCAGGGGGTGCAGAGGGGAGAGTGGTGAGGACACCATAGAGGTGTGCCCCAGGGTTCTCCTGCTCCTACAGTGGGCACTGACTAGACCACAGACCCCCGAGGGAGTCACAAGCAACATGACTGTCTCCAAGGTGGTCACAGTACAGGGAAAGGAGGGAAGGTCTGTAGACCTACGTGGAAGGAGCAGGCAGCCCACTTCACCAAAGCACCACCCTGAAGGAGAGGGTGGTCTACAGGTGCTAGGGGTTACAGCCCCACTGCTCAAGATTCACTTCAAGGGCCCCGGAGAGATGGCTTAGCGGTTAAGCGCTTGCCTGTGAAGCCTAAGGATCCTAGTTTGAGACTTGATTCCCCAGGACCCACGTAAGCCAGATGCACAAGGTGGCGCATGCATCTGGAGTTCATTTGCAGTGGCTGGAGACCCTGGTGCGCCTATGCTCTCTCTGTCTGTCTGTTACTAATAAATAAATAAAAATAGATAAACAACAACAACAAAAGATTCACTTCAAGGGAGTTCTTCTAAGACAAGGTCATCCCAGCTTCACCGTTCTAAATCAGTGGGTCAGGATCCCAAACTGAGCCACAGCCTAGGCTTCCAGTGTGGCCATGGCTGAGTCTCCCTTAGACAAGATCTCCAGCAGAGACGGTCACACTTCAGCCCCCTGGAGTCCCCTGAAGAACATGTTCAAGTGCATCAAAGGACTCACCCCGCCATTCTGACCCAGTGATACCCACTTTCACAGCTCTGCGCTCAGCAGACTCCTTCCTTTCACTCTTCCCCTCTACTCTTCCCTCCTCTCTGTCCTTCCCCTCCTCCCTCCCTTCTCCCACTCCCAGCAGGGCCTCATATCTCCAGGGTCAGCACACAGTGGGCTTGTACCTGTGACCCAGTCTAGGGTGACCATATGACATATTCAAATAGGAAAGGGCGCTCCTGGCAATTCTGCTGAGAGCCAGGGGTGACTTGGAGCTCTCCTTGGCCAGAGGAGTGAGCGGGCAGCCAAGCCAAGCTGGGACGTGCAACATGGGAAGTGGCGTGTTTAGACACGAGAGACTAAATCGGGAGCTATGAAACGGCATGGTTCTACTGGGAGAGTCCCAGGTCCATCACCTGTGGCTGTGTGATCCAGGTCAAGTCCTGCATCTCCCTGGGCCTCATGAGAATGTGAGGAATTCCACCCTCTTCTCTGGGCTGCCGGGAGTAGAGAGGACTGCAGGAGCACAGAGCACACCGAGGCTGGAGTCGACACCGTGTGTCCACACCCGGATGGTCATGAGGACTGTCCTTCCAGGGTGACCCCATTTCTTGCAGTGTCCTGGCTCTTGTCCCCCACTGGCAGTGAGAAGACCCACTTTCCTGGCCTTCCTTGGGATTTCTGGAAGAACAACTGACAGCTGAAGGCAGGCTTGGAGAACATAGAGGCTCTGTGTGACAGACAATGGAGAGAGACCCAGAGTGGAGGCAGGTGATTCACATCACCAGGTGGACACACGCCGCCATGTTGCCTGTGCCCCAGCATCCTCTGCTCTCAGCTGGCTCTATCCCAGGCTAGGGTTGGTAGGGTTGAGCCCATCTCAGCCACAGTCAGTGTCTCCATAGCGACAAGAGCATCAGGGGGCAGGAAGCCCCAACCCCAGGCTTTGGGTAAAGCAAAGGAGCAAAAGGCTCTCTCCCCCTTCACCCTCACAACTTGACTGCCACTTCCTTACTCTTGTCAAGGTTGCTGTTGGGCTGGAGACATCGTCCAGTGGTTAAAGGCTTGCTTGCAAAGCTTGGTGGCCTGGGCTCAATTTCCCAGTATCCACATAAAGCCAGATGCACAAAGAAGGTCATGTATCCGGAGCACATTTGCAGTGGTAGGGGTCCTGGTGTGCCCATTCTCTCTCTCTCTCTCCTCCAGACATGTGCCTGGAGTTTGTAGGCAGTGGCAGGAGGATCTGGTGCACTTATTTACATATAACCTCTCTCTCCCTGTGTGTCTCCAAATAAGTAAGTACCTTTTTAAAAAAGGTTGCCATCAAGGCCACTGTGGGCCTAGGCTCTGCCCCCCCCCATGCCAAGACTGGAGCCCACACAAAGGCAAGATGGGAGTGACAGGACAGATGAAACCTGCTCTCTTACCTGAGTCCCTGACTGAACCCAGCTGAGTCTCCTCCCTTCTGCGAGCCAGCGCTCCTTCTCTGGCCTGGAGGGTTTTGTCACTCCCTATCACAGACTTTAAAAATATTTCTGGGGGCTGGAGAGATGGCTTAGTGGTTAAGCGCTTGCCTGTGAAGCCTAAGGACCCCGGCTTGAGGCTCGATTCTCCAAGACCCATGTAAGCCAGATGCACAAGGAGGAGCATGCATCTGGAGTTCGTTTGCAGTGGCTGGAGGCCCTGGCGTGCCCGTTCTCTCTCTCTCTCTGCCTGTTTCTGTATCTCTCTCTCAAATAAATAAATAAAAATAAAATATTTAAAAAATATTTCTGAACAAGAAGGAGATGAGAGGCACAGAATAGTGGGTAGGGTCTTTCTTTCCTGAGATGTTCTGCAGGGTGCAGGGTGCTCTGACCTGTATCTGGTGGCCTTACCCTCTTCCCTCCTCCTGTTGTTCTGCTAAGTAAGGTGCCTACTGTCTTCCTGCCTGCTCACACAGCTGGCCCCAGCTGTTCCAGCCAGGGAGGGCACTGGTGACCATCAGAGGTAGGAAGAGGAGAGGGGGCCTGTCTCTTGCACACAGACTCTGTGCCCGGTCCTTGCCCTACCCCCGGCCCCTACCCCAGTGCCACCTTTTCCCCTGTTTCTCTTCCCTTGGTGGCATCAGGATGGTGTCCCTCTTGCTCTTCCCCTGTGGGCTGCCTACTGTGCCCTGTGGGGGGTCCTCGTCACTAGCTCACCACCCCCTACATGAAACTTCCAGGGTTCTCTGTGCTATGTGGACCCTTCTTGTCATAGTGACAGGTTTCCTCTTACAACATGGAAGTGAGGGGCACAAGAACACAGAGGGAACTAAATAAACTCGGTTAATAGGAAGAGGGTCTGGGACAGAGGCTCGGGTGTCGGCTGAAGGCCAGGTCAGCAGGACTTTCTGTGACACATGAGGAGACTGGGGAGGATGTGATGGGGTTCCTATTGCACTTTAGGAAGGATTAGACTAATCCCCAAAGGGGACATTGGTGACAGAGTCTCAGACCTTCTGTTCTTCCTATGTGATACTGGAGACTGACTCAAGGGCCTCGCATGCACTAGACACGCATTCTGCAGCTCACAACATCCACCCCCCCACACGCACTTTGTTCAAGGTAGGGTCTCACTCTACTCAGGCTGACCTGGAATTCACTCTATAGTCTCAGGGTGGCCTTGATCTCACGGTGATCCTCCTATCTCTGCCTCCCAAGTGCTGGGATTAAAGGCATGCACAACCACGCCCGGCAAGCCAGCCCCTTTTTAATTATATCTTGATACAGGGTCTCTCTAAGTTGCCCAAGCTGGCTTTGAACAAGCCATCCTCTTGCCTCAGCCTGCCATGTAGCTGGGATTACAAACATGACCCCATAGCTGGCTGAGGACTTGATATTTATCTGTCAACGCACAGCAGAGACTTGCAGAAAAGGTGCAGGAAGACCCTTAGGGGCTGGCTTAATGGAGCTCGTGGGGAGTGCGATATAAACAGTCAGAAGATTTTGAGGAAAAGGGAGACCCCAGGAACCAGCAAGGTGAAGGGGCCACAAGCCATGGAGGGGACCACAACACAGAGCCCAGCGACCCAGTGCAGCCTGGAGCAGCTCAGACGTGAGAGGGAAGCTGGGAAACCCATTGCGTGTTTGTTTCGGGAACCAGGACGGCTGCCCGCGTCCAGCCTACGCCCCAGTGTTCCAGCTCGCGGTTGGTCCCTTTCCCTGGTGGTGAGATGACAACACCCTGCTGGTAAGGCTGTCACCCCTTGGCTACTCCAAACAGCAGAGCAAGAGCTGCCTTGTTCCCCTGCCTGGAGACTCACAGCCTTCTCCTGGGGCCTATCCATGGACCCTCTGCTGCCCACCTCCATGTTGGCACTTTTGAAACATGAAGGGACTTCCCACCGTTACCATGCTCCATTGCTGAAGATGTGGGAGGGTCTGTTCTTACCCAGACCTCTGTTAGACAGGGTCCTGGAGGTCTCAGGGCAGGGACAGCATAGCTTGAATGAGAAGGACACGGCAGGAGCCATGTGCTTGTGGAATACACTTGGTGGGATTATAACATTCCCACGTGTGCACACGTACGTACGTACGTACATACGTACAAGCAAGCACACCCCTGCTCACTCTGCCTGTGCTTGAAAATAGCCCACATTCTGCATTCCTTGACCATCCCTCCTATTTAAACCGGGTCAGCCACAGGAGAAGGGCCGTGGCCAGTGGTCGTGTCCAAAGAGGCCCCTTGGTAGGACTCTGCACTTCCTGGAATTGGTCAAGCCTTGCCACTCAATGGGGAGTTACTGGGTTGCCAAGGCCTCACTGGTCACATGTGAGCTTTGTCCCCTGTTGAACTTAGGAGTGACTCACAGTCAGCGTCGACCCACTGAAATACACATAGTGACACCCTCACCATGCATCCTGGCTGGCGGCCGCATCGTCACCACAGTCGGACCAGCTGCCAAAGGAAGTTTTCAATGACTCCACTCGCTAGTTTGGAGGGCACAGAGGGCCAAGCCACCCCTTGCAACTTCCTTCTGCTAGTTTCACTCTCTCTGGCATCCCTGCTGCCCCATCCCATCCTCAACACAGTCACAGACCTGCCTCCAGATTCCTTTGTGACCCATTATGAGTGGCCACACAATGGGTTAGTATGTAGGATCTTTTTTTGGAGGCGGTTGCCTCCTCTGATTGGGTGTGGTGGGAATGACGTCACTTGTGAGTCATGGCTGGCAAGAGATGTCTGACCAGAGAGATGAGGGTGTGGGTGTGTTAGAGATGCCAGCTAGCTCTTCTTTCCTGAGCCCTCTGGGTGACAGGGACAAGTCTTCTGCTTGTGCCGTGGGTGGCGGAGCCTCATCCCAGTCCGCATGCCCATTGTCCTCTTCTTTCTCACTCAAAGAATGGATTAATTATTGAGTACTTTGGCATGCAAATTACTTCATAATTACACTTACTAGTTGAGTGCCCCCCCCCTAAAAAGTACATCTCCCAGCTTCCTTTGCACATAGACATGGCCAATAAGCTGTTAGCTGAAGTTACTATGGAGAGGTTTCTAGCAAACACTGTAAGAAAGCCAACTCACTTAGAAGGTGCCTCTCATTCTTTTTTCATTCTCTCTGCCCAGATCTGATGATAGGAGCTTCAGTGGCTGCTTTGTGCTAAGGGGGCCATGTCTAAGCAAGATACACATTAAGCCTGGTAGAGCAGGAAGGGGAATGGGAAATGCATGGATAATGACGACACTGTGGGGCCGCTAGCCTATATTCCTTTATATAAAAGAAGTTCTAATGTGTAAGCTCCCATGTAGGTCTCTATTTCCAGTAACGGAATGGAATTCTGAGGGTATCAGTTATAAGTTGTCATTTTAACATGAAGATACCCTTTGGGGCCTGAGGAGATGGCTCGGTAGTTAAGGAGCTTACTTGGAAAGCCTACCAGTCAGGGTTCAATTCCCCAGCATCCACATAAAGCTGAAAGCAAATGGCGCATATGTCTGCAGTTGGCAAGAGATCTTGGTGTGTCCATACACACACACATTAGTTAATTAATTTAAAATGTAGTTAGAATAAAAAGATAACATTTGCAGCTCCTGACCCTGGAGGAACCTCTGTTCCTAGATACCATGCTCTGCACACCCACCATGTTGCTCACTGGCACATGTGCCCCCAAGAAGCCAGACGTTTGGGCACCATAGCATCACAATCCCATCTAGTTTCATCCCCTCTCTGCCACCCTTGCCCTTTGAGCACATCTGAAGGATCTCCCTAAACTCCGCCCTCGAGGTTGCGCGTTCCTGCCTGGTTCAGAACATTCTGTGGCCAAGTGTCCGCCCTGGTGCATGTGGCTGCTCATGCACTGAGTGGCCTGGCCACGTTCTCTCTTGGCCTTCTTGGCCTCTGTGCATTGAGGGGTTGAGGCAGACCCGCATTCACGAAGGCTGGGGGTAACACCATTACAAACTGCAGCTCGTGGTCAGAGAAAGCCGAGCTCAAGCCCTGACATTGTCATTCACTGTAGCTTAGACCCAGGCCATCAGTGTCACTGAGCTTGTCCAGTTTCCATAGGCTTCTCTGACGTCCGGCTCCCCTAAGATGGGAATGACTGCTGACAATGGGGAGCTGTGCGGTTCCTTAGGGTGGCTGTTCAAAGCACCACACATTGGGTGGCCTGAGCAACATATCCCCACGACCTTCCTGCACTGAAGGTGGCAGGTCTGAGGCCAAGGGCTGGTCAAGGCCAGGGGTCCATCCTCCAGAAGCTGAGAGGGAGAATCTATTCCAGCTCCATGCCAGGCTTCTTGGGGTCCCAGCATGTCATGGCCCATAGAAGGCTGACTTCTCCCTGTGTCTCCCCTCTGTCTTTCCTTACTACGGTCCCTCTGTAGACAAGGACATTGGTCATGTCAGATGGGGATCTTCAATGAAAACTCTAACAACATTTTAAAATTTACTTTTTAAAAATATTTTTATTGCCGGGCGTGGTGGCGCATGCCTTTAATCCTAGCATTCGGGAAGCAGATGTAGGAGGATTGTCGTGAGTTCAAGGCCACCCTGAGACTAGAGAGTGAATTCCAGGCCAGCCTGGGCTAGACTAAGACCCTACCTTGAAAAATCAAAAAAAAAAAAAAAACTTTTTAAAATTTATTTGCAAGCAGAGAGAGACAGAGAGAATGAACATGCCAGGGCTTCTGGCCACTACAAATGTACTGCAGATGCATGCGCCACTTTGTGCATCTGGATTTATGTGAGTACTGGGGAATCAAACCTGAGTCATTAGGCTTTGCAGGCCAGTGCCTTAATCACTGAGCCATCTCTCCAGCCCTCCCATGTGTTTTGAAGGACACAGCTGATGGAGATCATGGATGGGAAGGAAGTCTTTTCCTGCAGCATCTGCAGGTGGGCCACTTGGTTCACTTTGCTATTTGCTTTTATTGTTAGGGTTTTTTTGTTTGTTTGTTTGTTTGTTTGTTTGTTTGTTTGTTTGTTTTGATATAGGATCTTGCTATATAGCACAGGCAGGCTTTGAATTTGTCGCCTTCTTGCCTCAGCTTCCTGAGTGCTGGGATTACAAGTGTGCACCTCCATAGCTTTCATCTAGCATTCTCTCTCTCTCTCTCTCTCTCTGTACACATATGCACATGTATATGTAGAGGTCCATGGACAGCCCTGGGTGTCATCCTTAGGGTGACAGGGTCCTTCATGGGCTGGGAGCTCATCACTGAGACTAGACCATCGGTCTAGCAAGCTCCAAGGATCTTCCCAGCACTGGGATTACAGCTGTCTGTCACCATATTCCACATTTTCACTTGGGTTCTGGGGCTCAAACTCAGGTCCTCACACTTGGAAGACAAGCACTTTTCCAACTGCCCTCTCCAGCCCCGTCTTCCTTGTTAATGGACAATTGGGCCAGTTCCATCTGGTTCCCGGCTGTGGCCTACTTCTGCGGCAAGGAAGTCGAGGCAAGCCCCTGATCTGCTGAGACTGCCCTTGGATTTAAATCATAGTTTGGACCTGAAGCCGCCATGACTCTGGCCACCTTTTGGACAGAAAGACAGACTCAACTTAAAGGTCAAGAGTTTCAACCTCCCCGAATTCCTCCAAGCCTGAGACTAGATTTGGCCACAGAATGAAACATGCTCACAGGCATCCTCATTTTCCATTAAACTTGCCAGGAAAGAAAGACGGGGCAAGGGGTGGGGGGATCACAGTGAGAATGGCTAGGATTCTCTATCTGGCTTTGTAGTTCTTAAAATCACCCCCATCACTCAGTTATACTATATACACACACACACACACACACACACACACACACACCCCTCATTTTCATTCCTCTTCTCATATCTGGAAATACTCATGGCTTTCCACCCATTTTCACCTCTGAGGTTACCCTGCAGTGGGGAGATGAGGGATGGACAGGCAGACAACGAGAAGGGTTTACCTCCATCCGTGGGAAGAGAGCCCCATGGTAGGCATGTGTTCTACAGCTTTCCCAGTTTTCCTGTGGTGTGTAATAAAGAAATCAATCTAGTAATTAGGAGGCTGAGGCAGGAGGATGGCAAGTTCACTGCCCATCTAGGGTCTAGAGCGAGTTCAAAGCCAGCTGGGCAACTTAGTGGGACTTTGTCTCAAAATGAAAAGAGGGCTGGGCATGTGGCTCGGTGGTAGAGTGCTTGTCTAGCATGGGAGAGGTCCCTAGTTCAATCCTGAGTACTGAAGAGAAAGAAAGAGAGAGGCGGGAAGGGGAAGCTTTGAATGAGCATTCCCCAGACAGCTGGGCAGTGAGTTAAGAAGTTGTCACTTGCTCGGGAGAGGGAAACAGTCCGGTCACAGACGACTGGGCTCTGTTTTTTTTTTTTTTTCAGAAGTCTGTGTGGAACTTCTTCCCCCAAATTATAAATAGAAGCCTATGTGCTTTTTTTTTTTTTTTTTTTTTTTTTTTTCAGTTGGGCTCATTTTTATGAGGTTTTTCCCATCGACAAAAGGGATTATCACTTTCAGGAGAAGTCACTGCCCAAGGCAGCAGAATCTGAGGGGACCGTGGTGCAGGCTCTGCGTGGTCTTCGCAGCTTCCCAAGCAGCGTGTGAGTGTCCTCACAGGATGCCCCAGATGGCTTTCCCCAGGGACTTTTAGCTTGGGGAAAGATCCCCAAATAAGAGAGTGTTAGGTAGGGTCCAGCCCCAATGATGTGGCAGGTTGGTGATCCTATGGAAACTTGCCTCCACTTAGCTGACACCAACTGAGCCAGCCCTCCCCAGCACCAAGGCTCCTGGCCGGCAGTGTCACAGAACTGAGCACAAAGATCCTTGGGGAGAGAAACCCAGCTGAGTCCCGGGCAGCCTGTGTGGGAAGGCTGGTGATGGGAAGAGGACCGTAGGCAGCATCCTGGTGCTATGCAGAGGAAAACAGGAAGGGGAACTAGCGGCCACCCAGAGATTCCATGCCCTAGCTACACAGTGCCAAAAAGCCCTGCCTGCAATCTTAGTGCCCAGAAAGCCAAAAATCTGAAGCAAAGAAACATAAAACCAAAAGTCAACTGGGCAGCGAAACTTGCATTGATGTCGGGAAGTCAAGCTGATGCCAGACCATGATCAGAGCCAGAAGGGACAGTCAAGGTGGGGTGCAGGAGGGAAGCTGGGATCCTTGGAGTTATGGAGTTTAGGGACCCCCCTGAGGAAGTACCATCAGGCATCAGTATCTCTTCTAGGTGGTCAATCCCACCATTCGGACAGGAAATGGAGAGAGCTGTCCTGGGAAGCTCCCTGTCCATTATCTTTCAGTGTGGCTGCAAACAGAGCCTTTTTTTTTTTTTTTCTCCATACACATGTGGAAGCCATAGGTAGATGTTAGGTGTCTTCCTCAATTGCCCTCGGCCTTGTATTTTGAGACAGAGTCTCTAGCTCATTGATTTTGCTAGACTAGCTTCCACAGCAAGCCCCAGGGAGCCGCCTATCTCCACCTCCCCAATGCCGGGATTACTGGCACATGCTTCCACACCTGGCTTTCGCATGATGCTGAGTACCCTCACTCAGGTCTTCATATTAGTGTGGCAAGCATTGTGCCCACTGAGCAATCTTCCCAACCTCCAAGACTGTTGGTTTTTGTGGCTGTTTGTTTGCTTGGAGGTGCTGAGGGTGTGACTTAGGGCCTAGTGTCTGCCAGGGGCTTTCCAACCACACTCTACCCCCAGCCCCTGATGGTGCTCTGTATGAGATGGGGGTCTCACCACGTTGCCCAGACTGTTCCCCAAACTCCTGGGCTTGATGATTGTCCTATGTCGGCCTCCCAAGTGGCTGCTCCACAATGGGGCATGGGCACACCTCATACCATAATGATATCCTCACAGAACATCCCAAAATGATGGAGCAGAAAGTCCTGCATAAGCTGGAAGGCACCAGATGGTAAATAGCCCCAGGTCATCCTTTAAGTGTGAAGTGATGTTGGGGACCTCAGTGGTAAAGTCCAAAGAAAAGCTCTAACACTGGCTGGGAATCACTCTGATGATGAGTTTCTGGAAACAGTAGATTCCTGATAACATTTGCTCAAGCATGGAAGTATGCACTCTCGGGCAGAGCCTGGCACTCCCCGGGGCAGGTAGACATGGTGGGACTGACTTCCTTCTGCACTGCAGCTGATGCTCACAGCTTAGGCTACGTGGGGTTGTTAGGCTTTGCAGGCAAGTGCCTTGACCACTGAGCCATCTCTCCAGCCCCCATATTTTATTCTTCCTACCATTACCTCCAAGACTCGCACAATATTGACTCCATGAACACTCTGACCTGGATGATAGAGGAGGGAGTTCAAAGCCAGCCAGGGCTACAGGAGGCTCTGGTTTAAAACAAATAAGTAAATAAACAATAAGACAAGGAAGCAAAAGTCATAGGGTTTCACTTTCATCTCTGTCCCAGCTATGGGGTGTTATTTTGGTTACAAGACTATGTGGTGGTGGGAAGTGTGAACGTCATGGATTTGATCCTGGAAATGAATATGAAAGGACCACTTATAGGATAGCACCAGGACGGGACTGCAGGCAAGCTGCATTATCCTAGCTGGATGCCACCCCCAGGTGCCCACGGCCACAGCTCTCAGCCTTCCCCATAGGATATCTTCACCATCCTCACTCAGCCCAAAGTCCCATCATTTGAAAGGTATCAGTGTCCATTCTTGGCTCCCTCTTCAGATTTAGATTTTGGGTCCTCACACTTTATGCAATGTGAGGGTCCCTCTTTAAGGAAAAGAACATAAAATCGCAAATATAAAAGCAGCCATGGGCTGGAGAGATGACTCAGCAGTTAAGACACTTGCCTGCAAAGCCTAACAACCTGGGTTCGATTCTCTAGTACCCACTTAAAGCCAGCAACTCAAAGAGGCACATGCATCTGGAGTTCATCTGCAGTGGCTGGAAGCCCTGGCATGCCCATTCTCTCTGTCTGTCTCTCTTCTTTCTATGTCTCTCTGCTTGCAAATAAATAAATAAATAAATAATAAAATATTTTTATAGTAGCTACAAAAGTGAACATTCAAAAAGTGACAAATGTCAGATTTTAAAAAGCTAATAAATATCACTAATTTCACAAATCAACATACTATTTCTAGTCATACTATTAACATACTATTTCTAGCTGCCTGACACCCATGAACATGTTAGAGGGTCTGTGCATGCTCTGACCTCCTTTCCATGTGGCGACAGTTCCCTCAATATTTTCTATAGCGAGTGAGAAGAGAAAGTGGTCCCCAGGCTTCTTGGGCGTATTTGGTGAGAGCTTATGCTTGTGTTTGCATTGGTAGTTCAGAAAAAGACTTCCACCCAGCCACAGATGCCACCCAAAACTGTCACGGCAAAAAGCAAGAAGAGTAGAGTTGGTTTCACTCATGAACTGTAAGTCTTTATTTAGGTCAATTCAGTTTCTCTTGTAAAATTATACAATTAGTTTTGGTGTGTGTGAGTGTAGGTTAGAGCTTGACGTCCAATGTCTTCCTTAGTCATTCTCCACATTACTGATAGAGATGGGCTCTCTCGTTTGAACTTGGAGCTCGCCATTTTGGCTAGACTAGCTAGCCAGCTTGCCCCGGGCCGTTCTGTCTCTGCCTCCTTAGCACCAAGATTCTAACCACATGAGGCAAGTACTTTATCCACTGAGCCATCTCTTCAGCCCCACCTTTGGTAGGGGTGGGGGTTGGTGTTATCTCCCTGAATGTGCAGCCAGTGTGGACTGCAGTGAACTTGAACTTGTGTGGCTTGCTTCTCATCACTAGGCTCTCCGTCCCAGAGCTGACTTTACCTGCTGGAGCTTGGTCTGTCTTTTGCCAGCTTCTGTCCAGGCTCTGATCAGATGACTCTCTCTCAGTGGGGTTGCGTTGGCTAATCTGTTTTGGTTTGAATAGCATCTCACTCTATAGCCCAGGCTAGCTTCGAACTCCAGACAGAACCTCCCACCTCTGCCTCTGCAGTGCTGAGACTACAGTCACGTGCCACCTCCTCTACTTCGATGGTTCACCTTGATCGTCAACTTGATGGATTGTGAATCACCCAGGAAATTAGTAAAGCATGCCTCAGGGTGTTTCCATGGGGGTACTTCCTAGAGAATTTCTGCAGGAGAAAGACTTGCCCTGAATGTAGACAGAATCATTTTTTTTAAAATTTATTTATTTAAGAGGCAGAGAGAGGGCTGGAGAGATGGCTCAGTGGTTAAACGCTTGCCTGTGAAGCCTAAGGATCCCGGTTCGAGGCTCAATTCTCCAGGACCCACGTAAGCCAGATGCATAAGGGGGTGCATGCATCTGGAGTTCGTTTACAGTGGCTGGTGGCCCTGGCGCACCCATTCTCTCTCTCTCTCTACCTGTCTATTTCCGTATCTCTCTCTCTCAAGTTAATTAATAAATTTAAAAAAAAAAAGAGGCAGAGAGAGAAAGAATGGGCATGCCAGGGCCTCCAGCCACTGCAAACAAACTCCAGATGCATGCACCACCTTGTGCATCTGGCTTACTTTGGTACTGGGGAATCAAGCCTCGAACCGGCGTAGGCTTCACAGGCAAGCACTTAACTGCTAAGCCATCTCTCCAGCCACCACAGAACCATTTTATAAGCTGGGAGCCTGGTAGAACAAAAGGAGCGAGCCTGAGAGCCCAGGGATTCCCACTCTCCACTTCGTGGCCACCATGACACAAGCCTCTCCACTCAGCCTTGCTCCACATGATGGATGGTTTTGAGAATAACAGAGCCTTCCTCAGCTTTGGCTGGGTTAGTTTAGGCATCAGAGTACTGGACACTCAGTGGTCATTAAAAACTCCTTGAGCCAGCGGCTCTTGAGTTCTTGTGATAGGCAAAGAATGATGACTTGGACACAGTAGAGGGGTCATTTGAGCAAGGTTTCTTAGAATATGAAGCACAGCCGGGTATGGTAATGCACGCCTTTAATCCCAGCACTCGGGATTAAAGGAGGATTGTTGGTGAGTTCGAGTTCAAGGCCACCCTGCCCTGAGACTACATAGTTAATTCCAGGTCAGCCTGGGCCAGAGCGAGACCCTACCTCAAAAAAAAAAAAAAAATTGGATGTAAGACAGAGGTGCTCCTAACTTCCAAGCTGGGAGGGGTCCTGAGCCAGTTAGCCAGCTAGTAAATTGGATCAGGGATGTTCTTACCCTTGGTAATGGAAATGAAGTGTCAAGTTGAGGTGGATTGGATTGGTTACTTAGAATGTCTGTGGGAACTTCTGATAAAAACTGGTGATCTGACACCCTGGCAATTTAAATTGGGCATCCCGTCAGAGAAGATTGGATTGGTCACTTTGAGGGCATGTGAGGGGTTCCTGATAAGGTGATGAGCAAGACAGAGGGCTGGTTACTCTGGACAGGCCAGCTGACATCCCAGGGAGTCAGCATAAATCAGGGCTTTAAATATTTTGGAAGTCAGGGCTCTTTTGGATTTTAGTTCCCAGACTTTGCTTTCTGGACCCATTATGTAATCTCTGTGCTCATTGGCTGTGTCAGGCCATGCAGATATCTGGGCGTACCTTACTCCTAACCCCTATCAGACTGCAACCTCTGAAACAAGGAGCCCAAATCAGTGGTTCCTCCTGCCAGGTACATTGTCACAGCGATGAAAAAGCGAGTCATACCGAGGTCATGGCATCTGTCCTTTGTTCTATATTCTAAATGCAGTTGTCACTGGGGTTTTTAAAAAATATTTTATTTATTTGAGAGAGAGAAATAAAGAGGCAGATAGAAAGGGAGAGAGAGAATAAGCATACCAGGGTACCTAGGCTTCACAGGCAAGTGCCTTAACCACTAAGCCAGCTCTCCAGTCCATTTCTTTTTTAAAAATTTTATTTATTATTTGCAAGCACACAGAAAGAGATAGAGAGAAGAGAGACAGGCAGAGAGAGAATGGGCGCACCAGGGCACACAGCCACTGCAAATGAACTCCAGATGCATGTGCCCCTTGTGCGTCTGGCTTATGTGGGTCCTGGGGAATTGAACCTGGGTCCCTTGGCTTCACAGGCAAATGCCTTAACCACTAAACCATCTCTCCAGCCCCTAGCCCATTTCTTTAAATAATCAAATGTAGAGATGGTAGAAGGTACCCTTTAGATGACACCAAGCTAATCGCCTGCATGATCTGTTTTTATGAAAATATTTCAATGTGTCTCTCCAGATTCCAATGGCAGGGTCACACTCAGACTGTCTTGGAGGTGGACTTGCCATCGAAACGATTCCTAAAAGACACCACACTCACGCTGTCACCCACTCTGGTTCATCCAGGGGCCAGGCGGGAATGAACTTCCATTGAACGACGTGTCTGAGAGAAGTGGGTCCTCTGGTGTAGCCCAGTGCGTCTGTTTGCAGGAATCTTCCAGAACAGCTCCACACTCCCTATGTGGCAAACAGCATCCATTAAGCTAGCCACATTCTCTGTGGCATTTCTCGGCACACTTGTCTCCTCTGACTGAGCCTTGGTCTCTGACTTTCCGTGTGACATCAGGGAAGTCAGCAGAGCATTGAGGACAGTGTCCCAGGTCATTCGGACTGGGTCTGTAGTGTGTGCCAACCCGTGAGCCTCTCCATGGCAAACTGCAGGGCTCAGCTTCCCTGGCCTGATTCCTGAACCCATGACACCTTTCTGGTCTTCATTTTCATCACCCACACTTTGTTTCCCCATTGTCCCCCCCCTCCAGTTCCACTTTCCTGATGGACATGCCACCTCTCCAGGGGTTGATGTCATCATCTTGTTTTTTTCTATTATGAGGGTCTTGCAAAGGTATTGCTAGGCATTGCAAGGTCATGGATATCGAGGCCAATTTCTGTCTGGACAGTTACATTGCAATTGGAATCCTATCCTTCCTTTGGCTCTTCCATTCTATCCGCCCCCTCTTCTGCAATGGTCCCTGAGCCTTGGAGGGTGTGACAGAGATGTTTCAGTGCTGGGCACTCCTCCATCCCTTCTTCTCAGCACTATGTTGCCTTTTGGGTCATCCCAGGGGTCATTGCCATCTGAAAAGAGAAGCTTCTCTAACCAGAAGTGAGAGTAGCATTTATATGTGAATATGAACACTAAGTGTAGTGCTTTCAGGGCAGCTTGGTGGGAATAATATATACATTTAGCCAGACAAGAGCAGGCTTTATACCCTTAAGGCTCATGACCTCCCCTGCCATAGACTTTTGCTTAGCTTTTTCAGTACCAGGCATGTATTCCCTCCCATAGAGAGGGCCTTCAGTCCAATTATGGAGCAGTTGGTTACCCCAAGAGTAGACATGCCACTATTGCACCCGTCCAGTCATTGGGCCTGCATGGCCAAACTTGAATTTTCCAGTGTCCACTGTTTTCACTGCTGATGACTTCTGCGTAAAAGAAGGGCAGAGGGAAGGTCAATCAAAATTCAAGATAGTCTGAATAGGACTTATGTAAACCTACTTTTTTGAATAATGGCACATCCAGAAGCTATAGACTGTTACTAGAAAATTTTCAGTGCCTGGGATGGGATACCTTCCAGTGAGTTGTCAGCCAAGGAGGTCCTGGTAGTCTCCAAAACATTAAAGGCTTTTGCCAAAGCCCTTGGTTTCCCTTGAGAAACAGATAGTAAGACCCTATCGCTGAAGAGAGGCAAGGTCACTGAGAAAGCAAGCTGGTGCTGAGCAGAAAACCTTCTCCCTGTAGACCAGCCAACTGAAAGCTGGAAAAAGCTGCACTGCACGCAGCAGTATGGGAGACATAAGCCAACTTTTATGTTCTTTTTCTTGTTTCAAAACAGCAGCTGATGGTACACACACATCCATAAAGAGGGTCACCCCTCGCCCCTGGCAGAAGGGGACATGGACAGAAGTGCAGCCAGCTGTGGTAGAGTCCTTAAATTCCTGCAGTGACAGTGTGTGCTCAGCATTTCCAGGCTAGACCACTGTGGACTGTTACCAAGCTGGCATGGAGTGTGGCCACTGCCTGGAGACTTGGTTGTCTCAATGTGATTGTTGAGGGAAGAGAGACCCCAGCCCCAGGCGCCACCCTCTGTCTTCTGCTGGTACCAACTGTCACCTCTCTCCTCTGCTGGTGGGAAAAAAGAGGTCCAAGTCCAAAGTCAGAAGCCAGCAGCAGCCTTGGGTATAATGCTGGTGCCCCTTCCTGGGACCTCGCTAAGTTTTGTCTCTTCCAGCATAGAGAAAAATACTCTTTACAGGGACTGTGGGCATCTGAGGAGACGAGACATACTTATGGCTGGGCGTGGTGGCGCACGCCTTTAATCCCAGCACTCAGGAGGCAGAGGTAGGAGGATCGCCAAGAGTTCGATGAATTCCAGATCAGCATGGACTAGAGTGAGACCCTACCTCAAAAAACCAAAAAAAAAAAAAAAAAAAAAAGACATGCTTATGCTATGCAAACAAAAGCTGCCTGCCATCATCCTTGGATGGTGTTTTTACTCAGATGGGGACCTGACAAGTTGGCTGTGTGGTGTGGGGACTGTATCTTTTTTTTTTCGAGGTAGGGTTCCACTCTAGCTCAGGCTGATCTGGAATTCACTATGTAGTGTCAGGGTGGCCTTCAACTCATGGTGATCCTCCTACCTCTGCCTCCTGAGTGCTGGGATTAAAGACATGCGCCACCACGCCCTGCTTCTTCTTTTTATTCTTTTGGTTCTGTGTCCTACAGTGAAGCTAAGGGCACCTAAGGGCAAAGACATCTGAGTCCCAGTTCTACACACACTTAGTTCATGTTTATTCAAGGTGGACTTACTTCAGAAAGATACATTTCTTGTGCTGGAGAGATGGCTCAGCAGTTAAGGTGATTGCCTGCAAAGACTAAGGACCCAAGTTCGATTCCCCAGTACCCACATAAAGCCAGATGCACAAAGGGGCGCATTCATTTGGAGTCTGTTTGCAGTGGCTGGAGGCGCTGGTGCACCCATTCTCCCTGTCTGTTTCTCTTCTACTTCTCTGCTTGCAAATAAATAAATATTTTTAGGGGGGGTTTTGAGGTAGGGTCTCACTCTATCCCAGGCTGACCTGGAATTCACCATGTAGTCTCAGGGTGGCTTCGAACTCACAGCAATCCTCCTACCTCTGCCTCCCAAGTGCTGGGACTAAAGGCGTGCGCCACCACACCCGGCTACAAATAAAATTTTTTTTTTTTGAGGTAGGGTCTCACTCTGGTCCAGGCTGACCTGGAATTCACTATGTAGTCTCAGGGTGGCCTCGAACTCACGGCGATCCTCCTACCTCTGCCTCCCAAGTGCTGGGATTAAAGGCGTGCGCCACCACGCCCGGCTCAAATAAAATATTTTTAAAAGTGATATGTTTCTCCTTTTTCTCCAGAGGGCAGAATCATCAAAGCAAGAAGTGGTTGGGTTGGCCTCTGTGAGTGCACACACAAGTGTGACCCCCGTGAGTGCCCATACAAGTGCCCACTGGCACTTCCTAGGTCTCCACAGGTAGAAGCTATGGGAAGAGCTGAGGGTGGGTGAGGCACCACCCACCCACCTCTGTCCTGGCAGATTTACAGCTATCTCCCCTGCCACCTTCTCTCTGGAGCTGCAGACACGAGCGGCGTGTAGGTCCTGTCCCCCTGCACCCCATTTGCCCCTCCAGGCTTAGAGATAATGGAAGCTCCATTGTTGCTGCCCTCCCTCTGCCAGATGTGTCCTCCGAGGGGCATAGGTGAGGGTTGAGTGTCCTTTGTCCTTCTCCCTGCTCTCCACTACCATTACCAGTCTCCAAGCCTCGCAGGAGGCCAGATGCAGCAATGGTCCGTGAAACAGAGGCCATTTTACTTAACCCACTTTACCACTGCACGCTTATCTCCATTTTAAAGGGGGAAAAAGGAAGCTCAGAGACACTGGTATAGTTGCCCAATAGCACACAGGCTCAAAAGTGGCAAAACTGGTATTTAAACTTGGACCTTGTGCCAGTGTTCTCATTCAGACCACTGGGGCAAAGGTACTTCCGTTTCTGATATGGCAACAGCAGTAAGTCCCCAACTCAGATGTTATTCCAATATTCTCTGGATTGTGGCATTCTTCTTTAAGATAACTATGCTATCAGGAAATCAGTCACAGCACTGGTACAGTTTGAATATGAAATGTTCTGTTTTATCTCTTGGCCCCCAGAAGGTGGCACTGTTTGGGAAGACTGGAAGTTTTAGGAGGTAAGGCCGAGCTGTAGGAAATAGGGCACTGGGGGCTGGCCTTGGAGGGTTACACCCACTCCTGGTTCCTGCCTAACTCTGTTTCCTGGTCCTCCATCATGTGAACAGTTTCTACCATACAGCCATACTGTCATGAATGTAGTTTCATCAGCAAAAAGTAATTAAATCTGCCAGGCACGGTGGCGCACGCCTTTAATCCCAGCACTTGGAAGGCAGAGGTGGGAGGATCACCGTGATCACAAGGCCACCTTGAAACTACATAGTGAATTCCAGGTCAGCCTGAGTTAGTGAGACCCTGCCTTGAAAAAAAAAAAAAGTAACTAAATCCAAGTGTCTATTGCAAAGGCGAAACAAATTCACTGGCAGATACCATAAAAAAAAGAATCCAAGGGCTGGAGAGATGGCTTAGCGGTTAAGGCGCATGCCTGCAAAGCCAGAGGACCCACGTAAACCAGATGCACAGGTGGAGCGTGCTTCTGGAGATTGTTTGCAGTGGCTGAAAGTCGGGGCGCACCCTTTTTCTCTGAGTCTCTCTCTCAAATGAATAAAAAAAAAAAAGAAGGAAGGAAGACTCCAAGCTGGGCGTGGTAGTGCACGCCTTTAATCCCAGCACTCGGGAGGCAGAAGTAGGAGGATCTCCATGAGTCTGAGGCCAGCCTGGGACTACATAGTAAATTCCAGGTCCAGGTCAGCCTGAGCTAGAGTGAGTCCCTACCTCGAAGAAACAAAGAAATAAAACAAACCACCAACAACAAAAACACGAATCCATAGGAAGGCTTTGCCAGCTTGAAATGATAGCCATGCTTACTGGCCCCACTTCATACTATCCATCAGAACTCTGCTAAGTACCTGCCACTTTATCCCCATGTTACAGGTGGGAAAGTTGAGGCTCAGAGATGAGGAATTGCTCAACTTTCCCAGGTGCTAGTGATGTGCGGGATGCGGGGGATACATGAATCCAGACATGCCCCTGGGCACAGTGCCCTCTGCAACACTTGCTGTCATCCTTGTCAGAGTGCAATGCACCTGAGAGTGGGCACTAGGATGAGGGAGGGTGGTGCAGCTGGCTTGGAGCCAAGTGGGCATTGGGCAACAGGGCAGAGGCTGAGAGAAGCAGGGGGTGCCATGAGTCTGGGTGAGGCTCGGCTCCCTATACTTGTTGATTTAGGAGACAGTGATGTTGCAACGCCAGTGGAAGAAACAGCATGTCCAGACCCATGTCAGATTATCCCCCCCCCCGTGAAAATCCCCAGTGGAATGTCACCTGAGTCTGCGCAGTGGGCATCTGGGTTGGGCAGCGGACAGCCCCGGGACAGAACCGGCTGGACCACTTTGCAGCTTGTGTGCCCAGTGTCTGAATACTTGGGTGCCTGGGTGCCTGCGTGCTCAGTGCTTGGGTGGCTGGGTGACTGATTTACTAGTTTGCTTTTAATCTCCTTGGGGCTTAAGCTTGCCATCTTCGGAACACACTGCCAGCCTGATTGTGGGCTTCTCTCTGCCTCGGGTGTGTCTCCCAACCTCCCTTGCAAGAAGGCCAAAGCCTGCGATGCCCTGATTCAGATACAACAACGTGACAGGCATGCTCAGGTGAGGGTGGCCTCTGGGGCTTCAGCAAGAGGGGCTTCAGCTAGTGCCAAGCCATGGGAGCTGCACATTACCCCTGGCTTGGGCACTCCGAGTGCCCGTCAGACCCTCCCAGGCAGTGTGTGAAGGAAACTCTTGAGTAGATTACATTGCTCGGCAGAGTTCTGGCATTTTAGCTGTACACCCTGACTCAGCCTCCTCTCATATTGTTGTTCCAACGATGAAAGGAGATTGTGATAGTCAGTCGGGCAGTAAGATGATCAGTACCCATCAGAAACACCATACATGACTTAGAATAAAAAGAGACCCTGAGCCTGGCAAGTTGTCCACACACAAACCACGGAGAAGATGTGAGTGAGCTACAACAACACACCCATCTGGCTCTTGCTGAACCTTCAGGTTCGTGTTCTCCTGAGTCTCATGTGCCTCTCAGATTAGGTCAATTCTATGTGTGCGGAAGTGATGGATGTTCTGACCGGAAGTTCTGGTCCAGGGTACAATTTCTCATGACTCCTTTTGCCTTTGCCACAGTGGCCAGTAGCCTCTAAACGCAGTTTCAGAGCTCCCAGCCAAGGTGTGGCAAACAGCTCTTCTTGCAGAAGAAGTGAGTCTTGGTGGTCTTGGGCCACTGAACGTTGAGGGCCGCTTGTTATGGAGGCGAACCTGGTCTGCCCCACTGATCGAAGAACCCCAGGAAGTAGTGTCACAGGTGACAGGGGCATGAGAAACTTTGCTGAGCAGTTTGCTCTCTTCTTTGCCACGGGAGTATTTCCGGGTCATCTCTCCTCGGAGGTCTGTGTTCCCTTTGTCTTGATGAAGAGCAGAAGTTGGTGGGATGGCTGTGATCTGCACAGACCAGCCACAATTGACAGACACAGGATCCAGCTATGTCTAGGCTCTCACTGGGGTTTGTTGGCCTTCAATAGCCCAAGGGGAGCACCCAGGATGTCTTGTGCTGGCCCAGATTGCACTCCACAGGAGGGTCCTCTTGCCCCCTTGGGGGCCTGTGTAGATAGCCATGCAGTATTAAGAGAGTTCGCAGCCCTCCAAACCCTGAGTGTCATTTGGGGGCTCGTTCAAGCAGGACTGACTATTGGTACAAGAATGTTGGCCCCTGTAGCTGCTTAGGGCATATTCTGGGTGTGTCAGCAGGCAAACAAAGACGTGGCTGTCTGTCCTGCGCATGAGATCCTGTGGGCAGCTGGAGGGAGTTGACCACAGTATCACACAAACACCTGCACAGCTGTCTGGGACGGACTGTCACTCATCTCCAACCAGGGCAACGGGAACAGCAGAACTCAACGCCATTCTTTACAAGGTCCCATACTCTGCTCACTTCCTGCCCTTGGGACCTGAGCATCCACGATTGAGTGGTAAGTACTGTGACCTTGGGCATGCATTGAATGCCTTCAGGTTTCTGAAAAACTGGATTTCATCTCCTTTGGAAGTGTCCTGGGATGGCCCAAGGAGATGCTTGCAAAGGTCAAATGGGTCATGCCTACCTCTGTCCATGTATGTCCATCAATGGATCTTTTTTTTTTTTTTGTTTTTGTTTTTGTTTTGTTTTGCAACGTAGGGTCTCACTGTAGCTCAGGCTGACCTGGAATTCACAATGTATTCTCAGGGTGGCCTCGAACTCATGGCGACCGTCCTACCTCTGCCTCCTGAGTGCTGGGATTCAAGCCACCACACCTGGCTTCAATGGTTTTTTTGTTTGTTTGTTTTTGTTTTTTTCAGTTTTCCGAAGTAGGGTCTCACTCTAGCCCAGACTGACCTGGAATTCACTCTGTATTCTCAGGGTGGCCTTGAACTCATGGTGATCCTCCTACCTCTGCCTCCCGAATGCTGGGATTAAAGGCTTGCACCACCAAGCCTGGCTTCAGTGGATCTTTTTTATGCATGTGTGTGTGGTGTGTGTGTGTGTGTGTGTGTGTTGTATGCGCACGCATGTGCGTGCGCCTCTGCATGTTCATATATGAGCAGGTACATGAATATGTGTTTGTGTGCATGGAGGCCAGACAAGCTCAGATAGCATCCTTCAGGAATGCTGTCCACCTTTTTCTAACAAAAAAATTTTTAAATATATTTTATTTACTTATTTGAGAGAGAGGAAGAGGTAGAGAAAGAGAGAGAGAATGGGCATTCCAGGGCCTCCAGCCACTGCAAACAAACTCCAAACACATGCCACCTTGTTCATCTGGGCTTACATGGGTACTTTATGTGGGCACATCAAACCTGGGTCCTCAGGCTTCGCAGGCAAGCACTTTAACTGCTAAGCCATCTCTCCAGCCCTGTCCACCTTTTTAAAGACAGGATCTCTTTTTTTTTTTTTAAGTAGGGTTTCACTCTGGTCCAGGCTGACCTGGAATTAACTATGTAGTCTCAGGGTGGCCTCGAAGTTTTAGCGATCCTCTTACCTCTGCCTCCCAAGTGCTGGGATTAAAGGCGTGCGCCACCACGCCCGGCTAAGACAGGGTCTCTTATTAGTCTGAAGCTCACCAATTAGCCTAGACTAACTAACCAGAGAGCCTGAGGGATCCATCTACCTCTGCCTCCCCAGTGCTAGGATTACAGACTCCACAACCACCCGGTATTTCATGCGGGTTCTGCGGGGCAAACTCAGGTGCTGGTGCTTGTGAGACAGGCACTTTGTGAGTGAGCCATCTCCTACCCCCGGAACATTTTCTTTATCCACTTATCTGTTCATGGCAACCACCTCAGCTGATCCCACAACCTGGCTATTGTGAGCAGCATTGCAGTAAGAACAGACAGGCAGGTATCTGTGTGCTATGTGGACCCGGGAGCCTTTGGGGGTGACTATACGCGGGAGTGGTGCAGCTGCATCATATGGCATAGGGGGGAGATAGTGAGAGGTGGAGGAAGGGATATGAGGTGTGAAGATGTGTAGATTATATATTTGAATGAAAATGCTTTCTCTGTGTATGACGGGTACGTGTGCTCGTGTGTGTGTGTGTGTGTGTGTGTGTGTGTGTGTGTGTGTAGGGGTGTGTGCGTGCCACAGCACTCATGTGGAGGTCAGAACACAATGCAGGGTTGATAGTCACCTTCCACCTTGCGTGAGTCCCCGCCTCTCATTGATTCCTTGGCCAGACTAGCTTGCCAGTGAGCTCCCGGGAAACTCTCCTGGCTCTGACTCCTGTATCGCCATAGGGGTGCTGCGCTTACAAAAGCCCACCACAGCTTCTAGAAGGCTTTTAGATGGGTCTGGAGATGCAGACTCGGGTGCTCACACTTGTGAGGCAAACGCTTTAACCACTGACTCCTCTCCCTAACTCCTGAATGAAAATGTACAAGGAGATACACCAATTTGAAAAGCTGGGGTTCAGCCGGGGATAATGATGGTCCCCAGGTTAACTCACATGCACCCAAGGGTGAGATGCCTGGTGTAGGGCACACAGACATTTTGCTCAATGTAGTTATTTGACCCAAAGCCAAATTGTTTCTCTACCGGCTACTCTGTCTCTGCCTGTCAGAACCCAGCCTAATAAATGCCTATGACGGGCCAGGTCCCCCGTACAGCCTGGACTGATCCTTGGACTTCATCCCCACACAGCAGTCACTGCCCTCCTCTCTATGGCCATTGTTAAACTTGGCCCCTGACCACACTGGACTTCACAACAATTGTCCAAATACTGAACTTCAAACAAACAGAAAGAAAATAACACTTGCTAATCTTTGGTGATAAGCACCTTTATCGGGCCCTCTGCTCCCAGCTGGCACGGGCTGGCCAGCGGCTCCCTATCCACGCTGTAAGTAAACACCACCTGTCTGTGTAGATGACACGGACTGCCATGCCCCGTGTTATCACGGAGGAAGCACTAGCTGGGCGTGGGGCATCTGGCCGAAGTGCAAGCCACAACAACAGCGCTGGCCGAGCCCCGGGGTGGCCCCGAGCAGCCTGTGGGGAGCTTGGCTGAGCCCTGCCTGGTTATTGCTTCCTGGAAGGTGGATCGTCGCTTAAGGGACTTTCACTTCTTCCTGCTGCCTTGGCTCCTTGTCCAGTGTCTAGACTGCACACACAATGGCAGGGCCTTCCGGATTCCGTCCCCTGTTTGCGGCCAGTTTCCGAAGCCACATATCTAAATTGGGATTTCCTGAATTCTCAGAGTCTTTGGGTTGGAAGAGGCCCCAGAGGGTAGGGCTGCCAACTCTGCTCATTGCTGGAAAGGAGAGGAAGGTCAAAGGTCATGGGACTGATCAGAATGCACCAGAACCCAGACTGGCAGCAATCATCTACAACAAGCCATGCTGTCCCCCTGCAGGGTGAGCCCAGGAACCTTATAGATCCTGGGATTCATGACTGAGAACCAGTGGTTGGCCCTGGCATCTGGGGCCTGCTGGATCTCAAAGGCAACTCAGATTGTCCAAACCACCTCCATTTCTGCCCTTTGTGTCTGCCCATCTCCTCCCAGTGCTCCCATCCCTGTCTTCCAGCCTACTCACCGCCATACCTGGTAGAACAGCAAATACCACCTTTCCCACCTCTACCCACTCACCTCCCTTGCCAGCTTGAATGACTGCAGTGGTCTCTAACGTGGTCATGTGAAGGGCTTCCCGCCCCACAATTCCACCAGCAAAATGTGAAACAGGAGCATGCTTCCCTTCCATGCTCATGTGACCTCCTCCTGCCACAGAAGAAACATGTCGCTGTCAGTGTGACCTACTCTTATGCATGCTCAGCCCCCTCTCTTCCTCCTCGTTAGCCTGCTGCAACCACCCTGGCCTTCCTGCTCTTGCAACACGTAATCCCTCACGAGCGATTGCAGGGCCTGTCAAGTGATATTCCATATAAACCATCACAGTAACGTACAGAGAAGTTCCAGCTCTGAAATCACATCTTCCATCCATCGATCATATGTCAACTTACTTTGGTCTCCTTTCCTATCCTTCGGCACAGTTTGATAATTGTCTCCAAAGCTGTCTTCCAAGGTTTTGCTAGAATTACTCACAGGCAAGTTTTGTTTCATTACGATTATGAATGGACTTTTACATTTTTCTAAATGGTTACGACTGGCTAGAAAGCAAATCAACTTTTCTTTTTTTTTTCTTTTTTTCTTTCTTTTTTTTTTTTTTTTTTTTTTGTTCCTTTGAGGTAGGACCTCACTCTAACCCAACCTGACCTGGAATTCACTCTGTAGCTCAGGCTAGCCTCTAACTCAAGGCCATCATCTTATCTAAGCCTGCTGAGTGCTGGGATTAAGGGTGTGTGCCATCACACCCAGCCTCAAATATATATATATATATATATATATATTATTTATTTATTTATTTATGTTTGATTTAGAAGCTTTGTGGAACTAGAGTACTTGCTAGTTTTGTTTTTGTTTTTGTTTTGGTTTGGTTGTGGTTTTTGAGGTAGGTTTTCATTCTAGTCCAGGCTGACCTTAAGTCTCAGGGTGGCCTCGAACTCACAGTGATCCTTCTACCTCTGCCTCCCCACTGCTGGGATTAAAGGTGTGCACCACCACACCCGGCTGTATTTACCAGTTTTAATAGCTTGTAGACTCTTTGGACTTTTCATCACAGACAAGTATATTATCTAAAAACAACCACAGTGTCTCACTATGTAGCTCAGGCTGGCCTCAAACTTTTGATATTCCTACTTTAGCTTCCTGAGAGCTGGGAATAGAGACATGTGCCACCAGGCTCTGCCTCCATCTTTTATTTTATTTTATTTTATTTTATTTATTTTATTTTATTTTATTTTATTTTATTTTATTTTATTTTATTTTATTGCAGTAGGGCATGGGCTGGGATTGTCAGTAAAGTGTCTAAAAGGAGCAGGGATAGTTGACATCCTTAACTTGTTTGTGACTACAGTAGAAATGCTGTAAAACTTTCCCCAGTAAGTCTGTGACAGACACTTCAGAGCATCATATGTCTTGGTAACGAGTTGCTGTGGGGCACATGGACGCTTATAAAACAACTTGCCCAGTAAAGAGTATCATGTCTGGTACTGAAAGACCTAGCCAGAAGCCCATGCTTGGGGAGGTCATAAATCCTGGAGGAAAGCTACTACTGTTGTCTGGGTAAGTGGATGGATTACACCCATCAAACTGCCTTCTAAATGTTTATGTTTATGCCCATATATTAGTGCTGCTCTCACTTTCGTCTAGAGAAGCTTCTCTTTTCAGATGGTGGGGACCACTGTGGAGATTCAAAACTCATCACACTGCTGAGCAGAAGTGACAGTGGCATATCCTGTGCTAAGTGAGACATCTCTGTCACACCCTGCAAGGCTTAGGGTTCAGTGGAGGGGAACATGGGAGGAGGGACAAAGGAAGGTGGTGGGGGATTATGATCAGGATACATTGTGCATATGTACAAGGGTTTTCAATAAAAAGTTTTAAAATTGGGGCTGGAAAGATGGCTTAGCAGATAAGATGCTTGCTTGTAAAGCCAAAGGACCTCAGATTCGATTCCCCAAGACCCACGTAAGCCAGATGCACACAGTTGCACATGCATCTGAAGTTCATCTGCAGTGGCTGAAGGCTTTGGTGTGCCCATTCTCTTTCTCTCTCGCTCTCTCATAAATAAAATTTTAAAAGGTAAAAAATGAAGTGGATGTTTGAAATTTTGCACAATAAAGTATTTAAATGAAGATAATACTTGGTCTATACCTGAATTCTCAGACCTCTTAAAATGGTGTCGTCCACTCCCCATCTTAACATGCTCGAAGTGAAAGCAGTGGTTTTAGACTACTGTTGAATATTTGTTATCATTCTTCCTTTTCTCTCTCTCTCTCTTTCTCTCTTCCTCCTTCCTTTTCTTCATTCCTCCCCTCTTAGCTGAAAATGGAGCTCAGCCATTACTAGAGCTGTATTTGCTCATAACCACCTTTTCCATCCCATTCTGCCCAGATGATATCACAGGCAATCAATAAGTATGCATGGATGAGCCCCCTACCAATGCAAAAGGTTCTGAGGTTCCTTCATAAAACAGAGAGGTGGACCTTGCTCCCTGCGGGGGTGGGGGAACCCCGTCATTGGAGGGTGATTAATATTTATTCTTCATGATCTATGAACTGATTATACAAGGATGAGAGGTGTTAAGGAGGAGAGGGACAGGACTTGGTGACACTTCATCCGGGCTGGGATCAGGGAGCTTCCTGAAGAGCCGTTCAGACCCGAATGGTCTTAGGAGTTGTCACGCCAAGGATCCTACCCCAGAGTCTTGCCAGGTGGCCAGAGTGCCTCAGGCCCTAGCCACTGGCTGCTTGGCAACAGGATCCGGATGCAGGAACGTGCTGTCCTTGCAGTAAGATCATGGTCAGAGAACAGCAGGAATTCCCTCCTGCCTCCGGCTGCCCTGCCCTGTCAACGCTGACTCATCTTCAACATGTTTGATGAGGAGCCCAGTGAAAGCAGCCAGCCACCTGCAGCGGCCCTGTCTCCCTGACAGCCCAGCAGCAAGTGATCCGGTTTCTGAGCCAGCGCGCAGGCAGGCTGCTAGCTGCTGCTGACGCCGGAGTGACCGGGGGCCCGCTCTTCCCACAGAGCATCTGTCTTCCTCCCTGACTGCCCCATGGCCCGCGGGAGCCACAGCTCATATTTCCCGGGCTCTAGTGTAGGAGTGGAACGTTGAGAGGCCGGCAGGAATGAAGAGCCAGCGGGATGCACCTCCGAGCTCTACCCGCTGAACGTGGTCAGGGTGCCAGCCGTGGACACTGTTGTGTATTGTTTGGGTGCCAGGCACCAGGCTAAATGGCTTATCTGTATGCAGCAGACCTGCCTCCTATCGTGCTCAGTTATGTTGGGACATGTCTCAGGTTCAAATCTGAACTCTTGATCCCACCACCCCCAAAATTGGCTCCTGCCTCTGTACCCAGCTCAGACACAGTGGTTAACAAATCCTCCAGCTTCATCTTAAACAGGCTCTGCGTCCCTCTTTGGCTCCTACAACCCTAGACAGAGCCCAGGGCATTGCCCACCTGCATGGACACTGCTGTCTTTTTTTCTCAACCTGGCTTTTGGCTTCCACCAGCCCTGAAGCTTGCTTTCAGTCCCACAGCCGGAGGGGACCTACAATCCCAAACCAGCCCCTGCAATGCCACCTGCCCAGGCACCCCCAGCAAAGGTGAGTCACAAGGTTGTCCCAGTCATGATCTGAGTTTCTGCCTACCTATCGCCTCCTCTCCTTCAGTTCCATCCCAATGTACACCCTGACTCTTTTGTCTAGAGCCTTCTCCACAGTCACACTGTGAGGTCATTTCACTTAATCATCTGTTTTTTTCTCATCTCACACTTCTTCTGTCCTCTCAGTAAGGACCTGGGAATGAAGTGCATGAGTGAATGGGGACCCAGACCAGACTGCTTGAGTTGGATCTTCCTCTCTGCTGTTCTATAGCTATGTTGTCTACACCACCAGTTTTATAAATGTTTTATCTCAAAGCTGGCTGGGTCTCCAATATCTAATACCCGTGTTCTCTCTGGCCATCGCATACTGCTGGGCCACCATGGCACTCTACAGATTCTAAGTGGAATGGGTCAGTGCTCAGAGCGTACATTCCTACCACATAGAAGGGACGATGTGTGCTGAGCAATGTGACCTTCTCAGGATAAAACTAAAATTACCTTCAATCCCTTTGTAATGACCTCAGTTCTACGGGGCTGGGATGAACCTCTATCCAGCCATCCTGCTTCTCCACTGGGCTCCTGAGGTACACATGTATGTGGGTGGGAACATCTTCTGGCAATGCCTACATGTGTGTATTTACATGTATGTAAATACATGTTTAAATGTGTGTGGCGGGTGCACATACACATGTATGCATTTACATTTAGAGGGCAGAGGTTGAAAATAGGTATCTTCCTTAGTTGCTTTCCACCTTATTATTTTTTTGAGAGAGAGCGATAGAGAGAGAATGGGCATGCCAGCAGCCTCTCAGCCATTGTGAACAAACTTAAGACACATGCGCCCCCTTGTGGTCAAGTGTGGCATTGCGCCCTTGTGTCACTTTTTGCACTTTTGCGTCTGGCTAAACGTAGGACCTGGAGATTGGAACCAATGTTCTTAGGCTTGGCAGGCAGGTGCCTTAACCACCAAGCCATCTCTCCAGCCCTCCACCTTATTTTTTAAAAGAACATTTTTATTTAATAGAGAGAGAGGGGGCCACACCTGGGTTGCTGTCCCTGCAAACAATCTCCAGATATATGTACCATCTTGTGCATCTGGCCTTACATGGGTACTGGGGAAATGAACTGAGCCATTTGGCTTTGCAAGCAAGTACCTTTAACCATTTAGCCATCTCCTTATCCCACTGAATCTTATTTTTAAATTTTATTTATTTGTTTCCAAGCGGAGATAGAGATAGAGGAGAGAGAGAGAATGGGTGCACTAGGGTCTCTAATGAACTCCAGACAAATGTGCCACTTTGTACATCTGCTTTATGTGGGCACTGGGGAGTCAAGCTCAGGTCATTAGGCTTTGCATGCAAATGCCTTAGCTGCTGAGTCATCTCTCCAGCCCCCATCTTATTTTTTAAGTTTATTTTATTTATATTTATTTATTTGAGAGACAGAAAGGGAGGGAGAGAGAGAGAGAGAGGATGGGCGCACCAGCTCCAGCTGTTCCAAATGAACTCCACATGCATGTGCCACCTTGTGCATCTGGCTTACGTGGATCCTGGGGAACTGAACCTGGGTCCTTTGGCTTCGCAGGCAAGCACCTTAACCACTAAGCTATCTCTCTAGCCCCCCATCTTAATTTTTGAGACAGGATGTCTCACTAAACCTACAGCTCCCTAATTCAGCTAGACAGGCTACCCAGCAAGCCCCAGAGACACTCCTGTCTCTACATTCCCCTGTGCTGGGATTACAAATGCATGTCACCACGCCCTTGCCCAACATTTTACATGGGTGCAGGGCATTCAAACTCAGATCCCTTTGTTTGTGCATGAAGCAATTTACCCACTGAGCCATTTCCCCTCCCTCATCAGTACACTTTCAGAAAGTAACGGGTTCAGGAGTTGTACCAACAGTCACAAAAGGGGCTTTTGTGGGTCAGTTGAGGCCTGACAGCATGGAAGGAGGCAGAGCCACCCTCCAGCTGCACTTTGCTTTGGGCATGAAGAACCGCGGACATGGCCTGGCTCTGTTGGTGGAGCGGTCTGGGTGGCCCCAATCCCTATGCCTCACTCCACTCTGCACTCTGTTCTGTGGGACTGAAGGCCAGCTGTGGACTCCACTCCAGCTGTGAGACTGAAAGCCAGCGGCAGGGTGGGCAGAAGCCAAGGGCCAGGTGGAGAAAAGGCAGTGGTGACCCTGCAGGTGGGCAGTGCCCTGGGCTCCGTCTAGGGCTGTCATAGCCCAAGTGGGAAGTGGACCTTGTTTAAGATGAAGCTGGAAGATTTGTCACAGCAGAAGGCCTGCATCCAAATGGCACTGCCAGAGCACCTTGTGTGCCAGTCTGCTGTCCTTTATGCCTTTCCCCCGTTTTCCAAATGGTTGCCAATAAAAGAGGTGCATGGCTTAGATTAGATGTAACATAGTAAATGCTTAAACTTGTCTGGACCTCTTCAGATAAGTTGTCAGGTGGTCAAAATGGCAACTGTTTCCATCAGTCCTCACACACAGTGTCTCTGGAGAGCTAGGAACACTCATGTCACCTTCTCAAAGAAACCCACTGATGGACAAGGACTCAGAGCGTGCCCAGTGAGGTTACTTTAGCAAATGATTGTGTTTGGCAAGGTCCGCAAAGGATAGTGATCACAAATGAATGAGTACACGGATGGGTTAGGACAAATCTCCTGAGAGCAGACAGATCCTTTTCCACGACCTGCCCCCATCTCCACACCACGAGCCAGTGAATCCAGACCACGTGCGCTGCTGTTTGTCTTGGGGGGGGACATGAAGAGCCCTTGCAAGTTTAAGATGACTTGTCTCAAACTCCACTTCTGCATTTCCTGCTCCATCACTCAGAACACAGAAGGGTAAGTCTAGGTGAGGCGGAAAAGAGGGGTCTCTCTCTCTCTCTCATCTGTGATCGAAACAGGCAGTTCCACAGAGAAACCTCGGCACCAAGCACAAACAGCACAGCTGTCTGCGAGTGCCCATTTGGACACTTGAGTACCACATCTGCTTACTGGCTTGCCATGACTGTCTGGGAGCGAAGGTTCTCACCAGTATGGGGTGTGAATGGGAGATTCCTGCTGCCTCTCCATGCACATGGCACAGCCACCTGGCAGTGCCCATGGCGCCAAGACAAAAGGAGTACTTGGAGGGAACTTCTGATTTTTGGTAGGCTCACCGACCCTTCTGATTGGTTCCCACGATTGTACCCTATTTGCATGTCCTTATTTGCATCAATCAGGGCCCATGCTCCCTCACTGCACAGATTCGGAAGAGAGAAAACCTGGCCTGTCTTAGCAATGGCTATTGGGGGTGGGAAGACTTGAGCTGCCAGACCCGAGGCACCTAGGGCTCCTTGTATGAGGGGTCCTACATCCTAGAGTGCCTAGAGCTGTTGTGCTCTGGGTGCCAGGCTTGAGAACCCCTGGAGACACAGGTGCTTGGGGTACTGAATTTGTTCCTGCGTTTATGAAGCTGGAGCTGCTCCTCTCAGCCTGGACCTGATTCGTTCCGCTCAGCGCCTGCACCTGGACTCGCTCCTGCCTCAGGGGGAGACCCTCACCGGGTCCTGCTGAGAGGGAGTCATGGAGCTCTTTTTATTATTATTATTATTATTATTATTATTATTGACAACTTCTATACTTACAGACAATAAACCATGAAATTTCCCTCCCCTCCTCCATCCCCCTTCAGAACTCCTCTCTCCATCATATCCCCTCCCTTCTCCATCAGTCTCTCTTTTAATTTGATGTCATCATCTTTTTCTCCTATTTTAAGGGTTGTGAAGGTATTGCTAGGCACTGCGAGGTCATGGATCTCGAGGCCAACTTCTGCCTGGACAGTTGCATTGTAAGGAGTCTCTTGAGCAGTCAAGGTGAGCCCTGAAAGTAACAACAACAAAAACACAAAGCAGGAATGTCTTTGGGTCAGCGTCTGACTTCAGATCTCTTACTTAGACCTGCTTTTCCACAAACACCCTGGGCCCCTCCTGGGAGGGAGGTCTCTCCTGGGATTTAAATCTAGCCCTAACATGGTGGTTGGTCAAAGTTCAGCCCCCAGAGTTTGACATCATGGCTAGCCTCTTTCTGAGACAGCCCCTAGCCAAAACCAATCAGCTGTCCTTCAGGTGAGCTGAGCTGGAAGCTAGGACCCATCACCATAAGGTTATAAATACATTTGCGAGAGGAGAACACGCTCTCTGTGCTGCCTGACCTCTCCTGAACTTTTAGCTGCTCCCTGCTTGGCCCAGGCCCCGCTGGGCTGAGCTGAGGGAAGAGACCCCCTAGACCTAATACTTCACAGGGGCTCCTTACCCCCTCCAGCTCCCCACATGGCAGGAGCTCAGGAGCTCTTTGAACTTTCTTTTCTTCCTTTTTTTTTTAAAATTTATTTTTATTTATTTATTTGAGAGAGAGAGAATGGGCATACCAGGACCTCCAGCCACTGCAAATGAAATCCAGATGCTTGTGCCCCCTTGTTCATCTGGCTTACGTGGGTCTTGGGAAGTTGAACCTGGGTCCTTTGGCTTTGCAAGCAAGCGCCTTATCCTCTAAGCCATCCTTCCAGCCCCTTCTTTCTTCTTTTCTCTGTGGTTTTTCCCAGGCCCTCCACTTGGGCTCTCAAGCCACGTAGGTGTCTTTCCTGGCTCTGTGCTTCCCTCAATAAATATAATAATTTAATAACTATCCTTATCAGTCTTATTTTATTCAATTCTTTGATTAAAATTAGAAATGAACCTAGAGTTTGGGGTTCAAGGACTTTCCTGAGCCCCTAGATCCCTATTACATGGCTATGTTGGCAGCCTGTGGCTCCTGACCTGTGGGACCTGTGATTGCTTTGCAATCCCAGTTACTGCTTCAATGCCTCCTGACTGGCATCCAAGAGCCTGTCACAGATTCAGAACTGTGACACTTTTATGTCCTCTTGATCAACAACCAGTTGCCACCAAGACATAACTGTAACCTTTGGGCCTTTGTGGTTGGCAAACCTACTGCCACCAAAAGTCAGCATAAACAACTTTGCTCTCCATGTTGGTAAATCCTCAGCCACCAGGAGTCTAGGGTTTTTTTTTTTTTTTTCATTTTATTTTAGGGAGAAAGAGAGAGAGACTGAGAATTGGCGTGCCAGGGCCTCAGCCACTACAATCGAACTCCAGACACTTGCACCACCTAGTGGGCATGTGTGATCCTACGCTTGCCTCCCCTTTGTGTGTCTGGATTACCTGGGATCTGGAGAGTCAAACATGAGCCCTGAGGCTTCACAGAGACAAGTGTCTTAACCACTGAGCCATCTCTCCAGCCCAGAGTCTAGGTTTTGTTCAAGTTGTTATGTTCCCATGTAAATTCATCCTTGTTCATTCACTCAGTGCTGTCTGTCCATTCCATTCTCAGGGTGGATAGACAAGGGCCTGAAAGAAGACGAGACCATTTCATGAGTGGAAACAAAGGGAAGATTTGGGGCCAGGGGAGAGCATGGGTGTGTATAGCCTTGGGAAGCAAGGTGCCTTGGGGCCTAGGAGCTGAGATGTTCAAAACTCAAGGCCCTGCATCCACGGGGATTCTGAGCTTAACTTTGTCTCCATCACACTCATTGGTTATCAAACCATAAACAACAAGCAGACAGTATCTTGACACTGATAAGGGGCCTACCAGAGATAGCCACGATTGCCTGGGAGATGGCCACAGCTGGTGCTGCCCTCTGAGGCCATCCTCGTGTCGCCCTGCAGGCTCAAGCTTGGTGTCTCCTCTCCTCTATGTGTCTCCACTGTTGGTCCATGGCCTCCATTTGTATTGTGATTGCTCACAGGTCATTCTGCCTCAGATGTGAGCCTCTGTGAGGCTAAGGCAAGGTTATATTCCTGCCAGTCCTCCCCACACTGGCTTATGTCAGCTAAGGTCTGCAGCAGGCATCTGTGTTTGTGGCCCACATGTATCTTGTCCTTCCTTGTGCAGATGTCATACTACAACTGATTTATCCACCAAAATGCCCAGCTCTGTTACAGACTGAAGGTACTGTCTGTTCACATGTCAAAGCCCTAACCCATTGTGACTGTATTTGGAGAAAGGGCCATTAGGAAGGCAAGTGATTAAGATCAAATGAGGTCAAAAGGATGGGATCTTTTTTTTGAGAGAGAGAGAGAGAGAGAGAGAAAGAGACAGAGAGAGACAGAGAGAGGGGGAGAGGAAGACAGATAGAGAATGGGCATGCCAGCAGCCTCTCAGCCGCTGCAAATGAACTCCAGATGCGTGCGCCCCCTTGTGGACAAGTGCGGCATTGCACCCTTGTGTCACTTTGCATCTGGCTAAACATGGGACCTGGAGATTGGAACTGACGTTCTTAGGCTTAGTGGGCAGGTGCCTTAACCGCTAAGCCATCTCTCCAGCCCAAGGATGGGATCTTAATGTAGGAGGACTGATGTTCTCATTCCAACGAGGATATTGGGGTGCAGAAACACGTTAGGGATATGGAGAGAAAATGTCATCTCCAAGCCAGGGAGAGGCCTCAGGAGAAGCCAGCCCTGCCCACCTGCATCCTGACCTCAGTCTCCAGAACTGAGTGGAAATCCCTGTTGAAGCCACAGTCTGAGGATTTTGCTACAGGAGCTCAACAAACTAATGCATCTCCCATGGTCAAGCCGTGAACATGTCACCCAAGCAGGGCCACCCAAATAAGCCCATTCTCCCCGGAATGTGAATCTGGTATTGACTGACCCACAAGCTGGCCTCTAGTCCGGATCCTTGACAGCTTGTTTCTAAGGATGGAGGTCTAGGGCTGGAGAGATGGCTTAGTGGTTAAACACTTGTCTGTGAAGCCTAAGGGATCCTGGTTCGAGGCCCGATTCTCCAGGACCCACGTAAGCCAGATGCATAAGGGGGCACATGCATCTGGAGTTCGTTTGCAGTGGCTAGAGGCCCTGGTGTGCCCATTCTCTCTCTCTCTCTCTCTCTCTCTCTCTCTACCTGCCTATTTCTGTATCTCTCTCTCTCTCTCAAATTAATAAATAAATAAAAATAAAATATTTTAAAAAAAAGGATGGAGGTCTATAAAGGAATGAGATCAAAGTATTCCAAGAACTCGGGAATTACCAACATCCTCACTGATATCACTGTGATCATTGTCACCATCATCATCATCACTGTCACCACCACCATCACTGTCCCCATCACCATATTATCACCGTCACCACCACTACTCTCATCATCACTACCATCCCCACTATCACTGTCACCGTATCATTGTCACCATCATTGTCACTATCATCATTATCACCTTCACCGTCGTCGTGTCGCTCTCACCACCATATCACCATCATTATGACCATTATCATCATCACCATCTGTCAGTACTTGATGACTGATCTGCCAGGCACCGGGCTGGCATCTTGGCGTGTACATACTCACTTTATACCCCATTAGCACCTCCCTTTTGTTCTTCTCCCGCTCTGGATTCTGTTTCACTTCCTGGCACCACATCATACATTTAGATAGCTGTCAACTGCCTTGCTATTTCTCCTTCCCTCTTATCCAGGATGGAAGCTCCACAAAGGTTTTTGTTCCTCTGACAAAAGGCCTCACAGAGCCCAGCCTAGAGCCTGTCACCCAATAGCCACCCCAAAACCAGCCTGTCACCCAATAGCCACCCCAAAACCGTAGCTAGATTAAAGAGTTCTCTCAAGATCCCAGAGTGACCATCCCATTAGTAGCCTCACTACAGGCAGAAGGCCATCAGAGTCCCAATCCAGAGTTGGGGGGGGGCGGTTAATGGAAGCCTCCTGCTGGCAAACGTCTGCTTCCTAAGCCCTGAGCAAGGCATGGATGCCTCAGGAGTTTGCAACTCCCACATCTGTGGTTATTTCAGCTGAAGCAAATGGAAAGTCTCTCCACCCTCCTTGGAGGGAGAAAAGGGGCTCTCCAGGAGGAAAAAAAAAAGCCCTGCACAGCTGCTCCTCTGATAGACACGAAAGCCGGAGCCTGCAGTCTCCAAAACACTTAAGAAGGGGCTTGTAAAATCAGAGCCATTTGCCCAAATGCAGGCCGGGATAAAGGCTGATTGACAAGGCTCTAATTAAACCCTAATTTATAATTCGAGAGCCCAAGATCCTCCTTTAGGTCCGAAGTGACTTTGATCCTAGAAATGGAGCTAAGAGTGGTTTCCCCAGCCCACCTCCCTCTCTGTCTGCTTCCTAAATTCAGGAGGGGGCTGCAGATTCTGGCTGTCCTGGTGTTGAAAAGAAATTAGTTCCCTGCAGAGGCAGAATGAGCTACCCTTAACAATAACAACAGCCCCACAGGAGGTCTGGAGATGGCCACCTCCTTGTGGGCTCCCTAGGTGAGGACATCATTTGTCCAATGATATGTGCCAGATGGTTCTGGAACAAATTCCAATATCTATGAGGATGGAGGAAGTGCTGTTGCTGGGGCGGGGGAGGTCTGGGGAGGTTAGGTGGGGGTGAGCTGTTCTTGCAAGATTCAAGGGAACTGCTTGTTACTAATGTTTTGGTGGGCGCTCAATCCAAATTAAAAGCTAATTTTAAAGCGTTAATATTTAGTGAGCAGTTCTGAAGTGTGGATGGTAAGGATGGGTGGGCCTCCTCCCAGGGTAAGATTTGGGCTTGGAACTGCTAACAGGCTGACACACAGCAGGGGAGTCCCCACTAAGGAGCAAATGAGCCTTCTCCCTGTCAACTGGAGAGAGGGCCAGATAAGCAGCCCCAGGTTGGAGAACATTTTAAAAGGGGGTGGTGAGTTGACAGGATTATCAGCTTTTATTGTGCCCATTAAGTACTTAAAAATAACAAGCAAGCAAACAGATTAACACAATGCCCTACTCTCTACCCCCTGGCCAATTAATTTATTTTCCAAAGAACATTTTCACACATAGTTAGTCCCAGGCGAAGGACTGATGGCCTCAGCAAAGAGCAATGAGCAATCTGGCATCCACAGATTGATATTGTCCTCATTTCTCACATTGGTCCTTTAGTGACAGATCAGCAGAGCCCAGGATGTGGCATCCGTGGGGATGACCACACGTCCCCGGGTGGGCTGGGACAGCTAAATGGAGGCCGGCTGTTAATTAAATGTTATCTGCCTGGTGCTGTTAGCGCCTCCCTCGTGGACAATCATCTCCACATGCAAGTGAGAATGAGGAGACCACGAAGGCAGAGTAGCCAAGCCTTTCACTTCACTCCACGAAAACACAGAACTATTTTCAGGGTTCTTTTAAAAGGTTTTTTCCAAAACCGGGCATGGTGGTGCACACCTCTAGTCCCAGCACTCGGGAGGCAGAGGAAGGAGGATCTCCATGAGTTCAGGGCCACCCTGAGACTACAGAGTGAATTCCAGGTCAGCCTGAGCTAGAGTGAGACCCTACCTCGAAAAACCAAAAAAAAATAAATAAATAAATAAATAAAAGGCTTGTTCCAGATTTCCATAGAAGCAAGGAGGCCTTGGTACCCTGAGAAGGTGTGCTCTCCTCTGCCTCCACCCTTCTGTCTTCCTCCTGTCCCACATGCCCTCACAGCCTTGGTGTACACGGGCAAGATGTAGAAGAGTGATTGGAAACATTATGCATGTAGTTCTGTTCAATGTCTAGAATATTAATTTTAAAAGATGGAAAAGGCCTGGAGAGATGACTCAGTAACACCTTCTTTCAAAGCCTGACAGCCTAGGTTTGACTCCCCAACGCTCACATAAAGCCAGATGCACAAAGTGGTACATGTGTCTAGAATTCATTTGCAGTGGCAGGAGGCCCTAGTGCACCTGTATTCTCTTTCTCTCTCTCTCCTTCACTCTCTCTCTCTCTCTCTCCATCTCTATCTCAAATAAATCAATAATAATAATTTAAAAATAAAAAATAGGGGCTGGAGAGATGGCTTAGTGGTTAAGGCATTTGCCTGCAAAGCCAAAGGACCCCGATTTGATTCTCCAGGACCCACTTAAGCCAGATGCACAAGGGGGCGCAGGCATCTGGAGTTTGTTTGTAGTGGCTGGAGGTCCTGGAGTGCCCATTCTCTCTCTCTCTCTCTCTTTCTCAAATAAATAAATAAAAGATAAATAAATAAATAAATAAATAAAAATTAAAAATGGAGAAGGCTAGCTTGTCCTTTTTGGCTACTGATGTGCCCAAACTTCACTGAACAGTGGGTGTGTCATTTCAGCAACAGGTTCACATCACAGACAGGGATGGGGTGTGATCAAGGGAAGTCTATGTGTCTACTTTCTTTCCTATGCTTTACCACTCAGGAACTGCCCCTTCCTTACAGAGTCATGTGTTCAGTGAGAGAGGAGACACACTCTCCATGGCCATTCCCCACAGTGTCTGTAAGTGGTGCTGACGGAGTGGAGATGAGAACGTGGTGGCAACCAAGCAGTGAGAATAAGTCACGTTCTCTGTGTTCAGTGACGCTGCGTCACTCTTACATTCTGCTGCAAAAACACGACGAGGGTGGTGATGAGGAGGAGGAAGAGGAGGGGGTGCTGATGGTGACTATAATGATGATAACATTGACAGTAGTGGTGGTGGTGATGATGGTGATGATGATGGTGGTGATAATAATGGTGACAATAGTGGTGGCAGTGATGAGGGTGCCGACAGTGGTGATTGTAGTGGAGATGGCGTTGATGATGATGATGGTGGTGATGATGATAAATGATGGTAATAACAGTGACAATTGAGACAGCACCCTAGTTTCTGCAGGTTGCCCCACAAGGCCAGCGCTGCCTTATACTCACGTCTGCTTCACTGAATTCCTTGGTGAGTGAGGGCGAATAGATGCAGTTTTGTGCTTATCCCCCACGTAACCTACTTTACTTGATGAGATTAGACTTTGAGAGCACTTTGGCCATCTTTGTGTCTAATGCGCCCATGTTACTTTGAGACAATTCTGACTTGGAGGAGGAAAGCTCGAGGTTTTCATATTCTTGCCCATGCCTGTAGGCATTTATATTTCATGAATAGCATTTTATAACCCAGAAGGAGGGCTGCTGCTTATGTTTGACCAAATAAGTAAGTCCTGCCTTTGACCTGCTCTGCTGGCAGGCATGACCTTGGTGCCCCTAAGCTTAGCCAAAGCTGTCCTCCCCAAGACCGTGCATCAACCCACCAGCCTGCTTCCTAGGTTGCCAAGGATCCACTCGTGGACACCCCCATGGTCGCCAAGGAGGTACAGGAAGGACTCAGTGGAGTTGGCACTTCCTCTCAGGAACACCTGGGCTCACAGGCCAGAGTTCACCTTGCTGCGTGACTGGACATAAGCCAATACTCATCTGATGTGTGTTTCTCTTCTTTTGTTTAGGGAAGGGTTGGTGCTGGAGGTGCAGGCTAAGGTAAGTGCCACCCAACCATCAGAAGCCCCAGAAGGAAGCCGAACCCAGTTATTAAATCCATAGTAGCAGCCAAAATTTAGGAGCCTAGACACCTCACCGACCTTGATTTTGAATCCTTTAGGCTGATACTGAATATGTGACTTGTACACCCCAGGTTTCTTGTTATGATACCAAATCCCTTGGATTCCCCAGACTGCGAGTTAAAATAAGAAGACCAGGTAAAGGGGGTGCTGTTACCATGTTTTCCAAACTTCATTTCATTTGCCAAAACCTTAAAATGTAGAGCGCGAGGACTCAGAACATCACCAGCTGCCTGTTTAGGCTCAGCCAACCCCTCACTCGGATGCGTGACACACCAGCAGGTACTCCTGTACAACCATCAAGTCTCACTTGGTGTGAGTTTGCAAGAAGAGACCTAGGGCTTCACAGATCCATTTGGGCTTCTCCCACTGATTAAGTTTAAACCATTCATCATCTCCAGTTGCTTCGTTCTTCACATCTGTCACCCTGGAAATTGTACCTTTCTGGGTGAAGGCTAGAAATTTTAGACGGCTTCTGAAATTAGCAGAGGAAAGACAGGAGGAGTGTCATGCAAAGCCAACTGACCAGAAGAAGCTGATGTGATGCCAGATGCCTGGAAGATGCTTTTGCTGCAGCCCCTGGCATGGGCGAGGGGTGTCTGCATGCCTTAGCTTGCTTAGCCAACAGTTCTCCTGTGTGTCACCGAGGATGGGCATCCAGTCTCTCTTAAATCATGTGACAGACTGCTGTTTTTCTTACCCTGATTGCCTGATGGCGGTTAACTGCCTGTAGAAAGAAAATATAGATAGATAAATAGATAGAACAGATAGATAGAGATGATAGATAGATGATAGATAGATATGATAGATAGATAGATAGATGGATAGATAGATATGATAGATAGATGATAGATAGATAGATGATAGATATGATAGATAGATAGATGATAGATGATAGATAGATAGATAGATAGATGATAGATAGATGATAGATAGATGATAGATAGATAGATAGATAGATAGAGATGATAAATAGATAGATAGATAGATAGATAGATAGATAGATAGATAGATAGATAGATAGATAGATAGATAGATAGATAGATAGATAGAGATGATAGATGATAAATAGATAGATGGATAGATAGAGATGATAGATAGATGATAGATGATAGATAGATATGATAGATGATAGATAGATATGATAGATAGATAGATATGATAGATAGATAGAAGTGATAGATATATAGATGATAAATAGATGATAAATAGAGATGATAGATAGATAGAGATGATAGATGATAGATGCATGCATGCATGCAAACATGGATAATGGATAGATGTTATGTGATGGATACATGATAGGTTGGTAGATGACAAATGGGTAGAGCTATAAATGATAAATAAATGATGGGGCTGGAGAATGGCTCTGGGTGGGTCTGACTCTAGGGGTCAAATCTCATTTTTAGCTAGAAGACATCATTGGGATTTGAACCCAGAAATCAGGAGCTCAAGGCACAGCCCACTGCTGGAATATGTTGTCTCGTGAACCTCTGACCAGGGCATCTAGTTTCCAGGAGATCACAGCTGTCGGCACAGGCTCCCAAGCATGGGCTTCTGAACATGGAGCCCAGTTCTGTTTCTCCAGCTAGCTGGGTTGATTCATTCGAACAGGATTACATTCAGGAGTGCTTACACATGAAGGACTTCCCAGAGCCACACCCACTGGGACCTGTACCATTTCTACCTTGCATGTAGACCTGCTCAAACTCTGGAAGATTCTATTAGCTTTAGAAGCCAGCAATGGATTGTCTTATAACAAGAGCCCCATCTCATAAACCCGAATGGGCAGGTGACTGAACCATGGAAGCTCAGATGAGCCTTCAAAGATGTGGTCCCTGACCACAGGGCTCACCTTGAATTTACCCTATTGTTAGAGTCCAAGCGTCAGGAAGCAGAGATGAGCTCGCAACATTTGGAGGGAGAGATGCTGGTGGTTTCATGGATGGACTCCAGCCACAAGGACTGGCAGGCAGGCAGGCATCATAAGCTGAGGAGACTGACGGCTCCAACCGTATTCCAGGAAGGCACTGTGCATATACCTGTGCAGCTTCCTCAGGCAGGTCGGAAAAAGAGTTGGGAGGGAGAAGTGTGTTTCAACCTCATAAAGTGGCATAGACTGCCACCAAGGGCATCTGACACCGCCCGGCCAGTCCTGCTAGGGGAGGAGGCCAAGTGTCAAGGAGCTCTGCGGCTGACAGGAAATGGACCAACTATAACGGGGTGCTCCAGGAAAGTCCTTGGACCGCAAACCCTAGGTTCATTTCAAATTTTAGTCAAAGAATTGACTTTAAAAAAGGACTGAGAGGGCTGGAGAGATGGCTTAGTGGTTAAGGCACCTGCCTCCTAAGCCAAAGAAAGCCAGTTCCAATCTCCAGTGATTCCAATCTCCAGGTCCCATGTTTAGCCAGATGCAGTGACACAAGGGCGCAATGCTGCACTTGACCACAAGGGGCACACACATCTGGATTTCGTTCTCAGCAGCTGAGAGACTGCTGGTGCACCCATTCTCTATCTGTCTCCCTCTCCCTCTCTCTCTGTCTCTCTCCACAAAAAAAAAAAGGACTGAGAATGATAATTATTAAATTATTATATTTATTGGACAGGTGTGGTGGTGCACGCCTTTAATACTGGCACTTGGGAGGCAGAGGTAGGAGGATCACCATGAGTTCAAGGCCACCCTGAGACTACATAGTGAATTTCAGCACAGCCTGGACTAGAGCGAGACCCTGCCTCAAAAAACAAACAAACAAAAGTTATTATATTTATTGAGGGAAGTACAGAGCCAAGGAAAGACCCAAGGAGGGCCTGGGAAAACTGTGGAAAGAAAAGAGAAAAGATACAGGCAGGCTGGAGAGATGACTCAGCGGTTAAGGCACTTGCCTGTAAAACCTAATGACCTGGGTTCAATTCCCCAGGACCCTCGTAAAGTTTGACTGCACTGGCTAGAGGCTCTAGAGAATCTGCTGCGCTTGATAAACCCAGAAGATTCTGCCACTGTGGACCAGCATTTCCCTCTTGCAATACAAGCCGGGGGGCTGGAGAGATGGCTTAGCCGTTAAGCGCTTGCCTGTGAAGCCTAAGGACCCTGGTTCAAGGCTCGATTCCCCAGTATCCATGTAAGGCAGATGCACAAGGTGGCGCATGCATCTGGAGTTGGTTTGCAGTGGCTGGAGGCCCTGGTGTACCCATTCTCTCTCTCTGTCTGTCTCTATCTCTGTCTCTTTCTTTCTCTGTCTATTGGTTGCTCTCAATAAATAAACAAAAAATTTAAAAAGAAAGATAGATAGACAAGCTAGGATCAGCCAGTGCAGTGCGTTTCCTTTGGGTACAGCATGGACTTCCAACAAGAGTCTCCCCCACCCCTGATTGACTGTCACTTTCTCGTCCCCAGCACTTTCCTGGTCCCAGAGGGCAGTGGGCTGTGCAATGCTTAGATAGTTGGAGGAAACGTGTCCTCAGCTACTTATGTCGAAATTGGTATGGAAATAAAAATCAGTTAGCAACTGTTTTAGAAGGGTCAGAGGGATAGCTCCGCAAAGTGCTTGCTTGTGGGCTTGAGGAGCTGAGTTTGGATCCCTAGAACTCACATGAAATAGCGGGGGGTGATGGTGAGCACCTCTTTGTTATCCTTGTGCTGGGAGGTAGAGACAGGAGGATCCTTGGAGCTCCCTGGCTACACACACACACACACACACACACACACACACACACACACATGTAAAAGAAAGAGGAAGGAAAAAGAAGGAAGAAAAGAAAAAAGGAAGGGAGGAAAGGAAGGAGGAAGGGAGAGAGGGAAAGAAGGAAGAAAAGGAAGGAAGGAAGGAAAGAAGAAAGAAAGAAAGAAAGAAGAAAGAAAGAAAGAAAGAAAGAAAGAAAGAAAGAAAGAAAGGAAGGAAGGAAGGGAGGAAGATGCTGAACAGTACATTTGAAATACCTCCCCAAAGACTGGGGTGGGGTCAGCGATGGGGGAACCGATAGCCAGCCCCAGGTCAAGGGGACCACAGAGGACAGATAAACACACCCGAGGCATCTGAACTCTCCTCCACCTATCTGACCTGTTTCTAATTGTTACCAATTGGTGTCTCTTACCCCAGGCTTTCTTTGTAACAGAGATGCTATTCTCGTTTCCCATCCAGAGCAACCCTCTCTTCCAAACACTCCATTCATAAGGCTCACTGATTTCCTGGGATGAGAATTTGGAGGGCTTAGTGGTTGAAACCTGCTTCTTCCCTAGCCTGCTCCCTTCACTTTAAATGACCTCAATGCATTCCAGAAAGCCACGAATCCCAATTCTCATATCAGGGACAAGTTCACAAGAACTTCACCAGTGTGAGGCATGGTCTTTCCCTTGTATGTGCACTTCCAAGATATGACACGCTCCGAGGGATATTTGTGGCGACTGAACCCTGCACTCCCTGGCCTTGTAACTCACATGCCAGATAACTGTGTGTAGAATTTCAGGCTGATGATTGGTTTAAACCTTATGCCATGGCCTCTGACCTCCCCCACAATGGAGGGGATCATGGCTACGGTGAATCAGCCCCCTGGGGGCTGGCCTTGAGGGCTCAGCTGTTTCAGTCTTCTGAAGTTGACCCCTTCCAGCAAAGGAGCTGGGTCACTGGCAGATGCTGGGTGGCCAATCCCCAGGCACAGGGACTCTGGAGCCCCCCAATTCCTTTTTGAATCACTGTCATCTAGAAAGGTGACATTTGGTCATTAAAACAGTAAACAATGAGAGGCGATGCAAGAAAGAGCCACTGTGGGTGCCCACCTCTGCTTTGTGTTCAGGGTCACCTCTAAGTATGGGGTTCCAGGTTATGAGGTTTTCTAAGAGATTCCATGAAGCAGGCATGGGATATCTTCAAAAAAAGAGCTGCAGCTGATAAGCCGAGTCACCTTGGAAGGGCAGGGGACCCTCCTAAAGACTCTACCACAAAAGCTGACACAGGACCACCCTGGCCACGGTGTTCATCTCCAGTTTTCCCTCTCCTTTTTGAGCCCCAAATATCCTATGAACAGAAGCCAATTTGCAGCAGGGTTTGAGCAGGATGTGACCTCTAAACATCCGGTCCATTTCTGTGTCTGAGCACATGGGTGACCGCTGAATGATTCTCCAAGCAATGCAAACACCAGAGGCAATGGGAGCAAAACCAAAAGGGAAGTGGGCCTCTTTGTTCTTAAGTCCCTCATGTGTCCCCAGGGGACCCTGGGCCTGTCCACACTACTGCCCCCAGGGGATCATGTCAAGGTTGGAGAAGAGAGCTCTTATTCTTGGCCACACAGCCTCTCAGCATTACAGCCTGCCATGTAGCGGGGCAGCAGAGAGCCCTTCCTCAAGAGTCACGCTTTGATATCCAAGTGGTTTTGTGAGAGACATGAACCCCAAACATCCAGCAAAAGAGGAGGAAACTGCAGAGGAATTGAGAAGCTACAAGCTCAGGGGATGGCTCTGGGAAACTGAATCCTAACACAGCATTGGGAGGGGTGAGGAGGGTTCTCAATGTGGGGCAGGAGACCCCAAAAGGCTCAGGAACTGTACCAGGTGCTTCGGGAAGTGTAGGCAAGCATGACCCCAGCCCCTTTTGCAGAGTTCCTTCCTGATGGTTGGCGATGACCACACCTTTCAGCAGCATGGGCTCTGTCATGCACCGCCGCTATGGGGGCAGGGGCTTTAGCGATTGGCACATGTTCAGTGCATGAGCCCCTCCCACATCTGCCAACACTGACCCATGCCATCAGCAGCTGGATTTTTACCCTTGGGAGTATGGGGAAAAAGACTTCCAGTGTGGGGACCACAGAGTCAAAGAAGAACACCCAAATGTGTCAGTGTTGGAGATTTGCAGTGACACACACACACAGACACACAGACACACACACACACACACGAGACCTCACACATCACAGGCTTCCTATATTCCCTGTGGATGCCCCTGAAAATCTGAAAATCGTCACCCTGAGCTATTACACGAAGGTCACATCTTGCACGAGTCCATTTTCTAGAATATGCGACACGGGCAAATCCAGAGACAGTGGGTAAGGTGCTTCCAGAGACCCAAGGAGGGGGATGGGGAGTGACTGCCAATGGGAAGGAGCAAGGCTTCCTTTTGGGGTGATGGGAATACAGTGGGGATATAGAGCAGTGGCTGTTGTTTTGTTTTGTTTTTAAAAATGTAGCAGTAGCCGGGCGTGGTGACGCACGCCTTTAATCCCAGCACTCAGGATGCAGAGGTAGGAGGATCACCATGAGTTTGAGGCCACTCTGAGACTACATAGTGAATTCCAGGTCAGTCTGGACTAGAGTGAAACCCTATCTCGAAAAACCAAAAAAAAAAAAAAAAAAAAAAAAAAAAAAAGTAGCAGTAAATAATGTGACAACATGAGACAGTCCAAGAAAAAAAGTTGAAAGTGTAGGACTGAAGAGATGGCTCAGCAGTTAAAGGAGCTTGCTTGCTTGCTTTCCAAGCCTGAGAGCCCCATGACCCAGGTTCGGTTCCCCAGGACCCATGTAAAATCAGATGCACAAAGTGGTTTGTCTGAAGTTTGTTTGCAGTGGCAGGAGGCCCTGGTGTGCCCATACTCACTCTCTTTCTCTCTGCCTCTCTCTCAAATAAATGAACTTTTTTTTTTTTTTTTAAAGAGGGCCAGATGTGGTGGCACATGCCTTTAATTCCAGAACTCCAGAGACAGAGGTAGGTGGATCACTGTGAGTTCAAGGCCAGCCTGAGACTACATAGTGAATTCTAGGTCAGCCTGGGATAGAGAGGGAGACCCTACCTTGAAAAACCACCCCCCACTCCCCAAAAAAGGAAAGTTCAAAGTGGAAGGTGAGGAAACTCACATAATGAATGTACTTAACGCCATTGAAGTGAAACTTAAATGATTTTAAAAGGCCAACTTACATAACCCAGATGTACAAGGCGGCGCATATGTCTGGAGATCATTTGCAGTAGCTAGAGGCCTTGGCATACCCATTCTCTCTCCCTGCCTTTCTCTCTCTCTCTCTCCCTCCCTCTCTCTCTCAAATAAAAAAAGAAAAGGGCCAACTTTATAATATCTGAATTTGGTCAGAATAACAAAAAAGAGGGGATTTACTCAGTGGGAAGAAATTTTACAGAAGAATAACTTCCTCACCTATAAAATCAGAGAGGTAAAACATTATGTTCACAAAACAACAACATTAAAAAAATTTTTTTATTTATTAGAGAGAGAGAGAATGCTCTGGCCACTAAAAAAGGACTCCAGATGCATGTGCCACCATGTGCATGTGGCTTAGGTGGGTTCTGGGGACTCAAACCTGGATCCTTAGGCTTTCAGACAAGTGCCTTAAACTGCTAAGCCAGCCCCCACGAATAGTATTGTATTGTATTAAAGGAAAAAGTGAACACACACCCCTCAGAAAGTTCTTGACCGTGACACGATGATAGCGTATGTGGGAAAGTTCAAGAGAAAAGTTAGAAGAACGAGGTGAGGAGATCTTCCAGGGAGTGAGCAACAACGCAGGTTGCTTTTAAGAAGCGGGATGTGCAGAGCTCAGCCTGGGAGGCTTGCACACAGCAACTCCCCTGAGAATTCTCAGCATAGCCACTGGCTGGACAGCGAAGCGAAGACAGGCATTCTCAGGCACTCAAGGGGTCAAGGAATGTGCTTTTCTGAGAAAGCTGATAAGCAATGCACTCCAGCAAACCTAGGGGCTAACCAGGGACACAACATCTCCCATTGGGCAGAAGGGAAGACCCATTCATTTCAGGTGGGACACCTATGCTGGGAAAGGAAACATGTCCATGTATGTGTGTATATGTGTGTGTGTGTGTGTGCGCACATATACATACACACACATATATACACATATACATATATATGTCTGTGTATATATATATGCACACACATTTCATTTTATTCATAAACTCAAAAATTATACCTTGAAATACTTAAATATAACAAAGTACATACTACATTTTCCTAATAAGTTAATTTAAATATCAAAATTGCATGCATATGTAAGTTAAATTTAAAATTAATCATGAGCTGGGAGTACTGGCACGTGCTTTTAATCCCAGCACTTGAGAGGCAGAGGTAGGAGGATCGCTATATGTTAGAGGCCACCCTGAGGCTACATAGTGAATTCCAGGTCAGCTTGGGCTAGAGTGAAACCCTACTTTGAAAAACAAACAAACAAAGAAATTAATCATGGTTAGATGAGACATTCTCAAGCTTGGCATTACCGATGCTGGGGGGAGCACCTGTTTGTTGTGGGTACCACTTGGTCCATCGTAACATCTGCCAAGTGGATGCTAGCAGCATCCCAACTTGAAACCACCAGTAAAACTCTGCAGAGAGGTGCTGAAATAGCTCAATTGGGAAAGTGTTAGACTGAAGATCTAAGGATCTCTGGTTCCATCCCGGGTTTCAGCAATATGTTTTCTAGGGCTGGAGAGATGGTGCAGCAGTTGAGGCACTCGCCTGTGGAACCTGAGGAACCAGGTTTGATTGCCCAGTGCCCACATAAAGCCATATGCACTAGGTGGCACATACATCTGGAGTTTCTTTGCAGTGACTAGAGGCCTTGGTATGCCTATTCTCTCCCTCCCTCCTTCCCTCTCTCTCTCTCCCCTTTCTTTCCCTCTCAGATAAATAAAATATTTTTTAAAAAAACTCTGCAGAAGCTGGGTGTGGTAGCGCATGCCTTTAATCCCAACACTAGGGTGGCAGAGGTAGGAGGATCGCTGTGAATTCCAGGCCACCATGAGACTGCATAGTGAATTCCAGGTCAGCCTGAGCTAGAGTGAGACCCTACCTCAAAAAAAAAAAAAAAAAAAAAAAAAAAAAAGTTAAACCCCAAAACTCTGCAGACATTTTCAGTTGCTTTTGTCAGTAAGACCAGCCGGGATGAGATGTCTATCTACCTGTGTCAGAGTCTAGCTGAGCTGTGGCACCCATTATAGCAGAACCTTCAGTATCAAACCCCAAGCCGTGAGCAGCAAGCAGTTTTTCCCTAGGAAATCTCATCAAAGCTCCCTCAGAGAGGTTAGAGCTCAGATGGGGTTCCCATCCAACCCAGTACTTTCTGTGCTATTAAGTCAAGCACATTCGATCAGAGTGCGGGATGGATGGGTGTAGCAGACAGCTTCAGGTTCGCTGAGATGAACTTCCAGACCAGGCACAGTTATGGAGGAAGGGATATTATTTATTGAAGCTTACAGATCCAGGGGAAGTTCAAATAATGGCAGAAGAAGTGGCCTGCTCTCCACAGGGCCAAGCAGAGAGAGAAAAACCAACAAGCCACACAGCACACAGAGCAAAACTACTGCCAAAAGCCCAGCACACTTCAGGAACTCCTGCTAGGCACACTTTGCATATCTTTACAATGGAATCTCAAACCCACACCATTAACACCTTAAGACCAGCCCCCAGTGACATTGCCTCTAGCAAGGTGATTGTGATGCAAACTCTAACTAATAAAACACTGAATATATTGGGGGACATATATTCAAACTACCACAATGGGTTTCCATGTTAATGTAGCTGCAGAGAGAGAAGGGCTTGAAAGGTAATAAAACCATGTACAGGTTGATAAGGGAAAATGTGCATCTAAAATCCTAAGGTGGGGCTAGAGAGATGGCTCAGCTGTTATGGTGCTTGCCTACAAAGCCTAATGACCTCGTTCAGTTCCCCAGTACCCACGTAAAGCCAGAGGCACAAAGTGGCACATGTGTCTGGAGTCCATTTGTAGTGGCTAGAGGCCCTGGAATGCCCCATTCTCTCTAGCCAGGTATGGCAGGTCACACCTTTAATCCCAGCACTTGGGACACTGAGGTAGTAGGATCGCCATGAGGTCAAGACTAGTTTGAGACTACACAGTGAGTTCCAGGTCAGCCTGGGCTAGCTAGAGTGTGACCCTACCTCAAAAAACCAAAAGAAAAAGAAAGAAAAAAGAAAAGAAATCCAAAGCTGACCCATGGTGCTCTCGAAGCTTCCCTGGATTGTTTTGTGCACTGGTGAAGGTGTGCTGCATTGCCTGGGAATGAGATACAGGGGACCTTTTCACATAGCCTTTGCTATGAGGTTCAAACTGACTTCAGAAAAGACACAGTTAGCACCAATTGCATGACAGCGCACTCCTGGTGCCCACTGGAACAAAGTTGAACAGGACGACATCCTGGCTCTCCAGAGCCTTCCGTGGAACCCATGACAAGTCACCTGAGGAACCTGGAACCCCCTGGAAGCCTGCTGCAGTTAATTTTCTGGAGCATTCAGTTCCCTGGGGCCGGGCTTTCAGATCACAGTGGGTCATGGCACAGCAAATCCCAGCACCAAAAAAAAATGCCTTTGATGTCCAGCAGGGACCTCACTGCCTGGCAAGACAGGGCTGAGTTCAGAGGAGGGACAAAGATCTGCCTAATGTCGACCACCCGAGGCTAGGGCAGCCAAATCCTGTGTGGGAGTCTCTGTGGAAGCTATAGGAACACTGGGTTGAGGGTGTCAGATGGGCATGAAGGTACCATCAGAGCCCATTCCATCCAAGGACCCAAAGCAAGAGCCCATTTCAGGCTTCTGCCCACCTGGGCTAGTGGCCAGTGGACCTTGGCATTTGCTGCCTGTAAAAACTTCACCCTGATCTCTGCCTTTGTCGTCAAATGGTGTCCCCTGTGTGTCTCTGTCTTTTGTCTTTTCATGACCGTCTTCATACAAGGATACCACTTATATTTAATTAGGGGCTCACCTCGCTACAGGCTGACCTCATTTTAGCTAATTACATTTGCAGTAACCCTCAAATAAGGTCACACTCAGAGATCCTGGGGGTCAGGGCTTGAGTGTATGCTCTGGGAGGTATACAGTTCACAGTCCCCAACACCCTGGGATCTCTCCGCTGCACAGCACCGCCCAGGAACCAATAAGGGCCCCTGGTTCATTCCAGCACCAGCCTCTCTTGGAGCCCCACGCAAAGCCCTGGCTTTCACGGTTTAAAGGGAGCTTAATGCTGTAGCCATGGTTCTAATTAAGGGCTGACGGGCCATGTCATGACATCATCAATAAAATGAGCATGATATGAAGAAAAAACTCCACGCGGGGTACAGAAGGGCAGCTCAGGGTCTGTCATGAAATTGCATTTTGTGGTCAATAAAACGCCATTTTCAAGAACAACAGTGGCTTCGGGCTGCCAAGTATCATCTTTTGTGCCTGGGAAGTGCCATTCATACTCGTGTCCTGTCCCCACACTGCCGGACAGTGTGAAGTCAGACTTGTTCCCTCCCTGGCTGACTCAAGTCGGTCAATTCCAAACCACTGGGGCTGAGATGGGACTTTCCGGAAGCCTCAGTTTCCCCAATGTAAATAGCAGCCATTGCCACAGACTCTCCCATTGGGGCCCCAGAATGGCTATGGCCCTTGGGGCCTGTGTCACAGTCCACCCTGCCTGGGTGACTAGACAGAGACTCCCAAACAGAAGTCTGGAGCAAGCCAGGGCTGAGGATTCAATCCAGCCTTCATGTGGATAGGAAACATTGGGCTGAAGGCTTCCGGGGCTCATTTGCCCAAAGTTCACAGATGAACGGCTTTACTTCCCTGCATACATCATTGGAAAATTTTTCTTCTTGGAACTCACAGCCCTTGGTAATCATGCCCCATTGGGGATTGCTGTAGGAACAGCTTTGACTAAGGGGAACACAGCCAGTTTGCAGTGGAGCTGGCATTGTAACACAGGGGATTGAGAGCCTGTGTCCTCACTGTTGTGTGTGCTCTTGAGAGGTGACACCATTGCTGGCCAGAATACGAGTGTTCCTGGGAGTGCCAGCCAGTGGGTTACCTCCCTGGACTCAGCCTCCTATCTTTAAGGGGGCTGGAAGCAGTGACTACATCCCCTTAAGATGCTTTGAGGAATAAATAGAGAAATGCAGGCAGGCCCCACACAGGGGCAGATATTGTTCACATCACAGCCTCTGGCCATCCCAGGACCAGCTCAGACTCGGGGCACTGAATACAATAGGAACACTCCCAGGTTAGGCTGCCTTTTCAGTTTTTCCTCTAGGGGTGGCCTCTGGCCAGCCTGCTGGGGACAGAGCAGTGACTCACAGCAAGCTTCTATTCTATCCACCCAAAAGGGAAAGTATGATGTGGCCAGAATCCACCTCAGTGCCTGGCTGGGTCACTTTCACTTCCCGATTCAGGGGTGGGAGGTGGGACTAGGTAGGGAGTCTGGAATTTGTGGGGATGGGGGGATGTGGAGGAGCTGGGCAGACCCCACCTGCTTTTTCAAGCCTGGGAGGGAGGATGACTTGAACAATGACCCAGAAGGCATTGGGACATCCCTGATGAAATCCAGGTCTTGGATAGCTCACATGACCCCTGTGTCCTCAGCTCCCTTCTCTTCCAGAAAGCCCCTTTTCTCTTCTGTCAGGTGGATCAGTTGCTCTTCTATGCCAGCCCTGGAGACTAGGACTAAACAGCAAAAGAGAGAGAGAGAGAGAAAGAGAGAGAGAGAGAGGAGAGAAGTCCCTGACTTACTGTTCTGGGCACCTAAACCATGATAACATGTCAGGACTTTGTGACAAAAAACTTCCACGCGCTGAGCCCTCACATCACAGCTGTGGTCAGGATCCACAGATTATTCTGCACTGGCCCTCTGTGTGCACAGGTATGTGGAGGCCAGAGAACAACCTTAGGTGTCATTTCTTTCGGGCACCACCCAACATGTTTTCTTCTCAGGACAGGGTCTCTCACTGGCCAGGAACTGGCCAAGTAGGCTAGACTGGCTGACTAGTAAGTCCCAGGGACCTTCTTGTCTCTGCTTCCCAAACACTGGGCATACCAGTGCACAATCACCATGCCCTGCATTATCCCATGGGTTCTGGGGATCGAACTAGGGTCTTCATGCTTACAAGGTAAGCACTTTATCAATTGAGCTATCTCTCCAGGCCTGTACTGAGCCTTCATCATGCCTGAAATCTTGAGCTTGGGGTCTAGAATCTTTCAATCACCCCCATTTCTCCATACAATTCAAAATGTCACTCACATCTACGAGCATCCACCACATGTCAGGCCCCCACCATGTGTTCTCTACACATCAGCTCACTATATCCTTAAAAATCTCTCCATCCTAGTGCCCAGCTCTGAAACATCTCTGTCACACCCTCCAAGGCTCAGGGCCCATTGCAGAAGAGGGGGCCGATAGAATGGGAGAGCCAAAGGAAGAGTATGACTCCTTACAATGCAACTGCCCAGACAGAAATTGGCTTTGATATCCATGACCTTGCAGTGCCTAGCAATACCTTCGCAAGACCCTTATAATAGAAGAAAAAGATGATAACATCAAGTTAAAAGAGAGACTAATGGAGAGACGGAAGGGATATATATGATGGAGATTGGAGTTCTAAAGGGGTATGGGGGCAGGGGAGGGAAATATCATGCATTTTTTGTATTAAGTATAGAAGTTGTCAATAAAATTTTTTTTAATTAAATATAAAAAAAAAAACTCTCCATCCTAAACCGACTGTGCCCTATGGAACAGGCGAGGAAACTGAGGCCCAGGCATGCTGGAAGTCTTCTTACAGATGGAGCTGAGACTCATATCCAAGTCATTTGGCTTGAGATCTGGGGTTTAGACCACCGTGTTATGACTTAATAGCTCATGGTCACATCTGTGTCCAATGTGGTGGCCACCAGCTCTATGTAGCTATTTACATGTATACAAATTAAAATTAATGAGATTCGAAATCGGTTCCTCGGTTGTACAGGCTCCGTGTCAAGGTCTCAGAGGCCATGTGTGCCCAGCTGCACAGAGAGAACAGCGCATGTCCTGCACTGTGTGGGGAGTGAGGACTGCTGGGGAAGGACAGCGGCTCCTGTGCTTCCAGGACAGGAGGAGATGGCATGTACTGGTTAACCACTGGGTCATCCTAGAGCCTCTCCATGGGAATAAACCCTTCTCCCCGGTTATTAACGCCTGCCTCATTGTTGCCCTTTTTTTCCCCTCTAAGTGATGACTCACAAAAGGATGCCATGTGGCTGCAATGATGGGCATCTACTGAGTCCAACACCATTTTAGCAAATCTTTGGGAAAACTAAAGAAGAGAGGGGCACTGGAGTTTTATATTAATCACTGAGCAATTCAGTTAACACCACACATTGAGAACCTACTGTGTGCTTCTCTGTGCCCCGACAACTAGAGCAGAGTGTGGGGCAAAAGAGAGCACTTTCAAGGACTTAGGGTTGCTGGTGAGAAGCAGGCAAATATGAAGTAAATGCATGAGGAAGTTAAGTGTGAATTAATTAGCACAGCGATAAACTCAGAGTGCTAACACTGTGCTTTCTGGGGCCACTAGGGATCAGCGACTTCCTGCCTGGATATGGGGTGGCTCCCCTGAGCAGTGACCAAGTGGTAAAGAGAGGTTACTTTGGGGGTCACCTTGGGAAGAGTTAGGGACCCAGCCAATAAGATCTGAGGCACTGAGCTAAAGGGCATCTGGGGTAGAGGAACTGGAAGACAAGCTGAGAGGCCATGGTGAGGTGGACCCAGCCAGACCACAGGTTAAAGATGTGTTCCCGTGCACACAGCATAGGGACAAACCCACACACAGAGAGCTCTGTGACAGCTCAGGTCACACAACTGGCTCAGGGAACATATCAAAGTCCCCTTCAGGTGTACACCTCACCTCCTCTCGGCAGTCCTGCTACGGAGGAGGCCACATGTTCTTTCTGGAATAAACTGTCCCTTCCCTGCCTGCCTTCTTTTCCTTCCTTCCTTTCTTCCTTCCTTTTCTCCTCCTTCTCCTCTTTTCTTCTCCTTCTTCTTTTTCTTCCTCTCTTCCCCCCCCATTCTCCTGATGATGGAACCCAGGGCCTTTCATATGCTAAGCAAATGCTCTATATCTCTACCACTGAGTTACATCCCCAACCCTTTTTGTATTTTTTTTTTTTCTTTTTGCAATGTCTCACTCCATTTCCCAGGCTGTCCTACAACTTACTTTGTAGCCCAAGCAGGCCCTGAATTGCAATCCACCTGTAACAACCTCCTGACTAGTTGGGATGACAGGCCTGAGCTACCATGCCAGGCTTGCTCTGGAACTTTCTATCTTTCTGTTCCTATGATCTTGCAGGGAAAGGAACAAACGGGCTGTGATAAACTTCTATGTTCTCAAATGGGCTGCTGACCTGCGATCTGTAGACCATATGCCTTGGGGGGAGTTTGGGGCTGTGCAGACAGTGTGGGAAGAATGTGTCAAGTGAGAGGACTTCAACCCGTTCCAAACACAGTCACACATGGAAGCCCGACTAGGACTTACTGTGCCATGATTCTGGGAGTAAGCATGAACGTGTTCTCTGCACTTACCTGTCCTGTATCCTGCTTATGTAGCAGTTACCTGAGGCCAGCAGACACGCTAAGCACTTTACAAGAATGAACTTATTTTGTATCAGCACTCTAGCAACATACTTGTGAATGCAAATTTTCAAGCCAGAATGACTTAGATTTAAACCCTGTTCCTGCTACTCTCATTAAATAGATGACTGACAACTAAAAGCTGGAGAAAGCTGCACTGCATGCAGCCCTATGGGAGACAGAAGTCATCAGTGGTCAAAACAGTGGACACTGGAAGCCTCGAGTTTGGCCAGACAGGCCAAATGACTGAATGAGTGCAATAGTGGCATGTCTGCTCTTGGGGTAACCAACTGCTCCATAATTGGACTGAACGCCCTCTCTACAGGAGGGAATACATGCCTGGTACTGAAAAACCTAAGCAAAAGTCTATGGCAGTGGAGGTCATGAGCCTTAGGGTATAAAGCCTGCGCTTGTCTGGTTAAATATATATATTATTCCCGCCAAGCTACCCTGAAAGCACTACACTTAATGTTCATATTCACATATTAATGCTACTCTCACTTCTGGTTAGAGAAGCTTCTCTTTTCAGATGGTGATGACCATTGGGGTGACCCAAAAGGCAACATAGTGCTGAGAAAAAGGGATGGAGGAGTGTCCAGCACTGAAACATCTCTGTCACACCCTCCAAGGCTCAGGATCCATTGCGGAAGAGGGGGCAGAAAGAATGTAAGAGCCAAAGGAAGGGTATGACTCCTTACAATGCAACTGTCCACACAGAAATTGGCCTCGATATCCATGACCTCGCAGTGCCTAGCAATACCTTCACAAGACCCTCATAATAGGAGAAAAAGATGATGACGTCAAATTAAAAGGGATACTAATGGAGAGAGGGAGGGGATATGATGAAGAGTGGAGTTGTGAAGGGGAGAGGGGAGGGGAGGGAAATATCATGGTTTAATTTCTGTAAGTATAGAAGTTGTCAATAAAAAATAAAAATTAAAAAAATAGATGGCTGAGACCAACCAACTCCTTCATGAGCCTCCCTTTATTCTGTAAAATGAGATAGCACCTACAATATCATGGGCTCACAAAACATGAAATAATGTCTTAGTCTAAGCCTTACTGGCTTTCAACGGTATTTGGATTTACAAAACTGGCAGCTTTGTAGGGTTTAAACTAGCAGGTGCTCACAGAACTTACGCAGCACCCAGCTGGGGCTTGCTAAGAGTAGCTTTGCTTTCTCTCCACTTCTCTCTTTTGAAAGGAGACAACTTGGGAGCTCTCCTACCCATAAGCCTCTGAGCTTCCCTCTGCTACATCCTTATGTCCTCTGGGCCTCCCATGCCAAATGATCCTTGAACAAACTTGCTGAGGAATAGCCAGCCCCCAACCCCCACCAGGAGGCGAGTCACAGCCTCTGAAAAGAAAGGCCATTTTGCTGACAAGGACTTTAGCTGGTTGTGGAAAACAGCTTCCCAAAGAAGGTATGTCCCGGACAACTTGGGTGATGGATCTAAGAACAGAAGCGCTCAGGACAGGACTCCTGGGGATGTGAATTCCTCAGCCATCTGGTGCCCTTGCGGGGTGGGGGGGGGGTCTCCATCACAGCTCTGACAAATGCTCCACTCCTGAAGCTGTGAGCTGCGGGAGGCCGGAGCCCCACAGGCTCCTGATACCAGAAGCTATGACCACCTGCGACCTTCCCTCCTGGGCCCTTTGCTGCAGAACCTTGTGGCATCTGGCCTGGTGGCTCACGTGTCCTCAGTACACTGCCCATGCCATGGAGGCAAAGGCTTTGGGAAAGCCAAGAGTGGACCATGGAACCCCATAGGTGCAGTGACAAATCCAGAGTCTCCTGGCCCTGTAGAAAGCAGTGTGTGTGGGGGGAGGGGTTGCCTAGCTACCACTAACGCCACGCTGAGCCACTAATGGCATTCTTACAAGTGTTTAGAGTGACTTCTAGGGCCAAAGCCTCATCACTCAGTTATTCAGGGTCCCAGCCTGAGTGTGACTATGAGGACGGCAGAGGGAAGGGAGTGGAAGGTCACTTTCGACTGGAGTCCACCCTGCTGGCATGGTCACCTGGGCCACCTCCCTGCTTTCTGGCAGAGTAATGGTCAGAGCAAGAGTGATCTGGTCAGTGCATATTTATCACCCAGAGGCTGAGGGATCTGTACAATTGATCCCAGGCAGATGGCCCACCCCACCCCGCCAGCTTTTGGGGTGCAGCACACGGGTGAGGTGAAGAGCCTCAGTTGCCTTAGAGATAACCAGGCTCATCGTGGAAGGAGGTTGTCTGGAAAATAAAATAAAATACTTGGTTATGTTGTAAAGACACAGCATAAAAACATCCACACAAAGCCGGGCGTGGTGGCGCACGCCTTTAATCCCAGCACTCGGGAGGCAGAGGTAGGAGGATCGCCGAGAGTTCGAGGCCACCCTGAAAAAGTGAATTCCAGGTCAGGGCTCGCAAAAACAAAAAAAAAAAAAAAAAAAAAAAACATCCACACAATGGGCTAAGGAACAAAAATGCTGGGGCTGGAGAAATGGCTTAGTAGTTAAGGCCTTGTGAAGCCTAAGGACTCAGGTTTGATAGCCCAGGTCCCACATAAGCCAGATGCACAAGGTGGTGCATGCATGTGGAGTTTGTTTGCAGTGGCTGGAGGCCATAGCGTGCCTGTTCTCTCTCTATCTGCCTCTTTCTCTCTAATAAACAAACAAACAAACAAGCACTAAAAAAAAGAAATTTCTGATCATTTTTTAAATGCTTAATACTCCCCTGGGTCATATTATCATATGATCTCCTTTACCAATTCACCTGCAAATCTGAATGGACTGTGGACTTGGAACGTGACTGTTCTCCACAGACTCAGGTGCTTCAACACCTGGCTGCTGGCTGGAGGCCCTGTCCTGGGAGATTGTGGAGCTTTAAGGAGTGGGGAGGACTCACTGGAGGAAGTGGGTAACTGGTGGGGCCAGTCTTAGGGGTTATGACCTGGCTGGCTTCCAACTCAGCTATGGGTTTCCTAACCCACCAACAAGCCAGATTCACCCTGAGTGCTCATGCCTGGCGCCCCAAGATGGCCTCTGAACTGTGAGCCAAGTAAACCCATCCTCCCTCAAGGTGCTTCTGCCAGGTGTTTTGTCACAGGAAGGTGATGTAACTAAAAGGTAACACATTAAGCAAACATCTCTGTTTTCCTTCTTCCCTTCTCCCTTATATGATAGAAGAGGTACTGAGCACAGCAGTGCTTCTATGACAGAAGTGGTACTGAGCACAGCAGTGCTTCTAAGACAGGAGTACTGAGCGCAGCAGTGCTTCTATGGCAGAAGGGGTACTGAGCACATCGGTGCTTCTATGACAGAAGGGGTACTGAGCATACCAGTGCTTCTATGACAGAATGGGTACTGAGCACAGCAGTGCTTCTAAGACAGGAGTACTGAGCATACCAGTGCTTCTATGACAGAAGGGGTACTGAGCACAGCAGTGCTTTATCTGAGCACAGCAGTGCTTCTATGACAGAAGGGGTACTGAGCACAGCAGTGATGACAGAATGGGTACTGAGCACAGCAGTGCTTTTGACTATTGATGACAGAAGGGAGTACTGAGCACAGCAGTGTTTCTATGACAGAAGGGGTACTGAGCACAGCAGTGCTTCTATGACAGAAGGGGTACTGAGCACAGCAGTGTTTCTATGACAGAAGGGATACTGAGCACACCAGTGCTTCTATGACAGAAGGGGTACTGAGCACAGCAGTGTTTCTATGACAGAAGGGGTACTGAGCACAGCAGTGCTTCTATGACAGAAGGGGTACTGAGCACAGCAGTGCTTCTATGACAGAAGGGGTACTGAGCACAGCAGTGTTTCTATGACAGAAGGGGTACTGAGCACACCAGTGCTTCTATACCTAGGTGTAGACCCAGCATCCCAAGATTATTAGGTAAATCCCTTGGAGCATAGGAACAGACCAGTAGTTTCCACCAGCCCAGAAGTTAAGAATGTCACTAGATGCACCTGAGGCCAAAGGCAGAGATGCCCATCTTTGCTGTAAGCACCTGCCTAATGTTCTCACCAGTGTTCTCGGGAGGTGTTTTGATTCCTGACTTTCTTTGTTCTAGCCATATAAGAACTTTGTGAAATATCACTTTGGAACATGGACTTTCAAAGTAACCTACATCTGTGTCCCTGGGCCGTGGCCACTCACATTCCACTCCAGAAACATCTCTTCTTCCCTCTGAGGTGGAGAGCTGTGTGTTTTCCATGATCAGGTGTATCACATTGGTTGGAACGGAGGTCTTGTCTCACACTACTGTTCTTGTGTCTGCTTGGAAATGAAGGAGGGTTTAAGGTATGTGGATGTGGCATAGGGTTGCTGTAAGTGTTGCCCGAAGGGAGAAAGCCCTTGCTGTTGTCTGGGTCTACATATGGCCAGCTCATAAGAGGCCCGAACCATCTCTCAGGAAGTGGTTAAACCCATGTCTCCTTTGTAAAGAGTAAAGATTTGATGGGGCTTGCTGACTGGGAGCAGCCTGTGGGCTGGGCCCTGGTTACACAGGTTCACTGCACCCAGTGCTTTGGGCTTACACTTTGTACTTGGGCCTATGTCTATTTTCCCTTCAACCCAATATATCCCCATGGAGGTCAGGAAGGCTCTGGTTTTTAGCATGTGAAAACCTTGCAGGGGCTGGAGCGATGGCTCAGTGGATAAAGACCACTTCCTGCACAAGCATGAGAGCCTGGGTCAGCTTGAGTTCAATTCCCCAGCTCCTATGTAACGAGCTGGACGTGGCCATGCATGCTTCTAACCTGTGAGCTGAAGACCTGAGAGCTTCTGGGGCTCATGAAAACTGTAGCTCTGAGCTCAGAGACTTTGTCTCAAGGAAATATGCAGATGAGTGATAGAGGAGGAGATCCAATGTTTTCCTCTGGCCTCTAGGTGCACACACAGGGTCCATGCATCTGCAAACATGCATATACCCCCCCACACACACACCATACAACATCACACATATTACACACGCAAAGAAAAAACCTCCAAAACATTAGGCCCCATGGTTAATTATCTACAGAAGCACTGGCTCCAAGTTCAAATTCAGCCCAGCTCCTGCCTCATCTCTGGAAGTCTGCTCCTTCAGTTGCATAACGGATAAGTGTGACATGTCTGCCAGGGAACTGAACGCAAAACCATGTTGACTAACCTGTTTAGCCGAGAGCCTGGCACATAGTGCTCCCTAAATGCCAGGATGATTATTGACACCTTCTGGGGCCTTAGACACCCTCCCTGTCTCCCGAGGTCAGCGGCACAGGGAGGTTTGACCAACACTCCCTTAACAGGAACAATGAACCCTTGTTTCCCTTCTGTTCCCTGGGCTGGCTGTGACACATGTGTAGAAGTATTCCACACTTCCAGCCCACCAGGACCATCCGCATGCCTCACTCGCTGTCTTCCTCCACCGAGGAGCAAGGCTGCAGCACACAGCCCAAGTTCCTGAGCTAGCCCACAGAGCCATGGATGCCCCACAGCCACTCAACTCCCAACTTCTTGTTCTACCCATAGCACCACCGGGCACTGCCTATGGGAATGAACCCACCGTCTGCCCACTAACCTCTTCTATGACCTCTTCATTTCCAAGAGACACCCTGCCTGCCAAGGTTCCTCAGGGAGGCATCCTCTACCCACTCCCAATGGCTCTCTGCCCCCATAGTCCTTGGAGCTAATGAAGCAGATGGTTGAGCTGCTGCTCTGGAGTTAAATGGAGGCAGCCTCCAGGTCCAGCTGTCCATCACAGGGAGAAAGCTGGCCCTTATCTTTGCTCGCTGAGTTCAGGAAATGTGTGTCTACTCCCACTTTACAAAAGCTATGCCAGAGTTCTGGGGCTCCCTTTCCCCTCTTTTGGCTGGTCCATGCACAGGAGACACCCCTACAAGGCCAGGGAGCAGCCAAGTCAGTGCACAGCAGGGACGGTCACTCCCGCCACCTCACTCCAGGAAAGGGGCCCTGCACAGGCAGCCAGGGGGGCTATATTTCAAATAGTAATTAATTGAGGACAAGTAGTAATTAATGGGCCACATTCCGACTTCTTCCGTGAAGTGCACAATTCCTGCGCTCAAGCTGGGGATGGCCCTGCTCTTGTTTTCTTTTAATCTGGTTTGAAAGATGACCGCTGTCCCAGGCACAGGGACGGAGCCAGTTACCGTGAGGTCATCGCTGTGGCATGTGCAGTGCAGAGCACTCAGAGACACAGAGGAACCGCAGGCCGTGGGACCTCGGTGGCCTCAGGGGGGTGTGGCCAAGCAGGCTAATGAGCTGTGGCCCCGATTTATTAGAAATCATAAATATTCCACTTGGAGATGGGCAAGGGGCGGCGGGGCACAGATGAAGAAGGAGGCACCGTGTCTGGCTGGTGCAAATGTGTGTGCCCATGTGTGCATACGAATGTTCGCATGTGGACATGTGCATGCATGGTGCACGTGTGTATGTATGTGCATGTCTGCGACAGAAGTTTAGTAAGTGTGACCCTTATTTGATAGCAGAGGTATGGACATGGCCTGGGACTTTAAGCCCCATGTTGTATATCTGGATAAGAGACAGGCCTTTCACATTGCCTTCCTGGGGACAGAAAGGTCACAAAAATAGCCATGTGCCATAGTTATGCACTTGTGCCTATCTTTTTCAGGTTTCTGCTACACCCCAGCCCTGCTCTCCCATAAGGCGTACGTGATGGGGATCTCTGTGATGGGGGGGTATGCGTGACAGGGATCCCCATAGGGGATAGACATAGTAATAACACAAGAAGGACAGCAAGCTGAGATCATAGGTGGACTTGGGGGTGGCTTATGCAGCTCTGGATGACAGTGACCCTCAGTGGCCTGTGCCTTCCATAGCAGGTGTTTCTACAGCACTGGCCAGGTGCTGTCCGTCGGAGACTGTGTGCCGGCCCACATGTCTGGCTGGGGCCTAGTGAATGTGCATCAATGTGAGTGTCATACTTAGCCATGAACCTAGCTGTGTCTGTCCCCAATGTCCTCTCTCACCGCTGAGGACCAGATGTGGCTCCAGACGCTAGGACCTCCAGGGAAGCCCACAGGAACTTGTCAGAATGATGCTTTCTGTTCTGAGAAATACTTGGGAAGAGAAGGGAAACCCGTTGCTCTGAAATACACATAGGCACAGGCACCAGCGTCCAGGCAGAAGTGATGTAGTGATGTCTGCTCTTGGGCACAGTGTCCAGAGAGGAACCGCAAACAGTCTCCGTGACTCTGAGTGACAGCGAAGTCTCGAGTGATCTCCCGGTGAATGACGGGAGAATAGCTGGTTTCCACAGACTGGGAACCTCGCTTCATGCAACTCAGAGGCAAGGCTTTTAGTCAGGGATAGGGAGAGGGGAGAATCTCTCTCATCCCAGCTCAAGGCTTCCTGCATCGGGAGTGCAGGAATGTGGGGTATGTCTGAACTCCAGCTGGGAGACCTGAGAGCCATCTGGAAGCAGGGGCCTATGTCCCCAGTCACACACTGGAGAAGAGATTTGCCTGTCAATGCCTTTCAACTGGGTCCCCTCTCGTTTTGCTCCTTTGAGCCCCAAGCAGCTAAGCAGAATTGTGGGAAAGCAATTATCAGAATCTTAACTAAATACCACCAGTTCCCGATGCTTAACTCAACCCCGCACTGAACATTCAAGTGGGTCTCTGGATTCCAAATGGGTTAGTGTGACACATATTCTATCTCAAGGGGAAAATAAGGGCATTGTGTTAATATTTCCCAAGGCATGCAATTATTTGAAAAGGCCCCAAACAGCCCAGACTAATGAGCAGACTTCTCCATGCATAGTCTGGAAATCTAATTTTTGGTGGTATGGTTGAAATTGCTTTGAATCCAATAGGGAAGAAAGGAAGGAAGGGAAATTTAACTCCTGAGGCATGTCTGTGTGAGTAAAGGACTAGATGTTTTTCACACACTATCTCATTTAGCTAGAAGCCAAAAATGCTAAGCTTCGGTACTTGGAAAATCACTTCTGTGCATTGGTTAAGGTTAAGAAGCAGATATCCAGCCAGGCGTAGTGGCGCACGCCTTTAATCCCAGCACTCAGGAGGCAGAGGTAGTAGGATCACAGTGAGTTTGAGGCCACCCTGAGACTACATAGTGAATTCCAGGTCAGCCTGAGCTACAGTGAGATCCTACCTCGAAAAACCACCACCACCACCACCACCACCAACAACAACAACAACAACAACAAAGATGAAAGGAGTATACTTAGTCTATATAGCTGGGAAGTGTAGGGAGAGATGGGCTTTCCAGCTTGGTTTGCTACAGAAGTGGCCAACATCTCCAGGACTATTCCTATCTGTGTGTGGCAGTTTTACTTTTAGAATGACATCCCCATGGTGGGTAGGGTCAGCCTTGAAGTCCACAATCATCTCTGTTTGGCTACAGAAGAGAGGGTACCTTCCTCTCCTCCCAAACAAAAACCTTGAGATTTGCTCTGATTGGATGAATTTATGTTGCAGACTCATTCTTTTGTGCCTGCGTGCATGCATGCGTGTGCTCACATGTCATGTGGTGGTGTTCACATGTCATGTGGTGGTACATATGTCAGAGGACAATCTCAAGTGTCATTACTTGGGCGCTGTCCACCTTTTGTTGAGATAGGGTCTCACTGGCCTGGATCTGGCCAAATAGGCTGAGCTGGCTAACTAGTGAATCCATCTGTTCACCTGTCTCTCCAATGCTGGATCTCAAGCGTGTGCGGCCATGCCTGGCTTTGTCAATGTGGGTCCTGAGGAACAAACTCTCTTTATGCCTGCAAGGCAAGTACCTTACCACAGAGCCATGTCCCCAAGTCCACGGCCTCATTCTTGAACCTACACCAGTGTCAGAGGACAGATGCAATTGTCCCAACCCGACCCACAAGTCATTCAAGCCACCAGAACTGAGAGGTTCGGACTCCCGTCAGGAGGCAATGGATGCTGACAGGGCAACTACTAACAGCCCCCATGGCTGCTGCTAAAACAAACAAGCAAAATGGAACACATAAAAGCGCCGCCACCCCCACCAAAAAAGAATCATTAGCAATGGCAGTGAACTCCCTGGGCCCAGTGTTAGGCCCTGTCTCCATCTCAAGCCGTCTGCCCCAGGATCAGCTTTATTTCACTGTCAAACATCCCTGAAATACAGACGCTACCCCATCCCGCCGGGCAGGTGAGGGAAAAGGCAGAGAGGGCTGGTATTGGCTGGTGTCCGCACCGGTGGCCTCAAGGGCCATGTGCCCGAGGTGAGTTCTTCCTTCTTCGACATAAGACTTGGTTTGCCATCTGTTAGCAGAGTGGGGATGGCTTTATTCCTTTGCAGTTTCAAGGAGCCAGGCTGTGGCACTGGACCTTCATGGGAAGGAGGAGCCCCAATTTCTACCCTCAGTTCATTGCTTGCCTCCACCTGACCTTCCATAGTTATGGTCCTCTGTGCTCCTGGGCCCTACAGAATGTCACCGAGGCCAAGAGGGCTAGGGATTGGCCCTGTCTGTGGGGGAGGTACTCCTGTGCCCTGCTGAATAACACAGAGGCCAGGGGGTCCACAGACTGGCCCTGTCTGTGGCTGAGGTACAAGGCACATACAATGTCAAATAAGCCTTCTTGTAGGAAAGGGCCAACTGTATGCCAAGGGTGGGGTGGGCAATGAGCCCCAGGTCACGAGAGGCTTCTAGTCTGACAGCCAAATCCAAGAGTAATGATGGGTTTCATGCGGCTCCCCTTGGCAGCATGGCTGCATTTGCCAGTGGGCACATCTGAGTTCAACCCACATGGCCGTCTAGCTAGGTGGTGGCCAGCTTCGGTTCATCCTTCCCAAGACAGCCAAGAGCTATGGCCAAGACATTGCATCCTACAGTCACTAGGTTACCCCGACACTACCAACGGAAGAAACAGATGCCCAGAACCAGGGGCACAACTTCCCCATTCCTGTAGCCTTCTTTGAGCAGCCAGTCAGTCAGACTCTGGGCTGAAGGCTTTTTCTGGCTCAGTCACTGGAAACGCTAGAATGCTGGAGATGTCAATGGAATGTCACCGGTATTGCCTGTGGATTCCGTTGTCCAGCACTGGCTCCCAGACAGCCTAGCAGTTGGTCCAGGTGGGTCTGTAAAGTAGTTGGAATTTCTAGAGGCAACACAGTTCAGACTGTGGAAACCTTGATCTGGGGAGAGAGCCTGATGGGTTGTGCCTGCTGGGTTGCCATGGAGACAGTGTGCTTGTCCTGACAGTTTCCATCTTGGAATGTGGTGACTCCACACGGGGAACCAAATTGAGTAGATGCTCATGTGTAAGTTTCCACGCAGATGGCGGGGGCACCTAGGTTAAGGGGTGACCACTCTAGAACACTGGACAGCAGGCATCATTGGGACCCTCCCAGGCAAAATGGCCATCTGATGACTCTTACACCTTAGAAGCTTCCTGCCAATCCATCCTTTAGATGAATAAACTGGGACTCCAGAAAGAAAGACATGGGCCAGAGAAGAGACCACAGGATGCAGCACAACTATTAGAATGATATTGCCAAGAGCCCCTCCCCACCCCAATCAGCATCAAGAAGATGTCACCACTGATCCAAGTTCAAAACAAAAGCAGGAAGGTGTCTGTGGTTGATGGGAGCCTGGAGGCCACACAGCCTGGTGCTCCACGTCTACTGATGGCTTCATTATCTCAGGAATAATGCAAACTGGCCATTCCTGCTGATGTGTGAAATTGCCGGCACCCAGCAGTCATTCATCACTGGGGATGGGGGGGCGGTGTCCTGGCCTCTGACTCTCCCTTCCTCTCTGCTCTCTTCAGTTCATTGCTTCCCCTCCTTACACTGCACATTCTTGAAAGGAACAAGGGCTTTAGGAGACAGTTTTACTCACATGCTAAATATGTATGTGTGCTGTTTATTTTATTTTATTTATTTGGGTGGGGGGGGGAGAAGAGAATAGGCACACCAGGGCCTCCAGCCACTGCAAACAAATTCCAGATGCACACACCACCTTGTGCATCTGGTTTACATGGGTCCTGAGGAATCGAGCCTGGGTCTTTAGGCTTTGTAGGCAAATACCTTACCTGCTAAGCCATGTCTCCAGCCCAGTATGTGTGCTAAAAACAATGCACTTCCAAATGGCACCCACTAACTCAAGAACTCCCTTGCTCCCCATCACTCACTGCTTCATTTCACTGACTTAAATCCCTTGATTGGCACAGTCCCTAAAACTCAGTCACCGGGTTTAGCAGATTTAGACTAAGTAAGTATGCCCTGTTTATTTGGGACAAACTTGCACTTTTTTTTTTTTTGCTTGTGCATGTGTGTATGGTATGCATGTGTGTGTATGTTTGTGTATGGGGAGCAGGTACATGTACACATGTGTGCACATATGTATGGATGCCAGGGGTTGACATTAGGTGACCTCCTCAGTCGCTTTCCACCTTATTCTTTGAGACAGGCTCTCTCATTGAAGTTAGAGCTCACTGACTTAGCGACTAGCAGACGGGATTCCCTGTCTCCATCTCCCCAGGGCTGAGATTACAGGTCCACCACCAGCTTTCCTGTGTGCTGGGGATCCAAACTCAGAACCTCGTGCTTGAGTAATAAACACTTTACCCTCCTTTCCCAGTCTCTCAAATTTTTTTTTTCCCCAGTTAACTTAGCAAGACTTGCTTGGTCCATTCTAAAAGGGACACTCAGATTTCTAAGTGTCTAAGAATAACCTACAATATTTGTTAGAAAGAAAGAGAAGGAAGGAGAAAAGGAGGGAAAGGGAAGGCAGATGGAAGGGAGAACGAAGGAAGGCAGAAAAGAAAGGAAGGAGGGGAAGAAAAAAAAGAAAGGAGAAAGGAAAACCTCTGGGAGAGGCTCTGGCAAACTCTGAAAGACAGAGACACCCCCCCACACACAAGCCTGTCCCCAGCACCCAGCCTGAGCACCCACAGGCATCCCTGCTCAGTGTGTCGGCCACATGCGGGGCTCCCAGCCCAGAGGCGGGATGCGGGCGATGTTATTACAAGGATAACAAGGATCGCGCCTGGGCTAACAGCGATGGCAATCTGCCCCGGGCGACCCTGAGCTGCTGATCCTCCCCTTGTTCCCGCTCAAAGAGAAGAAAGGGATGTGAGCTTGTCACTTGCTCCAGGAGTGGAGCCCATCTGCTCTGAATCTTTGCCTCTATCATCTTTTATTAGCAGCGGGTTTTCTTTCCAAATGAAGCCGTTTTAAACTTCCAGGTGTTTTGAATTGTTATCTTGTTCCCTTGCTTACATGACGAAAGTCAAGCAGAGACCAGTGCGTTAATAAAAACCCAGTGGAAGGCAAGTGCTCTCTAGCCCCCCTTGAGGACTCCAGCGCACCCCCAGCACCGGCTGCAGTTCCAGGCTCAGCCACGAGGAGCTGATCTCCGCAGCGTTATCAGAGCGGAGCGGAGCTGGTGGCCCTTCTATTCCCTTGGGAGACCTGGGGCGCTCCAGCAGCCACGGAGCCCACCTCCCCAAGTGCGTGTCCACAGGGTTGACCCCGCACCCTCACCAAGGTGTCCCTGCAGAATTCCTCCTGGAAATTCTAGTCTGAAAAAGGAGAGGGAGACAGGGAGCAGCAGGGTTCGGGGACACACCACCGGGAGTCCAGCACCTCTCCTCACTCAGGGGCCTAAGCTCCTTTGGAGCTGTGATGTCCATACCAGCCGCATAACACGCGTGGTGTTCCACACGTGCCCTGGGATACTGTAGGTCTCAAGAGAGTTCCACGACTGGGTCCCACCGTGCTCCCCTGCTCTGGCGTTCAAGAGCATGGGAGCAGTAAGAGCCCGCGGAACCCGATGTGATTGGCTGGTCACTCCCTGACCCACACTGCCCAGCCAGCTGCTGCTGAGGCCCCGGTGACTAAACAGCCTTTTTACCAGGAGGGCCCGGTGCCCTCCGTGTGGCTCCAGAGACTTCAGGGTAACCTTTCTGGGCTCAGTCTCTGCTCGGATGGGGGATGGGGGGGGGATGCTGTAAGGATTCACACAGGAAATCCTGAGGAATGTAAGGGGCTGCTGTTCCTGGGCCTCCCTCTGGGGCAGGGTTGATTTTTAAGAAGTTACTTACTGATAAGGGCTAATCCATGCCTAAACAGATGGTGTCAGAGGTAATTAACATTCCTTGACTCAGTTTCCCCCTGGCTACAGAGCACTCAGTGAGTCTAAATCCATTTCCCTACTGACCGTTAATCTATCTTTTTGGGTCAGCAATGCACCACCAGAACTTGCCCAGCTTTTGGTTAGGGCTCCTGCTATGGCTTGAGGGGCATGTGAGGGGATAGCCCACCATCCCGTCCTCTGGCCCTAAAATAGTTAATATGGAGCCACCACAGGAAACACAGCAAGTCAGCACTCAATAAAGGACTTTCCAAGTCCCCCAAACAAGAAGGGACTAAGGAAGCCATTTGCGAGGCCAAAGATCCTGAGGATGTGGAAAAAAAGACAATTGGCTCTCTTTTTTTTCGTTATTATTGTTTCTTTTTCTCTCTCTTTTTTTTTTAAATTGGCATCCACCTCTTGCTATTCCTAAAACAGACCCTCAGTTTCTTATCTTTCTGGAAAATTCTAAAATGGGAAGGCAAAAGAAAATCTCAGAATGCAAAACTTCCAGCATATTCACAGATAATGACTAAGGATAAACAGAAATGCGTCCAAGGAGAAAGTGAGCTCTCAGGCAGCCCTTGAAAAGAGGCTCAACCTCGGCGCGCTGTGAGTTCTGCGGCTTCCCCGGGCATTTATTTTGTCTGGGAAAAGAGAACTGGGGGCAGGAAGGGGCAGAGGAGAAAGGGAAACCTTAGCTGATGGGAAAATAAAGAGGATGGGTGCCCTTTAGATCATTCTTAAGCCTCACTTTAAAGGAACGAATTATTTGACAGTCAGTCCTGAGTCCAGGTTATCTTCTATAATTGCATTATTCTGAGATTTACTGGGATAAAATGACCCGGCTTAAAGGCCATAATCAATAGCAGGTGTGACAACAGCCACAAGGGCCACTCTTTCCCCTGGTGCCTACTTCCCTGTGGGGACAGGAACACCTCTCCCACTCCCCCTGCCACTTTTCCTGGGAGGTGATGAACTACAGGCATTTTCCCCCAGCCTGACCTCATTCCCTCGCCATCTCACCGTACTGGTGTTAAGCTCCTTGGGGGCAGGCTGAGCTTCCAAGTCCTCCCTCCATCCACCTCCCCATCCTAATCACATCACCTGGTATATGGAATAAGTTCGTCCTGGAAGGTCTGCACAAGGCATGTCGTTTTTGGTCTTACCTCGACGGTGGAAGAATCCATAAATGCATTTCAGTCCACCTGCTATTGCTAAGTCAGGTAAGGGGAAATGAGGGGTTTATCTGTGGCAGTTGAGACAGAAAGACCAGACCATAGCTGTAAGAGCTACCAGTGTGCCCGAGCAGAGACCAGGAGGCATGGATGCACTGTCTCACTCCATCCTTTAAAACCTTAGGACATTATATTAGCAGTATTATTATTGAGGGATGAGCATAGATGGTCCCACTATGAGTCACAGATTGGCCTTAACTTGTAATTCTCCTCCTTTAGCCTCTTTCCCCAAGGTCTGGGATCACACATGTGAACCTTGTCACCATGCCTAGCTCAAGAGATTGTGTTATCTGTGAATTACAGGTGTGGAAACTGAGGCTCAGAAAGGGGAAGGAGCCTTCGTAGCATCATGCTGCTTGATTGATTGCTGTCTACCAGCAGATGCCCCTACAGCCTCTCTAAATGATAAGGAAATGGTCATATAGATAAACAGATAAATAAGGTTGTGCCAGCATGTGAGGTCACTAGAAGAAGGCCATGGCTCATGCAAGTATCGGTAATGGCAAGTTCCCTCCAAGCCTGCTGAGGCTGTGGGTCCTGCTTTGCGTCTGCAGCCATGGCCCTGCCTTGGAGTCACCTCCAAGTGGCCTTTGAAGCCAGGAACATTGAACGAAGTCTAGCCTGGATTATCCCTGGCTTTCAGTTTCCTTCCACACTTGTGCCGCAGAACCCACTTCCAGGACATCCCCAAGCATAGCCACCTGCCGCCCCAGAGATGCTGAGACGAGGCTGCAACCCAGTCTCCAGGCACAAGCTTTTTGCCTTCCTGACCAAGCTCAGGAGTCCTGCGTGTCAGCGTAGCAGCTTGGGTTTCATCCTGGGATGGGAAGGAGGGAGGGAGGGAGGGAGGGGGACCTGTGCACCTCAGTCAGGAAAGAAGGCCGGAAACCAAATGTGGTCTGTAGAAGTCAGAGCCCCAGCTGGACCTGAGGACAGGATGAGATAATGTTCGTGTTCTATCGGGCCTGCCAGCCCTTGCTCCCTTGTGTATCTCGGCAACCAGCCCTCAGCCACTAGAGGCAGGAGGCTCTGAATTCCAGGTCTTCCTGTAGAACCCTATACCCTAAGAGGGCTACCTGGAACAGAACAAGGAGTCCCTTTCCTGGAGCTGACTGGCTGGGTACAAGTCAGGCTCAGAATCATCTCTCTGAGTCTGTTTCCTCATGTATAAAAGGGGAGTGAGGGCTGGAGAGATGGCTTAGCGGTTAAGGCACCTGCCTACTAAGCCTAAGAACACTGATTCGATCCTCCAGGTCCCACGTTCAGCCAGATGTAAAGTGATGCAAGGGCGCAATGCCGCACTTGCCCACAAGGGGGCGCATGAGTTTGGAATTCGTTCACAGCAGCTGAAAGGCTGCTGGTGAGCCCATTCTCTATCTGTCTCCCTCTGTCTCTCTCCAAAAGCAAAAAGGTGTGTGTGGGGGGGGGAGCAAGCATTGTGCTTTCAATATTGGATGGCCATGCAGGTCACAGTGGGTGTTATTTAGGATCGGTTCATAAGGGTGTCTGCCTATGAAAGTATTCTGAGGATTTGAGAACTGTCATTCAGTTGAATTGGAAGGAGTTGATTACTGGGTTGAGGATATGGCTCAGTTGGTAGAGTGCTTGCCTAAGTGTGCAGGAGGCTCTGGGTTCAACTCCTAGCACCAGATACCCTGGGAATGGTGACACAAACCTGTAATCCCAGCACTCAAGAGGCAGACGTAGTGTATTTGAAGCCAGCCTGGGCTATATGACTCTGACTCTAATAATAATAATAATAATAATAATAATAATAATAATAATAATAACAATAATAATAATAATAAATAAGAAGCTGGATATATTGGTGCACACCTTTAATCCCACAAGGCAGAGGTAGAAGGATCACCATGAGTTCAAAGCCACCCTGACACTACATAGTGAATTCCAGGTCAGCCTGGGCTAGAGCAAGACCCTACCTCAAAAAACAAATAATAATAATAATATAGGAAGGAGTCAGTGACCTGGGGACTAAGGACTTGGTCTATACCTGACCAGACAGATGGGGAGCTGGGAGACTTTTGGAGTAACATGACTTTACACAAGGGTTTTAAACAGAGCGTGCATAACCAGCCCCTGCACCCTGTTGGGAAGGTGCACAGGGGTGCACAGCCTAACTTTGCAGTCCATCAGAGCTGCCTCCCGCTCTCACTTATGTCCGGTGGTTCCATGCCAACAGCTACTGACTTAGCCTCAGTTTCCTCTTCTGCATGAAGCTGAGGGTGGCATGGACCTGGAGGAGCCAATGAGGTCGAGTGCCAGATAATGCAGAGGCCAGCCTGAAGGTAGAGTCCTGCCCTAAGCTAGATGCTAAAGAGATGGAAACACAGGACAATGACAGCCTCCTCACCACATGTCTTTGTTTTCTAAGATAGTCGTTTTATTTTTATTTATTTGACAGAGAGAAGGAGGGAGGGAGAGAGGGAGAGAATGGGTGTGTCAGGGCCTCTAGACACTGCAAACAAACTCCAGACGCATGCGCCACCTTATGCATCTGGCTAACATAGTTCCTAGGGAATCAAACCTGGGTCCTTTGGCTTTGCAGGCAAATGCCTTAACTGCTAATCCATCCCTCCAGCCCTAAGATAGAAAGTATATTCTTCCTCGGATTGGGCTATTGTTCAGTGTCAGAGCGCTTGCCTAGTATGTGTTAAGCCCTAACTTCCATATCTACTATTGGCAAACCAACAAATATATATTTTTCTGTTAATGTAAAATTAGCTTATAATTTTAAAATAAATCAACGAATGAAACATTTTTAAGATGAGTTCATTTCATTTCCTAGTATAATACAGACCAGTGTGTTCCACCTAAGTCAAATTCTCGGTGTTTTTAAAGAGCGTTCAGTGATCTCTGGGTTAGAAGTCTCTGAACAGTGAGGTTGGACAAGCCCAGCTCGGATGAATGTTAAGTCCCTCAGGTGTGAAAAACTCAGGTGCTGATTCCTGGGTGCTGGACGCAAGTTCTCCTAGTCTGGCACCATGGTGGGGAGGCAAGGATTTTTCTGTAGCTAGCACAGCACGTGGTTGCATTGAGAAGACGCCAGGTTCAACCCTCCAAATAAAGACTATTTTGTAATTATAGATCACATGTGTAACCCACCATAGTAAACTCTCTCTGGTTTCTTTTAAACAGTGAAAATACATTTATTTCCGAGCTGAGTGTAAAAGAGGGGGAGGAAGGGTCCCATGTCAAGGATAGTAAGTTCCCCTGTGTTAAAGTGGCTCAGTGGGTAAAGTGCTTGCCTAAACCAACATGAGGCCCTAAGTTCAATATCCAGAACCCACAGAAAATGTGGGTGTAGTAGCGCATATGTGTAATCCCAGCACTGGGGAGGCAGAGACAGGAGGATCCCTGGGGCCTGAGGGCTAGCCAAGCCAGCCTAATTGGCGAACTCTAAGTCAGTGAGAGAACCTGACTGAAAGGAAGCTGAATGGTACACCTGAGCATGACGCCAAGATTATCCTCTGGCCTCCATATGTGTACACGCACACATGGACACACACCTGCACTACCCACACATACGCGCACACACACTCAGCTGGGTATGGTGGTACACACCTGTAATCTCAGTGCTGTAGAGGGAAGGGCAGGAGATCACAAGTTCAAGGCCAGCCTAAACTGGTCTCAAAAATAAATAAGTAAAAGCCAGGCCTGGTGGCGCACGCCTTTAATCCCAGCACTCGGGAGGCAGAGGTAGGAGGATCGCCAAGAGTTCGAGGCCACCCTGAGACTACATAGTGAATTCCAGGTCAGCTTGGGCTAGAGTGAGACCCGACCTTGAAAAACCAATAATTAATAAATAAATACTATGCTATCCTACCAGGGAGGCCCGACACTTTTCATTCACCAGAGGAGGCAGCTGGGAGTCAGAGAAAAACATCCTCATGGATGGAAACCACAAAGGTCAAGGGTTATCTCTGCACCTAATGAGCTGTGTGACCCCAGGCAACGCATGACCTCTCTGAGCCAGTGGCCTTATGTAAAGTGCCATTATTCCAAGCACCTCCAGAGGTCATGGTGGAAGTGAAAGGAGATAATGACGACCGTAGAAATTCCTAGAAAAAGAGCTAACTGGGAGAGGGAAAGATCAAGAGTCTCAGGTCAGCATGGGCCATGTAGTGAGCTCCTGTCGCCGAAAAATAAGAGTTTATGATGTGTTATTATTCTAATTATAAATTATAATGGCCAAGGAGACGTGTACCCTACAGAGTTTAGAGAAAACAAACAGTAAGGAGAAAACGGAAAAAGAAAATATTGGCCCTGGCTCCTGGTCACTTAGGTATTAGAATTGTTGATATGCAAAGAGACAGGGCCCTCTGCCACATGCCCATGTTTGGGGCAGGGACACAGGGCCTGCTAAGCCCTCAGTGAGTTCTCAGGAAGCGCAGGGCTGCAGCACCCAGCACTCTCCTCCCACAGCCCCTGAGGGTGGGATGCTGTTGCCCGCCTGACTCAGCAGCATGCCCAGTTACAAGCCCAAGCTCCAGCTTACCATCAAACGACACTGGAGGTGGGAGAGCACATCAGGACAGACCCCTCAGAGGGCAGAGCCTGAGGGTGACAGTGCTTCTCTGTAAACACTCACATTCCCTGGGACACTGCAGGCTGACGGATTCCCCCTGGAGGCTCCTTCATCTGAGAAGCCCAGGGCAAGAACCTGTCATCCCTCCCCAGCACCCACCTCAGCCTGCTCTGCAGGTGCTGAATGATCCCCATGTCCCTGAGATTCCTCTCAGCTGCCTCTCCAGCTCAGTCCTCTCCCTTCAAACAGCAGGTCAGCTGCCCTAACATGCGTCAAGACTTGGCAGCCCTGGGTCCACTGCAGAGGAGCAAGAAGGAAAAATGGTTGTTGCAGTCAGGTTCGCACTGCTGGTAGAAATCACCCAACCAAGAGCAGCTTGTGGGGAAAAAAAAAAAAAAAAAAAAGAGGTTTATTTTGACTTACAGGCTCAAGGCGGATGCTCCATGATGGCAAGGAAAACGATGACATGAGTAGAGAGTGTGCCAAACACTGACAAGGGGGAGCTGACTATAACACCCATAAGCCCACCCCCAACAGTACTCTGCCTTCAGGAGGCGTTAATTCCCAAATCTCCATCAGCTGGGAACCTAGCATTCAGACCGCCTAAGTTTATGGGGGACACCTGAATCAAACCACCATAATGGTCCAACCAGGAATGCACACAGGCAAAGTGAGGAGAGGGCTCCCACTAGCCACTTCAGGTTCTTTGGTTACGTGGCTTTTCCTTCCATCCTACACCCTAAGGCCATGGTGGCACAGGGCCCTGGTGACATTACTCACACACAATGTGGTCAGTGGAGCTGAGTGAATTCATGGGGTCTTCCCAAGACCTTCCTGATTTGAAGTCTGTGTGATAGATTCCAGGGACCACTGAGCCAGACAGCAGATGGGCATCAGAAAGCCTCAGGGCTGGAGGGGTTGTAGATATGGATAGAAAGAAAAGGCCAGATGGAGGAAGGTGGGCAGGGGTAGAGGTCTAGACACACAAGAAAAAAAGGGAAACAAGGAAAAAGGTTTCTTTCCTTGTTCACAGACATGCCCACTGTGGCAGGAGGCATCTCAAACTCAGGCAGGAAGTGTCCCCCATCTTCATCTGCTAACACAAGGGGGCCCTGGAGGATCTCGCCACACCACATTCCAGTTTCAGAGTGACACAGTTCTCATGGCTCATGGACCAAAACTGGTCACTGTGCCTCAGCCAGCCCTAGGTGGGCAGGCAGCAGCATCCTGCGGACTGTCTGTCTGTAGGGGCAGAGAAGCACACTTGTGGCTCCTGAGCCTGCAGGAAAGCATATGCTGAGAATGAATGACACCCGCCGGGGCTTGTTTGGAGATGTGCCAAAGACCTGCTACCAGGCCAGCACCCACATCCTCATTCTGTGGATAAGAAAACTGAAGGAAGGAGCCCCTGGGGAGAATCAGCTGAGCCAGGGCATAGCTCCAGGCAGAGGAGCCTAGCATTGGGGTTCTGTCCCCAGGCAATGAGCCTCCTTCCCTGCTCGCACACTTGCAGGGGCCCACGTGAGGACGAGGCAGTGGAGTTGCAGCTGTCCTTCATGCTTTTCTTTGCCATGATGAACAATTAAGAACAATTAAACTCTCCTCCTTCTGTAAGCGGCATCTCATCAGATTCGCTTTTTCTTAAATTTTTTTTTTCTTTTTGTGTTTTTTTTTATTGACAACTTCTATACTTAACAGACAATAAACCATGATAACTCCCTTCCCTCCCCCCCTTCCCCTTCACAACCCCGCTCTCCATCATATCCCCACCCCCTCTCAATCAGTCTCTCTTTTAATTTGATATCATCATCTTTTCCTCCTATTATAAGGGTCTTGTGAAGGTATTGCTAGGCACTGCGAGGTCATGGATATCGGGGCCAATTTCTTTTTTTTTTTTTTTTGGAGAGAGAGAGAGAGAGAGAGACAGAGAGAGAGGGAGAGGAAGACAGAGATGGGCGCACCAGCAGCCTCTCAGCTGCTGCTGAGAACAAAATCCAAATGCGTGCGCCCAGCATTGCACCCTTGCATCACTTTGCATCTGGCTAAACGTGGGACCTGGAGATTGGAACTGCTGGAGATTGGAACAGCGTTCTTAGGCTTAGGAGGCAGGTGCCTTAACCGCTAAGCCATCTCTCCAGCCCATCGAGGCCAATTTCTGTGTGGACAGTTGCATTGTAAGAAGTCCTACCCTTCCTTTGGCTCTTACATTCTTTCCACCCCCTCTTCTGCAATGGACCCTGAGCCTTGGAAGGTGTGTTAGAGATGTTGCAGTGGTGGGCACTCCTCCATCCCTTCTTCTCAGCACTATGTTGCCTTCTGAGTCATCCCAGTGGTCATCGCCATCTGAAAAGAGAAGCTTCTCTAATAAAAAATGAGAGTAACATTAATATATGAATATGAACATTAAGTATAGTGCTTTCAGAACAGTTTGGGTGAGCATAATATATGCATTTAGCCAGACAAGAGCAGGCTTTATACCCCTAAGGATCAAAAGCCACAGGCTTTTGATTAGGTTTTCAGTATCAGGCATGTATTCCCTCTTGTAGAGCAGGCCTCCAGTCCAATTAGAGAGCAGTTGGTTTTCCCCAGAGCAGACATACCACTGTTGCACTCATTCAGTCATTTGGCCTGTCTGGCCAAACTTGAGGCTTCCAGTGTCCACTGTTTTCACTGCTGATGACTTCTGTCTCCCATAGGGTTGCATGCAGTGCAGCTTTTTCCAGCTTTCTGTCAGCTGGTCTACAGGGAGAAGGTTTTCTGCTCAGCACCAGTTTGATTAGTACTGGTCAGATATTTTGTCTTAGCCATGAACAGGTAACTGATGTACCACTGTCTTTCCACTCAGCTCTGAGATCATTCTACCTTCCTCTTCAGGGAGGCATAGTGTGCTGGCATCGGGGTTTGGGGGGGGGTGGTCACTGTCCCTGCCAAGCAAAGGAGCAGAGAGAGGAAGATGGTGCTCTCAGCAGAAAACCTTGAGCCTATGTCTCATGAAGATTCTGGGGTTTTTTGTTTGTTTGTTTATTTATTTATTTATATTTATCTGAGAATGACCGACAGAAAGGGAAAGAGGCAGATAGATAGAGAATGGGTGCTCCAGGGCCTCCAGCCACTGCAAACGAACTCCAGATGCATGCACTGCTTTGTGCATTTGGCTTACGTGGGTCCTGGGGAATCAAGCCTCGGACCAGGGTCCTTAGGCTTCACAGGCAAGTGCTTAACTGCTAAGCCATCTCTCCAGCCCAGATTCTGTTTTTTTTTTAAATTATTATTATTGTTTGGGTGCACAAGTGTGTGTTCACATGTGTGAGAGTGTGTGGGGAGGCCATAGGACAACACTGAATAATATCTCCCTTACTGCCATGGTATCTCACTGGCTTGGAGCTCACCAAGTAGACTAGACATTGGCTAGACTGGCTGGCCAATGAGGCCCAAGGATCCTCCTGTCTCTGCCTCCCCGGTGCTGGGATAATGACTGTGTGCATCACCATACCTGGATTTTATTTTAATATGGAGATTGAATTCAGGTCCTCGTGTTCATAGGGCAAGCACTTTACCAACTGAGCTATCTCCCAGGCTAAGATTCCTCTTTAAGAATGATAAATGTTTATTGAATAGCAAAAGTGCTGTTCCCACTTCCCAGAACCCTCAACTCTGTGTGGCTACTTGTGAACTGTCCCATACTCATTCACTTCCTCTCTGGAGGGCATCCTGGGTTCTTGTCCTCAGGGCTGGAATGCCCAGGAAGACATTTGGAAAAGTGAGGAGGCCCAAAGGAGTGTTCACAAACATGTGCACACACATCCGGGGCACACACACATCTGCACAGGCATCTCTGATGAATATGGGCCTAGAAAGACATCCATCCACCTCGTGGGAGCTGCTGCTGCTGCCGGGTGCCACTCATCTGCTGATTTGAGCACTGGGCCTAAGATGCCAATCCCAGCACAGAAATGGAACTCTATCATAGCTTATTTAATGCTAAAAAGGAAGGGACTAGCATTGGGTTTGAAGCTTAAAAAAAAAATAGCAAGTTTTGGTAGGGCAGAATTGCTGAGCATGCAGATCACGGATGAGTGAGTGATGGGGGAGGGTTAAGGATGCAGAAAAAGGGTTTGCATTAAAATAAAAGAGGGGGGGCTGGAGAGATGCATTCATGGTTAAGGGGCTTGCCTACAAAGCCAAAGGACCCAGGTTCTATTCCCCAGAATCCAGAGGCACAAGGTGGTGCATGTGTCTGGAGTTCATTTGCAGTGGCTAGAGGCCCTGGTGTGCCCATTCTCTCAATCTCTCTCTCTCTCAAGTAAATAAGTAATTAAAATAAAATTTAAATTTAAAAATAAAATAGAGGGTTGGGGATATGGTTCAGTTGGTAGAGTGCTTGCCTAGAATGCATAAAGCCCTGGGTTCTATCCCCAGCATCACATAAAACCAGACGTGGCAGTATAAACCTGTACTCCAAAGACTTCAGAGGTAGAGACAGGAGGATCAGAAGTTCAAGGTCATCTTAGCTGCATAGAGAATTCAAGGACAGTCTGGCCTAACTGAGATCCTATCTATAAATTAAAAAAATAAACAAATAGGAAAGGAAGGAAGGAAGAAAACAAGCAGAGAAGGTGTAGAACTAAAAGCAGACATTCACTAAGAGCAACCTTTGAGCTCACCTTGAACGTGATCTTCCCTGAATCTCAACAAGAATCTGTCCTACAGTGATTTCTTGACAATAAACTTTGCACCTCAAAGTCCCACAGGTCCTATACTCGTTTCTAGGTTTCATGTTCTCTTTGGAACCCCAAACACACCTCTTTGACATCCCTTCACAACAGACAACCTGTACTTTCAAAACTGAACATTGGGGCTGGAGAGATGGCTTGGCGGTTAAGGCTTGTGCCTGCTAAGCCTAAGAACGTCAGTTCCAATCTCCAGGTCCCACGTTTAGCCAGATGCAAAGTGATGCAAGGGTGCAATACTGCACTTGCCCACAAGGGGGCGCATGCATCTGGAGTTCGTTCACAATGGCTGAGAGGCTGCTGGTGCACCCATTCCTCTATCTGTCTTCCTCTCCCTCTCTCTCTCTCTCTCTCTCTCTCAAAAAAAAAAAAAAAAAAAACAGAACATTGTTCTTTGATGTGTTATGTTTAGAAACGAAAAACAACATGCAGAGAGCAGTTGGAAAACCAAAATGGAGGAGGATGGAAGGAATGTGAGCTGGGTCTATTCCCCTCTCCTCCAAGTCCCAGACAGCTGGAGGGATCCCAGGAGAGGCTGGGCCAAATCCTTGCTCAAGGCTTTTGGCCTCTTCCCCTGAGGAACAGCCTTTCATAAGACTAAAACTCTAGTGTTGTTTCGAGACATGGACAAATACATTGGGGCTTGGGTTTGGCTAGTATAACTCATTTTCAGCCCTGTCCCCTGTGGGGTACTGTGGGTCTCGCTCTCTATGTCTAGTCTGGGCAAAGAACACATTTCAGAGGCTTTGACACGCATCCCACAGCTCTGACACGCATCCCACAGCTCTGACATGCAGCTTGGGTTGTGCGGGCGGGCTTGAGCAAAAGCCAAGTGTGTGCTGGAGGGTGCTGGCTGACAGCCCCTGGAGGTGCCTGGACAGCTGATGGACTGGGCCCAGGTAGGGCACAAGGAACCTATGCCTCACTTATTGCCTTCTGCTGGACCAATAGATTCCTCTGAGGCCCAGTTCTTGTCACTCTGCACATTGGCCAGACCCCTTCTTGGAGTCTGTTCACTATGGGTCAGGTCCAAGCAGGCCTCCCACTTTGGCTATTGGTATCCACAGCCTGGCACAGCAAGATGGAGCAGAACTTACTATGCCATGCAGGGCCCACCAGCCCCCTGCCACCCACTTTCCCATGCTCAGGCTTTCTCTTTCTTTCTCTCTTTCTTTAGTGTAATGGGATGTGGTGTGTGTGTGTGTGTGTGTGTGTGTGTGTGTTCATGTGTGTGGGTGTTCATGTGTGCATGTGGAGGTCAGAGGTCAATGTTGGCACCTTCCCTAATTACTCTCCTCCTTATTTTTAAAAAAAAAAAAATATATATATATATATATTTATTTATTTATTTATTTGAGAGAGATGAAAGAAAGAAAGAAAGAAAGAAAGAAAGAGAGAGAGGAAGAAAGAAAGAAAGAAAGAAAGAAAGAAAGAAAGAGAGAAAGAAAGAAAGAAAGACAGATACCCTGGGCATTCTAGGCTTGCCTCACATGAGGGCATTCCTCAGACACTAAGATCTCACTTCCCTGCTGGAATACAGAGGCAGAGCCTTGGCAGTGGACACATGGGGAGAAGTCCAGCTGTACCAGACCAAACATGTAAGAGAAACATAAACATGATCTCCAGTGGGTCACTGTTCTTTCACCAGCACATGGACAAAGCAGAACTCACCCTTAGAACCAAGTGACCCACCAAAGGCCCACGGCCACTCCCTCCATCACTGGCTTGCCCACCCCACCCTCTACCAGGGAAGTCCAGCCTACTGGGCACATCCCACCTGTTCCTGACTGGTGACAACACAGAAGTTTCTGTGAGTTTAGCTCATGTATTTCATAACTTAAAAAACCCAGTCCTGGGCTGGAGAGATGGCTTAGCAGTTAAGGCATTTGCCTGTGAAGCCAAAGGACTCAGGTTCAGTTCCCCAGGACCCACGTAAGCCAGATGCACAAGGGGGCACACGCATCTAGAGTTCATTCGCAGTGACTGGAGGCCCCAGCGTGTCTATTCTCTCTCTCTCCTTCTCTCTTTCTCCCTGCTTATTTCTCTCTCTCTCAAATAAATAAATTAATTAATTTAAAAAAATAAAGACTACCTCAACCATGTGAGGTGAGGTGAGGTGATTCTACAAAAAACAAAACAAACAAAAAAAAAAAAAAACCAGTCCTGAGTGATGTAGAACGACTTAATACTTATGGAGCATGGAGATTAGACCAGACGAGGCACATCCTATTCTGAACTCCTATTCTGGCCCCACAACTTCCCTGCCCAGGAAACCTGCCCATTCTGGGTCCCAGTGCCAACAAATGCTACTTAGAGGAGCCCAAAGATGAGCACTGGCAAACCTCACTGCCCCACCCTGGGCTGGGGACCAAGTTCCAGCCACCCAGCTCTGTGTATCTTTCAGTTATAATTGAGGGGGCCTAGGGCCTGATCCCCCACACCTTGCTAGGGTCACTCTGAAGCAAGGACTACGCTGGTACCCAAGGTCCTGAGTGATTGCTGGTGGCTTGATCCACCTGTTGTGGCTGCTTCCCTTCCTGCCCACCTCACCTTCCTGGTGAATTATAAGCACGGGAGGCCTTGCGCAGCCTGCCTCTGGGACAAACCAGATAAGAAGCAAACATAGGATTTGAGGTAGACCAGCCCCCTGGCCCCGAAGGTGCTCTGGATGTAGGCTCATATGCGGAGTAGACCCAAAGTGCCAATGGATGAACCAATTGGCATCCTGGAGTCTCTCAGACGACAACCGTGGAGCCTCCGATGAAGCAGCCACCAACTCCAGTGGTGTTGACATACCCCACAGCAGACCTCACCATACCATTGGCCCAGGTAAATCCTCGCACCCCTCAGAAAGAAGGGGCACCCAGGGAACTCAAAACTGAACCCAATGGAGCACTGACCAGGAGGTCCTGGTCACTCATAAGACCCCACGTCGAACCAAGGGGCTGCCGGAGAAGTCATGTCAGTGGTCATTTCTAAAAATAGCCATCCAACCCTAGGAGTGAGGAAAACGACAGGAAAAAGCTCAAACCACTTCCAGTGGCCGCTCTGCTGCCTCCAGCATGCTAAAGACAGAGGTGGGCGTGGCTTCATGGATGCTTGGCCCGAGGCATAAATCTCCATTGACATTGATCGTCTCCAAATCTTACCACAGTGGGCAGGAGCTCTCTGGAGCCATCGCCATTCAAATGGAGCTCAATTCCTCTCTCCCAGGCTCAGAGCCCCAGGTAGGACAAAAGCCAGCAAAGCCTTGTGAATGGGAGGAAATGAACTCATGAACTTTGACCTCTTTAAAGCCCACAGCAGCCAGCGAATGCTCCCTGGCAGCCCCACCAGGCCGTGGCCACAGATACATTCCTCTTCTTGTCGGACTTGACCTACGCCTTCCCTGCCCCCACACGTCTTCTTCTCTTCCCAGCAAACTGCCAAGGAGATCCACAGTGGCCAAGCTCGCGCAGTGCGGTTTCTTGTGTTGTGAGTGTTTTTGTTTTGCTACGATGCTGACGACTTGTGGTTTGCCTCACACTTTGTCAAGTTCACGGCAGCCATAGGAGAAAATAGTGAATTTGTCAGCAGACTGTGTTCTCTATTACAGGAACCGCGGTAATGCCATCCAGCTGGGCCGCCTCCCGCAGCCCTGCACCCCACTTGCAGCTAGACAGGCTGCACTTGCGGGAGACACGGATGAAGCCTCTCCGAGGTAGTGCCAGCTTCCCTCCAGGTGACAAAGCAGCCAGGTTTTCACGATGCTTTTCTTTCCAGGGCACAGCCGTGGGGGCTCTCAATTGCTAATAGTATCAGTGGGCAGAAGAACCAAGTTCTCATGAGTGACCCTTCTATCTCCTCTCTTCCACGTCAGTCACACTGGCCTCTTGTAGCAGCTTTTGAGGCTCAGTTTGATCTCAAGACCCTTTCCACTGGAAGTCACCTCACACACCTCCTCTCGCACCCTCAAACCATCTTGCTTTTCCCTGGATTCAACCCAGATGCTTGCTGGAGGCTAAGTAACCAGCTCCCACCCCGCACCACAGCCTCTAAAACTGCAAACGACCCCACCGCCAGGCACCCCCAGCCTCATCCTCCACCACTCCTGACTGGGTAGCATGATAGACTGCCTCTGGCCCCCACTAGGCGTAACCATACAAGCCCAGGGTGCTCATGATGAACCAAATTATTGCCTCCCAGATCCATGTGGTGAAACCCTAACCCCGGGGCCTCAGAATGTGGCTGTATTTGGAGATGAGGCCCTTAAAGTGTGGTCTTGCTCACTGACGTCATGAGGGTCGACCTGATCGAATCCAACGAGTGTCTTGATTAGGACAAAGACACATTCTGAGAGATGGGGACACAGGAAGAAGACAACGGCATCCGTAAGCCAAGGAGGGAGACCTCAGAAAGCCAAGGCTGTGCCCTCCCAACCCCGGCTTAAGACTTCCAGGGTCCTGCACTGTAAGAAAATGAAGGTCCTGTGTCCAAGCCCCATAGCCGGAACTGATGGATACAGCCTCACGGGAATACCTGGGTTTTTTTTTTGGGGGGGGGAGTGGATGAAAATTCCTCTCAATCAAGGAACAAAGTTTGGCTCCCTCTCTTTGGACCAGAGGGCACACTAGCACTGTGTTGGGGACATGCTCAGCCTTGCCCAGCCCACATCACTCCATCATTCTGCCCACTTTGTGAGGATCAAATGACCCCAGAGACAAAATAGGAATAAGCCAGTGTGTGCTCCCAAGCTGGGGCTGACAGAGAAAGGGAAATACCAGGAAGGCAAGGTGTTTCCTCCGTTCAAGACTATCAGCAGATTCCAGAGCCACCTGTCTGAAGAAGCCGCCCTCCCCAGTGCCTCTGAACATCCTGGCTCTTTTCATCATGTGTCTTCAGGGGACTGCCTAGCCCTTGGCCAGAGCACTGCTCCTTTATGGAATATGTTTGGCTGAAGCTCCAAAAGCTGGGTCTCATAGTGACCAGGCATGGAGTGTTGGTGACACACAGAGTCCCGTCCCACATGTACAAAGGGAAGTGACGTACAGAGCAGTCATTGCATGTCTTCTTGCTATCCTTCAAACCACTGCACAAGACAGTAAGTCCTGTTTGCAGTCCGAATTCATGGCCCACAGGGCAATGAGCACAAGGAACACTCTTGTGCTTTGGGAGAAGGGAAGTCTTCTAATGACCAGGGCTCAGGCCACTGATCTACTGCTGGCGACGAGTGCCACATTATCTGAGAGGACAGCAACATGCTTAGTGTGGGGTTCTCGGGTCCCCACCACCTTCAGTGACACCCTTTCAGGTAGCAAAGGAAACCAGTTCTACTTGGACTGAGTGTCACTGGGGTTGGAGGGTGGTGAGATTGGGAGGGCTGTTCCCCTTTGATCCAGTGTAGGAGAACTTATGTCACATGGTGTGCCTGCCAACCCCTCACCTCCTCTGTGAGTCCACCTGAGGCTGGAGCAGCAGGCATAGCATTAGAATGCTACTGGCTTCAGTGTTTATAACCCGCAGGTGGGTGGCTGGGGCCAGAGTGTTCCGAAGGTGTTCCAAAGTAACAAAGGCTTAAGCACCAATAATCCTATTGACTGGGTTCTGGGTCCCTCCGTGGGCAGACGGTTCTGTGCCTGGAGGAGTCACTCTGGGGGTTCTGACTGCTCCTGCACTCAGGATGTGGGATGACCCCGAGAGTCTCGGTGCATGACGTGACAAGTCTTGGTTGTGAACTTGATGGAACAGATTGGTGCCCAGAGAATTGGTTAAGTCACATGGCTGAGTGTACCTGTGTGGGTGTTTCCAGATATGATTAGCATCATGTGATCAGCAGGGGAAGACCCTACCTGAAAGTGGGTTCATTAGGCCAGATGAAACAAAAAACAAAAGAGGAAGGAGGGTCACTGGGACCCCCACAAGGTCAAGTTTTCTTGAGCTGGTGCACCTATCCCAATGGGACAAAGGTGTGTGACACCTAGAATCTGAAGTTTGTTTGCTTCTGACCACACCTGATTGCTGTCTTAAAAGACAACTCACCTGTACTTTATTTTTGTGTACCACTTTCTCTCCCTCAGAGTGTAGAAGAGTCATCCCATCATGCCCAACATGAAGTGTGGAGATGTTTCTAGTCCTGGACTCATCTTGGCTTCTCCCACTGGGGCTTCTCATGGGCATATAAATAATTATCAGTTAACTCGAAATCTCCAACAATCCACTATTTCCTGACACACACAGCAGCCTTTCACAGCTCTTTCAGTCCTCAGTTGGGGGAGTACAGGGAGTGACATCTCTGGCCTATCTCTAGGTAGTGTCTGAGCATCGTCAGCACCACAGAAGGAAACACAACCCAATATCATGGGTTCAGGATGAGGGAGCCACATACACTATGAGTCATTTTTTTAGCATAAGTATATCCCTTGCAGCATTTGAATTTTAGGTATAAAAAACTAACTAGTCGCATATTTCTTATCGCCTTAAATTCCAAAGAAATTGAATCAGTTTAGAATAAAGTGTATTCCGTGCCATTAAAAAAAGTTTTATCGCCAGGTGTGGTGGCACATGCCTTTGATCCCAGCACTCGAGAGGTAGAGGTAGGAGGATCACCATGAGTTCAAGGCCACCCTGAGATTACATAGTGAATTCCAGATCAGCCTGGGCTAGAGTGAGACCCTACTTTGAAAAAAAAAGTTTTATCCTTAATGCAGGTTGATGAGTGTCCATCAAAAAAAAAAATCAAGGCCAGGTAGGGTGTGGTGGTGCACACCTGTAATTCTAGTGCTATAGTAGCAAAAGTAGGAGGATCACCACAAGTGATCCAGACTAGGCCACATAGTGAGATCCAGGCTAGTCAGGGCTACTGTATTAAAAACTCAAACAAGGGGCTGGAGAGATGGCTTAGTGGTTAAGGTGCTTGCCTACAAAGCCAAAGGACCCAGGTTTGATTCTCCAGGTCCCATGTAAGCCAGATGCACATAGTGGTACACGTGTCTGGAGTTCGTTTGCAGTGGCTAGAGGCCCTGGCACGCCCATTCTCTCTCACTTTCTCTCTCTCTGTCTCTAATAAATAAAATTTTAAAAATCTAAAAAAAATTAAAAACTCAAACAAAAAAACTCATGCTCACCAGAACTTCAATCTGATGTAATTAGTACAAGGAAGAGGGTGGCACCTAAATCCAGGGACTGGCATGCTTATAAGAACAATATCCAAGCCAGAGACAAAGAACCCAGTGATGTGTCCACAAGCCAAGGGTCTTCTGGAGCCATCAAGAGCAGAGAAGACAGGAAGGCTCCCAGAGTCTCAAAGAGATTGGGCCTGCCATACTATCCACTCCTGACTTGGGATTCTGGCCTCCAGAAAAAGCAAGAGAAACTGTTGTTTTAAGTTTGATGATTTCTATTGAGAGGAAGTCAATATGGTTGTGTGTCTGAAATTCAAAGTGAACTGAGAAAATTGTATTTTGATTTACTGAATCCTGTAGCTGTGCCCAGGAATCATTCAGTGGGCAGTTAGGCAGATGTCTGGTCTCACAGATGCCCGAGCTGCTCTTATCATTAGGTGATAGGCAGGGCATCATGAGGAACTGTGGAAGGTGGCTGGAGTGTGCTACAGCAGGTCACCTACATCACCTCCCTTCCATTGCCACCTGCAATAGGTCCACGCCTGCATTATCAAAACACCCAGCTTATCTGTCTGAGATGACAAGTGGGAGGAGCCCCAGAGCCCTCCCCTAATTCTCCCTAAAAACACATTACACATCTTGAGGAGCATTTCTACCCTATCCCAGACCCCCCCCCCCAAGGTAATTAGGGATCTGACACACCAAGGAGTGGAGGGAATAGTGCCATTGAATTTATCTGATTGAGAGAAGCCAGAACAACAGAGACTTTCTTTCACCCCCATGTGCTATGGGCTGACTCCTTATTTACTCCAGTTGACCCTTCTGGAAGAACATTTCTCACTCTCTCCTGAGGAGTGGCATGGGAGCTCGGCCCTTGACACATCACCCAAATAGTGCTGTGTCTCAGTTTGCTGTAGAGAAATTCTGGGGTGTCTCAGAGGCCCGGATGTGGCTCCCTGAGCAGTTCCCGAAGCTGTCGGGATGGATGAGGAGTCTAGGGCCTGAGCCCACGCAGCAGCTGCGTCAATGTGGCAGTGTCTCGGGGCAGGGCTTCCTCACATCTAATTGCTGGGTGATTAGACCACCCACCCACCAAATTGCCCTGGATTTGTTCAGCCCCAGTGCTGGCAGCTCTCCTGCAGGGCTCAGTGTGTGGAGGAATGCACTAGCTTGCAATTATACTCTCAGGTCCCTCACTCACTCCAGGCATAAGGACCCAGGCAGGCTGCACAGCTCCCCCTCAGCACACATACACCAAGTTCAACCCCGGACACAGCCCGCCATAAGCTTTGAGTCCTGTCATGCTTTCCTTCACACATAAGCACCTGTGCCCTCCACCCAGAAATGCACCCATCTTTCCTACAGTAAAGATCTATCCATGCCTCAAAACACAGGCACCAAGGGGTCCACTGTAGCTGGCTCTGACTGCCCTAAACAGCTCTGGTATGTGTTTATTACTTGGAAATGGTTCAGTACCCACCCAAAGTTGTCAAAGAGAGGATGGGGAGGGAGACTCGTTCATAGATGTAGTTGGTGTTTATGATAATGAGCTTCAGGTGGACGTGTCGTATTCCAATACTTTTGCAAACAGACAGAAAACAGAACTCAGAGTATGTGGCTAGCACACGCACACGTGCGCGCACACACACTCAACTTTTCATATGCAAAGAGACTCTTGTGTGGGGTGAAGTCTGTCTACATTTAAGGCCTCTGCCCTCTGCCCACTGGGCTTTCTGCCCACTGTAAAATAGGGGCAGTGACAGTATCTCCGCAGAAGATGGTTCAGAGAATCAAGAAACACAATCACAAAGATCCCAGAGCCCAGCTCTGAGGCACATCTGCTTGCTGGTATTTGGAAGAAAGCTATTAGACGGGCAGGCTGCTCCACTGTGGGAGGGTAAAGACAGAGGAGGTGGCAAGAGATTCCTACCTTGCTCTTAAACTTGTTATTACTTTCAAGTCCTTAAAAGGTGGAGTCACAAGCCGGGCGTGGTGGCACACGCCTTTAATCCCAGCACTTGGAAGGCAGAGGTAGGAGGATCACTGAGAGTTCGAGGCCACCCTGAGACTACATAGTGAATTCCAGGTCAGCCTGAGCCAGAGTGAGACCCTACCTCGAAAAACAAAACAACGACAACAAAAAAAAAGGTGGAGTCGTATGTAATCGTTGTAGAAATGTTTCTTATGTATAGGTGTTTGTATGTTGGTATGGATATGGATGACGTGTGTGTGTGTGTGTGTGTGTGTGTGTGTGTGTGTGTGTGTGTCTGAGGACAATTTTGTGGTGTTTGTCCTCTCCATTGATCTTACTTAAGGTAGGGTCCCTTGTTGTTTTTGCAGCTGTGTGTGTGTGCCAGGCTAGCTGGCCTGCAAGCTGCTAGATTCTTCTGGCTCTGCCACCCCCCCCCCACATTGCCATAGGCATGTCGGGACACAAACATATGCACCACTCAGAGTCTGGCTTCATGTGGGTGTTGGGGAATTGAACTCGGGTCAGCAGGCTTACAAGCAAACGCTTTTAACCACTGAGTCATCTCTCCAGCCACAAGAACTTTTTTTTAGAAAAAAAGTAAATCGTGCTCCTCATTTGCTGGTGTCTTGTCCAGTGGAGGCTGCGGCAGGCCATTCCAAAGGCACCTAGTGCTATCTGGATTGGGTGGACAAACCAGGGCTTCCTGCAAAGACCTTCATCCACCACGTCATGCACAGCCAGCATTTCCAGGTCTGCAGTGAGGGCCACTCTGAAGAGTTTGGGGGCCTAACCTGGTGGTGCAAGGCTGTCACCTCAGCTGCTTAGGAGGATGAGGCAAGATGTATCTCAAGTTCAATGTCTGCCTAGGCTACAGCATGCGTTCAAGGGCAGCTGGGAAACTTAGTGAGACTCTGATTGGACAGGAAAAAAATGAAAAGAAGGTAGGGGATGTGGCTCAATGGTAAAGCACTTGCCTAGCAAGGTGAGGTCCTGAGTTCAATTCTCAGGAAAGAGAGAAAGAGAGAGAGAGAGATCTGAGGCCAGTACTGTCTGGCAGGCTGCTATTGCCATACTTAAAGAGAAGGGATTGTCTGTAAGAAAACACGAAGCTGAAGAAGTCACAAGTCCATGGGAGGAAGAATGGCATCTTTGTGTGCTGGGACTCAGCCCTCGGTGGTTTCCTTGAGGGGTTCCGCCTGCGTGTATTTAAGGCTGTCACAATGCTTCATCCCTTCCCTTTGATGGAACACAGACTCCAAGCTGCCAAGAGCCGTCAGGCTGTGGTGAATGTTTACTTCATTTGTGACGCAATGGAGCCCACGATGAGAGGAGAGCTTGGCCTGAGATGCCCGCAGCTTTGCAGATTCCTCATCCATCAGGTTCACTTGACTGGATTTCTTTGACCTTCCCAAGCAGTCTTTTCCTTCTGAGCCCAGCAGGTGCCTGCAGTGTGCCCCAGCAATGTGGGTACCCTGCTGGACCCTACTCTGTCCCTGCCCCACTGGGTAGCTGGCCTTATTTCTGCTTGGAGGTAATTGAGACTTAGGTGGGTGAGGCATGGATACACAAGAGGTCTTTGAAGTGTCAGGTGGAGGGGCTGGATGTGGCTTACATTCTTCACCTTTATTTTCCAAGTGTTACAGCCCCCTCCCCTTGAAAACTAGCTTCTGAAATAATAAACAGAGCTTACATTGAGCGAGGGCTCACTTGCAAGGCAGAGCAGAGGGCCGGAGATGTCCCAGCTCTGCTTCAGGCGGCCTCACAGTAGCCTGGCAAATGCACTTATGCAGTGTGTATGTGTGGCAGGGGGGGGGGTCACCTCAGTCCAATGAGCCCTTGCTTGGGGACGCACAGAGGGATCGGTGTGGAAGCATGAGGTTTTGAGTTACACCTCAACAAGTATAACTATATACACATAATAGAGGGAGTGAGTTACCGGGGAAAAGGGAGCCAGTGTCTGCCTGCCTGTCTGTTATTCATCATGCCAATTCGGGTACCTTTGAGTGGCTTGCTCTGAAAGCTGCAATGTTAGAAAGGGCCTCGTGGTAAGACTGAAAAGAGAACACTATGCCCGGTCCTTAGGCTCAGGGAGAAACCATGGCAACTCACATCCATCGCTGTGTCTTACACTCCTGCTGTGTAATTCCTCCATTTAAGACAAGCCAGGTATGGAGTGAATAGAAACGCAAGTGAATCCACTCCACTCACTGGAGCATTGACCTTTGTGATCTGTGACCCCAGGAACTTGCTGGAAAGGTCATCTCAACCATCACCCCAGAGCAATCACCTGGGAACCTGGCTTCTTCAAGTTCAAGTGTTTGGGGCCAAGCACAAGAGAAAGCCTACAAAATATTGTCTCAGGACATGAAAAAAAAATCTGGTCTGGAGAGATGGCTTAACGGTAAAGTACTTGCCTGTGAAGCCTAAGGACCGGTTTAAGGCTTGATTCTCCAGGACCCAAGTAAGCCAGATGCACAAGGTGGCACATACATCTGGAGTTTGTTTGCAGAGGCTGGAGGCCCTGGTGTGCCCATTCACTCCCTCTTTCTCTGCCTCTTTCTCTCTCTGTCTGTTGTTCTCAAATAAATACAAATAAAAATTACATGTATGTATGTATGTATGTATGTATGTATGTATGTATATATATATATGCCTTCCTTTCCTTCCAAGAAGAAAGCCTCATGGGCTTTCAGGAGCTGAATGGCCATTCAGCTCCATGTCAGGCAGCCAGTCAGCTCAGCTGAGTCCTTGGCCCCAAGTCCAAGGGATCACAGTCATTAGCACCAGCCATCCATGACACCAGGTTGCCTGGCAACACAATTCCCGCCTCAGCAAGAGAAGTGGTAGAGAATGCCCTCTGCCTATAATGTCCACGTCCTCACTCCCGGAACCTGTGACTGTTTCCCTTCACAAAGCAGAGGGGTACAGACAGGATAAAGGATGCAGAGGTGACCTGGCCTTCTCCAGGCAACTGTGGGGAGGGTGATGTGGCCAGGAGCTGAGGGATGCAAGCAGCATGTGAAACCTGCAAGGGCCAAAAGAGGCCATGCCACCAGCGCCTGGACTTTAGCCTGAAGGCTCACATGGACCCAGATGTCCATAACTGTCAGAAAATATATTTACATTGTCTCAAGCCACCAAGTTTTTAACATTTTATCACTTCAGCAAGAAACCTATGCATGCTATCAGTGAGCCTATGCTAATGCGACTGCAGAAACCTCTCCCTAGGAAAGGGTCACCTGTGCCTGGGCCCTCATGATCCATTTTCTTTATTTTTGTATTTTTTAAAAAAATTTATTTATTTTTATTTATTTATTAGCAAAAGAAAGAGGCACAGACAGAGAGAGAGAGAATGGGCACACCAGGGCTTCCAGTCACTGCAAACGAACTCCAGATGCATGTGTCACCTTGTGCATCTGGCTTACATGGGTACTGGGGTATCAAGCCTTGAACCAGGGTCCTTAGGCTTCATAGGCAAACACTTAACCACTAAGCCATCTCTCCAGCCCTCGTGATCCACTTTCTAAGCTGTCTTGAGATCTGCCACACTTTGCAGATCCCCAGCTCTGGGCTTCCCATACACCCATCTTTTGAGACCCATAGAAAACTCTAGAAAGAATATATTAGGCACCATTGCATAGAAAGGGATGTTATAATCTGTTCAGTATTCCATAACCAGGTCTCCTGGTAAGGTGGGTTATGCCTCCTCAAGTATATATACTATGTTAATGCTACTGCAGAAACCTATATAGCTCTTGGCACTGGGAGTTTATATAGTGGGTGCTTCACAAAGCACAAACTGAGGTCCCATGAATGTTTAAATTGACCCCTCCACATGCTCCAGCTGAGAGCTCTGGACCAAGGAGAATTGTGTCCAAAAAAATACCTTTCTAAGCCGGGAATGGTGACACACGCCTTTAATCCCAGCACCCGGGAGGCAGAGGTAGGAGGATCGCCATGAGTTGGAGGCCACCCTGAGACTGCATAGTGAATTCCAGGTCAGCCTGAGCTAGAGTGAGACCCTACCTCGAAAAACAAACAAAAAATACCTTTCTACCCTCGTGCTCTGGGTCCTCCTCACAGGAGGGTGTGGTGGTTTGAGTGTGAAGAGACCCTCATAGCCTCATGCATTTGTGATGAAGCCTCATACTCAATCCCCAGCTGGTGGAGTCCTTGGGAGATGGAACCTTGCTGGAGGAGGTGTGTCACCGAGAGCTGGCCTTAAGCTTTAAGGTTTGTTTGTTTGTTTTGTTTTGTTTTTCAAGGTTAGGTCTCACTCTAGCCCAGGCTGACCTGGAATTCACTATGTAGTCTCAGGGTGGCCTCGAACTCCCCGTGATCCACCTACCTCTGCCTCCCCAAGTGCTGGGATTAATGGCGTGCGCCACCACGCCCGGCTTTTCTTTTGTTTTTGTTTTTCCTTGCTTCACTTTTTGTGTCCGGGGACCTGGAGATTGGAACCAGCGTTCTTAGGCTTGGCAGGCAGGCACTTTAACCTCCAAGCCATCTCTCCAGCCCGTGGTTTTTTTTTTTTTTTTAAGGTAGGGTCTCACTCTAGCTCAGGCTGACCTGGAATTCACTATGTAGTGTCAGGGTGGCCTTGAACTCATAGTGATCCTCCTACCTCTGCCTCCCGAGTGCTGGGATTAAAAGCGTGCGCCACCACGCCCGGCTTGGCCTTAGGTTTTATTAGTTCATCCCTAGTGGGTGTTCACTAGCGAACTCACTCTTGGCTGCTACCTCCCAGCTGCTGTGACAAGATGTGGTGCTCAGCGTCTGCTCTGTCATAATGCCTTCCTCACCACGATGAACCTTCTCAAAACCTTTAAACCTGAAATAAACCCTTTCCTCCCATAAGCTGCTTCTGGGCAAACATTCTGTCCCTGCAAAGAGATGGTTACTGCGACACAGGAATCCCTGTGGTTCTATTCTGGCTCTTCTAAGACTCTGCCTTCTATGAAATCCATGATGTGTGTCACACCTCGCTCTGGTCGTCTTCTCTCCTCCCTGCCTGGGTCCCCATGACACTCTCAAACACCTCTCCTGACAGGCCCCGAGTCACCACTAATGGGTGCTTGTCTCCACCTCTCACATCCAATATGGTACTCCAACCTGTCAACCACACTTCCAAAGTGTCTCTTGGATTCACACGTAACCTCCGTCACCATTGTCGCACTCCTGGCCATGAGTCTCCTACCTGGACACTGTAGCATCTCCTAACAGGTGGGACATCCTTTAAACCAATCGGCCAGTCCTGTCTCCATGACCCTTGGAAGAAGGTGAAGTGACCTCCCCGAAGGCACCTGTTCCCCAGCCTACTTCTTGTGCCCTCCTGGGAAAGCTCAGGGTGAAGAGCTTGCTCAGGGAGGTGAATGAGGCTCTGCCTCTATAAACTAAGCCATTGTGTTCTTTTTCTTTGCTTGCTAAAAATCACTATTCTCATTTCCAAGTTCTAGAAAGGAAGCACAGAGACTCTACGCAATCACCGTAGCCACTGGCATGCACACTCTATGTGTATAAGCACGTCATGCTGAGCATGCTGACACGCCCTCACTCTGCACTTCTGCTGCAGCCTCTCCCTCTCTGTGCGGACACTTTCTGTCACCACTGCTGCCTGAGCCTCTCTCTGTGCCCCAACCCCTGTCTACCCAATAGCTACTTCTCCTCTGGGTCCCAAAGCCCAGTGTTTTCCTTAAGGTTGACCACAGACCCACGGCATCCACCTTGTCTGCTTTCCTCTTTCCATTCCCACCTTTCTTTCCCCCAGTGACAAGGGAAGGAGTCACCTGGTTGTTATGAATGGTGACATCTGATCCTTCCACAAACCTCTGCACCCAGAAGCAAAGCCACTATGTCTTCTTGGGCCACCTCCCCTCTTCACTGTGTGTACTCCGCCATCAGCCCCCTCCCTCCCGAGCAGCTAAGGCACATGGCATCACACCTCTTCGTGAGGTGGAAGTCACCTTCACGGCGACTTCAACTGGTGTTGAGAGCCCAACACCAGCCCAGACCACTCAGGCCCCAGAAGCTGAGCATTGGAGTCACTGGTAACTTCAGCTGTGAATAGGCTGTACCTGCATGCTGAGATGTACAGAAATTATATATATATATATATATTAGTTTTTCGAGCTAGGGTTTCAGTCTATCCAGGCTGACCTGGAATTCGCTACCTAGTCTCAGGGTGGCCTCAAACTCATTGCAATCCTCCTACCTCTGCCTGCCTCCCAAGTGCTGGGATTAAAAGGCATGTGCCACCATGCCTGGCCAGAAATATTTTTAATTATGTTCTTTTGTGTGTGTGTGCTTATATATGTGTGTGTAAATATAAATATAAATATAAATATAAATATAAATATAAATATAAATATATAAATATGTGTATATAAATATATATGTGTGTGTATATGTATGTGTGATGTATATGTATGGGTGCACACATTCCACAATGTGTCTGTGGAGGTCAGAGGACAACCTTGAGTTGTTTCTGCTCTCCTTCCCCATTCTTTCTTGAGACGAGGTCTCCCTTGTGGTCTTTCTGCCACAGCTTTCAAGCTTCTAGATTCTCCCGTTGCCACAGGCACATTGGGATTACAGGTGCATGTGTCACTTTGTGTCTGGCTTGACATGGGTGCTGAGGAGGATCAAACTTGGATCAGCAGGCTCACAAGCAAACACCTTTAGCCACTGAAATGTGTTCCCAGCAGCCAGGAATATTTTTTAAAATTTGTGTCATTACCAACTTATCCCTCATCCCCAAGAAATAAGACCCAGAGCTGGAACTGACTCTGGCATCCTGGATGTGTGACTCTCTTCTGCTAGACGTAACCTTCCGTGGCCACATGACCTCCACCAGCCTTGCTCACCATTGGGTTTGTGCCTTCAGCAAAGTGCTAAGAACACAGTAGATGCTGCTGAGTTTCCTGAGCTGAGGGCTTTGCTCCAGCTTCCTAACAAGAGCCGACAGATGACTTCCCAGAAAGCAGGTAGCCCCAGAAGTCACTCGCCACCTGGGCTAAATGTGACCCTGGGCCCTAACGGAATATTCCACTGCCAATATCCATCCACCATCCTTCCCCTCTCCCCCCGCTACCTTGCCAGTAAAAGGTTCTTTGTAAAATTACCCAACAGCCCCGGCAGACAAGCACAGGGAGTGTGGGCAGGCGCCCGTGCCAAGCTCGGCGTGAAATACCTGTTTCTCAAAGATCCGGGAAGGGCCGTCTCCAGGCTGCTGGAAGTGTCTTCCTCCCAGGGAGGTTTCTGAACAGCTTCTGGGCCCAAAGCCAGGAAAAGTAAAGGCATTTCTTTCCCGGTGGATGAAAGCGAGGTCTGGAGCTCTGAGTGTCACATGCAATGGACACTTTCTCATTCACCCTCCCAAGGAGCATTGGCTGCCTCAGTACGCGGTGGGCGGGACAGGAAGCACAAAGCTCTCGGTGAAAAGGAATGGGAAACCGTGAGTGTAAGGGCTGGCACATGCTCCTGTCTGGCTATGACACACTCAAATGTATTATTTACTCCCCGCATACAGCATGTGGGGCTCAATGCAAACCCCCACATTCAAAGAGGGAAACTGAGAATCTAGTGAGAGAATGTACTGGCTCAAGGTCGCACAACTTTCTAAAGCTCTAAACTGCTTTTGAGTTGGCATGTAATGAGTGGGCATATTTGGAGGGTATAGTGTGACATTGCAACACATGTATACAGCAGGGACTGAACGAACCAAGGTGACCAGCCTGCCCATCACCTTTCATTTCCTTATGTTTACAGCCTGCAAGCTCCTCTATTCCTCACCTTCCTAAAATATAAAGGAAATTAAATCGATCTTGAAGTAGAGATCCAACAGTCCCCTGCGTGGGTGCTTGAGTCTGTATGACCCGTAAGGTCTGGTGGCATCCACCTCGGAGGATCTGATGGTGAGCAGGCATTCACGCATATTCACGGGAAGCATCACCAGAGCTGAGGTTTCCCATCTCTCGGACATCGGGACCTCTTCACACCCTTAGAACTCGCTGACGATCACAAGAGCTTTTGAGTTTGTGACTGCCATTTGGAGAACGTGGTATTGAAATGAATAAAGCACTGAAAATATCGCATCCATATAAAAGAGAACAAGTAAGGCTGGGGAAAGAGCTCAGTGTATCAGAGCTTGCCTGTCAAGCATGAGGACGTGAGTTCCATCGCCAGCACCCACGTCAAAATTCCAGGTATGAGGCTGGGCGTGGTGGCACACACCTTTAATCCCAGCACTTGGGAGGCAGAGGCAGGAGGATTGCCATGAGTTCGAGGCCACCCTGAGAATACAGAGTGAATTCCAAGTCAGCCTGGGCTAGAGTGAGACCCTACCTCAGAAAACAAACAAACAAAAAAAATTCCAGGTATGGTGACACGCACTTGTAATCCCAGGGAGACAGGAGGAACCCTGGGACTCACTGGCTAGCTCGTCTAGTCTCATTGGCAATTGAAGGCCAGTGAGAGACCCTGTCTCAAGAAAAGTTCGATGGAGCTCCTGAGAATGACACCTGAGGTTGTCCTCTGGCTGCCACACATCCGCACACATGGACACACACTTGCACTCCCCGCACACAAACGCATACACACTAATGCTGCTAACAATGATAACAGGGAGAACAAGAACAAATTCCTCACGTGGGAATACAAATGATACCTTAGGAAAAGAAGACTGGCATCGTGTTGCCATTTTGCAAGTCTCACTCTTGTCTAGCTTGCAGGAAGCAGCTGCTCACTCTTGTTTGTGCTGCTTTGCATCCAGGATATCACGCTGGGCTAGTGAAGAGAGTGATGCAGCCATGCTCACGGAGCTGGGTAGTCAGAAAGGAAGGAGCATGCCAGTAGCCTTCTGGGATACAGTTTTCTTAGACATCAGCCAACATGTGGAATCTGAAGCCAACATCAAGGAAGTTCTCACGTGGTGTTTTATTAAAACCTTCCTAACTCTCACGCTGAGGGTTATTCTACTTAGGCATGATCAGTACGTGTACCATGGAGAAAGTGGGAGCTCAGCTCACACCTGGATGACCCAATGTTTCCTTGGACACATTTGGGTGTTGGAGACAGGTGTCCAGACCCTGGGATGCTTTAGACATGATCCTCCTATATTTCCCATTTCATTGCAGAATTTTTAAAATTATTATTACTATTTATCAGAGAGGAGGAGAGTAAGAGAGAGAAAGAGCAAAAGAGAGAGAGTTGGAGCTCCAGGGCCTCAGCCACCACAATCAAACTCCATATGCTTGCTCCACCTAGTGGGCATGTATGACCTTGTGCTTGCCTCACCTTTATGCGTCTGGCTTATGTGGGACCTGCAAAGTTGAACATGAATACTTAGGCTTGGCAGGCAAGCACCCTAACTGCTAAGCCATCCCTCCAGCCCTCATTGCAGAATTAAAAAAAAAACAAACAGACTCCAGATTAGAATTTAAAAATACTAATAATTTCATTGCTTCTTCAAGGACTTCTCTGAAGGAAATTATTTTAACTTTGAGCATGTGGTGGTTATAAACATGATGATTATTAGACTGTGGTACCACATCCTTGACATGGTACCACACTATGAAATCCATATTTTAACACCATTGGTTCTGCAGTCAGTACAACTATGGGCCATCACGATGCCCCAAGGGGCCCCAGCAGTCCTGAAGGACCAACAACTGCAATGCAGAACCACAGAGCCAGGCTGGGAAGATGGTTCAGTGGTTAAAAGTGTGTGCTTGCAAAGTCTGAATGGCCTGGTTCAAATCCTCAGTAACTACATAAAGCCAGCTGCACAAAGTGGAGTAACCAGGGCATTCCAGCAAAGGACTGTGTCGATCTTCTTTGTCCCTGTGAGGAAGGGAGGAAGGGAGGAAGGAAGGAAGGAAGGAAGGAAGGAAGGAAGGAAGGAAGGAAGGAAGGGAGGGAGGGAGGGAAAGGGAAACGTGGTGGCTGGTAACACAATACAGACTGGACTCAAATCTTTCAGTCTGGGGCCGTGTGGGCAGTGGAGTCACTGTGAGCTACAATAAGCTCTGGTCTAAGGAAGTCTCTCCATAGCTACAGAAGCAGGCTGGACTTCTGTGTCATTTTGCCCTAAAACCTTCATTCTTTTCATGAGGGTCCTCAAAACTGTGCCCAGAGCATAGAGCTCAGCACCCCTGTGGTGTGACACTACATCCTGCCTGGGTCATGCATGGTCCATTGGAAAGGTAGCTGAAGAGGATGCTGTGAACCAGATGTTCATAGCCAGGGTGGAGTTTGAGGGAACCAACACAGGGCAAGAAGCTTCTAGGGACTGACAGAACAGCAACCATTGCCATGGGGTCTGGGATGAGCTGGGAGAAAGCTGGAGAGAACTATAGCTGGGTAGGGCGGGTGCAGAGTAAACATTCCAGCCTATCTCTGGCCCTCTCATCTGATCTGCTTCTGATCTGCCTACAGCTGGTTAATTCCAACAGGAAGCAGGAAGCCAGATACTGGAAGAAGGAAGTAGGAGGCATGAGCACTCCCATCATGTGGTCTACAGAGCCATCCTCATGAGGCAGAGGGTGGCCAGAGGACTACATCAAAACCAAGAGTAAGCACACGGCTTCCAAGTCACGTATGCAAAGGTGAGTACTTTGCCATGTCAGTCTTTAAAAAGGCCTCACTGTGACCAGCCTCCCATCTTTCAGCCCGGGTTAGCACTGCCTCAGCCAGTAAGGGAGTGTGCAAGCTTTTCTCTGCCTCAACACCTCACACACACACCAGCCTCTCTGGCCCCAGACAGTCCCTCGTCCACGTGTGATCAAATATGGACATCCTGGCCAAAATACGTTGGCCTCTTCTCTTTGGACCAAGGCTCTCTATTATTAGCCTTATTATGTACGCAGCACGGTCTCGTGTAAGCCTCCAGTTACCTCGCGAAGGAGCCAATATTACCACCCCTATTTTTGTGGAGGAAATTAGAATCAGAGTGACAAAGCAACTATGCTCAGTCACACAGCAATAAATGACAGAGTTAGCGTCCCCCTGTGGGGGCCATGTGCCACGCCCAGTATAATGAGGACGGGACACTTCACTGCATCAATAGTTCTAGCTTCAAGTTCCCACATGGGACATCTTACCATGACCACTCTCCTATGCCTCAGTTTCCTTGTCTGTAAAACTAGGTGCTCTTCTGGGGGATGCAAATACTTAACCCTAGCTCTACTCATGCCCAGGCTCCCTGGGGCAGTGGGGACATGAACATGATCTTTATCCTCTACATGTGTCCCCAGAACAAAAGCTTCCTGGCCTATGTTTAAGAAAACCCAAGCCACCTCTTCTCATTGGCCCCATGCACTTGTGGGGTCCACACATGTAAAAATCTGACACTGCTCTTAGAACCCTGTCCCATCTGGATTTCTGCAACCCACGGGGAGTCATTTGCCAAACACGTGTTTTACAAAACATGGGCCCGTGTCTCTGTGACTCGTGCAGTGAATGCAATCCTCCGTTCCCCCATCAGACTTCTGCCTCTGTTGCTGTCTGGCTGGGAGGAGGTGCAGAAACCTGTGGGTAGAGGGAGGGAGGTTGGCGTCCCTGCACCATGTGTGCTGTCTCTATGCCAAAGGGGGATGGCAGAGAATGTGCAAGGCCATGCTTTACTAAAAATATAGACGTGTAACATATGGTGTGCATAGAACACACAACAGAGGTCGGGGGTATAATGGAAAATCATTCATTTCTAATGTCAGGCCAACAGTTGCTGTCAGGAGGAATGCTTAGAAGTGTGTTCACTTCCCCAGATAACATCGAGAGAACAAGGGGCAGCTGACATCGGTGTGGCTAATGAATTTAGGAAGGCTTTGGGGGATGCAAAGTCATGACAGGCGTGAGTGCTGCTGCAAAATCCTCCAAAACACTTCCTCTGGGGTGCAACTTTTTTTAAAGAATGTTTTTTTTTTAATTGTAGCAAAATACACATGACATATAATTTACCATCCCAAGCCTTTTTAAGCACGAGTTCTGAGGCATTAAGGACATTCACATTGCTGTGCAACTGTCGCTAGAACAACTTCCTCACCCTAATTGAGTCTGTTCTCATTACCTCCCCCATTTCCCTTCCCTGGCTCCTGTGAAGCTTTATTCTACTTCTGGTCTTTATGGATATTGTATTGTGAAGGCCTCTTGAGGAATAGTGCCAATAGCATGTGTTACCAAAGAGGAGTTATCAGAGTTAGAAGGATGGCTTAAGGGTTAAGACACTTGCCTGCTAAGCCTAAGAACCCAAGTTCAATTCTTCAGTATCCACCTAAGCAAGATGCACAAGGTTGCACATGCATTTGGTGTTTATTTGCAGTGGCTAGAGGCCCCGGTGTGCCCATTCTCTCTTTCTCTCTTTCATAAATAAAATAAAAAACAAAGAGGAATTATTAGCTTGGCTTACACTGCAGGGGGCTGGGTAGTCCAACCATGGTCACCTGCACACCAGAGAGCTTGAAGACCCAGTACTGCTCATCCCACGAGGCTGGATGCCTCGCAGGCCCATGCTGGGGCTGAAGGTCTGGAGCTCTCTGAAGAGTCACTTGTATATAGTTCATGTTGGAAGGCCAAAGAAGCTGGAGTCCAACATCAGCAGAGGTGGCAGTGGTGGCATACACTTGCTCAGGAAGATGTGAAGGCAGGCCAGCCGGCTTTTTCCTCTGACCTCTTTGAGGGTGGGTCTCCCCCAGCTACACAGTTAGTCCTCTCTATGAACTCCTAGAGCTGATCTTAAACCCCATCAGCTGGACAATCAAGACTGATTGTCACAGATGCCATGGCTCAGGGATCTTGAAAAAATCTGTCCTTGGTGACCGACTTTCACTTTGCTCTGCTATAGCGGTATCAGGATTGCTTTGCAAAGCTGAACAATGTCCCATTATATGAGCACATAGTTTGTTTCCTCGCAGGTCCATCCACAGATATAGGGAACTATCAGGAACAAGTTTACAGTGGGTCTTCCTGGGGACTGAAGCTGAGGGATAGAACCCTTGTTCAGTATGTGCAGGGCCCTGGCTTTGACACATAGCACTACCACCAACACACACACGCACAGAGAGAGAGAGAGAGAGAGAGAGAGAGAGAAACATTCCTTGGCTGATTGGGTAACTAATAGTCTACCAAACTACTTGACAGAACTGTCCCTGATCTATAGAAGGAACTGTTGTCCAATCCTAAGAAACTCTTGGGGTTTAGACTCTAGAATGTACCTGGTTTCCAATGCTTGCCTAGCCAGCTCCAGCTTAAAGGAAGTTAGTTTTCTAAAGATCATTCAACAGGCATGCAAAATGAGAATTGCAGTAGACCCCACGGTGTTGTCCCTGGATCCCTGCCCCCATTTGGGTTTTGAGAGAATCCTGACTTGTTTCAACTCTGTCCTCCCAGGTGAGCTGACAGGGCCAAGAACATCCGTGTGTAAGTTGTGTTCCTTAAGATGGCACAGCAAGCTCCTCCCACTCCCCAGTGCTTGATCCAGACACCCTGGCTCTGTCAGTCTCCTCCTGCAGTCCTTGGGCCTGTTGTGACCTGACCCAGCCAATGAGGTGAGAAGGAGGGTGGGAAAGGTGATGTTCCTCCTTCATCTGGTGAGCACGGAAGCCCATTACTGTCGTGGCTGCTGTCAGCAGGCATCCTGCAGCCCTGAAGAAAGCCAGCATGAGATCAAAACCAAGGCACATGGAGATGGAGAGAAGGCTCAGCCCTAAGATGCTTGCCTGCAAAGCCTAACAATCTGGGTTTGAGTCTCCAGTCCCCACATAAAACCAGATGCCCAAAGTGGCCCATGTATCTGGAAGTCATTTGCAGTGGCTAGAGGCCCTGGTGCACCCATTCTCTCAGTCTGTTTCTCTTCTCTCTATTTCTCTCTGCTTGGAAATAAATAATAAATACTTTTAAAAATTTTTTTGTTTATTTTGGTTTGTTTATTTTAGAGTGACAAAGAGAGACAAAGAGGCAGAGAGAGAAAATGGGCGCATCAGGGCCTCCAGCCAGTGCAAATGAACTCCAGATGCATGTGCCACCTTGTTCATCTAGCTTACGTGGGTCCTGGGGAATTGAGCCTCGAACCTGAGTCCTTAGGCTTCACAGGCAAGTGCTTAATCGCTAATCCATCTCTCCAGCCCCCAATAATAAATAGTTTAAAAAGAACTGAGGCTCAGCAGAAAGGTAATACTGAAACAGTCAGAGAAACAGAGCTGAAGTCTTGATTGTAGCCCATCCCACATATAGGGTGTGTGTGGGTGCGCGCGTGCACGCGCGTGCATGCACGTGCACATGCATGCTTGCATAAACATGCTCCCAGGATATTTATAGACTTGGAATTAGAAAAATCTCTTTACCAAAGACCCTATTTGATATTAATCTCACATGATGAGATGAAGCACAGAGTACAAAATGTACCCACCCAAGGCTAACCAGAAGGCAGTATAAGAAAGTCAGTTTTATCACTCAGAACCCTGGCTAATGCAGTTGCCCCCTGTGTTATGCTCTGTGCACACACACAGTGCACACATGCCACCCAACTCACACACATATGCCCAACGCATATAACACACTCATAACAGCACCCTCATAACATGCACATCCAACACACACACACATACAACTAACCTATCCAATACATCCAACTCACACAGCATGCCACACACACACACACACACACACACACACACAAATTAAATTTAGGAGTTCAATCTCAAGGTAACAGTGTACTTGCATTATATATAATTCATAGCTCAGAAGCAAGTGACTTGGTTAGTCATCAAAGTATTCCTTCTCTTTTCAATTTTTCAGTGCTGGGGTTCAAAGCCAGGGCCCTCACATGCTTAGAAAATGCTCTACCACTGAGGTATATCCCTGCTCTTTGGAGACAGGCTCTCAGCATATAGCACAGGCTGGCCTCAAACTCATGATTCTCCTGCCTCAGCTTCCCCAGCACTAGACTTGGAGCCAGGCACCACACAACTCAGAATATTTCTGGAAACTAAGATCTATTATGTAATTTTATTTATTCATTTATTTTGGTTTTCTGAGGTAGGGTTTCACTCTAGTCCAGGCTGACCCAGAACTCACTCTGTGATCCTCCTACTTCTGCCTCCCAAGTGCTAGGATTAAAGACGAGGGCCACCAGCCCAGCCAGAATTTCATTTTATTTTTATTTCATGCAACGTCTCCATGATCAACATTAGGACTGATTGTGAGATAAGTCACCATTAGAAGTGGATTGCAAATGACAAATGTGGGAGCCGGGTGTGGTAAGCAGAAGCAGAGGTAGGATGGTCGCGGTGAGTTTGAGGCCACCCTGAGAATACAGAGTGAATTCCAGGTCAGCCTGGACTAGAGTGAGACCCTACCTCGAAAAATCAAACAAACAAACAAACAAAAAAAGACAAACACAGGGATGGAAGAAGGGGGAAGCTCATGGGACAGAAGACAGAGGAAGGGGGCACACACCTCTGCAGCCCACAACTGCAGCCACTTCCAACAACACACATGCTTCTTTCGAGCGAAAGGGGCATCCCTGGACTTCCTCTCCCATTGCTGAGCACCACAGCCATCTGAGATCTTGCGAAGGTGGACTTATGGAAACAGCATCAGTCAAGGCATATTTGGGGACACGAACTGAGAGGCTTGGGGAGAACAGGCAGCACCCGCTCAGGGTTGCCTCGTTTGTTCAGCTCTCGTTCAGCAGGAATACTTGGTGTCTCACGCTCTTCAAGCCACTCTGATGAAACTACCACAACCAGGTGGCTCAGAAACCATGGAAACGTCTTTCTCTGAGTTCCAAGGCTGGAAGTCCAAGGTCAAGGTGCCACCAGGTTCTGAACGGGAGGACTCACATTGCTTGAGCCACCGTGTTGCCCGCACATGGAGGGTAGGGTGAGTTACCTCTTTAACAAGAACACTGCCCTATTCTCGAGACCCCACCCCATGACCTGACCACCCTCTCGGGCCCCATGGCCTCATGCCACGCCCTGGAGGTTTAACAGATGAGCCCAAGGGGAATGTGATCATTTGCACTGTAGCTCCCAACATGTCTGAGAGAGTTCCAGCCCTACTGGGTGTTAGCGAGCTCACTCTGGCCGCCGCTGCTACCTCCCAGCTGCTATGGCAAGAAGGGATGCCCAGCCTCTGCCTTGCCATGATGAAGCTGGCCCTTGAGACTGTAAGCAGGAAGGAAGTCCTTCCTACTACGCGCTGCTTTTGGTCTGCTGTTTCGTCCTGGCAATGAGAAAGGAACTACAATACCAATTAGCTCCAAAGACATGAACATGCACAGATATCGTAGATGAGTGAGGACGACGTGCCTGTCTAGAGACACTGACAGATGATAGATGGTACATGATAGTCGCTCGATTTGGAGGGAACAAAGGGGAAAGGTAGATTTGGATATTCATATAGATAGGATTTATATGCAGGAGAAATAAGTATGAAGTGGGATATGCAGCTATAGGTAGAAAGACAGTAATCCAAAGTTTGTTCTTTGCCACCAGCCCAGCCAGAATTTCATTTTATTTTTATTTCATGCAACGTCTCCATGATCAACATTAGGACTGATTGTGAGATAAGTCACCATTAGAAGTGGATTGCAAATGACAAATGTGGGAGCCGGGTGTGGTAAGCAGAAGCAGAGGTAGGATGGTCGCGGTGAGTTTGAGGCCACCCTGAGAATACAGAGTGAATTCCAGGTCAGCCTGGACTAGAGTGAGACCCTACCTCGAAAAATCAAACAAACAAACAAACAAAAAAAGACAAACACAGGGATGGAAGAAGGGGGAAGCTCATGGGACAGAAGACAGAGGAAGGGGGCACACACCTCTGCAGCCCACAACTGCAGCCACTTCCAACAACACACATGCTTCTTTCGAGCGAAAGGGGCATCCCTGGACTTCCTCTCCCATTGCTGAGCACCACAGCCATCTGAGATCTTGCGAAGGTGGACTTATGGAAACAGCATCAGTCAAGGCATATTTGGGGACACGAACTGAGAGGCTTGGGGAGAACAGGCAGCACCCTCTCAGGGTTGCCTCGTTTGTTCAGCTCTCGTTCAGCAGGAATACTTGGTGTCTCACGCTCTTCAAGCCACTCTGATGAAACTACCACAACCAGGTGGCTCAGAAACCATGGAAACGTCTTTCTCTGAGTTCCAAGGCTGGAAGTCCAAGGTCAAGGTGCCACCAGGTTCTGAATCCGGGAGGACTCACATTGCTTGAGCCACCGTGTTGCCCGCACATGGAGGGTAGGGTGAGTTACCTCTTTAACAAGAACACTGCCCTATTCTCGAGACCCCACCCCATGACCTGACCACCCTCTCGGGCCCCATGGCCTCATGCCACGCCCTGGAGGTTTAACAGATGAGCCCAAGGGGAATGTGATCATTTGCACTGTAGCTCCCAACATGTCTGAGAGAGTTCCAGCCCTACTGGGTGTTAGCGAGCTCACTCTGGCCGCCGCTGCTACCTCCCAGCTGCTATGGCAAGAAGGGATGCCCAGCCTCTGCCTTGCCATGATGAAGCTGGCCCTTGAGACTGTAAGCAGGAAGGAAGTCCTTCCTACTACGCGCTGCTTTTGGTCTGCTGTTTCGTCCTGGCAATGAGAAAGGAACTACAATACCAATTAGCTCCAAAAGACATGAACATGCACAGATATCGTAGATGAGTGAGGACGACGTGCCTGTCTAGAGACACTGACAGATGATAGATGGTACATGATAGTCGCTCGATTTGGAGGGAACAAAGGGGAAAGGTAGATTTGGATATTCATATAGATAGGATTTATATGCAGGAGAAATAAGTATGAAGTGGGATATGCAGCTATAGGTAGAAAGACAGTAATCCAAAGTTTGTTCTTTGTTTTTCTTTTCTTTTTCTCTTTTTCTTTTCTTTTTTTTTTTTTTTTTTTTTTTTTTTTTTTTTTTTTTGGTTTTTGGAGGTAGGGTTTCACTCTAGTCTAGGCTGACCTGGAATTCACTATGTAGTCTCAGGGTGGCCTTGAACTCATGGCGATCCTCCTACCTCTGCCTCCCGAGTGCTGGGATTAAAGGCGTGTGCCACCATGTCCTGCTCAATTTTTTTTAATATATTTTATTTGTTTATTTATTTGAGAGAGAGAGAAAGAGAAAGAGAGGGTGTGCCAGGGCCTTGAGCCACTCCAAGCAAACTCCAGATGCATGCACCCCCTTGTGCATCTGGCTTACGTGGGTCCTGGAGAATTGAACTGGGATCCTTTGGCTTTGCAGGCAAACACCTAACCACTAAGCCATCTCTCCAGCCCCAGAGTTTTTTCTTTAGGCAGTGAGAGTGCAGAGAATGGTGGAATGGTCAGGGAAGGAAGGAAGAGGTAGGCTACAAGCCTGGCTCCCAGCTCCCATGGCTTCTCTGCTGCCTTCTCAGGGCTTGTAGCTACTTGTTGCCTTGGTCAGAGGAGCATGCATCCATTCTTCCTCCTCCTCGGTGCTGGGATCCTGTGAAACAAGAAGGTAGTATCCTGCTTTACCTGTGAACTTGCCACCTGCTGCCCTGGGCACATCTCAAGTCTAGATCCCAGTTCCTGGCTCCTCCTTCTGCCAAAGAGGGCATGGGACCAGAGAGTCATCAAAACCCCATCCAGCCTGCAGGTCTCCCAAGGTTCTTGTCTGATGCCTCCCCCAATCTCAGACCACTCTCTGGTCTGCACATACTCAGGCCAGCCAGGGGTGGCTTCTCAGAGGAGACCTGTCAGAGTCAGCTTCGAGTACTTTCCTACACTACACTGGGTTTTTGGAACATGATGTCCAGGAAGTTGTAGAGTAATTATATATCCTCAAGATGTCTCTCAGTAAGACACTTGCTGCTTATTTTAAAGATTTATTTTATTTATTTATTTATTTATTTATTTATTTATTTATTTAAGACATAGTGAGGGGGAGAGAGTGAGAATGGGTGCACCAGCCATCTCTCCAGCCCTCGACACGAGCTACCTTTTAAGTACTATCTTTAAGTAAGCTACAGGCACCTTTTTGAAAAGGATCATTTGCTTTGCAAAGACTCCATGAAACTTTGTCCCCTGGCCAGTGACCAAATCAACATTACTACCTGACAGTACACATCTAATCAGATCATCACACTGTGGTGTTCCCACTCGAAATCATGGCATGATTGACTGTGAGAGAATAGCAGAGAACAAAACAGCTGCCATATAAAATACATGTCAATGTCACAGACAATGAAGACAGAGGGACTTTTCAGCTTAACAGAGACGAAAGAGTTGTGACAAAGGGATGCAAGATGCCCCGTGACTTCCAAAGATAGCTTGGGGACACGTGGGAGAATCTGTGTGAGGTCTGTACTTTGGCTATAGAACGGGGTCAAAATCATTATGATTTTGAGCATTATTCTGTGGGGGTGTAACCAAGTATTTTGTTGTTAAAAAGCAAACAAGGGGCTGGAGAGATGGCTTAGCGGTTGAGGCGCCTGTCTCCTAAGCCTAAGAACGCTGGCTCCAATCTCTAGGTCCCCCGTTTAGCCAGATGCAAAGTGATGCAAGGGCGCAATGCCGCACTTGACCACAAGGGGGTGCACACATCTGGATTTTGTTCACAGCAGCTGAGAGGCTGCTGGTGCGCCCACCTCTGTCTTTCTCTCCCTCTCTCTCTGTCTCTCTCTCCAAAAAAAAAAAAAAAAAAAGAAGAAGAAGAAGAAAGAAAGGCGAACAAGGTGGCATTTAGTGGTAAAGATGTGTGCCTGGCCTGTCATGGTTTTTGTGTATGTGGGGGGAGGTGCAGCAAGCATGGTAAATATTAATAATGGGCATCTGGATAAAGGAGAGTGTGTGACTTTTGAGTTCCTTGTCTGTAAATCTGAAATCATGTCCATAGAGAGTAAGGAAGAGAAAGAAAGGAGGGAGCTGTTTTTCTAGGGTACCCGGATATGCACACACAAATGCACCAAGAAGACAGTGAGAGGGAAGGAGGAGGAAGCGGCATGATTGTGCCTGTCTTAGGGCTCTCTAGAGGAATTAAATCAAGTGTGTATAAGAGTGTGAGGGTGTGTGTGTGTATGGGTGTGTTTATAAGACGGCATTTACTGGCTTGGCTCACACAATTGGAGGCTGGATAATCCCACAGTGGCTGTCTGCAAACTGGAGAAGTGATAGGTGTTCTCTCTATACAGTTGGGCACCTCGGAACAAGAGGAACCTGGGGCCTGGGGAGATGGCACAGTGGTTAAAGGCACTTGTTTGCAAAGCTTGCTGGCTTGAGTTCAGTTCCACAGTACCCACATAAAACTGGATGCGCAAAGTGGACATGCATCTGGCACTCCCATAATCTCTCTCAGACTCCCACTCTCTCTCCCCTCTCAAATAAACAAATATACATATATATATATATATACATATATATTTTTTTCTTTTGGGTTTTTTGAGGTAGAGTCTCATTCTAACCCAGGCTGACCTGAAATTCACTATGTAGTCTCAGGGTGGCCTCAAACTCACAGCAATCCTCCTACCTTTGCCTCCCGAGTGCTGGGATTAAAGGTGTGTGCCACCATGCCCAGCTCAAAAATATTTCTTAAAAAGAACAAGGGGGTCTGGAGAGCAGAAAGTGGTGCATACATCTGGAATTCATTTGCAGTGTCTGGAGTGCCCATTCCCCCGCCCTCTCCTTGCAAATAAATAAACACAAATATTTTTTAAAATAGCAAGGGGGCCCCATGGTATAGGCCCAGTCAGAGGCTGAAGATGGTGAGTCATTGGTGCGAATCCATGGTGATGGGCTGAGGACGCTGGAGTCTGATGTCTGCAGGTGATGGTGGCAGAGATAGACACCCTCACTCACTGAGAGTGGCGCTTGTAGCACTGGCTGGCTTCCTCCCCCTTCAATCCTTGTTCCATTAGATCCCCAGGTACTGGCTGATGTTATGGACATTCATCTCCCCTCAGGTTCTTTCCCTGTGTGTTTGGAGACAGGGTCTCATGTAGTCTAGGCTGGCTTTGAGCTCCTTATCCTCCCACTTCCACCTTTATAGGTGTGTGCTACCACACAGGGCTTCCTCTCACTTCCTGCCCCGCATGTCAATCGTCTCTGGAAACGCCCTCGCAGACACACACCCAAGTGTGCTTTCCTCACCTCCCCTTAATCTAATCAAGTTAACCATCCACAGTAACTATCATGATACCCACCAAGGAGTGAGGCTTCCACTCAGAACTGAAAGGCCCAAGAGGGGATGCACCTACCATGCGTCTCTCCTGCACAGCTCACACACACCCCTGGTCTGGGCCCCCAGCATGAAGTGGTGATATCCTGCTGGACTTGGGCTGGGTACATGGCATGCCTGCTGCTTGATGACATGAAAACACTGGAGTTTGATCACACTTGTGACATGAAACCTTCAGGGATGGAATGTCACACTGCAGAGGACAGCGGGGACCCTCGGCTCTAACCCCCACTTTCCTGGTGTCCTGGAGGAACTCTTAGACACGCCTGCTTACATAAGCCAAGTTCCATAAGAGAGTTTTAGGGAGCTTCCTGTAGACACAGTAGCACATCCTTGAAGCTAGCATAGCAGGCTCTGCACCAAACAGTATTGTCCACCTCCGATTGAGACAGGGACCCAAAGTGAGGGAGCTCACATGCAGCCATGCCAGGACACGAAGTTCCACTTGGGGCACTCGTGGCCATATCTTAGCCCGGCAGGGCCTCCCCTCACGGGCCACACTGTACCACATCTGCCATGGTTCACATCCACATGGGACTTAGTGTGAAGAGCAAGTCAGTCAGAGGCAGCTCACACTTCCCTGGCTCCACACCCCCAAGGTCCCTTCCCAGGACTGCCAAGTTTCTGGACACCGTTCGCAGGGCGTCTCTCTGGAATGCAGCTGCCATCTGCGAGAACAGCCATCTCTTTCAACCTCATCCAGCCTGCCCGAAGCCATGTGAGCATGGCCTTGCTCAATAGCACATCAGCTCTGAATACTCGGGGATGAAAATATCCCACTGTTCAGACCCAGAGGTGTAACTCAACGCTACCCTTTGATGGATTTCCAAGACCATCATCAGAGCTGAGTAGTTCCTGGACTGCCATTTCGGTGTTTAGCTTAACTCCTACAAGTATAAAAATGAAGATAATCTCCTCGGTGTGCTTGGGGAATCAAGGGTGATTCAGTGCTACTATTTTCCACACTGTGACTCTCAACATCCTGGCCAGATGAGCACTGTTCGCCGAATACAGACCTCCACTTTGGCCCTATGTCTGGTGGCACAGGGTATCTTTCTGTCTAACCCATGGCCGCTTGGGCCCACAGCTCCCTGCCCAAGTCTGTGGGGCCATGCTTCCGTGCCACATCTAAAGAGGGATGTGTAGAGACGAATGTGTCCAGGTGTGTTGGCCACTTTTCCATCACTGTGCCAAAAATATCTGGGGAGGCCATTTAAGGGAGGAAAGATTGATTTTTAGCCCATGGTCTCAGAAGTCTCAGGCCATGGGCGGCTGCTCCATGGTGTTCGGGCTTGTGATAAGGCATGAACATCCTGGCAGAGGGATATGGGGGAGAAAAGCTGTTCAGCTTCAGACAACCAGGAAGCCGAGACAGAGACTGGCAGGGACCACAGGCATGAGGTGCCCTAGTGATATACTTACTCTAGCTGGGCCCCACCTCTATGAACCCATCTTCCAATAACTGAGTCCTATATATCTTTTTTGACTGTGTTGTGCAATGTAGTATGTCTGTTGACATGCTACATACACACACACACACACACACACACACACACATATATGTGTGTGTGTAGTATACACATGTGTGTGCCCATGCAGTACTCCAGTGCTTACCCATGGCGGGGTGTGGCCACCTGCAGTGGCCAGAGAAGAATTTGGGGGTTCCCCCCTCCATTGTCCTTATTTGAGCTGGGGTCTTTTACTGGTCCTGGAGCTTGCCAGTTTTTTTTTTTGTTTGTTTGTTTGTTTGTTTGTTTGTTTGTTTGTTTGTTTGCAAGCTCCAACAATTCTCAGATCTCCGTTCCCCTACCATACTGGGCTTACAGACACATGTGGCCACGCCCAGCTGTTATGTGGCTTTTTCAGAACTCCCCCGTCTCTTGTCGGAGAACTGCTGAGCCTTTCCTCCAGCCCCACCTCTGACCTCTTTGCCGAGGTCACAGCTCTCAGGATCAGTGTCTTCCCCACCGCTCAGAGGATGGCAGCCACAGCGATGTCCCTTCTCCGCACATGTCACATTCACGCTGCACCTGTCCTCTGCAGGGTGCTGCCGATCTCCGCTCTGGTCAAACATCTTGCCTCTCTTCCTCACCCCTTCCAACGCTGGCCACATGGACTCTGTCAGTGGACCCTGCTTTCTGGCTCTGTTGTGGCTGGTCGGGAGAGGGAGGGACGCCCTTTTACTTGGGAGCTGCTCTTTGTCTTCTGCACGACTGTGACACGGGCAATCAGAGGCCAAGCACATGGGTAGAGTCTGAGGAGGAGCCGCTGTAGAAGTGTCTGTTTTTGTAAAGCCTGAGGTGCTGCCTCGGCGCCCTGTCCATAAAGCCATCAAGGATCGTCTAGCCTTCTCCACACTGTCTTCTTTTGAATCTTTTCCACACATACATCAGTCCTCTATCTTAAGTGATCTCTCTCTCTCTCTCTCTCTCTCTCTCTCTCTCTCTCTCTCAAAGCTTTTTCCAGGTCTACTCTACAATAAGCTTCAATGCCCTCTCTGGATAAACTGCCCCTCTGAGAGGAAAACTACAGAAAGCTTCTGAAATTCAAATTGTTCAAAAATAATTTGAGGCCTTGTTTCTATGAATCTTCCAATTTGGGTGACAAGTGAGTGTTTGGAAAAATGTCTACAAACAACAAAACAATTTTTGGCATGCTTGTGTAGAGTGTGTGTGGTTTGACGTATGATGTGATGTGCATGTGGTGTGTGTATATATGTGCTCAGGTCTGTGTATCCCATGTGTATGTATGTATGGAGAGACCAGAGGAGAACACTGGGTGGCCTTCCTTAAGTTGGAGTTTCCCTCAACCTAGAGTCCATGTGAATCCCAGGTGCTGGAGAATCAGACTTGGACGGTCTCGAGTCTTCTTAGCTTCATGCTTAAGCCGGAACAGGTCTCACCCAGAGAGCCATCACCACAGCCCACAAAACACTTTTTAAGGCTAGCTTTTCAAAACAGCTCCATTGGGCTCTACTTACTGCATTAAAATTCAACTTTTAAATAAATATTTTATTTATCTATTTGAGAGAGAGAAAGAGAGAGAGAGAGAGAAAAAATATGGTTGTGCCAGGGCCTCTAGCCACTACAAAGCCACTCCAGATACATGTGCCACCTTGTGCATCTAGCTACGTGGGTTCTGGGGAATTGAACCTGGGTCCTTTGGCTTTACAGACAAGCATCTTAACTGCTAGGCCATCTCTCCAGCCCTAAAATTCAGCTTTTAAATTTTTTTTTCTGATTTATTATTATTTATTTGAGACAGAGAGAGGGACAGAAAGAGAGAGAGAGTGAGAGTTGGTGCACCAGGGCCTCCAGCCACTGCAAACAAACTCCAGAGGCACGCACCACCTTGTGTGTCTGGCTTACATGGGACCTGGAGAATCCAACCTTGATCCTTAGGCTTTGCAGGCAAGTGCCTTAACTGCTAAGCCATCTGTGCAGCCCTAAAATTCAACTTTTAAAGCATACAAAATGGCTGGGTTTGGTATATTCAGGGCTGGGATCTGTTTTTGTTCTCACAATCAACGTTAGTTTCTTTTGATTAACTCGGAAAGAAACTCCATATCTACCTCCACTTCCTCTGCCTGGAAGAATTACCTGCATGTGCATGATGAATGCTCATATTTGTGTGCAGTGGTGTGTGTGTGTGTGTGTGTGCCAGAGGATAACCCCAGGAGTCATCAAGGATAGCTTTTATATCTGCCTTGAGTCAGAATCTCTCACTGAATCTGGAGCCCCAGAGGTTCCCCCGGCTCTGTCTCCCTGCCCAGCTTTTACATAGGAACTGGGGTCTTCATGCTTGCCAGACAAGCACTTGATCCATCTCCCCAACTGTGCTTCCTCATCTTGTTCTTTCCTATCAAGAATGACTAAAACACAGGGCAGATCCAGAGACTGAGACCAGAGTATGGAGCCCACGGTTTCACTTCCCACCCGAGACACTGGCACTGCATATTTTTAAATTTTTATTTATTTATTTATTTATTTATTTATTTATTTATTTATTTTTGTTTTTTCAAGGTAAGGTCTCGCTCTAGCCCAGGCTGACCTGGAACTCACTATGTAGTCTCAGGATGGCCTCAAACTCATGGCGATCCTCCTGTCTCTGCCTCTCAAGTGCTAGGATTAAAGGCATGTGCCAATCACACCCAGTTCTATGTGTTTACTTATTGATTTTTTTTTTTTTTTCTATTTCAGTAGATTCCTTGACATGAACTTTTCACCTGTGGTTGCAGCACCTGCCTGCACACCTGAGCTCAGGAGCCTCTTCTGACCACTAGAGGGCGTAGCACCATGACCAATGCGGGCTGCACCAGGCTTGCTGTTTCCCGCCTCACCCCATTAGCACTGGTTCCTGCCAGACCAGAAAGGGCTCTGGAGCTGGGCCTTGGTATTGAAACCCTGCGGGGAAGCGAGCTTTGATTTGTGAGCCAACTGAGATTGGACTGGTTCAAAAGGTGGGGCAAGGCATGGAGACAAAGAAATGACTGTGCTTGGACGATGAGGATGGTGACCACAATAATACCGCCATTTTACTGGGTATTTACAAAGTGCCCGCGCTGTGCTAAGAATGTTACACGCTTATTTTATTTAATCCTCACAGTGACGCTACTCTGAGTCGGACTTAGTCTTCCGTCCAATTTTACTGATAAAGGAACTTGGAGAAACTATGTTTATGTCTTGCCCTGGGTGTCTTCCCTGGTCTTGGGGTCAGCAATCAAATCTGTTGAGTTTCTTGAGTGAGACAAGGCCTTGCTGTGTCACCCTGTCTGACCTGGAACTTGTGCTGATCCTCCTGCCTCTGCCTCTGCCTCTCGAGTACTGGAATTACAGGCGTGTGCCACCACACACCATCATGAGGGATCTATCTGGATAGAGAGCAACTAGTCTGAACTCCATGGTTTTTGAGGTGTTCAGTGCTTTATGGCACAAGAGTACGACATCTACAAAAATATGAGTCATGGCAGAAATTGGTCTAGATATCCATGACCTTGCAGTAGCAATACTTTCACAAGACCATCATAATAGGAGAAAAAGATGATGACATCAAATTAAAAGAGAGACTAATGGAGAGAGGGAGGGGATATGATGAAGAGGGGAGTTGTGAAGGGGAAAGGGGGAGGGAGGGAAATATCATGGTTTATTGTCTGTAAGTATCGAAATTGTCAATAAAAAATAAATAAATAAATAAAAATATATGAGTCATGGGCTGTCCCTCAAACAGACGGTAGATTCTTTTGAAGCAAGACCACAAGGGAGGGGAGCCTGCAAAAGATGGAGAGAGCCCACTTCAGCTTAAGTCACAATGTGTGGCCATGTGGATGACATGCCAGCCCCAGGCTCTGGGAAGCCTGTCTTCAAGTCAGCCCTGGTGAGGGTGCTGCCAGTAACAGATGCCACCTGGTCCAAGTTCCCCACCTGTAAGCATCCAGCCAGAAACAGCCAGCCGCTCTTCATGCAATCCAGGTCCTTGTGCTTGGAATCACATGACTAACTTTAAGGGTATTTCCATAACCCATATGAACACAAACATCCTGTTAAAGATTCCCAGTGGTGGGTGGTGGTCCAGATGTGTGAAGGGGAGAAGAGAGCCATTTTCTCTGCATGGAATCAGCCTCTTTTTCACAGCAATGACACATTAAGGCTGGAGGGGTCATGCGCAGGTGAGCTTATGGGTTTTCAAAGATAGTTTTATTTGTTTGAGAGAAAGAGAGAGAGAGAAGGAAGCTATGCATGAGGTGGTGCATGCCTTTAATCCCAGCACACGGAAGGCAGAGGTAGGAGGATCGCCATGAGTTCAAAGCTACCCTGAGAATACATAGGGAATTCCAGGTCAGCCTGGAGTAGAGTGAAACCCTACCTCAAAAAAACAAAGAAAAAGGGGGGGGGGAGGAAGAGGTAGATGGCAAATAGAGAGAATGGGCATGCAGGGCCTCCAGCTGCTACAAACGAACTCCACATGCATGTGCCACCTTGTGCATCTGGCTTATGTGGGTCCTGGGAAATCAAGCCTGGGTCCTTTGGCTTTGCAGGCAAGTGCCTTAACCACTAAGCAATCTCTCCAGCACCAATTTTTTTAAAAAAATATTTTATTTATTTATTTATTTGACAGAGAAAGAGGCAGATGGAGAAAGATGAGTGCACCAGGGCCTCCAGTCTCTACAAATGAACTCCAGATGCATGCACCACCTTGCGCATGTCTTAATTGGGTACTGAGGAATCAAACCAGAGTCCTTAGGCTTCGCAGGCAAGCGCCTTAACCACTAAGCCATCTCTCCAGCCCAAGCTTATGGTTTTCACAAGTGCCCCAAGCCTAACTCCCATGTGCCTCCTCATCTACTCACCTGCAGTCCTGGTTCCCTCAGTGCTCCCAGAAAAAGGCTACCTCTGGAGTCCCAGAGCTTTCCCTATGGCGTGCTTAGATGTGGGCCATCTTTTATAACGCCTCACTCTGGCAGATTCCATTATGTTCAGGGGAAAGCCCCAAGCTGTGCACCACAGCATGGAAGTTAGACAATACCACTGAGTTGAAAGGGGGGAGGGTCATCGCCAAGAGGTGACCTCACTGGGAATGAGCTGGAGTAGGTGGTCTGGAAGAGTTCAGCAGTTCCTCGGACTTTGCAGCCTAGAGCTGCCCTAAAACCCATCACCACCCCAAACCTGAGAGCGGCCATGTATCCACAGAAGGCTCGGTGTGACTGCTCACAGGAGTAGGAATCTTATTCAGTCACAAAAGGGGATAACTACAGATGCCTGCTACAATCTGGATTAGCCCTGAAGACACAATGCTGAGTAGAGAAAAACACTGGTCTGGAGAAGTGGAAGGAAGTGCAGTTTAGACACATTGGTTGGATAAGTTAAAAATTAGTTTTGAGAGCCGGGCATGGTGGCACACGTCTTTAATCCCAGCACTCAGGAGGCAGAGGTAGGAGGATCACCATGAGTTCAAGGCCACCCTGAGAATACAGAGTGAATTCCAGGTCAGCCGGAGCTAAAGTGAGACCCGACCTCGAAAAGCCAAGAAAAAAAAACTTAGTTTTGACTTGGGTCTCGTGGTACACATAGGGTACCCCAGCACTCAGGCAGCTGGGGCAGGAGGATGAAGAATGTGGAGGCAGCCCGGGCATCACAGCAAGTCCTGTCTCAAAAAGGCGTGGAAGGAAGGAAGGAAAGAAGGAAGGAAGGAAGGAAGGAAGGAAGGAAGGAAGGAAGGAAGGAAGGAAGGAAGAAAAGAAGGGGAAGGAGGGGAAGGGAGGAGGGAGGGAGGGAGGGAGGGAGGAAGGGAAGGGAAGGGGAAGGAGGGAGGGAAGGAAAAAGAAAGAAGGAATGAAAGAAAGAAAGAAAAAAAGGAGGGAGGGAGGAAAAGAAAGAAAGAAAGAAAGAAAGAAAGAAAGAAAGAAAGAAAGAAAGAAAGGAGGGAGGGAGGAAGGAAGGAAAGAAAGAAAGAAGAAAAGAGGAAGGGAGGGAGGGAGGGAAGGAAGGAGGAAGGGAAGGTAGAATGGAGTGAGGAGAAAAAATAAAACATGCTTTGAGAGTAAATGCCTCCTAACAGGGCCCACGTGGGTCACCAGGATCTCTTTGCCCTGTGGTATTGAACTCACTGAGTTTCTCTAGCTCCTGCTTTTCAGGTGAAGGCATTGAGGCGCAGAGATGGTACTGGTTCTAAGGCCCAGAGCCAGTGCTGTGCCCTGAGACCCTACAGCCCATCTGCCCTGACCAGCTCTCCCTGGCCTTCTTAAGTCATCCACCTGGTTTCTACCCCTGGTCTGAACCCCCACTCAGCAAGCACGCCGGCTCTGCATCCTCTGCCCTTGCTCTCTTGCTCCTCCCCACCAGGGTCATCCAAACCACCCCTGTGTTACCACACTTGAAGGAATCACACTGGGTGGTAGCTTCCTTGATTGTTTCAGGACCTGCCGCTGTCCACCGGAAGTCCGTCCATTTCTGCCCCTCCCCAAATGGGAGAGGGACCAGGCACAGAGCCAAGTTGGACTGAACACTGCTGTGATGAAAGCAAAGGAGACCTGGTCCTATGGTTGCTAAGGGCAACTGAACTGAGATATATAAATATGTTTTTAAGTATTTCCTGAGTTTATTTTGATGGATGATGGAATAAGCACTGTATCTTTCACTCACTAAAATACAGATTGGTGGTCTGGAGAGATGGCTCAGCAGTTAATGCACTCACCTACAAAGCCTAACAACCTGAGTTGGATTCCCCAGTACCCACATAAAACTAGAGCACAGTGACATATGCATCTGGAGTTTGCAGTAGCTGGAGGCCTGGCATGCCCATTCTCTCTCTCTACATAACTAAACATAAAATACATAACTAAAAATAATTTTCAAAACAAGGAAGATGGCAGGCACTGTAGAGGCCTGGGGTAGGGGAAATGGGTGTGTGACCCTGCTGCCCCACACCTTCTCTAAGGTCTATCACAATCCCCAAGGTGAGAAAGGCTCCCTCTCCAAACCTGGTGTGAAGGTCAAGTTCGGTTGTCAACTTGACCAGATAAGGAATCAAGTGCGGGACAGTGGGTCTGTGAGAGTGCTTCCAGGAAGGACTAAATGAGGGAGGAAGTGCTTCCTCCAGAGTGGGCAGGCCTTCTAGCAGTTGGGGACAGCATATGTGGAAGCTTCCGGAGGACAAGGAACTCTTTGCTTCTGTCCAGCCACCCGTGCTACCCACTGGCACATACTGTTGGCCCAGCTGCCCTGGCTACTTCTCAAGCATGCATCTACCATTGGGCTGTGCTCTGGGGACACTGGAAGCCAGCCTGCATCCAGCTTTGGGAAAGGAACAGCTACCGGGTTCTCTGATTCTCCAGCTTATAGATATCTATTGTTGGACTGCCCGGTCCATATATTGTAAGCTAATTCCCCTTTATAACATGTCTTCATTCTAGCAGCTCTATTCTCTAGGGTTACCCTGTGTGATACACCTGGGAGGAAAGCATTGCCCAGACTTCTGCCTTTTAAGCCTGAGTTTGCCCAAGTCCCATGCAATCTTTGGTCCCAACCCCTAAACAACTGTTGGAATGCCCTAGTCTCCCTAATCTTAGCTCTGACCTGTCTGTCACAGGGCACAAGGCACCAGTTTTCTGGGACTGGGAAGCCAAGTCAACTCTTATCTGGTTGACCTTGTTCCTCGCATGTCCACGTGTTAGCCCTCATGCCACCATATGTGAGTCCTCCCAATGCCCTGGGGTGGGGGGCCCTGTGAGAAAGGGTGACAATGATGGTGGGAGTGGAGGAAAGGCTTGCCTCATCTCCACAGCACATGGGATGGAAGCTGGGGTCCTTCCTGTTCCCATTGTCAGCTGGGGTTTCATGTCTGAGAGCTGAGAGTTCATCAGAGCAGAGGCTGCTGCCAGGTCCACCCAACACCCAGGATGCCAGCTGGGGTCTTTATGGAGCCAAGGCATAGGGCCCCAGTGTCCTCAGTCCTTGTCTTTCCCTGAAGGCCCCTGACTGAGAACTCTAGCATGGGAGGATGGAACACGAGTCCCCAGTCCAGGTTTCAGGTCAGCATCCAATATGGGCCTTTTCCTCTGTCCAGGTATGGGCTGGGCGACTCATGTCCCTGAAGTGAGTTTGGGGATATGCAGTGTATATAAACAGTGGTGTGAGTGTGTGTGTGTGTGTGTGTGTAGGGGTGCTGTAAATATATGCCTGTGTACTGAGGATGAGAGTGTGCCTGGGTGCACAAGGCAGTGTGAGTGGGCTGTTACAAGCATAAACATGAGCCTGATGTGCGTCCACACTTCTAACATAGCAGGCCTTGTCCAGTGCTTTTCTCTGGCAAAGGCTCAGGGCATTGTGGGAGGATGGCCATGACAGGGAAATGGTCAGGCCTCACTGGCCAGAGGACACAGCACCGGACACCCCCTAGGGACACCAGGCCCCCATTGGTAATACCTGCTTAAGCTACTACCGAGGCCACCTGCCATGATACAGATCTGGGGGGTGGATTCCACACTTGCCTGACTCGAGCCATCCCTAAGGGATGAGTGGGGGTGAACCACCATGACACAGCGCTATGGAAGGGGTGCTACTGCTCAGGAAACCCTGAGCCTCAAGTTTGGCTCCTACGCTCAGTGATCTTGCTAACTAACATATCATCTCCGAACCAGGTGTATTATCTATGAAAGGGGGCTATGGTTACTTTTCCCAAGAGCTGTTGGGAGGGGTGAGTGAGCAAACAGGTAGACAGATGGACAGACGTATGCATATGTGTGTTCACATGTAAGATCTCCCAGTGCCAAGCCCTACTGTGGGGTGGCAGGAACAGTTGGTGCCTCCCACGTTCCTTATTAAGTCCTCGTGGTAGCTTCTGAGGCCCCATCTGAGCACCAGGAAGAAAGCAGCCATGCAGGGCCCCTGAGGAAGGGCATTCCACACTGCAGTGTGGGCAGCTACACAGACAAGGCAGCCCTGTGGTCACTGAAGCAGGTGAGGTGGCCCAGCTGTACCTCCCCAACTGGGCCTTGTGATCACCTCCCCAACTGGGCTTCATGATCTCTGGGCACTTGCCTGGCCTCTGAAGCCACTGTCCCAGGCCCCCTACTCCCCTAAGGGATGACAAGGATATGATTGGCAGGGTCAGAGCAGGGCCACACCTGGGTGTAATTTCTCCCTGGCGTTAATTGGCAGGGGGTGGGTGGGGAGCAGAGAAAACAAAATAGAGCTTCAAAGCGTGGCTGTTTCCCCGGAGCAGCACAGCCAGGCCATGCTGTGGCTGGGACACTCGGCTGGCGGCCTCATCAACTCATTAAAGCAGATTAATGTGCGTTGGGGGGGGGGTGCCCGAACCCCAAAAGCCCACTTCCCGCTGCTCATGAATAGCTTGTCTTGTTGTCCTTAAAAATATTTTTGGTGTCTTGACAAAACAGGCATCTTTTTCTGCGATTTTCCAAAATTAGCAAAATTTGAGGTCCAAGCAGCAAAAGCCCATGGGTGTGTGCGTCCTGCACCCTCCCCTTGACTCCCATCTTCCTGCCTGGACAAAGGAAAGGGAAGCTGCTAATGTCATGGGGAGGGGGTACTGCCAAGTGACCCCGGGGGCTCTTTGTTCCTTTGGCCTCCATCTCTTGCAAGGCAGCAGCCTTGCCTGCCCACCTCAGAAGCCACCATGAGGACTTAACAAGCCATGTCTGTGTAAGGAACGTGGGAGGCACCAACTGTTCCTGCTACCCCACAGTAGAGCTCGGCGCTGGGAGATCTTACATGTGAGCACAAATACGCGTACGTCTGTCCATCTGAGCATCTACCTGTTGGCTCACTCACCCCTCCCAACAGCTCAGGAGAGCATGTTTGCAGATCTTAGCTCCCTGCATTTCTGTAGCTTGCTTTTGATCATCCCTCCCAGTTGCCAGCAGTATGTTTGGGACCCCTCCCGGAGCCTGGCCTTAGAGCAAGCCTCTTGGTGAGGTGACAGGCAGATCCAGACCCTGAGTGGCTTCCGCAGGCCGGCGGTGAATCTGTCAGCTCTGAGCAGGGCCTGCAGTTGTGCTGCTTTCCTCCCAGGCCTTTGATGGCCTGACCTTACTGACGGGGAAGGGGCAACCAGGCAGCCTGCGGTCCTTCTCTGTCCACACCAGGCCGTGGAGAACCGGAAACAGGAGTGCAGAGCTGATACCAAAAGCCACAGGATTCTTGACTCAGGAATAAAAAGCAAGACTCTGATGGTTATGAGCGCCTGCACCAGGGTCTTGACAACCTCTGGGTTGTATGAAGTCCTAGGGGTGGGGCCCAGAGGGAGAAAGGCCACAACTGAGCTCTTTGAAGGGCCTCCTGGGTGGAGCTTCTGGGTGTCTGCTTAGTCCTAATATGTCACCTTCACCCACGATGAAGTGTGCAGATGCCTAAAGCTCCCCACAGTGCCCAGGGCTGACCTACAGGCACATCAGCATGTGAAAGGCCTGGGGACATCGTTGGGCTGCAAGTCGAGCCTTGGATGGGCTGTGCTGGTGTCTCTATAGGAAACAGAGAAAAATTGTACCTACACCTGTTGGTCTGATATTCCTGGAATGTCATGAGGAAGTGTATCCCTTTGGCAGTGGCCATGGCCTTGGCAGTCCTGGCCTTTGGAGAGTTCAGGAACCAGGGATGGTGGAGGGGACAGTAGACACCAAGGGAGCCGATCACCAGCAAACACCAATGTCTGTGTTTCATAAGTCCTTGTTTGCTGTGTAGGAGGCCTTTCCAGAGCTGTACAGGACCCAAATCTGAGTCCCCCATGTGACCTGTTTCACTCAACCATGGGACAAGAACCAGAGATGATAAATAAAAGACATGGAGACGCATGCCTATAGTCCCACATCATCTCAGTACTTGGGAGGTGAAGGCAGGAGGATCAGGAGTTCAAGGTTGTCCTCAGCTACATAGCAAGTTCAAGGCCAGACTGGGCTACCTGAGACTCTGTCTTAAAAAAAAAGTGAAAATGAGGCCAGGTGTGGTGGCACACGCCTTTAATCCCAGCACTCGGGAGGCAGAGGTAGGAGAATCGCCATGAGTTCGAGGCCACCCTGAGACTACATAGTGAATTTGAGGTCAGCCTGAGCTAGAGTGAAACCCTATCTCAAAAAGAAGAAGAAAAAAAAAAAAAAGAACATGAAGGATGGAGGAAAGGAAAGAGGGAGACAAGGTGGGAAAAAAAGAGGGAGGGCTCACCATCTAAGTGGTTAAACCAGGAGGACTTAACTGTCTGTTACAGCTATCACAGTGTTGTGGGCTCTGGCCATGAGGTATGGGGAGAGCATTTGGTAGGGGCCACCTCCTGTGTGACCACTCCATTTCAGCTCTTGTGTCTCCATAGATATGCAGTGTCACACACCTGAGGGTCCTGCCACCTGGCCGTGCATAGATGGATGTTTGGGGTGACCCACAGGGCTCTCATTATACGATGTTCTCCCATGGGGCTTCTCTCTCTTCAAAATGCAGAGACAAGTCTGGTAGAGCTGGCTTTGGCAGAAGGAGAACATTCCAGAACATGAGTGACCCAGAGGGAGTGGCTCCACTGAGGCAAGGAGTTTGGTGGTTGACTTGGGAGCTTGTCATTTGCAGTTGGCACTTGCAGGGAACCATGGCTATTCACACGTTCCATGAGACGAGCTCATAAAACCAGTGCATCAGGGACCAGTGGCAGACCCTGGGGCTTGGGAGCCCTGGCCAAGGGGTGATGTCCTCATGTGGCTTTACGCCACACTGCACGTAGGAGTACCCAGCACCCAGAGGGGAGCTTTGGTCTCTCGTGTCCACAGCACTGTTGGGGTATCCACAGCTATCTATCTGAGGCTGCCTTGGGCCATTCTGGGGATCATGTCTGGCCCCACATGCTGGCACTGAGTAGTTGGGGAGGGGACACTTGAACCCCAGCTGGAAGAGTGCAGTCTGTGCTGCCACTCTGCACATGCAGTATGCATGTTTCCCATAGCCCTTTGGTGGGTGGCATTTCCCTCCTGTGTCTAGGACACTGAGGCACCCAAGGTGAGGCCACTGGCTGGGCTTTCAGGGTTTCCAAATGGGACATGTGTGGTGTGTGTGTTGTGCATTCATGTGTGCATGCATGCTTGTGTGTATGTGTGTACAGATTCATGTGTGCATGCATGCTTGTGTGTATGTGTATACAGATTCATGTGTGCATGCATGCTTGTATGTATGTGTATACAGGCCGGAGGTTGGCTTTAGGTGTCTTCCTCAGTTGCTCTCCATCTTAATTTTTTATACAATATTTTTACTTATTTGAGAGAGAGAATGGGCACACCAGGGCTTCCCACCACTGCAAATGAACTCCAGACGCATGTACCACTTCATGCATCTATTTAGATGGGTAGTGGGGAACCAAACCTGGGTCATCAGGCTTTGAAAGCAAGTGCCTTTAACCACTAAGCCATCTCTCCACCCACCCCACCCCCACCAACTTACTTATTGAGACACGGTTTCTCACTGAGCCTAGGGCTCACCAATGCAGCTAGCTTAGCTGGCTAGCAAGCCCCAGGGACCCTTCTGCGTTCTCAACACTGGGATTACGGGTGTCACCACACTCAGCATCTTACATGGGTGCTGGAAATGCAAACTCTGGCCTTTATGCTTGTGTACCCGGCACTTTACCCACTGGATGATCCATTTCCCAGGCCCCAGATTTGCTTTTTTTGTTTTGTTTTGTTTTTCAAAGTAGGGTCTCACTCTAGCCCAGGCTGACCTGGAATTCACTATGTAGTCTCAGGGTGGCCTCGACCTCACAGTGATCCTCCTACCTCTGCCTCCCAAGTGCTGGGATTAAAGGCATGTGCCACCACATCTGGCTGCTTAAAAAAAACAAAAAAACAAAAAACAACAACAACAACAAAAAAAACAGAGATCTGCATAAGCAGTAGGAATTTGGTTTTCCACTGCAGTTTAGAGAAGGTGTTGGGTTTGCTCTGCTGGGACACTGTTCTGGGTTGGTAAAGGGTTTTGTCACATTGGGAGGATTTTGGGCCTTCCCTGCCCACCCTCTCCTTGGCCCTACTCTTCCCACTGTGCTCTGGGTAGCCAGCATGTCTCTTCTCACTTGGCTTCCAGTGAACATGGCAAACTCAATCTGGGGGGACCTGCAGGGCATTTACTCCGCCAGACCCCTGAGGAGCAGTCATGGCTGCCTTGTCTGTGCTTCTCTGTCTTCCAGACCTTTCCCTGGCTCTGCCTTTGAAGTGTAGCTGAACCCCTGGTGGTTTTCAGATGACACCAGTCACACCTCTGCTACATTCTTATCTTCCCAGCAGGCTTTGAGTGGTGACACCTTGGCAGCCCTGGGGCCTCCCTGCAGAAGAGCCTGTCCCCTGGGTGACCTTTCTGTTTTTAGAAGATGGCACCCAGCCCACAGACCTGACTGATGGCTTGCAAAGTAAGGCCTCCTGAACTGGTGCACCCGGGCCCAGCACCTGTCCCTCCCTGTGTGTCTTCTTTTATTCCTTGTCCTCTGAAAGGGGGTCTTCCCACCCACTTGTCTCTGTCCCACCCCCAGTGTGATGGGGACATCCCACACAGATGTCAGTAGACATTTCAGACTTTTGGACATGTGTATGTATGTGTGGTTTGTATGCATCTATATACTCATATTCATAAGCATGTGGGCAAATGCCAACCTAGCTAAATGGGTGTGCTCCGGTTTCTCAAAACAAGGTGGAGAGCAACTGGCCTCCATGCATCTCCCCTTCTCTCAAATAAATAAATTAAATATTTAAAAAAAAAAAAAGACAGGCAGGGAGAGTCAGAAAGTGCCACAGCCCAGAGGTGCCTACAGAGACATGCTGAGTGTGCCATAGGATCCAGGAACAGACAGGGAGCATTAGGTAAAAATTCAGGGAGGCTAAGGTACAGGCTTAGTTAATGACAATGGATCTGTTTTCATGGTTCATGACAAATGAAGCTTTCTAAGGTAAGGTATTGATAACTGGGAAATGCAGTCAACTGTATGCAAAGTTTTTTTCTACTATTTTTATAACTACTCTGTAAATCCAGAACGATTCTAGAAGAAAAGGATGGTTTTTAAAAATATTTATCTGAGAGGAGAGAATGGACACACAAGGGCCTCCTACCATTGCAAACAAAATCCAGATGCACTCACCACTTTGTGCATCTGGCTTTACGTGGGTACTGGGGAATCGAACCTGGATCATTTGCAAGCAAGTTCCTTTAACTGCGGAGCCATCACTCCAGCCCCAAGGTTGATTTTTTAAAAGGCATAATTATGTGAGGAAACTCTCCAGCTCCCACAGCGAGGAAGAGACCAAAGCCAAGCTCTCACAGCCTTTGTCCAGTGCTGGGACGTGGGCAAGACTTTTCCTCATCTCTGGCATTTATAAATGCTCCAACGCTGAAGGTTATGCAACACATCTGAAAACAAAGGACACACTCAGCCTCTCTCCACTCTCACCTTACCTTGTCATTCTTGTGGAGATTGCATGTCAGGAGAGACAAGGCAGTTTGGGAAGCTGGCAGAGAAGAGGGAGTGAGGACACACTGCTGGGGCTGATGGCCCACAATGTGCTAGTGCCAGACTGGGATCGTCCACTGTGTCTTCAGTCACCCTCCGTGGCTCTCTCTACACAGATGTCCTGAGTGAGCACTTGCCAAGCATGGCAGCAAGCCATGGCAGAGGAAGTAAGGTCCATGCCATGCTGGTGAGTGGCTACAAGGGGTGGCTCACCTGGTATGTATGGTCTCTGGATAGTCAGTCTTGGTTTTTGTTTTGGTTTGGTTTTTGTTTTGTTTTGGTTTTTTTTTTGTTGTTTTTTTTTTTTGAGGTAGGGTCTCACTCTAACTCAGGCTGACTTGGAATTCACTGTGTAGTCTCAGGGTGGCCTTGAATTAACAGTGATCCCCCTACCTCTGCCTGGGATTAAAGGCATGTGTGCGCCACCATGCCCTGCTATTGTTTTGTTTTTTTCAAGGTAGGGTCTTGCTCTAGCCCAGGCTGACCTGGAATTCAGTGTGTAGTCTCAGGGTGGCCTCAAACTCTCGGCGATCCTCCTACCTCTGCCTCCCAAGTGCTGGGATTAAAGGTGTGCACCACTATGCCCAGCTGGATAGTCAGTCTTGGAACAAGAGTAAGTTTGGATAAATGAATAAATAATGGATGGATGGGCAGATGAGTGAGTGAATGGGTTATCCTCAAATCTCACTCCTCCATACATACAGATCTAGCACATCTAGAGATCACAAAAATTTCCTAGTCCTTCAACAGACAATCCCACACCCCACCCCCCTCCCCCGAGTAGTGCTAGGCTGAGCACCCAAGACAGTCCTGCCTTAATAGAGCTGCAGAGAGTCTGTCAGTGCTCTTTCCTCTTGTTCTGACCTGGAAAGCTGGTGCAGAGTCTGGACAATGGACAAACTGAAAATGGGTACACATGGAGGTTGAGAATCTGCCTTGTGACAGAAAGCACGAGAGGGGCCACAGAATGAAACAACATTTAACCATCAAGGGCCAACCTGGCAGCTGCTTGCTGTGAGTGGGGATGGGAGGAAGGGAGGAACCGGTGGCGTGGTGGTTTGATTCAGGTGTCCCCCAAAAACTTAGGTGTTCTGAATGCTAGGTTGGGAATTACCACTTCCTGGAAGCAGTGTCTTGTTGGGGTTGGGCTTATGGGTATTATAGCCAGTTTCCCCTTGCCAGTGTTTGGCACACTCTCCTATTGCTGTTGTCCATCCGATGTTGGCCAGGGAGTGATGTCTACCCTCTGCTCATGCCATTGTTTCCTCTGCTATCATGGAGCTTCCCCTCAAGTCTGTAAGCCAAAATAAACCTCCCCCCCACACACACACATACACACAAGCTGCTCTTGATCGGTTGATTTCTGCCAGCAATGCTAACCTGACTGCAACACGTGGTGACCATCATCCTGGCCAGGCTGATTGAATGGAGGGTCCTAACTCCAGCAGAAATGAAGATTAATGAATAAGACAGAAGAGAGGGTAGTGGGGGGGTGGTCAGCAGAGTGACAGTGGCAGCCAATCTCCTTGAGGGGAGGGGCTGCAGGCTGACAGCTATCAACCCTACCATCTCCTGTGATACAGTGTGGCAACATTTTGTTTCTTGTGTGTTTATCCCCTTTCTGTGTTGCAATAGACATCTGTCCATGCTGTGTAGCTATTTCCTCCAACTTGAAACTTCTGTCCTGGATGGAGACTCATGAGACTCAGAAAGGAAACTGAAACTTACAAGGATCAGGCAGCTCCTAAAAGTTACATGAAGATTCACAAGGCTCCTGCTCCGGGTTATATAAGCAGAAAACAATTGCTGGGGAGAGGAGACTCTTCAGTGGAGCTGCCTGCAAAGTGGTTCAGGAGGCTTTTAGGGGATGCAGCTTTAGCACGGTGTCACACATGCCAGGGTGGGCGTTTTGGTGATGCAATGGCCTTTGAGTCATCCATGCTCCTGGATGTAATCCCCACGTATGGCCAATAAACTCACTGGTTCAGGAAGCTAGACTTGCCCAGGTGGGGTCACTTCTTTGATCTGTTGCTGGTGCCCTATCTGGAGGTGAATAGATGTGTTATAACAGCTTCTGAGGAAGCCACGGTTCAGTCCTGCATGTATGGAGATCAATCACACCTGTGGAAATTAATCCCACAAGGTGTCAGGGAGAAAGAGCTGGTGATCTCATTGGAGAGGGTTCAATTACAGGGCTGTAACAAGGGCTTGGCCAGAACCAAGGAAAAAGAAAGAACGAAGCCCTCCATGGGAAGCTCTTATCCCCAGGAGCAGATACTGACCAAGGCCCTTCATCCGTGGTTGGACCAAGGTTGGACCTCAGGAAGGGAGCAGGAAGGAGAGCCTCCAACCTTCTGGTTCCTGAGCAAGGTCCCTCCAGCCTTGATTAATCCCATATGAAAGCTACAGGGGCGGAGTGTTTTAGCTTTGGAGACAGAGAGCTGTACCATAATGGGCAGGTGAAGGGGTCTAACACATCTTCAAAGAAGCTAGGCACTGGTCATGGTGGGGCATGACTTTAATCCCAGCACTCAGGATGCAGATGTAGAAGGATTGCTGTGAGTTCAAGGCCAGCCTGGGTGAGAGTGAGACAATATCTCAAAAAAAAAAAAAAAAAAAAAAAAAGCAAAGAAAAACAATGCCAGGGATAGACATCTGCAGACAAATTCCTTTGACCTCCATGGCTCCCCATGGACCCTTGGCTTGAAGTATGTGATCTCACTGGCTATGGTCTATCTGAAGCCAGGGGCCCCTGTGCACCACCCTGTGCAGCCCCACCTGCCTACCTGAGCCTCTGCTCCCAGGACCCAGCAGCTCTTCCTCCCCTGAAATGCTAGATGGCTCAGCCAAGCAGCACCTCCCCAGTAGATGGATAGACCCGGCTGCTTCTAATGACCACACCATGAGGGGAAGGTAGGCACGTGGCAGAGACATGGAAAATCACTTTTCTGTCCTGGAAGCATTTTTCAAGGTTGTACTTCTAAGTGAATATTTAAGCTTGACTAAAAATAAAGTATGTGTGCAGAGATGGCTATTAAATACTGTCAGAAAGAACAAAATTCAATGGAATGAAATACACAAGCTGAACATCCATTGGCCCATGACTGACACGTGGTTTGAAAGTTGGCACTTCTGGCCACATCATTCATTATCATGCCATCAACTGTAGACCAGAGACGTCCAGGCTTTGGGCTTCTCTAGACTCCATTGCCATCTACAAAGTTCACTCTTTTTTTTTAATTGACAACTTCTTTAATTGCAGACAATATCCCATGTTATTCCCCTCCCTCCCCCCACTTTCCTCTTTGAAACTTCACTCTCCATCATATCCCCTCCCCCTCTCAATCAGTCTCTCTTTTCAGTTTGATGTCATGATTTTTTCCTCCAATTATGATGGTCTTGTGTAGGTAATGTCAGGCACTGTGAGGTCATGGATATCCAGGCCATTTTGTGTCTGGAGGAGCACATTGTAAGGAGTCCTACTCTTCCTTTGGCTCTTACATTCTTTCTGCCACCTCTTCTGCAATGGACCCTGAGTCTTGGAAGGTGGGTTTGAGATGTTTCAGTGCTGAGCACTCCTCTCTCTGTCCCTTCTTCTCAGCACCATGGTGCCTTCTGAGTCATCCCAAGGTTGCCACCATCTGAAAAGAGAAGCTTCTCTGACCAAAAGTGAGAGTGGCATTAATATATGGGTGTGGACATTAAGAGAAGTGCTTACTGGGCAGTTTGGTGAGCATAGTATATACATTTAGCCAGACACCAGCAGATGTTACACCCTTAGGGTTCATGACCAACCCTGTCGTAGGTTTTCAGTATCAGGGATGTGTTCCCTCCCATGGAGTGGGCCTCCAGTCCAATTAGAAAACAGTTGGTTTCCCCCATACAAGTTCACTCTTGAGTACTGTGCAATAGAATTATGAAAAAAAATACAAAAATTCTCATGTGTTAAGTGAGTTTAGGATTTTGTGCTGGGCTGCCTTTATCATTATCCTGGGCTGTGACTGGACACACCTGTTGTGCATACATGGACAAGGAGAAGCAGACTGTGACATACTATTACAGAAGCTGTCACACAGTGATCAGACATCTGTATACATGTGTGTATAACTGTGTGTACAGTACAGGCATGCGTATATGTGCGTGTGTAACTGTGTTCAGGACCTCTGTATACAGACATGTGTATAGTATATATGTGTATAGGCATGTGTGTATATGTTAATCAATATGCATAGGTATGTTTATAATATATGTATGTACATAGGCATGTGTCTATATGCATGCCAATACACCTGTGTATAGACATGTGTATATCTATGTGTGTGTGTGTGTGTGTGTGTGTATATATATATATATATATATATATATATATATATATATATGCTTAGGTGTGTATATGGTATGTAGAGATATGCATATAAATGTGTGTAAACCTGTGCATATCTGAATAGAATCTGTGTGGCGTATAGGTATGTATTGTATATACGTGTGTTTATATCTGCCTATAGACAGTACTGTATGGGGTAAGTAAACGTGTGTATATCTGTGTGAATTCATGTGTGTGTGTGTGTGTGTGTGTGTGTGTAGACATGCGTGTGCATAGATACATGTCTGTGGGTGTACTGACATGTGCATAGTCACGTGGGTTAGTTACTTCCTCACCTGTGAAGAACCCCATAAGGGAGGAAGTTGGGTTCACAGTTAAGGAAAGAAGGGGGGCAGCTCATCACGACGGGGAAGGCAGCAGGAGGTGGGTGCTGGTACAAGGCATGCACAGTTCGGAGGCAGGAAGTTGTGAATGCCAGCATTCGGCTCACCTTCTCCTTCTCCCACAGTCCTACACTCCACACAGGGGACGGTGCTGCCCACATTCAGCATGGGTCTTCCCACCTCAATTAATGCAATCCAGAAACCCCCTCGGGCCTCCTAGGCGGTCTAGATCCTGCCAAACTAACGATCGTTAATTACTGTGGTGACACGTGTGCATACACACTTGTGAATCTGTGCACAGACATGTACAGTCGTGTAGAGTACGGAAATGTGTGTAGGCATGCGTGTATATCTGTATATAGACATGTTAGATACAGTATAGACAGGAAGCCATGCTGAGAGTTCATGTTTCGTACACATAAGTGCATGCATAGGTAAATGTGTATGGACACACATAAGTAGGCATATGGAAAGACACGCGTGTCTGTGCACATCTGTGGCCATGCAGGCATATGGATGTGTGTATGCACACGTGTGCACATGCTGCCTTCCACCTCAAGCCAGCTCCAAGTTGTGCTGGCTGGAGAACCTTCCCGTCCCTCCACTCCACCCTGGTCTAAGTTGGAAAAATGCTGCCAACCTGGAGGAACCCCGATTGTGTGGGGCAGCAGCCAGCGCGGCTTCTCAATGGTGCATTCATTCTGCAAGCTCCAGTTCAGTCAGGAAGCAGGGCGGGAGCGAGAGAGGAAGAAAAAGCTGAGTGTTTGGGAGCGTGGGGAGCCAGGCGCCACGGGGCAGGTGTGCCGCGCGGGCGGCTAGGAGACCACAGGAGAGACACGCGGTTCTGCAGTATGAATTAAAAGGTGCCAAATATTTGGAGCGCCCTAAGATCCAGCTGCAGAAGCCCAGAGGTCAAAGTGCTTGAGCACACATAAAGTGCGGATTTTTCCATAATTATTTAAATATGTGTTAATGAGGCCCGGACAGGCTGGGAGTACATCCACAAAAGGGTCCAGGAATGGAGGCAGACTGAAGGGCAGCTCGGCCAGCTGGCTGCAGGAAAGGTGCATCTGGGGTCAAAATTCCTCCCACAACATTGTTCTATTGTCGCTCCAATCCAGCCCCTCCCAGCAAATCGGCCAGTCTGTGGGAACTCCCTGGTCTCATTGGAAAACCAACAGGGGAGGAGTTGGGACCCCAACCTCCTACTCCATCAAAGCTGCCAGTGGGAATCAGGAAACAGAGTGTGTGAGGAATTGACGCTGGATAGAAGGCCAGGAAGGCTTCTGGGTTTCTAGATGTCCAATACAGAGAAGGATGCTCATTTGACCCAAGGATGTCCAGAATACAAATGTGTCACCCACAGCCTCAAGCAGCCTCTGACTAGAGGGCCTATGCCATTGGCCCTGCTGGTCCTCTGATCACTTTGTCATGGACTGAAAGCCAGTCAGTCTCAACTTCATCTGGAGTCTTAGGAGAGGTGGTGGGTGGGAGGGAGGCACTTACCTGTTTTGCTAGGAGCAGAGGAAATATAAGAGGGACATTTCCATCATTTTTCTTCTCCAGCAAGGAAGTGGGGGAAGGGGGGAACCAATCCAAGGCTGTGTTCAGTCCTCACCTTCAACACCCAGGCAGTCACTGGATTTGCTACTTGCAAAATAAAGAGGGCAGTGATTCAGGGGATTTTTCCCCCTTTTTTTTTCTTTTTCTTTTTCTTTTCTTTTTTTTTTTTTTTTTTTTTGCCCACGTTTTTTGAGGATGTTTTGGGCCTTTCATGTCCTTTGAAGGCGTGTCACCTGATTATGCGCCTTTCATCCTTGTATTCCCCAGCCGGGAGTGTGCCAGTCCCCACTCCGCAATTGATCATGATCGAGGGGTTTCCACATTCCCGCCTCTGCCCAGCTCCGCTATTTGTGAATGCCTGAATAAGCTCCTTTAATCCAAAAACAAACTCCCCAAAGGAAAGGCCTGAAAGGGCCTTTCACAGAATGTTTTCCAACACCAGCTCTGGGTTTCTTCGCATTTCACTGGGCTGCCTGCACTAATGGTCTCAGAGCTCATTCCGAGTCCCACTGGGGCTGGCTGGTCTGCCCAAGCTCCTGGCCTTAAAGGGGAAAAGGAGGGAAGCAGCACATGCTCCCAGAAGCTTCGTGAACTCAGGCTGGAAGAAAAATAACAAACCATACGGGAGTGTGTGCTGTGCTCTGCCATGTTCTGAGAGATGGAAAAAGAATGTCTTGAAGCCGGGTGGCGCACACCTTTAATCTCAGCACTTGAGAAGCAGAGGTAGGAAGATCACCATGAGTTCAAGGCCACCCTGAGACTACATAGTGAATTCCAGGTCAGCCTGAGCTAGAGTGAAACCCTACCTCGAAAAACCAAAAAAAAAAAAAGAAAGAAAAAAGAATGTCTTGAATCCACGCTGAGAGCCCACGATTTGCTTGTGGAAGATGCAGAACTTGAATTGGAAAAATGAAAGGTTGTGTCATGGAGGTCATGGGGGGTCCCCTGAAAGAGTAGGGCCTGGGACACATGGCTGACAGAAGAAGCTGAGTGATGTGATCAGAGCCTCACACATGGGATGATCGGATTCTAGGACAACTTGGTACTGTTACCTGTGTGAACCACTCTGTGCCAGTTACTTGTCTAATTACTGTGACAAAATCCCTGACAAAAGCAACGTAAGGAAGGAAGAGTTCATTTTTGGCTCACAGTTTGTGGTGGAGAAGGCTTGGTGGCAGGTGCTTCAGGGAGCTGATCCCATGGCATCCACAACAAGGAAGCCAAGAGAAGAGAAAGCCGGTGCTCAGCTCACTTGCCTCTTGTTATTCACGACACAGCCCCTGGAAGGAGTTAGGGTGAGTCTCTGTTCCTCCAACTAACCTAATCCCTCACAGACAAGCCCAGAGGTTTGTTTCCATGGTGATTCTACATCCCATCAAGTGGACAAGATGGACTCTGACACTCTTCAGAGCCAGTGCTAGCTGTCTGTCTCTGTGTCCCGGGTTCCATGGTGAAAGACAGACTAGGCCAGGTGTTCTCTTCTCCAAGTCCAAGTTGTCTTCATTGGCCAGTATGGGGAGAGGGTTCCAGAGTCAACAGACCCCTGCCAGAACCACGCCCCCCAAAAAAACAAAAACAGGGCTGGAGAGATGGCTTAGGGGTTAAGGCGCCTGCCTCCTAAGCCTAAGAACACTGGTTCCAATCTCCAGTGGTTCCAATTTCCAGGTCCCACGTTTAGCCAGATGCAAACTGATGCAAGGGTGCAATGCAGCACTTGCCCACAAGGGGCGCACACATCTGGATTTCGTTCACAGCAGCTGAGACACTGCTGGCGCGCCCATCTCTTTCTCTCTCTCTCTCTCTCTCTGTCTGTCTGTCTCTCTGTCTGTCTCTCTGTCTCTCTCCAAAAAATAATAAAAAATAAAAAGTTTAAAAAAACAGCTCCTCCATTGCTGGTGGGTGGTATAGGACAGCAGCCATCTCATTTTTCTCACAAGTTGGTGGGTCAGGAACTTGTGGGGGTGGGCATAGCCATGAGGTTACCCTCGGGGTCTCTGTGCAGTCAACTGGATGTTGGTACAGGCTGTGGCAGGTGAACGCATGACTGGGTTGGTGGTCACAGGTGTCTGTCTTACAATGCCACTGCGGTGACTGCTGGCTGGCAGTCAGGAGCTCCACAGAGGCTGTTAGCCATCGCACCACACCCGCACAAGGCATCTCCAGTGGATGGCTGGGCAACTTGATTGGCTATAGAATCATCTTGGAGATCAGTCTCTGAACAAGTCTGTGAGGGAGTTTCTACATGAGGTTCGTTGAGGTGAGAAGACCCATTCTAACTGTGGGTGGCACCATCCCCTAGGCTGAGGTCCTGGGCTGAATAAAAAAGAGAAAGCAAGCTATGCACCAGCATTCTTCTCTCTCTCTCTCCTTCCCAACTGTGGAGGGATTGTGACCAGCTGTCTCCTCCTCCTCCCACCACAATTTCCCTCCCCCACCCCATGATGAACTGGAGCTCCTGGAACTGTAGGCCAAAATAAACCTTTGAGTTGATTTTTTGAGGTATTTATTTTTATTTATTTATTTTTTTATATATTTTTTTGAGGTAGGGTCTCACTCTAGCCCAGGCTGACCTGGAATTCACTATGTATTCTCAGGGCGGCCTTGAACTCACGGTGATCCTCCTACCTCTGCCTCCCGGGTGCTGGGATTAAAGGTGTGCGCCACCATGCCCGGCTTTGTGAGGTATTTTGTTTCAACAATGAGAATAATAACTAATATAGCTGGTGAAGCCAGACATCTTTTCATGAGCTTACATGCTATCCATAGATTATCTTCTTTTTTTTTTTTTTTAATTTGAGAGAGACAAAGAGGAGAGACAGAGAGAAAGGAAGAGGCAGAGAATGGGCACACCAGGGCCTCTCAGCTGCTGTGGACAAACTCCAGACTTGTGCGCCCCCTTGTGCGCATGTGTGACATTGCACACTTACATCGCTTTTGCATCTGGCTAAACATGGGACCTGGAGATTTGAACAAGTGTTCTTAGGCTTTGCAGGCATGCACCTTAACCACTAAACCAACTCACCAGCCCCCACAGATTGTCTTTGATGTCATAAAAACCTGTTTGGATCTTACACCCATTTATACATTGTTGTTTGTTTTCTTCTGAGTTTGGGGGGTTCTTTATATGTGCTGAATGAAAGTCCATCATTCGACACATGCCTGTCTGTCTCTGCAGCTTGTCTTTTCATCCTCCTCCCATGAACTTTTCAAAGGGAAGTTCAAACTCCCAAATAATTCATTTGTCCACCATTAGCAGCACCCCTGCTGTAGAGGCATCCCACAAAATTTCCATTTACTGATCATAACAATCAAAGATCTACAGGCCTTGGCTGAGGATGTAATGCAATTGGTAGAGTGCTTATCCAGCATGTACGAGGGCCTGGGCTTGTCCCCCAGTGCTGCAGCTGCATAAACTAGCCTTGGTGATGCTTGCCTGTCATCCCAACACTGAAGAGGTGGGACGTGAGGATGAGGAGCTCAAGGTCACCTTCAGCTACATAGCAAGTTAAAGGCCAGCCTGGGATGCTTGAGACCCTGTGTCAAAAGAAAGAAAAATTAGGGCTGGAGAGATAGCTTAGTGGTTAAGGCGCCTGCCTCCTAAGCCAATCTCCAGGTCCCACATTTAGCCAAATGCAAAGTGACGCAAGGGCACAATGCCTCACTTGACCACAAGGGGGCACAATTCATTCTCTCAGCTTGACCACAAGGGTCTCACTCTGGTCCAGGCTGACCTGGAATCTGGTCTCAGGGTTTCATTCTCACCTCAGCTGAGAGACTGCTGGGATTAAAGGCCGCGCCACCATCTGTCACACCCTCTCCCTCTCTATTTCTCTCTAAAAAAAAAAAAAAAAAAAGAAAAGAAAATTTAGAGCCAGGTATGGTGGTGCATGCCTTTAATCCCAGCACTTGGGAGGCAGAGGTAGGAGGATCACCATGAGTTCAAGGCCACCCTGAGACTGCAGAGTGAATGTCAGGCCAGCCTGAACTAGAGTGATACCATACCTCAAAAAAAGGGGGGGAGCTGGACAGATGGCTTAGCAGTTGAGCATTTGCCTGTGAAGCCTAAGGCTCAATTCCCCAGGACCCATATAAGCCAGATACACAAGGAGGTGCATGCATCTGGAGTTCATTTGCAGTGGCTGGAGGCCCTGGTGCACCCATTCTCTCTCTCTCTCTCTCTCTCTCTGTCTATTGCTAGTAAATAAATAAAAACAAAGAAAAAGAAAAATTTACAAGTCATTGTATATATCACATATATCATATGCATATATATATATATATATATATATATATATATATGAATGCAATTTTGAGTATTTTTATATCTATATTTATTGAATTATATTTCTATTTTTATTCTTACAGTGTTTATCTCATTTTGACCTTCAATATTACCAACTTCATTAAAAAAGGGAGGTGCCCCCACTTGGTGTTTTTCATATGAGGTTGTATAGAATTGATTAAATATCTGGTCAAATTCCCTAGTGGAGTAGGAGAGTTTTAAAGTTATTAATTTCCCTAATAGCAATAGGGTTGTTCAAACCTTCTCAGCCATGCTGGGTGAGTTGTGAGAATTTGTAGGGCTTTTTAAGGTTAGAGGAATTTCTGTTCCCTGATTTCCTAGAGTGAAGAAAGAAAGAAAGAAAGAAAGAAAGAAAGAAAGAAAGAGAGAGAGAGAGAAAGAAAGAGGGAGGGAGGGAGGGAATGAAGGAAGGAAGGAAGGAAGATTGGGCTTTCTTGAATGCTTATACTGCCTTATTAGATGACTAGAATTTTTTGTTTGTTAATATGATTAATTCCACTGACTATTTTCTCCTCCATCTCCCTGCTTATCTTCCTTCCTTCTTTCCTTTTCTAAATATATATATTTGAGAGAGAAAGAGAGGGTATGGGCATGCTAGGGCCTTCTGCCACACTGCAAACTCCAGATGCACTCACCACTTTGTACATCTGGCTTTCTGTGGGTACTGGGGAATTGAACCTAGGCCATCAGATCTAGCAAGAAAGCACCTTCAACCACTGAGCCACCTCCCCAGCCCTTCCTTCCTCCTGTGTCCTTCCTTCCTTCCTTTCTTTTTTCTTTCTTCTTTTTTTCTTTGCAGGGTGTGGTGGTTTGATTCAGGTGTCCTCTGCAAATTTAGGTGTTCTGAACGCTAGGGTCCCAGCTGATGGAGATTTGGGAATTAACGCCTCCAGGAGACAGTGTATTATTAGGGGTGGGTTTATGGGTGTTATAGCCAGTGTCCCCTTGCCAGTGTTTGGCACATTCTCCTGTTGCTATTATCCACCTTATATTGGCCAGGGGGTAATGTCCACCCTCTGCTCATGCCATCATTTCCCCCTGCAATCACGGAGCTTTTCCTTGAGCCTGTAAGCCAAAATAAACTCTTTTCTTTCCAAAAGCTGCTCTTGGTCGGCTGATTTTTTGCCAGCAATGCAAACCTGACTGCAACAGTAATGTTGGTACCGAGGAGTGGTGTCATTTGCTGTTAGACACCTGACTGTGTGGCTTTGGCCTTTTGGAGCTGATTTTCAAGAGGAATGTGGAAGGATTTGAAACCTTGGCCTAAGAGATGCCTTGCAATGCTGTAAGTACGGCTTGATGGACTATTTTGGTCAAACTCAGACCTGAAAGCAGTAAGAACTATGCACTGTGAGGTTTGGCTTATGAGGGTGAGAAAGAGCTTTTGCCTGGACTGGGCTAGAAGCAGTTTGTGTGAGAGGCTTGCTGTTATGCCCACATCCTGAGAACTTGTGCAGGGTTGCATTGCGTAGAAATGGACTAGTGTGAGCAGAGGGATATGGCACAGAAGGAAATCTTTAGGTTGAAACTGATACTTGTTCAGCTATGATTGAGAGATAACAACCTTTGAGATTGGGCCAGCTGACCTGCATTGGGGCAACAGGAAGAATGTAGACTCTTTTGAAGGGGCTGAATACTGAAGGAGTGTCCTGTTCTTCAAAGTCTGCTTTATTCTCCCCTGGATTAACAAATTGGCACCCTACCTGGTATTGTGGAGTATTCAGGAAATTCAGGAAAGAGAGGGTCATGGAATTTGCAACATGGTCTTGTGTTTTGGAAATGGCCATAGACATGTGAAGCACATTTGCTGGATGCCTGCATGGAGACCCTATGCAGCTGTGAGGATGGTCCATGGGTTGCAGTGGAGACCCAGTGGAGATGCCTGGACTATGAGATGGCTGTTAAGGAGAGCTGCCGGCCCCGGATGAAGTTTTCCAGGACTGTGAGTAGCCTAGCTGGAGGGGCGGAATTGGAACTCCAGAGACTTGCTGCTGGTTAGAATTATCTGACTTGGAGTTATTGGACTTGAAGCTAGAGTTTGATGTTTGCCCTGGTTGTTTTAAATCTTGTGTTGACTGAATATTTCTTTGCTATGTCAATACCATCTTCTGCAGTGTGAATGTTTATTCTGTGCCATTATGGGTTTTGGGGGGTGGATTTTTTGGTATTATAGCTCAGTTAAAAGACCTTGGATTATGGGGATATTTGAACATCATTAGGATTGATAAAACTATGGGGACTTTTAAAGTTGGGCCGAATGCATTATATTTTATATCATGTATGGTTATCAGTTTATGGGGCCAGGTGTCCCCCATAGACTTAGGTGTTCTGAATGCTAGGTTCCCAGCTGATGGAGATTTGGGAATTAACACCTCCTGGAGACAGTGTATTGTTGGGGGCAGGCTTATGGGTGTTGTAGCCAGTTTCCCCTTTCCAGTGTTTGGCACACTCTCCTGTTGCTGTTGTCCATCTGATGTTGGCCAGGAGGTGATGTCCACCTTCTGCTCATGCCATCATTTTCCCCTGCCATCATGGAGCTTTTCCTCAAGTCTATAAGCCAAACTAAATCCTTTTTTCCCAAAAGCTGCTCTTGGTCAGGTGATTTCTGCTGGCAATGTGAACGTGACTGCAACAAGGGTGTTTTTGTACGTACTAAGCAAGTACTCTTTCTACCACTGAGCCTCACCTCCAGCCCTCGTTTGTTGGGGGGGGGGCGAAGGTCTCACTGTGTAGCTCAAACCTCAGCCTCCCTCATGGGATTGCAGCTGTTCACACTCTGCTCAGCTTTTCTTTGATTTGTGTCACTAATTTTTGTATCCTTGGACAAGCCTCTTGTTTGTGGTGTATTGTCCTTCCAATTTACTATCAGAATTGATTGTCTAAAATTTCTTAATATATTTATTTATTTCTTTATTTGCAAGAGGAGACAGACAGCGAGGGAGAGAGAATGGGTTCACCAGGGCCTCCAGCCACTGCAAAGGAACTCCAGATGCATGTGCAACTTTGTGCATCTGACTTTATGTGAACACTGGGGAATTGAACTCTGGTCATTAGGCTTTGGAGGCAAGACCTTTAATTGCTGAGCCATCTTTATAATCCATTAGATTTGATTTCCTATTTTTTTAAAATTTATTTGAGAGAGAAAGAGAGAGAATGGGGACACCAGGGCCTTCAGCCACTGCGAACGAACTCCAAATGCATGCACCACCTTGTGCATCTGGGGAATTGAACCAGGGTCCTTTGGTTTTGCAAACAACCGCCTTAACTGCTAAGCCATCTCTCTAGCCCAGATTTATTAAAATTTTGTCTAGAGTTTTTGATTCTGTATTCCTGAGGAGCATTGGTCTGTAATTCTTTTTTCTTGTCATTTATGGTTTAGTGAGTCAGGTTTTGGTGTCTGGATGATAAAGATCCCATGAAATAAATTAAAAAATGGAAAGGCTCCTGCTAGGGATGAATCCCAGGGCCTTATATATGCTAGGTGTGGTCATTTGAATGTATTCCACCACCCCCCTATACTCTCAGGTGTTTTATTAAAGCTTGTGACTTGGGTCTCCAGCTACCTGGCTGGCAGAGGTGTTACTGGGAATGGATCCTGGGCTCTGGCCCAAAAGTGTGTTTGGGTGGATCTGAATTCCATCCCAAAGGCGTAAGAGAGCACTCTGAGCTCTTGGCTCCTGCTTGCTGCTTTTTGGTGTTTGCTGGCTGCTGGTGGTTTTTTCTTTCTCTGCTTGGATTTATGAGTGAGAAGCAGCTTCTTCCACCACTGATGGAACTTTCCCTGGATCTGTAAGCTTGAAATAAATCCCTGTCTCCCATAAAGCTGGGGCTGGAGAGATGGCTTAGCGGTTAAGGCACTTGCCTGTGAAGCCAAGGGACCCAGTTCAATTCCCCACATAAGACAGATGCAAAAGGTGGCACATATGTCTGGAGTTTGTTTTCAGTAGCTAGAGGCCCTGGTGTGCCCTTTCTCTCTATTTGCCTCTCTCTTTCTCTCTCTCTCTCCCTCTCTTAAATAAATAATTTTTTTAAAAAAAATTTTACTGTGATTGAATGTTCATCCCAGCAGCATGAAGCTGTCTAAACATTAGGCAAGTGTTTTACCACTGATCTATATTCCCAGCCTCTTTTTTTTTTTAATTTAAGAAAGACAGAGAGAGACAGAGAGAGGAAGAGACAGAGAATGAGCGCACCAGGGCCTCAGCCACTGTGAACGAATTCCAGACGCGTGCGCCCCCTTGTGCGCATGTGCAACATTGCATGCTTGCATCATTTTTGCTTCTGGCTAAATGTGGGACCTGGAGATTCAAACGCGTGTTCTTAGGCTTTACAGGCAGGCGCCTTAATCTCTAAGCCATCTCTCCAGCCCCCCAGCCTCTTTTTATTTATTTATTTATAATTTTTTTAGGCAAGCCCAACAGACTGTTTTTTTTTTTTTTTTATTTGGGGGGCATTGAGGTAGGGTCTCACTCCAGCCCAGGCTGACCTGGAATTCACTCTGTATTCTCAGGGTGGTTATTTTATTTTTTTATTTATTTTTATCAGAGAGAGAAACAGAGAGAGTATTGGCCCGCCAGGGCCTACAACCACTACAATCAAACTCCAGACCCATGCACCATCTTGTGTGCGTGTGCGACCTTATACACTTGTGTCACCTTGTGCATCTGGCTTACATGGGACCTTGAGAGTTGAACCTGGGTCCTCAGGCTTTGCAGGCAAGCACCTTAACCACTAAGCAATCTCTCCAGCCCTGGCCTTTTTATTTTATGTGAAAGATGGAGAGACAGAGAGAGAAAGAGTGAGAGAGAGAGAGAATTGGCGCATCAGGGCCTCCAGCTGCTGCAATTGAACTTCAGATGTGTGTACCACCTTTTGTGCATGTGTGACCTCATGCAGTTATGTCAATTTGTGCATCTGGCTTATGTGGAACCTGGAGAGTCAAACATAGGTCCTTAGGCTTTGTAAGCACGTGCCTTAACTGCTAAGCCATCTCTCTAGCCCTATTTATTTTTAAATTCTGAGACAAGATTTCACTTAGCTTCCCAGGCTGGCCTTGAACTTATGATCCTCTTGCCTCAGCTATCCAGGTAGCTGGGATTATAGTAGTATATCGCCAGGCCCCACTTTCATTCTTCTTAAATGTTTAGTGTAATTCACTAGGGAAGCCACTTGGAGCTTTCATTCTAAGTACAAACACAGTTTCTTTCATCAATGGGACTATTTTGGTTACCTGTCTCATCCTGAGTTCACTTGACTGAGCTGTGTCTTTCACGCCATCTGTCCACTTTCTTACATATCTGTAAGGTCTGTAGCACACTCTCAGCCTTCTCCCTCTTGGTCTCCGCTCTTTGTGCCTTGTCGCCTCTTTTCAGATCAATCTGACTACATGTTTCTCGGTTTCATTAACCTTCTCAAAGAACCACCTCCGGGGTCCCCTGGTTCTGCAACTTGACTTCCTGGTTACAAGACCCCTGTCAGAAGACAGTTTCCTCTTCCTGTCCTCCTAAGCCTGAGCCAGTTTTCCTGAGGCCCTGGTCCGTGGCTGAGCCCCAGATGAAATTCACCTGCCAGCCCCTAGTTTTCCCAAATTCCTCCGGCCAGGGCCTCTGGGTGTCATGTCACAAATAATTTTTTCAGAGACCAGATATTTCAGCGAACACTACAGGGTGGATTTTGAAATGTTCTGTCTGCCTCTTTACAGATGTATAAAGCTGGGAGTGTGACTTAGTGGTAGAGCTCTTTGTGATCTGACTATCTTTTATGCTAGCCAAGCATGCGACCTTGAACAAGCGGGCAACCATCTCTCAGCCTCTACTCCCTTCCCTCTGTGATGAGAAGAATGCCAGCAGGGCACTTCAAGGACTCGATGAGATGATAAATACGAGAAGCTCAGCTCAGACTCTGGCACACGCCAGCATCCTGGTGGCGCAGCTATTAAAATATGACAGCAAGGGTTCTGGGCTGGGACTCCTTTCCTCTAACTACTGGAAAGGAAGGATTTACGGTCTTCCTTTTCTTCTGTTGATGTTGGAGCCGACGTTTATTGGTTGTAAATGTTAAAAATATAAGCCTGTGGTAGCAATCCACACACCATGCGTTTTATCCCATTACAGGGAAGTTCATGGGTCACACCTGGCCAGGCACCAGATTTTATATTCCCAGCTCCCAGGTACACTAGAGTTATGGCAAACGTTGCCTCAGGAAGTGTGGTGACCCAACGTGGACTGTGGATGTTTGCCTAAAGCGTCGTCTTTCCTGAGCCCATGGCCGTGTTCACGTAGACAGGGAGGACTGGCATAAGAGGCGGACATGGTCACCAGTGGGAAGGCTGTCTCTGAGCCCAGCCCACAGGCCGCTGAGGGACTATACCTGGGGCAACCTCTTCAGAGGATTGGGAAGCAGAGAGAATGAGAGGCCAGGGAAGAAAGAAGAGGTGGGGATAGGGGGTAGGGGACCCCGGCTTCTTGCTGCAGAGCCCTGAGCAGGGCACAAAACCTACAGCACCATCTTCCACCTCCCCTGGAAGCCCCATCCCACTCTCGCCAGTAGGCCTTGTAGAAACATCCTAAACAGAACAGACCTGTGTCAGCCTTCAAGATGACCTTTGTCCTATGGCCACCATGAAGACACAGAGAGACAGACAGACACAGGCAGAGATGGAGAGAAGGAAGGGCGATAGAAGGACACACACACACAGCAACAGAAACAGAGAGAGACAAAGAAATACACACAGACAGACAGTGATGGACAGTCCCACAGCCCACCATCTACTCAGCACTCATGAGCTCTCGCAGCCCAGCTCCAGACTCCGGGGTGAAGGATCAGCAGGTCGACTAGTCCAAAGCCCCAACTGCCACACATGGTAGGCCCCCAAGTGAGAACAGCCAGCTGGGGCCAGCCAACACCCCCTGCCCCAAGTTAGGAACAAGGTGCATGGTGGTCTGTGTATTTCATCGTCTGGGGCATGCGTTACCCTGCGAGAGACAACAGCAGACTACCCAGGTCACGTAGGAACTCTGTTGGTTCTCTGAGCCCCAGCTGTCTCTCAGCAGAACGAGAAGCATAGTGCAGCCTTCCCAGGGTGGCTGTGAGCATTGGTGAGAGAGCGGGTATAGCATCTGAATGTCACCCAGGCCACAGGCCCACGGTGTCATCCGTCCCTCTCTTCTTGACCCTCACTGTGCCGCACCCGGCCTTCCCCAGACCTTGACCCATACCCTACTCCATCACTTCCTGGAATGATCTCCCTTCCTCCAACCCCCTTCCTCCTCTTTTGCCTCTTCCCTTCCGCCTTTGTTTCTCCATTCCTCATTTCCCTTCTTCCTTTGTTTCTTCCTCCCTCCTTCCTCTCTCCCTTCTTTTCTTGCTCGCTTCTCTCCTCCCTCCTTCCTTCCTTCTTTCCCTTCTACAGAGCTCCCTCTAGGGAATGGATTGTGGTTTGGTCCCTGCCATACACCCTGGACTGGGGCCCAGCTCTCCATGGACACTCAGTGAACACTTCCTGCTTGATTGGGTAACATACATTCTACATGGAGCTGAACCACCACTCTTGGAGTATGCCCAGATCCCACCAGGGACTCAGGGAGCAGGGCTCTTTCCCTCCAGGAGGTGGAGTGTGGGAACCCCGGCAAACACTGGCCTTGTCAGGAGCTCCAGGGCCAGACACAGAGCAGGATCCTTCTGAGAAGAAGCAGCCTCAGGGTGCAGCTGAGCCTCCTGGGCATGTAGCATAGAGACTGGGATTATTAAGATGCAGAACTTCCCTCTCCCACAGTGCTGGAGGTCAAGGTTTGATCAACCTGAGTCCCCTGGAGGCTCCAGAGAGAACCCACTCCGGGCCCCTGGCCCAGCTCCCAGGGCTGCCGGGTGGCCTTGGTGCCCTTGGAGAGTGGCTGCATCACCCCAGCTCTGTCCCTGTCCTCACGTTGTGTCCCTTCTGACTCCTTGAAGAACAATTGTTACTGGATTCGGGGCCACAGTCAAGATCCAAGGGATGTGGACAAGTCTTTGGGGACAGACACATTCGGCCCACCACAGGGCCACCCAGTGTGAGGGAAGGATGGTCACAGACTCTCTAGAGTCCAGCTTTGCTGACCTGGAAGTTACCTTGGTCTCGTCCAGCTTCAGTTTCTCCCTCTGCAAAGTGGATCCCTCACCTCTTAGCCCTACAGTGGAATGTAGAATGGTTCCCAAAGGCAGAATCTCTTTTCCCAGCTTAGCTGGTCACAGTCCACACAGCCACCAGGAAGTAAGGTTCCCACACTGGAGGTCTTGCAGGGCCACAGAAATGTGTAAGAAGGTGCCATCCTGGTCCTTTTCCAAACCCAAGCCTTCCAGCCAGAAAGCAGGGTGTGCCCTGCAGGCCTGAGGAGCAGGCTTCCTGGTGCTGCTCAACCCTTCCCATCCCACCAGCCAGAAGGCAGGCCTCCTCGGCGGCTGGCCTCCCAGCTTGTTACGATCTGATTGGGAGTGCCAGTTCCAGGGACATCATCTGCTGTTCCCAGCATGTCAGCCAAGGGTGAGCCTCCCCCGCATACACTGGGAAGCATGCTGTGGCATTCTTGACTGGCCACGGCTTCTACAAGACAAATGCCCTACCCAGACGCCCCCTGACCATCCTCCTTGGCCTCTCACACTCTCCCCAGCTCCTGACCCCCACAAGCCTAACGCAAATGAGCTGATTCTCCCTGGAGCCACTCACCCATCGCTGGAGCCCTGTGGTGCATTGAACCTGACGACCTGCCTTTCCCAGCCTGTGAGCCACACGGCGCCAGCCCTGCCGGGGAAGGGGCCTTCCGCAGGCCTGGATTAGCGGTTTGGGGTTTGGAACATCCACTTTCGGATAAAATTCAATTTTTTTTATACATATAAAAAGAAGACAATTTCAGAGCCTGGAAAACAAAACCATTCTTTTCATGTTTTCTCTGAAATGACAGCAGTGACCACCACAAAGCCTGAAGCGGCCCCTTGTTTTCAGGCCATCAGGATGTATCATTTCCCCTCCAAAATACCCACAGAGATGTCCCCAGCCCCAGTCGTTCTGGAGCTGTCCCCTGGGTAAGAAGCTATGTGCTTTCCTCCCCAGGTCACAGGAGGCCTTATAATTAGAAACCGGAGTTCCAGTGGGGACCTGGCTTAGGTCACTTTGCACTGACTCAGTCAGTTCGGAAGTAAGCTGCGTGTTGGCTTTCAGGTCATGGGCCTCCACACAGACCAGTCCCACTTTGCACACATGAGCCAGGTGGCCTGTCCCTTCTGCCCTGGTCCCAGGCCACAGGCTCCTCCCAGTCCTCAGCCTCCAGACTTCCTACGTGCCAGCCTCCCTCCACAGGCTCATTTAGCCTGGAAGCTGGAGACCATCAGACACAGACTAGCTCAGGAAACAGTGGCCCAATCACATTGAAATTTGTTTACCATCACGTAAAAATAGACATAAAAAAAAAAAAAAAAACAACCAGAAAGAAATACAATGGCATAGTATGAGCAATCTGGCTGCCTGTGGCTGATGGATTATTTTTTCTTAAATCCCTCCACTTCTGTAAATTTTCTAAATTCTACTTCCATAACACAAAAACGTTATTTATGAAAACCACCACTGAATCTTGTCCGGGGGCCAGCGCTAGCTACTTAAGAGGGTAGAGTCAGCTTTATAGAGAGCCAACAGCCCCTGGGGACTGATTTCTTTGAAGAGTCACTTTTTAAAAACTCAGAAATAATCTGCATAGTTGAAACGTCTGCTCCACTGGGATCAGTATTTCTCCATTAGTTAAAGTGATTTACTGACTCACAGGAAACTTTGCCTCTGGACTCAACAGTGACTCCATTGCCCAGGCATTTACCAGTTTGCTTGCCCCAGCCTGGCCCCGGCCTTGGTGAAGCTGCCACATTCCTGCCATGGGGGGGACACTCTGTTGACTAAAGGACCTCAAGGCTTAGTTCTCACATTCACTCAACAAACATGTGTTGAGACCCTACTACATGCTAAGTGCTAGCCTGACCTGGGCTGTGGGAGATAAAGCAAGATACACAAGACACGAAGCTACCTTCCTTGCTCACAATGGTAAAATGGAGAAAGAGGAGCATAGAGCATGCTCAGAAAACTCAAGGGGGTCTAAGGCCATATCACCCTGAACCTGAACATACTCAATTTCATCAGAAAACCCAAGGGGACATACCAGGGAGGGGCCATGATGGAAGGTGAACACAGGTGTCAGAGAGGCTGTGGCCAGGAAACTGTGCCAATGCTGTGCATCAGATGGTGGGCACACTACATCACAGGAGAAAGCATGTCTCTGGAGAAAGAAATTGGCCCCTGGCACACACCAGGAAGATGGTGACCCCCAAGCCATCAACTTTCAGAAGCATCTGTGTCCACATAAGTTTATGGATGCCAGGCATGACCAACACAAAGATGCTGCAAGCCAGGGGGCCTGAGAAAAACCAGGAAGCTAGCTGCTCTCTCTCTCTCTCTCTCTCTCTCTCTCTCTCTCTCTCTCATATGAGAAAAAGAGAGAGATACACAATCTGATCACAGATATGTGCGAATACAGGGCGACAATGAAGTACCTCAGCACAACCCGAACCCCAGCCTTCCAGAACCATGACCCCATCCTGGCCCCAGTGGGTCTTAGAGAGATGAACCTGGTGGGAGGAGGGCCCAGCAATGCACTCATTCGTGGAATATTCACTAAGCCCTTCATGTACCAGGAGCAGCTCCATACCTGCAACACAACAGTGAACTGGACAGATAAAGCTCTAGTCCCTACCTATGAGAGACATTCTGTAATGGGGTGTTAGGGGTTCAGAAAAGTCCTTGAACCCTAAACCCTAGGTCCATCTGTACTTTTAATCAAAGAATTGAATAAAAAAGACCGATAAGGATAATTATTATTAAATTATTTTATTTATTTATTTATTTATTTTTGGTTTTTCAAGGTAGGGTCTCACTCTGGCCTTGAACTCACGGTGATCCTCCTACCTCTGCCTCCCAAGTGCTGGGATTAAAGGCGTGCACCACCATGCCTGGCTAAATTATTATATTTATTAAGGAAAGTAAAGAACCAAGAAAAGACACCTATGTGGCTTGAGAGCCCACATGGAGGGCCTGGGAAAACCGTGGAGAATAGAGAAAGAAAAGAAAGTTGAAAGAACTCCTGCCATGTGCGGAGCGGGAGGGGGTCAAGAGCCCATGTGGAGAGTAAGGGTTTAGGAAACTCTCCCTTCAGCTTAGCCTGGCTTGACCTAGGCCGAGCTGAGGGGAACTCACCAGCAGCTGGAAGTTCAGCAGAGGTCAGGCAGCACACAGAGCTCACCCTCCCCTTGCAAACGTATTTAAAACCTTATGGTGATGGGCCCTACCTTCCAGCTCAGCTCACCTGAGGGACAGCTGATCCATTTGGTGTAGGGGCTGTCTCAGGAAGAGGACAGCCATGATGTCAAATTCTAGGGCCTGAACTTTGACCAACCACAATGTTAGGGCTAGATTTAAATCCCAGGAGGGATCCCAGGAGGAACCAGGTTGTTTGTGAAAAACCAGATTTAGGTAAGAGATAAAATTCTTTTTATCTGTACCAAGTGCAGACTGCAAGGATACTTTCATGGGTCACCCTAACTGCCTGAAAGAGCGACCTGACTCTCTCTCAATTTGAGTGTCCCCTGTGGCTGTACTGAGACTGTGCCCAGTGCTTGAAATTCCAGGTTCAGAAGACAAGGTCCCCTCCACATTCATTTATCCACCAATTCCGATCATCTACTCTCTGTCAAAGTCACTAGATATGCAGGGGATGAAAATGAAGACCTTAACAGTTCAATCAAGGAAAGAGACATACTAAAAAGTAATCAATCCATAATAAGTTTCCCAATGGAAAGAAGCACCAAACACTTAGAAATATGATAGGTAGAGAGAGAGAGAAGCAGCTGGGAAGAATATGACAGAGCTTTGTGCAGAGGGCTGTGATGGTAAATGGGGGTTTGTGAGGTACGGAATGCTCACCTGGGCAGAAGTTCCCAGGTTTAGAGGGGAGGTATGGTTCAGGAATAGCAAAATGCCTTCTTGAGCAAAATATGCAACGTGCAAGAACTGACACAAAGCACAGAGCACAAAGCATCTGATTTGCAAGCGCTGGCCCACAAGTATTTATTGAGCACCTACTGTGTGCCACTGCACAAGAGGGGGGTAGCAAAAGCCCTTCAGGAGAGACAGGCAAGAAATGCAGACACTGACCGGTGGCAGCATGGGGAAAATGAAGCAGAAAGTGGGGGTTGGGAGGGAATGTGATCCGAAGGTCTCGCTGAGTAGCTGACCTGAGAAAGTAGGCTCCGAAGATGAGGTGGCTCACGGTGCAGCTGAGGGCAGACACCCTACAGAGAACAATAGCACGTTCAAAAGCCATGAGACAGGAGAAAGAAGCCAGCCCAGGGCCAGAGTGACCAAAGAGAGGGAGCAGTGGAGGTCGAAGCAAAGGACCCAGGAAGCCAGGCTGTTGGGTGTGGGCAGAATGGGCGTAGCCTGCAGTGTGTGAAGGAAACGCCTGGCTCTGGCACGGAGAATAGACCTGGTGGGAGGGAGGGGGCAAGAGGTGAGGCACCGGAGACTTCGGTCCCCAGAGTGCTGGGTATAGAGGGCGGGTTCTCAGAAAGGCAGAAGGGAGAGGTGCTAGATGGACGGATGAGTGAATAAATGCATGAATAGATGGATGGATGGATGAATGGATGAGTGAATAAAAGGATTGATGATGGAAGGGAGAGTAAGTGAGTGGATGGGTGGACAAATGAATAAATAAAAGAATGGATGGATAAATGAATGAATGATGGTAGATGATGCATGAATGGATGGATGGTGGATGTGTGGATAGATGGATGGGTATGGTGGGTGCTATGTGGAGGGAGGGAGAGAAGGGTGGGTGAGTCGCCTCAGGACACCACAGGGCAGCGGGATACTCAGCGTACATTCTGGAAGAGACAGTCATTTCTCTTTCTGTGGTCACAATTAGTCACGAGCCTAGCAGCATCTTATTTGTGTCCTGTATTGCAGTGACAAAAGCCCCCAAGCTCAGTGCGTGAAACAGTTACTGCTCTGAGGCGGAAACCATACCTGGGTCTACCCACCCCCACCCCGCCAGGCTGAGGTCAGGCATTGGCAGGACAAGGTCCATCTCCAGCAACTGTGAGTGTTCTCTGGAGGACCCTGTCTTCTCTTCTGTTCCCCAAGGCACGTCACTGGAACTTCTGCGTGGTCCTCAGCCTCTAACCTCGGCCTCTGGCCCTCCTGCTTCCCCTAACAAGGATTCCAAGGGCTGATTCCTCCCGTGCACCTTAGCTATGCCCCCTGGGAGCTCTCAGGCAGCATTCACAGGCTCAGAGTGTCCGATGTGGCTGTTGTGGGAAGACTTTGTCACAGGTGCCTCAGCCAGGCTCTGCACACCTGTCATCATCATGGTTTCCATGAATCCCCAAGGTGCTGGAGACAGTCTTGCTTTCCAGTGTTGAGACTGGCCTCAGAGAGGGCCAGTGACTTCCTGTGCTGCACCCCGGAAGAGTGGGGAGGAAACGCACACGGTGATGTGTTTGCCACATCGTTTGCCCAGACGAGCATTTGCATGTGGCAACACCAACCAAGCCCATCCCAGACCAACCCAGACAATTGCAAAGGGGTCCTTCAGCTTTGTAATGTCACCTTAGAAAAAGCGATCTGGGGCTACAGAGATGGCTTAGCAGTTAAGGCTCTTGTCCCCAAAGCCTAATGACCCTGGCTTGATTCCCCAGTACCCACATAAAGCCACATGTAGTGGTGCATGCATCTGGAGTTCAGTGGCTGGAGGCCCTGGCAAGCCAGTTATCATTCTTCTCTCTCTCTCTCTCTCTCTCTGTCTTTCTCTCTCTCTTTCTCTCTCTATCTGTTTGCAAATAAATAAAACAAAAAAAGCAATGTGATCTCAACTCAGAGGAAAATGTACCCCATGGTGGGCACCCTGAGTGCGCCGCCAAGGGCTTTCCAAGCTCTCTAGGGTTCCAGGAACCCCTCCTCTCAGGAAGGCAGCACCTCAATTTTCTTGTACTCCATAAATACTGCCCATGGTGGGGAAGGGAGATGGCTGTACTGAGTGAACCCATCCATGGGATCAGGAAGTCGTCAGGAGCTCCTCTGATGTCCTATGCAGAGGAGACAGAAACCACTCCTCTCCCGAGGACAAGACTAACCTTGTCAATTTCCATTTCTGTGATTGAAAAAAATCTCCTTTCTGAGGCTGGCTGCATAAGCAGCTGCTCCTTTAAAAAGAAAAAGGAAGTGTGGTCCTGGCAGAGCTTGCTGGAGCAATAAAAGATAAATCTTTGTAATTGTTGTGGAGACAGAAAGGAAAACAAGCTGGACTTACGTGCAGGGTTAGACAATGTCAATGTGTGTTAGGGGGAGGGGGAGAGCTGGTATTCATCACCAGGAACCTGCTAGACAGGGACCAGGGGACACGCCCTGGAGCTTCTGCACTCTTCCTTCTGGGCTTGGAGTGTCTGTCGGACATGTGGATTCCAACATGTTCACAGGGATGTCATCAGGAACCAGAGCTGGCCCCATCACGTCAGAGCAGACACACAGCGACCTGGAGTTCAATTCTATGGCAGTGACAATATGGACGGCTTTGACAACCGGTAACTTCCCGTGGGACTCGTGTGGAGACCATCCAGTGCTGTGTCCTGGGAGTGGCCCCGAGGTTGGGGCTGTGTGAGCACTCACCATCGGAGGAAGGAGTGGTATGCTCAGGTAACACAGATCTGTGCCTGGCACACACAGCACATTTGGCCAGGGGCTGCCATGAGCAGTGCTATCAAGGTTCTTAAGGGCAGAGGGAAGCATAGGAGGCAGAAGGCTCTGCCCTCAGCCTGGACAGCCAAAAGGCACCAGGTAAAAAAACACTTGCTTGTTCCCTCTGTGTGTATGTGTGTGTGTATGTGTGTGTGTGTAGGCTTGAGGACAACCTTGGGTGTCCTTTCATACACACATACACACAAAAAAATTTTTTTTTTGATTTTTCGAGGTAGGGTCTCACTCTAGCTCAGGCTAACCTGGAATTCACCCTTGTAGTCTCAGGGTGGCCTCAAGCTCATGATGATCCTCCTACCTCTGCCTCCCAAGTGCTGGGATTAAAGGTGTGTGCCACCACGCCCAGCTACACACATACAAATTTATTCCACTGAGGGCCCTCCTCAGTGGGGTTACTGGTATTCACCATGGGGTTATGGAATATGATTTGTGAGAGTAGCAGTCAGTCATGGGTGGGGGGGGTCAATGCCCCTGGATACTAATAAATATGTTTTTGGGTTTTTTTTCAAGGAAGGGTCTCACTTTAGCTCAGGCTGACCTGGAATTCACTATGTAGTCTCAGGGTAGCCTTGAACTCATGGCGATCCTCCTACCTCTGCCTCCCAAGTGCTAGGATTAAAGACAAGTGCCACCATGCCTGGCTGGATATTAATATATATATTTTTAACTTATTTGAGAGAGAGACAGACGCAGAGAAAGAGGCAGAGAGGGAGAATATGGGCATGCCAAGGCTTCTGGCACTGCAAATGAACTCCAGATGCATGCACCACTTTGTGCATCTGGCTTTACGTGGGTACTAAGGAATAAAACCCAGGCCATCAGGCTTTACAAGCAAATGCCTTTAACCACTGAGGCATCTCTCTAGCTCCTCATCCACCTTTTTTGAGCCAGATTTTCTCATCAGCCTGCAACTTGCCACGTAGGCTAGACTGGCTGGCCTGCAAGCCCTGCCTCAAAAGCACTGGGGGGCTGGAGAGATGGCTTAGCGATTAAGGTGTCTGCCTCCTAAGCCTAAGAACGGCGGTTCCAATCTCCAGGTCCCACATTTAGCCAGATGCAAAGTAACGCAAGGGCACAATGCCACACTTGACCACAAGGGGTGCACGCATCTAGATTTCGTTCACAGCAGCTGAGAGACTGCTGGCATGCCAATTCTCTATCTGTCTTCCTCTCCCTCTCTCTCTGTCTGTCTCTCTCTCCTAAAATAAAAAATAAAATAAAATAAAATAAACATTGGGATTACTGGCATACAAAAGCACCCACAGCTTTTTTGAGTGGGTTCTGGGCTCAAACTCAAGTCCTCATACTTGCAAGATGAACACTTTACCCACTGAGCCATCTGTCCAGTTCCTTCTTGAATTCAATTTTTTATTAGCCCTTCTGAGCCCAATAGGTCCTCGCTGGATAGGTGATTATCATTCTGTGAAGGCAAAAAGTGATAGGACCTGCCCCAAGATACATAGCCAGTGAGGGGGACCTGGAAAGAAGCTGTCACTGAAGGCAAAAAGTATTCAGGGAAAAAAGCCACACAGGAGAGGTGAGGGTACAGAGATATTGGCACAGGCATTATAGAGAATAACATACAGGGCTGGAGAGATGGCTTAGAGGTTAAGGTGCCTGCCTGCTAAGCCTACGAATGCCCGTTTGATTCTCCAGGACCCGCATTTAGCCAGACGCAAAGTGATGCAAGGGCGCAATGCCGCATTTACCCACAAGGGGGCGCATGCCTCTGGAGTTCTTTCACAGTGGTTGAGAGGTTGCTGGTGCACCCATTCTCTCTGTCTCTCTCACTCTCTCTCTCTCAAAAAAAAAGAGAGAGAGAAGAGAATAACATACAGAAAGTAACAAGCTGCTACGTCCTTTCTAGCTAGGGCTCCTGGTGTTCATCTGTCCAAAATATGGTTGTAAAACCAGTGTCAGTTTCCCAATGGCAATGACAGACGTCACCAGCAAGGCAGGAGGCACTGCACCTCCAGCATCCTCATGCTCTCAGACAGCCCCTGCCTCCCTGGAGAATCTGGCCAGAGACAAGGAGCAAGTGAAACTCAAGAACTCAAGAACCTCAGACAGCTCTGCAGAACTTCCCCGAAGATCATAATCCGACCCATGGCAGAACTGGGCCTCAAGCTCCGACTCCTTCCAGAGTGGCTGGCAAGAGCTGCAGACTGAAGCGAGGCTGGCTGTCCCAACCACACTGTCCGACTCCCACTGCTGTCCCTCAAGGGCTCATCCTGACCAGAGGAAACAGGAAAAGACTCTATTCCTCTCCCGGCTCTACTGGCTGAAGATCACGCCCTTATCTAGAGACAATGACTTTGAACCCACAAAATGTATCAGGCGTCTCCAAGACCGTGATGATGACCTTGGGTATCAGGAGCGATGGCCTTTTGCCATGAGAAGCAGTCCACCCTCTAGAAGCTAAAGGACCTGTGTATACCTCCTATCTGGCCCTGCCTCGAAGGTTCCGAGTCTCTGGCAGGCTGAAGAGTGAATGATGGACTAGGGATGTCTGCCATGGATGATCATGGTAAGAATGGTGGGACATATGCTATGACCTAGACCTGAGGATCTCTGAGAAAAGATTTCTTCATATGTGTGTGTGTGTGTGTGTGTGTGTGTGAGTGTGTGTGTGAGAGAGAGAGAGAGAGAGAGAGAGAGAGAGAGAATCCCAGGAGGGTCTAGTAGCCATGACTCACTAGCCAGCATATCTGGTCCTCCATTAGCCCAGAGAAGCAGATCCTATTGTCAACCTTTCTTTAGAGAAGAGAGATGGGAGAAGCACTGTGGTTGAGCCACTTGCTCAGGACAGATGGTGCAGCGAGGACTCTGCTCCTTCTGCTACTTGCCTCCTCAACAAAGGTCAAGATCAGGGATGAGATGTTAGTTTGTATTTGTTTTTATTTTAAAATTTTATTTTTTATTTTTTATTTATTTGAGAGAAAGAGGCAGAGAGAGAGAGAGAGAGAGAGAGAGAGAGAGAGAATGGGCACACCAGGGCCTCCAGCCACTGCAAGTGAACTCCAGACACATGTGCCACCTTGTGCATCAGGCTTATGTGGGTACTGGGGAATCAAACCTGGGTCCTTTGGATTTGCAGGCAAGGACCTTAACCACTAAGCCATCTCTCCAACCTGGGGTTAGTTTAGTTTGTTTGTTTGTTTTGTTTTGTTTTTCGAGGTAGGGTCTCAGTCTGGCTCAGGCTGACCTGGAATTCACTATGTCATCCCAGGGTGGCCTCAAACTCCCAGCAATCCTCCTACCTCTGCCTCCCAAGTGCTGGGATTAAAGGAGTGCGCCACCATGGCCAGCAGTATTAGTTTTAATTGGACCAGCTTGGATGAGTTTCCAGAGGTCATTGAGTGGTCTGCTCCCCTCTTCTATCAAAGATCCCAAGGTGAGCTGCAAGGTCACTGAGAAATCCTGCTGGAGCTGAGCCGAAAAGCTCCTCCGTGTAGACCAGCTGACAGAAAGATGGAAAAAGCCACACCGCATGCAGTTCCATGGGAAAGAGAGAGTGAAGACAAACAACAGTGGAAAATGCAAGGCTTAAATTTGGCCAGCCAGGCCAAATGAGCCAACGGGTACAACAGTGGCATGTCTGCTATAGGGAAAACCAACAGCTCTCTAATTGGACTGGAGGCTTGCTCCATGGGAGGGAATACATGCCTCATGCAAACCTATGAAAGGGGTAGTCATGAGCCCTAGGGGTGTAACGTCTGCTGGTGTCTGGCTAAATGTATATACTATGCTCACCAAACTGCCCACTAAGCACTTCTCTTAATGTCCATACCCATATATTAATGCTACTCTCACTTTTGGTTAGAGAAGCTCCTTTTTTTTCAGATGGTGGTGACCTTAGGATGACTCAGAAGGCACCATAGTGCTGAGAAGAAGGGACAGAGGAGTGCTCAGCACTGAAACATCTCAAACCCACCTTCCAAGGCTCAGGGTCCATTGCGGAAGAGGGGGTGGAAAGAAAGTAAGAGCCAAAGGAAGGGTAGGACTCCTTACAATGCACTCTTCCAGACACAAAATGGCCTGGATGTCCATGACCTCACAGTGCCTGACACTACCTACACAGACCATCATAATAGGAGGAAAAGATCATGACATCAAAATAAAAGAGGGGGAGGGGATATGATGGACAGTGGAGTTGCAAAAGGGAAAGTGGTGGGGGGGAGGGAATTACCATGGCTTATTTATTGTCTATAATTACGGACGTTGTCAATAAAAGATTTTTTTTAAAAGATCCCAAGGTCTCAGTCATAGCATATGCTCCACCATCCTTGCCATCGACATCCACGGCAGACATCACTGGTCGATCACTCACTCTTCACTCGGCTGGAGACTCAGAACCCTGGAAGCAGACAAGGCAAGGCCCGGCGAGTGGTTGAGAGCTTTCCAAAGACGAGCCAGCCCAACACCCCGGAAGTAAAATGCTTATTAGCGTCTGATTATCTGGGGTTCAGAGAAGCACTCTGATCTGTCCAAGATCCCACAGCTTGAGAGAGACGCAATCAGGACCGGGATGCATTTGATGGGGAGGGGATTTTACTCCATGTGAGCATGGGCAAGAAGTCACAACCACAGCAGGAATGAGCCAGAGAAACCCAAGAAACACAGCCACTTTCCTTAACTACGGAACCCTGATTGTGAGGGACTGCAGACTCCCCAGAGTGCTTCTCCGTGTCTGTGGCTCTCTGGTCGCTCTCAGAACCTACTCCAGCCGCCTGGAGTAGCCCCAGGGTAGCTGCTGGGTGGTATCTCAGCCCAATGGGGAGCTGGAATTCGCACAAACCTCCAGAGAGCTTACATTCTCATAAAATCCATGGGAAGTGCCTTGTGACTTCACATTCGCTTATCTGCTGGCTTGTTTGTTCCTGTCTCGCGCCAGTCTTTGCCCCCAGGGAAGGTCTGCGTGTTTGGGAACTCCACAACAGTGCTGGAATAGAAGATGGGACCAGAGCCGGGTTCCCAGGTCTCCACCTTAACTGGACTCCTCACTAAAGGATACAGCTGCTGGGACTCCCCAAAGGGCTGGAGAGCACTCTCTCATGATAAGCCAGGGACCATTGGCATAATTCCCCAGCACCCTCAAATCTGAGAGAAAGGGGAGGGGCAAACATGCCAATCCTCGGCTTTGATTGGATGCTGGGCAAAGACAGCGTTCATCTGGAGAGGCCACTTTCTTTTTCTAGCTATGGGATGGAGCTTGGAAGGAAGCCCTCCTCTTCAGCAGTCCTCAACCCAGCGCTGACCCTCTAGACTTCTTCCACGGCACCAAGGTGTGTCGATGCTACTGTGACTCAAGAGCAAGGCCCTCCCTGCTGAGTCAGCCCTGCCATTTCCTGCCCACAACCTTGCAGAACCTTCCAGAACTCCTTCGTTTGGACACAATGGAGGCCAGCCCACTCCCGAATCCACCAGCTTGGCTCTCTGTCACATCCTGTACTTTCCCTGAGGACTTTTGTATTCTGACCAGGCCCAGCGCCTGCCAGCCCATCACCTCAGAGCAAGAAGTGAGGCCAGGCGGATTCCAACAGGGTTCCACACGGAAAGAGGTCAGGATGGCCAGGGCACTTCTTGCCCTGGAATTGAGGCCATGGGGTCAAGGTGGACACAGGATCTGAGCCCCTCCTGGTTTTCCCCAGAAGGGCATGGCCGAGGAAAGCTGTTGGCATAGCCCGTGGCAGGAAAGCGAAGGAGTGCCCGCAGGCAAGCAAACATAATTGCCCTGGACTGTGTTCAGGGTTCTCATGTGTTCTGTATTTTTTTTTCCCCCAAGTAAACAAGGTGGAGGAGCCGCAGAGAGAGTGGAGGCCTCTGCAGGCATCCGAGTGCAAAATGGTGAGCAAGGATCCCATTTTGTTCATGAACATCTTCAAGAGTCTGGCATGCAAATCCTCTAGGGAGGAGATAGCCGGGGTCTGAGGTGGGCTGCCACACCGATGGGCTACCTGCAAAGAGCACTTACTCCCCGGCCCAGGGAAACAGAAGTAAGCCAGTGAACGAATAACAAGGTGCCAGACTATAAAACAGGACAAGGTAGAAAACATGACCTTTCTGGGCTAGAGAGATGGCTCAGTGATAAAGCGCTTGCAAAACAAGCATGGGGACCTTAGTTCACATCTCCCGCACCCTCGTGAATACCAGGCATAGCAGCTCTTGCCTGTAATCCCAGAGCTGGGAGGCACACACAGGGTCCTCAAGAGCTGGCTAGCCAGACAGCCTAGACAAATTGGTGAGCTCTAGGTACAGTGAGAGAGCCTGTTTCAAAACCTAAGGGGGAGGGCTGGAGAGATGGCTTGGCAGTTAGGGCGCTTGCCCACAAAGCCAAAGGATCCTGGTTCAACTCCCCAGGACCTGCATAAGCCAGATGCACAAGGGGGCACACACGTCTGGAGTTCATTTGCAGCGGCTAGAGGCCCTGGCACACCCATTCTCTCTCTATCTATCTACCTGCCTATTTCTGCATCTCTCTCTGTCGCTCAAATAAATAATAAATAAATAAATCTGGCCTCTGCATGTGCATGTACTCCACATACCAACATAGTGCACACACACACACACACACACACACACACACACACACATCACCTTTCCTACTGAACTGTCCAATGCATTGGCTCTCCTCAGTCATCTCTCTCGGATCTGCACAAAGGGAGTTCTGGGTTATCTTAGAACTGACTTGTAGATGAGGGAGAAATTTAGTTGTTGCATTATGCAGAGGTGGCAATAATCTATATAAGCAATAATGGAAGGGGCTGAGCCTAGAGGACATTTCCCAGGAGTCACAGACTCTTTCCTGGCCTCTCAGCCCCATGTCCTCAGGGATAATAAACAAGGAATCCCACCCACCCACCCACCCACCCCCGCACTTCCTTCCTCAGAACTGCACTAGCAACCACAAGTGCAAGAGCCAACGGGTTTCTGGGTAGAACACCAAATTAGAGCTCATGGCCTCCGTAGTAGTTTGGATGAAATGGCCCCCACAGGCTCATATGTTTTGAGTATCTGGTCTCCAGCGGGTGGCAATTTGGGAAAGTTGTGGTGCCTGTGGGAAGAAGAGCCTTGCTGGAGGAGGTGTGCTTCTGAGGGCTGAGGGCAGGCTTTGGGATAGTAGAGGCCAGCCCCAAGCCTAGTATTTAGACAACTTGTTTCCTATTGCTGTGAAGAGGTGACACCCCAGCTGCCGGCTCTTCCACACTTTCCCTGCCATGTTAAAGTGTCCTTCCATAAGCAGCTTCTGGTCAGGTGTTTTGTCCCAGTAGTGAGGAGGTAAGAATAGTTAGTCTCCTTCAAGAATACATTTTCAATAAAAACAAACAAACAAACAAACTTTAAAATGAGAAACAAAAAAATTAAATTTCACATTTAGCCACAGCTAGAATAGAGGGCTAGTATTTTTTTTTTCTTTTCTTTTGTGAATACAGGCATTGTCAACCTATGATGTGGAAAATTTGTGACAAGCTTGGTCTTCCTTTGATGACCTGATGTGGTCACTCTGGGGTTGGTACAGTAAGTGTACATTCTCAGCTCAGTGTTTTTCCAAAGAATCTTTTAGATTCACTGATCTGTGGTAGTTATTAAGGCACAGCTGGGAGTCACATCTGAGCTTGAGTCTTCAGCCTTCTCTTCACAGATGTGTCCTGGGCACAGCCTTCATTAAACCTCCGCTCAGAAAGTTGGAGGAAAGAGGCAGAGTAAGTGTGCACTGGGCTGTCACGGGACAAGTTCAGAACTGACAGGGATGATTGTTTTTGTTTCCTTAATTCGTGCACTATTTGAAACAGACTCCTTATGTAAGTACAGGGCTCTTGTCTGGTACTGCTGTGCAAGGACACAAAACAACTGGATGCCATCCTCTCGTGTGTGATGGAAGTGCGTGCACACATTGCAGAAAGATCACCTGCTTCAAACTGCTCACTGTGGGCCTGGGTGACTTGGACAGGGACACTGGCTGCTGCTTTCCCAATGGATCAAGTTGTGCACTTGCGTTTACTCCCAGCTCTGTGTAAAGCGCTTCGTTAGCGCACGGGTTGACGGGCCTCTGTGCAGCACACAGCTGGACTCAGATGATGGTTTACCTGACTTTGCATAGTGATCAGACTTTAATGAATTATGCACACAGATCATAAGTTCCACTCATAGCCTCATTTGCTCTTGAAATTGCTGTTTGTTTTGCTGCTGCCTCCCAACCCCCATACCAAAAGTTTGAAGAAAAACAAAACACTGAAGAAGAAATTATTAGCACACGTGTTTCTGCACATTAGGAAATGCAGATGAGTTGATAGAAAGCAGGCTTGGCCAGGAACTGTTCAGGACAATGAATCTGCTCTGTTATAAAATCTTTTAAAATATATGTGTGTGAATGTGTAAGTGTGTGTATATGTATAAGTGTGTGCGTATGGGTGCTCACGTGCCACAATGTAACAGCATACACATGGAGGTCAGAGGACAACCTCAAAATGCCCACTCTCTCCTTCCACCTTCTCTGAGACAGGGTCTCCCTTCCTGTTATTTTGCCACTGCATGCACCAGAGTTGTAGACATGTTGGAATTATAGATGCGTGAGCCACTTTGCCTCTGGCTTTCTGTGGTGCTGGGGATGTCTGACCGCAAGTGGGCAGGCTTGCAAGAAAGCATCTTTAATCACTGAGCTACCTCCCCAGGCCCCTGCTCTCAGACTCTGTGCAATGTAAGGCCTGCAGCAGAGTGATTAAGCAAATTCACAATAGACCCCAGAGAGCTAAAGGCCCAGGCTCTTCAACACCCTTGGAATAGCTCACAGCACTGTGCACCTCATGGAGGCTTCCAACATAGGCACAAAGCAGCTAATAAAATCACATTTCCAAACAAGCTCTTGAGGAAGTCAAGTAAGGAAGCCACCCTTTTCTTGGGCACAGAGCCCACAGATTCTGCCTATCTAAATGATTCAGCTCTGCACCACAACTCTTCAGTAGAAAATGTCCCTTCCTGATGGATCCGATGACGGCAGGCTTTCTGGGTTGTGTCTTCTGATGCAAGTTGGTGTGGAGACAGGCTGGGCTTGTGGTTGAGAGACTTTCAAAAAGGAGGTGCAAGGGCCAGGGGTGTGGCTAAGTGGATAAAATTCTTGCTTAGCATGCAGCAGGCCCTGGGTTCCACCCCCAGCACCACATAAATTGGGTGTGGCACGGTGGTGTGTGCCTTTAATCCTAGCTCTCTAGAGGTTGATGCAGGGAGTTTAGAGGTTCAAGATCATTCTCAGCTCTATAGTAAGTCTGAGAACAGTATGGGTTACATAAGACCCTGTCCTTAAAAAAAAAAAAAAAAAAAAAAAAAACACCAAACAAGCAGAAAAGGTCTAGAACAGGAGTGGTCAGCAATGGCTCCTTTCCACCTGGGGCAGCTGCATAGATTCTACTGAGGAGCTCTTTAGGTCAGTCAAGCAGAGGAGCTGTGGCTGCCAGCTGCCCCAGCTAGCCAGAGGTACCATGGGCAAGAGCAGCAGAAACTATAACTATAGCATCTGGTCCTGCACCCACCCTCCAAACCCCATCAGAGCATGCTGCTTCCACATCTCACACTGGATGTGTCTTGTGGGCCACAGGGACCTAGAAATTGTGCAGCACAGGGGATTCTGGGAGCCATGGGCAGCTCCAAACTACACAAACCACACTGCCCTTCCAGGAGTTCCCTGAGTACCTAGGAGGGACAGACACCACTCCTTTCCCAAACTATGTGCTTTGTGGGGGATGTCATACACACAGGTTCACATGTTCTTTTCTGAGGTTTGGTGAGCAGGGGCTGAGGGTGAACCCAGTTCTAGCCTTCAACAGACACCCTTGAGTGGCACATGGGCTGCTCAGCTGACATGGCAGCTCCAAACTTCAAGGCCAAGGATTCATTATCACTAGGCTCTTATGTTTCTTTAAAAGCAGATTCCAGGCTAATCCCAGCACTCGGGAGGCAGGGTTAGCCATTGAGACTAGCATAGTTTCCAGGTCAGCCTGGACCAGAGTGAGACCCTACCTCACAAAACCAAAAAAAAAAATAAATAAATAAATAAATAAATAAATAAATAAAAGCAGATTCCAGGCTAAAGAGATGGCTTAGCATTTAAAAGCATTTGTTTGCAAAGCCTGACTGCCCCTGTTAAATTCCCTAGTATCCACGTAAAGCCAGATGCACAAAGTGGCACATTCGTCTGGAGTTTGTCTGCAGTGGCAGGAGGTCCTTGCATGCCCGTATACTCACTTTCTCTCTCTGTCTGCCACTTTGTCTCTGTCTTAAATAAAAAATAAAGCAGATTCCTCTCAATAATCTGCCCTTGTGACAGGCAACAAGGACATGACAATGCAGCAAAGAACAGAAGATCAAGCTGGAGTAGCATCTGGATTGTGAAGGAAGAGCTCAGGGAAGTTCCAGCTACTGGAACTTTTATCCCCAGCTGTCATATCCAGCAAAGCTCCTTCCAGAAACAAGATATGCAGCATGCAATGAATAATATGCCCTTGGGCTATGGATATAGCTCAATGATAAGGTGCTTGCCCACTATGTTGAAGGCCCTGGGTTTGATCCCCAGCCTTGCAAAAGAATGAAAGATAGAAAGAACAAAAGAAGGAAGGAAGGAAGGAAGGAAGGAAGGAAGGAAGGAAGGAAAGAAGGAAAGAAGGAAGGAAAGAAAGAAAGGAAAGAAGGAAGAAGAGGAGGTGGAAGGAGGGATGAGAGGGGAGATAGGCCAGACACATATTGGTCTTCCAAAAGTAAAGGACCACAGATATACTTCAACTACAAACTTTGAGAAGTATATTTTTTTTTTTTAATTTTAAAATTTTTATTTATTTTTGGAGACAGAGACAGAGAGAGATAGACAGAGAGGAAGAGGGAGACAGAAATGGGCGCGCCAGCAGTCTCTCAGCTGCTGTGAATGAAATCCAGATGCGTGCACCCCCTTGTGGGGCAAGTGTGGCATTGCGCCCTTGTGTCACTTTACATCTGGCTAAACGTGGGACCTGGAGATTGGAACCGCTGGAGATTGGAACCAGCGTTCTTAGGCTTAGGAGGCAGGCACCTTAGCCGCTAAGCCATCTCTCCAGCCCGAGAAGTATATAATTTTGGAAGGACTAAGATGAGCCCCCGCCCCAGCCTCTGTCTGGCATTCATAGTCCACCAGCCTAGCACTGAATAAAAAGCTACAGTGGATTAATTGCTGAAGGAACAGGTGGGTGGGTGGGTGGGTGGGTGGACAGACAGATACACAGGCATTTGTAACTCCATCTTGCTGAGGATGGTGTCCAACCCTTTCCTTTTTAAATGCTTTCCATGAGGCCTCCAGTTTAAAAAGCCTGGGCTGGAGTAAGACCCTACCTCAAAAAAAAAAAAAAAAAAAGTCCAGGGCTGGAGAGATAGCTTAGCAGTTAAGTGTTTGCCTGTGAAGCCTAAGGACTCCAGTTCGAGGCTCAATTCCCCAATACCCATGTAAACTAGATACACAAAGGTGGCACATGCATCTGGGGTTTGTTTGCGGTGGCTGGAAGCCCTGGTGTGCCCGTTCTCTCTCTCTCTCTCTCTCTCTCTCTCTCTCTGCCTCTTTCTATGTCTGTCTGTTACTAACAAATAAATATAATTTAAAAAAAAATTTTAAATCCAATAGTCAGGGTTCCATACTGGAGGGTCCCACAGCTAGCTGAACAGCATGTGCAGGCTATAACCAAAGCCCTGGGAAGTGACTAGGGCCTCTCCATTCCTCTCAGCTCCTTCTTTGAGGGCTTCTTCAGAATCTCCTGCCACAGCCACCCATGTTCCACTGCAGCATTTCCTTCTGTCTGAAGCTATCCAAGAAAACACCAATGACGTCCTGCGGGGCTGCCCTGATATGCTGATCTGCAGCACAGCTGTGAAGGTAAGAAGAAACAGATCTGGATTCTCTGTAGAATTATCTAGTAGCTCCCTGTAGTGGTTTGAATGTATGGCCCCAAAGACTCAGGCATTTTTGATTATGATTAAACTTCTTACTTAAGTCTGTGCAGGGGGTGTGCCACTTGGGTTGGATCTTCAGTCCAGTCCCACAAGGAGTGTTCTGAACCACTATGAGCTCGGGCTGTTTGTGCTTGCTGGTGTTGGCTGGTGTCTCCCTGCTATGGATCTATGGAAGTGAGACACCTTCTTCCGCCATGATGGAACTTCCCCTGGATTCTGTAGGCCTGAAATAAACCCATTCCTCCCATAAGCTGCTTATGGGCTGATGTTTGTCCCAGCAATAAAAAGGTAACTGCAACACTCCTCAACAGGGGAAGTGAAAAGTATATGTTATCCATGTGGCATGAGAGGGCTTTTTCCTGCAGCCCATGCTGCCTCTGATACTCAGGCTCCTCCCTGCCCTGGACCACCGGGCTCATTGCTTGGCCCTCTCAGAGGCTTCTGCCTTCTTCAACCTCCACTACATACAGCCCATAACTTCCTTTCCTTTCCTCACTTATCTGACCCACTACATGACCATATAATGAAAAGGGTGATTATTGGATGGTGCTGGGCTCCTTTTCTGGACAGGAAGTGTGGAAACAGGCTGCCTCCCTGTATTACCCAACCGGGTCTGCATACAGTAGGAGGTGGACCTACTCACTCTAACCCACGGAGCACAAGCTATTTGTCCACAGGCTAGAGGCAAACCCTATTCACAATGAGCATCTGCGTGAGATACATGCTCACCGGGCACTCAGTTACCCTGAGACCCTTCCTGGGACCTCAGAGGTCAGAACCATACTCACAGTGACACCAAGATGCTTTTTTGTGGCATTGGCTTTCACAGTACTGGTACTTTAGGAGGCATCAGGAGGACACTGTTCTTCCTGCACTGAGCTCACATTAAAGTGTAAGCATCCTTAACAGTTTCACTTAACAGTGTCGTAGTAAAGAGTAAAAATTATTTTTATTAGGCCCCTATCTGGATACGAATCTTTTTAATGTTCTGTTTGATAAACTGGAGAGCTCACACAAGGGCTACTGCATGTGGATATACAATGGCTGTTTGAAGGGAACCACACGGCAGAATGGTGGACAGGGTAAAATTTTTTCTTTTTCTTTTGTTTTGTTTCGTTTTTTGAGGTAGAGTCTTGCTGTAATCCAGACTGACCTGGACTTCACTATATAGTCTCAGGCTGGCCTTGAACTCCTAGCATTCCTCCTACCTCTGCCTCCTGAGTGCTGGGATTAAAGGCTTGTGCCACCACGCCCAGCTTCTTTTTCATTCTCTTTTTTTTCTTTCTTTTTTTAATGGAGTGCTATTTTTCACTTTAAGGAGCAAGTGACAGATAGACCAGGTATCTACATGAGAGGATCTGGTAGATAATTTCTTGGAAATGAGCAAAGTGAGCCCTTTCTTTCAAGGACTATAGACAGTTTGTGGCCAGTGATAAAATTTGAACTTTCAAGTGCAAGAATTTTAGAAACTTGCTCAACACTGAACAACTTCCCAATTACTAAAGAAAGTGAGCTGGGAAATAATTTAGTCAGCAAGGTGCCTGCCTCTCCAGCAAGAGGACCTGAGCTTAATTCCCAGTTCCCATGTAAAAGTCCAGAGTGCCTATCGTCACAGTGCTGAGAAGGTGGAGATGAGAGGGTCCCTAAGGCACAGCTAGATAGTCTAGCTGAATCGGTACACTGTGGGTTTAGGTGGAAGGGCTGGAAGACCACTCACTGGTTAAAGGCACTTGCTTGCAAAGCCTACCTGCCAGCCCGAGTTCAATTCCCAAGCCACCCATGTATGCTAGACACAAAAAGAAGCACAGGCATCTGGTGTTCATTTTCATTGGCCACAGACTATGGTGTATGTGGGGTCCATGTGTGTGCGCACACACACAATTATATAAACATCTTAAAAAATATAAGGTGGAGAGCAACTGAGGAAAATAGTGATGTCAATTTCTGTCTTCCACACACATGTACATACATGTGCACCCCAAACACGTACATATGAATGAACACACACATAAAAAATCTGCTAAAGATTTTTTTGAATGAGGTTGGAAGTGATATTCATGAATGTAATTTCTTAACTCATATTATCAAATGTACCCACATCTGTAGATCTGAATCCCTCAGTGAAACTACTTGCTGAATGACCAGCATGTGATCGTACAAAATTATCTTTCAGTAAAAGATACAAAACAGGTCAGCAAAGTTTAATGTAATCCAGTAGAAAAGCGTGTTGTAATGATTTTGGATGTCACGCCGTGGACAGCTATTAGGAAAGTGCCACTTGGGGCTGAAGAGATGGCTTAGTGGTTAAGGCACTTGCCTGCAAAGCCCAAGGACCCAGATTTGATTCCCCAGTACCCACATAAGCCAGATGGACAAGGTGGTGCATGCGTCTGGAGTTCATTTGCAGTGGTTAGAGCCCCTGGAGTGCCTATTCTCTCTGTTTCTCTCTCATAAATAAATAATTATTTTAAAAAGAGAAAATACCACTTTTAGCGATTAAGGCACTTGCCTTCAAAGCCTAACAACTTGGGTTCAATTCCCCAATACCTACATAAAGCCAGATGCACAAAGTGGCCCATTTGTCTTAAGTTCATTTGCAGCCTTCTCAAGGCCTTGTCATCCCATTCTGTCTTTCTCTCTCTGTCTCTCTCTCATTCTGTTTCTCTCTACTGACAAATAAATAAATATTAAAATGGTTTTTAAAAAGTGCCACTTATTGACGTTTGGTTTGGTGGCAAAGGAGGGCAGTCATGCTAATTTGAAACTCATAATGAAAATGCATATCCTTGGCTTGTTTGAAAGTGGTCTATTTTCTTAATATGTGTCGATCAAATTCTATGGCCACAGATTTAAATCGTGATCTGTCATCTCTGTTACCCCTCGTGAAAAACATTTCCCTTGCAAAAAGCATGAAGCATCGCTCTTCTCCTGGTTTTTGTTTGTTTTAGACCATTGCTTTTCATTTCCAAGAGGGCTTTAATTGGGCCATGGGTTTAATATGACTTTAATTTAAAAATACAAATTCTAGAAGTTTCTCAATTCTGACCAGCAAGAATAAATATGTATAACAAACCCATGTATATGAAAGCTCTTTTTAGGGGTCCAGGTAATCTTTAATATTATAAAGGGGTTCTGGGACCAAAACCTTTGAAAATCTCTGCTTTAAGCACTTCCTGTAATACCCCCTCCCCCCCAAAAAAAACCTAAAAGACATCTGGGACTGACTCTGGACAGTGGGAGGAGTTCACATGCCTGATCACACGGCCTTTGTGATCCGAGGAGGAAGACCTCCTGTGAAACTCTCTATGCGAACCATTCCATACCAGAATGACTTGCAGAGAATTTTAGAATTAAATATATGTATGAAATTGTCAAAAAATAAATAAAAACCAGCCAGGCATGGTGGCACACACCTTTAATCCCAGCACTCGGGAGGTAGAGGTAGAAGGATCACAGTGAGTTCAAGGCCACCCTAAGACTACATGGTGAATTCCAGGTCAGCCTGAGCTACAGTGAGACCCTACCTTGAAAAAAACAAAAAAAAAAACAAACAAACAAACAAAAAACATGAGGGCCTGAGAGATCCAGGTTTGCCTTGAGTTCCACCCCTAGATCTTTCATTAGCACCCCTGTAAAAAGTTGCATGTGGTCACACACACCTGTAGCCCCAGTCCTGAAAGGGGTGGAGGCAGGAGAACCTCTAGGGCTTGCTGGCCAGCCAGTCTGACTCAACATGGTAGCTCCAGGTTCAGTGAGCTTGTCTCACTGAAATAGAGTGGAGGAATGAGAGAGCAGGACACCTGACACGCTAATCTGGCCTCTGCGCATGTGCACATGGAGTGTGCATGCCTACACACACGTGTGCATGCACTGTATACAAGCACACCCACACGGAGAAGGGACAAGACAAAGTGACCCATTACTCAGATGGCAAAGAGCAGAGGTTAGATACGGAGTCCTTGCAGGGTGGCCCACTTGAGGTCTCTCCTCCACGGGGCAGAGAGGGGCCCAGTGTGGTCAGCTTCCTCGGAGCCACTGTAGCTGGCAGGGAGATAGAGAGCGACGTGGCTTTTCTCATGACATACCCCTGGCTTGGCCTGTGCTCCTGGCTCCAGGCATCATGGGAATGGCTAATAGTATTCTGGCCCATTTTCATTCCCATCACCACCAAACACAGGAATTATCCAAGTGGGTGGAACAAGAAAATTAGAGCCATTTAAGTAACAAGAAGTTAGAGATAAACAATCGCCGGGCCTCACTGCGATGTGCTTCCCTCCAACTCTCCCCAGCATCCCAACACTTACTGGTGCAGCATGGACATTGGAGTGGAAAGGCGGGATGATTTAAAGTGACCACCCGGGACCCCTCTCCCTGCAGCCCGCATGGCTCCACTCTCCCTGAACTCCCCATTACAATCTATGCTCCATTTCCCACACACAGCACTGAAAAATGACTCCCAACATGAGACCGCAAGGGGCTTTTTATCTTAGCTGTCAGCCTGAAATACATTCAGAACGCAAAGCAATTATGGAAACATTTGGATCTCCTGAACTCTTCTCTGTTGGGTTTCTCTCCCAAATAAAATGAAATGAAGCCTGGTTCTTCAGGGATTAATATAAACAAAAATCATGAAGGCATCGGGTGAACAGGGGTTGGCGGGGGGGGGGAGTATGGGACCATGAAGAACCCATGTCCCTGGCATGCCACAGGAAGGCATCATGCATAGGAAAGGGGCAGAGTCAGAGGGGGGTGGGGCTTGCCATGAATAAGGTTAATTCTTTTAATTGGAGCCCAGGAAAATGTTGTTTTAGCCCCCCCACCCCACCCTGTCAATCTTCCTCCTGCAGGTTCTGAATAGTATCAGATGCAAATGTCCTTTTATTTCCAATGAGGTGGTCAGAGAGGCCTGGGGGGGGGTAGGGATTTTTGAAGTATGCCCTAAGTCAACAGACCCACTAGCAGCGGGACAGTAAAGTTTCACAGCTGGGCTTTGATCTGAATCTCAGAAAAATGAAGCCATAAATGTAGAATGTTTTATGAACCCCCAAATAAGAAAGTCTTTGTCTTTTATCTCCCATGTCTACTGAGGAAAAAAAAATCAGAGGAATAGCTCAACGTCAAGCTCATTAGATTTTATTTGTGGCAGGGTAAAAAGAGAGTACAAAAATATTTACCAAGTTTTATTTTAACTCTAAATAAACTTAATGTCGTTTAAATATATATATGTATATTTTGAATGGGTTTCAGCACACAGATCCATCAACTTGCTACATAGAAATGAGGGCATTTTCCAGATGAAACTGAAATGTTCCCTGGGAGCCCACCATGACCTCCAGGACAGCCTCATTCTGCTCTGGGCTCCCCAGACGAGATGCCCTGCTGCGCCATCCATCGCTACCTGGCTTAGCAGCCTTCTTGGCAGCCGAGAAGGGTGAAAAATTACTCTCCAGTGCCCACAACCAGAGCTGTGATCTGTAAGGTCTTGCAAGAGAGGTGGAAGGGTGTGGGGAGACAGCTCACTTGCTAAAATGTTTGCCTTACAAGCATGAGGACTTGGGTTCAATCCTTAGCTCCCACATAAAAATCCTGGGCATGGTGAACATGCAGTATTCCCAGTGCTGGGAAGACAGAGAAAAGAGATTGGCCAGCCAATCTAGCCTGCTTGGCTACTTGGCAAGCTCCGGACCAATGACAACCCTGTCTTAACAAAAAGCAAGGTGGATGTTTCTCAGAGGAATGGTAGTCAGTTTTTTGTTACTGTGACAAAATACCTGAGGTACTCAACCTAAAAGGTAGAACTTGCTGGGCATGATGGCACACGCATTTAATCCCAGCACTGGGGAGCAGAGGTAGGAGGATCACTGTGAGTTCAAGGCCAGCCTGAGTGAACTCTAGGTCAGCCTGGACCACAGCAAGACTCTTCCTCACAAAAAAAGAAGAAGAATATTTTTCTTTTGTTGTGCTTGTGTGTGTGCATATGCACATGTGTAAACATGCATGTGGAGGTCAGAGAACAACTTCTTCAAGTGTCATCCCCTAGGCACTGTCCACCTCTTTTCTCTTTGGCCTGGAGAAGACCAATTAGGCTAGGCTGGCTGGCCAGCAAGCCCCAGGGATCCACCTGTTCCTGCCTCCCTGAGGCTGGGACCATAGGTATGCACCACCCATGTCTGACATATTATGAGTGTTCTTGGGGTCAAACTCAGGTCCTCATTCTTACAAGGCAAGCACATTACCCACTGAACTATTCAGCTCTATTCATTTGTTTTGCAAAAGGTGCTCACTCTGGCCTTGAATCCCCAGCAATCCTCCTGCCTCAGCCTCACCAGCGCTGAGATTACAAGTGTGCACCACGCCCAGTCTGTCTTATCCTTTCTTTTTCTTTTTCTTTTTCTTTTTTTTTTTTTTTGTTTTTTTGTTGTTGTTGTTGTTTGTTTTTTTGTTTTTTGAGGTAGGGTCCCACTCAAGCCCAGGCTGACCTGGAATTCACTCTGTAGTCTCAAGGTGGCCTTGAACTCACAGCCATCCTCCTACCTCTGCCTCCTGAGTGCTGGGATTAAAGGCGTGCGCCCGGCTTGTCTCATCCTTCCTATGAAACTATAACCCTGCTACAGGAAATTCACAGAGGTCTTCCACTGCTTGGTTTGACCAAACTGCAAATAGATCCATTTCTTTCACTAATTTCACTAATTTCTGTTTTGGGCCTAGGAACATTAGTGCTCAGCAGCAATGCCACTGTCCAAACACCTACCAGGTCCCACCTTACAAACCTTGTCCCTTTCCTCCTGGATGACTCCAGGGCCTGTTCTAGGATTTTCCTCACAAGTCATGAGCCCCGTGGCTTTGCCCCACAGCATAGCCTTTGCTGGACCCAACCAGCAAGACAGGATCATGTGGCCAGTATCTAAACCAAGGCCTCCCTGTCACTTGTGAAGCTGGCCTTCTGGAGTAAAGAAGAGCTGAGCAAGAGGAGATGAAAAGGCTGGAAAAGGAAGAAACAGAGAGCCAGTGGCCTCAACAAATTGCCCGGCGAAGGAGGGAATGTATCTCCAGGAAACCCCAGAGCCCTAGCATAGGAAACATGCCAGCTTGGCCTGACATTGGGAGGAACCCTGGTTCTCCACCTGTGCTGTCCAGCACTGCAGTGGCCAGCCACAGGAGAAGTGCTGAGGGACTGATATGCCATCATCCTTCTGACATGGAAGGTTCCATATCCGGAGCTTCAACGGACTCACAGATCAATATTACTCAAAGGAAATCATGGGGATTGATACTCCCAGAACTTGTGAGCCTGAGGCAGGAAGATTGACATGAGTTCCAGAAAAGCCTGGCTGTTAGAGTAAGATCTTGTCTTAAAATATATATATGAAATATATATATATATATTTGTATTGAATGTGTACATTTTTCTTTTTTCTCCTCTTTGTTCCCTAAAGAATACACTAGAACACGTCCATTTTATGAGCTAGTACACATAATGCAGAGATGACTTAACATAGCAGGGAGCGGACTGGGGAGATGGCTCAGTAGATAAAGCACTTGTCACACAAGCTTAAGTCCCCGTTTGTATCCTCAGACCCCTTGTAAAAGTCCGACGCCACAGTGGGCTTCTGCAATCCCTGTGCATTTATGGTGAGAAGGGGGGGGCAGAAGAATTTCCCTGAAGCTTATGGACCAGGGTCGTAGTGAACATCAATGAGAGAGAGAGAGAGAGGAAGACCCTACCTCAAACGTGGTGGAAGGCAAGGACTGATCCCAGAAAATTATCCTCTGACCTCCACACACATGCCGTGGCAGGTGCAATGCCAACATTCATACACATGAACATGGACACACCTATCAAATAAATAAATAAACTTTAAGAACTAAATAAAATGTCTGGGAGATTTTATGCCATTACTACACTATACCATACAAGAGTCTGGAGCATCCAGACTTGACAGGGAAGGTAAAGTCCTGGAAGCCATGTCCTGTACATACTGGGAGGGAGGACTATAACTTAAAATTAAACTTTAAATAGAGTTTTGCGTTGTTTTAATTCACTTGAGGGCAAATATCCACATGTGGAGCTGGGAAGATGGCTCATCAGTGAAAGGCACTTGCTTGTAAAGCCTGAGGGTCCAGGTTCAATCCCCAAGCTGCCCACATAAGCCAGACCCAAAGGGTGACCGCAGTCATTTGCAGCCCATAAAGGTTCTGGCACACCCATACACACACAGAGAGAAAAAATTAAAAACTTAAAAATAAATAAGTAAATATCCACACAGCTGGAGGAGTTGAAAAGGAAAGTAGAGAGAACCCTCTGCCCTCCCCCCTTTGTGAGGAAGGCACCGCAAGAGCCTCGTTGACCTTCTTTCTGGGTGCTCGGTGTCACTGGCAGGACACCTTCTAAGCCCAAGGACTCATTTCTAGGATGCCTGCAAAGGGGAGTCCTCACGGTCCAGCCCAGGAGCTGTGGGAGTTGGAGGTGAGCTAGACTAGAGGCCAGACCTCAAAGCTGTATCTGCTTCAGGCCCACCTCGGTGCCCCCAGTCATCCCCTAAGCATTGGCAAAGCACCACACCCGGCCCTAAACCAGGTCCAGCTCAAGCCCAGGGTGGAAAGGAAGGGACAGGGTGACACGGCGCCAGGTAACCAATCTTTGTACCTTCTACTCATGACTGCGCAGAACTGAGGTACAGACAACCAGCGATGGCAGCGCAGAGAGGGACTGACCAGGGCTCTGGCCAGCAGGAGTCAGGGGCCTTCTCCTTCCCCACTGAGAGTCTCTTGACAGGCTTCCCATTGGTTAAATCCAGGGGAGGAACTATGACGCAGACAGCAGAGGAACTTGGAAGTAGACAGAGGAACCGGAAGTAGACAGAAACCGGAAGTAGACAGAAACCGGAAGCAGATGAGGAGCTGGGAGATGAAACTGCTAAGGGGTTCCTGTCATCCCCCAAGATGCCTTTGACCTTCCTATTCAAGAAATGATGTTGGCCGGGCGTGGTGGAGTGGTAGGAGGTGAAGTGCGAGGCCACCCTGGCACAGGTCAGCCTGAGAAGATTACTCATACGCCTTTAATCCCAGCATCGGGAGGCAGAGGTAGGAGGATCCCTGAGACTACATAGTGAATTCCAGGTCAGCCTGAGCTAGAGTGAGACCCTACCTCAAAAAAACAAAAAATAAAAATATATATAAAATATAAATAAATAAAATGAATAAAAAATAAAATTTATTGCCAGGCATAGTGGCGCACACCATTAATCCAGCACTCGGGAGGCAGAGGTTAGGAGGACTGCCGTGAGTTCAAGGCCACCCTGAGAGCTGATTTGTAATCCTAAGAGGCAAAGCAATCGTTGCAGAAGATAAGTGAGACCTTGCATCTCCACTGACACCGGCCATGCCAGTCTCCACGAAGCCAACAACCTGGAAACATCTTTTCCTTCAGCTGAGGAGCCTGGTGAGCACAATGCTCTCTAGACTCCCATCTCAATCTGTGCAGAAGATCCCTGGGAACCAGGCCACAGAGCCCTGCGGGCAGTCCCCGATTTCTTAGGCACCTTTGGTGTCCTGGCCTGCATCCATCTCAGAGAATGTGATTGGGAATTTAGCAGGTGACTAGAATCAGGAGCTTCCCAAAGCCCTGCTGCTGTGAGGAGAAAGGGCAGAATGTTACTGGAATGTTGCTCATTTAGGTGCACGGCATGCTGGGAGCAGCCACAGCTCCCATTCAGAGTCCAGGATGATGGAAGCCACCATCTACCACTGAGCAGGGTGGCAGGGACATGCCATCTTTTTCTAGAGGGAAATTAATTCCTATCCACTCGAGGTTTCTGAAGGTACCCTTGAATCACTCAGGGGCCTGCAAAGGTCAGAGGCAGAGTGCATTCTCTGGGAAAGAGGGGTGTCCTGTGCTCCAACACTTTTCCACCCTTGCCTTCCCATCGTACCAGCCACAGTGGTGAAGGTGAGGGGCCGAGACATAAGAAAGTTGGAGAAAACTCCCTCAGAGTTTATCACTAATAAGATTTTTTTTAATGTATCATTAATAAGATCTGAGATGCAGATCCAAGTTTGATGACAAATGTACTTTTTCGACAGAGGGACTCTAGAAACGTCCATGCTTTTTAAGTGTTGCCTGTTGGGAAAGCCCTGGGTTAAGGGTTATTTCTGCATCATCCCATGTGTAATCTCCATTTAAGCCTATTTTTCCCCATGTGGGGCCTGAACAGGGAGAGCAAGTAACTGCCCTTAGGTCATGTGGAAGAATTAGCACTGACCTCTGCTTTGTTTCCCACCCAAGCCATAACCAGCTAAGAGGATGCTGTTCTCACGGACAGCATGAAAGCACTGGGGTGACAGGTGAGCCTTACAGGGGAGACAAAGGGATGATATGACTGACTGTTCAGTGCATTCTGGGTCATTTCAAACCTGATCCCAAAGTCCTTGCTTAAATGAATCCCTAATAAATAAATAAAAATAAAATCTTTTTAATTTTTTTATTGGCCTGCCCACTGATATCTCCCTCCCCTCCCCCCATTCCCAGAGTCATGATCTAGTCTCTCTTTTAATTTGAGTCAATCTTTTTCTTCATTTTGAGGGTGTTTTGCTAGGCATGATGTGATTGATCACTGACACACTCCTGCCTGGTGACTCTGCCTGTCCAGATGGGGCAATTCCATAGGATTTTTTATTTATTTATTTATTTATTTATTTATTTATTTATTTATTTATATATTTATTTGCAAGGGGGGAGAGAGAAAGGACATGCCAGGGCCTCCTGCCAGATGCACATGGTGGCACACATGACAGTAAACCAGATGCACATGGTGGCGCAAATGAACTCCAGACACTCTAATAAATAAATAAATCTTTTTAAAAACAAAATTAATTTTAAAAACAGAACTTACTGGATTATTAGCTTATGGCATTCCAACAACAGCCACTTTGTGCATCTGGCTTTATGTGGGTCCTGAGAAATTGAACCCGAGAGGGACTCTTTCCTCTCAGAACGTCCTTACAGAAAGCCCACCACCTGGATGGCTGTCTGGGGACTCCTTTTGCAAGCAAGTGTCTTAATGGCTGAGCTATCTCTCCAGCTCTAGTTCCATAGTTGGACAGAAGTTTTCCTTGACCCTGAACCTTCATCCTTGTCACTTCTCTTTGTGATGAAATGGCATCCTAGGGAACCATGTGCAGCACAGGAGTAGTTCCCTCATCACTAACACAGACTCGTGGCTAAGGTCCAAACATCATGTCAGACGTTCTCTGTTCTGGCATCCACCTAGGCACCCCTCCCTAGCTAGGCACAACCCTCTCAACTTTTCCCTTACCCAGGCTTATTATTGCACTAGCTCCTGACCACTTGGCCATATCTCCTGGGCCACTGACCACATGTTGTGTAGAAGCTCCGTGAAGACAGGGACAGGAACTGGCCTGTCAACCGTCATACCCCAAATGCTTCACTCTATGTGTGTGCATGTGTGTTCATATGTGTGTTCATACGTGTGTACATATGTATTCAGGTGTGTGAGTTCGAATGTGTGTGTGTGTGTGTGTGTGTGTGTGTGTGTGTGTAAGCCAGAGGTTGACATCTGGTGTCTTCCTCCATTGCTTTCCTCTTTATTTTTTGAGACATGGTCTCTCACTGAACCTGGAGCTCACCTATTGGCTAGAAAAGCTAGCCAAGAAAAGCCCTGGGAATTCCCTATTCCCACAGTGCTGGGATTCCAGGCACATACCTTGCTGTTACATGGGTGCTGCGTTTCCACACCGGTGTTCATACTTATGCAGCAAACACATTTCCAACTGAGCCATCTCCCTAGCCCCCCAATACCTCATTCTAAACATAACTGAGTGAAAGACTTGCCCGGGGGCTGTATGTGACATTCAGTTATTCATTCAATGCACAAGTGTGTATTGAGAGCTAGCCAGGGGCTAGGCATTGGCCAGGCATTGAGTGAATTTCTGAGAGAAAAGTGGGCAATAGTCCAGGCCGGAAAAGGAAAGGGAAACACTGAAAGTAAGCAAGCTGGATGAGTGAGCTGTGGAGTGTGCCTGCCTCTGACAACAGTGAAGGGAGGCAGGACGAGGTGGGATTCCTGCCAAAAGAGCCAGGTACAGCTCTGATTGCTCCAAAGTCACCAAGTTCAAAATCAGCTCGACTCCCTTCTTAGTTACCCCCTGTGGAGCCCATCAGGCCTTGAGCCACCAGCCTCTCCACATGCTCCAGTGAACCCTGGGTGTGACTCCTGGGACGTTTTTGTTGGCTACCCGTGTGCTTGTCCCAACTGTCAGCGAAGGCTTCTTTCTGTCACCTCTTCTATGGTAGCGCATGGTCTGGGGTGGGAGTGGGGAGGTCACTGCAAAGAGTCTATCAACTGTCTGCGAGTATCCCAGCTCTGAGCAGCATGAGTTCTTAGAACCTCTGAAGAGCCATGGTCGAGATCTGGGAAGATGGTTCAGTTGGTAAATTGTCTGCCTCCCAAACATGAGGACCTGAGTTTGAGCCCCAGAATCCCCCCCAAAACACACACACACACACACACACACACACACACACACACACAGGCATGTTGGTGCATGCTTATAATCTGGGAAGACAGAAACAGGTAGACTCTTGAGACTCACTGACCAGCTAGTCTAGTCTTCTTAGAACTCCAGGCCAATGAAAGACTCTGTGTCAAAATAGGTGGATGGCCTTTCTAAGGAATGACACCCAAGGTTGTCCTCTCTCTTTCACATGCATGTGCCCACCATGTGCGCACACACACACACACACACACACACACACATTAAAAAATAAGCTTCGGGCTGGAGAGATGGCTTAGCGGTTAAGGCGCCTGCCTGCCAAGCCTAAGAACACCAATTCCAATCTCCAGGTCCCACGTTTAGCCAGATGCAAAAAGTGACCCAAGGGTGCAATGCTGCACTTGCCCACAAGGAGGCGCACACTTCTGGAGTTTGTTTACAGCATCTGAGAGGCTGTTGGCGCACCCATTCTCTCTCTCTATATCTCTCTCTCTCTCTCTCTCTCTCTCTCTCTAGCTCTCTCTCTATCTCCCTCAAATAAAAAAAATGAGCTTCGGTGGAGCAGGGCGTGGTGGCACAAACCTTTAATCCCAGCACTTGGGAGGCAGAGGTAGGATAATTGCCATGAGTTCAAAGCCACCCTGACACTACCTAGTGAATTCCAGGTTAGCCTGGACTATAGCAAAACTCTACCTCAAAATAAACAAACAAACAGCTTTGGCCTGGAGAGATGGTTTAGTGGTTAAGGTGCTTGCCTGCGAAGCCCAAGAACTCATGTTTGAATCTCCAGGTTCCACATAGCCAGATGCAGTGATGCAAGCATGCAATGTTACACATGCACCACAAGGGGGCGCATACGTGTGGAATTTGTTCACAGTGGCTGAAGGCCTTGGCACGCCCATTCTCTCCCTCTCTCTCTTCCTCCCTCTTTCTCTTTCTCAAATGAAAAAGTAAATAAATAAATAAAATGAGTTTCAATCTTCTAGACTACAGAGTGAATCACTTCATTGTAGGAAAAGACTTCTGAAACTCTGGTGCCTATTTGTGTATGTGCATGTGTACGTGTGCATGCACATAAACATGAGTATAAGATATTCATGGAGATATGTATGCATGAGTGCACATGTGTTCACAAGCCTGTGTGGTTGTGTGTACTCATGTGTGTGTGCCTGATAGCCCCCAGGCACTATAGCACACACTACTGTAATAAGAGCCAAGATGTAGCAGCTTAAGAAAATGGAATTTTCTTCTCTTTCCAGTGTCTGCCCTGAGGTAAACAGATGAGATCGTCCAGCCACCCAGGTGTCCCCATCTTGCCCTGCTTCACCCAGAGGAGTGACTCTCATTTAGAGGAAGAGGAAAGCATGTTTTCCCCTTTAAAGAACATGTTCAGATCAGCAAACACAGCACGCCCTCTGGCATCAGACCTCCTTCTCTTGGCCACACTGCCTCACACAGAGAGAATGCTGGGAAATGTAGTCTTCCTGCTGAGCAACCTGAACACAAGAGATTGGTTTACACAAAGCAACAAAAGGAGGGCGAATCCAGTTCCCTTCTGTGCCACCCTGGAGAACCAAGGAAAAAAGAGTGTTTATGGGTCCCGTGCTAAAAATATTGGAGAATCACTGCCTATGTCTGCCGATGCCCCTTAGGGAACCACCCTCCGTGTGTGTTGAGCAGGGCAGGATCTGAACTTCAAGGAAGCTAGGCTGGGTTACAGTCACTACTGATGACCCATGCTTATGTAAGGTCTCCCTGCCTCAGTTTCTTCAACAGTAGAGTGGTGGCATGGCATCTTAGTCCCTGGCCTCAAAGTCTGGAAAGAGATGGAGAATATGACACCTTTCCAAAACGCAATAGACACCCTCTGAAAGAAAGAGGCAATTGTTCTAGCTGTGTCCCCACTCTGCTTGCAAGGTGACCACAGGTACATAGGTGAGGTACCCCCACCCCGGCTTTTATTTTTAACACAGGCAAGTGCAATGTGCTGGTCCCTAAAGACTCACAGCTTTCCTGTCCTTACTTCAAGTTTTATCTCTCTGGTCGGAAGCTATTTAACTGTGAGGTGGTTTGTTTTGGTTTGGTTTGTTTTGGTTTGTTTTGGTTTGGTTTTTCTTTGCTGTCTATCTGTTTGTTTTGTTTATTTGTTTGTTTGTTGGAGGTAGGGTCTCGCTCTAGCCCAAGCTGACCTGGAATTCACTATGTTGTCTCAGGATGGACTCGAATTCACGGCGATCCTCCCACCTCTGCCTCCCTCCCGAGTGCCGGGACCGCCCCGCTTAACTGTGAGTTTCAGTGAAGGAACTGGAATGTTATAGCTGCCATGCATGCTCCGCAGACAAGAGGGAGAAATAACCTAGCTGTGACATTTGGTATTTCAGCATCATCCTGTGGAGGCCTGTGACTGAGCTTGCAGATGGCAGAACCAGGGAAATCCTGACACTGCAAACAACAGCTTACTTAGGGGCTCAGTTCTAGCCCCTAAATCCCAGAGGCTGTTTTAAACAGAGACATTGGACTAGGGCCGTGTGTTCAGCCAGACACTTCCTTTCCAGCCCCACTCTGCCCTTCTCCAAGGTCACCGGGGGAGCCCAGAGCATTCAAGATCAGCTTGGGCTTTGGGTTCCTCACCATGTCAGCACACCTTGAAATGGAGCTTTTTGCTTGAAATGTACAACTTTTAGTTAATTAGCGGGAGGGAAAAAAGCAGCTTAATGAATTCAAGACATGTTTATGCTGACCTGACAAGCCATTTGGTGGTGCAAAAGTGTGATTTGGCGAACATCTGATTGCAGGCCCTGTGGAATTTCAGTGCGAGAGGCCAGGGCAGATTGCATTTTTATTGGACTGTTGTCTAGCATGTGAACTAATTTCCGACTACCTCATAAGGACTTCTAAACAGGGTTGACAAAGGATTTATCATAATTACTGCTGTGATTACAAGTGATACATGTGTGAATTGTGTTTATAAAGTTTCCAAGTCACAATTAAAACATGCTGTCATTTTTCTCCCTTCGTGCTTTTTTTTTCCCCCCTCCAGCCTTAAAACTTCCCTTTCTTCTCTCTCAAATTAGTACCTGCCAGCGATTTCCTTTGGGCAGAACAGAATCACTAGCAGAGCCGCACACGAATTCTGCATAAGCTTTTGATCTGCCAGTCTTTTCCACCCGCCCCCTGAGAAAGCAGTTTTGCTATCAATACTTTACATAACCCTTCCTTTCAAAGCAGCACACTGCAAGTCGTTTGCAGATGTCATTCAATGCTCTGTTTTTTTTTTTTTTCCCTTGTTTGCTGCCAAGCAATTTACAAATCAGAGTATGTTGAAGCAATGACTTTTAAAAGTGTGAATCGGGCTGGGGGGGGGCGGGCAGTGAACAGGAAGAAGATGGGAAGGTAAAAGAAGAATGTGCTAAAAGGCTGTGATAGAAATATTTTTTTAAATGTGTACCCTGTTGGTTGAACACAAAGTTCTATATGCAACTGCTAGAGTGAGTTTAGCCATTGTATTCACCACTTCCTGAAATGTGTTGCTTTTATCTGGCGAGGCTATCAAGGTTTAAAGGGTGTGTTACAACCTTTTAACGAGTCAAGACTTGATCTTTTTCTTGCATTCATGTTGTTTACTGCAGATTTACTTGCAGAACCATGGCAGAATCATCGTTTTTAATCAACATATAACTTGGAAAAAGACACAAAATGTCTGAGAAAAGCAGGCCTCAGAAAGTGGAAGGAGTAGCTTTGAGGTCACGGGCAAATTGGTGAGCTGACCGCTGGAGTCCCCATGACCAGTAATGAGCATGCTTGCTCTCTGGCCCTTGCCACAGCTGATTGGTTTCTTGGTCAGGTTCGGATCAAGAGCCTTCTGGTCCATTGGATTCTCAGTAGCCAATGATGTGACCTGACACACCAGGCTAGGCCAATCAGAAGTCCTGTCTCAGAAAATCTGGACTTGGACTGTCCCAGAGGAAAGAACGGGAACACGTAGAGGGCATAGACCTAAACCCCCGGAGCCTGCTTTGTTTAGTGTGGGGTTGTCTGAAGAGTTTAAACTTTCATTTTAGAAATCCCAGCGATTTAAAAAGCTAAAGCTATGAGGAAACAGAGCCCCTAAGGTAAAGAAAAGACACAGAAGCACAGAAAAAATTCAGGTGTGGTGGTGCATGTCTATCCCAGCGCTTGGGAAGCAGAGGTAGGAAGATTGCCATAAGTTCAAGGCCACCCTGAGACTACATAGTGAATTCCAGGTCTACCTGGGCTAGAGTGAAACCCTAGCTCGGAAAAAAAAACAAGAGAAAGGAAGGAAGGGAGGGAGAGAGGGAGGGAGGGAAGGAGGGAGGGAAGGAAGGAAAGAAGGAAAGGCTGACCAGCTCAGAGTGAAGATCACCCTCCTGCTAGAGATCAAAGTATGAATCTTCATCTTCTACCAGCGGCTCTGCTATGAACTCTGCCTGCTCCACCTTGGTGGCCCTCGTATGGCCCAGGCTCCAAGAAGAGGTTTTCTGGAGGGCTGTTAATACCAACTCAGTGAGAGCATTTGAGACCCCAGTCCAGAAAGGTGGTGTACAGATGTGCAAAGGGAGGTTCAGAGACAAATTTGCCCACCCAAGGCCACATAGTAGCAGATCTGGGGTTCGAATTCCATCTGTCTGACTCCAGGACTCTAAGCCCTATGCATCCAAATAAGCCTCATGGACCCTTGGGCTCTAGACCTGACCACCCCACACATGTGCCCAGGGAAGGACCAAGGCCCCAACTCCCAGGCTGCCAGGAGTACAAAACTCATCTTCCACTGGGAATTTTTGGCTCCTTAGCTTGTTGGTTTAAAAAAAAAAAATTTTTTTTTTGAGGTCAGGTCTCACCCAGGCTGACATGGAATTCACTATGTAGTCACAAGGAGGCCTCAAACTCATGGCAATCCTCCCACCTCTGCCTCCCAAGCTCTGAGATTAAAGGTGTGTGCCATCACGCCCGGCTAGCTTGTTGGTTTTTGGAGAGAACTCCTAGGCATCCTTCAAAACCCTGCCAGATAGCCCTCTTCCCTGGAGCCTTCCTTGGTTTGTTCACGTACTCTGGTCTTCATGCTGGTTGCATCCCCTTCACTGACTCTAGGAAGTTTCATTCTGGGTCAGCATGTCTTCTGTCTGTGAATCAGTTACCATGTTGTGAGCACCTACGTGCCTTAGGTTTAAAGGGGGTGAAAACAGGAGCAATTCAGCCTCTGCCCTTGCGGGGCGTGCACGTGAGTAAGATTAGACACACATCTCTTACAGTGCACGGAAACGTCTGCACTTCTTCCTCTTCTTCACCCCTGCCTTCCTCAGCCCCAGCAGTGATGTGACCCTGCCCCAGGAACCTTCATTTTAATTGCTTTAAATATTAGTTTTATTTTTATTGATTTCTTTGAGAGAGAATGAATGGGAGTACCACGGCCTCCAGCCAATGCAAACGAACTCCAGACACATGTGACACCTTGTGCATCTTGTTTACATGGGTCTTGGAGACCCGAACCTGGGTCCTTAGGCTTCGCAGCCAAGCACCTTAACTGCTAAGCCATCTATCTCTCCAGCCCCCAGGAACCTTCTTGACCCCCAAGAAGAGGCATCCCTTCTTCTCATGGTTCCTGTCACGTGACCTTATGGTTGTTTGCTCCCTTCCCTGCCCCAGACTCAAGAAGCTCCTTTAGGATGGGGGCTGAGGCATCATTAAAATCTTTGGGATGTGAGTTGGAGATGTCAAAGGAGCTGGCTTCACTTTCAAATGAAGGTGGCGGGGGTGGGAAGATGGTTCAGGTGATAAAGCTTCTGCTTCGCAAGAGTGAGGACCTGTGTTTGGATCTTCCACACCTTTATAAATGCTACACCAGGGTATCGGCCTGGTTGTAGTGTCAGCATTTAAGAGAAGGAGGCAGGAGAAGCCTGGGGTAGGCTGGCTAGCTAGTGAGTTCTGAGTTCAAGTGAGACCTTGTCTCGATAAATAAGGTGGAGGGTGAGGAAGGCAAAAATTCTGACTTCAACCACTAGTGCATGCACCTGCACTTGAGAGGGAGTCAGGTAGTTAGGGTGATTGTGTCCCTGAAAGTAAAAGGCAGGAATGTTTTTGGGCTTTGCTAGAGATCAGAGAGGAAGCTGGCTTCTTTCTTTTTCTTTTTTTTTCTTTTCTTTTTTTTTTTTTTTTTTTTTTTTTGAGGCAAGCCCAACAGACTGACATTTTTTCCATGCAAGAGTGAGAGGGAGGGTGAGAGAGAGAGAGAGAATTGGCACGCCAGGGCCTCCAGCCACTGCAATAGAACTCCAGACACGTACACCCGCTGTGCGCATGTGCAACCTTGTGCACTTGTGCCACTGTGCATCTAGCTTACATGGAACCTGGAGAATGGTACTTAAGTCCTTAGACTTCGCAGGCAAGTGTGGCTTCTTATTTCTTGCCTGAAAGAGTTTCCTAAATCTGTTTTTTTCCACAAACAACCTGAGCCCCTCCTGGGAGGGAGGTCCCCTTTCCTACTCACATGTATGTTTACACACATATGAATACACACACACACGGGAGGCATTACCAAAAGATGCTACTGTGTCTCATGGATGTCAGGCAGGAAGACAACCGACTGGAGAAGGAAGACACCCCAGCTGGCAGGAGTCAGGAGAACTGGGAGGCCTCACGGTGTGCTTCTTGCCTGGGCCTCTTCCGTGAGTCTGCGGTGCCTCTGCAGACCTCACCACGCATCTCATGACAGCTTCCAGACATGCCTTCCACAGGCATAGCCCCACCGAGGTCTCCTCTTTGAATTGCCCAGGTTCTCAGGCTCTCCACACTGGCTTGTGTGAGCTATCTTATGTCCAGTCCCTGGTGACTTGTGTCCAGTCCCCAGGGACCCAAAAAGCTCAGTAAGAACATTCACAAGAACTCATAATGAAGCCCACACACTGCACATGTCTCTTGGTCCTTTTCTGTGCATTTGCTTCAGACAGTGAGTCTCTGCAGCCAGCTGTCACTTGCAGGTGTCCTCATCAAAGCCCAGGCTGACCTGGAATTCACTATTTAGTCTCAGGGTGGCCTTGAACTCACGGCAATTCTCCTAGTTCTGCCTTCCGAGTGCTGGGATTAAAGGCGTGCTCCACCTCGCCTGGCCCCAGATGAAGCTTTGAATGATCTGTATCCTCTTGGGCTCTGGCCAGGAACTACAACCTGGGGGTGGAGTAGGGGGAGTTCATGTTGTGCTTCTGTGAACTCAAGGCAGCCCAGGGTGAGTATGGATCATGCCTTCTTAGCAGAAGCAATAGGAAGCACCTTCCTACCTAGAGCTACAGGCCATGGAGAAGGGACCACTCTGCCATGCAAAGATACCTAGAGCACACAGCCCAGATGCCTGCCAGAACTAGGGCCTAGGCTTCAGGTCTGCAGTTTCCAAGCTTCAGAAAAGACTTGATCTGGGCTGGAGAGATGGCTTAGTGGTTAAGCGTTTGCCTGTGAAGGCTAAGGACCTCGGTTCAAGGCTCTATTCCCCAGGACCTATGTAAGCCAGATGCACAAAGTGGTGCATGCATCTGGAGTTCATTTTCAGTAGCTGAAGGTCCTGGAGCATCCATTCTCTCTCTCTATCTATCTATCTATCTATCTATCTATCTATCTATCTCTTTCTCTGTCTGTCTGTCTGTCTGCCACTCTCAAATAAATAAATTAATTTAATTAAATAAACAAAAGAAATAAAAAAGAAAAGACTTGTCCTCATGGCTGCTTCTCTAGAGAGACCTGACTACCACTGACAGAGCTGAGAGGCCACTGAGTCCTGGGGTGGTGCAGTGGCCAAGACTTCAGCAGGAGCAGAGACAGACAACTCATGGCCAGAGCAGGGCCATGTGGCGGGGGCTGTGGCCATGTGGGATGCTCAGAAAGGACAAGGGTTTGGCTATAACAGGTAGTGGGGACCCAGGGGAGACACGGGCTGGAGGAGGGCACTTTCTCCTGGGGGTGAGCAGTGATCCTCGCACATGAGGCTCATTGTTCCCCTCCAAAAGTCTCTCCATATGGCTCCACGTATTATTTTATTTCCACAGGATTCATCTTAATTCCTACTAAGCTCCTTACCAGAAAGATGAATGAGAGAGCACACTGCACACCAGATGGAAATCTGCACATGCCAAACAAGACCACCAGGCACCCCAGAACTCAGTGGTGGGGGGCAGCATCAGCCATGGGCCTCAGCCCGGCTTCACCACAGACTCAATTTCCCATTCTGTCATTGCTGCCTCTTTGTGCATGGCTGGGAAGCCAGTTTCCCTGGACAGGGTTCAAACGTCTATATGTGTGTATCCGCATTTTAAAAAATGGAAGTTAAAAGCCTGCTGGGATTGCTGGGTAGAGATTGAGGCTCGGGGCAGGGGGCGGGGAGTTGGGGAATAGAAGTTCAAAAGGCTTTGAGCAGAAAGCTAGAGAAGGCTGGCGTGGAAAGCTCACGTCTCTGGCGTGCCAGACTATATTATGGATATCTAGCCAGAAAGAGAACTGAGTGTGTTAAGTAGAGAAAAAATATGGGCAACCAAGGGTTTTCATCAGTGAAGGAAATACTTAGTCAAGTGCATTATTCATTTCACTGATGTATGTAAGTGTCAGCCTTTAGTCTGCAGTTTGGGACTGCCAGTAATGGGTGGGCTCCCCTGAGCTGTGCTGGTGAACCTGCTCTGGGAGTGAGTTCTGGTCCTTTGGGTCTGCCTGGCTGACAGCAAACACTCTCTGGGGGAGAGCCACCGCCTGTGCCTGACAGGAAGACAGAAGTGGAACCCAAGACATCCTGGGTTTCTCTGATTACCAGGATTTCGTCGGCCTTTAACCTCCACCTAGTCCTCAGGGATTGGGTGGGAGGTATGTGTGAGTCGGCGAAAATTTCAAGGTGCTTTTAACGTGAGCCTGCTATTTCTCAGAGCGTGCGAGCCAGCCATTCCTGGAGTCAAGACAGAGCTGCCTGGCTTCTCCCACTGACTGGCATTCATTCAGCAGGGGTTTGTGCCTCACTCAAGAGGGATTTCTACATCTGCTTGCTTCAGAACTCACTAATCCCTGCAGACTGTTTCTCTCACTGACCTGCTGGGGCCAGGTAATTCTTGGGCCCTCAATAGGCTCATTGGTCTCAAACGTGGAAATGATTCTCTATATCGAAGACCTGCCTTACTGACTGCACTGTAATGTAGAATTTTGTTCAACAAGCACTCCCCCACCCCTTTCCCCCCCAAAATAGAGAAGCAAATGAAGAAAACTCTGAACTCTGACCTCACTAGAGATGTTTTAGGGAAATTCTGCATTGTGGATTTGGGAGATGGCTCCATGGATAAAGTGTTTGGCAGGAAAGCAAGAGGACCTGAGTTTGATCCCCAACACCCACATAAATACTGGGTGCAGCGGCCTGCCCTTGAAATCTTCATACAAAAGAGGCAGAGACAAACAGATCCCTGGAGTGTGCTGGCCAGCCGGTCTAGCCTAATCAGTGAGCTCCGGGTCACTGAGAGACCCTGTTTCAATAAGAGGTATTCCTATATCCACATTTATTGCTGCTCTATTTGCAGCAGTTATGAACTAGAATTAGCCAAGATAGCCATTGACAGATGAACGGATAATGACAATGTGGTACATAGACACAATGGTTCAGCAGTACAGAAAAATGAAATTATGAAATTTGCAGGAAAATAGTTAGATTTAGGAAGAATTATATTAAGAGACTCCAATTCCAGAAAAACCAAAACTGCATGTTCTCTCTGATACACAAGTCTTAGCTTATAATGTCTATAAACATCTCTATATAGGGGGTCCAATGTGAATTAAACCTATAAAGATAGAACCATAGCTAAGAGTGAATATAAAGAGACGTGCTGGGGCTGGAGGGATGGCTTAGAAGTTAAGGTGTTTGCCTGCAAAGCCAAAGGACCTAGGTCCAATTCCCCAGGACCCATGTTAGCCAGATGCACAAGGGGGCGCATGCATCTGCAGTTTGTTTGCAGTGGCTGGAGGCCCTGGTACACATTCTCTCATTCTCTCTCTCTCTCTCTCTCTCTCTCTGTCAAATAAAAAATTAAAAAGAGAGAGAGACAAGCTGGAAGAAGGGGAATAGCAAGACAAAAAGTCAAATATAAAGGAGGGGGGAAATGGAGGAAAGAGGGAGGGGACAGGAGGATATGGGAATCAACAAAAATCTATATTTGAAGATTCCAGAATGAATGATGCCTAAATCTCTGTATGCCAACTAAACAAAGTAAATTAAAGTAGAGGAGGAACTAGTAGGAAAGAAGAAGGGGTTCAGTGGAAGGGACATGGGGAGACAAAAGAAGATAACGGGAGGGGATAATGACCAAAATACATTACATGCATGTATCAAAATTGTCGATAAAAAGTTTTTTAAAAAAAAAGGCACATTTGAAACACAAAAGGATACATTCCTTAAAATGACATGGAAGGTTGTCCTCTGGCCTCAACACTCATGTGCAAAGACATACCTGCACACACATGTGCACCCCCACGCACAAACAACACATACATACACTCACACCACACCCATACACGAAAACAACCCATGTGTTACTCAACATGATAATGGCCCTTGCTGAGACAGATGAGAGCCGCCAGCCCCATGCTCAGTCTCTGACTTGCAGTATGTCTTGGCTTTGGGGTTTTCCAGTCTGAGGTGGGCACAGGCACGTGGGAGGAAATTCACAGGGGTGCCCAAATCGATGTAGCATGACACGGGCCATATGGACCACAGGAAGTGGACTGAGGACAGAGCTTTCTTTGGTTGAGGTTCACCAAAATCTGAGTCATTTGCGGATATGGAATTTATAGACGCCTGGAGACACTCTTTATTGCAACTCTAATGACACAGCTTTGATCCAAGAGACTGCCATGAAGAAGTGTCCAGCTAAGCAGAAAATAAGAAGTCAGCTCAATTTGTTCCTCCCACTTAACCATCCCAGGGGATCAAGCCATGGCTTCATTCAGATGCTACGTGCCTGGCTTCTACTCTTATCCCATTGGCCAGAAGTAGTCACATGACAGCACCCACTGCTCAGGTGAGTGGGAAAGAAGAAGGGGTTCAGTGGAAGGGTCATGGGGAGACAAAAGAAGATAATGCATGTATCAAAATTGTCAATAAAAAGTTTTTTAAAAATAAGAGAACATATGGCCAGGAGTGGTGGTGCACGCCTTTAATCCCAGCACTCGGGAGGCAGAGGTAGGAGGATTGCCGTGAGTTTGAGGCCACCCTGAGACTACATAGTTAATTCCAGGTCAGCCTGGACTAGAGTGAGACCCTACCTCAAAAAAAAAAAAAAAAAGAGAACATTTGAAATACAAAAGGATACATTCAAATGGCCTGGATATCCATGACCTCACAGTGCCTGACACTAGCTACACAAGACCATCATAATAGGAGGAAAAGATCATGACATCAAACTGAAAAGAGAGACTGATTGAGAGGGGGAGGGGATATGAAGGAGAGTGAAGTTTCAAAGGGGAAAGTGGGGGGAGGGAGGGAAATCACATGGGATATTGTCTACAATTAAAGAAGTTGTCAATAAAAAAAAATAAAATAAAATAATGTTTTTTAAAAAAGGATACATTCCTTAAGATGACATATAAGGAATGCCTAGTGCCTGGCTTTTCTACTCTTATCCCATTGGCCAGAAGTAGTCACATGACCGCACCCACTGCTCAGGTGAGTACACTCCCTGACAAAAACTGCCCCCTCTTAGGAACACCTCCACTGTTATTCCAAAACTGGGGTACCCCAATAGTGAAAGTGAAAGTTCTCTCTTCTGTCCAGGTACCCCCACTTACAATGTGAGGCTATGGGCCATGCCCTCTGCTCCTTGGCTGCAAGTGCCTAGCCCTGTCCAGGCCCTAGTACAGCGCTGTGTTTCCCTACAGAATTCCGAACAGCACACACAAACACTTTCCTCTCAGACCAGGGAGCCATCCTCCCTCCACTGAGGGCTGGACTTAGAGGCCGACTTCCAAAGACCAGAGACTCTGAAAAATGCTAACAAGAGCCTCGTCTTGTAAAACTGGCACCCACCACATTGCCATATGGTCATCCATGGGAAGTTGGGACACATCAATGCTGGAGGCTGAAAGCATCAGGTCTGGCTTACCTGGCCACAGGGTTTTGTCAGCCAGGACCTCAGACGGTTCTGGGGTCAGAACACAGATGAGACCTTCCTACATGGACACGAGGCATCCTCATCCCATGACAGCCACCCTCCAAAGACAAGCATCCCCCTTGGTCACTTGTTATGGTGTCACCTCAGCTGGCACTGTGCATTTTGCCCACACACCACAACGTGGGCTGTTGTAAAAGAGAGCCAATGCCCCTGGGAAAAGAGCAAATGAGTTGGGAAGATGAGAAATGAGGTGGGCACTGCAGTGTCAGCTAACCTTTCTATCAGCCATGTTCTGTCCGTTTACATGGTCGAAAGAAGGGTTGGCTAACAACTGTCCAGAAGAGACTGGAGTGGGCACTATGGTGAGGAAGCCTGGCCAATGAGGTGACCATAAATCTAATGGCATTTGAGGAGGGGGCGATGGTGGAGACAGTCTCCAGAAGTCAAGTCTCTGTGCTCTCCTTTGTGCGCAGGGCCCCGCAGATGCCGTCTCCACTGGACTCGGTATGGTGGTAATCAGGCCACCAACAGCTGCAGCCAGCGACCTCGGCTGCTTATTGCTAGAGGTGCTTAGATGACGTCACGCACACCACGAGCTGACTTAAAACATTAAAGACATCTGTGTTTATCCAGTTGAGAACATTCCTGAGAAAGGAAGAGAGGGAAGGAGGGAAGAAAAAGGGAGGGAGGGAGGAGGGAGAGGAGGAGATTGTTGGGGTTCAAAGCCAGCATCTTAGTCTCACTTCTTCCTATGGCCAGACTCCTCACATGTGCCCTTCCTCACTCTCCAAGTGCCCTGGGGTGGAATCATGTCTTTGGTCTGTCCTCAGTACTCTATCTAGAGTGAATGGCTATTTGTTTATGACGCACAACAAAACTCCACAGTCCGGAAATTGGCTGGAGGACCAAGGCCAACATGGGCAGGGATGGTGCCTGCTGTGATGGGACGGTCTAACCTTGAGGATAGTCACCAACAGATCTGGTGGAGGGACATGCCACAGAGCACCCCAGCCACACTCCTTCAATTTGCCAAGGACATCAGTGACAAGGAGAGTTGGGGAAGCTGACACAGCCCAAAGGTCCCAGGAGACAGAATGGCTGACTATCACTGAGTCCTGGGTGGAAGACAGTGACAAAACAGGGCATGATGGGAAACTGAAATAATTGAGATGAAGCCTGACTTTTGGTTAATTTTGAAATATTTTTATTTATTTGTATGCACAGAGAGAGAGAGAGAGAGAGAGAAACAGATAGAATTGGTACACCAGGGACTCCAAGCCATTGCAAACTAACTTCAGATGCATGTGCCACTTTGTGCATATAGCTTTACATGGGCACTGGGGAATTGAACCCCGGTTGTTAGACTTTGCAGGCAAGTGCCTTAACTGCTGAGCCATGTCTCCAACCCTCTCTCTAGTTTTTGTGTCTGGGTGGCCACAGGCTCTGCCTGGCACCCTGCAACTCAGAGACAGGAAGCCAAGACCTTCCAGGAGATTGGTGTCTCCATTACAGTCACTGTGGAGGGTTCACAGAGGACAAAGTACACACCCAGGACATCCTCGTCCAGCCTGAGCTCTGAAAGGGCTCTGTGTTGCTGGCTGTCCTCTCTCCTGTTGGTAGCGTCCCCACCCTATTCCTGGCTGAGCCAGCTCCATTGGGGGCCTGGCAGCCATTGCCAGTGTTGTTTTTGGACCTCTGGGCATCTTATCAGATGGGCACATAGGTATGGAGCTGAGGCGAGGGATGCCGCCCACCACACGCTCTCTTTTGAACAGACCCAGAGCTGTCACCTTCTGGGCCTGGGTTGTTTGTGCATGTGGATGGGTGCCACACAACACAGAAGAGGAAGGTCCGGCTTCCCTCATACTGTGCTGTTTATCTGCCAGCCCCATCGCCAAGGAACCAACCCTGGCCATCTCAGAAAGGGCTCCAGATCTAGAGAGATGGCACAATGGGTAACGCGTTTGGCTTGAAAACACAAGGAAGGACCCTGAGTTTGATCTCCACAACCCATGTAAAAATTCTGGGCACAGTGGCATGTGCCTGTAATCTCAGCATGGAGGGGGTGGAGACAGGTGGATCCCTGGACCTCCTTGGATAGTCAGTCTAGCCTAATTGGTGAGCTCTGGGCCAATGAGAGACCCTGTCTCGGAAAATGTAGACGGTGCCTAATGGAGTAATACCTGAGGTTGTCCTAGGGCCTCCACATGCATGTGTACATGTGAATAAACACCTAAAGACAGACAGACACACACACACAGAGAGAAAGTGTCCTGATGTTGGAATTATCTAATTAATTAATTAATTAGATAAAATTAAATAATTAATTAATTATCTAATTAAGTCAGGCACAAAGTGGGAATGGCCACTCATGGGGAACTGGTTTTCAATTCAGCCAGATTGAGTTGGGGTCATGGTTTTCTATAGCCTTAAGACCCTAGAGATCTATCCAGGACAAGAAGAACTTATCTCTCACACACAGTTGTTGACCTCTTAGGGCGAGGGCACTCTTTTATTTGGCATCCCCCATCCTGTCTATCTGAGGGGCTCTGAGAACTGAAAGAATTTGTGGAAGATCATGACATTAGCAAGAGGAGAAGTTGGGGTCAAAGCAGGCCGACAGCTTTACCTCGCCTCCCTGTATGGACCCGTGTGTGATGGTTATGTTCTGTTGTCAACTTGATCTGATTAGGAATCCACAGACATGCCTCTTGAGTGGGTCCCAGGAACAATGGACTGAAGGAGGAACTCCTTTCCCCAGAGTGAGCCCCTTCCCTGGGAGAGAAGGGTTTTATGTAAGGAAGCTCTGGGAGAAAAGAGCCCTTTCTTCCCACCTGGCTGCGGGAGCTGCTTGCTGGTGAAGGCATCTATCCTGGTCGGCTGTCCTTCCTAGGCCTCATCCTTCCAGCATGGACTGAAGAGCTGCGTCTCTCCAGGACACCTCCAGTCCTTCGGTGCCAGACTGGGACTGCTGAGGCATCCAGCCTCGTGGACTGAGCCCCTACCGGGTTCCTTGACTCTGGCCTGCAACCTGCTATTGTTGGACTGTGGTAAGCTAATCCAATGAGTTCCCTTTTAATACAATTCCTTCTATCAGTTCCGTCCCTCTACAGAGCCCTGACTAATCCACACGTGTCAGGCACGTGAGGAAAAGCAGCTTGTGACAGTGACGGCCACCCTTCAGAGATGCCAACCCCTGAGGGAGTGGCTAATCTACACAGATGGGTGACGCCACCTTCTAGCTCTGTATTGTCATTGTGCCTTTGAACCAGTGCCTGTCACTGAGGGAAAGACGATGCCTGACTTATGAATAAATAGAAGCTCGACTCCCCCGCGGAGCGGATGCCAGAGGGCTAAAGGAAGTATGTACAGCACCCCTAAGCAATTGGCAACCTCCTATCTAAGTAATGAAGTAATTAGCATTCATAACAGCTAATTGTTTTGTTTTACCGACATCTGTGCAATACTCATAAGGAACTGTGAATACAGGTTCCCAGAAGAAAGCCGCGCCTGTGATAAAGGTTCGTTGACTGGTTAGTGCGATTGTGGAGCGTCGGAATGTTGCAGATCCGGAGCCAAGTATCTTGGACTACCTTTAGTTTTCTTAGCAGCCACTCATTGTCCACTTCTGTGTCAGACCTAACACTCCTGTGACTATCTGTAAATTCTTTTTTTTTTAATTTTTATTTATTTACTTATTAGAGACAGAGAAAGGGAGGGAGAGAGAGAGAATGGGTGCACCAGGGCCTCTAGCCACTGCAAACGAACTCCAGATGCATGCACCACCAGATGGCTTACGTGGGTCCTGGGGAATCAAGCCTCGAACCGGGGTCCTTAGGCTTCACAGGCAAGTGCTTAACCACTAAGCTATCTCTCCAGCCCAACTATCAGTAAATTCTTTAGACTGTATTAGCCCTAGTAGCAGACCCCTAAGCTTCCACTAACCAAAAGCTAAGAGCGTCTGAGAACTATAGCTGAGATGTTCTCACATGGCAGTAACTCGCCTACCTGATGTTCCCTCCAGTGTGTTGAAAAGTGCCTTGATTTATAACTTGCTTTTGCTCAGTAACAATAAAAACTTTAGCCACGTGTGATGGAACACGCCTTTAATCCCAGTACTCGGGAGGCAGAGGTAGGAGGATCGCCATGAGTTCAAGGCCACCCTGAGACTACATAGTGAATTCCAGGTCAGCCTGAGCTAGAGTGAGACCCTGCCTTGGGGGGAAAAAAAAAAACTTTATGAAACTGTTATGTTGAAACATGGTTATTTGGGACAACCTGGTTCTGTGTTCCAGGGCCATGGTCACTCTTTGTTTTTGTTTTTGTTTTTGTTTTCAGTATTTTTCTTTATTTATATGCAAGCAGAGAGAGACAGAGAGAGGGAATAGGTGTGCCAGAGCCTCTAGCCACTGCAAACGAACTCCAGATGCATGCACCACTTCGTGCATCTGGCTTTATGTGGGTACTAGGAAATCAAACTTGGGTTGTTAGGTTCTGCAGGCAAGCACCTTAACTGCTGAGCCATCCCTCTGGCCCCTACTCTTTGTTATTTTAAGATGAGAGCAGTGTTTTGGGTTGAGAGTCAGCCATAGAATTAAGCTAAGGGTAAAGCTTCCTCCATTGGGCTGGCAGGCCCAAGAGACCTCCTTCATAGGCCCAGTACACCACCAAGCCTGTCTTGGAGTTCCACCTCTGTCCTCGGGATGGATCTGGGGCTTGTGCATTGCTTTTCCTGCATCTTAAGAGATAAGAACTTAAGGCACATTGAAGGTTTTGCAGCTTTCCCAACTTGCTGGTGGCCCACATCTTATCTGGAAAGGCCTTACTCTACTCCCATCTGCTCCATCGCCTACACTATGTCTTGGCAATTGATGAATTACTTGGTCTGCTGGAGAAATGTGTTTGGCATAGAACAAAATGCAGAAATTGCTGGCCGTGGTGGTGCACGCCTTTAGTCCCAGCACTCAGGAGGCAGAGGTAGGAGGATCGCTGTGAGTTTGAGGCCACCCTGAGAATACAGAGTGAATTCCAGGTCAACCTGAGCTAGAGCAAGACCCTAAAAAAAAAAAAAAAAAAAAAAAAAGCAGAAATCTTAACTCTGTGGTTCGGTGGGTTTTCACTGTCACATGCACGGTGCATACATATCGTTCCGTCACCAGAACAGAGTTCCCTTACCCTCCCCCCACCTGTTCCCATCCTGCCACCTTACAGTTGTATTGCCCATTGTTTCTTTTTAAGGTAGGGTCTCACTCTAGCCCAGGCTGATCTGGAATTCACTCTGTAGTCTCAGGCTGACCTCAAACTCATGGTGATCCTCCTACCTCTGCCTCCTGAGTGCTGGGATTAAAGGTGTGTGCCACCACACCCCGCTCAGTATTGCCCATTCTTGAACTCACAGAAGTGGAATTGTACAGTTTTGGACCCATTTGTACCTGGATGCTTGTGCTTAGCATCATGTTGCTGCATGTCTGCCACGTGTCTTTGGTACTCTTTCAACTCTGAAACTCATCATGCATTCAAAAGAGAAAATAATATACCAAATACCCATGTAGCTAATGTTCAATATCTAGCAAGCATTCGTATGTGGACCATCGTTACATACACATATCTCAGGAAGTAAATGTTTTATTTCCCCTCCCAAGCTCCCCTTCTTCACAGTCAGCCACCCTTCCAAAGCCTGGGAACATATATCTCTTCTCAGGGACTTTATGTTCCATGGCTGATGTGCATTCCATCTTATGTGGTTTTACATGCACATGAGTATAGCTGCACACTGCACACCACCGGACATGGTGGACTTCACACCTGACAGTGGTCCGGTGAGATTATAATGGAGCTGAAAAGTCCTATCACCTCAGGATATGCCACTGTGACATTGTGATGTTATTCATGTACGTGTGATGCTGGCCTCGGCAAACCTATGACAGGGCCACTCATATAAAAGTCTAGCTCTTCATGGTGCACACAGCCCCATCTATGATAATAAATGACTGTGTTACCCCAGCCTCACCGCAACTCCAGATTCATAAGCAAAAAGGCGTCACTATTGTCATTTCACTATGTTGCTGGGGCTGCTCGTTACACAGTGGTGGGTAACCAGAACCCTTCCCAGATAAACCACTTGTTGTCAAATCCTTATCTTGGAGTGGCTTCCAGGGGCACCCACCCAGACCAGCTGTGAGCATTGGGTGATTCATGCACACACAGTGTGTGCATCAAAGGCATGTGACAATAGCTGGTACTGTTTCTGTGCTTACGGCCCTTTGAAGCCCTGCAGAGAAACTCAGCGACATCCACAGGTTGCTCAGGGGTCAAAGGGTGAAAGGGAGTGAACACTGGAAGCCAGGGGGTCCAGTGGATGGAGAGAGCACCATGCTAAGCCTTCCAAGACACCATGCTTCTTGGGCCAGTGTCAGTAACTGAAATGCACCTGAGGCACGCATTAGTCACATGCACGCATGCTCTAGAGGAGGTCCCAGCAGATTAGCACTGGCGGCAGGGGACCCTGGCATTCTTCAAAGCAGCTCTGCCCCCCACCCCACCCAGCAGCCTGATCTGCGGAAAGTGAATGACATATACAGGGAAGGGGCCACATATTTAAAGAGAATGAGTTGGGATTTCAACACAGAGTGGAGCTGAGGCAGGAAAGCACGGTGGGGGAGGTGGGAGAGTGGGGGGGGTACTTAGCCACCCGGGACCCAGCTTGGCTTGAGCACTAGACACACCCTTTCTACAATGCACCTGGCAACCTGTCCTGAGCTGCACAGATGAATGAACTAGCTTTCTTTCCCCTTGGCCACCATCCTTTGTGGCTGGGTACCCATTCAAATATGCTATTAGAGAAACCTGGGATCTGAACAGCAGGGGGCCACCCAGTGTGGACTGGGATTTGGTACATACACAATAAGATAAACGATGTCCTCTAAATGAACTTTTAAGGAGAACCCCTTGTGTATTATCGTATGCCTGTGTCTACGTGGGTGGACGTATGAGTAAATCAGATGCATCATGGGAGGAACATAAGCAGTAGAGAATGTTATATAACCCGAACCTACCAATCAAACCAGAGCACCACCCAAACTAAGCCCGAGCCACCAATCCACCCTCTCCTACAAATCCTCTAAGGAGAAGCCACAGACAATAACCAGGGTCCTTGAGCTCTCACCCTCGAGTGGCCTGTGGCCCCTTTGCTAGTGTCTTCAAACCCTTGCTACCGCTTTGCTCTTAATAAAGTTCCTTGCTGCTTCACTGCTTCAGTGCTGTGCCTGTCTTCAATTCTTTGAATAAGATGTTAAGAGTCTGAGCCAGGCATGGTAGCGCACGCCTTTAATCCCAGCACTCGGAAGATCGCAATGAGTTCAAGACCACCCTGAGACAACATAGTGGATTCGAGGTCAGCCTGGGCTAGAGTGAGACCCTACCTTGAAAAGCAAAACAACAACAACAACAAAAAGATATTAAGAATCTGGAAACAGGGGCTAGAAAGATGGCTCAGCAGTTAAAGATGCTTGCTTGCAAAGCCTGCCTGTCCATGTTCGTTCCCTAGTACTCACATAAAGCCAGATGCACAAAGGGACATATACATCTGCAGGATGCCCTGCATCATACCCGTTCAATCTCTCTTTCTCTCTCTCTCTCTCTCAACTTGTGTTTGTCTCTCCTCTCAAATAAATTAAGTAAAATAATTGTTTAAAGCAAAAGAATGTGGAAACACTCGGAAAGAGGGGGAAGGAGGAGAGAGAGGGAGAGAAAGAGAGAGGAAGGAAGGAAGGAAGGAAGGAAGGAAGGAAGGAAGGAAGGAAGGAAGGAAGGAAGGAGAGAGAGAGAGAGAAAGAAAGAAAGAAAGAAAGAAAGAAAGAAAGGAAGGAAGGAAGGAAGGAAGGAAGGAAGGAAGAAAGAAAGAAAGAGGGAAAGAAAGAAAGAGAAAGAATAGCAACAGGGTGGCTAGCCACAGGGGAGGTACAGGAACAAAGAATTATTTGTCCAGGGGACATCCAAGAGCCTTTGGGGCGTAACCAAGCCACTGAAACTCCCTCAGACCACGCCCATCTGTGGTTTCCAAGGACAGACTGGGAAACTACAACTTTCTTGTCCCATAACTGACTCTTCCCTGACCTGTAGTTGGTCAGAGACAGCACTCTGCCATTTTCACCTTAAAAGCAACATTGCAGAAGGCTTAGCCAAGTACTCCAGAGTCATGCATAGAGGCTCCCACAAGGCATCTCGCTTACTCACTGGGTCCCCTGGACAAAATGCCCAGGTTGTATCTTTCAGGGAGCAAGCCAATCCCAAGGGGATTCAACTAGCAAAGCCGGGTGGTCACCATCCTCGGAGGATCCTTCTGCCACAAAAGTCATCTTTTTTTGTGTGTGTATGGCTCCACAAAGACTGCCCCTTGTACACAACTGGGGAAATGAGACTTATGTGGATGGCCATGTTGGGGGGGCGGATATTTTTGGGCCAGCCACACCTTCAGAAACTCAGTCATCTGTCTCTATCACAGCCCCTGTAAAGGTCAGACCACTGGGATCTGGATCTGATAGAATTGATGCTGGAACCTTTCTTTTATGCCCCACTACTGTCACACTGCCCACCCCTGAGGACAAGAACTGACTGGCCATGTGATCTCAGGACCCAAGCACCCTGATTTCTGGAATTTTCAAAACACATAGGCTGTCCTCATCCGGGGAATTCCACAGAACCATGGGCTGGAGATGTGGCTCAGTCTGAGGTGTTTACCAAGCACACACAAAGCTGGGGTTCTAGTCCCAGCAACAAATAAACCAGGTGTGGTGAGACAGGACGATCCAATGTTTTAGCTCATCCTCAGCTGCATAGTGAGTTTGAGGCCCACCCTGGGACACATGAGACCTTATCTCAAAACAAACAAACAAACAAAATACTGAGAATAATTTTAAGACTTTTTATTGACAACTTCCTTAAGTATAGGTTATAAACCAAGATAATTCCCTCCTACCACCTACATTGTCCCTTCCCAAATCCACCCTCCATTGAATCCCTTATAGAACTCCCAAACTTTGTAGGAAAGAGGAAATGAATCAAACATATCCAAGGGGGGCTGGGGCAATGGATCACTGTGCAAGCATGAGGGTATGAGTTTGAACCCCAGCACACATGTAAAAACCTGGGCATGACTGTACACACCTGTACCCCTGGCAACAAGTGGGAGATCACTGGGGCTCACTGGCCAGCCAAGTCTAATAAAAAATTGGGACCTCCAGATTCATCAAAAGACTGTCTCAGCCTGGCGTGGTGGTGCACGCCTTTAATCCCAGCACTTGGGAGGCAGAGGTAGGAGGATCGCCGTGAGTTCAAGGCCACTCTGAGAATCCAGAGTGAATTTCAGGTCAGCCTGAGCTAGAGTGAAACCCCAGCCTCAAAAAAAAAAACAACAAAAAAAAAAAAAAAGACTGTCTCAAGTGCTGGAGAGATGGCTTAGTGGTTAAGGCACTTGCCTGCAAAGCCAAAGGACCTAGGTTCAATTCCCCAGGACCCACATGAGCCAGATGCACAAGGTGGTGCCTGTGTCTAGAGTTTGTTTGCAGTGGCTGGAGGCCTTGGTGCACCCATTCTCTATCTGTCTCTCTTTCTCTCTGCTTCTTTCTCTCTCAAAAATAAATAAACAAATAAATAAATAAATAAATAAATAAAATTTTTTAAAGACTTCTCAAGAAATAAAGTAGAAGAGAGATAGAGGAGACTGATATTCTTCTCTGGCCTCTACATGCATGCACACAAGGCACACACACTTGCACACACCACACATACAACACACAACAACGAACAACAAAAAAACCCACCAGGCAGGCATGGCGGTGCACACATTACAGCAAGTGAAAGGTTGAGGTGGGAGGATCATGAGTTTGAGGCCAGCCTGAGCTACATAGTGAGACACTATCAAAAAAAATCTAAAAATAAATCTAATAAATAAATAAATCTAAAAATAAATGTTTTTTTTTTTTTTTTTTGAGGTAGGGTGTCACTCTAGCTCAGGTTGACCTGAAATTCACTATGTAGTCTCAGGGTGGCCTCGAACTCACAACGATCCTCCTACCTCTGCCTCCTAGCACAACTATGCTTTCTTGTGAAGGACAGAGCCATAATTCAATACAGGAACACAACGCTCACACCTCAGCCCTGCTTTGTGACCTCAAGCTAGTGGCTTAACCTCTCTGTGCCCTCATCTTCATCTGTGTAAAGGGTCCTCTAAGGTTTTTGTGAGGATAGAAGACAGTGAACACAACAGGTTTTGTGTTTTGTTTTACTTGCTTGCTTTTTAACTGTGCTGGCTTTAGTAAAACAGCTGTGAAGGAATGGGAAAGCTCGTGGGGAGGACCTGGAAAATGGAGAGGTAAAAGAAGCAGCAATTCTACCTTACAAGTGAAGTAAATGCTTTAACGCCACAAGCTTTAAGTGGAGATCTGTTTACCAGTTGTGAGGGCACTGCCTACCCCACTCCTCCAGTCTTCTAATCACAGTTGTCCAGTAAGATGCCCAGAAAGCAGCCCTCATGGTGACCAAACATGTTCTTGCTTTCTGCAATGCTGGACTGCCGCAGCCCAACCAAGCCTGGCTTGTTTTCCTCTGTGCTCTGGTTTGTCTAGACAGCCAGCCATGTCCGAGCATGCGGCAGGCAGCTGAGGGGCCTCAGAGCTCTGTCCACAGCAGCCCGGGCTGAGTGACTGGCGCCAGGACCGTGAGGATGACACAGAGCCAAAGCTCCCAAGTCAGGCGTCATATCAGATGGTGCAGCTGCCAGCTCAAGGTTCCCAGCGGCAGGCAAGCATCCTCAGCCGCAGTGATGGAGAGATAGGGAGGCAGACAAGACAGACAGCCTCAGGCGGGCTGGCCACACCCTGGGCTAAAGAGTCAGCCTTCCCCAGATGAGCCAGCGTGGGCGGTGGGCGTAGCATTGGACTGCAGGAGAGGAACTCTGATTCTGTTCATGCCACTGGCCAGAGGAGGAGAGAGAACCCAGAGAGCTCGGCCAAACAGTGGGGTGTGGGGGCTGCTGTGCATGACATCACGCCAGTGTGACCATGTGTGCATCCTGTCTAGATACAAATGGATGGATGGGTGGATGGATGGATGGGTGGATGGATGGATGGGTGGATGGATGGATAGGTGGATGATGGATACTGGGTAAGTGGATAGGTGGGTGGATGGATGGATGGATGGATGGGTGGATGATGGATAGTGGGTAGGTGGATGGATGGGTGGATAGATGGATGATAGATGGATGGGTGGGTGGGTAGATGATGGATAGTTGGTAAGTGGGTAGGTGGATGGATAGATGGGTGGGTGAGTGGATTATGAATAGTGGGTAAGTGGGTAGGTGAATGGATGAGTGGATAGATGGATGATAGATGAGTGGGTGGGTAGATGATGGATAGTTGGTAAGTGGGTAGGTGGATGGATGGGTAGATGGATGAATAGATGGGTGGGTGGATGGATGGATAGATGGGTGGATGATGGATAGTGGGTAAATGGGAAGGTGAATGGATGGGTGGGTGGATGGATGGATGAATGGGTGGGTGGATGGGTGAGTAGGTGGGTAAGTGGGTAGGTAGATGGGTGGGTGGGTGAATGGATAAATGGTTGGGTGAATGGATAGGTAGGTGAGTGGGTGGATGGATGGATGGGTAGATGGGCAAGTAGGTGAGTGGATAAATGGATAGGTGAGTGGATGACTGAGTGGGTGTAAGGATGATGGGTGGGTGGATGAGTAGGTGTGTGGGAGATACATGAGGAATGAATTGAATGAGAGAGATGTAACAGATAATAGAGACAGATATATGGATAGATGAAAATAAAGACAAATGGATAATGAAGATGAACAGACATAATGAGAGATAATAATAGGGACAGGGTGTGCCAACCAGGAATATCTGAGAAGTAGCTGAGGACTGACACTGGCCATTTTCAGCCATGATGGACAGGAACAAAGTAGAACACAGATGGCCAGGCCAGGCAGAACCCTTCCAGGAGCTTCTATGGAAATGGGAGCTTCAGATCAGTTCCTGTACCTCTGAGATCAGCAAAGCTACTATGAAAGGGAGAAATTCAACACAGCTACTGTTCAATGACGGTGTATCATTTGCCAGGCCCCCATCTTGAAACAAGGCCCTCTCAGGTCTGATGTCCAGAGCAGTCCCCATAAGCCACAAAAAATTAAAAGTAAATGGGAGTAAAAGTTCATTCCAAGTGCTTTAATCACTGCATGTGTCTGGTGGAGGGTTACATCCCATGGATGGCCAGTTCTAGAATCTTCCATTTCCACAGGCTATGGCCATTCTGGGGAGTCAGGATATGAGGACAGAGGCAGTTATTATAGGCCAGAGGTGCTTGGCAGCAGGATGGGAGAGAGGATGATAGCCAATGGTTGAGGAGCATCCTATGGGGGGGAGTGAAGGGAATGCAGGCTTGTGCTCCACTCAGCAGTCCCTTCTGGAGAGAACCTTCTCCTCATTGCCCCAGGATGTGGAAGAGACCTGGGCAGGTAGAGAGAGCAGGCATTCTGAGACAATGGCACTGTACTCACTTATTCGTAAAGGGTGTTTCTCACCTACCCTCTGAGGAGTATCCTCTGTACACAGAGTATTATCCACATATCACCATGTCACCAGAGACTCTGGTCTGCATTAGGTATTTCATCTTGAACCCAAGCTTCAGTCTATGTCTCACAGAACTCTCCTCAGCTGTTCACTCCCAGGTTGCCACTGAATTGTGTCTAACAGACAGAGCTGGCCAGTAATACCAGTTTCCTGTTCCCAAGGCCACTCCTGCAACCCAGTATGGTCACCACTAACAGAGCCCTGTCCACCCACCTTGCCTGAGCCCATGCCCTGACAGCCTAGGGGGCTGCTTTCTGTTTATGCCATCAGTTTCCAAATGACCTGGAACTAGCCATGTCATTTACTCCAAAGTTCCTTAAATTGTGGATCATTGGGTCTTGACCCCTGTAACTGAATGTGGGGGTCAGGAAAATTTTGACCACTTGATTTACCACTCTGGAGGGCATCTTCAGTTGCAAGTACCAAACCCATGCCCATTCCTTCAAAACAAAAGCTCCAAAACACCAAAATCCCCATGATCAGATTCATCTCACAGCAACACCCCACTCATGGTACTAATTCTGTAATAGTTAACTTCATGTTGCTGGGATGAAAGACACAGTTTATTGGAGGAACAAGATTTATTGAAACTTACACATTCAGAGGAAGTTCCATGATGGCAGAAGCTGGCCCCTTTTCACAGATCCATGCAGAGAGAGAGAGAACCACCACCACTAGCACCAGATACAAGCAAGCACACTCCAGGAACCCCAGGCAGAGCTCAAACACTCTGCATATGTTTGCTAAAATTCAGATCCACCCCAAACACACCTTAGGGCTAGATCCCAGGATCCACCCACAGTGACACCTTCTCCAGCCAGGCAGCTAGAGACCTAAGTTGCAAGCTTTAATAAACTTCTGAGTTTATTGGGATGACATCCATTCAAACTACCACACCATATAAAGCCAGATACACAAAGTGGTGCAGCATGTGTCTGGATTTTGTGTGCAGTGGCAAGAAGCCCTGGGTCACTCACTCTTCTCTTTCTCTCACCCCCTTTCTGTACTTGCATATAAACAAACATTTAAAAAATTGTTTCTCACTTGAATTGCCTTTTAAAAAATCATTTAATGAGGGCTGGAGGTATTGCTTAGCAGTTAAGGCATTTGCCTGCAAAGCCAAAGGACCCAGGTTGGATTCCCCAGGACCCACGTTAGCCAGATGCACAAGGAGGCATATGTGTCTGGAGTTAATTTGCAGTGGCTGGAGGCCCTGGTGCACCCTTACTCTCTATCTTTCTCTGTAAAATAAATAAATAAATTAATTAATTTAAAAATCATTTAATGAAAAAAAGTACAAAAATCATTTAATGAATGTTGGCTTGGGATTGTGATGGAATTTCTAACAATTTATGAAGTGGCCCAAACATACTTCCCTGCATTATCAGTATTGATAATTTTAAAATCAAAATATCAATCAACTCTGAAAAAGGAGATCAGGACTGGAGAGATTGCTCAGTGGTTCAAGGCACTGTGCTTGTAAAGCCAGATGGCCCAAGTTCCATTCCCCAGTACCCATGTCAAGCCAGATGCACAAAGTGGTGTGTGTGTCTGGAGTTTGCAGTGCTAAGAGGCCTTGGTGTGTTCATTCTCTCTCTCCCTCTTTGTCTCTCTCTCTCTCTTTCAAATAAATCAAATATTAGGAAAATGTTGGAGATGCTCCATGTCATACAGTATAAAATATTCATCCAAGACTTAATTATTTATCTAAAAGTAAGCACACCCACCTTGGTATGCAAATTTGCTTTCATCTTTTATTTATTTATTTATTTAGTTTGTTAGTTATTTACTTATTAGAGACAAAGAAAGGGGGAGAGGGAGAGAGAGAGAGAATGGGTGTGCCAAGGCCTCTAGCCAGTGCAAACAAACTCCAGATGCATGCACCACCATGTGCATCTGGCTTATGTGGGTACTGGGGAATCGAGCCTCGAACTGTGGTCCTTGGGCTTCACAGGCAAGTGCTTAACCATTAAGCCATCTCTCCAGCCCCAGCTTTCATCTTTAATATGTGGAAAAATTATATGAATAACAAACACATTTTAAGATTATTTATTTATTTATTTATTTATTTATTTATTTATTTATTTATTTATTTTTTGGAGAGAGACACAGAGAGAGACAGAGAGAGAGAGGGAGAGGAAGACAGAGATGGGCGCGCCAACAGTGTCTCAGCTGCTGAGAAAAAAAATCCAGATGTGTGCGCCCCCTTGTGGTCAAGTGCGGCATTGTGCCCTTGCGTCACTGCATCTGGCTAAACGTGGGACCTGGAGATTGGAACCGCTGGAGATTGGAACCAGTGTTCTCAGGCTTAGGAGGCAGGTGCCTTAACCGCTAAGCCATCTCTCCAGCCCTTAAGATAATTTTTAAATAATTTATTATTAGCAGCTGTTTGAGTTGCATATCTATTGCAAAATTTCTTGGGTAAGGCATTGGAGAGAGAGCTCATTCCATAACGTGTTTGTACCACAAACATCAGTGCCCAAGTTCAATTCCCAGAACCCACATGTTGAAAAGGCCGGAGTGATCCTTCACACTTGTAATCCCAGTGCTTGGGATACAGAGAAAAGCAGATCCCTGGGGCTCCCAGCCTAGCTCAATTGGTGAACTCCAAGCCAAAGAGAGACCCCCATCTCAATAAAAGTGGATGACACCCAGAGTTGTCCTCTGGCCTCCACATGCATGTACACATACATGTATGTGCACACACGTGCTGTTGGGTAGCAATTTCTTCCAAATTGAAACATGACATCCTGGAAGGGGGCTCCTTAAACCTCAGAAAATCAACACATCACAAGTCACAGGAACTGCTGAAGTTTGAAAGATGACCCCCGCCCCCAGTCAAGCTCACATAACGAGTAAGAGCTGCCCAGCGGGAGGGACTCTCCTACCAAGGAGCTGCCTTGCCTGTAAGTCACCCAGTGACCTCCAGGGCTGCAGTTCCCATGAGTTGCCACCTATGCCGGGGTGGGCTTTGTGGTGATGTAGCTGCTTTAGAGTTATTTATGCTCCTGTAAGTGACCCCAATAAACTCACAGATTCACTAAGCTAGACTTGGGTGGGATTGTTTATTTGGTCTAGTGCTGGTGCCCTAGCTGGGGTGAATAGATGTCTGCTCATATCTCCCCAGGAAAAGCACAACACACACATTTTGGGGGGGAAAGGGTCACGAGTGAGAAAAGCTTAAGAATCCCTGCATTAGCCATCTCAGTGTGTCTTGGTAGTAAAACAAAATAAAATAAAACAAAATTAAATTAAATTAAATTAAAAGGCTGGGTGTGGTGGTGCATGCCTTTAATCCCAGCACTCGGGAGGCAGAGGTAGGAGGATCGCTGTGAGTTCAAGGCCACCCTGAAATTACATAGTGCCCTCCAGGTTAGTCTGGGCTAGAATGAGACCCTACCTCAAAAGAACAAGACAAATAAAATAAAATAAAAATAAAAGCTCAGGCCCTGGTGGCTGTCTACAGGACCTTGCTTGAGCTGAAATACAGAACTGGTTACCAAGGAAGATGTGGTTTCCCATTCCAGCAGATCAACCTCAAGTCTCGTGAGATTCCAGGTTAGTTTCTTTTAAAAAAATTTTAGCCAGACATGATGGTGCACACCTTTAATCCCAGCACTTGGGAGGCAGAGGTAGGAAGATTGCCATGAGTTCAAAGCCATCCTGAGACTACAGATTGAATTCCAGGTCAGCCTGGGCTACAGTGAGATCCTACCTCGAAAAAAAAATTTCTTTATTTGAGAGAAAGAATATGAATATGGGTCTCTTGATGCTCCAAGCGAACTCCAGAAGCATGCACCATATGTACATCTGGTTTTACATAGATTCTGGGTGCTGCAGACTTTGCAAGAAAGCACCTCTCAACAGGCCCCAGATTTAGTTTCTTTTTATCCAAATGGCTCTTCACTGGTAATGGGTTCTGGCTGCCTACAGTGACTATCAGCACCTGGGCCCGAGTGGCCATCAGTAAAGTATTTATGGCAGGGCCAGGTCAAAGCCCAAGACAAGAGGGTAAATGAGGTTCCCAAGGCCTCTGTTCTGTGCAGTCAGGGTAAGGCCCAGAGCCTGGAAGGAGTGAGAAAAGCCTCAAGGAGCCACAGGCGTGAGGAAAGTATCAATATACTCCCAGGTAAGGGCCTTGGAACAAGGCAGAAAGACAGTGTCACGCAGAGGCCTGTGAGACATGGGCCACAAGGAAAAGTGACTGCTCACAACTAGAACTCGCTTACTATCAAAAAATTCTGTCGTGATTGTGGGTGCCAGCTAAACTCCCCAGGCACTTTAGAAACCCCAACACCTGCCCTATACCCCTTGGGCCAGTCTCTCTCCATCCCAGCAACCCAGAGGTACGGTCATCCTGCTGGGCACTTACTCTCAGTGTGGCTTCAGGGTCAGGCCTGGTTTTTTTAGCCAGACAGTTATTCGGGGGTGGCATCTGGTCCTCAGCAGCAGACTCTGCGAAAAGAGTGGGGACAAAGGGAAGGATGGAGGGGTTGGGAGAGGAAGGAGAAAAGGGAGCAGAGGCCATGAGGCCAGCCCTGGTTGTGGCTAGGTCTTTGAAGCCAGGCAATAGCTTTGACTTCTGAATCACAAGTGGGTCCCAGCAGGGGCTGTCAAAGTGGCAGTGGTGACGGTCAGACAACTTGGATGGGGTCTGCTAACCAAGGATTTCAGTGCCTCAGGTCAGCCCAGGCTGAGTATGGTGGCACACACCTGGAATCCCATCACTTGGGAGGCAGAGGCAGGAGGATCAAGAATTTAAAGCCAACTGGGGCTATGTAGCAAGACTCTGTCTTGAATAAAACAATTTAAGTCACCTTAAAGAACCTTAATGCTTAAGAATCTACTTTAAAAATAAATGAGAGCTGGAGAGAAGGCTTAGCAGTTAAGGCACCTGCTTGAAAAGCCTAAGGACCCAGGTTTGATACCTCAGAACACATGTAATCCAGATGCACACCATGGTGCATGAATCTGGTGTTGGTTTGCAGTGGCTAGAGGCCCTGGCAAACCCATTCTCTCTCTCTCTCATAAATAAATAAAAATAAAATATTAAAAAAGATTCAGACATTTAAAAATAAATAAATAAATGGGCAAAAACATTAGCATATTATTATGGATTAAAATTCAGAATGTGGCCGGGTGTAGTGATGCATGCCTTTAATCCCAGCACTCGGGAGGCAGAGGTAGGAGGATCACTGTGAGTTCGAGGCCACCCTGAGACTACATAGTGAATGCCAGCTCAGCCTGAGCTACAGTGAGACCCTAACTTGAAAAACAAAAAATTTAGAAAGTGAGTTGAATGAAAATTTAGGAAAATAAACTTGTTTCTATATCCATAGTGTTTTGTTGGTTTTTTTTTCACAAATACATACAAATCTTTCAATAAACCAGCAAATTTTTTCTTTTTAGACTCAACCATTGGTAATCTGTAAACCTAGGAGTTTATTTTCCTTGTCACTCTCCTGGTGCACTAACATTTTCTACTGCTAACAGAGAAGTAAAATAAATACTTGTATTTTAAAGAGAGCACAAACAGAAAAAAAAAAAAAAAAAAAAACCTTTCCCTTTCCAACTGTTTCCAGCTCAAATTAAGAAAAAAAAAATTGCACGACGGCTGAAGAGATGGATTTGTGGTTAAGGCATTTGCCTGCAAAGCCTAAGGACCTAGGTTCAACTCCCCAGAACCCACGTAAGCCAGATGCACAAGGTCATCCATGTGCACATGGTGATGCATGCGCATCTGGAGTTCGATTGCAGTGGCTAGAGGCCTTGGCATGCCATTATCCACCCCCCATCCGGCTCTCTCTCACTCCTAAAAATAAAGAAAAAAGAGAAACAGTGTCAAGCTGACAACTGTGCTGCCCTGCTCATTGACACCATGTCTGTCTGTCTGTCTGTCTACTTCTGCAGTGCTAGGAGTGAAACCCAGTGCCTGGCGTATAGTAGACTCCAGTTCTGAACTATGTTCGCAACATTATAAGAAGTTTTTCTTTTTCTTTCTCTCTTTCTCTCTTTCTCTCTCTTTCTCTCTCTCTTTCTCTCTCTCTCTCTCTCTCTTTCTCTCTTTCTCTCTCTTTCTCTCTCTCTTTCTCTCTCTCTTTCTCTCTTTCTCTCTTCTCTCTCTCTCTTTCTCTCTCTCTTTCTCTCTCTCATTCTCTCTTTCTTTCTTTCTCTCTCTTTCTTTCTCTCTTTCTTTCTTCTTCTTTTTCTCTTTCTCTCTCTCTCTTCCTCTCTTTTCTCTCTCTCTTTCTCTCTCTCTCTTTCTCTTTCTCTCTCTTTCTCTCATTCTCTCTCTTTCTTTCTTTCTCTCTCTCTTTCTTTCTTCTCTTTTTCTCTTTCTCTCTCTTCCTCTCTCTCTCTCTCTCTCTTCCTCTCTTCCTCTCTTTTTCTTTTTCTTTCTTTCTTTCTTTCTCTCTTTCTTTCCTTCTGTGTGTGTCTTTGGGGGTGCATTGAGGTGATTGCACATGTATGTACATGCATGTGGAGACCAGAGGACAACCTCAGGAGTCATCGTCAGGAATACCATCCATTCTTTCTTGAGACAGAGTCTCTCATTGGCCGGGAGCTCACCAATTAGGCTACATAGACTGGTCAGCAAGCTTCAGGGCTCTGCCTCCCCAGTGCTGGGATTACAGGCATGTGCGACTACACAAATTTTACCTGGGTACCGGGGATCTGAACTCAGGTCCTCATGTTTAGGGGTTAAAAACTTAACCAACTGACCATTGCTCCAGATTACTAGTAATTTTTATGGGGGGGACACATGTTCCTTAAGATAAACAACTTCTGGGGGCTGGAGAGATGGCTTAGTACTTAAGGTACTTACCTACAAAGCCAAAGGATCCAGGTTCAATTCCCCAGGACCCACATAAGCCAGATGCACAAGGTGGCGCATGCGTCTGGAGTTTGTTTGCAGTAGCCCTAGTGCACCATTCTCCCTCCCTCTCTCTCTCTCTCAAATAAATTTAAAAAAATCAATTTTTGAAGACCTATTAGCCGGGCATGGTGGCGCATGCCTTTAATCCCAGCACTTGGAAGGCAGAGGTAGGAGGATCACCATGAGTTCAAGGCCATCCTGAGATTACATAGTTAATTCCAGATCAGGCTGGACCAGAGTGAGACCCTACCTCAAAAAAACAAAAAAAAAAAAAAAAAAAAAAAAAGACCTATTAAAAAAGATAAGCAAGTAGGCCGGGCGTGGTGGCGCACACCTTTAATCCCAGCACTTGGGAGGCAGAGGTGGGAGGATCGCCATGAGTTCAAGGCCATCCTGAGACTACATAGTGAATTCTAGGTCAGCCTGGGCTAGAGCGAGACCTTACCTCAAAACAAAACAAAACAAAACAAAAAGATAAGCAACTTCCGATGGGAGAATATAAAATAGACCATCTGAAATATCCTCACAATGTCCTATGTTCTCACCTCTCCCACAGTTTTTGTTTGTTAGTTTGGTTGGCTGGTTGGCTGGTTGGTTTTTCGAGGTAGGGTCTCATCGACCCAGGCTAACCTGGAATTCACTCTGTATTCTCAGGGTGGCCTCAAACTCACAGCAATCCTCCTGAGTGTTGGGATTAAAGGCTTGTGCCATCACATCTGGCTGGTTTTCTTTTGTTTGTTTGGTTTTTTTGGTCTATTTGTGACTCTTTGGTTTGGTTTTGAAGCAGGGACTTGAATATTCCCCAAGCTAGCCTTAAACTCATGGCTCAAGCGATCCTTCTGCCTCAGCTTCCTGAGTAGTAGAGACCCCCGGCCTACATCACCACACTTAGCTCTTCTCATACTTGGAACGGTCCCTGGGTCCTATTTTCTGAAAGATTGCGCTGGATCCAGCAGCACAGCCCTCTCTGGAATGGATGCAATCCCAGTAATAAATAGTAGCATTTCGAGTCCTGTATGGACCCCACTCAGAGAAAAGCTCCCAGTGTCACTGGGGGACCATCCAAGCACACACTGAAATCAAACTGAAACTCCACTGGACACACGCACACACAGGCACCCAGGCCACCAGGCTGAGAACAGTGCAGGGATCCAGCCACACAGGGCCTGAGAGTGTTTGCCCCTGGGCTAGGGGTCCTGCAGACACGCCTGAGGTACCTCGAGGACACAGGAAAGGACAGGAATGGGCCTTGCTTTGTCACCTGGGCCATCTGTGACACTGTAAAGTAGAAGCCAGCAGCATCCTCTCAGCAAGTTAGGCTTACCAGACCCTGCCCTGTCAGCTGTCATGCCACCCCCATCCCCCGCCAACCACCACCACCAAACCCAGGCTGTGGAACAAACAGCGACAGGTCACTCCTTCATGGGACACAGTGTGCAGACCTCAGACCATCCTCACCTGTGCAAAGAACCTGCCCACAGAATGTTTCTATCTGTATGAGAGTCCACTCATCAAAACCAAGGGCAAGGTTGGGAAAGCCGTGTCTCCAAAAGTGGCGGTGCGCTTGCAAGCTTTGGCAGCCGTGCCTGGTAACTCCTCCTCTGTGCTCCCTCATCAGCCCCACAGCTTGGCCCTGGCTTCCAGCAGTTTCCTGACCTTTGCTGAGCAGTACCAATCCATGACTGGTCCTTCCCTTCCTTCCTTTCCTCCTTTTCTTTTCTTTCCAGTGCTGGGGTTGGAACCAAAGGGCTCACAATGTTCAACAAATGCTCACACTCCTGACTCCAAGATTCCAAATAAAACATCAAGTGATGCTGTGGCAAGTCCCTGACCATCGAGACGTCTCAGGAAGAGGTCACTCTGTAACCTGAGGACACAGCTGTGTCTTCCATGAGCTGATTCTTGGGGGGCAGTGTCCCTTCTGGAAATCCTCACTGGCAGGATTCACATATCATCATGGTTAAGTGCTTGCTTCCTGGGGGGGGGGGTCCCTCCTGCCCTCCTATAGCTAGATACAGCCAATCTCCCTCCACTGTCCTGTAGGAAGGGATGACTATGATGGGACACTACGCCCGTGGTCCCTGGGGAAAAAGAGCTTGCAACACAGCAAACAGAACAGACAGCAATATGCTTTCCTTCAACATAGGATTTCCTCCACATGCTGTGTCCCAGACTGTCAGAAGCTGGGCGCCATTCCAAAGGTTAGAGATGGAGCCACCACGTATAATTTTAGCCTTTTTGAATGGCTGTTTTCTGCCTCTGAAATGCTAAATACTGTCTCACCACAGTTGAAAAGTCCTTACCCTCTGCCCATGGGTCAGCCCCAATTCTAGGTGTCTCAGAAGAGCATTGGAGAGGGCTCGTCTACCAGGGAGCCACTCCTGAGCCATTCCAACAGCAGGAGCTGTACAGGCAACAACACAAAGGCCCAACCTGGAGGACCAGGGATGCTTCCAGTTTGCTTTGATCATAAGCAGGAGGCCACCTGTAGACCTCCACCGTGGAATGAAGGCTGGGTTCACCTGAGTTGTTGTGGCCTGGGGGCTTTGCAAAAAGTTACACCTGTCAGGGTGTCCAAGCCAGAAGCAGGAACATCGTGCCCTCCGTTTCCATGGTATCATGGTTGGAATTAGGTATTCCCCATAAACACATGAGTTTTGAATACTAGATCCCTAGCTGGTAGCCATTTTGGAAGTGGAGTTTTTCAGGGGGAGGTGTGCTGCTGGCATGGACTTTGAGGTTTATTTTTTATCTATATCTAGATAGATAGATAGATAGATAGATAGATAGATAGATAGATGGATGGATGGATGTATTGGTTTTTCTAGGTAGGGTTTCGCTCTAGCCCAGGCTGACCTGGAATTCACTATGTAGTCTCAGGGTGGCCTCGAACTCATGGCGATCCTTCTACCTCTGCCTCCCAGTGCTGGGATTAAAGGTGTGTGCCACCACGCCCGGCTGGACCTTGAAATTTATTAGTCCTAGCTTGTCACTGTTCGTTTGGCTCACTCTTCTATGGCTGTTGTCCACCTGATGTTGGCCAGGAGGTGATGTCCAACCTCTGCTCATGCCATCTTTTTTCCCTGCCATCGTGCAGTTTCACCTTGAGTCTGTAAGCCAAAATAAACCCTTTCCTCCCACAAGCTGCTTTTGGCCAGGTGCTTTGTGCCAGCAACAAGAGGGACCTACAAACACATGCTGACTCCTGCCTCTTGCTCATCATGGAGGACTTTCGATGCTTGACTCAGGCCTGCACAGAGGAGCCGACAGCAGGTGGGTCCCAACTACCATCAAGCTGCAAACAGAACAAAGGCTCATGACCTCCTATCCTGGAACAGAGCCACAAGAACCTCACCCAGCCATCCCCACCCATCCCAAGCCCCTGGACCTGCCTGTGGGCATCTTCAGCCATGGATGTTCAGCTCCTCACAGCAAGAAGCATAACTCATCTTGGAACAGCCCTGGGCTGAGGAACAGACAGCCCAGCACCCTGTCCCTTTTTATGGGACAAATGAGGCATGTGCTGCCTTTCTGAAGGTCCCAGGGGCCTGAGCCTGGTGTCCTCCACCATGACCTTCTCATTAAGACACCTCTTTGCCGGCTGTGGTGGCGCACGCCTTTAATCCCAGCACTTGGGAGGCAGAGTTGGAGGATCACCATGAGTTCGAGGCTACCCTGAGACTACACAGTGAATTCCAGGTCAGCTTGGGCTAGAGTGAAACCCTACCTTGAAAAACAAAAACAGAAACAAGATACTTTTTTTTTTAAGACTTTTTAAAACCTTTTTATTTATTTATTTGCAAGCAGAGAGAGAGATAGAAGAGAGGCAGACAGAGAGAGAATGGGCACACCAGGGCCTCTAGCCACTGCAAACGAACTCCAGATGCATGTACCCCTTGTGCATCTGGCTTACGTGAGTCCTGCAGAATTGAACCAGGATCCTTTGGCTTCGCAGGCAAATGCCTTAACCGCTAAGCCATTTCTCCAGCCCAAGATACCTCTTTTGTCTCTGGACCATCTCTGCCTCACATCCCCACTCCATTTGGACTCCCAGGACCACCTCTGAAATGAAGTCTTTGCTTCCAATCCTTGCCTCAGGCTCTTCTCCTACAGACCCTGAGCCTGGGCTCACTGCTGGTGACTGAAGGGCTGTGGGAAAGTCTTTTCTTTCCTATAAGGTCACAATGATCTCATCCCTTCCCCACTCCCGCTTCAAAAAAAAAAAATTCTCTCACTAGAGATTAGCTTCATCCTGTAGGGGAAAGGAGTGAGTGCTGCTCCTAGGCCCAGCGAGTCCTCCAGTAAGTAAAGAACCCAAGGGATTCAAAACAGGGGCTCCAGCAACGTGGCATGCCATGCTCAAAGACGTGGTCCTCAGAAGCCAGAGTGGTGGGCGGGACCCACATGCCTGCAGACAAATGAGCCGTGAATGAAACAAGATCTTTCCACACTGCGGGACCTTTGGGGTTTCTTTGCACATATATATGTGTGTGTGAGTGTTTGTACGCATGTTCCCTTGTGTGTTGTGTGTATGGCTGCACGTGAGTGTGCACGTATGAGGAGGCCAGAGGTCAATATTGTGTGTCTTCCTCAATTGATCTCCACATTATTATATTTTTAATTATTTGTTTACATTTTGTTTATTTATTTGAGAGCTAGAGAAAGAGAGAGAAGCAGCTAGAGAGAGAGAGAGAATGGGCATGCCAGGGCCTCTAGCCACTGCAAACTCCAGATGTGTGCATCCCCTTGTGCATCTAGCTTTACCTGGATACTGGAGAGATCAAACCTGGGTCGTTTGGCCTTGCTGGCAAACACCTTAACCACTAAGCCATCTCTCCAGCCACACACTTTATTATTTTGGGGGACAAAGTATCTCACTTGAACCCAGAGCTCACCATTTAGGCTTGACAACTTAGGCAGTGAGCCCCAACTCTCTCCTATCTTCACCCCCCCCCAGCACACCAGCCCCAAGCCCAGCACTCTCTCTCCACCAATAGCACCATCCAGGGCTCTGGACCCCTGAGCTACCTCATGGCCCCCACTGCTGAAGCAAGGTCATTCATGTGACCTTCAAAAATCTTAGAAGAGCCAGTGAAGGGAGAGGGCTTCCTGACTTCCTATGCATAACCACTCAGCCACTCTCAACCGCTAGCACACTCCTGCACAGAGACTCGCTCACCTCAGCAAAAACTCAATAATAAGAAAAATTCAGGGCTGGAGAAATGGCTTAGCAGTTAAGGTGTTTGCCTGCGAAGCCAAAGGATCCCGGTTCGATTCTCCAGGACCCATGTAAGCCAGATGCACAAAAGGCCCATGCATCTGGAGTTCGTTTGCAGTGGCTAGAGGCTCTGGCGTGCCCATTCTCTCTCTGCTGGCAAATAAATAAATGGAAATTTTAAAAAATAATAAAATTCATGAAATGCTATTTTAAAAAAGAAAAAAGAGGGCTGGAGAGATGGCTTAGCAATTAAAGCGCCTGCCTGCTAAGCCTAAGAACACTGGTTCCAATCTCCAGGTCCCACGTTTAGCCAGATGCAAGTGATGCAGGGGTGCAATGCTGCACTTGACCACAAGGGGATGCACGCATCTGGATTTCGTTCGCAGCAGCTGAGGACTGCTGGCACACCCGTTCTCTGTCTTCCTCTCCCTCTCTCTCCATCTCTCTCCAAAAAAAAAAAAGGAAGGGAGGGAGGAAGGGAGGGAAGGAGGGAGGGAGGAAATTCAGTGCATCTGATATAAATGCAACACAAGAAGAGAACATTCAGGAACAATTGACTAGCTACAAAAATAAACAACATAAGTAAAAGCTGTGAAAAAAATAGAGTCCCATTCATTAGCATCTAAAAACCAGTCCACTCCAGCTGCCGGAAGCTCTGTTTAAAGATGGAGAACACAGGCTTCTATCTCCTTGTGCACTGGCTGTGGGCTATCGGGAGAATTCCTGTCATGGAGTCGGAAGTGTTGGATGAGAATGAAAGGAAGTGACTTTCTGTATCTGTGACTCAAAGGCACTCTGCCTTGGGCTGGATATCTGCCTCCCTCATCTTGGCAATGCCTAGTGGGATCGAGCCGAGAACTTGGGAGACACTAGACTTCAGCAAGGACCACAAATAGGTCTCAATCCTGCCAGCTCTGGCTAAGGGATGTGACTACCAAGGGCCACAGCCGAGAGGGAGAAATGTCTACCAAGGACACTGGACGGGTAGGCTGCGGATCACAACCAGGCGTTTGGCATCCTTAAGCTATCATGTCCCCAGCCCACTTCTCCAAGGTCATTTCAAACTATCCCTGCCTATCTGAAATTCCCCCTTTGACCATAGGTTTTTTGTATTGTTTTGTGTTTTTGGTTTTTCAAGGTAGGGTCTCACTCTAGCTCAGGCTGACCTGGAATTCACTATGTAGTCTCAGGGTGGCCTCGAACTCATGGCAATCCTCCCACCTCTGCCTCCCATGTGCTGGGATTAAAGGCCACCACGCCTGGCTCTGACCACTTTTTTAAAAAGCATTTTATTTTTACTTATTTATTTGAGAGAGAGAGAGAAAAAGAGGCAGAGGGGAGAGTGAGAGAACTGGCACACCAGGACATCCAGCCACAGCAAACAAACTCCAGAGGCATATGCCACCTTGTGCATCTGGCTTACGTGGGTCCTGAGGAATCAAATCTGGGTCCTTTGGCTTTGCTGGCAAGCACACTAACCACTAAGCCATTTCTCCAGCCTCTGACCACCTTCTTGACATAGAATCTGCATCCCCTAGGAAGAGGGTTTGTGATACTCATTCTACAGCCAAAGGAGGACGGTCTGCAGGAGGGTAGGTAACTTGCCCAGGATCACCCAGTTGGGAAGCCACAGCACTGTGGTTCCCAGCAGACTCCAGAGCCAACACTCTCTTGGGACACCAGAGGGGAGCTGTCCCTTGTAAGCCTGTCGCTGTGGCAGCAACTGAATCAGGACAGGACATGGCTCTGCATTTAACCCTGCCACTAAGCCCCTGCCTTGTCCCCAGCAGCATTGTCCCATCCTTGTAGACACAACAAACTTTTAAGAACTCCACACAGCTTTAACCCAGAAGTTTATTTTTACCCTGTGAGTCAGCCATTTATTTGTCAATAGAGGCCAGTAAAGGAAAAGGCCTGGGGCCATTTATAAACAGACAAGCAAGTCCCTTCGGAGTCCTAGGGAAGTGGGATTGTCTAGAAGCACTTTTGTTCCTCAAGCACTGTAGTGGAGCTATGGGGAGCTGCTTGGGAAATGGGTTTCAGAGGTAGTTGCAGGCACTACAGGAGCTCAGAAGCAGACAGGACCGGGGCTGAGCTTGAGGGCTCCAGGAAGACCAGTATTTTAGCTCTATCACCTACAAACTTGTGGGCCGGGGCCATCTGTGCTGACCCTGGCTTCCTGTCTGTGAAATGACCATGATGACATCAGCCTGGCAGGGAGCTCCGCACGGCTGGAGGAGACAGTATCTGCAATGTGCAGTCCCGGAATGCCAGCTCTGATGGCAAGAGAGTTGCTGGGAGATGTGATGACACTGGGTGGGCAGAGGGCATGCCCAAGCTTTCAAAAACTGAAGCCTAAAGATTGCTGTGAGTTTGAAGTCAGCCTGGGCTACACAGGGAGATGCAGATTAGCTTGGGGTTTCCATTGATGCCCTTCCTAAAATTTAAAAAAAAAAAAAAGGAAGAAAGAAAGGGAGGGAGAGAGGGAAGAAGAAAGGGAAAGGGGGAGGGAGGGAGGGAAAGAGGAGAAGGGAAGGGGAGGGGAAGGGAGAGAGGGAGAGGAGAGAGGACTGAAGAGAAAGAGAAAAAGAGAAAGACAGAGCCAGGTGTGGTGATACACACACCTTCAATCCCAGCACTTGGGAGGCAGAGGTAGGAGGATCTCCGTGAGTTCAAGGCTACCCTGAGACTACATAGTAAATTCCAGGTCAGCCTGAGCTAGAGTGAACCCAGGTCCTTTACAAGCAATGGCCTTTAACTGCTGAGTCCTGTCTCCAGCCCTGACATTTTACTTGTGTTTTTTTTTTTTAAGTTGTCAATAAAAAATTTTTTTGATTACATAACATAATAATAATAATAATAATAATAAAAACAAAAAGGGGGAAATACCAAAAAATAAATAACAAATTAATTAATCCATGAAGTGACAGGGAACACAGTATGCACAGGTTTCTTAAATCGTCACTGAGCATAAGGCCTGCCTGGGTGCAGTGTGTTGAGAAGCTGACTTCAAGCCTGTGCCCATTTCACAGTTGGCAGCCAAGAGACTCTGAGATGATGCCCAGCGGGGAACAGATTTGTTAAAGGAAATAGATGGAGAGAAACAGCCAAAGCCGGCACCTTTCAGACCCTGAAAAATAGCAGCAGGCTGTGGCAGGCGAGAGTCACAGGACTTCCTGGTTTTCAGGAGAGCCTGAGGCTTCCTGGGCTGGTCCCTTCATCTGGCATGGTGTTCCTTTCTTCATTGAGTAGGTAATGGGTGTGGGTGTGTGTGTGTGATGGGTGTGGTACATGCTTATATGCATGTGAGCATACAGTATGTGTGTGCATGTGGAGACCATGACTAGCCTTGCTAGTCAGCTTGTTGCAGGAATGCCCTGTCTCCACCTCAGGAGCCCCAGGCTTACAGTTTGGCATTTACGTGAGTTCTGGGGCACAAACTCTGATCTGCACAATGGCACAGCAAGTGCTTTAGCCATGGAGCCAGCCTCGCCCTGATGCCGATTCCAGAATGTTAACCACTGTTGCAGTCAGGTTGGCATTGCTGGCAGGAATCCCCCAACCAAGAGCAGCTTGTGGGAAGAAAGGGTTTAGTTTGGTTTACAGCCTCGAGGGGAAGCTCCATGATGGCAGGGGAAAATGATGGCATGAGCAGAGGGTGGACATCACCTCCTGGCCAACATCAGATGGACAACAGCAACAGGAGAGTGTGCCAAACACTGGCAAGGGGAAACTGGCTATAATACCCATAAGCCCACCCCCAACAATACTCTGCCTCCAGGAGGTGTTAATTCCCAAATCTCCATCAGCTGGGAACCCAGCATTCAGAACACCTAAGTCTATGGGGGACACTGAGTCAAACCCCCACAGCCACTCAGGCAAGAAACTCCAACTGGAGACTCCTCTGTGCTCCCAGCTGTGCCCTCAGCCTAGGCTCCTCAGCCTGGCTGGGCCACATCTCCTCATCTGCCAATGGTGATGCCATGGAAGCTCACAGTGACGTTAGGAAAGCACAGGACCGGGTGGAGATCACAGTCATGTAAGCCAGAGCCAGCAAGGAGCCTCACATGTGGGGTTGACGACTGAATAAGGTACCTGACAGAGCCATCCCAACGCATTGGAAGGGTGCTGCAGACAACCTGTGTTCTAGAGCGCCCCCACTTAGTGCAATATGTATTCCAAACTGTCACCGTACCGAGGCATTTAGACGGGACTTTCAGCTAAATGTAGTTGTAGACACGACCTTCTTGCTGCTGGGCCAAAACACTCAACAAAAAGCAGCTTACGGCTGGGCGTGGTGGCGCACGCCTTTAATCCCAGCACTTGGGAGGCAGAGGTAGGAGGATCGCCGAGAGTTCGAGGCCACCCTGAGACTACATAGTTAATTCCAGGTCAGCCTGGACCAGAGTGAGACCCTGCCTCACAAAACCAAAAAAAAAAAAAAAAAGCAGCTTACGGGTAGAAAAGGTTTATTCAGCTTACGGGTTTGATGGGTCGTTTCATCACAGCAGGAACAGGGTGGTGGAGCAGAGGCTGGGCATCCCGTCTTGTCACATCAGGGGGAAGGTGGCAGCCAGTGTAAGCTTAGCTAGCTAACACCCAGTAGGCATGGCTAATAAACCCTCAAGTTATGCCCCTCCCCAGTGACACACCTACCTCCTCCAGCAAGGCTCCACTGGTCAGGGATTAAGTGTGAGGCTTAATCACAAACATATGAGGTGTGGTGTGAACCCAAACTGGCTTGAGAGTCTACCAACTTCTCTTGGGAGATGGCTCAGCTGGGAAAGCCCTGCTATGCAAACAGGAGGACCTCAATTCAGATGCCAAGCGCTAAGGAAAATGCCAGGCATAGGGATAGGTGCCCTCGATTCCAGGTCTCAAAAGGTGGAGACAGAAGAATCCTTGGGAATTGCCTAGCCGAATTCATGAGATTCTGACTCAGAAAATAAAGAGGAGGGGCTGAGGAGATGGCTCAGTGAATAAGGCGCTTGCCTGCAGAGCCTAATTAACCTATCTGGGCCCAGTACCCACGTAAAGCCAGATTCACAAAGTGGCATGCATGTATCTAGTTGGAGAACCTGGCCCATTCTCACTGTCTGTCCCTCTTTCTCTCTCTCTCTCTCTCTCTCTCTCTCTCTCTCTCTCTGTGCTTGCAAATTAATTAATTAATAAAAGTAAGATGGGCAGTGATAGCAAAATACACCCAACTTCGATCTCTGGCCTCCATACACACGTGGCCACACATACATACACATACACACAAAAAAAAAAAAGTGCCAGAAGGAGAGTGGGCCTCAAGGACTCAAGGGCACCCCCTCGCCCCATCCCCTTCCAAGCCAGGGCAAGTGAAACTCATGAAGCAGAGGAATTTGGGAAGTGATTCCCCACTGAACAACTCTCCATCCACCCGCCATAACCACCACACTGGCCCACAGTCACAGACCTCACCTTTCCAAGAGAAGGAACTTTGCCTCCCAGCTCCAGGGAGAAAAAAAAAAACTCTGAGTTGGACTCTGATTGGCCCAATGGAAGTCACATGTATGAAGGTGAGCCAATCACTGGGATCCAGGGCTGCCTTCTGAGCCAAACAGAGCAGAGGCCTAGGGTTTTCTTTCTAGCCTCTTATCAACTTCCTGCTTTACATCCATTTGTAATTCCAGAAAGATGCCTGCGAGGGAGGGTATCTGAGAGAGGAGAGGCGGAAGGGGAGGAGCAGGGGGAGAGGGACAGGTGGGAGTAGGAAAAGGAGTGAAGGGAGGAGCGGGATGAGAGGAGATAAAGGAGGACAGGGGAATGGAGGTGTGACGGGAGAGGTGAGGAGAGAAGGAAGGAAAGGAGAAGGAGGGAGGGAGGAGCAGAAGGGAGGGGGAAGAGGTGGCAGCAAAGGACAGCTAACCAGTGCAGAGAGACCATTCAAGAAGGCACCATAGGGCTGGAGAGATGGCTTAGCAGTTAAGGCACATGCCTGTGAAGCCTAAGGACCGAAGTTCAATTCTCCAGGTCCCATGTAAGCCAGATACACATGGTGACGCATGCATCTGGAGTTCATTTGCCGTGGCTAGAGGCCCTGGCATGCCCATGCTCGCTCTCTCTCTCTCTCTCTCTCTCTCTCTCTCTCTGTCCCTCTCCCCTCTCTCTGTCTCAAACAAATAAATGAAAATAAAATTTTTTAAAAGTAAAAAAAAAAACAGCTGGGTATTTTTTTATTATTATTTTATTTATTTTTGGAGAGACACAGAGAGAGACAGACAGGAAGAGGGAGACAGATAGAGATGGGCGCGCCAGCAGTCTCTCAGCTGCTGTGAACGAAATCCAGATGTGTGCACCCCCTTGTGGTCAAGTGCGGCATTGCGCCCTTGCGTCACTTTGCATCTGGCTAAACGTGGGACCTGGAGATTGGAACCGGCGTTCTTAGACTTAGCAGGCAGGCGCCTTAACGGCTAAGCCATCTCTCCAGCCCGCCAGCTGGGTATTTAATCCCAGCACTCAGGATGGAGGATCTCCATGAGTTTGAGAAAACCCTGAGACTACATAGTGAATTCCAGGTCAGCCTGAGCTAGAGCAAGACCCTACCTGGAAAAACCAAAAAAATAAAAATTAATAATAATAAAAAAAAACCAGTACCCGAGCAGGGCATGGTGGTGATGCCTTTAATCACAGCACTTGGGAAGCAGAAGTAGGAGGATTAGCCTGAGTTGAGGCCACCCTGAGACTACATAGTGAATTCCAGGTCAGCTGGGCTAGAGGGAGACCCTATCTCGAAAAATTAAAAAATAAAAAAACAAAAAAAAACCAGTACCTTAAGTAAGATTTACAGGGTACTTTCCCATTCATCATCTCTGCTCCCCAACAACAGCCCTGGGAAGCTGGTGGAGTCCTGGCAGGGTACACAACAGACCTCTCCATATATGAAATGAGCAAATAGGAGATACAAGGTGCCCCATGATGGAGACAAGAGGGGACCTGGAGTGAGTGCCCCTGCCTCCCAGGCTTGAGGAAGGCTCACAGGCTGAGGCTCTTCCCCTACTCATAGTTTTACTTCAAATCTTCTTTAAAAAAACAAACCTGAAGCCTGGTGGGGAGTGGATAATCAGAATCTCTTGATAAGTAGGCTGCACCTAAGAGCGGACACTGAGAAAACAAAGCCATGTTATTAAAAGGGAACTAGACATTACCAGCCCAGGACGCCACACCCGGGGCTTGAGCAGCCTATTAAATGAGGAGATTAGCAGATGTGAGAGGGCAGTTAAGACCAAAGCGAGCTGACTCCCTGATGTAATCAGATGGTGTGGAAGCAAAGGGGAAAGAGAAAGTTTTCCCACCAGGTGATGCAAAGAGATGCCTCCCAGATCTGTACAGCACCTAAAAATCAAATATACAAAGCTCTCCTGGCCTGGAGAGATGGCTTAGCGGTTAAGGCACTTGCCTGCAAAGCCAAAAGACCTCAGTGTGATTCCCCAGGACCCACATAAGCCAGATGTACAAGGTGATGCATGCATCTGGAGTTCGTTTGCAGTGGCTGGAAGCGCTAAGCGCACCCATTCTCTCCCTCGCTCACTAGCTCGCTCTGCCTCTTTCCCTCTCTCAAATAAATAAATAAAAATAAGAAAATAGTTAAAAAAAATAAATAAATAAAGCTCTCCTGTTTTGGTCATGGCCTGTTTTCAGGAATTTCCCTCCTTACTAGGGACATATTCTGTCTGAAAGAAATGTGCTAAAGCCAGGCGTGGTGGCGCATGCCTTTAATCCCAGCACTCGAGGCCACCCTGAGACGACATAGTTAATACCAGGTCAGCCTGGACCAGAGTGAGACCCTACCTTGCAAAACCAAAAAAGAAAGAAAGAAAGAAAGAAAGAAAGAAAGAAAGAAAGAAAGAAAGAAAGAAAGAAAGAAAGAAAGAAAGAGAGAAGGAGAGAAGGAGAGAAGGAAAGAAAGAAAGAAAGAAAGAAAGAAAGAAAGAAAGAAAGAAAGAAAGAAAAAGAAATGTGCTGGACTTTCAGTGTTGAGACAGCAAACATTATTCTCCCTGTTGTCTCTCAGAAATTCTCCCCGTCCCCCCCAGAAGCCAAACAATGAGGAAAATCAGCCCAAACTCCTTTTTTATAATATGAGAAGAACTGTCAACCCTGGAGGACATGAAAGCCCCAAATGTGAAGCTAACAGCTGCTGGAAGAGACCCACACCTGTGTCTCAAGAGGATGATGCCACAGACCACAGCCCTGTTTGTGCAGAGTCCTAGACACCTTGCAAGGTGACACGCAGGGCAGAGAAGCAGAGGCTGTTCAGAACTGTTAGACTCCGAGTCCCCACTCATTGGTGCACTCCAGCCCTTCCTGCCAATCACCAGTGTTTCTGTGGACACATGGAACTAAAGAGGCGAGCTCAGGGTCCCTAGAACTCTGGAGCAATGTGGGCTAAAAGCTGATGGTAGAAGTCAGAAAAGCAAACGATAAGAACCTCTGCCTGTGACCGTGCTCAGCCCCAGCTTGCCAGGAGCAAGGCTTACACATCAAGACAGGGAAGCGAATCCCCTGGCAGGAGAAACTTGAGGCACAGAGAATGCCTCAACAAAAAAGCCAAGTGCAGTGGCCTTCCAGTGCTGGGGAGGCAGAGATAAGAGGGTCCTTGGGGGCTGGAGAGATGGCTTAGTGGTTAAGGTGCCTGCCTGCTAAGTCTAAGAACCCGGTTCCAATCTCCAGGTCCCATGTTTAGCCAGATGCAAAGTGACACAAGGGCACAATGCCGCACTTTGCCACAAGGGGGCGCACTCATCTGGATTTTGTTTGCAGCAGCTGAGACTACTGGCGCGCCCATCTCTGTCTTCCTCTCCCTCTCTGTCTATCTCTCTCTGTCTCTCTCTAAAAATAAATAAAATAATTTTTTTAAAAAAGAGGGTCCTTGGGCTCAATGGCTAGCTGGTCTAATAGAATCAATGAACTCTAGGCTCAGTGAGAGACCCTGTCTCGATAAAAAAGGAAGACACCCAGTGTTAATCTCTGACCTCCACACACACGCATGTGCCACACACATATGGACATGCATACATATGCGCACATGCACACCACACATGTTGAGAAGGAATGCAAGCGTGCATATCCAGAAGGAAGAGAAGAACTTGGGGATAGAGAGTGTGGTGGTTTGAATGTGTGTCCCCCATAGACTCAGGAGTTTTATTAAAGCTTGTAACTTGGATCTCCAGCCGCCTGGCTGGAGGAGGTGTCACTGGAGGGGGAGTGGATCCTGGGGTCCAGCTCCAAGGTGTGTCTGGAGATGGATCTGATTTCTAGCCCAAAGGTATGCAGAGCAGTCTGACCTCTGGCGGGGTCCCTGCTACTTGCAGCCCCTTCATGCTTGCTGCTTCTGGTTTTTACAATAGTGAGCACGACCACATAGATTAAGAATTCTAATCCAGGGGCTGGAGAGATTGCTTAGTGGTTAAGGTGCTTGCCTGTGAAGCCTAAGGACCCAGGTTCAATTCTCCAGGTCCCGCATAAGCCAGATAGACGCACATGGCAGCACATGCATCTGGAGTTCATTCGCAGTGGCTGGAGGCCCTGGTGCAACCATTTCACCTTCTCTCTCTCTCTCTCTCTCTCTCTCTCTCCTCTCTCCCTCTTTCCCTCCCCCCTCTCTCAAATAAATAAAAATATTAAAAAAACAAAACAAAAAAGAAAAAAAAAAAAAAAAAAGAATTCTAAGCCGGGCATGGTGGCGCAGGCCTTTAATCCCAGCACTCGGGAGGGAGAGGTAGGAGGATCGCCGAGAGTTCGAGGCCACCCTGAGACTACATAATGAATTCCAGGACAGCCTGGGCTAGAGTGAGACCCTACCTTGAAAAACTGAAAAATGAAAAAACCAAAAAAGAAAGAAAGAAAGAAAGAAAGAAAGAAAGAGAAAAGAAAAGAAAAGAAAAGAAAGTATATGAGTGGTTAAAAGTGGGAAGCTACAGATAATGGGACAGAAATTTAGAGGACTATCTAACAGTCCATGTCAGTCAGTTTTTCCTTGCTGTGACAAAACCTGACAGAAATCATTGAAGGGAAGGCCTGTTTGGGCTCACAATTCCGGGATGTCAGTCTATGGCTGGCTGGCTCCATTGCTTCAGGTCTAAGGAGAGGTGGAGCATCACAGGACACCTCACCTCATGTGAGCCAGGAGAGGGATGGCGAGAGGGAGGGAGAAGAGTCTGCTGGCCTGTTGGACTTCTTTTTCAGCTTTTTCTCCATACATGCACCCCACTATTGGATGGTACACCCACACTCAGAGCAGATTTTTCTTCCCCTTTCAGTTGCTATCCAAAAATGTCAATCATCTCTAGATGTTTCTCAGTCCAGTCAAGCTGACACAATTAACAATTAATCACAAGGTCTAATAATCAGATAGGCATTCTGGAAACTATAAGAAATTGCCAAAGAAGCCGGGTGATGGCTGGAGAGATGGCTTGGTGGTTAAGGTGCCTGCCTGCCAAGCCTAAGAATAAGGGTTCCAATCTCCAGGTCCCACATTTAGCCAGATGCAAAAAGTGACACAAAGGCACAATGCCACGCTTGACCACAAGGGGGTGCACGCATCTGGAGTTTGTTCATGGTGGCTGAGAGGCTGATAGAGCACCCATTCTCCCTCTCTCTCTCTCTCTCTCTGTGTGTGTGTGTGTGTGTCTATCTCAAATTTAAAAAAAAGTACAATGCAAGGTCCCATCATACCTTGTTCTCCACAGAGAGCCACTTTTGAGTCTCTCCCTTCTACTACTTACATGGATATTTCTAAAATGCACACAATCCTGCTGCTGGGGTTCACCTGCTGTCAGCATTAGCTATTGGCCCTCACTATAGTGAGAACTTTCACTCATGTAGCTGCCTGTCCTCTCCACATCTCCCTTTCCCATTGAATTGGTGGTGTCTATTAAATTACTGTGATCTTATGACCATAAAAATATGAGTTAAGCCGGGCATGGTGGTGCACGCCTTTAATCCCAGCACTCGGGAGGCAGAGGTAGGAGGATCGCTGAGAGTTCGAGGCCACCCTGAGACTACAGAGTGAATTCCAGGTCAGCCTGAGCTAAAGTGAGACCCTACCTCGAAAAACCAAAAAAAAAAAAAAAAAAAAGAGTTATTCTTAGACAAGATATGTGCTATTATTTTATTTCCTTTCTTGTATAATTTGGTTTTTCTTTTGTTTGTTTTTGTTTTTTCAAGGTATAGTTTTGCTATAGTCCAGGCTGACCTGAAATTAATGTTAGGCTAGCCTTGAACTCCCAGTGATCCTCCTGCCTCAGCAGCCTGAGTGCTGGGATTAAAGACGTGCACCACAATGCCCCAGAAATTCTTTTGTTTTTCCTGGGCTTAATAGTTGCCTTGAATTTTAATTTTTCCTTTGTTTGTTTTTAGTTTTTTGAGGTAGGATCTTACTCACTCTAGCCCAGGCTGACCCAGAATTCATGATGTAGTCTCAGGCTGACCTCAAACTCACAGTGATCCTCCTACCTCAGCCGCCTGAGTGCTGGGATTAAAGGTGTGCGCCACCACGCCCAGCCTTTTCCTTGTCTTTTTAAACTTTTATTTTTAGAAATCAGAATGTACATGCTATTTAATATGTATGTGTGTTTGGTTAAATATTACTTTATGAAAGTTAAGTAGTTTAAAAAGATAGGAGATAGAGGAAAAGGAGGGAAATGAGAAGGGAAGAGCCATCCATGGAAAACAACCAAATGCAATATGCACTCCTTTTATAAATGTTTTTTTATCCATTTATACTTATTTAGTGTGTGTGTTTAATTTGTATGTGTGTGTGTGTGTGTGCATGGGTGTGGGCATGTGTGTGCCATGGTGCATGTGTGTGACGCTTGATCCTCGCCTTCTACCTTGTTTTTTTGTTTTGTTTTGTTTTCTTGAGGCAAGGGGTCTCTCTCTCTCATTGATGTTCACTGCTCCATTCTCTACGCTAACTGGTCTTTGAGCTTCTGAAAAATTCTCCTGTTTCCCCCTCCCTTCTCACCAAAGGCACACTGGGAATACAGAAACCTGCCACAAACTCCCGCCTTTATACGGAGTCTGGGGATCAGAACCCAGGCACTCAGAGTTGCACTGCAAGCATTTTCTCCACTGAGCTGTCTTCCCAGCCCCATAATGTTCTTTAGGTTCTGATTCATAAACGAGAACAAGAAATTTAGTCACTGACAGGATATTGACAGACACTCGAGGATTCCTTCCTCCTTCCGTTTTTAGAGACAAACACTAAAATATGTAAGGATGAAGTGACATGAGGCCCAGGATCCATTCCACAGTCATCCAGGTTGATTACATATGTGACCGTCACTGACTGAAGCTGGGACCCGAGCTGCCTCTGCAGGGTCCAGGTGGACCCGTGTCCCAGGTCCATCACCCACAAATATGTAGCCGGGAGGGAGACGTAGGACAGGGGTGGGAGAGACTGTGCTGGCCTCTAGAGAAAAGTGTAAGTATTCTCAGTTCTTGTGTGTGTTTTATTTTTATTTAATTTATTTATTTATTAGAGACAGAAAGAGGGAAAGAGAGAAAGAGAGAGAGAGGGAGGGAGAGTGAGAATGGATATACCAGGCCTCTAGCCACTGCAAATGAGCTCCAGATGCATGAGCCCCCTTGTGCATCTGGCTTACGTGGACCTGGAGAATCGAGCCAGGATCCTTAGGCTTTGCAGGCAAATGCCTTAACAGCTAAGCCATCTCTTCAGCTCTTTTGTGTGTGTTTTAAGCATTAACCATAAAAGGTTTGAAATAATTCAGATTTCATGAAAAAAATGAGAAATCCTCCCAAATGATCTTCCCCTAACATGTGGGAGACTCTCCTCAAAAGTGACTTGAAGTGACTTGCAGGCTGCCCTCTCAGGCAGGATGGGGATGCTCTGTGTACATGCGCCCTCTGGTTCTCGTCATGCACCAGCCAATGGGAAGGCTTCGGGCCCTGGGCCTAGATTTGAGGACGGATGCTCTGACAGGTCTTCAAAGGTTTGACCATTTCGCAGTCCACTGAGAATTCACAGGTCTCCAATTGTGAACCGAACATGAACTTTATTCAGCTTGGGAGCTCATTTGCACTTGGCAAAATGCAACATCTCATTCAAAGCTGGGAAACGAAGACTTTAAAAGATTTAAAACCCAACTCCAAAAGCTCCTTGGACATCAAATAGCTTTCCTGAAGCAAGGTTCTGATGAGTTAAGAGCAAATGAATTAGAAACATATGGAATAAATCTCCCCTTAAAATCCACATGGGTTTTAAAACGAAGGGAAAAAGGGGGCTTGGCAAATATCATTTCGGTTTTATCAAACCCAAGGCATTTTTAAAACAGCATGAGATGGTCAGTGAATCCAAAACACTTCTGAATTCATCCAATGCTCACAGCAGGGCTAAGGGAGGGTGGCTGTGAGCATGGTGGGAATGCCACACCTACATGGCTGCACCTCTAGCACCAACAAACCCAAGCCTCCACTGGTGTGTCAAAAGGCCACAGTTGGAAACTCCAGCTCATGATTGCATAGCGTTTTGGGTCCTCTTCGCCACGCCTTCTTGAAGGCTCACAGCTCTGTTAAAGGAGATGGCGAATGGCAGGATATCTGTGTTGTTCTGGTCACCACCCACAATGAGAGACCTACCTCCAAGTTCCCCTCATCAATGGGAGAAACCCAAAGAGGCTTAGCATAGCCACCCTTCAGTGTGCTGAGCTGGGGTCCTGCCCCAGGCTCTGAACAGAAGCAGAGCCTGTGTCCTTTCAGAACCAAAGCTGGGCCTGTAGAAGGAGTTTCTGAGGCTAGGCAATGTGCAGGTAGTGGGAGCCCCCAGCACACTGGAGCCGAGCACACAGTGGCCAATATCACCGATACAAGATGACCAGTTACAGGGCTGGAGGTGGGATCGGGCATTCCCAGGCCATACGTGGGCTACATCCCACGATCGTTGAGCACAATTCAGGGGTACACTCTGGAACATGATACTTGTAGCTGGTGTTCCCTAGAGTTGTGCACAAAAAAAAATAAATAAATAAGCACTTGGTGCAATTTTCACATGTTCTGTCAGTGCTCTGAAATGGTAGTTGTCCCCTCCCATCCCATCCACATTTGTGGAGAGCCTTATGGGGGTCACAGATATAAAACAGAGTGGGAGGAGAGAACATTCTAGCACTACCACACTGCCTGCTTTTGCCTCTGGTTCTGCTGCTTAAAGCTATGTGCTGCTGGGCTAGCACTACAGCCTCTCTGTAAACGAGCCTCGAGCCTCAGGGTGTGGATGGCAGGTGGTAGGCGCTCATGAGTCAACACATGCCAGGCTGTGATGCTCGGGCAGTGCCTGCTGTTCTTATTAGGAAGTGCCAGTCACCACACACAAATGACCTCATCCCACTTAGCCCTCCCCACCGCCTCAGCGTTATTAGCCCCATTTGTGGGATGAGAAATCCGAGGCTCCCAGAGGCTGAGTGACTTGCTAACCACTAACAAAGCCAGATTTCCAACCCGATAGGGCAGGCTCTGGGGCCATCTTAAGCCCAAAAGGCGCCTCTCTTTGGAGGCACAAGCTTCGCAAGCAATAGCCACAGGCTCCTCGGGAGGTGCCCCATGATGCAGTGAACACATTACACAGCCAAACCACCACAACACTGTTCAAATCTAGAACTTCCTGTTACCATTAGCTGGGTGAGGGGATCCCCACTCCAGAGCAACATTAGCAGTCTGTTCTGAGTTAAGTTTCTGACCACTCAGGTAACCCAGAGCTGCAGAACTGTCATCTGTAAAGCGAGGGGAAAGCCAGCCATTCTCTCACAGAACTGGGAGAAATAAAAGGCTCCAGGAGGGCCCTTACCTTGTCACTTGGCCAGGCTCAGGTGTACACTCACTGCTGGGTGACTGTGATGCTCCACTGAATTGTCCCATGCTGATGAGCCAGCTCCCACCTCCAGAAACAGGAAAGGTCCCCAAAGCACCCAGGCTCCCAGAATGATTTTCTTTGTACAGCATGTGTCCCACAGAATCCCTGGGGAGCTAGCTAGCTCCTGCACTCCTGAACCTACCCACCAGGAAACCAACTGGCTCCTGTCTGTCACCTGTGCCTCCCCATGCATGTTCCCGGGCTTGTCTTCAGAAATGCGCCAGCTGTTTGACAAGCTATTAATATCCATGGATGTGTACGTCATGCTTCTAAAGAAATCTGGCGCAGAAGGACTCACCGAAATGCAATGTCACCAAAGGCAGGGTTGCATACAGGGAAGGGTTAGACATGGACTCCTTCGCTCTCAGCTGTTTCATCTGAAAAACTGAGCCCGTTATACCTGCTGGTAAAGAGTAGTGCTACACCCTAACAAATAAAGTTCTTCCCACCATTAGCGTCTCCAGTCACCAAGAGTCACAGGAAGGCACAAGAAAACTGTAGATTTAGCCAGGTGTGGCGGCGCACGCCTTTAATCCCTGTACTCAGGAGGCAGAGGTAGGAGGATCACTGTGAGTCTGAAGGCAGCCTGAGTCTACATAGTCAATTCCAGGTCAGCCTGGGCTAGAGCAACACCCTACCTCCAAAAAAGAAAAGAAAAAAAAAAAAGAAAAGAAAACTGTACATTCTTGATTTTATTTTTATTTATTTGAGACAGAGAGAGGGAAAGAGAGAGAGGGAGAGGAGAATGGGCCCACCAGGGCCTCCAGCCACTGCAAATGAACTCCAGATGCATGTGCCCCCTTGTGCATCTGGCTTATGTGGGACCCGGAGAATCAAACCTGGCTCCTTAGGCTTCACAGGCATGCGCCTTAACCGCTAAGCCATCTCTCCAGCCCAAAACCCGTAGATGCTAACCATAAGCAGCAAGTAAAAGAATGCCCCCCAGCCCTTGCCCTCACCCCTCAAGCTTGCTTGAGATTAATTGCTTGGCTACATCAAAATCACAAATCTATTACATTTTCTAAAGCGTGACAAGGGGCCCCAGCCCTTTGAAGCCAAGGTAAATATGACCATTTAACAGCTTATTTTAACTATCCGATGGGAACCAAGTTGTTTAAATGGATTCCATTGCTTGCCATCTCTTGTGACAGAGCGTTTTGTCAGACAACAGGGTTTTACTTAACTGAAATCTTGTGGTGGCCTCCGCTTTATTTCTTAGTGGAGTCTTCTTCCTGTGAGGTTGTTTTTGGCTTCTCAATAGAAGAGTAACAGATTCCTTTTGAAGTTTTTTTTTTTTATTGATGAATGAGCCGCTATAAATAACCGTTGGTGGCAGGCGCCCCATCCCCGCAGCTTGTTCTGGAGTCGTGGTAGCCGCGGGAAGGAAAGGCAATTTATGGCGGCGTGTCATGAAATGGCTTAATGGGCCTCATACTGTTTAACTTAATCTTTACAGATGTAAAAACAGAAATACAATTATTTTAACAACTATTATTACATATTGCTTTGCTAATGAAAACAAAGGCTTGGGAAGGGCTAGAGACTGACAGGAACTTAGGGGATAGTTACAAAACAAGGGAACTGGGTGCTCCACACCTGGCAGGGCCCTCCTGTCAATCAGGAGAGCCAGCAAGTGACAGGGGTGGGGATTCTGCGTCCCATGAAACCACCAGCTTCCTCCCAGCTTGGACACACACAAAACAACACACACCACACTCTGGGGACTGTGGAGAATTTCAATTGCTGGGAAAGATAACGGCTCATTCCTAATGGAACTCGAAGGACTAGCCCTGATTCTCATACGCCCAAGCTGCCTCCCTCCTCCTGGCCCCTAGCCACTGCCCCGCCAGCTCAACAAACCTAGCTTCCAGGGAGCATGCTTCTGGCCAAGGCCATGGGGCAGACTCTTCTGTATCAAAGTTCCAGTTCTGTGCAGTATGCAGGAGCCCCTCCAACCTTAGCCATGTGATTTCCTGCTTAGAGAGAGCTCACCTCTTGTCCTAGCCCACAGAGGGGTTCTCACCAGTGACAAAAGAAGGTTGGCACAGCAGGAGGCCCTACAGCCCCCACCCCAGGGCTAGGTGGGTGCAGGAAGATCCTTGTGAAGCATTCCAGGCAAGAGCAATGAAAAATGGCTGCATTGGGGGCAGACCCCTGTCTGAGGAAACAGGCCCAAGCTGGACCCAAAGTCTCCAGTCTTGTCCACAGGAGACCATCAGAGGAACGCCTTTGAACCTCCCCTGCAGAGCCAAGTGAGTGAGGTGGGGAGGGTGGCTGCACAGAGGCAGGGTCTCCAGAGGCCAGAAGCGGGTGTGGAGTGGGAAGAGGGGGCTTTGGGAGATGAAGCACTGGCCTCCCTAGCACTGAACAGCTACGGCTTTTCCTCCAGTGGGAATTATATCCAGTGACAAACACATTCAGGTGCCTACAATGAGGCAGGCAAGAGGGAAGCAGTTTTACCTGTATGCAGGTTATTGAAGAGCCAGAGGAGATAGGCGCCAAGTTGACTGGGTAATTTTTTAGAAAGATTTATTTATTTATTTTTGAGACAGAGAGAGAAAGAAAGGGTGAAAATGGGCATACTAGGGCCTCTAGCCACTGCAGACAAATTCCAGATACCTGCACCACCATGTGCATCTGGCTTATGTGGGACCTGGAGAATCAAACTTGGGTCCTTAGTCTTCACAGGCATGTGCCTTAAGTGCTAAGCCATCTCTCCAGCTCCTGAGTGATTTCTTAATTATGGAGATGATAATGATGGTGGTGATGACGATGATGATGGATAAGTGCCATAAAGAATTTATGGGGGCTGGAGAAGATGGCTTAGTGATTAAGGCATTTGCCTGCAAAGCCAAAGGACCCCGGTTCAATTCCCCAGTACCCATGTAAGCCAGATGCACAAGGGGTCGCACGCATCTGGAGTTCGTTTGCAGTGCCTGGAGGCCCTGGCGTGCCCATTCTCTCACTCCCTCTTTCTCTCTCACTCTCTCAAGTAAATAAATAAATAAAATATATTTTAAAACAAAAGAATTGTATGAGCTGAGAGAATGCTCAGTTAGTAAAGTGCTTGCCTCACAAGCATGAGGACCTGAGTTTGAACCTCCAGAACCCATGTAAAACTGCCCAGCATGGTGGCACACACCTGTAATGCTAGCACTGGGAAGGCAGAGACAGGAGGATCCCTGGGGTTCAGTCTAGCTTAATGGGTGAGCTCCAGGCCAATGAGAGACCTTGTCTAATAAAAGGTGGGTAATGCCTGGGGAATGACACTTGAGGGTATCCTCTGGCCCAGGTACACACACAAATGCACATGCACACACACATACGTGTGCAACCAAACACATGAACATGCACAAACACATGCATACATACATACACAGAGAAAGAAAGAAGAAAGAGAGAGGAAGGGAGGGAGGGAGGGAAGGAAGAAAGGGAGGGAGGAAGAAAAAAAAGAAAGAACTTTGGACTGGGAGTGACGGCATAGTTATTAAAGGTGCTTGCTTACAAAGCCTGCCAGCCCAGGTTTGATTCCCCAGTATCCTCATTAAGCCAGATTCACAAAGTGGTGCAAGTGTCTGGAATTTGTTTGCAGTGAGTGGCAAAAGGCCCTGGTGCATACATTCTCTCTCTCATAAATAAATAATATTTTTTTAATGAAGCCAGAGTAGTGGTACACATCATCTTTGACCCATCACTCAGGAAGCTGAGGTAGAAGGACTGCTGTGAGACTGAGACCAGCCTGGGACTACAGAGTGAGTTCTAGGTCAGCCTGGACTTGAATGAGACCCTGTCTCAGAAAGAAAGACAGAAAGAAAAAGGAAGGGAGGGAAGGAAGCAGGGAGGGAGGGAGAAAGAGTAGAAAAGAAAGGTGGAAGGAGGGAGGGAAGGAAGGACAGAGAAGGGAGGGAAGAAAGGAGGGAGGAAGAAAGGAAGGGGAAAGAAAAAATGGAAGGCAAAGAGAAAGATACAGAAGGAAGGAAAAGAAGTGTTGTGAGCACAAAATCCATACAGGATTTCAAAGACAAAGCACAAAAAAATGTAAAATGTCTCAATCATTCCTCATATCAAATTACCCAGTGAAATGATAATATTTTGATATGTGAAGTTGGGTAGTTGAGGTTAAATCAAATATATTACTAAAATTAGTTTCACCTGTTTCTTTTTCCTTTTTAATGTGGCTACTACAAGTTGTTAACTTCCTCTCTTTCGGCTCACTGGAGTAGAAGAGAGAAAGGCAGCTCTGATGAAGTGGCATGGTGTGCCCCGTTAGCCTGACAATGGTACTGTTGTGTAGTTCAGAGAGTGACTACCTAACACATGTGAGGTCCCGCGTTCATCTCCAGGAGCACAAATAAAGAAAAGAGAGGGCTGGAGAGATGGCTTAGCTGTTAAGGCACTTGCCTGCAAAGCCAAAGGACCCAGGTTCGACTCCCCAGGACCCACATAAGCATCTGGATGCACAAGTGGGCACATGCATCTGGAGTTCGTTTGCAGTGGCTGGAGCCCCTGGCGTGCCCATTCTCTCTCTCTTTCTCTTCCTGCCTAGTTCTGTCTCTCTTAAATATATATATATATTATTTAAAAAAAAAAAAAGCCGGGCATGGTGGCACACGCCTTTAATCCCAGCACTCGGGAGGCAGAGGTAGGAGGATTGACGTGAGTTCGAGGCCATCCTGAGACTACGCAGTGAATTCCAGGTCAGCCTGAGCCAGTGAGACCCTACCTCGAAAAACCAAATATATATATATATATATATATATGAAAAGAGAGAAGGGAGAAGGGGGAGTCCTAGAGTTCTGTGAACTTGTCCTGGGGAGATGAGGAGAGGAGAGGAATGTAGTTAGTTCCATGAGCTCTGTTGTAGAGGACTCACAGGAGTCTACAAGGGGACTCTGCCACAGTGCTAAACTGAAGGATGCCTTTCCTAAATGCTTGGGAGTAGAAGTGTTTCACAGTTTGTAGTTCTTTTCAGAATTTGGAATAATTACACAGGAGCTATCATGGGGATGAGCCTCAAATGGAAACATGAAAACTGGAGCGATGGCTTAGTGGTTAAGGCACTTACATGCAAAGCCTAAGGACTCAGGTTCGATTCCCTAGTACCCATGTAAACCCAGAAGCACAAGGTGGCACATGTGTCTGGAGTTTGTTTGCAGAGGCTGAAGGTCCTTTCACGCCCATTTTCTGTCCCCCGCCCCACACCTTCCTCGCTCTCTCTCTCAAATAAATAAATTAAATTAAATGGAAACATAAAATTCATATCTGTCTCACAAAGCCCTTTACAGAGAGCCTATAGATCATTTCATGGAAGATTTTTAGGGTGGTTACATGTTGACAGGAAATGCTGTGTGGAGAATTCCAGAACTAATTCTAAAAATGACTATCCATGGGCCTTAGTAGAGCCTCCCTGACCCCCTCAGTGTGCGTGTGCGTGTGCATGTGTGTGTGTGTGTGTATGGAGAAAACAGGACCTCAAGTAAGGGTGGTTTAAAGTACTTAAGAAAATTGACATGACCTCACAATGGTTAGTGCTACCTATACAAGCCCTGCATAATAGGAGGAAAAGAGTGATGACATCAAAATAGAAGAGTGGTTGGAAAGAAAGGATTCAGTGGAGGGGGATCTTGGGAGGGGAAAAGGGATGGTGATGAGAAGGGGATTGTGATCATGGTATATTGTTTATATTTATGAAAGTTGACAATAAAAAAGCTTTTTAAAAAGAAAATTGACAGGCTGGAGAGATGGCAGTTCAGGTGCTTGCCTGCAAAGCCTAATGACCCAGGTTCAATACCCCGGTACCCACATAAAGCCAGATGCACAAAGTGGTACATGCATCTGGAGTTTGTTTGCAGTGGCTAGAGGACCTGGCATGCCCATTCTCCACCCCATCCCTCCCGCCTCTCTTGTCTTTGCTTGTAAATAAATAAATAAATAAATAAATAAATAAATAAATAAATAAATCTAATATTTTTAAAAAGAAAGAAATTGATGTGAACATTCTTAAAATAAGTCTCTCTCACCACCATGTATATTTCTTTGTACTGTACTGTCCTTTGAATCTATAATTATACCAAAAGAAAAAGATGGCTGGTAAACAAATCTCTTTTTTGTTCATTTCTCTCCAGTGGCAAAGGTGTCAGCAGAGAGGATTCGACTTACAGAGATCACTGATCTTGGCCCTCTGACTTTTCACTTGTACACAGAATGCTGGAATGCCTTTTGAGTATTTGATGATTATGATGTGTTGGGAATGATGTAATGATGATGGTAATGGTAATATGATTGCGATCATGACGGTGAACTGGTGATAGAAGTAAAGATTTATATATATGGCTGAGAGTAGAACTCAGTGGTATAGGGTATTCCTGCCATTATATATTTTATCTCTCCAAGATGGTGTTTTTAAGGAAGGAAACTCTCCACAAAGCAAAGAAAAAGAACAGTGGACATTGTAGACGCTGAGAATCTTCCCTGGCCAAATGTAAGTCATATACAAATATGAATAGAGGAAAATAAAGGGTTGGTTAAGAGCAATGCTACACACTCCATTCCCTGCCTCTAAAATCTCCCCGCCATGTTGTCAAGCGGGACACTGTGGTGACTGACCCTCAGCTGGCCACAGAATGACAAGGGTCACCTTTGGAGCTTTACAAAATACGCTCGTCTGGTCCCACCTCTGAATCTGAGCCTCAGGGGACAGGACACAGGCACCAGGAGGTCACCATCAGACAGAGGGGCTTGGAACCCCAGCCTCACGGCTGTCTTCTGATCACAGTGGGTGCCTTGATGAACCCTCCAAACCCAGCAAGGACCAGAAACTAAACACAACAGAAATAGGTTTGTTTCCCTAAGCATCTGTCTTCCTTATCTTCTGAGTAGCACTTATTGAGATCTGGGGTTACCATTCTTCCCCCCAAAACTGTCTACCTCAAATCCCATTCCTTGTCCCACCACCTCACTGGCCACAGAAAACATCTGGATCTTCAGGCACTGGTGGGATCCCTGGGCAATGTCCATCTTGAATTACTCCCAACCCCACCACCATCATGTGTTCAAGATGGAGCACACAGTGCCGACTCCAAGTCAAAAATGTGGGAAAGTTTATTTATTTCTCCCGAACATTCCTGATTTGTAATGTGCTTTCTAAAAATGTTCTAGCTGACCAAGCCCCTGCTATATTTAGCCACAGCATTGAAAAAGAAATGCCCTTTATAAAGCGGGCCATGAGATGCAAGAGTTTAGGAAAAATATGTCTTCTGTGGATCCCTTTATCCCCAGGATGGGGTCCGGGCTTTCCCTTACCCCCTAGGAATGTCCTCAGTGCTGGGATGCGGGGGGTGGGGGGTGAGACAGAAACAAAGAGACTTGTTCATCTGTAGGCTCTAGTGCTCACAATGTCTGTACCACCCACCCTGGAAAGTCTCCTCTGAGCCTTTGTGTGCCTGGACACAGCAAGGAAGCAAACACTGGGTTTCACTCCTGCTGCCCTAGGGACCATCCTTGCCCATGGTCTTCCTTAACACCCTGCTGCCATTCTCTACCATGTATGGAAGGTTATTTTGCTTTGGGTTGCATGTTCAAATCACCAGATCGTCTTAAAGGATTCAGTAAGGTCCCTCCCTACCTGCCCAGGTGGGAGGAATATAGACGTCAGCCTCGGAGTCTCTGTAGCCTGCAGAACTACAAAACCTCTGGAGCTCTGTTGCTTTCTGAAATTGTCACATAACTCTGAAGTGACAAGCAGAGGTCGGATAGTCAGCCATAAGATTATATGCAGTAGAGGTCACACGTATTAAGTAACTGAACTCTGAACTGAGCTGAACTGTGAGCTGGGAACTGAACTCTCATGGCTCAAGACAGGAGGAGCAGGGTGGCTCCTGACAGTTCTCAGACAACTGAAGCAGATGATGTCACCATGGACGTACATCCTCCATCCTCCAGTTGGGTCACTGTTCATCTGCTCATGTCAACTCCAAGACATAGAAGCAGTCCCTCCATTTGATAGCTGGCAAAAGTTAAGGGCAGGAGTGTTGGATGTCTCAAGTCAGGGTGGCGTTGGATCACTGACCTCTCTGGACATGGTTAGTGTCCCTTGCTCACCCTAGCCAAACACCGTGTCATGATCAGTGGGGATTCCGTGGGATGCTGGTGGCAAGGGTGTTGTCCCGAGTAGGCACATCATGGAAGAGTGGAGCAGTGGATGGTGACCATCTGCACAGCAGGGAGCTGGGAGCCTGGCTGCCTGACAATGTCTTCACTGGGCATTTCAGGGATGTGAGTCATGGTTTAAAGCCAGCGCTATCCGTGACCACCTTACCCACGAACACCTGGGTGTGGTTCCATTCCCTCTGAGAGGGCTTTAAGGAGACGCTGCTCTGTGGCCCTCCCTCCTGGGGACTGGTGGATGATCTCAGCCTCTTCAGCATGGCATCAGTCACAAAGGGATACTTTGTGCTGGACGTCAAACTAGGCAAGCCAAGCACAGTCATGTTCCCTCCAGAAAGTCAGCAAGCTCTTCCAAGGCTTGAAGGCGTGAAGGCAGAGACAGCAGGGCCCAGACATGACACCCAGGAGCCACATCTAGTCCCAAATACAGGCCACCTAGGAGGACCCCTATTGGGGTCTAGATCTTCCTTTTCTTGGAACCTGGTCAGATGGGGAATCCAGTTTCCTGGAAGACCAGGCATTGTCTTAGCACCCCAGTCTTGGCTCTTGAACATCAATGTTGGGGTCAGGGTGACAACTCACCAGTCTAGGGAAAAGACGCCTCCCCCCAAACACACACCTTAACCTGCTGGTCATGCTTTGTTTATTCCCCCTTGGCTCATTCTCAGGCCCACTCTGTCCCCAGCAAGAGTTACCTGGCCTCCCTGCTGGCTGGAATGCTGGCAGGTTCAGCCAATCAGAGGTGTCTGTGTGAGGCTGGAGGCCAAGAGGAACAGGAGTGTGGGAGGCCGGCTGCTGGTCCTCCCTGCCATAGGTGTTGAAGGAGGTGCTTGCTGCAGGCCGGGGTGCGGTGCCTGGGGTAGCTCTCCCACTTCTAGTTCCCCAGCCTGACCCAGCGCCCCTGGCAAACGGTCCTCACAGCCTGATTTTTGCTGTTGACCTAGTTGAGTGGGTTTCAACTTCCTGCCAGGACCCTGATTCTTCAACTTAATAGAAAGAAAAAGGAATTGGAGCCAAGCCTTTGCCTCATGGCTTCTCCTTCCTCCTCCTTGCCCACTGCCAGTGTAAACAAAGACACCTGAAGTGACAGCCTGTGCCCCACCCCATGCTGCCAATTTCAGCTAAAATCCCCATCTGATCTATGAGCCACATCTGACTGGCCCAGTGCCATTGGCGTTTGGATGCCATTGAGAAGGACAGAGCCCCCTCCCTACTGCCTCTCCCGGGTCACTGTAAACACTGTGGTATCTGCCAGGACCTGCAGAACCTGGCCACGGAACCTCTGGGCAGGACCAAAAGAGCAGATTACTTAGCTCCACCCAGCTAGTTTCAACCTTCTTTAAGTGAGTATCAAAGGAATGCTACATTCTGTCAAGCTCCCACTCTATTTTAATAACTGACTGTGATTGGTCATTAGGATATTCTACTCTAGCTGGGCATGGTTGTTCACACCCATAATCCCAGCCGAGGCAAAAGGATCATCATGAGTTCAAGATCAACTTGGGCTACAGAGTGAGCTCCAGGTCAGCCTGGGCTACAATGAGACTTTGCTTTTTTACAAAAGAAAGAAGGGCGGGAGAGATGGCTTAGCGGGTTAAGGCACATGTCTGTGAAGCCTAAGGACCCCGGTTCAATTCTCCAGGTCCCACGTTAGCCAGATGCACATAGTGGCACATGCATCTGGAGTTCGTTTGCAGTGGCTAGAGGCCCTGGCATGCCCATTCTTTCTCTGTCTCTGTGTCTCTCTCTCTCCCTTTCTCTGTCTCAAGTAAATAAATAAAAATAAAATCTTAGCAGGGCATGGTGGTGCACGCCTTTAATCCCAGCACTCGGGAGGCAGAGGTTGGAGGATTGCCATGAGTTCGAGGCCACCCTGAGACTACATAGTGAATTCCAGGTCAGCCTGAGCTAGAGTGAGACCCTACCTCGAAAATAAAAAATAAAAAAATGCAAAAAAATAAAATAAAATCTTTTAAATGGAAGGAAGGAAGGAAGGAAGGAAGGAAGGAAGGAAGGAAGGAGGGAGGGAGGGAGGAAGAAAGAAGAGCGGGTATGGTGGTACATGCCTTTAATCCCTACATTCGGGGGATGCAGAGGTAGGAGGATTGCTGTGAGTTCAAGGCCACCCTGAGACTACATAGTGAATTCCAGGTCAGTCTGGGCTAGAGTGAGACCCTACCTCAAAGAAACCAAAAACAAGTGAAAAATAAAAAAAAAAAAAGAGGGAGGAAGGAAGGGAAGAAGAAAGGGAGGAAGGGAAGAAGGAAGGGAAGGAGGGAGGGAGGGGAAGGGAAAGAAGGGAGGAGAGAAGAGAGGAAGAAGGAAGGGAAGAGAGAAAGAAAACTAAAAACAACCTTCACTTCATAGAAGGATGAGTCCAATCACTGTGAAGATGGGCTTCACTCTGTGATTTTCTCACATAGGTTTCTGTAATGAGGACATTATGTGATGACATGTGGACCAGTGAGCTCTGGCTCCTTCTTGAACACACCCATGGTCAGCCACTGACTACTCCATGAGATGACGGAGACCATACATGGCCCCTGGTTTTATCTGAAATGGCTGAACAGGTCTCATCCATGTTCTTAGGAACATAAGTGTGCATTGGAGATCAAGGGGGCCAGCCAGCAGCTACCCACAGAAACCAAAGGGCTCCTCTGCGAGGCTTTCTGCTGGGAAAACTGGTGGAGGCAAGGTCCTCAAGCTTGGCAAATCTGCCAAGATTCCTCCACAGAGCCTTTGTTAGTCTCTTTATGATAATGCAAAAAAAAAAAAAAAAAAAAACTGCTGGGCATGGTGGTGCATGCCTTTAATCCCAGCATTTGGGAGGCAGAGGTAGGAGGATCACCGTGAGTTCAAAACTGCCCTGAGACTACATAGAGAATCCAGGTCAGCCTAAGCTAGAGTGAGACCCTACCTCGGAAACAAAACAAAACAAACAAACAAACAAACAAACAAACAAAAAAACCTAATAAACTATCCCCTGACTTAACTATATAGGAAAACAAAATAGTTCAAGTAATATCAATATTTGAATTAACATGAAAGAACTTGGCACTTAATCCATGCCCTACCTACATGCAAAAACAATGAGTTTCTGAGCATTTGTATGCACAGAATAAATATGTATATACATGTGCAGTTGTACATGTACAGATAGAAACACATGTATATAAATATGTACTTATTTATCAGTATACATGTGCTATCATAAACTTCATTATGGTCATTGTATTCATCTGTGTGTATGTGACAGAATGAGAGATAGATATGAGGTAGAGATAAAGGAACAGTTACAGAGAGACAGAGACAGCCAGCCAGAGAGAGAGAGAGTGAGAGAGAGCTATCAGGGTTCAAATAAAACTGAGTCAGTGCCCATTAGTGCCGTGGAGCACAGAGAAGCAGACACACTTTCAAATCTGCATGAGACCAGACCAAGCTTGCTTCTACCTCACAACAGATACAGAAGAAATGTTTTAATTAAGAATAGAGATCTGAGCTGGGCACGGTGGCGCACACCTTTAATCCCAGAACTCGGGAGGCAGAGGTATGAGGATCGCCATGAGTTCGAGGCCATCCTGAGACTACATAGTAAATTCCAGGTCAACCTGGACTAGAATGAGACCATATCTCAAAAAAAAAAAAAAAAAAAAAAGTACAGAGAGAATAGAGATCGTTTCTTGGTCTCATAGAACCATTTACACATAGACAACAGCTGTGTAGTTCACTAAGACTCCACGCCCTTTAGTGAAAAGGAGTGCACACAGACACATACAGACAGATTGCTGCATAGAAAACATCACCTTTCTCTCATGTATCTATTCCTGATGAGAGCAGCGATTAGGTAGAATTTCTCTTCATAAATCCACAAAGTAGAGACGTGCTGACATTTTTTTTTCCTGTGACTTAAAAAAAAATGTTCTTACAATACTTTTTGAATTATAACTCTAAAATACCATTTCCTAAGAATAGCCACAATCAACTATTTGCTTCTTCAAAGAACAGTCGTCACAAATTAACAGAAGTATACAAGACAGCATGCCAAACATGAAAATTAAAAGTATCCAGTACAGTGGAGTTGTCCTTTATACCTTCTAACATTAAGGCATGTCCAGGGTCCTGTGGAGTGGCCAGTCTCTCCCCTATCACCTTGTCTTCACCCTCAGAAGCCAGAACATGACCCAAGATGCTGACAAGATTCTCAACTAGAATTCCACTCTCACCTTTCCTGTGACACTGTTTGCTTACTTTTCCCCAGTATCCATTGAACCAGTCATTGAGAGGTTAATGAAAAAACAACTTTTATTCAGAGGCTGGGAGTTTGGGATAACAAAATATCCAATGACAGCCTTTTCGCTACATTTTGAGTTAGTCACATTATGCCTGGTCTCCTGTGGGGTCTCAGCAAAGTTCTTGAAATCAAAGACTGGGTGGCTCACCTTGGTCTTCCCACCAGACCAGGTAGAACCTTGACCCTGGCACTGAGGATGTGGTCAGCTGGGGACATAATCATTAGTAAGTATCACACTAAAACATTCTTTCTCACCCTGACCAGCAAGCCTTCTGGAGAGTTCCTGATCATTTGTATGCTAATTCTGGGAAGTGTTTCTTTGTTGATTTGTTTGGTTGTTTGAGACAGGGTCTCACTCTGCAGTCTATGCTTTTGACATCACGATGTAGCCCAGGCTAGCCTCAAACTCATACCAATCCTCCTGCCTCAGTCTTCCAAATGCTATAGATGTAAGCCACTATGCCCAGCTCTTAGGAAATATTTTAAAGATTATTTTGAAGCCCCCTCTCAGCCTTCCTCCAAGCATTCATGACATTTGTGCCTCTCATATACCACATAAAAGCACCTTGGCAGTTGAAGAAATCACCGCCAGAAAGCCCAAAGGGAGCTGCCAGAAAAGTCTGGGTGTATTTTGAAGTTGGACCAAAATGTGAAAACTCGGTTTTCTTAATCAGATCTTTGTTGCGACCATCACCCCCACCCAGACTTCCAGTCACCTCTTTACAGTGTTTATTTAATGTCAGGATCCAGGCCTGTGTGGTGGGGCTTGGAGTGAGAGCCAGGTTTCTGGCTGGTATGCAGAAGGTGGGGTGTCCATAAGAACAGCCCATCATCCCTGGTGTGTGCTCTGCTATTCTCCTACAGACTCCCTCCCTGCCTTCACCCATCTCTCTCAACCTGCCTTTCGTTGGCTTCCTCCAATTTTGCTGATTAAATGTAGCCCCTTCCTTTCATGATTCTGAATAACCAAGCTCAGATCTTTAAAAAAAAAAAAAAAAGAAGAAGAAGAAAAAACTTTTAAAAATCTGATTTTGAGACCTATTTCCTCCCTCCTCAAACCTCCCAAGTCCCCTGAATTTTTTTTTTTTTTTTTTTTTTTGATGCCTTAAAACACAAGCAAAAGCTGGGAAAGCAGCTATTCCGAGTTACAGGTGCTGCAGAACGTGGATACCATAAAGCGGCAGGATGCTATATCATACAGAGCACATCTTAGCAGAAGCTGTTTTCCCTTGTAATCAAGAGAGCCCAAGTGTTCCAGCAAAGAACAAAGCGTGTTCTTTTTAGTGCCTACAAAGAGAACTTTGGTCTAGTTAAAGTTATTACTACTCTTGGTCGTTTCTCTTAATCTTAGTTGTATGTGATAACTAGGCCTGTATCTCCATGAGATGCTGAGGCACAGGAATGACAAACAGTCCCTGGAAACTGGGCTTGTGGGGCAAATTCAAATGCCAACACCCACCACCCAGACAGGCTCAAAGCCAAGGCCTCCGGACGGACAGGCTAAGACTCTGGATAAGTCCTGCCCTCGTGGTCAGCAAAGGCCTCCAAGGCCCAGGACACCCGACCTGTGTAGGACAACGAAGATCAGGCCTTTAGACCGCCCTGAAGCCAAAGAATTGTCCTGCAACAGGGAGCGCTGAGCTGGCAGCGAGGGCCCTCGTCTGCCTCCGGATCTGGTCTACGAAGCTGCCCTCTGTTGCTGGCTAAGTCTCCTTTGGAGGAAGACAGATGTGCCCACCTGTGCGCGGAGGTTTGGTAACACCGCCCAAAATCCGCACAACGACCCAGGTAGAGATCCGCGTGCCTCCTCCTACCCTCCCAGGCTGGAGGGAACCTTGGCTGGCCAGGGGACAGAGCAGGAGCCACTCTGAGGTCTGCTTTACTGGAAGTGGAACACGGTTTCGGGGAGCTGCAGAGGGAAATAGGAGAGGAAGGGAATTCCTAGCTGGTAAAAGCCGCCCTGGACGTGCGGGTCCAGCATCAGCGAAGCGTTGAATGGTGGCCTGAGGCCTGGGGATGCGGCCAGAAGAGAAGCGCCTAGCTCTCCGGGGCCGGGCTTGGCGACCCCCAGGACCTCATCCCCTGAGGTTGACTTCTGGCCCTGCCTCCCGAACAGGATGCTGTCGATGCTGAAGCTCTTGGACTTGTCGGAGGAACTCTTTGGAGAGCTGAGGGAGGCGGGGCGCGGAGGGGACCCGGCGCCATCCACCGAACTCGAGGGCCGGCCGACCGCCACGGTCGCTGCGCCCTGGACCGCGTCGTCCGCATCCTCATCCCGGGACTCGGAGCCCGGCCAGTGGAGGAGGGCGGGCCGAGCGGGACCCTCCTCGGGGAGCTGCGGGGTGGCTCTCTCGGGGCGCGGGGACGCGGGGCCCGGACGCCGGGCGGTGCTCCCCGCCTCCTGTCGCGCCTGGGCATCACCGCGCTCGGGCGGCTCTGCACGGCCCCGCTTGGCCTCCGGGGCCCCGGCGCCCGGCTTGGGCTTCCTCTTCCTCCGCCGGTAGTTACCATTCTCGAACATATCCAGGCAGCGTGGGTCCAGCGTCCAGTAGCTGCCTTTGCCGGGCCTCCCTTTCTCGCGGGGCACCTTGACGAAGCAGTCGTTGAGAGACAGGTTGTGGCGGATGCTGTTCTGCCAGCCCTGGCGGTTGTCGTGGTAGAAAGGGAAGCGGTCCATGATGAACTGGTAGATGCCGTTGAGCGTGACCCTCTGCTCGGGCGCGTCCTGGATGGCCATGGCGATGAGCGCAATGTAGCTGTAAGGTGGTTTCTGCGGTGGCTCTGCCCGGCCCGAGGCCGCCAGTGCAGCCGCAGGGGCGAAGGCCACGGGCAGCCCGGGTCTCTCGGGACCGTACAGATAGAGCAGAGGCGAGGCGGCCAGAGCGGGCACCCGGGGACTGAAGAGGTGGCTCATGGCGAGCGGGGAAAAAAAGCCCGAACGGCGTGCGCTCTGCTCTCCGCGACGCCGGCGACCGGGCGGCCTAGGGACTTCGCCCCGCGCCGCAAGGGCCCTCCCGGGGAGCCCTCGGAGCGTCTGCCCTCTTCTCCGCCGCTCTTCCCTGCCGCCGCTGCGCGCTCTGGCCTCTCTTCATGGCTTTAAAAATGTTAAATAATTGTTGTAAGTTTGCTATTATATGTTGACTTAGCGCTGGAAAATAAATTGTCTATGATAAACAGTCGTTGTGTTCTCAGCCCACCCACATTAATTAAAATTTCATTGCTGAAAAACTCCAAGCTTTTCCCTCCACGTGTCTTTTTGATACCAGCCAATCGGTTTCGGGGCTATTCCTCATTTGTTTATAGAATTAGTCTGTTGATAAGTCCGCCCACCCAAGTTGAATCAAGCTGTGTTTATTTGGAAAAATTTCCGGGCACCCAATATATAAACGCACTGATCTGATGTTTGAAATATCACGTCCACCCCTTGACGCTGTAAGCACACACAGTCAGCGAGGCAGGATGTGGAGGGACGGTGGCTCTCCCTGAGCTAGGTCTTCTGAGCCAGGGAGGGATGAAGTTGGGGGTGGGGAAGTACAGGGGTGCTTTTTTTTCTTCTTCTTCTTTTTGCTGCTGGTCTGGAGCACCCACCCCAAGCCCTGAGCCTCCCACAGAATTTCTTTGCTTCTCCCTGGCTTAATAGGAAGTGTAGATACAACACCCTCTTGCAAATGCTAGGGAAAGGGTGTCTAATGGGAAGGGGTGCAGCCTGTCCCAGAGAACTGGAGAAGGGCACGCTCTGGGGCCCAGTAGCTCAAAGAGGCCCCACCTTTCAAGGCTCCCTGGAGACAGGACCAGAGGTATTTGCCTCTGGAGGGAAGAGCAGAAAGCCCTGGGAGCTGTAGATGGACAGGGAACCTGGTCCTTGGCTCCAGTGAAGGTTACAAAATGAACCCCATTGGAAAGTGGGGTCTAAAACTAAGGTCTTTCTAGTGGGGCTAAGGTTGCTAGCAAGGAACACCATAAAAGGGGAATTTGGCAGCTGGTGGGGAGCTGGTATTCGTGAACGTGGGTCTCTTGCTTTATATTCTGTGCTTTCCTGTTTATAACAAGGAGGGGGTTATAACAACTTTACAAGTGCATGCAGCTGGCTGGTGATTACATTAAGCATTTGTGAAGCCTGCTTGCTCCCTCCCCACAATACACCCTGGGGTGTAAGCATCCCCCCAACCCCATCTCATTTTGCATTCAGCTACGTCAAGCTTCAAATGCAAACTCCTGAAAGATGCTCATTCCAAAGAAGGTGGTTCCTCGGGGCTCCAGGGAGGGGGCTAGGGAAGTAGGCATGTAGCGTGACCAGTTTCTGTTTATGATACCTTGGGAGTATTCTTTTAAGGGGATGAGGAAAACAGTGAGGGTAACTGAGTTTGCCTCTCACGGAATAACTCCTAGGGCAGTGATGCCAAAGAGGGAAGGGCTCGGGCTGCTGCAGGTGGGCAGGCGCAGATGGTCCTCTGCCACTCACAGATCGAGGGCGAGACACACTTACTGAGCACCAATGTGGGCGTGGGGGTGAGGGCAGCAGGCCTTGACCAGTGGCCAGTCTCAGGTAGCCTCTAAACACTGAAAAATAAAAAATAAAAACTAGGGGACAGATGATCTTAGTCCAAAACGCTGAGTACAGAAGACAGCCCACGTGGTTTGAATGTGTAGAAACCCTACCGCAGAGAATCAGGTAAATTTGAAATAGCAAAAAAAGGAATTTCAATCCGAGTCAAAAAACCGGTTTAGCCTGGTGTGGTGGCGCACGGCACTTGGGAGGCAGAGATAGGAGGATTGCTGAGTTCGAGGCCACCCCGGGACTACATAGTGAATTCCAGGTCAGCCAGAGTTAGAGTGAAACCCTTACCTCGAAAAACCAAAAGGAAAAAAAAAAAAACACAGGTTTAGGGGCAAGCTGCACCAGAAGTGCCAGGCTAGGCCTTTGGGACACTTCCCTGTCTCCCTCTGTAGGGCTGCAGTTGTAACCTGGGCCCAACAGGTAACCTAGGCTGGCGGTCTTAGGTCCTAAGGGGACACCAAAGAACCGTAGACAAGAGGGTCGGAATAAGGTCCTTCCGGCGTGACCTTGCCTTTGTAACCTGGGATACCTTCCCCAGCACCTATCTTCTCTACATCAATGAGGTCCGAAAGCCCAAGTTTGAAAGGGCCCATCTCCCTTGCAGCTTCTGGGCCTCGCTTCAACCGACCGGGACCAGGAGACTAGTCTGTGTCACTAAGCGACGTCTCCCACCTCTGCACCCTGCAGCCCTTCCAGGAATTCCCCCAGGCACCCCAAATCCCGCACGCGCATCCCTCGCTCTCCGGAGATGCGCACCGCGAGATCCGGGCGCGTCTTCTAAACTCCAAGGCTAATCTGTGCTTGAATCCCAGCGATAACAAACAGAGCCGGATTTGGGCATGGGCTGGACGTGGGCGGAGATCCAGGCTGCTGGTGGGCGGGGCAGCGAGAGCGAAGGAGAAAAAAAAAAAAAAAAAAAAAAACCCAAAACACTCGTAGTTGGGAGGCGCAAATCCAGCAGTCCGCAAGCAATGTTTCCAAGATGTCCCAGCCTTAGAACTCCAGCATCCCGCTCTAGTCCCGTTCTGGCGCTGCTAGATGCCGGGGCTCCCAGGCCAGGAGTTTGTAACCTGAGCCTTGGGGAGGGACTGCTTGTTGGAAGGAACCCGGCTCTGGGGCGTGTTTCCGGGGACTGCCTTGCGCAAGGCCCTTGGAGTCCCAGAGCTTGAGAGCGGATGCGCCCTCGTGCGGAAGCTCGGTTGGCTGTGGACGGGCGCTAGCCGGGTGGGGAAGCCTAGAAGAGGGTGGGTGAGGACCCGCGGGTGTGGGAGGGGGGACACCGGGAGTTTCTTTGGGGGATCCTAAGAATTCAGATTCCAGAAAAATAGCTGTTCTTGAAGATCAGTTGGTGAAAGCCATTCTCCCACCCAGGACAGCCCCGAGACCTCCCACCTGCCCGCATGCTCTAAGGCCTGTGACATTTCCAGCGTGGCGGGAGCAGGCATGGGATTCAGGTGGGACGCGAGCAGACAGCCTCATTTCCAGTGCTGGGATAAAGCGGGTATGTACTCCTGCAGGAGGCAAACCTGAGCCGAGGCGCTGGAGTAGAGAGAGGCCTCTGGAAACAACAACAAACAAACAAACAAACCAAAAAAAAAAAAAAAAAAAAAAAAAAGGTCAGAGGAGAAGGGATGAGATCCAGGGACTGCTCCCACATGAAGAAGAAGTAGTTGGATCGTCTTCCCCAATGTCTGCAGACCTTTTCCAACCATAGCAATGTGCCTTTGACCCTATCACATGGGCAATATGTTGGGTGAGGGGGGTGTGGAAAAGGCAGGACTCTTAAACGGACGGGTGTGATAATTCATGCCCTTAATCCCAGCACTCGGGAGGCAGAGGTAGGAGGATTGCTGTGAGTTGGAGGCAACCCTGAGACTACATAGTGAATTCCAGGTCAGCCTAGGCTACAGTGAAACTCTACCTTGAAAAACAAAACAAACAAACAAAAAAAAAAAAAGAAAGAAAGAAAGAAAAAAGAAAAGAAAAGAAAAGAAAAGAAAAGAAAAGAAAAGAAAAAAAAGAAAAGAAGGGGTGAGGGGGCAGGACTCCACCAGTCACCTTAAAGCCATTGGAGATGAAGTCTAGTAGCAGGCCTAGTCACTAAAATTAACTGGGTACTGGCTATGTTCTAAGTGCTTGTGTTAAATCAATCCAGCTACACTGCAGCTCTCAGACGTGGGCCTGAAACCCCAGCCACTCCCAAGCTGAGGCAGGAGGATCATAAATCCAAGGCCATATGGGCAACTTAGGGATGTGCTGTCTCAAAACGTAAAAGGAGGTCTGCTGATATTGCTCAGTGGTAAAATATTGGTCTCTCCTGTGCATGAGGCCCCAGGGGTACAATCCTTTGCAATTTGCAGACCAGGAAACTGAGGCCCAGTTAAAGGGCCTTCACTTTTCTATAGGGAAATGTTCCAAAGGCAGAAAACAATTGCATGACAATAGCATGTGTGTGTGTGTACACATGCGCGCGCATGCGGGGGCCCTGTGGATGTTCCCTCCCACGCATCTCTCTAACTAAAAGACACAAAGTACTCTGAAGGGCAGAGCAAGGAGCAGAAGCGACAGGCCTGTCCTCCAAAGTCTCTGGGAGCTGTTATGCTCGGGTGTCCTCAGGAGAAAGAGAAAGAAGAGCAAAGAGGTGGGGGGAGAGAGAAATAGAGATTACAGGGGTGTGCCTGATAACCCCAGGGCTGGGAACCTCTGGAAACCCCAGCATGCTCACAAATCTAGACTAACCCCTCTCAGGGCAGGACCTGAAGTCCAGGACAGCTGGACCTGCTTATCCCAACGGGGCCCAGCAAGTAGGGCTGGGTTTTTCAAACGACACACTTACTTATAGCTCACCTTGTTCCCAGGCAGGCAGTCAGAGCACACCCACAGCTCTACCCAAAGCATGTCGGGATAGATGCCATCACAGACCAAAAAAGCCTTTCTTGGTTCTCCAGAATCCTGTTCAGGAACATGAGAACTTTCTATGGAAAGAATGCCTTTAGTGCCATCAAGCCTCTCCAAAACCATGTTCATAATTCTATCAGGTTTGCTTATTAGCTGAGAAACTGGCCCAGAGGCCCAAGGGAATGGGGTGAATTAACCCAAACCCTTCGCACTAGTCTGTTTATGGGGCCTAGGCTGGTGCCGGTGATGGAGCAGTAGAGAAAGACTCTACTTGCTGGGCGAGGTGTGCACACCTTTAATCCCAACACTCAGGAGGTGAAGGTAGGAGAATCCTGTGTGTTCCAGGCCAGCCTGAGACTACATAGTGAATTCCAGGTCAGCCTGGGCTAGAGAGAGAGACCTTACCTCCAAAAAAAGAAGAAAGAAAGAAAGAAAGAAAGAAAGAAAGAAAGAAAGAAAGAAAGAAAGAAAGAAAGCAGGCAAGCAAGCTGGGCGTGGCGGTGCACTCCTTTAATCCCAGCAGCACTCGGAGGCAGAGGTAGGAGGATTGCCGTGAGTTTGAGGCCACCCTGAGACTACATAGTGAATTCCAGGTCAGCCTGGGCCAGAGTGAGACCCTACTTCGAAAGGCAAAAAAAAGAAGAAAGAAAGAAGAAAGACTTCACTGGGAGGGAGGACACACCTGGGAAATAGCAGAATCAGGGTGAGAACCCTGGCATGAATGACACAACTGTTCCAGTCACAGGGACCTCTCTGGCCATCAAGGCCTTCCTAGCTGGGTGGTCACAGACTGTGCACAAAGCACTCAGGACCATGGAAGCCCCTAGCTAAGCGGCTCCATCTCTGAGTGACCCAGGATGCCTGCGCCCTTGTCAACTGCCCATCTCCCTCCATGCCAGCTTAGCACACAGCCCCAGAATGAAGTCCATACAGGCCTGACACTTTGAAAACCCCCAGTACCTAAAGAGACAGGATGAAGTCAAACACTACCCAATACCTAAGGCACTTTGTTCTGCTTTTTTTTTTTTCCACTGTAGAAAAAGAAAGCTAATAATAATTTAAAATTAAAAAAAGAGCCGGGCGTGGTGGCGCATGCCTTTAATCCCAGCATTCGGGAGACAAAGGTAGGAGGACCGCCATGAGTTTGAGGCCACCCTGAGACTACATAGTGAATTCCAGGTCAGCCTGGGCTAGAGTGAGACCCTACCTTGAAAAACCGAAAAATGAAAAAACCAAAAATAAAATAAGGAGGTTTGCCTAAGTTAAAGGTGAGTGGCACCATCCCAGATAGGGAACGGTGGCTTACAAATGTCCTAGAAACATCCCATCCCCTTCCTTGCATGCCTGTGTCAGAAAGCAAACATTTCAACCACCTTGATGAGTGCAGTGAGAAAAGTGGGCAGGGAATGCTTCTCAAAGTTTGGGAAAGCATTTCAAATAAGTGGAGTTAGAAGGCACTAAGGCAGTGGTCTTGGGCAGCTCTGACACAGTCTATTCCCTCTCATCCCCCCTCACACCTGAATTCAAAACTGGACCTTAAATGTTCCCATCCCTCGCCAAACTGCACCTAAGGCTGACCCACCTTCAGTCCATAGTAGTCAAACAAGAATGTGTAGCGGCTGGAAACTCTTGCTGAACAGCCTTGGGGGATCCATGCATGCTGGGAGACCTCAGTGCCTTCTCAAGGCATTGGCTCTTCACAGTATTAAAGTGGGCTGTCCTCTGTGTTTCCATCTCTGTTCACCCCAATGCATGGCTTACAATAAAACCCCATCAGGGGTCGGAGAAATGGCTTAATGGTTAAGGCGCTTGCCTGCAAAGCCAAAGGACCTCGGTTCGATTCCCCAGGACCCAAGTAAGCCAGATGCACAAAGTGGTGCATGCACCTGGAGTTGATTTGCAGTGGCTGGAAGTGCCTATGCTCCCTCTTGCTCTCTCTCTCAAATAAATAAATAAATAATATATATTTTTAAAACCCACCAGGGAATTCTGCCCCCCTTCTTTTGGCTTTGGGAGTGTGGAGGAGGAGGGGGAAGATATCACTATTTAATAGAGTTCCTTTGGGGGAGCTGGAAACGCCTTTCTAAGCTTTGGTTCAGCTCACCAGTCTTTCCCAATGGCAAAAGTGCCCTTTAGGGAGTGTGGCAACAGGGTAGAGAACCCTGAAGGATTTAGGAGCCAAGCGGCAATGTTCTCAGAACCCTCCATTTGCTTCTCCTCCTGTCTTCTGATCTGTTTCTTTTTCTGTAGATGGAAATCCAATGCAGCTCAGGCCACACCTAGATGCAAGGGGCCCGTGGTCCTGACTACCTGGCAACTCTACAGATAGGAAAAGCACAGCAGGGGGCTGGAGAGATGGCTTAGTGGTTAAGCACTTACTTGTGAAGGCTAAGGACCCCAGTTTGAGGCTCGATTCATCAGTACCCATGTAAGCCAGATGCACAAGGTGGCGCATGCATCTGGAGTTCGTTTGCAGTGGCTGGAGGCCCTGGCACACCCATTCTTTCTATATCTGCCTCTCTCTCTCTCTGTCTGTCTGTTGCTCTCAAATAAATAAATAAAAATAAAAGAAAAAAGAAAAAGGACAGTAGGAGAAAGAGATTTGCTCATGGAGCAAGAGATCAGGCATCACCATTGAAACGCATTCCCAGGCCGAAGCTCCAGCAATCCTGGTCCCAAGTCACTGCAGAATTTGCATCCGCAGGGACAAGCCACGTTGTCTGGGGCAGAAAGGGCCATGGCTGCTGATCAAGGCTGGCTCTGGTACAGTTCTGGGCGCTAGCAGGCTAGTCTTGAAACTGTGAGGTTAGGGTGTAGTCTCAGAGTCTTTCACAGTGGGGATGGTTTGGCATTACTCCACCAGCAGAATCTGGGGCTTGGGAGTGTGAAGCTTCTGAGCACACCTGGTCTCTCTGCAGATCCCCATCAGTCAAAACTGGACCTTGGTGCACTAGTCAGGGCCATCAGGACCAGGGTCAACACCAAGCAAACCTTCTCTGCCAGTGCCTTGGACTTCCTCCATCTGCCCTACCACATCGCATCTTCTTCTGCGGTCAGGAGGGAACACGGTTACCGGACCCAGCTGTGCTTTCCTGCATGGCCAAATCACACCGGCTGGCCCCCAGTTGGGCATACACTCTGGCTGGCTCTTCCATCAAACTCCTTTCCCTCTTGCCAAAGATGGAGTGGCCTAAGGAAGTCGGTGAGCGGGTGCGTGAATCAAGGACCTTCGGTGTTAGGCGCAGAGGTTTTAGCACCAGCAGAGTAGCTGCAAAGAGGACCTAGACTGTAAGCTGTGACTGGGCCCTTTGGCTCCACTCTGCTGGCGGCGGTCGGAGGAGATACTACAAAGCCCCTAGATCAAGAGGTGCTGAAGGCTGCGCAGGTAGAGTTGTGAGCAGCACCCAGCACAGCACCTGGGACCCAGCCTGTGGCCACTCACCACACCTCTCCAACTCCCCTTGGCTTGGGACTGAGGAAGAATTAAGGTCCCAGAAAATCCCAAGCCTCAGAGGCCCGAGTTCCCCACTCTCCCCTATCCCTCACAGGTGTGGTCAAAGCTCCAAATTGTACCCCCCCCAAAAAAAACTGCCCCTGTTCCCAGGAATGTAGAAGGACCTCGGGCTATGGTCTCTTCTGGGGCTAGGTGAGGAGCACCTCTCCAACCACCACCTGGCAGAGGAGACCTCTTTAAACAGCACTTACAAAAGCCAAGCAGGGCAGCTCTCTGTCCCCCTCCCCTCTTCAATCCCACCTTTCCCTCTCCCTTATTTTCCCAGTCTCTCAGGCCTTGTCAGTCACGGGGCACTGAAGGGTTCCAAATCTAAAGATGAAGGCAAGCTTTCAGAGAGGCCTCTGAACATCTGGGCAAAGTGAGAGCCAGCTGGCTTGCGATCCCAAGCAGTCCGCTTCTCCCTCCCGGAGCAAGTGGCTTGATGGCAAAATGAAACCAGAGTGTTGAGGAGGGGGCACAAAGTACAGGCCCTTCCTCAAGCACCTCCTCTAACTCAGAAACCCAAGCCCTCCTGGCCTGGGGCTGCCCAAAGTCACGTCTGCAGCCCCTGCATTTTATAGAAAGGAATAAAACGCAGCCTGTAAATCTTAACTACCAACCATCTCTGAAGCCATGGATTGAAAGGATGTGTTGCACATAGAAGGAACATTATTAGACTTCAAACTTCGACTAATTCTTCTTTAAAAATAAAATAACATAGATATTAAATGCTAGTTAACAATCACAGCAACGCCCAGGTTACGATGGCAGCCGCTGGCACCCAGCAACATTTGGCAAAGTTGCTGTGATTCACAAAGAGCTTTGGTGGGCAAGGTCAGCTCTCCTGTTGGAATGGGAACGGCTTGATGCTCAGGCCCCAAAAGTCATGTGTACAGGCAGGCAGGAGAAGCTGTACGTTTTAGCCAGTAAAACAGGTAAGAATGCATTTCACGAAGTGTGTCACTGTTAAAATATATTTTTAAAATTTTTTTAGATGAGATATCAAAATCAGAAAGAAGAATAATTTCCCTGTTATTTACCATATTGAACACTAGATATGTTTAGCTCTAAGTATACGTTTGCAAGCATTCTGCTTTAGAGGAGCAATGAGTTTTTGAGGTTATTCACTGCAGTGGGGACACATCCGAAATCCAAATTGAGAAGTAACATGGATTGAAATTCACTTCTAATCTGGTCACCCAGGACAGACATTAAATAGGAGAGCACCCCACCCCCGCTGGATCCTCACTAGCTGGGAACAAATTGTGACTCCAGAAACTCACTCCCTTGTGCCAGAAGTCCGCATTTTAGGAAATCGAGGGACAGAAGGACTGCTCCGGCTTGAAGAAAAGGGAGGTGTCTTGGTCCTTCCTCTCTTTTGCCACTAAACTGGGAGCTAAGCTGATTGCTGAGCTGGAGTGGCACTGTTTTGTTTCGACAATTGATGTGATTTTTCTGCCTTTCACTGGAAGCATTTCAACAAGCTGTGGGCTCCTGTCCTTCTCACAGCCTCGTTCAGTTTTTCAGAGTGCCGCCGCCGCTGAGGAAAAGTAAAATGCCAAGGTGGGATGTTCCCATGAACCAGAAGTCTTTTCTGTCACTAAATAACACAATAGGGCACCACCCTGTGACCACCTACGTGCACCCACAGAGGGCCACCTGTGTAACAGAAATAATCAGAACAGGTGGGTTTGTCACATCTTGTTTCTTTTTTTTCTTTCTTTCTTTCTTTTTTTAATATAAGAACACAAACACGCTGTCCGAACTTTGGGCAGAAAAAACAACATGGGTTTATTTTAAGGTCAATACAACAATCAAGACAAACACAAATGAAGCTAAAATCTTCAGTCTTTTTTTTTTTTTCTTTGAGGAGTACTCAGGACGGAGTCTACTATACAAAACCATCCCACTTCCTAAATCAAAAGTATCAAATACTTGACTTTGTTAGCCACTGACAAAAATAAATTATTTTCTTGTTTTGTAAAAGACCTACGACTGGGAAAAGAATTATAGCTCATTAATTGTACAGCGAGGGGTGAACCCCACATAGGTTCCTTGAATTCAATTTGGCAGAAACGGTTGGGCAAGATGAAAAGTTATCCAGTGAACTCAACTTTAAATATTATATTAATGGCTCTGAACAAAAACAACATAGCCTGATTACAAATCCACACACTTTTACAGCACGGTTAGAGAAATTTAAAATTACACACAGCACATACATCATCTATAGAGATCCCCATAAACCTATGAGGAGTTCTCTACAGAAAGTCATTAGGGAAGGGGGGTCCCTATGGGATTTGGTCCATAATTTAATCTTTGAAGCCCCGAGTGGAGCAGGCCAGGCACAGACAGCATCCTAGTAGGGAAGGGGATTTAAAAATCGTTATTCATCTTGCTGCATTCCCCCCCCTTTGAGGGGACATCCTGGGGTCTCAAACTGGGCTGCGAATTAATGTTACCTGCACGCTTTCACGGCGGCCCAAGGACTGGCTCTCGAGCTCCGGGGGTCTGACAAAGTGAATACGGTTTGTCGCTTTTTGCGTCCGTGTCTCTGCAGCCTTAACTGTCGGAGAGAGTCGCGTCGGGGAGGCAAAGCGGAAACAGAACCGAGGCCGGGAGTGCTGGGGCGCCTCAGTATTTCGTGCAGTCGTAGGAGTAGGGGGCTGCATGACGGTAGAGGGACGACGTGGCTCGGTAGGGCAGCTGACAGCTGGCATTGTTCACCGGGGACTCCCCGAGGGTCGAGTTTTCCATGCCCAGCCGGTGGGAATTGAACATCTCCCGGACGTTGGGAAAAGTCTGCTGCTGGGCCGCGAACGTGTGGCCTGGGATGTGGTTCAGGTCCCCGCTGTGGTTCAGATACCAGGAGGTGGCCTGGGCCGCGGCGGCTGCGGCGGCAGCACCGGGCTGAGGCGGTGCGGACTGGGGCTGGGGAGCCTGCGGGGGTGGCGGCGCCTGCGGGTGATGGTGACCGTGATGTTGATGGTGGTGGCCCGCCGCGGCGGCCAGCGCGCCCTCCTGGCCAGCAGCGGCGGCTGCGGCGAGGTTGAGGGCGCTGAGCGGCGACGCCGGGCCGCTCGGATGGTCCGACAGGGCCTCGTCGAGCGCGGGCGGGACACACATGTGCGCGGGCCGCTCGGCTCCGGTGTACAGGCTCATGGCGCGCATGCTGCACTGGTAACCCCCGGAGCCGCCCGTCTCCAAGCCCTGCGCGCACGGCTGACCGTAGGCGGCGGGTGGCGCAGCCGCGTAGGGCAGCGCCAGAGGCGGCACCACCAGGCCCGCGCGCCCGGCCACGGGGCTCAGTTCGCCTCCCGGAGGAGACGTTCGCAGCGTCATGATGTTCTCCACGCTGAAGCCCGGCAGCCCGTTGGACGCCGCCGCGGCGTGGTGCTCCGGCAGCGAGCCGTCCGGAGAGCCGGCGGGCGTGGAGGCCGTGCTGCGAGGGCTGCCCTGCAGCGCGCTCTCGGGGCTCAGCGTCTCCACCTTGGTGATGACCGGCAGCGCGGGAGATGCCGCCTCGCTCTTGATCACCACTTTCTTCTCGGCTCCTTGGGGGCGTCCGCTAGAGGGGGCCCGGCCGGGGGCCCCTTGGACGTGGCCGGGGGCGGCTCCTTAAGGTGGGCCCGTTCTTCCTTCTCCTTGGGTACGTCCTTCTTCTTGAAGCGCCGGCGACGTCGCAAGAAGCTGCCGTTCTCGAACATGTTATACGAGTCCGGGTCCAGCGTCCAGTAGCTGCCCTTACCGGGTTTCTTGTCGTCGCGGGGCACCTTGACGAAGCATTCGTTCAGCGAGAGGTTGTGACGGATGCTGTTCTGCCAGCCCTGCTTGTTCTCCCGGTAGAAGGGGAAGCGGTCCATGATGAACTGGTAGATGCCGTTCAGGGTGATCTTCTTCTCGGGCGCGTTCTGGATCGCCATGGTGATGAGCGCGATGTAGCTGTAGGGCGGCTTCACCAGGTCCTTGGGCGCCGCAGGCTGGTGGTGATGGTAGGGCGCGTAGGAGCGGCCCATACCGGCGCCGTACTGCTCCGGGTGGCCGGAGTAGACGCCCATGGGGCTGGCCATGCCGCCGTAGCTGCCTGCCGCTCGGTAGTAGTTCTGCTCGCTCAAGTAGGGCACCACTCCCAAGGCGTTGGGGTCGGACACCGAGTAGCGCGCCTGCATGCTGCGTCCGAGACGGCCGGCCAACCGCCTTGTGCGCACCGACTACGGGCCCGGGGGGGTTAGCGAGCGAGGCCTGGAAGAGCCGGAACGCGGGAGAGGAAGAAGGGAGGCGGGCGATGGGGACGCTGCCCCGGGCTCCCGGGCAAGCCTCGGGCGCGACGCGGACGGAGGTGGCGCCGGCGCTGGGGCCCTGAAGGAATGTTCGAGTTCAGCCCACTGGGTGGGTCAGCATCCTGGAGGGTGCACCCCGGGCGACCGCAGCGCGGGCCCGGCGGGCGGAGACACCACGCGCGCGGAGGAGCGAGGCTGGCCCTTCCTTCGGTGGGCTCGAGGAAGGGGCGATGGCTCTCAAGCCCCCGCCGGCAGATCGGCAGCGCGCAGAGTCAGCGAGCCCGGCTCCAGACCGGCTGCCTGGCGGAGCCCGGAAAAAGAGGCAAAGTCCCTTTTAGGGATTGGGAAAAGTTTCAAAAGTCTTCTTGCTGAAAGCGAGTTTTTACTTTCCTCGGGCCACGCCCCCTCCCGGAACTTTGGACCAATCAGCCGGCAGCTGCGAGGATGATGGCACCAATCAGAGCGAGGAGCGCCGGAATCCGTCGGCTCTAAGACCCTGCCGCTTCGCACTAAACTTAGCTTGCAGTCTGGTCTTAACTGGAAGACTTTAAAAATAAGAGTTATATCTTATTGAAATTTATTTTATTATCACATTTTGGCTAACAGACCCACGTGTCCAGAACAAAAAGAAAACTTCATTTGCAAAAAGAAAACGAGGTTTAGTTTACAATATAAAATCGAATTGATTAATGTGGTCAGCATCTCTTCCAAAGACCTTGTAAGTAGCAGCAATCTGCGCGATGTTTCTTATTAATGAGTGATGAGGCGAAGAATTAGATTTCCTAATTATCGGGGTCCAGGTGTAATGGACTGGGAGCCACCGTGCCTGGCTGAGCCGCCGGGCCTGCCTCCCTGGACGCGTCATTAAAACTCCTTCGGGCGTTTCGAGGTTGGGGTACGAAGAATCGCTTACAAAGGAGGCCCACTCTAGACCTGGAATGCCCCTGCCTCAGTCCGATCCGGCTCCTCAGACACGAACCAGAGAACCTGATAGCTCCTGACCTGGCCATGGATTCGTAGACGATCCCGTCACCCTGACCAGTTTTGTGGGTCTCCAGGGAGCGGGTGACACAACCGCTCGGTTCTCCTCCCCCGTGGGCAGCCCACCCGTACCAGCAGCGCGGCGGCTTCCCCTTGGGACAGCCTGATGCGCGCTCACCAACACCCTAACAACGCAGCGGGCCACCCCACCGAGCCACAGACCAGGCAGCCGGGGTGGGGTGGGGGAACTACCTGGGTCCTCTCCGGGCCAGAAGAAGCCCAGAGCCTACTTTCTGCCGGGACTTTGCAGAAGATGCGCACGGGGAGCGTAGAGGTCTGCCACCCGGGGCCTGCCAGCTTCCCCAGCCCCGCTTGCCACCAAACCCCTTGGGATTCTGCGAGGTGACTTTACATTTTAAGTCAGTCTCTCTCTCTCTCTCTCTCTCTCTCTCAATCGAGTTGGGGACCGTGTCTCTTTAGGGGAATTTGGTAAGCCACCTCGGCTTTGAACACTCCTCCCCGATTCTATGATTCCAAGGTCCCCCGACCTTCAGAACTTTCTCCTTCTCTCTAGGAATCCTGCGGACGGTTTGTTTATTTGTGAACTGATTATTTATTCCTTCAACACCTCCAATAGTCAGAGACCTCCTCCCCAGAAGCACAGCTCGGAAAAGTTCAACCCGGATCTGAATCCTTCTGGAACTCTGGCTGGGTCAGGAGGAAGAATGCAGATAAAACATTGTGTTTCAGGTTCTCTTGTTGCTTCTGTTTATTAGATTCTCAGCAAAAGGGTGTGGAGAATAAAGCCCTCTTTCTTAGTTCCGAGGTTACTTGGGGCATTTCATTCATTTTCGGTGAAACAACAACAAAAAATTTATCAAAGAATTATCTTTGGTTCTTGACAAAAAAAAAAATCACAATCTAAGATCTTCTTACTTCCACTACTCTACTTCTGAAACACGATTTTTCTGAGCGGTCTGGATTTGCTAACTTGTCCCTTCCTAATTGTCACAGAGCAAAATAAAACTGCCCAGTGCTCAACTGCCCAATGCTCAGCTTACTGGGCAGTGGTTTGAGCCTTTCCCCCATCCTTAAACTCCCACTATGACTTTATTTTAAATACCTCTAATACTTTGCATTTACATTAAAAAAATAACTATGACAAAAGTGCCCTTTTCTCCTGAAGTGTGTGACCAGCCCGCAATGTTGAGTTTTCACAATGTTACTGTAAGTGTGAACCATTGGATTTGTTAGCTTCCTGCAGGAACAGTACCTACTCTGCTTTTATGAGGGGGTGTGTGTGTGTGTGTGTGTGTGTGTGTGTGTGTGTATACGTGTGTTAAGTACCTTTATCACAGCATAGGGCAAAAAACCAGATTTGTCTGCCTGTAAAAACTCAGTTCCAAAATGTCACTTTCTGCCTGAGTTTGCCCAGGTTTAAACCGATGTCATCTGAAAAGAACTCTGTGCCAAATGGATCAATTTCCCCTTCTGCCAAAGAAAAATGAAGGCTGGAGGGAAGAAATCTTCCTGTGCCACAGAAAGGTGACAGAGACATTTCCCTTAGCCCCTGGAGTTGGGTTTCTCCTGGGCTCCGTAGAAGTCCAGGAGAGATGTTTGTTCAGCTTCTAAAAAAACATTTGCCCCACACCTGGACCTCGCAGAAACCATGGTTCGGATCTTCAGCTTTCACCTAAGAGCACTTTGGCTCTGAGATGGCCACTTTCTTGCTGATTGCCCCTTCCTTACCCTGTTGTCAGTGAGCCGAAAGCAGAATCAGACCCCAGAGGGCCCCGTGTGTCAGTAAAATAATGAGCGACGAAACAGGCAATTCCTTCCTCCCACTCTGCTTGTCATTTCTCATCCAGGCGCTGCCCCTGCCTGGTTCACCTGCAGGCGCCCACGGGCAGACTCTGTGGGTGTTGGCGCCATCGTGAGGCCAACAGGGGAACTACTCTGAAAAAAATGGAAAGGGTCAAGATCAACCAGAGCGGTTTGGTTATAACGAAGGTGCTGCCATCTTACGGTAGCTCGGTTGCATTACACAGCAGCAATAAAGCCTTAAAACTCCATTAAGAGGGAAGGTGTCCTGGACGCATGGGTTACAAGAATGGTTGATAATAATGATACTAATAATTATTATTGTTATTCTTTTTACATATGCTTGTCATGTGTCCAGAACACGATATACTTGGAAACAGAAATGACGTGAGACTTCTTTCTCCAGGGAAGGGCTGGAGAGACCGCTTAACAGTTAAGGTACTTGTTTGCGAAGCCTAAGGACCCAGGTTCGGTTCCCCAGTACCAACATAAGCCAGATGCACAAGGTGGCGCGTACGTCTGGAGTTCATTTGCAATGGTTATAGGTCCTGGAACACCCATTCTCTCTCTTTCTGAAAGAAAGGAAAGAAAGAAAGAAGAAAGAGAAGAGAAAAGAAAGAAAAGAAAAGAAAAGAAAAAAGAAAAGAAAAGAAAAGAAAAGAAAAGAAAAGAAAAGAAAAGAAAAGAAAAGAAAAATCTCCAGGGAAACTGGCTGAAATTTGAAACAAGAAAGATTTGCACTTCTTAGGTGGTTAAAGGGCTGGATCCCTCTCCTCCACCCTTCTCCACCCACCTCCCCCAGGGGTGTTCAGCAAACTCTCTCCTCGGTGGTTTTGGGCTGCCTGGGGTGTGGTGGGAGGCGGAGGGATTGATCCCAAAGCTGTTTGGGATGTGTGGTGACAGGCCTGTTCAACAGAGGGTTTGGAAACTGTCCCAGGTGCTTCTGCCTTCCTTTGAGGCTCAGCAGTGAACCCCGAGTGAAAGGTGGGAGTGTGGCTTCTCCCTTTTTCCTCTCAGCATCCCTTATTCCTCGTTCCTCCTGCCTCTCTCTGGACTCAGGCGGCCTTAGGATGGGTTTTAAGGAAAGAGACCGGATAACAGAGCAGTCTCCAGTTCCCCAAAGCTACTTGGGAACTGACCTGTGGGTTACACACAGGCCCTCTTGCTTCTTAAGCAGCTTTGGTAACTTGGCTTCTAGAAGTTACTTTTTTTCAAGACAAAATGTGTGCTCTTTGAGGGGCTCAAACTCATTTTACTGAGAGTGACTTTTACACGAGCTGCTGTTTGTGCCATCCACAAATGGCAGTGACCTGTGTGTATGTGGGGGCAGGGGGCCTGTTCTTAAAGGATATTAAAGAAATGACTAATTGTGACCCTTGATCCTAGATGGCAGAGTTTAAAGCCAACAAAGGACAGGTTTGAGGAAATTTGACTTCAGACTGTGTATCAGATAATAATCTTAAAGGCTCAGATTCTTGAGTGTGACAGTAACTCCTGCTCAGGTAAGAACTGGTCCTTGGCTTTAGCAAGCACATGTCAAAATATTTGGGGCTAATGCCATCATCCTTGCAACTTTTAAAAGACTCAAGAGGAAATGTAACTCAGTGATAGAGTGCTTATCTGGCACACACAAGGTCCTGGGTTCTATCCCCAGATGATGAAGGAAGGAAGAGAGGGAGAAAGGGAGGAAGGAAAGAGAAGAGGGAGGGAAACATTCAACCAAAGGTGGCAGGAATAGAAAAGGACAAAGAACACTAAATGTACCAAAATAGACATTTATTAAATGTACAGTGTTTGGGTGTTCATGAAAATTTTCCAATTAAAAACTTTGTAGAAAAAAATCTTTTATTTTATTTTTTTTTATTTTTGAGGGAGAGTCACACTCTAGCCCAGGCTGAGCTGGAACTCAGTCTGTAATTCAGGTGAGCCCCAAATTCACAGTAATCCTCCTGCATCAGCCTTCCCAGTGCTGTGATTATAGGTGTGGGCCACCAAATCCAGCTCTAGGAAAAAAAAAAAAAAAAAAACAACCTTGGCTGGGTGTGGTGGCGCATGCCTTTAATCCCAGCACTTGGGAGGCAGGATTGTTGTGAGTTCGAGGCCACCCTGAGAGTACATAGTTAATTCCAGGTCAGCCTGGGCCAGAAAAAAAAACATAAAACCTCTGTTACTCTGAAAATTAAAAAGATTATGGCCTGGGGTGGTGGCACACACCTTTAATCCCAGCACTTGGGAGGCTAAGGTAGGAGGATCACTATTATCTGGAGGCCAGCCTGGGGCTACAGAGTGAGTTTCACCTGGGCTAGAGTGAGACCCTGCCTTGAAAATATCAAAAAGAAGTCGGGCATGGTGGCACATGCCTTTAATCCCAGCACTCGGAAGGCAGAGGTAGGAGGATAGCCGTGAGTTTGAGGCCACCCTGAGACTACATAGTTAATTCCAGGTCAGCCTGGACCAGAGTGGAAAAAAAAACAAGAAAATATCAAAAAGAAAAAATGGGTATGACACAAAGCAGAGGTCCTTCCATCGGGGGGTGGGGGCTGAAAAACAGTAAGGACTTAACTTGGTCCAGTGCCCCATCTCCTTGTCTTTTGGAATTTTCAGAAATTATAACCATAAATAGCAATTGTGTTTACTATATCTTGTGGGCATTGCTTAAAGCTGGTATTTCAAAGAACTGTCTTATAATTCAATATTTTTCATAATCAACACAAAGTCATGAGCTGTTCAGCAGAGTATTATAGGTGTTTAGAAAGCATAATACTAGAGAGATGCAAAGCTTCTTTTTGGATATGTGTGTGTTTGTGTGTTCATGAGAGTGAGTGCAGACATGTGCATGCCAGTACATGAGTGTGATTGGAGGACAGTTTTCAGGCGTTAGACCTCACCTTCTACCTCCCTTGAGGCAAGGTCTCTCATTCACCACTGATGTTTTTTTCAGTCAGAATAACTGATCCTGGAGCTTCTGGAAGATTCTTCTGTATCCATCTCCCTTCTTTCCTGTGGCTGAGATTATAAACACCTGCCATGGCTTCTGGTTTTTTCCATTGGGGGCTAGGGTTTTGAACTCGGGTACTCACACTTGTGCAGAAAGCACTTAATCCACTAGGCCATCTCCCTAGCCCTAGAGATGGATGTTCCTTTTCAAACAGTCACTCGCATGCTTCTGTATTGCCCATGTGATGCATGTCCCACGTCCACGCCATCATGTAGTTGACTGGTTTACACCACAAATCAACTATTTTAGGCAAGTTTATGCTACAGTACCAAACACCCCAAGTATGATGACTAAATCCCGCCTGGACAGGGGGCTGTGCTCAGCCAAGCCATGCAGGAAGCCTGGCTTTTCCAGTATGATCTCTCATCCCAGACTTGCCCATCATCTTGTCAGGGGAGGAGGAGGGCATCCCGCCTGGGAATTAAGTCTTCTAGCCTAGATGTGACGTACACGTCACTTCCATTTATGACTCATAGATAGAGCTGGCCATATATCCCAGGGCATCCGAGTCTTCCCTGGGCTCAGGCAAATGAGCAAGATGACATCAAAGGTCTGCACGTGAATAGGTCATGACTAGTGTCCTCTCCTTTCTGCCACCCAGTGACATTGTACAGCACCTACAGCAAGTAGCAGATGCGCACAGTGTCCGCTGGAGGAACGTGGAAACCCTTCCGAGATGTCTTTCCCTCAAAAAATTTAAAAAAATAAAATAAAGAAAAAAATAAATAAGCCGGGCATGGTGGCACACGCCTTTAATCCCAGCACTTGGGAGGCAGAGGTACAAGGATCACCATGAGTTCGAGGCCACCCTGAGATTACATAGTGAGTTCCAGGTCAGCTGAGGCAAGGGTAGGACCCTACCTGGAAAAACAAAAAACAAAAACAAAAAAGCAAGAAAACAAACATGTGAACAAAACACAAAGCAGGGTTCTAAGTGACCCGAGGTTGTGTTCTGGTTGAGAGCCTCTCCTGCTGGACAGGCACACGGGAGCCCGGTGTGATGGTACACTCTGTAATCTCAGCACGTGGGAGGTGGAGCCTGGTGTGATGGTACACTCTGTAATCTCAGCACGTGGGAGGTGGAGCCTGGTGTGATGGTACACTCTGTAATCTCAGCACGTGGGAGGTGGAGGCAGAAGGATCAGGAGTTTAAGGCCAGGGCTGAGCTACATGAGACCTTGTCTCAAAAAAGTCATCAAGAAGGGGCTGGGGAAATGGCTCAGCAGTTAAGGCACTTGCCTACAAAGCAAAAGGACCCAGGTTCAGTTCCCCAGGACCCATGTAAAGCCAGATGCACAAGGTGGTACAAGTGTTCTTTCTTTCTGTCTTTTTCTCTCTTTCCTGTAAATAAAACTATTTCTTTAAAAAATCAAATGAAGCCAGGCGTGGTAATGCACGTCTTTAATCCCAACAGATGTAGGAAGATCACTGTGAGTTCGAGGCCACCCCGAGACTACATAGTGAATTCCAGGTCAGCCTGAGCTAGAGTGAGACCCTATCTCGAAAAACAAAAATAAATAATAAAACAAATAAAAAAAAAGCCAGGCATGGTGGTGCACTCGTTTAATCCCAGCACTTGGGAGGCAGAGGTAGGAGGATCACCATGAGTTTGAGGCCACCCTGAGACTAGCATAGTGAGTTCCAGGTCAGCCTGGGCTAGAGTGAGACCCTATTCAAAAAAACCAAAATAATAATAATAATGATAATAATAATAAATAATAAATAAAATGACAACAAAAGCTAGTGAGGGTGTGGGGAATGAGAAACCCTTATTTACTGTTGGTGGGAGTGCAAACTAGTACAGCCACTAAGAAAATCAGAATGGAGGTTTTTCAAAAACCGAAAAATAGATCTACCATATGAGCCAGCTATGTCACTTCTTGGCATATACCCTAAGGGCTCCACACGTTACTACAGAGACACATGTTTATTGCTGCTCTATTCCAGCTAGGAAATGGAATCAGCCTAGATGTCCTATGATCTGATGAATGGATAATGAAGATAGGTAAATATTGTATATGTATATGTAAACAATGGTGTTTTATTGAGCTGGGAAGAAAACTGAAACTATGAAATTTGCAGGAAAATGGACAGATCTGGAAAAAATTATACCGAGATAACCCAGGATCAGGAAGACAAACATCCCATGTTCTCTCATATGTGGATCTTAGCTTTGAAATTTTAGATCTGCATTTAAGATAAAGTAACAGCAGCCGGGCGTAGTGGTGCACTCCTTTAATCCCAGCACTAGGGAGGCAGAGGTAGGAGGATCACCAAGAGTTTGAGGCAACCCTGAGACTACATAGTTAATTCCAGGTCAGCCTGGGTTAGAGTGAAACCCTACCTTGAAAAACAAAAAAAAAAAAAAAAAAAAAAAAAAAAGGATAGAGTGTCAGTAGTAGAAGCCAGGAAGCTAGAATGAGGCAGGATGGATGAGAGGAGTGGGGAGGGATTAGAGGAGAGAAGAGCAGACAGGTAAGTAGAAGAATAGAATATGGGGTGGGGGTGGAAAGGTCTAAGTGGGGATAGGAGAAAGGGAGATAGGAAGGATGAAAGAAGGATATACAAAACTAAAGACATTATGAATGAGACATATAGAAACTACTTCTTTAATTGGTTAATTTTAATTTTTAATTTTTTTTCTTGTGTTTCGAGATCAGGTCTCACTATAGCCCAGACTGACCTGGAATTCACTATGTCATCTCAGGCTGTCCTCAAACTCAGGACAATCCTCCTACCTCTGCCTCCCAGGTGCTGGGATTAAAGGAGCGCACCACCACACCCGTCTTAACTTTAAAATATAATTTAAAAGAGAAAGCCGGGCATGGTGGCACACGCCTTAATCCCAGCACCTGGGAGGGAGGCAGAGGTAGGGGTATCACTGTGAGTTCGAGGCCACCCTGAGACTACATAGTTAATTCCACGTTAGCCTGGGCTAGAGTGAAACCCTACCTCAAAAATCAAAAAAAAAAAAAATAGGGAGAAAGGGGGATTAGGTAGAAGTACTCTACTGGTGTGGAGAATGTATGTTGTAGGTAAATCCTCGTGCCAGGAGTAGGTTGCCCCCCCCCCGCCAAACAATATAAGCTATTGCCAAGGCTCTTGGTTGCCCACCTGAACTAGATGGTAAGACTCTATTGCTGAAGACTCCACATGCTTCAGTTGTAGCCTGCTGAGAAATCGAGCTGGAACTGAGCTGGAAGCCTCCTTCCTGCTGGCTAGCTGTCACAGTCCTAGAAAGGGCTGTGCAGGCTGCTGGGGGAGAACAGTCATCAATAGTCTCAACCAGCAGTGGATCCTGCGAGCTCCACAATTGACCAGACAGGCAAGATGTTTCCACTGGCGCAATAGTGGCAGATCAGTTCTGGGAACAACCAACCGCTCCCTCATTGGATTTGAAGCCCAGTCCATGGGGCGGGGAGATCCATGCCTGGTACTGATAATCAAGTCAAAAGCCTATGCCTTGGCAGGTCACAGGCCACAGGGAGGATCCACCACGTTGTTTTGATCAATTGACACATTTGGCCCACCAAATTGCCCTCTAAATAGTTATGCTTATGCCCATAGGTTAGGGCTTCTCTCTTTTGATTAGAGAAGCTTCTTTTTGCAGATGGCAGTGCATGCTGGGGAGAACACAAGACTCACCAAGGTGACGAGAAGAGACACAGTTCTGTGCTTAGCATGGGTTGAAGAGTTTCTGTCACACTCACCGGGGCTCAGAGAACATGGCAGAGAGGTGGCAGCTACAGAATCTGATCTAAGTGCTAGTCAGAGAAGCTTCTCCACTGAAGGAGACTCAAACTCATCGAAGTGCTGAAAATAAGATAGCACACACTCTTATGGTCAGGAAACATTGCAAAAGAGGGGGCAGTAAAAATGCAAGAGTCAAGTTGGGCATGGTGGTGCATGCCTTTAATCCCAGCACTGGGGAGGCAGAGGTAGGAGGATCGCTGAGAGTTCGAGGCCTCCCTGAGACTACAGAGTGAATTCCAGGTCAGCCTGGGCTAGAGTGAGACCCTACCTTGAAAAACAAAACAAACAAAAAAAAAAAAGCAAGAGCCTCAGGGTGGGAAGAGGTACTTTGGGGCACTGTCCTCCAGACATGAACTGGCTAGTGAATTCATAACATCACAGTGATTGTTGTTTTCCCCACAAGACCTGCACCATATTGAATCCATCAACATTTTGACATAGAAGATAGAGGAGGAGAAAAAGAATGATAAATCAAAACTGGGCTCGAGAGATGGCTTAGTGGTTAAGGCACTTGCCTGTGAAGCCTAAGGACCCCGGTTCGATTCCCCAGGACCCACGTAAGCCAGATGCACAAGGGGGCACAAGCGTCTGGAGTTCGTTTGCAGTGGCTGAAGGCCCTGCCACGTCCATTCTCTCTATCTGCCTCTTTCCCTCCCTCCCCCCTCTCTTTCCCTCAAACTAAATAAAATATTAAAAAGAAAAGAAAAAAATTAAAACAGCTGGGCGTGGTGGCGCACGCCTTTAATCCCAGCACTCGGGAGGCAGAGGTAGGAGGATCGTTGAGAGTTCGAGGCCACCCTGAGACTACATAGTTAATTCCAGGTCAGCCTGGACCAGAGTGAGACCCTACCTTGCAAAACCAAAAAAAAAAAAAAAAATTAAAACTGAAAAAGGGCTACTTTGAAAAAGGAGGGTGATCTTTCAAATAAGAGTGGTGGAGTGGAGACAAAAGAAGGGAATGAGGAGGGAATATGATTAAATTACAGTATGTTCATGTAATGTATTGAAATTTGCAATTTAACAAATGGATATGGTAGCAGACAGCTTCAGGTTCACTGAGATGAACTTCCAGACCAGGCACAGTTATGGAGGAAGAGATATTTATTGAAGCTTACAGATCCAGGGGAAGTTCCATAATGGCAGAAGAAGCTGGCCTGCTCTTACAGGACCAGACACAGAAAGAGAAGCCAAAGGCAAAAGCCATATAGCACAGCACACTTCAGGAACTCCAGCTAGATACACTCTGAATATCTGAAATCTCAAACCCACCACCACACCTTAGGGCTGGACCCTAAGTTCTGCCCAGTGATACTTCCTCTAGCCAGGTGGCTGCAGATGCAAACTACAAACTAATAAAACACTGAATGTATTGGGGGCCATATAGTCAAACTACCACAGATATATATGACAGATCATGAGAATGCATAAAGTGTCCATTGTGATTTCAATAGGTCTGAATTTGAGCCTAAGGGCTAGCATTCCAGTGAGATTCCCAGGGGATGGTCATGATGGCTTTTTTGTTTGCTTGTTTTGTTTTTCGAGGTAGGGTTTCCCTCTATCCCAGGCTGCCCTGGAATTCCTATGTAGTCTCAGGGTGGCCTCAAACTCATGGTGATCCTCCTACCTCTGTCTCCGGGTGCTGGGATTAAAGGCGTGCGCCACCATGCCCAGCTATGGTGACTTTTTCACATGACACTTGGAATGAATGACTCAAGCCTGTAAGCTCAGCACTTGGGAGGAATCACCACAAGTTTGAAGCTAGCCTTGGAGACATAGTGAATGGTTAGCCTGGGATAAAGACTGGGGCCCTGTCCAAAAAAAAAAAAAAAAACTACTTGGATAAATGACAATCCTCTCTATGAAAGCTTCCAAACTATACAGACATGGCCTGGAGCATAAATATGAAGTAAGTCAGGGCTCAATCGCTTGCCACCCAATGTGTATCAGCACCCACCTGAGTCCCTGTGACTAACCCTTGTGGAGCCTGCAGACCCTGCCTAAAAGGTCAGACAGGAACTTGACCAGGGAGACAAAAAGGCCAGGAGCTTATTCAGTCACTGTAGGATTCTCAGCCTATGGGATGGGTGTTCCCAGACCCAGGAAATAAGCCAGACTCAAAACAAATCAAAATCCTCATTCTAAAAGCAGCTTCTGCCAGTGACTCCATGCTGTTATTATAAACGGAGTGAATGAATATCGTTCGGGGGCTCTGGAAACAATGCCCCCCCCCGCCCACAAACACACAGTGACCACAGGCTTTGTCTCCCACACACTGGTTCAAGCCTAGAATTCAATTCAGACATTTTATGGGCTTAGTTTTGGCAGAGCTTGTACAAGGCTGAGCGGGATTTGTGGACGCCTCCCTGGCTCTCCCTGCAGCAATGTGCACTGCTAGTGCTAAACCTTCATCTCAGACACACAAACTGAGAGTCCTCGCTGTCCAGAGTCTACTGTGCGAGACAGCCTCCACCAGAGCCGCCTCTGCATTTGACAAAGGAAAGCAAGGCGCATGACTCACATGGCTGGCGAGGACTGCCCTGGAATTGAAGGCAGAAGACCAGTGTCCTCCCTGCATGGCTGTGCTGTCCCTCCCTTAGCATGGTCACAGAAACAAGGAAGTCTGGGGGAGGGGAAGGAGAGGAGGGATATAAGGCTCTTGGAGAAGCTGGCGATCAAGTGGTGTCTTGACTAAAAGGTAAAGATGTAGTCAAGCGGGTCACTTGAGTTGCTGGCACTGGTAAATAAAGGTAAAGATGTCCTCAAGATTGGGGCTGGGGAGATGATTCAGTCAGTAAAATGCTTGTTTTGCAAGCATGAGGACCTGAGTTCCACCCCCACAATCCGTGGCATGATGGTGGGTTTATTCCCAGCACTGAAGAGGCAGAGGCAAGAGGATTCCTGGGGCATGCTGGTCAGCCAGTCTAGCCTAATTGGCAAGCTCTGAGCCAATGACAGACTTTGTCTTTGTCTCAAAAGAGAGAGAGAGAGAAAGTCCCATGTGGTGGTGCCTTTTATCCCAGTACTTGGAGGCAGAGGTAGGAGGATTGCCATGAGTTCGAGGCCACCCTGAGGATACATAGTGAATTCCAGGTCAGCCTGGACTAGAGTGAGACTCTACCTCAAAAAACCAAAATAATAATAATAATAATAATAATAATAATAATGAAAAGAAAAGAAAAAAAGGTGGATGAAGGATGGGGAGATGGGTCTGTGACTAAAGCCACTTGCTTGCAAAGTCTGCAAACTTGGGGTTTAATTTCCCAGCCACCCACATAAAGCCAGGTACAAAAAAGTGGGTAAGCATCTGGCATTCATTTGCAGCAGCAAGAAACCCTGGTGCACACCACCACACACACATGTGCAAATAAATAAATAATTTTTTTAAAAAGAGGTGGATATCTGGGGGGAAGATGTTCATAGGCTAAAGGAACATATTTATTTTCTTTCTCCTCTCTCCATCCTTCTGTATACAATATAATATATATAGTATTTCACATGTATGCATATCTGCTTGCATATAGATACATAAATGACAGATACACAAATGATACATGAATGAATGAATGATAGATAGATAGATAACAGATGATAGATAACAGGTAGGTGACAGATGGATAGATAGGTGATAGCTGATGGATGGTACCTAAATAACATAAGATAGATAGTTAGATACACACAGGTAGATGCATATGTAGATTTCTATATGGGATGGCCATGTCTTTTCCAGACTCAGGAAGAGAGTGCACAGCCATAATTTGGACAGGAGGAGTCTCTAGGATAAAAATCTCAAAGGTCAGGAGGCTGAGGCAGGAGGATTATGAATTCAATGACAACTTGGGCTATATAGCAAGTTCCAGGCCAATCTGAGCTGAGAGGTCCTGTCTCAAAAAAAAAGGGGGAAGGGCTGGAGAAATGGTTTAGTGGTTAAGATGTTTGCCTGTGAAGCCAAAGGATCCAGGTTCAATTCTCCAGGACCCACATAAGCCAGATGCACAAGGGGCACATGCATCTGGAGTTTGTTTGCAGTGGCTGGAGGCCCTGGTGTGCCCATTCTCTGTGTGTCTGCCTCTCTTCTATCTCTCTCTCTTTCTCTCTTTCTCTCTCTCTCTGGTTGCAAATAAATAAATAAATTTTTTAAAAAGGGGGAATAAAATCTTTCATAGAGGTGTTTGATCTGTGAACTGTTTCAGGTGAGTGGACAAGGTTCCTGCAGCAGAAGCGTGGCCAGGGTTCAGGTAGTCAGCGGTGTTCCAAATCCCAAGCAGCAGCCCAGGTTCCACATCCCTCTTCAGAGGACACCCTGGCATGCCCCTCCTCACAGTGATTAGACACCATGACAATGCTTGGAAGCAGGGGACACTGGACAAGAGGTCCACCTTTCCTCTGTCACATCACACCTTGCAGTTAGATGGCACTGGAATAAGAAAAGGCAGCAACAGTGAAAAGACCCATAGGAGGACTGGACTCTGCCAGGAAGCACCCTGGAACTATGCCTCAGACATCCCAACTCTGTCCTGTGGGAGAGACTGCTTAGGTCACTTGAGCATGTATTTCGTTCTAAGTAGAGCTGAAGGTTTAGAGCAATGTTAGTTCACAGCAAAACTGAGCAGGAAGTAATTACCAAATGCCCTTGATCCCTATCATACAGTGTCCCTTTAGTATTCTCCTCAGCAGAACACTGTGTGTGTTACCATTGATAAAACCTGTTGGAACACTGTTACCACTGGCAGTTCAGGCTCACACTAGGGCCACTGTAGTCAGCTCCACGCTGCTGGGATGAACATCCAAACTAGACACAGTTCATAGGAGGAAGGGTTTATTTCAGCTTACAGATCCAAGGGAGTTCCATCAGTGGTGGGAGAAGCTGGCTCCCATTCAGAACTCCAAGCAGAGAGGCACAACCACCAAAGTGCCAGCACCACATGCTGGCACAAAACCAGCAGTGAAAGAGCAGAGATCCAGGCAGAGTTCAGATTGTTCTGCATTCCTCTGGGCTGGGAATCAGATCTGTTCCCAAATACACCTTAGTGCTGGACCCCAGGATCTGCCCTCACTGTCACCTCTTCCAGCCAAGTGGCTAGAAAGCCAAATTACAACCTTTAACAAAACACCAGAGTATATTGGAGGAAATATATTCAAACTACTCCAACAGCTGATTTCAGAGCTGTGCCATCGCCTTTCAGAGGAGACTGTATTTTTGGCAAGACCAGGAAGCCTAAAGCCTCACAAAGATGACTTACCGTTCTCACTGTCACCACCCAGCCCCAGGACTGTTACCTGCCTCAGTCTGGCAGCCTACCCTAGATCTCCTGATTCTCCCTTCGTTCACCTTCCTCCCACAATCTTTCTGCTTTCCTGCACCCCGCATCAACCCCACCTGTGTATCTCACAGTGCTGTGACTCTATGGCTTCAAGATGCCAATCTTTGAGCAGCCGAGGCCCTGCCTCACACCTAGCATCCACTCTCATTCTCACCTCTCCACCACATCACATCCCTGCCAGCTCTGAATTCAAGTCTGCCCCCTCCTCATTTGGTTCACACTTCCCACACTGGAGATACTGTCCCTCACACCACCCTTCGCTCTCACAGATAAAACATCCTACCCCACCAAAAATGGACCCAACGCCTGCTATGGACCAGGGTGACAATGATGTAACAATATAGGCTCATCGCTTTGGCAAATACACTACTCCAGTGGAGATGTTGAGAATAGGAAGGCTGTGCTTCTATATAGGAAGCTGTCCACCTTTAAAGTTTAATTGGAAAAGAAAAAAGCAGCCACTGAAAAATAAACACTACACCAGATGGGTCTGGTGCTAGTGGAAGGTAAGGACAGAGCATGACTGAGGAGAGAGCAGTTTGAGGGAAGCCTCTGTTCCTGCAGGGCACAAAGGAAGCCTGAAGAACTAACAGTTCAGCAGCGCCTTCTATGGGTTGGGAAGGCCACCACAGTTCTTGCTCTGACATCCTCACATGAGCTCACATACTGGCTTATGGGCTAGAGAGATGGCTTAGCAGTTAAGGCATTTGCCTGCAAAGCCAAAGGATCCAGGTTCCATTCCCCAGTACCCACATAAGTCAGATGCACAAGGGGGCGCATGCATCGTTTGCAGTGGCTAGAGGCCCTGGCATGCCCATTCTCTCTCTCTCTGCTTGCAAATAAATAAAAATTTTTAAAAAGCCGGGCATAAGCCGGGTGTGGTGGCACACGCCTTTAATCCCAGCACTCGGGAGGCAGAGGTAGGAGGATCGCCGAGAGTTCGAGGCCACCGTGAGACTACATAGTTAATTCCAGGTCAGCCTGGACCAGAGTGAGACCCTACCTCGCAAAACCAAAAAATAAAAAATAAAAAAATAAAAAGCAGGGCATGGTGGTACAGGCCTTTAATCCCAGCACTTGGGAGGCAGAGGTAGGAGGATCACCATGAGTTTGAGGCCACCCTGAGAATACAGAGTGAATTCCAGGTCAGCCTGAGCTAGAATGAGACCCTACCTCGAAAAACCAAAAAACAAACAAACCACTATGTGGCCTGGAGAGATGGCTCAGCACTTAAAGCCTGACAGCCTGGGTTTGATTCCTCAGTACCCACATAAAGCCAGATGCACAAAGTGGTGCATGCATCTGGAGTTTGTTCACTATGGCAAGAGGCCCTGGTGTCACCATTTTTTCTCTCTCCTTCCCCCTCTCTCTGCTTGCAAGTAAAATAAATAAAATATTAACAACAACAAAAAACACAGGAAAACACCATACTATGTGATAACTACACATTAGAAAATGGGGAACAATTCAAGTTGTGCTTTAAAACATCCCTGTCGCACATGGGAAACCAGTCAATTTCTTCACAGTGAACTTATGGCCATCTTTAAACACAGAGCAGAAAGCTGGCAGATCACAATTCTAGTGGCCAGGAAAAGAAAACAGTAACAAAAGCCAATTTTTAAGGTACGTTATATACGTTAGTCAGTTTTCCAGTACTGGGATGAAATGACTGGGAAAAGATTTTGCTTGTGGTTGCTTTCTGTCCCAGGTTCTGTTGTTTCTGGACCAGTGAGGGGGCAGAACATGGAGGTGGGGGCACAGGGTAGAGCAGAGCTGCTGGTGTGGAAGCTGGGTGGGAGGGGAGGGAGAGAGGGAAGGAGAGAGGATAAAAGGGTGGGAGAGAGAAAGATCCCCTTCAATGGCAGGCTCCCAGGGACCTACTTCCTAATAGCTCATTCGGCTCTGAACTCAGTGGTGGATTAATCCATGGGAAGTCAGCACCCTCGAGGCCAACCACCTCTCAAATAGTTCCCACCACTTGAAGACCAAGATATCAACACATGAGTCTAGGGGCAGGCCCTTCATATTGAAATGGGAATTTGGGGGTTCCTTGTCAATACACCAACATATCAATCCACCCAAAATTTTTAAACATCTTTTAAATATTTTATTTATTTATTTGAGGGGGGGAGAATGGGTGTGCCAGGGCCTCCAGCCACTGCAAACAAACTCCAAATGTATGCGCCCCCTTTGTGCATCTGGCTTACGTGGGTCCTGGAGAATCAAATCCGGATCCTTTTGTTTTGCAGGCAAATGCCTTAACTACTAAGCCATCTCTCCAGCTCTGCGCCAATAAATTTAGAGTACCCCAGATTGTTGTCTAATGAATTTAAAGAATTAAAATCCATACAGCAGAGGGTAAGGCTTAGAGAGACTTTGTTAGATTCAGAGAAGGAAAGAGGAAGAAGTGCAGAGAGTTTCAGACAAGAGGGTGGTAAAGCCCACTCTGTGACCAAATTGGGGTCATTTATAGATTCTGAATGGGGGCTGAGCTAACCAGCCATGAGCCCAAGACTTGGGCCTGAGCTTAACCAACCACAATGTCAGGATCAGAGTTAAACCTTCCAGGAATGCTCTTTCCCAGGGAGGGGCTCAGGTTGTTTATGGAAAAACAGATCTAGGGAACTCCTTAAGCAAGAGATAAGGAGAAGCCAGCTTATTCTCTGATCTCTAGCAAAGTGGACACTGCAAGGACAGGCTCATAGACATTCCTGCTTTTTTGTGTTGTTGTTGTTGTTTGCTTGTTTGTTTTGAGGTAGGGTCTCGCTCCAGCTCAGGCTGACCTGGGATTCACTATGTAGTCTCAGGGTGCCCTTGGACGCACAGCAATCCTCCTACCTCTGCCCCCCAAGTGCTGGGATTAAAGGCATGTGCCACCAAGTCTGGCTTTTTAAAAAAATTATTTATTTATTTGCACAGAATGAGAAAGAATGAATGGGCATGCCAGGGCCTCTTAGCCTCTGAAAATGAACTCCAGATGCAGGCAACACCCTGTGCATATGTCTTTACATGGGTACTGGGGAATCAAACCTGGGTCCTTAGGCATGACAGGTAAGTGCCTTAAATGCTGAGCCATCTCTTCAGCCCATTTTTTTTGTTTGTTTTTGTTTTTGTTTTAGCAAGCAGCAGGCTTCCACCCTTCAAGCTCTCCATATCTGGACCCACATAAGAGGCCTTCTCCTTTTACAGTCCTTTTATGGTGAACTTGAATTCTACAGTTATTTGAAGGTGCATCTAACCCTTAATAAGTGTAACATTTAGGAAAGCCAATAAATGACATATTTCTCCAAACTCAGGGTTGCTGGATTAAATATAGTCAAATATGAATAAATTTGAATTTCAAGCAATGACTCTACATAAACATACTAAGGCAGTTTAGGGTGACTGGGCCCCCAAAGTAAAAAGCAGAAATGTCTATGGGCCTATCCTTGCAGTCTCCACTTTGCTAGAGATCAGAGAATAAGCTGGCTTCTCCTTATCTCTTGCTTAGGAGTTCCCTAGATCTGTTATTCCATGAACAACCTGCACCCCTCCCTGGGAAGGAGCATTCCTGGAAGGTTTAAATCTGATCATAACATTGTAGTTGGTTAAGCTCAGCCCCAAAACTTGGCTGGTTAACTCAGCCCCCATTCAGAATTATAACTGATCCCAATTTGGGTCACAGGGTGGGCTTTACCTCCTCTTGTCTCCCTCATGGTGGGATCTCTCTGAACTTCCTCCTCTTTCCTTCTCTTAATCTAATAAAGTTTTACCTTACCCTCTGGTCAATTCTTAAGAATCCAGAGTAACTTTAAAAAAACATTTTTTTTTTTTGTTTTTTTGAAGTAGGGTTTTACTCTAGCCCAGGCTGACCTGGAATCACTATGTAGTCTCAGGGTGGCCTCGAACTCTTGGTGATCCTCCTACCTCTGCCTCCTGAGTGCTGGGATTAAAGGCGTGCACCACCACAACCGGCTTTGGGGTAACCTAAATTTATTGGTGTTGGTCTATTGACAAGGAACAGAAAAATTCCTGTTTCAATACCTATGTGATATACAGACACATATGTATATTATGTGGACTATGTGTGTATATACACTTATGCATTACATCAATATATGTGTGTCATGTGAGTTTGTGTCCCACGCAGCCCCTGGACATCCTCTTTCTTATTGAAGGGTCCCACGGTTAGAACCCGGGCTTGGGAGAGCATGTGTGTAATCAGCAGCGGACTCTAAAGCCCAGGATCGTGCAGAAAACTGAAACGCCTGTCAGCGAAGCCGACGCCACTCGCCCAGGAACCTACACGAAACCCAACAACAGGTCCCGGTGGGCAGAGGGCCCACGCATGCGCATTCGGACCATTCCGCTAAACGCTCGCTCTCGCCCCAGTGCGCAGGCGCGTGCGCCTGACGTCATTCGGCGCGCCAAACTCAGTCACCGGAGACGTCGCGCAGTGACGTGCAGCCATGGAGCGGAGGGCGGGTGAGGGTCCCTGGGACCAGGCGGGCGGCGGGGATAACGGGGCGGAGGAGACAGGGCTGGAAAGCCTCGGGACAGCCCAGGCTGCCCGGGCACCGAGGGACCATTTCGGGCGGGCTCCTCGGGAGCGAGCGGAGCGGGACCCGGATGCAGATCGCGGGAAGGACGGAGGCGGTGGAGGGAGCCACCTGCTGGTGGTGGAGTCGTAGCGCTTGGCCCCGTCATCTTCAAATACCATCTAGACCCCAGCCTGGGACCCCCACAGCTTCCTGCCTACGGAGCCCTTGGCCTGCACGTGGTAGCTCCCTAGGACCAAGGGCCCTGTCGACCGAGCGCCCGGTGGCCTGTGTCGCACCTGTAGTGCTTAAGTGTATCCGTCTGTTAGGTCCAGGGACCACAACCAGAGCAGACTCGTCGCCAGAGATGATTGGCGGATTCCAAGGGGTTCAGGCTCCTGCTGAGGACACGGATGATGCTGAAGCTAGGTCCTGAAGAGCACGAGTTTGCTGGGGGGAGCACAGGGAGGGTGTGCGCTTCAGCAGTGACCAGAGTGTGTGCAAAGCTCCCAGCAGTAAGGACCAAGATAAATGCCGGGCCTTTTTTGTTTGTTTGTTTCTTTGCTTTTTGAGGTAGGGTTTCACTCTAGCTCAGGCTGAACTGGAATTCACTATGTATCAGGGTGGCCTCAACTCACGGTGATCCTCCTACCTCTGCCTCCCGAGTGCCACCACACCTTGCTTTTAAAAAAAAAAAATTTGATTTTTATTTATTTATTACAGACAGAGGGATAGAAAGAGAGAGAGAGAATGGGTGTGCCAGGGCCACTAGCCACTACAAACTCCAGACGCATGTGCCACCATGGGCATCTGGCTTATGTGAGACTTGGAGAAAAGAACCTGTCCTTAGGCTTCTCAGGCAAGCACCTTAACTGCTAAGCCATCTCTCCATCCCCCCCCTTTTTTTTGAGGTAGGGTCTAGCTCACGCTGACATGGAGGGTGCCATTGAACTCATAGCCATTCTCCCTACCTCAGCCTCCCAAGTGCTGGGATGAAAGCTGTGTGCCACCACGCCTGGCTCAGCTTTCTGCATGGCCGTCTGTGGACTCTGACATGGGGCCCCACCAGGCTGATGGCTGCATAGACTCACTCTCTATTTTTAGAGACTCATGTTGCCCAAACACGACTGAATCTGCATGCTACATTTCTGCAGTGGCTCAGGTGCCCAGCCAAGAGTGTATTTGGAATGAGTCTCACCAGGCTCTGGATTAGCAAAAGAGCCCTGTGTGTGTGTGTGTGTACTGTGCTGGGAGATTCAGGTCCTGCCTCGTTGTGTAGAGCTACACACAGATTTAAAATGAGTGGGGTTGAAGGTGTAGAACACTTGCCCAGTGTTCATGAAAGTTAGTGCTGCTTGCATAATTTTGACCTGTCCCTATAGTGTGATGCCATGTAACTTAAAAAATACATTTGGACTGGAGAGATGGCTTAGCAGTTAAGGCACATGCCTGCAAAGCCAAAGGATCCAGGTTCAATTCTCCAGGTCCCACGTAAGCCAGATGCACATGGTGGCACATGCGTCTGGAGTTCGTTTGCAGGGGCTAGAGGCCCTGGCATGCCTGTTCTCACTCTCTGTCTCTCCCTCTCTCTGTCTCTAATAAATAAATAAAATACATTTGTTTGTTTATTTGAACTCCAGACGCATGTGCCATTTTGAATTATATTTATTTATTTGAGAGAGAGAGGGAGAGAATGGGTGCACCTGAGCCTCCAGACACTGCAAATGAACTCCAAACACTTAAGCATTTGGTTTATGCTGTCCTAAGGAATTGAACCTGGGTCCTTTGGCTTTTTAGGCAAGTGCCTTAATTGCTAAAAGCCCATCTCCCCAGCCTCCTCTTTTTTTTTTTTTTTTTTTTTTTTTTTTTTTTTTTGGTTTTTCAAGGTAAGGTCTTCCTCTAGAATTCACTATGTAGTCTCAGGGTAGCCTTGAACTCATGATAGTCCTCCTATCTATGCCTCATGAGTGCTGGGCTTAAAGGCATGCACCACCATGCCCAGCTGCCCCAGCCCATTTTTAAAGATTATTTTCATTTATTTATTTATTTGAGAATGAGAAAGGAGCATGTGCCATTTTGTGCATCTGCCTTTAAACTGGAGAATTGAACCTGGACTGTCAGGCTTTGCAAGCAAGCAGCAAATGCATTTAACTGATGAGCCATCTCTCCAGTCCCTGTAGCTTTTTGTGTGTGGGGGCGGGAAACAGAGAGAGAGAGAGAATGGGTGGGCAAGTGGCCTCTCAGCCTCTGTGAACGAACTTCAGACGCATGCGCCCCCTTGTGGGCAAGTGTGTCCTTAAGTCACTTTGCATCTGGCTAAATGTGGGACCTGGAGAATTGAATGGGCATTCCTAGGCTTTGCAGGCAGGCGCCTTAACCGCTAAGCCATCTCTCCAGCCCCCACCCTGTAGTTTTTTAAAAGGACAAAAGTGCCCCCTCTGTGCCAGTCCTGACTAATCTGTCAGGTATTCTCTCTTTTTTTTTTTTTTTTTTTTTGGTTTTTCGAGGTAGGGTCTTTCTGGTCCAGGCTGACCTGGAATTAATTATGTAGTCAGGGTGGCCTCGAACTCTCGGCGATCCTCCTACCTCTGCCTCCCAAGTGCTGGGATTAAAGGCGTGTGCCACCACGCCCGGCTAGGTATTCTCTTAAGTAAGAAATGACAGGTTGAGGATGTGGCTCATTGTTTGAGTGCTAACCGACATGTTGAAAACCCTGAGGTCTGTCCCCAACAGTGGAAGAAAAAGGAAAAGACTGGAGTGTGAGTGCTTGCCTAGCATGAACGAGGCCCTGGGATCACTCTACTGCACTCCCTAAGAGAAGACTGTCTTCAAGCTGCTCCTGGTGGTGCACACCTGTAATCCTAGTTACTCAGGAGATCACTGAAGTAGGAGGATTCAAGTTCAAGGCCAGGTTGGGCAATTTAGTGAGACTTGTCTCAACAAGTAAGAGGGCTGAAATATATGGCTCAGTGCTGGAGTGCTTGCCTAGCATGGTGAAAGCCGTGGGTTCAATCCCCAGTATTGATAAAAGAGTGCAAATGTATGTACAGCCATGTGGGCAGTATGTTATCATTTCCAAAAAGAAGCAGGCTGCAGATTTTCCTCTGCTGACAGGGGAGTTCATGGAAGAAATATATGTCCAGGACCCTGAGGAGGCACCGGATCTGGTCTGGTGCGGTCATTAATTCCAGTGCAGGGCTGAGCTGTCATTGGAGTATATGCACACATGGCCTGGGCCACGTGTGTGGTAGCATCTCCTTTTCTTAAATTTTTCTTTCAAGGTAGGGTCTCACTCTAGTCCAGGATGACTTGAAACTCAACTGTTGTCCCAGGCTGGCCTTGAACTCAGTGATTCTTCTACCTCAGCCTCCCAAGTGCTGGGATTAAAGGCTTGTGTCACCACACCAGTCTGGCATTTACTTTTTATCAGTAAAGTCACAGTCCTTTGTTGTCATAGATGTGTCCAAGCAGGACATCCGTGAACGCATTTGGGACTACATGGAGTCACACAATATAGCTGACTTTCCCCGACCTGTCCATCACAGGATTCCCAACTTTAAGGTATGGAAACATTCCTGGGGTGGTTAGATGAGCAAGCTATTCCTGATTGAATTCCACTAGCAACAGTTCCCTCTGCTTGCTGGTGGGTTGAGATTAGGGCACAGTGAGCAGACATGTGAAGCCAAGATGGCCTGGAGGCTGCTTTGCCTTCACTTAGTCCTCCACAGGCCACACCCATGCAGGACAGGGCTGGCTGGCAGTGTCTTCCCAGTAGGGGGCACTAGCCATCCTTAGCCCCTTATAGAATACATGCCACCAAGGGAATCCTGGCCCCCTAATGCCCTGGGAAACAATGCATGGCTTTCCCAATTCTGTTTGTTTTCCAGTGGTTCCAAAAAGAAGATTTATTAGTTATCTTCTCATTATTGAGACAAAATTCTTGACCAAAATTAGATTAAGGGAGGAAATGTTTATTTCACCTTACAGTCTGGAGTCACAGTCCATCATGGCAGGGAAAGCGTGGCGGCAGGAGCTTGGGGTAGCTGGTCACAATAGTGAGGAAGCAGAGAGCCACGAACGCTGCTTAGCCAGCTCTCCTAGTCCTGGACCCCAGCTGATGGGATGCTGCTGCCCACAGTGAAGGGGTCTTGCCAGTGTAACCTAATCAAGATTGTTCCCCTGATAGGCATGCCCAGAGGCTAACCTAATCCCTCAGAAGATTTTAGGTGTTGCCAAGTTGCCAGTCAATGTAAACCATTACAAAAGACAATCCAAGGTGTCCATTGATGATAGTATTCAAAGAGGCAGTGTCACACAACTCAGGTCTCTGTTGTGTCTTTTCTGAAAGAAAGCAAACATTTGTGAAAACATACCAAGTGCCCTGTCGAGCCTGAAGGACCCCACTACTCACCCGCACAGTAACTGGGCTTTTTCCCCAAGCCAGCCAAGTGCTGATCCTTAGCTGAGCAGTCCTGAAAGTCATTCTTTTTCATGATCTTAGTGGCTACTGGGCATGGTCTTCCATCTTGTTGCCCCAAGGGAGAAACATGAAGTGGGAGAAGTCAGAGGAGGTGTGGAATCAGTTCTCTTTCAGTCAGTGAGGGGCAGGGGTTTGGGGGACACTGTTCCTCCTGTGGTACTGACACAGCCACAGGTCTGTGGAAGTTGCTCACATGCAACATGCAGTACTTGCACTCTTTGGGGAATGCATGTTTTATTCCAGGAAAAACAAGTTACTGGGTTAGCCCCTTTCCACCCTGTGCTTGCTTAGGTGTCTCCTTGGGTGAGCTGGCTTCCTGTCTTCCAATCAGCTCATGCTGCTGGCTGGGTGGATGCTGGGCCATGATGCTCAGGCTGCACTTGGCCCAGGGACTATGTCCTCAAAGTGACATGTGGTTGCATTTAAACAGGGTGCTCCTCGCGCTGCAGAGCACCTGTCACGCTTGCAGGCATTCAGCCTGGCCAGAACCATTAAAGTAAATCCTGATGCTCCCCAGAGAAACGCCCGCTTCCTCGTGCTGGAGGTGAGTGCTGCTCTGTCTTTGCCTAATTAGGGGTCTCACCTGGCTTGCCAAAGCATCAGAGACCTGGAAGTCTTTGCCAGGACTCAGGAAGTGAAAGTGGACCCTGACAAGCCTCTGGAAGGCATCCGGCTGCTGGCGCTGGAGGTAATCCCACTTCACTGAGCTGTCCTGGCTCCACAGGCTTCACTCCCCTTCATTGGTCAGCATGTACAGTGCATCTGGACGTGCAGTGCTGGGGCTCCACCACAGACTGTCCCTGCCTTTGGTTTCTCAAGAGCAGTGCACCAGGCTCAGTGCCGCCCTCATCAGGCCTAACAGTTGAAGGGTCATGGATAAGGGTGGTGGCCAGCAATGCTGCTTGCTTCTCAGAAGAGGGAGTCCTCAAGGCTTATTCCTTTTTTTAAATTTATTAATTATTATTATTTTTATTGACAACTTCTATACTTACATACAAAAAACACATGATATTTCCCTCCCCTCCCCCCATTCCACTTTAGAACTCCAATCTCCATCATATCCCCTCCCTCTCTCCATTAGTCTCTCTTTTAATTTGATGTCATCATCTTTTTCTTCTATTTTGACGGTCTTGCAAAGGTATTGCTAGCTCAAGGCGGAATCTTTAAAAATTTTTTATTGAGTTTCCTTAATTATAGACAATAAACCATGATAATTCCTTCCCCCACTTTCCCCTTCACAAATCCACTCTCCATCATATTCCCTCCCCCTCTCAACCAGTCTCCCTTTTATTTTGATGTCATCATCTTTTCCTCCTATTATGGGGGTCTTGTGTAGGTAGTACCAAGCACTGCTCATGATAAGACCATGGTACAGGGATTTTGGAACTCAGCCTTGTGTTGTCGTAGGTTCTAAGTGACTCTCACTTGTTCCCTGTTGCTGTGAAGTCACATGGCAGAGTCCTCAGCTAGGCAGGGAATTTCCCACACAGGCAATAGGGAAGAGCAGGAGGAGGCGGAGGCCAGGCTCCCGTTCTTTAAGCTCTCCCTGTCTGCTGAGGGGGTGCAGCCCATGAGACTGTAGACCGTGGCCTCAACTTCCCAGGCAGAAAGCTAGTGTCTTGAACTGGAAATTATAACCCAGCACAGTAAAGAAGGACACTGTGAGTGCAGGCCACTCTGTGGGAACGTCCTCCCCTGCCTGCCGTGTGTCTCCTGGAGTCCTCCCCGTGGCCCCAGAGAAGCCAAGGAACTTGGCACAGGTCAGCTGGGTGAGAGCCAGCCCCCAGAGCGATGCCCCAGGTGTAGAAATTACACTTCCGCAAACTGTGTAAATTACATTCGTAATTTATTTATTTTGGTTTTTTGAGATAGGGTTTCACTGTAGCTCAGGCTGACCTGGAATTCACTATGTAGTCTCAGGGTGATCTCGAACTCACAGTGATACTCCTATCTCTGCCTCCTGAGTGCAGAGATTAAAGGCGTGCACCACCACACCCGGCTACATTTGTAATTTATTGACTGTGTTTTCCTTAAAAGAGCAAAAAAACATTGTTGGTCCCAACACCGCGACTGAGAACTGGATTGTTTAATAGGATCACACCGCCCCCTGGAGCCACTAAAGACATATTGAGAAAATGTGCCACCTCTCAGGTGAGTGCTGGGAGCTGTTTCCCCATCCTCTGCTGAGACTTCTGAGTTAGAAGAGTTTAAAATATCATTCCTCAGAGTTGACTTTTTTTTTTTTTTTTTTTTTTTTTAACAAAACCATGTAAACAGGAAAGTTCAGGTAACTGTTTTACACCATGCTGGCCAATTTCCTTGTTAAAGAGATGAAGCCCAGTATGGGACACTCTGTTGCCCTCTCATGGTAGCTTCAGGGCTGTGCTCTGGTGCTTACTTCCTGCCTGATCAGTTAATGGCCAATCACAGTGGGAAGACCCGGTGCAACCTCCAAAACATGCTGAACTGTAAAGTGCTCTGCCAATTCTAAATTAAGTAGTAACCGTTACATGAGTAGATTTTATTGAGTACTTCACAATTCCATAAAGCCACAGTATTACAGAGTTTGTCTTGTATTTTACAGTCTGAATAAAACTTGGTGACTTTTAAAAAATGTATTTATTTATTTATTTATTTATTTATTTGAGAGAGACAGAAAGAAGCAGAGAGAGAGAGCATGCCAGGGCCTCTAGCCACTGCAAACAAACGCCAGACGCATGTGCCATCTTGTGCATCTGGCCTGTGTGGGTACTGGGGAATCAAATCTGGCTCCTTAGAATTTGCAGGCACACACCTTAACCACTAAGCCATCTGTCTAGCCCAAACTTATAAAGAATCCTAAAGCAAATCCCATGTTATCTCATTCCCAACTCAGAAGAAAAAATACTCCCTTTTAAAGGGATTTTTTCCCCTGAAGTCTAATGCATAAAAAATACATGATTTTTTATTTATTGTTATCTTATTGCAAAGATAGAATTCTCTGTGGCTTGGCTTATAAAGATATAAAGATGTGTATAGTAATGTGGATTAAGAAGTGAAGGAAGCCGGGCGTAGTGGTGCACGCCTTTAATCCCAGCACTCGGGAGGCAGAGGTAGGAGGATCACGTGAGTTCAAGGCCACCCTGAGACTACATAGTTAATTCCAGGTCAGCCTGGGCCAGAGTGAGACCCTACCGAAAAAAAAAAAAAAAAAAAGAAAAGAAGAAGTGAAGGAAAAGGAAGCTGGCATTTGGTGGCATACACCTGTAATCAGCTGCTGAGGAAGGTGGGACAGGAGGATCACAACATATCAAGACTCTTTCTCAAAATAAGCAATAAAAAAATCCAGGTGCTCCATAGAGCATTTGCCTAGCATGCACAAGGCCCTGGGTTTCATCCCTAGCACTGAAAAAAAAAAAGAAAAAAACAGTTATATTCAGTGTTCCCTAATGCAAACCTATGATGCCCTGAGTGGGAGGTTCCTGCTCCCACAGCCACCAAGTGGGAAGAGCACGAGTGGAGGGAACATAAGACTCCTGTGGGACAGTTGGCTGCCATGCTGAGTGCCTTGGAATGTTCCAGCAGGGAGACCCAGCCTGATCCCAGAAGGGACCTGTCAGGTCCTCAGTGACAGACCTAGCCCTGCATCAAGTGACAGCTACTGCTGAATACTGAAGGGATGTCCCCAGCTGTCCCAGAACAGTGTAGCCACCTTGTTCTTTGTGCATGGCCTGTAGTGAGTTGGTATGCTTTTGGTACATTTTCCAAAGTGAGCATGCTACATAAAGACATTGGAAATGTGTGTCATCGTTGAAGTTACCTTCTCATTGCAGGGACAAACACCTGACCAAAAGCAGTTTATGGGAGGATAAGGTTAATTTCAGGCTTGCAGTTTCCAGGGGAAGCTTCATCATGGTGGAAGAAGCTGCCTCACTTCATCACACATCCACAGCACAGAAAGAGCACACAGCCAGAGTCGAAGGTGGCTTTGAACACCCCTTAGGGCTAGACTCCAGATCTGTCCCCAGTGATACACTTTCTGCAACTAGGCTCCACCTCCCAAAGATTCCACCAGACTAAGTAGGAAGCTTAAACACAGACACCTGAGGCTATGGGGACATTTACATTCAAACCACCAGTCATACAGCCTTCGCTGATCATGTCTGTTGTAAGGTACATAACTTCTGTGACCTCATTTAATTCTGACATGGGTCCATGAGGGCTGGCTGGTATCCTTGTCTTGCTCTGATAAACACAAAGCTCAGAGGTTTAGCCTAGTGAAGTCCCATGACTTAATAAAAAGAGTCTAGACCCAGTTCTGCATAGCTGCCACCTGACTTCTACCCACAGTGCTCTTCTGCCTTGTGGGAAAAGACGCTTTGCTAAACAAAATGAAATTGGCTTTCTTTGCCTTTGTGGTGTTAGTTCCCCCTTTCCACCTTCCTGGGAAGAAGTTGTGGGAGACATACCTTCAAGTGGTTTCTGGGACTGTATCCCCGAACAGTGTCTGGTCTTGGAAGGGATCCACCCTAGATGCTCTTTGCTCTTGAGCTGTGGTGAAACTGTGAACCCCACGTCTCCTGTTGCAGGGTGTGCGGAACTTCAGTGTCCCTGTAGGCCTGGATTCCAGAGTCCTTGTGGATTTAATTGTGGTGGGATCTGTTGCCGTGTCTGAGAAAGGTAAGATTGAAACAGGACACGTCACTGTGACAGCTGTTTCTGAGGTTGCCACTGTCTGCTCTCTGTCTTGAAATGTGGCCACTGCGCCTGTCATTTGTATTAACATCCTGTCTCTGTAATCAAAATACTTGATAGAAAGAACTCAAGGGAGGAAGGATTTGTTTTCCTCATGGTTTGGGAGTCCCTCATGAGATTGGGGGTGGGAGTGGAGCTCATAGAATGGTGGCCAGGGAGCAGAGTGCTGAAGGAATGCGCCCCCCCCCCAGTGGTCTACTTGACAAAAACCACCAAGAGTTCCCTTTTTAGTTCAGAAGCATATAAAGAAAAAACTTATTCTAACTGCCACCACTCACATAACCTCCAATTTAAAATATAAAATATCCAGCTGGGCATGGTGTCACATGCCTTTAATCCCAGCACTCAGGAGGCAGAGGTAGGAGGATTGCCATGAGTTTGAGGCCACCCTGAGACTGCATAGTGAATTCCAGGTCAGCCTGGGCTAGAGTGAGACCCTACCTCGAAAAACCACCCCCTGCCCATTTAGGTTCTCAGGTCCTTTCCCAAGAGGCATTGTGAGGAGTCCTTAGTACAGACTTGTGCCCATGCCACACGCATCTCTTCCACAGTCACAGAAGGGATGCTGGTGCAAGCTGTGCTCTGTTGCTTGCTGGGTGATGGACACACACTGAAGGGTCACCACTGTGCCTCCTTGTGTTGACCAGTTGCAGTGTTCCTCATGGATGGCCACAGAGACTTGAGGCCCTGGCTAGTGAATGGCTATGGTTTTTCCTAGGTTTGATTTGGTTTCCCATTCTTGAGGGTATATGGTGCCACAGTCATGTATGGTCCACATTGAGGAAGTGGGTCCACAGGGAAGAAGTGGGGTCGCAGTGCAGTGTGGTTTTGCTAGGCAGGCACACACTGGGAGCAGAGAGCCTGCTCACTGTCTGCGGCAGTGCTCCCAGGTCTGCAGAGTGGATCTGGGACCGTGAGTCCAGTTGCGCTCAGCCTCCCCATCAGTGTCAGGTCCTCAGTGCGCCCTGTGCCAGTGTTGCACAGAAGGCATCACATGTCTGCTAGCCACAGCCCTGGTCTCAGAGCTGTCATTTCTCTTCTGAGGTAGGATAGTAAAGAATTAGGAATCTTAGATTGGGGAGATGACTCAGCAGTGGTTGCAAAGCCTGTTGGCACAGATTCATTTCCCCCCAGTACTCACACAAAGCCAGAAGCACAAAGTGTTAAGAGGCCCTGGCATGCCCAAACTCATTCTTTTCTCTTTCTTACAAATAATAATAATAATAATAAAGAATCTCAGTGTTTTCATAAACTGTCTTTTTTGTTGCTTTTCTTTATTTAGTTTTTTTAAAGCATGTGCCTTCTTGCCTGCTCCTGCCCCACAAATTTTTAATGAACTAAGTGCACAGTTAAGTTTGAAATAATACATGGTCCCTTTATTTTACATTGCGGAAATGCAGGCTCAGGGAGTTGAAACTGACGGCTGGCTCCAAATTTGGTAAAGGGAAGGTGCCGGGTTGGGATAAAATCTCACGTCTCTGGAGTCCTAATCAAATGTTAGGGCAACTCCATGCAAAGTAATTCTTTAGAAAATACAAAATCCACCTGAAAAAAAGACATTTCCTGCCCCTAAATTCTCAGTCTTGGGATGGACTGGGTAAGGTGGGCACTTCAGAGGTGCTCACTGTTGGGGGGGGTAAGAGCTCAGTTTCCAGACAGGTCACCTGAACCAAACCCTTCCCTGGGCAGTGTCCCGGCCCCAAGGGGAGAAGCAGAGTGCCACCTTGCAGAGGTGAGGTGAGAGCAACTTGAGCAGGGTCACCCCATGTGGCCTGGAGGGGACTAGACTCCTCAGGCACAGGCCAAGGGGCAGCGGGCAAAGAACCCTAATTTGTGCAATATGAGAACCCCTTTCCCCAGAATCCAGCAAGTAAAGTCAGGAGCATCAGCAGGTCCATTGGGGCACATAGCTGATTCCCATGTGCTCCACATTTTTTTTTCAAGGTAGGGTCTCACTCTAGCTCAGGCTGACCTGGTATTCACTGTGTAGTCTCAGGGTGGCCTCGAACTCTCAGCGATCCTCCTACCTCTGCCTCCCGAGTGCTGGGATTAAAGGCATGCGCCACCACGCCTGGCCACATTCTTTATTTAGTTTTTTAGTTTGCAATTTGGGAACTGAACCCAGGGCCTCATGCTGGGAAGTACTGTGTCACTGAACTGGATTCCCACCCTTCTCTTTCCTTTTTATTTTATTTATTTGAGAGAGAGAGAAAAAGAGGCTGACAGAGAAAGAGAATGGGTGGGCCAGGGCCTCTAGCTACTGCAAACAGACTCCAGACACTTACACCACCTTGTGCATCTGGCTTACATGGGTACTGAGGAATCAAACCTGGGTCCTTAGGGCTTCACAGGCAAGAGCCTTAACCATCTCTCCAGCCCCTCTCTTTTTAAAAAAAAAAATTTTATTTTATTTATTTGAGAGAGAGAGATACAGAAATAGGCAGGTAAAGAGAGAGAATGGGTGCACCAGGGCCTCTAGCCACTGCAAATGAACTCCAGATGGGTGTACCCCCTTGTGCATCTGGCTTATGTGGGTCCTGGGGAATTGAACTTGGGTCCTTTGGCTTTGCAGGCAAGTGCCTTAACCACTAAGCCATCTCTCCAGCCCCCTCTCTTTTTTTTAAATTATTTATTTGAGGGTGGGAGAAGAGGCAGAGAGAATGGGCAGGCAAGCGCCTTAACTGCTGAGCCATCTCCAGCCCCCCTCTTTACTTTTTATTTTGAGACAGGGTTTTACAACTTAGCTAGCCCAGGCCAGTCTGGAACATACTCTATAGCTCAAGCTGGCCTTGAACTCATTGCCCTCCTGCCTCAGTCTGTGGTGCTGGAATTACAGGTCTCTGCCCACACACCTGGCCCTTCATTGCTTTTTCCCCTTATCTTGCCGACATGAAGCTCATCACCTGCGAGCTTAGTTGCCTGTGTGATGCTTACAGGATTCCATGGTCACTTCGTTGTGTTTTAACCACCATGCACTTTCAGTGTTTGACACCAGGAGTCATTTTTAGGAGCTATCTCTGTGGATGGCCTCTGTGGATGGCAGGGGTGTTAGCTTCCCGTTCCCCTCCACAGACACGTGCTAGGAACCTAATCCAGTGTGCTCAGACCCACCAAGACACTAATGCTTGGCCTTGTCTCTTAGGCTGGCGCATTGGAAAGGGAGAAGGTTACGCTGATCTTGAATATGCCATGATGGTGTCAATGGGAGCAGTCCATGAGGGGACGCCAGTGGTCACCATCGTCCACGACTGCCAGGTGCTTCCTGTAGATGGGTCAGCAGGGCCTCTACCAGCTGCTCCAGGAGAGCAAGGGGTGGGAGAGATGACCTGCTTTCCCAGCTTGCTGTGAAAGTGTTGATCAGCTGAGATGGGCTTGCCGGGTCCTAGCAGCTTAGCCTCACACACTGAACAGTTTTGAGATGCTCCAGCCATGCAGTTCCTCCTGGGTACAGCAGGAACCCTGGCTATAGTCAACTCCTTACCCCACTTCTTTTTCACCAGGTCGTGGACATCTCCGAGGCTCTCCTGGAAGACCACGACCTCACAGTTGACTACATCCTCACTCCCACCAGGGTCATCACCACAGGTTGTACACGCCCAAAGCCAGCAGGGGTCATGTGGTCCAAGGTAAGTCATTGCTAGGGTTGACCTTGCCTAGCGTAGTGGCTCTCACCATGCTCCCTGTGTGACCCAGCTGCTGTCCACAATCTGTGTGGTTGGGTGTCAGCATCACCCATGAGCTGTGAGTCACATCCCCAGGCTGGGGCCTGAGAATCTACTCAGAAACCTTGGAGTTTCAGATGAGTACCCAGGTTCCAGGCCTCACAGCAGACAAGGACTGATGGGAGGCAGGGCTTCGCCTTGTTCTGCTGCCTGGTATGCTTCATTCTTTAGAGCACCTTTCAGATACACCTCCTGTAGCAGGACTCTTGCAGGACAGCAGATTGTTTTTGTGTTGGAAGTCACATTAGAAATACTTCAAATGTCTGTTGGTTCCTGTCAACAGCTGCCCAGACGTCTACACCTGAGTGTGAGAGAGGGTTAGAGAGCTCGGTCTGTTGTCTGTGGTTCAGGACAGTGGGAACCAGAGGGAAAAGCAGAGTGTGGCCAGGTCACAGTCAGAGGTCAGAGCCCAAGTCTTCAGATTGGCAGTATGTGTCCTAAGAGTTGATTTAACTCCCCATGTGTTTCCAAGGAACAGGCTTTCAGACAGAAACTTCAGCATTAACCTTCCATCTGTCTGTCTGCCATTGTTTCTGTCAGTATCTCTTTATCTTTTTGTCTGGGGTTTGTTTGTTTTGCAGTACTAGGGATTGAGCATCATGCCAGCTCTTGTTTATTCTTTCTTTTGAGACAAGTTCTCACCAAGTTGCCCAGGCTGGTAGTGAACTTGCTGTGGAGCCCAGGCAGGCCTCAAACTTGGGATCCTCCTGCCTCAGCCTTCTGAGTAGCTAGGATGACAGGCCTGCATCACCAGGCCCGCTGAGAGACTGTATACTTACAAGTGATTGACATCTGCATGCTTCGGTGCACAGTGAGGCTGGCATTAAGATGTTTTGGAGGATGGAATGATTAGTTACAGAGGACAGAAAAGGTTGTTTTCTGTTTGATTAACAAGGAGAATCTTTCATTTCACATGGCACACTGACAGAGCATAATGGCTGTTCCAAATCCACAGCCAGGAAAAACCAAGCGTGCCCTGTGACCATCCAACTGGCTCATAGAGGCCCTCTGTCAGCTGGCCACCTACATCAGCCCCACCCTTCTACTGGCCAGAATGGCAACAGCTGGAAAGCGCCAAAGCCGCTGCCTGGCCAGGGCAAGTTTCCCTCTTGGAACTTGTGAAGGACTGGATGGGCCACATGAGGCTTTGTCAGTCCCTACAGAGCACACTGCTCTTGGAAGGAGTGATTCTGTTGAAAAAGGTTGCTGAGCACCTCCCAGAGGAGAGGAGCCAATGACCTCATGGCATGGCCTAAATACGGTGAGGATGTAGATGCCTTGGGGGGGCCGCTTGCTTTGTAGGAAAGCTTACAGTCATCTAAGCCCTGTTCTGGTCCGCATGCAGATATGAGCGCTGCTGTGGAAGCCCTGGGCAGTGGCTGGTGCTGGCCTCTCAGCAGTGGCTCATTTACCAACTCTGTGCCCCAAGAGAAAGCCCAGAAACATCTCGGAGGAGGGAGAGTTGTCAGAAAGGACCAGACAGGCCTGATTCCTGGCCTCTCCAGGCACCATTGTTCAGGCTTAACCTGCCAGCTCATCCCAGGCAGCCCTTCACTGATGAAGGCAAGGGTCTTTATGATTCCAGCTGTGTCTGTTAACAGGAGTCAAGGGTGAGTGTCACTGGTTGAGGCCCTCTTCTGCCTCCTCCACAGCTTCTTGAGAGATAGCCATGGCCAATTGTGCCAGCCCTGGCCGAGCCTTGGGGGCCCTTGTGGATATGTCCCATGGAGTTGACACTGAGGCATGAGTGAGGTTCATTCCACAGCTCAAAAGTCCTGGCACTGTGGCACCCGCCTTGCTGTGCATACAAGGCCAAGCCTGGCTGGTGTCTGAGAGATGTGCCTTTGGTGGACAGAGGCCCCCCTGTGGCTCAGTAAAAGACCTGCTCTCTCTCCAGCATAGAGGGCCAAGTGTGCTTCAGGAGCCCTCCACTGTGCTGGAGTAGTCAAGAGATTGCCCTTTATGACCCTAATGCCAACAACCCCAATGTGGGAGCCACATGCGGGAGTCCTAGCTGTGCTTCTACTTCCTGATTGTCTAGGAGGGCAAAGGCCCATTCTGGAGGCACACGGGGAGAGTGATGTAGGCAGCTTCACTATGTACAGGTGGCACCTGAGCTGGATGGTGGGAGGAGTCAGAGCTGCAGGTTGGTAGTCTTTGTTTAGATCAGTAAGGCCAGGCCAGGCCTATCATCCCAGGTACCCAGGACGCTGAGGCAGGAAGCTCGCAAGTTTGAGGTCAGCATGGGCTACAGAGTGAGTTCAAGGCCAGCCTAGGCAACTTAGTGAGACTGTGTCTAAAAATAAAAAAGTAAGAAAGGGCTGAGGATGTAGCTCAGTGGTATAGTACTTCCCTAGCCCGTGGAGGCCCTGGGTTTCATCAGCAATAGTGCAAAAGTAAAAATGACACAGTGAGCTGGGCGTGGTGGCACACGCCTTTACTCCCAGCCCTCGGGAGGCAGAGGTAGGAGGATTGTCATGAGTTTGAGGCCACCCTGAGACTACATGGTGAATTCCAGGTCAGCCTCGGCAAGAGATAGTGGATGGATGGAGGCCCAGCTGACCATTCAGCATCCAGTGTAGTATGGCCTGTGGTCAGGATTCTCCACTGATTGTGTATGTGGCATGTGCCCCTGCTATGACTGTCCCTCCACACACCCTGAGGAGAATTATTGAAGCTGCTTGCTTTTTCAGGTCAGCTGTGAGATGCTGGCGAAAATCCCAGTTCTCAGGATCCTCCGTGACCGGGAGAGGCAGACCGGGAAGGATGTCACCCTTCAGGCTGAGCCCAGCAGCCAGCACCCAGCTCGAAGCACTATCAGGAGACCACAGGGAAGTACCCCGACCACGGGCAGGTTCCCCACAGGGAGAGGACACCCCACTGACTGCCACTGTATATGTGGGGAACCTGCCCCATGATACCCGCGTGAGCGAGCTGAAGAGAGTCCTCCGGGAACTGGGCATGGCACCCTTGCGGCTCACATGGCAGGGGCCTCAGCGCAGGGCCATCCTGCAGTACCCGGACCCAGCCACAGCCCAGCAGGCTGTCTCCTGCTTGCAAGACCTTCACCTGGGTGCCAACACTTTGAGGGTGGTACTGGCTAGACAGCAGAGGGACACATGACCCATAGCCCCTAGCAGCAGAGCTACCATGCTGGAGAGACATGTAGGAACTTGCTGCTGCTGTTCCTGAGGAACTAGAGAGCCTGTGTGGCTGCCTGTGGACCTGTCACCATGGGAGATATTCACACCCGGGAGGAATGTAGGGGAGGTACATGGCATGAACAGGTAGCTGTGATCTCTCATTCGTTCTGGTTCTGCTGGGGACAGGTGGCTGGGGACAGAGAGAGAACAGGCAGTAGAGGAGTGACTGGTGTAGGATGCGAGGAGAAGGCAGAAACAGGGCCTGCTAGGAGAGGCCATGGCAGGAGCCATCAAGGACAGACCCAGAAAAGCATCCGTGGCATCCTTGGGAGCCTGTGGCCTGGCACAGAAGGAGGGGATCTGCACTGCATTTACAGTGCAGACCCTAGCTGACACCTGGGTAGCAGCTGCCCATCTTGCCCTCATGGCTGTGGTCTGGCATCCTCCCAGGGTTGCACAGTTGCTGTTTCCCCAAGTTCCTGAACAGTCAGTCAGCTGCTCTGGCTTCAGTGTCGCACACCAGGTGCTGGTGAGAGGAAGTTTCAGGTGCATCTCTGCAGCAGGCGAGGCTTCTTTAGCACATTTGCAGTTGCTCTTGGGCAAAAAGTCAAAATAAGCATTTGAGCAGAATTTTTGTTTTTGTAGGATCTCCCTTTAGCCCAGGCTGACCTGGAATTCACTCTGTAGTCTCAGGGTGGCCTCGAACTCATGGTGCTCCTCCTACCTCTGCCTCCCAAGTGTGCACCACTCCCGGCTTAGAAATTTTCTTTTTAAATGTACATGCCATGGAAGTGTCTAGGTTTTTAGCCAGAAAGTCGTTGTGAGCTTGTCGTTCTGCCTGCCAAGGGGATGTTTTCTCATTGTCTCACAATTAAAGTGACCACAGAGACTTTGGAAAGTAGATCCATTCGTAGACTTGCTGGTTGAGGAGAGACAAGTGATCATGCATGCAGTGAGTGGTGGAGACCAGGACCTAGGCCGCAAACTGCTGGGCTCACCTTCCCCTCTGCTGCGCTGCCCCTGGCCAGCACGGCCACCTGGTCACTCATTTGCAGTCTTCTTGGTCACCCATCCTCATTCTGCTCTAACCTCTTCCTTTAAGTTTTCCTCAGTGTTGCAGTTACTTTCATTGCTGGATAAACACCCAGCCAGAAGCAGCTTACAGGAGGGAAGGGTTTATTTCAGGCTTACAGAAACCAGGGGAAGTTCCATCATGGCAGAGGGAGCTGGCTCACTTTAGCATCCACTGCAGAGATGCAGAGAGAAAAGCCCACACCAGCGAGCACCCACAGCCCTAGCTTAAGCTGGCTCTTTACACACCTTAGGATCCACCCCAGTGACATACCCTCCAGCAGGAGACACTTCACTTGTAAGCTTAATCATAAGTAGCTCAGGGGGCTGGAGACATGGCTTAATGGTAAGGCACTTGCCTGAAAAGCCAAGGACCCAGGTTCTATACCCCAGGACCCACGTAAGCCAGATGCACAAGGTGGCACATGCATCTGGAGTTCATTTGCAATGGCTGGAGGCCCTGGCGCACCCATTCTCTATCTGCCTCTCTTGTCTCTGTCTCTCACTCAAATAAATAAAATAAAAATAAACATTTAAAAAAATACCTCAGGGGACTGGGGAGATGGTTTCTCACTTAAGACACTTGTCTGCGAAGCCTTAGGACCTGGTCCAATTCCCCAGAACACATGTAAGCCAGATGCACAAGGTGACACATGCATTGAGTTCATTTTCAGTGGCTGGAGCTCTCTGGCATGCCCATTTCTCTCTCTGTCTGTCTGCCCCCTTTGCTCTTTCTTCAATAAATAAATAGATATTTATTTTATTTATTTGAGAAAGAGGCAGTGAGGGAGGGAGGGAGGGAGAGAATGGGCACACCGTGGCCTTCAGCCGCTGTAAATGAACTCCAGATACATGTGCCATCTTGTGCATCTGGTTTACATGGATCATGGGGAATCAAACCTGGGTCCTTTGGCTTCACAGGCAAATGCCTTAACCACTAAGGCATCTCTTCAGCCCAAATAAATTTTTTTTTTTAAAAAGCTTTGTAAGAAAAATAGGCTTGGTGTGGTGTCACACATCTTTAATCCCAGCACTCAGGAGGCAGGAGTAGGAGGATCGCCCTGAGTTTGAGGCCACCCTGAGAATACATAGTGAATTCTAGGTGAGTCTGGGTTAGAGTGAGACCCGGCCTTGGAAAACCACACACACACAATACCTCAGGCTATGGGGGACATGCATTTATATTCAAACCACCACACTGAGGCATTTTGTCACAGTGCTGAAAAACTAATACAGTAAGTCGCAAATCATTGAGTTTCCACATTGTCATAACTGATAAGGATAAAATTATGCTAGTTTGGACCATGGCCGATGAACTTGACTGGAGTAGCACCTCCCAGTCTTTCTGTAAGAATCCAAGAAAAGTACGATGTAGCACAAAGGCGCAGAGGTTGTGACCTCATGGCTGTGCACTTGTTTCTCCCTTCACCTGCCCGTCTTCCAGCCAGCCAGCAGCCCTAAGCACCGGGCAGCAGCTAACCCTCCTCGTCCTGGGACAGGAATCCCGCCATGTCATCCCTGACCTTGGCCCTGGCTCTGCTTTTCCAGAGCACCATCATGAATGATCCACACATGCCCCATCATTTGGGCTTCCTGGAAGGCAGCACTGGGAAACCCCAGGAGGAGAGGCCAGTGCAGCCTCAGCCATCACAGTTACAAGGAGATAGGTGTTGGCTGGAAGAGGCATAGAATGCCACAGAAAAGAACATTGAGAAAGCCAGCAGCTAGGTCTTGGGGATGACCTTAGGGTGAGCATGCCTGTCTGTCTGCTACCCACAGGAGGCATCAGCAGTCGATCCCAGCACTTGGTGCCTGGCTTGATAAAAATGTATTTCTAGGCACAGAGCAAGGATCCATATGCAGATTCATCCCCTCACCTCTTCTGATCCTAGGAGCCTGACACCTGCCCCTCCCAGGTCCAGGGAATGCACCTGCACACCCATCCCCATGACTTCCCCTTTCAAAGCTCCTCACAGCAGAAGTGACTAGAGACTTGCCAAACCCACTTTATGTAGACTCTACAGCCAGGGTTCTAAATGGAGCAGCTACCTCTGAAACTCAAAAGAATTCATGTTCAAAATATCCGGGTCCTGTTGGCAGAAACCTTTCTTCAAAGTAAACTTGCACGGGACCCCATGTGTAAAGGCAGGAGCATTGGTAACACAGTCCCCTCCCCCCAGCACTGTAGTAGGCACTGCCCACCTGACGCTACCTCAAACTGAACCCCTTTCCCTGAGGAAGAGAAAAAGCACACCATCCTTTCCTCTAATCTGTGCTAGTCAGCTTTCTTGAGGACTTGTGGTTACCCTCAAGGTGGTACAACTTAAAGCTCCTGGACACTCCCTATCAGGAGCCACACCCTGATCTGGCCAGTCACACCATGCTGGTTTGTCCCCTGAGGAGCCAGCCCCATGCAATAAGGGCATAGGGCTATCTGTGCAAAGGCTCTGTAGAGAGGAACAGGGATGCAGCATCACTGGGTGGTGGGCATATGCCATCTAGGAGGGACCCAGGCCTGGGGAGGAGCTGTCTCGCTTTTGTCACCTGGAGCTCCAATGAGCTGCTCCCATAGAGCCAGTCAGGTGCCATCAGACTGGTGACAATGATTCTTGCTGGTTTGCACCACAAAGATCAGGAGGAGGGCTTGCCTGTTCAGTAGTCAGTTGCATAATCTCACACAGATGATGAGATTCACGTGTGGGTTATATATTAATGTACAGGAGACAGTTAAGTTACGTATGTAGATACATGGAGGCATGATGGCACATAACCACCGTCTCTCAAGATGTCCCTGCTTCACAGCCCAGGTAGCTAAGATCTAGGGAGGGGAGCCAATTCACCTATCACCCCCAGTGAGTAGGAGGTGAAGCTTAAATTCAAATTGAACTGATCATCTGCCAGCCTTTTGCTTTGAGTCCAATTGTTGTACCACAACAGTCATGCCACTATTGCAGCATCTTGCCTGGCAAGTCAGTAGCATAGCATGGCAAACAGTTCTCCCCCAGTAGCCTGCATGCTACCTTCCAGCACTACAAAAGCCAACCAGTAGGGAGGGGCGCTTCCAGCTCAGTCCTTGCCGATTTCTCCATGTCCTAAAACCAAAGTGTGTGGTGTCTTTAGCCATCTGGTTCTCGCCTGGAGTCAGAAGCAGCAGCAATTGCCTTCATTGTTTGTGGAGTCTGGGGCCTCCCTAACCAATAACTCCTATGGGGGAAACTCTTCCCTGACATTGGGATTGTTTTTAATAACCTATGAATTTGGGGGGTCTTTTTTCCCATGTATACAGGGCACCATTATTCAAACTCTTAAACCATTTTAGCATTTACAGGAACAGGCTGGTCCAGGGTTTTCTCAGTCATCTTGCTGGTATTATCTGTGCTTGAAATTCCCAAGAATTTCCTAGCTGTGCCTGGGTGGACTCTTTCCCATACGTGCTCCTTTAGGTGAGGGGTGCTTGGATCTTTCTGGTGCTTTTCTAGATCTGCAAAACACAAAGGTTAGCACCATGTCATTGATGTAATGAAGTCCTTTTTTTTTTTTTTTTTAAATCTATTTATTTATTTGACAGAGCAAGAAAGAGGCAGCTAGAGAATGGGTGTGCCAGGGCCTCTAGCCACTGCAAATGAACTCCAGACATATGCACCACCTTGTGCATCTGGCTTACATGGGTCCTAGGGAATCAGACCTGGGTCCTTAGGCTCACAGGCAAGCACCTTAACAAGTAAGCTGCCTCTCCAGCCTTTTTTTGTTTTTGTTTTTTGTATTTTAAGGTAAGGTCTCACTTCAGCCCAGGCTAACCTGTAATTCACTCTGTAGCCTCAGGGTGGCCTCAAACTCATGGCGATCCTCCTACCTCTGCCTCCCAAGTGTTGGGATTGAAGGTGTGCACCACCATGCCCGGCTCCTTTTTATTTATTTATTTTTTGTTGTTGTTTTTTGAGAATTTTTCTATATGAACATATTGTAATTTATTATCTTCTGTTGTTCCCCCTCACCATCCCCACTATAGTCCCTCTTCTATCTTGGTGTCATTTATTTATTTATTTATTTATTTATTTATTTATTTATTTATTGGCTCTCCCTTCCTCAGCCACACTGAAATGTTGATGGGCTCAGGGTTGTGTAGGTCTCGTGGTGGTAATGACAACTGACAAGTGCTATGAGGGTCACGAATGTGATGCTCACTTCATGTATGGAGAACAGTGTCCTGAAGCACTCCTTCTCGCCCTCTGGCTCTTAGCTTTTTTTCCACCTCCTTTTCTAGCACATTCTCTGAACCTTGGAGGGTGTACTGGAGATGTCTAATTTAGCACTTAGCACTCAACAGCCACTTTGGCAAGATTTGAGTCTCCCCACTATCCAGTGCCTTTTGGAGAAAGCTTTTGCTGGCTAATGGTGAAAGCAGCACTACTCTATAGGAATAAACATAAATTGTTTAGGGGGCAGCTTGATGAGCACACTTTATCCATTTGGTCAAACAGCAGTAGTAGCTTATGTAATGAAATTCTCTGACAGAGTGGGCAGTATTTAAAGGGCCATCGCCACACATGCCAAGCCTGTGCCATTTGGTTTCTGGAGTAGCTGAGGAGATAACTAAAAAGAACATTATTAAGTGCGGTGCTATGAATGTAAAGGGTCTCCCATAGCTTCGTGTGTTTATGACTAAGATTCATGGGCTACTTTAATCCCAGCACTCGGGAGGCAGAGGTGGGAGGAGCACCATGAGTTCGAGGCCACCCTGAGAATGCAGAGTGAATTCCAGGTCAGCCTGGGCTAGAGTGAGACCCTGCCTTGAAACACCACACATACACACACACACACACACAAAAAAAAAAAAAAAAAAGACTCATGGGCTAGAGAGATTGCTTGGCAGTTAAGGCCTGCCTGCAAAGCCTGGGGACCCAGATTCAATTCCCCAGTGCCCATGTAATCCAGATGCACAAGGTGGCACATGCATCTGGAAGGCCCTGGTATACCCATTCTCTCTCTTTCTCTCTGTATCAGACAGCTTCAGGTTCGCTGAGATGAACTTCCAGACCAGGCACAGTTAGGGAGGAAGGGATATTATTTATTGAAGCTTACAGATCCAGAGGAAGTTCCATTAAGGCAGAAAAAGCTGGCCTGCCTTCACAGGGCCAAACACAGAGAGCAAAGTCACAAGCCAAAAGCCAAAAGTCACACCTCAGGAACTCCAGCTAGGCACACTTTGCACATCTTTAGATGAAATCTTAAACCCACCACCACACCTTAAGATCCGCCCAGTAACTCTGCCTCCAGCCAGGTGGCTGCAGATGCAAACTACAAACTAAAAAAAAAAACACTGAATATATTGGGGGCCATCTATTCAAACTACCACACTCTCCTCTCTAACTTCCTCTCTCTCAAATAAATAAAATATATGTTTTAAAAATGCTCATACTCAGTCTCCATCAGGTGGTACTTTGGCAGGTGGAACCTTGCTGGAGGAGGTGTGCCACTTGGGGCAGCCCTTGGAGTGTTGTCACCCAAGAGCCCCCGCCCCTTGCCAGAGCTAGCCTCACTCTTGCTCCCTCCCAGCTGCTGAGGCAAGATGTGATGCCCAGCCTGTGCTCTGCTCTGCCATGATTAAACTTCCCAAAACTGTAAGCCTTGGACTAGAGAGATTGCTTGGTGATTGGCACTGCAAAGCCAAAGGACTCGGGTTCGATTCCCCAGTACCCATGTAAGCCAGATGCACAAGGTGGTGCATGCATCTGGGGTTTGTTTGTTGTGCCTGGAGACCCTGATGTGCCCATTCTCTCTCTCTCTCTCTTTCTCTGCCTCTTTCGCTCTCTCAATCTCTCTCTCAAATAAATATTTTATTTTTAAAAAAAAAACCTGTCAGCCTTTCCTCATAAACTGCTTCTGGCCGGGTGTATTGTCTCAGCAACAAGAAGGTAAGGGCAGCAGGTGACCAGGTCAGGATTTCCCCGCAGATGCTCCCCCCTCAGTTGAGACTCGGTTGCATGCTGTGCCGTCTAAGCAAGAGCCACACAATGGCTCCTCCCACACCCTTCTTTAGTTCCATCATGACCCTGCGTGGGTGCCAAGTGTTAGTGAGCTTTTCCTTGGGGTAACATAAGCAAATATCTGCCCTCCCCCCAACAGGGCACCAATGACATACCCAAATAATGATCCCACCAACGTCCATCTTGGTGAGCCAGTGCATTTAACGGGCTCACTTCCAGAACATGGGTGAGGGGTTGTTTACAACAGCATGGGTGATCCCAAAGCACCTCCCCGGCAAGGATGACCTCCCCACAGCTGCGTAGACCATGTTTCCTGTTCCGTTAGCCTTCCACACACAATATACTCCAGCATCTCCCAAGACCATGTACGTCAGGGGCAGAATTGCATACACCTGGCACAGGGAGGCACAGGAGGGAATGGCTGAGATCCTGGGTGAGGGTCCAAGGACCCTTCCACCTCTTCCTTCTATGAAGGAGCACCAGCGATCCTGGTCATGAGGCTGTAGTCACCGCTCTGGTGGATGAATGTGAAATGTGTCCTATAGCCTCACTTGGCTGTAATTGAGCCTTGTACTTGAACGCAGCTCGTGGAGCCTTTAGGAGGTGGAATCTTGCTGGAGGAGGTGTGTTGCTGAATAGAGACCTTGGGTTTATTAGTCCAGCCCCCGAGTGTCCAGAGCTAGCTCATTTGGGCCACTTCTTGCTGCTGTGACAAGATTCTATGTTCGTCTGCTCTGCCATACTCTCCGCCCCCCCCCATGATGCAACTCCCCCTAGAAACTGTAAGCTGAAATCAACTCTTTTTCCTCATATGCTGCTTGTAGCTGGGTGTTTTGTCCCAGCAATGAAACGTTAACTGCTACAGATGGCAATGGCTGTTACGCTTGGGGGCCGGTGCTCTACAATAGTTCCTTCAGCACAGGATCCCCACCCCACAAACACACACCTGAGGTAGGAAGAAGCTAGGCCGGGGGCATTTTCAGGTGAGACAAACAAGCGCCTCCACCCCTCAAGCAGATGCAGGGATTTCTGTGAGGTCCCACAGCAGGCAGTGGGTATAGACTTGAAGGTGGGTCTGCTCCACCTGATGTTCACAGGGGGTCCGCTAGCATGAGCGCTGGGATTGCCCAGTCAGCACTGTGTCTGCCCTGTATTTGCACGTTGCCAGGTCACCACCCCTGCTGCCAGCCCAGCAGCAGCACCTGCATGCCAGCCTTGGCCCTGGTGGTTGGAATGGCTTATGTTTGATGGTTCCTGTAGGTGAGGAAAACTGGGCAGACTTTTCAGCAGCTTGCTTCTCAAGGCTCGGCAAAGAATGAGCCCAAGGGTTCAGGAGCTCCTCTTGGCCCTGTCCCTGCTGCCCAGTCCCCAGAGAGTCCAGGTCACCTTGCCAGTCTTAGTGGTCATCTGAGGTTTTCATTGGGGACTGCCACAGAAATCTTTCAGACAAGCAGACTTTTAAGTAAGGAGCCTACACGCCTGCTGCCTCTCACAGAGCTGAGTTTCTTCCTGTGAATGGAGTCCTTTATCCTTCCCTCCATAAATCATGAAGGTTAAAATGGGAGCTGACATGGACTATGTAATGTGGACATTTTGCACTTTGGAGGTTTGAAAGCCGTAAGCACAGGCCCCGATGTGCTGAGTTGTGGGCAAGCTCAACATCCCTCTTGCCCCTGCAAGGACTCCCCGCTTTGCAGATAAGAAAGGTCTCACAGCAGAGCTGATGAGAGCACCACAGCCCCGTGTCATTGGTCAGGAGAAAGTTGTCCCCAGGGAAACAGTGACCAATCGTCTCCTGACCACAAGCAGGGCTCACAGAGCCACAGCAGTTTTGTCAGAACACCGAGAGCATTTAGTGGTTGAAGAACCCATGTTGCAGCCACATACCAGGGTTTACAGTGTGTCCTAGCTGTGTGACCTCAGGCAAAGTAGTTATTCTCTCTGTGCCTGAGTGTCTTTGGAGCTTATTAACTCATCTGAGCATGACAGCATGCACCATCCGCATCTCAGAGTGGGAAACGGCTAAGGCCTCAGAGGAGGCACACATGCGGGAGATGATAGTCAGAAAGAGGCAGTGTCAGGCCTGGAAATCTTCCCCATGGCTCCAGTGCCCTGAACCAACAAGTCCATTCTCCTGGGGGTCTGGGGTCTCAGAGTGCAGGGGGATGTGGCCATTCCCCTCCCCCCCCCAGGTGGGCAACACAGCTGCCTGGGGGAAGATTTGAAGTAACTTTTAGTTTTCATTTTAAAGAGCCCTGATTTGTATGCCCAGGAAAAGGCTGAATTATCTTGACACCGCACCCCCCCTCCCCCGGCCCCTTTCCAGAAACAGCCAGCTATTCCTTAACGGAAGTCATAGGGTATGGAAGTCTGTCCCTTCATCTGAGCACATGGGCCCATGCTGGTGGCTGGAAACCAATTGTCCTCTGCTGGATTTATTTTTAGGTCCCAGCACAAATGCAAGAAGTGGACAGCAGGTGGCGCTGTCTCCTTGCGAGAAGCAGTCAGAGCGAAATCCCTGCAGTTGGTCCGTCTGCGGTTTCTCCTTCAGATAGATAGATGCTGGAGCCCTGGGCTTCCTCTTCCCCTTAGGAGGGGTCCCCATACCTGAGCGCTCTGCCAGGGTAGGCAGCACAGTGAAGAGCCCTGGGAAGCCTTCCTGACCCCTGCCCATGGCTGCTGCCTCCTTGCTGAATTGCCCCACCCCTCCCATTTTGCCAAATACTGGCTTCATTTGTACATAAAGACCCAGCTCTACTCCCACGAGCCCAGGCTGTGTGAAGAAGCCCCGTGGAAAGCCGGGGTTGGCCAAGGTCCCCAGCTTCATGGAAACCCAGAAACACCACATGCCAATGTGTGGCTCCGTTTGGGGAACATTTCCAAAGTCAGATGTTTGATCATTTTTAGGGACAATGGGGACACAGTCCACTATCACGTGGCCATGATCCAAACAGTGAGGGAATGTGGGGGTCCTTGTCGTCTCTCTGGTATTATGTGACTACTTTTATCAAGTTGCGTGGCACATGGTCCCTCCCCAGACTAGAGCAGGCTGGCTACTTCTGTGTTGCCCTGCTGACACAAAACACTAGGGGAAAAAAGCTCAAGGGATGTGGGCACTACCCCAGAGATGCTGCCCACCCTGCACATCCTGGGCAAACAACCCAGCTGGAAGTGCTTTGAAGGCACCGAGGTCTGGCCAGTGTTTGCTTCTGCTCTGGCTGCTATTCCCCAAACTCTCAGGGTGCTTCCTGGGTGGCCCCAGCCTCAGTGACATCTTCTCTTCAGAGAATCCTTGTAAGGTATATATCTTGGTGCTAGAGACAGCTGTAGGATAGCAGAGGGACTAGCGCTGCTCTGCCACCTCAGTAATTCCTGCTGCTTTGCAAGGAGGAAAACAACTCCTTCTCCTCCACCCCTTGAGCTTTCTTTTCATCCAGCCAGCTGGGTGACTGGGCACCGGTCCATCAACCTATGATGACAGGGTTGTGCCTGCCTGTTCACTGCAAGTAAGTCTGATGCCAGGCAACACAAGTTTTCAGCGTAAGGGGACCAGAGCAGCTAAGGCAGTCTTTCTCTGGTCTCTTGTTTCACGCTGTATTTTATACCTGCCGACATCAGTCATTCCTGGAGCCATCCTCAAACACATAGAGAAATATAATTGTGAAGATGGGCATGCTGAGAGTGGTGAGGCTCTGGGTTCAATTCACAACACAGAATAAAGGAGGGGCAATAAAGAGGAGGAGGAGGGGGGAAGGATCAGGAGGAAGAGAAAGGAGAAGAAAATGGGAAGGGGGAGCCGGGTGTGGTGGCATACATCTTTAATCCCCTCGGGAGGCAGAGGTAGGAGGATTACCATGAGTTGGAGGTCACCCTGAGACTACAAAGTGAATTCCAGGTCAGCCTGGGCTAGAGTGAGACCCTACCTCATAAAACCAAACAAAAAAAGAAAAAAGAAAGAGGGGAAAAAAGAGAAGAAAAGGGAAAAAAAACAGAATAAAAGACAATTGTGCCAGGCATGGTAGCACACTCCTTTAATCCTAGCACTTTGGAGGCAGAGATAGGAGGATGGCTATGAGTTCGAGGCACCCTGGGACTACATAGTGAATTCCAGGTCAGCCTGGGCTAGAAAAAGACCTCGAAAAAAACCAATTATATCTATTGCTGTTACAAGCCCACAATTTGCTTATCTCTACAATTATCCAGAGTCCTAAAGCAAATGGCCATGGTCCTGCCGGTCCCATGTGACCCTGCTCTTCCCCACCAGGGTGTTTCCTGGTGCATAAGGAAGGTCTCCCTTCTTACCCAGAACCCAGAACTAAGGAGCCAATGCCCAAATCGGAGAAGCAGCAAGGAAGCAGACACACCAACTTCCACCCGCCTCCCTGGTGAGTGGCATCAAGTTTTCATCTAAGGGGACTAAAGGGCCCAAAGCAGTGTCTACTGGAGAGCTATGGTGGGCACGGGATTGGCATCCTGTACTCTGGGAGGGAAGTCAGTGTCAGTGTCTGAGTGGAGACCAGCCTTTCTCTACTTGCAAGCCATCCTCACTGCTGGGAAGGCTGGCAGATCTGAGAGCTTGTATGGAGTTGCCCTCCAGGGGAGGCCTGAAGCTGACTCAGGCTGGATTAGAAACCAAATCTCAACGTTTCTCTTTTTACGCTGAAAATGAAGTGTCCAGGAATCACAAAGTCCAGTGGCTGAGGCCATGGGCTTTAGAGTCAGAAATTCTTTGGTCTGGGTCCAACTTCTTCCTCCAGCCTAGTCTGTACCTGGAGCTGGTCATTCTCTTAAGTTCAGTTTCCATACAGGTGTGTATGTGGGGACGGGGGGGTGAGGGGGAGGCAACCTAAGCCATGCTGAGTATGCACAGAGAGCTGCCAGACATAGTGGCCTCCTGCATACTGGCTGGTGTGTCTGCTCCCTTAGGCTCCCAGTTCTCCCAAGCAGTGGATGTCCACTACAGGAGTTCAGCCCTGAATGCAGGCAGGAGAGGGCAGCAGAGGCCAGGCCTAGCCGGTTCACCAGGGTTGGCTGGAAGCTGATGGGACTGTGGGGAAGAGGAACTCACACTTCAGTACTCACCAGCACTCTGGCAACAGTGGAGACTGGGCTCCCGGGTCCTTCCTCCACAGAGTATGTGTTAGAGAAAAATGAAAAAATCAAATAAAAACTGAGACTAGAGAGATGGCTCAGCCATTAAGGGTGCTTTCTTACAAAGCCTAACGACCTGGGTTGGATTCCCTAGAACCCACATAAAGCCAGATGTACAAAATGGTGCATTTCGTCTGCAGTTCATTTGCAGTGGAAGGAGGACCCAGTGTGCCCATATTCATTCGCTCTCTCATAAATAATGTATATTTTATATATATTGTTTGCGGTAGGGTTTCACTCTAGTTCAGGCTTACCTGGAATTCACTATGTACTTTCAGGGTGGCCTTGAACTCTTGGCAATCCTCCTACCTCTGCCTCCCGAGTGCTGGGATTAAAGGAGTGCAAAAAATATATTCTTTCATAAAAACCGCCAGGACTTCTGGTGCAGATGGATCCTAGACTGATCCTAGATCTGCAGAAGGGAAGCCCCTTTCTTCCTAGTCTTGGGCCTGCCTGCTCTGCTCACTACAGTTAGCCCCAGGTCTAACCCCACTATTCAGGTTTTTCTCAAACTGGGTGCTCATAACGCTCCCAAGCAAGGACCCCTGGCCCCCCATAAATCACTATGAGATCTCTAGGGTGTTGGTGCCACCACTTTCCCATCTGGGGCTCATTTCCACTGGGATAACATTGTCAGGCATGAAGAGATGGCTTGGCTTGCTCAAACCAGGTGGCCTCAGAGCAGTGACTCCAGCTCAGGCTTTCTCCTACCTCCTGGGAGTATGGTTGATGGTGGGCATCTGTCCTGAGGGAGGGAAGCAAACCAACCCCTCCCCTGCCCTAGACCCCTGGACCTCAAAGAGAAGACAGCGGACCTCAAAGAGAAGAGATCCAGCGCGCCTCTGCAGACCAGGCAGGCGCCTTCACTTCAGAAGCTCACACCCGGTTCGGCCTCTAGCCCCGAGGCGCTATGATCAGACTAGGGCAGCGGTGATGGCGGCTCAAAGTCCCTGTGGGTCTGGGCATCCCTGAGTCCCAGGCCTGGCATTTCAACTGCCAAGAGCTACATTGTGGCTGCAATATGCAGGCGGCTGAGCCTAGATCGTTTGCCTGCTTAGAGAAGCTGGCGTGGGTAGGATGGTTCGTGCAATCCATGAACAGGAGGGGACTCCGTGCCTCTCTCTCTCACCTGCTCCTCCAGACCTGCCACTGGGAACGGGCAAGAGTTGTACCACACTTGGGGGCATCTTGACTGCGTTTTCTAACACAGGTTCCCTAGGCGGCCAAGACAGGGACGGATTCTTTCTGCCTGGAACCGTTCGGTCCCCGCTAGCGGATAAGCCACTCATAAAAGCGATCAAAGTCCTAGGCGAAGTAATTGTGCACCAGGCTCGGAAGCCCTTTTGCGTTTTAAGTTTGTAACTTGCACACGCAGGCGGCGGCTGGCTTTTGTGGGCATGGCGATGAGCGCTTTGCACCCCGGGCCCAGGCCCCAGCCCGGACCCAAGTGAACCCTGGACAAAACTCAAACCAACTCCAATGGGGGCGGCGGCGGCGGCGGGAAATCTCAGGCTGGGTGCGCAAGCCGTTTTTGCCTGCGGAATCTGGTCCTTCCGGGCTTGCCTGGAACCAGGGCCTCCTCTAGGAAAGGCCGGACTTTCCCTCTCATCTTCAGGCTCTGAGACCAAGGCCAGGCCCCGTCCCCAGGGAATCCGAGCCAGTTTTCCGTATAGGAGCCCCACTGGGGGTCTCTCACCCAGCTGTCCCTGGACATGGGAGAAGTGAGAGATCCTGGTGAAACAGGGACACGGACAGGGAGATGGACAGGAAGCCGGGACAAGGGTCCACACATAAGAAGTGTGCACACAGGACTGTGGCCTGCTCCGGAGGCTGCCAAGTAAGCGGGTCCTGGGAGCTCGCGATGGGGATGGGCCGGCGTTGGGTTTCTGCTAATCAACCCCACTTCCCCAGCATCTGTCTTAATTGGGGCGCAGTCTGACCTAGAGGAAAAGCCCCCCACCCAGCCACCCAGTCTGTCTGGGTACGGTGCAACGTTCCCTCTTCGACAGCAAGCCTGGGGGCTTTTCTCAGGGCTGGACCTGTTTTCCTAGGGCTCGGGGGGGCGGCGGTTTGAAGAGGTGGCCTCCAGCTGAGCTGGGACTGAGCCCTCCCGGCCTGGCTTCGAACCTGCTGCCTATCAGGCTCACGCGAGCCAGCGGCCCGCAGTCCCCAGAGTTTGCGAGCAATGAAGTCTCCTGTCCTTTCCTGCCCCCGCCCTCCTTATCTGGGTTTTATAGAAAGCTGTTAGTTTGGGACATTAATTGCCCGGACGAGTTTATTGGTAATTTTGATGTAACAGAGCACCGGAGAAATTACCCCCACGTCCCAAATGTCAAATCTGAGAAGAAGCAGGTTCCGGCTCACGACCCCGAGGCGCGCAGACACTGCGGTGGGTCAGGGCGGCTGCACCAACAATGTGACTGATTGTGTTTGTTTTCTTATAAGGTGGGATCGCAATAGAGGGGTAGTCAGTAGGAGACCCAAACTTAGATTTTTACTGTTGTTTCCCGGAGGGGAAAAGGACGATTCAGGAGGGAAGTGTGACCCAGGCCTGCAGCCTTGGGATGCTACCAGCGGGCCCCTCGTTGTTCAGATGTTCTAGATTCAGATTCGACTGGGAAAATTCAAGAACAGGTCACCACCAAAATAGAACAAAATAAGACAAAAATGAAACTTAAAAGTTGTCTCACTGTTTATCACAGAATTTAGGACCAGTAAAGCCTAAAATTTAGAATAAAAATAAAACTCTCATTAGTTTTGGAGCAGCAAAAAAGCAAATATATATATGTTCCCATTTTGCTTTATATATGTATATATATATGAGGGGGCATATGTATGTCTATTTTTATAGAGAGATAGATAATATGTATGTACATATGTATATATGTATTTCTTAGTTTTCCCAGGGAAGGACTACAGTTTTCTTTAAATGGTGAATTATTTCATTAAAAAAAGAAATGACATTTAGAGAGACAGAGGGCTCCTAAACAGAAGCCAAGAAAAATAGCTATTCTTGTCCAAATTTTATTTGTGAAATGAAGAGTGAAAAAAGGAGGATTAGCCAAGAGAGAAAAATAAGAGAGAATGAAAAAAGAATTCAGAGCTATCCAGATTTTAATTTTAAAAATTCAGAGATCTGCAGTTTTTCCTATTTGGGCATCTGAACACAGTGTATCATCCCAAACCCCAGAAAAATAGTCATGTGACTTTATTTCTAGTCGATACAGTTTTAAAGGCCATGTACAAATGTTATACATTTTTATTTTTGTTCTTTTTTAGGAAAAAAATACACAAAAGGTAGAACATCTTCAAATTGTCCTTTTATACAGTGCAGAAGGAAACTTAAAATGTGTCACGAGCACTGCTCTTGGGCAGCCAAAATACTAAACAAAAGGGAATAGTCCTTCATATTATATATATATTTATATAAAACATATGGAAATTTGTTTCTACATAGATCGGTCTTTGTTTCCAATTTACAATGGATATCTAAAAAAAAAAAAACTCTACACGGCAAATATTGCCAACAAAGTTACACCGTTAATACTGATAAACGGAGGAGCCTACGTGGTGTTTGATTATTAGGGAAAGAAAGTAGAATAAATAACAGGATGGGCCTGGCTATAGTTTTCAAAGTGCCTTAACCTTTCTGCATCACTCGGGTCACTGGGCCTCCTCATCCCTGTGTCTTGCTGTGTTCATCTCCTCCCAAAAAGTTTACAGTAGAGATTAGGAGACAGAAAACACCCACCAAAAAGCAATTCAAAACAAAACAAAACAACACTGTGGAGCCCAGTGAGGAAGGTGGAAAGGGATTTCTGTCCCAGATAGCCTCTCACTTCTCTCAGCTCCTGTTTTCTTTTCAAGGCGAACAGTGGCTTCGGAAATGCAAGTTATTTGCACAAAGATCCACCGGTGATTGCTGCAGGAGACTCCCAGGTGGGGAGGGAAAAAGACGGCTCTAAAGGGAGACTTGCGCATTCCAAGACATTCTTTCAGGAAAAAAAAGAGTTAAAAATTAAAAGATAAATATTCAACCCAAAATAAAAGTATTTGATAGTGACTGGTCTCACGCGTGTCTGCATTGCTTCTAAAATTCTTCCCTCACTTTTGCCATTGGAGGGGGTAGAAGAGACCTCGGCAGAATTCTTCTTTCAATGTTAAGGGTGTCCCCCCACACCTTCGTGGCCCATTTCAATGGAATCGAAAATGGGTATTTATGGACAGACAGCTGTGGTCCCATCAGGCCCTGCTGCCTTTAGAAATCTTTAGAAATTAGCGAGGGAGTGAAGGAATTGCAGACCACAGGGTTTCTTTCCAAATAATCCGATTGGGGATGGCCCTTTTCTTCTGCCGATGGTTATACCTCAAGAATAAAGCAGTTTCTGGTGGTGGGCTCGGAGTCCCTGGGCTGGCCAGCCTGGGTGGGAGGAACGGCAAACTCAGCCTCACATCACGCAGGGTTTGATGTCTTGGTAGGTGACCTGCTGGTGGTAGTAGGATCCTCCACCGGCGGAGTGCATGGATGAAGACGCCATGGCGTTGAAAGAGAAGACAAACTCCTTTCGGTCACACATGCTGGGCGACTGCGAGTGATACCTCGGGATGCCTGTAGGGTGAGGCGACAGCAAGATATAGGGACACAGGAATTAGTGGGCAGAGTTCAAGAGAGGGGAAGCTTGGCTGAAGGGAGCGGACGCACAGGCAGCTCAGCCCGGCTCAAGCGCACAGCTGCCTGCTTACACATCGCTGCTGCTTCAGGACTCCCAGGGCAGCAGGCACAGACCGGGGGTCGGGGTGGACAGGACTGGGGTATGGTCCCTCGCTGGGTGCCCAATAAACAATCCCAGGATTTCACTTAAGATCTCTGCTCTGAGCAGTTCCCACCACCTGGGCCTCTCCAGCCTGGGCCACCCAGCCTAGCCCAGGGCTTCCAGAAGCTGCTTTGGCCTGCAGAAGCCACCAACGCCCTGGTGGGGCAAGAGATTGTTGCAGGGCTTAGTAAGGGACAAGCGGCTTCTCCCAGGAAAGATCCTGTGGAGAATGGTCTCCCAGGGTAGGAGGGGACCAGGATTTTAAAATAACACATACACACACACACACACACACACACACACACACACACCCCGCGGAGAGACAGCCCACTGCCTCCAGCCCTGGCTCCAGCCTCCCAGGGGCTGCTGACAGATGACCTCTGATTGCCCCTTGCCCCGTTCTCCTTCCAAAACTAGGCCCAGGAGAAGATGGTGACCATAAAGGTTGGGGGGGAGGGGTGTAGAGATGGCTATGAGCTATGACTATTGGGTGGGGGGGTTGAATATCTGGGATAAGGACTGGACCACCTAGGTCCTAAGAAACAAAGGGTCTTGGCAGACCCCACCAGGCCTAGCTGCCACACTTCCCAGCCCCTGGTCTCAAAACCAGGCCAGATTCCCTGAAGGGCCTGTACACAGCCCCTGAACACTGGGCCCAGGCGGCTTGGGCCTAACTCTTCCGTTCTGACCAGACCAAGCAGTCTGCTGGAGGCCTGTTAGAAGACAAGGGACAGTGGCCTGCTGGTCCTGGGCTGGAGCCTTGGCTCCATAGAAAGGCTTTTCAGAGAGGTGAAGGAACTCACATGTCCTAAAGGTCATTAGCGGATAGGGGTCTGAGCCTTTCTGGTGAGAATGGGGCCTACTTGGTCAGGACTAGGAAGAAGTTGGAACAGAAAAAAAAAAAAAAAAAGCCAAAAAACAAAAAACGAATGATCCCAAATCGAATGTGTCAAACTGCACTCATCCCTCCAGGGAGAGAAGTGGGATCCAGAGGCACACCCGAGGGAGGGAGCTGCTGTCTCCCCCAGGCATTGGGGTTCATACCCTAGAAGCACAGCTGGCTTCTCAAGGGCAGTCGCGGAATTTGGGGTTCCCCCACTCACCTTGCAACTCAGCCGGGGCGTTGTGACTGTTCTGGTGCAGGTATGGCTGGTCCAGGGAGTGCGTGGAGAGACTGCCGGGCAGGGGGTTGGCCGCCGGGTTGCAAGGGGACAGAGGCTGCTGCTTGATGTAGGAGGCGCCGCTGTTGAGGGCGGCGGAGGCCGAAGGCGGCCAGGCTGCGGCGGAGCTGGAGTAGACGGCGTGCGGCTCCATGACCCCGCCGGTAGCAGTCGGCAGCAGCGGGGAGGCGGGCACCGAACTGTCGTGGTGCGGGTACTCCCCTGCCGCTGAGCCCCCGCAGCTGCCCATGTACGAGTGGCCACCGTTGGCTGGCAGGTGAGGCACCGAGTGGCTGGGCAAAGCCATGCCGTCCACGTTACCCGGCAAGTGGCCATTCATCATCCCCAGGCCGCCCTCCAGAGCCAGGCTGTTGGGAGGGCACGAGAGGCCACCAGCCGAGCCCTGGAAGCCATAGGTGTCCGGGAGGTGGTTGAAGCCGAGCCCATTCATCATGCTGTACATGGGCTTGAGCGCCTGGCATTTCCTTCGGAAGCCCGCGCGGCCGCCTCCGAAAGGAGCCCTCCTCGAACATGAACTCGCTGGCCGGGTCGATGGTCCAGTAGTGACCCTTGCCGGGCCGACCCAGGCCCTTGGGCAACTTGATGAAGCACTCGTTGAGCGAGAGGTTGTGGCGCACGGAATTCTTCCAGCCCTGGTAGGAGCCGCGGAAGAAGGGAAAGCGGCTTTGGAGGAACTGGTAGATCTCGCTGAGCGTCAGGCGCTTGGTGGGCGAGCTCTGGATGGCCATGACGATGAGCGCGATGTACGAGTAGGGCGGCTTCTCCGGGCGCCGGATGCCCGCGTTCGTCTTCTTGGCCTTGGACTGGCCGGACGCCGCGGGGTCCATGGCCGCGCCGCCTCCGCCGCCGCCACCGCCGCCGCCGCCGCCGCCGTGCGGTGGCTGCTGCTTCTCGGGCGCCGAAGACATCGGGTGGCTGCTGCCGCTGCCGCCGCTGCCGCCGCTGCTCTGCGCCGCGGAGGAGCCGGGAGGAGGAGGAGGAGGAGGAAGAGGAGGAGGAGGAGGGGGAGGAGGGCGAGGGGGAGGGGGCTGCGCGCGCGGGGCCGGCTGCACCTCTGCCGTCATCGGCGGCCACTTCTCCGGAGCGAGCCTCGGCGCGCCCTCCCCCGCTCGCGCGCGCCCGCCCTCCCAGGGGAGCGGCTGGATCCGCCAGCGGTTGGCTCGGGGCCCCCCTCGCTCTCCAGCTCCCTCCTCCCTCAGTTCTCTCTCTCTCCTCCCTCTTTCCCTCTCTCCCTCCCACTGGGGCTGGAGCCTAGCGGAGGCCCTGAGGAAGCTCCCCCTTTGGCTTTTGTGGGGGATGCACCCCCCCACACTCCCTAGCCTGCGGGGCCGTGCGACCCCCTCCGCGCGCAGCCCAGGGTCCCCACCGCCCGCGGCGCTGGGCTCCACGATTCCGGCCCCAGGCGGCTTTCACAGAATCTTGGCCCCCCGGGGAGACCCTTCGGGAGGTCCCTCCCCTCCCTGCCCCTTCAAGCTCCCGCGGCTGTGGGCGCTTAAAGGGTCCCCACCCTGCGGGCCCCGCCCCGCCTCCACCAACCTGGCGAGCAAGTGTTCACGCGCCCTGGGCCCCGCAGCTCGGCCCCGACGCGCGCCGACCCCTGCCTTCTAGACCCCGGCGGTGCCGCTGCAAACGCGCGGCCGGTTCACGGCCTTCCCCAACATGCACAGCCGCAGCGGCGGCCGCCAGGTCGTGACCATCGTGGGCACAACCGGCCGGCTAGGCTCCGGGTCCCCGCAACGGGACGGCGTAAGTTCCCAAGAGGGACCGCCTACCCACACTCCCCGCCCCGGGAAGGTCTGCGCCGCCGCGCCGGAGAGTTTTCGGATTCGCCCTGCAGCGCTCGGGCGGGCCAACTGCCCTGGGCCTTGGGCCGGCTGAAAACGAAAGCGCAGGACCGGTCGCAGTCGCTTTGTCCCAGGCGCAGAAAGCCGGACCTGGGCGAACGAAGAACCTTCAGCCCAGCGGCGCTCCAGACCTCATAGGTTACCCAAACAAGGGACCCTGTTCACTCAGTTCATCCGTGTGCGCGCACATATCCGTGCACTAATGCACGCACTTAGCACACACCTATGTGCATTAATGCACCACCAGCTGGTCCTGCCAGTTATACATCCAGACGCTCGTTTATGCGCGATCGTGGCCACTCACGAACCCCGCGTTCAAAAGGTCCACGGGAGCTCTCGTACCCACTCGCTCCCATTCACGCACACACGGTGCCCAGATTTGACCTCACATGGAGATTCACTAGGTCCCCCTCCCCCAACACACGGCACTGAAAATCCGCCTAGTTGGCCCCACGTCCCCATTTTACAAGCGCAGGTTCTGATTTCCTGAGAGATTGCAAAGTCCCTGGCAGGAAGTTTACAAGGCTCAACGTAAACACGTTCTGGGGGATTCTTTAATAATAATAAGAGAGAATTCCGCGGGCGCGGGGCGGGCAGGGGGGGGGAGTTGGCCTAATGCCCCTGTGGGCTCGGCCTGCCGCCGCCGCCGCAGGGGCCCCTGACACTGCGCGCCAGGCGGGGTTCCGGAAAGCAGACGGCGCGGGCGGGGAGCGAGGGCCCGGGCGGCTCTCGAGCCTGGCTGACGGCCCACCGCGGGGGACTCGCAAGGACGCCGGCCCTCGCCCACCTCGCCGGGCCGGCGTGCGGGGCCGCTGCTGATGGGAAGGTGGCGTGGAGCGCCGGGCGCAGGACCACGCGGCGCGCGCAGACCCAGGTGAGTGAGTGCGGGTCTCCCACAGACGGCTGCGGCGAGGGCGCTGGGGTCTGGGTCCAGGGTGAGGACGAGGAGGGTTGTGAAGGCTGTTTTCGCGAGTCAGTGCGAGGAGATTAGGAGCCAGGCATCTGGGCTCCCGGTGCGAACTGAACTGACAGGGACGTGTGCGGATCTCGGAGGCCAGCCAGCGGCTCCTTCAAAGCCCACCGGCCTCAGGTTTCTCTAGATTCCTTGTCCCCCACCCGTCCTCCCCCATTTCTTCAGCTTTGGTGGAAGACGTCTTGTCGCCTTCGGGGCGCCTGGCACGTCCTTGCGAGGAGCTAGGGACAAGTAGACTTAGGTTGCTGGGCCGTCGCTGGCACAGCTTGCTTCGCAGGAGACGAGACAGTCGCCTTGCCTGCGCGCCGCGCTCCAACAGGCCCCCGCGCGGGCTGCCTAGAGAAAAGGGGGCTTAGGGCAAGGTTGTATTCGAGCAGACGGACATGTCCTGGCAGACCAGTTTCCACTTCACAAGGCAGGTTTAGCATCCCCACTCATAGGCATCCTTTGCACTGCCCACAGTCTCCCCTACACTTTGTGTACAACTTAGGAGCACCCAACCCTGGAGTTATGCAGATACCTGCCCACTCTCCAGAGAGCACACTTCATGCAACCTACACACTCCTGGACCGCACCTTTGCGAATCCAGGCACAGCCAACCACACGCCTGATCTCCAGATCTCCGGAACGGACTCTCCACACCGGGGGCACGCGCACGGGCGCGCGCGCGCGCACACTCCCCCATATGTTCCCATTTCTTGATTTTTTTTTCTTTATTCTTCCTTTCGTTTCTTTTCTCTGGATAGCAGCTTTGGACCAGGAGGCTCTGACTAGTGATCTGGGAGTTCCTGGAAGGGTGGTGTACATCTGGCCTTCAGCAGAGAGAAGCTGGAGAAGGCTGCCCAGTCCCAAGCCAGCAAGGGGCGCATTACCCACCCCCTGGCTTCTGGAAAGTGGTAGTAGTAATGTCTTCCTCTCTCCTCCCAAAGCCAGGTGTCTGCAAAATCTTGTATAGAGCAAGAAATTATGGAGGTCATTTTCCAGGGTCCACCTCCTTAAGTCTTCTCCAGTTGGGAGAGAGAGCAGATTTTATTTGCAGAAACCCCCTGAGATCTACCTTCCCTCCCTCCTGCCCTTTCACCCATCACTATCTTCTATCCACTGCCCTTGAGGGTTCTTCATGTTTTGTGGTGAGGGAGCGTTTTTCTTTCCATGGGAGGAAGCTGGCGTGGATGCTCCTTCCACTTGGCCTCCACTCCTTAGGCAGGACTGTAAAGTACACCCTGAGGATAGAGCCAGGGTTCTCCAGTCTCCTCGCCTGGGAGATAGAGGAGGAGGGTAGTGGTTCCTGAGTCTCAGGAATGATACAGATTGAGGTTCCCCCAAAGCCCACTCTCTACTGAAATAAGAGGTGTAGGTGGGAGCTTGAGAGGTGAAGACACAAACCCCTAGTTCTTTCATTGGAAAGCCCCCCCCCGCTGGTTTTGTCACAGCCTTTGCAAGGAGGGCTTTGCCATGAGCCCAGAAATCCGAGTTCTTGGCTCTTGAAACGCCTTGAGAAGTCTCCCTAATCTTTCATTTTCAAGGATGGGAAACTGAGGCCCAGAGAGGACTTGGTCCAGATCGGCCAATACCATGAAACCACTTTCTTTCCATCAAGAATGGAAGAGGACGACACTACGCCACGCAGATGAGTGTTATATGTTGTAGACTAAGAGTTCAGTGAGCACTTGCGTTCCCCCACAAGCCTGGCTTCCCAGGCCCCAGGGGACTCAGAAAGCTGGTGATGATAAAATAATAATGATAGCCGGGTGTGGTGTTGCAAGCCTTTAATTCCAGCACTCACGAGGCAGATGCAGTAGGGTTGCCATGAGTTCGAGGCCACCCTGAGACTGTACAGTGAATTCCAGATCAGCCTGGGCTAGAGAGAGACCCTACCTTGATAAACCAAAATAATAATAATAATAATAATAATAATAAAATAATAATAATAAACATAACAGACCACTGAGGAGCCACCAGTGGCTGACTGCACAGCACATTGCTCATGGCTCCATAAACCCATGGACATCCCACCCCTTTCCCTGGGCAGTGAACCCCTTTGATAAACTAATTATTATCCTCTCCCCATTGCACACTCAGGAAAACCACTCCAGGTCACCCAGCAAACCTGTTCTGACTGCTGGAGCAAGGATACCCTCCTACTAAGACTCTTGGCGTGGGGATTTGAACCCACCTCCTTGGTGTCTGCTTAAGCTGTTTGTGCCTTTAAAGCACAGAACGAACAATGGCCCCCACTTCTTAGGGCTGTGACAGGGGTGACACAGGGCTCTGCGGAGAAGTGCAATATACTCAACAGAAACGAATTTCTGTCAGCCCAGGGTGACAGAAATGCAGGCAGGATCCACGGGCAGATATGTGGTCTGTCAACCTCAAATCCAGACCCTCTTCCCATTTGAAATCAAATGTGGGTCCCAGCAATGGTTCCAGGAATCCCCAAATTTGGAGGGTGTGGGTGGTGTTACAAACACCCGCCTGCGACACCCCCACTCCCCAGGCCCTAGGTATTTCTCCTGGCTAATTGCTTAAGTGAAGCCGCGGGGCTGAGAGCGCGCCCGCCGTAACCCGAGCGCGGAACCAGATCCCACTAGGCAGTGCCGGCCGCGGGCGGGGCAGGGGCGCCGCGGACCACCCACCGCGAGGGCAGCCGCCCGCCCGGCCGCCGCCGCCGCCCTGCTCTGCATTAGCGCGGGCCCCGCGCGCCCCGCGCCCTCGAACCCCCTGCGCGCGGGTGTCCAAACGGCGTCACGCCGCAAGGGATGGCGACCAGGAGGTCGGATTCAAAGGGAAGCCACGCGTCTTGGGACGTCGAGAGCGAAGGCTGGGACCCGTGGCACCTAGAAGCGAAATTTCATGCAGATGGAGGTGCGGGATTGGGGTGGAGGTGGGGAATATACTTGAGGATGAAAATTCAGCCTCTGGGACGCGGGACTGTGATAGAAAGGTAGGGTGAACAAGAGAGGGCGCCCTGTGGGTGCAAGAGGCCAAGCAGGGTACCGAAGGCGTGGGACCTTTAACCTGAGAGGGTGGAGAGAAAAGAGCTCCTAAGACAGGAAGGTGTGTGTCCAAGGCGAAGTTGGTGCACAAAAAACCAAGAGGCTGCAAGGTACTAAGCTTTCACAGCATTGCCCATAGCTGGAGGATGTGAACCCGGGATGGTTGTTTCATGTTTAATTATTACTTTAAGATAAGAACAATACAACAGTTATGCCTGCACGATATTGGACTTTTAAGTATTCTGACTACTAGAAAATATGTGCACAAGGTAACCATGCTATGTCCACGGTTAAGGTGTACACAGAACAGACTTACACACGGCGTTCTCCGTGTATGTTCACTATAATGTATTCTGAAAAGAAGAATATTGGGGCTGGAGAGACGGCTTGCTGGTTAAGGTTAAGGCGCTTGCCTGCGAAGCCAAAGGACCTAGGTGCACATAAAGCCAGATGCACAAAGTGGCACATGCTCCTGGAGTTCGTTTGCAGTGGGTAGAGGCCCTGGTGCGCCCGTTCTCTCTGTCTCTCTTCTCTGTGTCTCTCTGCTTGCAAATAAATAAATAAATAAATAAATAAATAAATAAATAAATAAATAAATGTTTTTTTATACAAGAATATTGGAACCCTGCAGGCCATGGAGCGTAGGATATAGAAAGATGGCTGGCCAGGGGCGGCATGCACTGTGACACATAGGTGGTACACATGACATTGTGCAACGTGCTTTCTAATGATGAAGAGTGCCTTGGGAACTTGAGGAACTTAAGAAGAGGTGCCCCCCTCCCCGCCCCTGTGTCAAGTTCTGTCTCTACTCAAGAGTAAGGAGGCATGTTTACCAGGTGCTCTGGAGAATGAGGCATTTGCTAGAGAGATCTTATGAGCCCTGGTAATGGTGCAGAGTCCCAGTACTCAAGGTGACTGAGACCTCACAGAGCTTCCAGAAGAACCCGCAGGTCCCAGGGAAGTGGAGCACCACTGGCTTTCTGTAGCAACAGAATGACTGGAGAGCATGCGAGGAGGATATGGGGACTATGGATGTCTTGTGTGACCCTTGACAGTGAGACACTCCCTCCACTTGCAGCCCGCAGCTGCAGTCAGGAGATGCAGGGACAAGAGAGCCATCCAGTATGGGCTACAGGAGAAGCCTCTGTAAGTGAGGGAGCAGGTACAGCGCCTGCTTCTGGGCTGCACACCCCTGTTTTAGGGGGCTGAGCTGCTTGTGCCAATGCCAGATCAAACCCAAGCCAAGGTGTATCCAGCCAGAGGTCCAGAGCACCTCCAGGAGAGGAAGGAGGGAAGTGGAACCCTCCCTAGAGCTTAACCAGGTCACACCCTCTGCAGAGATCTTTCCACTCTCCACCCTGGGGGCTATCAGGCTGCGTCGAAGAAGCAGCTGTGACATTGGCTCTACTGGCTGTTAATCTCCCCTGTTGGTCTACCTTGAGAAGAGGCTCTTGACTTGGTCTTAAATAAATAAATAGGTCTAGGGATATAGCTCCATTGGTAGAGTGCTTGCTTATTATGCACAAAGCCCTGGGTTCAATCCCCAGCACTATATAAACCCAGGTGTGGTGGTACACACCTATAATCCCAGCTCTGTGGAGGTGGGGGCCTGAGAATGAGAAGTTCAAGGTCATTCTGGACTATAAAGTGAGCTGGAGGCAGGTGTGGCCTACAGGAGACCCTGGCTGTAAATAAATGAATATATAAATGTGGGTAGATGAGTGAATAAACAAGCAGGTAGATAAATAAAGAGTTAAGGTTGATGGTTGTCTTTGGAAGAAGCCTGAGCTTGCCCCTTCCGCTTGGCCCTTTTACTCAAAAGCACGTATTTTCCATGACGTTCTTCAATGAAATATTTGACAACATCGCGGCTTGGGAATTTACAGCTCTCTTCCCTGTGAAATGGTTGGGAGATTTCTAGCATGAGCAATTCATGCTGCTCCCAGGAAAAGACTGTGCCGGGAACGGGAATGCTGAGCTTCCTGACTGCCTGGGTCGGATGCCTGGTCCCTCTTCGAACCTCTCTTCCCATGGATCCTCTCTCCCCCGCCAGCACCTCCATACATTTTTATCCTGGCTGCCCAAGAAAGACGGGGAGAATGTTGCCTCCCTTCACGGGGGTGAGAGAAGGAGGGTGTGTGTGTGGGTGTGTGTGTGTAAGGGGCTCCCAGGGTTTGTTTATGAGTAAGGGACCCAAGCTGAAGTGGATGGGGCAGACTAGGATGGGAGAAGAGCTGGGCGCTCTGCATTTACCCCTAAGGGAAATAAGCCCGAGACGGGATGAAGAAGAGGAAGAGGAATAAATAAGCTTTCAAAACAGTAAACCAGAGCTGGGTGTGGTGGCGCACGCCTTTAATCCCAGCACTTGGGAGGCTGAGATAGGAGAATCGCATGTGAGTTGGAAGCCACCTGAGAATACAGAGTGAATTCCAGGTTCCAGGTCAGCCCGGGCTAGAGCAAGACACTACCTTGAAAAACCAAAAAGAGAGAGAAAGCGAGAGAGAGCAAGAAACAACAACAAAAATCCCAGTAAGTCAGAGGAAAGCATACAATAAATGTCAAGGGTAAAATATTTTTATTTTATTTTTCAAATTTGGTAGTAATAAGGTAATACAATATGTATCCCATGCTCACGCAAATGCCCTTATCCCTGTCCCCTGCTCTGCACCCAGGAAAGAGGGGCTCCAACACTGAGACAGAAGGGTCCAGTTATGTGGACCTGAGGACCCCTAGAAACAGAGGGGAGGGGGAACATGCTCACATTTGTTCTTAATCAAAAGCAGGAGTTCTCTGCCAGAAACCTGCCCTTGTGTGCAGTTCTTTTCCAAGGTTCCCACACCCTCCCTTCACAGCACCCGATTCTCTGCTTACACCTCTTCAGAAGGCATTGGGATGGGGGAAAACAAGAATGTTTTTAGGAAGAAACAAACTCCCTGCCCAGCCAGGAAGGACTTTGAAGAAAATGGGAACTTACCTGCCAGTTTGTAGAGGTCACACTAAACTAAGCAAAGGTGATTCCCTCTCCCCACAGCCTCTAGCCTCAAGCGTGGGTCATTTGTCAGTTGTTAGGGACCTCCGGAGGGGAGGATTACTTTTGAGTGTGTGTTGACAGGCCTGTTTTGTGCATCCAGGAACAAAGGATGGGGTAGCCCTGTGTGCAAGGCCTAGGAGAGGCTGACCCAGGTTCTGGGGAGTCAGCAAAGAAATTCAGTCGGTGTGGTGGCTTGTGCTTTAATCTCAGCACTCACTGGGGAAGCTGAGGCAGGAAGATCTATCAGAGTTAAAGAAGAAAAGAGATAAAGTTGGGGTGGGGAGCCAGTGGGGTACAGCCAAAGGCAGGGTGACCCTCAAACCTAAAGAGACCAGAATGTTTAGTCACTAGGATTCGGGGACACTACAGAGCTTGAAGGACAGAGAGTGAGGCCCTAAGATACACACAGAGGTGGGGCGGACCGGGGGCCTACCTCCATTGGTAACTGAGGGCTGTAAAGCTCAGGTTGACAGAACACAGTCAGAGGTACGTGTCTTGGGTCTGCACTGGGGAAAGAGAGTGTGTGATATAGCCAGACATCTGCCTCCCACATCCTTGCCCACGGAGGAGAAGGAGTCCTCAGAGGCCTGTTCTGGCACTGGCATAAGCTGGGGCAAATATTTCAACCCCTCAGTACCTCAGTTTCTCCATCTTGCAACGGGGTAATGTCAGTAACCATCCACAGCACTACCCTGAGGACGCGAGGGGAAACACCACAATTGCTGTGTGCAGGGGAGCCTGGCCGGACAGACTGGAATGACATTGGAAATTCAAACCATGTTCGAGTTGTTAAATGAACAACCTTGAAACCACGAATGATTAGGAGTTTGGGCTCTGCACCCCCTCCCTCCTTCTCTACTGCGGTGCGACCCAGAGCCAGTGGCTTTGCTGGTCTATGTCTAGTGTGGCTATCAGCCCTGGAGGCACAGAAGACTCCTGAGCCCGGTTATTTGGTGGTAGGGTACCGGAGGAGGGTGAAATCCCTTATTCCCTTTTTTCAGGTAGCCCCTGAAAGTCTGTGGAGGACTTGGCCAATGATGGAATCAAGAATTTGGTGGTGGTAGCCAGGGTCGTGGTGGCGCACGCCTTTAATCCCAGCACTGGGGAGGTAGAGGTAGGAGGATTGCTTTGAGTGAGTTCTAGGCCACCCTGAGACTACATAGGGAATTCCAGGTCAGCCTGGGCTATAGTGAGACCCTACCTGGAGAGGGGGGAGACAAAAGAATGTGGTGGTGTAGACTACAAGCTCAAGGCTTTTGAAAGTGGCTCCTTAACCTTTCCTTGACTTCCAAGAAACTTGCCTTCTTCCTGACAGGGTTTGAGGATCCTCTCTCTTTGTTCCTCCTGTGGCAGCCTGGAGCTGGGGCTCCAGGGGGATCTCACCCTCACCTCTTCCAGGCAGAAGGGAAAAGCCTTCAAACGAATCTCACAGTTTTGGGCCCTTTGTCTTTGGTCCTGAGCTGTCTTGGCTTTCTTGCCTGTGAAATGGGCTTCAAGCAACTGTCCAAAAAGCTGCTTCTCTTTTTAAAAAGTATTTTTGTTTATTTATTTATTTACTTACTTATTTGAGATAAAGACAGAGAGAGTGAGCATGAGCTCACCAGGGCCTCCTGCCACTGCAGAGGAACTCAGGATGCATGCACCACTTTGTGCATCTGGTTTTATGTGGGGTATTGAACCCAGGCCATCAGGTTTTTCAAGTAAGTGCCTTTAACCGCTGAGCCATCTTTCCAGCCTCCTGCCCACAAAACAAAACCAAAAAAAAAAAAAAAAACCTGCTCCTTGTTAGCACCATGTTTGTCAACAATAGGTGTTCAGGATTCTCTATGGACAGTACTGTCCTATAGCCTTCGGGCAGCCCTAGTGGTTAAGTACTAGTCTGCAATCATGTGGAGGAAGAAAGGATGCTCAAAGGACAGAAGTGGCCTAGAACTCACATTGCAGATGGACAGGGAGGTAGCTACTCCAGGCGGCAACCCTGACATGGATGGGAGCCCTTCAAGGGTTATGCTGACTGCAGAAGGTGCCGGGACCAAGCTAAGCAGAGCGCTGAGATCGGGTCACTTTTGCAGTGCCCAAAGAAGCCCCCTCTCTAATCCTACCCCCTTCTTTAGAACCTGGTCAATCAAATCAGGCAGCCTGCCCTCACTATAACAAATTCATACCTCCAGCCCACTGGCTACCCTCTCCTGAATCCACGTTCTGGGCAACTAGAGCCACCAGCTCCCACCCTAGCCTTGCTTCCGGGCAATGTTCCCTCCTGCCCAGTTTCTGAGAAGTGCCAGGGACAGGGCGGGGTGGGTGGAACATGCCTCACCACGGGACTGTCAGCTGCTTTTGTCTTGAAATGTGTGGGGACTTGGCCCCCCAACCTCTATCCAGGAGGCTGTTTTCAAGGCATGGATTGGAACTGGAGGACTTTGAGTAAAGATGACCTTTGGAGGAGATTCAGTTTGGTTTAGCTCCTTGGAGTTCAGAGGGATTCTGTCCTACATAACTCCCTTCAGGATCAGACCCACCACTGGTACCGCTCTCCACCTATGGGGGGGGTGTCATTGTAGAAACTGTCACCCTAATACTCAGAGAGGTCCTTGCTTTTAAAATTATTTTTATTTTTTTGGTTTTTCGAGGTAGGGTTTCACTCTAGCCCAGGCTGACCTGGAATTCCCTATGTAGTCTCAGGGTGGCCTCGAACTCATGGCAATCCTCCTACCTCTGCCTCCCGAGTGCCACCACACCCGGCTGTCCTTGCAATTTTAAATCCTCAACCTCTCCTTCCTTTCTACTTGTAAACAAATTAAATATAAAATACATTTCTCTCTGTTATTTTGCCTCTCGATCGATGTTTACAAAGTTAGTAGCCGATTTCTTCCACTGAGCTGTACCCCAGTTCAGTCAGCTACTTCCTACTCTGCAAAATTTAAAAATCAAGAGGTGTCAAAAGCATAATGAATGTAGCCAAACTTTCTCATTCTTTTATTTTGAAATACCTTCCCCCCGCTCAGTGCTTGCAATTTCTCCAATTCTCTGAACAGTGCAAACATGCACAGATTCTAGTACCTGTTGGTGGTTCGTTTTTTCCAGTGATTTAATCAGAGTACTTAGCTTTGGTGTGCACGCTTCAGCTCTGTCCACAGCACCAGTGGCTGTTTTCTTGGTAATTAACAATTAATTACCTGCAAAAAATCTGTCCCTGATATGGGAAGATGCTCACAATTATCTGTTTTCAGAAAGTATAAGCTAAAAAAATATCAAATTTTTTTGTTCTATTCCTAGGTCAGGTCCAGCTTTGATCTCCCATTCCTCCCACCTCACTTTTCTCCACGAAGGCTGGAAGATGCAATTGTTCCCTCCTCACCACTGTTGTAGGGAAAGCTGCCCCTCGGCAGGGTCATTATTTTTCCTCCAAATTGGGCTGAGACCCATTTAATTCACCATGAAAACTGACCTAATTAGGAATCAAATTCGCTCTCTGGTGGGAGCGAACTGCCCTTCCCCACCACCGCTTTTCCCTCTAGATTTTACCCAGACTGTCTCCGCGGGAGGTGACTGGCCAAGCTGTCCCTGGCTGCCGCCTACCTGCTCCTACGTAGTCACCCTCTTTCTCCTTTTTAAGCGCCGGAGAGACTCACTCTGCTTCGGAGAGGCTGACTCAACATTCTTTATGTCCTCCCTCTGGGAAAAAAAAAAAATCTGTCCAGGGCTGGCCTCCCTCGGACACCATCCTGGGGATACCGGGGAGAAGTTCCTGCAGACCGAGGCCCTTTTGGGATGTCTGGTGGCCCTTGGCTGCAGGTGTGGGTCCCAGTCCTCTGGCTCAGAGGGAGGGTCCCTGGCAGACTTGGCTAGTTGTTGCTGCTCTCTGCAAAGACTAAGCAATTCTTTTAACTGCGATTTGGGCTAATGATGGGTCCTGATTTCGTGAACGCTTTGTTTATTTTACCTCCACCAACCCCGAGAGGAGTGCTTGCCTGCCGGGGAAGGCCCATGGAACTTCGAATCCTAACACTGCTGTGGTTGGGGAAGCGCCTGAGGTCTTTCTTCTATGGAATCTTTTCCCCCCTCACCAGCTGGGCATTGCTGGGGCGGACTTAGGGTGGGATTCAACCTTCCTCCCCCCCACCCGTCCCTAGGGTAGGGAGACCAGGAGTGGGGGCACAGGGACACACCTGGGGACGTCCCTCCTAGTTAAACCAAGTCCAGAACTTTTCAGCCTGGATGCCCGCGTTGGCCTTGGTCAGAGCGCCCAACCCTGAGTACAGGCTATCTCCACCCTGGGGCAGGGACAGAGGGATGCTGGGCTCTTCCACACTGCCTGTGGAGGTGATACTAGAGCAGAGTCTGAGGTGTGTGAATTGGGAATGCTTCTGTCCGATTTTCCTTCTAAAGAAAAAAAAATCAGAGGAGCCCTTAAACGGAGAGATTTCTTGGGATAGGTCTGTGAGGTATCTGGGTTAAGGGAGATGTTCACACAGAAAGACTTACTTCCTACGTGGTCCTTTCCAGCTATGTTGAAGCCTTAGTCATCTGGAAAGTGGTTTATTTAAGATCACCTGTCTAGGTTGGTACAGACCCACCCTGGAAGCCTGCTGCTTCTGGCTGTTTTCCCAATATGTCTTCCAGCGCCTCCCAGACTTCAAATTTCAGTTTCATCACAGGGCAGAAGCAGGAGGGGGTGTGTGTGTGTGTGTGTGTGTGTGTGTGTGTGTGTGTGTGTACACAGCAGTGAGCAGAGGTGAGGGAAGCGAAGCACAGTCAGTTTCACGTAATTGGGGGGCTGAGAGACTGGGCATACCCTAGAGCTGTGAGCGACCAACCACGCAGTCCAGACCCTGGGGAGTTCCTGATGACCTCTGTGGTCACTCGGCTGGGCAGCAGCAAAGACTCCCCTCTCCAATTGCTCTGACTCCATCAAAGGTCCCCGACCCCTAAAACACAGGCCAATGTCTCACCCTCACCCCCTCCTCTTCAGGCTTCTAGCTGAAGGGAGGCCCGGCTGGTTCAAATTCAATTAGCTAGCTCCCCGGCGACTGCCAGCGATCAGCTGCTCAGGCGCTTAGGGCCGCTCAAGCTGGGGCGGGGCGCGGCGGGGACCCGCAGGTAGAAAGGAACCAGTTTGCCCCCAGGCTTTATCAACAAGTGGCTTAACTAGGAATTTGCGTTGACAACTCGGCACCTCGGACCCGGCTGGGGCAGTGGAGGGGAACTGGGATGACAAGTTGATCTGTGGGGGTGCGACCCAAGTGGCGGGAAGCCCAGAGCTTCAAAGGCCACCAAAGGGGACAGTGGCCTGAGTCCGGGTGCGGCGTGAACCGTGTGGACCCAGGCGCCCTAGGGTGCGCCGCCTGGCCCAGGGATCCTGCCGGTTGGCGAGAGAGCGGGCGGGTGGACGCTGGACTGTCTTTCCCGGCGAAGTAGGTGGCCGTGTATATTTTTGTTCAAGTGGTGTTTATGTTAATGAAAAAAAAGGATGGAATTACAAACAGCCCGCCGATCGCGCAGCGGCCGCCGGGGACTCCTCGCGTCCCCTCCCTGGCCAATCCTAGGGCGCGCGCGGCGCCCGGCTCGGGAGTCGCCGCAGAAACCCCCACGCGGGCTAGGTGCAAGGCTGCTGAGCCCCGCCAACCCTCCCTCCCACACGCAACCCGGAACTCCGTTAACAACCTTCGCTCCCACGCGCACAATCGGGAACTCGGGCATTCCCCCCTCAACACCCCCCACCCCGCTTCCCACTCCACCCAAGTCGGGACTGCCAGCGGGTTTGCCGACCAAAAAAAGCGGTGCACAGGAGTCCCGCAGAGCGCTTCCAAACAGGGCCCCAGATAAGCTTCCAGGACGCTGGGCAGAAAGGCAAAGCTTGTTGCCCCTTTCCCCGCCTGGCTTTCCCGGTTTTCTTCCCTTTGTGTTTGATGTTGACATTTGTTCCCCAGCCCAGCTATCTCACCCCTAAAAGCATTTGGATTCTCCAAACACGGAGCCAGTCCGTCCAGTCCGAGGGTTTTTTTCCCCCCAACACTCTTGTCCGACCCTTCTTTCCTCTGCAGAACCGGCTCCCTCCTTTTACTTCGTTCAAAGGAGAATCAGGAAGAAAAAAAAGACCAAACAGGAGAGAGCGCCAACTGTGGACCGACCTATGGAGAGATTCCAGGGCCTAGCGCGCTGCTGGGAGGCAAGCGGTGGTCCAGGCCTGGCCCAGGCTAGCAGGCTGACCTGGGCACCACGCTTGACCTCTACCACAGCCTCCTTCTTCCGCTGGGGAACTTAACCCCAGCCCCTTTCCAGATGGGAGTAGAGGCATGGCCATAAATGAAGCCAGACTTAGTAGGGGAATGTGCAGCTGAAGGGACAGCTCAGGGCCTTGTCTAATCTTTCCCCAGAGGACAGCAGACTGGAGCGATTAGGGTTATCCACACTTCTGCAGCTCTTTGCCTCACTCTGCTTTGTACACGTGTCTGCTTTCCCAGTCTGATCTGCTGGGGCTTGGTGTGGCCACCTGCAGGGAGGCAGCAGAGCCTAAAAGGGCTTCTTGTCTCCCCATCTGCAGAGCTGGACTTCACAGGAGATTTGGGGCACCACAGTTCCCCCAGGTTTGGAGCCTCTGCAGCTTCCCAATCGCAAAACAGACCTGCATGACTTCAACAAGTTCTGCAGGCCTGCTCAGCCTGGCACATGGGAGAAGAAGCCCAGAACTGGCTCCCCACAACCTCAGGGAAGGGAGAGACCCTTGATGTGGCCAAAAGAAAGTCATGAACTTTTCCCCTTGGGATGGAGTGGTGAGGATAAATTTAAAAAGTCTTTTTAAGTTTTATTTATGGGGGGGGGGAGGGAAGGAGGGAAAGAAAGAATGAGAATGAGTGCACCAGGACTTCTTGCAGCTGCAAATGAACTCTGCACACATATGCCACGTTTGGCTTTATGTGAATTTTGTGGTCAGTTCCACGTTGGGATGAACATTCAAACCAGACACAGTTTATGGGAGGAAGGGGTTTATTTCAGGCTTATAGATCTAGGAGGAAGCTCCATCAGTGGTGGAAGCAGCTGTTTTCATACATCCAAGCAGAGAGAAACAACCAAACAGCCAGCAAATACCAAGCAGCAGCTTGGCTGTGGTGGTGCATGCTCCCAGCACTCGGGAGGCAGAGGTAGGAGGATCACTGTGAGTTCAAGGCCACCCTAAGAATACATAGTTAATTCCAGGTCAGCCTGGGCCAGAGTAAGACCCTACCTTGAAAAACCAAAACCAACCAACCAACCAACAACAACAACAACAACAAAAATAAACAAACAAACCAAGGGAGCTGCAGCAAGCAGGACCCCAGAGCTTAGTCCTCTCTGCAGAACTTTGGACTGGGATTCAGATCAGTCCCTCGTGACATCTTAGAGCTGGACTCCAGGATCCGCTCCCAGTGGCACCTCCTCCAGCCAGGTGGCTGGAAACCCGTGTGACAAGCTTTAATAAAACACCCGATTCTGTGGGGGGGGGGCAGATATTATCACACTGTGGTTACTGGAGAATAGAACCTGGGTGGCAGCTTTGCAAGTGAGCGCCTTTACTTTTTGAGCCATCTCCCTAGCCTCCTAAATATTTATTTTTCAAACAGAGTCCCTCTAGCCCAGAGTGGCTTTGAACTCATTGCAATCCTCCTGCCTTGGCCTCCCCAGCTTACAGCAAGGACAAGAATGTAGGGTGAGTTACTGGCTCCACCCTCTCTGCTCAGCCACCTCTGGTCTGTGTGGAGCTCTGAGGCATTAACAGGGACCCTTTGGTGACAACCACATTTCAAGGCTTTCTGTAATGGAGTCAGTTAATATTGTTAGGCCATTCTCAACAGGGCGTTTAAAGATCTCAAAGTGGGAGGTGAAAACTAGGTGTGTGGCTGCATTCTGGGGGACAGCAGGGTATCTAGGTTCCCTAGATACTTAATGTCCCTAACCCATCAAGACAGAACAAAGTGGGTCTAAGCCGCAGTTATCAGCACCCCAGTCTTTCAGAAAGCTACCATTTGTCAAAGCCGCACCCGCTGACACTCCCTTGCTGGCTTTCACAGCCCTGACATTGAGCAGCCAAGAGAAGAATCCGACGGAAGAGAGGGGTCCAGGCGGGGGGCAGGGAGCCCCTTCCGCGCCTGCTGGCCTGAAGCCTCGGGGTATTCTGCAGGCCAGGTCCTAGGCTCAGCTGTCTATAGATTTCCATCCGAGCCCTGGGTCCCAGACCCAGAGGAGGGAGCGGTTTTACCCCTGGAGCCCTCTAGCAGCCGCTGGGTTTAGAGTCGCCAGCCGAATGTCAAGCACTTCGCAATACATCCGTAAATAACCTCCAGCAGGTGTCGATCTGGGCTCCCACCTGATGTCCTCTTGGGAGACCTTTAAGCCAAGTTCAGTCTGTCCAGAGGAGCCAAGGGCGCTCCTTTCCGCTTCGCCGGCGTGGGAGGTGGTGTTCAGTGGCTTTTTCTTGGGGGACTGGTTGAGGAGGATCGAGTCCCGCGGGGGGTCTCTCTCGGGATTAGAGGTGACCCTCAACCATCCAATCAGGGGACCCCAGGGGGTCAGTCCTGGCCTAGCACCGCCGGGGACCCCCTGCTTGGCTCCGGCACACTCCCAGGCCTCAGGCAGAGCGCGCTTTCTCCGCCCGCGCCACTTTCTCCTGGGCGGGTGATCGGTGATGCCAGATGCCGCTGGCGGGGTCCCTTCTGCGCCCCAGCCGTTTTCTTCCATCCTGCAATTAAACTCGAGGTCAAATATCTCCATAACGACGCTATCAGGCCAGAGCCTCATTATGGCGTATATTTAGCCATAAAATACGGGTTGTAGCGAGCAGGAGATGAAAATTATTGTGTTCTGGGAATGAATCCTTTTAGCAGAAACCAGAGCTGTTATTTACCGCGGAGAACTAAGTACAGGCTGGGTCTTCCAGGAGACCCCTGCAGGAGCAGCCGCGCTTCCAGGCCCTTTCCGGCATGGCCTGCGCCCCGCCGCCACCGCCGCTGACGCCGCGGGCCTCCTCCGGGCCATTCCCCCGGCATCACTGCGGAGCGTAGCCGTAGGGAGAGGGCGCTTCCAGGGATGGCCTATGGTCTCGGGTGTTCAGGCGCCTCTGCAACTCATGGCCTGGCCTTTGGGAGACTCCAAGGAGGGGTTCCTGTCGTGATAGGCGGTGACAGTCTGCAGCTGTACTGGAGCTGCGCATCTAGGGCTGCTGGCTTCCCTGGTGCTTTTTTGGGTGGTTTACGGAAGGTCTCCGTGCCTTGGGAGCCTCATCTGTAAAATGGGGAGGAAGGCGTGCTGCTGCTGGCCAGGACTCAGGACAGTTAAGTCTGACGGGAAGGCGGGTTCCCAGAAGCAGCCCTGGTTGATCTCCAGCGCAAAAATGGAGGAGAGTGGGGAAGAGGAGGAAAAGGAAAGAGGAGGAGGTAGGAAGAGGTAGGACAAGGAGCTCAAGGTGGGAGAAGAAGAGGGGGGAGGAGGAGGAGGAGGAGGAGAAAAAAAGGCCTGCTTCTGTGCCTTACGCCTTTTTTGTTGTTGTTGTTTGTTGGGTTTTTTTTTTTTTTTCCTGAATTTTTGTATTTTTCAAGGCAGGATCTCACTCTAGCCCAGGCTAACCTGGAACTCACTCTGTAGTCCCAAGGCCGGCCTTGAACTCACAGCAATCACCCTTTTAAATCTATCATCTATCTATCTATCTATCTATCTATCTATCTATCTATCTATCTCTCTCTCTCTCTCTATCATTTTTTAATAAAGGCTGTAGTCTTATATCCCTTCTCCCCCAGGCCCACTTTCCCTGAGGGCTGTCCTCAGTGGGGTTGTTGGTGTTCACTGTTGGGGAATTAAGTCTTCAGTCGGTCTCCCAGGGGAAAGGGGCTGGGCCTTAGGTATTTCTACTCATCCCTTGGCTCTTGCAGTCTTCCTGCCCCCTCTTCTGCAATGGTCCCTGAGCCCTGGTAGGTGTATTAGCAATCTGGTTTAGCCACTGGGCTTCTGATTTGGTGTGTTTTTTCCCTTTCGTTCTTTATTTTTGTGTGTGTGGGGAGGTTTCGAGGCAAGATCTCACTCTAGCTCAGGCTGACCTGGAATTCACTATGTATTCTCAGGGTGGCCTTGAACTCATGGCGATCCTCCTACCTCTGCCTCCTGAGTGCTGGGATTAAAGGAGGGTGCCACCGTGCCTGGCTTGATTTGATGTGCTTTGTGCTTTGATTGACCACAATGTTCCCCTTGGAGCTGGTTGTCAGGCTAGCAGTGGGAGCAATATTACTGTCCCCTCTTCCTCTGCAATTTCCCATGGGCCCCAGTAGGTGTGATCAGATGTGGTGGCTTACACCTTTAATCCCAGTGCTCAGGAGGCTGAGCTAGGAGGATCTCTCATGAGTTTAAAGCCAGCCTGAGGGCTGGAGAGATGACTTAGTAAGGCATTTGCCTGCAAAACCAAAGGACCCTGGTTTGATTCTCCAGGACCCACGTAAGCCAGATGTCACAAGTGGACGCATGCATCTGGAGTTCGTTTGCAGTGGCTGGATGCCCTGGCATGCCCATTCTCTCCCCCCTTTCTCTCTCTCAAATAAATGAATAAATAAAATATATTTAAAGCCAGCCTGAGCTACAGAGTGAGTTCCAGGCCATCAGCTTGGGCTATAATGAGACCCTGACACACAAACCAAACACGACCACCCCCAGAGCTGGTGGAAAGCACGAGTGTGTAAAGGGAAGAGAGGGAGACTTGAGGGGGCAGGGCTGGGCAGATTCCACTCTGACCCCAGATGGGCAGCAGGTGACTAGGTGAGCACAGGTGCCTGGCAGAATGGAGAAGGTGCTTCTCTCCAGCCTGGGCTCAGTGTAAGATATCTAAATGTCATCTCTCTCCTCCTCCCTTTTCACCATCCTGGGCCTAGGGTGGCCCAGCTTTAACCAGAACCTTCTGGAAACACTATCGGTGCTCAGACTCACTCTGGCTGCACGGAGGGGATCCATATTGTGTGGGCAGGAAGGGTGACCCACAAGTTACAAATATTTGGACAGAGTGTAGGAGGAGAGGAGGGAGTCCCCAATCTAAATGTTTGCCCAAGGTCTCTAAGGGGACAGATTAGTCACAGGATTAGTGCCCCTCACCTCACCCCAGCAAAGCAGCTGATGTTTAGAGGAGCAAACAAGCCCAGGGTGCTTTAATCCCATACTCAGCAGAAGTAGGAGGATTGCTGTGAGTTTGAGGCCACCTTGAGAATTCAGAGTGAATTCCAGGTGAGCCTGTGCTAGAGTGAGACCTTACCTCAAAAAAAAAAAAAAAAAAAAAAAAAAAAAAAAAAGAATAGAGGAGCAAACAAGGCCCCCAGCCCAGTGGGTCAGGACCCAATTTCTATGCCTGACTTCCAGGCTGGGCAAGACCCCAGACCTTCCACCTCCATGGATGACCTGCCAAGGGGTCCTGAGAACTCCTACTGCATGATGAGTGCCAGGTGCAAAAACTGGTCCTTCAGACTCTGCCTTCTGCAAAGCCTGCACACACATGCATTCACACACACACACACACACACACACACACACACACACACACACACGCACGCACACATGCATGCACAGAGCCTTGCTGTCCTTCCAGCTCACCTGTGCCCCTGCTCACACGCCACCCATCAGAAACAGAAGGCATTGGATGCTGGGCCTTTAGAACTTCAGCCCTGCTAAACAGAGAGATGTCAGCAGGTTCCTTATTTTCCGGTGGCTTGGCCATTTGTAGGGTGGGTCATTTGCAACTGAGAGGGCTGCATGACCTTGGGCAGGTTTCACCTTGGCTCCAGGCCTCTGTTCTGGAAAATGAAGAGTCTGCATTAACTTTACAAAGACCAGGCCTTCTGCTTTCTCAGTCATTCCACGGTACACCCATGTTTCTCTGATTAGCTTGCCTCTCTGTCTCTGCCACTGTCCCCTGCAGGAAACCCACGCTAGGGACTGCACAGATGTTCAGGCCCCACAACCCTTTAGTGTCATTCTTTCCATTTCTTGGATGGGGAAACTGAGGATCAGAGACAGTAAGGAATGGGTGGAAGGGCACGCACAGCTATCGGCTAGGGTGTGGCCCTTTCCTTTTATTTATGCAGTTGCCAGGTGGCTGGCTCTTGTGACCAGGGATCTGAGTGAAGGGTTCTTCCCCAGATGATTCTGGGATCCAGGTTTCTGGTGGCTCAGGGACATAGAAATGCAATAAGGCTACACACACACACACACACACACACACACACACACACTCATATCACCTGCAGTAGAGCAGAAGTTAAGAAATTTGGCCAGATGTATTTGCTGTTGGTCATTTAATATAATATATGGCTTATTGCTATAAAGCAATGTGGTTTTCTTTTTATTTATTTTTAAATATTTTACTTATTTATTTGAAAAGAGTATATATATAGAGAGAGTGGAGAGAATGGGTGCACCAGTGCCTCTAGCCACTGCAAACCAACTCCAGAAGCATGCGCCACCTTGTGCATCTGGCTTTACGTGGGTACTGGGGCATTGAAAGCCCTTAGGCTTTGCAGGCAAGCACTTTAACTGCTGAGCCATCTTTCTAGCCCCTCTTTTCTTTTTATAATGTGAAATGATTTGGCCATAGATATTATATTCAGCTTATAGCAGAGACAAGGAAAGAGCAGATAATTTGCTAGTGGAAGCCATCTTGCTTGTTTTTATTTTTATTTGTACATGTATTGTGTGGCCATGCCAGGGTCTCCTGCCCACTGTAAGAAGTAATGTTCATGGAATGAAAGGCTTCTGTTTATTTGGGCTGACTGTGAATTGCTGAGGGACTCCAAGGGGTAAGATGGGAAAGGAGGGCGGAGCCTTGGAGGCACCTGGCTCTGCTGAAGGACTCTACAATATCAGGGCTGGGGGTGAGGGCAGGGCATCTAGCCACCTGACTTGGACCACCTATATTGCAATCAGGCATCTTTGAGTGGTCAGCGTCCCTGCCACACTACACACAGCCCTGTTCAGGTTGTTTTGTGGTGGGGAAGGTCTCCCATCTGAGATGAGAACTTTATTTGGCATGACATGGACTTTTGGAAGCCCATAAGCCTGTTACAGCAAGAGAATCTGTTGCTCAAAACTCTTATTTGATTTGGAGCTTGTTTACAGTCTGGCAAGTGTCTGCAAGGAGGAAGAGACTGAATAAAGCACAATATCAGATTGTGACCTTTGGGGCCTTGGAATTGATGTTCTTACATGAGCCAAGGTCCTTCTGTCAGAAAGGGATTTTTTTTTTTTTTTTTTTAGTGGTTTTTTTTTTTTTTTGTTGTTGTTGTTGTTTCAAGGTAGGGTGTCACTCTGTCTCAGGCTAACCTGGAATTCACTATATAGTCTCAGGGTGGTCTCGAACTCATGGCGATCCTCCTACCTCTGCCTCCCTGGTGCTGGTATTAAAGGCGTACTTCACCATGCCCGGTCAGAAAGGGATTTTCTATGCTGCCCTCCCTCACAGTGGTGTTGCATACCTTTCCCGTGAGGCTAGCTAGGGCTTAGGCTCACCTAGGTAACCTGTGCTTTTTGGGGATTGGGTTTGTCCCATTCTTCCTGCTTGTCACCATCTGCACAGATGACCACAGGAAGGTGATGTTGGTGGCAGGTGTGTCTGGCTACTTTGGCTGCTACAGCTAACAACCTTGTGTCTCTGGGCACCCCTGAACATCACACATCAGGCTGAGCAGAGATACATTCCATCATTCCGTCCCTGTCAATGAGCAAGTCTTCAGATGGGAACACGGGGTGGGCACAAGTGGGAACTCCCCTATGCCCTCACACTGGTGAGTGATGGAACCAAGATGTCACATGAGTACCCAGCTCAAGACCACTTATTGTCACCACATAAACTTGAGATTCAGAGTACACTCAGCATTTGAAGTCTCTGTAGGAATTCAAGCCCTGGGGTGGACAGGTGTTAGCATGAGTCTTTAAACTGTTCATTGAGTTTATGGTGGCTGCTAGCTTCTAAGCATTTAGTGTCACTCTGGTAGTGCTCAAAATGGTGTGACAACGGGGTGTGTGTGTATGTTCCCGTGCATGTGCACATCTGTGTTCCTACGTGTCCTTTCCTTTTGTGACTCATGGGAGTTTCTGTCCTTCATCAGGGCACTTTTTTATTTCATTTATTTAAGGGCAGAGAGAGAGAGAGAGAGAGAGAGAGAGGGAGAGAGAGGGGGGGGAGAATGGGTGCTCCAGGGTCTCTTGCCACTACAAATGAACATCAGATGCATGTGCCACTTTGTGCATCTGGCTTTATGTGGGTAATGGGAAATTGAACCTGGGCTGGCAGGCTTTGCAAGCAAGTGCTTGTAATGGCTGGGTCATCTTTCCAGCCGAAAGAGCACTTTTTCAAACAGGACTCATCAGGAGTCGACCCACATTTGAACACAATTTTTTTTTTTGGAGAGAGACACAGAGACAGAGAGAGAGGGAGAGGAAGACAGAGATGGGCACGCCAGCAGCCTCTCAGCTGTTGCGAACGAAATCCAGATGTGTGTGCTCCCTTGTGGTCAAGTGCTGCATTGCGCCCCTGCGTCACTTTGCATCTGGCTAAACGTGGGACCTGGAGATTGGAACCACTGGAGATTGGAACCAGCGTTCTTAGGCTTAGGAGGCAGGCGCCTTAACAGATAAGCCATCTCTCCAGCCCTGAACACAATTTTTGTTGCAAAATATTTCATCTGACCAGCAGTTGCATCACTGTAAACATACACAGCTTCGTCCAAAGTTGCAGCATGAACTCAATCTTCCTGGGATTTACTTCTGCGTAACACCAGTAACACAGGGTGGAGATGTGGGTGGGAGTGGAGGGGACACCAAGTAAGACTGAGTTGGAGGGTGGCTGAAGCAGGGGTCAGCACATAGAGATTGGATATGCCCTTTATTTTTGTTATGCTCAGTTTTGAATTCACAGGGAACTGGTGGGATTATGGAGTGAGAGAGAAACTACAAAGTTTATTGGTCAAAAGGAGAAATTAAGAAAAAATATATCCACCCAGAAGAATGGGAAGGAATCACAGGCATTTGTTTAACTTTATTTTATTATTTTATTTTATTTTATTTTATTATTATTATTATTTTTTGGTTTTTCGAGGTAGGGTCTCACTCTGGTCCAGGCTGACCTGGAATTCACTATGTAGTCTCAGGGTGGCCTCGAACTCTCGGCGATCCTCCTACCTCTGCCTCCCGAGTGCTGGGATTAAAGGCATGCGCCACCACGCCCGGCCATTAACTTTATTTTATTTTTGTGAGTGGGAAAATAAGTTTTCTTTTTGTTTGGGAGTCAGCTAGTGTTCAGCCTCAGAACTTCTGGAACTGCTTCTTGGTGCCAGTGGCCTGGGTGACTTTGAGCACATTCAAACACAGTCTTGCCAGGCGTGGTGGTGCACACCTTTCATCCCAGCACACGGGAGGCAGAGGTAGGAGGATCGCCATGAGTCCGAGCCCACCCTGAGACTACAGAGTGAATTCCAGGTCAGCCTGAGCTAGAGTGAGACCCTACCTCAAAAAACCAAATCAAACCAAACCAAAAGAACAACAACAACAAAGCCCCAGTCTTGCTCAGGGGCCACTGTCAAGATGTCAACACTCTGCATATCCCTGAAGCAAGGGGGCCAGTGCATAGACATATTCTTGTGGCCCCTCTTTTTGTTTTTGAGAGAGACAGAGACAGAGAGACAGAGACAGAGAGAGGGGGAGAGAAAGACAGATAGAGATGGGTGCGCCAGCAGCCTCTCAGCCGCTGTGAACAAACTCCATATGCGTGCTCCCCCTTGTGGTCAAGTGTGGCATTGCGCCCTTGCGTCACTTTGCATCTGGCTAAACGTGGGACCTGGAGATTGGAACCAGTGTTCTTAGGCTTAGCAGGCAGGCACCCTAACCGCTAAGCCATCTCTCCAGCCCTTGTGGCCCTTTTTGTAATGGTTGTACTTGTGGATGTAATGGGGATAGTCCCTGTGGGTGACAATGGTCCTCTGCATGTTCATCTTGGTGAGTACCCCAGACAGGATTCCCCCTCGGATGGAGGCATTACTGGTGAAGGGGCATTTCTTGTCTATGTAGATGCCCTTGATGGCCTCTTTGGGCGTCTTGAAGTCTAGACGGATGTTCTTGTCGTAAGCGGGGAGTTTCTCTTTGCCAGTTTCTCCCCATAGCACCCTCTTCTTGTTCTGAAAGATGGTAGGCTGCTTTCGGTAGGCTTGCTCAGTCTGAATGTCCGCCATCTTCCCAGCAGGCTGAGGAAGAAGAATGGAGGCCACATCCAGGTTAAAGCTGAATCTTATTTTATTTTGAAAAATTTTTTAAAATATTTATTTATTTATTTACTTATTTGAGACAGAGAAAGGGAGAGCGAGAGCGAGAGAGAGAGGGAGGGAGAGAGAACGGGCACACCAGGGTCTCTGGCCACTGCATACAAACTCCAGACGCATATGCCACCATGTGCATCTGGCTTATGTGGGACATGGAGAATCAAACCTGGGTCCTTAGGCTTCATAGGCATACACCTTAACCACTAAGCCATCTCTCCAGCACCTTATTTTGAAATTTATTTATTTATTTATTTGCAAGCAGAGAGAGGTAGAGAGGAGACAGACAGAATGGGTGTGCCAGAGCCTCCAGCCAATGTAAACAAACGCTAGATGCATGTGCCATTTTGTGCATCTGGCTGGATGTGGGTGCTGGAGAATCAAGCCAAGGTCATTAGGTTTTGCAAGCAGCGCCTTAACCACTGAGCCTTATCCAGTCCCACACAGTACCAATGGTACACCCTGGGACTAGAACCAGTCTGTCAGGATGTGTCCAGGGCTCTAGCCAGGACTTCTGAGCTATGGACTGGATGTTTGGGGGCACGTAAAGTCTCTGGGAAATGCTAGAGGGCAGCTGTGAAAGCCACAGCAGGAGGGCATGAATTTTTATGCACCACAAGTGACCTGAAACAATCTGATTGATTGAAGACAGGGTCTCACATAGCCCAGGTTGGCCTTGAATTCACTATGTAGCCGAGGATGACCTTGAACTCCCAATCTTCGATCTTCCTGTGTCTACCTCTTAAGTGCATATACCACCATGCCCACTTTATGTGGTGGTTGGGATTGAATTTAGGACTTCATGCATGCTAGGCAAACACTCCACCCAGTGAATTATATTGTCCAACCCCCTGACTTTCATTTTTTAAGGTAAACTTTGTTTTGAAATACAATCTAAGGAACAGGTGAGCTTGACAAGCTTTTTTTTTTTTTTTTTTTTCTGAAGGGAAATTGCTTTAAAATTTTTTTGTTTTTGTTTTTGGAGAGAGACACACAGAGAGACAGGGAGAGGGAGACAGAGAGAGAATGGGCGCGCCAGCAGCCTCTCAGTTGCTGCAAACAAAATCCAGATGCATTCGCCCCCTTGTGGGCAAGTGCGGCATTACGCCCTTGCGTCACTTTGCATCTGGCTAAACGTGGGACCTGGAGGTTGGAACCAGCGTTCTTAGGCTTAGGAGGCAGGCGCCTTAACCTCTAAGCCATCTCTCCAGCCCCTAAAATTCTTTTTTTTTATTGACAACTTCTATACTTACATACAAAAAACCCCATGATATTTCCCTCCTCTCCCCCCATTCTCCTTCAGAACTCCACTCTCCGTCATATCCCCTCCCTCTCTCCATTAGTCTCTCTTAATTTGATGTCATCATCTTTTTCTTCTATTATGAGGGTCTTGAGAAGGTAGTGCTAGGCACTGCAAGGTCATGGATTTGATAAGCTTTTCCCAGGCCAACCTTAAGCAGCAGTCCATTCCATACCACTCTCTGCCTTCTGAAGGAACCTTGCAAGCCCTGCCACCGTCAGGGGACTCCACCCAACTTGGAGCCCCACAGATAGGTCTGCTGAATTGCAGGCAGCATATAAGCAGAAGCCAACAGAATGTGCTGCCGTTGACCTGACTCCAGGCATTCTATATGGGGGGATGAGAAAGGTGCTTCCATCTGCCTGACTCCAGGCACCCTGCACAGGGTTAAGAGAATCTCCCAGGTGGTCACACAGAACCAAAGTTCCTTTGTTTTCATTGATGTTTAGTACTTCACTGCGTGGTATGTGGTATATCAGTTACTGTTTATTTTATTTTATTTTATTTTATTTTATTTTATTTTATTTTATTTTATTTTATTTTTGAGGTGGGGTCTCACGCTAGCTCAGGCTGACCTGGAATTCACTATGTAGTCTCAGGATGGCCTCGAACTCACAGCAATCCTCCTACCTCTGGCTCCTCTGAGTGCTGGGATTAAAGGTGTGCGCCACCACGCCCGGTTTAATGGCTTTGTTTTGGTCACTGTGAGAGGATTCTGGACCAGAGGAGAGGGTTAATATGGCTCATGACTCAGGGAAGGCAATGGTGACGGGGGTGTCGTGGTTGGGGGTTTTTTATCCTTGGGCAGCACCATCTCTGCATGGGCAAGCAGAAAGGTGAATGCTGGTGCTCAGATGGCCATCTCTTCTCCCCCTGTTCCTTCTGTGAGGGATGCCAGCCCATGGATGGCCCCGTCCACATTCAGGGTGGGTCTTACCCTCTCAGTTACTTCTCCCTGGAAACGCCCTCACAGATGTACCCAAAGATGTGCCTCACTAGTGGCTTAGATTTTTTTTTTTTTGGTCTAGTCCAGGCTGACTATGTAGTCTCAGGCTGGCCTCAAGCTCACAGGGATCCTCTTACCTCTGCCTCCTGAATTCAGGGATTAAAGGTGTGCACTACTACACAGAGCTAGTTTAGCTGTTTCTGAATCCAGTGTGGTTGACAATTGTCACATAGGTGTGACACCAGCTCTATATTCTCTCTACTTGTGAGAAACATGCCTTCATGTCACCCAGATGCCGCTGTGACATCCCAGGTCATCTTGGGTGGACTCCTCTGCACATTTCTGTTGAGGTTACTTTGGGTATCTCTCAGGGATAACAGACCACCTTAAAATGTCATGGCATAGGGGCGGAGAGATGGTTCAGTGGTTAAGGTACTTGCCTACAAAGCCTAATAACCCAGATTCAGTTCTCTAGTACCCACGTAAAGCCAGATGCACAAAGTGGCACATGCATCTGGAGTTCATTTGCAGTGGCTAAGGCCCTGGCACACCATTCATATTCATTCTCTCTCTTCCCCCCTCACTGTCCTTGCAAATAAGTAAATAAATAAATAAAATTTTTAAGAAGTCATGGCATAAGCAGTAACCGTTTCTTCTTTCTCAGGCTTTTCTGGAAGGACTCGGCCCTCCCAGCAGTTCCCCGATCCTTGGGAAGGCAGTTGTAAGCCGCCACCTCCAGAGACTGAGCTGGGCTGGTGGCCCCATGAAGAAGTGAGGAATCACATGTGCCGGCAGCAGGAGCCCGCCACACACAGCTCAGGCTTTGCAAAGGACACGCTCTGTGCTTTGAGGAGCTCATTCATGAGTCCCCTGCCACCACTGCCTAGAGAACTTACACTTGGGGAGGGTCTCCCAATAATCCTGTGCGAACACATTACCAGTGTGGGGCATGGAAGCCTGGGGAATTTTTTTTTTTTTGCATGTGTGTGTGTCGGGGGAGGGGGGAGTGGTGGGAGAGAGGCAGGCAGACACTGTGTGGCAGGGTGGGACCACAGGATGCTTCAGAGCTAGGGCCAAGAGGCCAGCACAGGGACACGAGCGCATGCCCAGGAGCCAAGCATGGGAGCAAATCCCACCACTACTACCTGGAACCTTAGTGAGTTACTTACACTCTGTGTTTATATCCCAAACACAGACAAGGAAAGGTTTCTGTCATGTGTAAACCCTAGATATATAAAAATAGATAACATGTATGTACACACACACACACACACACATAGAGAGAGAAAGCCAGAGAGAAAGGAGTGACTATTTGGAGCAGGGAGGAAAGGAGCAGGAGCATTAGGAGGGTGAATGGAGGACAGAGCCCACAATTACCATTGTTTTGTCATTTAAAAAGTATGGGGCTCACTCCTATAATCTCAGCTCTCAGGAGGCAGAGGCAGGAGGATGACTGCAAGTGGTCGGCTAGTCTCAGCTTCATAATGAGTTCCAGGTAGACCCTATCTCAAACAAAAATAAAAATGATGCATGTCATTTGATTGAAAAACATTATTTTTTCCTATTTATTTATTAGAGACAGAGAGAGGGAAAGAGAGAGAGGGAGAGTGAGAATGGGCACGCCAGGGCCTCTAACCACTGCAAATGAACTCCAGACGTGTGCAGCCCCCTGTGCATCTGGCTTACATGGGACCTGGAGAATTGAACCGGGTCCTTAGGCTTCACAGGCATGTGCCTTAACTGCTAAGCATCTCTCCAGCCCTCATTTGATTTTAAGACAAAAGCTCAAAGTTGATTTTTTTGGGTACTTATTTATTTATTGATTGATTTATTTGAGAGCGACAGACAGAGAAAGAGAGAGAGAATAGGTGCACCAGGGCCTCCAGCCACTGCAAACAAACTCCAGATACATGCACTACCTTGTGCATCTGGCTTATGTGGGTCCTGGGGAATAGAGGCTCAAACAGGGGTCCTTAGGCTTTCCAGGCAAGCATTTAACCGCTAAGCCATCTCCAGCCCTCAGAGTCGATTTTTGAACTTAATTAAAAAATATACACCGAGGCACGTGGGCTGCTGTATGTGGTTCCCTCTTCCTTCCTGCGTGCTGCTCCCGTGCAGCTGGGAGGTGCAGCTGAGAATGCCAGGAGCCTTGCATAATGATGTAGGCCCATGACAAATCACTCGGTCTTGAGGACAGCTGGGGTTATCACATGTCCTGGGACACAACACAGTGTGTCTGGGCTTTTTATCCAATTTAGGTAAAGATGGGCAGAAAACTCTTTTTTGTAATTTTTTTTTTTATCTGCAAGCAAAGAAAGAGAGAGAGAGAGAGAAATGGGTGCACCAGGGCATCCTGCCACTGCCAACAAACTCTAGACTCATGTGCCACTTTGCGCATCTGGCTTTATGTAGGTATTGGGAATTGAACCCAGGTGGCTAGGTTTTGCAGATAAGTGTCTCAACTGCTGAGCCATCTCTCCAGCCTCTCTCTTTTGTTTTTTTTTTGGTTTTGCAAGGTAGGGTCTCACTCTGGCCCAGGCTGACCTGGAATTAACTATGTAGTCTCAGGGTGGCCTTGAACTCTTGGCAATCCTCCTACCTCTGCCTCTGCTGGGATTAAAGGCGTGTGCCACCACGCCCGGCTTCTCTTTTGGTTTTTAAATGACAGAAAGCCTCAGAGATGGGTGACAGAGGCATGAAAGGGGGTCATGCCAGCTGAGTAGTACTTCAGATGGAGCAATGGGAGGGACCAGTTGTGCGGTGGCCTTATAGCCTCTGGCTTCTAGAGCTGAGAGAAAAGAGCCTGGTTGTGCAAGCTCCTCAGTTGGAGACAAATTGTTAAGCCTGCCTTAGGACGCTAACACTGATTAAGGCATCTGATTTTCCATGTGTGTATCTTGTTAAATAGAAGACACAGCATGATAAGCTGAGTGATAAATAAATTTCATTAAACTGTGTGACAGTGATATGATTTTTGTTCGTACATTTTATATGCTGGTAAAGATAAAAATCAAAGTGTACATTGGGCCCCTCTTGTTTTAATTATTTCATTTCTTTAAACATCAGTGTGGCTGAAGCAAACAAAAAATTTATTTTTCCTGAAACAAACAGAAAGGGTTCAGTGCACTTAAGAGGGAGCTTCCGAGCAGCCTGGAGTCACAGCTCGAGTCAGAGCCGTGTGTGGCGCGCCTGTGGGGTCTGGGGTTTTGCTCCTCTGAGGGCTGGGTGTGGAGCTTTGCCCAGAAATGTACCCCAAAGTGGCTCCCACTATTGTATCAATCCCTCTCAGATGGCTGGTGTGGCCAGCCACATTCTGGGGGCTTTGCCTCCCCAGGATCCCTCCAAGCCCAGCTGCAGGAGTGGGGGAGCGCCTCTCAGGGACAATATTTCCTTCCTGCAGCCTGCCTTTGTTGTTGCTATAACAAAACACCTGAGGCTGGAAACTTTACAAAGAGGAGAGGTTCATTTAGCTTACAGTCTTGGAGGATGAAAAGCCAAGATGGTGGGGTGGGGGAGATGGGCTCTTTGGCTTCTGGTTAAGACCCTCTGGCAAGGTCACAATTGTGGTGAGTGGCATCGTAGGGCAGTGAGTAACAGGGGGAGGGAGCCCATGTGTGGACAGTTAAGAGCACTGGGATGGGCCAGTCTCACTTTGCTCTCATTAATCTTTTCTGAGGGTCTTGTTCCCCATGACCTGGCTACCTCGCGCCAGGGCCACCTGCCTGTTAAGGTCCTACTTCTGCTACCATGTGACCCAGGAAAGGGCAGACTACATCCAAACTCTAAGTCTGGGGACATTCCATTCAGAGCCTCCAGCCCTTCTTTGTGAAGCAAATGGCTATGTCTTTGAAGTTCCCCAAAATTTAAGAATTCCTGAAGCAATTGGGACTCTGTTCTTGGCTCCTTATTTCCAGAGGACCTAACTGTCCTCATCCTTGGGTTGCACTTAGCTTCACGCTGCTGGCAGAAAACAACCAACCAAGAGCAGCTTGTGGGAGGAAAGGGTTTATTTTGGCTTACAGAGTCCATGATGGCAAGGAAAAAAAGATGGCATGAGCAAAGGGTGGGCATCACCTCCTGGCCAACATCAGGTGGACAACAGCAGCAGGTGAGTGTGCCAAACACTGGCAAGGGGAAGCTGGCTATAATCCCCATAAGCCCCACCCCCAACAATACACTACCTCCAGAAGGCTCCAATTCCCAAATTGCCACCAGCTGGGGACCTAGCATTCAGAGCTCATGAGTTTATGGGGGATACCTGAATCAAACCACCACATTCTGTTTTAGGGTTTTGCCTCCATGCTTGGTGGGGGCCAGAAGAGGTGTTCTGAAGCCCACCTGTGTGTCCTCCCTCCTCCCAGGTCATAGCTGAAGCCCTGGGGGAGGGAAATACTACCTCAGTCCTCCTGTTCGCCTCAAGAGAGGGGTCTAGGACATAAACAAAGAATCAAGAAGCATGTGTGGGGGCTGGAGGGATTGCTCAGTGGTTAAGGTACTTGCCTGCAAAGCCTGATGACCTGGGTTTGATTCTCTAGCACCCACATAAAGCCAGATGCACAAAGTGGCACATGCATCTGCAGTTCATTTGCAGTGGCTGGAGGAGGCCTTGATGCACCCATTCTCTCCCTCCCTTTCTCTCTCTCTGCTTGATAATAAATAAAAAGAATTATTTAAAGAAGCACATGTGGGCCTCCAGTTCAGGGTGCCGGATCTTGGAAGAAAGACCTGCTCCCAGGACCATGGGACACCCCCAGAGCCAACCATATCACTAATGTCCACTCAGCCCATACCCAGCAGCTCCTCCCACCAGCACACCAGGTCTCACAGGTCAGGAAAACAACAACAACCAGGCCAGTAAATGGCAAAGGCAGAGTTCAAAGACAGACAGAACATGGAGACCAGACTCAGATGTGACCCTTGGGGTAACGGTACTGGGGACTGAAAATGATGGTCATTATTACTTCCTCAGCTGGGCCTTCTTGGGTCTGCAGAGTCATAAAGCCAACATCTACATGCACAGGGTGCTGGTCCCCACTGGAACATTGCCTGGGATGCTATCCTCCCCCTTACGCCCCTCAGAAAGAGCAGGGCTGAGAAGCCCAAGGTCAAGGTGTTAGCTCATTTCCTGGTCTGTAGATGGCATTTTCTTGTTGTGTGAGAACATGCACCAAGGGGAAGGGAAGACAAGGAGGAAATAAGGAGGGAGGAAGAGGAAGAAGGAGAGCAGGTGAATTGGAAGGACTGGGGACCTCGCTCACTCTTCTGAGAGCTGGCAGCTCTGATGCCTGCAAGACAGCTGTCACTGGAGTATCAGACAAGAGCCAGTGCTGTTGCCTTGGGAAAATTGCTTTTTTTTTTTTCCCCTCAGGAAGCTCTGGTTTTGCACTAAGGCCCTCATCTGATTGGCAGAGAGCACCTTCTTTCCTTCAAGTGACACAGAATACACGGGGGAGGCTTTGATTGCAGCTCAGGCCACACAGACCTGATCATAGAATGGATGGTAAGACCCTATTGCTGAAGACTCCACATACTTGGGCTGCAAGGTCACTGAGAAATCCCGCTGGAGCTGAGCTGAAAGCCTCTTCCAGGTGGACCAGCTGACAGAAAGTTGGAAAAAGCTACACTGCATGCAGTTCAATGGGAGAGAGAAAACACCAGTGAAGGTACTCAACAGTGGACACTGCAAGCTTTAAATTTGGCCAGCCAGGCCAAATGAGCCAACAGGTGCAATAGTGGCATGTCTGTTATGGGGGAAACCAACTGCTTTCTAATTGGACTGGAGGCCTGCTCCATGGGAGAGAATACATCCCTGATACTGAAAACGTACGACAGAGGTAGTCATGAGCCCTAAGGGTGTAATGTCTGCTGGTGACTCACTAAATGTATATACTATGCTCACCAAACTGCCCAGTAAGCACTTCTCTTAATGTCCACACCCATATATTAATGCTACTCTCACTTTTGGCTAGAAAAGCTTTCCTTTTCGGATGGTGGCAACCTTGGGATGACTCAGAAGGCACCATGGTGCTGAGAAGAAGTGACAGAGGAGTGCTCAGCACTGAAACATCTCAAACCCACCTTCCAAGGCTCAGGGTCCATTGCGGAAGAGGGGGCGAAAAGAATGTAAGAGCCAAAGGAAGAATAGGACTCCTTACAATGTGCTCCTCCAGACACAAAATAGAATGGGCCTGGCTCTGCCTCTCTCCCCTGCAGGCACAGCCTATGGTCCCTGGGCAGGCCAAGTGAGAGCTAGTTACCATCAAGCCAGGTCCCTCTGACCTTGTGCCTAGCCCCTGAGATTTCTGTTTGGAAACTGACTAAGGCATCAGAGTTTTTGTCAGCATTCTCCACACCTGAGCTTGCAAAGGTGACAAAAAGTCATATCATAACTGGCTAGCCTTACTGCCACTCTCTGAGAGCTTGGCCTTGCCATGGGTGAGTTGGTGATGGGGCCATCACAAGTGTGCAGGAGCCAGGAGGACACGCCATTTACTATGTACCCACATCTTACAGCTACCATCTAAGAGTGGACTCCCTTAATCCTATGACCAGGGATCATTTGTTATACCCATGGTGCAGATGAGGCAACGGGCGCCCCACATGTGATGGAACTTGCTCAGATCATGTGGCCAGTGTGTGTAGGAACCAGCGTGCCAACAGGCCCCTCTGTCTTTAGTGTCTCTTTTGAGCCTCTAGCATATGCCATCTTTGGATGTCACACACCAAACTGACAGCTGGGGTTAGGATACACAGCCTCAACTCGAAAACCCTGGGTGACAGATGGAATTCTCTTTCCCCTTTGGAGGCCACTTCTCTTTAGTCACCACAGAACATAATTTTGTCTCTGGAATGTTCCAGGGACTCATGGCTGCTGGAACGCTTTGCGGAAGCATGAAAAGCGTCTTTCAAGTGCTGGTTTGGTTTTCTTCTATCAGTACTTGGTTAGCTTTGGGGTTACCCTATCATGACGTAAAACCTCAAGCTTTCATCCCATTGGGGTGAACACAAGGAATTTATTTCCACGCTTAGTGATGGTGCCATAGCTGTGGGTATTCCAGGCAAGTGGAGTCAATGCAGGAGGGACAGAGGAATGGAGGGGGTCTAACAAAATGAGTGGTGTGTGGCTCTGGCCAGGACACAGGTCTGATCTGTCCCCAGCCACAGCTGCTGGCAGTGGGGTTGGCTGGAGTTGCTGTAAGTGGCGTTTGCATAGTGATAGCAATCCTGCCACCCTCTTCTCTTTTTAAAAATAATTTGACCTAGAGAAAGAGGGAGAGAGAGACAGAATGGGCATGCCAGGGCCTCCAGCTACTTCAAACACACTTCAGATGCATATAACCCCTTGTGCATCTGGCTAACGTGGGTCCTGGGGAATCGAACTGGGGTCCTTTGGCTTTGCAGGCAAATGCCTTAACCACTAAGCCATCCCTCCATCCCCTGCCAGCCTCTCTTGAGGATGATCTGGAAATGGGAAGAAGTTAAAAATCAGAGCATCCAGTAGAGAGAGCCCCATCTGACAGCCCTTCCCTCTGTGGAGAGCACTTGGTTTCAGAATAATGAAGAGGGGACATGCTGTGGTGGATGTCTTTCTGGCCAGCTGTGTAGCCCTGGGGATACTGTCACTGAGGATCTCTGGCCTCGCTGCTGGCTTGCTCTTGCCCAGGCCTGGTCTCCCAGAACCCAGAGACCACGCTGCGCTGTGGCTCAGCCTGAGAAACGTGCATCCCCACGGAATCCAGCCCGACAGGGAAACCACTGGGAAATTGCTCCCTTCCTTCTCCCGCTGCAGCGGGTACAGGCGGCTCCAGGAGGCCCTGTGGACAAGAGGGCATTGTGTAGTGTCCCATTCCTCCCCTGTCACAAAGGGGGCCTTTCAGGGCCGCTGATCCAGGTGGGCGGGGACCCCAGGCCACTGGCTAACCCGCTCTGGGCTCAAGGTGTTGTGCCTGGAACTAGCTTTTCTGGGGACACGCCCTTTCTTTGATTTGTAACAGGCAGCTCTCCAGCCAGGCTCTGTGTGTGTGTGTGTGTGTGTGTGTGTGTGTGTGTGTGTTTGTAGGGCAAGGAGAAGTGTTTGGCTGTTTATTGCAAACAGAGAGGAGATAGAAGGCTCGCAAATTTCTCTCTTAGAAAGTCACTTCCAGCAGGACGTGGTGGCCCACACCTTTAATCCCAGCACTCGGGAGGCAAAGGTAGGAGGATCGCCTTGAGTTCGAGGCCACCCCAGAGAATACAGCGTGAATTCCAGGTCAGCCTGAGCTAGAGTGAAGACCCTACCTTGAAACACTGAAGGAAAAAAAATGTAATTTCCTTTAGGGAGGAGAATGGGTGGATGGTATGACCTGTTCCCCCAAAGATATGCTAGAGACCATCAGCCAATCCTGCTGCCCGTGGAGAGCATGAGTATGGGCATAGGGTCGGAGGCAAAGAACTGTGGCACACTGGCTTTGCGGACTTTGGAATCGTGAACCACATGAACTGTGTCTAATTTAAAAATATCATCATTCTGCCAAAACACCCAGATAGTCAGTCCCCATGTCAGAGAGGGAGAGCATTGAGTCTTAGCGTCTCCCTGCTGCTCACAAGGCAGGCAAGGCTGTGCCCATGTGTGTACTGTGTGTGTGTGTGTGCATGTGTGAAGACAGGCAGGGCATGTGCATGCATGTGTGCACATGCGTAGTGTGCATGCATGTGTGTGTGTGTGTGTTGGGGAAGATCTAAAACGTAATTGCTTTCAGCCGAGTACGGCCTGCTGTGTAATTAAAGCAAGTGGCTGTCGGCTCCCAGAGCGTAAGTGATCTCATATGCACTTGGTGATCCTTGGACAAAAGTGCTGCTTCTATTTCCATGTCAAAATGGTTCCCAGACCAGGAGGAAGGGGCACCTTCCCTGTTGCCTTGGAAAGAGCTCTCTGGGGTGGGGAAGAGGAGGGCTATGTGGCTGGCTTCTGGGAGGAAGGAAGGGAGGGAAAGAGGGAGGGAGAGAAAGAGGGAAGGTCCACCCTCCAACCCAGTTGCCTGCCTAGCAGTCCTACGTTCACCTGCTCCTGCTCCATCCAGCACTCACCAAAGCCATTGTCATTGGACTACTTTTACCCCACTAATAGGAATAGACATGACCCTTAACGTCCAAACAACCTCAAGCAATGGGAACTCACGGCGATCCTCCTACCTCAGCCCCCCAAGTGCTAGGATTAAAGACATGCACCACCACGCCCAGCCCAAATTATTTTTATAAATTGGTCTCTACTTCTCTCTTTTTGTTCCACTATGGCCTTGGGCTATGTGTCTCAGGCAAGTTAGTTAAACTCTCTGAGCTGCTTTTTGTGGCGATGATAATAGAATGCTGCCTGTCTCTGCTGGGAGGCTCATGAGGATAGGATGTGCTTGGACTGGCTCAGTAACAGCCAGCACTCAGCAGGTGCTGTCATTATCATTTGTGTTATTTTATTTATTAATATTTTTATTTTTTTATTTATTTTGACAGAGAAGGAGGGGGAGAGAGAGAGAATGGGTGCGCCAGGGCCTCCCAGCCATTGCAAATGAACTACAGACACGTGCGCCCCCTTGTGCATCTGGTTAACCTGGGTCCTGGGGAATTGAACCTGGGTCCTTTGGCTTTGCAGGCAAACGCCTTTAACCACTAAGCAATCCCTCCAGCCTGTGTTATTTTATTTTTATGTTCACCCCTTGAGCAATAACAATGCCTGGGCCAGCACCCTTCATAAGGACTAACCCCTAATGTCTAAATGACCTCAAGCAATGGGAAGAATGTTCAGGGCAGGGATGGAAGTGGGAAGTCAAAGCAATGGCTTGCTTTGGGTCCTGTGGCTGTCCTCAGGACAGCAGGAGAGATTGTTCTGTGATCAGAACGTGGGTGCTGGCTTCTGGCACTGCTCTGCTGCTATGTAGCTGTGCCACTACTGGCCAGTCACTTGACCTCTCTGAGCTGTGCCTTTTGCTGACTGCCAGGACTTCTCTCAGCACGTGTGCAGAGTGATGGTGTTGAAGGAGCTTCTTCTAGCCAGGCTATGCTTCAGGTTAGGCTGGCCAGTTAGAATCCCATTTAGAAGAAGAAAGGTAAGAGCATGTGTGAAGACAGGCAGAGTATGTGCATGCATGTGTGTGTATGTATGCATGCACACATGTGTATGCATGTATGTGTATTGTGTGTATGTGGTGTATGGATTTAAATGGCACAGGAGAAGGAGCTGGCATCCAGCCATCCGGGCAAGATGGCTGCCCTGACTTAGCTGTGCGGCTCTGGCAGAGTTGTTTTCTCCCTCCGGGTCCTGATTCCCTCCTCTGCTAAATAGGATATGGATAATGGTCCTGACCACATGGCGTTGCTGTGAGGGTGCAAAACACTTAGCAGCGCCAGCTGCTCCAGGGCAGGTTGTGGTCAAGAGCGCAGTGGGTACTGGCTGAGGCTATTGTGGAGTGCTGACTGCAGTGCAGCCAGCACGTGTGATGTAGTTAGACACCACCCAACTCGGAGGCAAGCATCCCTCCTTAACAGAACTACTTATTCATTCATTCATTTGTTTTTTTTGAGGCAAGGTCTCACTCTAGTCCAGGCTGACCTGGTACTCACTCTGTAACCCAGGCTGGCCTCAAACTCACAGTGATCCTCCTACCTCAGCCTCACTGGTGTCAGTATCAGGATTAAAGGTGTGAGCCACCACACTCTGCTAAAACACAGCTATTTAAATGATTTCTTTGTTGTTGTTACTTTGATAAGTTTTATTGTTAAGGAATTTCACCATTTTGGCTCACTTGTTGAATTTATTAACATAAATATATTCCTATTTCCTCATAGTGTTTTTTATTTTAAAACCTTTTTATATTTGTTTATTTGCATGCAGAGAGAGAAATACAGAGAAGAGAGACAGGCAGAGAGAATGGGCATGCCAGGGCCTCTAGCCACTTCAAATGAACTCCAGAAGCATGCACCACTTTGTGCATCTGGTTTACGTGGGCACTGGGGAATCAAACCTGAGTCCTTAGGCTTCACAGGCAAGCACCTTAATCGCAAAGCCATCGCTCCAGCTCCATAGTGTTTTGTTTTGTTTTTTAAACATCCATGGGATCTGTAGTGATGGCTCACCCTCCATCCTTGTTATCTGTGATTTACATTTTTTCTGTGTTTTTTTTTTCCTTAATGTTTTCAGGCAAAGATTTGTCATTGGTATTAATCCTTCAGGCTTTTGTTCTTTACTTCTTGCTTGTTTTCTGGTTCTGTGGTTTCTGCTCTTATCTTTACTATTTTATTCTTCAATTTACTTTAAATCATTTTTCCTTTTCTATTTTCCTAGTGGGATTATTTAGACTGTCCACCTTGAAGCTTTTCATCACTGATGATATTACAACTGTGCACTTCTTTCCAAAGATCATTTTAATAGCTGGATGCCACAAATGAGATAGAATATGTGGTATATATATATATAGTTTTCCAAGGTAGGTTCTCACGCTAGCACAGGCTGACCTGGAATTCACTATGTAGTCTCAGGGTGGCTTCGATCTCATGGTGATCCTCCTACCTCTGCCTCCCGAGTGCTGGGATTAAAGGTGTGCACCACCATGCCCGGCCATTTTATATTTTATCTCTCTTGTGTTTTCTGCTGGGACCCATGGGTATTTTGAGATTTTTCCCAGACATCATGTTGACTTCTAGTTTAACTCCACTGTGGCCAGAGAATGTGATCTGCCTTGTCCAGTCCTCTGTGGTATATGACAATTTGTTCCACAGCCCCATAAAATGGCCTGTCTTGATGAGTGCTCCATGTGAACTCAGGAAGAAGGTGGGCTCTACACTTAGTAAGTGATTATCCCATAAACTCGGTAAAGTATGTACAGTATTTTATATTTGACTGATTTATTGTGCCTATCAATCAGTGAGGGCACATTTAAAAGATCTCTAGGTATTGGGGCCAAAGAGATGGCTCTGTGGGTAAGAGCACTTCCCATGCAAACATGAGGACCTGAGGGGACCTGGGACCACCTGCGTTTGGTTCTCCAGCACCGTGGAAAAAGCTGGGCATGGCCATGCATGTCTGTAACCCCAGTTCTGTGGGCAACCAGCAACCAGAGAATCACTGGGACGTGTATAAAATGGTAAGTTCTGGAATCAGTGACAGACTGTGTCTCAAAGACACATATGAGGACACAACCTTCTCTCCTAGTCTCTGCAAGGCACCCTGTGTGCACACATCTACACACATACATGCATATACCACACCATGCATGTTGTTTACACATAAGTGCAAAAACATTATAGACACAAAGCAAAACAAATCTCCAGTCATAACTTCAGATTTTTCTCCCCTTCCCACCCTTCCCTTTCTCTCCTCTTCTCTTTAACACAGGGTTTCATGTATCCCAGGCTGGTCTCTAACTCACTATGTTGCCAAGGATGGCCTTGAACTTATGACCCTCCTGCCGCCATCTCCCAAGTACTAGGATCACAGGTGTGCACCACCACACCTGGCCTTGTTTCTTCTTTTGAAACCCATAGAATTTTGCTCTGTGATACTTTTGGAGTTCTATTTTTAGGTGTGCACATGTTCCTGCTCACATGTGGTAATGTTCACATAGATCAAACATCTCATCCACAATGCTTGGGACTTGAAGTGTTTTGAATTTCAGATGTTTCAGGTTTTAGAATATTTGTGTCTCCATCATGAGATATCTTGGGCATAGGATCTGTGTCTAAATACACAATTCATTTATGTATCACATGTGCCCAATACACAGAACTTGAACGTGATTTTATGTACTTTTTTTTCCAAGGCAGGGTCTCACTCTAGCCCAGGCTGACCTGGAACTCACTTTGTAGTCCCAGGCTGGACTTGAACTCATGGCAATCCTCCTACCTCTGCCTTCCAAGTGCTGGGATTAAAGGCGTGCACCACCACAACCAGCTCCCATCAGGCTTTTTTTTTTTTTTTGGTTTTTCAAGGTAGGGTCTCACTCTGGTCCAGGCTGACCTGGAATTAGCTATGTAGTCTCAGGGTGACCTCGAACTCATGGCGATCCTCCTACCTCTGCCTCCCAAGTGCTGGGATTAAAGGCGTGTGCCACCACACCCGGCTTCCCATCAGGCTTTTTAAGCAAGCACCTTTTACTGCTGAGCCATCACTCCAGCCCAGGAAAGATTATTTAATGCCTTGCAAAACAGCCTGTATGTATGTATGTATGTATGTATGTATGTATGTATGTATATATATATATATATATATATCAGAAAAAAACCAATATAACAGCACACGGCAGATGTAACATATGTATATACTATCAATAGAACTTGTGTGTCTAGTATACATGATCCCACCTGTGTCTTATCTGCTCTATTCTTAGCATCTCCACCTCTTGCTTCCTTTCTAAGAAACCCCTTTTATTCCTCTCGAGTTTTATGTTTATAAACTAAAATACAAATTATATAGTAACTCTGTCTCTTGTCATTCCCCCTTCACAAAAGTTAGCTTCCTATGCATTCTGTCATGTGTTTTGACTTTGCACTTGACCATAAGAATTGCAGCTTTTTTCCTGCCTGTGTGTGAACAGCTCCCTCATTCTTTGGGGCAGCTGAATTTGTCCTGGTTTATTTAGCTAGTCCAGCATAGGTGAGGACGAAGGAGAGCAGGAAAATTCCACACACACACACACACACACACACACACACACACACACACACACGGCTGAGTGCCCAAGGTTCAGATTCACCTCGTTGTTTAAAGCCCTGAGTTCATGGGTGAAGAGGATCTATTGCTGGGATCAGGTGGGAATCGCCCAGCAAAGTAGGGGAACCTGTTAAGTGCCAAGCCTCCTTGTGCTAGCATAGGACTCTCAATGTGCAAACCATTTGAAGTCCCTTGCTTTTCTTTACAGCAAACAGAGAAGCAAAGAAGTTAGCAAGCTTTTTTTGGCAGAGGAAAAAACACAAAACGCCCAACCACAGAATTCTCAAAAAAATATTGCTAAGCACTAATTTTGCTAACATGTTAGACAACCCCTTGCATCTAGGCAATCTTGTTCCTGGGCTGGAAACAGTTCCCGAAAATCATGTGATCCACAATCCACCCTGGCCATGTGGGGATGATGAGAAAAATCAGAGCTGGCCTGGCCTTCCAGCCAAGCAGAGGCGTCCTTCCCTGGTGCTGGGTTGGTCAAGGCCCACCGGAAGGTTGTTGGTTACCACTCCCATGCCTCCACCCTGCCCTCCTGCACTGGTTGAAGACAGGCCTCACGCCCATGGCTAGGTCAGCTGGGGTACCAGAGAGCCACTTTCCAATGAAGAGGAGGCCCCACTGGCTCCACCTCCCGAGCATTCCAGATCAGTGTCTTGACCAAAAACGGGCCAAATAACGAGGCTAATAGCATAACGTATCTGTTGAGAAGGTAATGAGTCACAAATGCTATTTCGATGGTTTTCTTTGAAAGAAATACACATAACCAAACCCGTTTTAATTAAAGATCTTGTCTGTGATCAAGCAGCCACAAATGAGGGCAAAAGTGCTTTCATGTGGCATAACATACACAGCGCTGAATGGGGTTTCCCAGAAAAGGGAACCAGCTTTTTTTGTCCCCCCCCCAAATAAGAAAATAGTTTGTTTCTAACAATACGGGGGATGCGACATAGCACTATCCTTTGCAAAGTCCCCCTCCCCCCATGGAAGCCATTTGTTGATGCTGAACCATTTTGGAATGCTTGCCAAGTTCCCATGCCAGCTGGGATTACCCACCCTTTGAGATTAGACATGTGATCCTGATTTTTAAGTGAAAAACACAGCCGAAAACCAAATAAACATACCTACGAGCCCATCTAACGCTCCCATGGCTGGGAAGTGATTACAGCACACCCCAGCGTGTGTTTCTATGGAGGGAGCAACCTGAACGTTGACCAAAGCGTGTTTTGATTTTTTGTTTTAAAACCATAATAGAGCACAAGGCCTCCAGTAAGCATGTCCTCCACATCCAGTGTGGAGATTATCATTCTCAGATAAAGATGTAAGTCATTCATCCACCCTCAGAAAGGAACAAGTATCCCAGGTGGCCCAGAGTGGCCTGTGGTCCTGCTTCCTGGCAGCATTGACTCCATTCTGCAGTCGGGCCAGTGGCTAGTGGCTGTCACGGAGCATCCTGTGGAGATGCTTACTGTGTCACACTGACTGTGGCTTTGGACCTGGCTGGCTGGCCTCCTGCAAAGGAATATGTCAGGGTGGTGGTGTCTGGAACCTTCTTGGCGTGCCCTATATGGGGAGCTTGAGAACTCTGTGATGATTGTCTTTTTAAAAAAATTTTTTTATATTATTTTTTTGGAGAGAGACACAGAGAGAGACACAGAGAGAGATAGAGGGGGAGAGGAAGACAGAGATGGGCGTGCCAGCAGTGTCTCAGCGGCTGTGAACGAAATCCAGATGTGTGCGCCCCCTTGTGGTCAAGTGTGGCATTGCGCCCTTGCATCACTGCATCTGGCTAAACATGGGACCTGGAGATTGGAACTGCTGGAGATTGGAACTGCTGGAGATTGGAACCAGTGTTCTTAGGCTTAGGAGGCAGGTGCTTTAACCCCTAAGCCATCTCTCCAGCCCGCGATTGTCTTTTTAAAAAAATATTATATTTATTTATTGGCGAGAGAGAGAGAGAGAATGAGAGAGAGAGAGGAAGATAGAGAATGGAGCACTGGCCACTGCAGACTCCAGATACATGCATCACCTTGTGCACCTGGCTTACACGGGCACTGGGGAATCAAACCTGGGTCCTTTGTCTTCACAGGCAAGTGCCTCTACCACTAAGCCATCTCTCCAACCCACATCTTTTTAAATTATCGTTTTATTTATTTATTTATTTATTTATTTATTTATTTATTTATTTATTTTTGGTTTTTCAAGGTAGGGTCTCACTCTAGCTCAGTCTGGCTTATCATTTTATTTTTAAATATTTATTTATTTGACAGAGAGAAAGAGGCAGACAGAAAGAGAGTGAATATGGGCATGCTAGGGCCTCCAGCCACTGCAAATGAACTTCAGATGCATACACTGCTTTGTGTATCTAGCTTTTTGTTGTTGTTGTTGTTTGTTTTGCTTTTCTGAGATAGGGTCTCACTCTAGCTCAGGCTGTGTATCTAGCTTTATATGGGTACTGGGGAATTGAACCAAGGCCATCAGGCTTTGCAAGAAAGTGCCTTTAGCCACTGAGCCATCTGTTCTGCCCGATTATCTTTGTGTGTGTGCACGCCTGAGTGTGGTGCTGGGGATGGAACCTGGGGCCATGTGTGTGTTAGGTGAACGCTATGCCACGGAGCCATGTTCCAGCCCTTCCTGATCATTCACTCATCCACTAAACTAGGTGAGCCTTGAAGGCAGCAAGGCATGTATTTCTACCTAGGGGTTTTCCCTGCATATCTTACCATGTCTAACGGCCTATGGCCTTACAAGTTCTGGTCTTTGCTGTCTGATAAAAGTCCAAGCACATATCAGGAAAGCAGAAGGTGCTGGGGAAAGTTCTCCCTGCAGGGTGAGCCCTGTACTGTTGAGTGACAGCCCCTGGGAGGGCAAACTGGGACCTAAACACTGGGAGCAGCTCTCTATGACCTCACCTCCTTGTAAGAGTCTCACCCTGTCCCCAGTCCCTAGGTCAATCATATCTTGGTTATGAGAATTGAAAAACCAGCTCATTTTGCTTTTCTTTGGGAAGCGTTGAGGTTGAAGCAGGCAGTGGTGACTTCTCTGAGTTGTCTGGCCCTGTGTCAGAGGTTCTAAATGTATTTCGTGGCTAAGCAGGTTCCGGGGACACATCACTGGCTGTGGGTTAGAACTTGGCACATGTCTGCTGCTCAATGCTCTTACCACTCCCATTCTTGTTTTGAAACACCCTGAACAGTGTCAAATTAAGCACACAGGGTTTGGAGTGAGAGAGAGAGGGGGTTCACTCCACATGTGACAGTAGCTGGTGGACACCTTGCCCATCTGGGAAATGGAAACTACACTGTCCTGCACCTCATGGCGTTGCTGTGAACATGAAATGGAATTCTGGCTATGACACCTTTAACCCGCCTAGCCAGTGAGCACTCGGTGAGCTATAGCTCCATCTTGTGCTGATGTGATTATCACAGAAAGCTGAAAGCTTTTATATTTGTATCCTAAATCATTTTCTGTCTTAAAAACCATTTATTTAAAAAAAAAAATGCTGCAAGCTTTAATCATAGGATTTCCAGGTGACCCAGCAATTCCACTGCTCAGTTGCTGCCCAAGAGAATGCCAAACGTATAGCCACACCCAAACTTGCTCTCCAGTGTCCACAGTTGTTATCCACAGTACCCAAAAAGTGGAAGCTGCCCGAATGTCTATCAACAGCTGAATGGGTAAGCACAATGTGTCCTCCATATAGGGGAAGATTATTCAGTCACAAAAAGGTCCAGAGCTTTGAAAACAGCACCTTAGGAATGGACCTGGAAGATATGAAGCAGAGTGAGGAAAGACAGACAAGAAAAGGACACACACAAACAACTGTGTTTATCTCTCTGCCTGTAGAGAGACCAAATCTATAGAGATAGAAAGCAGACAGAGAGCTGGAGAGATGGCTCAGTGGCTAAGGCGCTTGCCTACAAGCCTCATGACCCAGGTTCAATTCCCCAGCACCCACGTAAAACCAGATACACAAAGTGACGCATGCGTCTGTAGTTTGTTTGCAGCAACCTTTGCAAATAAATAAATAATTTTTTTTTTTTTAAAAAAGAAAGCAGATAGGTGACTCATGGGTTAAAGGTGGGGGTGCGATTCAATGGTAAGGAGTTTCTTCGTGGGTGACGGAAAAGTTCTGGAACCAGATAGGGTCTGAGATTGTACATTTGAGATGTGATGATTCCCTTGGAATTACACACTTAAAAGTGGTTAAAACAGCAAATTTTATGTTACATATATTGTACCACAAGAATATTTAAAATGCCACAAGCTATGATTTTCTCAGTGTTAAGTAAACTGGTCAGTGCTCTTGTGGCTAACATGCATTTTGGTCCACACCCTCCTTATTAATGCCCACGTTCCAGGCCTTTCTAGACTCCTCCTTTCCACGTGGTGCTGCTGGGCGCCTGCTTGTGTTCTGTGACCAGTAGGCTCATGCTGCAGGACGGACCTCCCTGGAGACAGAACAGCATCTCGGAAACATGGAAGGCTACTGGCCCCTGCCATCCATCACTCTTTAAGGAGATGTGTCTCTTTAAAGAGTGATTTTACAATTACAAAAAAAGTTGAGTGGAAAGTATAGCGTTCCCACATTCCCCTCCTCGCTCCTCACAATCAGTCTCCAGTCAGTGACATCTTACCACACGTTTGTTATCCCTGAGCAGATAGTGACACACTGTCATTCATGGAAGTCCAGAGTGCTCAGGATTGGCTCTTCTTGATGGACATCAGATGTAAATGCAGACACGTATCCACCACTGATTAGGAATAAGATTTCCGAATTGTGTTTCTAGGCAAGGCAGATGACTCAGTGCATGAGCACCTGGGTTCAGTTCCACAAAACCCATGTAAAATGCCAGGCTGGGGGCAGGCGAGATGGCTTAGTGGTTAAGTGCTTGCCTGTGAAGCCCAAGGACCCCAGTTCAAGGCTTGATTCCCAATACCCACGTAAGCCAGATGCACAAAGTGGCGCATGTATCTGGAGTGCGTTTGCAGTGGCTGGAGGCCCTGGCGCACCCATTGTCTCTCTCTCTCTCTTTATCTGCCTCTTTCTCTGTCTGTCACTCTCAAATAAATAAATAAATAAACAACAAAAATTTTTTTAAAAGATGCTGGCTGTAATCCAGGCTTAGGGGAGGTAGAGACAGGCAATCCCTGAGACTAGCTGGTCTAGCCAAATTGATGAGCTCAAGCTTCAGCAAGAAACCTTGTCTCAGGGCTGGAGCGATGGCTCAATGGTCAAGGGCACTTCCTGCTCAGGCATGAGGGCTGAGGGCGCCTGAAACCATCCAAGTTCCAAACTCCAGGTCCCACGTCAACAGCTGGGCATGGCCACAAACCCTTGTAATTCTAGTCTGGCAACGGGGAGCAGAGACCAGGGAATTGCTTGGGCTTGACAAATACCACAAGCTCTGGTATCACTGAAGGACTCTAGTTGCTTTCATTTGGCACTACCCATGTAAGTTTCCTTCATGTCTTTTCATGGCTGCAAAGCTCATTTCTTTAATACTGAATAATATTCAATTGTCCCATGGACTGCAGAATATTGACCAGTCTTGGTTGCCTCCATATGTATTTGATTTGATTTGATTTGTTTTTTATTTTATTTTTAAAGATTTTATTTTTATTTATTTATTAGGGACAGAGAGGGAGAGAGAGAGAGAGAGAGAGAGAGAGAGAGAGAGAGAGAGAGGGTGCACCAGGGCCTCTAGCCACTGCAAACGAACTCCAGACGTAGCGTCGCCCCCTTGTGCATCTGGCTTATGTGGGACCTGGAGAACTGAACCTGGGTAACTGCTAAGCCATCTCTCCAGCCCTTGATTTGATTTGTTTTGAGACAGGGTCTCCTGGACCTCAGGCTGGCCTTGAATTCTCTATGTAGCCGAGGATGACCTTGAGTTTCTAATCTCTCTGCCTCCATCTTGCTGGGATGACGGTTGTCCACCGCAACACCCAGTTTATGGGGTGCTGGGGAGGGATGGGAGCCAGGGTTTCATGCATTCTAAGCAAACACTCTACTCATTGAGTTACATCATTCCCAGCCCTACCTCTGTGTTTTTTCCCCCAGCCTTATTTAAATGTCTTCGTGGGTGGGGGGCATGTACAAAGGCCAGATGACACCTTCAAGGTATCTGTGCTCTACCTTCTTTGAGGCAGGCTCTCTTGCCATTGCAAATGAACTGCCTGACGCAAAGGAAGGTCAGGCTAGCTGGCCTGTGAGCTGTAAATTCTCCTGGTTGTGCCTCCCATCCCATAGGCTTGTGGGATCACACTCTGTGTCTGGCTTTACTGGGAAATTGGACCCAGGCCAGCAGGCTTTGCAAGCAAGCGCCTTTAACCAACGGAGCCATCTCCCCAGCGACTCCATGTTTCAACAGCCAGACATCAAGCTGCTAGCAGCGTCCACGGGCAGGCCTGTTGTTTGTTATTGTTGATTCATTTGTTGTTGTCAAAATGCAAGTTTTCTATTCACTGGGAGTGTGGTTTTTGGATCCTATAGCCAGACAGTGTTAAGCGTGGTTGTAAACAGCCAAGCTGTCTCCCCTACTGGCCATACCAGGTTGCATTCCAACCCAGCACACAAGACTTCCGCTTCCTCCATATCTTGGCCAGCATTTGGTGGTATGGAGGTTTGGATTTTAACCATTTGGTAGGCATGCACGCCTACCACATTGTTTCCATGCAGTGAAGTATTTCTTGAGGTACCACATGCAAGTGGAAAAGCGTACAGCAGCCAGGCCAAGAAGCCAACGGCAGCGGCTCTTGGGCCAAACCATTTCCCGAGAGTGAGGGTTGCCCTGGGCGCAGCCGCCTCTGGAGCAAAGAGAGCAGAGGCTGCCTGCTAGGTCTCACCAACTGCATGATGAACTAGTGAATGAGCAGTAATAATTTAGACATGTAAGCTCTTGGTGAATATATTTATTATCCCAAACGCTAGCAATTCTGGAAACAGATGTCAGTAGACAGATGAAAACCAAAGCAGATGTTCCCATGCGGGGTGGGAGTGACAGGACCTCAGATACAATCCATCCCTTTATTTTGAAGCTAATTTGACAAAATGGTTTCCCAGTGCCAGGCATGAAGTGAGAGCAGGAGGTGGCTTGCGCTCCTCCAGTGTGTGGCCAGGACTTTTGTAGTCACAGTTACCATGCTGAGCAGACAGCCACCCAGCATGGCACTCTGTAGCCAGTGGGACCCTCCCCTGGGGACTCACTGGCATTGGGAGAGAAGAAACAGATGCAAACCTGAGTAGGAAGGGGCTGGACCACGGGCCTAGGAGCATGTGCACATGGGGTTCTGTTTTCTGGGACATAACGGTGCCTGGGCTGAGCTGAGATGCAGTGGGAGCAGTGAGGCTGAGGGAGCTCTGTGCACCTCTGCTTTGCGTGGCGCCTCGGTTAGAAGGCAGCCCCTCCAGTCTGCACAGGATGGTGTGTGCATTGCATCTGCCTTTGGTGACTGGGCCTTCACACGAGTGGTGTGGGGAGGGGGGAGGCAGAACAGGAGCCCAGTGCTTCCCCACTGTGCCAAGTGACACCAAGACGTCCTGTCCCCTATGACCAGTGCCTCTTGAGCCAGGCTGGAGTGCCATCGCGCGCTGATGGATTTTGGTGACCTTCAGCTGAAAATAACAAATCCCAAAGTAACAGGAGCTTGAAGGCTATAAACTGTTCTTGTTCTTTTTCTCTCTCTTTCTTTATTTCTTTCTTTCTTTCTTTCTTTCTTTCTTTCTTTCTTTCTTTCTTTTGTTTTTTCAAAGGTAGGGTCTCACTCTAGCCTAGGCTGACCTGAAATTCACTCTGTATTCTCAGGGTGGCTTTGAACTCATGGCGATCCTCCTACCTCTGCCTCCCGAGTGCTTGAATTACAGGCATGAGCCCCCACTTCCAGCTTCCCTGTTCTTATTTTATTGAACATAAATTCCACCATTCTCACCATCTGGATTTGGATGTCTTATCTGTTGTCTTGATGTCTTGTGTTTTGAGTAATGATGTGTCAGGTAACTGATGTTACCCTATAAACTGTCCTTTTCTCTCTTTCATACCACAGTCTGAGGTAGGTCAGAGACTCTGGCACCTCTTCTGCTTGCCACCCGGCGAGAATTTTATCTTATTGCTCTGCCATGTGGTGACTGAGGGCAGAACATCTTTGTTAAGATGGCTGATTCTATTCCAGCCATCACCTCTACATTCTAGTCAGGAGCAAGGGGGCCCGTAAAGATAGAAAGGTAGGGGGATGTAGTCAGCTGTGTGGTTTTTGTTTGATATATATATATATTTATTTTTATTGACAACTTCTATACTTACAGACAATAAACCATATTTCCCTCCTCTCCCCTCCCTTCCTTTCCCCTTCACAACTCTGCTCTTCATCATATCCCCTCCCTCTCTCCATTAGTCTCTCTTTTAATTTGATGTCATCATCTTTTCCTCCTATTATGAGGGTCTTATGAAGTTATTGCTAGGCACTGCGAGGTCATGGATATCGAGGCCAATTTCTGTCTGGACAGTTACATTGCAAGGAGTCCTATCCTTCCTTTGGCTCTTCCATTCTATCTGCCCCCCTTCCGCCATGGACCCTGAGCCTTGGAGGGTGTGACAGAGATGTTTCAGTGCTGGACACTCCTCCATCCCTTCTTCTCAGCACTATGTTGCCTTTTGGGTCATCCCAGTGGTCATCACCATCTGAAAAGAGTAGCTTCTCTAACCAGAAGTGAGAGTAGCATTAATATGTGAATATTAACATTAAGTGTAGTGGTTTCAGGGCAGTTTGGTGGGAATAATATGTACATTTAGCCAGATAAGAGCAGGCTTTATATCCCTAAGGCTCATGACCTCCGCTGCCATAGACTTTTGACTAGGTTTTTCAGTACCAGGCATGTATTCCCTCCTGTAGAGAGGGCCTCCAGTCCAATTAGAGAGCAGATGGTTTCCCTCAGAGCAGACATGCCACTGTTGCACCTGTTCGGTCATTTGGCCTGAATGGCCAAACTTGAGGCTTCCAGTGTCCACTGTTTTGACCACTGGTGACTTCTGTCTCCCATAGGACTGCATGCAGTGCAGCTTTTTCCAGCTTTCAGTTGGATGGTCTACAGGGAGAAGGTTTTCTGTTCTGCACCAGCTTGATTTCTCAGTGACCTTGCTGATCAGACAAGTGAAGTCTTCAGCAGTAGGGTCTTGCTATCTGCTTCTCAAGGGAAACCAAGGGCCTTGGCAATAGCCTGTAATGTTTTGGAGGCAACAGGGACCTCCCTGGCCAGTAACTCACTGGAAGGTATCCCATCCCTGACACTGAAAATTTTTATTTATTTCTTTAAAATATTTTATTTATGTATTTATTTGAGAGAGAAAGAAAGAGGGAGAGAGAGAGAGATAGAGATAGGGCAAAGAGAGAGAGAGAGAAAGAGAGAGAGAGAGAGAGAGAGAAAGAGAGAGAGAATGGGTACGTCAGGGTCTCTAGCCATTGCAAACGAATTCCAGACACATGTGTCACTTTGTGCATCTGGCTTACATGGGTACTGGGGAATTGAACCTGGGTCCTTAGGTTTCACAGGAACCATAACTGCTAAGCCATCTCTCCAGACCCTTGTTTTATTTTATTTTATTTTTTTCTAGATAGGGTCTTGCTGTAGTCCAGGCTGACCTGGAATTAGTCTCTGGCTGGCCTTGAACTCACAGAAATCTTCCTACCTCAGTCTCCCAAGTGCTGGGATTAAAGGCATACATCACCACTTGTTGGATTTAAAAAAAATATTTTTTTATTGACAACTTCTACAATTGTAGACAATAGCCCATGGTAATTTCCTCCCTCCCCCACTTTCCCCTTTGAAACTCCACTCTCCATCATATCCCCTCCCCCTCTCAATCAGTTTTTCTTTTATTTTGATGTCATGATCTTTTCCTCCTATTATGATGGTTTTGTGTAGGTAGTGTCAGGCACTATGAGGTCATGGATATCCAGGCCATTTTGTGTCTGGAGGAGTACATTGTAAGGAGTCCTACCCTCACTTTGGCTCTTACATTCTTTCCGCCACCTCTTCCACCATGGACCCTGAGCCTTGGAAGGTGTGATAGAGACGTTTCAGTGCTGAGCACTCCTCTGTCACTTCTCAGCACCATGGTGCCTTCTGAGTCATCCCAAGGTCACCACCATCTGAAAAAAGAAGCTTCTCTAACCAAAAGTGAGAGTAGCATTAATATAAGGGTATGAACATTAAGAGCTGTGCTTACTGGGCAGTTTGGTGAGCATAGTATATACATTTATTAAGACACCAGCAGAGGTGCAGAGCAGAAAACCTTCTCCCTGTAGACCAGCCAACTGAAAGCTGGAAAAAGCTGCACTGCATGCAGCGTATTGGAGACAGAAGTCATCAGCAGTGAAAACAGTGGACGCTGAATATTCAAGTTTGGCCAGACAGGCCCAATGACTGAACGGGTACAATAGTGGCATGTCTGCTCTTGGGGTAACCAACTGCTCCATAATTGGACTGAAGGCCCTCTCTACAGGAGGGAATACATGCCTGGTACTGAAAAACCTAAGCAAAAGTCTATGGCAGGTGAGGTTATGAGCCTTAGGGGTATAAAGCCTGCTCTTGTCTGACTAAATGTATATATTATTCCCACCAAGCTGCCCTGAAAATACTACACTTCATGTTCATATTCACATATTAACACTACTCTCATTTCTGGTTAGAGAAGCTTCTCTTTTCAGATAGCGATGACCACTGGGATGACCCAAAAGGCAACATAGTGCTGAGAAGAAGGGATGGAGGAGTGCCCAGCACTGAAACACCTCTGTCACACCCTCCAAGGCTCAGGGACCATTGCAGAAGAGGGGGCGGATAGAATGGAAGAGCCAAAGGAAGGGTATGACCTCTTACAATGCAACTGCCCAGACAGAAATTGGCCTCAATATCCATGACCTTACAGTGCCTAGCAATACCTCTGCAAGACCCTCAAAAAGAAGAAAAAGATGATGACATCAAATTAAAAGAGAGACTAATGGAGAGAGGGAGGGGATATGATGGAGATTGGACTTTTAAAGTGGAATGGGGGGAGGGGAGGGAAATATAAGGTGGTTTTTTTTGTATGTAAGTATAAAAGTTGTCAATTAAAAAAAAAAAGGAAAAAAAAAAAAAAAAAAAAAAAGACACCAGCAGACATTACACCCCTAGGGCTGTTGTAGGTTTTCAGTATCAGGGATGTGTTCCCTCCCATGGAGCAGGCCTCCAGTCCAATTAGAGAGCAGTTGGTTTCCCCCACAACAGACATGCCACTATTGCACCCATTGGCTCATTTGGTCTGACTGGCCAAATTTAAGGCTTGCAGTGTTCACTGTTGACTATCTCCATTGGTGATTTCTCTCTCTCCCATTGAACTGCATGCAGGGTAGGTTTTTCCAGCTTTCTGTCAGCTGGTCCACATGCAGGAGGCTTTCAGCTCAGCTCCAGCAGGATTTCTCAGGGAACTTGCAGCCCAAGTATGTAGAGTCTTCAGCAGCAGGACTTTTTTTTTTTTTTTTTTTGGTTTTTCTAGGTAGGTTTTCACTCTAGTCCAAGCTGACCTGGAACTCACTATGTAGTTGCAGTGTGGCCTCAAACTCACAGTAATCCTCTTACCTCTGTCTCCTGAGTGCTGGCATTAAAGGCCTGCACCACCATGCCCGGCTTGGAGTTTGTTTGTTTGTTTGTTTATTTATTTATTTATTTATTTATTTATTTATTTTATTTGAGAGTGACAGGCAGACAGAGATAGAGGCAGAGGGGGGGGGGGAATGGGTGCACCAGGGCCTCCAGCCACTGCAAACGAACTCCAGATGCATGTGGCCCCTTGTGCATCTGGCTTATGTGGGTCCTGGAGAATTGAACTAGGTTCCTTTGGCTTTGCAGGCAAATACCTTAACCGCTAAGCCATCTCTCCAGCCCTGGGCTTGGCAGTTTTGAGTTCACCACAGCTGGAGGCAGGGCTAGAGACCTACAGAGAAGGGTTGCCCTCCCAGCAGCCAAGGGGCTTCCGTCACCTCCGCCTTACCCCAGCCTTGCCTCTGTCATCTCAACATCCCATCACCTCCACTGATGTCTGCTGCCCAGGCCTTGCTGAGCGTGTCACAGATAACCCTGACCCACCGTCTGCATTTCATTTATCCCGAGTCACTGGGGCCAGCTTTGCAGACAGCTTGTGGTGGGGTCATCTTTTACAATGCAATTACCAGCAGGCCCCCGGACACCAGGCAGATGTGAGGCTCACTGGCTTGGTCTGGGGACAGGAGAGAAGTGTGTGTGTCGGGGGGTGGGGGCGAGGAGAAGGGACTGGATACCTTGGTGGGGGGGGGGACACACTCCTGAACTCGGCCAGACCAAGAAGCAAGAAGCAGGACCAGCTGGGAACCACCCACACACCCCATATGGCATCGCAGCTGTGGCTCCTTAAGTCCCACTTGGGGCCTCAGCACGCAAAGGACTCAAGTTCCTTCTCTGCTGTCAAGAAGGTGACGAGGGGCCCTTGTCTGCACCCTCCAGCCTCAGTGAAGAGGGAGGGGGAGAGAACGCTCCTGAAAGCTAGAAAGGACCTCAGGGCCTCCCATCCAGCCTCCTCCTCCTCTTCAGAGACAAAGAGATGGGTCCCAGGACAGCTGAGGCTAGACCCAAACCTCCTGATGGCCAAGTCACTGAATCCCTCACCATGTTCCCCTAGACAGGTCTGTGGTCATTTTGCCCCAATTATGTGTTGACCAAGAACAAGCACACAGGGGCAAAGGCTTTATTCTTTATCTGCTGTGAGGCTCCAAGAACCTCGTTTCATTATTTCCTTTACTCTGTAGCATCTAGGGTCTCCTCTCGGGCACCCACCATTGATGATTGACATCTTGGAAAAGATGTCTTCTGGGCTAGAGGGATGGCTTAGCAGTGAAGGCGCTTGCCTGTGAAGCCAAAGGACCCAGGTTCAATTCTCCAGGACCCACGTAAACCAGATGCACAAGATGGCATATGGTGTCTGGAGTTTGTTTGCAGTGGCTAGAGGCCTGGAGTACCCATTCTCATTCTCTCTCCCCCCCACACACAAATAAATAAATAAAATATTTTAAGAATTAAAAAAAAATTACTCATTGAGCTGGAGAGACGGCTTAGTGGTTAAGGCGTTTGCCCGCAAAGCCAAAGGATCCTGGTTTGATTCTCCAGGACCCATGTAAACCAGTGCACAAGGAGGCGCACACATCTGGAGTTCATTTGCAGTGGCTGGAGGCCCCGGCGTGCCCATTCTTTCCCTCTCTCTTTGCCTGTTTTTCTCTCTCAAGTAAATAAATAAATAATATATATATATATAAAAATATATATTTAAAAAAAAAAAACAAACCTTACTCATAAAAAAAAGATGTCTTCCTCCAGGGTGTGCTGGTGCACACCTTTAATCCCAGCACTAGGGAGGCAGAGGTAGAAGGATCGCCTGGACTACAGAGTGAATTCCAGGTCAGCCTGGGCTGGAGTGAGACCCTACCTTGAAAAAACAAAAAACAAAAACCAACCAAACAAACAAAAAAGATGTCTTCCAACACAGATTATCCACCCTTGGCCCACTGTCCAGGCTGGTCCTGGTCCCTCTAGGCCCTGGATACCCTCAGGGCTCTCCTTTCAGCTGATTGCCCTGTAAAGATCACTAAGCAGGCATTGCCAACAACAGAAACTTCTTGGAGTCTTGAAAAAAAACTGGGTGACTTAAAAAAAAAAACCCAAGAGGCAGCTGAATGGAGGACAGAGGAAGTTCACACGCCTGGGTCCCAGCTGGGGTGGGTAATTCGAGACTCGCTGTTCACCTTCCTGTGGACGTATCTCAATATTATTGCTTTAAAATTCCAAGCCCAGCGCAAAACCTGCTCCAAGGTGGACCTGCCTCTTCCATCAAGAACTGATAGGGAAGCCACCCCCACCACCCCCAGGGGTCTCCTTCCCTTCTGGTGGTGGGGAGCCTTGCAGCAAGCCTCTGGTGCTGAGGGGAGGCTTATAAACTTAGCCCTTTGCTAATTACCCCTCCCTCTTGCTGGGCCTGATAGCTGTTGCATTTGGAAACAAATGACACACTTTTCCTACATCTGCTCCAAATTTGCATTTCAGAAATTAGAGAACTCAGTTACGTGGTATTATATGGCAATCCAGGCCCCGGCCTGGGAGTATGGAACTGATTGGATATTCGGCCCAAATGAGAGGAGTTTCAAGCTCTTTCCAGGAAATTGAGTGGAACACCCAAACTGACATCCAATATTAAATATTATATTTGTAGAGCAGCTCTGAAGAGATCCCTGGCATCCGACATCTGGGAGCAAAATTTCTAAGTGGAGTAACCGAATACCTGTTTGGACCTAGGCTCATCAGAGCTAAGAAATTAAAATATTACTGTATACACTCCAAGACGGGCTGCTCATAAAGGTAGGGCTATTAAAATATGATTAGCCAAACCGTATTTTGTCTCAAAAATGTCATACACCATTAAAGTTGAAAAGACTTTGATGCAATACCTCTGGCTAAGGCTGTGCCCTGTCAGCAGAACGGACCCGAGAATGTTCTCTGCGAATACACGGGCTCACTAAGTGAGAGAGATTCCAGGGAACTGCCTCCGGCAGCCGCACCCCAACATCCTAACCCAGCCCTGCCACCTGGCATGATGGCGTGCTTCAGACCAGGGTGGGTTCAGGAAATGTGGCACAGGGCAGGAATACCTGAAAAATTTAGCAGAAGGATGGGGTGTGGCTTAGTGGCAGCTCACTTACCTGGCCACGTGTAAGGGCCTGGGTTCCATCCCTAGCACTGCAAACAAACAAAATAAATAAAATAGGGTGTCAGAAATCTGAACAAGTAAGATAAATATTTTAGTATAACAATAGAAAAAAAAACACCTAAAGAACTAAATTATTGCCTGCTGCTATTGGCCAGTCTCTCTCTCTCTTCTTCTTTTTTTTTTTTTTTTTATGAGGTAGGGTCTCACTCTGGCCCAGGCTGACCTGGAATTAACTATGCAGTCTCAGGGTGGCCTTGAACTCACAGCAATCCTCCTACCTCTGCCTCCCAAGTGCTGGGATTAAAGATGTGTGCCACCAGGCCTGGCTATTTTTTTTTTTGTTTTGTTTTTTGTTTTTTTGAGGTCAGGTTTTACACTAGCCCAGGCTGACCTAGAACTCACTCACTATATAGTCTCAGGGTGGCCTCAAACTCATGATGATCCTCCTACCTCTGTCTCCCAAGTGCTGAGATTAATGCATGTACCACCATGCCTGGTTGCTAGCCTCTTTTTATAACTAAAGTTTTATTGGGCCCAGGGCCAGGATCAGGGAGTGGTCAGCCAGGCAGCATTTCATAAGGTCAAGATCAGTTTCTGTGCTTGCTTAAAATTTTAACACTTTTCTCATTATGAATGTAGACTTTAAAGTTTTTGATTTTTTTAAAAAATATTTATTTATTTATTTATTTATTAGAGACAGAGAGAGAGAAGGAAAATAGGCACATCAGGGCCTCTAGCCACTGCAAACAAACTCCAGAAGAATGTGCCACCTTGTGCTTACATGGGTACTGGCGAACCGAACCTGGGTCATTAACTTTGCAGGCAAGCACCTTCACTGCTAAGCCATCTCTCCAGCCCTGATTCATTTTTTTCTTTTTTATTTTATTTATTTGCAGGAGAGAGAGAGAGAGAGACAGGGAGAGAGAGAGAGAAGAGACAGACAGAGAGATTGGGCATGCCAGGGCCTCTAGCCACTGCAAACAAATTCCAGATGCATGCGCCCCCTTGTGCATCTGGCTTATGTGGGTCCTGGGGAATTGAACCTGGGTCCTTTGGCTTCACAGGCAAATGCCGTAACCACTAAGCCATTTCTCCAGCCTTTTTTTTTTTTTTTGAGATAGGGTCTCATGCAGTAGTCCAAACTGGTTTTAAATTTGATACGTAGCTGAGGCTAACTTCTGATATTTCTGTCTCCACAGCCTGAGATTTCAGACATGAGCCACCATTCTTAGTTTAATGCAGTGCTGGGAATTGGAACCCAAAGCATACATGCTAGGCAAGTATTCCATCAACTGAACTACATCCCCAGTCATTCAAATTTTGTTTTTAACAAAAATGATTATATTACATTATCTTAAATAATGAGGTTTTCAACTTTCATTTAAGTTTTGTGTTCAAGACAAAGGCCTCCCTCAGCTCACTGGAGTCCTGGGCCTGGCCCCAGGGGAAGTTTGGGATAATAACAGGAGGATTCCTGTCCCCTGGCCAAAGTCTCTCAGGTTGTTGTTCCCCCATTCCACCTCATGCTTGGGGCCACCTGGAGACTCTGGCAGTCCTGGAAACTGACACGACACACTTCAGACTATCATCTCTCCTTGTTGGATGGTAAAGAGCTTCTGGGGGTGAGAGGTATGGGTGGTGCCTCCTGGCCAGGGCCCCTCGCTCCACATTGGAGCACCTCATGTGGCAGAGGGACTCCAATCTGTCCAAAGGGCCCTATGCTTCTGAAGAGAGCCCAGCCCCGAGTCCCAGGGCCACCTGCTCACACGCAAACAAGCATGAGCTGGTCATTGGGCCTTGAAAGCTACAGACAGTTTGGAATAAAATCCAATGGCCTCCCTCTCTTCACTCCACACATAGGGGGGCATAAACTGGAGGCCAGTGGCTGGTTTTAGGGGAACCACAAACAAAGCTCTAATATAGGAGCAGCCTGAAGCCAGCAGGAGTCCTGGGGAGCCTGCAGTGGATTTGGGAGTGACCTAGGTTGACTCTGCAAGGTGGGGTGGGTGGCCCTGATTTGCTGGGTGTCAACCATAGCCTGACACTATGTGAAAGCAACTCCTGACACCAATCCTTGAGCCACAGTTTTGGCCACGGCTCCATATGGCTGATAGACCTGCTGTGTCTCTGCCCTTGGGTTTGAGCTTCTTCAACTTGAGGTCAGAAGTGAAGGCGTCTGGTCCTTTGTGGCTGTCACAGAACCACAGTGTTCCTCGGAAACATGCAAGTGGTGCCAAGCATCTTACCTGAGACCCTGGGGTGGTGAGCTGGGGAGACCTCAAGACACTTCCGGTCTTGATTACACTGCTCTGGCTCCTGAAGAGAATACACCATAGATGTGTTAGGATTGGTTCCATGGCCAGTTCCCGAAGTGTCTGCTGCAGGAATCTGCACTTCCAACACGTCCCCAGGTCCTGCTGCCCCATGGGCAAGGAGCTCACTTTGGAAACACTCTTTTTTTTTTTTTTTTTGGTTTTCAAGGTAGGGTCTTACTCTGGCCCAGGCTGACCTGGCATTAACTATGTATTCTTAGGGTGGCCTCGAATTTACAGCAATCCTCCTACGTTTGCCTCCCAAGTACTGGGATTAAAGGCATGCGCCATCACTCCCGGCTAAAGATTTATTTTTATTTATTTGTTAGAGACAGAGGGAGAGAGAGAGAGAGAGAGAGAGAGAGAGAGAGAGAATGGGTGTGCCAGTGCTTCCAGCCACTGCAAACGAACTCCAGATGCATGCAGCCACCATGTGCATCTGGTTTACGTGGGACCTGGAGAATTGAACCTGGATCCTTAGGCTTTGCAGGCATACGCCTTAACCACTAAGCCATCTCTCCAGCCCTGGAAACACTCTTGTAAAGATAATTGGAAGTGGGGAGGGGGGAGAACTCTGGAGTGGCAGCAGGGCCACTGTTACCTGACTGTTTCATCTTCAAATCTTTAGGGGGTACTTAGTGCCAGGAGGGGGCCCTGTTCAAGCTGATGTTCTAACCCAGGACCTCACCATACTAGGAAAACACTTTATCACTGAGCTACATTCCCAACGCTTTTGCTTCTGATTTTGACACAAATGCTCACTAAGTTGCCCAGGTTGGCCTTGAAATCATTCTGTAGTCCAGACTGGCCTTGAATCTTTGATCATCTGGCTTCAGTTTCATGAGTAGCTGGGATGATGGTCCTGGGCCACCAGGCCTGGCTTAGAGGAACAGTTTCTAAAAGGCCAGGAAGTAGAAGCTACTGAGATGGCTCAGCAGTTAAAAGTGCTTGCTTACAAAAGCCTGGAGGCCCAGGTTCAATTCCCCAGTATCCACATACAGCCAAACACACAAAGTGATGCATGTATCTGGAGTTTGCAGTGGCAGGAGGCCCTGGTGCATGCTCTCTTTCTCTCTCAAATAAATAAATAAAAATACTATAAAAAATAAAAGAGTAGGGAGTGTTGAGGAGGATCAACAAAAACACTGTATGAAAAGGTCATCATGATCAGGCATGGTGGCGCATGCCTTTAATTCCAGCATTTGGGAGGCAGAGGTAGACTACCAAGTGAATTCCAGGTCAGCCTGGGCTAGAGTGAGACCCTTCCTCAGGAAAGAAAGAAGGAAAGAAAGAAAGAAAGAAAGAAAGGAATGAAGGAAGAAAGAAAGAGAAAGAAAGAAAGAAAGGAATGAAGGAAGAAAGAAAGAGAAAGAAAGAAAGAAAGAAAGAAAGAAAGAAAGAAAGAAAGAAAGAAAGAAAGAGGTTCCATTATGGCTTTTGTGGTTTTTTTTTTTTTTTTTTTTTTTTTGGTTTTTCAAGGTAGGGCCTTGCTCTAGCCCAGGCTGACCTGGAATTCACTTGGTAGTTTCAGGGTGGCCTTGAACTCATGGTGATCCTCCTACCTCTGCCTCTCTAGTACTGGGATTAAAGGTGTGCACCATTACTCCTGGTTCTTTCTTTTTTTATTAAGAACATACTTTGGACACATCATGTGTTGGTGCCATCTTTTCCCTCCTCCCCACCCCCATTCCACAGGGGGCCCTCTTCAGTGGGGTTGATGGTATTCCCCATGGGGTTGTGAGTTATGCTTTGTGGTGACAACAGTCAGTTATTGGTGGAGGCAATGTCTCTGGGCATGACATCGCAACCTGTGGCTCTTATAATCTTTCCATCACCTCTTCTGCAAAATTCCCTGGGCCTTGCTGGGTGAGTTTTAAGTCATCTACTTCAGTGATGAGCTCTTAGGAGCCTCTGGATCTCTGCTTTGACGGGTGTTGAGTATCCTCAGGGTCTGTCTCCTTCACCCTGGCGCTGATTGTCGGGCATGTAAGCAGCTCTCTTGCTCGTGTCCCCAATTCCTCTGTGGTTGCAGCTGTGGCTTGGCTGAGATGCGAGGGGTGGTTTATCTCCTTGGGTCTTGCTGCCTTCTGAAAAGGAAAAAAACAGTCTCCAACAGAGACTGAAGTCAGCATAGGTTAAATTGGATAAGCATTATTAATTTAGGGGGTGTTTGATGGATGTAACCCCTCTTTTAGCCAAAGACTAGTGGGAGCTTGACGTTGGAGAGCATAATCTTTGTCTCTAGAGGATTCCGACCTGGTTCCCAGTTCTAGATATAGGTTCCTTTCCACTGAGCAGATCCCTTAGCCAATCAGAAAGTCACCAAGGCTGTGTGCTACCACTGTACTGGTGCATACTTCTCTCCATGCTGCGTCGGCAGCATATGGTGTCTTCAGCAATAGGGTCTTACCTTTTACCTCAGGTGGGTAATCAAATGCTTTGACAGAAGCCTGTCTTGTTTTGGGAACCTTGTAGGTCTCTACGATCAACAGCTCAATGTGGGTAGCACCTATTTCTGACACAGAGCCAAAAAAATTTTTTTCAGAGCCAATTTTTTTTTAGTTTTTTTTTTTTTTTTTGGTTTTGCAAGGTAGGGTCTCACTCTGATCCAGGCTGACCTGGAATTAACTATGTAGTCTCAGGGTGGCCTTGAACTCACGGCGATCCTCCTACCTCTGCCTCCCGAGTGCTGGGATTAAAGGCGTGTGCCACCACGCCCGGCTATTTTTTTAGGTTTTAAGAGGCAGAGTCTTGCTCTAGCCCAGGCTGACCTGGAATTCACTATGTAGTCTCAGGGTGGCCTTGAACTCATGATGATTCTTCTATCTCTGCCTCTGAGTGCTGGGATTAAAGGCATGTGCCACCACACCTGGCTCACAACCCAAAAATTTTAAAAGTTAGGCTTCATACTATTCTCTCCAGGGCCCTTCTTTTTGGGTGCTCCCCCTATATGTTGAGGGTTATATGTTTTAGTTTACCTTCAAGGAGAAAGGTGTGGGAGTAAGGCCAGATCTCTGGAATTGGACAGAGCTGACTTTGTGCCCTCTCTCATAAAAACCTTGATGCTAGCCGGGCTTGGTGGCACACGCTTTAATCCCAGCACTTGGGAGGCAGAGGTAAGAGGATCACCATGAGTTCAAGGCCACCCTGAGACTACATAATGAATTCCAGGTCAGCCTGGGCCAGAGCAAGACCCTACCTTGAAAAACCAAAAAAAGTGTGTGTGTGTGTGTGTGTGTGTGTGTGTGTGTGTGTGTGTGCGTGTGTGTACATCCCAGACCTACTGAAGTAGAAGTGTGCTGGTGGAGGGCTCCCAGGAAGCTGATGAGCTGTTAGTGAGAGCTCGCCTGCTCCTCTCATGCACACCTTTGATGTGATGTGTGTGTGTGTGTGTGTGTGTGTGTGGTGCACGCATGCACATGTATGTATGTAGAGGCTGGAAGAAACTGTTGGTGTCCTCTTATCTCTCATCTATGTATTTCTTTCCACCTTTTGGGGAGTTGAACTTGGTATCTGGCCTAAGAGGCCATCATGCTTAAGCAGCAAACACTCTTAACCTAAGAGCCATCTTAAGGGGGACTTTTATTTATTTTATTTATTATATTTTTTAAAAGCTTTAAAAAATTATTCATTTATTTATTTATTTGAGAGTGACAAACAGAGAGAGAGGAGAGAGAGAGAGACAGAGAGGGAGAGAACGGGCACATCAGGTCCTCCAGCCACTGCAAACAAACTCCAGATGCATGTGTCACCTTGTGCATCTGGCTTACTTGGGTCCTGGAGAATTGAGCCTCGAACCAGGGTCCTTAGGCTTCAAAGGCAAGCGCTTAACCACTAAGCCATTTCTCCAGCACACATTTTATTTTATTTTATTTTTTTAGTTAAGGAATTTTATGTTATTTTATTTATTTTGGAATTTTATTTTAAAAACCAGTTCAGCCAGGGATGGTGGCATGCGCTTTTAATCCTAGCACTTGAGAGGCAGAGTGGGAGAATCAAATCGCTATGAGTTGAAGCCAGTCTGGAGCTACAGAATGAGTTCCAGGTCAGTCTGAGGTTGAATGAGGCTCTAACTACAAACAAACAAACAAACAAACAAACAAACAAACAAACAAACAAACAAACAAAAAACAAACAAAATGTAGGGCACTTGGGAGACAGAGATAGGAGGATCACTGTAAGTTCCAGGCCAACCTCAGAGTACATAGTAAATTCCAGGTCAGCCTGGGCTAGAGCGAGACCCTACCTTGAAACTGCCCCGCCCCCCCCAAAAAAACAGGATCCACCTAGACTTGCTATTTTCTAGGTCCTGGTGGGTTGGCCTCCAGCTCTCAGAACTGGAGACTAGAGCTGGGGACTCACAGCCACGCAGAGAGGATTTTTATATTTTTAAAATATTTGTAAGCAGAGAGTGAGAGGAAAACAGAGAGAGAAAGAGAGAGAGAGAGAGAGAGAGAGAGAGAGAGAGAGAGAGAGCGATTGGGTACATCAGGGCCTTTTGTAGCTGCAAATGAACTTTAGATGAATGTGCCACTTTGTGCATCTGGTTTTACATGGGTACTGGGGAATTGAACTTGGGCCAGCAGGCTTGGCAAGCAGTACCTTTAACCACTGAGCCATCTCCCCAGCCCGAGTGGGCGCTTTTAAGTACCAAGCTCCTGGGCCCCACTGGAGCCATTTGAACTGAACTCCTGGGACAAGCCTTAGGCACTCTGGCTCCTAGAGCTCTCTAATGAGCCCAGTGTGCAACTAGGACCCAGAAAGTTCTAGCTTTTCCCTGAGCAATTGTCCATACCTACCCCCACTAAGAGAAGAGGAAGGGAAGGCTTGGGGGCCATTGAAAAGTGGGTAGGTTGGGAGCATCTTCCAAGAAAGTTGGATCTGGGGATGTGAGGCAAATTATTCTTTAAGGCTGGTTTTTCCTTAAACCACTGAGGCCTGGACAGGGCCCAGCCATAATAGAACTGACCATGTGCCTGCTTAGGATACAGACCAGAGAGACCCATAAACTGAAGTAACAGCCCTCGCTGTCCCCTCTTGCCTAGCCACTGGTTTCGCTTGGCAGAGGCAAAGGGTCATGCCTGGCATTATTATTACTGTAGGGTTTTCATCATTTATTTAAAAGAGAAGGGAAGAGAGAAAGAGGAGAGGAAAGGGAGGGAGAGAGAAAGGGAGAGAATGGGTGTGTCAGGGCCTCCTGCCACTGCAAACGAACTCTAGATACATGTGCCAGCTTTACTTGGATAATGGGGAATTGAACCCAGAGCATCAGACTTTTCAAGCAAGAGCCTTTAACCACTGAACCATCTTTCCAGCCCTGCATTTGCCTTTTATTTATTTATTTGCAAGCAGAGAGAGAGAGACAAAGCGAGAAGAGAGAGAGAGAGAGAGAATACGAATGGGCATGCTTGGGCCTCTAGCACCTACAAATGAACTCTAGATGCATGTGCCATGTTGTGTATGTGGTTTTTCATGGGTACTGAGGAATTGAACTTGGGTCATTAGACTTTGCCTGTAAGTACCTTAACCACTGAGCAATCTCTCCAGCCCTGCAATTGCTTTTTAAAAAATATTTCTATTTATTTATTTATGAGAGAGAGAGAGAGAGAGAGAGAGAATGGGTGTGCCAGGGCCTCCTACTGGAGCAAAGGAACCCCAGATTCATGCATCACTTTGTGCACCTGGTTTTACATGTGTACTGGGGAATCAAACACTAGCCAACAAACTTTGTAAGCATCTGCCTTTAAAAAAATTTTTATTGACAACTTTTATACTTACATACAAAAAATGCATGATATTTCCCTCTCCTGCCCCCATGCCCCTTTAGAACTCCAATCTCCATCATATCCCCTCCCTCTCTCCATTAGTCTCTCTTTTAATTTGATGTCATCATCTTTTTCTTCTATTATGAGGGTCTTGTGAAGGTATTGCTAGGCACTGCAAGGTCATGGATATCGAGGCCAATTTCTGTCTGGGCAGTTGCATTGTAAGAAGTCATACCCTTCCTTTGGCTCTTCCATTCTATCCGCCCCCTCTTCCGCAATGGTCCCTGAGCCTTGGAGGGTGTGACAGAGGTGTTTCAGTGCTGGGCACTCCTCCCTCCCTTCTTCTCAGCACCATGTTGCCTTTTGGGTCATCCCAGTGGTCATGGCCATCTGAAAAGAGAAGCTTCTCTAACCAGAAGTGAGAGTAGCGTTAATACGTGAATATGAACATTAAGCGTAGTGCTTTCAGGGCAGCTTGGTGGGAATAATATATACATTTAACCAGACAAGTTATACCCCTAAGGCTCATGACCTCCCCTGCCATAGACTTTTGCTTAGGTTTTTCAGTACCAGGTATGTATTCCCTCCCGTAGAGAGGGCCTTCAGGCCAATTATGGAGCAGTTGGTTACCCCAAGAGCAGACATGCCACTATTGCACCAGTTCAGTCATTGGGCCTGTATGGCCAAACTTGAATATTCAGTGTCCACTGTTTTCACTGCTGATGACTTCTGTGTCCCATACGCTGCATGCAGTGCAGCTTTTTCCAGCTTTCTGTTGGATGATCTACAGGGAGAAGGTTTTCTGCTCAGCACCAGCTAAGCATCTGCCTTTAAACACTGAACCATCTCCTAGTCCCTATATTTGCTTTTTATTTTATTTTACCTATTACTCACTGTATCATCATTCAAAGTCACATGTGCTTTTCATGTAAGGCCCACAACATTGTTGATTTAAATAGGCATTGGGAGCCAGAGAAATGGCTTAGCAGTTAAGGCACTTGCCTGCAAAGCCAAAGGACCCAGGTTCAATTCCCCAGCACCCATGTAAAACCAGATGCACATGGTGGTGCAGGCATCTGGAGTTCATTTGCAATGGCTGGAGGCCCTGGTGCATCCATTCTCTTTCTGTCTATCTGCCTCTCTCTCCTCAAATAAATAAATAAAAATGTTAAAAAAAGGCATTGGCTTTAGTTATGGAGTATAGTTTATTTTACTTAAATACCTCTGTTTAAGGTTCTAGCAATATCTGTTTATAGCACCACACAGAAATGCACCTCTCCCTTGCTAACATGGTGAAGAGAATCAGCATATAGCCATCCATCCATTCACCCATCCACCCATCTACCTTCCATCAATCATCATCTGTCCACCATACAACACCCATCCACCATCTACCATTTACCACCCACCCATCCATCCACATACCCACTCATCCATCCATCCATCCACCTTCCATCAAGCATTATTTATCTACCATACAACCTCCATCCACCATTTATGCATCCATCCATCCATCAATTTTCCACCCACCAATCCACCAATCTATTCCTCCATCCTTCACCCCTTCTTCCACCTACCCATTCATCCATCAGTCATCCATCCATTCACTCTTCAATCTATCTACCATCCATCCATCCATCCATCCATCCATCCATCCGGACAGAAACATTTGTTCCGTATATCATCATTAGGTCACTAAAAGCTGCTCATTTAATTGCCACTTCAATTGTCCCAGACTGTCTTGATTTTCTCTTACTATTACTACCTTCTCAGGACATAATAGGAACTGAGGCACAGGAACTTATTCAAGGTCACACAGCTCTAACCAACAGTCCTAGGACTTGACCTCAGACCTGTAGAATTCCTCATACCTTGGAGGCTGCCCTTGTAGAAACCAGGGATTTCCAAATACTTCAGAAGGAGATGAGTGATGTCACCATTACTTGTGTGACAACTGGTTTCAGGGTGTGGCATGATTTCCCCCAGGGGTTTTATAGACATCCTCCTACTCAGCCAGGAATTTTCTTCCTGGAGAGCTGGAATTTGGATCAGGGATGGTCTTGGGGGAGGGGTTCCATCTGCACACAGAATTCAGGGAGGTGAGCTTTGAGACTGGGTTTGGGGGCTTTTCCTGGAAGGAGCTCGTTCTATCCATTAGAGTTTTGTATAGTTGTGTCTGGGGACAAAACCGCATTTCCTGTGTTTACTGAAGATGTTATGTAGGATGAGCAAGACCCAGGTCATTCAGGCCCCGGGGCACATTCCAAAGGACCAGCTGCCCAGGAAGGAAGTTAAGGGTGGGGGTGAGAGGCACCCAGTGAAGACGTAGGTGTAGGGGACTGGGTAAGAGACCACCTCTGGATTCTCCGTGTCTCGCCATCTAAGATGATGAATAGGTGGAGAGCATTTTTCTTTAGAGAGGTGAGGGGGGGGGTGTACATCCTGCAAGAGCATTGAGCCTAAGGCTGAAGTTCATCACCACCACCACCGCCACCATCACCATTACCACTGTTGTCACCATCGCCATTCTCATAACCATCCTGACCACCATCACCATCATCATCACCACCACCATCATCATCAAAACAACACGTGTTACTGTTGGAGTAACTCTTGAAGACTACACACCATCCATCTATCCTTCCATACTTCTATCCCCCCACCTATCTTTCCACCCACTCAACCATCTCTCTGAAATAACATCCCACCCTCCCTTCTGTGCAGACAAGGAAACCGAGGCTTACAGAGTTGAATAAATTTTCTCAAGTCATTCAGCCGGTGAAGAGCAGAGTTTGGACTCCACATAGGGCCTCTTTAAATCCAAACATGTCAACCCCACTTAGCTACATGCTAGGACTATGGGGAAACAACTAAGGTGAGGTAGAGAATGTGGTCTGCACAAATTCTGTTTGAGTAGGTGGGAAAAGACAGGGCTGTCTTATCTGACTCATGATGGTTTCTTCCTTTCCCCAGAGGAAAGGCTAAGATGCTTTCCAAAGCCACCTCCTTACACCTTCTTCAGCAACTGTCCATCCAGGTCAGCATCCCTCTTTTCCTGCCTGCCTTAAGTCGATTGGGCCAGTCAAGGCTGGTGCCAGTGAGCTCTGGATCTTCAGGTTAGGGAGCAGGTGGTGATTCAGAGACGCACTGAGGCAGGGAACCCTAAAGGCTGGAGTCTAGCCTGACCTGGGCAAGTCTGGGGTGTGTGTCCTTCTACTGTGCAATGGGTATCATGGAGTTGAGACCAGAGAGCAGAGGAGGTACCCAAAAAACAGATGCCACCTCCCATCGCCACCTTCAACATGCCTTCCTCCATCCCAGGCTTCCCAGACCCCAGCTTCTATGGTAACACAGCCAGTCCTCCCAGATGAGTGGCACATCTTTGCTCTGTGCTTTTCTCTGAAGCCAGTGGGAGGTCAGAGCCAAAGACAAAGAAATAAAGATAGATGGGGCTGGAGGAATGGCTTAGCTGTTAAGGTGCTTGCCTGCATAAGCCAAAGGACCCAGGTTTGATTCCCCAGGACCCATGTTAGCCAGATGCACAAGGGGGCGCATGCATCTGGAGTTCATTTACAGCGGCTGAAGGCCATGGTGCACCCATTCTCTCTCTCTCTCTTTCTCTGTTAAATAAATAAATAAATAAATAAATAAATAAATAAGTAAAATATTTTTAAAAAAGAAATAAAGATAGATAACACAGTAGAAACATTCTGGAGTCATCACTCCATGGCTAATAAGGACTGCTTCACCTAAGTTCTGGGTGAACTTTGGAATTCTGGTGGTTGCTCTTGCCCTAGACTGCTCAGTGACAAGTAGACTCAGCTGTCCTGACTCTGTTCCATCCACGATCCCCAAGCTAACCTCACGACCTCAAGCCCCACCTCGACCCCCATGCCTGCACCATCTAACAGTGTGGTTTCCAGCAGAGCCTGCTGTCCAAACATAAACACTGCTCAGCTCTGTGCACACAGAACTGTGGTGTCCCTAGCTCTATTTACACTGACCCTCTGCTTTAGTCAAAGTTCTTGAGAACATGGTTGGACAGAATGGCTCAGTAGTTAAGGCACTTGCCTGCAAAGCCTAACACCTCGGTTCAATTCCCGAGTGCCCACGTAAAGCCAGATGCATAGTGGTGCATGCATCTGGAGTTCGTTCATTCGCAGTGTCTGGAAGCCCTGCTGTACCTTTCTCTCTCTCTCTCTTTTGGGTGTGGTGGTGCACACCTTTAATCCCAGCACTCAGGAGGCAGAGGTAAGAGTATCCCTGTGAGTTCAAGGCCACCCTGAGACTACATAGGGAATCCCAGGTCAGCCTCAGCTATAGCAAGACCCTACCTTGCAAAACCAAAACCAAACAAACAAACAAACAAAAAAAAACAAAGCCCATAAGACGCATCAGAAATGGCCTAACCCCTCTCAGGATTTGACCTTAATACCCAAGACCAGAGGTCAGCAAGCAAGAGATGCGCTCTCTCACCCAACCCCACTGCTTGTTCCTGGAGTTGACCGGAGCCGCTATATGGAGAACTGGTCTAGTCTCCTTGGATGGACACTGCAGGTCCCTGCGCGTCTGGGGCTGCTCCCAGTGGACTTCGACCTGAGTGTCAGATTGTAGAGTAAGCAGTGGATCCTGTGCTTCACTCCCAGAACCACAAAACACAGAAATTCAAAATCAAACAATGGAAAAATGGATGATAGATGTCTGTCTCCCCTGCACCCCACCTGAGCGTCATGAAAGCTAGCTGACTAGAATTGTATTCCTCAACAAGTTCTCTGCTGCTGCTGCCAGTCTCCTAGGACTTACCTTACCGGCTTTTTTGTTTTGTTTTGTTTTGTTTTTTCAAGGTAGGGTCTCACTGTAACACAGGCTGATCTATAATTCTCTATGTCATCTTAGGATGGCCTCGAACTCACAGCGATCCTCCTACCTCTGCCTCCTGAGTGCTGGGATTAAAGGTGTGCGCCACCACTCCTGGGTTCAGGCTTTCATTTTTAACAATTCTTTTTTTTTTTTTTAATTTTTCTTTTAGAGAAAGCATGCTAACAAGAGAGACAGACAGAGAGAGAGAAGAGAAGGAGAGACAATTGGTGCATCAGGGCCTCAGCCACTGCAATCCAGACTCCAGATGCATGCGCCACCTAGTGGGCATGTTCAGCCTTGCACTTGCCTCACCTTTGTGTCTGGCTGATGTGAGATCTAGAGAGTAGGACATTAGTCCTTTGGCTTCACAGGCAAATGCCTTACCTGCTAAGCCCTCTCTCCAGCCCCCTTCCAGGCTTTCTTAATGGTGTTTTGGGCCAGACAGTTGTGCATATCAGTGGCTAACATAACAAACTAGGGGCTCCCAATCATTATGACCAGTAGTCCCTACCCTTTACATTTTCAAACTGGGCCCACAAAATACACTGGTTGAACCCTTACCAAGTCATATCTTTCTTCTGGTCTGGTGGCAGCAGGCAGCTGTCACCAACCCAGTTGCTCAATGTTGCACCATCTTGGATGGGGACCCTCCAGCCTGTACCCACATAGCTGCAGCTGATACCCACAAGGTAACGGATGGCCTTCTTTACTGAGGCCTGGTCTCAGCTTCCAGTCTGTATAACGGCCTTGAGAATGCTATCTCATGTCCGCGTAAGATGGCCGCATTCGCCAGGCATCTTCCAAGCAGCGTGTGGTGATGGTTATAGGGAATACAGTTAGCTGGTGAGTGGAGGAGTCTTCGTTCCTCACCGTGACCCTCGCCAGCCCCTTCCTGTGACTTCTCAGCTCCATTTCTGTCACCATGAAAGACGACCTTTCCACGAACAAGCTTCTACTCATGGAGGCGTCTCAAGTAATTTCCTGTGCTCCCCACCCTGCTCCTGCCTCCTCTTGCATCTTGGAGACCTGGTGGACACGGTTGCTAACACGGAGCATGCATGCCAGGGCTTCTGAGGGGGCCCGAGGTCCCCATCCTCAGTTTCTGGGCTCCGGATGGCCCTCTGGAGAGGTTGTGCGCTGGGGACGTGTCTGCAGCTGGGTTGGGGGTGGAGAAGGGGAGGGGGAGGAGAGACGCATGAGTAATCTGTTGACCTTTCCTCTCTGTGTTTGGTTGAGCCTAAGCCTGTTTACAGTGAACCACAGGGAGATTTTTCATCCTTCCAAATGGAACAAGGGTTATGTAAGCATCGAGACCCCGACTCGGCGAACACCTGCTCCAGGGGCCAAGTGGAGGGGGACCGGGAGCGATGGAGTCCTCTGGTTGACTCATGATCAAGTTCATGATGGCAGGGAGGCTTCTGGGAAGGGCAGTGGGCTGGCTCTTCCTGGGGCTTAGCAGATGGAATTGACATGAGGGACTGCTTATTTATACCCCTCCCCATTTCACCCTTCCCCTGAACCCTACATAGATCAGAATCAGCCTTGGATCTTCAAGGTGCCTGCCTGTTGCTAGCCTCCTCCAGGCGCCTCTCTATACAAGTGTGTGTTTGCGTCGGCTGGGAGGCTCTTCAGCACCCAGGGACCAAGCACAGAGCACGTGCGTGTTTCTGAACAGTGAGATCCACTCCGAGAAGCAGCTTCAAGGGCAAGCCAGCCTTTGCTAGCTTTTGCCTTTCTGGTGGATACTAGTCTTTGTGACTCGGAGGGTGGGTGGGGGGACTTCTAACTTTAGGAGCATTTATTTAAAGCACTGGAATTCGAGGCTGGCGGATGGCTCCGTCAATAAAGCGCTTGCAGTGTAAGCACAAAAACCCGAGTTCTGATTCCTAATTTCCAGGTAAAAGGTGGGCCTGGGAGAATGCTCTGGTAATCTCATGTTGGGGAGGAGGAGATGGAAGAATCCTGGGGGCTTGCTGGTCAGCTAGTCTAGCCTAATCAGCGAGCTCCGGGTTCAGTGAGAGACCCTGTCTCAAAAAATACCCTGGGGAATGATTGAGGAAGACACTTGGCATTGGCCTGTGGCCTTCACATGCATGTGCAAACACACACACACACACACAGACTAGTTTCCATCTTCAGATTTGGGTGTGATTGGCTTATAAGAGAAGGCATTTTTAGGGCTGGAGAGATGGCTTAGTGGCTAAGGCGCTTGCCAGCAAAGCCTGAAGGCTTTGTTAATTCTCTAGCACCCACATGTGGTGGTTTGATTCAGGTGTCCCCCATAGACTTAGATGTTCTGAATGCTAGGTTCCCAGCTGATGTAGATTTGGGAATTAACGCTTCCTGGAGACAGTGTATTGTTGGGGGCAGGCTTATGGGTGTTATAGCCAGTTTCCCCTTTCCAGTGTTTGGCTCCCTCTCCTGTTGCTATTGTCCACCTTATGTAGGCCAGGGGGTGATGTCCACCCTCTGCTCATGCCATCATTTCCCCCTGTCACCATGGAGCTTCCCCTCAAGTCTGTAAGCCAAAATAAACCTTTATTCCCACAAGCTGCTCTTGGCTGAGTGATTTCTGCCAGCAATGTGAACCTGACTGCAACAGTAAAGTGGTACCGAGGAGTGGGATTGCTGCTAGACACCTGACTGTGTGGCTTTGGCCTTTTGGAGCTGATTTTCAAGAGGAATGTGGATGGATTTGAAACCTCAGCCTAAGAGATGCCTTGCAGTGCTGTAAGTACAGCTTGATGGACTATTCTAGTCAGAGTTGAAAGACTTGAATGCAGTAAGAACTAAGGACTGTGAGGTTTGGCTTATGAGGGTGAGAAAGAGATTTGCCTGGACTGGGCTAGAAGCAGTTTTTGTGATAGGCTTGTTGTTATACCCATGTCCTGAGAACTTGTGCAGAGGATATGGCACTGAAAAAATGAAATTTTTGGGCTGAAACGTCTGCCTGTTCAGCTGCAATTGTATGAGAGATTACAACTATTGAGATTGGGCCAGCTGACCTGCATTAGGACAACAGAAAGAATGCAGTCTTTTAAAGAGACCCAAATGCTAAAGAGTGTCCTGTTCTTCAAAGTCCGCTTTATCCCCCGTTAACAAATTGGCACCCTACCTGGTATTGTGGAGTATAAGAAATACAGGAAAGAGAGGGTCATGGAATTTGCAACACTGTCTTGTGTTTTGGAAACGGCCATGGGTAGTGTGAAGCAGGTTTGCTGGATTCCTGCATGGAGACCCGATGGAGCTATGGAGAATGGATGGTGGGTTGCAGTGGAGACCCAGTCAGGGCCTCAGCCACTGCAATCCAGACTCCAGATGCATGCGCCACCTAGTGGGCATGTTCAGCCTTGCACTTGCCTCACCTTTGTGTCTGGCTGATGTGAGATCTAGAGAGTAGGACATTAGTCCTTTGGCTTCACAGGCAAATGCCTTACCTGCTAAGCCCTCTCTCCAGCCCCCTTCCAGGCTTTCTTAATGGTGTTTTTGGGCCAGGCAGTTGTGCATATCAGTGGCTAACATAACAAACTAGGGGCTCCCAATCATTATGACCAGTAGTCCCTACCCTTTACATTTTCAAACTGGGCCCACAAAATACACTGGTTGAAACCCTTACCAAGTCATATCTTTCTTCTGGTCTGGTGGCAGCAGGCAGCTGTCACCAACCCAGTTGCTCAATGTTGCACCATCTTGGATGGGGACCCTCCAGCCTGTACCCACATAGCTGCAGCTGATACCCACAAGGTAACGGATGGCCTTCTTTACTGAGGCCTGGTCTCAGCTTCCAGTCTGTATAACGGCCTTGAGAATGCTATCTCATGTCCGCGTAAGATGGCCGCATTCGCCAGGCATCTTCCAAGCAGCGTGTGGTGATGGTTATAGGGAATACAGTTAGCTGGTGAGTGGAGGAGTCTTCGTTCCTCACCGTGACCCTCGCCAGCCCCTTCCTGTGACTTCTCAGCTCCATTTCTGTCACCGTGAAAGACGACCTTTCCACGAACAAGCTTCTACTCATGGAGGCATCTCAAGTAATTTCCTGTGCTCCCCACCCTGCTCCTGCCTCCTCTTGCATCTTGGAGACCTGGTGGACACGGTTGCTAACATGGAGCATGCATGCCAGGGCTTCTGAGGGGGCCCTAGGTCCCCATCCTCAGTTTCTGGGCTCTGGATGGCCCTCTGGAGAGGTTGTGCGCTGGGGACGTGTCTGCAGCTGGGTTGGGGGTGGAGAAGGGGAGGGGGAGGAGAGACGCATGAGTAATCTGTTGACCTTTCCTCTCTGTGTTTGGTTGAGCCTAAGCCTGTTTACAGTGAACCACAGGGAGATTTTTCATCCTTCCAAATGGAACAAGGGTTATGTAAGCATCGAGACCCCGACTCGGCGAACACCTGCTCCAGGGGCCAAGTAGAGGGGGACCGGGAGCGATGGAGTCCTCTGGTTGACTCATGATCAAGTTCATGATGGCAGGGAGGCTTCTGGGAAGGGCAGTGGGCTGGCTCTTCCTGGGGCTTAGCAGATGGAATTGACATGAGGGACTGCTTATTTATACCCCTCCCCATTTCACCCTTCCCCTGAACCCTACATAGATCAGAATCAGCCTTGGATCTTCAAGGTGCCTGCCTGTTGCTAGCCTCCTCCAGGCGCCTCTCTATACAAGTGTGTGTTTGCGTTGGCTGGAAGGCTCTTCAGCACCCAGGGACCAAGCACAGAGCACGTGCGTGTTTCTGAACAGTGAGATCCACTCCGAGAAGCAGCTTCAAGGGCAAGCCAGCCTTTGCTAGCTTTTGCCTTTCTGCTGGATACTAGTCTTTGTGACTCGGAGGGTGGGTGGGGGGACTTCTAACTTTAGGAGCATTTATTTAAAGCACTGGAATTCGAGGCTGGCGGATGGCTCCGTCAATAAAGCGCTTGCAGTGTAAGCACAAAAACCCGAGTTCTGATTCCTAATTTCCAGGTAAAAGGTGGGCCTGGGAGAATGCTCTGGTAATCTCATGTTGGGGAGGAGGAGATGGAAGAATCCTGGGGGCTTGCTGGTCAGCTAGTCTAGCCTAATCAGCGAGCTCTGGTTCAGTGAGAGACCCTGTCTCAAAAAATACCCTGGGAATGATTGAGGAAGACACTTGGCATTGGCCTGTGGCCTTCACATGCATGTGCAAACACACACACACACACACACAGACTAGTTTCCATCTTCAGATTTGGGTGTGATTGGCTTATAAGAGAAGGCATTTTTAGGGCTGGAGAGATGGCTTAGTGGCTAAGGCGCTTGCCAGCAAAGCCTGAAGGCTTTGTTAATTCTCTAGCACCCACATGTGGTGGTTTGATTCAGGTGTCCCCATAGACTTAGATGTTCTGAATGCTAGGTTCCCAGCTGATGTAGATTTGGGAATTAACGCTTCCTGGAGACAGTGTATTGTTGGGGCAGGCTTATGGGTGTTATAGCCAGTTTCCCCTTTCCAGTGTTTGGCTCCCTCTCCTGTTGCTATTGTCCACCTTATGTAGGCCAGGGGTGATGTCCACCTCTGCTCATGCCATCATTTCCCCCTGTCACCATGGAGCTTCCCCTCAAGTCTGTAAGCCAAAATAAACCTTTATTCCCACAAGCTGCTCTTGGCTGAGTGATTTCTGCCAGCAATGTGAACCTGACTGCAACAGTAAAGTGGTACCGAGGAGTGGGATTGCTGCTAGACACCTGACTGTGTGGCTTTGGCCTTTTGGAGCTGATTTTCAAGAGGAATGTGGATGGATTTGAAACCTCAGCCTAAGAGATGCCTTGCAGTGCTGTAAGTACAGCTTGATGGACTATTCTAGTCAGAGTTGAAAGACTTGAATGCAGTAAGAACTAAGGACTGTGAGGTTTGGCTTATGAGGGTGAGAAAGAGATTTGCCTGGACTGGGCTAGAAGCAGTTTGTGTGATAGGCTTGTTGTTATACCCATGTCCTGAGAACTTGTGCAGAGGGATATGGCACTGAAAAAAATGAAATTTTTGGGCTGAAACGTCTGCCTGTTCAGCTGCAATTGTATGAGAGATTACAACTATTGAGATTGGGCCAGCTGACCTGCATTAGGACAACAGAAAGAATGCAGTCTTTTAAAGAGACCCAAATGCTAAAGAGTGTCCTGTTCTTCAAAGTCCGCTTTATCCCCCGTTAACAAATTGGCACCCTACCTGGTATTGTGGAGTATAAGAAATACAGGAAAGAGAGGGTCATGGAATTTGCAACACTGTCTTGTGTTTTGGAAACGGCCATGGGTAGTGTGAAGCAGGTTTGCTGGATTCCTGCATGGAGACCCGATGGAGCTATGGAGAATGGATGGTGGGTTGCAGTGGAGACCCAGTGGAGATGCCGGGACCATGAGATGGCTGCCAAGGAGAGCTGCCGGCCAAGGATGAAGTTTTCCAGGACTGTGAATAGTCTAGCTGGAGGGGCGGAATTGGAACTCCAGAGACTTGCTGGTTAGAATTATCAGACTTGGAGATTTGTCACTGACTAGAGTCGTTGGACTTGGAGCTACAGAGTTTGATGTTTGCCCTGTTTAAATCTTGTATTGGTTGAATATTTCTTTGCTATGCCTAATGTCTTCTTTTACAGTGCGAATGTTTATTCTGTGCCATTGTTTTTTTTTTTTTTTTTTTGGATTTTTTGGTATTATGGCCTAGTTAAAAGATCTTGGTCTATGGGAATATTTGAACATCATTGGGATTGGTAAAAACTTTGGGGACATTTAAAGTTGCATGAATGCATTGCATTTTACATCATGGATGGTTACCAGTTTATGGGGGCCAGGGGTGGAATGTGGTAGTTTGATTCAGGTGTCCCCCATAAACTTATGTGTTCTGAATGCTAGGTTCCCAGCTGATGGAGATTTGGGAACTAATGCTTCCTGGAGGCAGTGTATTGTTGGGGGCGGGCTTATGGGTGTTATAGCCAGTTTCCCCTTGCCAGTGTTTGGCCCCCTCTCCTGTTGCTATTGTCCACCTTATGTAGGCCAGGGGGTGATGTCCACCCTCTGCTCATGCCATCATTTTCTCCTGCCATCATGGAGCTTCCCCTCGAGTCTGTAAGACAAAACAAACCCTTGGTTCCTAAAAGCTGCTCTTGGTTGGGTGCTTTCTGCCAGCAATGCGAACCTGACTGCAACAACACATAAAGCCAGATGCTCAAGCTCAAGGTGGTGCATGAGTGTAGTTCATTTGCAGTGGCCAGACGCCCTCATATGCTCCCTTTCTCCATCCCCACTCTGCTTCTTTCTTTCTTTCTTTCTTTCTTTCTTTCTTTCTTTCTTCTCTTTCTTTCTTTCTTTCTTTCTTTCTTTCTTTCTTTCTTTCTTTCTTTCTTTCTTTCTTTCTTTCTCTCTTTCTTTCTTTCTTTCTTTCTTTTCCTTCCTTCCTTCCTTTTCTTTCTTTCTTTCTTTCTTTCTTTCTTTCTTTCTTTCTTCTTTCTTTTTTCTTTCTCTCTTTCTTTCCCTCTTTCTTTCTTTCTTTCTTTCTTTTCCTTCCTTCCTTCCTTTTTTCTTTCTTTCTTTCTTTCTTCTTTCTTTTTTCTTTCTCTCTTTCTTTCCCTCTTTCTTTCTTTCTTTCTTTCTTTTTCTTTCTTCTTCCTTCCTTCCTTTCTTTTTCTTCCTTCCTTCCTTTTTTCTTTCTTTCTTTCTTCCTTCCTTCCTTTTTTCTTTCTTCCTTCCTTTTTTCTTTCTTTCTTTCTTTCTTTCTTTCTTTCTTTCTTTCTTTCTTTCTTTCTTTCTTTCTTTCTTTTTCTTTCTTTCTTTCTTTCTTTCTTTCTTTCTTTTTCTTTCTCCTTTCTTTCTTTCTTTCTTTCTTTCTTTTTCTTCTTTCTTCTTTCTTTCTTTTTTCTTCTTTCTTTCTTTTTTCTTCTTTCTTTCTTTTTCTCTCTCTCTCAAATAAAGCAATAAATAAGCAGCTGTTTCTGAATCTTGGGGTGTGTAGCTCTCGTGTATGAGCCCTTTGTGCTACCATATCAAAGCACCAAGGGCTGGGTGATCTATAAACAACAGAATTGTTTTCTCCACAGTTTTGGCATGGGAAGCTCTATCTGGTTTTGTCCAGTAAGGGCTTGATCTCTGCTTCCAAGATGGCGCCTTGAATGCTGCAGGCATTGTACCCTCATGTGGCAGAAGGAACAGAAGAAACGGACTGCAATCCTCCTTCGAGCCCCATCATGTGTGCTAATCCCGCCGTGCAGACGCTTCCTTCAGGGCTTAATCCTCCTCTAAGGGCTCCACCTCTTTATGCTCTCACATGATCCTTAAGTTTCTACACATGAATTTTGGGGGTCACAGTGGAGGCATGGCATCGTGTGTTCAGATAGTGTGTGGGGTTGGCACACTGTGCCCATTAATGAATCAGTATGTGTAGCTTAACCACATTTAATGAAAAGGTGTTCATTCTGCAGAACACAGCTTGGAGGCCTGAGAATGACTCTGAACTCTGGTTTAGATGGTGCCAGGCCAGGAAGAAGGCTGGCAACATCTCCAAATATCCTTTTCTCACTTTTGGATTCTCCATCAGGTGTTGATATTTTTTTTAATATAATTTTTAAAATTTTTAATTTATTTGAGATACAGAGAAAAAGAGGCAGAGAGAGATGGAACTAGAAAATGGGCATGTTAGGGCCTTCAACCCCTATAAACAAACTCCAGATGTGTGCGCTACCTTGTGCATCTGGCTTATGTGGATCCTGGGGACTCAAACCTGGATCCTTTAGCTTTGCAGGCAAACACCTTAACCACTAAGCCATCTCTCCAGCCTTGAACAATATGCTTTTTAAAACTATTATTGGATTGAAAAGATGATACCTCAGCAGCTAAAGGCAATTGCTTGCAAAGCCTGATGGCCTGGGTTCAGTTACCCAATATAAAGCCAAATGCACAAGGTGACACATACATCTGGGGTTCATTTGCAGTGGCAAGAGGCCTTGGCAACCTGTTCTCCCCTCCCTTCCTTTGTAAATAAATAAATACTTTAAAAATTTGTCATGTGTGTGTATGGGTGCAAGTGATATATATATATATATATATATTATATATATATATATATATATATATATATATATATATATTTTTGGCCCAGGCTGGTTTCACTCTGGCCCAGGCTGACTTGGAATTCACTATGTAGTCTCATGGTGGCCTCGAACTCATGGTGAGCCTTGTACCTCTGCCTCCCCAGTGCTGGGATTAAAGGTGTGTGCCACCACGCCCGGCATGATAATGTGTTTTGCAAAACATTTATGTCAAGGTCTCCCACCCACCAGGTAAGTTCTTCTTATCAGGTCCCTCTCAGGGGAGCCAGTTTACATTCCCAACACTTTCCTGATGTGTGTTCTAAATATTTGCTGGGACAAATCACCCGACCAAAAGCAGCTGATGGGAGGAACGTTTTTCTTTTGGTTTTTCCAGTTTTAAGTGGAATCTCCATGATGGCAGAGGACAGCATGGCACAAGCAGAGGCTGGATACCACTTCTGCCACAGCAGGTGGGAAATAGCAGCAGGTGAGAGCCCACTAACACTGGCAAACTAGGGGCTAACAATAAGGTTCTCCTCCAGCAAGGTACCACTTCTCAAATTGACACCAAGCATTCAGAGCATATGAGTTTGGGGGGGGGCGCACCTGATTCAAACCTTCTGCTGGTTGTCATGAGACACTCATTCTTAGAACATCACCACTGAATGGCCCACATGAAGGAGAGACCCACAAGAAGAAGGAGCCCTCTAGTCTTTCCCTGTTGACAGCCATGACCTCCACCACTCAGAGCACCATCTTGTAAGCAGATGGTCCACCCTCAACATGCCGTGTCACCTCAGCTGACGGGAGCCTTCTTGCTGAGCCATGCCCCAGTATCGACTTATGAATTAAATAAGTGATTGTCATTTTAATCACTGAATTGGGGAAGGTTTGTTACACACAGTGCAGCCACTTTTCACAAAAGGAGCTGCCATCAGGGAGCACCCAACCTGCCAGTCAGAGTGACATGAACTTGGCCTGCAAGACCTCATGAATGCCTCATTGCCTCCCAAGGGCAGGTGCTGCTGTCTTCTGTTTTATAGAAGGTGGAACCTGAGGGTCAGTGAGCTTAAGCCATTGTTTCAGAACATGTGACCCAGAGCTGGTGACCTCAAGGGTTATGAACTCAACCACCCTAACACTCAGAACCTCCCTCAGTGTGGCCCCAAAGCCTTCCAGATGATTCTTCAAGGCATCCACCATTCACCAATATGCTGTGTGTATTAGTTACTTTTCTTGCTGTGACAAAATACCTGACAAAAACTATGTAAGGCAGGAAAGGTTTATTTCAGCTCACAGTTTGAAGGGACAGTCTGTTATGGTGAAGAAGGCATGGCAGTGGGGATGTAAGGTGGCTGGTCATACAGAATCCACGGTTGGGAAGCAGAGAGATAAATGAATGTTGGTGCTCACTTATCTTCTCCTTTTTTAATTTTTTTTTTTATTATTTATTTTGAGAGAGAAAGAAGGGGAGGGAGAGAGAGAGAGAGAGAAAATGGGTATGCCAGGGCCTTCAGCCACTGTGAATGAATTCCAGACGTGTGTGCCCCCTTGTGTGCATGTGTGACATTGAGCAGTTGTGTCACTGTGCACCTGGCTACGTGGGACCTGGAGATTCTAACATGAGTTCTTAGGCTTTGCAGGCAAGCACTAAGACTTCTCTCCAGTCCAGCCCTTCTCCTTTTTATTCAGTCCTAGATGCCAGGCCATGGGATGGTGTCACTCTCAGCATGTGTGAGTCTTTCCCCCTTCTGTTTAAACCTTTCTGGAAAGTACCTCACAGACATATCCAGAGAATCCTAGGTGATTCTAAAGCCCATCGTTGATTTACACTCACACTGGGAGAATCCACTGAGGATCATTCAGGCGTCCCACCAAACTCTCTCTTGTACTGTATCTTAAGCCTGCCACAGGAATGGTGCAATACCTGCCCATCCAGCAAGGCCCATTTACAAGCCCACTGGCTTTCAATGTGCTTCCTGGTGCTAGAGGTGGCAATACATGCACAGAGCTTCAGAATAAGAGAGGACCTCCCCCCAGTAGAAACTTGTAGATGGACACCTCTTACCCTAACTTCCCTGAGGGTCACTGCTGCCCCCTAGCCTCCTCTCCACCAGGCCTGGCCCCCTGTAGGGAGCTTTGAGGACTGAATACCGCTTGATTATCCCTGCTAACTGCAGTACTTCCAGCTGCTTGCCCATCTCAGCGTTGTCAAAACGAGCTCACACCAAACACTCTGGGCAGCCTGCTGGTCACCCCAACTGTCCATTTTCCCTACCTTTCTTTGCCATGGGACTCTTGTCCCACTCCCTAAATTTAACTGGGAACATGAAAATAACTATGCCAGATGGTCCAGCTTCCCTGGCATCAAGATGTAGCTCTGTGATAACGTTGGGGATCTTCATCCAGGACAGGGCACTCTTCTGATAGCTGGTGGATGACAGCTCACCTCAGAGACCCTTGTAGGATAGCTGGAGAGACCAGCCTCCAGCAAATCTAAGAGGTGTTAAATGGCTAGTCTGCATTATGGCTGGATAAGACGTGGCCCACCCAACTCAGTGCAGGACAGTCTTGGGGACTACCCCACTCCAGAACTGCCCAAGATATCTAGGTATGGACCAAGATTCCTGGCCCTCCTCCTCCCTCCCCACTGGGTGGGATACAGTGCCAGCCCCCTGCCAGCTTCCTACAGACAGTTTGCCAATGCAGAGACTATTTGGAGGAAGTCCACCTTTCCACATGTCTTTGGCCACGATCATGGCAGCAGAGCCCAGGACAGAACACTGAGCATGACCCAAAAGGAGCCTGGGTCTCTAAGGGCTTTGCAGAGCAGAGCACCCCACTCTGAATGCCCATATCCAGGTTATGACCCCAGAGACGCTTTCTATATCATCCAAGTCATGTTATTTGGAGATTTTCTGTCACGCACACTACTCCTTCACTTGGTTTTCGCCATCGCCCTGGAAACTAATCTTCATCAAAGAGAGGGGATCAGAGGCTCAGAGGTGTAAGTGCCTTGCCCAAGGCTTCTCAGCTGGGAGTCAGGCCTGACCCCAGCCTCTCCTCTGGTCTCATTGCACCTGTCACTCCATGTCACCTCCCACTCCACCCTTGTCCCCACTTTCCACCTTGCTAGCCTGGCTTGTGATGTCATTCACTCTGTCAGTTGCGGCCACTCCCTCATCACCCACCCTGGAGCTGGCATGGGGATTGGTGAGTCACTGTGGGAGGGAGCTCTGGGGAACCTGGATGGCGCAGATGGAGGAGAGTCCCTCTGGCTGTCACATGTGCTCGTACACCAGAGTGAATGGCAGCCGGGATGGGTCAGTGTCTGAGGTCACTGTTCGTTGGTCTGGCATAGTGAGACCCCATGTCACTGGGTGACTCCTGGTTTCTTCAGGGATGAGGCACAGATGCCCCGACTTCCAGGACACCTTCCTGACTTAGCCACCCTGCTTCTGTAGTGGATCCGGTCTCAGTTGTCCCCAAGGTTCCCCTAGGTGGACAGTGTTGTTTCTCCCATTCTTCACTTCCCTCAAGGTGCCAGGAACCCAGGAAATGTGTGTCATAGTGCTTATGAGGGAGGTGTGAGGGGCTCTCTAAGACCAATGGGGCTGTGGCAGGGTCAGCCATGATATCACCCGCCTGCAGTGGGGCAATTGCTATGCAGGGAGCTGGGGAGTCTGGTCCAGAGTCAGCTTCCTGGCACCTGGGAAAATGTTAACCGAGACTGTTCCAAGGCCAAGTAGAAAGCTTCTGGGTTGTATGTGAGATCATGCCCACCCCTGTGGGAAGAAGAGAGACTGCATCCTGTGATAGAGTTGCTGCTGGCGACTGGGCTGGCAGGTGAGAGAGAGACTCTCACCACTGTGCCATCTGTCCCCTGGCAGCCCTGCTGACTCAAAATATCCCATTCAGCTCTGAACTGTGTTTTTTGTCTGCCTGGCAAAGCTGGGTCCATGGAAGCATGCTTTCTCTCTCTCTCTGCCCATTCAGACGGTCACTTGGAATGCACATGGTGCCTTCCCATCAAGATGAGGTAACATATGGTAATCATTTTGATCAGTACACAGAGTCCATGCTAGAGGGCACTTTGTCTTCTGCCTTCTCCTGCCAGGGTGCTGTAGCCCCAGACCAGACTTGCTCTGGGTCTGCCTTAATCTCTCTTGCCCCATTCTCCTGAAGCTCTGGCTTGGTGAACTCCTGGAGAGCAAGGTGTTTTTCCCTCTCCCTCTTCCTTCCCCAGCTGGAAGACAAGAGGTCCCAACCAAGACCAACCCACCTGAGTTGAGGTGGAGCCACCTATAGGTTTTCACTGTTAGCCTGTCGAGACTAAGGAAAAAGGCTAACACCCAATAGGAAGTCACCAAGCACAAAGTCTAGTGCCATAACTTGAGAGGTGGGGACCTGAGGTTTGGCAAGCTAAAGTGACTGTTGTGAGACACATACCCAATATATAACAAACCCAGGACCACAGCCATGGGCTCTAGCCTCTGAACCTCAGTTTTCTCCATCCTTAAGAAAATGAAAAGAGGGCTGGAGAGATGGCTTAGCTCTTTGCCTGCAAAGCCTAAGGACTTATGTTTGACTCTCCAGGTTCCACACAAGCCAGACACACAATGATGCAAGCGCACAAGGTCGCATATGTGCAGGGGTGCATGAGTCTGGAGATTGATTGCAGTGGCTGAAGGCCCTGGTGCACAAATTCTCACTCTCTCTCTTTCTCTCTGTCATATAAAGGAAGGACTAGTCTTTTAAGTGTGCCTCAAAAAACTTTTACAAAAAGGAAAATGAAAATAAAAACCAGAAAGAAGGGCTGGAGAAATGGCTTAGTGGTTAAGGCACTTGCCTGCAAAGCCAAAGGACCCTGGTTCAACTCTCCAGGACCCATGTAAGCCAGATGCACAAGGTGGTGCATGCATCTGGAGTTCATTTGTAGTCGCTGTGTGTCCATTCTCTATCTATCTATCTATCTATCTATCTATCTATCTATCTATCTCTTTCTCTCTATCTCAAATAAATAAATAAACTATATTTTTTAAAAAATCAGAAAGACCACAAACACAAATGCACCTTCCTTTCTCAGGCTGTGTCTCCTCTCCCTTGGTGACCATGGTTAGGTTTCTATGTCATTTTTCTAGACATATTTTATGCACTTACACAGAAACTACGATGGGATTGAGAATCACCTAGGAGACACACGTCTAGGCATATCCACGAGGGTGATTCTAGTGAGGTTAAAGTGAAAGGGAAGACCCACCCTGAATGTGGATGGCACCATTCCATGGGCTGGGAGCCCAGACTGAGTTAAAAGAGAGAAAGAGAAAATGAGTTGAACACTAGCACTCACCTCTCTCTGCTTCCTGGCTGCAGGTGAAGGGTTACCAGCCGCCTCACCCTTCCTGCCACCACAGCTAGAGCCACTCACCCTGCCCATGCTTTCCCAGTCCTAATGGACTGTACCCTCCAACTGTAAGCTCAAATAAACATTTCCTTCCTGAAGTTGCTTATGTCAGGTATATTGTCACAGCAATGAGAAAAGTGGTCAGCACAGAAAAGTGACACTAAGAAGAGGGGCTGTTACTATGATAAACCTAGAGAACAGGGGCTGTTACTATGATAAACCTAGAGAGGAGGGGCTGTTTCTATGACAAACCTAGAGAGGAGGGGCTGTTACTATGATAAACCTAGAGAAGAGGGGCTGTTATTATGATAAACCTAGAGAAGAGGGGCTTTTACTATGACAAACCTAGAGAGGAGGGGCTGTTTCTATGACAAACCTAGAGAAGAGGGGCTGTTACTATGATAAGCCTAGAGAAGAGGGGCTGTTACTATGATAAACCTAGAGGGGGGACTGTTATTATGATAAACCTAGAGAAAGGGGATTGTTACTATGATAAACCTAGAGAAGAGGGGCTGTTACTATGATAAACCTAGAGAGGAGGGGCTGTTTCTATGACAAACCTAGAGAGGAGGGGCTGTTACTATGATAAGCCTAGAGAAGAGGGGCTGTTACAATGATAAACCTAGAGAAGAGGGGCTGTTACTATGATAAACCTAGAAAGGAGGGGCTGTTTCTATGACAAACCTAGAGAGGAGGGTATGTTACTATGATAAACCTAGAGAAGGGGGCTGTTATGATAAACCTAGAGAAGAGGGGCTGTTACTATGATAAACCTAGAGAGGAGGGTATGTTACTATGATAAACCTAGAGAAGGGGGCTGTTATGATAAACCTAGAGAAGAGGGGCTGTTTCTATGACAAACCTAGAGAGGAGGGGTTGTTACTATGATAAACCTAGAGAGGAGGGACTGTTTCTATGATAAACCTAGAGAGGGGGGACTGTTATTATGATAAACCTAGAGAAAGGGGACTGTTACTATGATAAACCTAGAGAGGAGGGCTGTTACTATGATAAACCTAGAGTAGGGGGACTATTACTATGATAAACCTAGAGAGGAGGGTATGTTACTATGATAAACCTAGAGAGGAGGGCTGTTACTATGATAAACCTAGAGTAGGGGGACTATTACTATGATAAACCTAGAGAGGAGGGTATGTTACTATGATAAACCTAGAGAGGAGGGGTTGTTACTATGATAAACCTAGAGTAGGGGGACTGTTACTATGATAAACCTAGAGAGGAGGGTATGTTACTATGATAAACCTAGAGAGGAGGGGTTGTTACTATGATAAACCTAGAGAAGAGGGACTGTTACTATGATAAACCTAGAGAGGAGGGTATGTTACTATGATAAACCTAGAGAGGAGGGGTTGTTACTATGATAAACCTAGAGAGGAGGGACTGTTACTATGATAAACCTAGAGAGGGGGGACTGTTATTATGATAAACCTAGAGAAAGGGGACTGTTACTATGATAAACCTAGAGAGGAGGGGCTGTTTCTATGACAAACCTAGAGAGGAGGGCTGTTACTATGATAAACCTAGAGAAGGGGGACTGTTACTATGATAAACCTAGAGAGGAGGGGTTGTTACTATGATAAACCTAGAGAGGAGGGACTGTTACTATGATAAACCTAGAGAGGAGGGACTGTTATTATGATAAACCTAGAGAAAGGGGACTGTTACTATGATAAACCTAGAGAGGAGGGTATGTTACTATGATAAACCTAGAGAGGAGGGGTTGTTACTATGATAAACCTAGAGAGGAGGGACTGTTACTATGATAAACCTAGAGAGGGGGGACTGTTATTATGATAAACCTAGAGAAAGGGGACTGTTACTATGATAAACCTAGAGAGGAGGGCTGTTACTATGATAAACCTAGAGTAGGGGGACTGTTACTATGATAAACCTAGAGAGGAGGGTATGTTACTATGATAAACCTAGAGAAAGGGGACTGTTACTATGATAAACCTAGAGAGGAGGGGTTGTTACTATGATAAACCTAGAGAGGAGGGACTGTTACTATGATAAACCTAGAGAGGGGGGACTGTTATTATGATAAACCTAGAGAAAGGGGACTGTTACTATGATAAACCTAGAGAGGAGGGCTGTTACTATGATAAACCTAGAGTAGGGGAACTGTTACTATGATAAACCTAGAGAGGAGGGTATGTTACTATGATAAACCTAGAGATGAAGGGCTGTTACTATGATAAACCTAGAGAAGAGGGGCTGTTATTATGATAAACCTAGAGACGAGGGGCTGTTACTATGATAAACCTAGAGAAGAGGGGCTGTTACTATGATAAACCTAGAGACGAGGGGCTGTTACTATGATAAACCTAGAGACGAGGGGCTGTTACTATGATAAACCTAGAGAAGAGGGGCTGTTATTATAATCCAAGAGAAGGGGGGATGTTACATTTGGCTTATGTGGGTACGGAGGAATTGAGGAATTAGGCTTCGCAGGCAAATGCTTTAATCACGAAGCCATCTCTCCAAACCTGTTCCTCAAAAGCTAGTGCGTATGAATTTAAAGGTAATAGACTGTTGTTTGGTGGAGGAAATGTCAAGGCAGGGAAGCATCCAGGTTGTGGCATTGTTGAGGCTCACTGTTCCTAGTCAGGTTTGCAGTGTGAGAAAGCAGATGTGAACCCTGTGCAGTTTGGCTAGGAGAGAAGTATGAATGAGTTTAATGAAGAGAAGAGGTTGTCCTTGAAGAGATTAGTGGGCAATGGAAAGAAACCTGGAACAATAAGAAAGGTTCCTTGAGGGAAGACCCCACCTACAGAGGGCCCCAATTTGCATTGTCACAAAAATGAAGACTGTCTGGAGAAATGGCTTAGCAGTTAAGGTGCTTGCCTGCAATGCCAAAGGACCTAGGTTCAATTCCCCAGATGCACAAGGTAGAGCATGTGTCTGGAGTTCATTTTCAGTGGCTGGAGACCCTAATGTGCCCATTCTCTCTCTCTCTCCAGCTGCATCTTTCTCTCTCTCTCAAACAAACAAACAAATATTTTTTTTAAAAGATTGTCTGAATGGAGAATACTGCTGAAAGGGTCCCTGTTGGAAAACAACTTCCTAGGAACCCAAAACCACTACAATTGCAGTAGAAGGAGGCTAGTCTTCATCGGAAGCTGGCAGCAGAACTTGGCAGCATTGCCCACATGGTGGTAGTTTTGCAGGCATGAAAAATGCAAGATACAGGGTCACAGTGTCTTTCACCGAGGTTCCAGAGAGTCACTGAGGCCAGACCATGTGTGGCAGAGTTCCTACAAGGAGGTCCCGAGAGGCCACTACATGAAGCTGTGACATAAAGAAGTGTCAGTGGAGTCCCCAGGAGGTTGGAGACGCTAGAACCCTGGATGTCTGCAGTCACAGAATGAACTGCCCACGAGACACTCCACCTGCCGGACAACTCCATCATGAGCTCCTCATAGTGGACACGGAGCTGCAGGTTGGTGTTCGTTCACCCTGGGGTTTGTCTTTCCTCCATTCCTTCCTTTTTGGAATGTAAAAGTTTATTCTGGGGGCTGGAGGCATGGCTTAGCAGTTAAGGTGCTTGCCTGCTAAGTCTAAGGAATCAGGTTCAATTCTGAGATCCCACGTAAGCCAGATGCACATGATGGAGCACGCATCTGGAGTTCGTTTGCAGTGCCTGGAGGCCCTGGTGCACCCATTCTCTCTCTCCAATAAATAAATAAATAAATAATGAGAAAAGGCTGACCTGGAATTTTTTCAGGGTAAAATTATTCTGTGCCATTGTTTTTACACGCCCGGCTGTTTTTTATTTATTTAGTTTTGTTTTTGGAGGTAGGGTCTCCCTCTGGCTGACCTGAAATTAACCATGTTGTCTCAGGGTGGCCTCGAACTCATAGCAATCTTCTTACCTCTGCCTCCTGAGTGCTGGGATTAAAGGCATGGGCCACCATGCCCAGTGTTTTTTTTTTTGTTGTTGTTTGTTTGTTTTTGGTCTGTACCATTGTATATTGGAAGTTTGAAACTTATTATTTGATTTTATAAGGGGCTCACAGTTAAGAGATTGCTAATCTCAGAAGAGACTTTGGATATTTAAAAAATATTTCTATTTATTTGTGAGAGAGGGAGAGAGAGAGAGAGAGAGAGAGAGAAGGGGAGGGGGAACCAGGTGCATCATGGTCTCTTGCCACTACAAACAATCTCAAGATGTAAGTGCATCTGGCTTTGTGTGGGAACTAGGAAATCAAACCTGGGACACCAGGCTTTGCAAATAAATGCTTTTAATTTCTGAGCCATCTTCCCAGCCCAACTTTGGATATTTTTAATTTCGTGTATGTGTGTGTGTGTGCTCATGTGTGAGTGCAGGCGTGTACGTGTCGTGTCACAGCATGTGTGTGGAAGTTGGAGGACAACTCCTTTGGGTCAGTCCTCACCTGTCCATCTCATTTGAGGCAGGATTTCTCTCTCTAGATTTTCAGTCTGCTGGTTTTCTGCACTTGTCATGTGCTTTTGGTGAATTCTCCTGTCTCTGCCTCTCCTTCATCCCAGTGTCGGATGCACTGTGCTGGGATGATAGAAGACCTCCACAGATTCGGCTTTTTATGTGGAGTGTGGGGATTGAACTTGGGTCTTGTTTGAGCAGTGAGCACTTTATCTACAGAGTCATCTTCCCAGCTTGAGACTTTAGATGTTTTAAAAAACATTTTATTTATTTATGAGAGAGACAAGCCGAGAGAGGGAGAGAGAGAGAGAGAGAGAGAGATTGAGAATGGGCATACCAGGGCCTCTAGCCACTGCAAACAAACTCCAGATACATGCACCACCATGTGCATCTGGCTCACATGGGTCCTGGGAAATCTAGCCTCGAACCAGGGTCCTTAGCTTCACAGGCAAGCGCCTTAACCATTAAGCCATCTCTTCAGCCAGAGACTAGATTTTTTAACAGTGTTGAAACTATTAAGTCTATGGGAACTTTTCAAGTGGCATCGAGTGTATTTTGCATTATGAGATGGCCAAGAGCCTTTGAGAATCAGGAGTGGGATGGAATGATTTAAAACTCATGTATTGGGCCATTAAGTTGAGCAGGGGTGGAGTCGTGATGGCCACTCTTCATTGTCAACTTGATTAGGAGACACACCACTGGGCATGTGAGTGAGGGCCTTTCCAAAAATGCTTGCGGTAGGAAGACCCGCCCTGAATATGGGCAGCATCAACCAATGGGGTGGCTTCACAGACTGAAGAAAAGAAAACCAAAAATACAAAACAACAAAAAACAAGGAGGAAGTAAGCTGATTCCCAGTTTTCATCTCCTCTGCTTCCTGATGGCTGGCATAGCTGCAATGTGATGGGTTATCTCACTCACGCGTCTGCCTCTATGCCTTTCTCAGCATGAGGGGCTCAAACCATGACCAAAATAAACCTGTCCTTCCTCCCTACCTCTCTCCCTCCCTTTCTTCCCCTGAAACCTGTCCCTTCCTCCCTACCTCTCTACCTCCCTTCCTTCTTTCCTCTTCTTCTCCTCCTCTCTTCTTCCTCTTCCTCCCTTCCTCTCCTTCTCCCTTCCTCCTTTTCCTCCTTTTTCTCCCCTCCTCTCTTTTCCTCTTCCTCCCTCCCTCCCTTCCTCTCCTTTTCCTTTCCTTCCTCCTCTTCCTTCCTTTCTCCCTTCCTCCTCTTTCTCCCTTCCTTTCTTCCTCTCTTCCTCCCTTCCTCTTCTTCCTCCCGTCCTCCTCTTCTTCACTGCCTCTGTCCCTCCCTCTGTTCTTTCTTTCCTTAAGTTTCTTATGTCAGATATTTTTTTTTTTTGTTATTTATTTATTTTTAATTTTTTAATTGACAACTTCTATACTTACATACAAACAAATGCATGATATTTCCCTCCCCTCCCCCATTCCCCTATAGAACTCCAATCTCCATCGTATCCCCTCCCTCTCTCCATTAGTCTCTCTTTTAATTTGATGTCATCATCTTTTTCTTCTATTATGAGGGTCTTGCGAAGGTATTGCTAGGCACTGCTTGGTCATGGATATCAAGACCAATTTCTGTCTGGACAGTTGCATTGTAAGGAGTCATACCCTTCCTTTGTTATGTCAGATATTTTGTCACAGCAATAAGAGAAGTGACTAAAAAGCATATTTACTCCTTTTCATTCTTTCAGAGCTGGGTTGGCCCAGGCAAGTGCTCCACCACAAAGGCATATGCCCAGTCCTATGGAAGAATACTCACTCTTTAAAAAAAATTATTTTATTTTATTTATTCAAGAGAGAGAAAGAATGCCGGGCGTGGTGGCGCACACCTTTAATCCCAGCACTCGGGAGGCAGAAAGAGGAGGAGAGAGAGAGAGCCACCCTGAGACTACATAGTTAATTCCAGGTCAGCCTGGACCAGCCTGAAAAACCAAAAAAAAAAAAAAAAAATGAACTCCAGGCACAGAGAGGGAAAGAGAGAGAGAGAGAATGGGTGTGCCAGAGCCTCCAGCCATTGCAAATGAACTCCAGACGCATGCGTCCCCTTGTGCATCTGACTTACGTGGGTCCTGGGGAATTGAACCTGGTTCCTTTGGTTTTGCAGGCAAGCACCTTAACTGCTAAGCCATCTCTCCAGCCCAGAATACTCCCTCTTTACCCTGATGGGAATACAGGTGGTATGCTGCCAAACACCTAATTATCTATCAACATTTCTGTAACCCATCTGTATTGCTCACAGTAAGGGTGTGCAGGCTTGGAAACCACTCTGGGCTGTGTCTTTTTTTCAAATATTTTATTTTTATTTACTTATTGTTACAGATAGAGAGAGGGAAAGAGAGAAAGAGAGCGTGAGAATCGGTGTGCCAGGACCTCTAGCCACTGCAAACGAACTCCAGAAGTGTGCACCCCTTGTGTCTCTGGTTTACGTGGGACCGGAAGAATCGAACCAGGGTCCTTAGGCTTGGCAGGTATGTGCCCTAACTGCTAAGCCATCTCTCCCGTCCTGGGCTGTGTCTTAATGTCAGTGTACGGCACTGCCTTTCCTCTCTGGGGTGCTTGTCTGTGCATTTTTTGAGATTTTTTTATTTATTTTTAATATATTTAAAAATATTTATTTAGAGCCAGGCGTGGTGGTCCATGCCTTTAATCCCAGCACTTGGGAGGCAGAGGTAGGAGGATCACCGTGAGTTCGAGGCCACACTGAGAATATAGAGTGAATTCCAGGTCAGCCTGGGCTAGAGCAAGACCCTACCTTGAAAAACCAAAAAAAAAAAAAAAAAAAAATCAAAAAAACAATTATGGCACAGAGGGCCTCCAGCCACTGCAAACAAACTCCAGATGCTTTTAACACCTGTGCATCTGGCTTACATAGGTACTAGGGAATAGGGCCTTGAACTGGAGTCCTTAGGCTTCACAGGGAAGTGCTTAACCACTAAGCCATCTCTCCAGACTTATTTTTTAATATTTTATTTATTTATTTGAGAGAGAGAGGGACAGACAGAGAGAGAGAGAGAGAGAGACAGAGATGGAGACAGAGAATGGGTATGCCAGGGCCTCCAGCCACTGCAAACAAACTCCAGATGCATGTGCCACCTTGTGCATCTGGCTTATGTGAGTACTGGGGAATCAAACCTGGGTCCTTAGGCTTCACAGGCAAGTGCCTTAACTGCTCAATCATCTCTTCAGCTCTCTATTTTTTTATTTTTTAATTAAATTTTTTAAAGTTTTATTTATTTGAGAGAGAGAGAGAGAATGGGCACACCAGGGCCTCCAGCCACTGCCATGCACCACTTTGTGCATCTGGCTTTATGTGGGTGTGAGGAATCGAACCCGGTTCATTAGGTTTTGCAGACAAGTGCTTTAACTGCTGAGCCATCTCTCCAGCCCCACCCCTTTCTTACTTGCACGCACACTGATAAAGGCGTGAGGCTTCCGCAGCCTTTGACATGTTTCTCTGTACTCACACAGCTTCATGGTTTCATTTCCCTGCATGGAACCCTCCCACCCGGCCTCCACTCTCAGCTTGGATCTACTCATCCCTTAGCGCTGGACATGTAGATAAACATCCCCGCAGTGAACATTTTACAGTGAAGTCTCTTTGCACACATCCTTAATTATTTCCTTTCTGTAAATCCTTAACCTCGGGGAAGCCAAGTCGCTGTTTATTCAAACTCGGGAGATATGACTACATGGACTTCTAGAAAAGCTCTTTGAACAAATTTACACTTGCAAGAACAGGATCGACAGGGTTTTGAAAACTCTTAACTAAGGCTCTGGTATCTCAACTTTTTTTTTTTTTTTTTTTTTTTGGCCACTGAGGCCTGGCTGATGTCCAAGTTGGAATATTCCGATTACTTTAGGAAGCTGAGCCAGTGGTCCACGGTCCATGGTGCCTGGAAAGGAAGGAAGAAGGAGAAGGAGGGAACGTAGGATGAAGAAGCTGAATTCTGCACAGACATCTCCAGAAAGCCTCCACTCCAGAATCAAGTCTTCCAAGTTACCTGTGCCCAGGGTTGAGCGTTTCCAAAGCAGAAGAGAAGGAACCTTGTCACTATTTGGAATTGGATATATTCAAGAAGACCTGTTTTAGGTTTAAAAAGATGGTTTTCATGGAGGAGAATCAAAGGGCTGACCATGAACTCACAAGCCCTTCCCACTGAGAAAAAGGGGGGCAAGAGGAACCATCAGAAGCTTTGCTTCTTCAGGCTGTGAGCCCCTGGCATTCCTGGGTCCCAGGTTCACATCCAGCCGTGTCTCCCAAGTTACTCATCTGTGCCCTCCGCTGAGGCTGGAACAACTCACGGGGCAGTGTGAGAAGACGACAACATGGTGCGTGGGAAGAACACAAGTTGTGGAACTCTGTCTCTGTGTGTGGATGCTGACACGAGCGGGGTCGTGGAGACGAGAGGGGCAGAGAACTAGGGGCCTGATGCATTCACTGCTGATACTCAATGCTGACTGTTACCAAGCAAGGAACGGACGGAGTCCAGAAAGAATGAGGAGCCAGCACAGCAGGTCTAGGGGAAGGAAACAACTTCTGCTTTGCTCTGTTTTCTAGAACCTTCTCCCCCGAGGAGATCCCAAAGAAGAACTGTTGAGACCTCCAAGCCCAGGCTGTGTCTGAGGAGACCCCCCCTGATAAACAACACACGATTTGTTTTCCAGGTGGTTTGGGCTCGTAGGGCCTGTGGCCGGTGCCTGGGTGTGATGGGGTGTGAGAGGCTGATGGGGAGCCCCCACTCTGCAGATCTATCCCAGCCAGGGTGGCCTCGGCCCTGTAGGACAGGAAGAGAGTGTCTAGCAGCAGCTTTTCCCAAACACAGCAACCTGAGGAGGTGTTTCCTCCCAGCTGTGTCACAATTGGACAGAAGTATGAAACGGTTATTAATGTTTGGGATTTCATCAAGCTTTTTTAGATCATAAGGAGGCCGGGCAAGCACTGTCTGTTCTTTATAATTGGCGAGCGTTCCCCAGGCAGCCGTTCAGCCACCTTGAAAATCAATGTTTTTATGACCCTCGACCCCTTTCTCACTGAGGAGTGTCTCCTACGGGTCGCTCCCCAGGATGAAAAACAATAAAAGTAAATACGGAACAGGGAAGGCCTGAGGTTAATGTCTTTAACAAGATAATGTTACTTAAGGGAACCGTAAAGCCAAGCCTTGTGAAATCCCATGTCTTCGAGAAGGCCTCGACTGTGAGGAAACCACGCGCGCATATCTGGCCGTGTTCGGGGATTTTGGAAGGCTGTTTGATGTGACTGTGGAAGTCCTCACTGGCCAAGCCTGTCGCCATCTGAAGTCTTTTCTAGACTAATTGATATCCCAGAATCCACCAGATCCTGTTCCCACAAGGTTAACTTTTCCCTGTGGAAGTCCAAAGTGTGACAGTTCCACCCAATGTGCTTACATCTTGCGGAAATGACAGCTAAAACATTCAGCTTGGCAAGCGGGTGTTGTGCGTAGCCCAAGTCAAACATCTGACACCTTGCAAAGTGAGAGAGTGTTGCAGGAGATGTCTGGGTGTAATCTGGATTTTGGCATCAGGTAAACATGGGCTCAGGCTCCACTGGGAAATTTCACTTTAACACGATGGCCCATTTCTGGAGGTTATACTCACTTGCCCTTACCCTGGTTGGTCACGAAAACAAAATGCCAGCTATTGAGCACAAAATCATGGCCAGGACGAAGTACATAAGTATTCCAGCTGTGGGCAAGAGCTCCCTGTGCTGGGTTCCTCCTGCCAAGGCCATTGTGAGTCAGAGAAGGGCAAGACTCAAATGAAAACCCTACCTCATGTTAAGAAATGCACTAGGAGACCCAGAAGGAGATCAAGTCACACAGTTCCTGAGATGCCTGAGTGGCAAATACTGACCAGAATGCCGAGCATGGGCAAGGACGTGGAGGAGGACACACACAGCACTAGACAAGTATAGCTCAGGTGACAAGTGCCACCGTGGATGACAGAGAAGGACAATCGTCCCAGCAGTGGATCTTCTGAGACTTTGAGGGTCACCAACCATAAGGAGAGGAAGAGGAAACTGCAGGCAGGACAGAGGACAGCCTGGGGACTGATGTCTTGCTTCCATCAGGACTTGTGGAAGCCCAGGTCCATTGACATAACCATCCACTTTCAAAGCAGTCCATCGGGGGCTGGGAGATGGGTCCGTGAATAAGTTGCTTGTCCCACAATGGTGAGAATCTGAGATAGGAACCCCAGGACCCAGGTAAATGCTGGACAGAGTGTGCGTTGGCCACCTGTAATTCCAGCATTCAGGAGGCAGAGATATGGGATTCCCAGGGCAAGCTGGCTAGCTAGACTAGCCAAGCTGTGAATTCTGGGTTCAAGTGTGAGACCCTGTTTCAGCAAGTAAAGCTGAGAGTGATGGAGGAAGACTCCTGATGTCAATCACTGGCCTCCAATATTGGTGTGTACATCCTCATACAAACATGAATGCACTACTCACTAACATACATACACACACGGATGCATAAAGTGCACGCGCACGCGCGCACACACACACACACACACACACACACAGAGTCCTCACACCCTAATGGCCTCTGACCCCATCGCTTATTCACATGTCCTGCTGTAACAGGGTTTTGGGTGTTCAGGTAAAGTCCTTAAACTCCAAACCATGGAGTTTTATCTGTTTTTAACAAAGAATTGACATGGACTCAGAAGGATATATTATAAATGATTGCATTTATTCTGAGGAGTTCAGGGGTCTGTGAATCAAGGCAGGGGGCTGGATACATACATCCACATGGCCTGAGCACCCATGTGGAAAAAGGTTTTTTTTTTTCAAGTAAATTAAAAAATGCCAGAGCTTAAAAGCTAATAATGGATTAGAGAAAAATCTCTCTCCCACTCTCTGCCAGAGTGGGAAGGACATTGTCTTACAGGTGTTCTGAGACCCCCTGAGATTCAGGCATGGAGAGATGAGCAACCTCGAAGAAAAGAAATAGAGGAAGCAGTCTGCCAAACCCATAAGTCTCCATTTATTTATTTATTTCCTTATTTGTTTATGAGAGAGAGAGAGAGAGAGAATGGATGTTCTAGAGCCTGAAGTCACTGCAAATGAACTCCAGACGCATGCACCACCTTGTGCATCTGGCTTATGTGGGTCCTGGGAAATTGAACCCATGTCCTTAGGCTTTGCAGACAAACACCTAAATCGCTAAGACATCTCTCCAGTCCTCTATTTGTAATTTTATCGTGGTGAACTTTATCCTCAGGCTCAGGTGAGTCTGAGAAAGAGAGCTGATTGGTCCGGACTCAGGGAGCAGGCTCAGGAAGAAGTCAGCACACTGAGTAGGGGTCAGAGAGAGCCAATTGGACAAGATTGGATCAGACTCTGAATTTCAGGTCTGCTAAAGCGGCAGTGTGGCCTCTCTTTTGGTTCCCTCTTTGGACTCTCCTGACCGACAATAAAGCTACCTGACTAATTCCCTCTCACAAATTCAAAGAAAATAAAAACCTTTAAGCACCAAAGATTTCAGAACAACAAAAATATTAATATTGGGGAGCCAGGTCTGGTGGTGCACGTCTTTAATCCCAGCAGCCAGGAGGATCGCCATGAGTTTGAGGCCACCCTGAGACTACATAGGAGCAGGGCTGGGCAGGAAGAAACCCTATCTCGAAAAAGCACATTTAAATATTGGGATGTGCAAAGTATCTTCAACACCCACAGGCCAGCTCCATTGCCTTCTCTTTAAACCTTCTCAGAATAGCATCTCTATCCTCCTCCCCACAGGAGAACAGTGTGGCATTTTCTTTGAATCTTTTTTTTTTTTTTTTAAATTTTTATTGATTTTTAATCTTACATACCAAAAACCCCACCTGATAATTCCCTCCCTCCCCATTCCACTTTAGAACTCCAGTCTCCATCATATCCCCTCCCTTTCTCCAAGTCTCAAAAACATCATCTTTCTCTTCTATTTTGAGGGTCTTTTCAGAAGGCACTGCAAGAAATATCGAGGCCAATTTCTGTCTGGGCAGCTGCATAGTAAGAGGTCATATCCTTCCTTTGCTCTTCTATTCTATCCGCCCCTCTTTAATGGTCCCTGAGCCACTGGAGGATGTGACAGAGGTGTTTCAGTGCTGGGCACTCCTCCATCCCTTCTTCTCAGCACTATGTTGCCTTTTGTGTCATCCCAGTGGTCATCACCATCTGAGAGCTTCTCTAGCCAGAAGTGAGAATCCAATATGTGGGTCAGTAGTGTCCCTGGGCTGGGAATAATATATACATTTAACAGACATGAGCAGGCTTATACCCCCAAGGCTCATGACCTCACCTACCATAGACTTTTACTTAGGGTTTTTCAGTACCATGTATATATATATTTAAATATATGGAGAGTTGGTTACCCCAAGAGTAGACACGCCACTATTGCACCTGTTCAGTCATTGGGCCTGTTGGCCAAGCTTGAATATTCAGCATCCACTATTTTCACTGTTGATGGCTTCACAGCTGCGTGCAGTGCAGCTTTTTCCAGTTGGCTGGTCTACAGGAGAAGGTTTTCTCTCAGCACCAGCTTGCTTTCTCAGTGTCCTTGCCTCTCAGGCATTTGAAATACAGATGGCATATAAACATCTAAAAAAATAGCATCCTTAGCCATCAGGGAAATGCAAATTAAAACCACTTTGAGATTCCATATCACTCCTGTCAGAATGGCTGCCAGTGGAGAAAAACAGGAACACTTCTACACTGTTGGTGGGAATGTAAGCTGGTCCAGCCACTGTGGAAATCAGTGTGGAGGTTCTGAGACAGCTAGAAATAGATTTACCATATGATCCAGCTATAGCACTCCTAGGCATATATCCAGAGGACTCTTCTCACCCCAAAACCATGTTTACCTGAGCCTAGATGTGTCCACAGATGAGTGGATAATAAAGTTGTGGTACATTTATATGGAGTTCTATTCAGCAGTAAAGAAAAATGAAATTATGAAATTTGCAGGGAAATGGATGGATCTGGAAAGGATTATACTTAGTTAACCCAGGCTCAGAAAGCCAAACGCCATGTTCTCTCTCATATGTGGATCCTAGCTTTTAGACTTGTGTTGAACTGGAACCAAAAAGAGGTACCAGAAACCAGTAAGCGGGTAAAAGGCTATAAGGGAGGGAAGAAAGGGAAGGACTTAAGTGTATGGTAATACGCATATGTAAGTAGAAGAACTGAGTACAGGGAGGGGAATGGCCTAAGCGAGGCCCCAAAAAGGGCAGGGGGAGGGACAATCTAAACTCAAGATATTATCAATAAGACATATGTAAAACTACTTTTTTGATTAAGGTCACGTCTAGAAGATGTAGACTGTTACTAGAAAATTTTCAGTACCTGGGATGGAACTCCTTCCAGTGAGATGTTGGCCAAGGAGGTCCCGGTAGCCTCCAAAACATTAAGGCTTTTGCCAAAGCCCTTGGTTTCCCTAGAGAAATAGATAGTAAGACCCTATTGTTGACTGAATCTTAAGTCTGGTCCCTGCCCGCAGCCACCCCACTACCTGAGGTGTAGAAGTGAATTTATAACAGGAAGCCTTTGATTTGGGAGCCCTTCTGTTTTTGAAGTTCTTGCAAAGCAAGGCTGTAAAACAACTGGCTTGTTTAAAGGCACGTCACACTGTCCACGCGGGGGCTGGCCCTGCGTCTTCCTCCACACAGGAGGGGCGCGCCTGTGTCCTCAAAGTGAGGAAGCGCCAGGCCTGTGGAGGAAGCGGGTGTCCCGGTGTGAAGGCTCCGCGCTGGCCGCCATCTGTCCCTGTTCTCCAGCCGCAGCCCTGTCCCCAGCTCTGACCCTGGGGGAAGGGGAAACAGAGGGACCCTCAGGCCTGTGTCCTCAGCCACCCACCGCGGCCGTCACAAGCAGGATACCCTGTGCAGGTTTGGGGTGGGGGCCCTCCATCTCCATTCTTGAGAACTGTTTTTTCTAACTTTTTAAGTATTTTATTTATTTATTTATTTGAAAAAGAAGAAGAAGAAGAAGAAGAAGGAGAAGGAGAAGGAGAAGGAGAAGGAGAAGAAGGAGAAGAAAAGAAGAAAAGAGAGAATGGGTGCTTCAGGGCCTCCAACCATTGCAAACAAACTCCAGATGCATGTGCCCCCATTGTGCATCTGGCTAATGTGGGTCCTGGAGAGTGGAACGGGGATCCTTTGGCTTTGCAGGCAAACACCTTAACCACTAAGCCATCTCTCCAGCCCAATTGAGAATGGCTTTATTGTACGAAGGGGTATAAAGATGGCACACATCCACAGGGGGAGGTGCTGAGATCTCCGGAATGCCCACATGTGGCGTGGGGCGATGGCTCAGTGGGTAAAGCATTTGTCATATAAGCATAGGGCCTGAGTGTGAGCCTCAGTGTGTATGTAACAAATGAATGTGGTGGTGCCTGTAATCCCAGCACTGGGGAGGTGGAGGCAGGATCCTTGGGGCTTGCTGGCCAGCCAGTCTAGCTGAATCAGTGAACTTGAAGTTCAGTGAGAGACCCTGTCTCAAAAATAATGTGGAGCCAGGCATGGTGACCCATACCTTTAAATTCCAGCACTCGGGAGGCAAAAGTAGGAGGATTGCCGTGAGTTTGAGGCCACCCTGAGTGAATTCTAGGTCAGCCTAGGCTAGAGAGAGACCCTACCTTGAAAAACAAAGCAAAACAAAACAAAAATTATGGTGGAGAGTGTTTGAGGAAGATACCACTTCTTGAACTCTGGCCTCTACATGTGCTTAACACATACCCCCATGTATGAGTGCCCACACATGTATGAACATGCATATGTACACACACACCACATACACACAAAGAAATGTTCAAATGTGACCAGTGTGCATTGAAATTTCCTAATTTTATTTTTTTTGCATGTATGTGCATGTAGTATTTTGTGGGGTATGCACAAGTATAAGCCCTGCTGCACATACATGGGGTGGGTGTTTTGATACCTTGGCACCAGGGTGTGAGGTTTGGGGACAGGTACCCCAATCCCAGTTAGAAGAAAGATGTTCTCCCACACATGCAGGCTCTGCAGCCACAGGCAGCACTACAGTGTGCACATACCTACTTCGGGTGACAAAGGTGGCCATTCCCACTCTGTCGTGGCAGTTGAGTATCTGTAACTCAGTGTGACTTGTGACCAGGCTTGATATGGCTTCAGTGTCCCCCAGGGGTTCCTGTGTTGAAATTTAATCCCAGCTCAGAGGTAGTAAGAGTGTGGGTCACAGCACCCCAGGGAAACACTAGGAGCATAAATTGGGGCCTTCTCCAATGGGATGTTGGATCCTGAGCTCTGGAGACTTCATCCAACATTAGGGTCTTTCTAGAGGCTCAAGTTGAACTAGGTCACGAGGGCAACCACTAATCCAACCTAACACAAGCAAGAAAAGAATGGAAGCAGACAGAGGAATGGGCACAGGAGTGTGTCCAGTGAAGACAAAAGCAGAGGTTGGAGAGACAGATCTACAAGACATGGAGGGTCAAGCAGGGCTGGCAACAGCCAGGATAGTTGGAGGAGAAACAGACTCTCCCTGTCACCCCAGAAGGATCCAGCCCTATGGATAATTTGATCTTGACCTCATAACTCCGAGAGGATAAATGTGTTGTTTGAGTCGCTTGGTGAGGGGTCCAGCATCCCCAGCAAACGAACACAGAGGTTATCGGTGGTTGATGTGTTAAAGGCTTCAGTTTCAGGTAATTTGTTACGCAGCACTAGCTAGCTGGGACACCTCTCACACAGTCTTGAAGATGGGAACCTGTGGCATAGGGTGTGAACTCATCAAATGTCTTTCCATGTAAGCATGTGGGCAGAAGAGTAGACGCTTAGCTGTCAAGAGCCTCACAAAATTCTCTGGAAGCGCCAAGGTTCAAGGCCAGCCCCAGAGAACAGGCAGGAGGGGCCTGGGGACTGTCAGCTCCGATGACAGCTTCCACTGCTGCTTGAGAACTGGAGCTAAACTCCTCGTGCTAATGCATTTCCTGAGGGAGCTGGAAAAACAGGAAGGTTAGTGCCTATGCATTTTTATGGGCATCCACTGTGGGGCTCCGGGTGATAGAGGGCTAAGAGCGAAACAATGCTGAGAAGTGTGGAGAGAAGGGAAGGGCCACGCTCTCCCATTCAAGCAGGACACACAATGGAACGGCTGGGCTGAAGGCATCTCCAGCTGATGGAACTGACAACTTGACCTTGGGTTCTGGAACATTCCCACCTTATGCAAGACAGTGGACAGCAGAGCATGAGGGCTCGATGTTCAGGAGCTATGGCCCCTTCCCTGTGTCTAAGGAAGTAGACTCCTTCCCTGCAGTAAGGGAGGGATTTCTAGTTTAAAGGCTCCGAGAAGCTCAAGTCACAGGTGACATGTATCTGGGTATTGGAATTGGCTATAGCTAAGCATTTTGGACACAGATATCAATGAGAGAGATCCATGGAGGGAAGTCCAGGCAGGAGGGCCACTTCTGGGACCCTACAGCAGGAAGAGCCAGGCTGGGGTTGTTCTCAGGCCCACGTGTGAACATGGTGTCCTCAGGATTGTGCAACTGAAACACCTATGTGCTTCCCAAGAGAACAGGGCAAGAATACCTGGGGTTCAAGCTGGTGCATGGGGTTCTATAAGCCTTTAGGGACCTGGGAACTAGAGGAACCCTCTCCACCTATCTTTCCACCATCTGCTTGGAAGTTGTTTTTAAAATTTAATTTATTTCATATGTTAAAATCCCTTAAGCGGGGTTGGAGACATGGCTTAGTGGTTAAGGCGCTTGCCTGTGAAACTTAAGGACCCAGGTTTGATTCCCCAGTACCCTTGTAAGTTAAATGCACAAGGTGGTGGTGCATGTGTCTGGAGTTCATTTGCAGTGGCTGGAGGCCCTGAGGCGCCCATTTTCTCTCTCTCTCTGTGCCTTTTTTCTCTCTCAAATAAATAAAATATTAAAACATAAATGAAATTCCATAAGTGGACTGGGGAGTGGTTAAGAGCACTTGCTGTGCAAGCACGAAGGCCTGAAGGGACATGAGGCTGAGCACCCACTGTAGACAGCTGGGTGTGCCCACACATACCTATTCCAGTCCTGTCGGGGAGGAGATGGAGACTTGCTGGGGCTCCTGACAAACAGCAGCTCCAGGTTCAGAGAGAGACTCCATCTTAAGGAAATATGCAGATGCTTTCCTCTGGCCTTCGCAGGCACACACAATATATGCACATTTGCACACACACAGGCACACACCAAACACACTCACACTCAAAAATATTAAAATCCTACAAGTTATTTTGTGCTACAGACACAGTCCTCTGTATGTGAATGTGGTAGTTGACCATGACCCTACTGCCTCTACTGTCAAACCTTCCATATGTAACTTTCCGTGGTGTTTTAAAAGGGATTCTTTATTACTTATTTATTTATTAGAAAGAGAGAGAGAATGAGAGCACCAGGGCCTCTAGCCACTGCAAATGAACTCCAGATGCATGCACCACCTTGTGCATCTGGCTTATGTGGGACCTGGAGAATCGAACCTGGATCCTTAGGCTTTGCAGGCAAGTGCTTTAACTGCTAAGCTGTCTCTCTAGCCCCCCCCCCCTTTTTGAGGTAGGGTCTCGCTCTAGCCCAGACTGACCTGGAATTCACTCGGTAGTCTCAGGGTGGCCTTGAACTCATAGCGATCCTTCTACATCTGTCTCCCAAGTGCTGGGCTTAAAGGCGTGAGCCACCACACCCGGCTGTGTTTCTTAAATTATTTATTCATTTATTTGCAAGGGGAGAGAGAGAGAGGGGAAAAGAGAATGGGCCCACCAGGGCCTCTAGCCACTTCAAACACACTTCAGATGCATGCACCACTTTGTGCATCTGGCTTTACATGGGTACTGGGGAACTAAACCCAGGTGTTACGCATTGTAGACAAGTGCCTTAAGAGACATCTCTCCAGCTCATAACTTTTCTTTAACATGCAACTTTTTCATTTCCATGCATTCTTTGTTTTGGGGAGAGGGTTTGAGATAGGGTCTCACTCTAGCCTTAGCCTTTGACCTAAAAAAAAAAAGATTTATTTTTATTTATTTATTAGAGACAGAAAGAGGGAGAGAGAGACAGAGAGAGAATGAGTGAGCCAGGCCTCCAGCCACTGTAAATGAACTCCAGACACAAGCACCACCTTTTGCATCTGGCTTATGTGGGATCTGGAGGATCGAACCTGGGTCCTTAAACTTTGCAGGCAAGCACCTTAACCGCTAAGCCATTTCTCCAGCCCTTATTTTGTTTTTATTTTGGTAATGTTGGGGATAGAACCCAGTGTCTCACCAGGGACATAGGCATGCTAGGCAAACACTTCATCACTGAGCTGTATCCTCAGCTCTTTATTTATCTATTTATTGCTAATTTTGAGCCTAAATTTTCAAAGCTGGCCTTGAACTCCTTATGTAACCAAGAAGGTTGGCCTTGAACTCCCCAACAAACCTTTTGCTTCAGCCTCCCAAGTAGCTGAGTAGCCAGGATAATGGGCCTGCGCCACCAGACTTGCCTTGAACTTTTCAAAAAATAGCTTTATTTTCTAGGAGAGAGAAGGAAAGAGAATGAGTATGGGCATGCCAGGGCGTCTCGTCACTGCAAACAAATTCTAGACCATGTATCACTTTGTACATCTGGCTTTATATAAGTACTTCAGAATTGAACCTGGGCTTTTAATTGCTGAGCTATCTCCTTGGCTCTTGAACTTTTTAAAATTTGTATTTATATTTATATATTTATTTGAGAGAGAGGGAGAGAGGCATATATAGAGAGAATAGATGCATCAGGGCCTCTAGCCACTGCAAACAAATTCCAGACACATACGCCACCTTGTGCATCTGGTTTACATGGGTAGTGGGAAATTGAACCTGGGTCCTTAGGCTTCGCAGGCAAGCACCTTAACTGCTAAGCCATCTCTTCAGCCCTTGAACTTTTTTTTTTTTTTTTTGGTTTTCCGAGGTAGGGTCTCACTCTAGCTCAGGCTGACCTGGAATTCACTATGTAGTCTCAGGGTGGCCTCAAACTCTTGTTGATCTTCCTACCTCTGCCTCCTGAGCGCTGGGATTAAAGGTGTGCGCCACCATGCCTGGCAATTTTTTAAAATGTATTTACTTGTTTGGAGGAGAGAGAGAGAGAGAATGGGCACGCCAGAGCCTCTTGCTGCTATAAACAAACTCCAAACTCATGCACTACTTTGTACATGTGGCTTTACGTGGGTACTGAGAAATTGAACCCAGGCCAGCAGACTTTGCAAGAAAGAGCCTTTCACCATTGAGCCATCTTCCCAACCTTCTTGAACTTTTAAAAATCTGTTCTTAGGAAATGTGATTTTTGGTTGCTCATTAGAATATAGGCTTGGCCTGGCCCTTTAATTTCCTGTTTGAGGCTCTGCATCCATAGGTCCTTGGGGGACACAGCACCTCCTGTTCTTGGGAGTTCACACTTCTAGATTTTCTCCATTGTAAAAGCCAGGCTTTATTTCTTACTCACTTGCTTCCTTCAGCTGGATTACTAGAGATGTGATGTTAGCAAATGCAGGTGAATGACTGTTTTTCAGTGTGTGTGTGGCGGGTTGTTTTTGTTTGTTTGTTTTTAGACAAGTTCTCACTGTGTCATCCAGGATGACTCGGCACTTAACAATACCCTTCCCTCGGGTCTCTTGAATGCTGGGGTTATAGGTGCGTGCCATCAGCCCTGGCATACAGCTTAATATGCATTTCAGAGCTCGTCCTAACGGACTGTAAGCTCTGTGCATGTTGGCGCTGGTTACAGAGTCATCCACGATGTTATCACATCTGAGACCAATTTATCCTCTCATCCGCAGGTCACCTGAATCCCCCACAGTTCACAACATCAGTGTGATGTCAGTCTCAGAAATGGATCATTCATTTATTTATTTGGTTTTTCAGTGTGAGGGATGGAATTCAGAGCTTCAAGCATGCTCGACAAGTTCTCCACCGCTGAGTCCCAGGCCCCCACATTTTTTTCCTTCAGTGAGTTCAAGTAAAGCTGGCTCTGAATCTCATAATATAAGGCATCTAACCTAATTATTTAAATAAGTTCCTTTTTTTTTTTTCCACTTGAATCTTGGTTGTGTTTTTCTGTGTCAGAAATGCATTTCTTCAGTTCAACAGAACATGGAAGTCAGAACAAAAAAGTCTTGCATTCTGCAAAGGAAGTAAGCTGGCTGGCAGCCAACACTGGACTTCACCCCTTGTAAATACCTCCCTTTCCCGTTAGGAACCCTGAGATAAGGCGGCCGGGATTCTGCACTGAGGGTGGTGTCCCGTCCGTCTGCAGGAGGGGAGGACCCCAGGGTCATCTGGCTGCAGGGGCGCTGCCATCTTCCCTTGTAGTCAATATCTGTGGGGGCAAACCATCCCACCAATGCCACTTAAAGAAATGCCTTCCTTGTTCTGACATTTCAAAGCCACGGCTAGGGTGGGTTCTGGTGAGATTCTGCAGGAGGCCCAGTATCCACGCCCTTGGTCTCCTTCCCACCCTTTCATCAATGGCCTGTAGCCTTCAGCCTTTTGTACTTACATCTGGGTTCCTTTTCTTTGCTGACCTATGTGTGGCTACGTCCACCTGACGGTCAACTTTCCAAGCAAGGCCGTCCTGTCTGGGAAGACAAATGCCTCCTGGGGCCTCGTGAGTCCACGTGTGAAGGGTTCTTGTGCTCTGAAAGAGGGTTAGTGACGATAAGCTGGAGTCCATTGAGTGCTTACTGTATACGCCACTTGTTGAGTGCTTACTGTATACACCACTTGTGATCCTCATGGTCAGCCACCTGCCCTCCAGCTGGGGCTGCCAGTGCCACATGGTGGGCAGGATGAGAGCCAATCTGGCTTTTATTTTTATTTATTTATTTAAAAAAATTTTAATTTATTTATTTGAGAGCAACAGACAGAGAGAGAAAGAGGTAGAGGGAGACAGAGAATGGGCGCACCAGGGTCTCCAGCCACTGTAAATGAACTCCAGATGTATATGCCATCTTGTGCATCTGGCTTTTGTGGGTACTAGGGAATTGAGCCTGGAACCAGGGTCCTTAGGCTTCATAAGCAAGCGCTTAACTACTAAGCCATCTCTCCAGCCCCTTTTTTTTTTTTTCTTTCTTTCTTTTTTTTGGCTTTTTGAGGTAGGGTCTTACTGTAGCTCAGGCTGACCTGGAATTCACTCTCTATTCTCAGGGTGGCCTCGAACTCACAACAATCCTCCTACCTTTGCTTCCCGAGTGTTTGGATTAAAGGCTTGCACCACCCTACCCAGCCTCAGCCCCTTATTTTTATTTATCTATTTTTAAAAATTTTATTTATTTATTTGAAAGAGAGAAAGAGGTAGAGAGAGTGAGAGAGAGGAGGAGAGAGAAAGAATGGGCATGCCAGGGCCTCTAGCCACTGCAAACAAACTCCAGACGCATGTGCCTCCTTGTGTATTTGGCTAACGTGGGTCCTGGGGAATAGAACCTGGGTCCTTTGGATTTGCAGGCAAGCAGCTTAACCACTAAGCCATTATTTTTTTGGTTTTTTTGAAGCAGGGTCTTACTGTAGCTCAGGTCGACTTGGAATTCACTATGTAGTCTCAGGGTGGCCTCCACCTCACAGCGACCCTCCTACCTCTCTGCCTCTGGAGGGCTGAGATTAAAGGCATATGCCACCACACCCTGCTCAAGCTGGCTTTTAGAAGGCTGCAGGGAAGAGACGCTTTCTGGTCTGGAGTGCCAGGAGTGAGTGGGGTTAGAGGGGGTTTGAACCATCTCAGGGTGAGGCCTTAAAGCTCAGCTGCAGCTCACAGCGGGGCCTGTGACATCCTGGCACAGGCCTCAGAGGCCCCTGCTGAGGAAGGAAAAGCGCACTCAAGCAAGTCACACGCGAAGGTCCACAGAGAGACGCTCTAGCGATACGATATGACAGGAGGTGCCAGAGCTGCCAGGCAGTGAGGCAGCGTCACTTTGAGCAGGATCCGTCCTGCACCCTGGTTCCTTCGCCACACCTACCACCCTTCTGCTGCATCTAGGAGGAAAAGACCTCTGTCAGTGAATGCCCAGGAAATGCCTCCCTGCTGTGGACCTGGGATTACACACTCCCCACAGGCACACTTGGCAACAGGCCCTCTGGTGATGAGCGGTCATCAGGAGGGACCCCAGACAGCCCAGCCCAGACCTGGTTATCATCCTTAATGTGCCCAACGTCCATGAGCATCAGCAAGGATTCTGAGCCAGGCACTATGTCTCTATTTGAAAATGGTCTGGAGACATCAGCCCAGCTTGGTGTGTGTGGAGGGGGTTGGTCAAGGCCTATGATAACTTCCTGAAGTTCACAGAATAGTCCCCATGGCAAAGAAGTGTCCAACACAGTGGTCTTACTGGGCAGGAAAAGGTCACTGTGGGTGCTCAGGTCAGTGGTGGGCAATGGGCTTCAGTTTCCTCAGTCCCCTCATCCAGCAGCCATGTGAATCTGACATTGTGTGGTGGCTGCAAGGGGCCCACCCTGGGGCAGCCTGGATCCGTTGGATTCACAGTGGTCTTCTTAAGAAAGAGCATTTCAGGGCCAGCCAGGGTCTTTGGGGGCCTTGCCTGGACCTGTCCGTGGTGGGCATTGATCTGGCTCTTATTTGTGTTGAGATATGGTCTTGATAGATGGACCAGATTGGCTTAAAATTGTGGCCATCTTCCTGCTTCAGCCTCCTTAGTACAGGGATTGTCGATACGGAAAACCATCCTCATCATTGATTTGATTTTATCTTCTCCTGTGAAGCTGAGAGCTGACATTACACTCAGACCCTCTTGTGCATGTGCATGTGTGTGCGTGCGCGCGCGTGTGTGTGTGTGTGCGTGCGTGTAGGCCACAAGACAACGTCAGGCGTCATTCTTCAGGTGCTGTCCACCTCTTTTGAGACAGTGTCTCTCACTGGCCTGGACCTCAGCAGTTATGCTAGACTGGCTGTCCAGGGAGCTTCCTGGATCTGTCCACCTCTGGCTCCCCAGCACGGGGATCAAAGGGGCTTGCTAACATGCCTGGCTTTTTTTATGTGGGTGTTAGGAGTCAAACTCAGATTCTCATGTTTATGTGGCAAACACTCTACGGACTGAGCCATCTCCCCAGCCCCTCAGAGACTCTTATGAGCAGATTTCTTAACCACTAGTTCCCACGAGCTTTTCCCTGATGGAGTGGGGGGGGGGCAGTCAACGTCTCATGTAGCCAGTGGCTGATCTGAGAAGACGGATGGGAGTGTCCTGGGGACAATGAGGGAAGTCCCACTGGCACACAGGTGGAACAGAGAAGCAGTGTCAAGAATTTAGAAAACTGAGGCATGGTGGCTCACGCTTTTAATCCCAACACTTGGGAGGCAGAGGTAGAAGGATCATTGTGAGTTTTAGGCCACCCTGAGACTACATAGTAAATTCCAGGTCAGCCTGGGATGGAGAGAGACCCTACCTCAAAAAACCACACACACACAAAAATAGTAACAAAGAATTTAGGAAATTGTGCCCAGATCCTGAGGCAGAGGGTTGTCCTGTGTTTTGGTAACAGCAAGTAGACCCAGGTGTACACTGTGTCCTGAAGCCCGAGCCATCTCCCCGTGCCTGCTCAGCTCCCTCGACTCTCCCCATAGTCTTCCTACCACGAGGATTTGCCTCTGTGTGGAGGGTGGTCAGGTAGGAGGCCATCACACCTCTGCAGAAGCCTCGGGTCATTGTCATCTTTAAAAAAATCATTTATTTATTTGCAAACAGAGAGATAGAGAGAAGAGAGACAGAGAATGGGCATGCCAGGGCCTCTAGCCACTGCAAACGAACTCCAGACGCATGTGCCCCTTGTGCATCTGTCTTACGTGGGTCCTGGGGAATTGAACCTGGGTCCTTTGGCTTCGTAGGCAAGTGCCTTAACTGCTAAGCCACCTCTCCAGCCCTCATCGTCATCTTTGCCAGTGGCTGCACCGGGGAACACTCATCTCTTCTGTCTTGTGGGTCTGCACAGTACAGACTTCCCAGCATAGGTGGATGGATCACTGGTGATGCATTCCCCCCTGCCCCCAGATGGCTGGGCAGGCCTGTTCCCACTGCAATCCTGTAGCTGCTCTTGCTGGAACAGCTTCTGTATCCTTCTCATCTCTCCTGGTGACCCACTGCGTGGCCCACGGGGGCTGACACAGCAAAAAAACTACAGCTGCTCACCTCCAGCACCAGATCCTCATTTTCTTACAGGCCTGGAGGTCAGAAGTCTAAGGTGAAGGTGTGGGCAGGCCTGGTTTCTCCTAAGGTCTTTTTTACCCTGGGCTCTTATAAGGCCTTCTTCAGTTTTGTTGGACCAGGGTCATTCTGGTAATCTCATTTGACCATAACATACTTTTTTTTTTTTTTTTTTTTTTTTTTTTTTTTTTTGGGCAAGAGACAGAGAGAGAGAGAGGGAGAGGAAGACAGATAGAGATGGGCCCGTCAACAGCCTCTCAGCTGCTGCGAACGAAATCCAGATGTGTGCCCCCTTGTGGTCAAGTGCAACATTGCACCCTTGCGTCACTGCATCTGGCTAAACATGGGACCTGGAGATTGGAACCGCTGGAGATTGGAACGGGGTCCTTAGGCTTAGGAGGCAGGCGCCTTAACCGCTACGCCATCTCTCCAGCCCCGTAATATACTTTTAAAGACTCTCACAACATTGTCACAGTCTGAGTATTGGATGTTAGGACTTCAACATATGAATTTTGGAGTAGGGGACACAGTTTAGCTCATGACATCCTCCTGGCCCATGTTGCTGCTTGTCTCTCTCCTGAATTGTCATAACAGCCTTTTGGCTTCTGTCCCAGCATTTTTCCCACCCCCCCACCCCTGCCACCATCCAAGAAATACTATTCATATGTCCTCTTGGGCTCCAACACTCCTTTGGTCACCCTGCCCTTTGTACCATTGCCTCAGGCCATTTTCCACATGACCCTCTGCTTTCCCTCCCCCTGCCTCGTCCTGCCCCGTGCTGGCTCTGCCCCAGCCACATGACCTCTTTGACTGCGGCAGCTCAAACCCACCACCACACACCTGCATTAGGATCTTTGCGTTATCTGCTTGGCCTCTCTCGTGGCCTCCTCCAAGTTTTAACTCAAACATCTCTTTCCTGGCCAGACGCTCCTGTCCACTCTCTAAAAATTCTTCTGCCCTGACTCTCTTTCCTGCTTCAGGTTTCTCCCAAACCCCTTCTCAACGTCCAACATCCATTGTATTTTCCTGTTGTATTTTATATATTTTATTTTTATTTATTTATTTACTTGACAGAGAAAGAGGGGGAGAGAGAGAGGAGAATGGGCGTGCCAGGGCCTCCAGCCACTGCAAACGAACTCCAGACACGTGTACCACCTTGTGCAGCTGGCTAACGTGGGTCCTGGGCAATCGAACCTGGGTTCTTTGGCTTTGCAGGCAAACGCCTTAACCTCTAAGCCATCCCCTCCAGCCCCCTGTTGAATTTTAATCAGCATCCATCACCAGGATTTGGGTTCTGTGGCAGCAGAGTGTACTGGAAAGGGCATGTGTTTGGAATCAGTTGCTCATCTGTATAAAGCAAGGGTGACCTTAGCTTCCTGGGACTCCAAGTGGAATGAATCAGAGGTCAAGTACAAATCTACTCACTGCTCTCACATTTGGGAAGCGCCACCAAGTCAATGCAGATGAAGCCATCTACAGTGACCTTGTCATAAGACATGTCCAAATGAGGCCTTAGGTCCTGGTCTGGGATTTGGCTATGAGCCCTCTTATCCACAAGGCTGGAGAGAAAAAGGGTGGTATCAGGATTTACTGGGGAAGGAGACACGGCTCAGTGGTTGAAGGTGCTGGTTTGTAAGCCTGCTGGTCTGAGCTCAATTCCCCTAGCACCCATGGAAAGGCAGATGCAAAGTGGTACATACATCGTAATCCCAACACACACGGTGATGGAAGGCAGAGCTGGGAGAATCCAGAAGTTGGTGGCCCACTTAGAATGATGCATTTGCAGCAGCAAAAACAAGGGAGACCCTGTCTCAAACAGGTAGGAGACGGTAAATGCCCCTAGGTTGTCCTAGACCTCCGCAATGCTCTGTGGCATGCACCTCCCCACATCACACACGTTATAATAAAAACACACACATTATAATAATAAAACAAATCTTACAGCTGTTTCTGATATCAAGAGATTTTCCTCATGGGTTTTAAAACTACATCATAAAAGTGAAAACAGATGCAATATCAAGCAATGGGAAATGCTGGGGAAATTAAGTCAGAAGCAGCTTGGAGAATGGTTATGAGACTTTTATTATAAATATTTTAAGTTATTTGTGAGCACAGAGAGGGAGAGAGAGAGAGAGAGATATGGGTGCACCAGGACCTATTGTCATTGCAAACAAACTACAGACACACACACCACTTTGTCTCTGTCTCTCTGTGGGTGCTGGACAATAGGATCCCAACCAGCAGGTTTTGCAAGCAAGAGCCTTTAACTGCTGAGCCACCTCTGCAGGCCAATCATGAGACTTTTAAACTATTATTATTAATAGTTAGAAGTTTACCTAAAATATTTTAAAAGGGGCTAGAGAGATGGCTTAGCAGTTAGGGCACTTGCCTGCAAAACCAAAGGACCCAGGTTCTATTCCCCAGGACCCACATAAGCCAGATGCACAAGGTGGTCCATGCATCTGGAGTTCATTTGCAGTGGCTGGAGGCCCTGGCTTGTCCATTCTCTGTGTGTGTGTGTGTGTGTGTGTGTGTCTGCCTCTTTCTCACTTACTCTTTCTCTCAAATAAATAAATAGATAAAATATTTAAAATAACCCTGACAAGTTGGTAACAGGGAACTCTGGTCCCAGCCTCCTCCAGGTGAAGAAGATCAGAGAAAACCCTGAAAAAAAATATTTTACTAGGGAGGAGCTGGAGAGATAGCTCAGTGGGTAAGAGTGCTTGCTGTGCCAGCATGAGGACCTAGTGCCCCAGCACGCAGGTAAAAAGCCAGCCATGTCTGCGCATGCCCAATGATGGCTGGGCTTTCTGGGTAGCCAGTGTAACCAAAGAACGGGGCACTACAGTTTCCGTGGGAGACTCTGATTCAGGGCAATATGCGCAAGAGTAATGGAGGAGAACACCCGGTTTCTCCCGGCCTCCGCTCGTGTGCGCACACAGACCACAGATTACACACACTTTGCACACACAGGGCTTGTAGTGGAAAGCTGTCACAGACCCATGGTGAAGAACCACACTCCTCTTCTGCTTGCCTGCCTCAGCTAAGCTCTTTGGGAAAGCCTGCTGGAGTTTTGCCAGCGGCCTCCCAGAGTGCCTGGGCACCTTCGGAGGAAATGGATCCCACCTACGTGCGCATCTTGCTCGATCAGGCCTTCTTCCACGTTGTAGTCCAGGCCCTCCATTTCCCTGTGGGAAGTCTGCATGCTCACGTCAAGGTCATTCCCAGATGCTTTGTAATGACTAAAGGGGCATGTCACTCATGACCTGGTGACGGAGGGGCCTGTCGTTTGTGACATCCTTTGGTGTGTCACTTTGCTTTGCGTCGATAGTAGTGTGATCTGTGTGAGTCCAGCTTGCACATGGTCCTGCTGCATCTCACCGGCCTTCCGTGTCCAGCCTTGCTCAACCTCTCAGGATGGTTTTATATCTGCCCAGACAGAAAAAAGCTACAAATGGGGGCACACTGAGTCAGGATGGCCACTCACTCCTTTTCTCCTGGGCACTGTCCATCTTCCCAATCCCATGTTGAACTAGCTCTCTCACTACTGTGACCAAAATGCCCCAACGGAAACTTCAAAGAGGAAAGATTTATTCTGCGCACAGATTCTGCAAGTTGAGTGCATCATGGGAAACAGAACAGCTCCCATCATGGTGGTCAGGAAGTGGGGGCTCAGCTCACTCACCCCCTTTCCCCCTTAGCTCATTCTCTCTTCTTCTCTCCTTCTGCCCAGATCTCCAGCCCATGGAAAATGGCGCCACCCACACACAGGGAGGGTCTGGCCATCAGTCCTTTCTGGAAACATCCTCATAGACACACCCGGAGGTGTGCCTTTATCTCCAAGGTGACTAAATCCCATTCAATTGACAAGGTGAGCCATGCACACTCGCTCACTTAAGCACGGGCTGACTTCCCTGTGCCCCAGGGCTGTTCAGGTTCCACAAAGCAGCCCCACCGCTGGCAGAGTGGTATCAGAGGACCGCCAGACCACCCCTGCAACACAAGGTGTATTCTAGAACCAATTAAAGCCTTCCAGCAGGAAGGAGCTGGTCACCACAGGGTACACCCTGCTCACAATGCCTTTGGTCAGTCCTTTCCATGCCTCATGCTGCCAATCACAGATGGGCATTTCCTGGGTTCCCCCTCTTGAGTCAACCCTGGCCCAAGTGTGTACTTTTTTTTTTTTTTTTTTTGGTTTTTTCGAGGTAGGGTCTCACTCTGGTCCAGGCTGACCTGGAATTAACTCTGTAGTCTCAGGGTGGCCTTGAACTCATGGAGATCCTCCTACCTCTGCCTCCCGAGTGCTGAGATTAAAGGCGTGCGCCACCACGCCCGGCTTCCAAGTGTGTACTTTTGAGGGACAGCAGCTGAATCTTGGACAGTGAGCTGGGCAGGGATCAGTGTCTGCCATGTTCAATGTCACAGCTCCGTGCTCAGCACGAAGCCTGCCAACAGCCTTTAGCAGTCTGAGGTCAGTGAGTGAGTGTGTGTGTGTGGAGGGGAGTGAATGGATGAGTGAATAGATGGATAGAAGGGAGGAAGAAAAGGTAGATGGAAGGAATGAAGGAAAGAAGAAAGGGAGGGAGGCAGGGGAAGGGAAGAGACAAGGGAAGAAAAGAAGGGAAGGAAAAGGAAGAGAGGAGGACAGGAGGGAAAGGAAAAAAGGAAGGGATGAAGAGAAGGGAAAGGAAGAGAGTTCCCATCTGCTCCCGTGTGAACTTGCAGTTGCAATATCTTTCAGCCTCAGTTCCTCTTTTTTAATTTTTAAATTTTTAAAAATGTATTTGCGAGCTGGAGGAATGGCTTAGCGGTTAAGGCGTTTGCGTGTAAAGCCAAAGGACCCAGGTTCAATTCCCCAGGACTCACGTTAGCCAGATGCACAAGGGGGTGCATGCATCTGGAGTTTGTTTGCAATGGCTGGAGGCCCTGGCGCACCCATTCTCTCTCTCTTTCTCCCTCTTTCTCTGTCAAATAAGTAAATAAATAAAAATAAAATATAAAAAAACAAAAGAAATTATTATAAAAATTTATTTGCAAGAAGAGAGAATATATATATGAGAGAGAGAATGAAAGCAAGGAAATGGCCACACCAGGACCTCTTGTCAGTGCAGACGAACTCCAGACGCATGCGCCACTTTGTGCTGGGTATTGGGGAATGGAACTAGGGCCATCAGGCTTTGCTAGCAAATGCCTTTAACTGCTGAGCCACCTCTCCAGCCCTCTTTGAGCCTCAGTTTCTAAACTAGTCCAGACATGAGAATTATTGTACTTTCTCTATAGAAAGTACTAGTGTCTGTAGAGACTAAACGGGTCCCAGAAATGCCCTTAGTGTGACAAGGGGAAGGCCATGATTGTGAGGACGGCCTTCCTGCTTCCACACCCAGCTCCCACGCCCAAGCATCTCAATCATGGTGCCTTGCTCTCACAGCAGCTCGGCACGGTGCTGCTCCAGACAGATGCTTCTCTTCCGGGGCCTCTGGGAAGGTGGCTGGGGAGGGATAGTGGTATGGCTCTAGCAATATACAGTAGGGTGGATGACTTAGGTCTAGAAGGGCTCAATGTGACATTTTTTGTTTATTTTAATAATTTAGCCAGCCCTTGGGAAGCAGAGGTAAGACCATTGCCATGAGTTCAAGGCCACCCTGAGACTTCATAGTGCCAATTCCAGGTCAGTCTGAGCTAGAGTGAGTGAAAAAATTAAAAAAATGTATTTATTTATTTGCAAGCAGAGAGAGAGAGAGAGAGAGAGAGCTAGAGACAGAAGAGAGGCAGACAAAGAGAACAGGTGTACCAAGGCCTCTTGCTACTGCAAATAAACTCCAGATGCATGTGCCATTTGTGCATCTGACTTTACGTGGGTACTGGGGAATCAAACCAGGGTAGTTAGGTTTTGCAGGCAAGCGCCTTAACTGCTGAGCCATCTCTCTAGCTCCCGCAACATCACTTTTGTCGCTTCCATTGGTCACAAGTCCATCAGGTTGGTTACCTTCGCTATAAAAGAGGTGGGGAAATGTGAAGGGCCATGTGCCCTGGGAGACAAGGTAACTGGTTCCAGGAACATGTACAGATCTGTGTGCCCTAGAGCTCTGTGCATGACAGCTAGGGGACCAAATGAAGTCCCAATGCCCCTAGTCTGGGGGAGGAGTGGGAAGTGTGGTTCCTTGGCTTTTCAGGATGGGGTGTAGGTAGCACAGGGTGGCATGTGTGCGTGTGTGTGTATATATGTGTGTGTGATAGTGTGTGTATGAATGTATGCTCCCCACCAAAGTTGACTTCCCACCACTCTGATGGGCTTCAGTGCCCAAGAGAGTGACAGGGGCCCAGCTTGGAATGAACCACCACTCAGGACCCTTCCAAAGTACATATAAACACTCACTTTCTCAAGGAGTCACATACCCACCCATTGACCAACCTTTTGCCTGATGATGCACTGTATCTTTTTTTTTTTTTTTTTGGTTTTTCGAGGTAGGGTCTCACTCTGGTCCAGGCTGACCTGGAATTAACTATGTAGTCTCAGGGTGGCCTTGAACTCTCGGTGATCCTCCTACCTCTGCCTCCCGAGTGCTGGGATTAAAGGCGTGCGCCACCACGCCCGGCTTGATGCACTGTATCTTTATTTGTGGTGCATAGTTAGGTCCTGGAAATCCTACCACAGTCTTTCTTTCCTCTTTCTCTCCTTCCTTCCTTCCTTCCTTCCTTCCTTCCTTCCTTCCTTCTTTCCTTCTCTTTCTCTCTTCCTTCCTTCCTTCCTTCCTTCCTTCCTTCCCCCCCCTCTTTCTTTCTTTCTTTCTTTCTTTCTTTCTTTCTTTCTTTCTTTCTTTCTTTCTTTCTTTCTTTTTTTCCGGTAGGATCTTGCTCTAGCCCAGGCTGACCTGGAATTCACTCTGTAGTCTCAGGTGGCATTGAATTCACAGTGATCCTCCTACCTCTGCCTCCTGAATGCTGGGATTAAAGGCGTGTGCCACCATGCCTGGTCACAGTCATCATAGGCAACAGCACATCCCTAAAGTCTGGGGTGAGCTCTGCCCAGTGTGGACACCCTGTCAAGGTGCCATTGAGCATTGAGATGTCTGGAGCATGGAGCCAAAGGAGTACCTCTATTGAGGGTCCAAGGACATGGGGACCAGGGGGTCCTGAGAAGCTCAGGAGGCTGTGGGGCATTGGTATCACCTCGTCTCAGCTCACAGGAACCAGAAGTGCAGAGACAATTTGGCGCCGGGCACCAGGCTGGTGTGCGGCAGCGTCCCGCCCAAAAAGCAGAGCAGGGTTTCTGCCTTGCACTGTGTCTGACCTCGGGAGAGGCTCCGTGTTTGCTGGAAACAAAAAGCCGAAGCCCACATGATCCTCGGAGGCCAAGGCCTGTCATCCCTCACCAAAATGAGCCCTTCAACAAATGTAAACACCTGCCGCTCTCCGCAGACCCGTCCCAACAAGGCCTCAAGGGCTGCTCCTAATCCGGGGATTGCTGCAGCCTTGGGGTTCAGTGTAGTCATTTGTAAGGCTGCCTGTCTCTCAGCCAGCTCTGCAGGGACTTGCCAGCCTTGTGTTCCCAGTCACCTCCTAAAGACCTCACGCTGGACTTGGTCAGAGAAACGGATGGCTTGGTCCTCACCCAAGCATGGCGTCCGCTGAGTTCCAGAGGCTTGAAATAGACCAGGGCGAGTGGTCCGTGGCAAGGGTCATCCCTGGGCTCCAGAGGCATGACCCAAATCCTAGAGAAGGTGGGAGAGATCCGTCCCCCCAGGGATGCTTGGTCACTGAGGGGTCCATGAGAGGCATGGAGCATGAAGGTAGAAAGACCAGGTTGGGGCTGGAGTGTAATGCATGGGATAGTCAACTAACAGCCAATGTCACTTTTCCCAGGGCTCCCTAAATCACAGCCAAGACCTGTCAGGGGTGAGTATCAGGATTAGCCTCTACTGTCCCCCCATGGTGTCCCATTACCCCACACCCAAACCTTGTCCTACACCAGCCAATCAGCTCCATTCTGTTCCCAGGTGGCCCCCTGAAATGGATTAGGCTCACCCATCCTGTTTCTCAGCCCCACCCGGCACACTGTGATCACTTCCCATCCCCTGTGTTCGGGAGGGTAGAGCCTGCATTCCAGACAATGGTCTCTGGAAGGTGTGTCTGGCCCTGAATTCTCTCCTGCCATCTTTACTATCTGCTCCTGGGTGAATAGTGAGATTCAAGGGAAGACTCCAACACCCCAGAAAATAGGTCCTGGGATCTAGAACTCTACATAGACTACCCACTGTCTTGTTTTGGACCATGACAGGGAGAAGACCACATGTTGGGGCAAGCTCTTGAACCTGGGGTGCTATTTGTTACCCCTCGCTGAGCCTATCCGTGACGGTCAGCATTGACTGCCAATGGGACGGGATCTGGAACGGCCTAGGATACAAATCTCTGGGCATATCTGCGAGGGAATTCCTAGGTTAGGTGCAGTGAGGTGGAAAGAGCCATCCTAAATGTAGATAGCACCATCTCATGGGCTGGGGTAGAGGGCCGAATAAAAAGGTAAAAGTGAACTGAGCACCGGTGTTTACCTCTTGCTGCTTCCTGACCGCAGAGACAAATATGTAGTAGGCAAGAGCTGGCTGAGCACCAGCATTCCCCTCTCTGCTTCCTGACTGCAGACTGAGTGTGAGCAGCTGCTTCAAGCTCCCGCCACCCCTCCATGATGGACCGTATCCTTTGAACTGAAGTAAAATAAACCCTTCCTCCCTGTAGCAGACAGCTTCAGGTTCGCTGAGATGAACTTCCAGACCAGGCACAGTTATGGAGGAAGGGATCTTATTTATTGAAGCTTACAGATCCAGGGGAAGTTCCATAATGGCAAGAGAAACGGCCTGCTCTCCACAGGACCAAGCAGAGAGAGAGAAACCAACCATCCACCACAGCACACAGAGCAAAACTACCGCCAAAAGGTCACATAGCACACTTCAGGAACTCCTGCTAGGCATATTTGCATATCTTTACAATGGAATCTCAAACCATCACCACACCTTAAGACCGGGCCCCCAGTGACCTTGCCTCTAGCAAGGTGATTGCAGATGCAAACTATAACTAATAAACCACTGAATATATTGGGGGACATATATTCAAACTACCACATTCCGCCCCTGGCCCCCAATATATTTAGCTCCTGGCCCCCAATAGATTTATAACTATCACACATTGTAAATTGTACTCAGTCCAATTTCAAAGGTTCTCACAGTCTTGATCAACTTAAGATAGTGAGTCCTGTAAAATCAAACAAGTTAAATACTTTCAACATGTAAAGGCACAGAGTAAACATTTTAACTGTATAAGAAATAGCAAGGAGAAACTAAAACAATGAAAACTCAACCACCATCAACAGTCATCAACTTCTGCAGTTCAAGTTCAATATAACCCGAGACTGACAGTCTCCAGGTTTTCCAATTCCGCCCCTCCAGCTGGGCAGAGTCGCCAGGGAAAACTTTCATCCCATGCCAACACTGCACTCCATGGTAGCCCTTTTGCACAGTCCTGGTATATCCAAAACATCTTCAGGTCTCCATGCAAACCACAGTCTATCTTCCAAAGGCTCTTCCAGCCTATTCCTGAGGGTCTTCATGCCCTACCTCATGCCACATCTCAGCAGCGGCTCCTGGAACTGTGTGCAACTCATGACCACTCCATGCATTTTTCATATTTCCAAAACTAATACCAGGTGTGCAGGACACAGCCATATTCTTAATCCAGGGACAAAATAAACCATAGCCTTGAAAAGCAGGTTCCTTCTCCAGTCAACTCTTTCCAAAGAGTTTGCATTTCTAACAGTCTTTCCTCAGGCATCCTCTCCATTGTTTTAATGTAAATCAAGTCTGGCCACCTTCCTTCCACCTTCCTTAAGATTGCTAATGCGTTGACAATAGCAGCTCCAGTAACCTAAAACCGGTCTCAGTGCCTCTGCTTTTACCTTGCTTGAGGTTTTCCAACTTAAAATCTTAAAATCTCAGTCCAATACCTTTAGCCAAGCACATCAGTCCATTACAAATTTAAGTTTGATCAAACACTCTGGGCCTGGATAGCGGAACGTAGCCATCCCTTATGCCAGTAGCCCAGTTCCAACAAAGTCCTCTGCAGTCTTTCCTTCCCCTTAGAAAGCTCATAAGCCAAGCCTCGAAGTTCAATATTGTCTGCACTTAGCATTCTCAAACTCTCATCAGAATAGTCCATAAAACTTGGCTTACCACTCCAGAAGGCATCTTCAGTTGCAAGCACCAAGTCCATGCCCATTCCTCCAAAACAAAAGTTCCAAAAGACGAATATCCACACGGTCAGGTTCATCTCACCCCACACTCCTCGGTACCACTTTACTGTTGCAGACAGCTTCAGGTTCGCTGAGATGAACTTCCAGACCAGGCACAGTTATGGAGGAAGGGATCTTATTTATTGAAGCTTACAGATCCAGGGGAAGTTCCATAATGGCAAGAGAAACGGCCTGCTCTCCACAGGACCAAGCAGAGAGAGAGAAACCAACCATCCACCACAGCACACAGAGCAAAACTACCGCCAAAAGGTCACATAGCACACTTCAGGAACTCCTGCTAGGCATATTTGCATATCTTTACAATGGAATCTCAAACCATCACCACACCTTAAGACCGGGGCCCCCAGTGACCTTGCCTCTAGCAAGGTGATTGCAGATGCAAACTATAACTAATAAACCACTGAATATATTGGGGGACATATATTCAAACTACCACACTCCCTTAAAGTGCTTCTTATTGGGTATTTTGCCACAGCAACAAGGAAAGTGTCTTCACCATGTTACACATGACTGGCTCAGCTTGGAGGTTCCTGTGAGCTCAGATGGGTGGACTTACATAGCTTGGTCTTCAGGACCATAGGAGAGTCATACAGTCACAGGGGGGAGTGTCTGTTGCAGCCCAGCTCTGGTCTCTAGAGAGGCACCACCTGGGCCTGTGTCCCTCCTCTGACAGCCTATTGGGTTCAACCAGTGAGGGGGGTTCCCACAGGAAGTTGGTGGGGGAGACAAGAGAGAGGCTGCCTTTTATCTCCTGGCACTGGCCTGGTCCTCTGTACCCCTAGCACCTCTCCTCACAGCGTGGCACTCTCCAGTGTCCCTACTCCCCCAGGTGGCTATGCCTCCTGCTGCTGCCTCTCCGTCATCTCTGTGCGCTCCCATTCCTTTCACCACATCCCTTCAGACGACCGCCAAACACGCTCTCTCTTTCCTATGGGGACTACATCAGGACCCAGATTGTCACCCACTCTACGTTAAGGAGGGATGCTCATTCTACATCCCTCATGGGTGAGGGATTCAGAAAGGGACACACAGCTTAGTCTGCCACACAGCTTCCAGAAGGTGAGGAGACAGGGGTACAAGAATCTGGGAGGTCAAGCCGTGGAACCCGGCTGGCTGGCACAACTTCCCCCACCAGAACCTAGCATACAGGTGGCAGTGTGGACCTCAGTGCCTAGAGGGCAGGAATCCTCCCCTCCTTTCTGGCTTCTTGACTTCACAGTCTCAAATGTCCGGGTGGTCATGAGGGGTTGCCTGAACCCCAGCTAGTGGAAAGCTGTGCCATGGATGTTTAGTGCAATGGGCATTTGGGCAGGTGTTGCAGACCCTAGGTGGGAGCTGAGGGTCTCCTGACTGCCACCTTTGCCTCTCTTCCATTCCCTCTGTCCCCTTGTTCTGTGTGGTCAGCCCTGGCTTCCAGTTGGGATCAGCCAATGAAAGATGTGGGGGAGATGTGGAGAGAGAGAGAGAGAGAGAGAGAGCAGGGCCATTGCTTTGCAGCAGGATCCTGGTAGGCTGGCTGTGTCCCCTGAGAATGCCCTAGTTCCAATTGGGCAGAACTCTCTCCATGATCCCTCTCAGTGCCTGAAGGTCTCGTGATCCCTTCATGCCCAGCCTTTCCCCCCAGGGTGGCCCCTGCTCCTTGCCATTCATGTTATGGGGAGAGGACACTGGGCCACCTCTGCTTGGGGTCCTTTGTACAGGGGCCTCACATTTAACTCTGTTCAGGTGGCCATTTCAGAGGGATTCTGAGGAAAACCTCTTTTTTCAGCCTTTCTTGCAGTTCTGTACAGCCCTGTGTCAGAGTTGGAAGTGAGAGGCAGCATGGTGGGAGGCCTCTGGAAGTTTCCTAGATTAAAAGGGAGAGGGATGACCTGTTGAAGTCAAGAGGAGTCTAAGGATCCCAGTACTCGGGAGGCAGAGGTAGGAGGATCGCCATGAGTTTGAGGCCACCCTGAGAATACAGAATGAATTCCAGGTCAGCCTGGGCTAGAGTGAGACCCTGCCTGGAAGAAAAATAAATAAATAAAGAAAGAAAGAAAGAAAAGGAAAGGAAAGAAAGGAAAAGAAAAGAAAGGAAAAGAAAAGAAAAGAAAAGAAAAGAAAAGAAAAGAAAAGAAAAGAAAAGAAAAGAAAGAGGAGTCTCAGGAGACTATGGGCTTCCCAAGAAGGAAAAGTACATGCTGGAAAACTGGAGAAACCCAAGTTAATAATGATTCATATGAAAGTAAGATGCTCATGAGAAAGGGAAGGGGGTGGGACACATGGGAGATCTCTACTGTAGTCATAAATATTCATTATTCTAAAACTACCCTGAAAAAGTAAAGATTTTCTCTCCTCTTTTAAAAAAATTATTCATTTATTTGGAGAAAGAGAGAGAGAGAAAGACTGGGCTAGCCAAAGCTTCCTCCTGCTGCTGCAAACAAGCTCCAGACACATGCTCCACTTGGTGCATCTGGTTTTGTGTGGGTACTGGGGGATTAAAACTGGGCAATCAGACTTTACAAACTGGTACCTTCAACTGGTGAGCCAACTCTCTAGCCCTTTCTCTCTCCTTCTCTCTCTCTTTCTCTTTATTTTTATTATTATTATTACTTTGGTTTTCAAGGTAGGGTCTCACTCTAGCCCAGCCTGACCTGGAATTTACTCTGTATTCTCAGGGTGGCCTTGAAGTCAGGTGATCCTACCTCTGCCTCCCGAGTGCTGGGATTAAAGGCGTGTGCCACCACACCCAGCTCCCCCCTCTCTCTCTTTAATGAAAGGCATGACCTTCTTTTCTTCTTCCATTTAGCTGTCAGGATGTGATGGCTGGTGCTCAGGCACCCTAGGAGAGCCAGACACGGTGTAGGGAAACTGAGAGGAGTGAGGACTCCCGCCAACTTCATGGACGCAGCTCTGGACTGCCCTGTCTTTTGTGTGAAAGAATAAAATACTGTGAGTTTAAATGAACTTTCACCATTTTTCTTCACATATAGTGGAAGCTAATTCTGATGGAGACATCTCCTAACTTAAAAAAAAATAACTTCAGATCATAACAAAAATCGGTTTCAGATACGTTCTCACGCAACATGACCTTTGGATTCCAGTGGCATTTCTCTCCCCATTGTCCCCCTGATGCTCTGGCACTGAGCAGTTGGTGGCAGGTCCTCCGACCTGATTCATGGCTGCCTGAGTACACAGAATGAGAGAAATACATTCCATCCCAACGCTTCGAGTCTGCCAGACCCACCAATGGCATGCCGGTACTCTTCCACTTTGCTGGAGTTAGAATTTATGTCTAGTCCATCAAGATAAGGCCAAGAGCTGTGCTTGGGGTCCGTGGCTGCTGGCTGGGCCTCGAAGCTGGTGAAGCTTCCGCAGTACACAGTGAAACTAACATGTAATCAGGAGGATGTGATTTACTTCGTCCTGCTGGCCCGACATTTTAAACAGATGTCAGAGGGTAGAAAGCGCAGTGGGAGGAACACATTAGTGTAAGTTATTGCATCTGAAAAGGGGGAGTATCGTAAAAGTGTTAACGGAGAAAGCAAGTATTTATGGCTGGAGTTGCTGGGAATTTCATCTCCCGCTTGACTCCCTCGGTGTGAGGTGAGCGAGCGGAGTGTCTTCTTTCAGGAAAGCCGCTGTTTCTAACTGCCTGGGAGGGGTCCTCCTTCCCAAGGACCCAGCAGCCTGCCTCAGGAAGGTATTCACAGCTGTGTACAGAAAGGTGTGGTGGCTCAGGTCCTAGTTGTCATGACAACAGTGTAGGGTGGGCATGTGGCACGAAGGAACGGCTGCACCCATCGAATAGATGGAGGCGCTAAGGACCAAGGCAGAAAAGTGAGGTGAGATGCTGGCCGGGTGTGGCAGGGGCTCACCCTGTATTCCATCTCTCAGCTCCTGAGCGCATGGAGTCCTTGATCATACAACTTGCTGGGTGCTGGATAGGAAGAGACGGGGGATTTGCCTACAAGATTTCTCACTGCCTGCGGACATCTGGCTCCACTGCATTTAGTTTGGCACAGCCATGCTCTCTCTCTCTCTCTCTCAGCCCTTTCTCCTCTGACCCACCTGGTCCAAATCCCTCATGATGGCCAGTGCGACCTCTCCTGGCAAGCAGGAGTGTCCGTCCTCTGTGGGTGTCATCATGGCTGAAAGAGAACAGAGCGAGGATAGGGGAGGGTGCACTTCCTGTGTTGTGACCACTGAAGAAGGGATCATGGCAATGTGATGTGAGTGTTTGCACACGCATGTACACATGCGTGACTTGGCTGTCAGCCACAGCACCCCCCCCCCGGGCCATGTTGGATCTAAAGACATTGGCTGGAGTCTCTCATTCCATCTATGCTCACTCATTGGTGCCCAGACTCCAAGTCTGCTTTGCCTCATGCTTGATTCCCCTCGGTCATTGTCTCCCCACGTGTCTCCTCAGACACAGACTTCAGCCCTTCACTAGACTGCACAGATGTCGCCTGGAGGACAAGAACTTGGTGTGCCTTTTGGCTCCATTTCTGCCCAGACAATGTTCACAGAACAGATAGGCAGTGTGCCACAAACCTGCACCCATGAGACTTTGGGTTGCTTGGGGCCTTCTGAGGGGATGCTGAGGAAGGGGCCAGGATCCCTTGGGATCCTTCACCCTCTCTCCACCTCTCCTGAAGCTGCAGGGCCACACGTTGGTGCTTCACTCCGTAGGGATCTCTGGGTTGGGACTCAGAAGACAAACTCTTCAGATATGCTACAAACACACCCTGGAAACAGAGCTCGGGTGATGGTGCCAGCGAGGGGGTTAATCTGTCTAGCAAAGGGGGCAGGTAGCTGCTGCCTGGGACCACATCAGCTGGTTTTGAGCTCAGCTTGAACGCTGAGAACAGGCTTTGCCTCTTAAAATGGCAGAACAAGTCAAAAGAAGACATCTATCTGGCGACACGTGAAATTGATAACGCAGCTCAACTTTCAGTGTCATAAATAAAGTTTTATTGGGACATGGCTATACTCATCTGTGTACAAATTGTCCATGGTGGATGTCACGCTAGGAAGACAGGGTTGAGAAGTTCTGATGGAGGGAGTCCAGCACAAAGTCTAGACTCTTCCCTATCTTGGCTGCTATGGCCACATTTGCAGACCCTGGTCTCAAGCGAGAGGCTGGGGCTATAGCCCAGTGGTAAAGAGCCTGCCTAGTATGGATGAGGCCTGGGTTAAGTACCACATGTTAACAGATTGCATCACTGGAGCTCCAATTCCTTAGCATCATAACTACATACATATATACAAAAATATATTCATACATACATACATACTAACAGGGTGAATGAAGGATGATACTCATATGCACCTGAGCTGTCTGAGAGCCGGTGGGGACATGAACCCTCGGATGCCCTGGAACAAGGTATGTCCATCCATTCTTCAGGGTCAGAGGGCCGTGGCCACATTATGCATGCACGCGCGTGGCTTCCTGGGAGGTCCCTAGGCAGCTCTTTTGGAACATGGCGGCTGAGCACACTGGTCATTTGGATTTCGCCCAACTTTGAAGCAAAGCCCTTTGCTTGTGAAGTACCCTTCTGGCTTTAAAGGTATGTTGAAAGCTGACTTCTGCTCACGAGCCTCAGTTCTGCTGCCTAAAATAATATGGCAGGATGCTGGCGAGGGGCTGTGAACTTCCTGAGACTGTTCAGCTCACATTCTCCCAAAAATAACAGCGGACTGTTCACACCTGCACTCTGGATGTTTCCTCGCGGCAGCGGGAGATTAATGGGTTCCATTCAGAAGGGACCTTTCTGACCTCATTTGTGAAGTGGGGGAACTCAGGAAATTGCTTGCTAATCCAAATCTTGATAATCCCAAGATCCTGACATTCTTTTTTTCCCTCCCCCTTCACAGCCCTAAAATGCCTCCATCTGAACTGAGTTACAGTTTTCAAAGTTTTGATGAGATGCCGAACAGATATTCCCTGCAGGGAGCCTCTGAGCCCGCGTGTGGGTGTCTGCAGAGTGGGGTGAGCAGAGATGGCATGATTCATCAGGATGAAAAGTGGTCCAGCTGACCCCAGCTGAGCCCGCCCATTGGCCCTGAGAAAGGAAAAATGCACACTGGTCTCTAAGATTACGCCTTTTTGTCATCATCACATTGCCAGTGTAGCAAACGAGATCAGAAGCATGCTCTATGCTTGCCCATGTGACCATCCCTCCACTCTACAGATTCCATTTCAGCCAGCGTTCCTTCTCACGTTTGTGCCATGAACCGCTGCGGTAATCTTCTATGGTACTTATCAGGAGCCCATTTCATGGGTGAGGTAAAACAAAATTAACAGAGATAGATGGGATTTGAACCCGAGTTTCTTGGCTTTGGTCAAGGTCTCTTATCTCTTTAGTCCAGGAATTCTACAAAGGGAATGACCAGGTTTTTGGTTGCTATTTTTTTTAAATCATTAATTAATTTATTTATTTTTAATTAATTTTTTTATTGACAACTTCCATAATTATAGACAATAACCCATGGCAATTCCCTCCCTCCCCCCACTTTCCCCTTTGCAACTCCACTGTCCATCATACCCCTTCCCCCTCTCAATCAGTCTCTCTTTTATTTTGATGTCACCATCTTTTCCTCCTATTATGATGGTCTTGTGTAGGTAGTGTCAGGCACTGTGAGATCATCACTGTGAGGTTATGGATATCCAGGCCTGAGAATCCCTTTCTCTTGATCACTACTGTGTGTTGTTACTCATTATGTCAGGAAAGAGAAGCTCTCATCTGAGCTGTACACAAAGGCATATGCTATTATCTCCATATTATCCAAAGGTCAGATAATAAATAATATATATCAAAACCAAATCTAATAACTGGAAAATACGTAAGATAATGCTATTCTGTATGTCATCAGCAGTGCCCTCGATATCACTGCTTTTTGCAAAACAGAAGACAATTTTCAGATAATATTTAACGTTTTAGGGGCAGCCCTGTGCCTAGAGGCTCAGATGCACTATAGCTATTTGTTCCTGTGATCAGTTTATCAACACCTTGTGCCTCATTCCTACCAAATGAGGATTCTGAGAAAAGGTTGAATAATTTTAATCATAGGTTGACTGAAGAGAAAGGTTTGAACAAGGTAGACGGTCAGTCTATTTGAATCTGCCATCATCAGTGATGGTGATATGGTGATGATGATGATGGTGATGGAGATGGAGATGATGGTACTGATGCTGGTAGTGATGGTGATGACAGTGGTAGTGGTGTTGATAATGGTGGTGGTGGGGTGGGATGTGTGTATATGTATGTGTATGCCCAAGTCTCTTGCTACTAAATAAATAAATACCAGGTGCTGGAGCCATTTTTTAAAAATATATTTTATTTATTTATTTGAGAGAGAGAAAGGGGGAGAGAGAGAGAGGGAGAGAGAGAGAGAGAGAGAGAGAGAGAGAGAGAGAATGGGCATGCAAGGCTCTCCAGCCACTGCAACGAACTTCACATGCATGTGTCCCCTTGTGCATTTGGCTTATGTGGGTCCTGGAGAGTCGAACTGGGATCCTTTGGCTTTGCAGGCAAATGCCTTAACCACTAAGCCATCTCTCCAGCCCCTGGAGCCATTTTTTTTGCAGCTCTTTTTTGTACCTGATTTTACATGGGTGCTAGGAAATTGAGCCAGAACCTGCAGGTTTTGCAGGAAAATGCCTGTGACTGCTGAGCCATCTCCCCAGTCCCATGGGTGCAGATTTTCTTTTTCTTTTTTTTCAATTTCTTGTATTTATTCAACTTTCAGAATTTTGAAATTCCACCTCAAACTACCCATGAATGTGATTCTTCTCACATCTTAGGACCCAAGATATTGGCTTGAGTTTTTTTAAATTATTATTTTTTATTGACAACTTCTATACTTACATACAAAAAAACACATGATATTTCCCTCCCCCTCCCCATTCCACTTTAGGACTCCAATCTCCATCATATCCCCCTCCCTCTCCATTAGTCTCTCTTTTAATTTGATGTCATCATCTTTTCTTCTATTTTTTGAGGGTCTTTGAAGGTATTGCTAGGCACTGCAAGGTCATGGATATCGAGGCCAATTTCTGTCTGGGCGGTTGCATTGTAAGAAGTCATAACCTTCCTTTGGCTCTTCCATTCTATCCGCCCCCTCTTCTGCAATGGTCCCTGAGCTTTGGAGGGTGTGACAAAGGTGTTTCAGTGCTGGGCACTCCTCCATCCCTTCTTCTCAGCACTATGTTGCCTTTTGGGTCATCCCAGTGGTCATGACCATCTGAAAAGAGAAGCTTCTCTAACCAGAAGTGAGAGTAGCGTTAATATGTGAACATGAACATTAAGTGTAGTGCCCCCAGGGCAGCTTGGTGGGAATAATATATACATTTAGTCAGATAAGAGCAGGCTTGATACCCCTAAGGCTCATGACCTCTCCTGCCATAGACTTTTGCTTAGGTTTTTCAGTACCAGGTATGTATTCCCTCCCATAGAGAGGGCCTTCAGTCCAATTATGGAGCAGTTGGTTACCCCAAGAGCAGACATGCCACTATTGCACCATGGGTGCATATTTTCACTGACTCCACTCCTGAGGCATGAGAACAGAAGCAAGTCTTTCTTTTTTTTTTTTTTTTTTTTTTGGTTTTTCAAGGTAGGGTTTCACTCTGGTCCAGGCTGACCTGGAATTAACTGTGTAGTCTCAGGGTGGCCTCGAACTCTCAGTGATCCTCCTACCTCTGCCTCCCGAGTGCTGGGATTAAAGGCGTGCGCCACCACGCCCGGCTCGAGAAGCAAGTCTTTCAATGACCCTGTTCTGGAAGGTATTCTTGCCAGAGTAGAGACCAGGCCACCTGTGTACTGTGATCTTGTCCTCTTCATATAGATTGTTAGGTACCCTGCCCTTGCTGGGCCTCACCTCGGCAGGGAGGCCTCTGACTGCCCTACAACAGTAGGTCTTTATTCTCCGAAAGCATATTATCTAGTGACCCTGGCTGTCTCCAGGCCAAAAAGAGAGGACCATACTTTGGGAAGCCTCCTTAAGGGTTGAGGATGTAGGTCAGTTGGTGGAATGCTTGCCTAGCATACATTAAGCCCTGGGTTCAATTCCCAGCATTACATAAACCAAGCATGTTGATGCACACCTGTAATCCCAGCACTCAGGAGCTGGAGAAAGCTCAGGAGTTCAATGACATCCTTGCTTATATAGTGAGTTCGAGGCCAGCTTGAAATACATGAGGGCCTCTCTTTAAAATACATAAATAAATAAGTCTCTAATATAATTACAGGACAAGGAATGTATAAGAAAGACAAGGGTTTTAATTGCAGTTTGTTTGGCTCTGAAAATTGAGCGAGACTGTAGACATTTTCAGAAGGACAAATTTACTTAATCCCTCTGCCTCCAGCCCAGCCTGAGGCTTCCAGCCAGCAGAGATTGGAGGGCTAGTGGTAAGCCTCCAACAGGCTGAAAAGATGGCTCGGGGTTCCATGTGGAGCCCCTGTCCTGGGAATGCATGCCAGCACTTGAAAGGATCTCAGCCTGTGGGGTGTGAGGCCTCAATGGCAGGTGCCAGTCAGAGGCATGCAGGGACGGGTGACAGCAGAGCCTTTGCAGGTATGCCAGCTGATCTGGACTCGACTTAGGGTGGGATACACAGTGAGTTGGGAGATGTCCTGGGTCTTGGGGTCAGGCTCAGTTTACTCATAGTTCATAGAACCCAAGGGGTTCAGCCATCAGGTACCCACACGGGTCCCAGCCTTCCCAGTATGTCTTCCTATCGTGAGGAGGATAGCTTAAACCTTAGTTCCTAGACTCCTGTTCCTAACACCTCCACAGGCAGATGGCCACCGAGTGCCTTTGGAAGTTGGCCACTTCCTGCTACCAGTGCTGGCTGGCCTGGTGCGAGACCACATGGCTAGCTCAGATGGTACCTGGAGGCAGTTGTGGTAGCAGCGTCCCAGCCCATGTCCTGGTCCCTGCATGGCACTGATAAAGGCACATCTGAGATGCTTTGGACTAGGCAGAGTGAGTAGCTTCCTGGGAGGGTGGGAGTGGGCTCTGGGGTCCAGCTTCTGCTGCCCCCAAGCCTTTACAAGAATTGTGAACACTGGATTTCTTTCTTTTTTCTTTTTCTTTCTTTTCGAGGTAGGGTCTCACTCTAGTTCAGGTTGACATGGAATTCACTATGTAGTCTCAGGGTGGCCTTGAACTCATGGCGATCCTCCTACCTCTGCATCCCGAGTGCTGGGATTAAAGGCGTGCGCCACCATGCCCAGCTAGAACACTAGATTTCTTAAGCCTACCCCCTTCCTGCCCAAGATGGCCAGCAGTCTTCACTCTCTTTCTAGGCAGCTTCATTAAGGTACAGTCAGCACACCATAGATGCCTACATCATGCAGTTCAGTGTGCAGAGTTGCGTAGCTATCTTCACAGTCATTTAAAAAAATGTTTTATTTATTTATTTACTTATTTGAGAGACACACAGAGAGAGACAGACAACAAGAAAGAGAATGGGTGTGCCAGGGCCTCTAGCCACTGCAAACAAAGTCCAGATGTATGTGCTACCTTGTGCATCTGTCTTACGTGGGTCCTGGGAAATTGAACCTGGGTCCTTAGGCTTCGCAGGCAAGTGCCTTAACCACTAAGCCATCTTCATAGCCCTTTGCAGTCCTTTTTACAGTGACCTCCTTACACACTGAACCACCTCCTCAGGCTCACAGTCCGCTTGAGATCATTCCATCACTCTCTGCCGTGTCCTCCGCCCTGGGAAGCACCAGCCTCTCCAGACATTCACACAGATGGGCTTGGATGATGCACGCTCCTTGCGTCTGGCTTCTTTTGCTCAGTGTCATGTTTTCTAGGTTCATCCATGTTGACGTGTGTGTCGGTCTCATTCCTTCTGAAGGCTGAGTAATCCTTCACTGTACGGAAGGATATCAGTTGATAGACGTGTGGACGCTTCCATCTCCTGGCTGCTATGAACATTGGTGCTCAGGTTGTGGTCTGGTCCAGTGACTAGGGTCTTCTTAGGTCATAGGTATGTCTCAGTTGGGTGGTTGGGTGATCTTCCAGATGGATTTTCAGAGTTTTAATATTTTCTGTCCCTCTCCCCAACAGAGTCTTTACACCCTCACCAACACATGTGGTCATCTGACCATTGTTTTGCCTGTGTATGTGTGGTATGCATTCATGTCAGTGTGTTGTCATGTGTGTGAGTACACATGTGTGTGCAGGTGCATGTGCACACCTATGTGAATGTATGTGGAGGATAGTAGTCAGGTGGCTTCCTCATTCATTCTTTCACTTTATTTTTTAAAAATATTTTATTTATTTGAGGGGGGAAGAGAGAGAGAGAGGAAGAGGCAGATAGAGAGAGAATGGGTGTACCAGGGCCTCCAGCCACTACAAACAAACTCCAGACGCATGAGCCACTTTGTGCATCTGGCTTACATGGATATTGGGGAATTGAACCTGGTGCCTTAACAGCTAAGTCATCTCTCCAGTTCTCAATTTATTTTTGAGACAGCATCTCTCACTAAACCTGGGACCCAACACTTCAGCTAGGCTAATGAACTGGCAAGCCTCAGAAACCCTCCCGTCTCACCTCCCCAGCACAAGGATTACAGGTATGGGCCACCATGGCTGGCTTTTTTTTTGTGGGTGCTGGGGATCAAGGCAAACACTTTTATTGACTGAGCCATTTTCTCAGCCCCATGATCTTCCTGTTAACAGTGGCTGTCGGTTCCCGTCTTGAGTCCCAAGTGAAGCTTGGTGTAATTGAAGGAGGAGATTATACTTGAGAAACCAACCAACCCCACCGAGTCTGAGCTTGTGTGAGGAAGCAGCAGGCGCTAACCATCTATATACCCAGCCATGGCTGGCATTGCTCAGCATGTGGACCTTATTGACTTTGGCCCAGTCTTCTCCCTGACCCCAATCCCAGGTAGGCCACCTGAGGTAGGTAACCGGCTGCACTGGTGGTCAGCCGGTGGTTCCGGATGACTCAGGGAGGTGGGGACATTCCAGGCTATGGTTCCATCACACGGCTCCTCCACGTTTTAAATCCCAAGAGGTGTGGGTGAAAAGGTGAGTCGTGCCTTTCTGAGGTGATTTCCAGCAGTGGGGGACGAGGTCATGCCACTGAGGCCCAGGAGCCACGTCTATTGTTTAGAGCCCCAGCTCTCCAGGAAATCCACAGCGAGGTGAAGGCCACGCCAGCCAAGCCTTTGAAAGCAGTTCCTCCGCCGCACACAGCTCCTCTCAGTCCCATCCAGACTTCCCCGGGAACTTTCGGCAGGACCAAAGAGACGCATGAGGCTGGGGGCCAAACACGACTCTGAGGTTGATTGTGCAAAACAGAGGCGGAAACTCAAATGATGCCCGGGTTTCAGAAACAAACCCAGCAACAGCAGAAACTGCTGGCATACCAACCAGTGAGGTGTGGTTCAACCTAGTTGTCTGTATTTTGGAACAAAATTTTGAGAAGTTTGCCATGTAGGAAGCTGAAGCAAACAGGTTGCTATACAGCAGAGCTGGGGTAATTCTGACAGGGGGGCTGAAGTGTCCTGAGGACACTGACAATGTCTGAAACTAGATTAGCTTACAGTATGGGTGTGGGTCTGGTGTCCATGAGACAGAAGGACCCCACTAGATGGGCTACAATGGGGTAGACCAACCCCTCTCAACAAATAATAACCCAACCCCAAGTCCACAGTGGGAAGTCTGGGAAACCTCGTGCTGTAATATGAGCCACTCGCTCGCCATTTTGGCTCAATGGAAATGATGTGAGCTGGGGTGGAGTATTTGTTGCTCAAGCATAAGGTCCTGGGTTCAGATCCCCAGTACCCTAGCAAGGCATGGTAGAGCCCACTTCTAACCCCAGTGCTGGGGAGGTACAGAAAGGAAGCCTGGGGCAAGGGCTCACTGGCTAGCTAGCTCATCTAGCCGAGTCCATGAGCTTGTGATTCAGTGAGAGACCTTGTCTCAAAGAATGAAGTAGAGAAATAAATAAATAAAATATTCTTAAAAAAAAAAAAAGAATGGGGCTGAGGAAATGGCTTAGCAGTTTAGGCATTTGCCTACAAAGCCAAGGGACCCTGGTTCGATTCCCCAGGACCCACATAAGCCAGATGCATAAGGGGGTGCATGCGTCTGGAATTTCTTTGCAGTGGCTGGAGGCCCTGGTGTGCCCATTCTCTATCTGCCTCTACCACTCTCTCTCAAATAAGTAAATAAATAAAATATTAACAAAAAAGAAAAAAAAAGAATGAAGTAGAGAAATAATGGGGGTTTAATTCCCAGATTGCCAGCAGCTGGGGACATGGCACCTAAGTTTATGGGGGACACCCGAATCAAACCACCACACAGAAGTAGGAGGATCACTGTGAGTTCAAGGCCACCCAGAGAATACATAGTGAATGCTAGGTCAGCCTGGGCTAGAGCGAGACCCTACCCCGCGCGCGCGCACACACACACACACACACACACACACACACACATACAGAAGGAAAATACATTTAAATAATGGTAGCAACCAAAAGCCAGGATGAGCCCTGATGAGAGAAGTTGTGATCCTTCCCTCCTTAGGCTTGATAGTTTTTATGATGAACCCATCATTGGGCCAGAGTCCTGTCACCTCCCCATACCCCAAGGTTCTTGTCTGGCTAGCTTGTGTTTCTCTCTGTCCCGCTTTCATTTTCTCCCTCTCCCAATTCCATTTTGCAGAAATGTATTATGCTGAGAACTGGGGCTCCAGAGATGGAACCCCCACCATGACCTGGGAGAGGGGTGGTCACGTGCAGAGGAATGCTGAGGAGGGGGGTTCCAGAGCCATTCTGCAAGCCAAGTCTGACTGATGGTGACCACTTAATCCTCATTGGGGCTTGGTGAGGATTAAGGAACCTGTGTGGGTGAGAGTCTGTCGCACAGTGGGCTTGCAACAAACCCTGTCGTATGTTCATTAAAGGGATTATCTGGTATTCCAGGAGAGCTGTTTATTCATGCATTAGTCCTGTGTTTGTTCAACTAAGAATGGTTGGAGCATCTACTATGTGCCAGACACTATGATGGCTGTTGACAGACAGACATGTAGAAAGTACCTGTCGCTCTGTATTAGTTACGTATTACTGCAAAATGAATGATCTCTGACTCAGTGGCCTTAAGCAACTAAGCCTGGGAGGGGACTGCTGGCCTGGAATGATACCAGTCTGGGGTCAGCCACCGAAGACCTCTGGTATGATTGTCCACTCTGTACATTTCGTAGCTGTGTGCTGGGCAAAGCCTTTTCGATGTTCTGGCTTCTGTGTCCTCAGGAATGTGAGAAGTGGATGGAACAGGTATCAGGCATCAAAGGGACACTGCTAGAGGCAGAAATGACCAGAGTGGTCCACTGGTGTCTCACATGCAGAGGGGCTGGTGGGGCATGCTAGTGACATTCTTATTTTGGTTTCTGTTGCATATTTTCCAATTTTCCTTCACTTTTTTTTTTTTTTTTGAAACAGGGTCTCATGTAGCCCATGCTGGCCTCAAACTCAGTATGTACTGAAGGATATCCTTGAACTCCTATTCTCCTGCCTTGATGTCACCATCTTTTCCTCCTATTATGATGGTCTTGTGTAGGTAGTGTCAGGCACTGTGAGATCATCACTGTGAGGTTATGGATATCCAGGCCTGAGAATCCCTTTCTCTTGATCACTACTGTGTGTTGTTACTCATTATGTCAGGAAAGAGAAGCTCTCATCTGAGCTGTACACAAAGGCATATGTTATTATCTCCATATTATCCAAAGGTCAGATAATAAATAATATATATCAAAACCAAATCTAATAACTGGAAAATACGTAAGATAATGCTATTCTGTATGTCACCAGCAGTGCCCTCGATATCACTGCTTTTTGCAAAACAGAAGACAATTTTCAGATAATATTTAACGTTTTAGGGGCAGCCCCGTGCCTAGAGGCTCAGATGCACTATAGCTATTTGTTCCTGTGATCAGTTTATCAACACCTTGTGCCTCATTCCTACCAAATGAGGATTCTGAGAAAAGGTTGAATAATTTTAATCATAGGTTGACTGAAGAGAAAGGTTTGAACAAGGTAGACGGTCAGTCTATTTGAATCTGCCATCATCAGTGATGGTGATATGGTGATGATGATGATGGTGATGGAGATGATGGTACTGATGCTGGTAGTGATGGTGATGACAGTGGTAGTGGTGTTGATAATGGTGGTGGTGGGGTGGGATGTGTGTGTATGTATGTATGTGTATGCCCAAGTCTCTTGCTACTAAATAAATAAATGCCAGGTGCTGGAGCCATTTTTAAAAAATATATTTTATTTATTTATTTGAGAGAGAGAAAGGGGGGGAGAGAGAGAGAGAGAGAGAGAGGGAGAGAGAGAGAGAATGGGCATGCAAGGCTCTCTCCAGCCACTGCAACGAACTTCACATGCATGTGTCCCCTTGTGCATTTGGCTTACGTGGGTCCTGGAGAGTCGAACAGGGATCCTTTGGCTTTGCAGGCAAATGCCTTAACCGCTAAGCCATCTCTCCAGCCCCTGGAGCCATTTTTTTTGCAGCTCTTTTTTGTACCTGATTTTACATGGGTGCTAGGAAATTGAACCAGAACCTGCAGGTTTTGCAGGAAAATGCCTGTGACTGCTGAGCCATCTCCCCAGTCCCATGGGTGCATATTTTCTTTTTCTTTTTTTTCAATTTCTTGTATTTATTCAACTTTCAGAATTTTGAAATTCCACCTCAAACTACCCATGAATGTGATTCTTCTCACATCTTAGGACCCAAGATATTGGCTTGAGTTTTTTTCAATTATTATTTTTTATTGACAACTTCTATACTTACATACAAAAAAACACATGATATTTCCCTCCCCTCCCCCATTCCACTTTAGGACTCCAATCTCCATCATATCCCCTCCCTCTCTCCATTAGTCTCTCTTTTAATTTGATGTCATCATCTTTTTCTTCTATTTTTGAGGGTCTTGCGAAGGTATTGCTAGGCACTGCAAGGTCATGGATATTAAGGCCAATTTCTGTCTGGGCGGTTGCATTGTAAGAAGTCATAACCTTCCTTTGGCTCTTCCATTCTATCCACCCCCTCTTCTGCAATGGTCCCTGAGCTTTGGAGGGTGTGACAAAGGTGTTTCAGTGCTGGGCACTCCTCCATCCCTTCTTCTCAGCACTATGTTGCCTTTTGGGTCATCCCAGTGGTCATCGCCATCTGAAAAGAGAAGCTTCTCTAACCAGAAGTGAGAGTAGCATTAATATGTGAACATGAACATTAAGTGTAGTGCCCCCAGGGCAGCTTGGTGGGAATAATATATACATTTAGTCAGACAAGAGCAGGCTTTATACCCCTAAGGCTCATGACCTCTCCTGCCATAGACTTTTGCTTAGGTTTTTCAGTACCAGGTATGTATTCCCTCCCATAGAGAGGGCCTTCAGTCCAATTATGGAGCAGTTGGTTACCCCAAGAGCAGACATGCCACTATTGCACCATGGGTGCATATTTTCACTGACTCCACTCCTGAGGCATGAGAACAGAAGCAAGTCTTTCTTTTTTTTTTTTTTTTTGGTTTTTCAAGGTAGGGTTTCACTCTGGTCCAGGCTGACCTGGAATTAACTGTGTAGTCTCAGGGTGGCCTCGAACTCTCAGTGATCCTCCTACCTCTGCCTCCCGAGTGCTGGGATTAAAGGCGTGCGCCACCACGCCCGGCTCGAGAAGCAAGTCTTTCAATGACCCTGTTCTGGAAGGTATTCTTGCCAGAGTAGAGACCAGGCCACCTGTGTACTGTGATCTTGTCCTCTTCATATAGATTGTTAGGTACCCTGCCCTTGCTGGGCCTCACCTCGGCAGGGAGGCCTCTGACTGCCCTACAACAGTAGGTCTTTATTCTCCGAAAGCATATTATCTAGTGACCCTGGCTGTCTCCAGGCCAAAGAGAGGACCATACTTTGGGAAGCCTCCTTAAGGGTTGAGGATGTAGGTCAGTTGGTGGAATGCTTGCCTAGCATACATTAAGCCCTGGGTTCAATTCCCAGCATTACATAAACCAAGCATGTTGATGCACACCTGTAATCCCAGCACTCAGGAGCTGGAGAAAGCTCAGGAGTTCAATGACATCCTTGCTTATATAGTGAGTTGAGGCCAGCTTGAAATACATGAGGGCCTCTCTTTAAAATACATAAATAAATAAGTCTCTAATATAATTACAGGACAAGGAATGTATAAGAAAGACAAGGGTTTTAATTGCAGTTTGTTTGGCTCTGAAAATTGAGCGAGACTGTAGACATTTTCAGAAGGACAAATTTACTTAATCCCTCTGCCTCCAGCCCAGCCTGAGGCTTCCAGCCAGCAGAGATTGGAGGGCTAGTGGTAAGCCTCCAACAGGCTGAAAAGATGGCTCGGGGTTCCATGTGGAGCCCCTGTCCTGGGAATGCATGCCAGCACTTGAAAGGATCTCAGCCTGTGGGGTGTGAGGCCTCAATGGCAGGTGCCAGTCAGAGGCATGCAGGGACGGGTGACAGCAGAGCCTTTGCAGGTATGCCAGCTGATCTGGACTCGACTTAGGGTGGGATACACAGTGAGTTGGGGAGATGTCCTGGGTCTTGGGGGTCAGGCTCAGTTTACTCATAGTTCATAGAACCCAAGGGGTTCAGCCATCAGGTACCCACACGGGTCCCAGCCTTCCCAGTATGTCTTCCTATCGTGAGGAGGATAGCTTAAACCTTAGTTCCTAGACTCCTGTTCCTAACACCTCCACAGGCAGATGGCCACCGAGTGCCTTTGGAAGTTGGCCACTTCCTGCTACCAGTGCTGGCTGGCCTGGTGCGAGACCACATGGCTAGCTCAGATGGTACCTGGAGGCAGTTGTGGTAGCAGCGTCCCAGCCCATGTCCTGGTCCCTGCATGGCACTGATAAAGGCACATCTGAGATGCTTTGGACTAGGCAGAGTGAGTAGCTTCCTGGGAGGGTGGGAGTGGGCTCTGGGGTCCAGCTTCTGCTGCTCCCCAAGCCTTTATAAGAATTGTGAACACTGGATTTCTTTCTTTTTTCTTTTTCTTTCTTTTCGAGGTAGGGTCTCACTCTAGTTCAGGTTGACCTGGAATTCATTATGTAGTCTCAGGGTGGCCTTGAACTCATGGCGATCCTCCTACCTCTGCATCCCGAGTGCTGGGATTAAAGGCGTGCGCCACCATGCCCAGCTAGAACACTAGATTTCTTAAGCCTACCCCCTTCCTGCCCAAGATGGCCAGCAGTCTTCACTCTCTTTCTAGGCAGCTTCATTAAGGTACAGTCAGCACACCATAGATGCCTACATCATGCAGTTCAGTGTGCAGAGTTGCGTAGCTATCTTCACAGTCATTTAAAAAAAATGTTTTATTAATTTATTTACTTATTTGAGAGACACACAGAGAGAGACAGACAGCAAGAAAGAGAATGGGTGTGCCAGGGCCTCTAGCCACTGCAAACAAAGTCCAGATGTATGTGCTACCTTGTGCATCTGTCTTACATGGGTCCTGGGAAATTGAACCTGGGTCCTTAGGCTTCGCAGGCAAGTGCCTTAACCACTAAGTCATCTCCACAGCCCTTTGCAGTCCTTTTTACAGTGAGCTCCTTACACACCAAGCACCTCCTCAGGCTCACAGTCCGCTTGAGATCATTCCATCACTCTCTGCCGTGTCCTCCGCCCTGGGAAGCACCAGCCTCTCCAGACATTCACACAGATGGGCTCAGATGATGCACGCTCCTTGCGTCTGGCTTCTTTTGCTCAGTGTCATGTTTTCTATGTTCATCCATGTTGACATGTGTGTCGGTCTCATTCCTTCTGAAGGCTGAGTAATCCTCCACTGTACGGAAGGATATCAGTTGATAGACGTGTGGACGCTTCCATCTCCTGGCTGCTATGAACATTGGTGCTCAGGTTGTGGTCTGGTCCAGTGACTAGGGTCTTCTTAGGTCATAGGTATGTCTCAGCTGGGTGGTTGGGTGATCTTCCAGATGGATTTTCAGAGTTTTAATATTTTCTGTCCCTCTCCCCAACAGAGTCTTTACACCCTCACCAGCACATGTGGTAATCTGACCATTGTTTTGCCTGTGTATGTGTGGTATGCATTCATGTCAGTGTGTTGTCATGTGTGTGAGTACACATGTGTGTGCAGGTGCGTGTGCATACCTATGTGAATGTATGTGGAGGATAGTAGTCAGGTGGCTTCCTCATTCATTCTTTCACTTTATTTTTAAAAAATATTTTATTTATTTGAGGGGGGAAGAGAGAGAGAGAGGAAGAGGCAGATAGAGAGAGAATGGGTGTACCAGAGCCTCCAGCCACTACAAACAAACTCCAGACGCATGAGCCACTTTGTGCATCTGGCTTACATGGATATTGGGGAATTGAACCTGGTGCCTTAACAGCTAAGTCATCTCTCCAGTTCTCAATTTATTTTTGAGACAGCATCTCTCACTAAACCTGGGACCCAACACTTCAGCTAGGCTAATGAACTGGCAAGCCTCAGAAACCCTCCCGTCTCACCTCCCCAGCACAAGGATTACAGGTATGGGCCACCATGGCTGGCTTTTTTTTTGTGGGTGCTGGGGATCAAGGCAAACACTTTTATTGACTGAGCCATTTTCTCAGCCCCATGATCTTCCTGTTAACAGTGGCTGTCGGTTCCCGTCTTGAGTCCCAAGTGAAGCTTGGTGTAATTGAAGGAGGAGATTATACTTGAGAAACCAACCAACCCCACCGAGTCTGAGCTTGTGTGAGGAAGCAGCAGGCGCTAACCATCTATATACCCAGCCATGGCTGGCATTGCTCAGCATGTGGACCTTATTGACTTTGGCCCAGTCTTCTCCCTGACCCCAATCCCAGGTAGGCCACCTGAGGTAGGTAACCGGCTGCACTGGTGGTCAGCCGGTGGTTCCGGATGACTCAGGGAGGTGGGGACATTCCAGGCTACGGTTCCATCACATGGCTCCTCCACGTTTTAAATCCCAAGAGGTGTGGGTGAAAAGGTGAGCCGTGCCTTTCTGAGGTGATTTCCAGCAGTGGGGGACGAGGTCATGCCACTGAGGCCCAGGAGCCACGTCTATTGTTTAGAGCCCCAGCTCTCCAGGAAATCCACAGCGAGGTGAAGGCCACGCCAGCCAAGCCTTTGAAAGCAGTTCCTCCGCCGCACACAGCTCCTCTCAGTCCCATCCAGACTTCCCCGGGAACTTTCGGCAGGACCAAAGAGACGCATGAGGCTGGGGGCCAAACATGACTCTGAGGTTGATTGTGCAAAACAGAGGCGGAAACTCAAATGATGCCCGGGTTTCAGAAACAAACCCAGCAACAGCAGAAACTGCTGGCATACCAACCAGTGAGGTGTGGTTCAACCTAGTTGTCTGTATTTTGGAACAAAATTTTGAGAAGTTTGCCATGTAGGAAGCCGAAGCAAACAGGTTGCTATACAGCAGAGCTGGGGTAATTCTGACAGAGGGGCTGAAGTGTCCTGAGGACACTGACAATGTCTGAAACTAGATTAGCTTACAGTATGGGTGTGGGTCTGGTGTCCATGAGACAGAAGGACCCCACTAGATGGGCTACAATGGGGTAGACCAACCCCTCTCAACAAATAATAACCCAACCCCAAGTCCACAGTGGGAAGTCTGGGAAACCTCGTGCTGTAATATGAGCCACTCGCTCACCATTTTGGCTCAATGGAAATGATGTGAGCTGGGGTGGAGTATTTGTTGCTCAAGCATAAGGTCCTGGGTTCAGATCCCCAGTACCCTAGCAAGGCATGGTAGAGCCCACTTCTAACCCCAGTGCTGGGGAGGTACAGAAAGGAAGCCTGGGGCAAGGGCTCACTGGCTAGCTAGCTCATCTAGCAGAGTCCATGAGCTTGTGGTTCAGTGAGAGACCTTGTCCCAAAGAATGAAGTAGAGAAATAAATAAATAAAATATTCTTAAAAAAAAAAAAAAAAAAAGAATGGGGCTGAGGAAATGGCTTAGCAGTTTAGGCATTTGCCTACAAAGCCAAGGGACCCTGGTTCGATTCCCCAGGACCCATGTAAGCCAGATGCATAAGGGGGTGCATGCGTCTGGAATTTCTTTGCAGTGGCTGGAGGCCCTGGTGTGCCCATTCTCTATCTGCCTCTACCACTCTCTCTCAAATAAGTAAATAAATAAAATATTAACAAAAAAGAAAAAAAAAGAATGAAGTAGAGAAATAATGGGGGTTTAATTCCCAAATTGCCAGCAGCTGGGGACATGGCACCTAAGTTTATGGGGGACACCTGAATCAAACCACCACACAGAAGTAGGAGGATCACTGTGAGTTCAAGGCCACCCAGAGAATACATAGTGAATGCTAGGTCAGCCTGGGCTAGAGCGAGACCCTACCCCGCGCGCGCGCGCAAACGCGCGCGCGGGCGCGCACACACACACACACACACACACACACACACACACATACAGAAGGAAAATACATTTAAATAATGGTAGCAACCAAAAGCCAGGATGAGCCCTGATGAGAGAAGTTGTGATCCTTCCCTCCTCAGGCTTGATAGTTTTTATGATGAACCCATCATCGAGTCCTGTCACCTCCCCATACCCCAAGGTTCTTGTCTGGCTAGCTTGTGTTTCTCTCTGTCCCGCTTTCATTTTCTCCCTCTCCCAATTCCATTTTGCAGAAATGTATTATGCTGAGAACTGGGGATCCAGAGATGGAACCCCCACCATGACCTGGGAGAGGGGTGGTCACGTGCAGAGGAATGCTGAGGAGGGGGGTTCCAGAGCCATTCTGCAAGCCAAGTCTGACTGATGGTGACCACTTAATCCTCATTGGGGCTTGGTGAGGATTAAGGAACCTGTGTGGGTGAGAGTCTGTCGCACAGTGGGCTTGCAACAAACCCTGTCGTATGTTCATTAAAGGGATTATCTGGTATTCCAGGAGAGCTGTTTATTCATGCATTAGTCCTGTGTTTGTTCAACTAAGAATGGTTGGAGCATCTACTATGTGCCAGACACTATGATGGCTGTTGACAGACAGACATGTAGAAAGTACCTGTCGCTCTGTATTAGTTACGTATTACTGCAAAATGAATGATCTCTGACTCAGTGGCCTTAAGCAACTAAGCCTGGGAGAGGGGACTGCTGGCCTGGAATGATACCAGTCTGGGGTCAGCCACCGAAGACCTCTGGTATGATTGTCCACTCTGTACATTTCATAGCTGTGTGCTGGGCAAAGCCTTTTCGATGTTCTGGCTTCTGTGTCCTCAGGAATGTGAGAAGTGGATGGAACAGGTATCAGGCATCAAAGGGACACTGCTAGAGGCAGAAATGACCAGAGTGGTCCACTGGTGTCTCACATGCAGAGGGGCTGGTGGGGCATGCTAGTGACATTCTTATTTTGGTTTCTGTTGCATATTTTCCAATTTTCCTTCACTTTTTTTTTTTTTGAAACAGGGTCTCATGTAGCCCATGCTGGCCTCAAACTCAGTATGTACTGAAGGATATCCTTGAACTCCTATTCTCCTGCCTCCCTAGTGCTGGGATTATATGTTTGAGCCACCATGCTAGGCAAGTGGCACTGGAGATAGAACCCGGGGCCTCATGCATGCTAGGCAAGCACTCTATCAACCAAACTATATCCCCAGGCCACTTAGCTTCATTTATTTGTATAATTTTTTGAAAAATATTTTATTTTAATTAATTTATTTATTTGAGACAGAGATACAGAAATAGGCAGGTAGAGAGAGCGAATGGGTGCGCCAGGGCCTCCAGCCACTGCAAACAAACTCCAGATGTATGTGTCCCCTTGTGCATCTGGCTTATGTGGGTCCTGGAGAATCGAGCCTCGAACCGGGGTCTTTAGGCTTCACAGGCAAGCGCTTAACCACTAAGCCATCTCTCCAGCCCTATTTGTAGAATTTTTTTTAGAAAAGATCAATTCCCCTAAAAATAAAGCCAAACAGAATAGGCAGCGGGAATGATGCTGCCAGAGGGCTTCTTCCTCAGGTCTGATTTATAAAACAGAAAATACCAGCACTGTGCAATTCTTTCAAGTGAGTGCCTTGAACCACTGAGTCATCTCCCCAGACCTTGTGGTAACTCTTTCTAGCAAATTCTTTGTGACCTGCTACAGAGGAGCTCACAACTCACAACTCATTCGAATGTCCAAAACTGTGACCAAGAATGTTCGTGGACAGGAAATACCTTCCAGGCGGAGAAGGCAAGCAGGCTGGTCTGGATCCAAAGCGAGAATGCTGATGATGGTGATGGTGACGGAGATAGTGGCTTAGCTTCTCTGAGCTTTTGCTGTAAGTCCATTATGGTTCTAAAACATTTTCATGGATTAAATACTGTAGCAGATATCAACCCTTGGAGAGTACACTTTTTTTTTTTTTGGTTTTTCGAGGTAGGGTCTCACTCTATCCCAGGCTGACCTGGAATTCACTCTGTAGTCAGGGTGGCCTTGAACTCATGGTGATCCTCCTACCTCTGCTCCTGAGTGCTGGAAGTAAAGGTGTGCACCACCATGCCCAGATCAGGAGATTGTACTTTTTGTCTTTGTTGGAATTGAACTGAGAGCCTCTGCCTCTGAGGCACATTTCTGGCTTTGTTTTTACATTTTTTAAAACTGTTTAGGGGGCTGGAGGAATGATTCAGCTGTTAAGGCATTTGCCTGCAAAGCCAAAGGACACAGATTTGATTCCCCAGACCCATGTTAGCCAGATGCACAAGGGGGTGCAGGCGTCTGGAGTTCGCTTGCAGTGGCTGGAGGCCCTGGTGTGCCCATTCTTTCTCTCGCGCTCTCTCTCTCTGTCTCCCTCTTTCTCTGTCCAATAAATAAAAAAATTTAAAAAATAAAAAAATACTGTTTAGGACTGGAGAGATGGCTCAGTGGTTAAACGTACTTGTTTGCAAAGGCTGATGGTCCAGGGTTCAATTCCCAACAATCCACACAAGCCAGTTGCACAAAGTGGCACATGCATCTGGAGTTTACTTGCAGTGGCAAGAGGCCCTGGAACACTCATTTTCTTTCTCTCTCTCTCTCTGACTCTCTCTACTTGAAAATAAATAATATTTTATTTATTTATTTTTTATTGACAACTTCCTTAATTGTAGACAATATCCCATGGTACTTCCCTCCCTCCCCCCACTTTCCCCTTTGAATCTCCACTCCCCATCACATCCCCTGCCCCTCATAAATAATATTTTAAAACATTCACTGTTTAAAAATGTTTTATATGTGTGTGTATGACATGTGTGTCGGTGTGTGTATGTCCTTGTGTGTGTGTGCGTGTGTGTGCCGTAATGATTATATGGAGATCAGAGGACAATCTCAGTTATAGAACTTACCTTCCAGCTTGGGACAGAATCTCTTTTAAAGAGTTTTTATTTATTTATTTATTTATTTATTTATTTATTTAAGAAAGAGGCAAATATTGAAAGAAAGAGAGAGAGAGAGAAAGAACATGGGAGCACCAGGGCCTCCAGCCACTTCAAACTCCAGACACATGCACCACCTTGTGCATCTGGCTTACATGGGTGCTGGGGAATTGAACCTGGGTCTTTAGGTTTCCCAGACAAGTGCCTTAACTGCTAAGCCATCTCTCCAGCCCTGGGTCAGGATCTCTTGTTTGTCACTATGTGCCCCAGGCTAGCTGGCCCATGAGTTTCTCGGGGGGGATTCTCATGTCTCCACCTCCCACCTCATCATAAGAGAATTGGGTTAGTGATGCTTGCTACTGGTCCCAGCTGTACATGGGTTCTGGAAACCTAAACCCAGGTCTTCACATTTGCACAGCAGGCACTTTACCTACTGAGATGTGTCCCCAGTCCCTTCTTTTTTACTTTTGATTTTGAGATAGGGTCTCACTAAATTCCCCAGGCTGACCTTGAACTCACTCTGTAGTCCAGACAGGCTTTGAACTTGTGATCCTCCAGCCTCAGTCTTTTGAGTAACTGGGATGGCAGGCCTGTGCCAAGAAGCATACAGATGTGAACTCTTATGACTCCATTTTACAGAGAACTAGAGACTCAGAGAATACAAGAAGCCAGGTTATGAGTGGCTAAAGTGTTCTGGACATCCAGGCAACTGTGCCCTTTGTAGTGCTGGGATATCAGGCAGCCCAGGAGCAAACTGAACATGGACATGCCCACCCTCTCTAGGGCCTTTTCAAGCCTCTGTGTTCAAAGCTGGCTTTTGATCCATTCTTAATGAGCTCTGTGCTCCACAGAACAGACCTCAAGAATTCTTGGAACCACGTACCACTTGCTGTCTTCCATCCAAGCTATAAAAGTTCAGCTAATGGAAGAGGTGGATTCAAAGAAGTGAAATAACCTTGCAAGCTCTGCTCTCCTGCCTTCCTGACAGAGGTTCCTGGAGTTTGTAACATGTCACCTGGGTGTCAAACAGCACACGTCAAACCCCAGGGGCCTGGGCCAAATCGAGCAGTCTGGGAATGAAGTTCAGAGGACAGGAAAAGGTGGGGAAGTAAAGGACAGTTGGTGTCCAAGTGCAAATGAACCTGCATTCGCTGGTGAGAATCATTGAGTCCAGAGAACCCATGAGTGTGCAGGTCTCTGTGAGGTCAGCAGGTTGTTCATTTCTCCCCCATCCTTCCTCAAACCAGATGAAGCAGGTTTCTTCATTCTATAATGAAACTGAGGCTCAGGAGAGTCATGCAATCCACTGAAGGCCAAGATATCCATCAGTCAGGAGAGTTTATGTTCTGCTGCAGTAACAAACAACCTCGGATCCCAGTGACTTAAAGGGACCAAGGTCTTGTTATGCCCATGCTGTGTGCCCTCTGTAGGCTGGCAGGGATGGAAAACGTGCAGGGACCTGGAATGATTGTGTGCGTGCCATCTTGAACTCTGCTGGCTTCTGTGATGGACAGAACAAGGGGGACTCTTGAGGGTCTCAGACTAGAAATTAAATCTTGCTCTGGAGTCACCCTCACAACTCATTCAATAGAACTCATTATATAAGCACAACCTTAGGAGTGAGTATGGCGGGGACAGTAGAAAAAGATGACTACGTGGCCTCAGCCTTTGCCGCTGTTGGTGAAGATTCACAACTCCATTTTGCCTCCATCTCTGTTGGACTTGGGTCACTATGTACCTTAAGAAAAATGGGCTCCCGGAAGTCACCTTCATGCACTTCCATGGAGATTCTGTTGAGCCTTGCTGTCCTCAACACCCCAAGCCAAAGCACACTTCACCCACGGGAAATGAGAACGTCTCCGTGGACAAGCCTAGCTGGATGAGCTCATCTCCTTTATCCGCCAGCAAGGTGACAAATGCGGAGCACACTTCTCGCTTTTGTGACCTTGACAAAGACCCATGTCTCAGTCAGGGTTGACCCAGCTGCATGACAGAGATTCATTGCTCAGCAGCCCACACAGTACCCCGGTCAGGGGTACTAGACAGCTGTACCCCACAAGGTCCCTCAGGGATCTAGGTTCCTCGTGTTGTCATCTAGAGTGAAGTTCTTGTTCACATGGTGGAAATCAATTCACCATCACTTGCCAGTTCTCCATCTAAGCAGAGCAAAAAGGAGAGAGGGTGGCAATGTCTCCCAGGATGTCATTTGAAGGCTGCTGCATCCCACTGGTGAAGAACTGGTACATGGGGCCATGCGGTGGAGTCTCTCCCATGCTGGAGACTCACCCTGTGTGTTCTATGAAAACACAACAAGGTGGCTCCTGCAGCCTCCCCATTGTGACGTCTCCGCTCCATAGCTTAGCCCTCCATTTCCAGTTTTCTGCCTGGAGACATGCCTTCACACCCTTCACGCTTCCTTCTGGGGGACTTTAGGAACCTCCTGATGGGAAAGTGCCAGGTCACCTCATCCCATGCCACAGAGCCATGCTGGTTCTAGCTTCCCCATAGGCAACACACTATTCTCTCCACTCCTCGCAGCTATGTTGTCATTTGCATGATTGATTACATGGGCAGCAGAGAGGGACAGCAGCCAGTAACCCTGGGGACAAAATTCTACCATGGCTGATGAATAAACCTCCTTTTCAACCCAGCCCCTGGAGGGGCTCATGGACAGGAATGCACATGTATTCTAAGCCAAGGACTATCTCCCCACAGCACCCAGACACTTCCAACATCCCATTGCCAAGTTCAACACACGCATCCATTTGGTGAATGTGCGCCCAGACGTTCGAGGGTGCAAAAACAGAAGAGCGTCCAGCCAAGACCTGCGTTCCCAACAAGCAGCCAAGGCTATGAGGTGAATGTGGAAGCCCCGAGGCAGTGTGAAATATTATTCATGGGCTCTGCCTTCCACAAGCCCTGGGAACCTATTTTGGGGCTAGGGGATAAATGGCTGCTCAGAGTGGTTCCCACCTCTCTGAATAAATGTGATTTCACACTGCTCAAAACCGCCCCAGGAACTCGAGATGAAAAATGGGCACTCAGATGAACTTCTCCAAAGAACAGCTCCTTGTGCCTGGCGACTAGCTGCTGGGTAAAGTTACTTTCCGTGTTTTCCAAGGAGCTTATCTGGCCAGATGTCTACCAGAACTCCCAGCTGAGCTTGCTTGCTCCCAGTGAATGGTCCACTCACTGGGTCCCCTCCTTGGCTAATACTGTACACTCCCTTCCGCCGTCCCCTTGCATGTCGGTTCTTGCTTCTTGCCTCCATCGCATCTCATCCTTACTAAGATGTCCAAACATTCTGGAAGTAGTTCCAGCCAGTGAGGTGACCAATGCTCTGGGATATTTGGAGGGGGGGCATCTGATATCAGAGTGGGAAATGTGTTGGCAGCACATGCGCAGACTACAGGAGAAGTTGGGAGGAAGTTCCAGGCGAGGCCCTGTGCATCCTGTCCTTGGTCCCAACCTCACGCCCATGAACAGTCCCTTGTCAATCTGCTGCCTGGCGGAACTGAGGCCTTATGCTATTGTGAGGGCCGAGGGAGGACCGCACTGTCCGCTAAGCAGGCAGACCAGACCCTTTCTCTAGAGCATTCCTTGGCAAGGTAACGGTCTTAGACCATGTACGATGGAACCCTGACATTCTCCAGAGTCATGCCTGAGAAGTTGAGGCAGCTCTGAACTTGGAAGTGCCCCCATTTGAAAGACCCATGACTTTGTCCAGTTCTGAAGGGGAGAGAGGGCAGCCGGACAGCTCAGTCTGCGTGTGGCTGTGTGGTCTGGGTGAGTCACTTGCGCTCTCTGGGAGTCTCCATCTTAGCCTGATTCTCCTGGATTTGAGTGAGGTGCTGGTGGGAAGTAGGGAAGGGGTCCATATGCTGTAAGTTGTTAAACTCGTTTCCCACATGGGTCTTTGGAGCTGAAATCCCAGAGAAAGGTTTGGAAGCCAAAACAGAAGACAACCCACCCCTCCAGAAGGCAGCCAGAGCAGCAAAGGCTCCTGGGTGTTGGTCTCTTCATTGCGCCCCTGGGGGAGAGTCAAGCTGCTGATCTTAATTCCACCTGTAGGGGGCGCGGTAGTCTCTGGTCAGCCCCTTCAGGGTTGGCTGTCTGTTGTGATGAGTGGCCCTGGCACCAGGTGCCCCATCCCCTGAGGCAGGTGCCTCTAGGCAGCTGTTCGTTCCAGGACCAGGCCCCTAACTCCCATGGCTCTGCCTTCCCATGGGATACGGATGGCATCTTTGCCTTCACAGGACAGATCAGGATGCAGCATGGCAAAGACATAGCTTTATATCCATGTTGCCCTCCATTCACTCTTCAGCTGAGGACTTCCGAGCCACCTGCTCTTACCTGGACAAGGAGTTCCCAGCTGGGCAGTCACTTGCCACGGCCACAACCACACCACACCGTGGCTGTGTGTTGGACACCAAGCCGCCCTTTCCATGCCAAGTGGATCATAAGGACATGGATTCATCCACACAGTGTCCCCAAGTATAGTATTATTTACTGAGCTTGAGGGTCAAGTAATATCTGTTGAGTAAACATGAAGGGATGGAGGAGCGAGTGAAAAAGCCATCAGATTGCAACATCTGGGAACAGTTCCAAAAGGCTCTGTCGTTTCAAAAACCACTTCAGGTACCGTGCTCTGTGTGAAAGGGGAAAAAAAAAAAAAAAGAACTGGCTCGACGAATATATGACATTTTTCTCTAAGGCCGTGGAAGGAAGCATTTTGACCACTGTCCAGGATATCCGGAGCCTTGTGGATGGATTCCTTCCCCGCCAGCCGCCTCCTGGGGTGGGGTGTTTACTCGGACGGGTCTGTTCCCTCCGGTGGAGGACAGGTGTCCCAGGCGACTGACCTGCGCAATGGTCGATGCCCAGGATCCTGCACACACTTGCCTGCCTGGAAATGGACGGGCTTCTTGTTTTTCTGGTGGGAGCTGGGAATTCCCCCTGTTCAGGCGGCACCGGCCCTGGGTCCACCCACATCAGTCACACGAGGATGTACGTTGTTTGAACTGTCAGTGAGACTTGCACTGCAGAGTTCCAAAAGTGAGTGTGCCGACATTGGGGGAGAGGCAGGAGAATGAGAACTTGGCGGGGCGGGGGGGAGTGTCTTGCTTTGTACCCAGATGTCATGTTGCTCCCTAAAGGTCCAGAGAAAGAAGCGGGTCCAGGATGGATGTGGCTGTTTGGAGGCGTGGAATAAGTCTCTCGATGTGGTCTATACCTCACCCAAGCCTGGGCTTACAAGTGTCAGGTGTTGCGTGATAGCTTTTCTGTCCAGGCTCAGGCAATGGCTGAGTTCAGGAGAGTGGTAGGGATACAAAGAGGCTGAAAATTCAGAAATGATGATGCAATCTTCAGAAAAGAGTGGCTCCCCAAGGATGCCTGGGGACTTCCAAAAGAGAATGAGGTGCTGGGCATCAGGGCCAGTGAGAGCCGGGGCTCCAAACCTCCCATGTTTCCCCACATCCGGTCATGCTGCTGGCTGTCTCTGTGGAAGTCCCCACCCCTATGGTGGTTATGGGGTCCTGCCACATACTGGGAAAAGCAGTGACCTTGAGCAGCCCTTATCTGTGAGAGAGCAGCCAGAAGAGCTGAGGGATGGCAGAGGCTGTGGAGGGGACCAGACTCAGTGGTGGCTGGATGGGGGCCAGCTGTGGGCACGTAGAGGATAGTCTGGCTGGGGTCCTGTCCCCACCCTGCCAGCCCTTTCTGGCTGTGGGATCCTAGAGACGTCATTAAAATAACCCAATGAATATTAAGGGAGAGAATTCTAGTGTGGGGCCCTCCACTCTCTCAGTTCAGAATGCTATGTCCCAGGAGCTTCGTTATGAATGCTTCCACCTCTGCCCCTTTGATTCCTAGGAAGTCTCCACACTCCAGACTTGTCACTTGCCAATTATATACAAAGCACCAGGGACCATGGGACACACACTGTGATCTTAACAAGGCCCAGGCTCTGCAGGAAGTACAGCCCTGCTGCCCAGCCCCAAGACCAATAGCTTTCATTTCAGTGGTCAGCAGATTGTATCCGGGCAGGGCCAAAGGCCTGTGAGCTTTGCCATTGCTCCTCAACCTTGGCCTAGATAGCTCATGATGAACAGATAGATGTGGTAAGCCGAGGCGCCATCAGCTTCTGCCACTTTTGAAACCAGGCTGTGAGTAAGTTGACCAGGAGTGAACTCAACAACAGCAGGCCCACAGGATCCAAAGCACCCCGCTACATGCAGACCTCCTGCAGCCTGCCTCCTGCACCCCCTCCTTCCTCTCCTCTCCATATCCTCCCCTGCCTCTATCACCCTGTCCCCTCTCCTCCTAGACCCCCTTCTGCCCTCCTTTTCCTCCTTTCCTCCCCTAACCCTTTCCTCCCCGTCTCTTCCTCCTGTTTGGGAAGGCTTGGTTTGGCTCATGGTTTAGAATGTTCCAGCCCACGAGCAAGTGGACCCAAATGCTTTGGGTGTCTGGCAGATGGGTAATGGCATTGTCAAGGTGTATATAGTAGAACAAATGCTCACCTCATGGGCAGGAAGCCAAGAAAAGGGGACAGGGTAGGGCTCACAATTCCCCTTAAAGGCATGCCCTTAGTGACCTAAGGGCCTCCCACTAGGGCCACCTCCTAAAGGTCCCGTCACTTTCTAAAAGCAGTCCTTCGGAGACCAAGGCTCTGACACAAGGACCTTTGGGGACACTTGATATCCAAATTTGACTCTCGTACATGACCGTGTCCATGTAAGAAGGAAGACAGTGGCACACACAGACACAAATGGGTGGTGGACCTGCCTGTGTGGATAGACTGGTAGCACAGACTGGAGAGAAGCGGTCACAAATCAAAGTCAAAGGTGGCTGGCAACATTTGGGATGCTAAGAGACCCAAGGCCCGTCACCTTGGGAGAGGACAGCCTGGCTCATGCTGCTGTTAAGCCACTGGTCCATCTGTCCTGGAGACTTGGCTGCAGTCACTGAGGAGGGAACACCAGTCCTATCACTGTCATTTCAGCCTCCAGAGCCAGGATCTTGAAGGCCTCTAATGTGGAGTGCATGAGCCACTGGAGCAGGGTCTTCGGGAGGTCTTCAGACTCTGAGATCTTGTGGATTCTGGAGGCTCAAGGCCACCTGGGTGGGGTCTTGGTCCAGAATGGGCACAGGGCTTCTTTCACAGCCCAAAGGGTCTGCCAGGGTGGGTGCAGCCTGCACCCGTGCTTGAACTGGGAAGAGGTTTAGCATAGGCCTACCATCCAGCTGATTATGACATTGATGAAGGCTTAAGGGAGAAGAAAAGAAGGACAGAGTTGGCAGAAGGGGGAAAGGAGAGAGAGAGAAAGAAAGAGAGAGAGAAAGAGAGAGAGAGGGAGGGGTGATGCAAGAGGAAAGAGACAGAGAGGGAGATGGGGGAGAGAAACTGGAAGGACAGAGGTGACAGAGAGCTGGGAGGAAGATGGGGAGGGAAAAGGAAGGAAAGAGGAGAAGAGAAGGTAGGGAGAGAGGGAGAGGGAGGAAGAGGAAGGGGATAGAAAGGGAAGCAGAGGGGGAGGGAGAGGAATGGAGTGAGAGGGACGAGGAAGAGATGGAGAGGGAAGACACTGAGAGGGAGGGAGAAGAGGACAGGAGAGGCTGGGGCAGGTGGGCAGAGTATGAGCTAGAGAAAGGGCCCAGAGAGCAGGAAGTGGAGAAGCAGAGACAATATGGGAAGAAGAATGCAGGAGAGGAGAGAGGAAGGGAGCTACAAAGGCTGCGTGCTGGAGACCAGGAACTACCTCCTGCAGCTTAGCTGACCTGGGCTTCATTCAGAGTCCTGTCCGAAAACACAGTCCCATCCTGCATCACCCCCGCACCCCCACCCGCAACCCACCCACCCACCACCGCACCCCCAGCCCTAAGTGCTAGGGGGAGGGGCTGGATTGAAGAACAGCCACTGGGACAAAGGGCAAGTTCTAACGCCCAGGCTCCAAGAGCTGCTCCCTCTGTGCATTCCTGGTGGGGTGATAGATAGCAGGGCATGGTGAATGTTCGCAAGTCCAAGGGCCTTGGCCCCCAGTTTTAATTAGGGATGTCACTGGAGAGGAGTGAGGCTTCTTGTTTCCCTAGATCCAGCTGCCAGCCTTATCATGATCCCCTGCAGGACACTACAGCATTGAGCTTAAATGAGAGAGACAGGGAGACAGCACGTCAGAAACTGCTGCTCCCCTGCCCCACGTTTTATGGGATTGGACAAAGCGTCCAGCTTGAGGGGCTTCCATGGGAGGACCTGAGCAGGACCTGACCCTGGGGAGGTTGCCCTGAGCACTGCCTTTGCCCAGGGAATGTGGATGGAGTGGGTCACTGAGCCGGCACAGCCTTGGTCACTGGCACATTGAGCAGGCCCAGCTCAAGCTGGATGATCTGAAAAGTAGAAAGATTGGATCAGTTACCAGAAAATACCAGGGGTAGAAGTTGCAAAGGCCACACAAATCACTAGTAAAAAGATTCCAGGATCAGCCCAGACCACTCAAGATCCACCCCTTGACTCATCCATCAATCCGTCCACACACCCACACACCCACTCACCCATCCACCATCACTCATCTATCAACTCCCCTATCTGCCCATCCACCTACCCATCACGCACCCTTCATCTAGCCAGCCATTCCTCCATTCCCATCACTTCCTTATGAAGCTTACACAAAATTGAGGCACTGATGGGATAAAAGAAAGGGCTATTTGCTGTTGGGGTACTAATACACACTGCCTACTTATCGGAGTCACCTCTGGTCCTGCTGCTGTCTCCACCACGGGACTCTGGGATGAAGTGGCATAGAGGGACTGTCACCTCTGTCTAGAGACAATATTTTCTGGATGAGTAACATTCAACTCTGCCTTGGGGTCTAGTGAAAACAGAGCGCCAATGACCTCTGCCACGGTGTCCTTGGGGGAAATTACATATTTTCTATTGCAAGCTCCCCTGTGAGATGTGACTTATGACACATGGTGGATTCAAGTTTTGACCTGATGCTCTGTTGCCTCTTTAGATGCGTACGCTTTGTCTCTCGTTCTTTGCTGTTCCCTGTCCTGGGGTGGGGTATACTTCCCTATTCTGTGACTTTGTGTATTAAACTTGATTCACCCCCAAAACATAAACAGAGGCTTAAAATGAGTTTCTGGTGGGTCTTGCCTTATGACCCCTCTGCCATTGTCACAAGAGGGTCACCCATGGGTTGTTGAGCCTTGGCACCAGGATAGGTAGATGCCCATGGAGCAGATCTGACTGGATCAGCCAGAGGAGCCAAATCCAGCTGGATCCTCACCCCAAGCAGAGCTATGTAGCCTGACCCACACTGGTGTGGCCAATCTCCCTGCCCAACCTGTAGACTCTTTTTAAAAAAATATATATTTAAAAGTTTTATTTATTTTTGAGAGAGAGAGAACAGAAATAGGCAGGCAGAGAGAGAGAAAGAAAATGGGTGTGCCAGGACCTCCAGCCACTGCAAATGAACTCCAGACGCATGCGCCCCCTTGTGTATCTGGCTAACATGGGTCCCGGGGAATTGAACCAGGATCCATTGGCTTTGCAGGCAAACGTCTTAACTGCTAAGCCACCTCTCCAGCCTGCAACCTGTAGACTCTTGAATGGGAACAAATAACTGCTTCTTTTAGAATCCTCAGTATCAGGGTATTTCAATTCACAGCACACCCTTAGTGACACAGGGTGTCTCACCTTTGTGAGGATACACACAGCTGTCCAAATGTCGGCACCACAGCCAACATTTGCCCAGGGAGCCTTGAGTTAGCAGTGAACAACACTGGCAGTGGGGGTGTGTCTGCTTTCTAGTTAGCATCACTGCTTGTGACTGTAAGCTGCCTGTCTGGCCTGCCTGCAATTCCTGCACACGACAGCATGAACAGAGACGTCACAAGCTTGGGGATGACTGATGGACATACTCAACTGTGGCCCATGATTTGGCTTGGGTAATGGTTGAGCCAGAGCCTTTTCTTGCACCTCTGAGCACCCAATGTGAGCATGAAATAGAAGGCAATTCTGAGGGGCTCTCACACCTCATCCTCACATCTCCCATATTCTCTACTGCTGAGCAGGACCACATCTACAAAAGAAAAGGCCAAGTCCTGTTTCAGAGGGTCAGGCTGAGCACAAAGGGGTCTTTTATTATTATTTATTTATTATTTATTTTTTTGAGCCAGTATCTCATGTAGCCCAGACTGTCCTCCAGCTTACTATATGGCCAAGGATAACCTTGAGCTTCTGACTCTCCTGTCTCCAGTAAAATGACTGTTAATGGAGGTAGGGAGATGGCTCAATGGTTAAAGGCACTTGCTTGCAAAGCCTGTAGTGGTGGGGTTCCAGGTGTGTACCACACCTGGCCTCTTTTACCTGTCCTTAGATTCATGCTATGTACTTTGCAGTTTCTCATCTTTATGTTTCCCACCTGTTTCTATCTTTGTAGTTGAAGTTTATTTCTCAAAAGAAAACTGTAGTTGGGTTTTGCTTTTTTTAAATGTTCTAAGAATCTCAGCCTTTTAAGAAGTTTTATATTATTTATATTTAATGTGATTATGTCATTGGGTTTTAATCTGTCATCTAGCTGTTTGTTTTCTTCTACTCATCCCATATAATATTCATTTGCCTATTTTTTAAAAACATTTTTATTTATTTGAGAGAGAGAGAGAATGGGTATGTCAGGGTCTCCAGCCACTGCAAATGAACTCCAAATGCACGCACCACCTTGTGCATCTGCATTTGCCCTATTTTTATATTAATCTATTTATTGTTTTTCGTTCTAGCTCAGGCTGACCTGGACTTCACTATGTAGTCTCAGGTTGGCCTTGAACTCACAACAATCCTCCTACCTCTGCTGGGATTAAAGGAATGTGCCACCATGCCCTGCTCATTTCCCCCTTTTTAAATCTCCTTTTTGGTTAACCAAATATTATTGTTATGTCATTCCATTTTATCCTCTTCTGTTAGATTATTAGCTGTATCTTTGTTTCTTACTTCAGAGGTTATTTTTAAAGTATGGGATACAATTGTCAGTGTACTTCAGGCTGCCTATGACTGATGTCATATAACTTCACATGCATGACTTCACAACAGTCTATTCCCACTTTTCCTCTCTTGGTCTTTGTGCTGTCATTATCAGGAATTTCAGAATATGTTATTTATTTATTTAAGAGAGGGAGAGACTAATGAGCGAGTATGGGCAATACCAGGGCTTCTTGCCACTGCAAATAAGCTCCAGATGCATGCGTCATTTTGTGTTATCTGGTCTTACGTGAGTGTGGGGGAATTGAACCTGAGCAGGCACGCATTGCAAGCAAGCACCTTTAACCACTGGGCCATCTCCCTAGCCTCATTATCAGTCATTTTACTTTTGCATATGTTCTCAATCCCAGACTACAAAGTTGTTATTTTTTTTTTCATTTAATCTGACACATCTCATTTTTAAGTGTTTTATACCATTTACATTTAATCTGACTGGGTTTGAAGGTATCCTCCTGCCATTGGCTTTCTATCCATCTCATCAGTTCTCTCGTCTGTTACCATTTTCTTTCACACTGAAGATCTGCTTTATGCATGTTTTACAGCATGTGTTTGCTGGTGATAAAATGTTCCTGCTTTTTTAAAAAAATATTTATTTATTTGCAAGAAGAAAGGGAGAAAGAGTAGAGGACAGAAAGAGAGAGAATGGGCACACCAGGGTCTCCATCTGCTACAAACAAGCTCCAGATGCATGAGCCACTTTGTGCATCTGGCTTTACATGAATACTGAGAAATCAAGCTTGGATCCTTAGATTTTGCAGGCAAGTGCCCTCACCACTGAGCAATCTCTCCAGCCCTGTTCACGCTTTTCTCTGTGGGAAAAGTCTTCCTTTTACCTTTGTTATTGGAAGGCATTCTCAAAGAGGATGAAATGCTAGGGTAAACACTGTTGTTTCTTCTTTCAACACTTTCCAATTTCAAGGTCATCTGGTTTGCATTGTTTTGACAAGAAATGCGTCATCAATCAACTTTGTCTACTATCTGTTTTAAGATAGTCCTATATTGTTCTACTGTACTATTTTATTATTTATTTTATAATTTTATTCTATTTTATCTTTTGAAATTTTATTATAAGATAGAGTCTTACTCTGCAGCCCAGGTCGGCCTTGAGTTCACAGGAATCGTCCGTCCCATCAAGCACTGGGATTACACACATGAACCAGCATACGTGGCAGGATTTTCTCTCTATTATTGGAAGGCTTGGTTTTTTTTTTTTTTTTTTTGTTCTTGAATAATTTTCTTTTTGTAAATGTTTATTATTATTATTAACAAGATGTTTTATATGGATACATCATGTGTTGTACCCTCTTTTCAATCATCCCTGCCCCCCATTCCGTTGTGGACGCTCCTTAGTGGGGTTGCAGGTATTCCCATGGGGTTGTGGGTTATGTGTTGTGGGAGCAGCAATAAGTTATTTTGGGGAAGTGATTTTATTTTAAACAGTGCTGGGATAGTATTTAAACAACTTCATCATGAAGTGTTCTTTTTTTTTTTTTTTTTTTCGTTTGGGGTTTGTAGTATTTTTGGTATGTAGTTTTATTAAAATCAAATTTGGAAACATCTCTATTGTTATCTCTTCCACTATTTTTCCTGCTCCCTTTCCCCACTCCTTTGAGGGCTTCAATTACATTCACATTGGTATTCTGGAAATTGCTCCATTCACTCATCTCTGATGTTTTGCCCATTATTTCTTTCCACTGTCATGCTCTCCGTGTTTCATTTTGGATCATTTCTCTTGTAGTGGCTTCAAGGACTATAACCTTTTTTAAAAAAATTAATTAATTAATTTATTACACACAGAGAGAAAGAGAGAGAATGGGTGTGCCAGGGCCTCTAGCCACTGCAAACGAACTCCAGATGCATGTGTCACCATGCATGGGACCTGGAGAATCACTCTCCAGCCCAACTATAACCTTTTTATCTCCAATATCTCATGTATCATTAACACATTCAGTGTAATTTTCATGTCATATATATATATATATATATATATATATATATATATATATTTTTTTTTTTTTTTTTTTTTTTTAGATAGGGTCTCACTCTAGCTCAGGCTGACCTGGAATTCACTGTGTAGTCTCAGAGTGGCCTTGAATTCACAGCGATCCTCCTACCTCTGCATCCCAAGTGCTGGGATTAAAGGCGTGCGCCACCACGCCTGGCTATGTCAACTATACTTTTGATGAGGGGGTCTTTTACAAAATGTATCCCACACCTCTACTTACGTGGATCGACCTTTCTTTACCTCTTGAGGGAGGATATGAGCTGCTGATGTTCTTGCCTGCCAGATCTACCACGGGGCTCCATGCTGCTCTCACTCTTTGGAGGGCTGGTTGTTCGTTCGGCGCTTTACCTAGCTTCCTTATGTGCCTTGTCATTTGGGATGGGATGTCAGAGGCTGTGAATTTTATCCTTTCACGTGATATCCTTTTTTTTTAATCCTATCAGGTTGGAGGCAGTTTGACCTGTGGAGGTCTTCGCAGCTCATACATTTTGAATGTCCATGATTGCTGCCTTTCATGGCCTGATGTCCAGTGTCTTAAACTGTAGTGTCATTAATTTAAATATGTTTCCAAGGGAAGGATGACTCTTCATGAATTTTTTTGGTTTTTCAAGGTAGGGTCTCACTCTAGCTCAGGCTGACCTGGAATTCACTATGTAGTCTCAGGGTAGCCTCGAACTCACGGTGATCCTCCTACCTCTGCCTCCCGAGTGCTGGGATTAAAGGCATGCACTACCATGCCCAGCTTCTCTTCATGGGGTAGAGGTAAAAAATCAACTTTTGGGGCTGAAGAGATGGGGTTAAAGGTGCTTGCTTGCAAAGGCTGCTGGTCTGAGTTTGATTCCCCAGTACCTACATAAAGCCAGATGTACAAAGTGGTGCATGTATCAGGGGTTCATTTGCAGCGGCAATAGGTCTTGTTGCATCCATAGTCTCTCTCATAAATAAAAATAAGTTAACTCTTGTATAGTCAGGAAGTGACCAGTTTTGACAAGCGTCTTAGCACCTGGGGTGTGTGTTAAGGGTGACTCTTTCATGAATAAGGAAGTAGGTAATTGACTCATGTTTTGAAAGTCAAGGTGTGAGATTCTGACCTAAATTATTTTCAGATCAAGGAATAATGTAAGGGGCTAGAGAGATGACTTAGCGGTTAAGTGCTTGCCTGTGAACCCTAAGGACCCTGGTTCAAGGTTTGATTCCCCAGGACCCATGTAAGCCAGATGCACAAGGTGGCGCATTCATATGGAGTTCATTTGCAGTGGCTGGAGGCCCTGGTGTGCCCATTCTCTCTCTCTCTTTCTCTCTCCGTTGCTCTCAAACAAATAATTAAATATTTTCAAAAAGAAATAATCTGAGGAGCTGGGAAGATGGCTCAGTGGTTAAGGTGCTTGCCTGCAAAGCCTAACAACCTGGGTTTGATTCCCCAGTACCCATGTAAAGCCAGATGCACAAAGAGGTGCATGAATCTGGAATTTGTTTGCAGTGGCTGGAGGCCCTGCCATGCCCATTCTCTCTGTGTCTTCTCTCTCTCTCTTTGCTTGCAAATAAATAAATGAAAACATTAAAAATAAAAAGAACTCCTATCACTTGAGCCTCTTTGAATTCATTTAATTAATTCACTCCACTGAGCCCCTGACAGCCATAGTCATCTTTGGGCACGTGCTATGTGTAGGACTTGGGTGGGAAAGTGTGGCTTCTTCCATGAGATGTTGACAGGAAGACTGGTCCTGGCTTTGGGCAGGATCTGCAAGGCAGTGGTTTTCGGACATCTGTTCAGAGTCCAGCGGTTTCATGTCTACTGTGAACAAGGTGGGCTCTGTGGTCGTCCTGGGTGGTCTCAGCAATGGTGTAGATGAAGTCGTTGTAATTCATTCGAATCATGTTCCTCACTATAGCCCAATGTGGGCCTCATAGGAGCCATTCTCTTCACTGTTGCTGTTGTTGTTTGTTTTGTTTTTTTCGAGGTATAGGGTCTCACTCTAGCTCAGGCTGACCTGGAATTCACTATGTAGTCTCAGGGTGACCTCGAACTCACGGTGATCCTCCTACCTCTGCCTCCTGAGTGCTGGGATTAAAGGCGTGTGCCACCATGCCTGACTCATTCTCTTCCTTGTAAACTGACAATTTCCCTTCCCCTAAGGGAGTCCACATGACATCCCTAGTCAATCAATATTCATCTCTGGGTATATGTGTGTGGTGTGTGCACAATGTATCCGTGTTCATGTGCTAGTATACGGAGGCCAGAGGTCAATGCTGGGTGTCTTCCTCAATCACATTCCACCTTATTTTATTTTATTAATTTTTTTTTTATTTGCAAGCAAGAGAAAGGCATGGAAGAAGGAAGAGTGAGAGAAAGAGCAAGAGAGAATAAGAAAGGCACAACAGAGCCTCTTGCCACTGCAAATGAATTCCAGATGCATGCACCACTTTGTGCATCTGGCTTTATGTGAGCATTTGGTTATCAAACCTAGATGGGCGGGTTTGTAAGCAAGCACCTTCAATTGCTGAGCAGTCTCTTCAACCCACCACCTTGTTTTTGAGACAGGGTCTCTTAGTGAACCTAAAACTCAACAATTCAGCTAGACAAACCAGCCAGCAAGCCCCAGGGAGCCCCTGTCTCTACCTCCTCAGCACTTACAGGTGGGGACCACTGTGCCCAGCAGTTTTTTCGTTGGATCTGGGGAATTCAAATTGAGGTCCTCATGCTTGTGCAATGTCCCCAGCTCCCCCCAGTTGAAATTCTAATGATTGCCACTTTGTAAAGAGGAAGATAGGCTCAAAGTAGGGCATGTCCCCAGGCAGTACTCACTGGCCAGGGCAGAACAATCTATGACTCTAGGTGCATCTGGCCCCAAAGCCCTCTTGTCTCTCCAGCTCCAAGCCTCCTTTCTGCCAGTGAGTCACAGGCAAGGCAGAGTCCAGAGAACCCGGCCCCAGCTGCGTGCTCGTGAAAGGCCACGTCATAGGGATCTCTTGGTAGAAGAACAATAAATTCAATTCTGCCAAGCACACACTCCCCAATCAAAGGCACTGTCTTGAAGAAACAGCGCCTGGCTCTCCAAGCTGGGCTCAATTAAAAGCCACAAGAACGCTCCATTTCATGGAAACTGGGTCCAGAGGCGGGAGCAACCATCTTGGGGCCACATCTTGGGCTCCACCTGCTCCTCAGCACCTTTCCAATGATGATGACCCCCCACCTTGGTTCCCAGGGGACCGTGAGGAAGCAGCCTGACCATGCACCCTCTCCCCACCGAGGCCCAGCTTCAGCCACACTCTGCCCAGAAACCACAAGTTTATGAATCCCAGAAGTTTTGCTCGCTCAGGTCTGGCCGAGAGCTTGGCTGATGTTAGGGAAGACGTTTTTCTCTGTCAGGCAACAGAACGCAGCACAAGGCAGCCAGCTGCGAGGCCTCAGAGCCCAAGTCTCTAATTAAAACAGTGGAAAATTAGATAACTTCGCAGATTCATCACTGTCGCCAGGGGCTGTCAGAGCAGAGGCCTCAGGGTTACCCCCCACCTTTTGTTTATATGCTAACAGGGCCCCTCAGCTGGCGTGTGTGTGTGTGTGTGTGTGTGTGTGTGTGTGTGTGTGTGTGTGTGTGTGTGTCACGTGAACTTATATGTATATGTCTACATTTTATCTGGCTCCTGTTTTACCCTCTCTGCCTTCTTTTTCTTTTCTTATTCTTCCTTTACTTTTCATCCCTGTCAGTCAGGTCTTCAGAGTCCAGTGATTAAGTAAGGAATTTCATGAAATGGAGATTTTTTTTTTCCTTTTCTTTTTCGAGGTAGGGTCTCACTCTAGCCCAGGCTGACCTGGAATTTCACTCTATATTCTCAGAGTGGCCTCGAACTCATGGCGATCCTCCTACCTCTGCCTCCTGAGTGCTGGGATTAGAAGTGGAGATTTTTATTCCTTCTCTGAGATGGGCGGGGAATTGCTGTTTGAGGCAATACACACACACACACACACACACACACACACACACACACACACACATACATTTCACTAATTTTCCCCATAGTCCTGCAAGACAGTTTTATCTATTCTATTTTGCAAGAGGAAGCCAAGGCTGAGAGCTGGACTAATGCGTTTACTCAGTCAGGAAAGTGTTGGGCCTGACTTTCCTCCCCTGTCAAGAAGCTCTGCTCCTCATTTCCAACCATCTCTGACCTCAGCAGAGACATGGGTGGACTTTATGGGCTGGTGCCAGGGTTATTAAGGAATCTGAGGGTAAATGTGGTCAGTGTGGCGCTAGCTACATCATCTGAAGCTTTCTGCAAACAGCATGAGGCAGGCACTATCATACTCCAGTCTACAGAGAGGGAAACCAAGGCTTAGAGGTAGGGCAGCTAGTGTGGGCCATTCCTGGCAAGCTCAGTGGGAGGTTGCTCTGGTTGGGGACCTGGGTTCTGGGGATTGGGTGCTTCTGAGAAAATGCACACCTCAGCTGAGGCTCCACGTGGTTTCACAGAGGGCCTCAGGGGACAGAGCCCAGTGGCCACAGTGAGCAATGCCTTGGAAAGGACCCTTCCTCCGTCACCCTCTGTCCAGTCTTCCTGTTCCCATGCAGATGTTTTCCAAACCTCCTCCCAAGTAAACTAAAAGCATCAAGGTCTTTTTAATTTTTTTTTTTTTTTTTTTGGTTTTTGGTTTTTCGAGGTAGGGTCTCACTCTAGTCCAGGTTGACCTGGAATTCACTATGTAGTCTCAGGCTGGCCTCGAACTCATGGCGATCCTCCTACCTCTGCATCCCAAGGGCTGGGATTAAAGGCGTGTGCCACCAAGCCCGGCTAGCATCAAGGTCTTTATGAGAGAGGACACAAAGTCAGCTCTGTCCAATTCCAGAGACCTGGCCTTACTCTCACAAACATGGCGGCAGGTTTGGAGACTAGCAATTAGTCTTCAAGGAAGTATTTCAACACATTTTAACATAAAAGAAATGCATTTTAGATTAGGAAAGCCCACATAAGCTACCAGAAAACACACATACTACAGTAAGAGCTGACTTTTTCTGGGTATAGCCCCCAAACCAGTGGGTATTTTTAGTGTTTTCAATGCATTCCCCTATAGCATCCTCATAGCACTCTCTACCCATGGTGGCTCTTTGTAAGTAATGAGGAAACTGAGGCTTCAAGTTATTAAGTCAGCTCTCAGAATCAGCTTAAGACAGACAGTATTCCACACCTGGACTATTCTACCACAGAGCCCACACTCTTTACATGGTTTCATAAGGTCATGGTCCTGAAAATGTCAGTTTTCCTCAGTGGAAGAAAACAAAAACACTGGGCTGGAGAGATAGCTTAGCAGTTAAGGTGCTTGCCTGCAAAGCTGAAGGACACAGGTTTGATTCCCCAGGACCCACATAAGCCAGATACACAAGATGGCACATGCATCTGGAGTTCTTTTGCAGTGGCTAAATGTCCTGGCATGCCCATTCTTTCTCTCCCCCTCTCTGCCTCTCTCTTCCTCTTTCTCTATCTCAAATAAATAAAAAAAAACATTTAAAAATGGACACAGACATGAAGATATTATAGAATCGTGAGTGACATAAGATGTCAAAGACGTTTTGGGTTGTCTCAGCACTGGGAAGTTAATGTCCCTGGCTTCTGACTAGTGTTTCAGTTTTGCCAGCATTGAAGGCACTTTGATTAAAGATGTTCTCAGGGGGCTGGAGAGATGGCTTAGCGGTTAAACGCTTGCCTATGAAGCTTAAGGACCCCGGTTTGAGGCTCGATTCTCCAGGACCCATGTAAGCCGGATGCACAAGGGGGTGCATGCATCTGGAGTTCGTTTGCAGTGGCTGGAGGCCCTGGTGCACCCATTCTCTCTCTCTCTCTCTCTCTACCTGCCTATTTCTGTATCTTTCTCTCTCAAATAAATAAATAAAAAATAAAAAAAATATTAAAAAAAAGATGTTCTCAGGCAAGGACTAGGTTCCCAAGGAAAAGGGGCTGTGAAATGGGATGACAATACAATGACATTAATAATGGAGGTGCTGAGGTTGATGATGACAGGGTGGTGACCGTGGTGATGGTGATGGGGGTGATGAGAGGGATAGTGGTGATGGTCATGGTGATGGGGTGGTGATGGTGACAGTAATTATGGTGGTGATGATGGTGGTGATGGTGGTGATTATAGGGATGGTGTGGTGATGGTGATGAAGGTGGTGATTAAAGGGATGGTGGTGATGGTGACAGTAATTATGGTGGTGATGATGGTGATGAAGATGGTGATTATAGGGATGGCGGTGATGGTGACAGTAATTATGGTGGTGATGATGGTGGTGGTGATGAAGGTGGTGATTATAGGGATGGCGGTGATGGTGACAGTAATTATGGTGATGATGGTGCTGGTGATAAAGGTGGTGATTATAGGGATAGTGGTGATGGTGACAGTAATTATGGTGGTGATGATGGTGGTGGTGATGAAGGCGGTGATTATAGGGATGGTGGTGATGGTGACAGTAATTATGGTGGTGGTGATGGTGGTGGTGATGATGGTGAGTATAGGGATGGTGGTGATGGTGACAGTAATTATGGTGGTGGTGATGGTGGTGGTGATGATGGTGAGTATAGGGATAAGGTGATGGTGACAGTAATTATGGTGGTGGTGATGGTGGTGGTGATGATGGTGAGTATAGGGATGGTGGTGATGGTGACAGTAATTATGGTGGTGATGATGGTGGTGGTGATGATGGTGGTGATGATGGTGATTATAGGAATGGTGGTGATGATGGTGATGGTGATGAAGGTGGTGATTAAAGGGATGGTGGTGATGGTGACAGTGGTGGTGATGAAGATGGTGATTATAGGGATGGTGGTGATGGTGACAGTGATGGTGTGGTGGTGATGATGGTGGTGATGATGGTTGAAGATGGGGATAGGGATGGTGGTGATGGTGACAGTAATTATGGTGGTGATGATGATGGTGGTGATGGTGGTCATGAAGATGGTGAGTATAGGGATGGTGGTGATGGTGACAGTAATTATGGTGGTGATGATGGTGGTGGTGATGATGGTGATGAAGATGGTGAGTATAGGGATGGTGGTGATGGTGACAGTAATTATGGTGGTGGTGATGGTGGTGGTGATGGTGGTGGTGAAGATGGTGAGTATAGGGATGGTGGTGATGGTGACAGTAATCATGGTGGTGATGATGGTGGTGGTGATGGTCTTGATGGCGGTGCTGACAGTGATGGTGATGGTGGCGGTCATGGTACTAACAGCAATGGTGATGATGATGGTGGTGGTAGTGATGATGGCAAGGATGGTGATGGTGGTCGTTATGGAGACAATGCTCATCCTGATGATGACAATGACATGACATGACAATTCCATGTTGCTCCTTCTGTCCTCATGTTCACCTCTCATATTTCCTCTCATATCTCTCACTGGCTTCCTTAAGGTTTGCATGTCCATCAGTGCTGCCTTCCCCGATCACCCCACACAACAGGCAGTCCCTGTCCCTCAGCTCCATGCTGATTTTTACACCTCTCAGTGTGTACCCCAGCTCCCAGGGCATCACACAGCCACCTGTGGGTTTTTTGCTATCTCATTGAAGTGTGAGCTTCTTTTTTTTTTTTTTTTTTTTTTTTTTTGAGACACAAAGAGAGACAGAGAGAGAGGGAGAGGGAAAGGCAAAGAGAGGAATGTGAGCGCCAGCAGCCTCTCAGCCACTAGGAACAAATTCCTGATGTGTGCGCCCCCTTGTGGTCAAGTGCGGCATTGCACCCTTGCATCACTTTGCATCTGGCTAAACATAGGACCTGGAGATTGGAACCAGCATTCTTAGGCTTAGCAGGCAGGCACCTTAACCGCTAAGCCATCTCTCCAGCCCAGGGGCTTCATTTTGCTTCATGCTAGAACAGTGCCCAAGATACTGTGGGCACTACAAAGGATGTGGAATGAGCAAGAATAAAGGGATGGGCTCCTATCACCTAATCCTGCACAGTGCTTCCTAGAGAGGCTGTCAAGCTTGCTGTTTCTATCATTATTGAATTCCACTGGGCACAATATTCTGAGAAGTATTTTTACATTTAATAACTCACAACCATCATAAAGGGAGCTCCAACCCATTTCCATATTAAAAAATATGTATTTAAGTTTATTAGCATATATCCATTGTAGAAAGTAATGGGTTCATCATGACACTTTCATTCATGCACATCACATACTTTGCCAATATCCACCCCAAAATACACACCCCCTGCCTGTTTTACCGAAATGAGCACAGAGTGTAAGAAACTTTCCCAAGGTCTTACAGTTAGTGAGTGGCAGGTCCAAGGCAGCACATCAACTCCAACTTCCTGAGGCCCCAGCCCGGTCTTGTCCACCTCTCTCCCTGCCATCCACTAATGAGCATAAACACAGCCTTGACACTTACGGCTCCTGCTCAGCGGTGGAGTTGGGTCACATGAGTGAGGTGAGACCTCTTTGAGCATCAGCTTCCTCACCTGTTCATGGAGCATTGATTTGGGCCACGCCTGCCAATCTCATAGGGCCATGTGACATTCGATTAGGTGGCAGGTGCTCATGTGCTGTGCACATGTCATGCCTGCTTTGTCACGCTCTGTGCCAGAAGGATCCAGGTCTCCCTGAACCCACATCCATCTGGCCTCCTTCCATTCCTGCCAGGGGAAGTGGCGTTTCCCCTATTTGTCTGCAGACATTTTTTTTTTTTTTTTTTTTGGTTTTTCGAGGTAGGGTCTCACTCTGGTCCAGGCTGACCTGGAATTCACTATGTAGTCTCAGGGTGGCCTCGAACTCTCAGCAATCCTCCTACCTCTGCCTCCCGAGTGCTGGGATTAAAGGCGTGCGCCACCACGCCCGGCTTGTCTGCAGACATTTTATCTACTCTTCCAGCCCCTCCTGGTCTAGGCCAGTGCAGTGCTTAGACTGAGGGAAGCCCAGGCTCCTGGCCTCCTGCTTCCTTCTTCTTCCTCCCACTCCTGACAGTTGCCGCTCACTGCTGTGTGTCTTTAGGATACACTCATAAGAAAGACGGGGTTGGAAGCAGGCTTTGAGACAGAGATGAATTCATAATCAAAACCAGAGACATTCACTATAGCACACATCCCGGAGCCTACCACCAGAGACACGGTGGGAATCGGTGTCCAAAATTCCCCATGCCTGTGCATTGTCACCTGAGTCTTTGGCCCAGGACCACATGTGTATATGGATATCATACACATATGTGTACATCAGGTGAGCTACGTGGGCCTGTGCTGAGCCAATGAAGCTAGTTGCAGTCAGCCCTGCCAGGCCTCAGCCAGCATCAAGAAGTCACGCGCAGCTTGTCATTATGCCCGGTCCCCACGAGGTAAAGACATTACTGGGGATGCAGCCATGGGCACCCCGTGCACTTGGGCCGTCCTTTGAACTCTAAAGCAATCCCACACATCCATGTAGCTGCCAAGCCAAGCGTTTGATGTTCTTTCCGGCTTTTGTGCTGTGCTTCCTGTCGGGGTTAGGGCGACGTGGTGTTGATGCAGGACAGTCACCTTCGGCATAACACTTTCTCCATATGCAGACACCCGGCACGAAAGTACCCTCCAATCACACGCTGCCGCCGAGAGAACCTGAGACATGGCTCTGAAGTTCTTCTGTTATAACCACCTTTGGGATCATTCAATTGTGCAAGCAGTCATGGGGGGAATCAGCCAGTGTCCCCAGGAAGAACTCGGTTCCCTGTAAGTGAAGCAAGGCTGGATTTCAGTTGAGGACCAAATGCAAAAATATACTGCGAGACACTGCAGGCATGAAGCCTTTACATACTGACGAGTGACAGTAAACACAGTGACCACCACATACCTAATATTAATAAGATAAAATAGCCTTCATTATAGAACAGCAGCACTCAGCTCATTTCAGAAAGGGACAGGTGATCAGTGTCTCAAGGTTTGGGGACTGTATGTCTCTCCCTTGGTTATATGGCCTTGCTGTCACAGCGGGGAAGCCACCACAAGCAGTGCAGTTAAGAATGGTGCAAACCAGGGCTGGAGAGATGGCTTAGCGGTTAAGCACTTGCCTGTGAAGCCTAAGGACCCCGGTTTGTGGCTCTATTCCCCAGGACCCACGTAAGCCAGATGTACAAGGTGGTGCATGCATCTGGAGTTTGTTTGCAATGGCTGGAGGCCCTGGTGCATCCATTCTCTATCTCTCTGCCTCTTTCTCTCTGTCTGTCACTCTCAAATAAATAAAAATAAAAACCAGCCAGGCATGCACACCTTTAATCCTAGCACTCACTCTGGAGGCAGAGATAGGAGGATCACTGTGAGTTTGAGGCTAGCCTGAGACTACAGAGTGAGTTCCAGGTCACTCTGGGCTAGAGTGTGACCTTACCTTGATAAAAAAAGAGAGTAGTGCAAGCCTGTTATCCCTGCTATTCAGGAGACTGAGGCAGGAGGATTATAAATTCAAGGCCAGTCTGGGCCACTTAGACCCTATTTTAGGGTATAGCTCAGTGTAAGGTCCTGGATTCATTCCCCAGCATAGAAAAAAATATTTAAAAATATAGGCTGGAGAGATAGCTTAGCAGTGAAGGTTCTTGCCTGTAAGGCCTAAGGACGCAGGTTCAATTCCCTAGGACCCATGTAAGCCAGATGCATAAGGTGGTGCATGCATCTGGAGTTCGTTTGCAGTGGCTGGAGGCCCTGATGCATCCATTCTCTCTCTTTCTATTTGCGTCTTTCTATTTCTAATAAATACATAAAATAAAATATTTTTTAAAAATAAAAAACAGTGAATATGGTAATGTTCCAGTGATCTGTCATCTGCTCCCGAGAGAACCTCCTTCCTTGGTGGCCCGAGTTGGATTTGGCTATTGTCACAGGTATGGCTGGATTGAGCCCATGAGTCATGTTTGGCCCACCTCAGCTTATAGCACTAGTTTGAGGATCAGGGTGGATGACATTAAAGACTTAACTCAGTATCTCTGAGCCCTGGCAAGAAGTTAGGCTCTGGGAAAGTCAGTGGTGTCGCCTATGAAAGGGAGCCTTGGTTTTGGTGTGAAGCACTGGGTAGCTGGCTGGTTACATGAAGGGAGACTGTGAGGGGCAGACACAGCCACAGGATGGTGGGAGGATGGAAGAAAGAAGAGGAAAACAGTGGAGGAAGAGGTGGAAAAGTGGAGGAGTAGGGGAAAGTGCAGGAAGAGGCAGAGGAGGAAGACTGTGATGGAGAAACTCTGGCATTAGCGTCAGGGCCTTGGGTTCCAGGCTCTGCTGCTGAGTGTCGTGGGCCCAGCCTTTCCCCTCTGACCTCAGTTTCTCACCTGGCCAGTCAGGAGCTCCACTGAGGGATGTCTGACTTCCACTGTGTCGGCAGAGCCTTTATAATGGATAGTTGTGCCATGGGACAGTATTTGCTGTAGCCAGTGCAACGGTGGTCCCCCAATGCAGACAGGGCAAGAACTCCTTCACCAGGAAGGCAGTCCTTGCTGGGGAGTCGCCTCCCGCTGCCCTTGAGCTGCCCATGTGCGCACTCATTCCTGTGTTTGCTCAGCATCTGCCCTGTGCAGTGATGTGAGGCCGTGGGGGTGAGAGCAGCCAGCCAGGCATCTACTTTCGTGGGACTTGCCCTCACAAGGAGCCTCCCTGGCCGGGGGGGGGGGGCGCGAGCCTGACTGGCTCTGACCACTTACCATAAGCTGAATCATGTCCCCTAGATGATGTGCCCCTGGAACCCATGAATGTGAGCTTATTTAGCTGATTTATTTTATTTTTTTAAATTTTATTTGAGGTAGGGTCTTGCACTAGCCCAGGCTGACCCAGAATTCACTATGTAGTCTCAGGGTGGCCTTGAACTCACAGCAATCCTCCTACCTCTGCCTCCTGAGTACTGGGGTTAAAGGCGTGCGACACCACGCCCACCTGAATTTATTTAGAAACGGAGTCTTCACAAATACAATTAAGGATCTCAGGATGGGCTGGAGAGATGGTTTAGCAGTTAAGGTGTCTGCCTGCAAAGTCAAAGGATCCTGGTTTGAGTCTCCAGGACCCATGTTAAGCCAGATTACAAGGGGCATATGCATCTGGAGTTCGTTTGCAGTGGCTGGAGTCCCTACTGTGCCCATTCTTTCTCTGTCCGCCTCTCTTCTATCTCTCTCTCCACTTGCAAATAAATAAATACAAAATGGATCTCAGGATGAAATCATTCTGGATTTAGGGTGAGCTATAAACCCAGTGACAGGCGAAGAGAGCTCACAAATACAGAGTGGGGAGGCCATGTGAATTAGAGGCAGAGCTGGGAGCAATGCAGCCACAAGCTGGGGGATGCAGGCTGCCCTGCACTGGAAGAGGCAGGGAGGAGCCTCTGCTGGAGCCTCTAGAGGGATGGATAGCTTGCTGTTGTTTAATGCCCACTGGACACCTACAGTCACCATAGCTACGTTGAAGGGAGGCTCCCTAGACTCTCTCCTCAAGTGGGTCACACCTTGTGCCACATGCTTACGGCTATGGGTGATCTTTTGGTGAAAAAGTGACAAGTCTGAGCTTGATATAGTGAGGTTCAATGCTCTGCTTTGGGTGCTGGGTCAGACTTCGGGGCAGGGAGGACAGTTCTGAGCCAGTACAAGCCAAGATGGATGGATTAATCAGCATGTACGTTAACGTTTTTATTAAAATAGTAATAAAGTGCCATTGTCAAATTAATGTGTGCTGATACTTTTTGTTAGGGATCCAAACTTAGTTTGAAAGTTACCAAATGCACCAGGCATGGTGGTGCACACCTTTAATCCCAGCACTCGGGAGGCAGAGATAGGAGGATTGCAGAGAGTTTGAGGCCACCCTGAGACTACAGAGTGAATTCCAGGTCAGCCTGGGCCAGAGCAAGAAACCCTACCTTGAAAAACTAAAAAAACAAAAGTTACAAAATGACAAAATGGGGGGCTGGAGAGATGGCTCAGCAGTTAAAAGTGCTTGCTTGCAAGCCCGACTGCCCAGATTCCATTCCCTAGTATTCACATAGAAGCCAGATACACAACGCGGCACCTGTGTCTGGAGTTCATTTGCAATAGCAGGAGGCCCTGGCATGCGTTTTCTCTCTCCCTCTCTCTCTCCTTGTGAATATGAACAAATAATTTTTTAAGAAGTTCCAGAAGGGTGCTGGAGAGATGGCTCAGTGTAAGGCTAAGAGCACTTCCCACATAAGCAAGAGGGCCTAAAGGGGTCTGAGACAGCCTGAGTTTCATCGCCAGGCACCTAAGTAAATAGCTGAGTGTGGCCACACCTGCCTGTGACCCTCGTCCTGTGGGGAGCGTGTACCTGAGAACCACTGGGGTTCATGAACTCAACGTCTGGAATTAGTGAGACACTCAGAAGGAAACGTGCAGGTCAGCAGTGGAAGAAGGACATATGTCCTCTGCCTCCGCGTGGGGTACTCACACCTGCACACACATGTGCATATACCACACCCACCCACCACATGTTATACACATGAACATGCAAAATATAGTTAAATATACACAATCTAATATAAAATATAGATTACAAATGGCCAACTTCCCACATCATCATATATTTTTAGCTATATTTATTTCTTTTTTCTTTCTTTCTTCTTCTTTCTTTCTTTCTTTTTTTTTTTTTTTTGCTTTGGTTTGGACTTTACTATTTATTCCCTTACTTTGGTTAATGCATTCTCTCTCTCTCTCTTTTTTCCCCCCAGTGCTGGGGATTGAACCCAGAACCACACATATGCTAGGCAAGTGTTTTATCACTGAGCTATACCTCAGCCTCTCTGTGAACTATTTTAATTTTTTTATATTTATTTATTTATTTGAGACAGAGAGAGTGAGAGACAGATACAGAAATAGGCAGGTAGAGAGAGCGAATGGGTGCGCCAGGGCCTCCAGCCACTGCAAACGAACTCCAGATGCATGTGCCCCCTTGTGCATCTGGCTTGCGTGGGTCCTGGAGAATGGAACCTCGAACCTGGGTCCTTAGGCTTCACAGGCAAGCGTTTAACCGCTAAGCCATCTCTCCAGCTCCTATTTTAATTTTTAAACTTCGAGATAGGGTCTCACTAAGGTGCCCAGGCATAGGCCTTGAACTCTCTATCCTCCTGCCTCAGTCTGCTGATTACAGGTGAGTACCAGCCCCCACGTCTAGCTAACAGCATTCTTATCAAGCAGGCTTAGGGGTTTTGACCAGCTTGGGGGAAGTGAATTAGCCTTTGGGCTTCAGTTTCCCCGTGTGTAGATGGAGCCGGGATGAGGAACTCACAGTTGGTAGGTTGCCGGCATGTGAGGCTGCTTCCTGGCAGGGTTGGCCAGTCCACAGCAGGCACCTTGCTCCAGCCTTTTCCTTACTTTTCTATGTGGGACGGAAGATGGTGCAACTTACAGAAATGATGCCTCGGTGGGAAGCGGGGGTTCTCAAACACTTGGCAGAGCCGAGGTCTTGTCTCCTTGAAGCTGGTCTGTTGGATTCAAGGTCCATGTCAGACACTTGGGGGAGGAAGTGGCCAGGCAGGTTGGGACCCTGCTGTGTCTGTCTTCTAAAACATGTAGCCCTGCGCCTTGGACCTCCAAGGCCAAGCTTCCCCTCAAGCCTGTACCATTGTGGTCTTGTGTCCCACCCTTCCAAGCCACAACCCTATTGGAGTGGCGCATCTGCCCGCCCTGGATTCAAAGTGTTCTTCCTGTGGGCTGGGGAGTTTCAAAGATGGTGTTTGTTTTCTTGTAGGCTTTCCCAACTGTGTGTGGATTTAACTCGAGCCAACTGCTGGACGGGAAGGTCTGACCTATGACCAGAAATCCACAGTCTCTTGTCTTGGGAGCCACATAGCTTACAGACTGGAGAGTCGAATGGGGAAAAAAATGTCAGACCCACCAAACTCTGCCAAAGGAGATGGTGGGCGTCCATGTCCCTGCTCTGTCCTGCACTGGGTGAGACCTCCAGACTGGCCCCTGCCTCTGAGTGTCATAGGTGACCATGCAGTGAGAGCTTCCACCTCTCCCTATGGGCAAGGGAGTTCAGAGCTTTGCCCACAATGAGGCTCATTCCCTGAACTCTGACTTCCAGGAGTCGTGGATCTGTTGGGCCTGGATGTGTTAAAGTCAGACCCTGCTGATTTGAATGAACTTGGAGGGGTTGGTCAGTTCGCTCTTTCTGTCTTTCCTGCACAGTGGCTGGAATTCCATACTCAGGGAGTTTCGTCATGAACTTCTGCTTTCTCTTTCTCCACTGAACAAGAGCAAGGAAAAGTAGAGTGATAAGGTGGAGACACCATGGCCTTGGCTTCCCAGGGAGTTATGACACCCATGACATGACACGACACTAAAAGCAATGCAGGGAGGGGGGCGCTGGAGAGATGGCTTAGTGGTTAAGGCACTTTCCTGCAAAGCCAAAGGAACCAGGTTCGACTCCCCAGGACCCACGTAAGTCAGATGCATAAGGAGGCACATGCATCTGGAGTTCATTTGCAGTGGCTGGAGGCCCTGGTGTGCCCATTCTCTCTGTCTCTACCTGCCTATTTCTATATCTCTCTTGCTCTCTCAAATAAATAAAATATTTTTTAAAAAAAGCAATTCGGTTTCTTTCCTGGGCAGGTATACACAAAGGATGAGAGAAGGAGTAGATTTTTTTTCTCTTTGTGTTTTTTTTTTTTTTTTTTTTTGGTTTTTCGAGGTAGAGTCTCGCTCTAGCCCAGGCTGACCTGGAATTCACTATGTAGTCTCAGGGTGGCCTTGAACTCATGGTGATCCTCCTACCTCTTTTTGTTTGTTTTTAAATATATATATTTTATTTATTTGAGAGAGAGAGAGAGAGATAGAGAAAGAGAGAGAGAGAATGGGCACGCCAGGGCCTCCAGCCACTGCAAACGAACTCCAGATGCATGTGCCCTCTTGGCATCTGGCTTCTGTGGGTCCGGGAGAGTCAAACCAGGATCCTTTGGCTTTGCAGACAAATGCACTAACCTCTAAGCTATCTCTCAGCCCCTTTGTTTATTTTTGAGGCAGGCTCGCCCTCTAGCCCAGGCTGACCTGGAACCCCTCTGTAGCCCAGGATGCTGGTATTAAAGGCATGAGCCATTATGCCTGGCTAGTATGTTTTTTTTTTTTTTCTTAGCAGAATTCCACTATTGTTTCTGGTCTGTTCTATTCCTCCCCAGCAATGTGACATGGTGGATATCTTTACAGAGGAATGGTCCAGGCCTTGACCATCTCCAGAAGAAAAGAGCCTTGACATTCTAATTGTGAATTTGGTCATTACGTGGACACACAACAGTCCCTTGGGATACACTGTGTTTCTCCCTCTGATGTTGACTGTCCTCAGCTATGGATTCTGGGTCCTGAAAATGGGAATGGACCTAGGTGTCCAACGTACTCCCAGTGGGGCTGCTCTTGCCGGAGGACGACCCACATGTCATCTGGCTGGTCTGTTTGCACCTGCAGGTCTATAAAAAGACATCTTCCTCCTGCCTGGCTGGGGAAGGAACTGTTTTCCCAGATTCCAGATACATGCACACTGTTCATTCTGAGCACCAAAGGTTTCCCTATTCAAGGCTTACTTACAAAGAAAGAAAGCCAAGCCAGGCCGGGCGTGGTGGCGCACGCCTTTAATCCCAGCATTTGGGAGGCAGAGGTAGGAGGATCACCATGAGTTTGAGGCCACCCTGAAACTACATAGTGAATTCCAGGTCAGCCTGGGCTAGAGTGAGACCCTACCTTGAAAAACAAACAAAAAAAACAAACAAAAAAAGAAAGAAAGAAAGAAAGAAAGAAAGAAAGAAAGAAAGAAAGAAAGAGGGAAAGAAAGAAAGGAAGGAAGGAAGAAAGAAAGAAAGAAAGAAAGAAAGAAAGAAAGAAAGAAAGAAAAGAGAAAGAAAGAAAACATGTGAAGGATGTTCACCTCACACAGAACTATTTGTGGTAGTGACAGTGTATCCTGGAGGAGGGTCAGGCCAAGAGAGGATTTGAAGCCAGGTGGGTGGAGGAGAGGGAAGGCCCCTGCGGGGACAGAGCGTGACCATCTGCAGAAGACACGGCTCTGTGGATCCCAGCCAAGAACAGGACTGTAAGGCCAGAAATCAAAAGGACAGAACCCAGGCCTCAGGCTCTGCAGCTCTTCTTTGCAGTACATGGTGACCTGAGATAGACAGGGACCAGAACAGACGGCAGCCTGGGGAGGAATAGGGACAAGGGGCGGACTCCAAAGCTAAAGGCCAGCTGGGCTGGGTTTGGTTCTCAGCTGGGCCCTGGGTCTCTCTTCACCTGTAAAGCAGCTTAGCAATGCAATTACCTTAACAGGCTGCTGGAGACAGGGCGAGGCCAGCCCCATGAAGCAGTGGGAATAACAGAGGGCATAGAGAAGAGCAGAGGACTTCCCTCATTCTCTGAGTCAGAACTTTCTAACAGTTGCCCGGTGTGGTGGGGCATGACTTTAATTCCAGCACTTGGGGAGCTGAGGTAGGAGGATAATCATGAGTTTGAGGCCAGCTTGGGCTACAGTTCCAGGTCAGCCTGAGCTACAGTTCCAGGTCAGCCTAGGATAGAGTGAGACCTTGTCTCAAAAAACCGGGCGGGGGTGAGGGGTTGGAGAGATGGCTTAGCGGTTAAGGCATTTGTTTGCAAAGCCAAAGGATCCCAGTTCAATTCTCCAGGACCCATGTAAGCCAGATGCACAAGGGGGCGCATGCATCTGGAGTTCATTTGCAGTGGCTGGAGGCCCTGGCATGCCCATTCTCTCCCTCCCTTTCTCTTTCTCTCAAATAAATAAATAACCAAAATATATTTTAAAAAAACAATAATAACATGGGCTGGAGAGATAGTTTAGTGGTTAAGGCACTTGCCTGTGTAAGCCTAATGATACAGGTTCAATTCCCCAGGACTCAAGTAAGCCAGATGCACAAGGTGGCACATGCATCTGGGGTTCATTTGCAGTGATTGGAGGCCCTGGCATGTCCATTCTCTCTCTATATATATCTGCCTCTTTCTCTCTCTTCCTCCATCTCTTTCTTAAAATAAAAATAAATTGATTAAAAAAACAATAATAGGGCTGGAGAAATGGCTTAGCGGTTAAGGCGTTTGCCTGCGAAGCCAGAGGATCTCGGTTCTATTCTCCAGGACCCATGTAAGCCAGATACACAAGGGACACATGCATCTGGAGTTCATTTGCAGTGGCTAGACACCCTGGTGTGCCCATTCTCTGTCTGCCTCTCTTCTATCTATCTCTCTCTGTTTGCAAATAAGTAAATAAAAATAAAAAAAAAAGAAGGGATGTGTGCTTTAAAAAAAAAAACAAACAATAATAACAACAAGTGAACTTTCCAACAGTCATGAGCGTAAGGTAAACTCCCTGTCAGAGAGGTATTCCAACAGCAAGGAGTGTTTGGCAGTCCGCTCTACCTTCCTTCTTCTCTGTGGCAGTGACATTGTTACCACAGGGCAACACCTCCTTTGTGGCTGAGCCCAGCTATGCCCAGAGCTCTGGAGGCCCAGCCTTTTATCACAGTCCTCACTGGGTCCCAGTGGCAGTGACTTCAGGGCTGAGGCCATGGTCTGTAACTCTTGCAACCCCCTTTGACATAAATGTCCCTTACCCACAGAGAGCCTTTCTTCTGGGTCCTGTTTTAAGTTGCCAGCGTGATTTACATATCCTCCATCTTGCTTCTGAGTCTGCTGAGTTGCTGGTGGGATGAGAAGCTCTCAGCCCCGCCCCCTTGGGGGTGACACCCGTGCGACCTGCAATCTTGAAACATTTTTTACGCTACCAAATGATAACAGCTTCCTCATTCTTTGCTCTCACCCCACACATTCATGGCAGCCAATCAGTGAGAGGCAGCTGGCTGACAGTTGCCAAGAGCAGGGGAACTTGACCTTGAAGTCAGGCTGATGTGGATTCATTTGCAATTTCTGTCAGGGCTTGTGGGATCTTGAAAGCAGCTCTTGAGTCACCCTCAGAACCTACTTAGCATGCTGGAGAGGGAGCCCTCTCCCCTCCCTCCCTCCCTCCCTCCCTCCTTCCCTCCCTCCCTTCCTTCCTTCTTTCCCCTTTCCCTCTTTCCTTCAGGTAGGTACCTCTAATGGAGCATTTAGCCGGATCTTCAACCTTCATTCTTTCATCCTTTGATCCACTGAGATCCTACTGGAGATGTTGTATGCACCAGTGGTTTGCTCTCATTGGAAGCTCCAGGCCCCCAAAGGCTGCACTTAGCAGCCTGCATGCTCAGGATACGAAAGCCCTATGAAGCCCTGAGTACAGGGGGAGGAGGCTGAAGCCCGAGACAGGACTTTGTGCTGGAGTTGGGCTGGATCACAACCTCCATGCTCTGTGAGCCATGCACATGGCCCAGGGTCCCCATGGAGTTTCATGCTGCGGCTCTGATGAGTAAATCTGGAAGGCTACACTGGAGGATGCAGCTGTGGTGCAGCCGGGCCCAGGTCTGGTTTACCAGTAGCCAGCTCTGCCAGCTCTGCCCACATCCTGGGGCAGACTGCCCCTGCCCCAAGGTGGAGCTCTGTCCTGAAGCTTCTTGGCTGCAGGCTTTCAGCAGCCAGCATTCAACTCAGAAATGAACAGGGGACAGGAACATTCCCAGCCATGTTCTCCAGGGTGATGGGCATTTGTTTTTTAATTTTTTTTTATTTGAGAGAGACAGAGAGAGAGAGAGAGACAGAAGGAGAGAGAGAGACAGAGAGAGAGAGAGGGAGAGGAAGACAGCGAATAGGTGTGCCAGCAGCCTCTCAGCCGTTGTGAACGAACTCCAGATGCGTGCGCCCCCTTGTGGGCAAGTGCGGCATTGCACCCTTAGGTCACTTTTTGTGTCTGGCTAAAGGTGGGACCTGGAGATTAGAACCAAGGTTCTTGGGCTTGGCAGACAGGAGCCTTAACGGCCAAGCCATTTCTCCAGCGGTGATGGGTGTTTGTGTGTGGAAGTAGCAGAGGGCTGCTCTGAAGTCAGCACAGGGGAAGTGAGGAAAGCTGCCAGGGTCTGGCAGGATACACTGGCCAGGGTGGAGGCTGACCCGATCAGGAACTCTTAGCTAGGCGTGCTGAAGGGCACAGGAGGCAGTCTCCAGTCTCTTGAAAGAGGGTTCCTTCAAGGGATACTGTGTCCTCCTGGTCTGACCCTTCCCACCCAGTGCCCAGCTCTGCACATTGACTCATTTCTAATGTGCCGTCCTCCCAGAGTGTCTACTTTGGAGGTGTCACAGGTACCTAATGCCCTGGGCTTTGAGCTGGAAGAGGCCATAGGTGGGGCACAGGTAGGACTGTGGCTTTCCTTGCCCGAAAGGATGGGACATGGTTCGTGACTGTGAAGGAGGCGCTGGAGATCTATTTGGTGGCAGACTAGTGGAGACACACTTCTCTCATAAACTATTGCCGTGGAACTAGTGACCTCAGTGCTTAGATTTGCATGTGTGTGTGTGATAGCACGTGTGGTGTGTGCACGTGTGTGTGCAGATGCACATGCCTACTGTGCACATACATGTGTGGAGGCCAAAGACAGACATCAGGTGTCGTCTTCTCTGCCTCTCCTACCTTATTCCTCTGAGAGAGTCTCTCACCGAATCTGGAGCTCCCTGTTTGTGCTTAGACTGGCTGATCAGTGAGCCCCAGTGAGCCCCAGCGATCTTCCCGCCTCTGCTCTGCGCTGAGGTGACAGGCATATACATCGTGTCTGGGTTTTTACAAAAGTGCTGGGGATTGAACTCAAGTCTACGTGCTTGAAAGTTTCTTAGCCACTGAGCCATCTCCCCAGCCCTGGGGGTAGGGTCTGAAGCAAGCAATTATCATCCCTTGAAGCCCTTTCTTTGTGGGGCCAGACTTCAGACAAGACACAGGCAGGCCAACTTGTTTTGGCCCCATGATGTCTGGAGCTCATGTGGGAAGGTCTGGCTATGGGGGAGCATCCACTTGTGAGTCTAACTTCCCCAGAGCTCGTGGTTTCAGAGAAGTTGTGCTTGCAGTCTCCTCTCCACAGGCTGCCTCAGCCCATCAGCAGAGCAGTCAGCCACACACAGCAGAGGTGAGATAGGCATCGTGTCCAAATGAAAAACCTTCTAAAGGTTTGACTGTTTCCTGCCCCGCTCCAGGCAGCCTGCTAGTCCCTGCAATTTTGCGAAGGGGCCCTGGGTGACAAATGCTTCTGTGGCCACTCCATGTCTTCTCATTCCCTCATTCCACCATCCAGGAATGTACCAATCCATGCTGTGACATGGATGGACCTACAGGCCCTCACACTCAGCTGAAAAGACCAGACCCAGAAGGCCACACAGCATGCAGCTCACAGAAATGCCCAGCACAGCACATCCATAGGGACAGCAAGCAGGTTTTCAGCAGTGATTGCTAAGGGTATGGGCTTCATTAACAAGTTATTTTACAAGAAAGGGGGGGCTGGGGAGAGAGAGAAAGAGAAGACAGAGTCAGACAGAGAGAATGGATGCACCAGAGCCTCCAGCCACTGCAAACAAACTCCAGACACATGTGCCAACTTGTGCATCTGGCTTTAAGTGGGTACTGGGGAATCAAACCTGCGTCCTTAGGCTTTGCAGGCAAGTGCCTTCACTGCTAAGCCATCTCTCCAGCCCTGGGCTGCTGCTTCTTCTCTTCCTCTTCCTCCTCCTCCTTCTTTGTTTTTGAGGCAAGCCCAACAGACTGGCCTTTTTTATGAGAGAGAGCAAGCACGCAAGAGAGAATTAGCGCACCAGGGCCTCCAGCCACTGTAACAGAACTCCCAATGAGTGTACCATTTTGTGCTCAGGTGCAACATTGTGCATGCGTCACCTTGTGCCTCTGCCTTACATGGGATCTGGGGAGTCAAACATGGGTCCTCAGGCTTGGCAGCTAAGCACCTTAACTGCTAAGGCATCTCTCCAGCCCCCTCCCTTTTTCCTGGGCTTCTTTTTAAGATGACAAAAATATCTTAAGATTGATAATAGTTGCATGTATCTCTGAACATAACAAATGCCAAATAGCATCTTAGGCAAAATGACCTCTTGATTGCTACAGAGAATTGACAAAAAAAGTAAAGTGTTACACAATGTAGGTTTGTCCTCTCCTTGGGCCATTGCATAGATGACACATCCAAGAGCTTTGAGTTCAAATCCTGTGGCTGCAGCTTGCTGTGTGACCTTCAGTGAGCTCCTTAGCTTTTCTGTGCCCTGGGTACTGTAGGCGTGTAAAATGGGAAGGCAATATTCCCTGCATCCCAGGGATATTGAAGAGATTAAACATAAGGAACAAGGTGACTCCCCTAAGAGCGTCTGGCCCACGGAATGCTGGAAAGCACAGTGCACTCAGCTTGAGGTTTCTGGTATATTTTAGAGGCCAGAGAGGAGACATGATTCTCCTGATGCACGAGACCAAGGGCATGGTCCTTGGGTCCAAGTGAGGCTCAGCAACAACAATGTTTCCAGCGCGTTGAGGCCAGTTCCTCCCCAGGCCGTGCTTTCGTGGTTTGGAGAAATACATGACATGCTGATTACTTAATCAGAAAACAACAGGAATTTTCTGTGTTTTAAGGGGCAATGACAGGCAACTGGCAATGCTGTGGAACCAGCCACAGGAATCTGGGCTGCTTTCGGAGGAGACACAGGGGTGGGGTGGGGTGGGGAGCATGACGCAGATGCATGGAGGGGGAGGGGCGGGGATTCATCCCTGTACCGTGCTGGCCCAGGACTCAGAGAATGCAGCTCTCTGCAACTGCTCTGCTTGCTCCTCCTTGCATCCTGGCCAGCCTGCAATCCCTCCTCAAGGCCTGTGTCTACTAATGGAGATGCTTGCCTGCGACTGTTTCCCAGTCTCCAAACCTTGGCAGGGACCCTCAGATACTAAAACCACTGGGCCACTGTCATCCACTGTCCAGAGCACACCCTGCAGGTAGAGAGACCTTTGCCATCTAACTTTGACTCTGCCAGGCCTGCTTAAGGTCCTTCTCTTCTGGGATCATGACTCATTGAATGACAAGCCTGCGTGAGGGGCTGGGGACAGGGCTGAACATACCAACGTGGCCTTTATAGAGCTGAAACAAGTGAGAGATGCTACTGAGAAAATTATCATGCAATCCCGGAGAAAACGGCCCTGAGTACAGTGTAGACACAGGGGTTGTGAAAGGGGTCCCCGGAGTAGATCCCACTCATTACCGTGCTGAATGGGGCCCTCTCATGACTTGCCCACCTCTTGACCCACAACCTACCGAGGGTGGTGCTTCTTAAAAATAAGGTCTTTAGGGGCTGTGGATGTGGCTCAGACGGTAAAGTGCTTGCCTAGCATGCACAAAGCCCTGGGTTCCATCCCCAGCACCACATAAACTGGGCATGGTGGTACATGTCTGTAATTTCAGCCCTTGGGAGGTAGAAGCAAGTGAATCAGGAGTTCACAGTCATTCTTGGCTACCTAGCAAGTTCAAGACCAGCTAGGGATACGTGAGACCCTGTCTCAAAAAATACAATAGGACCCGGGTGTGGTGGCGCACGCCTTTAATCCCAGCACTCGGGAGGCAGAGGTAGGAGGATTGCCGTGAGTTCAAGGCCACCCTGAGACTACATAGTTAATTCCAGGTCAGTCTGGGCCAGAGTGAGACCCTACCTCGTAAAACCAAAAAAAAAAAAAAAAAAAAAAAAAAAAACACACAACAGGAGGGGATGGGGAAATGGCTTAACAGTTAAGATATTTGCCTGCAAAGCCAAAGGACCCTGATTAGAATCCCCAGGACCCATGTAAGCCAGATGCACAAGGGGGTGCATGCGTCTAGAGTTCCTTTGCAGTGCCTGAGGCCCTGGAGTGCCCATTCTTTCTTTTGCTCTGCTTCTTCCTCTCTCTTTCAAATAAATAAATGAATAAATAAATAAAATATTTTAAAAAAATACAACATGAACAACAAAATAGAGTCTTTACCCTTGAGGGGTGGCCCACACCTATCATCCCAGCCAGACAGAGGCAGGGGGGCCATGAGACCCTGTATCAAACAACAATCACAAAATAGTTTTCACAGATGGGATTTAAATCAAGGATCTTGAGATGAGACCATGCCTGGGCTGGCGGGTTTATATCCAAAACAAGGAGACTTGGGACAGAAGTGGAGACTGTGATGTGGCAGCTATCAGGATACTAGGAGCTGGGGAAAAGTGGGAAGAACCCCAGTGTGGCCTTGGTGGGGGTGAAGAGCACACCTTGGCCTTGGCCTTGGCCTTCTGTCCTCCTGAGCTGCATTTCGGTTGTTTGAAGCTTCCTGGTGGGTGCCATTTGCTACAGCAGTCCTGGGAGATTCATGCAACCACCCCCAAAAGGGACAGGCCTCACAGGTGACTGCTGCCTCTTGCTGTAGAGAGGACCTGCAGACATGGCTGGCTTCTGGAGGCGACAGCTACGCAATGAGGTTGTGTTGACTCAACTGTCCCCTGCCTTCCTGGACATTTTTCATGTGGGTACTCCTGGCTTTCTGGGGCTACAGTCTTTCATTCCAAGGACAGGCTCTGGAACCATAGACCAGAAGGATCCTGCCATGGTGGATTTGACCTACTCAGCCCCAGATGGAGTCTCAGAGATGTCAAGTCACTTGTCTGTGGACATCCCTCCAGACAGTGGCAAAGCCCGAATTCAATGACCATGGTGTGTGAGGTCACAGTTCTCAAGGTGTCGTCCTAGTTTCCTAGTTCACATCCTTTAATGCCTTCATGGTGCACCTGGAGCCTTGCTTTGCCCCTCTTGAGGCAATGTGGATGGCCTGGGCTGCCTCAGCTATTGTCCCTTTGCGGGACCGTCTGAGTGGACGGCGGCTGGGTCTGCACAAAGAGCTCCATGGTGACAACCAGAGTGCTTGTGCTGACTGACAAACGAGCTGGCACCTGAGCCGTTCAAGCGGAGCAGTGACACGAGTGTTAGCCGCAGGGCCGCTGGCTGGCGGTGGATGAAAACAAAGGGCCGGGCCTGTGGACGCGGATCAGTCACTGAGCGCGGGAGGCCTGCGCGGCATGCTGGGTGGTCTCGGCCCGTGCTTGTCAGCTCCTGTGTCTCCCACACCTCGGGCCTGTCTCTGGACCTGCAGATGTCGGAGTTCCCTCCCGTCAATCAGTCAGCAACTCAAGAGTCTGTTAAGCCGGATGCTACCCCAGGCCTCTAATAATGACCACAAGAACAACAACCACCACGAAAGCAGTAATAATAAGAGCAAGGCTGGTGTTCGCTAGTTCATTTCACCTTTGCGGCAACTTCTTTGAAATGGACACTGCTGTCATCAGCTTTTAAAGGTGAGAAGAAGTGAAGGGGCTCACCCTTGTCAGGGACGATTGACAGCCAGGTTTGTTAACTGGTGAGCCCGTTGGCCAGGCCCTGGACTATTCCCATTTCAGTATAGGGCATAGTCCTTGCCCTCTAAGCCCTCTAAACAACCTCAATATTCTCCTTCCTCCTCCTCCTCTTCTTCACCTCCTCCTCCTTTTTGTCCTCCTCCTCCCTTTTTTTTTTTTTTTTTTTTTTTTGAGGCAAAGTCTCACTCCAGCCCAGACTGACCTGGAATACACTACGTAGTCTCAGGGTGGCTTCGAACTCATGGCGATCCTCCTACCTTCAGCCTCCCAAATGCTGGGATCAAAGGTGTGTGCCACCACATCCTGCGTGAACCTCCCCCCCCCATTCTTAAAAAGAAATAAAGCAGAAATTTCCTTTTCCACTGCTCACTGGAGCATTTGTGTGATAGCAGAGAGAGAGAGAGAGAGAGAGAGAGAGAGAGAGAGAGACAGACAGAGAGAGAATGAGCATGCCAGGGCCTCTAGCCACTGCAAATGAATTCCAGATGCATCTGCCCCCTTATGCATCTGGTTTATATGGGTACTAGGGAATTGAACCCAGGTCCTTTGGCTATGCAGGCAAGTGCCTTAACCACTAAACCATCTCTCAGCCCCATATTATTTTTTTAAATACAATTAGACTGAGGAAATGACTCAATGATAAAGCACTTGCTGCACAAGTGTGAGGACCTGAGTTCAGATCCCCAACACTCATGTTAAGTGGCAGGTGTGGCAGCACACACCCCAGCACTGGCAGAGAATAAACAGAAGGATGCCTGGGGCTCACTGGGCAGCCAGTGTAGTTGAACTGTAGCCCCAGGTTCAGTGAGAGACATGAATGATTAAGGAAGATACCTAAGTCAACCTGTGGCCTCCATATGCACACACACACACACACACACACACACACACACACATACATGAGCATATGCATACACATGTGCACCCACACGCATATAGACATCCACACAGCACACACATGTACACATGTAAAAATGTTGGTGTCATTCTTTTATTTTTAATTATTTGTGTGTGCATGCACACACACACACATGCATGCACATGGAGCTTGCATGCCAAGGTCTTTTGCTACTGTAAGCTAACACCCATCCAGTTTTTTTTTTTTTTTTGGAGAGAGGGAGAGGAAGACAGAGGGGTCCCCGGAGTAGATCCCACTCATTACCGTGCTGAACGGGGCCCTCTCATGACTTGCCCACCTCTTGACCCACAACCTACCGAGGGTGGTGCTTCTTAAAAATAAGGTCTTTAGGGGCTGTGGATGTGGGCATGCCAGCAGCCTCTCAGCTGCTGTGAATGAAATCCAGATGTGTGCACCCCCTTGTGGGCAAGTGTGGCATTGCACCCTTGCGTCACTTTGCATCTGGCTAAACATGGGACCTGGAGATTGGAACCAGGTTCTTAGGCTTAGCAGGCAGGCACCTTAACCACTAAGCCATCTCTCCAACCTCCCATCCAGTTTTATGTGGATATCTGGGGACTGGCAGGCTTTGCAAGCACCTTTAACCGGTGAGCCACCTCCAAGCCCCATACTATGCGATTCTTTAACAAACCCAGCAATTCAGATATAGTTAAATAAAGAAGTTAAGCCTGGAATTTGTCTAGGGATACACTGATGAAAGTGTAGCAAGGAATAGCTTGGAACATGGTCTCATTTTGCTAGTTCACTGCAAACAGACACTTCCCGATGTCTGCCCAAATAAAACCAGCCAGAGGCGGCACGTTGCACCCACATGTTGAAATCCTGTTGGAAAACGGAGGCATGGTAGCACATTGAGGCCATGAAATAGTATAGAGCAGACTGCAGCATGGAGAGATCTTACTATTAAATGCAGAGTTAGAGAAAACAGAAATGGAAGGATACATGCCTTGCATGTCCATTCAGACCAAATCCTAAACTCTGGTAAAGGTCGTCCGAGTGGTTGTAAGTCAGGCTAAAGGTTCCGTCCTCCATGGGAAAGTGGTGTTCTGCTTCTCCATTCAAGTGCTGGCTATGTGGACATGTTCAGTTGGTAAAAATGTATTGTGCTGTATACTTATGTTTGTGCTTCCTGTAGGAGTTACAAACATGGCACTTTTCATAATGACAGTGTGATCCCACATACAATCCATTCAAACAGCACAATGATACAAGATAATACATTTAGCAACTGAGAGAAAATGGCTTGTGAATAAGTCCAAGTCAAAAATAAAATAATATCATCAAAGAAAGAGGAGTCACGAGGCCGGAAGATGTGTTACCAGAACAAAGCAGAATGGCTGCTGTCTTGGGAGGAAAGGCAGGCTAAAGGACCAGGGAAGCACAGGTTTCCTAGCAACCAACGCCAGCGCACTTCTTTTCGGCTGGATGGACTCACGTGGTCCCTTATAGCTGCAAGAGAGCCTTGGGAGGGGGGAGAACTCTTGATAAATTCTGGTGACCAGAGAGTAGGGCAGAGGTGGCATGCCTCCAGCACACCCATCAACAAGCAAGCCTCAACGCTGGGGGGATGGCTCAGTGGATAATGTGTTTGCTGCACAAGTTCCCATCCCTAGCACCTACATAAATGCAGGGTGAGCATGGAAGTCCTAAGGAGATACAGACAAGGAACCTCTGGAGCAAGCTGGCTGGCTAGAGTAGCCAAATCGGCAACATCTGGGTTCAAGTGAGAGACCCTGCCTCTGAAAATAAAGTGACGAGAAATCAAGGAAGACCTGAGATCAACCTCAGCCCCCCCCCACACACACAGAAAGCCCCACCCAGTGAATCTATTTTCTGTGAATAATCGAAATAAGTTAGGAACGGAAGAAGATTCGATGCCTGGGATCTTGAGACACCCCCTCCCCCGCCATGGCTTGCCTGACCTCCCCTCCTCTCAGTCACTGACTCCAGGGAACCCCAGGGTGGCCTGGCTACCCAGGTGGACGGAGCTGAGGCACTGGGTGAGGGGAGGACTGGAAATGAGGGGAGGAACAACTGCCATTTCTCAAGGACGCCCCTCATACAAAGCAGCGTGTCTCTCAGACCTTCTTATAAGGACCACCAGACCCCAACAGTGAGGAATGTGACAGATGAGGCTATACTGGTGGCATGTGGCCTCAGTAACTTTTCTCTGCTGTGGATTCCAAAACTTTGTGCTGACATGAGACCTTGAGTGTGACCAGCAGCATGCTCAAAGAGAGGCAGCAGGAACTGAACTCCACTCTGTGCCTCCAAATCTCAGCCCTCACGGCCCAGCACCCTGCTGTTCCCAATTGACCACCAAAGATAACTAGCCAAGACCTGGGTCTAGTGGCCAGTGGCCAGGAAGACCCTGGAAGGATCCTTAAGATTGACAGGCTAAGGGAGCTCGATAGGGCACACAGAGGGAAGCTGGACTCACTAGCTTGGACATGGAGGTCTGCTTGGTGCCAAGGACCACCTGTTTCCCAGCCTTTCTCCTCCCCACTCAGAGGTCTACTCATGGTGGACAGAGCTATTCTGAAGCCCCAGAAGCCTCAAAGTGAGTTTAGCCACTACCTGGAGGGGGACCACTTAATGTGATATGCCATCAGGACAAGGAGTACTCAGGGGAGTTCCCTGGGCCCCCACAAAGGGTTGGTCTGAATTCACAGGAACCCCATCCAGCTGAGCCTGGCAGGGTTCAGGGGCACTGGGAGTGCCTGCCATGCATGTCCGTTTGTGTGACTGACGTTGCCTGTGACAGACATCCCTCCTTGCTGACAATTGCTAACCTAAAACCACAGCATTCACAGGCAGATCCTCAGCCTAGGCCTGTTCCCGATGTGTCTTGCCAGTGAGAAAGCCCAGTCAGGTTGAATGCCTGGCCTCACCATCCTCGCTCTGGTCCCAGGAGGTTCTGCTATCCTCTCCGAGGCCTTTCCTGGCCCACCCCTGCTAGTGTGGGTGATTTATGAGCCTCTTGCTGAAAGTCTATCTGTCCCCACAAGACCCCACTCCTCGAGCCAGCTATTGCTGGGGTCATGGCCCGGGAAGGTCGCCAGAGGTCAGATAAGGATGATGGTGAGTGTCCGTGTCCTCTGCTGGATAGACTGTGCCAGACAAACCAGAGAGGTTGTCACAGGGTCTGCAAGGGTGGGGAGAGGGCATTGCTGGCTGGGGTCACAGGGTCACTGTACCTCAGCGACTGAGTTATGTGCTTCCTCACAGCCTCAGCCAATTTGCCCAGGGTGCAGCATTCCCCATGAGAGCTGAGCCCCAGAGAAGTGATGGAGGCAGAATGCGTGGTATAGTGGTGAGCACACAGCAGACACACTATGACGTCCCTCTGGGGACATTATTTTGTGAGGATCAAAATTCTGTATAGTCCCCAGGCCATAGGGCTGGCCCACCCCTTGGGCAGCGGGTTATCCTCCCTGGAGATCTACTGGGTGCAGAGGAAAGAAAATGGCCAGGGTGATGGAAAAGGGTTGGAAACTGTCCCCATTTCTACCCATGGCCAGACTCAGTCCTACAGCTTCTGGCTTCTGACTCGGGCTTTCTCCAGCACCTTCCTTCTCTCTGCTGGTTTCTGGGGCCTGTGTGTCTGAGCAAACCCCTTCACCCCAACATAACTGATTCAGCTGACTTGACCTCTTCACTGCCCAGAACCCTCACCTCTTCTGAAGGTAGGAGTAATGAGTACTGCCCGGGGCCTGTTGCAGTCAGGTTCGCATTGCTGGCAGAAAACACTGGACCAAGAGCAGCATTTTGGGGGGGGGGGAGGTTTATTCTGGCTTACAGACTCGAGGGGATATTCATGATGGCAGGGGAAAATGATGGCATGAGCAGAGGGTGGACATCACCTCTTGGGCAACATCAGATGGACAATAGCAACAGGAGAGTGTGCCAAACACTGGAAAGGGGAAACTGGCTATAATACCCATAAGCCCGCCCCCAACAATACACTCTCTCCAGGAGGCGTTAATTCTCAAATCTCCATCAGAACACCTAAGTTTATGGAGGACACCTGAATCAAACCACTACATTCCACCCCTGGCCCCCATAAACTGATAACCATCCATGTTGTAAAATGCAGTGCATTCACCCAAACTTTAAAATTCTCCATATTTTTAATAAATCCCGATGATGTTTAAACATACTCATAGTCCAAGATCTTTTAACTGAGCCATAATACCAAACAAAAACAAAAACAAAACACCTCAGAACCCCATAATGGCACAGAATAAACATTCACACTGAAAAAGATGGCATTGAGTATAACAAAGAAATATTCAGTCAATACAAGATTTAAACAACCAGGGCAAACATCAAACTCTGTAGCTCCAAGTCCAACAACTAACCAGTGTCAAGTCTTCAATTCCAATAATTTTAACCAGTGACAAGTGTCTGGAGTTCCAATTCTGCCCCTCCAGCTAGGCTACTCACAGTCCCAGACAACTTCATCTGCTGCCGGCAGCTCTCTTTGTCAGCAACCCCATAGACCTGGCATTTCCACTGGGTCTCTGCTGCAACCCACGGTTCCTCCTCATGGCTCCATTGGGTCTCCACGCAGGTAATCCAGCAAGCCTGCTTCCACTGCCCATGACCATTTCCAAAATACTAAACCATGTTGCAAATGCAATGACCCTCTCTTTCCTGAATTTATTACACTCCATGATACCAGGTTGGCTACCAACTTGTTAATTCAGGGAGGAATAAAGCAGACTTTGAAGAACAGGACACTCCTTCAGCATTCAGGCCCCTTCAAAAGAGTCTGCATTCTTCCTGTTGCCCCAATGCAGGTCAGCTAGCCCAACCTTAAAGTTTGTAATCTCTCATACATTTGCAGCTAAACTGGCCCAAATTTTATTTTTTTCTGTGCCATATCCTTCTTCTCATACCAGTCCATTTCTACACAATGCAACCCTGCACAAGTTCTTAGGACATGGCATAACAGCAGGCCTCTCACACAAACTGCTTCTAGCCCAGTCCAGGCCAAGCTCCTTTTCACCCTCACAAGCCAAACCTCACAGTCCATAGTTCTTACTGCATTCAGGTCTTTCAACTCTGACCAGAATAGTCCATCAAGCTGTACTTAGAGCACTGCAAAAGTGTCTCTTAGACCAAGGTTTGAAATCCTTCCACATTCTTCTCAAAAATCAGCTCCAAAGGGCCCAAAGCCACACACTCAGGTGTCTAGCAATAATGACACCACTTCTTGGTACCAACTTTCCTGTTGCTGTCAGGTTTGCATTGCTGTCAGAAAACACCCAAACAAGAGCAGCTTGTGGGGAAAAAAAAAATAAAGGTTTATTTTGGCTTACAGACTCGAGGGGAAGCTCCATGATGGCAGGGAAAATGATGACATGATGAAGAAGAAGGAGGACATCACCTACTGGCCAACATCAGATGGACAACAGTGACAGGAGAGTGTGCCAAACACTGGCAAAAGTAAGTTGGCTGTAACACCCATAAGCCCATCCCTAACAATACACTGCCTCCAGGAGGTGTCAAGTCTCAAATCTCTATCAGCTGGGAACCTAGCATTCAGAACACCTAAGTTGATGGGGGACACCTGAATCAAACCACCACAGGCCCATTGAAGTAGCTTGGGTTTGATAGCCCTGGTACTTTTGACCCATCTCTTGCATTCACCCATGACTGGAAAAATCATAGGTGATCCCAGGAGAAGTCACCTGCCTATCCTGGAAGGACAGGGGTAGCCTGTCCCCTTCCTTAGTCACACAATCATTCTCACTTGTTCATGCATACATTCATTCATTCACTTAATTTATTAATTCACTCACTCATTCATTCGTTCATTGGTTCACAGATGCAACAGGAACTGGCTATGTGCCTACCATGGGCTACATCCCTTAATTCTGGGCTGGATCAGGGTGAGCCTGCTGTCCACAGCTCCCATCCACTGGAGGTGAGCAGATAGGGCAATGCAATTAGGTTGTGGTGGCTCAACCACAGGAGAGGCTATCAGGCTGAAGGTGAGGGCATGGGGCTGGAGTCTGGGTTGTGTACACTGAAGAAGATGGGGGTGATGAGTGAAGACACACTCCTATCTGGAGAAACTGGGGTCATGGGGAGCTCTCAAATGCCTCAGCAGACCCAGGCAGAGCGGTATGTGGAGATGGGAGTCTGGTTGGAGACCTGAGGATTGCTACGTCGCAGCTATGTGGCTTCTCCTTCCTACAGAACTTTTTTTTGGTTTTTCGAGGTAGGGTCTCACTCTAGCCCAGGCTGACCTGGAATTCACTCTGTAGTCTCAGGGTGGACTCAAACTCATGGTTATCTTCCTACCTCTGCCTCCGGAGTGCTGGGATTAAAGGTGTGTGCCACCATGCCTGGCTTCCTACAGAACTTTCTAGAAAAAGCCTCATAGATCAGACCTCACACCACTCCTCCACACCCTCCAAAGCCAAGGCAACAAGGAGAAGCTCTGCCCTCCACCTGGGCATGTGTGGAGCCAGTGCTCATGGGCCAAATTCTTTTTTTTTAATTATTAATTAAAAAAATTTATTATTATTATTATCTTATTTATTTTTGGAGAGAGACATAGAGACAGACAGAGAGGGAGAGGGAGACAGATAGAGATGGGCGTGCTAGCAGTCTCTCAGCCGCTGTGAACGAAATCCAGATGTGTGCCCCCTTGTGGGCAAGTGCGGTATTGCGCCCTTGCGTCACTGCATCTAGCTAAATGTGGGACCTGGAGATTGGAACCGGCTTCTTAGGCTTAGCAGGCAGGCGCCTTAACAGCCATCTCTCCAGCCCTAATTATCATTTTTTTATTGACACCATATATATATATATATATATATATATATATATATATATATATATATATATATATGTATTTGTTTGTTTGTTTGTTTGTTTTGTTTTGTTTTTGGTTTTTCGAGGTAGGGTCTCACCACTCTGGCCCAGGCTGACCTGGAATTAACTTTGTAGTCTCAGGGTGGCCACGAACTCACAGCGATCCTCCTACCTCTGCATCCCGAGTGGTGGGATTAAAGGCGTGAGCCACCACCCCTGGCAACACCTTCTATATTTACATACAAAAAACATATGCTATTTCCCTCCCCTCCCCCATTCCACTTTAGAACTCCAATCTCCATCATATCCCCTCCCTTTCTCCATTAGTCTCTCTTTTAATTTGATGTCATCATCTTTTTCTTCTATTTTGAGGGTTTTGCGAAGGTATTGCTAGGCACTGCAAGGTCATGGATATCGAGGCCAATTTCTGTCTGTTTAAGGAGTCTGTTGTAAGGAGTCATACCCTTCCTTTGGCTCTTCCATTCTATCCGCCATGGGCTGAATTCTGAATTGTTTCCTTCTGGCAGAAGCAGCTCCTTCGAGTGGGATTTCCTTACCAGTTTTACCTTGAGCTGTTGTGTGTTTGGGGGTTCACGGAGGGCTGGGTGTCCAATGGTGGAGAGTTTGGGGGTCCCCCCTTCACTCTCTTCAGGCCAGGATGGCAGCTCTTCGTCCCTGGAGGACTCAACCCACAATTCTTGGAATTGCCCTGTCACCCCATTGTGGCACACTAAATGCAATGCTGGAGGCATTTTCCTAAGAACTGAGATCCAAGCCTGACACTGCCTTCCCCTCTTATTGTTGGCGTGGGAAGAAACCTCCCGATGCCAAGTAAAACAGGTTGCTGTCCAGCCAGTCCCCGGAGGTCGGAACTGTCGCGATGGTGCACTCGATTTCATCTCAGGAAAAGCTAAGCACGGGATGCCAGGACTCAGCAAATTCTTTAAGTAACTTTACATATGAACCAAAAAACAAAGTAAGATCCAGAAAAACCACAAAAAGGAGATCCCTGTCTGAAAACTCAAACAGAGTGAAGAGGGCAGGAATGAGATAAGCACCTAAGATCCTTGAGGCTGTCCAGAGCTGGGTGTGGTGGCGCACACCTTTAATCCCAGCACTTGGGAGGCAGAGGTAGGAGGATCGCTGTGAGTTCAAGGCCACTCTGAGAGTACATAGTGAATTCCAGGTCAGCCTGGGCCAGAGTGAGACCTACCTCGGAAAAACTAAAAAAAAAAAGAAGAGAGAGACTGTCCCACGCACCTTTGAGCCCTCCTGTGGAATCTTTTTCTGTTCCAAACAGACCCATCAGCCAGGCTGGACGGCGCAGACCTGTCATCCCAGCTACTCAGAAGACTGAGGGACTGAGACAGGAAGATTACAAGTTCAAGACCTGTCTTGGTTACAAAGTGAGTTCTAGATGAGCCTGGGGCAACTTAGCTAGACACTGTCTCAAAATAAAAAAATTAAAAGAGGACCAAGGGTGTGGCTCAGGGTCAGAGCTCCTGCCTAGCAAACATGAAGCCCTGAGCTCAGTCTTCAGTATGGCAAACACAAGCCATCTTCATTCTACCTGCTGATGTCCTTTCTTTCTTTCTTTCTTTCTTTCTTTCTTTCTTTCTTTCTTTCTTTCTTTCTTTCTTTCTTTCTCCTCCTCCTCCTCCTTCTTCTTTTTTTTTTTTTTTTTTTTTTTTGGTTTTCTGAGGTAGGGTCTCACTCTAGAATTCACTTTGTATTCTCAGGGTGGCCTCGAACGCCCTGCTGGTTTTTCTTTCTTCTATCTTTGTGTACACGTGTGCGCATGCGTGCAGAGACCAGAGGACCACTTTGGGTGTCATTCCTTGAGCTGATAATTTTTTTTTTTTTGAAGACAGGGTCTCTCACTGAGTCTGAAGCTTACTAATTAGTGAGTTCAGTGAGCCTCAAGGATCTTCCCATCTCCACCTCTCCTGAGACAACAGACGTGCAACACCACACCTGACATTTTTATGTAGATTCAGGGCATTGCACTCAGGTTCTCATGCTTGAACAACAAGAACTGTACCCAATGAGCCATCTTCCCAGTTTCTTCATTCTTACTCGATTAGATGTCAGTCTCTGGGACATCTTCCTCTACAGACCTTTGTTCTGGAACCTTCTCTCACTGTTATGCTGTGTTCACGGTGGTTACGTTCAGGGCGGCTCTGGTGTTTCATGAGCTTGAGGGCACCCTCACCAGTGGCAAGTTCTCTGAGGACAAAGCACTGGACGTATGGTGCATGTTCTTTGTGGCAGCCTGACACATCATCAGGGCTGTGATCGTGAGGGATCAAACCCTACTAAGAAATGAGACGGTCTCCTCCGCGTTCGATGGCAGATGGCAGGAGTCAGGAGCTGGGTTGGTGGGTTGGCTGCTGTGATTATTCGTGAAACGTCATTCTGGATGTCCTGGTTGTGGAGATGAAATGGCCATTATTCTTGAGTTAGTACCTTCCTGGTTTTCTTTCCTTTTCTTTTTAAACAATTTTTTAATTTTAATTTTTAATTTTTTTATTGACAACTTCTTTAATTGCAGACAATATCCCATGGTACTTCCCTCCCTCTGCCCACTTTCCCCTTTGAAACTCCACTCTCCATCATATCCCCTCCCCCTCTCAATCAGTCTCTCTTTTCAGTTTGATCTCATGATCTTTTCCTCCTATTATGATGGCCTTGTGTAGGTAGTGTCAGGCACTGTGAGGTCATGGATATCCAGGCCATTTTATGTCTGGAGGAGCACATTGTAAGGAGTCCTATTCTTCCATTGGCATCTGGTTTTCACTCTAGGAGACTTTAAGGAGCAAGTCTCAATTGAAGGTTGGTGGAAAATGCTTTCTTCTTTATTGATTATTTGCATAAATGTACAGAATGTATTTTGATCATAACCTCCTTCATTTTGTTCGCCTTTCTCCTTCCACTAAACCTGTTCCTTTCAACTAGTTCCTCTTTTATTTTTTGTCTTTTTTTTTTTTTGCCTTTCTCCATCATCAATGGCAATATATTGATGGGCTCAAGATTGTGCAGGTAGCGACAGCCACCGTGAGCTCATAAATGCAGTGACCAGTTACTGAGTGGAAGACAGCATTCTAAAGCACCCCTCTCCATCCTCTGGCCTTTACAGTCTTTCCACCCTGTCTTCCGCAGTGTTCCCTCACCTTGGTGAGTGTGATAGAGATGTCTCATTTACTGCTTAGTACCTAACTGTCCACTCTGGAAGGCATGGAGCCTCAGTCCACGTATGCAAGCTTAGGTCATCTGAAGCTGATCAGAGAAGGCTTGGAGGGCTCAGAGCCTCAGAGGCTGGGTATTATTCCAGACCCACGGTTTGTAACCAGGACTGTGTTTTAGTCTGACTGCTGCAGTGTGACAACAGGCACCTGGTTCGGGTGACACTGATGCACAGGTAGTATGAGTTGGTCACTGCTTCCTCTCATACAGTCACTTGCTCTGTGGTCCTACTGTTGCAGACAGGTTTGCATTGCTGGCAGAAAACACTAGACCAAGAATGGCTTGTGGGAAAAAGGGTTTATTTTGGGGTACAGACTCGAGGGGAAGCTCCATGATGGCAGGGAAAATGATGGCATGAGCAGAGGGTGGACATTACCTCTTGGCCAACATCAGGTGGACAAGAGCAATAGGAGAGTGTGTCAGACACTGGCAAGGGCTATAAGACCCATACCCCCCGCCCCAACAACACACTGCCTCCAAGAAGCGTTAATTCCCAAATCTCCATCAGCTGGGAACCTAGCATTCAGAAGACCTAAGTTTAGAGGGACACCCGAATCAAACCATCACACCTCCCCACTGTGCCCTGTGGACCTTGCTATCTGGTCAGTGGTCAGGAAGAAGAGAACGAAGCTGTGTGGCTTCCTCTAAGCCTTTGATTGGAAAGTAACTCCCATCCCATTTACTCATATGTCACCACTAGAATGTGTCCCAGGCTGTTAGCTGCCAGAGGTAAGACATGCATGCAGGGCCTGCCTCTGCTGCCGCCCCTCAGCAAGGAGGTGGAGGGTCCCAGGAAACACTTTGAACATCCAGGGTTTACATCAGAAATTATAGAACTCAAGCTCGGTGGGCCCGGGTATATTTTCTAATGTGTCCCAGATCTGGACAGCACCTCCCACTGCTTGGGATGTCTCTGACAACTCACATGGCAGGACAGTGTCCCCTCAAATTCATTTTCTTTCCAGAGCCAGGGAATATCACCTTCTTGGGGCCTTTTTCATTTAGAATTAGGGTCTGAGCATGGCATTACTTAAGGTGAATGGGGAAGTCCTGACCAGTGACTGGTGTCCTTACAGAAGAGGAGAGACAGATGAACAGGCAGGAAAAGCTGTGACATGAAAGACACCCCCCTGTGGCTTCAGAGGGAGCACAGCCTGCTCAGGCCTGGGCATGGGGCCTCTTGCCTCTGGAAGTCCAGGATGAACTTCCGTTGTTCTGTCACTATACAATTTGTTACAGAGCCCAAGGAAGTAAATACACCACTCAGTGCCATGGAGATTCTGTGGGGAACCCAGAATGAAGAATCCAGGTGACTCAGGAGCCAGGCAGCAGTGCAGGAAGAGGCCGAGGCTTCCCACAGCACAGAATTGGGTGGGAGAAGCCGGGGGTCAAGTCTGGAGCCCACATACGTGCCTGTGCTGAGAATGTGCACCCTTCCTCATCAGGCCTCCACCAGAATGTGAAAAGTTTGACCTCCAAACCCTTAGGTGAACCAGGAGCCAAAAGCCACAGAGATCCCAGGGAGTGAAGTGACAGGCAGATCCCCGGGCACCAGCAGAATCCCATTGAGATGTGGCCTGGAGATCTGCATTTTACAACAGGTGGGAAAAGAATTGAATTTCTTACCACTTTAGGTTTGCCAGTAAAGAATGAAACCACAGGGGCTGGAGAGATGGCTCAGCGGTTAAGGCGCTTGCCTGCAAACCGCAACAACCTGAGTTTGATTCCCCAGTACCCCCATAAAATGGACCTGGAGTTCATTTGCAGTGGCTTAAGGCCCTGGCGTACCCATTCTCTCTCTCTCTCTCTCTGCTTGCAAATAAAGTAAAAATTTTAAAAAAAGAATGAAATCACAAGGAAAAAGCTGAATGTATTTAGCTATGCCAAATCTTTATTAGTCTATTACACAATTAGAAGGCAGACAACAAACTGGGAATGGATCAGAGATTGGAACTGACCTCTGGAAGGCTGAGGAGACTCACAATGCAGGGCTAGAAGGGGTCCGTGTTGGTAATATGTAAATGAGCTCATCCATCTATGAGATCAAAGGAATTCGCTCAGGAGGCCAAAGACAGAGAGTGTTATTATCACAGAAGGAAAAGATAAGGTCCAGCTCACAATTAGACGATGAGATGGCTCAACCCCAGTATCAGACAAGGAAAACGCGCTAAAATCCAGAAACTCTGCTATTTTTAAAAAACTATTTTATTTTCATTCATTTTTAAAACTTTTTTGTTTATTTTTGATTTATTTATTTGAGAGCAGTAGACACAGAGAGAGAAAGAGACAGAGAGAGAGAAACTGAGTACACCAGAGCCTCCAGACACTGCAAAGGAACTCCAGATGCATGTGCCACCTTGTGCATCTGGCTTATGTGGGTACTGGGGAATCGAGCCTAGAACCGGGGTCCTTAGGCTTCACGGGCAAGCGCTTAACAGCTAAGCCATCTCTTCAGCCCCTAAAAACAATTTTTAAAATTTATTCGCAAGTAGAGAATGAGAGACAGAGAGGGGGTGGGGAATGGGTGCTGCAGAGCCTCCTGCCTTTGCAAACAAACTCTAGATGCATGGAGCTGTTTGTGCATCTGGCTTTATGTGGGTACCGGGGAATCAAATCTAGACCATCAGGCCTTGCAAGCCAGTGCCTTTAACCACTGAGCCATCTCTTCAGCCCCAACCTCTGCTATTTTGTTGCTAAGCTTGTTGAAAGTTAAAAAATACTATAACAAGCTGGTCATGGTCATGGGAGGCAGAGGTAGGAGGACTGCTGTGAGTTCAAGGCCAGCCTGAGTCTATATGGTGAATTCCAGGTCAGCCTAGGCTAGAGTGAGATCCTACCTCAGGAAAAAAAACACACACACAAACACTGTAATATTCAGTATGGGGTTGGGGGAAAAGTACTCCTGGAATAGATTGCTAGTATAACTATAAACCAATACAACCTGGTGGGGGAGTAATTTGACAAAGGGTGTGAAATGTCTTAAAAATGCAAAAAGGCATGTCTGCAGGAATTGACTCAAAGGAAATATTCAGAGATGCTAAAAATACATGGATGGATAAATATATAAGTATATAGATAAGATAGATAGACAGATGAGTGCTAGTTATTGTGTCAACTTAATGATATTTATTTTTATTTATTATTATTATTTTTTCTAGATAGGGTCTCACCCTAGAGGCTGGCCTCGAACTCACAGCAATCCTCCTAACTCTGTTTCCCAAGTGCTGGGATTAAAGGCATGTGCCACTGTGCCTGGCTATTAATGGGATTTTAGAACCACCATGGAAACAAATCTCTGGAACTGCCTGTGAGGGAGTTTCTGCATTAGGTTAATTGAGGTGAGAAGACTCACTGGACATGTGGGTGGCACCGTCCCATGGGCTACAGTCCTGGAGTGTACACACAGGAGAAAGCAAGCTGAGCACCAGCATTCATCTCTCTGTGCTTCTTGATTATGGACTGAACGCAACCAGCCGCCTCCTGCTGCCGTGACTTCCCTTCCACCACGGGCTACATCCCCTCGAACCATAAGCCAACATAAGCCTCCTTCCGCTGCATCTTTTCAGGCATTTGTTCACAGCCACAGTAAGATAACTAATATAGCTAGATGGGTGGACGATGGAGAGACAGATGATAGATAAATGATAGAAAGATGTTTGTCTTTGATAATAATCATTTACATATTCTGGAAAAACTATCAATTTACACAAATAAGTCGTAAAAGGAATCAGGTTCGTAAAGGCCCACAGAAGATGCGACCCCTCCCTCTGGTCTTCTCCTAGAGCCTCTGTCTATATTGCTTTTGCTGTTGGTGGCGAGTTAAGGCAGCTTGCCCACTGACCTGGCAGATGTGGGATGAGGACACTAAGAACTCTCTGCTAGGCAGGACTGGCAGCATAGGCCTGGAACCCCCCATTGCTCAGGAGGCTGAGGTAGAATGATAATGAGTTTCAAAATCTATCTACAACATGCGTTCAAAGCTAGCCTGGGTGACTTAGTAAGGCCTTGTCTGCAACGAAAAAGTAAAAGAAGACTAAGGCTGTGGTTTCTTGGTAGAGAGCGCTGGGTTCACTCTCCAGAACTGAAAAGAAAAAGAGAGAGAGGAGAGAGAGGTAGGTCGTTGCTAACCTGGTGGCAGAGCAGAGTAGCCCGGGGAGGTTGAAGCCTCTTGGCCCAGCAGCTCTGTGAGGCTCCTGGTAGACGCTGGCTGCCCGCTCTTACCTACGCACTCCCCCAGCTGCAGCCAGCATTCTTCAGCTATCTGTAGCCCATGCTTTGTATAAAGATATTTTTGCATAAAGAGTTCTATGGGTTTAAACAGCAGGAGCTGGGCTTTGGGATGGGAACTCATCTTTGATTCACAAGCAATGAGCTCCCCCTCCCTGAGATGGAGTTGGTATGGAAAGGTAAAAGGTCTAGGACCCAACCAACATCAGGATGGGAAAGAGGTCAAGTTCAAGGCCGCATTCAACTGAGGCCAGCTCAGGTAGGTGGAGGAGCGAGGATTTGAACTGAGGGTAACATGACAGTTTCTGTCACCTGTGAATGTCTGTAGGCACTGTGACCTCTGGGGTGGGTAGCTCCAGGTCTCTGAAGATGCAGCTGGTGCTTGTGATGTGAATCTGGGGACATGGGTCCCTCTGAGAATGATGAGCTGAGCTCCTTTGGGTGAGGTGTGGACACCTGTGCAGGTGTGGTGGGTTGAATGCCATCCGTGGAAGGAGACTTCCCACCTACAGGCCCCGGAACCTGGGGCTGTGTCCATATCTAGAAAAAGATCATTAAACATAGGCTGTCAAGACAGGCCTCTCCCAGGTTACAGGGGTGGATCTCATGATAACAAACATGCAAAGAAGAGAGAGATGGGGGAGGCCGTGTGGAGATAGAGAGGAGGCTAGGGCAGTGTTGTCACAGGCCAAGTCATTCCTGGGCTCCAGAACAGGCAGAGACAGGAAGCAGCCTCCTGGGGGAGGACACATGGCCTCTTATTTTCAGAATCCAGATTGGGAAAAGCAGAGAATGTCTAGTTCTGAGTCCCTAGTTTATGGTGACTAGACTCTCATACCCAATGTGGCTGCTCATGTCCCAGAAGGAAGTCTCATCCTTGTAGGCTGGTCTGGCAGGAGGCTGCACTGGCCAGGAGCCCCTGCACTGTGCCTCTTACCTCGAGGGGAGCTGGATGGAGCTCAGCTGTGGCTCCCTTTTTTGGCTAATGGCTTGGGCTTAAGGTGCCTGCCAGTTAAGCAGCTCAGCCAGCCCAGGAGGCCTCGGGAGCCTGGTTCCCTCCCTCCCTCCCTGCGCTTGCTTATCATGATGGATGGTGCTTGGGAGGGAGATGGAAACTTCTAAGTGTTCTGCACAGCTCCGGGCAGTGCCTTGCTGCTCTGACTTGAAGATCCAGGGTTGTAAACTTCTAAAAATAGGCACAGGGCTGCCAGGCTCATTAAAAGGGACTTGCTGATTTATTGAGATGTACTGGCATCATCTGTAGATGGTTCTGGAACTGGCCAGAAAGATTCTACTTACAATGGGCATAGTTTTACCCTCCATTCTCCTCTTGTTGCTCTGAGCCTGTTCCTTTCCTTCCTTGCAGAGACAAAGGTCAATGCCTCCTTGAGGGCTTTCTGAACCCCTTCTGGGGCAAGCAGGTGGTGTTGTATAGATGTTCCCCTGACAGTTCATGCAGGAAAAAAAAAAAAAAAAAAGCTATCTTTGGAGGCAGCTAATATTTTTTCTTTTTTCTTTTTTCTTTTTTTTGGTTTTTCGAGGTAGGGTCTCACTCTAGCTCAGGCTGACCTGGAATTCACTATGTAGTCTCAGGGTGGCCTCGAACTCATGGCGATTCTCCTACCTCTGCTTCCCAAGTGCCTGGCTTGGAGGCAGCTGAGAGGAAGCAGTAGGATCATATTTTTTACCAAGTATGTGAGAAAGATTGAAAAAGAAAAGAGCAGGCATAGGGACACACATGCTGCCCTGGGCACAGTGCTGGTAACCATATCCGTAGCCAATTAGTTTGGACATAGTAGAAAATGAAATTTATCAGGGGAATGGGCTAATCCTTTCACAGCCAGAACCAGACCCACAGCCCTGCACGCACAGTGTGGGGGAGCCCTCACATTTGATTGGTTACTTCTCCTTCCACCAACCCCAGAAAAGAGGGAGGCAATCAATACAAGGGAAGGGTCACCCAAAAGCCCACCATGGAAGACAGCTCCTGTTCAATGTTGGGTGGGATTGATTAATTCTCTTTTGTGTGTGTGTGTGTGTGTGTATGTGTGTACACTCTCACACACATGTTTTCTTGGAGATTGAACCCAGGGCTTTCAACATGCTCCTTAGGCAAGTGATATCCCACTGAGACACGTCCAGCCCCACTCTTAGCTCTTCAGCTATCTATTGTGTGTGTGTGTGTGAAATAAAATCTACATTCCACAAGGCTACTTGTGATCCTTTCCCCACTCAATACATTGTGAAGACTTTTTTTCAGTACTGAATATAGACTCTGGGCCCCATGCATACCAGGCAAGCTCTCTCTCTCTACCACTGAACTATGCCCCCAGTCCTTTCTTACTTTTGATTTTGCCCAGGCTGGCCTTGAAATCAGTCTGGAGTCCAGACAGGCTTTGAACTGATGGTCCCCCAGTCTCATCCTTCCTAGTAGCAGGCATGACAGGGCAGTGCCATCTGGCTTTGTCTCTGTGAGGATTTCAACACGCATTAAATATTTTGTAGCACCATCTCACCAGGTTCCTTATGGCAAGCCCACCAGCCTGCCACACAGGTGATATGTGGCCTTGTCATCCTGTGACTTAGCAGTCTTAAGGCTGAGACTGGGCAAGAGGCAGGGTCTTTCTCTTGTATATTCATTTATTTGACACCAAACACACGAGGAATACCAGCATTCGTCCTTCTGCTGGGGGGTGATGGAGGGATCGGCACCCTGGAGAGCCAAGGCTATCATTTCACATCCTTCTGGAAGGGCTCTGAATGTACTAGGGACAGAGAAAGAGAGACCACGGGTCCCCAAGAAGCTAGACCTTCTCTGATCAGAAGAGGAATAGTGTGTCTTTCTGCATTTCATGCAGTGCTAGGAATCAAACCCAGGGGCGCGTGCATGCCAGGCAAGCACTCTACCACCAAGCTACACCCCCAACCTTAGCAACAGCATATCTAAAAAAAAAGCCTGTGTATAGGTTCAGCAAAAACCCACGTAGGGCCTGTTCTGCAGAGTTGGCCAGTGGGAACCATCACCTGTCACACCTAATGCTGTCTGTCATTCACAAATTACATGTGGGCCCTTTTGCCAGAAGCCACTCACTCAGCCTTCAGAGCGGGGGAGCGTGTTGATGTTCATAGACTTTGCTTTGTCGTTGCCTCCTCTTCCTCCTGCTCCTCCTCCTTGTGATTGCATGGATGTTCCATCAGAAAAAATAAAAAGCGGTGGGGCTGGGGAGATGGCTCAGTGGTTAAGACCTCTCACAGTGCAAGGCTGACAACCAGAGCTTGGATCCCCAGAGTCTATGCAAGCTGGACACAAAGTGGCCAATGCATCTGTCTGTGATCCCAACACACCTATGGCAATGGGAGGCTGAGCTGAGAGCATCCTGAAGCTTGTGATCCAGCTAATCTGGCCTTCCCAGCAGCAAACAAGACAGACCCTGCCTCAAACAAGGTGGAAGGTGAGGACCAACACCCCACCATGGTCTTCTGACCTCCACATGGGCACCGTGGCATGCATATGCCCATATACACACCAACACCCACATATGGTCACACAAAAACCAAAGCATGAAGGGGAAGAGAAGATGGAATGAACACGGTCTACTTCATGTCATGATCCACCATCATGCCTACCTGCAAGGGAGGCTGGTAAGCATGGACTTACCTTTTTCAAAATTTTATTTATTTACTTATTTAAGAGAGAGGAGAAAGGCAGGGATAGAGAGACAGGGAGAGAGAAAGAGAATGGACACATCAGAGCCTCTAGCCATTGCCAATCAACTACCGATACATGCACCATCTTGTGAATCTGGTTTTACATGGGTCCTGGGGAATCAAACCTTGGTCCTTAGGCTTTGCAAGCAAGTGCCTCAACCCCTAAGCCATTTCTCCAGCCCTAACTTTTATTAATTAATTAATTTGCAAGTAGAGAGAGAGAGAGAGAAGGGATGAACCAGGGCCTCTAGTCACGGAAAACAAACTCCAGATGGTTGTGCTACCTTGTGCATCTGGCTTTATGTGGGTTTTGGGGAGTCAAACCTTGGTCCTTAGGCTTTGCAGGCAAGTACCTTAACCACTGGGCCATCTCTCCAGGCCTAGCCTTTTTTTTTTTTTTTTTTTTTAATGCTGGAACTAAGCTCAATAAGAAATTTCCAGTGTCTTTAGCTTTTGTCAGCAATACCAGCAGGACCACCTCTATATAAATCAGAGCACACATTTGTGTTCCTTCCCTTCCATAAATATGAACAGAACTTCTCAATCAAGATGCGTGAGGTGTTCTTTTTATATGAAAATATTTACTTTCAAGGGGCCTTCCAGGAAGTGTGCAACAACTTTTATTCTCCTCTCTGACATTGGCTATTGTCAATGAAAAGACAAATCTTTGCTCAACTGGCCAATGAGCCAATGTTGTCCTGAGTTTGTTCTATGTGCAACTCGGGTGGCCAGCGACAAGATTTTTCTTCCATGGTGTCGATGTTCCTATTTTTTTTTATTTAATTTTTTTTTTATTTTTGGAGAGAGACACAGAGAGAGACAGAGAGGGAGAGGAAGACAGAGATGGGCGCGCCAGCAGTCTCTCAGCTGCTGTGAACGAAATCCAGATGTGTGCGCCCCTTGTGGTCAAGTGTGGCATTGTGCCCTTGCGTCACTTTGTATCTGGCTAAAGGTGGGACCTGGAGGTTGGAACCGGGTTCCTTAGGCTTAGCAGGCAGGCACCTTAACCGCTAAGCCATTTCTCCAGCCCAATGTTCCTATTTTGCTTTACCACGTTGTCTGTTTGAGGCTCCCTTCTCTACAGGAGTTCATGATTTGCCTTATAAGCAGTATCTCTGACTCCACAAGGTATTCATTTTCTCCTCACTAAAGACAGCCTCTGAAGTGACACTTGGGGAGAGAGGACCAGGATGCATATGTCAGACACATTGGTGAGTATCCCAAGGAAGCCCGGCATGGTGGCACACATCTTTAATCTCAGTACTCTGGAGGCAGAAGTAGGAGAATCACTTTGAGTTTGAGGCCAGCCTGGAGCTACAGAGTAAATTCCAGGTCAGCCTGGACTAGAGCGAGACTCTACCAGAAAAAAACAAAAAGAAGCCGGGCGTGGTGGCACACACCTTTAATCCCAGCACTCGGGAGGCAGAGGTAGGAGGATTGCCGTGAGTTCAAGGCCACCCTGAGACTACATAGTTAATTCCAGGTCAGCCTGGACCAGGGTGAAATCCTACCTCGAAAAAAAAAAACAGAAACAGCCCAAGAAGGGATGCTCGGTGTTTAAAAGGCCCATGTTGGAGTGGTGTTGAGACAACACCAGGAACTACATGGGGTCAGCAAACAGGTGGAAGGGACATTTGTTACCTGGATCACCTCACTCATTGCTCCTGAGAATGTATTTCCCAGTGCAGAGCTGTCTGGGCTGAGCAATTACAAAAACTTTTAAAGGCTTACGCCGGCAGCCCCTTCCAGAATGCTTCGCTTCAACCCTCCTCGTAAACAGATTGTAAAGCAGCAATCAGCCCCGAGCCCACTGAGCTGTGATAATCTGATGTAAACCAGGCGCTGATTTATATGCGCCAGTCCAAACAAATATACCTGTAGACCATCAAACTGGAATTTCTTCCACCCTTTCTTCTTATGCATTAAGGAACCACTTTTATTTCTCTTTTGCCAGAGGGAAACGATGTATTTATTTCGTGTGCAGGATGCTAGGTGGAGGGATGGGAGGAGAGCTGCAGCCGAGGGGCTTCGTTGAGGCCTTTGCAGACAGCACAGGTCAGGAGGGTGGCAAGGGAGGCCTCCTTGTTCATTCCCAGTTGACATTTGGAGGCTTACACAGCACTGTGTACACACCAGGCGCCCATCTGGTCTGTGAGCTCAGGGGTATACAAGAAATCCTCTGTTCCCATTTCTGAGACAGACAAAAGGAGGCAGTCGTACTGGCGTATGCCCATGGGGGAACTGAGTTTGGTTCTGGTTCTGCTGTCTCCTCCTGTTCCTCTGGAGCTGCTGAGATCTGGGTCTGGACTGGCCTTCTTCATCCCCGCAAAGGAAAGTAACTGGGTTCACGTGTTGCGGTCCCCTTCCTTCAAAGTCATGGGTCGAAATTTGATTTCCAGTTCCTCTATCTCCTGCTTCCCCTGCTCCCGTGGGCTCGTGCATACACTGGCTCTATTTCCTCTCCACGATCTGTCTACACTGCTTTTGTCACCAAAGCAGTTGTCCCAAAGGAAAGGGACAGAATATGTTTCTGCCCTGTGAGCTCTGAGCCCAGCACAGGACTTTCTCTGGACAACAGAGTGAGGCAGGTGTGACGGCATGCGGGTGCTGAACCCAGGCCTTAAGGGGCCTTGCAGCTGCTTGCTTCAGCATGACCACTGCTGTGAGGTCACACCACAGGCTTGTCCACTCATACCAGGTGGAGAAGGAGTGCCAGGTACAGTGGGACCCACCTGGATGTGCCCACCACCAACTCCCGCCTAAATAGCTTCCCCTCCTACACTACTGTGACTGTTTACCCTGAAGCCAAAGTTTGGGGAGCCTTACCTAACTGTAACTGTGTTCCTTGTGCAAAACTAAGCAAACACAGAAAAAGACACACTAGATAATGTCCCAACTCTGCCCAGATTTTCTGCCCTTACCTGTCCACAGGGAATGTCTACGTGCCCCCTCAAGATCTTCACACCTGCTGTCCACTGCCCAGATTCAAAGGTTCCTGGCTCATCCCCTCCATGGCTTCTTCCCCCTGGATGAGAGTGCCCCTGACTTCATCACAAACCTCCAGTGCCCTCCTTAAGCACTTCCTTGTGTGTGTGTGCCTGGAGGCCTGCCAGGTCCCTTCTCCATATACTGAGCTTGAGAATGCAGGGATCGCATCTGTCCCCTGCGCCCTGAGGGGTCAGCACTGGGTCCACAGAGGCACTCGGTTAATATTTGGAAAGAGTTGAAACCTGGTAATGTAATAACACCACGGACACACGTGGCAAGTTGCTTCGCATGCGTCATTGAGGGCCAGCTCACTGCTTGGTGGAAAACCGCCCCGGGCTCTCGGGATGCCTGGCATGCTCAGGGATGGGAAAGATATCTCTGCCTGTTCTAAATGCCGGGGCTGGAGGAGCACTGGTATAAAATAAGGGACAAAAGAGCCGGGCGTGGTGGCGCACGCCTTTAATCCCAGCACTCGGGAGACAGAGGTAGGAGGATCGCTGTGAGTTCGAGGCCACCCTGAGACTAGAGTGAATTCCAGGTCAGCCTGGGCCAGAGTGAAACTCTACCTCCAAAAACCATTAAAAAAAAAAAAAAAAGGGACAAAAGGACTCTTTAGCAGCTAAGTGGCCACCGGGATGGGACCCCAATGCAGTGTGACCACATCTTAATTGGTCATATCTGTAAAGATTATGTTTCCAGATAAGATCATACTCACGTGTCCCAGGGCTTTGGGACTTCAATGTACCTTTTAGGGGACACAACTCAACCTGTGTCAGGGCCTTAGCTTGAGCTCTTCCAAAGGGCCCATTGGTGGCGGGGGGGGTTTGGGGAGGCTGGGGAGCTGGTTCAGTCTACAAAGTGCTTGCCTTGCAAGCATGAAGGCCTGAGTTTGATCCCCAGGACCTATGTAAAACAAGCCAGGCACGGTGTCCTGTGTTTGGAATCTCTGCTCTGGGGAAGCAGAGATAGGAAGATACCTGGGGCTCGCTGGCCAGCCTAATTGGCAAGCTCTCAGCCAGCAAAAGATACTGTCTCAAAACAAGGAGGATGGCATCAGAGAGGAAAGACACCTGAGGTCTTCCTCTGGTCTCCACACATGTATACACACACATATACACATGTACACCAGCAAAAACAAAACAAAACAAAACAAAACAAAACAAAACAAAACAAAACAAAACAAAGGTTAGTTGGCTACAGCTTTTCTGGAAAGAACAATAATTCTAGGCACTGAAGGCCAAAAAGAAAAATACAATAGGTTTTTGATGCAACAGTTACCTCTGACAAATTCATCTAAGGAAAACAAGCGACATAGGCCTGCGTGCAAAGACCCGGCTACCAGACGACTGGCCGCCGTGCTATTTTATACATGCTCCCAGCAAACAGGCACGAGGACCAAACAGAAGTTTTAACTTGAGTAAGACATGCCTAAAATAGAGGGCTAGTTAAATATGAAGTTGGTTTATCTTTGAGAACAGGGGTTGGGAAACTTCTCCTGTAAAGAAATGGAGAGTAAATATTTAGGCTGTGCAGGCCACACGGTTTCTTGTGACTACTCACTTCTGCCATGGTTGTGAGAGGCAGCCTGGGACCACACACACACACACACACACACACACACATGCACACACACACACACTCCAGCTATGGGTCCATAAAGCTTTATTTACTGAAGCAGGTGGTGGGCCAGATTCAGCCCTCAGGCTGGAGAAGGTCAGCTCAGTTTTTCGACCACATACAAGCCAACCTCTTACAGAATGGAGCAGGACCTCGATATCCCCCCCCCCCGCAAAGCCGCGCGGTCCCTCCTCGGACTCATCCCAGAGGCAAGCCCTAACATAAGGTTGGAGTGTAGGAGTTTCTCTGGGAAATGATCCCAGGAAACCCCAGCAGGGGGGTGGGAGTGTGGGATCATGGATGGGGGAGGCAAAGTAAAGGAGAGTTAAGAGGAAAGCTCAAGAGGCTCGGGGGCTGCGTGCCAGCAGCCTCAGCTCCAGCCTCCCGAATTCCTGCAGGAAAATCACCATCCTTAAGATGCAGAAATCAATTAAAAACAAATGTAAGTGATGCCATAGGAAAGAAACCAATGACGTGGGCCATGGACTCAAATTCCTGGATATTGTTACAGTGCACTTGAGAACTTAGCTAATAAAGTGAATCTTTAGAGGTGTACATACATGTATGAGTATGTGAGTATATATATGTGTGTCATATAGATACATGTACTAGATATTATATCCTCCAACTCTGTCTTCTATCCATCTATCAATTTATTCACCTATCTATCCACCTATCATCTGTCCATTGATCCATCATCTAGCCATCTATTATCTATCTACCATCTACTTGTCAATCATCTCTTAATCACCTGTCACTTATCTATCCATCTATCATCTATCTATCGATCCATCCATTTATCCATCCATCACTCTATCTTTTTTTTTTTTTTGGTTTTGCAAGGTAGGGTCTCACTCTGGCCCAGGCTGACCTGGAATTAACTATGTAGTCTCAGGGTGGCCTTGAACTCTTGGTGATCCTCCTATCTCTGCCTCCCGAGTGCTGGGATTAAAGGCGTGCGCCACCATGCCCAGCTCATCACTCTATCTTTACCTAGCTAATATCTAGAAATAATTTATCTCTACACCTATCCATCAATCATTCTCCTTTTCTCCCCACTGTCTGTTTCTCAAAATTATCAAGATCTGGACTGGAGAGATGGCTTAGCGGTTAAGGTGCCTGCCTGCTAAGCCTAAGAAGGCCAGTTCCAATCTCCAGGTCCCATGTTTAGCCAGATGCAAAGTGACACAAGGGTGCAATGCTGCACTTGACCACAAGGGGGCGCACACATCTGGATTTCGTTCACAGCAGCTGAGAGGCTGCTGTCCCGCCCATTCTCTGTCTTCCCCTCCCTCTCTGTCTGTCTCTCTCCAAAAAAAAAAAAAAAGTTATCAAGATCTGAACTGGGTAGGACACATACCAAAAAGTGAATCTGACCTTTGGGTTCTATATTCTCTCCAAACATGTCCTCAAGATAGCTAGGGTGCTGGGAGTTGCCCCTGCAGGACTCTGAGAAGGAATGAGGTCATCGCTCATTCCTCAGTGGAATCATGAGGGTCACTATGCCCCAGATTCTTTAGAAGGACTCTGTAGAGAGCTATTACAGTTAGCTTCATGCTGCTGGCAGAAAATACCCGACCAAGAGCAGCTTGCGGGAGGAAAGGGTTTATTTTGGTGGATAGACTTGAGGGGAAGTTCCATGATGGCAGGGAAAATTGATAGCATGAGCTGAGACTGGACATCACTTCCTAGGCAACATCAGGTAGACAACAGCAGCAGGAAAGTGTGCCACGCCCTGGCAAGGGGAAGCTCGCCCCCAGCAATTCACCACCTCTAGGAGGAGCCAATTCCCAAATTGCCACCAGCTGGGAACCTAGCATTCAAAACACATAAGTGTATGGGGGACACCTGAATCAAACCACTGCGCCTTGCCAGCAAGAGGGAGAAAGTTCCAGATTCATGCCTGGTTGCTAGCCTTAGGATCCTTACTTCTCCAGCTCCATCAGAGGAGACCACAGGAACCGTCAGCCCTCTTCAGCTGCCCCACCAGATGCTCTTTGTCACCCCTCCCCCATCCTCAGAATATTGAGCTTCTCTAAGTGGCAGAGTTATCTGCCCCCTGAAACATAGGTCCAGGACAGTGGGGCTCAGGCCCTTCTGGGTCATGGCTGCCACCACAGGGCTGCCTGTAGTAAGTGCTTGGTTGAATGTGTATAGATCCTTCCAGCAGCCTCTCCTGCCCTGGAGGAGAGGACCCAGGGTCTTGCAGTGGGTGAGCCAGCCTCACACAGCACTTCTTACCCAGGTTCAAAATCAGCCCCGTCCATGGAACTGCCATCTCCAATTCAGTTTGTTCCAGAATCCCAAGGCAGCCTGTTCAAAGGCTCCCAGCTGCCACCAGGAAATGGCTCAGGAAGGTCTCCATTAAACACCCAACTGAGACGCAATCAGGAGGCCTGGGTTTTTCGGGAAGGGCTGGTTCTGCTGCGGTAGTGGTTTGGGGCCTTGGTGAAAACCTGCTGAGTAGGGACCCTTGTCTCCTTCCACCTGCTAGGCCAGGCCTAATCCAGGGCTCCGGAGCACAGGAAGTGGCAGGGCCTCCAGCCAGGGGCTTGTTCCCGCCCCCCCCCCACAAGACTGCTCCGTGATTACAGCTTCCTCCTGCTCCTTGGCTTCGGCCCGCCATCTTTCAGTTGTGGTCTGGAAGACCAAACACGAACCAGGATTTCCATTGTGGTTGCAATTTTGGCTTGTAATTTTATCACTCGAATCTAAATCCACTTCAGAAATGACATAAACTAATTGTCACTGAATAAACTGAAACTTTGGAGGAGTTTATAAAAGTGATTCAATGTAAAAAAAAAGAAGAAGAAGAAGAAGAAGAAGAAGAATATAGAAAACAAATGTTGTCCCACAGGATTGTTGGCAAAAAGGTAGAAAGTCTCTGTTTCTTTTGAAAGCATTCCCTCCACTGGGCCTGGGTGCTGCCCCTGTAGCCTCAGAGCCCCATGGCCAGGGCTGTGTTTAGCAGCCAATGAGGCTGGACTCACATGGGGACAGGAGAGGGTGATTCAGAGTGTGGGGGATGTCAGGAGCAGGGGCACTGACAGCAAATGGCCACAGATGCATCAGATCCTAATCTAGCCCAGTGACCCTGGCTTCTTTGATTAAAAATAACCGGAGCCAAATGTGGTGGTGCACGCCTTTCATCCCAGTACTCAGGAGGTAGAACTAGGAGGATGGCTGTGAGTTCGAGGCCAGCCCGGGCTAGAGCAAGACTCTACCTTACAAAAAAAACAGCAAAATAATAAAATATAACAGCTGGGTTCTGGGGAGGTGGTTCAGCAGGTCGAAGTACTTGCTGGGTAAGTGTGAAGATGTGAGTTTAGATTCTCCAGAGCCTGTATAAAGCCAGGCATGGTAGCCATGCATCTCTAATCCTGGCGCGCCTATGTGAATGTGGGAACCTCCAGGAGTTCATGGGCCACTTATGTGGTGGTGAACCAGGGACCCTGCCTCAAACAAGGTAAAAAGTGAAGACGCTCATTTAAGGTTGTGCTCTGACTCCCACACGTGTTCCAGGGCATGAGCACGCCCCCACACACGTGTACACATACACATGTGCCCAAAGATCAAAGAAAACATATGAATGCAGTGAGTATCGGGGTTAGGTATGTGCGGATTACTAAGGGGTGAGCACACTCATCCGGGAAATGTGCACATGAGACAAAGCTCTGAGTGACTGTGGTGCCCGCTCCACTTCAGTGGTGGCAAGAAACACACATGAAGAGCACAAAGTGATGCCCACTATGTCCGCTGAGCTGGAGAAGGGAGCTGTGTGTGGGGGAGTTAGGTACTCAGGGAGCAGGGCTGGGGCAGGATGGGGATTTGCTCAGGAGTATAGACAAACTTCTTTTAATTTTGTATGAACGAAAAGCTTTGGAGAAACTTCTGAACATGTGTGCACAGCCCGGGGATGGTCCGAGGCTGCAAAGCCGAGGGACAGAGGGAGGAGAGTCCACAGGGGTGTACCAGGTGGGAAGCACCAGGTGGGAAGGGATGGGATTTGGGTTAATTGAACTCCTGTGAGAGGGGCTGGGTCCCAGTTCCCCCAGGGATAGTGTGGCATTTCCCAGCTTCCTGGTGGTCTAGAATAGGGGTCTACCCCTACCCTCATCTCAGAGACATCTAAGAACGTGTCAGTCCCAGAGCCCAGACTTCTCAAGCTGCAGGCACACCGAGACAGAAGTCAGGCTGGGCCTCGGAAGCAGGGAGCCTGCATCTTTGGGACAAATAAAACGAAGAGCCAACAGAGATTCCAAACACAGACCCGTCTTCAGGGTAAGTCTCAGCCTGGGCCAAGTCAGGAGAGGGCCTTGCTTTCTAATCCTTGATTCAAAGGTGGTCCCTTGTGGCCCCTGGACCCAGAGCTTGTCAGCCATGTACATTCTCTGTATCTGAGCTGGTGCCACACTGGTGTGACCCACTGCCCTGGAGTCCCAATTCAGAATCAAATCTGAGGTCTGCAGCTCTCACCAACCCCCCAGGGTGAATAGAGATATGCTAGTTGTGGTACAGTGGCTCCAAGAAACCAGAACCTCACTCCCAGTGCCACACTGGCTTGGCTCATTGAGGTCCCAGCAGTCACTGTGTCTTGGCAGTTTTCCCTGCTGAGCCTTGGGGTCTGGTTCTGCAACATGCCTTCCCTAGTTTCATGGACTCCACATTGAAGGGGAAATGATATCCCCCAGTGGGGAGCTTCGCAGGGTGCAGAAGACAGCTGCTGAGCTGATTCAGCGTCCTGAACCTATGTAGACTTAGGGCCACAGGGTCCCTGAGAGCCCAGCCTTTGTCCTGTACCTTCTCTGTCCAAATCCAGGCCTCACTGTCTGTCCCCCTTTTCTTACCATTGCCCTCTCCTTCCTTTTTTTTTATTTTTAACAAAATTTTGTTTGTTTATTTATTTATTTGAGGCAGATATAGAGAGAGAATGGGTGCACCAGGGCCTCCAGGCACTGCAAATGAACTCCAGATACATGCACCACTTTGTGCATCTGACTTACGTGGGTCCTGGGGAATCGAGCCTCGAACCAGGGTCCTTAGGCTTCACAGGCAAGTGCTTAACCACTAAGCCATCTCTCCAGCCCCTCTCCTTCCATTCTGAGTTTGTGGTGGCTGTGCCCAGGCTCTGACATGGAATTGTGTCTGCCTCTAAGCCTTGTTCCCCAAGCTGCTTAACCTCCTATAAAACTGGTATGAAAATTCTCTCATCCACTGGGTTACAACAAGAATGAAAGTCTCTGCTAGGACACAGCCTAGTGCTGTGTCAGGCAGCACTGCCAAAGGTGTGTGGCTGTGGTCATAAATCAGCCAGGCCCCGAACCCCAGCCCCAATTCGGAACCCTTCAGGCCCAACCCAGAAGCTTTCTGAGGCTTCATTGCTCCAGCCCTCAACCTCACCTCTCTCTACTCTCAGTACATTGGCATTTCCTTGTCTCTTGGGCTAAGGAGACATCAGGCCCAGTCACCCCTGGAGCATCCTCCTCACTCATTTCTTAGCATCTCCGATTTGGGGTTTCCAGAGAGGAATGAACAGATGTCATGTGAGGCCTCCAGGTTCTATCTTCCTCTTTGAAACGGGACGGGCTCATGAGATGATCTGAGCAGGAGATGCTGAAAGCAGTACCTCCCAGACTCCTCGGGCAGTGGGTGGTCTAGGCCTGACATCCAGGGTGCAGAAGGAAGCCATTGGCCACCTGTGGCCATTAAGCCCTGCAAGGTAATCACAGACAGTTTTCATTTCGCTGAATCTCGGTTCAAACACAGATTCAAATACCTGTGGCTCATGGTTCACTTTGAACAGGTTGGCCAGCCCATGCTGCTTCCAAATTGTGGCCCTAAAGTCCCAAAGGGGCAGGGACAAGGGAAGAGCCATATTCACCAGTTCTGTCACCTCTACTGTCAGTAGGATGCTCCTGATCCCGTCTGAGCAACACAGCTTCCACAGAAAAATCCACAAAGGAAAATAAGGGAGCAGAGGACATGGCTCAGTCAGTAAAGTGCTTGCCTTGCAAGCATGAGGACCTGAATTACGATCTCAGAACCCACATTAGAAAATGGAGGGTCGGGCATGGTGGCACACACCTTTAATCCCAACAGGAGGCTGAGGTAGGAGGATCTCCAGGAGTTTGAGGCCACCATGAGACTATAGAGTGAATTCCAGGTCAGCCTGGTCTAGAGTGAGACCCTACCTCAAAAAACAAACAAAGCTGGGGCATGGTGGCGCACGCCTTTAATCCCAGCACTTAGGAGGCAGAAGTAGGAGGATCGCCGTGGGTCGAGGCCACCTGAGACTACAGAGTGAATTCCAAGTCAGCCTGGGCTAGAGTGAGACCCTACCTCGAAAAAACACCAAACAACAAAAAAACCAAACCAAGACTAATAAACAAAAAACTGGCATGGTGGCGTGGCCTGCAGCGTTGAGACGCAAAACCAAGAGGATCCCTGGGGGGCTGGCTAGGTAGCCACCTGTCTACTTGGCAAACCCCAGGCCAGCGAGAGACCCTGACTCAATAAAGATGGACAGTGCCTGAAAATAATCCCCAAAGTTATCATTTAACCCTCACTTGCACATGCATACACGTGCATCTCTCTGTGCCTGTCTTTCTTCCTTTCTTCCTTTCTGGTAGATCCTGGTTATGCTAGACACTCCATGACCAGATGAGAAAACAGAGGAAGAGGGGCTTGTTCAGGTCATCAGGTAAGAGGACCCTTGTGCCACCCTCTCCCATAGGGACACAGCAGGAGCCTGATGGCAGGAGGAGGGGCAGAGGGCTATGTGTCCACCTAAAGTCTCTTTCTGGCAGAGCCGTGAAGGACACCCAGGTGTGAGAGTGGAAAGGACCCAAAAAAGGAAATGGTGTTTGTTGTATAGGTGCTGCAGACTAAGGTCTTTGCTTATTTCCTCTTCGGCCACCTGTGAGGACAGGTGAAGGCAGGACCCCTCTGGGCTCCTGGGAGAATAGGGAGGTTCTGGGGTGACCATGGTCAGATCCACAGGAGAAGCTTGCTGGCAAGGGAAAGGTCTGAGGAACCTGGTTCTCACCCTGTCCCACCCTTAATCTTTTTTTATTAACTACTTCTATAATTATAGACAATAAACTATGATAATTCCCTCCCCCTCACTTTCCCCTTTGAAACTCCATTCTCCATCATACCTCCTTCCCCTCGCAATTAGTCTCTATTTTATTTTGATGTCATCATTTTTCCTCCTATTATGAGGGTCTGTGTAGGCATGCCAGGTACTGTGAGGTCATGGATATTCAGGCCATTTTGTGTCTGGAAGACTGAATTGTAAGGAGTCCTACTCTTCCTTTGGCTCTTACATTCTTTCTACCACCTCTTCTGCAATGGACCCTGAGCCTTGGAAGATGTGATAGAGATGTTTCAGTGCTGAGCACTCCTCTGTCACTTCTTCTCAGCACCATGCTGCCTTCTGAGTCATACCAAGGTCACCACCATCTGAAAAGAGAAGCTTCTCTAACCAAAAGTGAGAGTAGCATTAATATATAGGTATGAACATTAAGAGAAGTTCTTACCAGGCAGTTTGGTGGGCATAATATTTGCATTTAGCCAGTCGCCAGCAGATGTTACATCCCTAGGGTTCCTGACTTCCCCCGTCGTAGGTTTTCAGTATCAGGTATGTATTACCTCCCTTGGAGCAGGCCTCTAGTCCAATTAGAGAGCAGTTGCCGCCCCCCCATAACAGACATGCCACTATTGTACCCATTGGCTCATTTGGGCTAGCTGCCCAAACTTAAGGCTTGCAGTGTCCACTGTTGTTTATTTTCAATGATGATTTCTCTCTCTCCCATGGAGCTGCATGCAGTGCAGCTTTTACCAGCTTTCTGTCAGCTGGTCTACAGGGAGAAGGTTTTCAACTCAGTTCTCGCAAGATTTCTCAGTGACCTTGCAGTCCAAGCATGTGGAGTCTTAAGCAATAGGGTCTTACCATCCATTCCTGGTGGGAAACCAAGAGCCTTGGCAATGGCCTGTAATATTTTGGGGGCATCAGGGACTCACTGGAAGGTATCCCATCCCTGACACTGAAAATTTTTTAGTAATAATCTATGGCTTCTGGGTACACCATTGTCCAAAAAGATAGGTTTCCATATGACTTATTCATACCCTCTTAGATTTTGATTAACCCTTCCCCCACCCTTCCTTTACTCACTCTCTTCCCCTGACCTCAATTAGACCTTTCCACCTCCAGTAATCTGTTCATCTACTTATATATATACAATACCATCTCCTTAAGTCCTCCCCTCGCCTCCCTCTCTTATAGCCCCTTTCTAGCTTACTTAGTAGCCTCTGCTACTGAATTTTATTCCAACTTACATACAGGCCCAAACATTCGTAGCTAGGATCCACATATGAGAGAGAACATGTGGTACTTGGCTTTCTGGGCCTGGGTAACCTCACTAAGTATAATCCTTTCCAGATCTATCCATTTCCCTGAAAATTTCACAATTTCATTTTTCTTTACTGATGAATAGAACTCCATTGTATAAATGTACCACATCTTCATTATCCACTCATCAGTTGAGGGACACCTAGGCTGCTTCCATTTCCTAGCTATTGTGAACAGAGCAGCAATAAATATGGATGTGCAGGTATCTCTAAGGTAGTGAGACGAGTCCTTAGGATATATGCCTAGGGGTGGTATAGCTGGGTCAAATGGTAAATCTATTTTTAGCTGTCTCAGGAACCTCCACACTTATTTCCACAATGGCTGTGCTAGATTATATTCCCACCAACAGGGTAGAAGAGTTCCTCTTTTTCAGCATCCTCGCAAGCATTTATTTTCATTTGTTTTCTTCTATCTTTTTTTTATTGACAACTTCCATAATTATAGACAATAAACCATGGTAATTTCCTCCCCCCACCACATCCCCCTTTGCAATTCCACTCTCCATTGTAATCCCTCCCCCTGTCAATCAGTCTCTCTTTTATTTTTGATGTCATCATCTTTTCCTCCTATTATGATGGTCTTTTTTGTTTGTTTGTTTGTTTTTAGGTAGGGTCTTGCTGTAGCCCAGGCTGACCTGGAATTTATCATATAGTATCAGAATGGCCTCAAACTCATGGTAATCCACCTACTTCTGCCTCCCAAGTGCTAGGATTAAAGGCATGCGCCACCACGCCCGGCTTATGATGGTCTTGCATAGATAGTGTCAGACACTGTGAGGTCATGGATACTCAGGCAATTTTGTGTCTGGAAGATTGCATTGTAAGGAGTCCTACCCTTCCTTTGGCTCTTACATTCTTTCCGTCACCTCTTCTACAATGGACCCTAAGCCTTGGAAGGTGTGATAGAGATGTTTCAGTGCTGAGCACTCCTCTGTCCCTTCTTTTCAGCACCATGGTGCCTTCTGAGTCATCCCAAGGTCACTGCCATCTGAAAAGAGAGGCTTCTCTAACCAAAAGTGAGAGTAGCATTAATATATGGGTGTGGACATTAAGAGACGTGCTTACTGGGCAGTTTGGTGAGCATAGTATATACATTTAGCGTGACACCAGCAGACGTTACACCCCTAGGGCTCATGACTTCACCCATCATAGTCTTTTCAGTATCAGGGATGTATTCCCTCCCATGGAGTGGGCCTCCAGTCCAATTAGAAAGCAGTTGTTTTCCCCATAACAGACATGCCACTATTGCACCTGTTGGCTCATTTGGCCTGGCTGGCCAAATTTAAGGTTTGTAATGTCCACTGTTGTTTAACTCCACTGGTGACTTCTCTCTTTCCCATGGATCTGCATGCTGCATAATTTCTCCCAGCTTTCTGTCAGCTGGTCTTCATGGAGGAGGTTTTCAGCTCAGCTCCAGCAAGATTTCTCAGTGACCTTACAGCCCAAGCAGTGGAGTCTTCAGCAATAAAGTCTTACCATCGATTCCTGATATGAAACCAAGAGACTTGGCACTGCCCCTGTAATGTTTTGGGTGGGGCATCAGGAATCTCCCTGGCCAAAAACTCACTGGAAGGTATCTTATCCCTGGCACTGAAAATTTTCTAGTAGTAGGCTATGACTTCTGGGTGTGCCATTTTCCAAAAAAGTAGGTTTCCATATGACTTATTCATACCCTCTTAGATTTTTGATTAACCCTCCCCCATCTTTATTCAGTCTCTTCCCCTGACTTCACTTAGGCCTTTCTACCTCCAGTACTCTGTTCTTCTACACACACACACACACACACACACACACACACACCCATCCCCTTAAGTGTCCCCCTCTTCTCCCTCCCTCCATTATAGCCCTTTCTAGCTTACTGGCCTCTGCTACTGAATTTTATTCCAACTCCCATACAAGTCCAAACATTTATAGCTAGGATCCACATATGAGAGAGAACATGTGACATTTGGCTTTCTGAGCCTGGGTTACCTCACTAAGTATAGTCCTTTCCAGATCCATCCATTTTCCTGCAAATTTCATAATTTAATTTTTCTTTATCGCTGAGTAGAACTCCATTGTGTAAATATGCCACATCTTCATTATCCACTCATCAGTTGAGGGATATCTAGGCTGGTTCCATTTCCTAGCTATTGTGAATAGAGCAGCAGTAAACATGGTCGAGCAAGTATCTCTAAGGTAGTGAGATGAGTCTTTAGGATATATGCCTAGGAGTGGTATAGCTGGGTCATATGGTAGATGTATATTTAGCTGTCTCATGAGCCTCAACATTGATTTCCACAATGGCTGGACCAGACCGCATTCCCAACCTCCTGAGTTCCTCCTTATCCATATCCTCGCCAGCATTTATTGTCATTTGTTTTCTTGATGATAGCCATTCTGACAGGAGTGAGATAGAATCTCAAAGTAGTTTTAATTTGCATTTCCCTGATGGCTAAGGATGTAGAACACTTTTTAAGAAGTTTATATGCCATCTGTATTTCTTCTTTTGAGAATTCTCTATTTAGTTCCATAGCCCATTGTTTGATTTCTTATTATTTAGTTTTTTGAGATCTTTGTATATCCTGGATATTAGTCCTTTGTCAAATGTATAGCTGGCAAAGATTTTCTCCCATTCTGTAAGTTGCCTCTTTGTTCTATTCACAGTGTCCTTTGCTGTACAAAAGCTTTATAATTTCATGAGGTCCCAGTGGTTGGTTAGTGGTTTTATTACCTGAGCAACTGGGGTTATATTCAGAAAGTCATTGCCTATGCCAATATGTTGAAGGGTTTCCCCTACTTTTTTTAAAAATTATTTTTTATTGACAACTTGTATACTTACAGACAATAAACTATATTTCCCTCCCCCATTTTCCCCTTCAGAACTCCATTCTCCATCATATCCCCTCCCTCTATCCATTAGTCTCTCTTTTCATGTGATGTCATCATCTTTTTCTCCTATTATGAGAGTCTTGCGAAGGTATTGCTAGGCACTGCAAGGTCATGGATATCAAGGCCAATTTCTGTCTGGACAGTTGCATTGTAAGGAGTCGTACCCTTCCTTTGGCTCTTCCATTCTATCCGCCCCCTCTTCCACAATAGTCCCCCTCTTTCACAATGGTCCCTGAGCCTTGGAGGGTGTGACAGAGGTGTTTTAGTGCTGGGCACTCCTCCATCCCTTCTTCTCAGCACTGTGTTGCTTTTTGGGTCACCCCAATGGTCATCGCCGTCTGAAAAGAGAAGCTTTTCTAACAAGAAGTGTCAGTAGCATTAATATATGAATATGAACATTAAATGTAATGCTTTCAGGGTAGTTTGGTGAGAATAATATATACATTTAGCCAGACAAAGCTGGCTTTATATCCCTAAGGCTCATGACCTCCCCTGCCATAGGCTTTTTAAAAAAATATTATTTTTTTTATTGACACCTTCTATACTTACATATAAAAAACATATGATATTTCCCTCCCTTCCCCCCCCCCATTCCACTTTAGACCTCCAATCTCCATCCATAGGCTTTTGATTAGGTTTTTCAGTACCAGGCATGTATTCCCCCCCCCATACAGCAGCAATTAGAGAGCAGTTGGTTTCCCCCAGAGCAGACTTGCCACTATTGCATTTGTTAGGTCATTTGGCCTGTTTGGTTAAACTTGAGGCTTCCAGTATCCACTGTTTTCACCACTGATGACTTCTGTCTCCCATAGGGCTGTATGCAGTGCAGCTTTTCCCAGCTTTCAGTTGGCTGGTCTACAGGGAGAAGGTTTTCTGTTCAGCCCCAGCTTGATTTCTCAGTGACCTTACCACTCAGGCATGTGAAGTCTTCCACAATAGGGTTTTAACATCTGTTTCTCAAGGGAAATGAAGGGCTTGGCAATAGCCTGTAATGTTTTGGAGGCAACAGGGACCTCCTTGGCCAACAACTCACTAGACGGTATCCCATCCTTGGCACTGAAAATTTTCTAGTAACAGTCTATGGCTTCTGGATATGCCATTATTCAGAAAAGTAGGTTTTCATATGTCTTATTCAGAATATCTTGCATTTTGATTGACCCTCCCCCCACCCTTCTTTTATACAGTCTCTTCCCCTGGCCTTTCTTAGGTCCCCTACTTTTTCTTCTAGCAGTTTCAGAGTTTCAGGTGTGCTATTAAGGTCTTTCATCCATTAGGGACTTAATTCTTGTGCATGAAGAAAGAAAAGGATTTATTTTCATCCTTGTACTTATAGATACCCAGTTTTCACAGCACCATTTGTTGAAAAGGCTATCTTTTCTTCAATGAGTATTTTTGGCATTTTTTTGTTGAAAGGAGGCTGGAGCTGCCCAAATTAACATCTGGGTCCTCTATTCTGTTCCATTGATCTATGTGTCTGTTTTTGTGACAGTACCATGCTGTTTTTTTTTTTTTTTTTTTTTACCATGGCTCTGTAATATAGGTTAAAATCAGGTATGGTGATATCACTAGCCTTATTTTTGTTGCTCAAAATTGTTTTGGATATTCGAGGTTTTTTTGTGCTTCCAAATGAATTTTAGGATTGTTTTTTTTCTATTTCTGTGAAGAACGCCATTGGAATTTTGATGGGGATTGCATTAAACGTGTAGATTGCTTTTGGTAAGATTGACATTTTCACATTATTGATTCTTCCAATCCAAAAGCATGGGATCTTTCCATTTCCTAGTGTCTTTTGCAATTTCTATCTTGAGGGTTTTAAAGTTCTCCCTGTAGAGATTCTTCACTTTATTTGTTAGGTTAATTCCAAGTTACTTTTTTTTTTTTTTTTTTTTTTTGTGGAGGCAATTATGGATGAGAGTGATTCCCTGATTTCATCCTCAGCATGTTTGTTGTTAGTATATAGTAAAACTACTGACTTCTGTGTGTGTATTTTGTATCCTGCTATGTTGCTAAAGGTGTTTATCAGCTCTAACAGTTTGCTGACAGAGTCTTTAGGGTCTTTTATGTATAGAATCATATCATCTGCAAATAATGATAATTTTATTTCTTCCTTTCCAATTTGTATCCCTTTTATGTGTGTCTCTTGCCTTATTGCTATGGCTAAGACTTCCATTACCATATTAAATAAAAGTGGGGACAATGGATATCCTTTTCTTGCTCCTGATTTTAGTGGGAAAGCTTCAACTTTTTCTCCATTTAGTATTATGTTGGCTGCAGGTTTTTCATAAATAGCCAATTTATTATGTTGAGATATGTTCCTTTTGTTTTCTGTAGGACTTTTACCACGAAGGGATGCTGGATTTTTGTCAAATTCCTTTTCTGCATCTATTGAGATGATCATATGATTTTTGTCCTTCAGTCCATTTATATAGTGTATTACATTTGTTTATTTGCATATGTTGAACTATCACTGCATCTCTGTGATAAAGCTTGCTTGGTCAGGGTAAATGATCTTTTTTTAAAGTATATTTTAATTTACTCATTTAAGAGAGAGAAAGGCAGAGAAAGGAGGGGTAGAGAATGGGTGCACCAGGGCATGCAGCCACTGCAAATGAACTCCAGACGCATGTGGCCCCTTGTGCATCTGGCTTACATGGGTCCTGGAGAATTTAACCAGGATCCTTTGGCTTTGAAGGCAAATGCCTTAACTGCTAAGCCATCTCTCCAGCCCCTGAATGATTTTTTTTGATATAGTCTTGTATTCTGTTTGCTAATGTTTTGTTGAGAAATTTTGCATCTATGTTCATGAGGGAGATTGATCTGTAATTTTCTTTTTATGTTCTGTCCTTGCCTGGTTTTGGGATCAGGATGATGCTGGCTTTGTAGAAGGAGTTTGATAGGATTCCTTCCTTTTATATTTTATGGGGAAGTTTGAGAAGCAGTGCTATTAGTTCTTCTGTGAAGGTTTGGTAAAATTCACCAGTGAATCCATCTGGGCCTGGACTATTTTTAGTAGAGAGAATTTTTTAAAAATATAATTTCTTGGATATCTATATGTGTTATAGGTCTATTTAAGTTGTTAATATCATCTTGATTTAATTTTGATGTCATATAAATCAAGGAAATCATCTATTTCTTTTAGATTTTCAAACTTAGTGGAGTATATGTTCTTAAAGTATGTCCTTATGATTTTCTGAATTTCTTTGGTATCTGTTGTAATGGCGCATCTTTCATCTCTAATTTTACTAATTTGCGTTTCTTCTCTCTTTTGTTCAGATTTGCTAAGTATTTATCAATCTTGTTTATCCTTTCAAAGAACCAACTCTTTGTTTCATTGGTTCTTTGTATCTAGAGAACATGCCATCTAAATGCTGCAGAATACACAGTCCTTTCAGCAGCATATGGAACATTCTCTAAAATAGACCATATATTAGGACACAAAGGAAGCCTTAACAAATACGGGAAAACTGAAATAATTCCTTGCACTCTATCTGATCACGATGGGATTAAACTACATATCAATAGCAAGAAAAGCTATAGAGCATGCACAAAATCTTGGAAACTCAACAGTACACTGCTAAATGATGAATGGGTCAATGAAGAAATCAAGAAGCAAATCAAAAAATTCATAGAATCAAATGATAATGAGAACACACAACATACCAAAACCTTTGGGACACAATGAAGACAGTCCTGAGAGGGAAATTTATAGCTTTCAGTGCCTATATTAATAAATTAGAAAGGTCACAAGTAAACAACTTAATGATCCACTTTAAGGCCTTGGAAAAAGAAGATGGCAAACTAAAAATCAGTAGATAGAAAGAAATAATAAAGATTATGGCAGAAATTAATGAAATAGAAACCAAAATAAACCCTTAATATTTTTGAGATCTGGGAAGTCATCTCATCCTGCTGAGCTTCATTGTTACACATATAAGATGGGAACAAAATCTAGAATACGAAAATACAAACTAGGAAGTTGAAAGTCTCACAATCCCATTCAAAACTTCCAACAAGGCTGCAGTAATTAAAACACTGTGTTGACACAATGACAGATGAGCAGATGGAAGGAACAAAACAGAACACCCAGAAATAGCCTGGTCACATGGCCACACAACTGCTAACAGGACAGCCTAGAACTTTAAAATTGGGGAAAAACTTCTTTGCAAACCAAGGTGCTGGGTTCCTGCACCTCCCTATTCAAGAACATAGGAAGTTAACTCCTTACCTCACACCATATGCAAAAATGAGTTCAAGAGCCGGGCGTGGTGGCGCACGCCTTTAATCCCAGCACTGGGGAGGCAGAGGTAGGAGGATTGCCGAGAGTTCGAGGCCACCCTGAGACTACATAGTTAATTCCAGGTCAGCCTGGACCAGAGTGAGACCCTAACCTCGCAAAAACCAAAAAAAAAAAAAAAAAGAGCTCAAAACTGACTAAAGACACAAGCCTGAGAATTGAATGCAAAACCCCAAACAATAAAACATTTACAGGAGAAAGATGTCTGTTCATAAAACTAAAAGCACAGGTAAGAGAAGCAAAGAGTCCATGCAAAACCTCTGCACAGGAATTTGTAGCCTACAGGACTACAGCCAAAAGTTGGAAACATCCCAGGGCTTCCTTGACAGATAAATGCCTAAACAAAAGGTGGTATGTCCACACAATGGAATATTACTCACCAGAGAAAGGAAGGAAGTTGGGCTACACACTACGATAGGAACGAACTTTGAGGACATTGTGCTAAGTCAAACACACCAGTCACTCAAGGACACTCCTCTGAGGTGTCTGGTGCAGGAAAGTTTAGAGAGATACAAAGATGAGCCAGGCGTGGTGGCACATGCCTTTGGTCCCAGAACTTGGGAGGCAGAGATTAGGAGGGTTGCTGTGAATTCGTGGCCAACCTGGGAGGCCAGCCTAGGCTAAAGAGAGACCCTACCTCGAAAAACAAACAAACATACAAAGATGGCAGATACCAAGGGTTGGCAGGAGGGAGAAACAGGGAGTTGTCTAATGGGGACAGAGCTGCAGTTTGACAAGATGAAGGACTTGTGACTTAAAGGTTACATGCATTACTTATGTCATTTACTAAGATAGAAAATGAAAAGAAAAAAAAATCAAGTGTAGGTGTAGAGTTGAGAAGAGTGAAATATTTTAGATTGAGTTGACAAACAGGAGCATTCCCATACATAAATATTTACTGTCATCATTATTATGGTACCCATAAATGCTTGTGAAGATGAGAAAGGGGAGGGGTGGGAAGAAAGGAAGGAGAGAGGGAGGGACACAGACACAGAGAAAGACTTTTGAGCCACCAAAAGTGATCCTAGGCCGGGCAGTAGTTCCAACATGCATGCTCACAACAAGGAGCCGGCCTCTAGAAGGATCAAGAGGTTAGCGCTTTGTTCTTTCACGGGGAAGTTTTTGCTGTGGGACACAGCCATCAGAAATGTCCCCATGTCGAGCCAGTTTTGGGAGCCTCTGGGAGAGCTGCCAGTAGGGCTAAAAGCAGTAATGGCAGGCAGCTGGGGAGAGCAGCTCCTTCGCTCCAGGCCCCCTGGGTTTTCCCTTTGGCTGGAGCCACTCGCATCCCTGCATGGATTGGGGGCTGGCCTGTCATCCACACTCGGCCGCTCACATCCCTAATGGCCATCACGCAGGGAAAGACTGGTTCAATCTTGATCTTATCATCTTCCCTGGCCGGCCTGGCCCCACCAAAATAACTTTATCTGGAAGTAAAATGATGCAGCCAGTGTCCTGGCTTGTCCCCTAGCCTCCTGGAGGGGGAGTGGGGTGGGGATGATTTAGTGGACACTCTCTCCTGCTAACGGTTGGTGATGAAGTCAAAAGGTTTTTGAGCCTCTTCTGGGACGGTGGATGCAGAGGTGTGGGGTTTATTCCATTTTTCTCTTTCTGTATTTGGGTGGTAGATGGCTCGGGGCCCCGCACCCCACCCCTTCCCGGGGCAGGAAAAGGGCATGCCCCTCACAAGCGTCTCCAACTGCTTTTACGTCACCCAGGAATTTTCTTTTTCTGGCTCACTTTCTGGCATGGCCCGGCTGAGAGGCTCCAGGAAAGTCGTAAACCCTGTTGAATGGCACCGTGGTAACAGCCAGTCCCCTCGGAAGACGCTTACACTTTTTGTCTTGTAATGTCATGATGAACTTGGCTGGGAAACTGCAGCTGGCCAGCTGTGTGCGGGGTCAGATCACTGTGTGTCTGGAGGTGGGGAGGGAGTGGGCCCAGCAGGCCACTGAGTAAGGCAGCCTCTGGCCCCCTGCAGGGTCACCTCAGGTGGTCACTCACCGAGCTGCCCTGCTGGCACAACCAGAGCCTTATTTCTTCAGACTTGTGGCTGGACCTGGCAATGTCACACACAGGAAACAGCTCTGCCACGGAAGAACTGTGTGACCTTGGGTGACACACTTCACCTCTCCAAGCTTCAATTTCCACCTCCGTAAAATGAGGGGAGATGGGGCGGGGTCAAGGTGTGTTTTCAGCTGATTTTCCATGGAAAAGATGCCAAGAAGTGGCCTTTTTGACACAGTAAAATTTGAGGTCTTCTGTTTGAAACAGTTTCAAGAGAAGCCTGCAATCCTCTCAGGGGGCTTCCTGGGGTCTTGCCCTTAATACACCCACACATACTTGAAAGGGTTCTAGCTAGTGATTCACCACTGCCAGTCTACCTACACAAACAGACATGTTTCTAACTAAATCTAGTCTCTCTCTCAACTTGTCAATCATATATCTCTCTCATTTATCTGTCAATCATCTGATTTTCTACCCACCAATTATCTAGCTCAACTTGTAGCTGCTGAGGGCGCAGCCCTCCAGGTCCCACCCAGAAGCACGGTGGTGGGTGGGTCCATTTCCACAGGAAATGATGCCATGGCCCAGGTCACACTTTGGCTGACCCAAATTCTTCTCTTCATTTGCCCACCAAGAGAGCCACTCGTGTGTGTGTGTGTGTGTGTGTGTGTGTGTGTGTGTGTTTACATGTGTGTGAGCCAGCTGGTCCCAGGGATCCCTATCTCTCCCACCCAAGCACTAGAAGTGCAGATGTGCACCATGGCCACAGGGCATGCCCATGAATGCTGGGGATCTGAACTCAGGCTTCTGAGCCATCTCCCCAGCCTCCTCGCTTCACCTTTGAGCTCAGAAGTTTTGCAGAGAGCCCAAAGTGAGATGAACAGACAGTCCTGCCTGGTTCTCACATAACCCTAAGAAGTCACAACATAGCAGACATTGTGTCCCGACTCATGTTACTTCCCTGCTATTTGGGCCCCAAGAGGTTTTCATCCTGGGGAGCCTGAATTGATTCAATTAACTCCTCCAGCGGTTGAGGTGGTTGAGGCAGAAAACGATTAGCTGTGCTCAATCAGAGTTCCTGTCCCAGTGGCACTGCGGCCTGGGAGTAAATGCAGGACAGCGTCCGTCGCAGTGGCATTTATGGGGTGAATGTAGGAACTGATCCTGGGGGGCAGTAGATAGCACAGTATGGGGTACCCATCCCAGAGGGAGACTCTGCTGAGGGCCAACACATATAGGCTCACCTCGGAGATGGGTCTTCACACCTTGCTGAGGCAGGGAGCATAGAACAAGATTCTTTAAAAAAAGAGAAAACACTAAGATGCCAGTGTATTGCACACTTGCACACAGGGCACTCCTCGAGCATGCTCTGGCAGTCATCTGTGTGGCGAGGGGGGTGAGTGTAGGGAGAAGGGAGAGGGAATTCATGGCATGTTCAAGACAGACTCACATGAACCAGAGATGATGACAATGACACTCCAAGGCTGTGTCCCAGAGTCAACCTCAAGAATTGACACTAAATTGATGCATAAAGAATGGTGGTGCATGCCTTTAATCCCAGCATTCGGAAGACAGAGGTAGGAGGATCACTGTAGTTCAAGGCCACCCTGAGACTACATAGTGAATTCCAGGTCAGCCTGGGCTAGAGTGAGACCCTACCTTGAAAATAACAACAACAGAGTGAGAAACAGGGCTGAGGATGTGACCTTACACACATGAAGCCCTTAGCTCCAACCCCATCACACATACATCAGGTGTGGTAGTATGTATACACCTGGGAGGTGGAGGCAGGAGGATTGGGAGGTCAAGGTCATTCTTCAACTATATAGGGAGTTTGAGGTCACCCTGAAATTGTGTGTGTGAGAGAGAAAGAGAGAGAGAGAGAGAAAGAGAAGGAGAGAGAGAGAGAGAGAAATAAGAATGGAGGTTAACATGACAGAGGGACTGATGGATCCGCCCTCTGTCCTGAAGCCCTGACCTGGTGGACAAGCAGGCTGGAGCTTAGAGGCATGGCCCCTTGAAAATAAAGGAGAGAGAAGGTAGAACAATGACTTACCAGAGGCACCCTTCTCTTTTCATCCCCTCCATGATGGGAAACTGTGTGAACTTTCTGTGTGAAGTTTCAGTGTTAAATCTGTTCTCTGAAAAATTCATGATCAAAAGGCAGGTGGGGGTCCTAGGAGTGTGGGGACTCAACTATGGCAGAATCAACCAAGACATTCATTGAAAAAGCCTTGGACATTCCCAGGGCCTAGTCTATGAGAGGCTTTCTGGGTCTGGAATTATGGAATGCATGGTTTAAAATTTTTTTTTTTCCTAAGTTTCCCAGGTGTCTGGGCTGAAGCCCAAGTTAGCAGGGACTTGTAGACCCACTTGAGGATTTCTGGGTGCAGGGATGGGACTCGCCTGCGCCCCCTGGTGGCAAGCATCAAGTGTACCCAGTCACTGGGGGTTGAGAAGTCCAGAGCACTGGAGCCAGGAGCCTCCTCTGTGGTCTGGGGCAGATGGGGGTGAACCAACAGCATCTCTAAAGCACCCCACCACCTGCTTCTTCATCTGTAGCTTATTAAGCCCCTCGCCCCACTCCTCTGGTCCTATTGGCATTCCTTTTCTCTCTATTTTTAATGTTATTTATTTATTTATTTGAGAGAGAATATGAATGAAAGGACACACCAGGACCTCCAGCCACTGCAGATGAATTCCAGATGCATGGACCACCATGTGCATCTTGGTTTATGTGGGCACTGGGGAATTGAACCTGGGTCCTTAGACTTCTCAGGCAAGCACCTTAACCACTCACTAAGCCATCTCTCCAGTCCTCATTGGTATTCTTCTGCCACTTCCAGAATTCTGAGCCTAAACCTCAGAGCAGGACATCTCTGGGTACTGCTTCATGGAGAGACAGCTCTCCTAACCAAGTCCCCTGTCCCCCTTGTCACTGCTCTAGCTAAGGGCACAGGGATCTGTCTATCTGACAAGTGGGAATGACTTCATCCCTGTGTGGACAGGAGTTGACTTCTATTTATTTTCTCCTGCCAGTCACAGCAGAGGAACTGCCTGAGCCAAAGCTGGCATTTCTTGGTGTATAAATGGCCCTGTCCTGCCCTCTAGGAACTTGGAGTCTATGGGGGACAAGGTCAAGTTAGCTGCACAAATAAAGAATCAAAACAAGAAGCTCTGAGCAGGTTTAATCTAAGGTCTGAAGGAGGGTGAGGTTCCAGACACAGCAGCAGCCGAGAAAAGAGTTCAGAGACAGGGGCGAGCACTTGCAAAGGCCCTGTGGCAGAAAGGCCTTTTCCTGCTATGCGTGGCTGCAGTAGAGGCTGAGAGGGAGCCAGAGCCAGACCAGCATGGCTCAGAGTCAGTCCATGGAAGGCTGGGGGTGGGGTGATCAGTGAGCCCTGGTGTCATTCAGGACTTTTGGCCAAGAATTGGCACAATCTAATTCGGATGTTGTTGTTGTTGTTTTCCCAGATGTAATTCATGCTCATGATTAAGAAGGAACAAATCAGGACTGCCAAGACAGCTCAGCAGTTAAAGGCACTTGCTTGCCAGGGGTTCAATTCTTAAGCCGCCTATGCAAGCCAGGAGCAAAAATTGATGCAAACATTGATGTTTGTTTGTAGTGGCAAGAGGCCCTGGCATGCCCATACACACACACATGTGGAAGGAAAGAAAGAAGAAAGGAAGAAAGAAAGAAAGAAAGAAAGAAAGAAAGAAAGAAAGAAAGGAAAGAAAGAGAAGAAAGAAAAGAAAGAAAGGAGAAAAAGAAAGAAAGAAAAGAAAGAGAAGGAAAGAAAGAAAAGAAAGAAAGAGAAGGAAAGAAAGAAAGAAAAGAAAGAAAGAGAAGGAAAGAAAGAAAGAAAAGAAAGAAAGAGAAGGAAAGAAAGAAAGAAGGAAGAAAAAGAAAAGAAAGAAGAAAGAAAGGGTAAATCATCTTGAAAAAACATATACTAGGAAACAACAACTTCCCGCTTTTACTCCTCCTGGCCCTCAGAGCCATTACTGTGGGTTTTTTTTTGTTTGTTTGTTTCTGTCCATTATCATTAGCCTTGTTTTTATCCTGCCCATAGCCATAGGGGACTCAAGGCATCACTGGTTAGCATGTGTGATGGAATGCACTCCCACCCAAAACCCACCGGCCTGGGCACACTCCAGACTGTTCATCCGCAAGGAAGCAGCAGAGAGGTCAGCAGCCCCGCCCCCCCGGTTGAGGGGCATGTTGGAAAGGGCACCTGGTGTATGAGTAGGAGTTGTGCTTTCCCTTGAGGGCTGAAGGCCAGGAGGCCAGAGGCAGGTGAAGGCCTCACAGAGTCTGGTGCCTGAAGTCCATTTAAAAAAAAATATTTTATTTATTTATTTATTTGAGAGAGAGAAAGAGGCAGAGAGAGAGAGAGAGAGAGAGAGAGAGAGAGAATGGGCACACCAGGGCCTCCAGCCACTGCAAATGAACTCCAGATGCATGTGCCCCTTTGTGCATCTGGCTCACATGGGTCCTAGAGCATTGAACCAGGATCCTTTGGCTTTGCAGGCAAACGCCTTAACCACTAAGCCATCTCTCCAGCCCCTGAAGTCCATGCTTGTGCAAGAGGGTCCTGCCACGTGAGGTGCCTCACACCTACATGCTCTCCAGGCTGGCCCAGAGGTGGCGGGATGATAAAACAAAGTAGTCACAAAGCTGGCTGCCTGGAAGGAGAGGGGCAAAGGGGGAAGCAAACCCAGAGCAAGCTATGTTCTAGAGACTTCTACAGAAGCTCTGGCTTTCCTTATATCAGGGGAGTGACACTCAGGCAAATCACACGAGGTGGCAGCAGTCTCCTCTGCCTGTGTCACTGTGTCACTGTGGCCCTGGTGCTCTGATGGGAACTCATTCGTTCCCAATGGGAGCTTATAAAATGACGCTCTGTCACTACATCTTAGAAAGGAGAAACTGAGGCACCAAAAAAGTAACTCCTCTGAGACCACAGAAGAAGGACAGCTGGGACCCGAGCCTGCAGACGTGAGTGAGTGGGAGGGTGGGTGGATGGATGGGTGTGTGTACAAGTGGATGTGTGGATGGATGGATAGATAGATGGGTGGACAGGTGGATGGACAGAGGGGTGGATGGATGGGTTGACAGGTAGGTGTGTGAGTGGATGGGTGGAGAGGTGGATGTGTGAATGGACGGGTGGACATGTGGACAGTGGATGTGTGGGTAGATGGATGGATAAATGGATGGAAGGGGGAAAGTTGGTGGAGGAGTGGGTGATGGGCGGATGAATGGTGGGTGGATGTTGGATGGATGGAAGGCGTATATATGTATATATATAGGAGTGGATGGGTGGATGAATGGTGGACGGGTGGGTGGAGGATGGATGAATGGTGTATACACGGCTGGAGGGGTAGATGGGTAGGTGGGTGGGTGGATGGATCAGTGGGTGGATGAGATGAAAAAGAGACCCTACCCCAGGTATCTGGGAGGTGGAAGCCATATCATTTCCCATGGCTGAACAGCACACAGGAGCTCTCCCAGATGACCCTGAGGAGGGCTGTGTCTCCTGACACACTGTCATTCACACAGGTACCTCTGCTTACCAGGATGCCTGTGGCCTGCCACCTGTTTGAGGAGGGTTGCCCTCCTCAGACGGGGAGAGTCTCACATGGTAGCCACTGTGGCAGACCCTCCCCACTGGGCACCATGGAGACTCAGCAGAACTAGAGAGAGGAATGCGCTTTCCTGGGCACAGCTGAGCACCCCGCCATGAGCAGTAAACTCACCCACCCACCTTGCAGGGAAACACCTAGCACCCCATCTCCACCTGCCTGGGCCCCATGGCCAAGTGCTCAGGGCAGGATGAGACGGCTCAGCATTTGCTTTGGCACTGTTCCCCATGGAAGATTCCTGCCTGATCCCCCAAAGTCTGAGGAGACCCAGTGTCCCCTCACCGCTGCCAAGGATTTCAATCCCAGGGAGACATGGATTCCAGGAACAGTTGTGACCCAATAGATTCTATGGACCCCAAAGGAGGAGGAAGCAGACAGGAGAAGTAGGAGGCAAAAACAGGTATGGAAGGCGCAGAGGAAGACGGAGAAAGGAAGAATGGAGAGGGAGGAGGGAGGGGGAAGGAGCAGAGAGAGAGGGCATTTCATGGATTATGATTCTCTCTGGCTGGCTCTTTTACCCTAGCCACATATACCTTGCTGGTCATCTGAGTGTGGAGTGCTTGGAGCGCCAGGGTATGATTTGAAGTTTGTATGCAGTTTCTCTTCTCAGATAGCCTGAGTGCCATGCGACTTCCTTAGGTGGGGGTGGGGGCTGGGCTGTTCTGCTTGCTACAATACTTAGCATTTGGCCACCATGGAGAGAAGCAGCCTTTGCAAACCCAGGGTCATCCTCCTTTGAGGAACAATGTCTGTGAAGACTTTGATCAGATCAGAGGCCAATGTTTTCAAACCCCAGGTCCAGTGCATACCTGCCACGGCTCTTCAAATCTTGTATATTGGAAGGGAGGGCCTGTCCGCGTGGAGACCTTTGTCTCGGGGACGTGAGCAGTCGGAAATCTGACAGGAAAAGACATCTCCCAGGAGGATGTCTATTCGTGTCCATCGGAAATGGTTGCCACTGGCCCAGAGTGCTAGGGACAGCGAGGCGGAGGTACTCCACGGGGGAGGAGGGCTTGCCTCTCGGGCACTCACTCACTCATTCATTCAGCAAACATCTCCAGGCCCCTCATGTCCCACAGACTGTGCTGGAGATGGCTCAGGAGGACCCTACTGAACAGATGGGAGTGCGGACAGAAAGTACCAGGGCGCAACAGCCGGCCAGGCTGGAGAGGAGTGTGGCTAATGGGTCATGCCATCTTAGCAGGGTTTGGAGTCCAGTTGACTGTTGAGGAAGAATCCACTGGTGGTCAGCAAGGTGGGACAGGGAGGTGTGTTAGGATGCATGCAAGAAAGGTGGGTGCTGAGCCTGGGCAGGGAGGAGGGGACAGAAGCACACAGGCAAGGGGGAGACACAGAAGGAGGGTCTTTAAGGACAGAAGGAGCAGAGAGGAAGGAAGAGGAAAAAACAGGAGAAACAAAAAGAGAAGGAGGAAAGAGAGAGGGAGAAGGAAGAGGGGAGGAGTGAAGGAGAAGTTGAAGGAAGAGGGGAAGGAAGGAGATGGGGAAGTGGGGGAGGAGGATAAGGCAAAGAGAGGAAAATAGAAAGGTTTTACTCCTATAAGGACAAGGTGGGCCAGCGGTGGCTATGGGAACGATTTTGGAAGATGTGGCAGTTACCTTCTTGTTGCGGGGACAAAACACAACCAAAAGCAGGGGATGAAAAAAAGGGTTTACTTCAGTTTACAGTCCGGCGGGAAAGCTTCGTCATAGCAGGAAAAGCCTAGCAGAGCCGAGGAGACCGGGCCTCACAGCAGCTGGGAGGTGGCAGTCAGAGCGAGCTGACTAACACCCAGTAGATCTGGACTCACAAGCCCCAAGACCAACACACCTTCAGAAAGCCTCCGCTTCCCAAAAGCTCTGGTATGGCCCCAAATTGCCACCAACTTGGAACCAAATACTCCAAACACACAAACCAACAGGGAACATGTCATTCAGAGGATCACAGAAGGATCTCAAGACAGATTTGGGGGACAGGCAGCGGTGATTACCACTTTCCTTAGGGGACACCTCTGATCATTAGGAGGAAGAGGGAGGACATGGGGGGTGTGGCAAGGTCTGGGCATCAGGTGCCTTTTCCTGATGTCCCCAGGTTCCCCAATGGAGGCCTCCAAGTACCTGACAGGGCTCTGGGCCCTGTTGCAGTGTTGTGGGCTTCATTTCCTAGTGTTGCCTCCTAACCACCAGGACCTCCTGGTGGGTTGGCCACACCCTGAGCTGGGGCAGGAGCCCAAGGTGGAGGCTACCAGAGTGCTGCACTCCATCTTCCTGATGTTTGGGAGCCATGACTGCCAGAGGAACTCTCCGCTTCCTGCATTACAGTTAAACATACAGAGCCCAAGCTGTCTTCTGGCTTTAAGAACATAAAGTGACATTTGTAACCTGGCCAGGCAGGTGGCACAGGCCTAGAATCCTAGCTCTTAGAAGGCTGAGGCAGGAGGATCAAAAAATCAAGACTAGAAGCCGGGCGTGGTGGTGTACACCTTTAATCCCTGCACTAGGGAAGCAGAGGTAGGAGGATCACTGAGTTTGAGGCCACCCTGAGACTACATAGTGAATTCCAGGTCAGCCTGGGCTAGAGGGAGACCCTACCTCACGTTAAAAAAATAAAAATAAAAATAAAAAGCAACTGCCCAGACAGAAATTGGCCTCAAATTCCATGACCTTGCAGTGCCTAGCAATACCATCGCAAGACCCTCAAAATAGAAGAAAAAGATGATGACATCAAATTAAAAGAAAGACTAATGGAGAGAGGGAGGGGATATGATGGAGATTGGTGTTCTAAAGTGGAATGGGGGAGGGGAGGGGAGGGAAATATCATATGTTTTTTGTATGTAAATATAGGTGTCAATAAAAAAATAATTAAAAAAAAAGATCAAGACCAGGGCTGGAGAGATTGCTTAGTGGTTGAGGCACTTGCTTGCAAAGCCTGATGGCCCAGGTTCGAATCCACAGTATCCATGTAAAGCCAGCTGCACAAAGTGGTACATGCATCTGGAGTTTGTTTGCAGTGGCAAGAGGCCTTGGCATGCCCATTCCCCCCTCCCCCTCTCTCTGTCTTCCTGCTTTTATACAAGTGATAATTTTTTGAAAAAAGATCAAGACCAACCTGGATGATTGGACTGGGACTGGAAAATCTCTAGACATACATGCACCGGATAGTAAATGTTTACCCACCAGTACTCTGCTCTGGTTTGATGGCACCCCAGACTCACCTGTGGGAAACTGGATCCTCAACAGTGAGTGTTGACACTTGAGGCCAACTGAATGGAGCAGTACAGCCCTTGAGGGAGTGGGCTGCTTATCGCCAGTGTGGGCTCATTAAAAAGCAAGTCTGCTGCCCTCCTGCCTTGTCCTTCCACATTCCAGCATGTCACAATGTTGGCCTTCCCAGCCTCCAGAAACCCAAGAGCCAAACCTCTGTTCTTGCAAAGCTATCCAGTGCCAGGTATTCTGTTGTAGCACCATGCAACAGACTAAGGAAATACCTGCCTATATGCCTATATATTTAAACATATTCACAGATAAGTACATTTGTTAATATTTAATATTCAGGTCTTATAACTATATTGCATAATGTATACAACATAAAGCTATATAAAGGTAAAAGTGTGTCAAATATACAAATTAATATATGTAACTTTCTAAAAAATATATTTTATTTGAGAGAGAGAGAGAATGGGTGCCCCAGGGTTGCCTTCCTTTGCAAACAAATTCCAGATGCATGTGTCACCTTGTACATATGGCTTACATGGGTCATGCGGAATCGAACCTGGGTCCTTTGGCTTTACAGGCAAGTGTCTTAACCAGTAAGCCATCTCTCTAGCCCTAATATATGTAACTTTTAAAATTTGTTTTATTTATTTATAATCAGAGAGAGACAAACAGAGAGAGAGAGAGAGTATGGGGGTGCCAGGTCCTCCAGTCACTGCAAATGAACTCCAGATGCATTCACGGCTTTGTGCATAGGGCTTTAGGTGGGTACTGGGAAACCAAACCCAGGTCATTAGGCTTTGCAGGCAAGCACCTTAACCACTGGGACATCTTTCTAGCCCTATATGTAACTTTTGAGAAGAAAGGTTTTGTAACCTCTTCCTGGACAGTGAGCTGGGCAGGGGAACATGTGTCTTGCTCCTGGCTGCATGGCTAGGTGGGAAGAGTCCCCAACCTTCCCAAGACTCTTTCCATGACTGTGGGAAGTTACTCCTTATAGGACGCTGAGGCCCAGAGACTGGGATTCTATAGGATCCCAGGGGAACCTCTGAGGGAGGTGGAAAGTCCCTGGTCCCTACCCGCCTCGTCTCAGTCCACCATCTTTCTCAGGGAATCTGCAAGGATTGGTGGGAAAACTCAGTTTACAAGTGTCCTTGTAGTGCTGGGCAGTGTCCCTGAAATAAGAAATTGGAAAGGATGGAACTGGGGTTCTCCTCTGGCTGCTTGCAGCGGAGATGGCCAAGTCCTTCCTATCGTACCCCGTAGCCCCACGCACATCTCCCAGACCTCCTGTTCCCAGCTGCTGTGCCCGGGACATCTCCGTGGACCTCCCCTTGGCCCCAGAGTGGCAGAGTGGCAGCTGTCTAGGCCAGGCCCTGGAATCTGAGGAAGATCAGACACCCTTGTCCTGCTCTGGCACTTCTAATCCCAGAAACCCTGCGGACTCACAGTAGATCTGTTTCCTGTGTCTTTAGCATCTGCTTGGGAGCTTAATGAGCATGGTGACCGGAAGAGCCCAAGATAAGATGTGGAAACACCTTACACACTGCATTCAAAATGGAGTAAGAATGCCGAGTGCCCATGAAGCAGAGGCCTGTGGCTCCAGGCATGCTTGTGACAATCACAGCCCTGGAGTCAGCCCCTCGGTCCCATGAGCCCCTGGCCTTCTACTCCCTCCACCACCTCCTGATAATGCTTATCAGACACAGTGGAAAGTGGCGGTTTGAATTTATTAATTTATTATAGGGAGACACCGGGGTGGGGGGACAAGTACCTGTGGCTTCTGCAGCATTAATGTGGCCTTGCAGGGGTCTGGCATATTTGGGCTGATGGAGATGGCCATGGGTGACAGCCATCCCTGTGACTGGTGGTCACAGAGGCTGGCAATGGGAAGGAGAGCGGGGGAAGGGAATAAGAATATTTCCAGTGGGCAGTAGCCAGCACTCCCCTTTGACCTCCCAGATTCTGTGCCTAGTCAGTCCTTCTTTCTATCAATTGTCACCTGGCACCTCACAGGGAAAAGTGGCCCTCACTCAGCTGGGGTGTGTGTGGGGGCACAGTGCACTCCTCCCCCAGAAGCAGAGCACGCGCAGCTGTTCGTGACCTTCTCCCCGGAGAGGCAACCCATAGACCGAGACTCCCCATGTGAGCTTGTGAGATGCCCCTGGCTTTGAGCCTCAAGCCCGTGTTACACTGTGTAACCGCAGATGCAGCCAGCACTGAGCACATCACTGGCTGGTCTAGACAGCTGTCTAAAGAGATTGTCAGCCACCTTTTGGGGGATGGATGGATGCACATTTCTGGGGCTATAGATCTGGAACTGCAATGGAACCCTTGGTGCTCAGCTTTGTTTACACCCAGCTGACTAAGTTCTCAAAGCAGCTACACCACGGCATTACAGGTATACAATATCCTGACTGGCTGGATCCTGAATTCAAATACGGAGTTTTACTTGTAGCCACTGGACTGTAAACAAGTTTTTTTTTGCATGTTCATGTGTATGCACACATGTGTGTGTGTGGGGGGCTGTATGTGCATGTGGAGGTCAGAGGTTGACATCAGGCATCTTCTCAATCACTTTCTACATCTTTTACTGAGGCAAGATCTCTCATTTGAACAACTTCAACTAGTCCAGCTAGCCAGCTTGCCCCAGAGACTCCATGTCTCTGCCCCCTCCCCACCAGTGCTGGCATTACAGATTCCTGATGACACCCACCGTACTTTAACATGAGTGTCGGCAATCTGAACGCCTGTCCTCCTCACTTGCAAAGCAAGTGCTTTATCCCCCAGTTCTCAAACAACTTTTAAGTCTTCAGAGCCAGTCTGTTAAAGAGAGAGAAGAGCGGAGCCCATGTCACCATACGGATGCAAGAGTCCAGGGGAATGCTATGGATAATATACAGGCACGGTGACACTTGCCTATCATCCAAAAATAGATATAGGAGTTTTAGGCCTGAGGTACATGAAACCTTGTCTCAAAACAACAACAAAAAAGAAACATGTCTCGTATAGTGGTTGTCACAAATTATCATGTGGCGGCTCTTTGTCACTTTTTTTGTTTGTTTGTTTTTTTTTTGTTTGTTTGTTTGTTTGTTTTGTTTTTTGAGGTAAGGTCTCACTCTAGCTCAGGTTGACCTGGAATTCACTATGTAGTCTCAGGGTGGACTCAAACTCATAGTGATCCTCCTACCTCTGCCTCCCAAGTGCTGGGATTAAAGGCGTGTACCACCACACCTGGCTTTATCTCTGTTTTTATTGATGCCCAGATGTAAGGACTGAGTGCCTCTTTGCCTCCCCAAGCCCCAGGGTGAACACAGCCAGGCTTCCTTTTCCAGGATCAAACTCCCTCCCCCGGGGGTTAGAAGGTGGGCGAGCCTTGCTCAGTGCCTTCATTGAGACCAGTGCACACAGACCCCCTGCAGGCTCCAGGCCCCAGGTCTTTCCTGGCTCAGTTTACCAAGTTCTTTCTGTGTTGGTCTCCATGACACATTTCCATGGCAGAATCTCATCCAACCTGCAAGGGGGCTTCTGGGACAACCCCACCCTCCGCCCAGTGAATAAGGGAACGTGGGCAGGGAATGGGAGTTGGTCCTATCTCAGATGAGACAATACTTCTGCTTGTGGAAGTTCATGCCCTTAGGGTGGTGTAGGATGCAAGGATGTGAGGGCAAGCCACGAGGTACCACTGGCTGGCTGTATGGCCTGTAGTCACAGGCTGGCTAGGAGCAAGGGAGAAAAAAAATACCATAAAAGCTCACCGTCTTGTCTTGTTTCATAAATAAAACAAATAAATATATAACAAGGGCTGGAGATATGGATTAGTGGTTAAGGCACTTGTCTGTAAAGCCTAAGGACCCAGGTTTGGCTCCCCAGAACCTGCATAAGCCAGATGCACAAGGTGACATGTGCACAAGGTCATTCATGCGCACAAGATGGAGTTTCATTGCAGAGGCTAGAGGCCCTGGTACTCCAATTCCCTCTCCCTCTCTTTCTGTCTCTCTCATAAATAACAAAAGCTCACCATGAGCCGTAAGGAGCTACTCAGGCCATTATTGCTAGTGCAGTGATTGCTATTGCTGACATCACTGTCATTCCTGGTCTCTCTCCAGACCCAGGAGCCACCCTTGGGCCATGTGTCTTTGGAGGAGGGGAAGGCTTTGGGCCAAAGAGGAGGAGGGACAAGAGGCCTATGCTTCCTGTGCTAATAGAAAGATCCTGACACATGGACACCTACATCTTCATCCGGGAAGGTGGAATGTTAGTGTATACAGCAGAGGGGCTTTGAGGCTGCAGGAGGAATTAAACCACTGGCCTTCAAAGAGGGTGATGATTTCTGGTTACTTGGGGCACTGATGTAAGTGAAGGGCCTTGAAAATGGAAAGCAGGAAGAACCAGGCAATGAGTCAGGCTCCACCCACCATGGTGGGCTTTGCCTGTGGTTGAAGCCACGAGCCAGAGAACCAGGTTGTCTCCAGAAACAGGAAGGGCAGGGGCAGATTCCCAGTGCCTGCCAATGGAACACTGCTGCCCACACTGGGCTGAGCTCAGGGAGACCTGGCCAGACTTCTAACCTCTGGGAGGGAGAGATAAAAGTGTGTGGTGCAAACCACCAGCTTGATGTGTTATAGCAGCCACTGTAAGCTGATACGGTCTCGTTCACCACTGCAGGGCTGGTGCAGAGCGAGCTCACAAAGATGCAGCGAATGAGCGATGATCCTGGTGTGTTTATCAAGCCCACCTGCTTGATAAACAGCGTTGCTAGATGCAGCAAATGAAAGAAGCTGATGGTCCGAGGAGATGGCTCCGTAGGTAAAATCCTGCCTTACAAGCATGAGGACCTGAGTTCAATCCCTAGAACCCACCTCAACACACACACACACACACACACACACACACACACACACACAAAGCCAGGTGTGATGGTGCATGTTTCTAATTCCTGTGTGGGGAGATGGAGGAATGAGGATCCCGGGGGCTCATTGGCCAGCCACCCTAATCTCTTGGGGGAACTCCAGTCCCGTGAGAGACCCTATCTGCAAGGAGATAGACAATATCTGAGGGACAATGCCCAACGTTGTCCTCTGGCCTCTACATGCATACACACATTCATGCATCTATACTCACATGCACACACGCACGCATGCGCGCGCACACACACACACACACACACACACAAGCACATACAAGCTGCCCTGGCAAGTTTGAATTTCAGTTAAACCACGTTTTAGAAAAGTCTATCTCAAGCTATACTAAAAAAAAAAAGCCAAGCATGGTGGCGCACGCCTTTAATCCCAGCACTCGGGAGGCAGAGGTAGGAGGATCGCTGTGAGTTCAAGGCCACCCTGAGACTACATAGTTAATTCCAGGTCAGCCTGGGCCAGAGTGAAAGCCTACCTCAAAACAACAACAACAACAAAAACAAACAAACAAACAAAAAACCTCATGTATAATTTATTTGAAATTCGAACTTAAGGTATCCTTTGTCTTTATCAGGAACGCTCTCCACAGTCACTTCCACGATGGCACATTGTGCCCATCCAAGGAACATCAAGGCTCACAAACACCCCTGTACTCACAGCCCCCACTTTAGTGTACCCTACTGCTCTCAGACATCCTGGGGACGGAGTGTGGACTCATTTTCAAAGGCCTTCCGTGTTGCATGTGGGGCATGTGGAATGCACCATCTCCCACAGACTCCCTGTGTGCCTGGAGGAGGCACAGTGGGGTAATCCCCGTGGAGCACAATGAGAGACCACCCAGTCCTGACAGAACTCAGCACTCCCAGCTCCGTTGAGAAGACTGGCAAGGAGGGACGTGGGATCCTGTCAGGCCTTGGCAGCATGGGTCTTCCTGCCAAGTGGGCATTCCCCTCAGCTAGGGTCGAGGAAACCTGCGAAGGAAGCAGGGGCCGACGGAAGGGCTTTCTGCAGAGGGCAAGGGGAGGCCAGCCCACCGGGAAATGCTGGGTAAAACCTTAGCGTTCTATTTCAGGGAAAGTGGTATAAAAATAGGGTCTGGTGGAAATCCCTCACATCCCCATGTGTGGCTGGTGGAGGGGCAGGTCACCTCCTTGTACACAGCATCTCCTGGCTGGAATAGATTTCCTCAGACACTTCCCGGAAGCCTGACACAGTCACATACGTGGATGACACACAGAAATAACCTCTGAAGAAAACACCGAAAGTGGACGCGGAACTTTCTTTGGCAAAGACTTTATTTGGGGGTTGGTCTCCAAACCACCTCAGATTTTCACAGGAAATTAAAATGCAAGAGATCAAAAAAAAATGCAAGAAATCAAGCTATTTGCCAAGGCCATAAGCACAATAGCGTTTCCCCAGCCCTCCAGTTTCCAGGCAGCTACTTAAATATAGTAAATGCCACAGCAGCACCCCCAACCTCACCCCTGCCTGCTTGTGGGCAGAAGCGGGTCACGTACCCATATGAAAAGCATGGTGGGGCTGGAGAAATGGCTTAGTGGTTAAGGCATTTGCCTGTGAAGCCAAAGGACACAGGTTTGATTCCCCAGGACCCACGTAAGCCAGATGCACAAGGGGCACATGCATCTGGAGTTTGTTTGCAGTGGCTAGAGGACCTGGCACACTTATTCTCTCTCTCTCCTCTCTCTCTCTCTCTGCTTGCAAAAAAATTTTAAAAAATTTTTTATTGACCACTTCCATACTTACAGACAATAAACCATGATATTTCTCTCCCCTCCCTCATTCCCCTTTAGAACTCCAATCCCTATCATATCCCCTCCCTCTCTCCATTGGTCTCTCTTTTATTTTGATGTCATCATCTTTTTCATCTATTATGAGGATCTTGCGAAGGTATTGCTAGGCACTGCAAGGTCATGGATATCAAGGCCAATTTCTATCTGGACAGTTGCATTATAAGGAGTCATACCCTTCTTTTGGCTCTTACATTCTTTCTGCGCCCTCTTCCCCAATGGACACTGAGCTTTGGAGGGTGTGACAGAGATGTTTCAGTGCTGGACACTCCTCCGTCCCTTCTTTTCAGCACTATTTTGCCTTTTGGGTCATCGCAGTGGTCATCGCCATCTGAAAAGAGAAGCTTCTCTAACCAGAAGTGAGAGTAGCATTAATATGTGAACATGAACATTAAGTGTAATGCTTTCAGGGCAGTTTGGTGGGAACAATATATACATTTAGCCAGACAAGAGTAGGCTTTATACCCATAAGGCTCATGACTTCCCCTGCCATAGACTTTTGATTAGTTTTTTCAGTACCAGGCATGTATTTCCTCCCATAGAGCAGGCCTTCAGTCCAATTAGGGAGCAGTTGGTTTCCCCAAGAGTAGACATGCCACTATTGCACCCCTTCAGTCATTGAGCCTGTCTGGCCAAACTTGAATATTCAGTGTCCACTGTTTTCACTGCTGATGACTTCTGCCTCCCATATGGCTGCATTCAATGCAGCTTTTACCAGCTTTCAGTTGGCTGGCCTACAAGGAGAAGGTTTTCTGCTCCGCACCAGCTTGTTTTCTCAGTTTGCCTCTCAGGCAAGAGAGGTCTTCAGCTATAGGGTCTTACCATCGGTTTCTCAAGGGAAACCAAGGGCCTTGGCAATAAACTTTAATGTTTTGGAGGCTACCGGGACCTCCTTGGCCAACAACTCACTGGAAAGTATCCCAGTAACAATCTATAGCTTCTGGATGCACCATTATTCAAAAAAGTAGGTTTACATAAGTCTTATTCAGACTATCTTGAATTTAAGCAGGGGCATGAATGATGTCATAAACCTGATCAGCTAGACGGGCCAGGCCAGGCCATGTAAGTATGTCACAGCCATCAATAGGAAGTGTCATGGGAGGGGCCAAAGGGGACAGTCGCCAGACTGGACTGACTGTGTCTCTGCTCCAGTTGAGGTACTGCACACAGTAGGTGCTGAAGAGCCAGATGTCTGCCTTCTTTTCTTTTCTTTTCTTTTTTTTTTAAAGATTAAAAATTTTTTTTAATTTATTTGAGACAGAGAGAGGGAGAGAGAGAGACACCAGAATATGGAGACACAAGGACTGTGGGACAGCTGCCAAGGAGAGCTGCTGACCCAAGGAGGCATTTTCCTTGGGCTGCAAGCAGCTAGCTGGAAGAGCAACACTGGAGTTCCAAAGCTTCGTCACTGGTTACAGACATCGGACTTGGAACTAGAGGGTTTGGTTTGCCCTGTTTCTTTCAGATCTCGCACTGGGTCCATCTTTTCTTGCAATGTCACCTTTTGCAGTGTGAATGTTTCCTCTGCGCCATTGTGTGCTTTTGGTTTTACGGCTCACAGTTAAGAGACCTTGGACAATGAGGATGTTTGAACAGTATTGGAATTGATAAAAACTATAGGCGCTTTTAAAGTTGGATTGAATGCACTGCATTTTTACATTGTGGATAGTCTTCAGTTTATGGGGGGCCAGGGGCAGAATGTGGTGGTTTGAATCAGATGTCCCCCATAAACTTATGTGTTTTTTTTTTTTTTTGGAGAGATACACAGAGAGAGACAGAGAGAGAAGAGGAAGACAGATAGAGATGGGCGCACCAGCAGCCTCTCAGCCACTGTGAACGAAATCCAGATACATGCGCCCCCCCCCTCTTGTGGTCAAGTGCGGCATTGCGCCCTTGCGTCACTTTGCATCTGGCTAAACGTGGGACCTGGAGATTGGAACTGCTGGATTTGGAATTGGCATTCTTAGGCTTAGGAGGCAGGTGCCTTAACCACTGAGCAATCTCTCCAGCCCAACTCATGTGTTTTGAATGCTTGGTCCCCAGCTGACAGCAATATGGGAGGTGGAGCCTTGCTGGAGGAGGTGTGGTTGTTGGGGGTGTGCTCCCCCTTGCTAGAACTTGATTCACTCTTCTGCTACTGTTGTCCACCTGATATGGCAGACACCTCTGGTCATGCCGTGCTTCCCCCTGCCATCATAAAGCTTCCCCTTGAGGCTATAAGCCAAAATAAAAAATCATTTATTACCCATTGGCTGTTTCTGGTCAGGTGCTTTGTCCCAGCAACAAGAAGGTAACTACGACAAGGCCCATGTTGCTACACATGGTCTTTATTTGGTGGTGGTGTTATAGACTCAGGCCCTCATGTCTGTGCAGCAAAGCAGGCACATTACCCACTACACCATCTCCTCAGGCCCCCTGACACATTCCCTCAAAGTGAGGAGAGCTCCTTTCAGTAATCTAGGGAACTTCCGGCTCCATCGGCAATGAGGACCATCTGTCCAGAGAGTGCTGGCTCCTGACTCAGGCCCATGAGATGCTCTAGAATGTCTGTTTCCATGGCAATGAAGATTACTCAGATGTGTCCTCCATCCAAGCTTGTCAGAGTCATGGAACAAGGGCATGGTGACTCACTCAAAGGTCGAGGTTCACAGCAATGGCTGGTCCCCTGTATTGGGTCTTATTTTGAGAGCTTAAAATAATTTTTTAAAATCTTTTTATTTTATTTTGTTAGGGAGAGAGAAAGAGAATGGGTGTACCAGGGCCTCCAGCCACTGAAAATGAACTCCAGACGCATGCGCTATCACATGCATCTAGCTTACATGGGACCTGGGGGATCAAACCTGGGTTCTTTGGCTTTGCAGGCAAATGCCTTAACTGTTAAGCCATCTCTCCAGATCTTGAAATCTTACTGTAAATTGCATCACACAAGGCTGGAATGAGGGCTCCTCAGGAGAATGGGAACCCCACAATTTGGCTTCAGAGAGCCCTGGGATTAGATTGTACCTTTCATATGGCCAGCCATAAGACAGACTGCGTGTCTATATCTCTCGCCTGCAGGCTGGGGGGCGGGGGCAGAGAGGTGATCAAAGAGGTGCCATGTGTGTTGAGAGCTAGGTGCATCTGGAATTCAGTGAGTGTCTGCATTGGAGAGACTTAAACTGTCTAATCATAGGAGGGGGCGGTAGAAATTTAAGGTAATCATTAGCTGTGAAAACCCCATTGCTTGGTCCCTGCAACACGTCATCTATCAGAGATGCTGCGTGCTGCCTTTTCCATCTTCCCAGCTGGCCAAAAAGAAAACAGATGCTAGGATGGAAGCCAGCCACCATGTGATTGGATCCTCCCCACGGCCTCTTGGCATCTTCCCTGCAGGGTGACGTAGGGGTGAGGTGTGGTGCCATCAGCATTGAACAGCATCCACGGATGCCAAGAATCTGGCATGTGTGTGTGTGTCGGGGGTGGGTGTGGGGGGAAGGAATATGGCCTTTGCCTGTGTGGATGAAGGGTCCCCTGGGACTCCATTGGCACTGCCAAAGAGACCAGTCACCCCCAGATCCAATTACCTGAGGTCATGGTGGCTTTGGATGAGTCCCTAGTTGACTGTTCATGTTGTTGCTGGAGAGTGGACTCCTTGGCACATGCACACATGAGCACACACGCACACACACGTGCGCGCACACACACACACACACACACACACACACACACACACACGAGGCAGCTGTGAGCTCTGGTGCCACTGTTCGCTCTGCCCTGACCATAACTGTTTGAGTAAGTTAATGACCCCCAAGCTGAGTGGCTATTAGGAGAATTATGGTCACGGCCCCTGCTAACAATGGTCCTGTGGCCATTGCATAGACGATTCTTCAGCTGTGAGTCATTGGCCCAGCTGGATTGACTTGGGATACCAATGACCCACAGGGATTGTTTGGAGAAAGGAATTGGATTAAGCGGTTTTTAAGACAACAGGGTGAGCTGGCAAAGATGCTTGCATGAGTTTCCCCCCAGTGCTCTGCCCCCTCAAGCCCTCTCGCACTTGCCTTTGAGACACAAAGTTTGGCTTGAATTGTAAGAGCAGAAAGGACGGACGGGGCTGCAGGACACAGCCCAGCATGGGCCCTGTGCCGGTTACCACGCACCAGCAAACACGCATCAGAGAAACAAAGAGGCCTTGGGTGTAACCCTCTCTGCCCACCCCACGCTGGACGCTTACTATTTGTGCCTGCTCAAGACCTACGTGATAGTTTTCAGAGCTGCACTGATGACAGGAGCCATCTGTCACCCACGGAGATCTGTGCATGTCTGACCCGTGTTTTGTACACAGACCACTGCAATATGCAGGAAATAGTGCCCCCGCACCACTAGCAGTCTAGGTGGACAGGGGACAAGACACACTGAAGTGGAAAAGGTCCCCATGGACACTGGACAGGTGAGGTGGTAAGAGCTGCCGGGGATGGAGTATCTCAGAGGCTATGTGGGAGAAGGGGTCAGCAGGGGGAGCTTGGAGGGGGCACCAGCATGTGTTTGCATGTGTTCACCCATTCATGTATGTCTCATGCAAAACCACTGATGGCTTTTATGTTTGAACATTTGATTTTCAAGTAACTCAGACCTTCAGAAAAGGTTCCAGAAAGGATATGAATATATGTGAGCTGGGCATAGTGGCGCACACCTTTAATCCCAGCACTCAAGAGGCTGAGGTGGGAGGATCACTCTTGGGTTCCAGGCCAGCCTGAGCTACAGAGTGAATTCCAAGTCAGCCAGGGCTCGAGGGAGACCCTACCTTGAAAACAACAAAGAAAAGGAAGATGTGGCCATGGTGAGGCAGAGCGGTGTGGTGGCAGGGCAGAAGAAGGACCGGCCCTAAAAGACACAACCCCATTTTCTACTTCCAGTGCCCACTTCCTGTAGCTCCCACCACCTGCCAATGGTCCACTAAGCTCTAACCTCATCAATGGATTAACCACTGATGACGTCATAAACCTCACAACCCAGACACCTTCCAAGAGTCACACCAGTGTTGGAGACCATGCTTTCCACCCATGAGCACTTGGGAAACATTTCAGAGCAAAATACAGTAGCTGTCCATGAGCAGCAAATGTTCTTGAGAACCAGTGGACTTTTCCCAGCTCAGAGTCCAGGCCAGGACTCCAGGCCCTGTTAAGTGTCCTGGTCTCTATTCTCCTTTGTTCTGGAATGTTTATTCTTTTTGAGTCTTTTATGGCCATATTTAAAAAATTATTTACATATGCGCATGCATACAGGGTCTCTTGCCATTGCAAACGTCCATTCTGTTTTACATGAGTTTCTAGGGAATTTAATCCTTGAATCCTTAACCCAGGATGGCAAGACTTTGCAAGCAAGAATGTTTAACCTCTGAGCCACTGGCCTTGGCTATGACCTTTTTGAAAATGAAGGCTCTTATTTTGTTGGAAGGTTCTCAGATTGGGCTTCTGTGATGCGTCCTTGTGACGAAAGGACACGCAGAGGTGAATGACCTCCCCTTCATCCTGACCACCAGCCCGACCTAGCCACCGACTCCCACCTGCCCCACTGAACCTGATGGTGCCTGACCACCATCCTTCTCCCCAGATCCAGGGTCGATGTAAGGAGGTAAGAATGCCCAGGCCTCACTCAGATCCCAGAGTTGCCAGGCCTGAGAAGTAGATGACAGATGGTCACTTTGATTCATTTAGTAAACCTAAGCTCGCTTGCTCTTTCTCTTTCTCCCTCGATAGGGTCTCATATGGCCCAGGCTAGCTTTGAGTTCACTATGTATCCCAGGGTGACTTTGAACTCCTGCTCTCCCTCCACCTCCTGAGTGCTAGGATTACAGGTGTGCATCACCACACCCAGGTTTATGTGAAAATGGGACCTGAACACAGGGTTTCATGCATGCTAGGCAAGCTCTCTTTCAGCTAAGCCACATCACAACTCCATCATTGTGTTCTCTCTCTCTGTGTGTGTATGTTTATGCAGGTACATGTGTGCCACTGCATGTGTGTGGAGGGACAACCTTGGAGGTAGGTCCTTACTTTGCATCTTGTTTGAGACAGGTTCTCATCACTGTTGTTCACTGACGCACTCACGGGGCTCGCCAGGCCCCAAAGCCCCTAGGACATCCTTCTATCTCTGCCATTCTTCCGTAGGTGGGCTAGGATTACAGATGCCTGTTACAGCGTCCAGCTTTTTACACGGGTTTAAGTTCAGCACCTACGCTGTCTTACCCTGTGAGAGCTTCACCCATTGGGCCATCTTCCCAAGCCATTTTCTAACAAAAATAAACTAGGCATGATGGCTGATCTGGGCTGTTAATTTGACAGGTAGTAGAATGACCTTGGAGATAAATCTCTGGGTGTGTCTATGAGGGAGTTCTCAGATAAGGTTAACTGAGGTGGGAAGACCCACCCTGAATGTGAGTGGTGCCAGACCATGAGCTGGGGTCCTGGACTGAATAAATAGGAGAAAGTGAGCTGAGCACCAGCCGTCATCGGCCCCTGCTTCCTGTGGCTGCGCTGTGGCCGGCTGCTTCCTGCCCCGGTGGACTGCTTGCTGCATCCTCACACCATAAGCTGAAGTAACCCTTCCTCCCTTGATTGTTTTTGTCAGGTGTTTTGTCAAAGCAACAAGAAGAGGAACATACCCCAAGTGGGGGCATTCTGTGCTCTCCCCTCTCCTCTCCTCAGGGGTCTCCTCCACCATCAGAACATTTCAGCTCTCTGGGCACTGGGTTCACAGATGCCTGTGTAGGGTAAGATGCCTGTGGTTCTTCTTAGGAAGTGGACAGTCTGAGGACCAGCCTTTCAGACCCCCAGGTAGCTCAGCTTCTGGCAGTCCATGGAAGGCCCTCCTGCCAATTAGTGATCTTGTCCCAGGGTATGGTTCCAATCATTTAACCTGGAGATTGAAGCAACATAGTTGAGAAGGAGAGGATGGTAGCTGGGGGGATGCTAGTGGGCAGGAATGCTTTCTCCAGGGAGGGACACCATCACTATGCTAGAGGGCAGGAATACCTGTGCTTTCTTTGCAACTGGAAGAGTCACTCAGTGAAAACAGGCGGAGTCCGTTGGAAGACCAGGAACCGGCCAGCTAATGATCTAGCCACCACTGCTGTGGTGCCTGTGTGCTATCAGAACATGGTGCTTTCCTAGTAAATACAGGACAGGCTCAAGGCTCAGGCTCAAGGCTCTTGACCAGACATCACGACAAAGCACAGTCTATACAATGGTCCCCAACATTACAGAGCACACGACAGCCCTGTGTGAACTGTCGCAGCAGGTTCTGCTCCCAGGCAACACAGAATGCAGAAAGGGTAACTACCTGGCTGACTGTTGGTTTCTGTGGACTGACAGCTTGGATGCGCTCAATGGCTAAGGGGGAAGGAGAGTAAGTGGCCTCTCACCTGAGCCTGCTCTTTGAGCCTCTGAGGGAGAGGCAGGCAGCAGCATGGCCAGGGTGAACCTCGAAGTGGCCAGGTGCCAAGCAACTGTCACTCCGGAGTCAGGCTGCTCCCTCCTACCTTGACATGCAGGGGACATGGGCAGGAATGTGGGGACAGAGGCAGCTATGAGAAGGTGGAGGAAGAGGCCAATTCCCACCATCTCATCTATGTCTTATGTTGACCAGTCCTTTGAGCTGTAATTCACAGGGGGAATAACTGAGGCTCAGGAAGTCACTGCCCCCTGGAAGTGACCACCAAGTTAGCGTATGGTCAGAATTGGAACCCAGAACCTTTAACTCTCAGCTGCCATCCACCTCTGCTTGGGAAACCAGTTTGGAGCCCGGAAGACCAGTTATCACCCATCACAGCTTCATCATCATCATCTGCCGATAGCCTTGTTCATTTAAGAGACACATTCAGAAACAAACAGGAGTGATGCTTCAACTGCTGGGACAGTGTTTAGAGTGGCATCTGTCATATCATGGGAAAAGATTTCACTCAGCTCTTAGTGTTAGGAAGGGATGTATGTACTTGTGACAAAGTAACATTTTTGTTTTCTTTTGGATTTCTTTTCTTTTCTCTCTTTTTTTTTTTTTTTGAGGTAGGGTCTCACTCTAGCCCAGGCTGACCTGGAATTCACGATGTAGTCTCACAGTGGCCTCAAACTCATGGCGATCCTCCTACCTCTGCCTCCCGAGTGCTGGGATTAAAGGTGTGTGCCACCACGTCTGGCCTCATTTTTTGTTTTCTATATTTAAACACACACTCTCTCTCTCTCTCTCTCTCTCTCTCTCTCTGAATGTGATATGTGATTTTACACCTTCTTTGCCCTGGCTGCCGGGGTTTGGAGGTAAATTTATGAACACATGACTCTTGTGTAAATTCATTCTACTCACTTTACAGTTCATTCTTGATTTCTGATATGCATAGTGGACATGAGGGAGTTGACCAAGACAGACAAGTGTGTCAACGAATAATTACCCCCAAGGTGACAAAGCAGCAAGGCTCTGTCCACTATGCACAGGGTGGGTATTGCTCGTGCTGTGTAATGGATTCTGTACGTGTGCACTGCCTCACTGACCTCTTGCAGGACTCCTAAATTTTCAGACACAGGTATGTTGCAGACAGCTTCACAATGCTGGGATGAACTTCCAGACAGACACAGTTTATGGGAGGCGTGGGATTTATTTCAGCTTACAGATCTAAGGGGAAGCTCCATCAATGGCAGAAGCTGGCTCCCATTCATAAATCCAGGCAGGGAGAGAAACCACCACCAGCCAGCAACAACCAAAGAGCAGCAAACACAGACCTATAGCAAGTAGGACCTCAGAGCCCAACCTTTCTTCATAACTTTGGGCTGGACTCCAGGATCTGCCCCAGTGACACCTCCAGCCAGGCTGCTGGAGACCCATGTTACAAGCTTTAATAAAACACCTGAGTGAAGCCGGGCTTGGTGGCGCATGCCTTTAATCCCAGCACTAGGGAGGCAGAGGTGGGGGATCTCCATGAGTTCGAGACCACCCTGAGACTATGTTGTAAATTCCAGGTCAGCCTGAGCTAGAGTGAGACCCTACCTCAAAAAAAACAAACAGACAGGGTTGGAGAGATGGCTTAGCGGTTAAGGTGAATGCCTGCAAAGCCTAAGGACCCCAGTTCGATTCTCCAGGTTCCACATAAGCCAGATGCACAAGGGGGCACAGGTATCTGGAGTTCGTTTGCAGTGGCTAGAAGCCCTGGTGCGCCCATTCTCCCTCTCCATCTCTCTCTTTCCCTCTCTCTGTTTCTAATAAATAAACAAATAATATAAAAATAAAAACAAACAAACACCTGAGTGTATGTGTGTATGGGGGATGCACAGTCAAACCACCACAGGGACCAATAGGTGCCAACACATTTCACAGAAATCTCAAAATGATAATCTTTAGCATATAAAGATTTACTTGTTTCTTTTTGTTTTGTTTAGATTTTCTTTTTTTTCTTTTTTTTTTTTTTTTTTTTTTGGTTTTTCGAGGTAGGGTCTCACTCTAGTTCAGGCTGACCTGGAGTTCACTCTGTATTCTCAGGGTGGCTTGAACTCATGGTGATCCTCCTATCTCTGCCTCCTGAGTGCTAGGATTAAAGGGTACACCACCACGTCCGGCTTAAATTTTATTTTTTTTTTTAAATATTTTTTAAATTTATTTGAGAGCGACAAAAAGAGAGAGAGAGAGAGAGAGAGAGAGAGAGAGAGAGAATAGGCCCACCAGGGCCTCCAGCCACTGCAAATGAACTCCAGATGCATGCACCATCTTGTGCATCTGGCTTACCTGGATCCTGGTGAATCGAGCCTTGACCTGGGGTCCTTAGGTTTCATAGGCAAGCGCTGAACTGCTAAGCCATCTCTCCAGCCCTAAATTTTATTATTTTTCTAAAACAAATTCAGAATTAAGGGGGCCAAGGCTCACTCCAGTGGCTCCACAATCATCAAGGACTCACCCCTTTAGCGTTTGCCTCACCATTCTTAGTTATCCATGGCCCAGAATTGTCGCCAGAACTCCAGGCATCCTATTTACAACCTGGGCATCTGGAGGAACTACTTGTCGGTTTCTCTTTCTAGGCGCTTTTTCGGATGTCCTACCCAGCATCATGCACTTACATGTCATGATCATCTGTAGCTGCAAGTGAGGCTCGGCAGTGCATGCCCTAGTTGGAAGTGTTGCATCCTAGAGTAAAATCGTCAGCTCCCCAGTCACTAGGGGACCAGCTTTCTTCCTCCACATGGCTTCTCCTAATGAAGATAGGAAGGGGTGACTGGAGGTGGCCTATGCTACCCCTGCTCACATGCCTTTAGCCAGCACCAGGTCTCATGTCCCCTCACTACACAGGAGGCAAGGAACTGGGGTCTGGGTATATAGAAAACAGCAGAGCATGGAGAGTCATGATGCCTCAGGTGACCACGGGAATCCAGGCCATTGGCCAGACAGTGGACAAAGACCAAAGTGCCTTGACCCTTGTGGAATCCACTCCAGGGCACGGGGGAGTGGGGCAGTGAGGGGGGTTGCGGGTGGCGCAGTGTCTGGCCTCACTGCTCAAGGGTTCTGAAGCCCAAGGCTTCCCTGAGCAATGCCCATGACCCACAACCATCCCTCCCGAGAGGGATGCAGCACAGTCTCCTGCCGGAAACCAGCCTGGGCCACCAGGCAAAGCCGCCTGAAGGGTACAATTAGAGTGCTCCCAGACAGGGGCTGGAAAGCCGGCTCCCCTGCTTGACCTGAATGGGTCATTTGTGGCTCAAATGACAGACAAATGCAATAATTAGGACTATTTAGTAAAGAGGAGGTGAAAGGTCAAACCGAGAGGCCACCCTTCTCCTGTTACTGCTGTGGTGACAACCTCAGAGACTCCTGCTGTGTGACAAACCAAGAGGTTGGCCACTGTGCCTGCCTTCCTCCTGCTGCCCGCTGCATCCTGCACTTCAGAGCTGGCATGGGTTCTAGGCAGTGGCGATGTCATGGCATAAGGTACAGGACCCAGGTCCCATGTAGGACTTTCCCTGAGCAGGGGTTGTGTTTCAGGTGGTGCTCAGCACGCCAGTCCCTCGCTTCTTTTTTTTTCCTCATGCATTTATTAGTTTGTGGTATTCAGCTATAGCAACATAAACCAGACACAGGCAGCACCTCGGGCTAAGGGACCTGGGGCCTCAGTGATACAGTTGAGCCCAGGAAGCCAGTGGTCAGCTGGCCATCCCCTCTTGGGTTTGTCGCTGCCTTCCCAAGGTGGCACAGGAAAGGCTGTGGCAGACCACTGTAGAGCAGAGGTGCAGAGGGGTGTGCCAGGTGGGGCTGCCCTTGGAGCCTATGGGCGACAGACTTCTATGCATTTGTGCTCCCCTCTAAAGCTATGGATGTGTGCAGAAGATGGCTGGGGTGTGCAAACTCATCATCTCAGCACCAGGGAGGCAGAGGCAGGAGGATCACAGCAAGTTGGAGGGTTAGTTAACTCGCCTGATCTCCATAGCAGGTTCCAGACCAGTCAGGGCTGTATAGTGAGACCCCTGGGGGAGGTGTGGAGCTCTGCACTGGAAGACTTACTATGTCCCCTGTTAAGACTCAAAAGCCCACCCTCGGGCTGGGGAGATGGCTTAGTGGTTAAGGTGTTTGCCTGCAAAGCCAAAGGACCTAGGTTCAATTCCCCAGGACCCACATAAGCCAGATGCACAAGGGGCACATGCATCTGGAGTTTGTTTGCAGTGGCTGGAGGCCCTGGTGTGCCAATTCTCTCCACCCCACCTCTCTGCTTGCAAATAAATAAATAAAAATTAAAAAAAAAAACTTTAAAAAAAAAAAGCCCACCCTCTCCTTCTGGGACAGTGCCCCTCACATCCTCGCTCTGTGTCACAATCCTACTGAACTCTTGGACAGTGAGGCTGAGTGGGGCCATGCTCACCTGTGAGTGTCACCAGCAAGCCTCTGGGCTACCATTGACATCTGGGGGGTTGAAGGGAGGGTGGACTCAAAAGGCAACTTGTACCCCAGAGCCTGGCCTCTGGGGCTCTCGTTTTTACTTTAATGATTTGTGGGGATTTCCCGGGACAAGACTGGTCCTTCTGGGTTTAGGGGACCCCTCACAAACTCTGTGACGCTTTCTCCTCTTTCCCACCAATGCTCGCCCCCTCCCCCCTTTTCATTCTTGGGTTCTGCTGGTTGCAGAGGTGACACGCAGCTGCCGATGATCAGGTGACAACACTGTCAGGCATTCAGGTGAAGTGGTCTGGCATAGTGGGACTGGCTTGAGTCTGCTCCCTTTGGCCTTTGCAGCAGCCAGAAGTTAAACACGGGATCAGGACTGCCATGACAGTCCAGTGACGTCCTCTACGTCTTTATCTGACAAAGGCCTGTGAGTGTTGGGGGCGGGAGGATCTTAGACGCATCCAATTTCCTAGTTTATAAGGCAGAAAGATGCTTTTTTAAAATGCCTGTGTTTAGGACTGGAGAAATGGCTTAGCAGTTAAGATGTTTGCCTGAGAAGCCTGAGGATTCACTTTGATTCCCCATGCCCATGTAATCCAGATGCACATGGTGGCACATGCTTCTGGAGTTCGTTTGCAGTGCCTAGAGAGGCCCTAGTGTGCCCATTCTCTTCTCTTTCTCTCTCCTCTAATACATAAAAATAAAATATTTTTTAAAAATGCATATATTGGGGGCTAGAGAGATGGCTTAGTGGCTAAACGCTTGCCTGTGAAGCCTAAGGACACTGGTTCAAGGCTCGATTCTTCAGGACCCACGTAAGCTGGATGCACAAGGGGGCACACATATCTGGAGTTCATTTGCAGTGGCTGGAGGCCCTGGCGCACCCATTCTCTCTCTCTCTCTCTCTCTTTCTCTACCTGCCTATTTCTGTCTCTTTTTTTTCTCTCTCAAAGAAATAAATAATAAAATATTTTTTGTAAAAAATGCACATGTTTGCATGTTGCACTGGTGAGTGCATGCATATGGAGGCCAGAGGACACCCTCTGGGCATCTTTTTTGAGACAGTGTCTCACATTTACCTGAGCTCACCAATTAGGCTAGACTGGCTGACCAGCAAGCCCCAGGGACCCTCCTATCTCTACCTCCCCATTGCTGGTACTGCATGCTGCCACACCCAGATGGCGCGCTGAGTATCAAAGGGAGGTCCTCACACTAGTGAGGCAAGCTCTGACTAAGCCATCTCCCACCCCAGAATGCTTTGCAAAACATTTTCCTGAGAGCTTTAACTCTCTTCCTACCTGTCTATCACAGTGGTTTTTTTGTTTGTTTTTTTTTTAAACCAATAGTGCAGTAGATCAAGGTTCAGGAGCTCAAAACCTGTAGAGGAAGCTTTATTCAGATGCTGGGGGAGAGGGTCCCAGGGCAGCTGGGAATGGGGAATTCTCCAGCAGGTACTGGAGAATGTGCCGAGGAACATGTCAATAAGCCACCTGTGTGCAGGGAGGTATCTAAGGTCACCTCCAGGGCTACCGTCTGCCACCCTAATGGACACTTCTGGAGGTTTCTGCAGGTGACCAGTGTCTGGCCAGGAAGCTGCACTATTTATGAACTTCTGTTGGGAGGAGGGCGGAAGGAGAAGACCTGGTTTGTTTGTGGAGGAGGTCACTGGGCCCCTCGAAAGCTATCCCAACCCTGGGAGCTCCTGGGGCCAGCCTGGTCCCTGGGGAGGAATTCTTTTTGTTTTATTGTGTCATTTAGGGCCCAAGTGTTGAAGCCACCAAAATATATAGCCCCTTAGAATGCAAACACTGTAGATCAATTAGGGGAAGGGGATCAAACAACCTTGTCTACAAACACAACAAAATTCAATTCCAGGCAAGAAGCGAGCCCCCACATGAGGGTTTAGTTCTATAGCTGGCAGTCAAACCAGGGTCTTGTTTCCAGGACCTGCCTTTAATCCCTTCCAGAACCAGGGATTAAATCATTTCAGTGTCTGCAGATTAAGACTTAAAAACCAAGGAGATCAGGGTTTCCTGGGCCCCGCATTCCCGAGTTTGTGATAGGAGGAAGCTGGAGTGTCCAGAAGGCCCAACCCAGGACACCCTTTTCTTGGTCAGCTACAGCAATGGGAAATGCCTGGCATAGCATTCCCTTGTAGATGGACTTGGACGGGCCTGCTGGAGGCTGTGGTATGTTTGGGGTGCTTGAACCTCACTTTCTCCTCCCATCCTCTCTGTGCTGCTATTACTCCAGTTTACACACAAGGGAAGTGAGATACAGAGAAGCTAGGTGACAGTGAAGGCAAACCCAGACAATCTCTTAGCCCGAGTGCTCCCTGCCTTTTGAAACACAAGGCTCTTCCTTCTCTGCCTGAGACACATTGTTCAAAGCAGGTGACATTGTCAGCACCCACCTGTTGTTCTTTATTTTTATTTTATTTTATTTTACTTACGTTTTGTGGCACTGGGGATGGAACACAGCCTCAAACATGCAAACATACCAGGGAATTATGCACCTACACCCCCGGGTCCTCCAACTGTTCTGTTTGTTTGAGACAGGGACTCACACTATAGCCCAGACTAGTTTGTAATTCACAACAATCTTCCTGGTCAGTCTCCCAAGGTGCTGGGATTATAGGTGTGGATCATCTACACCTATAACTTCTATCTGCTTTGCTGTTTTATTTATTTATTTATTTATTTATTTATTTATTTATTTATTTATTTATTTATATTTTTAGAGAGAGAGAGAGAATTGGCACGTCAGGGCCTCAGCCACTGCGATTGAACTCCAGACACTTGCGCCACCTAGTGGGCATTTACAACCTTGTGCTTCTCTCACCTTTGTGCATCTGGCTTATGTGGGATCTGGAGAGTCAAACATGGGTCCTTAGGCTTCACAGACAAATGCTTTAACTGCTAAGCCATCTCTCCAGCCTTGTTGTTTTTTTATTGTGTGTGTGTGTGTGTGTGTGTGTCACATACATGTGTATGCAGCTGTATATACCCAGTGCACCAGAGGAGGCCTCATCTTCCTTATTTCCATGAGATGGAGTTTCTCACTGAACCAGGAACTTCGATTTTTCCAGTCAGACTGGCTGACCAGTAATCCATAGCCATTCTCCTTTCTCTACCCCCTCAGTGCTAGGGTTACAGGCATGCACAGCCACACCCAGCTTTTTCGGTGAGTGCTGGGGATCAAACTCAGGTCCTCATGCTTCCACCGAGACACCTCTCCAGCCCCTCCACCTGTTTTTGACCAACAAAAATGGCAATTCTACGCAAAAGCAAGTAAGCACCCAGCAAACAAGGGCCTGCACCAGACAGACAGGGTCTATGCAATTCCCAAATGTGCAATTCCCTAAAGTGCTGACCAGGGGTGTGTACAGCGTGAGCATATGACTTCCTGAGATTTCTGCAGATGACAAGGAACACTGTGACCCCAGAGGAGCAAGAAGGTTCAGGAGCAGAAATAGCCCGAGTGGGGTGGCTGAGCCAAGCTCTCAAATACAGGTTAAAGAGGGCAGACTCACCATGTCATCCATGGAAACTGTCAATAAGATGTCAAACTTCATAAGGTAAGTTACAAGCTAGTAAGAAGGTCATTTGTGATGGCTCATACCTGTAATCCCAGCATTTGGAAGGCTGAGTCAGGAGAAGCACTGCAAGTTTCAGCCTAGCTTGGGCTACAAAGTGAACTCTCCTCGCAAATGAAATTGTGTGTGTGTGTGTGTGTGTGTGTGTGGGGGGGTGGTGGTTTGATTTAGGTGTTCCCCGTAAACTTAGGTGTTCTGAATGCCACGTCCTCAGCTGACGGCAATTTGGGAATTAAAGCCTCCTGGAGGCAGTGTATTGTTGGCAGCAGGCTTATGGGTGTTATAGCCAGCTTCCCCTTGCCAGTGTTTGGCATGCTCTCCTCATGCTATTGTCCACCTGATGTTGGTGAGGAGGTGATGTCCACCTTCTGCTCATGCCATCCTTTTCCCCTGCCATCATGGAGCTTCCCCTCGAGTCTGTAAGCCAAAATAAACCTGCTCTTGGTCGCGTGTTTTCTGGCAGCAGTGAAATGACTGTAACTGTGTGTGTGTGTGTGTGTGTGTGTGTGTGTGTGTGTGTGTGTACATCTAGATATATATGTACACGCATAAGTAGTAATGTCATTCAGGCCACAGTACAAATTGATCTCCACTCCCTACGTGTTACACAAGTTTGCATCCAAGTATTTAGACTTGGAACTCTCTGGCTGTCTCTGTCTGAAGTCTGGGGCTGTGGTAGGTGGATGTGCACGCTAGCACTGGGGAGGGAGGGTGTCTTCCATCTCTAGGCCCCTGCTCTCCGCCTCAGCCAGTTGGAACTGTTTTCTCTTTGCTGTTTCTTTTTTCCTGAAGATGTCTTTGCTTCCTGCACCAGGTCACTAAGACCACTCATGACACTCCAGCCAGGGCTTTGCTCCAAGCCTGTCCCAAATCAGATTTAGGGATAATCTGATTTCAGCTCCCTTGCAGTGGGTTAGGGAGGAAGAAAAGCCTGTTTGCTGTGAGATTCGGGTTTCGGGGTCTAATTAAGTTGGTTCCACTATTACTGCGTTTGCAGAGTGAAACATGATTTTATAATGAAGAGCGAAACCACAGACACGATGGCGTTGCCATGGGGATCTCCCCACGCAGATAAGAGGGAAAGTAAGCCAGACATTCAATGGCATGGGAGGGTGCCTGGGGTTGTGTGGGGGGGCATCCCTCAATCAGAAGCAGCAACGTGCTCTGTGTCTGATGCCTGCTTCCTCCTTCCATGTTGCCCTCTTTGCGAAGCCTCTCAGAACCCAGGCATGGTGGCTCAGGCCTGTGAGCCCAGTACCCTAGATCCGAGGCAGTTGAGATTGCTAAGAGTTCAAGATCAGCCTGAGCTACAAAGGATGACTCTGTTGTGATGAGAGAGACTGAACTGAGTATGGAGAAGCAGATCACTGAGAATCTTCCAGAATCTGGCCCCCATGGAGATTCATTACCTGCTATCCCCCAAACCTGAACTCTGGTCCTCACCCCGTGGTTCTTTGAATGTAATGCACTCGCTATCGACGCGTGTAAGTTTTAACAGTTGCCCACCCGTCCCCCAGGTGGTGCTATTTGGGAAAATTGTGCAATCTTTAGGATGTGAGCCTTGCTGGAGGAAGTGGGTCACCAGGGGCAGGCCTTGAGATGTAACAGCCCAGCCCCACTTGCTGTTCTCTCTCTTCTTCCTGGGACCATGTAATGATGTCACCCAGGCCTGCCCTGCCTTTCCTGACATAATGGACGCTAAGCTCTGAACTGGAAGCTGAAATAAACGCTTTCCTTCCCTACGTTGCACGTGGTCAGGTATTTTGTCCCGGCAACAAGAACGTAACTACACACCCTAAGAGAGCTTCTAGAAGCTGCTTTGCCCAGAGCAGTTCTGCTCCACTGCCCACTCTAGGATGGGCAGTGTCTCAGTTCTGGGATTCCCTAAAGCCTAGGACCCCCCCCCACACACACACCGCCACCACCATAAGTCCAAATGTACATCTTCAGAGCACCCTGAGGCCCAGAGCTAGAAGTGAATGCCAGCCGCTGGAAGACACCGTCAAAGGCTGGGACGGACTGACATGGAGGAAGGAATAGGAGCCGGGTTCCGATCTTCCCCAAATGTGGACTTAGCAGTTTTCAGTACAGGACAGTGAGTATATTCTCCCGCCTCCTTCACTGTCCTCTTTTCACCCTTTGACCAGGTCAGAACTTTACCTCCAAAGTTAAAGATCTTCAGGAAAGAAAGAGAAGAAAGGCACATCAAAATAAAGAGCCTTTATAGTAAAACCCATTACATGTGGAAATTCTATTTATTGTAAATAAATAATCTAGGACATGTGTTTTCAAATATAACAGCAACCCACTATCGGCTTATTTATAGATTCATTTATTTTTGCATGTGTATATGTGTGTGGTGTACATGTGTGTGTATGCATGTTCCTATATGTGCGGCCCATGAGTGAGTTTAACATTGAATATCTTTCTCAGAGGTAGGAGGATCACTGTGAATTCAAGGCTACCCTGAGACTACATAGAGATTCCCAGGTCAGCCTGAGCTAGGGTGAGACACTACCTCGAAAAACCATTAAAAATAAAACTTCTTTGAATATCTTTCTCAATGGCTCAACACCTATCTGGCTAGAATAGCTAGCCAGCAAGTCCAAGATCCTCCTGTCTCTTTTGCCTTAGAATTGGTAATATAAGTACATACCACCAGGCCCAGTTTTGTATTTTTTTTTTTTTTTGGAGAGAGACAGAGAGAGAGAAAGAGAGAGAGGAAGACAGATAAAGAATGGGTGCGTCAGCAGCCTGTCAGCTGCTGCGAACGAACTCCATATGAATGCGCCCCCTTGTGGGAAAGTGCAGCATTGCATCCTTGCATCACTTTGCATCTGGCTAAATGTGGGACCTGGAGATTGGAACTGGCGTTCTTAGGCTTAGCAGGCTGACGCCTTAACTGCTAAGCCATCTCTCCAGCCCCCCAGTTTTGTTTTGAGACAGTCTCTCCTTGTAGCCCTGTGATGGGGTGGAGGGGGTGTTGAATTCACAGCAATCCACCTGGCTGTGCCTCCCCAGTGCTGGAATTATAGGTATGAGCTAATCTTATACTTGGCCTGATTTATTGAGTACCCACTATATGTTGGGCCCTGTCCTCAGATCGGGGTGCACTGAGGAGATGAAGACCTCAGTCCTGAAGCACTGGTACAGTCGGGGACGGACAAGAATGACACAACACTTGATACCACATGAGTTTTGGAGAAAAGAGAAAAGAAGATGAACAAAGGGAGTGGCCACCACAGTTTTACCTAGGGCTGATCAAGAAGGTTCTGGAACTTCACCTGCCACTGTGCCCGAGTTAGTATTGTTGTCCCTCCCACCTCCTAGGCAACAGAGCAGTGGCTCAACTTTCCAAAGCCCACCAAGGATTCCCCTGGAAACCCACTTGTGAAGACCGTGGCGGCCCCACCCCAGCAGAAGGGACCGTCTTTTTATGGGCAAGATGGGAGCCCAGGAGGGAGCCCTGCATATCCCCACCAGGTCTGTGTAGCACCAATCCCATAGAGCCAGCAGATGGTCCTTCAGGATCTATCTTTTAGGACCACGGGGCATCTGATAGGGATAGACTGGCATTTTCCGTGGGACCCCTGACATACCTCCCTTTGCAAAATGGCAGCTAAGCAGCTGTGCCCTGCAGGTGAGGCATTTATAGCAGCTTAAAACCACCTTTACTGATGTTCTCTTAAACCTCGCCTCACCTGGGCAACTGTGGTGGACATCTTATATGCTGGAAAACCAGGACAGAGAAGGCAGACAACCATACTCAATCTCCTCTGCCTGTCTTTATTTTTTACTTAAAACATAAATCAGTCTTGAACTGAGTCCTCCGTGCTTTGAAGCCATGGAACAGAGGAGAGCAGGTCCCCTCTTTTGACTGTATTTGCCATCTCCTGACCTGGCCATGTTTAGGGGCAGCCAGCTGGCTGTGGGATCCCCATGCCTCTGTCCCTTTGAAAAGTTTCAAGGTGTCCCCCTAGGGCCAGCTCCTGATTCCATGGTTGTGGTAGTTTGAATAGATGGCCCCCAATATATTCAGTGTTTTATTAGACTGTAATTTGGATCTGCAGCCACCTGGCTGGAAGCAGTGTCACTGGGCAGATCTTAAAGTTGTGGTGGTGGGTTTGAGATTTCAATCTAAAGATATGCAAAGTGTGCCTAGCTGGAGTTCCTGAGGTGTGCTGTGCTATGTGGCTTTTGGCTTGTGGCTTTTCTCTCTATGTTTGGTCCTTTAAAGGCAGGCCAGCTTCTTCCGCCATTATGGAACTTCCCCTGGATCTGTAAGATTCACTAAATATCCCTTCCTTCATAACTGTGCCTGGTCTGGAAGTTCATCTCAGCGAACCTGAAGCTGTCTGCTAAAATGGTGAAGCGTCTTTGAGTAATTTTAACAAAAAGAGGAACACTTTATACTTTCACACTTTCACTGCGAGATTTTTCATGGCTGACTTGACTTGAAATTTGAATCCTCTCACAGCCATAGTACCGGATGAATTTAGTGAACTGACCCACCAACACAATTTCTTTACATTAAAAAAATATTTTTATTTATTTATGTGTTTGCAAGCAGAGAAATAGAGACAAGAGACACAGACAGAGAGAGCAGGCGCACCAGGGCCTCCAGCCACTGCAACAAAGTCCAGATGCATGCACCACTTTGTGCATCCAGCTTTACATGGTTACTGGGGAATCGAACCTGGGTTCGTTAGGTTTTACAGATAATCGCCTTAACCACTGAGCCATTTCTCCAGCCCCAACACAATTTCTTGAAGTCAGGTATGGTCTTTAGGCAATGAGAATTATAACCCAAGCCGATCCATTTCATCTTTTCCTCCAGCTGCCAGGAAGCTCAAAGTTAAATTCCATTGATAGCCAAGGCCATGAACCTCCTCTGTTCTCTCTGGCCATTAAGCAGGTACGCAACACTACCCAGTTGAGCTACCCTGCAATATGAACACTGTTCCCACAGGGGGCCAGGGACAATGGCATTTTCTCCTCCCAGCCAGCCTGCTGGACAGAGGCTGGGCTGGTGTGTCCCTTTCTAGCTCTGGCATCCCAGAGCCCCGGGGAACCCTCTCAGGTCACATTCAGGGTTGGTGACAGCGATTTCACAATGCCTCTCCATCTGCAATGGATGGCTATTATTTCATTATGAGAACAAATTATTATTATTGCTGAGAGGAGGCAAACGGGCCCGGGCTTATTAGAACCAAACCTCCTGAGGCCTACGGGCTCCACAGGAAGCCATGGCTCCCCGCTCCCCCAGCCAGTTCTGCCTGCTAAAATCCGCTTTTAATTACCGATCTCGTTGGCTTAATGTACCATAGCTGTCTTATCACATTTAGAGCACGTGTCGACTTGAGATATTTAATTTAAAGTGATCTCCTTAATTTCCTCATGGTTTCCCAAGTTTACATTAACTGTGACCTGCTGCTTTGCAAATGCAAGCTCTCCAATGGCCTCCAGCAAACGCAGCCTTGGGACCTAGTGCGCACACTTGAGCCTTCACCGCACACTTTGGTGACCCACAGTGACAGAAGCCTCGCACACTGGACACGCCCTTGGATTCAGGTAGTGTACACACACACACACACACACACACACACACACACACACACACACACATGAATTCCTGGGTGATGTGGGCTGCATGCCCACTGGCTTCCAGGCACAAGAAGCTTCCAAGAGCATCGTCTCCCAGCAGCAGCTGGTTCCAAGGGGTCAGGTGCCATCATGTTCCAATGGACAGAAGAGAAAAGCAAGGTGCTGGTCATACAGCTGGTGGCCTACAGGCTCCCGGAAGCTGCCAGTGTAAGCAGCTGCCCATGAGGACGGACCTGGATGTGAACTTGGAATGTGATGACAGTGCACGTGGGGTGTGCAGGGGACTGCCGAGAGCCAGCCAAGTCCACTCGTCCCTCTCTCTCTGAGTCAATGGGGTGGCTAGAGAGGTGATATTTGGTGGTCCCACACTATAGAAGCACTGTCCCGCATTCAGGATGCATGGCTCGGTTCAGGCCACCTATATGGGTGCTATGCCCAAAGTCCACGTGGACGGTCACCCACCCCTCCCTGGTGCCCTGCGGTCTCCATGATGGCATGTGTCCATCTTACTCTCCCCAAACACAGTCCAGGGACACTCTGGGGTGGGCCATTTCATGTCACACCAGGGAGGAGTTGCTCATGTGAAGAGAGGCCATGGGTCATTAAGACTAATGCTCAGCAGCCCCCCATCCATCCCAAGAACTCTGTAGATGGAAATGAGGGTGCTAGATCCTGCTGTGCTGGGGATGGAGGGCAGGGAGGCCTGGGGACTGCACTGGCAGGGGCCAGGCCACAGAGAAGGCTCCCTCCACACATGCTCCTGCCCCTCTCCTGTGCCCTTCCTACATAAACAAGTTGTCATACAAAATGCTCCATATGGTTCACTTTGGGACACCAAGACATTGATTGTCATGTAAACATGAGAACTTAAAAAATATCCTCACTTAATCAAAACGTATACTGCTTTGTGTCAGGAATCCAATCAGAACTGTGGCTCGCATCTGAAATCCCAGCCCTTGTGTGGGGCTGAGGCAGGAGGACTGCTACGAGCTTAAGGACAGTCTGGGCTAGAAAGTGAGACCCTGTCTTAAACAATCAACAAGTTAATAAGAAAAGGAATATATAAAGGAATAAAATATTTAGAAGTTGGAGCCCTCAGACGTTGCTGGTAAAGTGATCCAATGGTGTAGCCACTTTGAAAAGCCATTTGTCATTATTCCCACTAGGTGGACATCCAAGAGAAATGAGGGTAGATTTCACCCGGAACTGGCATGTTCCTATGGCATGATGTCATCCACCATGGCCACAGGGAGCAACTGTCCCAATGCCATGGACCAATGACAGATCAATAGCATGTGGCTGTGGGAAGCCATGCTGCTGGCTTTGTCAGGTTTTGCCATGTCAGCTTGTTTGTTGCTTTTGTATCTTCCCAATGCCATGGACCAATGACGTTATCCTAAGATGGCAATCGCCAACCCTGATTGGGTGTGTTAGGATCCACTAAAAAGAATTAAGAATTGAGCCAATCGGAGCTGTGGTCATTCGGCCATCCTGATTAGGTGTTTTGAGCCAATCAAATCGTCTGATGCGACTTATGCCAATCAGACAGTAACAGACACATGAGTCATCACCAGCATATAAGCTTGGTGCTCCATAGGGTCGGGGTCCTTCTCTCTCTCAATTTGAAACTCCCAATAAAATGTGCTTAAGAAAAATCCTGTTGGATCCCAAGTGGCGGGAAAAATGTGGCCATCTCATGACAAGGATGACATTCTGACATGCATACAACCGCAGGGCCTCAACCACATCACTCTAAGTGAGAGGGTCCGTTGCAAAGGATTCCATGGATGCAAAATGACCCAAACGGGCAGATCTTGAGAGACAGCAGATTTGGGGTGTTGGGAAAGTGGGGTGATGCTACTCACCATGGTGTTCTAGTTTGGAACTATGAAAACGTTCTACAGGGCTGGAGAGATGGTTTAGCGGTTAAGGCGCCTGCCTCCTATGCCTAAGAACACTGGTTCCAATGTCCAGCGGTTCCAATCTCCAGGTCCCACATTTAGCCAGATGCAAAGTGACACAAGGGCGCAATGTCGCACTTAACCACAAGGGGGCGCACGCACCCGGATTTCTTTCACAGCAGCTGAGAGACTGCTGGCATGCCCATCTCTATCTGTTTCCCTCTCCCTCTCTCTCTCTGTCTGTCTCTCTCTGTGTCTCTCTCCAAAAATAAAAAAATAAATAAATACTTTTAAAAAAAAGTTCTACAATTGTGATGATAGCTACACATCTCTGTGGCTTTGTGATGCACTGTGTGAATCATAGCTCCACAGAACAATGGCGGGCAGAAGCAACTTTGAAATCCCTGGTGCTCGGCCTTCCACTGCCTGGCCCTGAGACTCTATCGTTGACTTGAGAGGATTGCCGGGGATCATGCTCCACATCCGCCTTTGCCACAGCATGAATCCTTTTCCCAGAGGAGTGAGAGAACCTGGATTTACTACAATCTTCACTGCAGGACTTCTCAGAGCCTTTACTGCTCTAATGTGCACAAAGGTATACAAGACAGTGGCCGGCAGCGTCTTTCAAACCATCTCTCCAGGTTGTCCTGTCATTTTTAGCAAGAGATAGTTACAAGGACAAGTGGGATCCTATGGGATGCTCTTTAAACTTTTAAAAAATTATTTTATCTTTGTTTATTTATGAGAGAGAGAGAGAGAGAGAGAATGAGAATAGGCATGCCAGGGCCTCTCGCCACTGCAAATGAACTCAGGCACGTGCACCACTTTGTGCATCTGGCTTATGTGGGTCCTGGGGAATCAAATCTAGGTCCTTAGGCTTCACAGGCAAATGCCCAAACCACTAAGCCATCTCTCCAGCCCTGGAATGCTTTTGTGTGTGTGTACACATGGTATGTGGTGTGTGTGCTGATGCAGCACCCCATGTAGTTACCTGCAGTACCCCATAGGGTCTCCTGCATCTGCCAGAGGATAACATCAGGCATCTCCCTCCATCACTCTTGCTCATCTGTTTTTCCTTTGTGATGGTTATGTTCACAAGTCCTGGCGATTCTCCATCCTCCACTTTCCATAGGGTTGGGGTTACAGGCATGCATGGCGATGCCCAGTTGTTTATGTGGATTCTGGAGCTTCGAACTCAGGTGGTCTCAGGCCCCCCTAAGGCCCTCATGTATGCAGCCTATTTAACCACTGAGCCATCTCTCCATCCCTGTGGTCTCCTTATTGAGAAAGTCTCTTCCAGGTCATTTAAATCCCTCAAATTTCTCAGCTGCCTCAGACCAGGGATCCAGATGCCATGTTGCTGTCTTGGTTGTTCTTTTCCTTTCTATTCCATATACATATATATTCCAATACATCTATGACACTGTAGCATCCATTAGCACCAAACCTTTAGTGATGTAAATCCAGCCATTATTTTTGCATTCTCTATTGAAAGCTCTAGGAAGGATGAGTCATTCAGAATTCTGTTTACATTCAGAGTTTTCCGTTGGGAAGGTACGAAGTACTGAATCACAACTCACATACAGGCCTCCCCTCTCATGTCAGCACCATGCTGAATCCCACTCAAGACCAAGAAATGGAGACTTCTATGAGTTTGGTGACTTTCCCAGCATCCCACGAGTAAGGGCTGAGCCAGGATGCTCCTACAGAGCCTGGGTGCTAGCATGCAGTCTGGCACCAGGCAAGAAGGACGCAACACTGAGATGGCTCAGTGTTATCTACTAAGAAGCACAACCCACAGAAAGTGGATTGTATGAGCATCTGTAATCCTAGCGCTCCTACGGCAAGAAGGGAGGCAGAGACAGGAAACTCCCTGGGAAGCTCTGGGTGTGGCGGCTCACGCCTTAATACCTTGCAAGGCAGAGGTAGGAGGAACTCCATGGGTTCAAGGCCACCCTGAGACTAGATAGTGAATTCCAGGTCAGTCTGGGCTAGAGCAATACCCTACCTGGAAAAACCAAACTAAGTATATAAAAAGTGGGAAGAGAGCTGGAGAGATGGCTCAGTGGCTAAGGAGTTTGCCTGCAACGCCTAACAACCTGAGTTAGATTGTCCAGTGCACACGTAAAGCCAGATGCACAGTGACACATACATTTGGAGTTCATTTGCACCAGCTGGAGGCCCTGGCACACCCATTTTCTCTTCTCTCTATTTCTCTCTGCTTGCAAATAAGTAAATTAAAAATATTTTTAAAACAGAAAATGAGAAGAAGGAAGCATGTTTTTCTAACTATCAAATATTCCCCCAAATAAAAATAAAAATAAATAAATTAAATAAAATCAATACAAACAAGCACATGTGACCATTCTGGGTCTTAACTGGAAACTCCTGAAAATCTCAGGCATGCTACTTGCATGCCAGACACAGATGCGCGCAACTTGTGAGAGTTCGTGTAAGTTTCATCTTTTCCAATCACTCCTTGCTTTGTGATAGGCCTCAAGTCTTGTGCTTCAGGAAGAACTTTACATTTTCTGAACTTCTGAAAAAAAAAAAAAGTTTTCCTGGCTGAACATCAATAGTCAGAGTTTCAAAAGAGAGAAAACTGTGAGTATGTGTGTGTGTGCACGCATGTGCGTTTTATGGTCTGTCTTCCCAGAGCTCTGGATGGAAGGAATCCAGGAAGGATTTGGAGCTGGGTCACAGGGGAATTTTATCAATTAAGCTCTGAGGCCAGGGACCCAAAGGGCCCCCAAACCCTGGCGCTGCTGGGCTGGGGATGACCTGTCCACACAGGCTCCTGAAGTGTGCACACATCCTCCCTGTGCAGTGTGACTTCCAAACACAAAGAGCAGTGGTTGCCTCCATGGGGGAGGGGAGACCACCATCTCCCTCCCAGGCCAGGGTCCCACACTCACCTTCCTCTGGTCACCACAGGATCAAGATTTGGAACTTACCAGGAAGCAGGCACTTGGATTCACACACACACACACAAAGTTCTTTTTTTTTTTTTTCTACCTGATTTCAGGAAATCACAAATAACCATTCCAGATATTCCATTTTTCCCACCCACCAAGAAAGGAAGTTCGCACATTCAAATACCGTTTTTCTCTCTGGGGAATTAAAAACCGAAATCACAGTACAGACATACAACAGTATCGGTGGCGTCTGCCTACATGGGGCTTGAAAGGAAATGTGATGACTGAGGAAGGGTTTGTGGATCATGGGAGAGTGAGAAGAGAGCACGAAAAATTCCTGGTGCTGACTTTACTATGCAAGACACACTGCTCTCACACACACATAGAATGTACATTGGAAAGTGGGCAAAGAGAAATTTAGCCATGTTACACCTGGTGGTGAAACGTCATGTCATTTTGTTTTTCGTTTTTATATTTTCCCAAATTGTCTCCTGTTTGCAACAGAAACCAAAAGATTAAAATGAAACACCGTGTCTCCAAAAGAAAAATAGATTGTGGAATGAGGGAACAATGGAAACATTAAAAGCCATCACATGCTAAACAGCAAAAGATGGTTCCAACCATCTTTAAAAATATAGATCCAAAGGACTGTTGACTGTCTGCCTAGCATGCACAAAGCCCTAAGTTCAATTCCCAGCCCTGCATAAACTTTAGTGGTGACATGTGCCTGTAATCCCAGAAGTCGGGAGGTGGAGGCAGAAAGATCAAAAATTCAAGGTCAGGCTGGAGAGATGGTTTAGCGGTTAAGGCGCCTGCCTCCTAAGCCTAAGAATGCTGGCTCCAATCTCCAGGTCCCACGTTTAGCCGGATGCAAAGTGATGGAAGGGCGCAATGCCACACTTGACCACAAGGGGGCGTACGCATCTGGATTTTGTTCCCAGAAGCTGAGAGGCTGCTGGCACGCCCATCTCTATCTGTCTTCCTCTCCCTCTCTCTGTCTCTCTCTGTCTCTCTCCCCCCAAAAAATTCAAGGTCATCCTCAGCTACATAGGGAGTTTGAGGACAGCCTGGGCTACATGAGATCCTATCTCAAAAAAAAAAATGGGCTGGAGAGATGGCTCAGGGGTTAAAGGTGGAGTTCATTTGAAAATCCAGCTGGAGGCCCTGGCAAAATTTTTTCTCTTCTCTCTATTTCTCTCTGCTTGCAAATAAGTAAATAAAAATATTTTTAAAACAGAAAGTGAGAAGAAGGAAGCATGTTTTTCTAACTATCAAATATTCCCCCAAATAAAAATAAAAATAAAAATAAATAAATTAAATAAAATCAATACAAACAAGCACATGTGACCATTCTGGGTCTTAACTGGAAACTCCTGAAAATCTCAGGCATGCTACTTGCATGCCAGACACAGATGCGCGCAACTTGTGAGAGTTCGTGTAAGTTTCATCTTTTCCAATCACTCCTTGCTTTGTGATAGGCCTCAAGTCTTGTGCTTCAGGAAGAACTTTACATTTTCTGAACTTCTGGAAAAAAAAAAAAAGTTTTCCTGGCTGAACATCAATAGTCAGAGTTTCAAAAGAGAGAAAACTGTGAGTATGTGTGTGTGTGCACGCATGTGCATTTTATGGTCTGTCTTCCCAGAGCTCTGGATGGAAGGAATCCAGGAAGGATTTGGAGCTGGGTCACAGGGGAATTTTATCAATTAAGCTCTGAGGCCAGGGACCCAAAGGGCCCCCAAACCCTGGCGCTGCTGGGCTGGGGATGACCTGTCCACACAGGCTCCTGAAGTGTGCACACATCCTCCCTGTGCAGTGTGACTTCCAAACACAAAGAGCAGTGGTTGCCTCCATGGGGGAGGGGAGACCACCATCTCCCTCCCAGGCCAGGGTCCCACACTCACCTTCCTCTGGTCACCACAGGATCAAGATTTGGAACTTACCAGGAAGCAGGCACTTGGATTCACACACACACACAAAAAGTTCTTTTTTTTTTTTTCTACCTGATTTCAGGAAATCACAAATAACCATTCCAGATATTCCATTTTTCCCACCCACCAAGAAAGGAAGTTCGCACATTCAAATACCGTTTTTCTCTCTGGGGAATTAAAAAAAACCGAAATCACAGTACAGACATACAACAGCATCGGTGGCGTCTGCCTACATGGGGCTTGAAAGGAAATGTGATGACTGAGGAAGGGTTTGTGGATCATGGGAGAGTGAGAAGAGAGCACGAAAAATTCCTGGTGCTGACTTTACTATGCAAGACACACTGCTCTCACACACACATAGAATGTACATTGGAAAGTGGGCAAAGAGAAATTTAGCCATGTTACACCTGGTGGTGAAACGTCATGTCATTTTGTTTTTCGTTTTTATATTTTCCCAAATTGTCTCCTGTTTGCAACAGAAACCAAAAGATTAAAATGAAACACCGTGTCTCCAAAAGAAAAATAGATTGTGGAATGAGGGAACAATGGAAACCTTAAAAGCCATCACATGCTAAACAGCAAAAGATGGTTCCAACCATCTTTAAAAATATAGATCCAAAGGACTGTTGACTGTCTGCCTAGCATGCACAAAGCCCTAAGTTCAATTCCCTGCCCTGCATAAACTTTAGTGGTGACATGTGCCTGTAATCCCAGAAGTCGGGAGGTGGAGGCAGAAAGATCAAAAATTCAAGGTCAGGCTGGAGAGATGGTTTAGCGGTTAAGGCGCCTGCCTCCTAAGCCTAAGAATGCTGGCTCCAATCTCCAGGTCCCACGTTTAGCCAGATGCAAAGTGATGGAAGGGCGCAATGCCGCACTTGACCACAAGGGGGCGTACGCATCTGGATTTTGTTCCCAGAAGCTGAGAGGCTGCTGGCACGCCCATCTCTATCTGTCTTCCTCTCCCTCTCTCTGTCTCTCTCTGTCTCTCTCCCCCTCTCCCCCCCAAAAATTCAAGGTCATCCTCAGCTACATAGGGAGTTTGAGGACAGCCTGGGCTACATGAGATCCTATCTCAAAAAAAAAATTGGGCTGGAGAGATGGCTCAGGGGTTAAAGGTGCTTGCATGCAAAGCCTTACAGCTCAGGTTCAATTCCCCAGTACCCATGTAAAGCCAGATGCACAAAATGGCTCATGAGAGTTCATTTGCAGTGGCAAGAGGTCCTGGCGTGTTCATAATCTCTCTCTCTCTCCCCTTGCAAATAGATAAATAAATAAAAATACTTTAAAAAATTAAAAGTAAGGCCAAACCTTCCAGTTTTATTACTGTTCTGGGGAAACCATCCAGCTGACAGATCTCGCATTGCAGTGTGCAGGTGGCAGACGCTGCTGTAGGCCCTGCATGCTGACAAGGTCTCACAGCTTCATATGTGCATAGAATATACATTGGAAAAATGGACAGAGAAATTTAGCCTTCTTATGCCTGATGGTGAAATGTCATGTCATTTTGTTTTTCGTTTTTAATACTTCCCCAAATTGCCTCCAAAGAAAGAGTATTGTGTTTGCAACAGAAACTAAAAAGTCAATGAAATTCCATGTCTCCAAAAGAAAAAAAAAAAAAAAAGATTGTGGAATAAGGGAACAACTGCGTGTTTTTCCATTTTCTCCTTCTTACAACTTGGTGTGAGACTCCAAGGAATTAGAATTCAAATCCAGTTTGTTGCCTAGAACCCTGAAAGAGGAATCCGGCCATGCATTGGGGACTCTTTCCTGTTAGCTAAGAAGCCAGAGCTTGAAGGCTGTGGAGCGGATTCCCAGCGGGCAGGAGGTCTGAACCAGGCGGGGGTCACCGCAGACCTGCCTTGCGGACACGAACACACAGGCCAGGGAGCAGCCTCCTGCCTGTCCCCTCCCTCCCCTGTCGCTGTTCCCGAAGGATCGCGGAGGGTCAGCAGGCACAGATCCCCAGATCACGCAAGGGCTCTGGCCCAGCTCGGGGTAAACAAACGGGCCTCAAAGGTCACTTCTTGAGGCTCTGGCTCCAGTGGCGGAGGAAGCCGCAATCATTTTTCAGGGCTGTAAATGCCAAGAGAAGAACGCCCTGACTCACAGCTTTCCTCCGCCGCCCCAGCCAGAGCCAGAGAAGCACTGCTCGCAAGCATTTCCTTGCCAAATAAAGTCGCTGCTTTCCGCCCGAACCCGGAATAAGCCTCCAGTAACCTTTCCTCAAGGGTCTTGGGATGTGAGCTTTTAAATTTAGAGTGCAAACCCTGGGGTTCCAGCCAATGTGCCCACCCCCCGAGGAAGCAGCCACATGACCTTCTTCCTGCCCTGCACCCACACAGCCAGTTCAAAGATGGGGACCACAGGGCTGCACTGTCCATCTGAAGGCATCATGGGATGGGTGCCCTTCTGTTTTTCGCTGTTGAATTTTGTTTGGCTTGTTTTGAAACAAAACGAAAGATCTTATTTCTGGGGCTCAGTCTTTCTCAGATTGGAAACAGCCCCTAGCTGAACCTGTTTGCTGTGCATCCCAAGGGTGAAAAGCACCCAGGAAAGGTGAGTTGTACAGAAAGGGGTGTGTGTGTGTGTGTGTGTGTGTGTGTGTGTGTGTGTGTGTGTGTGTTGGGGGGGGCAAGTAAGGATTTAGAGGCTGGGGAGATGGTTCAGTGGAGAAAGTACTTGCCAGGTAGCCCGAGGACTTGGGTTCAGATTCTCAGCACCCAGCATGCACTTGGGAGACAGAAGGATCCCTGGTGTTTACTGGTCAACCAACTTAGCCTAATTGGAGAGTTCCAGGTCAATAAGAAACCTTGGCATTAAAAAGTACCATGGAGCCGGGCATGGTGGCGCACGCCTTTAATCCCAGCACTCGGGAGGCAGAGGTAGGAGGATCGCCGAGAGTTCGAGGCCACCCTGAGACTACATAGTGAATTCCAGGTCAGCCTGGACCAGAGTGAGACCCTACCTTGCAAACCCCCCCAAAAAAAAAAGTACCATGGAGCAGGGAGTGGTGACCCACGACCTTAATCCCAGCACTCCAGAGGAAGAGGTAGGGGGATCACTGTGAGTTCGAGGCCACCCTGAGACTACAGAGTGAATTCCAGGTCAGCCTGGGCTAGAGTGAGACCTTATCTTGAAAAAACAAAACAAAACAAACAAATAAATAAATAATATGGATGTACAGAGTGGCCCATGTGTCTGGAGTTAGTCTGCAGAAGCAAAAGGCTCTGGCATGCCCATACTCACTCTTTCTGTCTCTCACCCCCCTCAAATAAATAAATAAAATAAAAATATTATTTTTCAAAAGAATATCTAAAAAAGTAAGATGGTGAACAATGGAGGAAGACACCCAGTGTTAACTTCTGGCCTTGCATGTGCCCACACACGCACGAGTGCATGCTCTCTCTCACACACACACCATACCACACCACGCATATGAGCCCATATACATATGAATACACATGCACACACTTTTATGAACACCATGCACATGCAAAAAATCTAAATATTAAGTTCAGTGAAACTGAGAAGTCTCTTGTCCAAATCACAGACATCCAGTTTATGGAACAGCCTCCTTTAAAAAAATGCACATGATCCTCGTGCAGTCCTGCTGTTTACTAATATTGTTGGATTAATTCATACTAACGTGTAAATAATTAACGCTTCAGTCTTTCCTTCAGTGACCTGAGAGCTGAACATCAGGGAATGAAGTTTTAAAGAATAGCAGGAGGCTTAGCTAGGTGGTGTCTGGGAAACAGGGTGGTAGGCCACCAGAAAGTCAGGGCCAGGGAGAGCAAATGAGGGCCATTGCTAACTTGCCTCTGGTGTGCTTAAAGCATTTCTTCACATAGAAAATCAAGTCTCTAAAATTGGCGCCTACTAGAAAAAATAGAGGTGGGTGCTTTGGGTTAATTTGAGAACCTTATCAATGAATTCAGACCTTTTCTTCACTTGCCTTGAGCATGTGGGCCAGTGGCAGCTGGCTCCCCTGGAATGTCCTTGGGACCCTCTGCTTCTTTGAAGCCCTTTAAAGGTGCCAGCTTGAGTCTTGCATAAAGCTGATCCCACAGGTATGCAGGTGACAACTCTGCTTCCTCAGGCAACTGAAGCCAGTGTCTGAGCAGGATACTGTTATAGAAATGCAGTCTGAGGAATTTTTTTTTTTTTTACCTCTACTCTGGAGCATTTTAAGCGTGCAAAGTTCTTTTGTGTTTGAGAAACAGCATGATTCAATCAGTCACTTTGCTTCTTTATTACTATGTAGCCCTCGGCCAGTTACCGCGCCTCTCTGCATTGGTGACCTTGATGGGGAAAAAAGGTGGAAGTAGGGCTTAGAGGATAAGGAGCTTGCCTGCAAAGCCTAAGGACCCATATTTGACTCTCCAGGTCCCACGTAAGCCAGATGCACAAGGTGATGCAAGCACAAGGTCACACATGCCCACTAGGTGGCACAAGCATCTGGAGTTCAGTTACAGTGGCTGAAGACCTGGCACACCAATTCTCTCTTTCTCTCTGTGTCTTTCTAAAAATCTTACAATGCAACTGCCCAGACAGAAATTGGCCTCAATATCCATGACCTTGCAGTGCCTAGCAATACCTTCGTAAGACCCTCAAAATAGAAGAAAAAGATGATGACATCAAATTAGAAGAAAGACTAATGGAGAGAGGGAGGGGATATGACGGAGATTGGAGTTCTAAAGTGGAATGGGGGAGGGGAGGGAAATAGCATATGTTTTTTGTATGTAAGTATAGAAGGTGTCAATAAAAAATTAATAATTAAAAAAAATAAAGAGCCCAGAAATCTCCAAAAATAAAATAAAATAAAATAAAATAAAATAAAATAAAATAAAATAAAATAAAAGGTGGGAATAATATGGGCCTTCAGTGCTGTGTGCAACTGGACACACTGTCCCCCAGAAGGCTTAGCACAAGTGTCCAGTGTAGTTTGTCCACATGCGCTGTCTTCTAAGGGTTTAGGGTGGGGAACATGGTGGATGATGTGAGACAGTAGTGAGCTCCTGTCTATGGGGTCGTCACACAGACAGACACAGGGAGAGATGGCTGAGTTGAGTCGGTGTCTGATGGATGGGTAGAAGGGTGGCTGGGTGGGTGGCGCATGGTAGATAAATGGATGGATGGATGGTAGATAGGATGGTGGGTGGATAGTGGGTGATAGATGAGTGGTAGAGGGTGGATGATGGACAGTGGCTGGATAATAGATGATGGCTAATGGATGTTGGGCAGGCGTTGGTTGGATGGATTTGGGATAGATGGAAGATGACAGCTAGTGGTTGATGGGTGGATGGTAAGTGTTGTATGGATGGATAAGGGATGAATATATGGTGGCTGATGGATGGATGGATTTGGGGTGTATGATTGGATTATAGAGGGATGGTGGATGTATTGTGATTGATGGATGGATAGATGGAATTGATATCGATGGATAGTGGCTGGAAGGATGAGGAATGGTAGATGGTAGAAGGAAGGGTGTTGAATGGATGGATTTTGGATAGATGGACTGATGACTCTGGATGGTGGTGGATGGTAGGTGAATGACAGGCCAAAGGTGGGCGGCTCATGGATGGCAGACAAATGGAGATGCGGACCACTAAAGATCTCTGCAGCTGGAAGATCTAGTCCTGAACATCTGGCCCAACTCGCAGGTGCACACATGCCTAATAAATTTGTGCAAGGGACTTTGTCACGATCAAGGAACAAACCACAAGATGCCCCTTTCTCCCTGCTGTGGTTCCCATGAGAGGAAGGGTGGTTCATGGTGTGCTAACACAGGGCCAGTCGCTGGGACCCAAGGCTGCTGTCTGCGGGAAGGGCGTGATGCTGCCTCATCCGTGGACACTTAGCTCTGCCACAGTGACATTGTACACGCGAATGCCCACACTCCAGTTGTCCTGACTGTAGGAATTTACGATGAGGAAATCCTGAGACACGTGTGTGCCAGATGTCCATGGCCGCGTTTATCGTTGATAGGAGCAAAGCCCAGAACGAGTCCCATTGACACCGAGGTGGTGGACTACTGCTCAGCTGTTTCTAGGTGGTGCCGATCTCCACCACGGGGCCTGGAAGCACTTCCTGCACAGCAGTGAGTTGGTAGCTGCTCAGTCAGCTACACTGACTCAGATATGCCCCCCCCCTTTGATAAACAGACAGATGTTGAATCAAACATGCCTCAAACATTACCGCTGGGTAAGATTTTGGGTGGTTAACACTTTCTTCTTTATGCTTTGAAAACTTGGGGTGCCTTTTTTTTTTTGAGAAAAGGTCTCATTATACAACCCAGGCTGGCCTCAAACATGGGGTGATTCTTCTGCCTTTTTATTTTTTTAAATATTTTAAAATTTATTTATTTATTTATTTGAGAGAGACAGAGGCAGACAAAGAGAGAATGGGCACGCCAGGACCTCTAGCCACTGCAAATGAACTCCAGACACACGCACCTCCTTGTGCATCTGGCTTACGTGGCTCCTGGGGAATCAAACCGGGGTCCTTAGGCTTCACAGGCAAATGCCTTAACTGCTAAAAAGCTATTTCCTCAGCTCGTGTCTTTTTCTTTTTTAACTTTTGGAACTTCTCCTGGGAAGAGACTTTTATATGTGTGTGTGTGTGTATGTATGTGTATGTATATATATGTATATATACACATACATACGCAAAGGGAGAGAGAGAATGGGTACACCAGGGCCTCCAGCTGCTACAAACGATCTCCAAGATGCATGTGCCATTCTGTACATCTGGCTTTACGTGGGTACTGGAGAATCAAATCTGGGTTGTTAGGCATTGTGGCAAGCACCTTAACCATTGAGCCATCACTCCAGCCTCTTTCATCATCGTTGTTGTTTGTTTTAGATGAAATTTTGCTAGCATGTTCCAAGAGTATAGGTGTACTAAATTTGAGAAAAGAAAAGTAGCTGGACCCTGCAGAGAACTCCCATGTGTCCCACACAGGACTGGCCCCTAACGAGGTGACCTCCCAGGACACAGAGCTCTCAATGACCTCAGAGGACAGCTGATGGATGGCAGAGCCAGCGTCCTATCTGAGCTGATAGGGTGATAACCCCTGAGCGGCTGGCCTTTGCCACAGCACTGGCCACAGACCCCATGGTCCTCAGGTCACCTCCACAGTAAACAGGAAGCAGAGCCCATGTCTGGGCATTCTGGATGAGAACGAACCCTCCTGGGCCCACCTCAGAACCTGGCCTTTGACTGCACACAGACCCCATTCCCAGGAGGCTGCTGTAGCAAGGGTGCCATGGAGGTGAATTGGGAGTGGGGTCCTGAGTCCTTCGGGCGGGGGGAATGGCAACAAGCAGACAGAGGCAAATGAGGAGCAAATAGGAGAGATAGGACTCACGTTGTTGCAGCTTATGTCTGGCTCCACCACCCCTTGCCAGGCTTGGTCTAAACATTAGGGAAACTGAGTCACACTCACTGCTTCCCCTGTGAGGTTGTGGAGGCTGAGAACATGGGTGAGGACTTGTATGCTGTATCACAGCCATGTTCTAGAACTGCTTCAAGTAAAGTGCATTTTAAATTACTTTGGATTAAAAAAAATTTTCAATTTATCGCTCAGAAACTACTTTCACATTATGTCACAGAATATGTCCTGTCTCTGAGCTTTCCCCCTTGTTGCTTCACTTTTTTCAAGATTGTATGATTCTATTTATATAAAACATTCAAATTAAGTAAATCCATGAAGCCAAAAACTAAATTAGTGGCTGGGCATGATGGAACAGGCTTGTAATCCTAGCACTTGGGAGGCTGAGGCAGGATTATCTTGAGCTCTGGGACAACTGGGCTTGTGTCTACAAATCAGTGGTTAGTGAGATTGGCAGTGGGGTAATATGAAGTGACTGCTAATGGGATGGGGTCTCTTAAAAATGTTCTGAAATATGCCAGGTGTGGTGGCACACACCTTTAATCCCAGCACTCAGGAGGCAGAGGTAGGAGGATCACCGTGAGTTCAAGACCACCCTGAGACTACAGGGTGAGTTCAGGTCAGCCTGGGCTAGAGTGAGACCCTACCTCGAAAAAACCAACCAAACCAAAAAAAAAAATTTTTTTTTTTGAAATAGTATGTTACAGAACCCCAAATCCGTTCTACTCTTTTATTAATTTGTGAATAAATTCTCCATTTGGTATTGGTCCTTAACCACATCCTGAAGGACAGTGAAGACAGAAGAAATGCTGCCTCTGTGGGGTGTGACTGTGGCAATGGGTTTGTCACAGGGCTGGCCATGAAGACACAGCAGCCGATGTTCAATGGGGCAGTCAGTCCACGGGGGGGGGAAGTACTTGTTCAGGATGCTGGGGAACAGCCAGGACCAGGCTCTAAATCCTGGAAAATGCTTCATCAGCTCAAATTTCAGCATTTGTGTGACAGGGACTCCATCCTTGGGGTCCATCATTAGACCAGGGGATACACACTGAGATATGGTTTCTAAGCCTGTGTTTCCAGGATGTGCAGCTCTGGGGCATTTTGTGGCCAATGACACAACGATTTCTGAAGCTTGCAAAAATGTCTCCCATCAAGATTTATTACAAATTTAAAAGTCATTTTTTAAAATTATCTGGCATTGCTACTATTTGTGCAATACATATAGTTTTGAATATTTATTTATTTTAAGAGAGAAAGAGAGAGAGAGAAGGAGAATGGGCATGTCAGGGCCTCTAGCCACTGCAAACAAACTCCATATGCATTGGCCCTCTTGTGCATCTGGCTTACCTGGGTACTGGGGAATTGAACCTGAGTCCTTTGGTTTTGCAGGCAGGCGTCTGAACCGCTAAGTCATCTCTCCAGCCCTGCAATACATATTTTAAATGACTTTGTTTGGTTTTTAAATATTTTTAATATTTATTTATTTTATTTATTTGAGAGAGAGAATAGGTGCTCCTGGGCCTTCAGCCACCATAAACGAACTCCAGACTCGTGCGCTGCCTTGTGCATCCGGCTTATGTGGGTCCTAGGGAATCGAACCTGGGTCCTTTGGATTCACAGGCAAACACCTTAACACTAAGCCATCTCTCCAGCCCTGTTTGTTTTTGAAACAATCTCACTTCGTGGCCCAGGTTGCCCTAGGACTCTTGCCTCAGCTTCCTTTAATGATTTTAGATTAAAGGTTTGAGAACAGAAATTTTCTCTAAAGCAACTCTAATAATGGCCAGGGTGAAAAATCAAAAATGGGTAAAATTACTGGAACTGAAGGTTTTAGTCCCCTCCACCTTTTATTATCATTGTCTGTTGCCCGGCTGTTGCTCCTGTGATAAGCACTTCAGTTGCCAATCAAGGGTTTCCTTTGCTGGGACAGTGACAGCCACAGCTCCGTGCCGGCCACGGGCCAGGCTCACGTTAATGCCTTCCACTGATGGATGTACTTGATTCTCACACCTACTCTTCTCCCCACGTTTCAAAGGTGCGGGAGGAGCAAGACTAGCCCAAGGTCACATAATGGGCAAGGGGAAGAGCTGGGCTTTGAACCCAGAGCACCAAGTACTGTTACTAGGCAGCCTGCACTGGGGAAGAGAGTGAGGAGAAGAAAGAATTACATTGGGGTTTAAAGCCTACTGAGTTCTTCTAATCAGCCCACACTTGGGGTGAAGCCCAATTCTGGTGCCCATTTTTCCAGGGAGGACAAGGTCAATGACCTACTCATGCTGAGGCTGGAGTCACAGGCCGGCCTACAATGGCCTTGGCTCTTCTCCTCCCTGAGTGTTCATCAAGGTCACGGAAGGAAGCATAGAAAAAGAAAATAGTGAGGCTGGAGAGATGGCCTAGTGGTGAAGGCGCTTGCCTGTGAAGCCTAAGGACCCAAGTTCAATTCCCCAGTACCCACTTAAACCAGATGCACAAGGTGGCACATGCGTCTGGAGTTCATTTGCAGTGGCTAGAGGCCCTGGCATACTCATTCTCTCTCTTTTTCTCTTTCTCTCTCTTTGCCTCTTTCTCTTTCTCTCTCAAATAAATAAAATATTTTTAAAAACAAGAAAAATAAAATAGCATTTCTGTGCTAAATGAGGTAATGCTATGTGTGGGTTAATTGGAAGCAAAGAAAAAAATACTTAAAACTTTTTAAAATCAGTGCAGCTTTGCTCTTGGGAATGCCCACTTGCTTAGCCCCTACATTAAAAGCTCCATGGCACTCTGGGAACTGGCTCTAGGGCACCTCCCTCCCCTCCATTCCAGCAGGGCAATACTGAATCTCCCTAGCCTGCTGAGTGGGTCCCTGGGCTCTGGTTGACTACAGCTCCTTCCCCAGGGTTGGCTGTCCTGCTCGGAATGCAGCGAGTGAAATGGGTCTTGATGAGGTGACCCTCCTGTCCCTTTCTCTCGGCCACAGGACAGCGGGCTCTGGATTGCATTAAGCTGTATAAATCACTTCTGTTGTCAGATTCCCTTGGTGAGGGCCAGGCAGATGGGAAGCCAGGGTCATGACCTTTATGTTCCTCAGCAGGAGCTCAAACGCCTTCCATGCTGGGGGTGGGGATAGAGGTCTGTGCTGGGCTTGCACTAGGCCCTGAAGGCAGATGTAGGGGCCAGTCCTGGCCCACTGTGGTTTGTTTTATAGCCTGGTGTGACCAGTCAGCCCACCAAGGTGGGGTTATCCCATGGGGGCTTCCAGACCAGAATGAGGTGGGGGGAGCAAGTTTGGGTAGTCCACCCTGGGGAGGGACTTTGTTACTTTAGGGTGCCTCAGTGTTTCCACGGTGTGAGGGATGTAGAGTTCTTGACTCCTGGTGGCGGGAAGAGCTTTGTTGCTCTAGGGTGCCTCAGTTTCCCACAATGAGAGAGAGGTGTAGAGAGTCTGCCTCCTGGTGGTGGGAGGGGTAGGGATCAGAGCCCGTAAGACTCCAGGAGCCTCTGGCCTTGGTTTCAGGGGTGGCTCTCCTGCAGCTCAGCACCGTTTGGAAAGGTTCCAATGTGGATTCCCAAAGCCACTTTCATGGCAAGTCTCCATGGTCCTGTGCTGACAGCTGGGCATCTGCTTCCTGCCACAAGGGTGCTCCCATCTAAACCACATATACTCTCAGTGTTCCGATGGTCTGTCCCGCAGGTCCCAGTTCCTGTGAAGCATGTCAGCAGTTTAAAGAGGGGATATCATAGAAGCAGGGTTTTGGCACGTGGGGGGCACCTAGAACATATTCTAAGTCATCCTCCACAGCACCCAGTAGTAGGACTTTGGGCCCATTGATGGATGAACTCTCCTGGGCACAAGGAGATAGTACAACCTGCCTCCACCTCTCCCATCCCCCCACCTCCCGCCGGCCCATTCTGGGCAAGAGCCATGAGCAGGTCTATGGAGAGAGGCACTGGAAGGGGAGCGGCCCCTAAGGACACCCCAGCATGCTCATCCCTTCTACAGCAGTCTCCATCCCATGCCACTCCAGGCCAGTCTCCCTGTCCGTGACGTTCCTGGTGAGGAAACGATTGTCTCCAGAAGAAAACGAGGACCAGGGCCCCCGAGGAGAGACCTGCTCAGTCTGCCATCCCCAAGGCAGGGCCAAGAGTTAGGAGACGCTGCCTCTCCTCTCTGCCCTGGACAGCAGGAGACTGTCCCCATGCCACTCTCCACGGCCTGGGGCACTTTACCCCTGTGGCTCAGTAGCCATGCTAGACCCCAGGCAGCTCCAGGAGCTTGCTCACTTCATCATGCCCATTTTCCAGCTGAGGAGACGGAGATGGGTATGTCAGGCCAAGGTCACAGGGGCAAGGAGGCTCAAGGACACCCAGAAGGTCAAGTCCTCCTGGGACAGCATTTCTCTCAGGAGTCCCAAGATCTGAGCCTGCCTCCTACTCTCCCCCATCCATCACCCAGTTGAATTGTTTTGGGATTCTCATTTGCCGAGGGTCTCTTGGATTTCTTTGGGATCTGTCCTTCCAGACGGGGAGGCTTCTCACAGATGTGTCCTCAGTACTGGGCCACATACCCTCAGGGTGACCGCTCAGACCAAGGCCTGGAAGAGCCTTGGGGCAGCAGCTACCCCCAGGGTGAGCCGCTGCTGTCTGAGGCTGTCACACTGCTCTGATCTGCTGGGCTACAGCCTGCAGGAGGCTTCAAAGTGAGGCTGTGGATAGATCAAGGCTGCCCTCCTCTACGACAGCCCCCACCATGTTCCCCTCCCCAAATAAACCAGGTGACGGAGACAGATGGCCCTGCTCAGCTTCAGCACACTGCCCTCCCCTCCCAACCCTAAGAATAGCCCCTGGTAGGCCATAGGCAGCCTATGAGCACGTGGGCCATGCTACAGCCATGGCCTGAAGAGTCCCAAGGTAGAAACCTATCTCAAAGTCCCTGTGATGTGAATCCAGGGACAAAGGCTTTGTTCCTAGGCAGGCCTCCAGCCAGGACCTCGGCAGCCAGCCCAGCTGGGTCAACAGCAGAGTTTGTCATGTGACAACTTCCCTATTATAGATCTGTTCAGGACTTGGTACCCTCTTTCGTGACATGTCTATGTGAGGGTAAGGAACAGACTGAAATGTATAGAGGGAGGAGTCTGGCTAGTGAAGAAGAAAAGATGCCTACCCATCTCCCTCTGTCTCCTGCTTACCGGCGATGGCTGCCTGGGGAGGTTAGCGGGAGGCCGGGCTGTGGGAGTTCTGAACACACCAGGCTATTGGCACTGTCCGTCAGGGTCTGCCATTGAGGGAGAATGGGATGCAACATCCAGCCTCTTAAATTTTAGATGTGCTCAAGGAAGAGGACCAAGACCATCAATGTCCTAAGTGTCTTTGGACTGAGCACTGGGAACCTAAGAAGCAGCCATGGCCAGTTTCTGTAGCCAACTTCAGACCACGTTCAAGGCCACGCCCACCCCTGCAGCCACTTTTCTTGGTAAGAGGCATATTGCTCTCACCACTCCAGAAGGGCTGAAGCCGAGGCACAGAGAGGGCAAGACACTCATCCCTGAGTGACCAGGCACTGCAAAGCCCAGTTGTGCAGGGCAGACTTGTCCAACACCAGTGGGAGAGCTGGTGGCCCTCCCTTGTCCTTGGAAAGTGCAGACCGAGGGGTCAAGCCAGAGTATCGTGAGGCAGGTCTGTTGGTTGAGAAACAAGCCCTGGGAAGCATTGCCTCTTATTTTTCACATGGGCACCTTTTTTTTTTTTTTTTTTTTCTTTTCCTTTTCATGGTAGGGTCTCGCTCTAGCCCAGTCGGACCTTGAATTCACTGTGCAATCTCAGGGTGGCCTCGAACTCATGGCGATCCTCCTACCTCTGCCTCCCGAGTGCTGGGATTAAAGGTGTGCACCACCACGCCCGGCTCGCATTGGCCCATTTTGATCACTCAACTCACAGAGGGAAACTGAGGCCCAAGAGGTGAAAAGGCAGGTCCTGTGCCCAGGAGACCTGTGACTCAGCTCCCACTCTCTGCTTAGACATGGTAAGGTGTTTTCAATGTGTCTCCCATTGTTCTGGGAATCCCAGGACCCCACGGCTAAGGTAAGGGCATCCTGAACACACCTCTGCATGTGTGCGTGCGGCGTAGGCAGGCGGGCAGGCAGTGCCTGTGTGGTCTGTGGGCGTCATGTGTGTGGTCCTCGCCAGCCCAGTGACGATCATCTGTCCAGAACTGCTCACTGCACGATGGCCGGCGTGTTTACTTTAGTCCTGTCTGCACCGCTGAACTAGGAGCCCTGTCTCCTTCCAGCTGGACCTCCTCAGGGGGAGAGTGGGGATGGGGAGGGGTGGGAGGGATGAGGACAGAGGAGCGGGAGATGGGAAAAGGCAGCGATGCCCCTTGAAGCCCCACAGTGGACAGGCGGTGAGGAGTTTCCACACAAATCATGACCACATCCACAGTCTGTTCCACACCTTCCCCTCCCCCAGCAAGTGAGCCTTGTGCCCCCTCCCAAGCCCACTGCTGAACTCACACGCTTGCTCATAAATGACCCCTGTTGAGACCTGGTCAAAAATGTGCTTCGTGTTCCTAACCATTGAAATAAAAATACGCACACCGTCTGGGCTGGACATGTGTGTGCCTGTGTGTGTGTGCATGCCTGTGTGTGTGCATGTGGATGTGAACGCACATATGGGGTGGGGGCTGGTAGCGGCAGGGTGAGTGTGTGTGTGTCTGCAGTGGCTGAAGGAAAGACCTAGCCCATTTGGAGAGTACAGGGGGCTCCATGTGCATCCATCATGCCCAGCATAGTGGTCCGTGACTCTACTTACCACCCTGAAATCTCAGACCCTCTGAAGGTAGTGAGCAGTCTTGGGGAGGGTGCAGATACGATGGGGAGGTGAACTCGTGATCTGCCTTAGCACTCAACATGCTGGCACCCTTCCATGGATGTGTCCAAACATTTCCCACCCCGGAGATCCACGTCCAGCTCCAGTTGATGGGTTTCCTGGCTTGTACTTTTTTACTAATGGTTTACCAATATCTCAGAGTTTTAATTCCATTTATTTATTTATTTTTGTTTTTCAATGTAGGGTCTTGTTCTATCCCAGACTGACCTGGAATTCACTATGTAGTCTCAGCTTGGCCTTGAACTCATAGTGATCCTCCTACCTCTGCTTCCTCCTGAATGCTGGGATTAAAGGTGTGTGCCACCACGCCCAGCTATTTATTTACTTTTGAAATAGGGCATTGCCACAAAGCTCAGGCTGGCCTCAAACCTGTGGCCATTCTCTTGCCTCAGCCTCCTGGTCAAGTGCTGCGCATCACCGCTCCAGGTTTGTCTCAAACACTGTATGCAAAGAAGATCAAAATCAATACAAAGGGAAGGGAAGAGAGAGAGAAGGTTCTAGAAGGTCCTGCCCCAAAGGCTGTCACACTAGCACTGTGTCAGGGGAAGTTCAGAGCCACAGGGAGTATGAGAAGATAGCTATAAATTGCAAGATGGCCACCCACTGCATGTTCTGTCTTTTCAATCAAAACAGGCTTCAAAGATGATGTAGTGTAACCCATTCACTCACAGGCCCTCTCTCTGGTTCCAGCCAAGCAAACAGGGCCATTGGGTCGTTTGGAGTTGACCAGCCATGCTTAGGTAGCCTGCTTTGCTTCAGAACCAGGTACATTTCCTATCACTGTAAATAAACATCACATAGGCAAATGAAGCATCCTAAAGAGTGCACAAGGCTGGGCCTGGTGGTGCACGCCTTTAATCCCAGCACTCGGGAAGCAGAGGTAGGAGGATCACTGTGAGTTCGAGACCACCCTGAGACAACATGGTGAATTCCAGGTCAGCCTGGGCAAGAATGAAACCCTACCTCAAAAAAAAAAAAAATTTTAAAAAAAAAGAGAGAGAGCGAGAGAGTGTGTATAACATTGACTATTCATGCGTTCACAGTTCCCGTCTAGTTCTAGGACACTGTACCAATTTAAGTAGCCTCTCCTTGTGCCTGCTCCCCTCCTACAGCTGTCACACTCTGGGTCCTGTCTCTTCAGGTTTGCAGGGGCATCAGGCACTTCTCAGTCACCATAGTGAAAGAACTGAAGTCACTTAGTTGAGTGTCTCCACTCATTTCTTAGGGGGAAGAATGGACATTCTTGTGTAGAAAGCACAACCCGGACCAAAAAAATATATATATATGGCAATGACATTTAAAACCTGGCCTCTCCCAGCCTCCCCATAGGTAGCTGCAGGCAAGATTTAGTTGGGTCCCCCAATGCTCCTCACCCTAGACAGCCTCTATACAAACAACTGCTCTCACGTCCTTCTCCCCATCTCAGAAGATGTGGGGAGGTGGCTACTGGGGAGCCTGAGTTTTCAGCTTAACAGACATAGCTCCGTGTTGTGCTGTGTTGTGTTGTGTTGTGTCAACACATACCACTCCCTGCCCTGGCTCCTGTCTGCCAGGGCTCGCCTGTGACCACAGTTGCTTTAGCCATCCTCCCAGAAAAGGACAGGCAGGTGTCAGCCAACGGCTTTCCTTCAAACAGATTGACATCCAGGCAGCATTGTTAATTGATTGGATTTAGGGGGCTTGCTCAAGAGCTTGAGGGACTGGGGGAGGATTTAAGAAGTCTCTGGAAGAATCCAGGGCTCACCAACTCTTCCAAGGAGGCCCCAGTGCAAACAGACAAGCTGGTGCCCTTTGTGGTAGGTGAGGACAGACACCTGGCTCTCAGAAAGAGCACCCTGCATGCTATTACCAGGAAGGGAACAAGAGTGACTGTGGGCTTCATAGCTGCTTGAGAACACTTGACAAGCCAGAGCCTGGGTGGAGAGAGGAGGCAGCAAGGCTGACAGTAGGCCCATATGCTAGTAGAGCAGTGTGCAGTTTGCTTGCACGCATGCGTGTGGATCATCCCCAAAGAAGCAGCCCTGGATCAAACGGATGTGTCCATTTTCCAAAACACTCTTTGGAGCCTCATGACACAGCTCTGTGTTGTGCTTTGTGACATTTGTTGTGGTGCATAGATTGTTTGAAATTGGGCATCATCCAAAGCTCTCTCAGATTCTCTCTCTTCTCTCCTCCCCTCCCCTCCCCTCCCTTCCCCTCTTCTCTCCTCCTCCCTCCTCCTCCTCCTTCTTCTTCTTCTCTTTTTTTGAGGTAGGGTCTCACTCTAGCTCATGCTGACCTGGAATTCACTATGTAGTCTCAGGGTGGCCTCGAACTCACAGTGATCCTCCTACCCCTGCCTCTGGGATTAAAGGTATGTGCCACCATGCCCAGTTTTCCCTCCTCTCTTCTGTTTTTCCCTCCCTCCTTCCCCTTCTCTCCTCTCCCCTCCCCTCCCTTCCCTCCCTTCCCCTCCTTTCCCTCCCCTCCCTTCCCCTCCTCTCCCTCTCTCCTTCTATCCCCTTTCCTCTCCCCAGTCTCTCTCCTCTCAGACAAAGTCCCTGGGACTTTGCTGTGATGCAAAGTGTGGTGTGTGTGTGTGTGTGTGTGTGTGTGTTTGTGTGTGTGTGTGTGCACGCACACACACTTTCAGCCTGTGCCAAGCAGCTGCAAACAACTTGAGATTACATCACAGTTGGGTCCCTGCACACAGCTTGCAGTGTCCCCACATTGACACAGTCTTCTTTGCAGGTATAGCTGCTCCCACACAAAACTGGGGACCTGAGAAGAAAGGTGAAGAATATCGTAGGGGTTTGGGGTGGCAGCTAATAATGGCTGAGACACAGGTCACTTGTCTTCATTCCCTGTGACAGAGGTTTTCAGCAGGGTGAGGCTTAGTGTAAGCTACTGATTAGGCATCCTCAGGTAGACCCAAGGCCCATTCCTATGAACATGTAACCCTAGGAACCTCACTTGGGATGGGCCAGGGGACCCCATCACCTTCCTACTTTTTAATTTTTAATTAATTTATTTTTTAGAGAGAGAGAGAGAGAGAGAGGGAGGGAGAATGGGTGCACCAGGGCCTCTAGCTACTGCAAATGAACTCCAGACACATCTGCCACCATGTACATCTGGCTAACATGGGACCTGGAGAATCAAGCTGGGGTCCTTAGGCTTCACAGGCAAGTGCCTTAACTGCTAAGCCATCTCTCCAGCCCACCTTCCTACTTTTTGCAGCTAGAAATGGTGCCATGAGCCACCTGCTGCTTTGCCAGTCCACCTGCCACCAAGGGCACCATGCCCTGGTCGTACCAGCCTGAAGTGAGCCATCCCTGCAGCCTTCCTGCCTGTGGCACTTATACCACCCAGTGCAGCTGCTGAATGAATTTAGCTCAGGGACTCCAGGGAGAACCCAGACACTCTGGCCTCAGAATTTTTGTTTTGTTTTGTTTTTTCATTTTTCAGTTTTTCAAGGTAGGGTCTCACTCTAGCCCAGGCTGACCTGGAATTCACTATGTAGTCTCAGGGTGGCCTCGAACTCATGGTGATCCTCCTACCTCTGCCTCCCGAATGCTGGGATTAAAGGCATGCGCCACCACGCCAGGCTTTGCCTCAGATTTTGAAAGCAACCTTTCTTTCAAAACCTCAAAGCACCTTGAAGCTGGTTTGATGCACTAGCTGGGTCTGAAGGAGTGGCTGGCATGGGAAGCCAGTCCTCAGAATGCCTAGAGAGCAGTTTTGCAGGACTTCTTGCAAGCTTAACCTTACCTTCTGAAAAGTAGGCATGGGTGCCCCCTCAAACTCAGCACCGTCAGAAGGAGGCAGGTGACACTCCTGGAGCTCAGGAAGAGGAAGGGGACTAGCAGGAGGACAAAAGAGTAATGAGGATGAATGTGATCAACACACATTGTATGCATGATGCTGGGGTGAAATTGTCAAAAAAAATTGATTCAGTTTTAGCATGTCAAATGTGTGTTGTGCCCTTGTGATCAACCCCAGCACTCGTGGAAGAGGAAATAGGGGATCCTTGGGGCTCACTGGCCAGTCAGTCTAGCCTGCTCAGAGTTCCAGGCCAATGGGAAACCTTGTCTCAAGAAAAAGTAGTCAGAGAGTTGCCGGGCATGGTGACACAAGCCTTTAATCCCAGCACTTGGGAGGCAGAGATGGGAGGATCACCATGAGCCATGAGTTCAAGGCCACCATGAGACTACATAGTGAATTCCAGGTCAGCTTGAGCTAGAATGAGACTCTACCTCGAAAAAACAAAAAAAAAAAAAAGGAGACAGTGTTCCTGAGGAACAATATCAGAGATCGATCTCTAATAGCCTCCACATACACACACACACACATGTTCACACACACGCACATATGTTCACACACTCCCATATACAGGCACCTGCCCTGCCCACAAGCACATATACATATATGGGGGGGGGGTGAACAGGTACTATTCACGCCCATCTCGGTAAGTGGGCCCTGTCAGATCCTTTTAAACTAACCATCAATGAATCCTTTTTGGCTCTGAGGTTCTGTCGTTCGATATTGTGCCAAGTTAAATGGAACATGTTTCATCACTAAGAAGAAATCATGCTTAAGTCGTTCATATGTATGGAGAATGTCATCCCATAAGAAAAACATGCTCAATTGATTTAATTAAGTAATTTATTTAAGAGAGTGGGAGAGGGAGAGAGAATCGGTGCGCCAGAGCCTCCAGCCACTGCAAACGAACTCCAGATGTATGTGCCACCTTGTGCATCTGGCTTACGTGAGTACTGGGGAATCGAACCTGGGTCCTTAGATTTTGCAGGCAAGCGCCTTCACTGCTAAGCCATCTCTCCAGCCCATCATTGTATCCCATCCTGGTCTTGAACTTGCCACATAGTGGAGGATTCTTCTGCCTCTGCCTCCTAAATGCTGGGATCACAGGTGTGTGCCACCACACCTGGTATTGGGGTTGGAGCCCAGGGCTTCATACATACTAGGAAAGCACTCTACCAATGGAGACACATCCCCACTCCCATTCCCAGCTCTTTTAAGACTAATTGTAATTATGTTAATAGCAAAATAAAATGTAGCAAATGATAAGGAACTTATTAAAAACTCCTCTAAATCACCTAGCATTGTTGCATGTACTGCATGCAATGCAGTGGATATTATCATATGCATTTATAATGTAAGATAAAACTAGTGTAACATATCAATTAGCATGTATAACCTGACAAGACTCACCCTACAGCTTACTCAATGAACCGTTAATCAAATGCTGAGTGCTTGGATCCCGCCTTTGGGTTTAAGACCATGCTTGCCCTGTGGACTTGATGTTACTGTTACAATCTTCATTTTGTACACAAGGAAATCAGGTTGGAAGTGTCATGTGCTCTGGCAGCAGAGCTGGGACTCCAAGCTCAGCTCATTCCTGGACCCCACCACAGGACGCCATTTCTTTCTTGAGACTTTCACGCAGCCATTTCTCATGGACTCCATCACCCTGAATGTGGGCACAGACAGCTGGCGATTCCACTCAGGAGAGACTTCCTAAGACTCACCAGGTGCCTATCTATGCAAGGCGAGCCTGGAGATGGACCAGGTGAGGGTTTTGCTCTGTGAACTCACACTATCTTGCTCTCTACAGTGCCGTATGGGTGGGTGTGAATCCAGGACTCAATCTTGCTTCACTCAAATGCATATAATCACCCTTCATTTCATCAGTGGCCCTGTGCAGGTATTGAACCTTCCAGCTCTTGTATAGATGGGTCCACATCTCCACCCCTTCTCCTAGAGCCTGCAGCCCAACAACCATGCATATATGCAGGACAGGGTGTGGTCTTCCATTCGAGGTACATCTTTTTGTTTTTACAATTTATTTTTATTTATTTATGAGAGAGAGAGAATGGGTGCACTAGGGTCTCTAGCCACTGCAAACAAACTCCAGATGCACGTGTCACCATGTGCATCTGGCTTACGTGGGACCTGGAGAATTGAACCTGGATCCTTGGGCTTTGCTGGCAAGTGCATTAACCTTTACAGAGTGGAGTGTGGGGTCTGGAGAGATGGCTTAGCGATTAAGGCACCTGCCTGCTAAGCCCAAGAACCCGGTTCCAATCTCCAGGTCCCACGTTTAGCCAGATGCAAAGTGATGCAAGGGCACAATGCTGCACTTGCCCACAAGGAGGTGTATGCATCTGGAGTTTGTTCACAGCAGCGGAGAGAGGCTGCTGCTGGCACACCCATTCTCTGTCTTCCTCTCCCTCTCTTTCTCTGTCTCTCTCCAAAAATAAAAAATAATAAAATAAATAAATAAATAAATAAATAAATAAATAAATAAATAAAAGAGTGGAGTGTGGGAGACGTCTGTGGGGAAAGGCAGTGTGCCCAGTTACCACATTCTCCAAGCCCCAGACATCTGAATTTCATACACTTGATAAAATTCTCTCAAAACTGAAGAAGAACTAGCTGGAGGACTAACTTCCTGGAGAGGTCCCAACTTCTCTGTTTGCCAGTACTGGGCCTCCAACTTCGCTACTATTGCCATCGTCTCAAATGGGCAATTGGAGCTCCCATATTGTGATGGACAGGTTCAAGCCCCTCAGCTGGCTCCTGTCATCTGTCCTTGCAGCACAGGCTCAGCCCTCATCCTTACCAGGACAGTGTCGTCTTACTCAGGCCACCAGCGTCTGGCTCCTGCTTCTCTGTGTCTGGGGCAGCTGCTGCCCTTTGCTGCCTGCACAGCAAGCTCGGATTCCCAGATCTGATGCATGTACACATGCGCATAAGGCACTCACAGACATGTGCACACACATGCAAGCATGCTCACACATACACACATGCACCCGTGCCAGCAGGTGTGTATGTAAATACATGTGCACGCAGTTCTGAACACACACACAGACATGCACACCGTGAGGCACCAGCAGGCTGAGCAATGACTCTCTGAAGGTCCCCATGATCATTCCCATTGCCTCTGCTGGGACCTTTCTGCACTGGCTCCCAGCTCAGTGGCCTACTTTGCTCAGTGACCCACCCATTCCCACAGATGCCCTCTGTCCCTCTTCTCTTCCCCACTCCTCCATTGATGCTGCTGGGGTCGGCAGACAGACCGACTTCTTCCTGTGAATCCTCTCCTCCACATCTCTTGGGAGAGACCCAAGTTGCAACAGTCCCTGTGGAATCTGTGATCTGTCTCAGGCACAAGGCTTCCCCACACTAGCTCTCCGTGCAAGAGACTCCTAAGACATAAACAAAAACCAAGTACCCACAGCCTTGTGGCGACGCTCCCCATGAGAACAGCCGCTTCAAGGCTCAGAGACTACCACAGATGCGGCCACCCCGGAGGCCGCGCAATCCCAGGAATCTGTGCAAGGACTGTACTCCACTGGCCAGGGATTCTGCCAGAAGGAACGCTCAGCTGGGATTGTTGGGGTCTTCATAGAAGTTGTTTGAGACGTAAGATCCCTTGGTTTGTTGGAGGTGGGCACCCTACAGCTAGGTGTTGCAATGAGTGCACCTAGATGCCATCCATCAGCAGCAAACCTCTGTGTGTGGACATCAGGGAAGGCTTAGGGATAAGGGGCTTTGTATCTTTTGAAGGTGGTAGAAGCAGGGTCCTTGCTCTGATGTCTGCAGAGCCATGTAGAAAGCACAGGGCTATGCTGAGAAGAATTCTGTACTGAGTGTGATTTAGGCAGATGGAACTACCTGAGTTCGATCCTCCTCAGAAACCATGTGTCTATAATCCCAATGAGACTAAGCAATGCGGTGGGGGGGGGGGGCGTTGTTGAGGCAGGAGAGTCTGGGAGCTCCCAAGCAGCAGTAGCAAGAGAGACACAGTCTCAAGAGAAGGTAGAAAAAGAGGAAAGGATGTTGAGGTTGTCCTCTGATCTTCACATGCAAGCCATGGCACACGCAGACCCATACCCACACATCATGCATATACACACACATGCACAAGATAAATACTACTAATAAAATAAAACAAAAAGACGAGAGGCTGGGGAAATGGCTCAGCAGGTAAAAGGGGTTTGCTACACAACCATGAAGACATGCTAAGGCCTTCTGAGACCCTCTGAGTTCAACCCCTAGTACCTCTGTACAAAGCTGGGTGTGAGGCTGGGGAGATGGCTCAGCAGTTAGAAGTACTTGTTGGGCTGGAGAGATGGCTTAGTGGTTAAGGCACCTGCCTGCTAAGCCTAAGAACACTGGTTCCAATCTCCAGGTCCCACATTTATCCAGATGCAAAGTGACACAAGGGCACAATGCCGCACTTGACCACAAGGGGGCGCACGCATCTGGATTTTGTTTGCAGCGACTGAGAGGCTGCTGGTGCTCCCATCTCTATCTGTCTTTCTCTCCTTCTCTCTCTGTCTCTCTCTGTGTCTCTCTCCAAAAATAAAAAAAAAAAAAAAGTACTTGTTGCAGAAGCACAAGAGCCTGAGATCTCCCAACTTTGAACTCCCAGAACCATGGAAAGCAGTTGGATATCTGTATCCAGCTATGTGCATCTGTAACCCCAGTCTTGTGTGGGGGAAGACGAGAATCACTGGTGTTCACTAACCCCCCACCAAAAAAAAAAGGCAGAAGTGGCAGCTCTAGGTTGAGTGAGAGACTCTGTCTCAAGAAAACAGGTAAACAAGTAAAAAATAAGAGGACACTGGACATTTTCCTCTGGTCTCTGCACACATGCATTCAGGGCCCTCGCATCTGCACACAAACATGTATACAACACACACGGACACAGAACCACAGTTCTGGGGGTGGGGGCGGAGACCAGAGCTAGTTGGTTTGAGTTGGTTAGCCAGCTTGACCAAAACACGTGGCAGCTCCAGATTCAGTGAGACACTTCATCTTAAGGAACAAAAGCAAAAGAGTGAGAGAGGGGGACTTCAGCTCCAGCCTGGAACAAAGAGGGGCTGCAGCGAGGAAGCCAGAGTGCTGCCTTGCTCTTGGAAGGAACCACAGGCAAAACCTTAGTAATCCTTTTCAGCAAAACTGGTGCAAAAGTACATCAGGTGGGCTCAGAGCTTCTCCAATTCAACGTGCATATTGTCACGCTGGTCACAGTGTTCTGTGTATGCTGTACATTCTAATTCCATTTCTAACCATCGCTCCAGTGACGTCACCCTGGAGTAGCAGTGGGAGGGTTTTGTGGTGGGGGGAGGGGGAAAGTCATGTGTCTTCATTGCTTTGGTAAGTTACAAATTATTTCCTAATAAATGATTATTTATTTTTATTTATTTATTTATTTTTGTTTTTTCAAGGTAAGGTCTCATTCTAGCCCAGGCTGACCTGGAATTCACTATGTAGTCTCAGGGTGGCCTCGAACTCTCGGCGATTCTCCTACCTCTGCCTCCCAAGTGCTGGGATTAAAGGCGTGCACCACCACACCCGGCTGAGAATTTTTCTTTTAAAGACTGTTAGAGCAGCATTCCAATGTTCTCCTCTGGCCTTAGCACATGGGCACACAGGGCGTGCACATCTGCATGCACACATTCATACACTGTACATACAACACACACATTACATTCTCACACATGCCAAAACAATAATAACAGCAAAAAGATAAAGGAAGTGGTGGATATTTGCTCCATGAAGGGCTTTGCATGATTTTCTTCTCCATTTGGCAAGCATCTTTCTTTGCAGTCTTCTGGTCAAACAAGGCTGCTGGAGCTCTATCCATTGCATGTACATTCAGGCAGACAAGAAGTGGTAGAGGGAGGAGAAAGACAGAAAGCTCCCCCAACACAATAACTTTTGTCTATATCTCAGCAGCAGTAATAAACAGGCTACAAATAAATGTGAAATAAACCGATATCCCTGTAGCTACCTCTTACCTTTTTCTGGAGCTAGGGCATAAGAGCCATGGGAACCAAGGGCCTTCATCTTTTTTGTTTTATTGTTTTATTGTATTATTGTTAGAAGTTATCTTGTGTGTATATGTATATGTGTGTGTGTACATGCATGATGCATGTGTATGGGTATGTGTGTTCCATGGTTTACATGCAGAGGTCAGAGGACAACCTCAAGGTATTTTTCCTCTCCTTCTACAAGACTTATGGCACTCCAGCTGTCACTCAAGACCATGCCCTCAGAAGGCTCTGAGTGACTAGTGGCCTGATGGCCTCGTTAAACAGGGACACGTGTGGATGCTCCCAGGATGCAGAGTGGGACATCAGGATGTTGGGTCCTTACATCCAGCCTTCTCGTTTCTGTGTTTGGGTTAAATCAGCGTGACCGATTCTCTAAGGCAAGACTTGCTTTCAAGTTCTTATTGGCGTAATTAAGGGAGCTGCTTCACAAAGAAACCATGCCTCTGTTTACTTTGACATCCTGGGAAGCCCTAAAATTACCTCCTGTAGTCCTGGGAAGGTGTGAGAGCCAGACCCGGCCTGCTGGCCTGCTTTCCGGCTGGGCCAAACAAGCATGCCCCTATAGCCATCTCCAGGATCCATCCGGATGGAGCGCAGAAAGTAATTAATTCAGATCCTCTTGGAGTAACCCTTCACAGAGCTTTGATTCTGGTGTTGTTTGCTTCCAAAAGGCTGAGATCTTTCAGAACATGGCACATGTCAAGCCCAATGTGAAGCACCAAAATCCAGTGGTTGTCTGGGGTCTGCCCACTGGGATGGCCTCAATCACATAAGCTCCAGGACTTTGGGGGGACCTGATAGCAGAAAGGTGCTGGGTCTGTTAGCCTGGTTCAGAGTGAAGAGCATACCACCCTAGCTCTTTGCCTCCGACACCGGAGGTGCAGAACTTCAGCTTCCGGGGCCACAGTTTCCCCATGTGTCAAGTAGCAAAGTTTTTACAGGACTGTTGTAAGAGATCAGGAAGACACTGTTTCAAGCCATTGTGAGAGATACTTGATGTCAACCTTTGGCCTCCATACACATGAACACATGCACACACATATGAACTTGCATACATATATGCACACCTTTTGCAGTCAGGTTCACATTGCTGGCAGATATCACCCAACCAAGAGCAGCTTGTGGGGAAAAAAGGGGTTTATTTTGGCTTACAGACTCGAGGGCAAGCTCCATGGTGACAGGGGAAAATGATGGCATGAGCAGAGGGTGGACATCACCCTCTCACCAACCTCAGGTGGACAACAGCAACAGGAGAGGGGGCCAAACACTGGCAAGGGGAAACTGGCTACAACACCCATAAGCGCGCCCCCAACAGTACACTGTCTCCAGGAGGCGTTAATTCCCAAATCTCCATCAGCTGGGAACCTAGCATTCAGAACATCTAAGTCTATGGGGGACACCTGAATCAAACCACCACAATCTGCCCTTGGCCCCATAAACTGATGACTATCCATGTAAAATACAATGCATCCAGTCCAACTTTAAAAGTCCCCATAGTTTTTATCAATCCTAATGATATTCAAACATTCTCATAATCCAAGGTCTTTTCATTGAACCATAATACCAAAAACCCATAATGGCACAGAATACATATTCACATTGCAAAAGATGGCATTGGGCATATCAAAGAAATATTCAACCAATACAAGATTTAAAACAACGAGGGCAGACATCAAATTCTGTAGCTCCAAGTCCAACAACTCTAATCAGTGACAAATCTCCAAGTCCAGTAATTTGAATTCTGCCCCTCCAGCTAGGCTACTCATGGTCCAAGAAGAACAGGACACCTTCAGCATTCAGGCCCCTTCAAAAGACTGCATTCTTTCTGTTGTCCCAACGCAGGTCAGCTGGCCCAATCTCAATGATTGTAATCTCTCATACAATTGCAGCTGAACAGGCAGTAGTTTTGGCCCAAAGATTTCATTTTTTCTGTGCAATATCCCTCAGCTCACATCAGTCCATTTCTACACAAAGCAACCCTGCACAAGTTCTCAGGACATGGGCATAACAGCAAGCCTCTTATACAAATGGCTTCTAGCCCAGTCCAAGCAAAGCTCTTTTTCACCCTCACAAGCCAAACCTCACAGTCCACAGTTCTTACTTCATTCAGGTCTTTCAACTCTGACTAGAATAGTCCATCAAGCTGTACTTGCAGCACTGCAAGGCATCTCTTAGGCCAAGGTCTCAAATCCTTCCACATTCTTCTTGAAAATCAGCTCCAAAAGGCCAAAGCCACACAGTCAGGTGTCTAACAGCACTCCCACTCCTCAGTACCACTTTACTGTTGCAGTCAGGTTCGCATTGCTGGCAGAAATCACTCAGCCAAGAGCAGCTTGTGGAAATAAAGGTTTATTTTGGCTTACAGACTTGAGGGGACGCTCCATGGTGACAGGGGAAAACGATGGCATGAGCAGAGGGTGGACATCACCTCCTGGTCAACATCAGGTGGACAACAGCAACAGGATAGTGTGCCAAACACTGGCAAGGGGAAACTGGCTATAATACCCATAAGCCAGCCCCCAAAAATACACTGCCTCCAGGAAGCGTTAATTCCCAAATCTCCATCAGCTGGGAACCTAGCATTCAGAACCCCTAAGTTTGTGGGGGACACCTGAATCAAACCACCACACACACCTCACATACATATTCATGCAAATGCAAACACACATGAATAAGAAAAGCTGGGCATGGTGGCGCACGCCTTTAATCCCAGCACTCGGGAGGCTGAGGTAGGATTGCTGAGTTCAAGGCCAGCTTGAGACTACACAGTGAATTCCAGGTCAGCCTGGGCTAGAGCAAAATCCTACCTCAAGTCCCTCCCAAAATTAATTAATTAATTAATTAATTAATTAATTGTCAGCAATGGAAAACTGGTCCTTGCTCTCCCTCTCTTACTACCTCATGCTCTGCTGTAGGAAAAGTTGCTTCTCCCCCACCAACCTGAAGAGAAGTCATTAAAGGGAACAGGGGAATTTTCTAGCCCTGAAGTCCTATTGCCAAGATAAGCCAAGAGACTAGGTGAGCTGAAGGTGGCAGGCATGACCTTGGGGAGCTGAGGTCACCCAACTCAATTGAGCAAGGACCTGGAGTCACTGTGGAGTCACCCCAGCCACATCCCTCTGACCCACAGCTGGAGACTAATTCACTCGTGTTGGTCTCCCAGACAGGGTCTGTGGCTGAGCAGGTGCTGCAGGTGGTTGGAACTGAAATGGGGTCTTGGTGTCTGTGTACGGTCCCATAGGACTATGACAGCAGCTATCAAGTTGCTATGGGATGACCGTGCAGACCCATGGGGACCAAGATGTGACACCACTGAGAGGACTGAAGATTCATGAGGGGAATGTGGTGTCCTGAGCGCTGGTCCTCACCACTGATGGGGTTTCCTCAGGGTGAGATGCATAGCCAAGGACACAGGAGTTACTGAACTGCGCAAGAAGAAGGTCACTAATTCTTTTCATTTTTATTCTATTCTTATTGCTTACTTTTAAAATTATCTCATGCATTTATTTGAGAGAGAGAGTGTGTGTGCGCATGGCATGTCAGAGCCTTTTGCCGCTGCAAATAAACTCCAGACGCATGTGCCATTTTGTGCATGTGGCTTCATGTGGGTACTGGGGACTTGAACCCAGGCTGTCTGGTTTTGCAAGTAAGTGCCTTTAAAGCACTAAGTCATCTCCCTAGCCCCTTGCTTTTTTTTTTTTTTTTTTTTTTTTTGAGACACAGTCTTAGTCTATAGTTTAAATGAGCCAAAGGGTGCAATAGTGGCATGTCTGTTATGGAGGAAACCAACCTCTCTCTAAGTGGACTGAAGGCCCACTCCATTGGAAGGAATTCATCCCTGATACTGAAAACCTACAACAGGGGTAGTCATGAGCCCTAGAGGTGTAATGTCTGCTTGTGTCTGGCTAAATGTATATACTATGCTCATCAAACTGCACAGTAAGCACTTCTCTTAATGTTCATTCCCATATATTAATGCTACTCTCACTTTTGGTTAGAGAAGCTTCTCTTTGCATATGGCAGTGACCTTGGGATGACTCAGAAGGCACCATGGTGCTGAGAAGAAGGAACAGAGGAGTGCTCAGCACTGAAACATCTCTAACACACCTTCCAAGGCTCAGGGTCTATTGCCAAAGAGGTGGCAGAAAGAATGTAAGAGCCAAAGGAAGAGTAGGACTCCTTACAACATGCTCCTCCAGACACAAAATGGCCTGGATATCCATGATTTCACAGTGCCTGACACAACCTACACAAGACCATCATAATAGGAGGAAAAGATCATGACATCAAACTGAAAGAGAGACTGATTGGGAGGGGGAGGGGACGTGATGGAGAGTCGAGTTTCAAAAGGGAAAGTGGGGGAGGGAGGGAAGTACCATCGGATATTGTCTACAGTTAAGGAAGTTGCCAATAAAAAAATTAATTAATTTAAAAAGAAAAACTAAAAAGACCCAGCACTCGGGAGGCAGAGGTAGGAAGATTGTCATGAGTTTGAAGCCACCCTGAGATTACATAGTGAATTTCCAGGTCAGCCTGAGCTAAAGTGAGCTACCTTGAAAAGGAAAAAAAAAAAAAAAAAAAGCCAAGTGTGGGCATGAACACACCTGTAACCTCAGAAATGAAAGGTACAAAGAATTGCCAGGGCTCACACACAAACACACACACACACACACACACACACACACACACACACACACCACATACCCTAAAAGGGATAAAGGAAGCAAGAGCTGGGAATATAGTTCAGTGGTAGAGCTCTTATCTAGCATATGTGAGGTCCTGGGTTCAATGCCCAACAGTGCAATGAATAAATTTTCAGAATTAATAGTAGTGAGAATAGTATACATAGGTTGTATGTGGAATGTATAGATTGTACACAGTATGTATCAGGTACTGTGCCAGCCCAGCCTTGAGAATTAGATGGGCTAGGAATTTAATCCCAGCTCCATTTAAGAATGGCATAAAAGGGGGGAAGAGTCTGCAGAGATGGTTTTAGTGGTTGGGGCGCTTGCCTGCAAAGGACTCAGGACTGATTCCCCAGTACTCACGTAAGGTCAGATGCACGGGATGGTGCACGGATCTGGAGTTCATTTGCAGTGGCTGGAGGCCCCGGCATGCCCATCCTCTCTCTCTCTCTGTCTACCTCTTTTCTTTCTATCCTTCTCTCAAATAAATAAATACATAAACCTTTTTTTAAAAAAAAGGAAAGAAAGAAAAATCATTTCATTTATTTGAAAGACCGTGTGTGCATGGCACGTCAGAGCCTTTTGCCACTGCAAATGAACTCCAGATGCATGTGCCATTTTGTGCGTGTGGCTTCATGTGGGTACTGTGAGAAATGAACGCAGGCCATCAGGTTCCACTATAGTCTATAGTCTATAGTCTAGGTTGGCCTTGAACTCTTACTTCTCATGCCTCAGCCTTCTAAGTGGCATGGACCATTGTGCCCAGCCTTTCTGAACACATGTGCTTAGACTCCAGGGTGACGCCCCAGCTTGGTGCCCCACTTCTTCCCTTTCCAGCAAAGTGCCCTGTGCCGGCAGGAGGCAGCTGGTGAGAACTTGGCAGCTAACCTTGTGTCCACCTCAAGGCAAACTGTGTTTGATTCAGCTGTCCCCCATAAACTGAATGCTAGGTCCCCAGCTGGTGGCAATTTAGGAGTTGGAGCCTCCTGGAGGCAGTATATTGTTGGGTGTGGGCTTATGGGTACCATGGCCAGCTTCCCCTTGCCAGTATTTGCCATACTCTCCTGCTGCTGTTGTCCACCTGATGTTGGCCAGGAAGTGATTTCTAGCCTCTGATCATGCCATCATTTTCCCTGCCATCATTGGAGCTTCCCCTCATGTCTGTAAGCCAAAATAAACCTTTTCCTCCCACAAGCTGCTCTTGGTCAAGTGTTCTCTGCCAGCAATGGGAAGTTTAACTGCAACAGTAAATTGGTACCAAAAAGTAGTGCTGTTAATTTAGAAAACCTTTTGGGGCTGATTTGAGGGAGGATTTGAAACCTTGGCTGAAGACATGCCTTGCAGTGCTGTAAGTTCAGCCTGATGGACTATTCTGATCAGAGTTGAAAGACCTGAATGCAATAAGCACTATGGACTGTGAGGTTTGGCTTATGAAGGTGAGAAAAAAATTTGTTGGGTTGGTCTAGAAGCAATTTGTGTGAGAGGCTTGCTGTTATGCCTGAGTCCTGAGAATGTGTGCAGGGTTGCATTGTATAGAAATGGACTAGTGTGAGCTGAGGAATATGGCACAGAAAAAATGAAATCTTTGGGCTGAAACTGCTGCCCATTCAGCTGCAATTGTTGGAGAGATTAAAATCATTGAGATTGGGCCAGCTGACCTGCATTGGGACAAGAAGAATGCAGACTCTTTGGAAGGGGCCTGAATGCTGAAGGAGTGTCTTGTTCTTCCAACTCTGCTTTATTCCCCTGGAGTAGCAAGTTGGCAGCCCACCTGGTCTATGGATTATAACAAATGCAGGAAAGAGAGGGTCATTGAATTTGTAACAGTTTTGTTTTTTGGAAATGGCCATGGGCGTGTGAAGCAGACTTGTTGGATTACCTGCATGGAGGCCAATGGAGCCATGAGGATGATCCGTGGGTTGCAGCAGAGACCCAGTGGAGACACCAGGACTATGGGATGGCTGCCAAGGAGAGCTGTTGGTACTGGATGAAGTTTTCTTGGACTGTGAGCAACCTAGCTGGCAGGGCGCAATTAGAACTCCAGCGACTCATCAGTGCTTAGAATGATCAAACTTGCAGACTTGTCACTGGTTAGAGTTGTCAGTTTTAGAGCTACAGAATTTGATGTTTGCCCTGTTTGTTTTAAATCTTGTACTTCTTTGCTATGCCCAATGGCATTTTTTTTTTTTTTTTTTTTTGTAGTATGGCTCAGTTAAAAGACCTTGCACTATGGGAATGTTTGAAAAGCATTGGGATTGATAAAAACTATGGGGATTTTTACATCATGGATGGTTGTCAGTTTGGGGGGATAGGTTGGAATGTGGTGGTTTGATTCAGGTGCCCCCATAAACTTATGTGTTCTGAATGTTAGGTCCCCAGCTAGTGGAAATTTAGGAAATGAAATTTCCTGGAGGCAGTACATTGTTGGGGGCAGGCTTATGGGTGTTATAGCCAGCTTCCCCTTGCCAGTGGTTTGGCACACTCTCCTGTTGCTGTTGTCCACGTGATGTTGGCCAGGAGGTGATGTTCACCCTCTGCTTCTGCCACCATTTTCTCCTGCCATCATGGAGTTTCCCCTCAAGTCTGTAAGTCAAAATAAACCCTTTCCTCCCACAAGCTGCTCTTGGTTGGGTGTTTTCTGCTGGCAACGCGAAGCTGACTGCAGCGCCTTGTCATCATAATAATTCAGAGACATTGGTCTTTCTGGGATAGTACTGCATCAATTTTCTTTTCTTTTTTTTTCTTTTTTTCTTTTCTTTCTTTTCTTTTCTTTTTTTTTTTTTTTTTTTGGTTTTGCAAGGTAGGGTCTCACTCTGGTCCAGGCTGACCTGGAATTCACTATGTAGTCTCAGGGTGGCCTCAAACTCTCGGCGATCGTCCTACCTCTGCATCCCAAGTGCTGGGATTAAAGGCGTGTGCCACCACGCCTGGCTCTGCATCAATTTTCTTGAATACATCAATTAAAATAAGTGTGTGAGTTGATTAAAAGGAAATGATGAGTAATGAGAGGAGTGAGTTTGGTTGGGATTCCTCTGTGATCATCTCCAACATTTTAAATAAATGTTTATTTATTTTTATTTTTTGAGAGGGAGAGGGGCAGAGATGGGAGAGTCTCGCAGCTGGGAGAAACAGATGGGAGAGCCTCACTTTGCAGCTAAACGTGGGAGAGATTGGAACCATGGTGCAGGCCAGCTAAGCCATCTGTCAGCCCATCTCCAACATTTTAAATAAATGTTTATTTATTTTTAATTTGAGAGAGGCAGAGAGAGAGGGAGAAACAGAGGGAGAGAGACAGAGAGAAAATGGGTGCACCAGCGGCCTGTCAGCCGTTGTGAATGCACTCTGGACGTGTGAGCCCCCTTGTGGGCATTTGCAGCACTGCACCCTTGCATCACTTTGGTGTCTGGCTAAATGTGGGACCTGGAGATTCAAACAGATGTTCTTAGGCTTCGCAGGCAGGTGCCTTCACAGCTAAGCCATCTCTCCAGCCACAGTCTCCAACATTTTAATCCCAAGATGGGACAAGGGCTTGTTTGCTGGGATGAGTCTGGGACACTCTACAGTTCAGGGTTCCTGTGTGGAGACTAGCTCTGCAGCCTGCATCCCAAGGTGAAGTTAGACACTGAGGTTGGCCACAATGAGGGAAAGAAGTTCTGAGCAGGAAGTGGCACACTCAACAGGAAGTGACCCATCATTTTCTTCACAGCCCACTGGCCAGAACTACTCACATGACCAGCTTCACTTCAAAGGATGCTGGGAATAGAAATCGTCCATGGTCAGCTCCAGTAATGTTTATCATAGGGACATTTAAATTAAAAAAAAAAAACATGTGAAGGAGAATAAGGCTGGGAAACTCTAGATCATATTATATTTAAATCACACAAGAAGGCACACATTCACTTCAGTAAGTTCATTTAATTGAGAAACTCGCACTGCCTTTTAACAGAAGTGTAAGGGACAACGCAGGTCTCCAACGCAGGTGTCATCAGGGATTCACATTCTCTCTGTATTTCTACATCTTCAGTCCTGGCTCCTTCCTCAGGTGGCCACAAGGGCTGCAACAGCTTCAGTACAGGGACAGAAAGGAGTTTCTTTTCCAATCCATCCCTTTCATTAGCTCAGGGAAGCATTCGCCATATCTCATTGGCCAGAAGTGAATCACGTGACCACTGCCAAACCCATGAGACATGGGAAGTGGGATGGATCTGCTTGGCTCCTACTGACCAGGATTTATTCCTGAGCTGATGTTGGAAGCATCCTCCCTTTGGTGAAGGGATATGGAGGTGAATTGGGGACTTTCTGAGCAAGACAGAAGATGGGGTACACATCTAGATACACAGAGGTTCAAACACCAGGGTCATTTGTACCTACATTTACTAATATTCAGGAAAATCATGTTGAGCATCTTGCTCTATAACATTTCCAGGGCTGGAGAGATGGCTTAGCAGTTAAGGCGTTTGCCTACAAAACCAAAGGATCCCAGTTTGATTCTCCAGGGCCCACATAAGCCAGATGCACAAGGGGCGCATGCATCTGGAGTTCATTTGCAGTGGCTGGAGGCCCTGGCGCACCCATTCTCTCTCTCTCTCTCTCTCTCTCCTCTGCCTCTTTCTCTCTTTCAAATAAATAAATAAAATATATTTTAAAAGAAGAAAAAACAATAAAGACACACACAAAAAAACAAGAATTGTAAGGAGTCACACCCTTTCTTTGGCTCTTACATTCTTTCCGCCCCCTCTTCCGCAATGGACCCTGTCCAGACAGAAATTGGCCTCAATATCCATGACCTCGCAGTCCCTAGCAATGCCTTCACAAAACCCTCATAATAGGAGAAAAAGATGAGGACATCAAATTAAAAGAGGGACTAATGGAGAGAGGGAGGGGATATGATGGAGAGTGGAATTCTGAAGGGAAGTGGGGGAGGGGAGGGAAATATCATGGTTTAATGTCTGTAAGTAAAGAAGTTGTCAATTAAAAAAAAAACACAAGAATTAAAACCAACAAAAAACATTTCCAAAGATTGCCAGTTCTGGGCTGGAAAGATGGCTCAGTGGTTCAAGGCACTTGCTTACAAACCCTGACAGCCTAGGTTCAATGCCCCAATACTCATGTAAAGCCAGATGCACAAGATGGCACATGTGTCTGGAGTTCATTTATAGTGGCAAGAGGCCCTAGCACACCCATACTAACTCTCTGTCTGTCTCTTTCTCTGTTTCAAATAAATAAATTAATTAAAAAGATTGCCACTTCCATACTCCCTGGGTAAAATCTATGACTCTTTCTTCACTCTCTCTATAAACAATCAGCTTTTACCTATAGTATCTACCACCTCTTATCACAGATATTAGGGCCCTCACTGTAGGGCTCTCTCTGGGCCTCATAACCCCCCCTTTCTGACCCACTGGGTCTCTGAGGCCCATTGATGCACTGCAGAAGACCCCTGAACCTCGGTTTCCAAAGGGGGTGCTTCATCAGGCTCACCCCATGGACCTATGCTCCCCAGAACAGTGGGAGCTGCCGAGGGAGATGATAATACAGGGATGGTTCTAGTTGGGAGCATGGGCACCAGGTTTGACATGACCATTGCCATCTCAAATAGGGCGGCTATGGTGACCTTGGCCTATAATCATGTTAATGAAATAAACAGAATGACACAGTGACAGCCAGGAATGTAGGCATAGTGATAAAGCTATTGACCTTCCCTCTGGGAAGGAGCAGGGAGGATCAGAAGATCCTCACTTGAGAGTTCTGTCAGCACCCTGCCTGACCCAGCTGCACAGGTCCTAGAATGCTCTAGAGTCTATGGGAGGTGGGCTGGGGGTTGGGACTCAGGCTGCGGCTGCAAGATAAGACTGCTATCGTGTTGGGGGAAGGGACTCCCTGGCATTGTAACTGCTTTGTGAGTCACCCATACTCACTCCTATAAGTAGCCACAGTAGACTCACTGGACCACCAGGTTAGGCTTGGATATCTTTTTAAAATATTTTATTTTTATTTTTATTTATTTATTTGAGAGAGAGATACAGAAATAGGCATGGAGAGAGAAAGAGAGAATGGGCACACCAGAGCCTCCAGCCACTGCAAAAGAACTCCAGCTGCATGTGCCTCCTTGTGCGTCTGGCTTATGTGGGTACTAGGGAATCGAGCCTCAAACTTAGGCTTCACAGGCAAGCACTTAACCGCTAAGCCATCTCTCCAGCCCAGCTTGGATATCTTTCTTTGGTCTGTTGGTTCTCTCTCTCTCTCTCCCTCTCTCACGTGGATGGGCATTTTATATTTCACAGGAAAAGTCCATAACAGCCTGTGACTCCGGGAGCCTCTGGGAGTTCCGCAACTCTGGAGTCAACGAGAATGAAGGAGCTGCAGAAGAGGAGGCTGGAGAAGGAATGTGGAACTTACCTGAAGTGGCAGCTAGCTATGTGGCACTGTGCAAGAGAGTGACAGGGAGTCCACGTCATCACCAAGCCCTCTTAATCCAAGCCTTAGTTGAGAAATAGACATATCTTTGGTTCTTTCATAACTGAGTCTTGGGCTGATGACGTAGCTCAGTAGAGCTCTAGGTTCAAAGCCAGCACCACATAAATTGGTCATGAAGGCATGTCTGTAATCCCAGCACACAGGAACTAGGGGAAGGAAGGCCAGAAGTTATGTCATGTTGTAGGCCAGACTGGGTTTCAAACAAACAAACAAACAAACAAACAAACAAACAGACAGACAGACAGACAGACAGACAGACAGACAAACAACCACAACCCATTCCTGAGTTTGAGTTTCTATTCCACTTAATCACAGTCACTTCTGAGGTCCATTCACTTTAGCCAGAGTGGTATCTGAGAGCAATGACTCCAATCCTACCAAGTGTCAGAGGGAGACACACTCACCCTGGATGTCCATGTGTCTGAGAAGAGAAGGAGGAACAGAAGAGAGAGAGAGAGAGAGAGAGAGAGAAAAGAACAGGAGAGGAGGAGAAAGAGAAGGAAGAGAAAGAGAAGGAATGTGAGGAAGGGAAGGAGAAGGATGAGTGGGCAGAAAAGGAAAAGGGGGGCTGGAGAGATGGCTTAGTGGTTAAGGCATTTACCTTCAAAGCCAAAGGACCTCGGTTCAATTCCCCAGCACCCACATAAGCCAGATGCACAAGGTCACGCATGCGTCTGGAGTTCGTTTGCAGTGGCTGGAGGCCCTGGTGCACCCATTCTCCCTCTCTCTCTCTTTCTCTCTCTCTCTGTCTCTTGCATGCCTTTAATCCCAGCACACAGGAGGCAGAGGTAGGAGGATTGCCATGAATTTGAGGCCACCCTGAGACTACATAGTGAATTCCAGGACTGGAGAGCGAGACCCTACCTCAAAAAAAAAAAAAAAACTGAAAAAAATTTAAAAAGAAAAAGAAAAAGGGAGGAAGAGGAGGAGGAAAAGGAGGATGAATAAGAAGTGAAGAAGAAGAGTGGAACAGGCAGAAGAGAGGAAGAAGAGTAGGAAGAGGGAAGAGGAGAAGGAATGGGAGAAGAATGAAAGAGGAGGATGATGAAGAGAAGAGGAGAAAGAGAAGGGCGAAGGGACCAGACCCGAAGAGCTGTAGTTATAGAACCTAGACAGTGGCCTACAATAGCCAGGAGACTCCCCAGACAGGGCCCAGATGGAGACAGGAGCTTGGAAGGAGCAGTTGTGGAGGAGGCAAACAGGCAAACCTTTCTCTCCACAGCTACTGGAAGAGGTGGAGCCAGCGCTGCCCACTCTGAGGGGCCCGAGGATAACAGATAATCAACACAGGCTTCAGCCCCTCAAATCTTTCCAGTCTCCCCTACTAAACCCAGGCAGTTTTGGTCCTGTGAGCCCCTCCCTTCTCCCAGCTGCCTATCCTCGGACAAAGCCCGAGCTGCCTTTAGTATGAGCTCAAGGATGCTCTGAATATTTCCCCAGCTGTGCCAAGCTCTTAAGCCCACTGCAGATGAGATGGAGGGAACCCTAGATTCCTACAGCTTCACCTCCCCTGGCCTGCTGGTGATGACTGGGAGCCCGAGTTACTGGAACCAGCATCCTGTCTGTAAACAAGGCCGCCACATGCTGATGTCATGCTTCAGGGTTTTATAACTTCCAGTTCCTCCTCTTGTTCGTGGGACTTTCCGAATTCTGACCCTTTTCCCAAATTTAATGTGGAAAATGAATTTGAAGATGTAGGGATATGGAACTGAAAGACTGGGTGTAAGGACTCTCGTGTAATTGAAAATTTTTGGTCTAGCATAGTTTAGATGATAATCTAAAAAAAAAAACTAGAGGAATGAGAGGCTAAGAAAACAGCTGATAATGATAAAAATGATATTGTGACATGAGATTTACTAATGGGCCAGGTATGAAGCTCATTAATTCCTCTGTGGAAGCCCCATCTGACCACAGCCATGCTGTGAGACAGAAAAGGTGGAAGGAGGACTCATTTCTTTGGGTTCATTGATGGATTACATCTGTGTGTGTGTGTGTGTGTGTGTGTGTGTGTGTGTGTGTGTGTCTAGTGGGGATAGAACCCAGGGCCTCATGCATACTAGGGAAGTGCTCTGCCACTGAGCTATACCCCCAGACTGGGTTGATGGATATTCAACTTTTATGGAGAACTCATAGCTTTTACATTAAAAAACAGTCACATGAAGAGAGATCCACTGCTTTGATAACTTGTCGGCCATCAGCGAGCCCCTGCAATGGCCTTATGGATCTGTGCTACCTTCTCCTGGCTCTGTGACCTGCAAGGGCCCAGCTACACTCCCTGTGTTTTGCCTCCTGCCCTGGATCAGGAGGCTGCGGCTTTGAGCAAGTGCTGATGGAGTCTCCTTAGGCCACCCAAGAAGTCATAGAGAGGAGGCTCGGGAGTATGCCTGAAGGACACAAGGAGAGTGAAGTGTCCTGCAAAGAAGCCTCAGGTCAGTAGCTGCCATGATCGCCAAGGAAGTGGTTAGAGCCCCCGCTCTGAGTCAGCCTGTGCTGGCAGGTAGGCCTGGAGGAGGTTCCCTAAGAGAAGGTTGGACAGCATCCTGCTGGCCTTGGGGCATCTTCTTAGCTGTGATTAACTGGGAGGGGGTAGGGGGAAGAGGGGACAAGGGAGGGACCAGGAGAATGCCACCATGTCTTAATGCAGAAGGTCATGAATATGTCCCAGCCAAATAAATGCTGATGGGTACTATTGGTAAAAGGCCTGTGGCCTGGGGCAGTGGAAGCTGCTTGGTGGAGGGGTAAAGCTAGAAAGCAGGGCTCAGAGCACACGGATGAGCTCAGACTATTCCCTCAGAGAAACTTCTGGGTCCCACCAAGACGGAGGAGCTAGATCCCTGCTGGTTCTTCCCCGTGCAACTACGGACGGTGAGCAAAGCACCAGAAAGGCTCCAGGACCCTGGACCCGGAAGATGGGAGGCAGCTTCCTGAGGACGTGGAGCTCGTATGGAAACAGAGATGCCAACTCCCTGGGCTTCCTCCTACGGGTCCACACAAAGCTTTGGAGAAGTGCAGAGCCCCCCAAATGCCATCAGGCTCAGTCCTTCCCCCCCCACAAGGAGATCCCCCTCAGGATCTGCCACGAGACACCAGCCAACCACACACCACTAGGAAGGCCCTCCCTCAGAGCTCTAGAGACCAGTATGAAATCACAATGCTCCCCCAGTGCCAGCCTCATGGGAATACTCCAGGTACCTGGTGGCACTGGTGGAGCCGCACAGGGCCCTCACCTGCCACCTCCCCAGTGGGAGCAGACAGTTTCAGGATCCCCTGCTGGGATGTTGCTGGGCTGGCTGGATGCTTGGCCTCTGTGCTCTAGAGCAAGGAGCCTAGACAAGACAGAATGTCGGGCTGCCTGGCATTCAGTGCTCTCCCACATGGCAGTGAGGCACAGTGATGGCTGAGCCTTGGATCCACCATCATGGATGAGGCTTGAAAGGAATGTGCTGGGTGTGAAAAAGGATTATGTCCTGTATTAGTTTTCTTCTACTTTTTTTTTGGCGGAGAGAGTCGAGAGAGAGAGAGAGAGAGAGAGAGAGAGAGGAAATGGGAGTGCCAGCAGCCTCTCAGGCACTGTGAATGAACTCCAGATGTATGCGCCCCCTTGTGTTCGAGTGTGGCATTGCACCCTTGCATCACTTTTCGTCTGGCTAAACATGGGACCTGGAGAATTGAACAGGCGTTCTTAGGCTTAGAAGGTGCCTTAACCCCTAAGCCATCTCTCCAGCCCTCTTCTACTCTTTTTGTATTTGTGTGTGTACATATGTGCACACATGTGTATATGCATATGCGTATGTGTGTTGTGTATGTATGTGTGTATGCATATTCACATGCTTGTGGGTGTACATGTGTGTGCCTGTGGAGGTCGGTGTTTGACATTGGGCATCTTTGATTGCTCTTCTCACGTGAGCACAGAACTTGCTTACTCAACTAGTCTCACTAGCCAGCTTACCCCCAGGAGCCCCATCTCTCCCTCCCATGCTGGGATTATAGGCGGCTATCACTCCCACCCAGTGTTTACATAGGTGATGGAGATCTAAACACTTGTTCTCATACTGACTTGGCATACTTTATCCACTGAGCCATCTTCCCAGCCCCTTAGCTATCTTTTCAGTACTATGACCAAAATACCTGACAGAAACAACAGAAAGATCTATTTTGGCTCACTGTTTCAAAGGTTACAGTCCATCATGGCAGCCAGAAGGCAAAGAGACAGAACTCTGGAGCTCAGCTGCCTTCGTTCCTTTTCTCCTTTTATTTCCATTTCCTCAGCACATGGTTGATATCACTCCCATTCAGAGCAGGTGTCCCACCTCAGGTAATTCTCTCTGAAAATGTCCTCAGATATACCCAGAGGGATGCTTCACCAAACTCCTAGGTGATTCTAAATCCAGTCAAGTTGACAATGAACTTAAAACATCCCAAGTCCCTTGTCATTGGAGCCTGTGGGTCACTGCATCTCAAGCCCATCCAAGTGAAAATGAGGACAAATAAAAATGAGGCTGACAATTTCTGTCACAGCAGAGCAGTGGGAACTGAGCTGACTCTCCTGGCCAGCAGCAGGACATGGTGTGAGCTGTCATTAGTGGCTCTGAGTGTGCAGCAGAGGGTCCACCCACCCCTAACCTGCAGTAAGGCCATGTGAGCTGCAGCTTTCTTTGTATGGGTCAGCAAAGCCTGGCAGAGAATGCTGAACACCACCTCTTCCCTAGGTCTACATGCCACATGCCAATAGGGGAAGTGCCTCTCTCTTCAACAAAGATTAAACAGGATCTGATCTGACAACACAATCCCCCAAAGGCCCAGGATCCAAACTAAACTCATCTGTCACCCCAATCACTGGGACAGTCACATCTTGCATAAGGAAAGACAACCAGCCCATGGAAAAATGAGATGGTCTGGAGTGATATGACAGGGTTTAGAAATGTTCTTGGCACAATGATTCACCACTTATTTATTAATCTTGAGACTATAATGGCTACAAAGTGGCATTGATGATAGGAGGGCACCACTATGCCTAGTTTAGGCATCTTGTAGTCACAGCATTCATGAGGTTGAGGCATGAGGATCATGAGTTTGAGGCCAGCCTCTGCCACATAGTGAGTTCAGGTCAGGCTGGGCTACAAAGTAAAACTCTGTCTCAAAAAAAACACACACACACACACACAGAGAAAACACATCATAATCAAACTTCAGAAACAGAAGGCAAGCAAGTAAAATATCTTGAAAGACACTAAAAGGAATAATCACACTGTTTATCAAAGAACATTCATTCAATTGAGAAAGTGTTTCTCATCTGAAAACATGGAAGATAGAAATAAAAGCAGCACAATGTTTTCCAGTTGACAAGAGAGAAGAGCCACCAACCATATGTTCTATACCCAGCAAAACTATCTGTCAGGAATGATGGGGAAGCGAAGAGTTTCTTGGGTAAAGAACAATTCAGGGAATCCATCTCTTTAAAATGGCTAAGGAAAGGTCTTTGAGGAAATTCAGAAAGGAAAGAAGAGCAGATCAAAGGATATCAAACTTTACTTCTCAGAGGTTTCTTGAATCACATGAATACTTGGAGCAAAATATCACAACACCATTTGAGGCAGTGCTCAACATACTGAGATATTATACTTGAGAAATAATGAATACAAGTATATTGGAAAAGCAGGGAGGGTCAAGGTATCTTGTTGAAAGTGCATTTTCCAAATGTCACTCAGCAGCTAGATGCTTATGTCATATGCCAAGTTATGGAAGTACATTGTAATATCTAGAGCATCAATTAATAAAGCTGTAAAACCATATACTCAGAGGCATCACAAATAAGTCAAAGTAGAATTATAATAATGTTCATAGAAGAATGATAAACTGAAGCAATTTACAGAAGATGACAAAACAGTAGACTTGGGCTGGAGAGATGGCTTGGCGGTTAAGGTGCTTGCCTGTGAAGCCTAAGGACCCAGGTTCGATTCCTCAGTACCCACATAAGCCAGATGCACAAAGTGGCACATGCAGTTCATTTGCAGTGGTCAGAAACCCTGGTGTACCCATTCTCTCTCTATCTGCCTCTCTCTCTGTGTGTGTCAAATAAGTAAAATATTTTTAAAAACCAGTAGACTTACTCTAGTGTACCAATGGTTAGTTTAAATGTAACTGGCTATATTAAAAGACAAAGATTGATGGACTAAATAAAAAGAGAGTTCCCACTATATACATCTACAAAAAGCTCAATTTGAATAGAATGACATAGGTAGGTTGGAAGTAAAAGATAGACTGGCATAGCATGCAAATATTAATTTTGTAAAAGCAATGTCTGGCTGTGGAAATGGCTCAGTGGTTGAAAGTGTTTGCTGCTCAAGCCTGACAACCAGAGTTCAGATCCTTAGAACCCACACAAAGCCAGACACAAGCAGTGCACACATCTAGAATCCCAAAGTGCTTATGGCAATGGGAGGCAGAGTTAGGAGAATCCCAGAGCTGACAGGCCAGCTGAAATGGAACTTTGTTTATGGGTTCAAATGCAAACCCCAAACCTGAGCTTGTGTCTGCTTTACTTAAAGAATTGAAATAAGGGCTGGAGAGATGGATTAGAGGTTAAGGCACTTGCTTGTGAAGCCTGAGGACTAATGTTGTACTCTCCAGGTCCCATGTAAGCCAGACGCCCAAGGTGACACAGCACACAAGGTCACACATGCTCTCAAGGTGGACCAGGTGTCTGGAATTTGATTGCAGAGGCTCTAGGCCCTGGTGTGCCAATTCTCTCTCTCTCGCCTCTCTTTCTCTCTCTTTCATAAAGGCATGTGCCACCATGCCCAGCAAACAACAACAACAAAAAGAACTGAAATAAAACAAGACTAAGAAGGATTATTTTTGTGAATTATCATATTGATTCCATAAGGCTCAGGAGGGGTGAGGGAGAGTCCACAGACCAAAGAGGGGGGAATGGCAGGGGAGGTTAGTCTGAGAGCCAAAAGGTGAGGAGTGGAAACTTCCACATGGTCTAAGGGCCCATGTATATCCTTTCCCATCCTGACAGCTTAGCTGCTGCCGGGGTCGGAAGGCCAAAACCTTACCAGTGGCGAAAACCTCAGATGCTGAGAGATGAGCAGCCCAGGAGCCAGGAAGGAGGAAAAAGCCCACCAAAAGCCTTGTGAGAAACCAGGCTTTTTATTTAGGGTTCAGAGCTGAATCTGGAAGAAGTCAGCACGCCTGAACGAAGCATCTGGAAGGGGCTGAACTCCGTACACACCCGAGTAAGTTGAGCCCTGCAGCAGCTGCTGCAGGCAGCAGGGTGACTACGTAGGGTAATTTCCCTCTCACAGCTAGTCGGGCATTCACAGTGACAAAACGACAAGAGATATCCTCTCTCAAACAAAGTAAAAGGTGAGGCTCAACACCCTGAGATTGTCCTCTGACCTCCACACACGTGTTGTGGTATGTACACACACACACACACACACACACAGGGGCTACATTGATATCAGATTAAGTAGAAACAAGTCAAGTTAGCAAACACCAACAACAAAAATTACCAGAGACAGAGAGGTACATTGCAAAATGACAGTAAACCTTACCTCCCTCTACCATTCACTATCTCCAATTCAAGCCACGCAACCTTGGTGCCTAAGCTTCTCCATCACTAACACAGAGACAGGAAAACGGTTTCAACAACGCGATGGTACAAATGAGCACATTGATCAAGACTCTGTACACCACACCTGTCGTCATCATCATCATCATCATAGGTAATGTACATCTCCCCCTTACCATTTGTGTCAGTTACCTTCTCGTGGCTGGGACAAAATACCTGACAAACGCCAGCTTGAGGGCGGAAAGGCTTGGGTCAGCTACAGTTCCGGGTTAGCGTCCATCACGGTGGGGAAGGCAGTGGCGAGCGAGCGGCGAGCACGAGGAGGCTGCTCACATTCAGGCCACAGCAAGAGGCAGAGACAGTGAGTGCTGGTGCTCAGGCAGCTCCCTCCTTTGCAAACAATCCAGCCTCAGTCCATGGAATGGTGCCCCCCACAATTAAGGTGGCTCTTCCCACCACAAAGAGCCTACATAAGATAATGCCTCCCAGGCATGCCCAGAAGCTCATTTCCTAGGTGACTCTAGGTCCCCTTAAGTTGACAACCAATCAAAACGTTCATACCACTTAAATCGTGAATATCAGATGGTAAAACAGCAGTCACACGGATCGTGTGTAGACATATCATAAAATTTACCACTTTAATTATTGTAAGTGTACAATCTAGCACCATTAAGCACATTCACACTTGTGTGTCTGCTGCCACTATCCACCTCCGGACTATCTCCACCTTGCCAAGTTGACAGCCATTGCTCATGTATTGTAACCAGCTATGAGCATTTCATATAATTTTAAAAGGCAGATATTAGAAGACCAAAAAGGCAAAAACACCTGGCAATATCTCAGAGGAGGGATACAGATGGACCCAGCTCGCACCTCTAGGGGACAAAGGGAGGGAAGATGGGATATAAGGATTGGGGTGGGAAGTGTGAGATGGGTTTCTGTGGAGCTGGGACCCAGACCCACAAAGAAACAGAGCTAAGGGGCTGGAGAGATGGCTTAGCAGTTAAGCGCTTGCCTGTGAAGCCTAAGGACCCCGGTTTGAGGCTCAATTCCCCAGGACCCACATAAGCCAGATGCACAAAGTGGCACATGCATCTGGAGTTCGTTTGCAGTGGCTGGAGGCCCTGGTGTGCCCATTCTCTCTCTATCTGCCTCTTTCTCTTTCTGTCACTCTTAAATAAATAAATAAACAAAAATATATTTTTTTAAAAAAGAGAGCTAAGCAGCTGGTGTTGGTGTCTCTGGGGGTTCTAGAGTGGGTGGGGGCAATCCCTGGAAAGAGGAGCCAGCTGCCCTTATGACATGAAGGGCCACAGGTGCTGTGTGTTTGCTGATAGACAGGAGGGAGAAGGCAGATGGGGAGTGGGAGGTCTTATCTCAGCAGTCTTCCTGGAGCACTCACTGGACACCAAGCTGGCTCCAGCATCACCAACAGGACAAAACAACTCAGAGTTCTACGCTCTCACGAGAAGTCACAAGTCGGGGGCGGGGGGGGGCACTCCTCTGCAGGCTCCAAGCGAAAACTCCTTCCTGCCACTGCCAGCTCCTGGTAGCTCTGAAATTCCTTGGCTTATGGTCAGTCCACAAGGCCATAACCTGCCATCTTTACCTCTGTCTTCACTTGTCCTCTTGATTCCCCTAATTCACACTGTTATGGTTGTCCCCATAGACTCATGGGTTTGAACACTTGGGCCTCAGCAGGTAGTGCTATTTGAGGAGTTTATAGAACCTTTAGAAAGTGAGTCATCACTCAGGGAGGGGGGGGTCTTGAAATTTATAGCTGGCACTGCTTCTCTATAGCCCTGTCCACTTTGTTTCCTGCCAGCCCCCAACCGAGACGTGAGGAGGCGGCAAGTTCCGGCAAAAGACTGTCACCACCATACAGCCGCCTGCCTCTGTGCCTTTCCCGTCATGATGGACTATAATCCCTCAGACCATGAGCCCAGATAAATCCTTCCTCCTTCATTTGCTCTGCCAAGTGCCTGGCCACAGCAACAAGAAAAGTGGCTAACACACCTGCTCCACACAGTTCAGCTTGTATCAGGCACAGACATTATCCTAAGAACCAGGGGCAGAGCTACTTCTGTTCACAGCACCTCAACTTGCCCATCCATGAAATGGGATTGAACCAGCAAGTAAGTATCGCTCCGCTTCGCCTCATGCAAAGCTCTGTGTCACGTGTGCAGGATATGAGAGAAGATGACTCACTTTCTGCCCTTGAGCCCAACAATGGCAGAGGACAAGTGGCTCTGAGGCAAAGTGGGGACTCCCTGCAGGTCCATTTTGCAGTGTGACCTCAGTGACGATCCTTTTGTGTGACCTGCTATAGGGTCAAGAGCCACCCAGTTGGAGTGGGAGTGGGTGCATGGGTTTATGGGATCCTCCTGCAATCCTGCGGCTCTTTGATGGGATTGAAGAATTCCAGGCGGTACGCAGAACTTGCACGTACTCTGAGTAAAGTGGTTTTTTCAAAGGATGGGGCTGAGGCTCCGTGTGCATCTGACCTGGAGTAATGTAAACCCCCTTCCTCATGAGAGCTGAGGTTTATTTGTACAGTTTGGGCCATTTCTGTAAATGTTTGACCCATTTGGAAACCCAATCCAAAAGGAAAGCAAATGAACACTTTTATATCGTGCAATGGAATTTGTGGCCGACAGCGGTGACATGTTACCTACTTCCGTGTATCGAATACTGAAACGAAGGAGCCCGATGAAAAGAGAATCTGCCGTGCTTTGTTTTGAAACCTTTCAAAGACCAGGGAGGTGAAAATGTGCGCATGTATGAAAGTTAAGAGGTGTGAGACTTAAAGTCTCCCATGGGTGGCTAGGTGAGGGGTCCCTTTATGTCTATAACCCCAACACATAGGGACCAGTAAGGGATGGGTGGTGGATGAAGGGGTGGATGATGGAAGGGGGTGGATGGATGATGGATGGGTGGAGCCCCAGAGGCAGAGGCAGGGGCCCACCTGGGAGTTAGAGCAAGGGACACCCAGTTGTCTCTGAGAAGGTCTGCGACCCTACCTTACTTCAAAACACAGCCAAATTTCTTGCGCAACACATGTCCTACTTCTCACATTAACTACATCATAAATATGCCGGAGAGTGGGTTAAGGAGACAAAATACGACTTCCAAAGAAAATGACTAAATGTCACCAATTGGTGTTTTTTTTTTAAAAAAAAAAAAACAACATAATTTTATAAAGCCTAAGTGGCTCTAGCTAATACAGCCAGGGGAGGGAAAAAGAGAAGGAACGGTGGAAAGGTGGGACATGGAGGTAGGGCCCTCAGCAAGCACATGAGGAAGACCTGGTTTCAGAGTCGTCCTTGCTGTGGTCACTGTGTTGCTGTGGTCTGCGGGCATTTGGAGACACGGGCACAGCAGAAACTGAGGCTGGAGAGGGTGAACACACAGTAGCTCTTCACTAAGAGCTCAGGGGTGATGGCCCAAGTTTTCACCTCCAGCGTGGGTGTCTTAGGCATTGGTCCCCCACACAAATACCAAAGGATCAGAAGGGCTTTTTCCATGGCTCTGGGCACCGCAGGCGTCACACAGAACAGAGCCATCACAGGGCAGCCTGGGGTGGACATGTGGCGTCACTCACTTTGTAGACTCCAGGAGCTCCACCCCCAGGTGCTGACCTGCAGGCCTGGGGCAGAGCCCAGGACTCTGCGAGACCCTTTGGATGTGGTTGGCTTAGTGGGAACAGACACTGGACCTGGGTTATTTTCCACAGTGTGTCTGGCGAGCTCATCTAGCCATGTGGTCAGCATCTATGAAGACTTATACTTCTGAAGAGTGCATTTGTGTGTCTCAGGCATGGTCCTTTGTGGGCAGGAAATGGACACTCAAGTTAGGAGAATTCTATAGGCTATGAACAGGAAACCAGCATGCTGGTGATAGTGGGGCACAGGCAAGCACCAGGCCGAGCAAGGAGTCAAGGCAGCAATCTGGGAGCTGTGACCACTCCCAGGCCAGAGGGGCCAGGGAAAAGAGGTTGGTGTGACTGAGATGGAAGTGGAGGCCACCATGAAAGAAGCAGGGCTAGGTCTGAGAGTCATATGGGCCCTGGGTGACTTGGCAGGGAGGACTTCCAATAACAGGGAGGGGCTCTGCTCTAGATACCTGTTCCCAGACGTCCTGGGCTTCTATAGGCTGAGCTAAGGGAGAGCAGGGCTGGAGGCTGGAGAAAGACTGGCTCCTTGAGCAGGCTGGTTTTATGGTGAATTGGCTCTATGGCAGGCTGGCTCTGTGGCAGGCTCACCTCAGGCAGAGAGAGAGAGAGACAGAAAGAGAGAGAGACAGAAAGAGAGAGAAGAGAGAGAGCATAGAGAGTAGAGGTGTCACATGTAGGGGAAGGACATGTCCTATGTCCTTTATATTTTTTATTTATTTGACAAAGAGAAAGAAGGAGAGAATAGGCACACCAGGGCCTCCAGCCACTATAAACTAACTCCAGTCACATGCGCCACCTTGTGCATCTGGCTTATGTGGGTCCTGGGGAATTGAACCGGGGTCCTTTAGCTTTGCAGGCAGGTGCCTTAACTGCTGAACCATCCCTCCAGCCCCTGTGTCCTGCTGTCACTTCCTGTCAGTCATCCCTGTCACCAAAGCCTGCCTTGGACCTTGTCTCAGCTTCCAAGGTGGGTTCCCTCCTACCCTGGCATCATTGTCTTCCAATCTGCCTTTCTGAGGCCAACAGACCCCAATTTCCTACACCCACATTTGTCAAAGCTCCTCTGGACCACTTTCTAGCGTACCATGTCCCAGCATTCTGCCAGTGCTGGGGCTGCCCCCAGCTCCCCACCTCATCCCCCCAGCCTCCTACCCCCTAGGTGCACAGTATGAACACCCCGGGAACAGAGGAATCCCAGAAGCTCCAGGCATGTTTTCTGGCTTGACTCCTTCCCTGGCCTTGGAGGGTTCTGTTCTGCTGCCTTCTCCTCGGAGAAGGCTTCCACTTCTGCATCAGCCTCCTCCTCGCTTGCCCATGGGACCTGATAACCAGTGAGCTCACGTAAAAGAAGCGTGTGGGCAGTGCACACAGATGTTCATGAGCGTAAAGGAAGACATGATACAGGACCATAAGGGTTACTGTTACCACGAGGTACCCACACGGCTGTCAGTGACCAGGGAGCCAGGCACTGTTGACACTGCCGGCTGTCGGTCACAGTGGAATCCACACAGCAGCTCTCTTAAGCAGTGACAGGCCCACTGCAGTGGCCTGGACCAGACCAGGCTGAACTCAGTGAGGAACCTTCTCACCAGCCACTCTGCTGGTTTCATAAACGTTCTGTCTTCAGCATGCCCCTTTTCTGCCAGAGCCCAGAGCCTTGGAACACACCATGGCACCCGGGTGATGGCCAGGTGCCCTGGCTCAATGGCCAGGATGTGGGTATGGTAGAGTGGGAGGGGAGTGTTTGGTGAGCAGGAGCAAGAGGCCACCGAGTATCCCCAGCCTCCATGTCTCTGTCGCAGAACCTGTGGGCAGAGTGGATACCCAAGGCTGGCTTGGATTGGCTCCTGACAGGAACACAGAGAGTTCTCTATTCCTTCCATCTGCGGCCCCCTCCCCATCCGGGGCATTCTCAATTCAACTGGTTTGCGGTCACAGCCAAGCTGTTCAATTTCAACTAAATCAGCAGCACTCAGGGTGTCGATCTCGGCCCAGTGGGTCGGGTGACCATCAGGGCCAATTACAGGAAATGCCAGTCGCCACGGCAACTCTACCTTAACACAGGCCAAAAGAAGAAGAAGAAGGAGAAGAAGAAAAAAAGAGTTCCTAACATTAATTGGAACCAAACTAAGACCACATGGCTCCTTTTGGGGCATGGACCTCAGTCCTGATCCCATCTCCATTTCCTCTGCATGGTGTCAAAGCTGATCCTCCCCAGCGCAGGCTTTGAGGTTTACACAATTCGCCTTTGTTGGGATCTGGGTCCCTGGAGAAGTCGGTGGAGCCGACGGTGGGTGTGCATGCAGCAAGCAGTCAATGGACACCATTTGTCTAGTGGACCAAGTGTCCGCCCTGAGGGTCCTAACCTTCTCAGAGGCACAGCGAAGCTCCGGGATTACCAAATAGCCAGTAATATTAGCTACTATAAAGAGAATGGAGAGAGACTGGGGAGATAGCTCAGTGGGTAAGGTGCTTGCCTTGCAAGCATGAGGATCAGAGTTCGGAGTCCCAGAACTATACCAAAGCCAGGTGTGATGGTACATTCCTAAAATCTCAGCACTGGGGAGATGGGGACAGGAAGGGGCATGCTAGCCAGACAGCCTAACTACATTGTGAGTTCCAGGTTCAGTGAGACATCCTGCCTTATAAAGCAAGGTGGAGAGTTTGTCTGCCAGGCAGACAGAGAGAATGGGTACTCCAGGGCCTCCAGCCACTGCAAATGAACTCCAGATGCATGTACCACCTTGTGCATCTGGCTTTACATGGACGCTGGGGAATTGAAGCCAGGTTGTTAGGCTTTGGAGGCAATGCCTTAACCACTGAACTATCTCTCTAACTCCTCTCTGGGTACCTTTGTTGCCCATTAAAAAGGCTTGCCAGATATAGAACAAGAACCCATCATTAGGAGTGTGATGTTCGTTCATAATGTTCATAATGCCTGCTGGGGCTTTATCTTACAATTAAGGGATATTTTTATCTATTTAAACATATATTGATATTTTATTTTATTAAGTTTTAATTTGTATTTCTTTATTTTTGAGAGAGAGGCAGATAGAAAGAGGGAGAGAGAATGGACACGCCAGGGCCTCCAGCCGCTGCAAATGAGTTCCAGATACATGTGCTACCTTGTGCGTCTGGCTTAAGTGGGTCCTGGGGAATCAAACCTGGGTCCTTTGGCTTTGCAGGCAAATGCCTTAACTATTAAGCCATCTCCTCAGCCTGATATATATTGGTATTTTAAAAGTATATTTTGGCCTGGAGAGACAGGTTAGCCATTAAAGCCTTTGCCTGCAAAGCCAAAGGATCCCAAGTTGACTCTCCAGGACCCATGCTAAGAGCCAGATACACAAGGGGACACATGCATCTGGAGTTCGTTTGCGGTGGCTGGTGGCCCTGATGGGCCCATCTCTCTCTCTCTCTCTCTCTCTGCCTCTTTCTCTCTCTAAAATAAATAAATAAATAAATAAAATATATTTTAAAAGGTATATTTTAAAACATTCATTTTAAAATCAGCTTTGGTGATCAGGTAGGGTAACATGCACCTATAATCCAACTCCTCTGGAGGCTGAGGCAGGAGGATGTCAGGGGCCGCCTGGGTTACATTTGTGAGTCCTTGTCTCAAAAAAACAAAACAGGGCTGGAGAGATGGCTTAGCGGTTAAGGAGCCTGCCTCCTAAGCCTAAGAACCCAGTTCCAATCTCCAGGTCCCACGTTTAGCCAGATGCAGTGACGCAAGGGAGCAATGCCACACTTGCCCACAAGGGGGTGCACACATCTGGATTTCATTTGCAGCAGCTGAGAGACTGTGGGCACGCCCATCTCTATCTGTCTTCCTCTCCCTCTCTCTCTGTCTCTCTCCAAAAAAAAAAAAAATTAACACCAACAAAAGCTAGTGAGATATAAATTCAGATATTCATTTCTCATACTCAGCCACTCATTTAAAGTATGAAATGCAATTAGTTTTAGCAAATTATGATATTCATTTTAATTGGGGCAAAATATTTAACATAAAATTTACCATTTGGGCCAAGCTTATTCACATAGTTCAGGGGCACTGTCTATATACACACCATCACCACAATTTACTTCCAGAATTTTTTAAAAAATTATATTTATTTGAGAGAGAGGGGGGGGGAGAAGCAGAAAGAGAGAGAGAAAGAATGGGCACGCCAGGGACTTCAGCCACTGCAAACAAATTCCCAGCTCATGCACCACCTTGTCCATCTGGCTTATGTGGGTACCGGGGAGTGGAACCTGGGTCCTTAGGCATCGCAGTCAAGCGCCTTAATGGCTAATCCATCTCTCCAGCCCTCCTTCCAGAACTTCGACCTCACCCTGTGAGAGATCACTTCCCCTTCATTTAGCCCTATTGTAAAAATGTTCAAATGAGAAGTGAACAATAAAGCAGCATCAGGTTTCCTGACCGTGGTGACTCCAAAGGGCAAACCTCTCACTCACTGGCTGCGAGAAGGCTCTGGAAGAGTCTGGTCCTTGCATCTGTGTTCTGTTGAGAGGAAGCCTGGTATTGCTGAAACCTTGAACAGCATTTGGTCCGTGAAGGCACACAGTCAATATTGGTGAGATCTATGTTGGGAAGATCTTGTGTTTGGGTGTGAGGATGTTCCTTTTCTCTGGTGGGACTCCGCAGCGAAGGTGTCTGGGAGGGGACTGTCAACTAAGGAAGTGTTGGGTCCCTATGATGCCTAAGGATCTGACAGGAACTGGACCCTGAGCCTTGTCTTGGCTGCTCTCGGGGCTCTGAGCCAGCTGGCTCTTGCTAGCCTCACTTCATGCAATAGCCTAGAGGCTCGTACAGGCTGGCCACTTGGCATTTCTATAAAGCGTCTTTGCAAGAGGAATGAGCGGTATTACTGAAGGCCTGGGATGTCTCGGGGGACCCTCCCACAGTGCAGTTGGGTAAGACAAGAATGTCAGAGGTGATGCTACCCTGTCACTCCCAGAGCCAAAGAGTTCCCAACTCTTCTCCACAGATCGTCAAGGTTAGGAACCGCCACCACCCAGGAGCTAGGGAAATGACTCAGAGGATGAAGTGCTTACTATGGAGGCATAAAGATCTGAGATCAGATCCCCAGCGCCCACATAAAGCTGGACACAGTAGCACTAGCGTCTTTAACCTCAGTGCTTCCTATAGGGAAATGGGAGGTGGACACAGGAGAATTCTGAAGGCTTGGGGGCCGGCTGGTGTGGTGCATGCAGCAGCGGACAGGAGACTGTGCCTCACACAAGGTGGAAGCAGAGGACTAATGGCTGAAGTTGTCTTCTGACATCTACACACACACACACACGCATACACTGTGGCACACATGCTCCTGCCCCCCTTCATACATTCACATACATCCTACACGCACAAGAAAGAGAAGGAAGGGAGGGAGGATTGAAAGAAAGGAAGAAGGACCACCCAGACATAACGGGGGTCTTCATCCACGGACAGGATTTGATCAGCGTTGGCTTAGATACTGTGGTTTCACCCTATGACCTACTCCCACCCAAAGGTGGGCTCTAAGTTCTCCCTTGCTTGATGTCACCCTCCAACAAAGCAGACCCTGTGGCCTGGCTTCAGGATGGGTCACAAAGGTGACAGCTCCCTCGCCCTCTGTCTTGGACACTCACCCTGAGGACTCAGCTGTCTGTTGCAGAAGCCAGACAGACCTCACGACCACATGTCAGTGTTCTTGTCAGCGGCCTCACTGTGCCTTGACGTGTGTCAGTACAAAGTCCCACAGGAGGACCCTGGCTTCTTTTCAATCTCCATGGGCCCCATGCAGCAGTTGCCAAGGCTGTATTTGAAGCCCGTGAGCTTTTTTTATTTTTGGACGTAGGGTTCATTTCAGCCCAGGCTGACCTGGAATTCACTATGTAGTTTCAAGGTGGCCTCCCAAGTGTTGGGATTAAAGGCATGCGCCACCACCAGCAGCAGCTGAAGCCAGTGAGCTTAAAGGTGGTTCATGATAGCCTGCAGACACTGGGGACAGTGACACTGGCTGCCAGAAATGCCAGAGCCAGCCCTCTAGCTGCTCCCAAACTTGTCCTAATGTCCTACTTAGCCAGCTTCACCCTTCCTGCCCCCATGCTTTATGTGTTTAATCAACAATCATTCATCCCTGGCCACAGGCTGAACAACACCATTTCCCACGTGTTTAGTGTTCTGTTTCTGACCAGAGATTCCGCCTGTGTCCACTTCTCACCACAAACACTGACACATGGTGGAAGGCCCTTCTGAGATCCCGTCCCCTTGAGAGTGGGCAGGATCTGTGACTGTCTAACCCACAGACATATATGCAGGGGCAGGTAATGATGTCACGACGCCCATTTTGCTAGAGTCCCCTCACCTTTGCTGGCTGTGAAGAAGCCTGGGGTTCATTGGGAGCCCCAGGCACAGGGAATGAAGGTTGGGTTCCAGTGCTAAGGGCACTGCAGTGGCATGAGCCCCACCAAGTCTGTACGGGCCCACACACACCACCTTAATCCTTGTTACTTCCTAGTAGCTGTCCAGTGCCCCTCTCTGCTCTCCCAGTTTCCATCCCTCTGGCCCCTCAAAATGTTCTTGTGGTAGTTTGAATATATGGCCCCCAATATATTCAGTGTTTTATTAGTTTATAGTTTGCACCCTCAGCCACCTTGCTAGAGGCAATGTCACTGGGCATTATGGTGTGGTGATGGTTTGAGATTCCATTGTAAAGATATGCAAAGTGTGCCTGGCGGGAGTTCCTGAAGTGTGCTGTGGCTTTTGGCTGTAGTTTTTGCTCTGTGTGCTGTGTGGCTGGGGGCTTTTGCTCTCGACTGGTCCTGTGAGAGCAGGCCGCTTCTCCTGCCATTATGGAACTTCCCCTGGATCTGTAACCTTCAATAAATCATATCCCTTCCTCCATAACTGTGCCTGGTCTGAAAGTTCATCTCAGCGAACCTGAAGCTGTCTGCTACAGTTCTCTACCATCAGTTGGAATGATCTAGAAAATGCAGGTGATTTCCCTAGGTTAAGACCCCACCTCCCTCCTCTTCCTTCACACAACTCCAAAACAGGGGTCACTGTCTACTCCCCAGACACACTAACCATTCCCACTTTCCAGAACATTCTTCCCCCATGTCTTCACACAGGTGGTTCCTAGCAGTGACAAGATGAGTGTCACCAAGCCCCTGAATGTGGCTCCTCCCAACCTGGCAGCCTGAAGCTTCAGGGTGAGAAAGGGCCCATTTCCTGGGGGGCTGGTGCCAGCAAGTGCACAGAAAGTCTCCCGAGGACATCTGTGAGCGGTATGACGGAAGGGTGACAGTGGCACAGTGAGCTCTGTCTGTGACCAGGCTCCCTGACACGCCATTAGACTTGTGTCCTTGTGCTAAGACCCTAGGCATCTGTCTCCTCAGGGGCTGGGGACTTTCCAGGGAAGGTGGAAACGTGGTTTCTCAGGCAGAATGTTCCATGAGCTGACATTTCAAGAAAACTAACAAAACCTGGGTGTGAAACTCATAAGGACCTCCTGGGGTGTGAGCTGGGGCCAGCTCTGAGTGAAGCCCGCAGACTCCCCATACTACAGGGACAGGCAGACTGGCTGTCTCCCTTCTAGAAGCAGTGTACAGTAATGGCAAGAATGACAATCACAGGTCATTGAGTGCCTGAGGATTATAGTCCCTGCTTCTCCACGCCTTCAGATGGGTCCAGGGACCCACCCCACAGCCAATGTGCCAGGCAAGCAATGCTGGCTGGAGGTCAGGACCTGTTGTCTCAGGAGTTGGGTCCTGGAGAGGAGACAGAATGAATGCGGACCCTAAGCCTGTGAGTCTCAGGAAGGACGGCTGTCATTGGGGTGTGAGTATAGGATGGGATCTGAGGCCCAGAAGAGCAAGACCAGGCAATGGCAGGGACAGGGGCAGAGGGAGGTGGGGACCTCCTTACATCCGGGGTCTTCTGACTATGAGCCCCTGCCATTCTGAATCTGGGCTGGAACCTATGAGGGGCTCAAAGAAAGTGACAGGAAGGATAATAGAGGACTCAGCGATGGTCCCCAGGCTGACCCTTGAGCTCCAGGATTTTAACAGACTTCATTTATCTGGGCGGTTCTTCAGCTACAGGGTTTTAAGTACACTGGTACTTCCCCAGACCCACATAGGCACAGCAGGGGGATCTTACAGGGCTCCAGGCCATGTACACATGGATACCTTGTTACAAAGAGAGACACTGCCCCCAGAGTCCGCAGGAGTAGCCAAGACTTGCTCCTAATCCATTGCTGGGCCTGCAGCTGTGAGGTGCCACATTTTGGGGATGGAACTGGACAGATGGGGGGTCACAGGAGGAGTCTGTGCCTGAGATGAAACCACCCACTGCCTGCTTGTTTTCCACCAGTGCTTCTCTCTCCCATACACAAGCCTGGGTGTGTGACATGCATACCCATGGAGTGTGTGTATGAGTGTTCCTGTGCATGCAAAAGCGAAGGCTTTAAATTCCGGTGTGCTCTATGCGTCCCATGTCCAGAGCCAGATCCCTTTTTAGTGACTGAACGGGCTATCTTTCTTCCCTGTGCCTCAGCTGGTCAAGGAATTTCTGGAATACAAGAGCAGCATCAGGCCACTTGCAGAGGGAACTCCTTTCTGTCAGAGAAACAGCCCCGCCGAGCAGGCATGGGGAGGACCCCACCTGCAGCATGACCTGCACCCTCACCATTCCAAGCACACTGACCTGGACCTGAGAGGGGACAAAGGATGCTGAGTAACCTGCAAAAAGGACACTGCCTTGCATTCATGCCTGCAGACAGCGCACACATTTGCATTTAAATATCCAAATGGGCTGAAGAGATGCCTTAGTAGTTAAAGCACTTGCCTGCAAAGTCTGACGCTGCAAGTTCTATTCCCCAGTACCCAGGTAAAGCCAGATGCACTTGTTTGCAGTGGCTAGACGCCCTGATATGCCCTTCTTGAGTTCTCTCTCTCTCTCTCTCTCTCTCTCTGCTTGCAAATAAAGAAATAAAATATTTAAAAATTAAAAATATATACAAAGAATGTTTTCTATCTTCCCACATCCTGCCTCCACACTCACCCTGGAGAGAAGGGAGCTGTCATCCCATATTTTGAGGCAGAATTTAAATTTCACTGAGATCCAATCTCACAGGGAGTGACAGAGCTTGGGTGAACACACAGATTTACTGTTCCCCACAGAGACTCCCCTGAGATCCAGCCATGGGAATAGGAATGAGTCTGTGCTATCTATTAGAAGCCTGGAGTGACCAGGAGATGGCTCAGGGGAGAAAGCCCTTGCAGTGCAGGCATGAGGACCCCAAGTTTAGGTCCCCAGCACCCATGTATATTCAGAGCAGACTTGGTGAACAGCCTGTAACCCCAATACTAAGGAAGGGAGACAGAGGGTGCCCTTGGGAAGTGGGCTACCTAGACTAGCTGAATCAGCAGGCTGTATTCAAGTGACAGACACTTGTCACAACAAATCAAGTGGACAGCCATCTAATGTCAGCCCGTGGCCTCCACACACACACAAATGCACCCACATGCATACAAACACACCTACACACAGTACAAAAAAAAGTATGAGGTGTGAGCATCACCAGGTCCCACAGCTCCCCTCTGCCTTTCTGCCTGTCCCCATTCCTTCAACGTCACTGGCCTGGTGCTTGTCATTTTGATAGCTGTTGATTGGATTATCTCAACCCCCTTCTTTATTCCAAATATTTACACACCTGTATGAGGCACAAATGTGGCACTGTGCTTGGCACAAATACCCCCACCTCTACCCTTAGTGTTCTTCCACAGGCCCCACCCAGAAGCAGCTTGGGCCACCACTAAGCACTTCTGCAATTTGTTATAACCCCAGAACTGCTGGGCACCAGGTCTGTGCTCTGCTTCAGAGGTTCGAGTCCTGAGGCGCAGCTGTCTGGAGAGGCAGCCTGATTTATTTATTGCTGTCTTGGTTTTTACTGGGGTCTCCATAAAATCTGCTTGGTGAGTCAGAAAGGTTTATGGTTTGGGCTGTGTTTTGGGAATTTTAGATTCTTCATGTTTGGATTGTCATTTTGAGAAAAGCCACAAGTTTGTTTTGTTTTGTTTTGTTTTAAACAAAGGAATTTCAGGATTTGTGGGGAAACTGAAGGAACTCTACATCCTGAAAAAGGGAAGAAACCTTTGAAACCTTTTCCGGGGCGTCTCCAGAGAACTGCAAACTACAAAGATTTGGGGCAATTCATCCGGTGGTGTTTTTCAACTTTCAATTCTAAGATGTATTTTAAATCTGTCTCTCCCTCAAACACACACAACACACACACACACACACACACACACACACACATTAAATAGTTTACTGGATTAAAAAGGAAATCTTTAGGGAAAAAAAATTTTCTCTGTAATTTTCTAAGACTTCATAGCTCTCTTACTTAGATGCAATCAAAACTTTGTTTGTGCCAGGCATGGTGGCACACGCCTTTAATCCCAGCACTCAGGAGGCAGAGGTAGGAGGATCACCATGAGTTTGAGGCCACCCTGAGACTATGAGACTACATAGTGAATTCCAGGTCAGCCTGAGCTAGAGTGAGAACCTACCTTGAAAAAAAAAAATTTCTTTGCCAGATTAGGAAGCATGTGTTTGCAGACAGAATAGCGTGTCTTTCTGATAAATGCAATTTTTGCTCCTTCCACAAAGAACGTACATTTTAGGGCTGGAGAGATTGCTCAGTGGTTATGGCGCTTGTCTGTAGAGCCTAACAACCTGAATTCGATTCCCCAGTGCCTACCTAAAGCCAAATGCACAAAGTGACACATGCATCTGGAGTCTGTTTGCATTGGCTGGAGGCCTGGCGCATATGTTTTCTCTCTGTCTCTTTTCTATCTCTGCTTGCAAGTAAATAAATAAATAAATAAATTTTTGTAAAAAAATGAGTGTACATTTTAAAACTACCTGAAATATTTTTGCCTCCATGTCCAATTTATCTTCAAGCATTCAGAAGGAAACTAAGAGTGCCTTTTCCCCTAAGATACAACTGTGCCACCTCTTGGGCTTGCAAGTGTTTCTGATGTCAAAAGTGAGGAGCCATTTGATGCTGGGACATGCAGTCAGTGTCCCTCTGTACATTTGCATGTTGTTGCTCATTCTGAGTTCTTGGAGCAGGTCAGAAAAGCCCTGGCAGTATCTCCTGACACTATAGTGTGTTCTCATGTGTGTGCACATGTGTTCCTATGGAGACCAGAGGCTGACATCAGGTCAACTGCTCACTACCTTATTTCTTGACACAGGGTCACTGATTCAACTAGACTAACTACCCAATGAACCCCAGAAATCCTCCTGTCTCTGCTTCCCCAGTGCTGGGATTACAGGCAATCACCGTGATGCCGGCAATTTTTAAGTGGGGTCTGGGGATCCGAACTCAAGGACTTTGTGCTTGTGTGACATGCTCTTTACTTCCTGCAGCTTTTGATTCTTTCTCTACTTTTTTATATTTTATTTTTGATTTATTTATTTGAGAGAGAGATACAGAAATCGGCAAGTAGAGAGAGAGAGAAAGAGAATGGGCACACCAGGGCCTCTAGCCACTGCAAACGAACTCCAGATGCTTGCGCCCCCTTGTGCATCTGGTTTACATGGGTCCTGGGGAGTCGAACCTGGCAATCACTCCACCATTGAATGACAGCCTGCTTTTTTTTTTCGGCTTTTCATTCTTAGACAGAGTCTCATTAAGACTGGCCCAGGCTGACCTTGACCTCACCCAATAGCTCAAGCTGCCCTTGAGCTTGCCCATCCTCCTGCCTCAGCCTCCAGAGGAACTGCGATCATGCCTACACCACCAGGCCATGCTTCAATGATTTTGATGTAAATGTCATGAAAAGCTCCATCTACTTGTATGTTGATTACACAAAGATAAAATGCCACCTCAGGCAGGTGCAGCTTTTGCTTTACATCAGTCAAACCAATCACTGATCATCATATGTATGATTAGAGTGGCCGGGAATGTGGCCCCAATCCACTGGGGAACAGTCCTCATGTCTCCAACTGAGACATATAACACGAGCCAAGTCAGAAGAATTTTCATCACTGCAGAAGCTTAGCTTAATGACCGCTTGAATGGGGTTAATATACCTCCACTTGGGGCTCCTGAATAAAATTCTTTTCATTTTGGTAAGTGATGTCCACTATATAAAATCACAAAACATGCATCTCCCTGTGTCACTTGGAATGAATGATGGCGTGAGAAGGTGTTAACCTGATAGAGAAGACAAAAAGCTCAAACCACTCCAGAATAAATGACAGCCACTTGTCCCATCAAAAGAGCACCCATTCCAGTAATGGGGACCCGGTGGCTGTCCTGAGCACGTACCAGCGACTTCAGGAAGATACTGGAAACAGTGAGTGGCAGGCTGGGTGATAGCCTGCTTTCTAGGAGAAAGGATGCCAGCACAGGCACGTCGCCTGATACCCCACTGCCTGGGGTACACTGATGCTAAGGAAGAGAGCCACTGGATTAATCAGACTCAACATTAGGGTGTGTGTGTGTGTGTTGTGCATGTGTGTGTGTGGCATATGCATGTGTGCTTGCCTGTGTGTGAGCACACATGTATGCACCTGCATGTGGAGGCCAGAGAGTGAAGTCAAGTGTCTTCCTCAATTGTTCTCTGTCTTATTTACTGACACAGGGTCTCTCACTTGAACCTAGAGCTTGCAAACTTGTCTAGACTAGGTAGCCCACGCTGAGGAAGCCCTGTCTCCACCTCCCAAGCACCAACAGTACAGGCAGGGTGTTACATCCCCAACATTTACATGGGTTCTAGGGATCTGAACCCTAGACCTCACACTTGTGTGTCAAGCAGTTTACCCATCAAACCATCTTCCCAGCCCCAACATCAGGATTTTAAGAGTCCCTATCAGGCTGAACATGTATCTTGTGGCTGTCAATTTTTATCCCTTTAATCTGGATTTCTGGTGGCAGAAATGGTGTCTGGAACATGTCTGCATTTTTCTCAAGTAATACTGTTTGTAATGTCCCCATCCTTGATCCTAGGCTGGCGAGAGGGGCCAGCTGTCCTGAGGGTACCCTAAGGGCAGAAGCACAGGCAGAGAGTGCTAGGCCCTGTCCCCGACATCCACTGCCTACCAGACATAGAAGGGTAGGCCCGCCCAGGTCACACCATGAATCTGACACCCTGTCACTCTCAAGAGAATCAGATGTGGGTGATAAATGAAATAGTCAGCCTAAACCCAAATAACTGTAAGTACACATGTGCAAAGTCGTGACCATGAACGCTGGATTGGCGTGCATTCCTTTCTGACCCCCAGACATGGGACCCCAACTCCTCCCATCATGCCCCGTGCTAGTGAGACCCCAATGAATGTCCACACAAGACGTCTGCCTGTTATGTGCAGATGGGACTGTCAAGGCCTGCAACTTCCTGCAAACGGATGGTGTGTGTGTGTGTGTGTGTGTGTGTGTGTGTGTGTGTACGCATGCGCACAACCTTAGACGAATTAAAGGGCTAAGGTGAGGCAGCCCAGGCCGCCAGAAGAACAGTGAGACAGAAAAGAGGAGAGAGACACAGCTCTAAGGAGCCAGCCTCTTCAGCGCTGTGACAAAGCAAAAGGGCAGAGCCAGCCGCAGAGGGTCCCTGTTTGTCTAACCCTGGGCAAAGCCCCCCACTACACAACCCACACGAGTAATATGTTTAACGTGATGTTCTCACACGTGTGCAATTACAACCAGCAAGTGACTCATGCCCTCATCAGGCCACCAGAGCTCCATTTCCTGGGGGGGGGGGCAAGGGGTTGTGTGTGCTAAAAAACCCTTCAAACACAGCATTGCTACCCATTCTCCGTGCGACATGCAGAAAGTGTTTCTCCTGAGCAAGTGGAACATTGCCCCCTCCCCCAACACCTGCAGAATCCCTCTCCAGCCAGAACGAAGCACCTTCCAACCCTCTATGTCTTTGGATGCCTGTTGTAGAGTGACAGCAGACATCTTTGAAGAAGTAGGACCAGTCCCAAACAGGGGCAAGAGAAGGAAGAAAGCACTTACTAGGTCCTAAAGAAGCTCTGAAGATCTGGTTAGGCCCAGGCACGTTTTTCCCTGCGATCCAGAGAGATGGCAAGCTCTCCATGCCCCCCCCTCAACCCTATGGATTCCCACTGCTGGGCGCAGCGGTGGGGCTGGGGAGGGGAATGAACGGTGACTACCCTCTGTCTTCTCTGAGCCACTGTGGCTGATACCCCATCCTCAGGCTACTCAGCCTGCTACATGGTTCCTTCATCATCACCACCCCAGATGTGGGTGGCCTTGGGCGGGGGGGAGGTGGGCCTGCGTGAGCACCAGGATTCCCAGGCCACCCAGGGAGAGGGCCCGGCTTGAGCAAGCCATGTGCTGTTCCTAATGGATTTAGCTGGTCGGGATCATTTGACGTCTCGTCAAATCCCAGCAGGCAGGTATCTGCCACCATGGTCTTCCCTAAGCTTCCGTTCACTGCAGCGTCCTCCAGCTTACCTGGCCCCGGTGGCTCAGTCCAGTCCATACAGTTGCCTTAGAACTGCTCTGACCACCACCCAGGGGCCTCACCAAAATCCAACTGCCAAACTGTTAAACAGACAACCTCCCGCACAAGCTTGCCTGATTCAAGTCAGCCCAGGGTTACCCCTAAGGCCCACCGGAAACAGTCTCAGAACGAAGAGGGGAGATGCAGGCAGGTTTCTGGGTCCCTCCACCACCTCCACTGACTCATCCCAGGGCCTGGCTCTCGAGTCTTCTTCTCCAGGGCCTTGCGTGTGTCTTGGGGGTGGGGAATGAGGGTGATTAAGAAAAATGCCTTCAGGGTGGAGAAAACAGAAGAACTGGAAGATTGTTTGATATTTGGAAATGTGCGTATGCTTTCGCCCACCATTACAGCTAAAATTAAACACTGGCAAGGATACGTGCGGCTGCTCGTGGGAGGATGAACTTCCCTTTTGGAAAAGTTTGGCCGTATCTGCCATGCCTGCTGGATGACCCAGCAGTTTTGCTCCCTGGGACACACACAACAGGAAAGACAACATGTGTGCACCCAACGATGAACAATGAGCCCTAATCATACAGCCCCAAATGGGATGCGTTCCAACAGCCCCGACTAGGAGTGGATACATGTGTGTCAGGTGGGCTGGTACAGGTCCCTTGAGAAATACCATCTGATGGTGAGCATGGGATGGTGCACCAAATAACGGTGCTGGAGCACTGTCAACCCGCAGTGTGCCTGTGTTATCCTGCTCTCATGACACTTCAAATTAGACCCCCAAGGGTTAGGGGAGCTGCTACCCTTGGGGAAGAGGGCCTTGTGACGGGGAAGGCCCAGGAGCTAAGGGAGTCCTGGCCCTCTTTACCTCTGGGGGCTGCTGGGGATTACAAAGGTGTGTTTGCTGTAGGTTCTTCCTATACAAAGACTCTGAGCACCTTCCTGTGTTTCATACAGAACAGAAAGTTCTGGAAACCTGCTCACACACTAGATGGTGTGGATGGTTTTTATTGTCAACTAGACAGGACCTAGAATTATCTAGAATGCACACCTCTGAGCATACTTTTCAGGGACTATTCTAGGTTAGATTGAGGTGGGAAGATGCGCCTTAACTGTGGGCAGCACTATCCCATGGACTTGAGTCCAAGACTGTATAAAAAGGAGAGAGATGTCTGAGCACCAGCGTGCATCGCTCTGGGCTTCCTGGCTGTGAGCAGCTGCCTCAAGCTCCTGCCACCATGATGGACTATCAACTGAAATAAGGCCCTTCCTCCCTCCCTCCCTCCCTCCCTCCTTCCTTCCTTCCTTCCTTCCTTCCTTCCTTCCTTCCTTCCTTCTTTCCTTCCTTTCTTCCTTCCTTCAACTGCTTCTTGTCAGGTATTTGGTTACAACAATAAGAAAGCAACTAATACAGTGGGGAAGGGGGTTAAGGTTTTTGGAGGCTGGAGATCAAATCTGCATTGAGCCAGCCGGGGAACCATGGCAACCTGCTGGCCTTTGTGTTCTCTGGATAATGAGGGTCTAGAGGGTACTTATTCTTTATTTTTATTTATTTATTTATTTATTTTGTTTGAGAAAGAGGCAGACAGAGAAAGGATGAGTAGGGTGTGCCAGGGCCTCCTGCTACTCTGTGCACCTGGCTTTACATGGCTACTGGGAATAGAACCTAGGTCATCAGGCTTTACAAGCAAGCACCTTTAACCCCTGAGCCATCTCTCCAGCACCTCTTTGTTTTTATTTTTTATTTATTTATTAAAAATTTTTAAATTATTTTATTTATTTTTTGGACAGAGACACAGAGAGAGACAGACAGAGAGGGAGATGAAGACAGATAGAGATGGGTGCACCAGCAGTCTCTCAGCTGTTGTGAACGAAATCCAGATGTCTGCGCCCCCCCTTGTGGTCAAGTGCGGCATTGCGCCCTTGCATCACTGCATCTGGCTAAATGTGGGACCTGGAGATTGGAACTGGGTTCTTAGGCTTAGCAGGCAGGCGCCTTAACCGCTAAGCCATCTCTCCAGCCCTTTGTTTTTATTTTTACTGACAATTTTCATGTATTTGTGTAGTGTATTTTGATCACAGTCTCCTCCCACTATTTTCTTTTACATCCCCTCCCCCTTTCTGAACTCCTACTTCTTTCCAATCAAGCCCTTCTTCTATTTTGATGTTTTTTTTTTTTTAACTTGCTCTCCTCCATCATCCACAACAACATGCAAATGGGTCTGGTGCAGGTAGCCACAGTTGCTGAGGGGTCATGAATGGAACAGCCATTTCATGTCCAGAAGGCAGCATTTTGCAGCATTTCTCCCCACCCTTTGGCTCTTGCATTCTTTCCACATCATCTTGTGCAGTGTTCCCTGAGCTTTGGAGGGGTGCTAGAGCTGTCTCATTTAATGCTGAGCACTCCACAGTCCCTTATTCTCAGCATGCTGAGCAGAGGGTGTCTCTCTAGTGAGAGTGGGGATTCCTCTAAACAGCTTTGAATCACCATCAGGAAACTGCATCAATACACCATGTTCTGCACATGGACTCTGGGGCCTTGGCTCAAACATGTCTCAGTGAAGGGGCTCTAGACAAGAACCCTATGGGACTAAGCCCAACAGCCCCAGGTCACCAGATCTCAGAGAAACAGCATAGTGTATTTGCCACGATCTCCTCATCTCTGAAATGGGGGTCGCAAGCCCAGGGGTGGATGGAAGCTTCGTGGAAAGACAGTTCTCACATACTCAGCCCAGAGCCAGTCACAACCAGAGTGCTGTAAGTGTTGGTGGCTATTCTGAGGTGGCCTCTGAGCCTCTTTATAGCTATGACTTCCCAAGGTTTATTATCTCTGAAAACGCCACTGTGTGGAGGAGCACTGAGGATCATGGTGGAGCACTGGGGAGCATCGTAGAGCAGTGAGGGGCACCAAGGAACACAAGTGTGTGTCCTCAGGTGAGATCAGGCAGAGCTCGGAATTCAGAAATTCTGGTGCTCACTTCCTTCTGGAAACCCAAGTTGTCTTGCAAATATCATGTCGCAGGTGCTCGGCTCTGGTGTCACAGGCCTCCTGTGTGCAGAAAAGCTCCCAGAAGGCTTCTGATCTAGCCCAGAGAGGGCTGCAGGGCTCTGCGTACTCCAAAGCTGTACAATTGTGTTTCCATAGTGATCGACTTTCTGAGCATGGGAGGGTGGCCAGTGTCTTCCTTATGCTACACACCCAGGGTTCCTGTGAGGCTTGAGAGTGGGCTCCCCCGTGACACTGCAGGCTTCTTTGTTGCCCTGCATTATTGTGCCAATAAAAAGTTAAGATTTGGGGCCGGAGAGATGTTTTAGCAGTGAAGGAGACTGTCTGACAAGCCTGAGAACACATGTTCAATCTCCAGGTCCCAAGTTTAGCCAGACTCAAAAGTGACACAAGGACGCAATGCCGCACTTGCCCACAAGGGGGCGCAGGCATCTGGAATTCATTCACAGTGGCTGAGAGGCCGCTGGCATGCCCATTCTCTCTCTCTGCCTCTTCCTCTCTGTCTTTCATTCTCTCTCTCTCTGTCTGTCTCAAATAATAATAATAATAAGTTTTTTCAAGAAGTTAAGATTTGGACAAACTAAGTAGCTCCCTTGCTTATAGGGGCAAGGTAGACCTGAGCAGCCATGTAGTAGGACAGAGCTCCAGCTACAGACTGAGGAAGATGCTGTGTGTGTGTGTGTGTGTGTGTGTGTGTGTGTGTGTGTGTGTGTGTGTAAACACACTCCTCACAACCAGCAGGCAGCCTTTGGAAGGCTCTGCTCATCACAAAGATGACCCCTCTGTCCTCATAGGTGTCAGCATCAGTCCTTATCCCCTGAGACCTATCACCCAGGGTGGGCAGGGACAGGGAAGGGCAATGTCTATTCCAAGTGCCAGGGGAGACAGGGAGCCTCCAGAGGTCTCGTGATGGTCATCGTCTTCATCGTTACTTTCTCATTGTTGTGGCCAAATACTTGATGAGCAGCAATTTAAGGAAAGAAACATTTATTTGGGCTTGTGGTTCAGGGCAATCCAGTCCGTCATGCTGGGGAAGTAGCTAGCTGCTCACACACACCTCCAGTCAGGAAGCAGAGCCGTGAATGCTGGGGCTCAGTCCCTTCTCTCTTTTCTCTTCAGTAGAGCACCCCAGCACACAGGACAGTGCTGCCCTCACTCAGGGTAGGTCTTCCTACTCTGAAAGAGCCTCTATGGAGACACCCCGGTCAAGTTGGTGAAGATGGACATCTGTGTTGGACATTTCCAACATCATGAAGTTCAGGGTTCTTGGTAGAGGCTTGCTGTCTTTGAGGCTGTATCAGCACTCAAAGCAACCTGGGAATGAGGACCCGTCTGACGCCTATTCTGCACCATTTGGAGGTCTCAACACATTAAGTGTCCTCACTCTTTACAAATGCAACACTGGGATTCAAGTGCCAGCAGGTGCCTGTGCCCTGCCTCACTGTAGTATGGCTGTGGTATGGGCTGGCAGCTCCATTTCGAGGAAACTCGAACCTGCACCCCACCTAACCACAAGCAAATGCAGCCAAATCCCAGAGCGGAGCCGATCTGAAGAACCCTAAGGAACACATCCCAGGCGCCAAGGTTACCAGAAATGCCTGGCATCTGAGAAGAGCCTGGGAACCCAAGGACACACACTGGTATAATACTGAATGGGTGGGATTTCTGGAACAGAAGAAGGCACAAGGAATGTAGAACTCTAAATACAATGTAGGCTTGGATTGATGGCAGCAGCGTGGTTCCACTGTGCAGCACGGTTTATTAGTTACAGAAAATGACCTTGGAAAATGTGATAGGCTGACAAGACAGGGGAGACAGGGCAGGGACATGTGAGAGCTGCGTTCTTTTTCAAGTTTTCTGTAAGTCTAAATGTTTTCTAAAAAAATTAGTCATTAAAACAATGAGATGGCTAGAAAATGGGAGGGAAAAATCTAGAATCACAGGATGCTGACAGTCCTCAAATGTTGATGTTAATACAATTCCCTGCTATGCAACTTTCCTACGTGCTTGAAATTTTTCGACTACAATGTTTCCAAGTTAAAAAAACAATCAGAGGCAGCATTGCACCCTTGTGTGGTTTTGCATCTGGCTAAAGGTGGGACCTGAGATTGGAACCAGGTCCCATTCTTAGGCCAGAGGCAGTGCACTTAACCACGCAAGCCATCTCTCCAGGCCCATCTGATTTCGTTCACAGCAGCTGAGAGACTGCTGGTGCACCCATCTCTATCTGTCTTCCTCTCCCCTCTCTCTCTGTCTCTCTCCAAACAACAACAACAACAAAAACAATCAGAGGGCTGGAGACATAGCTCAGGAGTTGAGGTGCTTGCCTGCAAAGCCTAATGACCAGGGTTTGATTTCTCAGTGTCCAGGTAAAGCCAGATACACAAAGTGGCACATGCATCTGGAGTTTGTTTGCAGCAGCTAGAGGCCTTGGTAGGCCCATTCTCAATCTCTCTCTCTCTGTCTTCCTCTCTGCTTACAAATAAATAAATATTTAAAACAAAACAGAGGCTAAGAGTGGTATTCAAGTCATCAAAACTAATTATCTTATCCCTTTGGTGGGTGGCAGCCATCTGAGGAGGTCCACCATCATTGTGCCACTGCCAGAACACAGTGGCCTGGACTTGTGTGCCACTAGGGTAAACTGAGGCCAGTAGAGTAGCCTCTAGGACCTTATATAATTGTGTTTCAGGCACAATGTTCAATGTCTCCTCAGACCTTTGAACTAAAGACGTCATCAGTGCTTTGGGAAAAGCACCACGCATAAGGCTCGGTAATGTCCAGTGGCCGCAGGGGCGTGGCACTGCACATGCACGGCACATGGCCGCCGCTGAGCCCAGAGCAGGCCTTCCTCAGGCTGATGAGGATGAGTGGCACCACAAACACTCCCAAATGCTTCCAATCTGATCCTCTAGGAGAGAGGATATTTGTGGTCACAGAGAAATTTGCCACCCAGTGCTGACACTTTGGTGTCACGTTTCTGTGGTCACGAATTATTCATCCAAAATTGGTCTCTGCTGAGAAATAGCAAGGGGAAGTTGCGCGCTTGTAACATGGGCTCTAGACGTCATCCGCTGCTGGGTTGGTATTTTTTGGAAAAGACAGAGGAAAACATATGCAAAAAGATTTTTTTTAAAAGCATAAATCAGACAAGTCACTGCTTGGCCTCACACACCTGCAGTTGGGAGCCAGGTGTCCCCTGCACACCACTGTCAGGCTGGGCTGCCACTGCAGTTGCCAAATCTCCATTCTGCCTGGAGAGGATAGGTTGGGAGGAATGTGTATGCCAGTGTGCTTCCCCCCCTCCTCCTGGTTCAGAGAGCTGGGAACACATTCCACTCAATCCCACAGGACCACAGACTAAGGCCAGACCTGATGATGCAGGCCTGCCATCCCAGCTACTTAGGAGGCTAAGGTAGGAAGATCGCAGTTCAAAACTTGCCTGAGCTACGCAGTGAGTTCAAGGCCAGCCTGAGCAAATTAGGGAGGACCTATGTTAAAATAAGAAGTAAAAAGGGGGCTGGAGAGATTGCTTAGTGGTTAAGGTGCTTGTCTGAAAAGCCTAAGGACCCAAGTTCGATTCCACAGTACCCATGTAAGCCAGATGCACAAGGTGGCGCATGCATCTGGAGTTCGTTTGCAGTGGCTGGAGGCCCTGGTGTGCCCATTCTCTCTTTCTCAATCTACCCGCCTCTCTCCCTCAAATAAATGGGTGAGAATAGAATATTTAGGAAAAGAAGAAGTCAAAAGAGCACAGGTGATGAGTTTGAGTGCTAGTCTAGTATGTGTGAAGTCCTGAGTTCAATCCCTAGTAATGCTAAAAGAAAAACAGTACCACAGACAGCATTTCTGTCTCCAAAGAGCCATTTCCCTCCACTCTGTTGCCTGTTTGTTAACAGCATTTACTCAGCCAGACCCTGGGAACACACCAGCCCATGGCTATGCTAGCTGCTGGTGGCATAGCACAGGAACTCCTGCAAGCACCCCGGGCCCACGCACACGCCAGGTCCTGTTTGCAGGATCGCACAGGATTCCTCCTGTGGGAAGAAGCCTCAGCTCTTCATGGGCTAACGGACATCACCTCCAGCCTCAGCCACACTAACGGGCGTCACCTCCAGCCTCAGCCACACTAACGGGCATCACCTCCAGCCTCAGCCACACTAACAGACGTCACCTCCAGCCTCAGCCACACTAACGGGCGTCACCTCCAGCCTCAGCCACACTAACGGACATCACCTCCAGCCTCAGCCACACTAACGGGCATCACCTCCAGCCTCAGCCACACTAACGGGCGTCACCTCCAGCCTCAGCCACACTAACGGATGTCACCTCCAGCCTCAGCCACACTAACGGGAGTCACCTACAGCCTTAGCCATACTAACAGGCGTCACCTACAGCCCTAGCCATATTCTGATGGGAGCTGTGGGACGATGGGGCAGAGCAAGCTGTCTGAATCTTGCAGAGCCTCAACAGTTTCAATGCTGCCCACCCTGGAATGTTTGTTTTGTTTTTTGGGTTTTTTTGGGGGGGGAGTGCATGGGGGGGTTGAGTTATGGTCTTGCTGTAGTCCAGGCTGACCTGGAATTCACCCAATAGTATCAGGATGGCCTTGAACTCACAGTGATACCACTGCCTCCTGAGTGCTGGGATTAAATGTGTGCACCACCACATCTGGCCACCTTTGTTTTTCTTTTTAAATTTGTTTCTGTTTATTTTTATTTATTTTATTTGAGAGTGACAGGCAGACAGAGAAAGAGGCAGAAGAGAGAGAGAGAGAGAGAGAGAGAAGGGGCACATCAGAGCCTCCAGCCAGTGCAAACGAACTCCAGATGCATGCACCACCTTGTGCATCTGGCTTGCGTGGGTCCTGGGGAATCGAGCTTGGAACCGGGGTCCTTAGGCTTCACAGGCAAGTGCTTAACTGCTAAGTCATCTCTCCAGGCCAACACATTTCAGTTTTCTAAAACAAGTATTTTTTTTAATTTATTTAAAAGAGAGAGGAAGAGAATAGGCGTGCCAGGGCCTTTTGTTGCTCTAAACAAACTCTAGCCTTATGAGCTTCCTTGTGCATCCAGGTTAGCCTGAGTACTAGAGAATCAAACCCACACCAGCAGGCTTTGCAAGCAAGTGCCATTTACCACTGAGCAATCTCCCCAGCCCATGCTTTAGTTTTGAGTTCAACAGAGAAAGGACTGGACCTGGGTGGACTGCATCCCAGCCCTCCTAAGCTCCACTCTGCAGTAGTCCTGGGCAGTAGATTAGTAAGTGACTTGGCTCAAGAGAACCAACCCAGAAGCCTGACAAAGCCCCAGCCCTGCTCAGGAATCACAGTCAAAGGACCTAGAGGCCAGAGGCCTGCTCAGCTGCTAGCTTGGCGTCCTAGAACCCATCCACCTCAGAGCCATTCACTGCTTTGCTGGTGCCTGTCAGTCATCCAACAAGAGTACCCACAGTCCCCTGGGTGAGGCTTGGCTCAGAGGTGCTAAGATACTACTGCATCCTCACACTATGGTCTGGAACCTGACAGGAACAGGGTTTCCAGGGATGGGTGGGAAAGGTGGATGGGTGATGGATAGAAGGGTGAATGGATAGATAGATGGTGGATGGATGAAAGGATGAGTAGGTGGGTGGAAGGACACATGTTTGATGGATGGCTGGATGGATGGGTAGATGCATTGAAGGATAGTTGGGTGGGTGAATGGGGAGGGTGGAGGTCAGAGGGTGGATGGCCTTCACTCCCCAGTAAGGTAATCTTTGCTTTCATATAAGATCCATACAACAATCTCTCCCTCTCTCTCCATCCCTGCCACACTTGTTCTCAATCTTTCTTTCACTCAAAAAATGAACAGATCACCCCGAGGGGCGAATCCAGGCACTCATTCTCTTCCACTTCCTTATTCCAGCATTTCTTGGGTCCTGTTGCTTAGGGTAACAACAACATGGTGCTCTGGCCCTGCTCAGAGGGGGAGGTTCTCTTCCTCCGTGCTGTGTGCCCAGGCGAGGAGGCTAAGGGCAGAAAACCTGAGAAGTTCAGTCAAAATTACTTTGTTTGATATTTTGAGGCCCGAGGTGCTCAGAGATACCAGTGCTGGTGAAAACAGAACAAAGGAAGAAAAGAGAATATGCCACCATGTGCCAGCTGTGACCACTTGGGGTTCAGAGGAGAGGAAACAGGGCTGAGCGAGCTAGGGAAAGCTTTGAGGAGGACAGATTTGGGTCCGCAGTGGGATAGAGGTGAGTGCGTGGGCTTTAAACTCAGAGAGGTTGATAAGGAGTGACAGACCATCAGCCACACAACCCTTGAGTGAAATCGGCCACTGACATCTGGCCCTTGTATCTCTCCCCTCAATCTTACCCTCACCCCACCCAACTCTACCACCACCAGCTACAGCAACACCTCATCACCTCCATCACCGACACTGCCAATGCTAAAACCAATCATCACCACTACCAACTACACCGACACCACTATCACCTCTACCATCACCATCACCAACACTGTCAATGTTAACACCATCACCACCAACTACACTGAGACCACAGTCACCTCCACCACCACCATCACCAACACTGTCGATGCTGACACCACCATCACCACCAACAACTACACTGAGACCACGGTCACCTCCACCACCACCATCACCAACACTGTCGATGTTAACACCACAATCACCAACAACAACTACACTGAGACCACTGTCACCTCCACCACCACCATCACCAACACTGTCGATGTTAACACCACAATCACCAACAACAACTACACTGAAACCACTGTCACCTCCACCACCACCATCACCAACACTGTCGATGCTGACACCACCATCACCACCAACAACTATACTGAGACCATGGTCACCTCCACCACCACCATCACCAACACTGTCAATGTTAACACCACAATCACCAACAACAACTACACTGAGACCACTGTCACCTCCACCACCACCGCCACCACCGACACCACCATCACCACCAACACTGTCTGAGACCATGCTAACACCACCATCACCACCAACAACTACACTGAGACCACTGTCACCTCCACCACCACCATCACCAACACTGTCGATGCTGACACCACCATCACCACCAACAACTACACTGAGACCACTGTCACCTCCACCACCACCACCACCAACACTGTCGATGCTAACACCACCATCACCACCACCAACTACACTGAGACCACTGTCACCTCCACCACCACCATCACCAACACTGTCGATGTTAACACCACCATCACCACCAACAACTACACTGAGACCACTGTCACCTCCACCACCACCATGACCAACACTGTCGATGCTAACACCACCATCACCACCAACAACTACACTGAGACCACTGTCACCTCCACCACCACCATCACCAACACTGTCGATGCTAACACCACCATCACCACCAACAACTACACTGAGACCACGGTCACCTCCACCACCACCATCACCAACACTGTCGATGCTAACACCACCATCACCACCAACAACTACACTGAGACCACGGTCACCTCCACCACCACCATCACCAACACTGTCAATGCTAACACCACCATCACCACCAACACCACCATCACCAACACCAACAACTACACTGAGACCACGGTCACCTCCACCACCACCATCACCAACACAACTACACTGAGACCACTGTCACCTCCACCACCACCATCACCACCATCACCACCAACTACACATAGACCACGGTCACCTCCACCACCACCATCACCAACACTGTCGATGCTAACACCACCATCACCACCACCAGCACCAACTCCCTCAGCATGAACATAAATGCTGATAATGCCAATACAGCCACACACACCAGCATCACCACCATCATCCATAATACACCCTCACCACTGACACTGCTGACACCATCGCCAGCACCAGCATTACCTCCCCCACTGACATGCTAATAACGCCATCACCATCAAAATCAATACTAACACAAACGCCACTGACACCAATGCCATTTACACCAGCACTATCAGAACACCATCACCAACAAGACCACCACCACCTGACCTCCCAAGCCGACATTGCCATCACCGCCAATGTCGACGCCAACATCCCTGACTACAATAATATCACACATGACATCCATCATCAACATCAACACCAGGATCATCACCTCTCCATCCTCGCTGTCGGCGCCATCACCAACACTGCCACCATCAACACTGATCACATCAACAGAGTCATTGCCAACATCAGCAGTGACACCAGCACTGACATTACTTCTAGTACCGTCATATGAATACCGACACCATGGATGTCAACAACACCATGGCCACCTTCAATAACAACACCAACATCATCACCCGTACCAAGACTCACACCAACATTCCAACAGTTGCATTATTAACTCTATCATCGCCACCACCAATAACACACCAACACCATTACCAGCACCTCCAACAACACAAACAAGACTCCCATCACCACAAATCCCAACACTGCCCATGTCAACATCACCCTCACCCCATCACCTCCTGCAACAAGAAAAAGCAGCTAAGTCAAGCTGGCCCCCCGAAGATGCCACATGTGGGGCCAGGAACTTAGAATTCTGTGGTCCCTGTTTGGTTTCATCATTATGAAGAGAGAGGACTCAGAGATGTCATGTGACTTCTCAGTTCACAGGTGACAGATTGAGGTGCATGTCACCAGGCCGGACCTGAACCAGACCCCTGACACAGACACTGCACTTGGGAGCCAGCTCCGCTGACAACTTTTCACCACAGCTTTCTGTTCAGGGCCTTCTCCAGAACAGACCATGTTCCTTAAGTGCCTGCCATGTACAGTGTGTGTCACCAAAGTCTTCTCCTCCAGACAGGGCCATAATTGTCCCACCACAGGGAAGACCTCAGTTTGGCTGCAACAGGAAGGAAGTGGCAGGTCTGGGCTACCTCCTCCTCTGTGGCCTGCATTCCTGAGTCCGACTCTAGCTCACCTTCTCTGGGCTTCACTTTCCCCACAGCTGCCAAAGAACTGGGTTCATCAATAGTTTTGCTATGTGGACCCTGACCCTCCTAAAGTACACAGGGCACCCCACCATGAAGAATGAGGACAGAGCTTCCAGGCACTGAAGGGAAAAAAAAGCTTATCAAAAATGGGATTCTCTGTCAAGATTCCTTAAAGAAAAGGAGGGGAAAAAAATCCTTCCTCCATTTCCCGCTGACTCCTCACCCTTCACATAGCTGGGGCAGGGAGTTTATGAGAGTGACCCAGTTCCAGACAGAAAAGTGACTCCCTTCAAGGCTTTCAGGGGACAGACCCCACTTCCGACCTTGCAGTATTTTCCCTCATTGCTGAACCTTCCTCCCTGCTGTCTGTGTGGCAAGGGCTCGGGATTCCTCCTTTTTCTTTCTGCTTTTATAGCTCCTGCTGCCCTCCGATAGGAGCCGGGTGAACTCCGGCATGGGTTGTAAGGATGTCTTTATAAAGGGTCGCCCCGAGATTTCTTACCGTCCTGTAGCTCCGAGATGATGTATCACGTTACTAATTCCTTTAATTGCATGTCTGGGCTAAAAACAGACGCTCTTAGTTTTCCTAAGAAGTTACATTCTTAATGACATTAAAACATTGCGGTAAGTGGAGCGAAATGCTAACTGATGCACTTAAATCAGGAATCAGTGTTTACCTAAACTTGTTTACCCTGCTTGCTCACTCATCTTGTAGGATCTGCCAAAACCGACCGAGGAACAGTGGTGTCGGGTTCAGGATCTGGAAAGGACTCAAGAATTTTTGTTTTCTTTCGATTCTGTAGTCGCAGACGGAGGGGCTGCTGCAATCAAGTAGTAATCAGAGAATTAGAAAGAGTGCAGGCTGCAGGCCGGTTCATTTCCCCCGGACCTTTTCTGAGCGTGCCCAGGGCAAAGAAGCTGTTGGAGAGACGATGGAAACCTTGTTTGGCTTTTTTCAATTTTTTCAAAAGAGCAAAATTACAGAGACATGATTGTTACTGAGAGAAAACTTTGAAAAAGCACCTTTGGGGTGCCAGGTTGAGACGAAACCCATTGTACTGAAATTTCAGATTCCAGAATCCTCCTCACAAACCCGGAGAGCAGGAAACAGCGTGTGTCCCGGAAGGGGATGTTAAGGCTCAGAAAGGCTAAGTAATTCCCTTTAAGAACACATAGCTTGGAGCAGAGACACTGGGTTCTGGCTGAGGCTAGCCGCTATGACTTACAACATTGATGTCAGTATGTTCCTGCCCTGGGCTCTAGTACAAAGACTCCAGGAGACATTGAGCTGGGCATAGAGACTTCCAACTGTCAAGGCCATTATCATGTGTAAATCCCTTGATAAGCTATCATCCTGACCTCACAATGCTTTTTTTGCTCTCTGTGAGTTCAAACTATTTTCTCTTCTCTCTTCTATTTTATTCTCTTCCTCTTCTTCATCTTCCTCTCCCTCCCCCCTTTCTCTTCTCCTAGCCCCACTGTATGAAAAGATCCACACTTTATTTCTGATCATTTATATTTAAAATAGACAATGAAAGCCAGGAGTGGTGGCTCATGCCTATAATCCAGCACTCAGGAGAAAAAGTGGATTACCATGAGTTCAAGACCACCCTAGTCTTCATAGTGAATTCAGGGTAGTATGGGCCACAGAGGCATTGTCAAAATCATCAAACACTTCCACTTTGACTGGAGCTGATTTTGCTGCTGTTACTGGTGTTTTTTTTTGGGGGGGGGGGAGAGGCAGATAGAGATAGAAAGAATGAGAGAATGGGCGCTCCAGCCACTGCAAACAAACTCCAGATGCATGCGCCACCTTGTGCAGCTGGCTTACGTGGGTCTGGGGGAATCAAACCATGGTCCTTTGACTTTGCAGGCAAATGCCTTAACCTTGAAGCCATTTCTCCAGCCCTGTTACTGTTTTTAACACGGTGTCTTGCTATGAAATGCTGGCTGGCCTGTTATAACCCAGGCTAGCCTTGAACTGGTGGCAATTATCTTGTCTGAGTCTTCCAAGTGCTGGGACTACAGATGTGAGCCATCACACGTGGTTTTGACTCCATATACAGTTTATCTAAAAAGAAAAATCCATGGACTGGGGTGATGGCTCAATAGCTAAAGGCACTTGCTCCTCATGGCTACCAACCCCAGTTCAACCCCCCAGCACCCAATAAAGTCAGAAGCAAAGTGGGTGCACTCGGCTGTGATCCCAACACACCTATAGCAGTAGGAAGCAGAGACTCCCAAAGCTTGTGATCCCACTAGTCTGGTCTTCCCAGTGACAAAACAACAAGCAGCAAGGTCCTGTCTCAAAGTGGAAGGAGAAAACCAACACCCTAAGGTTGTCCTCTGACTGCCACACATGCTGGGAAATGCATATGTGTGCATGCACATGAGCACACACACAGATACACACACTGAGAAATAAAAGAAAACCCATGAAGAACTACTAGACTCTGGCTAGGAGGAGGGCACAGGTATCTGAGACTTACTATGAAGTTTGCTCCTCAAGTTAGAGGTACTGACTGATGAACAGAAGGGAGGATGGATGAAGGAATAGACAGGCAATAAACCAAGCAGGGCAGTGTGTGAATTTCAGAAATGGATGGCAGCCGCCTGCATGTTCTTTCTAGGGCTTTCAACTTTATGTGTGGCTACAGGCTTTCACTAAAAGTATCCCCACGTGGAGAATGCAGACCCTTGAAGTGCAAAGTTAGCCTTTGAGATTCTCTAGCAACAGCCATCTCCACTGCTGATGGTCCTGAGGTCCCCTTTCAGGAATTTTCTGTCTGCTTCCATAGATGTTCGTTCCAGCAAAGACAAGGAAGAGAACCAATGATGGCATAGCGCACACTGTGGGCCAGACTGTCTCCTCAGCACTGAATATGCATGCATTCAGAAACTATGGCCAACGTGTCTAGGCCCACAGGTGCAATCCTGCACAGGGTAGTTGCTCTTACCATGCCCATATTACAGATGGGGACAGTGAGGCCGAGAGAATGAGTAGCTGGTCCAGCCTTGCTCAGCTCCCTGCCTGAATGAGTGTGCATCAGCCCTCGCCTGACTCAGGGGTCCTCACTTGGAAATCATTTTTCTCATTTGAGCACCTTGGACCTCCATCTTTCCTGTCAACGGCTGTGTCATTTTCCATCTCCATTTAATATAGCTGTACCATAATTTATTCAACTCATCCTCCTATGAACAAACCTCTGGTCTGTCTCCAGACCCTTGCTGCTGAAACCCAAGCTGTGGTTAGTAAGTAGATCTGCCTGCCCAGGCTTCTGAGGGCGCACCCACGAGACAATTGGGGTTGGGGGGGGTGCAAATGCCAGAGTGAAGGGTTATGTCTGGATGCAAATGCATTTCCAGTTTGGATAGGGATGTCTTTCTAAAGGGGTTGTCCAGCGATCTGTTCCAGCCTCAATGTGTGGGAGCTCCAGATCTTGCCACTTGCCACAGTTCCAGTCTGACTCTGTGACCGCTGCCACCCCAGTGCTGGGCACACAGGGCAATGCACTGGGCCCTGGAGGGGACGCACACATGTTCAACATAGTGGCCCTGTGATTCTGGTCAAATAGACATACCATGGTTGGAATTTGTATCCTCTTCAAGGCAGAGAGAGTTTATATCCTCTTGAAGGCACAGAGAATGCATCACCATGTTTACACTTTGTTCTGCTGTGCCTTGGGCCAGACCACCATCTTTTACATTGTGGACTGAAGGCTTAGTGTGAGAGCCACAGATTATTTATTCCTCTTTCCCAGTGTTCCCACTGAAGGTAGATCAGAAAGAAAATGGCCACTAAAATTTATTTTTTTAAAAAAATGTATTATTGCCTGAAGGAAATTTTTTAAAAGAAAAAAAAAGTAGAGAAGAAGAGAATTCAGACGAAGAAACTGAAGTTGGTTGGTGAAAACCAGCAAGAGTTTCTGGGCCAAAGAAACCACGTGAATCTCATTACATGCTTTGCAACATTTTCCCAAAAACTGAGAGAGTGAAAACGCTGGAGGTGGGGGAGGGAAGTGCTGGGAAGAATATGCCTGAGCACAGTGTGTGTGTGCGTGTGTGCGTGTGCGCACATATGCATGGATGCATGCAGTAAGTGCACAGGTATGTGCGTGCACACGCTATATATGCACTCGAGGCTTGGACTCACAAAATGTAAAAGACAAAGATGTACAATAGAAACAGTGGAACTGATTTCAAGCATCACACACACAGCCACACACACATACCACGAAGGGACCCTTTGATAAGCGGGGTCTTTGCTGTGTGGCCTGACCTTTCGGGCGGACATCTTGGCAGTGTCCAGCCCCCTCTCTCCCATGCCCTCTGAGTACTTTACGGTATGTACGAACACGGCTGTGTTCTTTTCTGACCTAACACATTTGGAAGGCGACTTAGGACTTTGCCTCATTCTGGGAAGACATTCCGTGGTCCTCCAACCTCCAAGGACATGCATGGTTCTTGGGAACATTTAGGCAACTCCTCCTTCCACCTTGTGGGGAACAAATGGTTGGCAGGTCTAATAAAGAAGGCCAGCCTGGCTTCATGAGTGCGCGTGCACTGCACTTACATTTGATGAAGCTGAAACCTAAGCCCGAGGCTCACATGAGACAGAGGGGGGCCTGCCATCGTGGGTGGCCCTCCTCGGGCCTGTTAGAGGACGGATCCGATGGAGTGGGATATCGCATTTAGCAACATTTCCAATAGGGTAATGACAGCAATAATGATAGCTGTCCCGCTTGGGAAGGGGAAATCAAAAAAGGCTACACAGCGACAAAAATAAACAAGCGTGCAACGCCAGCTGAGGAGGCCCGGCCTGCTCTGAACTTGGGAAGCATCAAAGTGGAGCTGGTTATCTGGCAGCCCAGGCTCCAGGCTCCACCACGTCCTGCCCTGCACTTTTATCAGCCTTTGGACGAGCCAAGGAGAGCCTCTTGGAACACAGCTGTGGGGACCTAAGTTCTGGCCCACAGGGTCCTGGCACTGGGCATGTTCTGGCTGCAATAGTTGGGACGAAGCTCAGGATGACCTCACAATGTTGCAGGGACAAACTGAACCTCCTGTATTTAGATTCCAAGATTCGGAGCCACAGAGAGCAGCCTGAGGTCAGAAAGCATCAGGCCAGAGCCACAAGGCTTGGAAGAGATCTGCCCTAATGCTTGACCTGGCACCCACTGCAGGGCACTGAGCTGGGCTCCCAGCTCTGCCCAAAGGAGGTGACATACACCCAATATGGATGCAGTCAGTGTGCACTGAGCTCCTGCCATGGGCCAAACATGGTGAAGGGTCCTGGGATAAGGTGGTGAAAAAAATACGGCAAAAAAAAAAAAATTCTAGCCAGGCATGGTGGCGCACGCCTTTAATCCCAGCACTCGGGAGGCAGAGGTAGAAGGATCGCCGTGAGTTCAAGGCCACCCTGAGATTACATAGTGAATTCCAGGTCAGCCTGAGCTAGAATGAAACCCTACCTTGAAAAACCGAAAAATGAACCCCCCCAAAAAAAATTCTGAGGAAATCAGATATTAAAAAAAAAAAACATCAACTGCTGTGCTTCAGTAGAAAAAATACAAATTCAAACTACATTGAGAAGATTCCATTTCACTAAGTCAGAATGCTTATTGTTATTACTATTATTATTATCATTATTATTTGTCTTTTCAAGGTAGGGTTTTTCAGTGCAGAGATGGCTGGCTCTGGGGCTGTCATAAGCAGTCCGCAAGCCTGGGGAACTTAACACAGTAGAAACGTATCCTGTTGTGGTTCTGGAGGTCACGAAGTCTGAAATCCAGTGTGGCAGGGCTGTGCTGCCTCCGGAGACCCTGGAAAGGTTCCTACTTGCCTCCTCCAGCTCTTGGCTATCCCCAGACATCCCTTGGATTGGGATCACATTGCTCCAGCCTCAGCCGCCATCACCACATGGCTTTTCCTGGATCTGTTTCCTCCCTGGTCTCTCTTCTAAGGACCTAAGGTGATGGTGGGGTTGTGCCAATGCAGGATGGCCTCATCTGGAGGTCCTAAACCTACCACACCTGTAAAAGGTTCCCAGCTAAGGCCACAGCTACAGGTTCTAGGAATAGGCGTGTCATTGTTACATGGCATCATTCAAACCCTACAGATGACAACAGGTATTGAGAGCCCAGCAGAGCAAAAGAGCAGATGGGAAAAGATATATATAGAGAGAATCTGCACACACGTGCACATGCCTGGGCTGGGTCTCCGGGGCAGCAGCCATCCCGGAAGCAGCCTGCAACAAATAATGGTGATGATAGTTTCAATGGGCCCGAGAGGGAGCTCCCTGGATGGGACCCCTTCCCCCTTAAGCAGACCCCCCACTTCTCGGCACGTGCACTGTTTGCTGCGTCTCTGCTGCTGTGGCTTTTCCGGGATTGAGGGTAGAAGATCTGAGCTACTAGGAACCTAATCTATATTTACAGTGTCACGCGGACAGTGAGGTCAGCAGCTGGGCTTATAGAAGGGTTCCTCCAAATGGGACTGCTGGGGACACCAGTCTGGGGCCACTGACAGACAAAACCCTTTGTCCAGCAATGAGTGATTTCAAGCTGGTGACAGCAAGAAATGGATTCCAGCACAGGTCATCCTGGTAGACTCTGAAGGTCAGACATACATCCCAAGAGCTGGCACTGCTCCCAGGCATGGCCAGCAAAGCCACATGGAAGCTCCTGAAGTCCTGCCAAGTTTATGTCTCAGCTGGTCCCACAGGGGGAGGAGGGGGGCCTCCAGTTCTAACCAACTGCAAAATTAGGGACAAGCCCGCCACAGGGGTGCTGAGATGAGACACCTCTGCGCTTGGGAATCTAGAGCCACACGGAAGTTACCTGCTGGGCTTTGGTATGGAGAAATTGTGCAATGGGGTCCAAAAACTCATGACCCTTTTTTAGCAGTCCCCCCTTAGGTGGCCTGTCCCCCGCCTCCCCAGGGACAGCCATAGCCTACTCTACTCTACGGAACCTACTGTAGCCACGAGATCTTACAGGTGTGGTTCTGTGTGGCTACTGTCAGAGACTGACAGGTCATTGTAGCTTCTCCAGGTGGGTCCAGGGTCACCTTGAGGTGCTCATTCACAGCAGACGAAAGCGAGAATCAGTCAGGGTAGCTGTGACCGTAGGCTCCAGGCAGCCATCTCTCAGGATGCACAGAGGGTCCCAAGCTGAGGAACGCAGGTGCCTCTAGAAATTGGAAGAGGAGCCTCGGGAAGGGACCCACCTTGTTGGCACCTTCACTTAGCCCAGGGAGACCAATGCCAGATGTCTGACTTGAGGATGGAACAGAATCGACAGAAAAGCTGTTTGCGGCTGCCTCGGGAAGCTCCTGCCTTGTTTGTAGGAGCAGGACTTTCAATAACCACGGACTCTCTTTTCTTTTTATTTATTTATTTATTTTTTTCGGTTTTTCAAGGTAGAGTCTCACTCTAGCCCAGGCTGACCTGGAATTCACTATGTAATCTCAGGGTGGCCTCAAACTCATGGCAATCCTCTACCTTTGCCTCCGGAATGCTGGGATTAAAGGCGTGCATCACCACGCCCAGCTTAACCACGGTCTCTTACCCAAGACCCAGCATGCCCTAGGCCTCACAGATGTTACCCCTTTCCACTCTTCCCAGTACCCCAGGAAATAGGGCCTGTTACAGCCCTGCTTCAACTGTTACAGACATGGAAACAGTACAGGGCAGGCCAGGATTCAAATCCCCAAAGAACTGCATGATCACTGAGTCTCTCTGTCCACTGGTCCAGCACTGGCCACCTCTCTGCCATTGGACATCCTCGAGGAGCCATGAGCCATGCTAGTAGGGCTTCCCTTCCCGTCCATCCTCACATGGACATAAACAGCGATCCATCTGCTCACCACTCCTTTACAGGGAATCCATCTAAACCGCCCTCCGGGCTGGAGAAATGGCTCAGCAGTTAAGGTACTTGCCTAACTATCTGAGTTCAATTCCCCAGTACCCATATAAATCCAGATGCACAAAGTGGAGCATGCATATGGAGCTCGTTTGCAACAGCTGGAAGCCCTGCAAACCCATTCTCTCCATCTCTCTCTCCCTCTCTCTCTCTCTCTCATTGCAAATTAATTAATTAGTTAAATATATTTTTTAAAACCTCCTTCAGTTGGAATCATTGCAAGCCCCCAGACCTAATGAGTCATTTCCCTACATGCCAGAAAACTAATCCCACCAGCACTGAATGGAGCCGAGCCTTGGAGAAGCCCAGAGTTGAGTCTCATCCTGAATTAGAAGCAGGGACATTTGGATAAGATCTTCCCTTGGCAGAGTGCAACTGGGACCAGGCCGTATGTCTCCAGTGAGGTCAGGACCTCGGGCTGGCCCTGAGTGGCAGTATCACAGGAAGATGATGACCAGACCTTCCTTTTCTCAGTGCCAGGCAGGGCTTGTAGAAGCATGGCTGTGATGCCGCACAATGCCAGGTGGCACGCATGGCAGCCACTCTGGCCAGCATGGCTCCCAGGACTGTCCATTATGGTCTGCCTGACTGATCTTCTGGCAATGCACAGCAATGGGTCAATCCTCATGCTCAACTTGACTGGATTTAGAATCACCATGGAAACACACCTCTGGATGTATCTATGTGGGTGTTTCCAGAAAGGTTTGAGGTGGGAAGACCCACCATGAACTTGGGAGACACCATCCCTTCAGCTGGGGTCCCAGCTAAGCCACCAGTATGCATCTGTCTCTCTCTCTCTGCTTCCTGGCAGTTGATACAACAGCACTGTATCCTCAAACCTTCAGGCAACATAAACTCTTCTTGCTTGCCTTAACCTGCTTTGTGTAAGATGTTTTGTCACATTAACAACAAAGTAATGCGCACAGGAACTATTAGCCCATTTTACAGATGGGAAAACTGAAGCCACACATAAATTGGTCCAGAGGCTTGTCCAAGATCACACAGCTATTAAGTAATGGGGCTGGAATTTGAACACACGCCAAGGATTGTGGGCTTTTAACACTCCAAGGATAGCTGGAACCCCATGGTGAAATGTCTACATGCAGGGCAGGGCGGATGGCACCCAGCCACAGAAGAGTCAGGAGATGATAAGGGAAATGAGCTTCCCAGGCTGGAGAGATGGCTCAGCAGTTAAAGTGCTTGTCTGCAAAGTCTAACCACTCAGGTTCAATTCCCAGTACTCACATAAAGCCACATATGTAAAGTGGAACATGCAACTGAAGTTCCTCTGCCATGGCTGGAGGCTCTGGCATGCCCATTCTTTCTCTTTCTCCTCTCTCTCCCTCAAAAGAAAGAAAGAAAGAAAGAGGAGAAAGGGAGGAAGGGAAGGGAAAGGAAAGAAAGAAAAGAACTTCCCATGTCCCACTCTCTATATGGTGACCTCCTTCAAGACCCTGGTCCCCTAGCCTCAAGCCTAGAGGACTTCTCTTTGTCCCAGGTTCTAGGAACGCCTTGGAGAACTTTCTTTCGTCCAGTTCAGCCATGCCTGGACTTGGTTGGAGTCTTCCAGCTGTCACAGCCAGTGAGGTCTCTGGAGCCCCTGTCACAGGGCAGCTGGGCTCTGCAGGTCTGGGGTGAGTCTGAAACTTGCACTCCCAATAGGCTCCAGCCCTGTGCCGTTCTCATGAATATTTATGAGGTAGGTGGCATATTCACAGATCAAGATGATACTTTTTCCTCCAAAATCATGGTGGACCCAATCTCCCTTTTAGGGTTTCTCCCCGTGATCCTCTAGAAAAGCCTACAAGGGAGGATGTCAAATGTTACATGCTGGTGACATTGAAATCAAACTGGGCCTTTTGAGGATGCAGACCCCTTCACTGGAGCCCATGTGTGGAGATTAGGGAAATGCCCTGGCACCTCAGTTTCCGTTATAGCAAGAACCACCTAACTGCACCTTCAAGGATGCTGACTGTCAGGAGACATGGCTACTGTGTCCTTGGTGCCCCCCTATCTAACCCCGTTGCCGTAAGGTCTCATGACCATGTGTTTACTTACCACGCATGCCCTGAATGTGGTATGCCTATGCAAGTGGGCATCAGTGAGTGCAGTCTGGGGACAAGAGGAGATCCATGGATGAGGAGGGCAACCCTAGAGGCTGGCTGAATTCTGAGTCCTTCCTGGCTCTCCGGGGGGACTTCCTGACAGCAGGGACCACTTCAACCTTTTCTTCCTTTTCATCCCAGTGGAAACACACACACCGGTGCCACAGCCCACACTCACATGGCTTTATTTACGTTGCTGTTCACACAGCGCCTGCTGCCGTTCCCCCATCCTTATCCTAAGACTTATCTAATGGTGTTCAAGGCTCAAAACGCAACATAGAAGAAACACATCCCATCTTCCTGAAGCAGGTCAAGGGGTGGAGGAGAGGGGAGCCCAAAACTGTGTATCCTTGGGCGTATTACTGAAGGGCATTTATCAGTTACTTTACTGTTGCTGGGACAAAATATCTAACCAGAAGTAGTTTAATGAAGGCAGGGGTGTATTTTTGGCTCACGGTGTTGAGGGGAAGTCCACCATGGTGGGCAAGGTGTGGCAGGAGCAGCAAGCCAGAGTCTCATCATCACATCAGCAGGGAGGGAAGCAGAGGAAAGCAAGCAATGGATGCTGAATGTGCAGCTAGCTTGCTCGGTATTGTGTGGTTTTTTTTTAGGGTAGGGGGTGGGAACAGAGGAGGTTCAAGGTAGGGTCTCACTCTAGCCCAGGCTGACCTGGAACTCACTCCGTAGCTCCAGGCTGGCCTTGAACTCACAGCGATCCTCCTACCTCTGCCTCTTGAGTATGAGGATTAAAGGCGTACACCACCATGCCCAGCTTCCTTTTCATAAAGTTCAGGAACCCGGCCCATGGAATGGTATCAGCTACAGTTTAGAGCAGGTCCTCTCACCTCAACTCATCTTGCCTAGAAAAATCCCTCACAGATAAGACTAGAGATGTGTTTCATGGTGATTCCAAATCTTGTCAAGGTGGTGAACCATCACAGTCCACCTCACTGGGACTTACAGGAATACAGAAAAGGAAAACAGGAGTGCTATGCACCCTGGAGGGAGCCATCAAGGTGAGGCAGGAGAAGGAGCCATGATCTAGAGGAGAGAGCTGTGGGCTAAGAGGGATAGAAAACAGGATCACAAGGCCGGGCATGGTGGTGCACACCTTTAATCCCAGAACTTGGGAGGCAGAGGTAGGAGGATCACTGTGAGTTCAAGGCCACCCTGGGACTACATAGTTAATTCCAGGTCAGCCTGGGCCAGAGTGAGACCCTACCTTGAAAAACCAAAACAAACAAACAAAAAAAGAAAAGAAAGGAAAAGAAAAGAAAAGAAAAGAAAAGAAAAAGAAAAAGAAAACAGGATCACAGTCTAGGGGATGTGGAGGAAGGAGGCCACCTGGCTTAAACCCCAGCACCATCATTTACAGTATTTCATAGTTCAGTCCTCCTGTGCTCAGCCTTCCATCCTGAAGAATGGGACTCAGGGGCTGTTAGGAGCTGAAAGGATGCACTCATGTATGCGTTTTATGCTCCCCAGAGTGTCTGGCTCAAGCTGGCCCTGTGTGCCTTCTTTGTCATCAGCATGGATGCACAGGTGCTTCTGCTAGGTCACAAGGCTCCAGAGGATTCGTTTCCTCACCGGCTGCAGCATTTTCGTTCATGGCATTTGGACAGGGCTGAGGCTGCGTCCTGTCCTGGGCTGGACACTTTAGTCAATGTTCAGTAACTACTCTTTCCTTCCCTTATGTAGCTGAGTGGCTGCTGGTGAGCGTGCGTCCAGGGAAGACTTTCTAAATTTGGGCAGGTCTAGACCGAGGGTCTGAATAATTAAGAGAACCTTTAAACATCTTCATACTTTTTACGTTAGTTGCAGGCATAATGATATATTTTGCATATACAGGGTAGAAATATTTAAAAGTCAATTCTTTTTACTTTTTTAACATGATTGCTAGAAAATTTTAAATGACATAAATGTCTTGATGTGAGAAGGCGCTCATCTAAGACCCTCCTTTTTTCACATGTGCAAATTAATTCACACCTATCATGGAGAAAGCTGCCTTTCTTAACCCTTTGATCTCACAGCAAACCAGGAAGGTTCATGCGTTCTCATCTGAGTTCCGTGGGTGGAAACGACCTGGAGCGAAGGCAGGCAGCATCACTACAGCATGCTCAGAAGCAGGCAGCCTAGGACCAGACCTCTGGCCCAGGCAGCAGTCTTGTGACCGCCCTGGGAGAGCCCATCTGCCTGGTCTCCCAGGTTCCCTACATTCCACTCTGGAGCTGTCACGCTTTGAAGTGTGTGCAGCTTTGGAGTCCTCACAGGAGCCTGGACTCCAGGGGTGGCTGGCTGGCTCTGCTCCCATGAGCCCCAGAGAATTGGCAGGATCACTGAGAAAGGGAAAGTGGCCACCCCTTTCTCTCCTGCAGACCTGATTCCTGAGTCCTCGCTGCCCCCTTTCCTCCTGCCCTGCAGTTCCCTGGTCCCCATCCTAGCTTTCCCACCCTTCGGTCCTTCTCACCCCTGCTGCCCCCTGGCCCTGACCTCTGCCTCCCTTCACTGTCCAAGGAGAACAGAGCTCAGGAAGGAGGGGCGGTCATACTGCCCCTGCCCAGCTCTGTTTCCATTAGGGCGACTGTTGACAGGAACCTGTCATACCAGAAGATGGATGCTGGCTTTGTCCCATAAGTCCTAAGACCTCGGAGCCAGAGGTGGCCCTGAAAGGCCTTTTCTTGGTAAATTATGGCGTTTATTTAGCACTTGAAGGGTTGTATACAGAGCCTGCCTGTCCCCAATGAGGTGGCCACCACCACTCCCTCCTGGACAGCTTGGGATCCGGGTGGGGCTGCCCCAGATGCGCTCGCTCTTTACCAGAGGCACGTCAGGCCAGCCTGCTTCCAGTGCCGCCCTTTTGGCATTCTCTGAATGGTTAGGAGAATATTTTGTTATTCTTGCCTCTCCTAGTTCAATACAACTTCAATAGAGCATGTGAGCTTCATTACAACAGCATGGGGTGGTGAAGACAGCTTGGGGTCCAAGACCCAAACTCAGAACCTCTGTGACCCACACACTTTCTCATGGGACCTCATAGGAGTCCTCAGAACAGCCCTTCAAGTAGGACTTGGCACCCTTGTTTGTCAAGATAGAAAGACTGAGGCCAGGAGAGGTGGAGAGTCCCACCTCCAAGCTTGAAGGGACTGCAGCCCCTCGCTGGTGGTAGCTGTGTGCCTTCAGGGGAGATACCATAGTTTTCTGACATCCTGGACTGTGATTGTCACACTGACCAAGAAAACAGGTCAATTTTCATCCTCTGAAAACGACTGCTATCATTAAGCCTGGTGCTGAGGGCCTGGGCCCATCTGGACCCTCCTGCCCTCCAGGTGGGAGTGGGAATGGCTGCTACTACAGACAAGTCTGGCCGCTCCTTACCACAAACCCAGAGAGGCTCCACAGCCCTCCTTACACCCTGACCTGCAAGTAGCCCTCAACAAAACGGCACGCGACCGCTCACTCCCACCAGCGCTGGCCATGGCAGCCAAAATGGACAGACAACATGTGGCCTGTTCATTCCATGGGACAGTGAGAGGAGGGGGTCTGACACGTGTGATAAATCTGTAAGGATGGCGGGAAGTGAAAGAAGCCAGATACAAAAAAAAAAAATTACATATTATATAATTCCACTTCCATTAAATGCCAAGAGCAGACAAATCTACAGAGAGGAAACAGAATAGAGGTGTGTGGGAGGCCAGGACCAGGGGAAGAGGATAACAAGAAGAGATGACAGTCTGGGCTCTTTTCGGAGCTAGGCAGAAGTAAGGGTTGCACAACAGTATGTGTGAGCTAAATGCCACGAGCTGTTCACTTTAAGATGGTCAATCTGGTCCATGTTCATTCCTCTCCCGCTTTTTAAAAAATTCAATATCAAGCCTTGGCTAGCAGGAAAATAACACCCAGAGCCTCAGTGAGCTGAATGGCTCAGGTTTCTGCGCCATACAGAGGTGGGAGGGAGCAGCACCAGCTGCCAAACACTGTCCCGTTCCTCTTCATGGTTTACAGGCAGGGCTCTCTCTTTCTGTCCGCGTCTCCATCGCCAGGCTGGAACCCTTGGAATGAACAGTGGTCAGGTACTAGACTCTGGTTTGAAACAAAACATGGCAGGCTTCACTCACTGTCATGCAGGTATGGAAGTAATTCTCCAGGACCTGTAGGGTCACCTGAGGAGGCAAGAAGGGTTCTGCTTAGTGCCACCTTCTCCTGACACCAGAAGAGAGTTTACAAACCAGTTTCTGGTCCTGAGCATCATAGGAAGATATCTCTAAGGCCTCTTCCCTTCCTCCTTCTCCCTACAAGACCTGTCCAACAAGGGTAGATGGCAGGGGGATGCCCCAGCTCCCTGAGCCTGTCAAAGGAAGTAGGTTGGCACCTTTATGGCAAAGGTGCCAGTTTCTTGCTAATGCAGTCCCTTCAGGGTCTGGGTGTTTCATTAAGGTGTTAAGATGTGAGGTCGGCTACTTTCAAATCGGTGACTAGATTTCCTTACTCCTTCAATTGGCCAAAAACCAGTTAAAAGTCATAACACTCAGCGTTGGCAAAGACACAGAGAGGCAAGTGTTGGCACGTATTGCTTATAGACACGACTGAATTTACACCTTCTCCACAGCGTGGTTTGGCCGTATGTGCCAGGAGCTCACAAAGTGTCCACACACTTTGACATGGAGCTCCTCTGTTTAGAATGCGCTGAAGAAAATAGGCAAGTTCACACGCATTTGCATCGAAGGAGCAACACTGGCAATTTTATTTATGAACGTGAAGGTGGTGGAATGACCTACATGCCCAGTCACTGGGGATGGCTTAAGTTCACATACAATGAGCTGCTGGGCAGATGCTGAAACCATGTCCTCGTGGAGTCGCTGTCCTGACCCCACTGGCTGAAACCCCTGCCCTCTCGGGATTTTGTTTTCTTCATTTCCACTGTAGGATTTGATTTTCAATGCAAAATCTCTATGTTCTCAAATAATGTTCCAGCAACTGGAAATAGTTCATGATAAAACAGTGATATAATGTTATATAGAATCATTCATAGCATGTTTAAAATACAAGTTGAGGGGCTGGAGAGGTAGCTCAGACAGTAAAATGCTCGTCTTGTAAGCACAAGGACCCAAGTTCGAGTCCAAGGGTGATTACTCTTACCTGTAATCCCAGCACTTGGAAGGTGACCAGTTCACCTAATTTGGCAAATTCCAGGCTGGTGAGAGATCCTGTCTCAAAATTAAAAGATGGACAATGTCTGAGGGTAATGCCTGAGGTTGTCCTCTAGCTTCCACACGCACATACGTATGTACACATGCATGCATACACACACAGAGACATAGAGAGAGTAAGCAAAGTCTACTGGTCAATCTCAAAATGGCAGGATTAGAGTTGGTTATAAATAATTTCTTAGGCATTCCCATTTGTAAATAAACTTTCTATAATCAATGCTTTGCTTTATAATAACCATGATGATTAGTTAATACTGATATAAACACGTATTTTCTTTTAAAAAGAGAGAGAGAGAGAGAAAGGCACTTCTTGAGCAGAAAGGTTTTTTATATGTGGTGGTACATGTCTTAATCCCAGTATTTGGAGTCTGAGGCAGAAGGATTGCCTTGAGTTTGAGGCCAGCCTGGGCAAAATCATCTCAAAAAAATAAACAAAAACTGCTGGGTGTGGTTGTACGCGTCGTTAATTCCAGCACTTAGGAGACAGAGGTAGGAGGATCGCTGTGAGTTTGAGGCCACTCTGAGACTACATAGTGAATTCCGGATCAGCCTGGTCTAGAGCAAGATCCTAGCTTAAAAAAGCAAAAAACTAAACTAACATAAAAACAACAAGAAACCTGCTTGATATCTCACTCAGTCCATGGAGACAGAATGCCTGCCTCGTGGACGTGACCCTTCCACTGACACTGGCCATGCCCTTCTCTAATGTGGAAGGAGGAAGGGTGCTTTGGGCATGCCGGGAGAAGACAGTGATTCGTGCTTGTTTCCTTGTTCCTCAGGTAGAGAAGCAACTTTGAAGCAGCCGCATCGCTGCCTGGGTCATCTTGAAAGAGCTCTCACACTGGCTTCCTGGTCATCTCCACCCAGCACCTTCCTTGCCTTCTCTCTGTGCCTCAGTATCCCTCATGAGACATCTCTAGATCAGTTTCTAACACCTGGGTCCATCAGAACTGTCAAAGTTTTGCCATGCTTGTTTGCAATCCCAGGCTTATCTTCATATTTTTAAAATCAATTCATTTTAGTTTTTTTAAAAAATATTTTATTTTTATTTATTTGGTTATTTATTTATTTATTAGAGACAGAGAGAGGGAGGCAGAGGGAGAGTGAGAATGGGTGCGCCAGGGACTCTAGACACAATAAACTAACTCCAGACGCATGTGCCACCTTGTGCATCTGGCTTATGTGGGACCTGGAGAATTGAACCGGGTCCTTAGGCTTCGCAACATGTGCCTTAACTGCTAAGCCATCGCTCCAGCCCAGTTCACTTTAGTTTTTAATTGCATATTTAAAAAAAAAAACTTTGTATGGCTCTTGCAAGCAGGACAGAATCATGCAACCTTATAAGCACACAAATACATCCAATGAAAACAAATGGTGCGATTGAATTCTGATGAGCTTGGGGGTTGAGACAGAGTAGCGGTGAAAGGACACTTTCCCTTTCATTTAAGCAGAAAGAGAAGAGAAACCGCTCTCTCGCTTACTGGAAGACCATCAGCTCCCCTGGGTTCTTTCCAGAGAGGAGGACAACACGCCAACACGCCACAACTCTCCTCTGTGAGTTCTGTCCTCAAATTCTGGGCTGAGGACTGACGACGTGGTTTCCATTAGGCCCAGAACAATGGTGCTAAGCTGTTTGTTATTTCAAGTCAGCAGAATTAGCAACGGCTTCACGCTTGGTACTCAAGACTGTTCCACACGCCTGCCTCCGCCAGGCGACGCAAATTGCTCTCAAATCTCTTATTAGCAAAGCTCTTAACTGTTGAAAGATCACAGGCCACCAAGAGGCCAGAGAAACCTCAGAGATCCCAGAGGGCAGAGACAGAAGGCTGGAGGTTCAAAGCAGGCTTTCCAGGGTAGATCCCCAGTATGGCTTCCCACAGACACTGGGTGTGGACGCCAGCTACACTGTGTGGACAAGGCTGGGTGGAGGCTGTTTGGACCCATCTAGTCCTGGAGCCCCTGAACCTTTTTATTTTTTCATGAATAAACAGGCAGATCCTATCTATGTTCTGGCTGTGACCTTATACTGTAACTAGGGACAAGGTCATAGGATCTCCTTATTAGAATTTCTCAAAGCCAGTCGGGCGTGGTGGCGCACGCCTTTAATCCCAGCACTAAGGAGGCAGAGGTAGGAGGATCGCCGTGAGTTCGAGGCTACCCTGAGACTACATAGTTAATTCCAGGTCAGCCTGGACCAGAGTGAGACCCTACCTCAAAAAAAAAAAAAAAAAAAAAAAAAAAAAAAAAAGAATTTCTCAAAGCCCCATATGGGTAAATCTGCAAATAAGGTTTTTTAAAAATAATCTCTCTTAGCCGGGCGTGGTGGTGCACACCTTTAATCCCAGCACTCGGGAGGCAGAGGTAGGAGGATTGCCAAGAGTTCGAGGCCACCCTGAGACTACATAGTGAATTCCAGGTCAGCCTGAACTAGAGTGAGACCCTACCTCGAAAAACCAAATAATAATAATAATCTCTTTTAAAAATACTTTAATTTTTTTTTTCAGAGAGAGAGAGAGAGAAAGAGAGAGAGTATGGGCACACCGGGGTCTCTTACCACTACAAAGGAACTCCAGTTACATGTGCCACTTTGTGCATCTGGCTATTTATGTGGGTACTGGGGAATTGAACCCAGGCCATGAGGCTTTGCAAGCAAGCTCCTTAACTTTTGAGCTATCGCTTTAGTCTAACACAATAATAATAATCCCTCCCTGTCCAGTGGCAAGAGCGGTTAGCCTAAAGGTGAGTGACCTGCGAGCCACACCACTTAGTGTTAAATCTCAACTCTGCGTGGGACTGCCATTCAAAGACATTACCTCTCTGAGCCTCCGTGTTAGCATCTGAAACATGGGATCACAGCAGTACCTGCTTTTATTGGAGGATGGGATGTGGTTGGTGGATGCCACACTTCTGGTATTCACACACACACACAGAGAGAGAGAGAGAGAGAGAGAGAGCACTCTGGAAGGCTTTTTTACAAGCACCCAGCATTATCTCATACTCCAGGATACCCTTTGGAGGCAGGATTAAGCCCATTTCCATTTCACAGCTAGGAGATACTCAGCAAGCCAGCCTCAGGGACATGAAGGGTGCAGTATGTGTGTGGGGGGGTGTCTCCTGCAGTCCACCTGCCCAGCAGTGAGGCAGGTGTGGGGGCCAGGCTTTGGGACCCTGGTTCTACAGAGACTACCCCTCTAGGGCAAAGTATGGAGGAATTTGTCCCAAGACTGCCTGAGACTCCAAGGTCTTTCCCACAATTCCCCACGTGTCCCAGAGATAAAACACCTAGAGAGCCATTCCTATTGCCAGGATCAGAAACACCGGGTCCTGCACTGGCTGGGACTCCACTTTCTCCCCATGCCAGTGCATTCACTCTCTGCTTCAGATCTTAAGCTCTGCCCCAACTAGGGCTGGCTGAGTATTTCTAGAATGTTCCTTCCCTTCTCTGCTAAAACAGGACTAAAGTACACAAGAAAAGGGAAAGTAGGTGCTAAGCCTGAGGCTGTAGAGGAGTGAGGGGGGAAGGGATACCTAGGTAGCAACAGCAAGGCAATTGCAAAATGCCTGCTGATAAGAGGAGACTTGGAAAGAAAGAGTGTAGCCAGCAGGGGACTGTGGCTTTGACCACGCCACCTAGGACACCCTCTACAGGTCCCACCTTGCATCATCCCCTGTCCCTGGCACTTGCAGAGCACAAGGACCCCATAAACTGAAGACACATTCTGGTGCTTTCCAACCCAACCTGTGCCTCACAAACTCCATCTGTGAGATGGGTAATAATATCACCTGCCCCGCAGGGAAATTCACAAAGTCACAACACAGCACTGATTCACTAGTTTCTCTGTGGACATCAACCTGCCCTACTAGTGGTTGACAGGAAAGGAATTAAAGGGGAGATTGTGGGGACCATAATAACGTAGAACAGAGAACAGAGCCCAGAGTGGTGGCATACGCCCTTAATTCCAGCACTCAGTGGGCAGAGGTAGGATGATCGCTATGAGTTTAAGGCCAGCCTAGGAGTACAGAGTGAGTTCCAGGTCAGCCTAGGCTAGAGTGAGACCCTACCGCAGGGGAAAACACATACACACACACACACACAAAAAAAAAAAAAAAAAAAAACAGGACTCAACTTGTGGTAATGTGGTAATGTGATTTCTGTTTTGCCATGTTTTGCTGTGTTAGTAAGAAAGACAAAAAAAAAAAAAGAGAGACACAGGAAAACCCAGCTAGGCAATAGTGGTTACCATGTCACACCATGTCAGTTTGGACAGCAAGGTCCTGGTGTTTAGGAGGTCACAGCAGTTAACTTAATGAGGGACTGTATTTCTCTTGAGCCCTAACCAATATTGAGGGGCAGTGCGGACGTGGATATCTGGAAAAGTATTCGCCACCCACCCACCCAGAGCATCCTGCATCCCCAGAAGCCAAGCATAGACTGCATCATGCTGAGTACCTGGAATGTGAAATTGGGCATCCTGGTCACCTGCTGGACCTCTGGGCTAAGGCAAGCCCATGGTAAATGAGCATCTTTAGAGTGGAGATATTACAGCCACAGAAATAGGCCTCGAGCCTCAGGTTAGCCGAGCTCAGATGATAAGCTTCATGGAGAAGCCCGGGCTCCAGGGGTGGGTCTCCATCCCGGCCACATCTGGGAGCTGGCGGAGGTCTTTAGACTCTCTGAAGCAGGGCTCCCCTCCACTGGGAAAGCTGTCTGCATGGTGAGGGTAATGAGAGATGGTGAGGCCCAGCGGAGGATGGAGGGGGGACCTCTGTAAGGACAGCAGGAGACAGAGCTGTTTCCTGCAGAACTAAGGCACCAAATGGCTCAGGGGGAGAGGAGCATGCCTGTCTCCAAGCCCCAGACCTTTCCTCACCTCACCCTATCTAGAAAGAGCAGCCAGCCCCCACCATCTCTTCTCATCTCAGCCCTGCTGATGGCTTCTCCTTCTCCCTATGCATCCAGCCCCAAAGCTTTTCAACTGTCTCCCCCACCTCCTTCAGGGACCTATCACCTTCTTCTTCTCCCCCCTGGTTTTAGCTCTGCAGATACCATCTTCTCCTGCCCCCCCCCCCCAGCTTACATACTTTGATGCCCCGAGGCGAGGTGTAAGGTTGCTGCCGGCCATGGAATGAAAGCCAGGCTTCTTTAGCCTGAATGATGGATTGCAGCAGCTCTGGACTTTCCAAAGCAAAGAGGGAGGTGGGGTGACAGGCACATGGCCCACCCTGCAGTGTCAGACAATTCACCAGCTTTGAGCACTGCTCTCCTGAGACCCTGTCAGCCACACTGTCCCCTCTGCCAAGTAGGGAATCTTCACAGTTAAACACAGAAGGAAAGAATGTGAGTTGCTTTCCTTTGAATATGCAGATTTAGCTAGAAGTCAGGATCCAACAACCTGCCTGGGCCGCAGGGAATTTCTTCTCCCTGTGTCCTAGCCACAGTTGGGGCTTCTGGAATGGTGTTCAAAGTCCATCTTGAGGGTGACTGTTGCATTGGCAGTAATGCAAGGAGTTTAGGGGTGTCTGTAGATCAGGGGACCTAGGATACCCCCAAGAATGACAATGACCTGTGAGTATACCTGAAATACACCTGGCCCCTAGAAGGCACTTCACAAGGCTGCTATGGGCTCCACTGTTTTCAGTGAAGCTAAGCTGCCCTTGAATATTTGAACCTCCGTCAATCTGTCCAGGGTGAATGAAAAGAAAAGGGCCAAGCAGAGTCTCTGACATAGTCTGAGCTGAGAAGTCACCTGTGTTGGGAGTGGGACACTGTTTCCCAGGCAAGACCTCAGGGGAACAGTTTTCTGAAGGGATTAGAGTCACTTGGGAGAGGAACTTGGCTAATTAATGAATGGTCTCTGGAAGATCTCTTACAGTGGGGTGTGTGGGGCTCTGGGATGCGTGTTTCCTGCTGGGTGTGGGTGCAACATTGTTTAACTTTGAAAAATGATTAATAAGTAAATAAAAATATCACCTTGCATTTTTGAAGCAGTTCTTATTGCAAGGACACTTTTAAGGACAAAGTCACATTGTAACTTCTTATGCGAGAGGGCCACCTTTCCCGGTAGCATGAGAAGGCTTGCCATCAGAGTGCAGAAGGTTCTAATAGAGCCATTCTCACTCGCCCCATCGTCAGAAAACTTCAGTGAGCAAGAGCCGAATCAGCAGAGAGGTGAAGACTCGCTATGGGGACATCTTTGGCGCTCTGTGTGTCTTCAAGTTACAAGATTAAAAAGCAGTCCAAAAATAAAGGTGCTTCACCCCCCCCCACCTTCCTCTCCTTGGAGGAGGCCCCAGTCTCAAAGCCTAGATGCAACCCCGGAGCTCATAAACACCCAAGAAGCCCACAGATGTGGGGAAGGAATGGGATTTTATATCCCAAATGATTTTCCTCTTTTGAACATAGACATCTGGTGTCCTATAAATAAAATTCAAAATGTAAATATCGGGGAGTCCATTAGGGACCAGTTTGGGGCTTGGTGAGCACACGGGTCACTTGGTCTCCCTTGCACCATGGTGGGAAAACATCACCCCGCACGTGGGTGTTCTCGGCTCCAGTTTGTCACCCGCATCCCCAAGCCAGCCGGGCTGCACTGTGTCTTACGAATAAATGTGCACACACGGGTCAGTTGTCTTGTATTTATTATGTCACATTAACAGTTTAAATTGCTACCTAAAAACTTTTCTGCTTTCGTTTTATACAAGGGAGAAAAGTGCTTCTTGGGGAAGAGAAAAAAAAAATCAGACCTCATTTCACCGTAAGAACAAATTCCTCTGTACACACACAGACAGAGCCTCAAGATGCACAGGCGGTCACGTTCCTAATATCAGGTTTAAAATGCTCTCCCCATGTCGCTTGCTGCTTGAGACATATTAAACACGCCTTATTTAATAATGCTCCATTGGACTTATCCAATTTAAATATTTGCAGCTATTTGATCCCGGCTTCATTTCAAGCCAAGGACTAATTTCTGGAGGTTCTTTTTCTCGGGTGACGAGTGGGTCCTGCAGGCTCCTCGCCAGTCCCCGTCCCCAGTCCTTGTTGTGGGGGGCAAGGAACAGAGCAACAAGCAGCACCTCCAAGGTGGCTTTATAATGTTGATGTGGCCCGTCTGCACATCTGTCTGACTGAAGACAGAAGATACATTTAAAAGACCAGACCCCTCTGGGCTAGATTAAATAATTTTAAGGAGAGATTTGGGTTTTTAGCAGAATATCAAAATGTAAAGAAATTCCCAGTAAGTAGGGTTGATATATATATATGATCTGTGTCTGCCCTTGGCTTTCCCTGCGTTTGGGGCATTTTTGTGACAATTGTCTGCCATCGTGGACAGCCATCTATTAGGAGTGAGAGTTTTAAGATAGGAGCAGGAGGGTTTGTCTTAAATTTTCATTCACTGTGTGTTTACTAGAAAAGTGCATTGGTTTCTCCTGACTTTGGGGACATCTCAATAGAGTTCATTCTTCGGGTGCCATTTATTTTTCTCGTTATGCTTTTAGTAAATAATCCAACATTAAAAACCAAAGCTTGAATTTTATCTTCCCATGCTGCTTTTACAAATAGTCTGTCGGGGGATCATAAAGCTATCTCTAATCATGACACAGACGCCTGACATGCTGACAAGAGTCCTCCCTTGTCCAGACCTCTTGAGAGCGAGGGTAAGGGTGGCGGGTTTTGTCCCTTATCTGAGCAACTTCTGCAGAGGGGCTCTGCTCCCGCGGGGAAGGGGGGGGGTGTTGCTGGGTGAAAGGAGCATTTATTAGCGCAGAGTCAGTGCCTGGGTTATGGACCTGGCTGGTGGGAGGGTGCCACCCGCCGCCTGAGACCGCGTCCAGGCCTGACGTGTTTACCGCAGGGTGATTTACGGCGCCCAGGTGTTGGCTTGGGAACCATCTCCGCTGCAAATGGGCAGCGAGGCTGCAGCGCGCATGCAGGTCTCAACATTTTCTTTTCCCTCTTCATCTGGGAGTGAAAAAGACATCAAAAAATTACGCACGCGGGCCCAACACAGGTCCCGCTCTGTGACTTTAGCATAGGAGGACCCAGCAGTCAGTTAGCCCAGTCAGGCTGCACGCGGTCCAGGGTGATGGGAGTCGGAGACCTCACAGTTATCCTCCCAGCCTGGCTTCATCCCTCAGCCCCTGATCTTTGCCATTGCAAGCTGCTCGGATTCAGAGCCACCCAGTCCCCACTCTCCCCATTTCCTACCCTGTCCTGCTAAGCAGTTTCTTTTTGAATGAGAATGAAAGTCCTGAGGTGCCCAGATTCATTTTGGTGGAGGAACCTGGACAGATGTTGGTTTGCTCCCTGGCCTGCTTCCCCGGGGCTCCCACTTTTCTGATCCACTTTTCGGCAGCAGAAGCTTGGTCCGGAGAACTACTTTCTGTCACTTTTGTGTGCATTGTCTGCAGGTGACTGTGTTATGGTTTCTCTCCTGAGCTGTGGGTGACAGATAGCCGCACACGAACATAGCACAAAGTTAAAACACACCCTAAGAAATTTTAAAAATGTCCTTTTTGGTTTGGTTTTTTAAAATGCACTTTAAATTTTGTTTTGCCAATTTCAACTCAACGACATTTAAAGGAAGAGTTTGGAGGTTTGTTGCGTGTCTATTTTTTTTTTTTTTCACGTTAAAGGAAACTTTTCTCCAGGCACTACACTTTGATGAAAAAGAAAATAAATGTATTTCTACTTCATCAAAATGAATACATATCTGGCCTCACTTCAGCAGTACATATTCTAAATGAATACATATTTATATAGGGGGCAGTTATAGGGACAGAAAAAATGGTTCTTTAGTTTTCATTTTTACAAATGCTTTTTTTCTTTTTTTCACTGATCCCAATTATCTGGGGCTGATTTTATGAACTTATTTCATCTTAACTGGGTTTTGTGCATTAGTTTGTTTCCCCTGGGTGATTCAAGAACTATCTTCCATTTCCCTTGCAAGATTTATAGACATAAAGCATTTGGCTAAACGCATGTGAATTAAAGCACAGAGGATATTTGATACAGCTGGAACACATGATATAATGTAGTCTTTTAAGCCCCAGATTCAAATGCTAACAAATTCCCTAAGAAAAAAAAAAACCTCAATTTCCCCGACACGTGTTTCTTGCTTCCTAAACTATAAATACACACCCCTGACCAACATAGTTGAAAATACCACTGATTTACCACACTAAATGGGGGAACCAGTGGTGATTGTTGAAAATTACCAGCCCCGGGGCAAGGGGAATAATTCCGGCAATAAAACAAAATTTCTTTGCAAATAGCAACATGAGTTTTCAAGGACCAGGGCTTCCCTGGGCTCCCTTCTGTTCTCCGTCACCTCCCTGTACTACACGGATCTGAAGAGAAACTGTGGCTAAAAAGAACCCTCTTTGCTTTTGTGATAGGCTTATGGACCCTGCGCACATGTACACCTTTACTCTTAATCTAATGGCGTGTCTCAGCAGGCGCCTGTCTGTGGGCACAGACCCATGAAAATACGTGTGACCGCGCTCTGCTGTGAGAATTTTCTAAATGGACAAATTTTCACACCACATGGTGGAGGGTACACTTTGACTAAACTGCAGGATTCATTTATTTAACCTCTGCTGGAGCGGTCCCAACAAAACAGGTGACTATTGAAATATATTTTTTTAATTCTAAATAACAAGAGGAATAAAAATTAATGTCATTTTATGAGATCTGAATGTTGTTAGGAGGTAAGGGAGCATTATCCAGGGTTCGGTAAATGGCTAAACAGATTAGTAGCCTTACTTTTTAACATATAAACATCTGAAACCCGTTTCCTGTTGTAGGGGGGAAAAGAAAGTCTAGGTAGATGACCTCGGGCACTTTTTTTGATTAACAAATGTGAATTGTACATCATGGTGAAAAAAAAAAGAGATCCACACTTGGTGGTCTTTCTACGGTCTGTATATGGGAGAGAGAGAAAAAAATACAAAAATAAACGTTACCTTCTCTCTCTCAGGGTGGGCAATGCCATTTCTACAGGCGTCCCGCGCTCTGGTAAATGTTAAGGCTGTCACTGAGAGCAGAATCCCCAGGGCCTGCTGCCTCGATAGAGTCCGAAGGAAAACATACTTCGCATTCCTGGTGGTTGGTCCTATCTCCAGGCCTTGGACTCTGCCCTGCAGGCTCCTTGCCACCCCATCCAATGGTCTAGTCCAGAGCCCATCCAGACCCACGGGGTCCCTGGACAGCCGTGTCGCACGGGAAGACCAGAGAATAATTTTCTGTTTAAATCAGAGGACACACACACACACAGTAAGCGGACGCTCAGCCCTGGAGGACAGAGCACCAGCTGTGATCCGTTCCACGGGAAAGGGCTTAGGGGTTCTGGCACATTCTGACAAGATACATTTTATAGGATTTGTGCTAAAATTTGATATTAGAAGTTGGGAATTCCAATTTTATGTCTCCAGTGATAACAACAGCAGCTGGGACCGTTAACAAATGTGTGTAACCCTTCTAGTTCATAGTTCCATAATAAAAGCTATTTATGTCAAACACCTTATAAGGGAAAGATTTAGCCTGAATGTCAATATAACATATAATACATTTTATATTTAGGAAGGAAAAAAAATCCATTATCAGCAAGGCATATTGGTTTTGGTTTGGACTATTAAACATGTGGGGGCTTAAAAAAATTTAAAGACAGCCTCTCCTTTGCTTTAATTTCCAAATTCCTTGATTGACTTTATTAGAAAACTATTTCTGCATGAGAAAAACAAATGTTGGTGTGGCATTATTTGTTTTTCCAAGTCCTGCCAACGAACAGGCATCATTTTCTGTTGTTTGATCCAATTTCTACAATTTCCAAGCATGTTCCAGATGATGCCCTGATCATAAAAATCGATGCTTCTTCTATTTCCTGGGGATAGTTTGGGTTTTGGAGAGAGACCCGGCTGACGGATACATTTGCAATTCTACACATGATTCAGGTCAGTCACTCAAAGGAGGAAACTCTTGTCCAGCGAAGAACCAGTGACCAGCTGCTCAGGTTGTCTCCAGCTGGGCTAGAGGTGCTCAGAAGGCCCCATGCTGTCCTGGGGACAGCTCCCCAGTGTTTTCTGAGAAAATGGACCTTAATGCTTGCTCATGTCAGGTATTGGGAGCCAGCACGCTTGGCCTGTTGCTCAGGCACTGGTCAGAGGAGGCTGGCTTCCTCCTTGTCTCTCCAGCACAGACAAAGAGCAGGACACCCTGGAGAACAGAGCAGAGGGCCAGTTCAAAAGCCCAAAGACACCCTACACACCACATGTGGGCCCTTGCTCCTGACTTCTCTTCACCCAGTGGACAGCATGACCACGGGTTCATGCAAAGCCCAGTGGAGATTCTGTGCCCTCCGTACTGGCCCCTGACTCCTTCACTACAGTACAGAGCCCCTGCTTAGGAAGTAGAAGATAGGGGACCAAGCAAACCCCACATGTTACTTGTAACCACCCGGCAGCTCCTTAAACCTTAAACCCAGCATAATGCAAGCTCCTCATTCCGTAACCATAGCTTGAATGGACCCACAACCAGATGGGCTGGGTGTGATTCTAGAAAGTTAATAGCCCACCCCCGCCAGCCACCCGCCCTCCCACCGTCCCACCCCAGACTACATGGAGGCAATTTTCCTTTTCTTTTAGAATGTCTTAGTGCTGTGACTTCTTCTACTGGACACCAGTGGCATGGAACAGACTCGTCTTCATGTCTGAACAAGTAACTTTTATGCTGGGTACATGATTATCGTGAGAGAGCCTTGCTTCTGGGAAGGGCTAGGAATCATGTCAGAAGTGAACGAATGCTGGAAGTATGCACCGTGCCCCAAAGGTATCTGCACGTGATGGTGTTTGAAGCTAATCAGCGCTAACAACATGAGAGATGGGGTAGAACTGGCTGGGGACACAGCTCAGCTGATAGAGATGGAGAAGGAGGGTGCACTCCACGGAGGAAGAATGGCAAAGGAGAGGCTCTGCAAAATGTAGCTGTAGCCAAGATGATAACGTGTCAGTACCCTCTGAGGAGGTCATGCTGGACACATATGCTCTGTATGTAGAAAAGCCCATTTGACCTTACAAGAGGCCCAGGAGCTACGGACTGTGATTCCCTTCCTTTTGCAATAGGGAAAACCGACACCGAGAGAGGTCAATCTGTTGTTGAGGACCACACTGTTGGATGGTGAGAAGATTTCAGTGTCAGCCGCCAAGGCCAGGTCACACCGGGTACAGCAGTCCCAATGGCCCCAGGCTACGATGACAGGAGCTAAATATCTATAACTAAAGTCAAAGTCATGCTGCTGCCTGGGGTCAGACTCCAACTACTGCCTGGACCAGCCACTGACTGCTCCTCTCTTTGCCTGGACTTGCCTGTCCGTGCGTGGCAGGAAGGTGGCACCGGTCCCCTCTTTGGGAGTTGTCATCAAGGCTTCATGAACAGGGAGTGATAAGTGTGTGTCCCATCAGAAGTACTTCAACAGACACTAGGTGCCATGGCCTGGGATCCATCTGAGCCCTCCCAGAGGCCAAGCCTGCATAGGAGCTCTGGCCATGTTCATAGATGCCTGGATGGCTAAGCTATTGTAAGGAGAGCTGCGGTGCCTCCCTACAGCAAGAACTCAATCAGACCAACTCAGATCTAGTTGGCAAAAGATCTCTCAGGCATCATCAGAAGGGTGAGTACCACACTCTTGCTCCAGCCTGCCCCAGGAGGAACTTGCTGACATCCCACAGTATTCCCCTCACCTCACCGTGTCACCATGGGGTCCAGGTCCTGACCCACAGCACCATCCGAGTGACAGGAGACAAGCTTGACAGGCTCTCGGCCACCCACCCTGGCCACTGGTGGGTTCCTGCCACAACTGTTTAGCTGATGTAGCCCTCATAACCCTCCTTCTTCCCTCTTGTCAAAGTCCCCCTTGCTGCGCCCGGCAGGCATCTTACGCGTGCGCAGTGAGTCACGGGAACAGTAAACAGCCCAGCATCCGGAGCCAGCTCCCAGCCAGGCCTGGGGCCTCCTGACAGCCAGCTGGGGCCGGCCACAGAGGCCAGGCAGCAGAGACACCCAGGGCTTGGGGTCTGGTGTCCCTCAGTCCTGGGGTAAACCCTACTTCTGCCTCCTATGGGCTGCGTTGTCCTCTCTGGAACCCAGTTCCCTTGTCTGTCAAAGGGCAGCAGTGATGGGCTGAGTACCACCTTGCAGTGCTCAGTAAATACAGACTCTTGGATTGCTACTCAACCCAGACAATAAAGGGGAAATAACTGAACACGTTGGGAGCAATAACTCTCTTTTAAAATTGGGATGGCTACCCCCACAATAAGCAAAGAAAGACTCACCAAAAGAAAGAGACAGAGAGAGATCTGGTAGGGGAGGTAGAGGTGACATTCTGCTGAGGAAACTTGGATTTCAATCTGATGCATTTGTTTATTGACACCCTACCTGTTGGCTGACCCTGGTTACATTGCTTCTGGGCCCATTTCTCCCTCTCGCAGCGGTAAGCCTAAGTTCCTTCCTACCTTCTTCCTTTGGTTGCAGACTAACATCTTTAGCCACTGGATATAAGTAAGTACACCATTCTAAGAGACTCCAGTTTAGCCAGGCTTGCTGGCGCTTGCCTTTAATCCCAGCACTTGGGAGGCAGAGGTAGGAGGATCACCGAGAGTTCGAGGCCACCCTGAGACTACATAGTTAATTCCAGGTCAGCCTGGACCAGAGTAAAACCAAAAAAAAAAAAAAAAAAAAAAGAGAGAGAGAGAGAGACTCCAGCTTGTGCTTATAGCTAAAGTACACATGCACACATACAGAAAGCATCACAACAATTGGCACATACTTTAAAAAATTGCACTTACTGAAAAAGAATGGGTGAGGTATTTCTGTACTGTCCTACCTCCAGTGCTGGGATTAAAAGCATGCACCACCATGCCTCGGGTGGTAGTTAATCTTCTAATGCGAGCATTAGCCTCTGAGCATGTTCGTTTTCAATATGTAACAGGACTGTTGCAGCCACAAGGCTCAAGGCCAGATTTTAGTTGAGTTCTTTGGACAGACACCTGGTGGTCACCGAATGGAAGGCTGTCAGCATTTGAGGATCCTCCTTACCTTCTAATGACATTTATTAAGCACCCCCCCCCACATACACATGCACACTGGGGACGTAAAACACCTTCACTTAGCAAAGTCCCAAAGGTCACTGCCGTGGACTGAAAGAAGCTTCATGAATAGCAGAATGCGACTGTACAGGAAGACTTTTTTTAAAAAATTGTCATGAGTGCTTGGTGGGGCGTGCATTGGGGATGAGAAGAGTGTGGGAGGTGGCTTATGTATAGAAAATGGGGGGACCATTTCTGCTAGTTAAGAATAAATCCTGGGGCTAGAGAGATGGCTCAATCTGTAAATCCCTTGCCACACAAGTGTGAATACCTGAGATCAGATCCCCAGCACCCACCTAGATGCCCAGGTGGGTGTGTTAGCCCACCAGTAATCCCAGTGGGTGGAAGGCAGAGGGGGATCCCTGGGGCAACTTGGGTAACTAGTTTAGCCAAATCAGTCAGTAAATAAGGTAGACAGAAATGGAGGAAGACACCCTATGTCAACCTCTGGCTTCTACATGCTTGCATATACATGTGCACCCATACACATATGAACACACATACACACATGCAAAAAAAAGTATGAATCTTAAAAGTTAAAAACAAGGGATCCAGAAAGACCCCTCCCCCAACATAGGCACACATCACCTCCTCAAACCTACTTATGCAGGAGGCTGCAAGGGACTAGCCATTCTAGCCAGGGTTCTTCCTGCAGGTGACGGGCACCAGGTTGGGGGATCTGGCCGTTGCTCAGGCTGAAGTCAGCCTGGTTGGTGGGGCTGAGTTGGTCCGTCATGAACAGGGTTGCCCAAAGCTGCTTGTCCACGAGGCAGACTGAGAGGATGGGACATTCTGAGAACAGAATGACGCTGATTTTATCTGCTTGGAGAAAGAGGTCCCCAAAGCCTCGTGGGGAAGGGTTTCGAATGACAGTCCTCATGTGAGAGTCACTAGATGTGACTTTGAAGCAGTCACTCCCGCCTGTTGGTTGGACCAGGTTCCCCCAGTGAGAATCTTTGGGAGTGGGGTCTGGGTGACAGGCTTTCTTCAAAGCTTTCAAGTCAGAGCTAGGGCTGACAACGTGTGACCAAGGGTTCCATCGGGGCTGAAGACTGGCTGGGGATGGCTGCACAGGATGGCTGGTGGTATGCTGTGAATTTGCCATCACTGAATTGAAGTTTGCAGAGACAGGAGCTCATGTCTCAACTGTAGTGGAGTTAGGGATCAGGACTGAACACCTCAGAGCACCTTTATAACCTAAGATTAACATGTTAAGTAGATGTCCCATTTAAGTGGCTTTAAAAAAATAATTTTCAAATTTTTATTTATTTATTTACTTATGTGTGAGAAAGAGGTGGGGAGAGAGAGAAAGACAGAATAGGTGCACCCAGGCCTCCAGCCATTGCAAACAAACTCCAGACACATGTACCACCTTGTGCATCTGGCTTACGTGGTTCCTGGGGAATTGAACCTAGGTCCTTAAGCTTCGCAGGTAAGCACCTTCACCGCTAAACCATCTCTCCAGACCTGTAGGTGGCTTTTTTTTTTTTTTAACTTACATTTTTCAGGCTCACAGTGGTGGAGCTGAGGATGGAGAGGAGGGTGAAGGACACCTTGGGCTTATCCTTGAAGACAGAAGCACAACCGGGAAGAGTGGAAAACAGCCTGTACAAGTGAGCACCATGGTTTAGGAAGCTGACAGGGAAGTATTGAGCCCATGACGGGCTGTCCAGGGTACAGTCAATGGACACAGGCTGCCAGGGCTTCCAGGTCACAAAGATGATGTTGGAACATAATGGCTCCCAAGTGCACTGGGGGTGGGATCAGAGGGTGACTGTCCCGCCATTCCACTGGGCCTCTGGGTGCTGGGAATGGTGTATATTTCCATCTGAGGGTCTCCTTGTGTGGAAATTGTCATCTTGTCTGGAAGATTCTTGTACTTGGTACTTTCCTGTACTCAAAGTTAAACTTCAATTATAAAAAGAAGATAACAGGCCCAGAAAGATAAGCGTACATGATCAGGGGTATGGCTAAAGGCCATACAAACCAGAAAAAACTTCAAAAAAGTAACTAATAGAAGAAAATGAAACAGCAAAAGCACATCAGCTCCTGGACTCTTCTTATAAAATATAACCAGGATTCCTACATTTTTTTTGTGGGATTTCCATTTTTTTTTATGGAAGTTAGGTATTGTGATCTTGTTGATTTTCACACAGGTGTGGAGGGGACACCACTGGCCCTCCAGTGCTTATCTTAATCTGCTCTGGGCTGAGTGACTGGTTGGGACTGGTCCAGTGCTACCTGAGGAAGGACATGAAGAGAATGTCTTTCTAAGGATGGGGGACCTCGGAGGTCTTAAGCAAGGAGAAACCATGAAGTTGTCACAGATTATACCAAAGTCCCACACAAGCTCATCACAATGTCATTGAAAATAAAGTTAATATTAAACTGCAGCATAGAAACTACACCGAAGTTCTTCCTCCCCTGTTTGTTATATCAAATATCAAGTCTATTTTTTTATTGTTTTTTTTCAAGGCAGGGTGTCACTCTAACCCAGATTGGCCTTGGACTCACAGTGATCTTCCTACCTCAGCCTCCCAAGAGCTGGGATTAAAGGCATGTGCCACTACACCCAACTTAAGAAATCCATTTTTTAAAAATGAAAAAGTTATATGAATTAATACTGGAAACAGAAACATGGGATGGGGTGGGCTGTTTCCCAACAAGCCTACAAAACTTGCATGGGAAACACAAGACCACTGATGCCAGGAAGCTAAGCTGGGCAACTGGCTTCCTAAGGGAAGTGAAGTTGCTCCAATTCAGTTTATCTTCCCTGGACCACATGCCCTAGTGGGCGTGTCCATAATCCTAAAGAGTCTAGGAATTGGAATGGGGATGTGGCTCAGTTGGTAGAGTGCTTACCCAGCAGGCACAAACCCTGAGTTCAAACCCCGGGATCACATCAACTAGACATGGTGGCACATGCCTGCAATTTAAGTATTCAGAAGGCGGGATCGGGACAATTAGTGGTTCAAGATCATCTTCAGCTACATAGTGAGTTGGAGGCCCTATCTCAATACATAAATAATTTTTATATAATTAATTAAATAATAAATCAATGTCTAGAAGTCAAGGTGAGAAGCCAGAAGTACAGGTGTGGCAGACTGCTTGGGGGAACAGTAGGTCCTCCTGATGTCCCTATTAGAAGTCTCACAGAGCACCCTTTCTGGGTGGACTCAGCCTCACAGCAGGGTGAACAGCCCAGGGACTTGCCCTCACTTGCATTCTTGGCCAACGCCATGTGCAGTCAGAAAAAAACGACTGTTACCTGCAGCCCTGGAATGTAAAAACAGGAATCTTCTAGGCCTATGGGGAAATCCCTTGCTCCAAGTCGTGTCTACCATACCCTCCTCTTCTTTCTTCCCCAAATCCCAATTTTGACTTTTGTTGTTGTTGTTGTTGTTGTTGTTGTTGTTTTTTTGGTTTTTCGAGGTAGGGTTTCACTCTGGTCCCAGGCTGACCTGGAATTAACTATGTAGTCTCAGGGTGGCCTTGAACTCACGGCAATCCTCCTACCTCTGCCTCCCCGAGTGCTGGGATTAAAGGCGTGCGCTACCACGCCCGGCTCCAATTTTGACTTTTATGAACCAAATCCCAGTGGAACTTTCCAGAACGCCTACAACAACAAGGCCGCAGCCGCTTCTTACAAGCAACGTATGTGGCTTCTCCCCCTTGTCCTATGTCATACCAATGCTATTTCCTTTAATTATAAATAGGGATTTCACCCAGAGGGGTGCTGTCGAATACCCCTCTGCTGCTTTGTGCTTTAATCAGGCCTTTCCTGCCCAAAATATTTATCTTCCAGCAAAGAGGTGCTAATTTTATCTTGTAAAAGTGGATATCTGCTTACGTCCCTTCTACCTTGGAGAAAGATAACCAAACGTGTATTATGTCATCTAAACTCAGCATCCTCCGAGATCAAAGGCGTAGTGTATACACCTGCCAAAGTTGATGGAACGGCCATTGGCAGACCCTTCCGCCCAGCTCGCGTGTGCTCCATTGATAGACACTCGTTGCCAGTTCTGTGAAAGGGACCGGCCGGCGCTGTTTGTGCCAACTGATCTCCACGATACTGGGAGGTTTTGAAGCAAGAGTCCAAAATAGATGTGCCCTTCTCACCCCCTGTGTAAGCCCTCGCCACAGGAAATGGCCCACGTTCAAACTTTCATAATGGAAGCAGCGTGGGACTAGATAAGAAGTATGCTCCTTGCAGGGACATTTTCATGTTTAGAATAGAGTCAAAGTGATCCATCACAGAGGCCACCTGAGACCGCTTGCTTTGATGGGGCCCCGCTTCCGCTTCCCTGCTCCTCATGTTCTGGGACCTCGTTCTATCACAAGAGTGCCATCCTCACCCAGTCCACACACACATGTGCACATGCGTGAGCACACGCCTATTTGAAAGCAATGTTCACAGAACTGGACTCAGCCTTCTATTGGGATGTCCATGTTGGTCTGGTGAAATATCATATCCTCCACCACTCAACATGTTAGAAATGCAAAATCCAGGGTCCTTCCAGACCTGGCCACACCCAGCCATCCTCCCTCCCTGACCCACAGGTCCACATGTGCTCAGGAAAGTGTCTTCCTCCTGCTCCATGTGGTTCTGCAAGCTTCATCACAAACTGGTACGGAAACACCAATCTCGGGGCTGGAGAGATGGCTTAGCAGTTAAGGCACTTGCCTGCAAAGCCTAAGGACCCAGGTTCAATTCCCCAGAACCCATGTAAGCCAGATGCACATGGTGGCACATGTGTCTGGAGTTCGTTTGCAGTGGCTAGAGGTCCTGGTGTGCCCATTATCTTTTACTCTCTCTCTCTCAGAAATAAATTTTTAAAAATATATAAAATCAACACCAATCTCGGTGAGGTTTACAGAGCCCTGTGGCTCCTGATAAGCGGCCACATGGGACTAGGTGATTGTGGTAGCCTATACGATGGGGCTTGGGGATCTGGGCCTCAGGGTAAGACGGTTTCTCCTGGGTGACCATTTGCTAAGGGGACTCATGTGCAGAAGAAGGGTCTTAGGTAAGGTGGCATGTGGAAAAATGAATAGTAAAGCCAAGAAAAGAGAGAACGATCAGATGCCAGGTGATGTCCTAGAATTAGGGTTGAAAATAAAATTTAAAATATCTTAGACAAATTCAGGCACCTGCATGAGAAGGCTGAGGAATAGCCTGGCTCAGGACAGGTGAGTGTGAGGCTCAGGACTTCAGTGTGAAGCTTATGGACCCTGCAGGGTCACAGTGGCAGGATGACCCCCTCCCTTGGAGAAGGAGTCAGCATGTTGTAAGATGTGGGCACCCACAGGTATAGGTGCCCATGGGCAGAGCTGCAACTCATCTGTGAATGCCATCTTGGAACACAGGCACAAGCATAGAGAAACAACCAGAATAGAACGGTCTTTTAAAACTTATCCAAGGCCGGGCATGGTGGCACACACCTTTAATGCCAGCACTCGGGAGGCAGAGGTAGGAGGATCACCACGAGTTCGAGGCCACCCTGAAACTACACAGTGAATTCCAGGTCAGCCTGGGCTAGAATGAAACTCTACCTCGAAAAACCAAAAAAAAAAAAAAACTTATCCAGATGTTTTCTCTGACCTAGAATATGAACAGGAGAGATTTTTTTTTTTGTAAAGGTCAGACAGAAAACATTGCTGTTGCATGTACATATTCTTCTTTTTGTGTGTGTGTGTGTCTCTGTGTGTGTTTTAAATCTTTAAAATATATAGCAAAGGGGCAGAGATGTGCAGCACCTGCCCAAAATATCTGTGGCCCTACTTCCATCCCTAGAACTGCAAAAGCAAAACTATGCACTACTTTTTTTTTTTTTTTTTTTTTGGTTTTTCGAGGTAGGGTCTCACTCTGGTCCAGGCTGACCTGGAATTAACTATGTAGTCTCAGGGTGGCCTCGAACTCATGGTGATCCTCCTACCTCTGCCTCCTATGCACTACTTTTAAATGACCAGCTGTACCAGGTCCAGACTGTAGGCCACAGTGGCTAGTCGGCCGTGGTGTGGTGGAAAGGTCCCACTGCTGCTGCTGCTGCTGCTGCTGCTGCTGCTGCTGCTGGGCAGGACGGCCAATGTCAGCAAGGCAAGTTGGTCCCTGGTGTTCAAGTCTTGCATGCCTGTCACCATCCTTTTATACACTTGCTAGCTATTTGTGTTCTGTTTATTTTTTAAATTATTTTATTTTATTTATTTATTAGTGAGAGAGAGAAGGAAAGAGGCAGGTAGAGAGAAAGAGAGAGAATGAGCATGCCAGGGCCTCCAGCTACTGCAAACGAACTCCAGACACATGCGCCACCTTGTGCATCTGGCTTACGTGGGTCCTGGGGAATCGAACCTGGGTCCTTTGGCTTTGCAGGCTTTTTTTGTTATTGTTTTTTTGTTTTGTTTTGTTTTGTTTTTTCAAGGTAGGGTCTCACTCTAGCTCAGGCTGACTTGGAATTCATTCCATAGTCTCAGGGTGGCCTCGAACTCACGGTGATCCTCTTACTTCTGCCTCCCAAGTGCTGGGATTAAAGGCATGCGCCACCACACCCGGCTGTGTTCTGGTTTTTTTGAAACAGGGTCCCACTGTGTGTCCCAGGCTGGCCTTGAGCCAATTCAAAGTGTTCCTCTTGCCTCAGCCTCCTGAGTGCTGAGGTCATAAGTAGGAGCCACGACATTCGGCTGCTTGTTTTGTCAGCTGAGGCAGGAGCAGGAGTGCTGACTCTTGGCAGTGGCCATGGGTCTGCAGTCTCTCCCTTCAGCTCTAGCAGTACGGGGCTGGGGCTGGGGCTGGAGCTCTCTACTGCATGGCTCATGATGGGCCCTGCACTCAGCACTCTGGGATGTCACGTGGGGCCTGAAGACAGGATTCTGAGTCACACACTGGGAGAAGTCCAGGTTAGACCTTGTGGCTTAGGTGGTCCCAGCTAGAGATGCTCCAGAGATGGCCCCTGACATGCCTGAATATGACAAGTGTCACATCTCGTCATGAAGGTCCCATAACCCATACATCATCTTTATCCCCACAGAGCAAGGAGGCCTCCATGTTCTGAGGATTGTGTGTGTGCATGTGCTTACATGTGTATATATGTGTGTGCTTGTATGTGTCTTTGTGTATGTATGTGTCTGTACATAAGTGTGGATGTGTATTAGTGCCAGTTTCATGTGTGTAGGGGGATGTGTCTGTGTATATTTATTTTGTGCATTTATAGGTGCATGTGTGTATATTTGTATTTATGTGTGTTCCTGTGTATGTGTATATGTGTTTGTGTACAAGTGTATTCTGTGTGTTTGCACATGTGTGTGTTTATGTGGTATGGGTGTGTACGTGTGCATACAGTGGGTTTGTGGCACAACTGTGTGTGAGTGTGTGGAATGCTGTGAGCAGTTGGAAATCTGAGTCCTACTTTATGGAGATCACAAGTTCGAGGCTCTGTACACCACAGCTGCGCAGTGCAGACCCTCCCTCCAATCAACAACTCCCCATCCCCGCCCGTCACTAGGGCTGTCCCTGGAAAGAGCTCCACTCCGGCTGCCATTTTCTTCAGCCCCATAGAAACACACTGCTATTAGCCCAAGGTGAACACCAGCACTGACTTGCTTGGATCAGGGTTTGGAAAGTCAAAGCCTCTGAGGTAACATCTATTTTACTAGAAGGTGCGCCCACTCTAGAGTTTGTGCGTGCATCATGGGAGTGTCACCTTAACAGACACTTGTTTGTTCAGTTCATTTCTCTCACCATCAAGCTCCCTAGGCCTGCTCTCAATCACTAATCCTGCCTCAGGCAACAGCCAACCTGCTTCGTGTAGTCTCAGAACAGAATTCTACCCGGTGCAACCACGGCACAGACTCTGCCCTGACTTCTTTCATGCAAGACATCTTGAGTGCCATCAGTTTGTTTCATTTATGAGAACGACATTCCTTTCCACTGCCAAGCAGTGTTCCTTTGCATAGATTTACCATGACTTATCTGCTAACCCAACAGTGGGCCTTTAGCTTACATCAGTGTTTGGTTCCTGTGAATTGAAATGCTCTGAACATTGACATACCAGTATTTTGTGAATAAATGATTTAAGATTTAACTTCTCTTGGAAAAATAGCCTAGGAGTGAATTGCTAGGTGATCCAGCAGTTGTATGACTTTGTAAGAAATTGTCATGCTGGGGCTGGAGAGATGGCTTAGTGGTTAAGGCACTTGCCTGTGAAGCCTAAGGACCTATGTTCGACCCTCTAGATCCCATAAGCAAGACACGCAAAAGGTGAGGTAAATGCAAGGTCACACATACCTACTAGGTGGTGCAAGCGTCTGATGTGCAATTGCAGTGGCTGAGGCCCTGGTATACCAATCCTCTCTCTGTCTCATTCTCTCTGAAATAAAAAAAAAAAAATGTCATGTGGGGTATGTCATTTACTCCCCAAGATCCATGAGTTCCAGTCACTCCTCACCTGGCAGTTTCAGTGTTTTAAGTTTTAAACAAATATTTTATTTATTTATTTGCAATGAGAAAGGGAGAGAGTGAAAGACACAGAGAGAGAATGGGTGCGCCAGGGCTTCCAGCCACTGAAAAGGAACTCCAGATAAATGCACCACCTTGTGTATCTGGCCTTATGTGGGCACTGGGAATTGATCCTGGGTTTGCAGGCAAACGCTTTAACTGCTGAGCCATCTCTCCAGCCTGTGTTTTAAGTTTTAACCCACTCTGGAAGGTAGGAACTATTACCACATTATAGTTTTAATTTGCATTTGGAGGCAACTTTGGTAGTGAGTGTCTTACTACGTGCCTATTGGGCATATTCCTATCTCTTGTTTGTACAAGTCCACCCAGAAGTATTAGCTATTTATAAAATTGGGTTGGCAGGTGTTGCAGTGACCGTCTCCTTACTGGGGAACAAACACCCAGCAGAATCAGCTTATGGAAGGAAAGGGTTTTATTTCAGGCTTACAGTTTTGAGGAGAAGTTTCTTCCTGGTGGACAAAGCATGGCAGAGCAGACAGCCCTCAAGCATCGTCATACAACAGCATCAGGGAAGGAGCAGCAAAAGGGAGTGAGCCAGACAACACCCATTAGGTCTGGACTAATGACCCTCAAGGCCCAGCCCCAGTGACACACCTCCTCCAGCAGGGCTCCGCCTCTCAAAGGCTCCACCAGCTGGGGACTGAGCGTGAAACTTAACCACAGACACGTGAGACTAGGGGAGACATTTCACATTCAAACCACTGCAGCTGGTTTCTTAATTGTTAATTCTTAGTTGTAAGAGTTCTATACATAATTTAGATACAAGGTGTTTCCCAAATACATGTATTGTGAACACTTCTTGCCATCTTGGGCTTGCCTTATCTTTTTTAAAAGTATTTTTCTTGCCAGGCGTAGTGGCACACACCTTTAATCCCAGCACTTGGGAGGCAGAGGTAGGAGGATCACTGTGAGTTCGAGGTCACCCTGAGGCTACATAGTGAATTTCCAGGTCAGCCTGAGCTAGAGTGAGACCCTACCTTGAAAAACCAAAAAAAAAAAAAAAAAAGTATTTTTTTTTTTTTTTTTTTACTTTTTATTTATTTATTTATTTTTGACATTTATTTTATTTATTTTTTCTTTTTTTTATTGACAACTTCTATACTTACATACAAGAAACGCATGATATTTCCCTACCCAAGTATTTTTCGAAGAGCAAGTTTTTAAATTTTCATAGGTTCCAATTTAATTATGATTGTAGCATTTATATTTTAATCAAGGTTAAGAAATCTTTGATTGTCCCCAAGTCTATGAAGTTATATTTCTAACGTTTTCCTCTAAACATTTCACAGTTTTAGATCCTACATTTAGATCCCTGATACATTTGCTATTACGTTTTGAATACGGTGTGAGCTGAGGACCAAGGGTCATTCTTTCTTGAATGACTAGAAAGTTGTTTACGAATAGGTTGGGGAAGATTCTTCAGTTCTGACAGGCTGAACATCACACTGCTTTCCCCATTGCTCTCCACACACACAAATACTGACAAATACGAACTGAGGAAATGGGTTGATGGCAGTCACCGTTGAGAATGGAGAGAAGAGTTCTTCTTGGTAACTCCAAGTTTGGGAGAGGCACTGTCCGTTGATGGCTCAGCCTGCATCTTGCAAATCTCTCTTCTGCTGCCCTGGACAGTCCCTTTTCCAGCCTCTCTTGTAGCTGGTTGTGATCACTCAGGTAGACTACTTGGTGTTTTCATCACCAGCCCTCTCTAGACATGAGAGTCGGAGGAGAGGCCATGAGACAAGGTCCGAGGACCATGGCGGAGAGAATGCCGAATCGTGGAACGCCAGGGTTGGGTTTGTATGCTGCTGCCTCCCCACTGACTCCCTTGTCTCCTCCTTGTGCCTTCCTTGCTTGAGTGTCTTTCTTTCTAAAACTTTCATCTTTATTCTTTCCTGTATCTCCCTGGTTCTCCTCAACCTCTGGGTCTCAGTTTAAAGATTACTTCCTTTGCCCCGATCCAAGATCCACCAGACTCTCTTTTAGTACCCATTCTCTTTGCCCAAATGATCAAAAATGGAATTAAGTGTGTGGTCTGTGAGAATCCTTCTCCCATAGTGGAGCATGGGGCCCTGAAGGTGGGAGTCAGACCTGCTTGTAGGGACCCTATGCATAGCACCTGGCACAGTGCCTGGTGCACCCAGAGAATTTTCACACATGCATCATACTTGGATGGATGAAGAGAGGGAAGAAAGAATGGAGGGAGGGATGGGGGACAGAAATGGAATGAGTAGGTATGTGAACAGATAGACGCATGGCAGATGGATTGATGAATGAATGGGTGGATGGGTGGGTGGATGGGTGGAAGGTGAAGAGATGGGGAGTATTAGAGGAATGGATAAATAATGGGCGGGTGGGTGGATGGATAGGGGAGTATTAGAGGAGTGGGTGAATGATGGATGGTGATGGAGAGATGAGGGATGCATGGGTGAACAGGTGGATGATGGGTAGGTGGATGGGTTGAATGGCAGTACCACTAACTTGCCACATGACTAACTGGACAGTCCTCACCCCTTTCCAGGCTGTGACTTTCATGCATGTAATGTAAAGATCTGGAGCAAATGGGCAGTCTGAACCTTTCCTTGTTGGCTCTTTAGTAAAGCGAGTCCAGATGCTCCTGTGGGGTTCTGTTCTCACAATCAACCCTTTGTCCACAGATCTTTCTATTTTCTCCACTCACTCCAGGTGACCCAGAAGTTGTCCTAGAAGCTCTTGCCACAAGAGCATCCTGTGAAGGGACAGCTGGGACATCCCCAGACTACTTCGAGAGGCCAGGTGCCCCCGGGACATTTGTAGGGGAAGACTGCTGCATCTGGAGGCTTCTCCCCAATGCCAATGCCCATGGTCTCTTCCCCTGTGTAAGAGCAAGCTCCATGACAGTTGGTGGTGACTGTCGGAGAAGCCACGCCTTCACTGCCTGCTCCTACCACCCGCTTCTCACAGAGCCTGCTATGCAGTTTTGTTTTGTTTGTTTATTTTGTTTTGTTTTATTTTTTTGAGGTAGGGTCTCACCACTCTGGCCCAGGCTGACCTGGAATTAACTTTGTAGCCTCAGGGCGGCCTTGAACTCACAGCGATCCTCCTACCTCTGCCTCCCAAGTGCTGGGATTAAAGGCGTGCGCCACCACGCCCAGCCTGCTATGCAGTTTTTATGTGTGCACGGAGAGTACCAGTGTGGCTTCATCCTGAACACCTGACTACACGGAGGCCAGCCCTGGAGATGCATACTGCACACACTTACTAAATCCTAATCCGAATTCATATCAGAGGCAAGGGCAAGAAAGGTTTCACCACGTTCACTGTCCTGTTTGTTTCCTCAGGAAAGGATCAGTTGCTCACGTGTCCCCACCCCCTCCCATGGGAGGCACAGCGACAACACACAAATGCACACTGAGCTCCATCTAGTTTGCCAAGAACAGTGGTATGGACATTTCTGGGCCTCACCACAATCCTTTGCTTGTTTTTCTTTATAGCCATGGCCTCCCTATGCCAAGCTGGCCTCAAACTTGACATCTTCCTGCTCTGTCTACACAGTGCTGGGATGACAGACATGTGCCATGACACCTCAGTCACAATCCAGGAGTTCACTATGTAGTCTCAGAGTGGCCTCAAACTCACAGTGATCCTCTTACCTCCAACTCTCGAATGCTGGTATTAAAGGCGTGCGCCACCACGCCCAGCTCGGTCACATTCTTTATGGTGTAGTTTTGTGCCCATCTGACAGATTGGGGATCAGCCTCAGGAATATGCATGGGCACACCCCAGACCATAACACACTGACATGGTCAGGCTGAGTTGAACCCAGACCTGAGCCTCATATTTCCTACTCCAGTAGCCCGTCCCATTACAGCTTGTGGTGAGGGTGAGACAAACAGTCAGAAGATGGAATCAGGGCCAAGCACACCAGCTGGCTGCTCTGTGACATGCCTTGCCTGCCTGACACCTGAGGACCAGGCCAGGATGACAGGAATTCAATCAACCTCGTCTTAACCCCACAGGCACCACACTGAGATTGTCAAGAGGGATGCAACAGAAATGGCAGCATTGTCTTTAAAAATGCAAAGTGAAGGCTTGCGCAAGATGATGTCATCAAATTAAAAGAGAGACAAATGGAGAGAGGGAGGGGATATGATGGAGACTGGAGTTCTAAAGTGGAATGGGGGAGGGGAGGGAAATATCAGGTGGGGTTTTTTTTTTTGTATGTAAGTATAAAAGTCGATAAAAAATAATAATTAAAAAAAAAGTGAAGGCTTGCTACAAGGAAGCTGGGGAGGAGAGGGAAAGTGAATGTGGGAGCTTAGACCTACAATAGCAGGCGGAGACAGAGGCCATTATGCTTGAATGTGGTCGGTGTGTGGTGTTTTGTGTTGGTATGTGACAGCTTGCATGTGGACAGCGTGGTCATGTGTTGGTGTGTGGCTTGGGCTGGTGTGTGCCACTTAGATGTGGCTGCTGTGTGGCCCTCAAAGGCTCACGTGTGGGGAGCTTGGTCCTGAGGGTGGTGAAGCGGGAGGTGGTGAGGAGCTGGTTAATGCCACGTAATTAAGTCATCGGGCTGCTGTCCTCATTACAGGACAGTGTAGAACTTGGAGAAATCTCCATCCATTCCCATGTGAGAGGTTACTGTAAAGGATGACCCTGGCCTTCCACTGGCTCTGGATTTCTGTGTTCCTCACTATAGGATTCTCACCCTGTGATGTCTCTCACTGTGTGATGGTCTTCTCACACGTGCTCTCTCAGTCCCACGTTGCTGGGATGAACATCCAAACCAGGCACAGTTTATGGCAGGAAGGGGTTTATTTCAAGCTTACAGATTCAGGGGAAGCTCCATAATGGTGGAAGAAGCTGCTTCCGTACATCCAAGCTGAGAGAAACAACCAAACAGCCAGCAAACACCAAAAGCAACAAGCACAAAACCCAGATAGTGGGCTGGAGAGATGGCTTAGTGGTTAAGGCGCCTGCCTGCTAAGGCTAAGAACATCCATTCGATTCTCCAGGTCCCACATTTAGCCAGAGGCAAAAGTGATGCAAGAACACAATGCCGCACTTGCCCACATGGGGGTACACACATCTGGAGTTCGTTTGCAGTGGCTGAGAGGCCACTGGTGCACCCATTTCTCTCTCTCTCTCTCTCTCTCTCTCTCTCTCTCTCTCTCTCTCTCTCAAATTAAAAATAAAAAACCCAGGCAGCAAAACAAAGGGGCCCCACTAGAGATCAGGCTGCTCTGCATAGATTTTTGCTGGAATTCAGATCCACCTCCAAACATACTTTAGGGCTAGACCCCAGGATCCACCCCCCAGTGATACCTCTTCCAGCCAGGCAACTGGAAATCCAAGTCATGAGCTTGAATAAAACACCTGAGTCCATGGGGGCTGCACATTCAATCTACCACACTCTCAATGATGCCATCACCATGAGGGTCTTTACCAGAAGGTACACACAGGGTACCACATAACTGTGAACTAAAGAAACCTCTCTTCCTTGTGAAGTGCACAGCTCTGAATGTCTTGTGATAATAGTAGAAAGAGGACAAATACAGAGGCTAAGGGCTGGGCGTGGTGGCACACACCTTTAATCCCAGCACTCAGGAGGCAGAGATAGGAAGATCGCCGAGAGTTGGAGGCCACCCTGAGACTACATAGTAAATTCCAGGTCAGCCTGAGCTAGAATGAGACCCTACCTCGGAAAAAAAAAAATACAGAGGCTAAGAAAATCAAATTGCCACTCTGCCACCTCAAATCTCTGCTTCTGCTTATCAAATTAACACCCCACCCACTTATCCAGGACAGAAAGCACTTCCCCATCCCAGTCACTTCTGTACCAGGGTTTAGCTCCTCATAGCTGACACATTCTTAACTAAGATACAGCTTACACCACAAGCCACCTTTAACATACTAGGGATGGATTGACTCAGGTGTCCCCCATAAACGTAGGTGTTCTGAATGCTAGGTTCCCAACTGGTGGAGATTTAATTCCCAAATTAAATCATCCTGGAGGTGGTGTATTGTTGGGGGCGGGTTTATGGGTGTTATAGCCAGTGTCCCCTTGCCAGTGTTTGGCACACTCTCCTGTTGCTATTGCCCACCTTATGTTGGCCAGGGGGTGATGTCCACCCTCTCTGCTCATGCCATTGTTTTCCCTGCCATCATGGAGCTTCCCCGCAAGTCTGTAAGCCAAAATAAACCTCCCCCCCGCTGAAAAGCTGCTCTTTTGGTCAGGTGATTTCTGCCAGGAAAGTGAACCTGACTGTAACACATACCAAAACCTCACAGCCTGTGCATCTAAGCTAAGGCTCAGGGCTCATCCAGGCTCTTCTCTAAGTCTCTAGACCTCTGGGTTCCTCTCTCAGGGAGCCACACCATATGCCCCACACCGTCCCACAAAACCCCATGACATTATGCAGCCATAATGAAGGGAGCCTTATCTGTGGGGATTAATGGCCCACTCTGTCTTCTGCAGCCACATTCCCAATTTTAAACCATTAGAGTTAGTTTCTCTATGTTCCCAGCTCAGAAACACAAGCAGATGCTGGGAGCTGGGGTCAAATGGCCAGGCATTCCATGAGAGGCCAAAGTTTGCAGACCAGATCCTTCTGGTCATGTGTGCCTACTGTCACCACATCATTACCAACCCTGCCATTAGGGAAGACAACCCCATACTTACAATCAAAACGGACTTCATGTGTAACCAGAAGGCTGTGCTTCCAGGAACAATGGCCGCATCCCTCCTGCCATCAGCTCCTCTGCTTCTCCGCTACTGCCCGGCTCAGCAGAGGAACGTGTGATGTTAGAGGCTACACAGCTGTCTTTCTCTTCCACCTACCTGTTCTCCTGCTTCCTGCCTATGAGGAGATGCTGCCTTCTCCAGCATTCTGCTCACATCCAATGCTATGTTTGCTTTTTGGAATGACACTCACCTTGCCTTCAATGGGACAGAGGTGTAGAGTCCAGGTTTTAGGATTAAGGATTTTATATTCTGAAAAAAAAACAGTTACACAGTAGGACTGGAAAGATGGCTCAGCAGTTAAAGGCACTTTCTAACAAAGCCTAACAGCCCAGGGTTTGACTCCCCAGTTCCAATGTAAAGGCAGATGCACAAAGTGGCACATGCATCTGGAGTTTGTTTGCAGTGGCAAGAGGCCGTGGCATGCCCATTTCCTCTCTCTCATTCTCATTCTTTCCCTGTCTCTCCTTGCAAGCAAATAAATAAATAAATAAAATTTTAAGTAAACATGGTAGGTCATGGTACACGGCAAAGAGGAAACATGAAGCTTATATCTGCCTGGTCCTACCAGCCTCGAAGGCAAGTTGGTGATACATAGCCAGATGCCTGTGATATGGAAGTTCATGACCAAAAAATGCCCTGTAGGGGAAGCATCAGCCATTACATACAGACACATGCACACTCATGCAAAACCAGGCATTATTAGTACAGCAGAGCATCTGGGGAAAGCTAGGTGCTCAACCAATGTGAAAATGCTATACAGAGAAAGGGTAGGTTGGGGACAGGTAAAAGTGTGGAGAAGGAAGAGAAAACGATGTCAAGAAAATGTATAGCAATTCACATACAGGGGATTTTTGGTTTTTCAAGGTAGGGTTTCACTCTGGCTCAGGCTGACCTGGAATTCACTATGCAGTCTCAGGGTGGCCTTGAACTCCTGGTGATCCTCCTACCTCTGCCTCCCGAGTGCTGGGATTAAAGGCGTGCACCACCACACCTGGCACATATAGGGAATTTTAACCGCAAAGAAAAACACCAAAGGGCAGGAAGATGCTAGTTTTAATAACCCATTGCTTCAGAGCATATATCCTCAATCTACATTACTTTAATAAAAAAAAAAAAAAGAGAGAGAGGGAGGCCAGTGTGATGGTGCAGCAGTTAAAGGCATTTGCTTGCAAAGCCTGTCAGCCCAGGTTCAATTCTCCACATAGAGTCAAACACAAAAAAGTGATGAATGCATCTGGAGTTTGTTTGCAGGTGCAAGAGGCTCTGGTGTGTGCGGGTGTGCAAACACATACACACAGGCACACATACAAATAAATAATTTTTAAAAATAATATTTAAAAATAAATATTTATGGGGCTGGAGAGATGGCTTAGTGGTTAAGGCACCTGCCTCCTAAGCCTAAAGAACTCTGGTTCCAATCTCCAGCAGTTCCAATCTCCAGCGGTTCCAATCTCCAGGTCCCACGTTTAGCCAGATGCAAAGTGATGCAAGGGCGCAATGCTGCACTTGACCACAAGGGGGCGCACTCATCTGGATTTCATTCGCAGCAGCTGAGAGACTGCTGGCATGCCCATCTCTGTCTTCCTCTCCCTCTCTCTCTGTATGTCTCTCTGTCTCTCTCCAAATAAATAAATAAATAAATAAATAAATAAATAAATAAATAAATAAATAAATATTTATGACCTCCCAGAATTGTAGGTGTTAAGGTTCATTTGGACAGTTCTGCTCCCCTGATGTCATCTGTGATCATCCAAGCAAATGCTCATGAGATTGGTGGCCAACACTGGCCTCTGGCTGGGAGCCAGGCTGGAGTGTCAGCAGAAGACCTTGCCTGTCCATAAGCCCTGGCATTCCCATGGCATGGCAGCCCAGGCCCCAAGACAGGGGCCTACACACAGGTGAGACCTGAAGCTGAGATCTCTTCACCTCAGCCTTGGATGTGCCATAATATCAATTCTACTGCATCCTACTGGTCAAACCAAGTCTCGGGCTCCCAGGATAAAGGAAGAAGAAATGTATTCTGTTGCTCAATGGAACATATGGTAAAAAAAAAAATTTTTTTTTCTCCATATTTATTGTGTCATTGCCTGCCACTGCTGGATGGAATTATTTATAATATCACACATGAAAATTCCCCTTGGTCCTTGTATTGGTTATTTTTCTTGTCATCATTTTGTCAGTGCCTGACAAAAACAATTTCAGGGCATTTATTTTGGCTCGTGGTCTGAAAGGATACATCTATGCTAGGGAAGGGTTAGTGGAGTTTGTGGTGACGGCAGGTGGATGAAGCTGCTTCCTTATATCTCAGCTAATCAGCAAACAGTTTGCTCTAGAAGAAGAGTGGGGCTTTCACGGATATCATCCACCTCCTAGAACCTACTTCCTCCAGCAAGGCTCCACCCGCTAAGGGTTCTACAACCTCCCAAAAAGCACCACCAGCTAAGGACCAAGGGTTCAAACACACAAGCCTGTGGGGGGGGGCAGGTCCTAATAGCCCTTCTGCTTCCTGCCCCCCTCCACCCAATGAACTCTACTTGGACATTAGAACCTGATTAAAGACGGTGACTATGGCGTGTCAATCAGGCTCACATGCAAGTGAGGTGACCTGGGTTTCATTACATGGCGCTGATTCTCACCTACAGTCCATGAGACCTATGAGCTGAGTGTAGCAGTCGTGCACCCCACACTCCAAGCACACAGCAGTGGATGGGCCGGAACGGCATCATCAACACTCCACTGAGAAGGACAATCGTGGTCACAAATGACCTGACACAACTGAGTCTAGCTGGACCTGTGTGACAATTCTCCTGTACAAAGAGCAGGACCAGTTCTGGACCACAGTCCCGCTTGGCCCTGAAAGTTGCTCTGCCCATGGAAACGACCCCCTGTGTTGCCCTTTCTTTCCCATAAAACATGGCCCATGGTAGAAGCATCTTCCTCTGCTTCCTGCTAAGAGGCCTCTGTTCATGTTCAGCTGCCTTTCAGTTGATGCTAAGAGTTTTGATGTTTGGGGATTTTTTTTTTTATATTTGGAGAAGGATTTTATACATTATATTTTTATTGGCTCCATACATTATAAGGTATACCACACATCTATTTAAAACAGTCACTTCTTTTTTTAATATTTTATTTATGGATCTGCAAGCAGAGGGATGTAGACAGACAGACAGAGAGTATGGACACTCCAGGGCCTCTAGCCACTGAAAACAAACTCCAGATGCATGCACTACTTTGTGCATCTGCCTTTACATGGGTATTGGGTCATTAGGCTTTGCAGGCAAGCATCATAACTGCTGAGCCACCTAATGAGCTCAAAACAGTCACCTCTTACTGGACAGCAACATGGGCCCAAACTTGGTGTGCAAGAGACTGCCTTTGAGACCCTGAAAAGAAGCCATTGGCTCAGTTTAGGGAGAACTGAGCTTCCACAGGGCATCTTCCAACTGCCCCTCCCCCTATAATAGTTAATATTGATTGCTGATTGGATTGGATTAAGAAACACCAAGGCAGAGCTGGAGAGATGGCTTAGTGGTTAAGGTATTTGCCTGCAAAGCCTAAGGACCCAGGTTCAATTCCCCAGGTATCATTTCTTCTTGAGGTAAATGATTCATTACATCTGAATCTGTTAGACCACTCTCAATACACTGGTGGTGCCCTGAAGCCAACATCGCAACACAACTCCTAGTTACCATGCAAAGTGGAAGTCAGATGCACAAATGGTACATGTATCTGGAGTTTCTTTGCAGTGGCTGGAGGCCCTAGTATGTCCATTGTCTGTCTGTCTCTCTCTCAAATTTATTAATTAATTAATCATTTTTTAAAAAAGAAACATCAACACACACTTTAGTTTGTCTGCGTGGGTATTTCCAAAGAGGTTTAGCTAAGGGGGAAGATCCTCCTGGGATATGGCTGGCATCATCCCATGGGCTGGGATTCTGGACCAAATATAAAGGAAAAGGATAAAGCCAGCTGAATGGCAATATCCCCCTCTCTCTACTTCCTGACCTAGCAATATGTAAGCAAACAGTCTCTCCCTACCACAGACAGGACATGGCCCCACACCACATCTTCCCTCCATGATAGACTGTATCCCCTGAACTGTGAGCCAAACCAAACCGCTCCTTCCTTAAGGTGCTTCCTGACATGTATTTGGTCACAAATTCCAAATGAGAGAAGTAGCTAAACACCACTCAAACAGATCTCCATCCCACACCCTCATCGTACTGACAGTGCCTGCATTTTATATCTTTTCCTGGATTTGATTTATTTGCATGGCATTGTGCTATTTGGAGAGAGCTTTCTGGATCCATTCTAAGCTCTTTAAACTCTTCTTTGAAACTGAACAGCCAAAAGAAGTCAGTTAGAACTTTAAGCACTTAAGATATTCTTAGCAAATCCACAATTCACAATATGCCTTTGCTATTCTCTATATAATTGCCAGCAGGCATTTTGTGAATGCTCTGGGAGCATGTGCTCAGTTCCTTAACCCATATCCCCCAGGGGTTATGCCATCCCTTTATAGCCTCAGCTCACAGTCTCCTCATATGCCTTCCTCCTCTACCCACTTTCTGATCTCAGAGAAAGTACTGAGGTGCTTTAGATATTGGCTACAGTAGAACCCCACTTCTGGTAGCAATTTGTTTCATCTCTCACTGCATTACAAACATGATAAAGCATAGTGGCTGACAACAATGACCATTGACTATCTTTGGGAATTATGAGGGTTAATTGGATCAGCAGGGTAGTCTGTCTGCTGCATGTAGGATGTATTGGGCTATGGTCCCAACTGAAGGCTTAACTCTGTTAGACTTTCATGATAGCTTATCTACATGGCTGACACTGGGAGCACAGCTATATTTCTCAACCGGAGCATCTTGGCCTTCTTCCTAGAAGTGACATGGGCTTCCTATGGGATGGTCATTCCAAGGCAGAAGTAGGGGCTTTCAATAGCTTAAAACCCAGCTCACTCCCACCACAATCTACAGGTCACAGGGAGTCTCAGAGCTGCCCCAGTTCAAGAATCCTCCTTTTAGTGGGAAGAACAGTATCAAATGTGTAGATATCCACCACTGTGCTCATAGGGACACTCCCAAGGCACAACCATAGCAAAGAATGACCCCACATACCCTCAGGGTCCTTTCTTCTGTTAGAGATTATACCCAAAGGCTAGATAAAACATCTGCCCAAGCTGGCATTGTCTTCCACACTCACCCCCACCCCACCCAAACTCAGGGCATTTTGGATTCTGAAAGCTGTGTTGGTAGCCTAGTTTCCTCCTGTTCATATATAGCAATTTCCCTGGCCCTGATGGGAGATGGACCCCAGTCCTCACAGCTTTGTCTTCACCCTTCCTCTCCCTCCCACCTCTGCTAAAGTGCCTGTCTCTTAATCACATAGGATTTGTACCTGACAGGTTGCTTTGGCTCCTAATGGACATTCTCTCTCTCCCTCCCTCTCCCTCCCTCTCTCTTTCTCTTTTTCTCTCTCTCTCCCCCTCTCTCTGTCTCAGAAAAATAAAAAAGAACCCTGAGATTAACCTTGGAAACAAAAACCACTTCACCCGTATTGACAATTTGTCTCCATCAACCAGTTAGCATTGGAATGGCCTCCCCAAGGGATGGGAAATTGAGTGTGTGAAGTGGTTAAACTAAACCATGAGCTTGGGAGCCAGCCCTCTGGGGATCATGCCTCTGTGTGGTCTTGGGGCCATGTACCGTGACCCCAGTGCCTCTGTTTCCCAGAAAAAGCATAAATACCAATGTCTTTTCTTGCCTAAAGATTTTTTCCTCCAGAAACTCAAATGTCAGATTAAAAAATGTGCATGTGAATGTGAAAATGAAGCCACAGAGAACTCACATAAGTATAAAGATGACCACATTGCTCTTTTCTGTGTGGGTGTGTCACGGGAACCAAAAAAACAATGACAATGAAACAAGAAGGCCAGCCTGGGCTACAGAAGGAGACAGACCCTCAAAAGAGAAAAAAGGCAATGACAAAACCCTGGAAGATGAAAGTTCTGATCAAGTCTGGAGATTGACTAGTATATGACTTCATACAAGCCACTTAACCTCCCTGGGGCCCCCATTTTCCATATAACAAAGAATGTTGGACTGAATCTGTGGATCTCACCCTTGGTGGCATGTTACTCTTCTGGAAAGGTTCTTCTTCTTTTCTTTTCTTTTTTTTTTTAAATACCAATGCCTAGACCTCACCACAGATTCATGAAGTCAGAATTCCTGGGTGTAGAGCCTGGCCCTTGAATATTTACAATTCCTAAGTGATTCCAGGACACAGCCAGGATGGAGACCCTGTGAGTTAGGTCCATAATTCATCAGCTATTTTTAATCCAAGATTCATTTCTTTAAACACAAGTTCCTCTCGTGGGCCCTTCTTGTACAGCCAGCACACAGGCAGCTGTTCAGAGGTTGAGGCTGAGGGGCCCAAAGTCCTGCCTACCCTGCCACACCCAAGCCAGGACCAGCCCCGCTGGGGCCCATGAGTTCTGCAGAGCATAGCTGAAACTCTTGGAGATGAACAATTTCCAAGACTATCTGGAGAACTAAACTTCTGACATCATGTGAGAACAGCCTGCATCTGGAAGGTCATCTGTCATAAACATCATCACACATCCATCTTCTCAGAGAAACCTAGTTTCCACTCTGGGTATGGAACATGGGGTAAACTCAGTCACTGTCAGGCATTTCAGCCAGCCACTGTCTCCTGGTGTTGCTCTCACCAGGCATTCTGGTGTCTATGTCTCTCAGAGGCCCAAGGGGACCAAGGAGACAGATTCCACACTGTACTGTGTTGTCTGCCAGGCAGTCGACAAGGATGCATTCATCAGAAGTACCCCTGGAACTCCTGCAGTAGATGCTGTGCGGGGAAGATTGTAGTTGTTGCACAGGAAGTGCGGGGAATCCATTATGCAGACACAGTGGGAGTGCTTTTGTCAGGAGGTCCTACTTCTAGACCTGAAGTATTTAAAACAAATTTAATTTTGCTGGCCATGTATGGTGGTACACACCAGGTGGTACAGCACCCGGGAGGAGAAGGCAGGAGGATCAGGAGTTTAAGGTCATTCAGGGCTATGGAGTAAGTTCAAGGCCAGCCTGGGCTCTGTAAGATCCTATCTCAAAAAAATAAATCAGGGCTGTAGAGATGGCTTTGCGGGTAAGGCATTTGCCTGCAAAGCCAAAGGAACCCGGTTCAATTCTCCAGGACCCATGTAAGCCAGATGCACAAGAGGGCACATGCATCTGGAGTGCATTTGCAGTGGCTAGAAGCCCTAGCATGCCCATATTCTCTATTTCTTTCTCTCTCATAAATAAATAAATAAATAAATAAATAAATAAATAAATAAATATATTTTAAAAAATAAATAAAGGAAGGGAAAGGAAGGGGGAGGAAAGAAGCAAGCAAGCAAAGGAGGGAGAGAGGAAATGAGGTTGGGAGGGAGGGAAAGAGGGAAGAAGAGAGGAAGGGAAAAAGGAAGGGAAGGGCTGGAGAGATGGCTTAGCAGTTAAGGCGTTGTCCTGCAAAACCAAAGGACCCAGGTTCAATTCCCCAGAACCCTCATAAGCCAGATGCACAAGGGCCACACACATCTGTAGTTCTTTTGCAGTGGCTGGAGGCCCTGGCACACCCATTCTCTCTCTCTCTCTCTCTCTCTCTCTCTCTCTCTCTCTCTCTCTCTCTCTCCCCTTCTGTCTCTCAAATAAATAAATAAATAATTTAAAAAAAAAAAAAGAAAGGAAGGAAGACAAAGTCAATGTTATGGTTAGTTCTGCCTGTCATCTTAGCTGGGTCTGGAGTGCCCAAATTATACATTCTTTCTGGTGTATCCAGAAACAAATTTCCAGATGGCATCCATGGTTCAGAGAAGCCAAAAATATCCTTCCCCTATGAGTGGCCTCATCCAGTCCACCCAGAGACTGAGAAAAGCCAGCAGGCAGTAGAAGCTGGACTCAGTCAATCTGTTCAGCTCATGAAGAGCAAAAGGTCTTGGGAAGGTTAAATTCATCCCCCTTCCTCCTGCTCTTGAACTAAGGTTTGCAACCAGGCTCTCCTCTGAGCCCCAGGCTTTTGTACTCAGATTGGAATCCCACCACAGGTTTTCCAAAGCCCCCAGTCTGCAGATGACAGAGGAGGACTCTGCTTGCCTAACCACTGGCACCTGGCCCTTTCGTGCCATCTCTTCCTATGTCCATCCAATTGGCTTTGTTTATCTGGAAGACCTTGATGAACAAGTCAGAAATGTGGCCCCAGGGAAGCAGAGTCCTGGACAAGAACCAAGTGGCAGGGGGAGGGAAGATGACATCAGAGAAGCCAGCACTGCTCAGCACCCAGCTCTAGACCAGATGAAGTGAAGGAGCCACTGGCCTGTGAGAAGCTTTACTCTTTCTTCTCTCTCTCTCCCTCTTTCTTTCTCTCCTTCCTTATTCATTTATTCTATTACTTATCTTGTTGCTGCAACCCAATACCAGACAAGAAGCAACTTAAGGAAGACAGGGGTTATTTTGTCTCACGGTGTGAGGACAAACAGTCCATCGTGGTGGGGAAGGCATGGCAGCAGGAGTGTGAGGCAGCTGGTCGCACTGTGTCTGCAGTCAGGAACGACAGATGAATGCTAGTGCTTAACTCGCTGACTCCTTTTTATTCAGCCACATCTAGAGTCCATCTTCTCACCTCATTAACCTCATCTAGAAAATTCCTCACAGATGTGCCATGAGATTTTTCCCCCTAGATCAAGTTAAGTTGACAATTGAGATTAACCAGCACTCTTACTGATTCATTTTTGCAGTCCTGAGGATGGAGCCCAGAGCCTTACTCATGCGACACAAGGGCTCTACCACCTAGCTATACCACTCCCAACTCTCTTCACTTTAAAAAAAAAAAATTTTATTATTATTTTTATTTATTTTTGGAGAGAGACACAGAGAGAAGGAGAGGAAGACAGATAGAGAATGGGCATGCCAGCAGTCTCTCAGCTGTTGTGAACGAAATCCAGATGTGTGTGCCCCCTTGTGGGCAAGGGAGGCATTGCGCCCTTGCATCACTTTGCATCTGGCTAAACGTGGGACCTGGAGATTGGAACCGGGTTCTTAGGCTTAGCAGGCAGGCGCCTTAATCACTAAGCCATCTCTCCAGCCCTCTCTTCACTTTTTATCTTGAGGTAAGTTCTCACTAAGCTATCCAGACTATCCTCCTGCCTCAGCTTCCTGAGTACTGGGCCTTCAGTTCTAGTCTAGTACATACAGCCTTTGAAGGGCCACCAAAAACTAGTGACCAAGATAATATGATCGTGCCATGTTTTTAGATGTGAATGGCAATAATTTATGATAAATAACATGGGAAAAGTTCATAGTGCAGAGAGGATTCATGTTCCTGACTAGACTTGTGATGCTGCCACTGTCCCTGGAAGAAAAGCAAAGGCAAATAAACTGACCCGACTACTGAGGACACTGAACATTGTCATTAGCACCACCACTACCACCATCCCCACTACCATCCCCACTACCGTCCCACCACACACCACCATTATTGTCCTCACAACCATCACAGTCCCCACCACCATCCCCACCACCATCCCCATCCTCACCACCATCCCCATCCTCACCGCCATCCCCATCCTCACCACCATCCCCATCCCTCACCTTCCTCACCACCATCACCATCCTCATCACCATCCCCATCCTCACCACCATCACCTTCCTCATCACCATCACCTTCCTCATCACCATCACCTTCCTCATCACCATCACCTTCCTCATCACCATCACCTTCCTCATCACCATCACCTTCCTCACCACCATCACCTTCCTCACCACCATCCTCACCACCATCCCCATCCTCACCACCATCCCCATCCTCACCACCATCACCATCCTCACCACCATCCCCATCCTCACCACCATCCCCATCCTCACCACCATCCCCATCCTCACCACCATCCCCATCCTCACCACCATCACCATCCTCACCACCATCACCTTCCTCACCACCATCCCCATCCTCACCACCATCACCATCCTCACCACCATCACCTTCCTCATCACCATCACCTTCCTCATCACCATCACCATCCTCACCACCATCACCTTCCTCACCACCATCCCCATCCTCACCACCATCACCATCCTCACCACCATCACCTTCCTCACCACCATCCCCATCCTCACCACCCCCCATCCTCATCACCATCACCACCATCCCATCCATCACCCTCACCACCATCACCTTCCTCACCACCATCCCCATCCTCATCACCATCACCATCACCACCATCCCCTTCCTCACCACCATCCCCATCCTCACCACCATCCCCTTCCTCACCACCATCCCCATCCTCACCGCCATCCCCATCCTCACTGCCATCACCTTCCTCATCACCATCACTATCCCCACAACCATCACCATCCTCACCGCCATCCCCATCCTCACCACCTTCCCCATCCTCAGCACCATCAATGTCCTCACCATCATGCCGACCCCACCACTATCACCATCCCCACCACTGTACATCACTGTCTCTGCCACCACCACCCCATAGATGATCACTAAGGACTCACTCTGCCAAATAACTTGCAAGAACTATCTGCATCTAATTTTCAAAACTGCTCCAATGGGCAGAAATTTATGACCATTTTAGTGTTGGAGAAACCCAAAAGGATTAACTTTATCCACGTGTGCAAAAAGAAAGTGTGAGTTCCTCACACAAGCACAGAAAGAAAAATGCTAAATGTTCTCCCTCATACGTAGTTCCTAACCGGGAACAGCTTGAGTTGCAGGCATACCTGAGAGGCAACTCGGGGGACAGATAATAGGGATGGGAGGGTTTGAGGAGAGGGGAATGGAAAGCAGAGGGAGATATACACAAAACTAAAGCCAAAATAAATTAGTACCATAAAGACCTCTCTCCTGGACAGCAAACAAAAAGATATCACCCTCAATAGGAGTATGGGGGATCCTCTGAATAGAAGGGGCCTGGGCAGGGTAGGATGGAGCTTAATACTAAAACAATTGACTCTGGCTTGTAACACCCAGTGCCAGAAATCACTTATACCCCACATTGAGCTGTTGGTTGGAGAGACCTATGGGGTCCCCAAAAGAAGACAGGCTTATGTCAAAGCACTTGATTACCCACCTGAGGTAAAAGGTAAGCCCCTATTGCTCAAGACACCACAAGTTGCTGACACAGAACATTGAGAGATCTGGCTGGGGTCTGGAAAGAAGCCACTTCTCAGATGGCTATCCCATATAGTGCTGGAAAGTGCCACATGAGCTGCTGGGGGAAAATGGCCAACAAGGTTGTGAGTGAGCAGGGGACTGCTATAGGAAAGCAACCAGCTGGGCAAAATGTACACACCTGTGCAATAGTGGAACCCAGCCTAGGCAGGTAACCAATGGGCTCTCTGATTGAACAGAGACCTGCTCAGTGGTTAGGAATGCAGAGTTAGTACTGGGAACCAAATCAGAATCCTATGGGGTTGAGGGTCATGGATGCCAGTGAGACACTCTCATTAGTCTTTTGCCAAAAGAGAGGTTACACCCATCAAAATCTCTCTTAACGAACCATGCTTATTCCCTTTAACCTATGCTGTTCTCACTCCCTGTTTTATTTTACCGGACCCAACAGAAATCAGTGACAACCAAAACTTATCAACATGAAAAGAAAAGATAGCTGAATCCCTATCATGAGCTGAGCCACCTCTGCACATCAGCCAGGGTCCAGGTGAAACCACAGAGGAACTGAAATCACAGAGCTAAGCAAGAGTGCTTCTCTTACACTGAGCCTGACCACCAGTGCCCGGGTGATGGTGATCGACACTGAAGACACTCAAAATGTATCAAAGCAGAAAGCCAGAAGTTGCTGAGAGCTTGACACTAACGTAGACATAACACACCTGCCACGGCTCAGGGAGCATTGCAGAAGGGGGGCGGGGTGGAAAGATTGTTAGTGCCATAGGGTGGGAAGAAGTATCCAGAGGCATTGCTGGGGCTGGGGTTGCTGTGAGATGCTCAGCCACCTTGGGGGACTGTGCCTATTGGATCCCCCACAATGATTGCTGCTCTCACAACTCATAACCCATAACCCAACCCCACTGAGAAGGGCCCTCAGTGGAATGGGGGCACGGAGGAGGGTAATGGAACCAACACGTGATTTGTCCATACAACGAAGTTTCTATTTGATTTTTTTTTTTTTACAAGAGTGTGTTCCCCAGAAAATCTTCTGCGGAACCCAGCTTAGAGGAAACCCTATAGACTCACAAAGAAAGAATTCCCTGGAGAAGGTTTTCCCCAGTTCCTCAGCTGGGAGAAAATTGACACTAACGCTATATTTGTCACTGTACCTGATAGACTCAACTGAAGGGGGAAGGGTTTATTTGGGCTCACAGTTTGAGAGGGTACAGTCCATCACTGCAGAGTTCTTAGTGGAGGGAGCACTCGGCAGCAGAGACTCCTCACATCAGAATGGACCAGGCAGCAAAGAAACTTATGCCAGAACCAAAGTCTGGCTATGGCCCATAATACCTGCCCCCAGTGACCCATTTCCTCCACCACTTGAAGTTCCACAGTCTCCCCAGTGTTACTCACTAGGGACCAAGTACTCACATACATGAGCATGAGTCTAAGGGACATTTCGGATTCAAACCACAACAAACATGAGGCTTGCCACACACCACCCATCACGGCAATGGACTGGTGACTGTGCTGACGTCATAGGAACTGCGCCGGATGATCACGCAGTAGCGTGTGCTCCATCCAAGCTCTCCCACTATATCAGGCAGTCTGGTTAGCCAGATCGCCGGATGTCTCCCAACTTTAAAAGGCCTCATCTACCTTTGTCCATGCCCAGTGTCACTTTACCTGGCCTTGTTGGCAAATCCCTGTGTGTGGGGGGGGGGATCACTTTTCTATTAATAGCACACACCTTCTATTGCAACTCCCAACTGTGATGATTGCGTGTCTGTTTCTGGTGACAGTGAGTGACCTCACAGAGGCACAGTCCCATAAGGTGGCTGAGCATCTCACAGCAACCCCAGCCCTCCCCCCAGCTTAAACCCAAAGGCTTCTTTGCTTCAAGCTGGACGGCTGAGGACCAGCAAGCTACTAATGGTGCTTCCAGCTCAAGTGTTCTGAACCACTGTCTGCACACCCGAGGGAAAGCTGGGTCTTAGTGGGAGCCACACTTCTGGGAGTCTTACTGGAATTCCCACACGCACAGCACTTTACCCCAGGCCATGCCGGGACCTGTGTTCATGCAAACATGTGTGTATGTGTGTGCAAGCATGTATGGGCAAGTGTGTGCATATGTGGGCCCATGTAAAAGGTGTATGTATATATGCATGTATATATGTATATGTGTGTGTGTATGCATGTATGTGCCTTGTGTGTGAGCACATGTGAGGAGTACAGAAGCAAGAACATATGTGGGCATATGTTAAAGGTGTATGCATATGTGGGCACACGTGAGATATGCATGAATATGGGTGTATGTGCATGTGTGTGCATATGTGAGCACATTTGGGGGGGTACAAGCATGTGTATATGTGCCATGTGTGCATATGTGAAGTGTGTGTGTGTATTGCATATATGCATGTTAGTTTGTGTCCCCAGGGCTTTGGGCTGGTTTGGGTTTTTTCCCCTACCATCTTGCCCTTTGGATCCCATGGGAGATACAGAGCTTCCAGAGAGGAGATCCATGGCTGGATCTTGCCGCCCATAGAAATTCTGCCCTGCCTCCCTTTGTTGTCTTCTGGTGGCTGGCCTCTTGGTGATAGACCCCTTGTCCTGAGCAGAGGCCAGCTGGTAGCAGTGGCCAGCTAGGCCAGCAAGCATCAGGCAGCCTTCTACTGTAGTGGTCCTTCATCTAGGGCCTCACTGTACATGAGTGCTGGAGAGGCCTCCCGGCTTCCCCAGCCCGGCTGACAGTAGGTTTACAGTTTATAATCTGGCCTTTGTAAAAGCATTTGTCAGCTGGATCCTTCAGTTTAAGCCGACCACCCAGGCAGAGGGACGGCAGGAAGCGGCCCTGCGTGTGCACCAAGAGTCAGCTCTGAGGCTGGCTGCAGAATCACAGAATTCTGTCACAAAGGGGGACTTTTTTGGCATTATCTACTCGGCATCTCAGCCACGAATGCAGCTCTTGTTTACACGAAGTGATTCCTGCACGCTAAATTTGGAAATCCTACGTATTTCTCTAATCCGCCAGGCCTGGGCAGGATAGGGCGCCTCTGAGAAGCCTCACCACTTCCTTGGCGCAGCTCTGTCTCTAGCAGAACCCTCCCAGCATGGCCAGAAAGGCCAGAGCCAAGGACCAGGCTGTGCCCAGCCCATCACTCCTGTTGTCAGCCACGGAGGCGAGTGTCGCCAGGCTGTGGTTTTATTTTAAGTGTGTGTGTGTGTGTGTGTGTGTGTGTGTGTGTGTGTGTGTGATGTGACTCCCTCTGGACCAGCCCAGCCGATGTCTGGCGGAATCTCAGGGCTTTAATCCACAGCAGTGGGTCCCGGGAGGAGGAGGAGGAGGAGGCAGCTGGGCACAGAGAGCCTCTGCTGATAAGGGGTTCCGGGAGCCAGGCTGGCACGATAGCAGGGAGGAATGTGAGGTAATAAGTCATGCTCACGTTTTATCTGGGCTGCTGAAGACGTCTCAGAGGGAGGAAATCACACCATTCCGGGCAACAGATAAAGCACATCTAGTCAGTAATGGTTCATCAGGGAACACGCTTCCCAGCCCTGTCCCAAGCCCCCACCTGGGCAAACTTGTCAGAATTTGGCCGCCCGCCTTCCTGCTGCTGCAGCAATAGCTTATCCTAAGCCTGCTGCCTAGGAGGCTCTAGCATCTAGCAGCCCCCACCGCACCCACCTCCTCCCCAGAGGCCAGGCCTGCCCATTCCAGCTTACACCTCGGGTGGTCTGAACTCTCCATGACATTATCACCTTCAGGGAACTGATGACCAGCTGGCCCGTAGGGACACAGAGACATAAACATGCCGTGTCATGCCTAGACCTAAGGCTACTTCTTTGGCACCCCCAAATTCAGCACTTCTTTGGCTCCAGGACCCTCACAGAGATGGGAAGAAAGGATTGCTTCTGTGTTTGCAGCAGGTGAGTGACTATCTAGTCTTGAGTTGGAATTCAAGTCCTGACTCTGCCAAGCAGAGCCTGAGACAAGGGTTCAGGCACATGCAGACTGTCTGGGAGGAAACACCAGATGGGGAGTAGGTAAGCAAACCCAGATGATGCAGAATCCTTGGCTAGAAAGCTCCCTCCGCGCCACAGCACGGACCCCCTGGGATTTCCATGGAACCATGTGGAACATGCATCTCAGTCATTGTGCAAAGGGAAAGGGAGCTGGAGGGTTAATATTGTCACTCGATAGGATCTAGAATCATCTAGGAGACAAACCTCAGGGCATGTCTGTGAGGGAGTTTCTTCATTAGGTTAACTGAAGTGGGAAGACCCACCATAACTATAGGCAAAAGCCTCGCATGGTCTAAGATCTTAAACTGAAGAGAGAGGAGAACATGAGCTGAATGCCAGCATTCATTGCTCTCTGCTTCCTGGCTGCGGATGCCATACAACCAGCTGCTTCAGACTCCTGATGCCTTTCCCACCATGGTGGACTGGGCCCTCAAACTGTGAGCCAAAGGAACCCCATCCTTCCCTCTTTCCTTACGTTTCTTCTTGTCACACCAACAAGGAAAATAACTAATTGTTATCAGCTGAGGGATACTCCCAGTTGGTGTTGACCTGCTACCAGCAGAGCTACCGTCAGTCCTGACAGCAGGACAGAGCTCCAGGCAAAGGCTCAGGGTTGGCCTGGTAAGGACTTGGCACGTGGGTGAACACAAACCAGGAAGAATGGAGATGGACCCCAACCCTAGGTAGGCTTACCTTCTGCACCAGCACCCCCCACTTTGCCTACCAGGAATGAAGTTGGTGAGTCTGTCCCTCTCCAAAGACCTCGTCAATTCTGATGACAGCTTCCCAGTTCCTTTTGAGACACACAGTCCACATGGGTAAGGTTTTTCACATAGGCTGTGTGGCTATACCTCTGGCACCCTCTAAAGTTGTGGACAAAGCAGGTTACTGAGGAGAGATCCGAGAAGGGGTAGGCCTTAACAACTAACTGTCAGCCTAATGTGGAGGCCTTTCCCTACAAAAGCTCAAGACAAATCTAAGGAGGACCCAACTGACCTGTAGGAAACTTAACTGCTCACTGAAATAAATAAACTTTCAACTCTCTTCGGAGAAAGGCACTCGAATCCTGACATTTTCAATGCCTGATATCCAATCAAAAATTACTAGACAGGGCTGGAGAGATGGCTTAGCGGTTAAACGCTTGCCTATGAAGCCTAAGGACCCCGGTTCAAGGCTCGATTCTCCAGGACCCACGTAGGCCGGATGCACAAGGGGGTGCATGTATCTGGAGTTTGTTTGCAGTGGCTGGAGGCCCTGGCGCACCCATTCTCTCTCTCTCTCTCTCTGCCTGCCTATTTCTGTATCTCTCTCTCTCTCAAATAAATAAATAAATAATAAAATATTTTTTAAAAAAAATTACTAGACAGGCAAAAAAAGCAGTCTGTATCAGTTGACTGGCAAAAAAAAAAAAAATTATAGGGCTGGAGAGATGGCTTAGTGGTTAAGCATTTGCCTGTGAAGGCTAAGGATCCTGGTTCAAGGCTCAATTCCCCAGGACCCATGTAAGTCAGATGCACAAAGTGGCACGTGCATCTGGAGTCCGTTTGCAGTGGCTGGAGGCCCTGGTGCACCCATTCTCTCTCTCTCTCTGTCGCTCTTAAATAAATAAATAAAAATAATCAAAAAAATTATAACAGTGTCTCAAAGATTTTACAACAACCTCAAGCCAAGTCTTGTCACCCTCAGCAGGGCGGCAGCAAGAAGCACACAGCTGTGGTGGCCTTGCATGATATGTAAAAGGATGTAATGTCATCAACTGAAGGCAGAGCGTCTGTAGTTAACTATCTATGCTGAAGCCCTACGGTAACCCGATAAGTGCAAATCACAGAAAATAATTCATCAGCCAAGAGTGGAGAGGAAGTGGAATGCAAAAGCCAGTCCACAGCAAGGTCGGGCAAAGGAGCAAGGGGCAGATGAAATCAACCAATGTGAGTTTGGCTGTGGATTTTTCGTTAGACCGAATGTGGGACAAGCAGGAAGAGCATCTGTATGGTGCCGCCTGCTGGGTAGCTCTATTTTCTGACATCCTTTTGTGCTCTTTAAAAGCCCCTTCCCAGAATCCAGGTGTCTCAGCTTCTTGCAGCACTTCACCAGCACACCTTGTGCCTCATCCTTGGTGTCTAACAACTGTTCTCTGACTGAAGGAACTAGTGCTCCCAGAGGAAAATTGGTAATGGAGAGCGGGGCGTGGTGGCGCACACCTTTAATCCCAGCACTCGGGAGGCAGAGGTAGGAGGATCACCGTGAGTTCAAGGCCACCCTGACACTGCATGGTGAATTCCAGGTCAGCCTAAGTAGAGTGAAACCAAACCTCAAAAAAGAAGAAATGCATGAAATGATTTGGAGTGTCTTGCAGTGCCAGAATAAAAAATGTATGCACATAGAGCTGGGCATGGTGGCGCATGCCTTTAATCCCAGCACTTGGGAAGGCAGAATTAGGAGGATCACTGTAAATTCAAGGCCAACCTGAGACTACATAGCGAATTCCAGGTCAGCCTGGGCTAGAGTGAAACCCTACCTCGAAAAACCAAAAAAAAAAAAAAAAAAAAAAAAAAAAAAGAGAGAGAGAGAGAGAGAGAGAGAGAGAGAAATGTATGCACATGGGTGTACACACCTACACACACACAAATGCACAATGATGGAAGTTTCAAGGGGATATCGGCAAACAAGAAGGGCTCCCATGGCTAATGACAGAATAATTTGAGTGACACAATAAAGTGTTACATTATAACCCATGGTATAAAATAAACACCATGAGTTCATAGTGGAATAAACAAATGATTGAATAAATAACTGGGCCAAAAGAATTCCAAAGGATTCGTGTAGACCCCACCCTAAATGGGGCAGCACACGCCTCTCCTCGGGACCAGGGAGAACACAGCTCAAGGTAATCTCTCAACTGTGAGCTCCAAAGCAAGCCCAAACCCCAGAAGGTAAACTTCAAATCTTGCAACTCCATGTCTGGCATCTGGGGCCCCTGTTGAAATCATCTGGGCTCCAGAGGACTTAGGCAGCCTCTCCTCTCCAGCTCTGCTGCCTTCAGAACACACAGCTTCTCTCTTGAGCCAACTCCACTCTGCATCTACGATTGTCCTGAGCAAACGTTCCATGGTCCTGACATCTCCAATGATCTCCATCATCTTGGGCTTTCCACTGCAGCTTACAGCTCACCTTCACAGCTTCCTGCACTGGTCTCTTGGGTCCTATTTTCAAGGTCTCCAGCCCTGCCATGTACTGCTTGGCCTCAGGAGCTTTCTGGAACTATGGAGCAAGAAACCATGATCCCCTCTCTCAATCTTGCATTTTTCATGCTTCCAAAAGCACGTAGATGGATGATGCCATCTACTCGAGATGCAGCCCGGCTCCCTTCAGCCATAGTTGTAGATGCCTCTGTCTGCCTGCATGGTTGTTTTCAAGACGAGAATCTCCTCAGAAGCGTTCTCAGTGCAGGCTCTCTCCTTTTTCCTCACAAGTTAGAGACTTCAGCGCACCTGTTCTATTGTCCCAGTGCAGCACAAGAAGTTTCTTGTTAATCGTGCTAACTGTTTTAACAATTACCTGCTGGCATGTTCTCCTGTCTTGAGAGTTTTCTCTGCCAAACAACTTAGTCCATTACGATGTCATTCAGCACCATTCCCGTTCCCAGGACATGGGGAGAGTGCAGCCAGCTTCCTTTCTTTTCCAGCACATAACATGAGTTGCCTCTAGCCATGACCCTGACCGAGTGCTTATTCATTTCTGAACCCCCATGAACCTGGCTTCCACTGTCTGTGTTTCTCTTAGCATTCTTGTCTTCCACACTTTCACCCGAATGGCTCACTAAGCTGGTATTCAAGGGCTTTTCCAGCCCTAAATTCCAAACTCTTCTACATTCCTCCTATTGGAGGTCCAATAGCCTACAGGTCACATGGTCAGGTTTGTCACTGAAATGCCCCCCCTCCAGTCTTCCTCAGTATCAATTTTCTGCTCATTTTTATTTATTTATTTATTTATTTATTTAAGAGTGACATACAGAGAGAGAAAGAGGCAGAGAGAGAGAGAGAGAATGGGCACACCACAGCCTCCGGCCACTGCAAAAGAACTCCAGATGCATGCGCCACCTTGTGCATCTGGCTTACATGGGTACTGGGGAATCGAGCCTCGCACTTGGGTCCTTAGGCTTCACAGGCAAGCAATTAACCACGAAGCCATCTCTCCAGCCAGTCGGTATCAATTTTCTGTATTGGTTACATTCTCATTGCTGAGACAAAATACCTGGAAAAAATCAGTTTGATGGAGAAAGGCTTTATTTCAGTTTACAGTTCCAGGTTACAGGCCATCATGGTGGGGAAGACATAATGGCCAGAGCTTGAGGCAGTTGGTCACATTTAGTCCTCAGTGAGGAAGGAGAGGGTAATAAACATTGGTGCTCCGCCACCTCTCTCCTTTCTGTACAGTCTTAGGATCACTGCCCATGGAATGGAGCCACCTACAGTTAAGATCAGTTTTACCACTTTAAAGGATTCCAAATCACCCCTCACAGACTGTCCAGAGGCTTGTTTCCTAGGTGATTCTAGGTCCTGTCAAGTTGACGGTCAATAGAACCATCACACAGGTGTATCTACCAAGAGGTTGGCTTCTCTCTAAAGCATGCATTTGTGGGAGGGTCCCCTTTGCACAGAATTGCAGCCCAGTCCTCTCCCCAGCATCCTTTGTACCTTAAGAGTTGTCCATGACAGGATGGCATCTAGAGGGGTCGACCAACCACCCCTACCCCTCACTGGGTGAGGGCTTCCCTGGGACAGTGTTTCTCAGTTGCCTGACCCCACAGCTCATCAATGTCTCAATGGGTTGGAAGCAGACATCAGGTGCGGGTGGAGAGAGAGATGTGAAAGTAGAAGGTAGGAGCCAGCTGGAGTATGCAGAACCCACCTGCCCTGCTGATGAGGCCTCCAGCTGAGCCCCAGCACTGAGGAAAGTAGCAGCAACAGCACCAGACATCAGGTAATGGCCACTCAAGGTCACTGACCACTGTCATCACCATCTATCTATGCCTGATGCTGTGCATAGTCTGTCTTTCTGTCTGTCTGTCTGTCTATCTGACTGTCTGTCTGTCTGTTTTAAATGCCTTCAATCCAATTCTCCATGACAGACACAATGGCTCTCCCAATGGACAGATAAACTTATTGAGGCTTACAGGGATTGGTTTCTCAACATGTGACTTACACAGTCAAGAGCTGGGACACATCTGGCCCAGCTCCATGAGGAGTCTATGGTGACAACCCTTCTGGCCATAACTGTGGGAGTCTACCCCCTTCTGACCTCTAACCTCTGGCTCATCTTGCCTTTATTTTTTCTGTATCCCCCACGTGAAACTCAGAGCCTTACATAAGCTAGACAGGTATTTTACTCCTGAGCTACAACTCCAGCCCTCTTTTTACTTTTTATTTTAGTTTTAAGACAAGGTCTCACTAAGTTGCCCAGGTCTTGAATTTTTATTTTCCTGCCTCAACCCTCAGAGTAGCCCAAATACTTGATTTATTTATTTCTTTCTTTCTTTCTTTCTTTCTTTCTTTCTTTCTATTTATTTTTTATTTTATTTTATTTTTATTTTTGGCTTTTTGAGGTAGGGTCTCGCTTTAGCCCAAGCTGACCTGGAATTCACTATGTAGTCTCAGGCTGGCCTCAAACTCTTGGCAATCCTCCTACCTCTGCCTCCCCAGTGCTGGGATTAAAGGCGTATACCACCATGCCCAGCTTCCTTTTTTTTTTTCTCTTTTGAGACAGGGTCTCATGTAGCTCAGGATGGCCTCAGACTATGTATGTAGTTGAGGGTGACTTTGAACTTCCAATCTGGGTGCTGGGATTCCAGGTGTGCATCCCCATGCTCCCTTTATGTAATGCCAGGGCTCAAACCCAGGGCTTTGTGCATTCTAGGCAGGCATTCTGCAAACTGAGCCGCATCCCAAGTTCCTTGGCTTCACTGAAAGCATGTCTTGCCCAGTCCCTATTCACAACAGCTCTCATCACCTGTGCACCAGATTTCCAGGAGGCCCCGATGGTCCTGCTGGAAGGGGTAACGGGACCACAGGCAGGATTGCTGTGTCTCATCAGCTTTGCCCTTGTGCACAGAGGGAGGAGGGGGGCCACGGAGGAAAACCTAATTTTGCACAAGATTTCACCAGGACTTTGTCAAGGAAGAGCAGCCTCATGGGACCGGTGCCCTGAGGCAGAGCAGGAGGCCATACTGCTAAGTCCCCCAGACCGCATGACCACATTTGAGGGGAAGGTTCCAGGAAGAACAAAGCGCCAGCAGTCCCCATCCCCAGCCACACGAGCCTGGCTCGGCTGGTTAGGGTAATTCCAGGACAGACACTGATTAAGCTGCCTTGGTTTTGGCTTTGAACTCACAGAGCTCAAGGCAAAAGAAGAGTGATCTCAGAGCAGCCAGGCCTGGGTAGAGCCCTCAGAGAAAGAGTCAGTCCGAGGCTATGCCCCGGCTCCCCTGGTCCATCTGTGCCCACTGCCAGTGCCACATGGCAAGGTCTCCATGTGAGGGGGGGGTGGACTCAGGGGTCATCTGTGGAACCTCAGTTGGAATTCCTGTCCCGTCTTTCACTGGTTGATGATGGTGTTGGCTCTAGTAGCTGTCACCCCAAAACACCTTAGCAAGTGCCTTTGCAGGACTCCAGGGATAGAAAAACCAGGTGTCAGCAAGGCAAACCATTTTGCAAGCTTGGGGGAGTATCTTTCCTCCTTCCCACACTCCCTCTCCCTCTCAACTCCTCCCATTGTCATAGTCCCCAGCTTTCAGCGGCATTTACCACTCCCCACGCCCACCTCGGTCTTTACCCAACCTCTCCCTGTGCATGCTTGTGTCCCTTGAGGCCTTATCTTTTCTCACAAGGACACCAGTCATTGGGCAGAGGTCCATGCTAAGCCAGCATGACCTCATCTTAACCTATAACATCTGCCAAGACTCCATTTCCCAACAGTTACTAGGGTCCAGGAACAGGACATGGATGTGTCCATTGGAGGACATGGTTTAGCCCACTTTGGTGACTCAACTTCTCCAGGCAAGGCCTCTGCAACATGGGCTCTGATGACCTGAGTTGGCCTAGCTGGAAACTTCTAGAAGAAGTTTGACATGACCGTGACTCCCAATGTCCACACGTGAAGAATAAGATTGTTTTATTCCAAGTGATTGTGGCTGCGACCACAAAACTACTGCATATGTCCAAGGCCTTGGCTATTGTGGTTGTCACTGCGCAGCCCACCTGGCGACTGTTGGACAGACATGAGCTGTATTTCCTGATCAAAGAGATGCACTGGCTGAGTTAGCTAATGTAGACCTGAGTTTCTCTCTCCCTCTCTCTCCCTCCCTCTCTCTCTCTCTCTCTCTCTCTCACACACACACACACACACACACACACACACACACGTGACTATGTGAGAGGATAGTGTATTACTATCCTCACACACACCCCATACAGATATCAAACCATTGTACTATACACCTTGAGTGTATACAATTCTGTGTGTGTGTGCTCATGCACGAACATGTGTGTGCACGTGGAGGCCAGAGGACAACCTCAGGTATTGTTCCTCAGGCACCATCCACCTTTTATTGAGACAGGGACTCTCAGTGGCTCAGAGTTCACCAACAAGGCTAGACTGGCTAGCTAGCAAGCTCCAAGAGTCCTCCTGTCTCCACCTCCCCTCTGCCGGGTTCACAGGTAAACATCAACACTCCCAGGGTCGTTTGTTTGTTTGTTTGTTTGTTTGTTTGTTTGTTTGTTTGTTTTTTTTCACATGAGTTCTGGGGACCGAACTCACAACCTCATGCTTGTTTGGCGAACACTTTACCCACTGAACTCTCTCCTCCGTCTAGGTGTATACAACTCGTGCTTTTCAATTCTACTCCATCGAGTGGGACGCAAGCTTCGCTGAACAAATGAATTCAACAGGAACAGTCGGACATGGCAGGGGAGGAAACATTGAGTAGCAACAAAGGCAAAAGCCTGGAACACCAGGTCACCATCTAGCCTCTGCTAATCTCAGCAGGACTTACCGGCACATGATGGGGTGGGGCAGTGCTGACTCTAGGCATGTTATAAGTTTATGTTGACATGGTCCCTCCCTGCTTTCTGCCTCAAAAAAATCCCACTCTTCAGCTGGTGAATAAAACCTAAAGGTGTCGCTTATAAAGGGTGCACCTTCTGCCAGTTGCTTCCTCCGTGTCCTTACTCCACCACGTCTCCACACCACCCTACGAGTCAGGCAGAACTGTTAAGCCCTCCCAAGGGGTCCTAGGGCTGTGCTGAGACCCAAAGGCCCGATATGATGGCACTAGGGAGGGACCTTTGGGACGATTAGGTCATGAGCGTGGGTCCCACCTGTGTTAGTGATTTTTCTCATTGCTAGGACAAAATATCAGACAGAAGCAACACAGGGCAAGAGTGACTTACTTAGGCTCAAATAGGGACATGACAGACACATGAGCCTGTGGGAGTCATTTCACATTCAAACCACACTAGTGTCATATGAAAGGGGCCTCAGAGAACTCCCTGTCCCCGTGCCACCTCCCAGACACTGTGTCAGCTGGTGGTTAAAGTCTTGGACTGCCAGCCTCCAGAACCAAGAGAGATGGATACAGATGTGTACGGCACTGAGTGCATGGCATTTTGCGCTAGTGCCGTCACGAAGTCAGAGGGATTGCTAGTGGAATGGGGTCTGCTGCACAGGGCTGCCTTCCCACTGTGTCCTCACGCAGACAGGAAGAGACCCTCATTTCTCTTTCTCTTCTTATGAAGACACTGGTCCATCTGAACTTGCCTCTGCTACTTGTTCCCACTGCCATGGTCATTGTCCCCCTCCAGGCAGCACCCCCAGCTCCAAATCCCAACCCCAGATTTCCCATTAGTCATTAAGGTTGCCCTCTTCTTGCACATAGAGCTGAGAGTGACACATGGGTGCCCACAGCCCTCCCTTCCTTGCAGGAGATGGCACCAGGTGTCGGAGATCTCACCCAGGGGAGGGCAGTAGAGGTATGAACCTCTTCCCAGCTTCAGTCCAGGTACCCTGCCATCATATTCCCCTTCCAGGTGGCTTCCCACTGCATCAATGAGCCCCAACAAGGCGCCATGGCACAGCAACAAGACCTAAGGCCCCAGAGAATCCCATGGAACCCTAGCATCCTGGGGCCACTGCCCTCAGGAGCACGTGAACAGAACACTGCAAGCAGTCACTGGGGTCTGTGCTTTGGAGCTTGACTGTTAAAGCCACTTTGACGCTACCCTTCTCTATCCAGTGGGGAGGGGATTCCGTTCACGGAACTACCACTGGTTTTTTTGTTTGTTTGATTGGTTTTTGTTGTTGTCGTTGTTGTTAAGGCCCTGGAGACAAGCAGGGTCAGGATCAGAATGTCACAGTCTGCATCCTATGGTGTTCTGAAGAGAATCTGGAAGCCTCAGAACCAATGGGCTGGTGGAAATGCAGGTTCCCAGGCCATGCTCCCCTGAACTCTGACTCAGTGGGTCTGAATGAGACCAGGAACTGAGAGGTTAAAAACCCCATGATTATCTTAGGTTTGAGGACATAGGAATCACCTAAATTTTCCTTTAAAAATGGCCAGTTCACATGGTTAGACCTAGTAATACAATGACTGAGGGTTTGTGGCTTTGAGAAGTAGGTAGGTATTAATGATAAATGTTAAAAAAGCCTCCTGTGTTCCTAAAGGGATGAATGGACATGGATTGATGATAGATATAGATAGATGATAATTGATAGATGAAAGATGGTAGATATATAACAGATACATACACAGATTACAGACTGGTATGTGATGCATGATGAACGATGGTTGATAGATACATGTATACATCAGTACATAGATACATGATTGGCAGATGATAGATACATACATGATGGGTAAGTAGCTGACAGCCTGATAGTAGATACATACATATATAGATACATGATGGACAGACAGAGGTAGATAGTGGTTTACATGATGGTTCTCCATAGCCTCAGATCTCAGAGGTAGATAGTGTGCCAGTTGTTGTTTTCCCAGCAGTGAGAAGGACTGCAGACAGCTTCTCCTGAGATGAATAGCCTCAGTTATGGAGGAAGGGTTTGTGATTATAGTTCTCAAGACAGCCACCACAGCACACAGAGCAAACACAGCCAAAAGGTTCACTTCCATCAGAACTCCTGCTGCACATTTGTTGGTTGACCAGGGCCCCAGTGTCCCAGCAGGTGAAGGTTAGTAATAAACCACTGAATATATTGGGGGACATATATTCAAACTACCACAGTTACTTCAACAGAAAATGGGCACCAAAAAATTGGGACCATTGCTTCAATCAGCCTGACCATTTGGTTTTTAGTCTTTTTGGGACTGATTTAAAGGAGGGATATGGAAGGATTTGAAACTTTGGGCTAGAGGAGCCCTGTAGTGTGGTAAGTAGAGCTTATAGACCATTCTGGTGAGAGTTTGAAGGACCTAAGTGTATAGAGAGGTGTGGCCTGTGGAGGCTTGGCTTGTGTGATTTCACAGAGGAAAAGGGACTTTGTCAAGACTGGCCTAGAGGCATGTGTGTGATGTTTTGGCTGTGTTTTGCCAGTGTCCTAAGGACTTAAGAAAAGTTGAATTTAAAAGTAATAGATTGGGGGGCTGGAGAGATGGTGTTCGCCTGCAAAGCCAAATGATCCTGGTGCGATTCTCCAGGACCCACATAAGCCAGATACACAAGGACACACGTGCATCTGGAGTTCGTTTGCAGTGGCAGGAGGCCCTGGTGTGCCCATTCTTTATCTCTCTGTCTCTCTGTCTCTCTCTGCCTTTTTCTCTCAAATAAATAAATTAATTAAATATATATATATTTAAAGTAATAGAATGGTGTGTTTGGCAAAGGAGAAGCACAGAACAGAAGGATATAAAAAAAAAACATACAGTTTGGCACAGAAAGAAATGCAAGTGAACTGAAGAGCTCAGATCCTGGGCACAGAGACTCCCTTTGCTTTAGCTGCAATTGTTTAAGAGATGACCACCATCAAGGATGAGCCCACTGCTCAGCATTAGGCCAATAGGAGTGCTGATTCTTTTGAAAGAAGAGGACCTAAATGAAGACTGCTGAAGGAGTTTCTTCCTGATCCTCAATTTTTATCTGCCTGTGGATTAACAATTTTTTTGTTTTGTTTTTCAAGGTAGGTTCTCACTCTAGCCCAGACTGACCTGAAATTCACTATGTAGTCTCAGACTGGCCTCTAACTCATGGTGATCCTCTTACCTCAGCCTCCTGAGTGCTGGAATTATAGGTGGATTAGCCTCGCCCACCTGGTACTGGTTTTGGAAGTATGACAAGTGAAAGAAAGAAAGGTCATTGGATTTGTGACATGGTGTTCTGGAGACAGCCCTAGGTAATGTGGAACAAGGTTATAGCCCCTGCATGGAGCCATGGGAAGGGACATGGAACTGTGAAGGTGAACCATGGGTTAGAGTGGAGACCCCAGGTATTTGGAGATGCCAGGTATGGAACAGCCACCAAGGAAAACTGCTTGCCCTGGCTGGAGTGGATCTACCTGGAGAGCTAGCAGCCAAGGCTGGAGAGAGAGAGTGTCTTGCCCAGAAACTTCATCATGGGTCCCGGATGCAGGACATGGAGCTGCAGGGCTTAATGTTTGCCCTGCTGGTTTTCTCCCTTGCATCGGTCAAGTCTTTTCTTTCTATACCTTATTTTTGCAATGGGGATGTTTACTCTGTGCCGTTATGTGTTGGAAATGTGTGACTTGTGTTTTGATTTTACAGGCTCATAGTTAAGGGCCTGTCTCAGATGAGACTTTGGACTTCAGGCTTTTGAGCAGTGTTGGAAAGGCAAAAGACGATGGGGACTTTTAAAGTTGGATTGAATGCATCTTTGCATCATGAGGTAACCATAAATGAGTCCATGGGGGACAGGGGCAGAATATGGTAGTTTGAATGTAAAAGATTCCCTGAACCCTCATACTTAGTCCCCAGCTGGGTGAGCCCTAGAAGGTAGTACCTTGCTGGAGGAGGCATGTCACTGGGAATGAGTCTTGAGATTTGTATAGCAGCTGACCTTGGCCAGAACCAGCTCCCTCTTGCTGCTACTGCCCAGCTAATATAACATGATATGATGCCAGCCACTGCTCTGCCATGCCATGATGAAACTTCCCTTTGAAACCCTTTCCTTCCATATACTGCTTTTTGTTGAATAATGTTTTGTCCCAGCAATGAGAAGGTAAGTGCTACAGACAGACAGACAGACAGATAATAGAGAGAGAGAGAGATACTAGATGGATGGATGATAAATTAGATAGAAAGACATGATTTGGAAGCCTTGCTCCTATTCCTACTGAGGACTCTGGCCACTGCTCTTCCACACATTCCCAGTTGCTCTATATTTTGTCTACCCAAGTCCAGTTTCTTCTTCTCCATGCTTCTTGGATAATGTCTTCTGCTCTGATCCCATAATCTATGAAGCCCCACACAGTGGCTTTCCTCTGTGTGAGAGCAGGCTGCCCTCATCCTCTAGGCCACCCACATGCCCAAGGTGGCCTGTCCTCCCCCAACCCTGGATCTCCTAAAGATGCTGTACAAAGTCCATGGCCTTGTGTCTTCTCATAGGCCACGGTCCCAGAGGAAGTCCAGGGGCTGAACTGTACCTACATCTTTACAGAAGAGGATACTGAGCCCTCAGAGGGCATGGTGTGGAACCATGGTCCTCAGCTTGTCCCAACAGTACATCTGAGGGGTCCCCAGGGCACTTGGGACCTCACAAGGGATGGAGAACAGACAGCAAAAGTGCCAGAGTTGTTCCTTCTACACGACAAAATTCGGGGGCATCTAAATGTTGAGCATCTCTATTTGACAAAACAAAATTTGTCAGCTGAATAGTAACCTCAAGTTACCTGCTCATATTTACAGCTCTGAGTGTCCAAGTCCTGGGGGTGCTTCTGTGACCTCCACTGAGCACCTTTCATGAAGGAGGACAGTTGATTCAGGGCGAGAGACCAGCTAAGATAGTAGACCTGAAGGACAGAGGCAAAGGGATTCCAGGCATGACAGACAGGCTCCACATTCTCAGATGCCAAACTGGTGTCATGGTGGCACCATCCTCATAGTTGGCATAGAGGCTAAGTGCAGTAACACAGGCCTTGAGCAGTAGGTATTGAGGTGACCCTCTGAACCAATGACCAAGCCAGACTGTGTCCCCCAGAACCCCTTCACTGCCACTTGCAGCCCAATGGCTAGGGTGAGTTACGTGACTCAATCTTGCCACAGGGAAGCTGAGAAGTAGAATCTTCCTCATGCTCACGCATGGGCAAAAGGATCCTGCAGGGGCATGTACATACACATACACTCTCAACGGGAAGAAAAGAAGGAGGGAGGGAGGGAGGGAAGGAAGGAAGGAAGGAAGGAAGGAAGGAAAGAAGGAAGGAAGGAAGGAAGGAAGGAAGGAAGGAAGGAAGGAAGGAAAGAAGGAAGGAAAGAAGGAAGGAAAGAAGGAAGGAAAGAAGGAAGAAAAGAAGGAAGGAAGGAAGGAAGGAAGGAAGGAAGGAAGGAAGGAAGGAAGGAAGGAAGGGAGGAAGATAAGGAGGGAGGGAGGAAAAAGGAAGAAAGGAGGAAGGGAGGGAGGGAAGGAGGGAGGGAGGAAGAAGGAATGACCCACCACAGGAAGAAAAGAAGGAAGGAAGGATGGAATAAAGGAAGGAAGGAAAGACAGAAATGAAGGATGGAAGAAAGGAAGGAAGGAAAGACGGAAAGAAGAAAAGAAAGAAGGAAGGAGGAAGGGAGGGAGGGAAGGAAGGAGGGAGGGAAAAGTAAGGAAGGAGGGAGGGAGGAAGAGGAGGGGAGGGGAGGGAAGGAAGGAGGGAGAGAGGAAAAGGAGGGGAGGGGAGGGAAGGAAGGAGGGAGGAAGAAGGAAAGACCCACAACAGGAAGAAAAGAAGGAAGAAAGGATGGAAGAAAGGAAGGAAGGAAAGATGGAAAGAAGAAAAGAAAGAAGGAAGGAGGAAGGGAGGGAGGGAGCGAAGGAGGGAGGGAGAAAAAAGGAAGGAGGAAGGGAGGGAAGGAGGGAGGGAGAAAAAAGGAAGGAAGGAAGGAGGAAGGGAGGGAAGGAGAGAGAAGAAAAGGAAGGAAGGAAAGAAGGAAGGAGAGAGGGAGAGGAGGGGAGAGGAGGGAAGGAGGGAGGGAGAAAAAAGGAAGGAAGGAAGGAGGAAGGGAGGGAAGGAGAGAGAGGAAAAGGAAGGAAGGAAAGAAGGAAGGAGGGAGGGAGAGGAGGGGAGAGGAGGGAAGGAGGGAGGGAGGAGGAAGGAAGGAAGGAAAGATGGAAAGAAGAAAAGAAGGAAGGAAGGTAGGAAAGAATGAAGGAGGAAGAGAGGGAGGAAGGAAAGAGGAAGAGAGAGAGGAAAGAAGGAGGGAGGGGGAAGGAGGAAGGAAGGAGGGAGAGAGAGGAAAGAAGAAGGGAGAGAGGGAGGGAGGAAGGAAGGAAGGAGGGAAATTCCTTCAGCTTACCCCCATTGGTTCCCTCACCCCATGATCAAACAGGGCTCCGCCAACTCAGTTTTACGTGCCTGTCCTTGGAGCCCACGGACAGCGTTCAGAAACTTCAGCCCTATGCAGGGCAGAGCTGAAGGGATGGGGCGGCCTCCCACTGAGCCAGGAGCTCAAGTGTGTTCCAACTGCCGCCTGGGGGTCTGGCTCACTTCATTACACTGTTATCACTCCATGGCGTGTCAGCAAATTCTTGGGCAAACGTGATTAAGAAAGGCGGAGGGCCACATTTTCTCCCGCCTGTGCCATAACTAGGAATGAGAGCCCAATTCCATCCGGGGCTGTTGCCCCAGGAACTCAGGGATGACAAGAGGAATCAGGCCTCCCAGGTGGCCACCTGGCCCTGTCATCTGCAGGCTCTGGTAGCCTGGAAAGACGGCTTGGATATTCCGAGGCTCAGGAAGGGCTTTCTCTTGGTACACCAGGAGGGGAGCAGAATCAAGGGTCCAGGCTGGTCACACATGGAGCTCTCAGAACCTGTGGGATCCTGTGCACAGCCTTTCCTGCCTCCATGCCCTCCCTCCTTGCCTGTCCCGTCTACAGCCTTCAAGACTTGGCTTAAAGCCCCTCCTTGAGGAAGCCATCCACTCTCTCCTCAGCTCCTCCCCAGCCTGCTGTGGACACACAAACACGTCAGGTATGTCAGCTCTCTACCCCCTCAGCCACCTCCTCTGGGCCCTGGGCTACTAATGGACCCTTTAAGCTTCGAGGTCTCCATCCTTTCCTGTTACCACACTGCCCCCCCCTCCCCAGCATGAAGGGGTGGAGGCTATCTCCTGCCAACCCAGGACTCAAGCTCACATTGGTGGGACAGCACAAGGACAAGAACAGATGGCAAAGACAGCATGTGGCTGGACTGTCCTCCAGTATCCCTGCCACACCACAAGCAGGATATGGTCCCAGGAAGGGTGAGAGTGGCCAGACTCAGAGCTGTCTGTCAACAAGCTGCCTTGTGCAGCCCAGCCCCAAGCTACCAGGATGAATGCTTGCTGCTTAAGTTCGTTCTGCTCAAGCCGCTGTAGCAAAATACCAAGGCCTGAGCAGCTTATAATGACAGGAAAGGGTTTTCATACTTCTGGAGGGCAGGAAAGCCCTGGAAGATTCCATGTCTGGTGATGAAGTTCTTCCGAGAACCCAGATCATGCCCTCTGGCTGTGTCATCACATGCATAGGTGAGACTCTCTCTTGAAATTCCTTCCTAAGGATAGTAATCTCTTCTGTCAGGAAAGACCTCACCAGAGAGAAGAGAGAGTGCTGGATCTGATGCAGTGTGGGGGAAGGGCATTTCAGCCGGAGGGAGAGGCAGGTCCAAAGGCCCTGAGGCCAAAAAGATAGATAAGGGGCTAACAGGGGTCATCTGGAGTGGAGTGAGCAGGGGCTCAGTGACACAAGGAACAGTGACATGGGGATCTGAACTGTCTCCAGACAATGGAAGTCGCTGCTGGGGTTCAGGGTGAGGAACAGAGAGAAGGTGTATCAATTACTTTGTTTTTTATTGTTGTGGCAAATTATCTGGCAAAAGCACCAGAAGAAAGGAAGGAACGAAGGGAGGGAAGGAGGGAGGGAGGGAGGGAGGAGGGAGGGAGGGAGGGAGGGAGGGAGGGATGAAATATTTCGGCTCATGGTTTGAGAATACACTCTATCAGGGTGGGGAAGGTATGGTGGTAGGAGCTTGAGGCAACTGGTCACATTGCATCCCAGTCAGGAAGCAGAGAGAGATCAATGCTGGGGCTCAGCTTGCTTCTTCCTTTTTATTTAGTCAGGAGCCCACATCCATAGAATAGAATCTCACAGTCAGGGTGAATCTTCCGTCCTTAGCTAAACCTTGCTGGAAATATCCTCATAGACATACTCAGTGGTGTGTTTCCAGGACAGGATGCAGGCAGGTGTGTGGGATGTGCCAAGTGGGGAAATAGATGCTCCAGGTGACTGGGGAGGCTTGCCCTCGGCACCAGGGGTGACTCCCCTTTCCTGATGCACCCACTTGTTCATGGAAGGTGATCGCCCCAGTTGCTGCTATAAAAGGTGTGCTCCTTCCCAGCCTGGAGGTGTGCGGTGAAGCATGGAGCATCCTGTCAGCAGCTCTTGCTCCTGTGGCTTTTCTTGTTCCCCAGTAAGCAGCACCCTGGTCCCTCACTATGTATGGTCATGGCCTCCTGGTCTCTCCCATCATCACACTGAGGAAATGTCCTTGGCGACCTTATTCACACAGAGATGAAAATGACTAAGAAATGTTAATGACCTCCACTCCCTGAGGACCTGCATTTTAAGTTGGGATAACAGGATTCTTGGGCCAAAGACAAAATTCCTAATGATAAAATGGCCCATTTTTTTTTTTTTAAAGAAAGGAAGTTAGGGCACATGAACACCTTTAATCCCAGGTCTTGGGAAGTGAAGGTAGGAGGGTCACCGTGAGTGTGAGGCCAGCCTGAGCTACAGAGTGAATTCCAGGTCAGCCTGGGCTAGAGTGAGACGCTCTTGCAAAAAAAAAAAAAATCAAATAAGAAATATAGACAGTCAGTGAGCATGTGAAATGATGGTGAACCCCATCAACCACAAGGGAAACGCAAATGACACACTTGATACCTACTAAGCTGGCTAAAATCGAGCAATTCCTATCCTTATACATGGCTCAGAGAGAGAGAGAAAAAAAATACCACAGCCACTTTGGAAAAGATTAGCAGCCCCAAAGGTTTACTATATACAAATAAAAATTGGTGGGGGCACTGGAGAGATGGCTCAGCAGTTAAGGTGCTTTCCTGTGAAGCCTAATGACCTGGGTTTGATCCCCCAGTCCCCACGTAAAGCCAAATGCACAAATAAAAAATTGGGGCTAGAGATGGCTCAGCAGTTTAAGATGCTTGCTTGCAAAGCCTGGCTGCCCTAGTTCGATTCCCCAGTACTTACATAAAGCCAGATGCACAAAGTGGCACGTGTCCACAGCAGCGGGAAAGAAGTAGTATGAGTACTGGGTGAGGAGCTGGACTCTATCACCCCCAGGCTGGCCAGTGACACACCTACTCCAGCAAGGCTCTGCCTCCCAAACAACTTTTCCCGAATTGCCACCAGCTGGGGAAAAGTGTTCAAAACACATGAACCACGGGGGACGTTTCATTCAAAACACTACAGAACTCTGGATATGCTGAAAACAATCCCACTCTACACTAAACAAGTATATGATGTGGTTGAGAACTGTGTCTGGTAAAGATGTCACACATGCAGCAATCACATTGGGAACTGTCCCCACTCCTCTCTCCTCAGTCTTCCTTCAGCCAGACTGGAGAACAGTGGGGACTGGACTTCTGGGGATAGCACAGAACAGGAGTTGAGAATCAGACACAGCTGGTCCCAGGGCCTCCATCACATAAGGCTAACCAACCTGGATTTAGTGTTTTGGATTCTCCATTCTTCTCATTTCTTCCTTTGTAAGACGGGCCAGCCATGCCAAGCTCTAAGGGCTGCTAGGTTGTACAATGTGATAATTTGTGGACACAGGCACAGGGCTTTGGTACATGCAGGAGCTGACTCAGTGGTCTCCCCAATCGTGCCCAGGGCTCAAACAAAACAGGGTGATGTTACCAGCCACTGGGCAAGGGCCCTGTGGAATCCTTGCACCCATGGTTCTAGATGGAAATGCAAGAGGCTAGGCAGAACACAAGTTAGCGTTTAAGATGCAATGGGGACTGAGGAGATGGCCCCAGTGGTTACAGACGCTTGCTGACCAAGCCTGACGACCAGAGTTCAGAGCCTCAGAAGCCACATAAGGTTAGGCGCAATGGTGCACCTGTCTGCAACCCCCATGCAGCTCTGGCAGTGGGAGGCTGGAGGGCCAGCTAGTCCACAGTGGCATACAGTAGGAGAGACCACGTCTCAAAACAAGGTAGAAGGCAAGTACCCACATTCCAAGATTGTCCTTTGACCTCCACCCGTGTGCCCGTGGCATGTGTTGTGCCCATATGTGATAGAAAGATGCTCCCTCCCCACGAACATGCTTGTCCCCAACACAGACAGTGGCCTCAGGTCAGAGAAGTTGCAGGGACAAATCTGAGGGCTGTAGAGAGGTGTCAAAGGCAAAGGCCACTTCCCTCCAGCTGTAAAGGCCACATCTGAGCAGGGCCTGGGGCTGCCGGACACCCTCCCCCCCCACCACCCAGCACACACCCACCCATCTCCACTCCAAGAAAAGCCCCTGGCCCAGCTCCATGTGCACGGCGGCTGGCCTGTCTGCCGCAGACGCGCTGTTTAGACAGCCTGCTCCGGTGGGTGGTCAGGCCAAGCCCTGTGTGCAGTTTACAGAAGACCCTGGCACAAATGAACTGTTGACGACCCGCTGGAAGGACTCCATGAAATCACAACATGTGAAATATGAAAGGGGGCCTTTTCCATGGGGGAGAAAGGAAAGAGAGGCCGTTTGGAAGGAAGTCAAGCAGCCACGAGGAGGCCACAGGCCACGCACAGAAGTCTCCCCATCAAACACATGCCCGGCCCCTTCCCTCCCACCCCACACGCAGCTTCTCTTTTCAAAAAAAAAAAAAATTTCATAGATTTAAATAGTTTTTATGCATCAAATACAAGAAACAGACTGACATTTTCTCGCCCTCTGTTATGTGGCAGGCTAATATTTGGCTATTTACGCTCCATTGGTGACCATTTCTGGGGAACAAGGCCCCTTCCAGGTTGGTGGCCGGCCGCCCTGGTCGCCAGCGCTCCACTGAGTGAGGAGGGCCCGTGGAGCCTCTGGCTGGGAACAAAGACTTGGCAAGTGGCGTTCTGTTTCCTAGCCCATGCAAGGGGATAAATACACCCACACTGGTGTTGCCTAGAGATTCAGGAAAAGGCCCTATTTGCAAAATGTTAGTGCAAGTGACTTCAGATGACCATGGCAGAATAACCCCTGGCCCTGCACCGCCACTGTCTAGAATCGGCACGGTAGCTTGTATTCCTGCAGCTTTAAGAGCTTTAACACCACAACAGATTTGAAAACCTTCATATCTGTCCCCGGAAAGCACTTTCATCAAGCTATCCCCAGGAGCACCCATTAGGTCCCATTGTTTACTGTTGTTCTCATATGCTCCCACAATCACCAAAGCAATATTTTGCTTTGCTGTTGTTCTACTCTTAAATTTTTTTAAATATTTTATTTATTTATTTGAGAAAGAAAAAGAAAGAAAGAAAGAAAGAAAGAAAGAGAAAAAGAGAGAAAGAAAGAAAGAAAGAAAGAAAGAAAGAAAGAAAGAAAGAAAGAAAGAAAAAGAAAGAGAGAGAGAAAGGGAAAGAAGCAGATAGAAAGAGAATGGGCAGGTTAGGGCCTCTAGCCACTGCAAACCAATGTGGGTCCTAGAGAATCGAACTTGGGTCCTTGGGCTTCATAGGCAAGTAACTTCACTGCTAAGCCATCTCTCCAAGCCCCTATTTTTTAATTCTTAAAAATTATTTGGAGTGCATGTATGATGTGTGTGTGTGTGTGTGTTCAGATGTGTGTGCATGTGGAGGTCAGAAGAAAGCTTTGGGGGTCAGTCTTTGCCTTCCATCTTGCTCTGAGGATGGGTCCCTCATTCCCGTTGTTGATGGCCCATAAGCTTCCAGAAAATTCTCCTGTCTCTGCATCCACATTGGGATTAAGAAGCCCACCACAGCTTCCGGCTTTTACCTAGGGGTCTGAACTCAGGCATTCAAAATTGTACAACAAGCCCTTTATCCACTGAGCCATCATTCCAGCTTTTTTTTTTTTTAAAAAAATAAAAATAAAATGATTTGTTTGTTTGTTTTTCAAGAGTGGGTCTCACTCTAGCCCAGGCTGACCTGGATCTCACTGTGTGGCCCCAGGCTGGGCTCAAACTCACAACCCTCCTGCCTCAGTTTTCTAGGTACCGTGATTATAGATATGTGCCACCATGCCTGGACTTATTTTGCTTTAGAAAAAAAAGTTTTACTAACTAGGTGTGGAAGTGCATGCTTGTAATCCCAGCACTAGGGAGTACTAGGAAGGAGGAAAGCCATGAGTTTGAGGCCAGTGTGGCCGACCTAAGCTCCAGGCCCAACCTAAGATATAGCTTGAGGCCCTGACTCAAAAACACAGAATATAAACAAAAAGCTTTCAAAGTATCATATGGACACTTTCTTTTGAAACATTTTTTAACCCCAGGGCACTGTTTAGAGTTTGTGGTAATGGGTACAGAGATTGCTCAGTGGTTAAGGTGCTTGCTTGCAAAGCCTTACAGCCAGTGTTCGATTCCCCAGTACCTACATAAAGCCAGATGCACTAAGTGGCACATGTATCTGGAGTTCATTTGCAGTGGCTAAAGGCCCTAATGTGCTCACTCTCTCTCTCGCTGCATCTCTCTTTGCTTATAAATAAATAAGTAATTATATTTTATAAAGGATCAGAGCAAATGAACTCTGTCACTGTTTCAAATTCCATCTTTGGGCTGGAGAAATGGCTTAGCAGTTAAGGCACTTGCCTGTGAAGCCTAAGGACCCAGTTTGAGTCCCCTGTACCCACATAAGCCAGGTGCACAAGATGGCACATGTGTCTGGAATTCATTTGCAGTGGCTTGAGGCCCTGGTGCGCCCATTCTCTCTCTCTCTCCACTTCTTTCTCTCTCTGTCATAATAGAATAAATAAATACAACCAAAATTTAAGAAATTCCATATTTATTGCCAGAGCAAATGATTGTGATCCTCCCTCACCCAGGCTGTGCCTGCCAGTTGGCAGTTGGGCAGTCACACTGGCGCACCACCATGCATATGAAATGGTAGCAAGCCAGTGCTCCTCCGGTAAGTGGGCTTCGGGGGCCATGAGGTGTCATGTGTTCCTGGCTGCAGCCATGCTGCGGTGTAGGGCTCGGGGCACACTGTCATACTGCATCCCAGTGTTGCTCCATGAACTGGGGACACTCGGTGTCCTCACATTTCCAAGTCTCGCCACCGTGAGCCTACGTTATACTTCATCTCACTATACATCATTTCCCTGGTTTTTCACGACAATATCTACCTTCTTGTCAATGTCGTAATTAGTGGTTCATTTTTTTTTTTAATTCTCTGTGACTTGTTTGTTCACACACTTGCGTGCATATTTTTTTAGGGTTTGATTGTCTTGCTTAAAGCCGCTTTACCAACTTTGACTGCCAATGATATACTAAACGCTCTCCTGAGCACATATCAGATGTCACCTAATGCAATTCTAACATTTATAGAGGACGCAGGGACAGGTTGGGCTGTGAAGTGTGTCAGGACAATGGCTGTGACACACCAGGCTGACGCGTTCTGAGGCTTTTTATCCCATTTTGTGAAGGGAAATTCTGCTTTGCTTTTAATATTGTCGAAGGCATCGAATGTCATTCTGGCTTGTGACATTGGTGAGTTGTTCCAGAAAGCCTCCGGGCATCGTGTAGATCTCCTGACTGTCCTCTTCAAGTTCAAACACGTGGCCTTCCACATGTAGATCTACGTCTAACCTTGATGCTGTAGACATCTCATCTGTTGTTCCGATTTCACTTCGCCGATACCTCGCCTTGCTTTGGGATGTCAATAAAAAGCGCTGACTGTGGTTGGTAAACCCGGCTGTCTGGTAGATTCAGACTCTCCAGGCAGGGGCTCTGGCGGTGGGAGCAGTGCCAGGACGATCCTCCGAGGGGGGCTGAGTCATGAGAACACTAAGAAGCCTGGGTCTGCAGAGAGAATGCTATAGCTCGAAGAGTTCTCTCTGTCTCTTTTGACACTGTTTATAAATTAATCCTACAGGCCCTGGATCAGGCCTCAGGCTCCACAGGACACCCAGGCTCTAAGGCTCATGAGGTCGACAGCCTGTAGTCTGGAACCCCAGGCTCTGCCAGGACACCAATCTGGCCCTCCTGAGCACCACAGCTGCTGTGTCTTGCTCGTCTCAGCTTTGCCCTTCCCTATTTCACGGATGCTGGAACACTGGAGTTCAGGGAGTGGACAAAGCCCTGAAAGGCCCCACAGTGATGTTACCTGAGTTGTTATGGTCAGGGGCTGTCTGAGGAAAATGCTCCCTTGGCACAGGGATCTGTTGAGCCCTGCACCTTCTATGCAGGATCGGAGGTCTAAATCCTACTAGCTGACTTTGGCAGTCTTATTCACTTGCTTTGTTTGCAAAATAAGGATAATAAACCACCTGCTCTCTGCAGTCTGGAGAGGCCACAGTGTCACAAGTGAAGAGTGACAATGTTTCACGGCCCCGCCACTCAGCCTGGACTGGCATTCACCATTGCCGCCAAGTTACCAAAGGCACTCTGAGAACCAGCATCTCTCCAGGTCAAAGTGGAGGAAGATGCTGAGGAGATGGCTTAGTGGGGAAAGTGCTTGCCACACAAGCACAAGGACGTGAGTTCAGATCCCCAGCATTCACACAAAAGCCAGGCATGGCAGCACATGCCTGTGATCGCAGCACTGGCTGGGAGGTGGACACAGGAAGATCCCTGGGGCTTGCTGGCTCACTTGTCTAGCTGAGTCATTGAGTCCTAGGTGCAGTGAGAGACCTGTCTGAAAAAATAATAACAATAAGATGGAGAGCAATTGAGAAAGATGGCTTACGTCAATCTCTGGCCTCTACAAACGTGTGCCCACATACATATGAACATGCATACACACATGTACACTACACACATACACATGCAAAAACAAAAAACAAAGTTATAGTGGATGAGAAGGGAGGAGGTGAAGGAGGGAAGGAAGAGGGGGAAGGAAAAATGGAAGAGGAGTGAGACTAGAAGGAGGAAAAAGAGGAAGGGAGGGACAAGGACAAGGCAGAGCAGACGCGAAGGAGGACCGGGTATGGGCTGGCTTGCACAATGTGAAGGACCAGTGGGTCCTGGGTTCCCTGGTCTTCATCTTAAATAGGAGCTTTAATTACACATATGGGGCTGGCAAAGAAAAATATGAACCCCCAAGAGGGTCATGACCCTCAAATATGTTTTCAAATCCACAGAGGAAATTCCCAATTTGCTGCTGGTGGTTGGGTGATGTTTTCATTCCTCCCTTCACTAAAACCTGGCTCATGACCTCCAGTGCAAAAGCGGAGCTACCTTCCAGCAGGACTTTGAACCTTTGCAAAGGTCCAGCCTGTCTTTGTTGTTCTGGATGAAATACTGGAGGGCGGGGATGGGGGCGGGTAATGGAGATCCCTCCCGCTGGCTGTAAGTCAGAGCACATCACCACCGAAAGGCACCTTCTGTTTGGGTAAGAACTACAGGGCCACCTTGAGGGGTGGCGAGGGAGGGAGAGGGAAGAGGAGAATGTTCTATGTGTAATTGCAATTTCCGACACTGAAAACAAGAACGTTGTGCTTTTTCCCCCCCTAACTGAAAGTGTGCCGGGTTAATTGAACAAAATGTAACCTGGGCCACCATGCCTGGTGGTTGGTTCCTAGGCAACGAAGCTGCAAGCCCATGCCAATTTCATCTAATCATGCCCCATATCTTAGTCACAGCTTTAGTCAAGAAAACTTTTTAGTCTGACCATTTTCAAGGAAGCCTTCCACAGCCTCCTTTCCATGGCCACTTTTTCTTGGGACTCCTCTGCTCATCAGAAAATAAAACATTGGGGCTGGAGAGATGGCTTAGCAGTTAAGGTGTTTGCCTGTGAAGCCAAAGGACCCAGGTTCAGTTCCCCAGGACCCACGTAAGCCAGATGCACAAGGTGGCCCATGCATCTGGAGTTCATTTACAATGGCTGAAGGCACTGATGCACCCATTCTCCCTTACTCTCTCCCTCCTGCCCTCTCTCTTTCTCAAATAAAATAAAATAAAATAAAATAAAATAAAATAAAATAAAATAAAACAAAACAAAACAAAACAAAACAAAACAAAACAAAACAGGAAAGGGTACCAGGCACCCTGCTCGGGAAGGAAAAGCAAGAAGCTTACATCACAGGGTGCTGGTGTCAAAGGGGTGACCATGAAGTACACTGAGGAAAAGGAGGGACAGGTGCTGAGACTGGGGAAATGAGTCCATCCCTGAACTGGTGATGTTCACCTCTAAATTGTCCCCGTCTGCTGCTAAACATCTTCACTATGACAACAACTTCCTCTCCTTCTCCTTCTTGTTCTCCTCCTCCTCCTCCTCCTTGTCATGCCCACTGAGCTATATCTCCAGCCCTCTTTTTCACTTTTTATTTTGAGAGAGAGTCTCTCTACACTGCCCAGGCTAGTCTTGAACTTCTTCTATATTCCAGATAGTTCTTGAACTTGCAATCCTCCTGCCTTGGCTTTCTGAGTAGCTGCAGTGACAGGCCTGCCCCACCAAGTTTGTTGTGTTCTTGAATAGGGATTTCTGAGCAACTAGGAAAGAAGGCAGAGCCCGGCTGGTGAGAGGTGAGAGGCCTGTCCAGCTACCACAGCTGTCCCTCCTCAGAGTGCCCAACATTCCCTCTGTGCAGAGACACAAGATATAATTGGTGACTAGCCTCCAAGGTCAGTGTACGGCCCGGAGGCAGGGGTGTCATCAGTCTTGAGGAAGGCTTGACTTTTTAAGCCGTTGTGACTCCATTTTTTTTTTTTTCTTTTTCAAGGCAGGGTCTCGCTCTAGCCCAGGCTAATCAAGAATCCACTATGTAGTCTCAGGCTGGCCTCAAACTCACTGGCGATCCTCCTACCTCGGCCTCCCAAGTGCTGAGATTAAAGGCGTGCACCACCACGCCCAGCTCCACTGGCTTTTGAAACTGTCATATGGGTGATTGAGCAGTGGAGTGGCCACGGGAGATGAGGAAGGTTCTGTCTTCTGTGTTCTGCAGTCCAACTTAGGTGGGCTTCACTGGGCTATGACCGTGGTCAAGGGTCTTGATGCAGAAATGTGTTCCTGGCAACAATGACATGTTCTCTGAGACTGTCCTGCCTGCACTCAGACTGCTGGCAGACCAGAGGTAGGCACCAGGAAGATAGGATGGCTCCGAGACAGCAAGCCCTGACCTGAGGCTCCACTGAATGCTGGGCTCTCACCTCCTCAGGGACTGGCTTTTACTCTGAGCTCCAAGTCTCAGTTGGTATACAACCAGGGCAAGCGACTTGCCATCAGTTCACCTCAGTATTCCCAATATGAAGGACTTTTTTTTTTTTTTTTTTGAGGCAAGCCTAACAGACTGGCCCTTTTTTTAACCAGAGAGACAGAGAAGAGAGAGAATTGGTACGCTAGGGCCTCCAGCCACTGCAATGGAAATCCAGATGCCTGCGCCCCTTTGTGGGCATGTGTGACATTGCATGCTTCTGCCACCGTGCATCTGTGCATCTGGCTTACGTGGGACCTGGAGAGTCAAACATGAGTCCTTAGGCTTTGCAGGCAAGGGCTTTAACTGCTAAGCCATCTCTCCAGCCTCTGAAGGACTTTTAAAATATCCTTACTTACATGTTAGACTTACAGGGTTGCTTAGACAGTTGGATGATTAACCCGCTCAACAGTCTGTTCAGTCTGGCACACTGACCATCCACTGGTACCAGCTCTGGAACACCTGCAGCCAAGCCAGCACACAGCGTGGCAAATCGAGATGAGAGGCCCTGCACATCCATGCCCATGGCTGTGTTCTTCACAGTAGTCAAGTCACTGAGCCACGTCCACCATCAGATGACTGGGTCCGATGTGGGGCATACACACAACAGAGCTTTACTCAGCCACAAAGAACTATGAAACTGTGTTATTTTCAGGAAAACAGATGGAACTGGAGAGCATCACACCAAAGGAAATAGCATTAAGTGAAAGGAAGAAGGGAAGTGTGAGAGGAGGAAGGGGCCTAACGGGAAAGGGACAACCAGGGAGGGAACAAAACACAAAAGTACCACACTTTCCCTCATATGCAGAAGCTAGGTTTAACTCTCTGAGTGTGTGTGTGTCAGAGAGAGAGAGTGCAGAAAAGAAAGGGGACTATCTGAATGAGAGAGAGAGGGAATGGAGGACAATGATATATGTGTATGAAAATCTCATAATGAAACCCAATATTTTGTTTGCTAACTAAAAGTATTTTTATAATTTTTGAGTTTTGAACGGGGCTGGAGATTTGGCTTAGCAGTTAAAGTGCTTGCCTGTGAAGCCTAAGAACCAGGTTCAACACCGCACCCCCCCCCAAAGCCATGTAAACCATATGCCACATGTTGCCATGTGTCTGGAATTTGTTCCGTGGCTGGAAGCCTTGGCGTGCCCATTCTCTCTTTCTCTTTCTTTCTCTCTCAATAAATAAGCAAAAAGAAAAGAAAAAAGGAAATATAAATTATAACAGTTTTTAAAAGATTTGAATGGAAAGAAAGAGAGAGGGAAGGAGGGAGGAAGGAAGAAGTAAAGCTGGGAGGGAGGAAAAAAAGGGAGGGAAGGTTGGAAAGAAGGAAGGGAGGAAGGAAGGGTCTATAAAATGAAGGGACCTTCATGGGTCTCAGCTTACGGATGAGTTTGAGAACTCCAGGTACTCAGCTGTGGAATTCCGTCTAAGCAGAGTCTAGGGATGGGATGGGATCCAGACAGCAGTGCAATAAGGCTTGGGCCTGTGTGCACCCAAAGCAGCAGTCTCAGAGGGAAGCCCCCGGGACAGCCCCATCTGTGCTGTGAGGAGCATGTTAGATACACAGGCCTTGGTCCCTACTCAGACCCCACTGACTCAGAGGCTCTGGGGTGAAGCCTGGCAGTGTGATCCAATAAACCCTGCAGATGGTCCCCAGACGCCAGAGCTTGAGGACAATGACTGACCTAGAAGGTTCTAAGGTTCAATGTATCCATTGTCATTCCAGATCTAGCTGAAACTCTGGTCACAGCATGGGCTGCAGAATGTGACAAGTGTCACCAAGGACTCGGTGACTCCTTCCACCTCCTAAGGGCCCAGATCATGGAGAAAGCTGTTTTTTTTTTTTTTTTTTAAGATTTTATTTTTATTTATTTATTTATTAGAGAGAGGGAAAGGGAGAAAGGGAGAGGGAGAATGGGCGCTCCAGGGCCTCTAGCCATTGCAAACGAATTTCAGATGAATGCACCCCCCCTTGTGCATCTGGCTTACGTGGGACCTGGAGAATCAAACCGGGGTCCTTAGGCTTCGCAGGCATGTGCCTTAACTGCTAAGCAATCTCTCCAGCCCAAGAATACTATTTGTAAAGAGACCTCAGTGAGAGTGCAGGCTTGCTGACGCCCACTCATTCCTCACTCCAACACCCACACCCATACCCCAAACCCATTGCCGCCTTAGGCCACGCCCCAGGAAGTGAAGCATATCAGCAGCCATTTTTCTCCTGTCCAGTGCTGCGCTGTGGGTGATAAAGGCAGTGCTGATCTTAGTGGAGACCCCACAGCTAATTAGATCCAGATGTGGGCTAATTACTTGGCTGGCAGGAGGGCAGTCTGGCCACCAGGCACCTAGGCCATAGGCCCAGAAGGGGTACAAGGCAAGGGAGGAGGGCAGGCCATGGGCAGAGGGGTTGGCTCAAAGCCTGCTGACAAGGCTTTGTGGAAGCCACTGAGCGAGAAAGGCACGCCACAGGCAGCGGCTGGGCACAGGTCTGACAGAGGGAGAGCAGCTGGCATGGGGACCTGGGACCTCCCAGCACAGTTCTGATGCCCCACTGCACACAGCAGTCCACAAAGCGTATTCTCACTCTAGACTGCCTCACCTTTGCAGAACCCAGCAGGCGGAGCAGGTCCTTGGTGGACTGTCTCAGCCTGCTCAGCTTCCAAGGACATGTGCCTTCTGCAGGGCTCACCCCCACAGGGAAGGGTATGGCTTCTTTCCCCTCAGAACCTTCTGCAGTATTCTGAAACTCTAGCCCTGAGGGAGCCCTGGAAGACTATGGTGTGTACTCTCGAACCAGCTTGCCTGCACTCGCTAAGGTAAGGAGGTAGCAGGTGACCTGCTGACTCCACTGCCAAACCTGTAGCTAACAGCCTTCTGTCAGGCCAGCTAGTGGCCCCGTCACCTGGCCCATCTCATTCCCAGTCCCTCTAGTACAACCATAAACCACAGCTGATAGGCCCTCCCCAGCCTTCTCATCAAACTTTCTCTTTTTTTTAAGATTTTATTTTTATTTATTTATTTATTTATTAGAGACCGAGAGAGGGAGAATAGGTGTGCCAGGGCCTCTAGCCACTGCAGACAAACTCCAGATGAATGCGCCATGTGCATCTGGCTTATGTGGGACCTGGAGAATCGAACCGGGTCCTTAGGCTTCACAGGCATGCGCCTTAACTGCTAAGCCATCTCTCATCAAACTTTTTTTTTGGCCTCCCAGGAGCCTCTCCTACGTCCTGTGAGCCTCCCCTTCACCCCATCACATGCTGTGCATCCTCCCCCTCCAATTGCTATGTCTGAACAGCCATGAGTAACCTTGGTTTGGGCTCCAGGCAACTCTGCCCCAGATTGAGTCTGTGGCGGTCAGGCAAGTTCAGCTGTCCTACATGGCCTTTGCTTTCTAAGAGGAGGCGATGGAGAGAACCATGATGATGCAAGGCCAAGTACAAACACAATGCTACTGCTGCTCACAAGGATGGTCACAGTGTCCAGCTAAGCTCAAGCTGTGTCCCCTCCCCCACACAGAAGGGAAATCTCTGAAGCAGTCAGGGTGAGGTTCAAACTGGTATTGGAGCACTCACTTTAGACAGTCCCACAAACCAGTAAAGTGGCCACAGCACACAGAGACATTGATTGACATACTACCCTGCCAGGAGCTTCACGGACTCTGGTTCACTCAACCAGGCTCAATTCAGAGTTCCCAGAAGTTTCCAGACTGCCACAGCCTACAGAGTTCAGCATCTTTCAACACAGTCGGCCTAGCACCCAGGCCAACTGCTGGGGTGAATGGTGATCCAAGGTCCTTAGGGAAGCCTCGTCCCCAGCAAGGGTCACATGCAGCTACCCAAGCCCCTGACTGGCTTTCAGAGCCAAATAGCCAAGTGTGGAGCTCTTGTGGCAGCCCTTCCTCTCCCAGCTCTGAGCTCTTTCCAGAAGACTGGGGAGGATCCTCTGTGAATCTTGCTGTTCTTGGTGACCATCAGCATTCATTGACTTCTGGCCACATCTCTCCAGCTTCAGGACTATGTCTCGCTGCTCTCTCATTTTCCGTCTTTCCTTTTCTTCATCTTGGCACACAGACACACAAGTCAGCTATCCGAAGGTCGAGGGAGGAGGCACACACCTCACGTGCTTAGAAGAGGAACGCTGGGGTAGGTCCCATAGACGTAATCACTCCTCACGCATTCACTGAGCATGTGCTGCGCTCAGCACCCAGCATGCAACAGGAACCCAAGGTATCTGCCAGATGCAGTTCTCATGTAGTAGGGAGAAAACGGACATAGTTGAAACAGACTGTGTATCAGAAGGAAAAACAGGAGACGGAAAAGCCGGGAAGGAACTAAGAGGTGTCAGGAGAGGTGTGTTAACATCATGTCAGTAAGGTGGCCAGGGAAGAAGGGTCATTTGTGACACCTTGAAGGGAGACAGGAAGTATAGAGACAGAGGGAACAGAGTGTGCATAGTCTCTGGGCAATCACCTGAGGCTATGGGAGGATCAGCAAGGTGGTGTGAGAGAACTCATAGAATGCAGGGGAGGCTCCTGGGAGTGCAGAGGAAGCCCAGAGAATGCAGGGGCTCTTGGGGGTGGTATCCATGAAAGACAAGGAGGTCTGGCTTGAGCAGGATACAGACCACAGCAGATCACACAGGGTCCCATAAGTCAACAGCAAGCTCCTTGGGAAACTTGGTGCATTTGGAGTGGGCAACGGTGTCCGTCTACCATCGGGGCAGACCCCAGGGTGAGGCCAGAAACTGAAGGTCTGGCATTTGGAGATCCAGCCAGGAAGTCAGGGGCCGAGAGCCCAGGAGGACACAGGGAAGCAGGAGAGGAAGTTGGACTGTGGGTGTGCCTCAAAGGCAGAGCCAATAGAATCTCGGTGGCCTGAATGTGGCATGCGAAGAAGAAGAAAGAGAAACAAGACAGAGCCAGGGTTTTGGCCGGGGCAACTGGAAAGAGAATAGTGGTTTATGCTGGTCTTTGATATCCAGCCGTGAATGAGCTCTGAAGGCTTCAATTAGGGCTGCGCAGTCCAGTCCAGCAAGGCACTCTTTCAGAAGTATACAAGGACAGGACATTTACAAATGCATGGCCATTGTCAGGAGAGCTGTGGAAAGCAGACGGTAGATGCTAGCTCCTGAGGCAAGAGGGCCTTCTCAATCTCCTTTGTACTCAGTGCCTGGAAGGCTCCTGCCAACACAGCACCTAAAACTCAATAAATATCCTAAAGAGGACAGATCCATCAGGGCCTCTGAGCTGCTTGTGTGTGATGGGTACTGGGAAAGTGCCTTGGTACGTACATGTCAGGTAAGCTGCCAGCACCCTCTGAGCTAAGTGCTGTAGTGGCCACACTCTTCAGAGCAGAAAATCAAGTCCCGGGGAGCTTAAGTAGCCACTCGAGGTTGGCAAGCGGGTGAAGAGCAGAGATGGGATTTAAACCAAATTATCTGGCTTCAAAGATATTTCACTTAGGCTGGAGAGATAGCTCAGTGGTTAAAGTTGCTTGCTTGCAAAGCCTGACAGCCCAGGTTTCAATTCTCCAGTATCCACAAAAAGACTGATGCACAAAGTGGCGTGTGTGTATGGAGTTTGTTTGCAGTGGCAGGAGGTACTAGTGCACCCATACTCTTTCCCCCTCTCTCTCTCTCTCAAATAAATAAATAAAAATATTTTATTTTTTAAGCTGGGCGTGATGGCACACGCCTTTAATCCCAGCACTTGGGAGGCAGAGGTAGGAGGATCGCCGTGAGTTCGAGGCCACCCTGAGACTACATAGTGAATTCCAGGTCAGCCTGGACCAGAGTGAGACCCTACCTTACAAAACCAAAAAAAATTTTTTTTTATTTTTTGCAAAAAAAGATGTTGTGGGGCTGAAGAGACGGCTTAGCAGTTAACCGCTTGCCTGCAAAGCCTGATGACCCCAGTTCAGTTCCTCAGTACCTATGTAAAGCCAGGTATACAAAGTGGTGCATGCATCTGGAGTTCGTTTGCAGTGGCTAGAGGTCCTGTAGCACCCTCTCTCTCTCTCTCTCTCTCTCTCTCTCTCTCTCTCTCTCTCTCTCTTCTCTCTCCCTCTCTCTCTCTCTCTCTCTCTCTCTCTCTATCTCTGCTTGCAAATAAATAAAAATATTTTTAGAAGGTGTTGCTCTTTAAACAGTAACACAAGTCAGTCTCCAGTTCACTTTCCATCTGTCGCCCAGCCCATCAACAATGCATCTACCCATCCATCCACTCTCCTATTCTCTCATCCATTCATTCATCCATCTACCCATCACCCACCTACCCTTTGGTTTCCTCAACCATCTTTCCATCCAGTTACTTGCCTAGCATGCACCCACTCCACCCTCCACCGTCCCTTAGCGAGCTCTGGCTGTGTGCCTGGGAATGGAGCTGCCCTAGCGAACGAGCCTCAGATGATGCTCACACTCAGTGATCCCAGCCAAGCTGGGGCATGGGGGCATGAGATGGGCAAAGACCAAGAGTGTCACAGGGGCACAGCTGGTGGTCAGTGGAGCTGGCTCCATTTGCAGTGAGCCATCCTGGTACATGGAAGCCACAGCCCAGTCAGGAGTTGCTGAGAATCTGCTTAAATGTCGGGGCCATGAGAGAGCTGCCCTCTCCCCACCTGTACAGAAGCTCCCAGCACCCACCATGGGACTCACACACCATCCTCTGAAGACCAGACATCCTGTGCTCTGGAATGTTCTCTTCTTCACAGCTAACTGAGGAGCTCCAGGCCAGCCTGAGCTGAGTGGTAACGGTCAAGGATGACTGCGGGGCAGCCCAAGTCTCTGTGGGCATGCAAAGGAAGACCACTTTGCAGGGGGCTCTACTTTGAGGTGGCATTTCAGGCCTACCCCACCTCCCATACTCCTTCTTCGCAATATCTTCTTTTTAAAAAAAATTTTTTTTTAAATATATTTTTTTATTTATTTATTTAAGAGAAAGAGGCAGGGGGGGCTGAGAGAATGGAGGCCCCAGGGCATCTAGCCACTGCAAACGAACTCCAGATGCCTGCGCCCCCTTGTGCATCTGGCTAACGTGGGTCCTGGAGAATCGAACTGGGATCCTTTGGCTTTGCAGGCAAATGCCTTAACCGCTAAGCCATCTCTCCAGCTGCTCAATATCTTCTTGAGAACTACTCCTCCCTTAGGCTCAGGCCACCTCCAGCCTCAGGCAATGACAAGGACCAGGTCCAGATAACCAAAGTCACTTTGCCTTTCAGAGATGGCCTGTGACCAAACCAAGAGTCAGCTCGGGGCACTGCATTGTGGAAATGACTGAGGATGAAGCAAGTTCTTCACAAGGACAGTTAACATGATGGTGCATGATGCACAGATGCCAGCCACCAGTACAGGAGGAGCTTCCTGGGGCGAAACCAACCTAAGGCAGAGCAGAACCCCAGGCAGAGAGAGCCGGACTGCTGCCACCATATTCAGGTACCTGATCCAGCCATGCCCGAACTCCTGGGAAAACTCCTTACATTATATGAGTAGTCTTTTATAAAACTTACATGTGAGGGCTGGAGAGAAGGCTCAGCGGTTAAGTCACTTGCTTGCAAAGCCTAATGATCTGGGTTAAATCCCTCAGTACCCCCATAAAGCCAGATGTGCAAAGAGGTATGTGCATCTAGAGTTCATTTGCAGTGGCTGGAGGCCCTGGCATGCCCATTCCCTCTGTCTGACTCTCTTCTATCTCTCTCTCTGCTTGCAAATAAATAAATAAAAATATTTAATAAAAAAAACCTCAGAACAGGTACATGTGAAGTGAGGGGATAGCCAAAATATTAAAACTGAATTGTTTCTGAGTGCTAGGATATCAGATGCTTTTAGTTTAATTCCTTATGTCTTTTGTTTAATATTTTTGGAATAGTCTGTCACAAACACACAATACTTTTCTTTTTAAAAAAAAATATTTCTATTAATTTATTTGAGAAAGAATGAGCATGCCAGAGCCTCTTGGTGGCTGCTGCAAATGAATTCCAAACACATGTGCCACTTTGTGCTTCTGGCTTTACATGGGTACTGGGGAATCAAACCTGGGCCATTAGATTTTGCAAGCAAATGCCTTTAACCACTGAGCCATCTCCCCAGCACCTATATTCCTTTTATAATAAGGCCAAAATGAATTGTATCTTAAAAGAAAGATTGAAGCAAAAACGGAAGTAACCAACCAGGTTCTCAAGGCTGGCAGACAGGGCCAAACTGGACTGACATAATAGACCAGGGTGGAAGGAGTGTTCCTGGGGAGAAATGCTAAATTGTTGACATTCTTGCTTCCCCTTGAGAATTTCCACTGATTTTTGTCTAAAATAACAGTGGCTGTGAGATTTTCTTTTTTTAAAATATTATATTGATTTATTTATTTGTTTGAGAGAGAGAGAATGGGCATGGCAGGACTCTAGCCACTACAAATGAACTCCAGATACATGTGCCATCTTGTGCATCTATCTGGCTTACAAGAGTACTGGGGAATTGAACCTGGGTCCTTTGGCTTTGCAGGCAGGTTCCTTAACTGCTAAGCCATCTCTCCAGCCCAACTGTGAGATTTTTCTTGATAAGACTATAAAGAGGGCTGGAAGGATGGCTCAGCAGTTAAAGGTACTTGCTTGCAAGCCTGCTGGTCCAAGTTTGATCCTCTTCAGCACCCATGTAAAGCTGGATACAAAGCATCACACACATCTGCAATCCCAAAGTGTCAACAGAGGCAGGAGGCAGAATCCAAAGAATCCAGATCACAAGCAGCATGGCAAAACAAGATCAAGAGAGACCCTGCCTCAAAAGAAGGTACGAAAGGACAAGTACCCGAGGTTGTCCTTTGACCTCCACGCACCGTGGCATGTGTGCCCATACACACAATATATATACATACATCATACACACCCACACACACACACACACAAATAAAAAGAAAAAAATTTAAAATTTATTTATTTATTTATTTGCAAGCACAGAGAGTAGGAGACAGAGAAAAAACACACCAGGGCCTCCAACCTCTGCAAACGAATTCCAGATTCATGTGCCACTTTGTGCATATGGAGTGGGTATGTAGGTACTGGGGAATCAAACTCTGGTTGTTAGGCTCTGCAGGCAAGCACCTTTATCACTAAACCATCTCTCCAGCCTGAAAAAAGAAAATTTGAAAAGGCTAAAGAAAGTAGATTACTGGGGCTAGGGAGATGGCTTAGCAGTTAAGGCGCTTGCCTGCAAAGCCAAAGGACCCAGGCTTGATTCCCCAGGACCCACATAAGCCAGATGCACAAGGTGGCACATGCAGCTGGAGTTTGTTTGCAGTGGAGGGAGGCCCTGGTGTGCCCATTCTCTCTCTCTCTCTCTCTCTCTCTCTCTCTCTCTCTCAAATAAATAAATTTTTTTAAAAATTTAAAAAGAAAGTAGACTATGGAAGCCCAGTGCAGCCTGGGAGACAGAAACAGATAAGGTTTCCCAAGTTCAGTGACACATTTTCCAGTTTTCAGATGGGGATGGAAAACTGTTACCTAAATATACACCCCAAGCAAGAGATACAACGCCTCCTATACCCACACCCCACGCAGACAGTACCAATTGATTACAGCAGTCCTGCTACCACACCCAGGCAGACAGCACTAATCAAGTGCCACACTCTTCTTGTTAAGCCCATGCAAAAAGCTTCATGGATGGCCCTTCTCACTGAGCCCATAAAAGAGAAGGTGAGCGGAGCCCATGAGCCCCCTTCCATAAGCCTGGTGGAGGGAACAGCAGACCTGTGCAACAAGTGATCAGCTGAGAGGAAAGGAGCTCAGAGCCAGGAGCTAAGGGAACAGATGATTCCCAAAGCAGGACATCCACAGCCAGCCAGCCAGAGTGCCTGGTCCATCCTGGAGTTGCCCCTGAGTACTGGCTTGGGTGGTGGGGAGGGTGCCAATCCGCTTTTCTAATGTTGCAGCTACTACTACTGCTGCTGTGCTGAGGCCCACTGCAGCGGCAGAGCAAGGAGGGTGAGTTAAGACCTAACCCTTATAAAGTGGTGGGAAGCCAGCGATTGTCAAGGCTGTGAAATCACATCACCGGGGCATCAGTGAAACACCCCGACCCCCATTCGGATGAAGTTGATTTGGGGGGGGAGGCTGTTGTGATTTTTTTCCCAATACCCCCAAGTGACTCAAGTTAGCTGAAAACCCCGCTGGGAATGGCTCCGTGGTAAACTCTGGTTTCCCTGCCTCTTTCTCCTGGAAATGTAGTGTGTGGCATGTAAGTCAGAGCTTCCTCTGTCTCTTCCCTTCCTCCCTCCCTCGTCCCCACTCCCTGATGGAGTTTTGGCCTTGAACTTGCATGAGTTCTCTTCCCTTTGCCTCCCAAGGACTGGGACTGCAGATAGGAGACACCATGCTGGGTTTAGACAGTAGCTCAAACTGCCCCTGGATCTAACTTTAGCACCTCAGGTGGACTTGGAAATAAGGATCCATAACTACAGACTGGCAGGGCGTGGTGGCACACACCTTTAATCCCAGCACTCGGGAGGCAGAGGTAGGAGGATCAAGGTAAATTCAAGGCCAGCCTGAGACTACATAGTGAATTCCAGGTCAGCCTGGGCTAGAGTGAGACCCTACCTCAAAAAACCAAAAAAGAATTACTTTGCTGACTGAACGATTCATTTCCCTGATGAGTGCCACAGGGTCCCAGTAGGGCTCTACAGGAAGCCCCTGCTCTAATGGGGCTGTGGACATAGCGAAAGTAGGAAGAAGGAAATCAGTCTGGTTAATCTGCAATCTGCTGTTAGGACCAAAAACAAAAAGGCAATTGAGCTGTGTCAAACCAGTAATATATTGTGAAGGGACGAGAGAGAGGGAGAGCAGAAAGGAAGGAGAGAGAGTGAGAGAGACCCAGCATCTTTTTCCTTTATATTAAGGCTATGGACACTTAACTTTATACTGCCCCCTCAGGGGACACTCCCCACCCCCCACCCCCACACACTAACCCCTTTGACAAGCCTTCCAGGCCTCCTCTCCTCATTGGCTAAGCTACCTTCTCTAGCATGGCTGATACCCAGACCTATGGTGGATGCACATGTGGTAGATGGGCGCACACACACGTGCATGCGCGCGCACACACACACACACACACACACACACACACACACACACATCTGTTTGCTGTTCCCCACTACCTCAGCATCTTACAAGAGGAGAAACAAAGCTGGCCAGGGTATGCCTTGTCAAAACTTGAGCATATTGCAGTTCTATTCCCAAGCCCCAACTCTGATAATTCCCAGCCAAAGGGAATCTGTCTCTGCCTGAAACTGGAATTCTGGGACCAAATCCTTCAGTCTGAGAGTAGGGCCTGTACAGAAGGGCTAACGCCAGGAAATCGCAGTGATATGACCTCATTCCTGGCCCTCAGGAACAGGGTCTGACACCCACATGGGGCACTGGCAGCAGACACACAGGAACATTGTACTGTGGAGTCTTGTGAGATCCAGAGAGTCAAAGGAGCCAGTGTGGGCCTGGGCTTAGAGACATGTCACTGTGTTGGCTCATTTGACCTGAGCTACCTGAACTCCAGACTGTAGTGGGAACCGAGGGAGTAGAGGACAAGGGAGAGATTCCCCCTGGGAATGTGCACAGTGACGTGAGGCAGAAGAAAGGGGCTGGTAGTGCCACAGTCCAGTGGAGAAGCCCCACATGCTTGCAGGGCTATTTTTTAAAAGATACTGATCTTTGAGCCAGGGTCTCGGTAGGGTGAGCCCCTCCTCTTGTGGACATGGCTGCAGGCTGGGAGACGGAGCCCACTGCTCCCCAATCACAGATTCTGGGACCGAGTCGTCTTTTTCTAAATAAGTAAATTAGCTCTAATACCCCTATTTGCCATCGACCTTATAAACCTAACACAAACCAGATGGACCTCGCTTCCCGAACCCCCACGCCGCCAGCCTGGCCTCCTCAGCTCTGCCCTGGACTAGCTGGCTTCCTTCACCCTTGCTGGGGTAAAAGCTATCTGAGAGGAGAGACGTGGGGACTGGAACCAGTCTTGGGTCCCACCCTCCTGGGAGTGCTCATAATTGTCCAGGTCAGCCGGACGGCACCTTTCCACTGCTCGTTACTTTATTAACTTTTAATTTTTAAAAAGGCATTTATAAATGGTTCATCCTTCTTGTCAAAAGTGAGGTTTTCATTTCTGAAACTCTGGAAAAGATAAAGATGTTAAAGAAAAGAACATCTCCAGAAGTCATGTCACAGAAAACTGTGACCTCCTAGGAGGGCACTCAGCTCCCAGACCCTGCCACAGCAAGGCTCAGCCAATACCAGCGAGGCTCTGAGGGTCACACAGACACTGTCTCAGCTCAACTCGGCCTCTGTGGTGAGGAAGCAGCCGCAGACAAAAGTTAACAAGTGGGGCTGGGAAGATGGCTTAGTGGTTAAACGCTTGCCTGTGAAGCCTAAGAATCCTGGTTCAAGGCTCGATTTTCCAGGACCCACGTAAGCCAGATGCATAAGGGGGCACATGCATCTGGAGTTCGTTTGCAGTGGCTAGAGGCCCTGGCGCACCCATTCTCTCTCTCTCTACCTGCCTATTTCTGTATCTCTCTCTCAAATTAACAAATAAATAAAAATAAAATATTTATAAAAAAGTTAACAAGTGGATGTGACAGTGTGCAAATAAAACTTTATTTACAGGGCTGGAGAGATGGCTTAGCAGTTAATGCACTTGCCTGCAAAGCCTAAGGACCCAGGTTCGATTCCCCAGGACTCACATAAACCAGATGCACATGGTGGTGCATGCATCTGGAGTTTGTTTGCAGTAGCTGGAGGCTCTGGCGTGCCCATTCTCTCTCTCTCTCTCTCTCTTAAATAAATGAATAAATAAATAAATATTAAACTTTATTTACAAAACTACAGGCATTGGTTGCAACCCACCCATAGGCCATGATGTGTTGGCCTCTGCTCTAGACAGCCCTGGGAAACCAGGCCAGAGCCACATATGTAACTAAAGGTTGCTCCAAATATATTTTATGGGGCTGGAGAGATGGTTCTGTGGTTAAGGCACTTACCTGCAAGGCCTGATGACCCAGGTTCAATTCCCTAATACCCATATACAGCCAGATGCACAAGGTGGCACATGTGTCTGGAGTTTGTTTGCAGTAGCTGGAGGTCCTAGTGTGCCCGTTCTCTCTGTTTCTCTTCTCTCTATTTCTTTCTGCTTGCAAAGAAATAAAAATATTATACACAGAGAGAGAGAGAGAGTTTAACCCAGTATATGCAAGTCTAATGAAAGCAGGAAATATAGTGTAAAAAAGTATTAAATTCTTTTGTTCCATGTTTTAGGGGTCACTATGGTTCTCTTTGCAGTACCAACTGCCCTTCAACTGCTCTTACCACTTCTGTGCTGGGTGTTGGGGTTGGCATCTGCTCCTGAGTCTTAGAAAGTAAACAAAACATGCAAAGTTCAGGAAATGCAGAAAATTCCAGCACTCAAAAGGTCCGTCCTCAAGGTTGTAAAAGCAGTAACGATCACTGGGGAGAGGAGACTCTTCAGTGGAGCTGCCTGCAAGCTGGGCAGCTTTTGTGAGTAGTCACCCCTACTAGGGTGGGCTTGTGGGTGGTGCAAATGCCTTTGAGTCACCTATGCTCCTGTAAGCAACCCAAATAAACACACCGGTTCACCACGCTACACTCGTAGTGGCATAGTTACTTTTTTTTTTTTTTTTTTTTTTTGGTTTTTCAAGGTAGGGTCTCTCTCTGGCCCAGGCTGACCTGGAATTAACTATGTAGTCTCAGGGTGGCCTCGAACTCTCGGCGATCCTCCTACCTCTGCCTCCCGAGTACTGGGATTAAAGGCGTGTGCCACCACGCCCGGCTGCATAGTTACTTTTATGTATTGTTGGTCACTCTGTCTGGGGTAAATAGATATTTATTTACATCTCTTAAGAGAAGTCAGCCATAGTACCCCACCTGGCCTCCCACTCTCACCAGTGGGCTCCTTTACACATCAGACACGCCCACGAGGAACCACCAAGCCGTCCATGTTTCCATTTCCCTTTCACGAGTGAAGACCACGGTGCGTATCTCCCAATGGCAGTGAAGAAATGATTAAAGGTCTAGCCTGAGCCAGGCTGGTGGCACACACCTTAATGCCAGCACTCAGTAGCCTGGGGTAGGAGGATCACCATGAGTTTCCGGTCAGCCTGGGTGACAGTGAGACCCTGCCCCAACAAGTAAACAAACACACTTATTGTCTAGTACAACCAGTATCTCAGTGTCGATGTTGACCTTGGAGATGTCCTCAGAGACAATGTTGACCACCACCCTCCACACATCCACCATGTATGGTACATGCTTGTCTAATTATCCTCACCCCTGAAAAAAAAAAAAAAAGGTCTAGGGCTGAAGAGATGGTTTAGCAGTTAAGGTGCTTGCCTGCAAAGCCAAAGGACCTCAGTTCAATTCCCCAGGACCCATGTAAGCCAGATGCACAAGGTGGCGCATGTGTCTGGAGTTTGTTCTCAATGGCTGGAAGCCCTGTTGTGCCCATTCTGTCCCTCTCTTTCTCTCTTTTTCCCTCTCTCGCTATCTCAAGTGAATAAGTAAATTAATAAATTATTTTTTTTTTTTGGTTTTTCGAGGTAGGGTCTCACTCTGGTCCAGGCTGACCTGGAATTAGCTATGTAGTCTCAGGGTGGCCTTGAACTCATGGCAATCCTCCTACCTCTGCCTCCCGAGTGCTGGAATTAAAGGCGTGCGCCACCACGCCCGGCTAATAAATTAATTTTTTTAAAAAGGTCTATGGCTGGAGAGATGGCTGAGCAATTGAGGACACTTGCTGACAAAACCTGACAGCCTGAGTTCGATCCCCCCCAGGACCCACATAAAGCCAGATACACAAAGTGGCACATGCATCTGGAGTTCATTTGCCGTGGCAAGAGGTCCTGGTGTGCTGATTCCTTCTTTCTCTCATTCTTACCTGGGACCTGGTCAACAAAACCCCTGGGGGTCTTTAGAAATCAGTGGTCCAACCCAATGCCCTGAGGCTGAGGCACTCATGGTCAACAAAGATTGTAGGGGTCTTTAGAAAGTCAGTCAGCCACCTAATGCCTGAGGCTGAGTTAAATATAGGTAGAAGCATCCCATTCAAGTCAGTAACCTTGAAAATGAGTGGGTATAGTTAACTACATTGAAAGATTAGACAAGAAAAACTGGCTGGAGAGATGGCTCAGCAGTTGGGGCACTTGCCAGTAAAGCTAAGTGAATTGAGTTCGATTCCCCAGTACCCACGTAAAGTCAGGTGCACAAAGTGGCACAAATGTCTGGAGTTCGTTTGCAGCAGCTAGAGGTCCTGGTATGCTCATTCTTTCTCTCTTTGTCTGCCAGGTGTGGTGGCACACACCTTTAATCCCAACACTTGGGAGGCAGAGGTAGAAGGATTGCCGTGAGTTCAAGGCCAGCCTGAGACTACATAGTGAATTCCAGATTAGCCTGGGGTAGAGTGAGAACCTACCTCAAAAAAAAAGAAATAAAAGAAAAGAAAGGAAGGAAGGAAGGAAGGAAGGAAGGAAGGAAGAAAAAGAAAAGAAAGAGAAAAGAAAAAGAAAAAAAAAGAAAGAGGGGGAGAAAGACCATCTGATTGTCCTAGGATATTCAGGAAGAGCACTTGACAAAATTCAACATTCAGGGCCTGGGAAATGGCTCAGTGGGCAAAGAGCTTGCCTAGCAAGAATGAGGACCTGAGTTGACCTCCAGAACCCATTTAAGGCCAGGTGTGGTGGTGCCCACTGATAATGCCGGTGCTGGAGAGGTGGAGACAGGAGAATCCCTAGGGATTGCTAGTTAGCAAGACTAGCTGAATTGGTGAGTTCCAGGTAATGTGGAGAACAATTGAGTAAGACACCCAGCGGCAGCCTCTGGCCTCCTGTGCACACGCACACATGCGCACAAGAGGAAATTCAACACTCACTGGTAACCAACTTCCTGGAACATGCATGAGGCCTCATTTAGAAACTGGTCTTTGCCAGGATAATTAAAGACCCCGAGAAGAGGTCCGTGTGCATTAGAGTGGGCCCCAAATCCAATGGTGGGAACCCTCATGAGAAAAAGAGGCGAGTGATGATACCATAAGCCAGGGTCACCTGGAGCCACCAGAAGCTGGAGGAGGTGTGAAGACCCTCCCCTTTCTCAGAGAGAATGTGGCCCTGCCCACCTTCACCTCAGATGTGTGGTCTCAGGACTGCATGGTACATTTCCATGTGGTGAGCCCGGGGTTTGGCAGAGCAACTACAGGAAACACAGCCAAGTTGCCAGCATGTGATCTTTGTTCCTAAGGGCCCTCTGCCCTTCCTCCAAGTAAGCTGAGAACTACATGGACCATGCTTTGTGAGTGGTGGGGACACGGAGATGGCTCCATTCACATTACCATTCACAGCCCTCATGGGGAGCCCATTAAACTTAGAGTGTAGCATTGGTTTTCATGAATCCCTCAGGAGGTCTGCAGTATTCAGACGATGACTCCAAAGGGAGTCAGACCAACACAGCACCCTGATCCCTGCCAGGTGTGCTCTCTCTCCCTCTCCTCTCTCTCTCTCTCTTCTTTCCTCTATCTTTTTTCTCTTTTCTTTTTTTTAAATTTTTTTTTAAAAAATATTTATTTATTTATTTATTTAAGAGAGCAAGAGAGGGAAAGAGGTAAACAAGGAGAGAGAGAAAGAAAAAAGAGAGAGAAAATGGGTACACCAGGGCCTCCAGCCACTGCAAACAAATTCCAGACACATGCACCACTTTGTGCATCTGACTTATGTGGGTCCTGGGGAATTGAACAGTAGTCCTTTGGCTTTGCAGGCAAACACCTTAACTGCCAAGCCATCTCTCTAGCCCCTCTTTTTTCTTTTATTAAAAATATTTTACTTAGTTATTTGAGAGAAACAGAGGCAGAAAGACAGAGAGAGAGAGAGAGAAAATGGGCGCTCCAGGGCATCTAGCCACTGCAAACAAACTCCAGACGTATGTACCACCTTGTGCATCTGGTTTATGTGGTTCTGGGGAATTGAATCTGGGTCCTTAAGTTCCACAGGCAAGCACCTTAACCACTAAGCCATGTCTCCAGCACCATTAAAAATTTTCTTTCTTGGGCTGGACAGATGGCTTAGCTGTTAAGGTGGTGCCTGCCTGAGAACCCCTTGAACGCTTGTTCAAATCTTCAGGTTCCACGTTTAGCCAGATGCAAAAGTGATGCAAGCGTGCAATGTCGCACATGCGCACAAGGGAGCTCACACATCTGAAGTTCGTTTGCAGCACCTGAAAGGGCCCTGCCACGCCCATTCTTTCTCTGTCTCTTCCTCTCTCCCTCTCTCTCTCTCTCTCAAAAAGTTTTCTTTCTTCTTTTTTTTTTTTTTTTAATTTTTTCGAGGTAGGGTCTCACTCTAGCCCAGGCTGACCTGACACTCACTCTGTACTCCCAAGCTGGCTTCAGACTCACAGCAATCCTCCTACCTCTGCCTCCCAAAGTGCTGGGGATTAAAGGTGTGCACCACACGCCTGGCTCCTCTCCCCTCTCCTCTCCTCTCCTTTTCTCTCTCTCTCTCTTTCTCTCTCTCTTCTTGTCTCGCCTCTGTCTGTCTCTGTCTTTCTTCTTTCTCCTCCTTCTGTCTCTCTCTCTCTCTCCTTTCTTTGTCTCCCTCTCTTCCCTCCCCTCCCTCTCCTATCTCTCTTTCCCTGTTTGGCAAAACCAAGTACTATGTTCCCAGCTTTCTGGATTTGCCACGGGGATGTGGCCCAGCTGGCTTTGACAGACAGGTATTAGCAGGCACCATGAGACATGGCTTCTGTAGCCTGGAAACTTTCAGTTGCCTCCAAGAGCCATCAGCAGGGCAAAGGACAGCCTTGTAAAGGCTGATCAAATATGCCTGAACCCAAGAACCAAAACCAAGCAGGCAAGCCGCAAACCAGACAGGCCTAGAAGGAAGGCTGGCTCAGGGGGGTCTGCATCTCCACAGCCAGCTTGTCTGTGGCTGTAGGGTGTGAGCAGAGGTGCTCTGGATCACGTGCTTGGCTGACCTGAGTCTGGCCATGCAAGAGGTTTTCTGACCTTCCCACCTTTCCCACAACTGAAATCTTCTGCAAAACCCCATAGAGAGGGAAGCAGAGGTGCAGGTCTTGGTGGGAGGCACTTGGGGCCCACAGTCTGCTTTCCCAAGACCAGGGGACCTGAGGCCTTTACCAGACTATAGAAATGTAGCAGAAGCCCGGTGCCTGCTGATTCTAAAGGCCCTTGACCTTGGGACTGGCCTGTGCTCAGATACTCAGAGCCCTGTCTAGGGTGAGGCACGTTGCCTTGAGTGTGTACTTGACCTCAGGTAGACATCAGATGCCTGCCACTGATATCTGGCCATGCCACCAGTCAGTTACGGTTCCAGCAGCACTTTCCATGGCTCCTCCTGCACTGTCCCAAAGCTGCAGAAGGCCTCTGAATGCCCCCTTTTGAGGGTTGGGTAAACTAAGGCTAGGCTCCCTCCTGACAGATCTAGCATCTATGGCCCAAATCAGGTTTCCAAGTGCCGCATGCCAGACAGCAGCTAGAGCATCTCTCCATGCATGCCTTTCCAAACCATATCCTAGATCCCAGCACCTATGCACCCTCCCATCTGGGCTTCCCTATTCTGACAGCCCCTGTCTCCTCCATTTCAGCTACAGGGTTGGCTCACTCACTGGGCATTATATCTGGCTCACTCTGTAGCAGAGGGTTTTGCTTGGTTGGCTATTTATTTATTTGAGACAGAGAGAAACAGACAGACAGACAGACAAAGAATGGGCATTCTAGGGCCTCCAGCCACTGCAAACAAACTCCAGATGCATGCCCCCCCCTTGTGTATCTGGCTAACATGGGTCCTGGGGAATTGAACCTGGGTTCTTTGGCTTTGCAGGCAAATGCCCCAACTATTAAGCCAATCCCTCCAGCCCTTGGTTTTAAAAAATATTTTATTTAAAAAATATTTTAAAAAATATTTTTATTTATATATTTGCAAGCAGAGAGAGATAGAAGAAAGACAGCTTGCCAGGGCCACCAGCCACTGCAAACAGACTCCAGATGCATGGGTCACTTTACGTGATTACTGGGGAATCGATCTCGCATTGTTAGGTTTGCAGGCAAGCACCTTTCCCATTGAGTCATCTCTCCAGCCCACTGGTTGACCTTTTGTTGCTTGCTTTTCCCACCAGCGCACCTCTCAACAAGCCCAAGGCACAGCAGGTTCTCAAGAGATCCTTTTTGAATGAATGATTAAAATACCAGGTAGCTCCTCTGTGGAACGATATAGACACAGTGCTTTCTGGCATTCAACAGCTTCCTTCCAGATTATCTGGTTATGTGTTCTAGAAGGTTCACTAAAGGAGGACTTGTTCAGTGTCTTAGAACCTTGATTTTCTGACATCCAGGCTTGGGGGGGGGGGCGGGCTATGCTGGCTCTGAAGCCTCTGAGTCCATCTCCCACACACTATTTTTATCCTAGCTGAGGGTTTGACCTCCTCTTCCCCACGCTAAGCCCCAAGTCACAAGGCACAGGGACCAAGACCAAGACCTCTGCCAGGGCCAATCCGATTCCAACTGAAAAATCCTCCAGACTTTCTTCCTCCAAGAGAAAAATCGGGTCAGCCTAGGTCTGAGTGCCCTGTTCACATCGAGTGACTTCCACGGTGACCGGGGCCTTCCTGGAGCTGCCTGCCACCCAAGCATGGTGGAGATTTAATCCATCCCACATGAGGCCCTGGTGGTCGCTGACCTGTGACCCAGCTGCCCCAGGAGAACTACCGTCTGGCCCTGATAACTCACCCAACATCATTCGGCTACAGAGATGGGCTGATAACGCCAGCTATCCTGGGGTCAGGTTATCCGAGCAGGACTGACAGCCCTCATGCTTAGGAAAACAAAACAGTGTGTGTCGCGGGCTTTGGAAGAGACCTCGGGTGACCTAAAGCCTTTCCCAGACAGAGAGAGCCCAGCAGACAATAGCAGACCTCGGAGTATGGAGTATACAGGCCAGCAGGCGGACTGGCAGACTTACCCCGGCAGAAACAGCCACCTCCACCCAAAAGGTGCACCTGAGCCCTGTCCATGTGACTAAAGAGAGGTCACCCCAATTCTTGCCTGATTTTTCAAATACAAGTCGCCACGTGGACCTAGGGGACTTTAAAAGGAGTTCCCAGGGGTAAGGCCAAGTTCCCAGGGTTCCCGGTAACTACATCAATCCTGTGCGGCTCTTAGGTATGAAACTGGGCACCTGGACCTCACCTGGGAGGTGACCCGTATGTGCAGGAGCCCGATTCTTCCCTGGAACATTCCAGAATCAGCCAGACTGGGGTTCAAATCCCAGCTACCGCACTCCCACCTGAGCCATCTCAGAAAAACCACCTGACTGTCTGGTGCGAGGTTTCCCACACCCATAGGGTGTGTACAAAGAGGACGTGATGGGAGGACAGGAAGGCAGAACCCCAGCACAGGTGCTGCTGGTGGTCCCGGCACTGAGTTCTCCCTGGACCTTCTCCCACTGTGGAGCAGGAAAGATAAGTTCGGGCATAAGCAGCCCTCATAAGCAGCTCTCGAACCTCAAACTTGATTCCCCACCCGATTCCCAGCGCCCTCGCCTGCATCTCAGGGGTGGTCCAAATGGCCAAGGAGTGGCGTAAGTGGAGAGTAGGTGGAGAAGGACCACATAAGGTGCAGGATGAGGGGGCTGGGGTGGTGCTGCTCAGCTCAGAGCTCCGACTCCACATGGGCTTGGAGATGCCTCTCCTCACAGGAATGGTAGAGGGCCTAGCATACAGTGAGGACTCCTTTGCCAGTATTTATGATTGCTGGCACAGCCACCAGCCTGCCTTGTGCAAAGCCACCTCCTGCAGGCAGGTGGGGTCACCCTCGCTGCAGCTGGGAAGGTGTGCTCCCTGGAGATTCCGTCCCCCATCCCCCTCCCACCGCACTTTCGCCTCACCAAGAAGATAATAAGCACAACAAAAACTAACAGTCAAGCACAGATATGTCCCCAGGCTGCTGAAGTCCCCAGGGACCTTCCAGGGTGGCATAGACCCTTGAAGATCCCACAGGACCCCTATGGGACCATCAGGGCTGTCCCCCCACGTTCCCATCTCCCCAGCCTCCTTCTGCAGCTGTCAATCTTCTGGCCTGCATGTACTCAGGGACTTAACCAGGTGACCTGTGGGGAAGCTGGGTGTCCACAGCCACTTGGCACATTGTAAGTCACCCACTCATATGATAGCCCCGTCTGCCCTCTGTGTAGGATTTGGCCCCTGTCTTTGAAGTCCCTCTGAGTCTGTGGCCTGCACAAGGGAATTCCCTTGTAGGTGCTCATAGGCTTTACAGTCAACAAGGTTGGATGTTTGCAGCAGCCAGCTCAGCACTGTCCACGATGCAGAGCATCATTTGAGTTCAAAACCCTCATGATAAGGATGATGACAGCCCTGCCTATGGCCTCGCTGGTACAGTGGGTCATCTTTAAAAATGACATTGCTGCTGGGCGTGGTGGCACACACCTTTAATCCCAGCACTCAGGAGGCAGAAGTAGGAGGATCGTCATGAGTTCAAGGCCACCCTGAAAGTACATAGTGAATTCCAGGCCAGCCTGGGCTAGACAAGAGCCTATCTGGGGGGCGGTCAGGGGGGAGACTATTACCAGGTGTGGTGGCTTATGCCTTTGGAAAGAGAATAGGAGGATCACTATGAGTTCAAGGCCACCCTGAGGCTACATAGTGAATGCCAGGTCAGCCTGGGTTAGAATAAGACTCTACCTCAACAAACAAACAAATGGCGTTGTTTGGGCTGGGGAGAAGCCTCAGTGGTTAAAGAGTGATTGTTGCTTAAACATAAGGGTTTCATGGGCCAGAGACCACATGCAAAGATGGGCACAGCTATGCACATCTGTAACCTCAATCCCCAGGGAAGGACAAACCAGAGAATCCCTGGAGCTCGCTGATGGACAGCAGCTTTGGGTTGAAGGAGAGACAAGGAAAGAGATACATGAATGAGTGGTAAGAGAAGAGCCCTCCGTGTTCTCCTTTAGCCTCTACACACATCTGCATGGGATACACACACATATGTATATGCCACACCCCCCACACACACACACACAGTGGCATTTCTAGCCAGGTATGATGCATCCGTCCATCCTCTCAGCACCCTAGCAGCTGAGACAGGAGGATTGTATGAGTTTGAAGTCAGCCTGGTCTACTTAGCATGACTCTAAAACAAACAAACAAACAACAACAACAAAAAAAAAACCAGCTAACAACCCTTGGCATTGCTTCAATTTGCTCACTTACATGACATCTTATTACTCCTCCAAGTTCATAGTAAGGCTGGAAACAAGGGAACCCGCCAAGTGACCCCACAGCTGAGCACCTACAGCTGTCACTCTGGATGACAACCTCTTAACACATCAGTGAAAGGAAGGCAACGGACTTCACTGACCAGGGGATTCAAGGATGAGGAGGCCAGAGGAAGGAGTGTGGGGAACCTTGAGGCACTGCAAGTCGTGGTCTCCACTGCTTGACAAATGGGCTACCCCCACTCGGCATGGCTCACAGGCCTCCAGGCCAGATAAATGCAGTGCCTGTCCAGCCATTTTTTTTTTCTCTGCTATCTTGTGCTAAGGCAATGCTGACACCGGGAGTGATGGATGGTGAGGAAAGCCGACCCCCCCTCCCCAGCACCTGCCTGACCTGCTTGCTCATCTCCAGGGCTGGATCCCTTAGGGACGATAAAAGCAAGACCCTCTAGATATTCTTTCTGGGATTTCATGCACATTCATACACATCTGTGCCACACACAGGCAAGCATATACACGCATGAGCACACACAGCCGTGAATGCGTCATTTCCTGAAGTTAGCAACATTTTGTTTTGTTTTGTTTTGTTTTTTGAGACGGGGTTTCACTATATTGCTTTGGCTCGCCCTGAACACCTGTGTTTATGTGATCCTCCTGTCTCAGTTCCTGGGTAACTGGGACCACAGACACATGGGCCCTGCTGAAGCCTAGCAACTTTATAACTTAGAACTCAGCAAGCCCAGGCCCCGGGGCAGTTGTTCAAAATAACACAGCAGGAATTTAGCCCATGACTTCCTCTTGCAGGTCTCTCTCAAGACTGGGCTCAAACACCAAGGGGCTGAAGTGCCAACAGAGCTCTTTGGAATGAAGCTGGCTGACCAGCCCACACTGAGCAAGGCCCACCCAGGCCCCTTTATTCTGCTACAAACACAGAAGACACAGATGCACCGTGTCCTGGGAAGAACTGCCCAATGAACCCATGGTTTCTCTCCCCCAGACTTCCCGATGGCAGCCAGAAACAGCAGTAGCGCGATGACAGAGGCTCATGCCAGAAACCCCACCTTCAAGCCATAAACTTCCTGTAACACAAAATAGAACAGGCTTCATACAGCTGGGTTATGAAACAAGCATGGAAGTGTCACATGACCCCGCAGGATAAACACCAGGATGCCCCATCCCGACCTCCAAAGGTGCCCATTTGTCCTGGCCACCCCTTGGACACATGAATGCCTGGCTCAAGCCACAGCCCTCACCCTCCACTGTCTCTGGGGAAATGACGAACGCCGGATAGAGTCGATGGGACCCCGGAGTCCGGATACCCACCGTCCCAGGCTGTTTATGTTTAAGCCCGTCTTGGAAGAAAAATGTGAGAACGCCTTTCCAGAACATGGTGGCCGAGCAAGGTTGACTGGTGCCAGGGAGGCCAGAGACAATGGGGAAGGAGGGCGGCCACAGGGCGGAAGGATAGGGCTGGGCACAGCAGCAGGAGTCTGAGAGGGGCAGGTTCGCCCTTCCTCAGCTATAGAAGGGTCCGGCTTGTCTCCTCACCTGGGACCCTCTAAGTGACACTCAGACCTCACTTTGTCCCATCAAATCACTAGTACCAAGCCCAGACTCACTTCACTTGGCTTGAAAACCCTGAGTTTGGGGCAATGAATATTCTAGGTATCCGTGCAAACTGGGTCTGGTCACACAGGCCTGTCATCCCAGCTACTCAGGAGGCTGAGGCAGGAGCATTTCAAGTTTGAGGTCAGCCTGAGCTGCAGAGCGAATTCAAGGTATAAGGAGGGCTGAGCATATAGCCAGTGGCAGTGCGTTTGTCTAGCATGCATGAATAGGTTCACTCTCCAGCACCATGCACACACACAAGGCTGCCAGGCAAGTGCGCCTGGTATTTTGTATTTTCATTCTCATCTCAGCCAGTGTCCACTTCCAGGAAGAGTGAATATCTCTGAGAAGAGACGAGTGCAGAGCTGTGAGACTGCCAGCTGCTCTGACGTTCCTGTAGAATAGACCACCAGCCCTTTGGCAGCCTGGAGCTAGGAGGTGGGTGGCCTCCTCTATGAACTCTTAGGCAATGTCAGCTTTTCTGATGGTACCTTTTCTTTCTTTCTTTCTTTCTTTCTTTCTTTTTTTTTTTTTGCTTTGAGACAAAGTCTCACTCTGTAGCCCAGGCTATCCTGAAACTAACTGTATAGCCCAGGCTGGCCTCAAATCTGTGCCAATCTTCCTGCCTCTGCCTGCCCCCCATCCCAGAGTGCTGGGATCACATGGACCAGCCATACCCATCTTCCAATGTCTTTATAGGAGCCAAACTTCGTGCCATATCAACCTTGGTAATAAAAAAGATAACTGGTTCACTCGTGTACATTGAAGCCCCGTGGGCCGAGCCTGCTGGGTAAACCTCCATGGTTCTGAGATGCTGGGGGAGGAGCCAGCTGTCTCTGTGACCAGGATGTTCACTGGGTTTTCAGAAGATCAGACCTGGCTTTCTAGGGCCAGGTGACTACAGACCAGTGGGCTCATTCAATTCTTCCTGAGTTTTCTTCAATGCAAAATGGGCATAAGAGTGGTTCCTGCCTTCCCGGGGAGATTAAAGGAAAGATGTGGGACCCTCCAGAGCTGCCCTTCACCCACATGCACTGCACTGCAAGCAGACACAGAGGCACACTGTGCATCTGGGCCCAGCAAAGCACAGTCTTTCCCCTGCTTCCCTGTGAAGCCCCCAGGGCCTGGCTCCCCAGCTGTCTGTTTTCTGCCTGCCAGGCCTGAAGTGGCTCCTTCCACCAAGCCCCCATTAGGACAGGGAAGAGCAAAACCAGCATCATGCCTGGCTTCAAGAGTGGCAGGCCATGTAGGCTTTATTTAGGCAATTACTTCCCTTGCTTCAAACCAGGGTATTGCTGGGGGAGGTGGCTCACACCTGTAATCTCAATACTTAGAGGGCTGAGGCCAGAAGATAGCTATGAGTTCTAGAATACCCTGGACAAATACCAGGTCAGCCAGGGCTTATGCAGCAAGACCCTATCTCAAAAAGAAAATGAGGGCTGGAGAGATGGCTTAGCAGTTAAAGCGTTTGCTTGAGAAGCCTTAGGACTCATGTTCGATTCCCCAGTACCCACATAAACCAGATGCACAAGGTGGTGCATGCGTCTGGAGTTCATCTGCAGTGGCTAGAGGCCCTGGCATGCCCATCAGCTCTATCTGCCTTGTCCTCTCTCTCCCCCCTCTGTCAAATAAATAAATAAAATATCTCATATAATAAATTAAAAAGTAGGGCTGGAGAGATAGCTTAGCGGTTAAGGTGCCTGCCGGCTAAGCCTAAAATCTCCTGTTCAGTTCTCCTGGTCCCATGTTTAGCCAGAAGCAAAGTGACATAAGGGCACAATGTCGCACTTGCCCACAAGGGCGCACGAATCTGGAGTTTGTTCACAGTGGCTGAGAGGCTGCTGGTGCACCCATTCTCTGTCTGTCTCTCTTTCTCTTTCTCTCTCTGACTCTCTCCAAAAAAAAAAAAAAAAAAAGGTAAACAAAATCCACCTAGGTATTATAGAGAGGCAGGGCAGAGGAGATGGATGGGGTGCAGCAGCCTTGTAAGCCACTGTAAGCACAAGCTAAGTACTGCTATCCCCATATGACACAGTTTACCCAGGAAGCACTAGGGCCTTTTGGGAATGAGCAAGAGAGAACTGATGGCCCCCAGTCATGGACGATCTCTAGGAAGAGACCATGTGGCCAGGCAGGGGGGGAGTCCTCAGGAATGTGGTGCTCTGTGGTGTGGTGGGAGGCCCTGTGCACACTGGCAGGTTCTCAGTCTCAGAGGATTAAGATAGCTCAGAGGAAGGCTCTCCAGAGAGTGTAGTTTGGAGATCTCCCCTCCCCTGGCTCCCATCCAAGCTCCCGGAGCCTGCTATAAGCCAGGACCCTGAAAGGGGAGGAGGAGGAGGCTGCCAGACCATGGCATGGGTGACCCTGCAGGACTCTTGCTCTTCTCCAGAAGGCCTTGACACTCCAGGGTGTTAGTTACTGTCTCCCTCCTGGTACATTTCATTCATCCACAGCACCTGAAGCAGGTACACCCCTCACCCCCCAGACATCTCTAAGGTGCAAGAGGCATGGATTAAATTCCCCAGAGAGCCTGGTATGGTGGCATATAAGTGTAGTCCCAGCATTCAGGAAACAGTGGCAGGAGGACTGCCAAAAGTTCAAGGCCAGCCTAGCGCATAGAGTGAGACCCAGTCAAAAAAAAAAAAAAAATCAAAATACTTTTGTTTTTGTTTTTGTTTTTCGAGGTAGGGTCTCACTCTGGTCCAGGCTGACCTGGAATTAACTATGTAGTCTCAGGGTGGCCTCAAACTCTCAGCGATCCTCCTACCCCTGCCTCCCGAGTGCTAGGATTAAAGGCGTGCGCCACCACATCCGGCTACGAAATACTTTTTTATAGATATTTCTCAATGTATTTATTTATTTGCGAGAGAGTGTGTATATATGAGTGCACCAGGGCCTCTAGCTGCTGCAAACAGACTGCGGACACATGCGCCACTTTGTGCATCTGGTTTTACGTGGGTACTGGGGAGTCAAACCCAGACTGTTAGGTTTGGCAAGCAAGTGCCTTCTTTCCAGGCCAAGATTAAAATTAAAATAAATGAGTAAGTACATTCCCCGGGGGCTTTGGGCCACTGTCCTGCCATCACATGTAACATGCCACCTTCATGAGGCTCACAGCCACCTGCCAACAAGACACCCACCCTACACACATAGGAATGCCAAGCTCCCCCTCCCCAAATGAATCTTGGAGTCCAAGAGAACACTGCCACTAAGACAGCTCCAACCACCTGTGAGTCATCATGGCCTTGCCCTGCTCACCGGCTCCTTCTGCAGAACCCCTACATACGCTCCAGCTTGCATTTCCTCTTCTGTTGCAAGGGAGCAGGGTGACCCCATCAGGGTTCAAGAGAGAAGGCCAGTTCTGAGATGCAGACCACAGTTGGGACTTGGCTGCCCCCACCCCCATATCGTTCTTGGGTTATTCCTCCACGTTTGAAGTTAGAACATAAGTTTTATTTTTTAAGATATATTTTTTTATTTATTTATTTATTTATTTATTTATTTATTTATTTATTTGAGGGGGAAGAGAATGGGCACACCAGGGCCTCCAGCCACTGCAAATGAACTCCAAATGCATGCGCCCCCTTGTGCATCTGGCTTACGTGGGTCCTGGAGAATCGAACCGTGATCCTTTGGCTTTGCAGGCAAACGCCTAAACCTCTAAGCCCCAGAGCATAAGTTTTAAAACTTACAATACCAGGGAAAGGAGAAGGGGAGGAATGTACAGATGGAAAGGCTGCAGGTGGACCGTAGCCTTTGGGGAAGTGGCCACTGCCAGCCCTGGGGCTGCCCAGCCCTCCCCCATACCTGCTAGTTGACTACATCACCACCAACAAAACAAAACAAAAGGAATATAGTGAAATAATTTTCAATTACCTGAACTTGAACCATTGTTTTTGCCCCCAGAAAGCAATCCCCCTAATCCAGAGGGGACCACAGGTAGATACAACAGAAAGAAGTGTCCTCATTATGGGGCCAAGATGAGGCATGGTTCTGGTGGCCTTATCTCTAAACAAACCCACACATGGGACAGGAGGCCTCATCCCACTGTCCAGACACCAGGACACTCGGGAGCCCAAGTCTGAGGCATGCTACTTATCAGCAGCAGAGATGGGATCACACCCCCAGGATGTCAAAGATGGCTCACCGGGGCTGCGGACCACACGGGCACCATGACCTGTGCTGACAAGCAGCAGAGATGCAGAGCCTGAGACAAAGGCTCGGGATGTGTAGCTTGTATGGAGCGATGGCAGCAGCAGCCTGGTGGGAAGGGGGCTGCCAAAGCAGGGCGTCGAAGAGCAGGCAGCTTCCACAGGCAGCTGGGAGACCTCACCTCAGAGGCACCCACCCAGGGTAAGAGAGATGGGCACTGACTCGTCCTTGTTCACTTGTTCCAGAGTGGCGGTGCCCTGAGCATGTTGGTTCCCGGCCCCTTGGTCCTCACTGGGGTGGGCTGAGCGCCTCCTGTGGTCTAGGAACATCAAAGACAGACACAAAATAGGATATCTTTGTCCTGTCCAAAGAGGCTGTGAGTGCCAGCACATGGTGCCACTTGTGTCTGTATGTGAAAAAAAACTCCATCCTGCAGCATGGCCCAGAAACAGCCCACTCCACCCCAGCATGAATTACACCCCTAGTACTCTCCCATGTCTACACTTTTCTACAAGGTTCTTTATGACAAGAAAAGAGCAATCAATTTTCCTAAAATTCACTGCAAGTTTAGAAAAGACTAAAAGAATATTTTCTCCAGCTCTTCCCTAGACAAAGAGTGTCTGACAGTAGAAATCAGGGAGTCTGGATGGTCCTAAGGTCTGGCAGCCACCTCCCTACCTCTGCAGACACCTGTGTACTATCAGACCCCACATCCTTGGTCCCCACCAGCAGCCCAAGGTCATCGCCACCTCTCTCTGATAACTGAGCTGGCTTCACAAGCTCTGTGGCTGGACTGTCCTCATTGCTCGGTGTCTGGGACTGGGCTGACCCCAGTGTGGGACCTTGCCCTTTTCATTCTAGTACAGTCCTCATCTATGTGTGACCCCAGCAGGGACTCATCCCTCATTCTCCATGCTGCTCCCCTTGGGACACCTGGGCCAGAGCTCTTGACCTCCACTGATGGCCCACGCCCACCTCTGCCATCTGAGCGCACATCATATACGGTCACAAAGGGACAGAAAAGAGCTGATGACCTGCCTCTTCTCTTTATATGCCTTCCTGTCACCCTTAAAGCCTCGCCACCTCGTCCTGTTACTAACCCTCAGCTCTCCACACCTACAGCAGCTGGGCAAAAGGTGACCCCAGGGGGCTTTACATACAGCCAAGAGGTTGGGCCTGGTGGCATATGCCTGTTATCTCAGCCACTAGAAAGACTGAGGTAGAAAAGAAGGCCACAGGTTCAAAGTCTGCCTGGGCACTTGCCCAGCTTGTGTAAGTTGCCTGGGCCCCACCACAAGCTAGGAAAATACAACAATCACGCAAGGACACCTGTCCCAGCCTTGTTTGTGACAGTGAAGAATGGAACCGCCATTGCCACCACCGAGCCCGGGGAAGGAGATGAAGCGTCTGAGCATAGAACCTTCCAGCAATGACAGACTGCGGCACCAGGCCAGCCTGAACCATCCCCACGTGGCTCTGTGGGATATGCAGTGTGGCAGCCAGGCCCACATCCTAAGCACTGAGTCACAACCCTGATTGCTGAGTCTCCACCTAGACCCTAAATGTGGTGGCCATGTGACAGAGACCCCACCCTGCTAGAGGCACCAGGTCAAGTTACTAAGCTAAGGAAAGATCCAGCTGGATGCAGCCAGGTTTTGCAAAAGCAAGCCAAGTGTGGTGGCTTACAGTTGCAATCCCCAGCACTTGGGAGGATGAGGCAGGAGATTGCCTTTAGTATCGAGGCTAGCCTGGGCTACGATGTGAGACACTGTCACAATTAACATCTGGGCAGGGTTGAGACCTACAATGTGGCAGTCTCCTCTGGCCATGCATTGGGAGTCAGCATGGCTCAAGGGGGAACAAAGGCTGTGTTCACCCTAAGGAGGCCCTGCACTGGGAGGAGTGTTTTTGTTTTTGTTTTTGTTTTAAAGCACAGCCAGGGGGCTGGGAAGATGATTCAACAGTTAAAGGCACTTGCTTGCAAAAACAACAGAAGCAGAGCCAGAAACCAGTGCCCAGCCCATGGACCTGTAGGAGGAAAGAGTAACCGGGATGAACGAGCCCCTAGTGGGGCTAGAGAAACGGCGCTTGCCTGTGCAGCCAAAGGACACATGTTCTACTCTCCAGATCCCACGTAAACCAGATGCACAAAAGTGAGGCAAGAGCAAGGTTGCACATGCCCACTAGGTGACACAAGTGTCTGGAGTTTGATTGCAGTGGGAGGCCCTGGCACACCGATTTTTTTTCTCTCTCTCTAAAAAAAAAAAAAAAAAAATTTAATTAAAACAAAAATAAAAAGAAAGAGCCCCTCACACTCATGCTGAGGCTCTGGCAGGAGCACCAAATGGAACCCTAAGGTCACTCCCTACCTAGGTGCATGCCAGTGGACACCTGCCCGGTTCTGACAACTTCCAATAGTCAGGGTCACTATCTCTATGACTTCACAGTAACCTGGGTTGGATAGTGTCCCCTCAAAGCCCATGTCACCCAGACCATCCACTGTAGCCTTATGTGGAAAGAGGGTATCTGTACATGTATGTAGTTAATACAAGGTCACGCTGTTTCCTGAAAGGAACAACTGAATAGAGATACAAAGATACAACTCATAAGAGACTGTTGCATATGCCAATATACATATGGAGCAGGGGCTCTGCCTTTCTGGGGAGTTGGTACAGTCAGGCTGCTGGGTAAATGTCCCACCATCACAGGGTTTTTTTGTTTGTTTGTTTGTTTGTTTGTTTGTTTGTTTTTCTAGTAGGATCTGACTTTAGCCCAGGCTGACCTGGAATTCACTATGTAGTCCCAGGCTGGCCTCGAACTCACAATGATCCTCCTACCTCTGCCTCCCAAGTGCTGGGATTAAAGGCGTGCGCCACCACGTCCAGCCTATGATCACCGTCTTGATAATCCCACCCACTCAGGCTCCGTCTCCAGTCTTCCAGGACTTCATGGTTCACAGCTTCAACTGCAGGGCCAGCACTGAGTAGCCACAAGTATTAGGGTGATGGCTGCCACCAAACGTAGGGCTTCCAAAATTCCATGCCTCCCCACAGGGAGAGTGTCTAGCATGTGGAACCTTCCAGTGTGGACGGCCGTGGTCCGCAGGCAGTCTGATCCCTCAGTGCTGCTGGATCTGCTGTCCATCAAGATGGGAGACTTCCAGATCAGACTAGGGACTCGGGAAGTCAGCAAGCTTGGCTGTTGCCTGCTTTTGCCTGCTGCTGTTGCAGGCAATTCCATGTGCACCCCTGAAAACGCAGCCTCTGGGCCCCACACTAGACTTGGGGAAGCAAGCCACAGGTGCACCAGGCAGATGTGAGTCCCTCAGGAACATCTTCTGCTGAAGAAGCAGCTTTTCCCAGGCTGTTGTGAAGTGCTGAACTGAGTCAAACCCCTTGGGACACGGATCTGGGGGAAAACCTCCCTAATGACAGTTCCCCCATGTCCACTCTCCCCAGGTAGGGCATAGAGGCCAGTTCCTCCAGCCCCTGCGCTTTGCAAACTGAAGGGACATACCCAAAGTCACAAGGCAAGTCTTCCAGAGGCACAGCCTCAGCCCCTGACCCCGACCATTGCCTGGGCCACTCCACTGGCCCGGGCCCTCCTTTTTGAGCTAATTATCGTGGCCCCAGTTGGCCTGAGCAGCATCTGTGTGGCCACTGTGTAAACACTTCCTCTGCAGAGCAGGAAATGAAGGGAGGGGAGGTCCAGTGACTTCCCTGGACTCCCACTGCCCTCTCTCGCCAACACCCTGGAACCCACGCCCACCAGTGCTTCTTCCAGAGTCTCCCTAGCTGGGTCAGAGCCATAGCCATGGGCCTCTCCTCTGACCCTTTCTGGCTGGGTGCCTAGAGAAAGGTGCCCAGCCTCTCTGAGTTTCCATTTCCTTGTCTCAACCTCAGCTGTACCACAAAGAGTGACTCCCACGGTTGCTCTCTTGGGATGTTGGTTGTAAGATTTTTTTTTTAATCCAGCTATACTTTCTTTCTTTCTTTTTTGTCTTTTCTTTTCTTTCTTTTTTTTTTTTTTTTTTTTGTGGTTTTTCAAGGTAGGGCTCTAGCCCAGGCTGACCTGGAATAATTCACTATTTCTTTCTTTCTTTTTTTTTTCTTTGAGTGCTGGTTTTTAAAGGCATGTAGGGCACCAGCCCAGGCTGCTTTTTTTTTTTGGTTTGGAATAATTCACTAGTTCAGGCTGACCTAGTCTCAGGGCAGGGTGGCCTTGAACTCATGGAGATCCTCCTACCTCTGCCTCCTGAGTGCTGGGATTAAAGGCATGTACCACCACTCCCGGCCTAGGCTATGCTTTTTAAAAAAAAAAAAATTATTATTTATTTATTTATTTATTTGAGAGAGAGAGATACAGAAATAGGTAGGTAGAGAGAGAATGGGAGCACCAGGGCCTCCAGCCACTGCAAACGAACTCCAGATGCATGTACCCCCTTGTGCATCTGGCTTATTGGGTCCTGGAGAATGGAGCCTCGAACTGGGGTCCTTAGACTTCACAGGCAAGTGTTTAACCATTAAGCCATCTCTCCATCCCAGGCTATGCTTTTTTTTTTTTTTTTTTTAGATGAATTGGCCATACTGATATGCTATACTTAGTAAAAAAATTAAATCAATAAATAAAAAATTACCAACTTTTCCTTGTGGGTATGATTTTTAAAAATAATAGTTCTTTAGAGCTGGGAAGTGGTTAAAACACTGAGCATGAGTATGAGGACCAGAACTGGGATGCCCAGCACCCACATAGATGCTGAGCAGGTGCGTAGCCCACCTGTAATCCCAGTGTGCAGGAAGCAGAGGCAGGATCCTGGATCTGGTTAGCCACACCAGCCGAATCCATGAGTTCTGGATTCAAGTGCAAGAGCCAGTTTTAGTAAATGAGGCAGAGAACAATGGAGAAAGACACCTGATAGCAACCTCCCTGGTCTCCATGTGCCTGCGCCCACACACCTGTGAACACATATGTGTGCGCATGCACACACACATACCACCACCACATACACAGGAGAAAAGTAGTTCTTGACACATGTCTATGAATGAGGTTTAAAAGTTCAGAACAGGAAGCTCTATGCTCTATGCTGAGATAATCTGGATTGGGAAGGCTTTTTTGGCTTATTTTGATTTTTCGACATTTCAAGCACTGATTGCTGTTAACTGCACTTGGCTTGCTTTTCAATCCACTGTTGCTGCTTTTTAAAGATATTTATTTGCAGGCCGGGCGTGGTGGCACACGCCTTTAATCCCAGCACTCAGGAGGCAGAGGTAGGAGGATCATGGAGAGTTCGAGGCCACCCTGAGTCTATATAGTGAATTCCAGGTCAGCCTAAGCTAGAATGAGACCCTACCTCGAAAAAAAAAAAAAAAAAAAAAAAAAAAAATTATTTGCAAGCCAGGTGTGGTGGTGCATGTCTTTAATCCCAGCACTACAGAGGCAGAGGTAGGGGGATTTCTGTGAGTTCGAGGCCACCCTGAGACTACATAGTGAATTCCAGGTCAGAGACAGAGAGAATGGGCACACCAGGGCCTTCACATCTGTGAATGAACTCCAGATGCATGCGCCATCTTGTGCACGTGGCTCTATGTGGGTAGAGTTGAACCCGGATCCTGAGGCTTTGCAGACAAGCGCCTTAACCATGGAGGCATCTCTCCAGCCCTCCACTGTTGTTTTTGTAAGTTCTAAGCAATGATTTTATTTGGGTGTGTATGCACATTTGATTGTGTGTTTGTGGGGGGTACTCATGTATGGTGTGTGCATCCATGGAAGTCAGAGGTTGATGTCTTTCTCCATCACGCTCCACCTTGTTTGTAAAGACGGGTCTCACAATGAACCTGGAGCTCACTGGTTCAGCTAAACTGGCTGGCCAGTGAGCTCTAGGGATCCTCTTGTCTCCACTCCCTAGTGCTGGGGTGACAGGCATGTGTCACACTGCTGGGGATCAGAACTCAAGCCCTTGAACTTGTACAACCAAGCACTTTACCCACTGAGCCATCTCCCCAGTCTCCTCAGCAATCACTTTGAAATCAAACGTCTGTAAAAATGTAAGGCATTTTTAAAATATAAACAAACTATAGTGAAGTGAGATGTGGGCATAAAGCTAGATGGAGAGAAGGGGGTGAAGTCACACCTGTGCAGTTTACAGGCTACCCCAGCGTGCAAAGTCACCCCAGAGTGGTTTCCAATCTCGAAATTTAGGCCGTCCGCCATGAGCATAGTATGAACAGCACACATATAACCAACTGCTGGACAGTTAATATAAATTATCATTTTGACTAATTTGTCACTGGAATTGATAAATCAGATTGTTTTGAGATGCAGTGGATGAAACCTAGGGCCTCCTGCATGCCAGGTGGATGCTCCACCTTCCAGCCACGCCCCCTCATTACTGGGGATTCTAGGCGGGGCTCCATCTCCCAGCCACGCCCCCTGCTCACTGGGACTCTAGGCGGGGCTCCACCTCCCAGCCACGCCCCCTGCTCACTGGGATTCTAGGCAGGGCTGTTCCTCCCAGCCACGCCCCCTCCTCACTGGGATTCTAAGCAGGTGCTCCAGTTCTCAGCTACATTCCCAACTCTCACTAAAACAGCTTTTATTAAGAAACACCAGTGGCTGTGCTTTACACTGACTGTGGTTGTGGTCATTCATCAGCCCTTTGAATTTCACCCACTATAGTTCAGGCCCTGTGCTCTCGGCTCTGCTGTCCTCCCTTGTCAAAAACACACACACACACACACACACACACACTCAGTCAAGCTTGCACAAGCACTAGGACTGAGTGTGAAGAGACACCTAGAGACACAACGTGGATGCTGAGATCCCTCCCTGGGGCTGTCTTCCAGGAGGTCTGCTGGACAGAGGAATTCACTGAATTAAGGCAGGAAAAGGAACCTGGGAAAGATGTGCTGAGAGAGGGAAGGGAGAAGAATGTTCCCTAGACAACACTCAGACCTGACAGCCAGGCCTGGAGAGCCAGGACAGCCCACAGTGAAACACCAGAGCGAGTGGGGGCAGGCCAGAGTGAATTATGCCGGAAACTCACAACCCTGAGAAGATGGACTTGCCCCCCTCTCCCACCCAGACCCCAGGTGGGGACACTGAGGCCACACATCCATTTGGTGGCAGGACCAAGAGTCATCCTCGAGTCCACTTCTAAGCCAGAGATAAACGTGGTACAGAGCGGAGAGGCCAGCCCTCAATTCCCAAGTGACTCACTGGCATTTATGAACGTCTTCCTGACTGTTCCGTCCTCAGCGCCCGGTTGTGGCCTCCTTTTCCCCCGCTGACTTGTGCTGAAAAGAATGTCAGGATGACCTAATCCAGGCCCCCATGTAATGAGGAGTCAGAGCACCAGAGAGGTTAAGTGACTTGTTCAAGGTCACACAGCTAATTAGAACCAGACCATACTCACAATGGAAGCTTCCTTTTCCCATACCAGAGTGACTCCCAGGCTTGGTGTGACATCCCTGGGGAGCTCTGTGACCAGAACACCGGCAGACAGAGTGGTGATATGCTCTAACAGGACCAGCACACTCTTAAAACCTTCAGGAACATTGCTGGGCTAGTCACACACGCCCCTGGTCTTCCCAAGCTGAGAAAGGAAAAATTGAGTGAGACATGTACGTAAGAGAGAACAACTGCCTGATTGCCTATGCAACAAGCCAAGTAGTGTTTTTTTCTTTATGTGGACTGTAGGACTTTAAAAATACATTTAAATAGGGGCTGGAGAGATGGTTTAGTGCTTCCTGCAAACCTTAAGGACCCAGGTTCGATTCTCCAGTACCCACATAAGCCAGATGTATAAGGTGGCACATGCATCTGGAGTTTATTTGCAGTGGCTAGAGGCCCTGGCATGCCCATTCTCTCCTCTATATGCACCTTTCTCTCTCTCTCGCTCGCTAATAAACAAGTGATTTTTTAAAAACAATACGTTGACATATATATATATGTGAATATACTTCCATTAAACTTCTAAAAGAATCTCAGAGGGAGGGGACCTGTGGGAATGCCAAGGTAGCGGGAGCTGGCGCCCTCTGCTGGACAAATAGGGGCACTGCAATTCAATAAATCTGGTTCCGATGGCTGAGAACCATCCCACACTCTCCTCCCTCAAGTTATCTGGGCTCCTCTGATTTTCACAGCAAGTCTGTTTGCGTTTTCTCAATGTTTTTAGCTGCTCAGAGCCCAGCACTGCTCCTATGCTTGCTTGCGTGTGCCAGAGTCCCACTCTGTACCCTTGGCTGGCCTGAAACCCATTGTGTAGGCCAGATCAGCTCTAAACTCACAGTTACCCTTCTCACTCAGCCACCAAAGTGCTTGTATTATAGACATGAACTACCTTGCCCATCTCAGAAGTGCTCTTAAAGGATGATCTTTGCTGGGTGTGGTGGCACACTCCCATAATCCCAGCACTCAGGGAACTGAGGCAGGAGTAACACAAGTTCCAGGTCAGCCTTGGACTACATAACAAAACCTTGTCTCAAAAAATTAATTAGCCGGGCGTGGTGGTGCACGCCTTTAATCCCAGCACCCGGGAGGCAGAGGTAGGAGGATTGTTGTGAGTTCGAGGCCATCCTGAGAATACAGAGTGAATTCCAGGTCAGCCTGAACGAGAGTGAGACCCTACCTCGAAAAAACAACAAAAAAATTAATTAACTATTTAATTAACTGGGATTCTAATTAAAGTCTGATCTAGCTCATTCTAGGCGCCATCCATCCATACCACGTCTTCACTGGGTGCCTAGTCCTTCTTGCTAGCTGTTCTAGGCTCTGTGGACGCAACAGGGGTAGAAGTAAGGAACCCCAGCTGTATAGTGAGTGCCTTTCTAGTTGGGACCACAGGCAATTGACAAATGAACAAATAAATAAACTCTGCGAAAATAAACCATGGACACCAAAGGACAGGGAAGAGTGCCGGGCTGTGGGAGAGAGGTGATGGTGAGGACGCCTGCGCCTGGCACAGAAACAGTCCATACATAAAAGCTGGGAGGGGGCTACTGCAGTCCTGGGTATACAGGATGGAAGGAAACAGGGAGAGATGTGAGGGGCCACCTCAGCTGCTCCAAGGACTTGCGAACCAGAGTTGTGTCCAACTCAACACTAAGAAGACTGGTTCCATATCTAGATGACCCCTGGGACTCAAGGACCAAACTGCTGGGTGTGCTGGAGCTGGGGGACACCACAGATATCAAGGAGCCGAGGGACCTAGGAACCCATCTGAGAGAGCCTCCGTCCCAGCCTCAGTGGCAGTAGAGGCAGCTTGCAGGGATGTGCTCACTGTAGACCGAGCCCTTCATGCCACGTTGAATAACGTCTCCCCTGCGTGTCACAGGAGCCTCCAGCGTGATGACGTCAGGTAATGAGTTGCTGCAGACGTCACAAGTTAAGATGAGGTCATGCTGGAGTAGGATGGCTCTGCATTCAGCCACTGGTATCCCCCCAAGGCCACGCGAAGGCGCAGAGACACAGAAGAGAAGGCCTCTGGGGACAGGCAAGGCGGAGTTGCACAGCCTCCAGCGGAAGGGCACCGCCGATCAAAAGCTCCTAGCAACTGGCAGAGGTGGCAGTGCCTCCCTATAGCCTGACCAGGGGCTTCCACACTGCTGGTCCCCCAAGCACCATGAGAAGGGCAGGTTACAATTCCCCCCTCACCCCCCACCTAGACACTCCCCTGTTTCAAGTCCTGGTTTGTGGTACTTTGTCACTGTGGCCACGGGACACTCACTGACACTCGTGACCACATCAGTACCACAGTGCCATGGTGGGAGCACTCTTATCCTACTAAGGGGGATGAAGAGGCTTCCAGGGGTAAAGGAGGGTGCAGACCTCAGCGGGGAAGGAGCTCTGGGCCACTCCTCCCTCCCAGGTGGGTGAGGCTGAAAATTTCCTCCTGCAACCTTGACAGCTCTGCAGCTCCATGTTCCTCCTCTCCCAGAGTACAAAGACCTGACTTCTGGAATGAAGGTGTCCCGTCACCTTCTGGGCAAGTGTGGGACTCAGGTGGGGATACTGAGGCACAGGCATTTCTCATCACCCAGAAGCTGCCTCCTGCTATCTCAGCCCAGAGGGACCAGACCAAGGCAGACACGAGCTCTGCCTGAGCCCTGCACAAGTGTCCTGTGGGCCTGCCTGCCTGTGCAGCTCACCTGTTCTGGGTCCTGTCCATCCCAGGGCTTCATACTGTGATAAAGACAGGCTGACCTTCACCTTGACAGGGCCTTGAGTTCAGCCAGACCCTATTCTGGGCGCTAAGTGTTCTTCATGGTGAACCCTTGCAATGATTCTGTCTAGCTATCATTGCTCACACGTGAGAAGCAGAGGATCCTAGATGTTCAGCCGCTTGCCCAAGATCACAAAGCCACTCTGCCCCCCCCCCAAGCATGGCTGACTATTGACCACTCCTAGCTGGTCGAATGTAGCACATTGCTCATCCAAGCCAGGCCTGAGTATCAGAAAGGACAGGAGGTGACCACATTCCAGGGAAGCCACTCTCCAGGTGAGGGTCCTCATGCTTTGAAGAAGCCCAACCTGGTAATGGAAAGGCTGCATGTAGAAGAACTGGTCCCTGTTTGCCCTGGCCCACAGTCTCCCAGGGATACCCTTGGGTCTAGAAGCGCCACCTTGGAAGGGTCTGTCCACCCAGCAGCAGCCTCATGGGACACAGCCCAGCAGCCCACCCAGAGTGCAGGAGAATTTGCTGGTGATGGAGCCATGGTTGTTCTGAACCACTGGCTCTGCAGTGCTGTGAACCTCAGACTCCACGGTTGCTCCAAGCCACCCACTCTAATGCAAACTGCCTTTTCTTGGCTCTTGGGGCTAGGATCAAGTTGTTGGGGTTTTCTTGCCTCCTGAGTGTCCCCCCCACACCCCACTCCAATGTCCCAGCCTGGTGATAATCCCTGTGAAAAGCTGGAGCTGGTGAGAAAAGAACCTTCCAAAGGTTTCCAGCACTCAGGGGCAGAAGTTGGCTTCACCTGGCATCTTGGAGCTTTACCCACTTCTCAGTTAGCTGTACCCATCACCCCTTCTGACCCCTCCCTGTCACCCCCATCCTGGATCTGCCTTGGCTGGGCATCTCCACTGGGCAGAGGCCTCAGGGTCCAAGGCCACCAGCTGCCCCCATCCCCACTGCTATTTCCTCTCAGGAAGGGGCGTGCCCTTCATCTTAGGTCACGATGACAATAGAAACCAACTGACCCCTGGCCCAGGGTCAGAGGCCAGCAGCAGGCACCTAAGGCTGGGAGCACAACAGACTTGGTGCTTGCTCAGCATAATGGGCCCTCTGGGGCCAGGAGGCTTGGCCCAGCCCTGAGACCCATAACTAGATTTTTCCCTTGGAGTCAAAGGAAGTATGTGTACTGGGGCCAGGGGCACCAGCACAACTGGAGACCTGTCAGAAGTACAGAGCCTCAGGCCACTGAGACACACCAGTGGGCACTTCATTCCCGCACACATTGAAGATCCTCCCGAAATCACCTGAGCCATGTCCGCTCCCCACCCCCCAGCAAGGCCAGCAAAGGTGTCCAGACTCTCAGTATCCATGGGAACTGGATCCAGAAACACCTCCCTTCTAGATACACTACAATCTAGGGTGCTCAAGCCCTCCTATAAAATGGGCTGGCACTGGCACAGAAACAAGAGTATACGTATGTCCCAGCACATCCTGTAAAAAAAATATCCCCACCAGGTCTTGAGGCTCAAGAGACGGTTCTGTGATTAACAGCGCTTCCCACATGAGCATGAGGGCTGGAGAAGTCATGATCCATCTGGGTTTAACTCTCCAGCCTCTACAAAAAGAGCTGGGCATGGACATGTGCGTCTACAACCCCGGTCCAGTGGGGAGTAGAGACAAGAGAATTGCTGAGGCTTGTGAAAACGGCAAGCTACAGGACCAGGGAGAGAGTCTGTCTCAAGGAAACATACACATATACACAGCACAAACTGCACACATGCACACACATGCATACACAAACCATGTAGTATACACATGCACACACCACATACTACACACATGCACACACGTATACACACAAACCATAGAGTATACACCTGCACACGTGCACACACACCACATAGTTCACCTATGCACACACACATGTACACCACATACTACTCAAATGCACCCAGGGCATGCACACACACACATACATGCACACAAATGCGCACACAGACACAAATCTCCAGTTCCTTAAATAGCCTAACCCCATGTGCATACTATACAAATAGATGCTACATCCTGTGACAAGAAAATTGCAGGTCTGAGCCTATTCAGGACAAATGTAGGTCTCCCCTCTCCCACCACCTCCGCACCCTGTGTATTTGCTCTGCGGTTGGGTAAATCCACAGACAAGCACCCAGGAGATTCAGGGCTGACCTACCTGCCCCATGCCAGAAAGGACCTGCCCAGCACCTGTTCACAGAAGACGTCAAAACTGATAGCTGTTCTCAATAGCCTTTATCGCTGAGCACTGACAGTGAAGTTTTCTAAGACTGAACCATAGCAAATTGCTAACATCTGTCCATATGAACTCTAAAATGGCAATTTTGAATGCTTTAAGCCAATGTTTATTTTATAAACTAATAGCCACTTACTAATTTCAAATTATTATGTAAATATACTAAGATGCTATGAACGCTATTCAATACCCTATTGTTGTGGCAATTATATACCATATGTTAAGTAATTATAACCAATGTATTAATAAATATAACAATGCATTCTAACACTCTTCTTTTTTATATAACAATTTTATTGAATTTTAAATTCATAGACTTCCACACCTGGAATCTTCGCACTTGGGAGAATAAAGCAGCTTGAGGTTAGCCAGGGCTACATAACAAAGTCCACACATACTCTATCCACACAGGCAAAAAGTAAAAAATAAAGTAAATGAATACAAAATAAACTCCTCGGGCTGGAGAGAAGGCTCAGCAGTTAAGGCGCTTGCCTGCGAAGTCTAAGGACCCAGGTTCAATTCCCCAGTACCCGTATAAACCAGATGCATAAGGTGGCACGTGTATCTGAAGTTTGTTTGTAGTGGCTGGAGGCCCTGGCATGCCCATTCTCTAGCTCTCTTTCTCTCTCATAAATAATAAATAAAAATTAAAAAAATAAACTGCTGAGCCGGGCGTGGTGGTGCACACCTTTAATCCCAGCACTCAGGAGGCTAGGAGGATCAAAAAGGCCACCCTGATTCAGGTCAGCCTGGGCAAAACCAAAAAATAAATAAATAAATAAATAAATAAATAAATAAATAAATTGCTGTGCCACCCTTGCTGATAAAAAGCATGATTCAGTGGGTTCTAGTGTGTTCACAGAGCCACACAGCCTTCAATGTCATGCAATTTCCATGTTCATCTCCCAGAAAGAAACCCTAGTCCCTCATTTCTCAGCCCTCAGTAACTAATCTATTTCCCATCTCTGATTAGCCCGTCCTGGGATTTTCCTTTAAATAGCATCATGTGACCTGTGGCCTCTCAAGTCTGGCTTCTCTAACTCAACAGTTTCCAGGCAGCTGGAGTGATGGCGTGGACCAGTGAGTGCTTCAGTCCTTCAATGTGATTCCACAAGATTCCGCATAGTGATCCTGCCTGCACCACAGCTCGTGTGCGCCCCCTGCTGGTGGGTACAGTTTAATTCACACTGGGCCGTGGCAAGGCAGCCTGCTGCAGCTACTTCTAGCCTGGTTCCTAGGCAGAGCTGCTGTCCCATGCTAACTCTGTGGGAAGTATTTAAAGGCATCCTCAGAACTGTTTTTAGAGTGGCAGCATAGTAATAAACCAGAGCATGTGACCAGCTCCTCTGGTCACCCAATCATGTCAACCGTCCAACCCCACAATGACTCTGAGGTAGGTGTAAATGTTGGCACAGATGGGAAACCGAGGCACCAAGGTTGAGCAACATACCCAGCTAAGTGAACTGCAAGCTGGGATTCAAACCAGGTTTCCACATTCAGGAGTCCATGTCTAACTCTGCCTTGTCCCACAGTGGGTGGCCACCTAATAACAATCACAAGCCAGCAAGGACTGGAGCTGGGTGCCAAGCAGGCCAGTTCCCTCCATAAACACACAAGCAAAGACCCCAAAACTCAAATGCAGAGTGGCTTCCCCCTGCTTACCCCGCCCTTCCCCTTCCCCCTCAGCCAGCTCCCAGAGGGCACTCTGACCCTGCCCAAGAAGTCACAGGCCCCAATTAGCTCACAGTCATCAGCACTTTCCAGTGACCCGGAAGAAAGTACTTCTCCAAGTCTGACATCTGAATGTGGAGGGAGGAAGAGGTATCGGTATGCGGGGACTCCCTGGCTCCAAAACCAAGGGACAGCTGGGAAGGCAAAGCTTGCCTGGGCAGGGGGCCAGGCTATAGGAACAAGGTGTGGCCCAGCGCTGCTAGTTACAAAGGGGGACCAGAGTTCCAGGCCACACTCCATTGTGTGGCCAGACTGCATTACTGCATTAGGCTTGGGGCTTTGAGACTCGGGCTTGGGCTCCTGGGCAGACTGGGAATGGCCTGCTTAGCTGGTTGCAGACTGGGAGCACCGGGGTCAACACACAGCTCATGCTGGAGACAGAGTCATGGTCCCCGCAATTGGTGCACAACAGACGCTTACCCTGGGGCTCATCCACCCTTGTTCAATGTTACACTAAATTATGAAATTCTTCCAACAGAAAAGATGAAATAAAAGCAAATGAATTCCATGGACTCAGACTCAAAGATGGTTAGGTTATTTTTGTTTGTTTTTTTGTTTTTGCCAAATTCCCTGCTAAGCAGAGAGGGTGAAATGGATGTTGACCACAGATGCCCCACACTCAAGGCTGGTGTCATCATCAGAACAGTCCCATCCCATGTGGCCATAGTGCCACTGGTTCTCCTAGCAACAATTCCAGATGTCATCAGACGCCATCCACATTCAGTTCCCTCACTGTCCCCCCTCAACACTTTGATGGCTCCCTTTCAGACCAGAGACCACCAAGAACAGCACCCCACACTCAGATGTCCTGTCTCCCACCCCCAGCTGCACCTCACAAGCTCCCTGAATACAGAGACCATGTAGAGACACAAAGAGGGATCCATGTACCTCTTTAGAATGAGCCAGGCTATGGGTAGGTAAACTGAGGCTGCAGAGCAGTCCTGGCTTCAGTAACAGTCCCAGGACACTAGCCCTAGGCAGGATCGGATAAAGGGCCCCGAAGGACATTGGCTGGATCTTCCAAAATCCTTCCAGTAGTCGGTCAGGGCTTGTGCCAAAGCTAGGGGCAGGCTGGGCAGGAGGGCTTCTGGGATTCTTTGCTGCAGGGAGACGCTGAAGCTGGGAGGTCTGGGCACTGAAGGGTGGGTGAAGAAACAGGTCATGGGCACTCAGAGTGTTTCCTGATGGGCTCAACTAGCCCTGCCACCATGTTTGGGGCAGGCGCCCTCTGTACACACCACCCTGTTGTGCTCACACTGACTTAGGTTTTAACACCATTCTCAGAGCCTTGCCCAGCAGCTCCCGGACTCCATCACAACCACCACCACCCCCCAGTGTTGCAGATGGGTTGGGAGTCCCGCATCTACGGCCACTGAGGCAGAGCCCAGCATTCAGCAGGTCCCCAGAAATGTTAGGACTAGGGAGGGGCACATCCAAAGAAAAACACACACATAAAGCTGACACTCCTCTCACCATGAGCCCAACACATGCCAAGCACACGCTGGTCCCATTTCACAGGTGAGGAGGGGAGAGGGACAGTGACCTGCCCGTCGCCAGTAGGTGCTGAAGAGAGGCACGTGTGAGCTCTGGGAGAGAGGAGAGAAGGGTGGTGGGTACACTCCTGGTGCTGGGTCCACAAAGGGTCTCCAATTGCACCAGGCAGCCAGAAATGGAAGGATGGTGTGAGGTGACAGTGAGGACAGACCCAGCTGTGGGAGATGAGCTTGGATGGAGCAGGAGTGTCCAAAGACTCAGGTTCTGGGCCAGGGATTCCATTTTAATTAGTCTGCACTTCCTGTGAGTACACCTGCGCTCACTGGGCACTCCTCTGTGTCCTTGCCCTGCCCTGCCCTGCCTTCCCCTCCCCCAGACCACTCCCTTCCTCATGTGACACCTGTTCTGACACACCTGTCCAGGGAAAGTCAGCCGAGACCCTTCCCAAGTGGCCAGTCCAGAAATCAGAACACGAGAGCTACTGCTCAGGGTACCATCTGGACTTACTCAGCGCATGTGCAACTTCCGGTCCCTCGAAATCTACATGAATACACACCTCTTTGACCAGGAGACCCAAGGCTGCGTCTGGGGTCTGCCTCTGTTCATCAATGTGGCTTGTGTTTGAACCTCGACTGCCCCCCTGCCAGCTAAGAGTCCTTGCTCCCCTCAATCAGCTGCCCCCTTGTCTGGTAATCACCACCCCACCCTTACCAGACTGTCCCCCAACTGACTGCAACAGTCCACAGCAGTCCATATAGAGTACTGTCATGGTATTTCACTGGGAGCTGTTCAATCTCCATTGATTTGCTTGCTGGTCAGATAACAAAGGCACCCTGTCACTTAGAAGTCACTTAGAACGATGCACTTCATCCCCATCCCCAGATATTGGAAGTCATAAATGGTGGCTATCTTATATATAATCTCTCATTTAAATGCACAGCCCAGCTCTGCAAAGGGTGAGATTAGCAGACCAGAGTCCCTGGTGCAGGAAAGAGAAAGGGTTACAGGTACCTTGAGGCCTGCCAGGGTCTCCCCCTACCCTGAGGACTCTGGACAAATTCCACTCTGTTTCAGCATGGGGCGCTCAGGGCATTTGCTCTCCAAAAAGTTCTTACACACCAAAACTCCGGGCACGACTCAGCTCATGTCATGATGTCTGTCAGCCTTGGAAACAGCGGCTAATATATCACTTCCGCCTGTGGGTTCCCCTGTGACTCACTGCTGCAGTGTGCAGGAGAAAGCATGGGTTCGAAGATTTCCAGCCCTCGCCTTTTCCTCCCCTCCCAGGGCAGGAATTGAATGGAGTTCCTTTCCCCCATGGTGCAGTGGAGGAAGCTGCTTCTGCCCCGAGCCTGTGACAGGGCCCAGTGAGGGGCTGGTTTCCTGCTCGCCCTTCCCCAGCCAACACCCATCTTCCTCCTCCTCTGATAAGGCACCACATACTCTTGCTGCCCCTACTGGGCAGGGCACCAAGATTCCATCTGACTGGAGGCTTGATGCCAGTGGAACTCCACACCTGGTCCAATGCATGTCACCAGGAAGCTGTCCAACATGGGGCTCATCCCTTGCCAAGGTTAGAAAACTTACCTACATAACAAGAGCAAACTTTCCTCCCCTCCCTAGGCCTTTCCCACTGAACCTGTGGACCCCTAGGGAGAGGCGGGTCCTTTCTCTGGGCAGTGGAAGCCACTACCTTTGAAGTGCAGCCCGTGTGCCCAGAGCTTTGCAGCAGTCATCTCTGACCCCACAGCAGCTGGCCACATGGCACTGCTGCCCTCCCAATTGTGCACTGGGGACACAGCACCAGGGAAAAAAGTGTGAGCCCAGGACTGGAGAAATGGCTTAGCAGTTAAGACCCAAGTTCAATTCCCCAGGACCCATGTAATCCAGATGTGCAAGGGGGTGCACACACATCTGGAGTTTGTTTACAGTAATTGGAGGCCCTGGCATACCCATTTTCTCCCTCTCTCTTTCCTCTCTCTCTCTCTCTCTCTCTCTCTCTTCCTCTCTCACACATAAATAAATAAAAATAAAATATTTTTAAACATTTTTAAAAAGTTTGATTCCATGGCTAGAGAGATGGCTTAGTTAAGGTGTTTGCCTGTGAAGCCTGAGGACTCATGTTCAACTCTCCAGGTCCCACATAAGCCAGATGCACAAGGTGATGCAAGAGCACAAGGTTGCACATGCGCACAAGGTGGCGCACATGTCTAGAGTTTGATTACAGTGGCTGGAAGCCCTAGTGTGCCAATACTCACCCCCCTCTCTGTGTGTCTCTCTCTTGCTCTCTCGTTTATAAAAGAAAGGCCATCTGTTGAGTTTTCCTCAAAAAAAAAAAGTGTGAGCCCAAAGACACACAGTTGTAGCCTTTTGCTGGAAGTTTCTGGAACCCCTGTTATAGGGTATGAATGCGAGTCCTTGAGAGCACCTTGGCTATAGACATGGATGTCCTCACCAGGGCTTGGAAACCTGTGCGTCGGAGTTCCCTGGGGAGGGCATCGTGGGACCAGGAGCTGAAGGTGAAGGGGTGAACTCAAGTCCTCCCCCATTCCTCTCACTGTCTGAAATGAGTTACCATATGCAACCCCTGTCCAAAACGGTTGGAGGTGTTTTTTTCTTTCTGGGTTTAAATTTTCATTTTAGTTATTTTGGTGTTTGTGTGTGTATGGTCACATGCATGAGGGTATGTGGGGACAAGTGACGTGCATGTGGAGACCAGAGGACATCAAGCATCTTCCTCAATCTCTCTCCACCTTATTATTATTATTATTTTTTGGAGAGAGACAGAGAGAGAGGGAGAGGGAGAGGAAGATAGATAGAGATGGGTGTGCCAGCAGACTCTCAGCTGCTGTGAATGAAATCCAGATGTGTACACCCCCTTGTGGTCAAGTGTGGCATTGCGCCCTTGCATCACTTTGCATCTGGCTAAACGTGGGACCTGGAGATTGGAACCAGTGTTCTTAGGCTTAGAAGGCAGGCGCCTTAACCACTAAGCCATCTCTCCAGCCCTCCGCCTTATTTTTTGAAACAGGGTATCTCACAGAACCTGGAGTTCACCAATTCAGCTAGCTAGGCAGCAAGCCCCAGAGATCACTTCTTTTTGTCTCCCCAGCACCCACCTTTTATATGGGTGCTGGGGTCTGATTTTAGCTCCTAATGCTTGCACACTTTATGCACTCCCAGCCCTGTTTTATTTTATTTTATTTTATTTTATTTTATTTTATTTTATTTTATTTTATTTTATTTTATTTTATTTTTATTTTGAGGCCTGGTCTCACTCTGTAGCCCAGGCTGGCCCCAAATTCAATACCCAACTGCCTTGGCATCCCAAGATTCCAGATGTGCACCACCCTACCCAGCTCTTGAAAAGGGTTTTTTTTTTAATTTATTATTTTTTATTTATTTTTGGAGAGAGAGACAGAGAGAGATAGACAGAAAGGGAGAGGGAGACAGAAATGGGCGCACCAGCAGTCTCTCAGCTGCTATGAACGAAATCCAGATGCGTGCGCCCCCTTGTGGGCAAGTGTGGCATTCGCACCCTTGCCTCACTTTGCATCTGGCTAAACGTGGGACCTGGAGATTGGAACCACTGGACATTGGAACCAGCATTCTTAGGCATAGCAGGCAGGCGCCTTAGCCTCTAAGCCATCTCTCCAGCCCTTGAAAAGGTTTTAAATGGAAAAAAGGAAGAGTATAATCCTCCCCCTAGGACAGAAACCATGGACTAGTCACCTAGCCCCTAAGGGGGACACAAGAGGACCTCAGCTCTGAAAGGACAGGGCAGAGAGGAGAGGAGATGGGGAGAGAGAGAGCAAGAGTCCAGGGAAGGCAAATGAAGAGGGTTTGGTGCATCCCCAGAAGGAAAGGGCTGGAGAGCTGTTTTGTGGCTCTCTTCTATTATGGCCAGCCCTGCAGAGGCCCAGCGGACACTAAGCTTAGGTGACCGCTGCCTTTCACAGTGGCCCTCACTTGGGTACTACTTGGAAATATGAGTCAAGCTGCTTCCTGGGGTATACTACAGCCCTTGTACACCGGGTCTCCCCAGGCTGACCCCACAGGGGTGGCCCACTCCGCTACGTGTGCTGGAGAATGTGACTCCCAGACTGGCTGGCCAAACCCTGTCAGAAAGATGGACCTCCGGGCCTCCAAGAACAACCCCCTGCACACACACACACACACACACACACACACACACACCAAACCACTGGAGCTAAAGACACCCACAGCAGCCAGAAGCCTGCTTCTGGCAGGTCCAGGCCCTCTCCAGTACACCTCCACCCACCCCACACACCCTCAAAAACAGCTGGAACCTTCAGCAGTTCATCAGGATTCTGATAAAGCTGAGCATACAGAGAAAAACCCCATGGACAGACAGATGGACCATGGACATCCTCTGAAGGCATCTCATTTGGGAGAAAAGACTCTACGGCCCTCAGTGGTCCTCAGTACCAGGCCTGAGCATCCACAGCCTGAACAACTTCTCTGGCCTGTACTCCAGGCCCTCACCTCAGGCAGGAGTGCAGACCAAAGAATCCCTGCCCACTAAGGATGTGTTGCTCCCCAAAGGCAGGACAGCAAATAACAGGAAATGGTCTGGAAGTCCCCAGGCAAAATCCACAGCCTTTAAGACTGTGGTGTGGGAGCCAGTGTCATGGTGCATGCTGGTAATCCTAGCTGAAGCTGGAAGAACAAGAGTTCGAGGCCAATTTGGGCTACTTGGCAAGCCTCTGTCTCAAACAAACAAAAAAAGCAAAGCATCAACAAGAACAGTGAGGTGGGAGAGTGCTCTGGTGGGTGTGGAAGTGGGCTTCCGGGATGCTGCTGGTGGGAAAAGGGCCTCACCAAATCCTTTATGCCAGAGGACCTGACAGAAACACCACACACCACCGAGCCCACAAAAGCGGTCTGCAGAATCATTTGGACTCCAAGATTTGAAAGCTTGGTTCCTCAGGGACAGAACCACCTCAGCTGTTAGGTTTCTTGGGGAGGGAGAGGGGGGTGGTTCGAGAGAGAGGCTGAGGCCAGGTGTGGTGGCACACGCCTTTAATCCCAGCACTTGGAAGGCAGAGGTAGGAGGAGCACCATGAGTTCGAGGCCACCCTGAGACTACATAGTAAATTCTGGGTCAGCCGGGACTAGAGTGAGACTTTACCTCGAAAAAAAAAGAGAGAGAGAGAGAGAGGATGAGTCAAATCTTCTTTAGACAGGAGAAGGCAATAAGGGTCTGAAGGCAAGTTTCAGGCCCCATTGGACAAAGGAAGCTGTCTGTTTTAAGGGTTTTGAGGGAAGAGGGGGATTCCGGATGTCAAGCATACTTAATTCATAACCATACGAAGTGCCTAGAATCATGTGGTCTCCAATGATTGATTCTATATGAGAGCCGTGAGGGAGAAAGACTGCAAGGAGGGACCCTTCGCAGCAGTCCCTGGAGGGCTTGGGTCCTGACACTACCACTGTTCATTATGCATTCTAACTTTTTATGAAATAGTTACTCTTAAAAATATTTTTCTTTAGTGATTTGAGAGACATGCAAAGAAAGAGGCAGACAAAGAGAAAGAGAGTGAGTATGGGCATGCCAGGGCCCCCTACCACTGCAAACGAATTCCATAGGCATGCATCACTTTGTGCATCTGGCTTTACGCAGGTACTTGGGAATTGAACCCAGGCTTGCAGGCTTTACAAGCAAGTGCTTTTAACCACTGAGCCATCTCTGTAGCCCCAAAATAGTAACTTTTTTTAAAAAAAAACTTTGCTTTTCTGAGATGGAATTTGCATACAACAAAATGCACTCGTTTTAAGTACCTATTTTTGACAACTATCTCCCTTTTAGATACTAGCACAGATAGGATATAGAGAATTTTATTACCCCCCTCGAGTTTCCTTGAGCCCTTTTCTGGGCAATCCTTGTCCCTCCCTGGATCTTGACCCTGCCCAACTCAGCCTTCCCAGCTGCTACAACCCTCACCGGGTCCTTGGCTGGGGCAGCCCCTCCTAGTCTCTGTAATTCTTTCTGCAGCCCTTTCCTGCACAAGTGCGCATGTACACACACACACACACACACACACACACACACACACACCAGGGACCCATTGCAGCCATCAGGTCATCCTGAACTCCCTGACACTTCCAGGCCCTGCACTCTATGGACGTGCCCACGCCACCTCTCTGAGGCTCTCAGCCACCAGGGGTGTTGGTTCTATCACAGCCGCCAGCCACTGTTCAGGAGGGGAAACAGGCACTGATTGGTCCCCAACCCAGCATCACACAGCTTCAAAGGACCACAGTCAGGATTTGAACCTGAGTTCTTGGATTTTGTCGTATGTCCCAACATTCATTCCTTACAAGTGTGAATCATGTCCTGTCGCCCAGAGATTCTCCCTCTGGGATAGTGACAGGTCTTTTGACTGTATCCTGGGTTGATCATCACTTTACATATGGACTCTGTCATCGTTTTTATTCTATACATATGCAGTCATTGCTTTTCTTTGTTTTGTTTTGTTTTTCAAGGTAGGGTTTCACTCTGGCTCAGGCTGACCTGGAATTCACTATGTAGTCTCAGGGTGGCCTCGAACTCTCAGTGATCCTCCTACCTCTGCCTCCCAAGTGCTAGGATTAAAGGCGTGCACCACCACGCCCGGTTCATAGCTTTTCTTATTGTTGAAATGCAACTCAAGGGAGGAAGGGTTCGTGTCAGCTCCCAGTTTGTGGAATACCATCCATCAAGGGCGGAGAAGTCAGGGTGGCAGGAGCTTGAGGCAGCCGGTCACTTTGGAAGTCCAGTCAGGAAGCAGAGAGTGATGAAGGCTGGTGCTCAACTTGCTTTGTACTCAGTCTGGGACCCCAGCACATCTCATGGTGCCACTCATAATTAGAGTGGGTCATCCCACCTCAATTAACCCAATCTAGAAAGCCCCTCACAGACCTACCCAGAGATTTGTCTCCTATGTGATTCTAGATCCTGTCAAGTTGACAATCAAGGTTATCCATCACAGCATGTATCAGTGTCCACTTGGTATCGTCCAATGTAAACACCTCACATTTGTTTGGCAGGTATTACATTACATTGGTATTACATTGAGATTTGCTCTGTGCTTACAGCGCCTTACATCTGCTACGTGTGAGCTTGGCAGAGTCACGTGCCACCTGGAAGCCTCAGTTTCCTCCCTCGTTATCTGATAAAATAAGAATAATGTCCACCAGCAAACACAGGGGCTGGTGTGACATCAGATGTGGGGACCAGCATCCAACACAGCACAGCACTGGCGCCCAGCAGTGTCCCAGAGTTCACACACACGAGCCCTACAATACACATCGGCTGCCTGGCAGGTGCCAGCCCCTAGGTGATCACCCCGACCCCAGCTCCCTAGATGATAAAGCTGATCGAGTTTGCTCACCATCATATTCCCCAGCCTCTGGCCCAGTGCTGTACACACAGCAGACACAAACACACCATTGTGAGCTAGGCAGGGCAAGGTTCCTGTCTTAATGATTCTTTGCTTTTGAAATGCAGGAGCCTGGCTAGGTGGGCTTTCTGAATCTGGGTAGTGCTTCAACCACCCTCTGCGTCTCCTCCATAGTGCTGCCCTGTGTGCTTGGCTGTAGACCCCCATCTCAGCAGAGACATGTGGAAAGCAGGACCACACCCATAGCTTGTCCAGATTCCAAGAGGGTGAGTCTACCCACACAACACTGGGACCAATATCTCCACCTCTTCTAGATCCTCAGGGTCCATCACGAATTCAAAATTGGCTCTGTGGGATATTCACCCTGGTAACAAACAGGTGTTTCAATGAAGTTTGCAGAAACCATTTCATGATGGGGCATTCAGTCCATTGCACTCTGGTAGTTCATCTTCATTGCCAACATGATCAAACCTGTGAATCGTCTGGGAGACCTCTGGGTGTGTATATGAGGATGGTTCTGGAGAGTGTTAACTAAGGAGGGAAAACCCACCCTATGGTTGGAGCTGTTCCAGGTGCTGGACTCCCCAGTGTGAATAAGGAGAAAGTGGGTTGAGCAGCATCCTCACTCTCTGCTTCCTGACTGCAGACTAAATGACACAAACTGCCTCAAGCTCCTGCCACCATGCCTTCCCCACCACAATGGACTGTATCTCTTGAATTGTGAGCAGAAATAAACTCACTGCCTCCTTCCTTCCTTCCTTCCTTCCTTCCTTCCTTCCTTCCTTCCTTGCCTGCCTGCCTTCTTCTTCCTTATTTTTTTCCAGTTTTATTTTTTTATTTTTATTTATTTATATTTTTTATTGACAACTTCTTTAATTATAGACAATATCCCATGGTACTTCCCTCCCTCCCCCCACTTTCCCCTTTGCAACTCCACTCTCCCTCATATCCCCTCCCCCTCTCAATCAGCCTCTCTTTTCAGTTTGATGTCATCATATTTTCCTCCTATTATGATGGTCTTATGTAGGTAGTGTCAGGCACTGTGAGATCATGGATATCCAGGCCATTTTGTGTCTGGAGGAACATGTTGTAAGGAGTCCTACCCTTCCTTTGGCTCTTACATTCTTTTTGCCCCCTCTTCCACAATGGACCCTGAGCCTTGGAAGGTGGGTTATTGCTGAGCACTCCTTTGTCACTTCTTCTCAGCACCATGGTGCCTTCTGAGTCATCCCAAGGTCACTGCCATGTGAAAAGAGAAGCTTCTCTAACCAAAAGTGAGAGTAGCATAAATATATGGGTGTGGACATTAAGAGAAGTGCTTACTGGGCAGTTTGGTGAGCACAGTATTTATTTATTTGTCTATTTGAGAGAGAGAGAGAATGGGCAAGCCAGGTCCTTTAGCCACTGCAAACGAACTCCAGATGCATGTGCCACCTTGTGAACCTGGCTTAAGTGGGTCCTGGGGAATCGAATCTGGGTCTTAAGGCTTCACAGAGAAGCACCTTAACCACTAAGCCATCTCTCTCCTGCTTTTGTCAGACAAAAGTAACAAATACAAACGTGGGAGCAACCCAGAGGTGGAGAGACTCCCTGACACTTTAAGCCACACTGCCTGCCATGTCCCCAGGCCTGCAGGGAATGGTGGTTTTCAGTAGCTGTGATCTTGAATGCCATCTGTACAGTAGACCATGGGCCCCAGGGCTCTCTTGCTGTCACCAGGTTCAGTCAACATCCTGAAATCACCACAGTCTGTGTCCTCAATGAATGAAGGACATAAAGCTGATTTATGACTGTTGCAGCATGTCCCTCTGTGCCTCTCACTGCCCTGGGGAGCACTTCCTCATGATGTCAACAGCCGGCCAGAGAGGAGGGCTGAAATGCAGAAACATGGAATAGTGTACTCTACTGGCAGGGACCCACACACTGCTGACCACCTGTCAGGACACCCCACCTCTGAGCTCTTGGGAGAGACTCTAAGGACCCCAATAAACCCTGGGGGTCATCTTCACTTCCTGTCTCACTGGCCTTGCCTCCTCGATTTTATCAGAACCCGTTGCAGGCGAGTTTTTTGACCTCAAGGCAGGGAGAGCAAAGTAGCAGAGGCTACTGGGAGGAGCTTCTCTGCCTGGAGCCTTGGCCTTGACCCCACCACAGCCATGACACCTTTCTGAAGCCTCCTGGCCACCCAGAGGGTTGGTTCTGTCATAGCTGTTGTCACCATACAAGAGGAAAAACCGTGGCACCAAGAGACTGAGCCCCCAGTCCAGCGTCGTACAACTAGAAAGAATTATAGCTAAGACTCCACAAGGCTGGTTACACAGGACAGCTTCACATGGCTAGAACTAGCCAGATGTGAAGTCCTCATGCTACAGCTGGGGGACTTGGGAACACCCAACAGCCTTTGTTCCACAGTGTCGGAAGAGTCCCATTGATCCCAGGTCCTGCTCTTGCCTCATTACATAGACCTTGGATTCTGCATTGTTCTAAAGCTGCATGTCGGCCATGCTGGCCTCAGCCCTCTGCACACAGGTCAGATGCTGTAGTGAGAAAGAGGTCAGACCTGATTTCTTTTTTTTTTTTTTTTTCTTTTTTTTTTTTTTTTTTTTTTTTTTTTTTTTTTTTCCGAGGTAGGGTTTCATTCTGGTCCAGGCTGACCTGGAATTAACTATGTAGTCTCAGGGTGGCCTCAAACTCTCAGCGATCCTCCTACCTCTGCCTCCCGAGTGCTGGGATTAAAAGCGTGCGCCACCACGCCCAGCCAGACCTGATTTCTAATTGCTGTGACCACTGGTAAGCCAGGGAAGCCTCTGGGCCTCTGTGTGTCTGGCTGTACAGTAAGTAGTTTGTCTTAATGTCTAAGTAGGACAATGAGTTAGCTACTGAAACAAAAATACAGCTCAGGGGCTCAAAGAACAACAATCTGGGGCTTAGCGGTTAAGGTGCTAGCCTGTGAAGCCTAAGGACCCAGGTTCGATTCCTCAGGACCCATGTAAGCCAGATGCACAAAGTGGTACATGCATCTGAAGTTCTTTTGCAGTGGCTGGAGGCCTTGCAGCACCCATTCTATCTGCCTCTTTTTCTTTCTGTCTCTCTCTCAAATAAATAAATATAAATATAATTTTTAAATCTTTTTATAAATATAATTTTAAAAAAAAAGAACAACAATTTGACTTCTCTTCAACATACAGTGATGCAGGGATCTAGGTTCCTTCCATCTTGTGGCTCCCCCATCCTTAGACTATTTGTCACTGTCAGCCTAGGTGAAGTGAGGTGAGTATCATAGCCTTGTTGCTAAAGGAGGAGAGAGGAAGAGGGTGTGCTCCAACTGTCACTTCTATTTATAAGCAGTTAGCCATGCTGCAACAGCTAACTGCAAAGGATGCTGGGAGATGTAGTCCTAGCTCAAAGGTGTTGTAGAGCATGTTAGCACCAGTGAGTTGCAGAGCTTGGGTCCAGGTCTCCAAAAAGCAGAGCTGTGACTGTGGACCTATGGCAACAACTGTGGCACTTGAGAAGGATGGACCCCTGCTGTTAGCTACTTTGTGTTCCTGTGACCAAAACCCTGGGAGGACACTTAAAGTAAGGACTCACTCATTTTGGCTCACAGTTTCGGAGGAGTCAGTCCATCATGACAATGAGAGTGTGTCAGGGCAGTAGTACACTCATGGTAGCCAGGAAACAGAAGAAGGGGAATACAAGAAGGGGCCAGGGTCAAGTAGAGCCCTAAGGGCACAGACCTGGTGATGGGGTGTGAAGATTTGCAGTGACTACCAAGGAGCTCATGGAGCCAAGGTCCCCACACCCAGCCCCTGCTCCTGTGTGGCCGGGAAGGGTTCACCCATTCTGCTGACAGACACTTGAGTTGCCTTCAGCCTGGCATGCCTGCTACTAACAAAACCACCAACGACATTGTTGCACAAGACTACTTTTGATGACCTCTGCCCTTTTTCCTCTGGGGCATCTGCCTAGGATGGGAAATACTGGGCCGATCCCCTGACGTCTGTACGTGGTTATGGACCCCGCCAGCTGCGTACCACTGCTCCACATCCCCCCAATCCGGGATATTCCAGCAAGTGACCCTCCCCAGATGTGTGACTTTTGCCATACCACTTACCACTAAGGTTCCTCACTTTCCACACCTGCAGCCTGCTTCCTGCCACTTGGGATCACATGACCCAAAGCAGTACAAAACCCAGGTCCTGGACCTCCATGGGTGTCCGCCACATATGAGCTGTCACTTTGGCCGCCATGAACTAAGACCCAATCAGAACCTCAAGATCGCTTTCTGTCTCTCCCCACTCTGGGTTTACCAGGCCATATTGAGGCTAGCCTCTCTCCAACACTATCTCCAATACAGACCTGTCCCTCCACCTTCCTTCCACCTCCCTTGTACTCTGCCTCGACCCCGATCCTCCCTAGACCAGCCTCCTCCTCCAACTTCTCCCCTCTAGGGATCCTCACTCACATTGCAAAGCCCCACACTCTTCTTAGTGCTCACTTCAAATCACACACTCTCCTGCTCAAATGCTGTGGTAGTTTGAATAGATGGCTCCCAATATATTCAGTGTTTTATTAGTTTGTAGTTTACCACCTGGCTGGAGGCAGTGTCACTGGGCGGATCTTAAGGTGTGGTGGTGGGTTTGAGATTTCAATCTAAAGATATGCAAAGTGTGCCTAGCTGGAGTTCCTGAGGTGTGCTGTGCTGTATGGCTTTTGGCTTGTGGCTTCTCTCTGTGTGTCTGGTCCTGTAAGAGCAGGCCAGCTTCTCCTGCCATTGTGGAACTTCCCCTGGATCATCTGTAAGCTTCAATAAATATCCCTTCCTCCATAACTGTGTGCCTGGTCTGGAAGTTCATCTCCGCAAACCTGAAGCTGTCTGCTACAAACACCTTCCATGGTTCCCAGTAGCCAAGCAGATAAAGCCCAAACTCCTCTCCTGCTGCTCATTGAGAGTCCTTCATGATCTCGCCCAGCCTCCCCATCTCTTCTGGGTTGTCCCACCCACCGTCCTCATCTTCCCATGGGCAGTATGTTGGTTGCTTTTCCTATCGCTTTGACCAAATACATGACAAGAAGCACCTTGGGGGTGTGAAGTCACAGTCCATCATGACTGGGGAGGTGTAGTGGAGTTCCGGCCTAGCAGCGTTTGTGGTGGTGAGAATACGCAGGTGGAACTCTGTATCTCCAAGGAGCGGGAAACAGAGGGAGAGGTGAGGCCAGACAGGAAGTGGGCCAGAGCTGCAGATCCTGAGACCCTCCTCACAAGTAACCCACTTCCTCCAGCAAGGCTCCACCTCCCAAAGGGTCTACAAGCTCCCCAAACAGCATGACATGCTGGTGGTAAGTGCTCATATAGGAGCCAATGGGAACATGTCACATTCAAATGATAGCAGCCCCACCCCTTTCCTCCTCTCCTTGGTTTTCTAGAAATGCTCTTTCTATTTTAAAAGTTCCAACAAGTCCTGGCACCGTGAGTTCCTGCGGCCTTGCCCATGATCCAGTGATTTCATCTGCCAGCCTATCCTTGGGGTTCCCCTCCTCCTCCCTCCCAGGGAGAGAGGCCCGCATGAGACTTCGAGCCAAGGTTTGCTGACACCGTCCTGCGTGGTCTTGGCTGTTGGAGCATTGAGTGACGTCCCCTCTGGCTGCACATAACAGAGATAGGGTCAGTACAGCCTCTGTGTGTGGGGGAGGGGAGGTTGGGAGAGTCCCAGCTCTGAGACAAGCCTCCAGCATTTTATTCATGAGTAGCCTGGGTACAGCAAGGCACGTAAATCATAGACGGTGGATGTGAGTTTTACACAATGAATCCACCTGTAAAGCCAGTCCCAGAGGCTAGCCCAGCAACCTCTCCTCACCTTTTCCCAGAGGCCTTCTCTGACCTCTGACCTTCCAGTCACTTCTGCTTCTGCCTGGGCACACTGCAATGTTGGCTTTCATCTGTGACCTGGTCCTTCCTTCTTTGGCTCTGCAAACACAAATAGCTGGGAGTGATGGCACCAGCCTTACCACACTGCAAACATTGGCTGAAGGGGTAATCAGCCTTCCCTCCTTGGAGCCACTGTCCCTGGCTCCCATATACCTTGCTGACAGATAAGGGGAGAAACAGACTTTTTGTTTGTTTGTTTGTTTTTTAATTTTTTTAATTGACAACTTCTATACTTACAGACAATAAATCATGATAATTCCTTCCCTTCCCCCACTTTCCCCTTTCCAACTCCACTCTCCATCATATCTTCTCCCTCTCTCCGTTAGTCTCTGTTTTTTTTTTTAATATTTTGTTTTTATTTATTTATTTTGACAGAGAGAAAAAGGAAGAGAGAGAGAATGGGCACCCCAGGGCCTCTATCCACTGCAAACGAACTCCAGACACATGCACCACCTTGTGCATCTGGCTAATGTGGGTCCTGGGGAATCAAACCTGGGTCCTTTGGCTTTGTAGGCAAATGCCTTAACTGCTAAGCCATCCCTCCAGACCTGTTTTTGTTGTTGTTGTTGTTGTTTGTTTGTTTGTTTTTGAGGTAGGGTCTCACTGTAGCCCAGGCTGACCTTGAATTCACTATGTAATCTCAGGGTGGCCTCAAACGCTTGGCGATCCTCCTACCTCTGCCTCCCCAGTGCTGGGATTAAAGGTCTGTGCCACCACTCCTGGCCGGTGTGGTATTTTTTTCTCTTTTTCTCTCTCTCTTTTATTTTGATGTCATCATCTTTTCCTCCTATTACAAGGGTCTTGTGAAGGGATTGCTAGGCACTGCAAGGTTGTGGATATCGAGGCCAATCTCTGTTTGGACAGTTGCATTGTAAGCAGTCCTACTCTTCCTTTGGCTCTTACATTCTTTCCGCCATCTCTTCCACCATGGACCCTGAGCCTTGGAGGGTGTGACAGAAATGGAGAAACAGACTTTTGATTAGCTGTCCCCTGGGGGATGGCAAGACTGGGTGGAGGAGGCCCGTGTTCTGGGGGTAGTGCCTATAGTCCAAAGCCAGCCTTGCAGGAAACCCAGAACTGCAGCCCTCTAAGTCGTGCCCAGGCCTCCAGGCCATTCCAGAAGCTTAGGGTTCCCCTGAGGACAGATTGAAGGCACCACCTTCACTGCAGGGCACAGGCTACTGTCCTCAGGAGTGCTATGGGTGGGGTTGAGTGGGCCACTCGACACAGGTAGATTCTACCAGGAGCCCCCTCCTGAGACCTGGCTTAGAAGAGTCACAGGACTCACAGCTCACCCAGGATACCAGCATACCGTAAGCATCCAGAAACCTCGTGTGTCATCCACAGCTCACACTTCAGCGATGACTTGAAGTACAGTGTGTCTGTCCTGCAGGCCCACACATACCACGACAAAATACCCAGCCCCCCATGGCCCCACTTTCTCCTGAAAGTGACCAGAGTGCAGACTTGCTCTTTGGACCAAGCCAGCTGTCTCTCACGAAAGTCTTGGGGAGGAAGGAAATGAGGAATCCGCAGGGCATGGTGGCACACTCCTTTGGTCCCAGCACTAGGGAGGCAGAGGTAGGAGGGTCACCATGAGTTTGAGGCCACCCTGTGACTACCTAGTATCTGTATGTAGAACCCTGGTGGTGGGGACCAAGCATGGGGACAACGGGACCACACTGCTGGCTGGTCCAGGTGGAGGACTTCCCCTGAGTCACCCTTGGCCAAGGCTTGAAACAGTGGTTCTTTCCTGCACTGTCCCTAACACCACAGAGGGGAAGGCTCGTTGTGAAATCCATGCACAGACTTCAAAATGCACATGGCAAAATGTGGGCTAGGAAAAGAAAGCCGTCAGCTACTGAATGAATGACAAGGGGACACCATAGTCCAGTGAGGGAGAGAACATGTGGACAACCAGCATACACCCATGCCAGGGGCTATGGATGGGGGTCATGGGGCTGCATGTCCCAATGGCCACCTCTCTTGGTGGACTGTACCGCATGAAGCCACCAGTGTAGAAGGCAGGCCTGCCAGATGTCCTGCATGGCCCTGGCTTCCCTCAGCGAAAATGTCCACAGAGGAGCAGGCAAGAGCTGTGTGGCTACTCCTGATCTGGCCCCATGTCCAGCTCCACAGCACCCTGTGGTGGCAATGGTCCTATGCCCCTACTGCACAGGGAGCGGCCAGTCCTGCCTATAGTGAAAGCAGAGTCAAAGAAAGCAGGCAGCCTTCTTAGAGGAAAGGCCATGCTTAGCTGTTGCTCTAAGAACAGCGACAACTGTTTTGGTTTTTGTTTTGGTTTTGTTTTGCTTTGAATTTTTGAGGCAGAGTCTCACTCTGCTCCAGACTGGCCTAAAACTCACATTGAGTCTCAGGCTGGCCAACACCTCAGCTTCCCGAGAGATGGGATTACAGGCGTGAGCCATCACACCCAGCTGAAAGGACACGCTGCCTAAATGTACATGTCATTTGAAATTTATAAGCATGTACTTCTTTCTGATTTAAAGAGAGAAGGGATGGTTTGGACAGATAGTTTCATCAGTGAAGTGCTGGCTTTGAGAACATGAGGCCCAGAGTTCAGATCCCCAGCGTCTACTTAAAGCACGGTGGTGTGTGCCCTTGATCCCAGCACCAGGGAGGTGGGGATTGGCATCAGTGAGCTCTGGGCTCGGAGAGAGATCCTGTCTCTAAGATAGAGCCGGGCGTGGTGGCGCACGCCTTTAATCCCAGCACGCAGGAGGCAGAGGTAGGAGGATCGCCGTAAATTCGAGGCCACCCTGAGACTACACAGTGAATTCCAGGTCAGCCTGGATTAGCGCAAGACCCTACCTCAAAAAACCCAAAAGAAATACATAAATAAGGTAGAGAATGAGTGAGGCAGCCTGCTGACGTTGGCCTATATGTGCACAAGCACATGCAAAGAAAAAGAGAAGGGATGGGAAAAGAAAAGACAAGAATGAGAGGTGCCTTTGGGGGTTTTCTTATTTGCATAGGCAATGGGCTGTGGAATACAAAAGGCCTCCAGCTTGGCCCTTTACTAACGATGAGTCCCAGACCCCGGTCACAGTGACATTCCCAGCCTGGCAGCTTGCTTCGTGGCTGACGTGGGTCACTATGTAACTTCCAGAGCCATCTGCTGTCGCCATCCGTGTCCATTCTCACCTAGTCAGAGGCTGGTAAACTAGAAGGGGGGCAGACTCCGGCTGAGTCCCCTCTCCAGGAGGGCATAGGACACTGACCCCTTAGGAAACTCCCTCCAGTTTGCCCAGCCCCTTCCTCTCTACTTCCCTACACTCACCAGAGCCCATGGGGGAAGTCCAAAAGCATCCACTATCCCCCAGCTGGGTTCATCAGACCAGTGAGGATCTGGAGAGAGGGGTGGGCCCCAAAGCCAGGGGAAGAGGATCATCCTGGCACAAGGCAGCCAGGGGTCCCCATGGGATGGTGATCAACAAAACAGCCTGGGAGTTCTAGGTGGTTTCCGTCCTCCAAACCTCATTTTCTTTTTTTCTCATGTGGAGAAAACACTGTGGCTCCTGGCCAGTGTCTGCCCAGCAGTTGTTCATGATCTGCTGAGAGGGGAAGGACGAAGTCCCAGAGGCACAGGGTGAGTCATGTCACGGGTGGGTTCAAGGTCAGGACACTCCCAACCTCCTCCTCCCCCAACCAACCAGTGGGGAGGTGGAACATGGTACCCGAGGCCATGTGGACCCTTGGCTATCAGTGGCCCTTTTAGGGCAAAGACCTGTCCCTTCCTAGGACTTTACAAGTGGCTCAGCCAGTTGCTGTGACAAATGGGTCTAAAACTCCAGTGACATCACACAGCCCCAGACATCTTCCACCCTGGATACAGTCTAGGCAGGGCAATAGGGGATGGGTACTCCTGTTCTCATCCGGTGCTGCTGTCTCAAAGAAATATGATGTGAGCCACATGCACATCTAAGTTGAAACTTTTCTAGGGTTGTGTTTGTTTCCAAGTATTGGAATTGAACTCAGGATCTCACACATGCTAGGAACTCTATCACTGAGCTACACCCCAGCTTTCTTTTCACTTTTTATTTTGAGACAGGATCTAAGTCTCACAGGTTGGTCTTCAACTCGAGACCTTCCTGCCTCGGCCTCCCCTCCAAGTAGCTGGGTTGGCAGTCCTGTACCACCTGGCAAGGCTTCCATATTTTGCCTTTGTTGTGGTGGTGGTGGTGGTGGTTGTGTTGTGTTTTGTCAAGATAGGGTCTTTCTCTAGGCCAGGCTGACCTGGAATTCACCATGTAGTCTCATGATGGTCTCGAACTCACAGCACTTCTCCCACCTCGGCCTACTAAGTGCTGGGATTAAAGGTGTGCGCCACTACACCCAGCTAGGCTTCCACATTTTGAAATGTGAAGAAGGGAAAGGTATTGATTATAATAATGCATTTTAATTAACTCAGTATGTCCAAACCATCTGCATGTAATCAAAGAATACAATGGGGTGCCTTGCACTCTTCCCGTTGCCCTTGGGGCAGGGGTCTCCACAGTCTCAAGTGTGTTTTCACTTACATCGTATCTCCACTGAAGGACTCAATTTTCATTGGAAATACATGGTCTGTACTTAGAGCTCATAAAATCTACAGATGAAAAGGCAGGTTTAAGCCAGGCATGGTCACCACATCTGCAATCCCAGCACTCGGGATCCCAGACGATCAGGAGTTCAAGGTCACCCTCAGCTATGTAGGGAGTTTGAGGCCAGCCTGTTCTACATGAGACCCTGTCTCAGAAAAAAAGAAAAGAAAAAGAGGAGGCTGTACAGATGGTGTAATGGTTAAAGGCGCCTGCTTGTAAAGCTTGGCAGCCCAGGTTCAAATTCCCAGAACCCACATAAAGTCTGATGTGCAAAGTGGTGCTTGCATCTGGAATTCATTTGCAGTGGCTAGAGGCCCTGGTGTGCCCATTGTCTCTTGCTCACATTCTCTCATCCTCTCTCTCTCTCTCTCTCTCTCTGTCTCTCTCTTGCTCTGACTGCAAATAAATAAATAAGGGGAGGAAGAGAAAAGAGAAGATAAGGTTACATGCCAAGTTGCTCCAAACATCTGTGTCATCATTTGAATGTGACACTTTGAATGTATGACCTCATAGACTCCGGTGTTTTATTAAAATTGAGCATGCAACTTGAGCACCTAGCAGGCAGATCCTTGGCATAGGAGTCAGGTCACCAGGGATGGATCCTGAAGTCCAACACTAAAGTGTTTTTGAGGGCAGATCTTGAGTCCAGCCCTAAGGTGTGTGGAGAGCAGTTTGGAGCTCGGGTGTTTGTGTGCTTTTTGGTGTTTGCTAGCTATTGGCAGTGTCTCTCTGCTTGGATCTATGGAAATGAGCCAGCTTCTTCCGCCACTAATAGTGTTCCCCTGGAATTTGTAAGCCTGAAATAAACCCTTTACCCCCATAAGCTGCTTCTGGGTGGACGTTTGTTCCAGCAAAGAGAAGCAACAATCTGTAAGCGTGCATGCGTGCGTGCATGTGTGTGCGTGTGTGTGGCATGTGTGTATATGGGTATGTTCATTCCATGGTGCATGTGGGGAGATCACAGGACACCCTTGGGGTGTTTCCCCTTCTACCATCTCTTGAAACAAGACCTCCCTTGTTTTGCAGCCTCTGCTTGCAACTTTCTCCTGCTCGACCTCCCACTGCTGTAGGCGTGTTGAGATGATCGAAGTATGCAACATTTTGCATCCTGCTTTACCCATAGGTACCAAAGAAGATCAAAGTCGGATCAGCAGGCTTGCAAGAAAGAGCCTTTAACCACTGAGCAATCTCCCCAGCCCCGGTAAGAATTTTCTTAGTAACTAAGTCAAGTACCAGTTTTTAAATTAAACTCAAATAAAATTTTGAAACACAGACCATGGAGGCAAAAGCCACATTTCAAGGGCTCAGTGGCCTCATCGGGTTGGCAGTGACCTTGTTGAACAGCTGCTCTGAAATTCTGGCCAAAATTAGAGCAGGCTCCACCCCTCATTCCTCAGAAGATCTGCAAGATCCGGGAGAGTAGTTTCTTCCCCAGGCCAGTTGAGAGGAGAAGCAGTGTTTCTGGGAAAGCCTCAGAGATCTGCACTGCTCATCTGGTTTTTTTCTGTGCTCTTTGGAGCTCCAGGTCTCCCAGAGCACTATTTTTTCCCCTTTTTTTTTTTTCTCTTTGCTCTTTACTTTTTTCATATATTATTTCTTTTCCAATTTACTGATAATTTGCATAGGTTTATAATGTATTTTGATCATAATCCCCCCTCATTACCTTCTCTTTTTGATTATTATTTTTTTTTTAGAGAGAGACACAGAAAGAGACAGAGAGGGAGAGGGAGACATATAGAGATGGGTGCGACAGCAGCCTCTCAGCCTCTGTGAACGAACTCCAGATGCGTGCACCCCCTTGTGGTTAAGTGCGGCATTGCACTCTTTCGTCACTTTGCATCTGGCTAAACATGGGATCTGGAGATTGGAACCAGCGTTCTTAGGCTTAGCAGGCAGGTGCCTTAACTGCTGAGCCATCTCTCCAGCCCTTGATTATTATTTTTTTTTGAGAGAGAGACACAGAGAGAGACAGAGAGAGAGGGAGAGGGAGACAGATAGAGATGGGCGCACCAGCAGCCTCTCAGCCGCTGTGAACAAAATCCAGGTGTGTGTGCCCCCTTGTGGTTAAGTGCAGCATTGCGTCCTTGCGTCACTTTGCATCTGGCTAAACATGGGACCTGGAGATTGGAAACAGTGTTTTTAGGCTTAGGAGGCAGGCGCCTTAACCGCTAAGCCATCTCTCCAGCCCTTGATTATTATTTTTGAGAAAGAGAGAGAGTGAGAGAGATAGAATGGGTGTTCCAGGGCCTTCAGCCACTTTGAACAAACCCCAGACATGTGCCCCCCTCGGCCCCCCACACGCATGTGCAATATTGTATGTTTGCGTCACTGTGCATCCGACTTACGTGAGACCTGGTGATTTGAACATGAGTTCTTAGGCTTTACAGGCAAGCGCCTTAACTGCTAAGCCATCTCTCCAGCCCCCATTACCTTCTATTGTCTCTCTTCCCCCAGATCCCTTCCACTAGACCCCTCTGCTTCCTTCCAATCTCCCAGGACTCCTGTTTGACAAACAACAATGATAGGCTGTTCCCAGGCTTCTGCAGCTGAATGTCCAGCAAAAGTAGGCCCAGGAGGCCATGGGAACATGAGCAAACCAGGGCAGGGTACTCTGCCCACAAAGACAAGTGTGGGTGGGGCAATGGCTTTGGTAGCCCCAGACACTGCAGGTCCAGGGCCACATGACCACCATATTTCAGGAGTCTATGGTGACCAGGTTACAAGAGAGGTCCACATTAGCCCCTCCTATGGAATCAGATGCAATCTTGGAACCAGCCTAGAATCCAGGAGGGAGGGCACGCTCCCTCTAAGAGTTCTAGGAATGTCCCTTCCTGCCTTGCCTGTTCCAGGTGGCTTCAGGATGCTGGCTGGTGGCCATATTTCCCCATCTCTGCCTCTGTCTTCACATGACTTTTTGTTTTTTTCTTTCAAGGTAGGATCTTTCTCTAGCCCCAGGCTGACCTGGAATTGGTGTCAGACTGGCCTTGAAAACTCAGTGATCCTCCTACCTCAGCCTCTCAAGTGCTGGGATGACAGGTGTGCACCACTACACGTGGCTCACATGACTTTTGCATGTGCTAGGGTCCTCTCCTCTTTCATAAGGATGTCTGTCACCAGATTAGGACTGTGTGAACTTCAGGATGACTAATTCGTTACACCTGCACTCAACTTTAACCCATTATCTCACCAGACACTCAATTTCCAAAATCATATGCTGAGATTCTGTGTGTGACTTTTGCTGTTGTTAACGTTTGTTTGTTTTTCAAGGTAGGGTCTCGCTGTAGTCCATGCTGACTTGTAACTCAGTAGTCTCAAACTGGCCTTGAACTCATGGTGATCCTCATACCTCTGCCTCCTGAGTGCTGCGATTAAAGGCGCCACCACGCCCGGCTAAGTGTGTGACTTTTGACAGGACCTCGCTCAATCCAGTCCCGTCATCCACACACACCCAGGCTGCCTGTCATGGTGAGATCTGCAATGTCCCTCCCAGGCTCAAGGGTTTGAACAAGAGGTGTTGCTGGTGGGGGTGGGCCACTGCGTAAGACAGGCACCGTCACATATGATGATCCCTTGGGGCCTGGGTTCAACAATGGCTTGACAAAAAACCATACCTCTCAGGGTTGCCAATAATAAAAACAAAAAGGAGGATATGTATGGCACAATATAGGCCTGGTCCTAGCCAGACCACATGGCAGAAGAAAACAGGAAGTGGCTTCTGTGGAAATGGTGTTCTGTGCAGGCTTGGCGTGACAACAGCTACAGTCCCATGCTCGCAAGAAGCCTGCTACGAGATGTCCTATCCAGAGACAGGCTGTCATTGGTCACAAAAGGGGGACCACCCCATACAAGGATTAGCCAGCCAAGCCCCTTAAAACCCGCGTGCACTTCCTGAATAAACGAGTTTGCAGCAGCTCATCCTCTGCTGCTTCCACCCAACTCCCAGAGTCTGTGTAGTGATTCTGCGCTGCTCACCCCAACTCGGCAGAGACCCTGCCGTCCCTCCAGGGCTGGCCTTAGGGGGGACTGCAACAAATAGAGACTGGTCTTTGAGGGCTGAGAGTTCTGCCTTGCTTCCTATCCTGGTCTCTCTGCCTCTTAACCCTTCATGATATGATCAGAGGCACCGGCTCCCACTGCCATGGATAGAACTCTCCAGCCATCAAACCTTCCTCGAATGGGCTGCCTCCATCTGAACCATGAGCTGAAAGAGACCTCCCCTCCTGTTTGTGGCAGTGTCTTTAGTCACAATAATGAGAAAAGTAACTAATACACGAGTCACCATTGCTTTAGGGAGGCTAACCACGCAGCTACAGCAGGGGTCTGTTTATTGATCCACTCCACAGGAAGCTGGCACTCTGCTCCACGGGAAGCCCCCCGATGCAAGCCACTTCACATCACCCAACACAGTGCTCCTCTCACAGATGATGAAGCTGAGGGGGCAGCAGGCTGGGCCCCTTGCAAGGACACGCTTACCAGCAAGTACAAGTACAACATACATCTGCAGGCAGTGTGACCCAAGATCTCACAAACACCATTCAAGACTCGAGACCCGACTTCGCCCTGTTCCCACAACGCGCATACACATCAGAGCCCTAAGGAGCCATTGTTTCAGAGTGCGCGCCACAGCCAGTTGTTGAGAATGACAGCTGAGGGGCTTACTGGGTGCTCTGTGCTTCTGACCCCCCACCCACCCAACAACCCTACAAAGGGTGGGGGTAGGTTCTCATGGGTGCTAAAGCCTGTGACCTGACTGGAGGGCTCAGAGCTGCAAGAGCAGAGCCTGCCCCTCTCAGGCTGGAGGCAGGGCCGCCGGCTCTCCCTTAGGCTCAGAGATGGTCTGCCCAGGCCTCTCCTGGATTCTGGAGGTAGCTTTGTTCTCAGCTCCTCTAGGCCCTGCCTTTGGTTCACACAGTCAGCTTCCCTGTGTGTCTTTCTGAAGTCCTCTGTTCTTCTGGGGACTCAGTTAGACTGTATCGGGCCACCCTACTACAGAGTGGCCCCCGGCTTAATTCTGTCATATCTGTGAAGACCCTCTTTCCAAATAAGGTCACTTCTGAAGGTGCCAGGGAGGGATCTGCTCCGATGTTTTGAGGGACACAGCACCATGTGTCAGGACTTGCACAGATATGATAGAACCCATAATCCGAACTAGGGGGGAGGGCGTCCCTGTTTTGTAGGAAAAAAAAACAGAGGCATGGCATGGCATGGCATGGCATGGCAAGCCCCACCCAGCAGTGAGTGACAGGGCTGGCACTTGGAGCTGGTCCTTTCCAGAGCCCAGAGTCCCCAATGCTCCCTCTAGGGACTTTCAAGACCTCTGTGACTCTTGTGTCATAGATCTGTAAAGCGCCACCTACTCTGCTCAGGGACAGGTCTTTGCCACAAATAATGGCCGGGACAGTTATCAGTGCTGTCCTGGAGGCCATGTGAGGGGCCAGGTTAGGGAAGCTGAGGGTGTAACAGGGCACCTCAAAAGAACACGCAGGGCATGGTAGTGCACACCCACAACCCTAGCACTCAGGAAGCTGAAGCAGGAGGATCAAGTTCAAGGCCAGCCTGAGCTACAGGAGCCCCTATCTCAAAACAAATGGAGGGATGCTGGGGATGTGACTCAGACCCCAGGTTTGATCCCCAGAATCTTATATACTCAGTGTGGTAGCCCACACCTGTAATTCCAGCACTTGGGAGGTGGGGTCAGGAGGATCAGAAATTCAAGTTCATCCTCAGCTTGGTTGTTTGAGGCCAGCCTGCACTACTTGAGGCCCTGCCTCAAAAAGCCACACACACACACACACACACACACACACACACACGCCAATGGATTACAACCAGAAGTGGCCAGAAAAGTAGGAAGAGCAAAGGCTCCCATCAACCTTGGCAGACCTAGAGCCAAATATGAGAAGAAACTATAGGCACAGCATTGGCATGACACTGTCTTCTAAAAGTCAACTGCCAGGAGGCAGGCTGACTGGCACCTGTCTCTGTGAAGGACTCCATAGTCCCCTTCCCAGACTGGCAGTGCCCACCTGGCCCAGACAGAGCCAGCTCACCTCCAGAGAAGAAACAGCTGGTGACATTTTCCCAGGAGAGTAAACCACTCTATGATCCACAGGACTAGCATGCCAGAAATGGGGCAAGGCAGAGAAAGAGGGATTCCCCTGGAGATATCCATAGGGTCCTCCCCCCCAAACTTGGTCACAGGGTCATGAGGATTGATGGTGTCTGGCACACACTGCCCAGAAAAGGCTGGTGAGGGGATGGTGCTCAGCCAGCTGTTCTGGGATCTGTGGGAGGGAGCTCCCCTTGGGAAGGTGGAGGCTAGGATCACAGCTCTGCTTCTGCAAGCAGAGTATGGCTGGTCCCTTCCATGCTGTTCAAGGAGCTCTGCCCAGCTACAGAGCCCCAGACAGACCGAGCATTCTCCTGTGCCCCAAGATGGGCACTCTAACCTGTCTACTCTCCCCGCCAGGAAGCAAGGCCACTCCATTTACTCCCAGAGGAAAAAGTTCCTTAGTGAAGTTCCAAATGCAGGCAAGGCAGCCTTTCCTGCCTGTGGGGAGCAGGGCCTGGAACCCCAGCTTCTTCTCCAGCCCCTGAGGGGAGCGTGTACAGCCAAGGGGCCCCTGCAGAGCAGGCCTTCTGAAGCCTTAGGGGCACCGAACAGAGCAGCTCTTGTCTCAAAATAGGCAGGTGAAATTAAGCAGTAAGGAAAACTTGGCCAGGCCAGGCCAGGATGTAGGATTTGGCTTTAGTGGGAAGTGAGGAGAGAGGGTGGGAAGGGAGGAAGGAGGAGAGGAGAGGAAGGGAGGAGGGGGAGAGAGAATGCCCCTAAAGGACTGGCTCAGATAGAGAGTCTTCCAGGGGTAGTTTGGCAGTGTCCTCCTCAGGAATGCTAGGAGGTGGGCACCATGACTATACTTATTTTTGGAGGAGAAATCTAGGGATCAGAGAGGCTGAGTGACTTGCCAGAGATCATAGGCCCCACGGTGAGTGAGGCCTGGGCTTGCACTCCGGGGGTCTGTGGCCGCAGGTCACAACATGGGAGTAGTCATATCATACATATCACTACTGCAGTGGGCATGTGCTCTCGGGCACACATTTTGCATGGTACATCTCATTTCATTCTCAGAGCAACCCCAAGGATTGGAGATTGATGCTGGCCCCATTTACAGATGGCAAAAGTGTCTCTGAGGAAATAAAGACATCCTACATCTGAGAATGAATGAATCTGTAGAATGAAACCCCTTGTGTGGCTTTGGCAGGGTCCCCCCTGTCAGGGCCATCCCTGGTCTCGGGAAGTCCCAGCCCCCAGAGTGTGCTCCTGGGACCCAGAGCTTCATCCTGTGTGAGGCCCTGAGAGCCGCCCTGGGCATGGAGTTCCCAGTGGCTTCAAAGGGCCCCCGGAGCCAGCTGGGATCCCAGGGGAGGGGGACAGCAGGAAGGCCGGCCTGGCTGCGGAGCCAGACGTCAGCAGCAAGAGGCAGCTTTGGTCTCAGGCTTCAGTTGGCGGCGGGTTCTGTGAAGAGCCAGGCGCTGCTGGGAAGTATGTTGGCATTTCCTTGATGGTCAGCGCCACTGACAGTCCAGCAGCTGCCTGCAGAACAAAGCCGCCCCCCCCCCGCTCTGCCGGAAGGAAAGAGGATCAGAGAGAGATCGAGGAGAAGGGGCAGCTGGACTGACCCCTCAGGACCCTCTTGCCTTCTGTGACAGGGCTGCACCCAACCCAGCCTGAGTTTTCTTTCTTCCCTCCCTCCTCCCTCCCTTTCTCCCTCTCTCTCTTCCTCCCTTCTTTCCTGCCTGTTTTGAGACAGGGTCTGACTATATAGACCAGGCTGGCCTCAAACTCATGACAATCGCCCTGCCTCAGCTTCCTAAGGGCTGGGGTGACAGGCATGCGACACCATCCATCCCCTCACCTGACCAGCAGTTCTCAGGACAACAGCACGGAACCTCCCCAAGCACACAGTCTGCAGGCCAGGCAAGCTGCTCCCCTCATGGAGGCCAGGAAGCAGGCAGAACAGTTACAGGGCCATCCTCTTCAAAGGCATGCCCTATGGCTTGCTCCCTACGGTATGGATTGACACCCCTCTCCCAAAGAAGTGAGCAAGTCCCAGCAAGGAATCCAGCCTTCAACACAAGCCCTTTTTGGAGATATTTCATATCCAAATGGTGGCAAGGAAACTGGAAGAGGTCCAAAGGTAAGGGAGGGGACTCCCAGCTAACAGGCTCCCAGGGAAGGAAGGCCCCCGGGCATACAGGGTGCACCCCCACCCCCACATGTGAGCCCACAGCCTGCGCTTTCTCTTGCATTTCCTGTGTCCTCTGGTTGCCCTAGGAGCAGAATGAGGTCTGCAGGGGTCAGGCCTGCTGCTTAACCCCTAATCTGGGTCCCTTGTCCAGGGCTGCCTGGGCCTGGGAGCTGAGGAGGGAGGGAGTTGCTCTCCTCTCACCATAGAACTCCTCTCCCATTCCCTGGCTGCCTCTGAGCATCTCTGTCTGTGGGTGGAGCTTTCTCCAACCTGCAGGCCCAGGATCATTCCCACATGAGTGGGTTCTTCCATCCAGGGACCTTCTAGGGTGAGGGAGGGTTCTAGAGGCTAAGGGGGGGGGCACGGAACTCCATTCTCTCCTCTCCTCTATGGCAGGTTTTCATCTGGCCAAGCCACCCAGAGCTCTTGACTGTGTTCCTAACCTTTCCAGTGTGAGCAGCAACCTGCTGCCCTCCTGAGACCAGCCGTGCCAGGCATGGGCCTGAGCGCTCAGAGCCAGGGTCCCAAACCCACCCTTCCTGCTTCCTGCCTAAGCACAGCTCTGTTCACTCCCTGAATCCGAACCAGACCACAGGGAGTACAATAGGGTCACCTGGCTAGGCACTGACCACCAAGGCTGTGGGCAGGAGGCTCAGCAGAACCCTGGGCCCACCATAGAACCTGGAGGAAGGGCGGCTTGAACAAAGATGGGGTGATGACAAAGTGAGGAAAGGAAGAAGAGGGGACAAGAGACTGTGGAAAGGATAGAATGGGCTGGAGAGATGGCTTAGCATTATGTTCAGTTGCAGTGGCCCTGGCGCACCCATTCTCTCTCTCTCTCTCTCTCTCTCTCTCTCTCTTAAATGCATAATGAATAAAATATTTTTTAAAAAAAATTAAAGAAGGATAGAATGACAAGCAGGGGAGGGACAGCATGGGTGTGACAAGGTAGAGACTCACGCCTAGGTGTCAACTGTCATTTGATTAATGTCATATTCAATGACTCACTGTTTTACTGAATAGTAGAGAAAATTGCATGACTAAGGTATCTATGTATGCAAGAGAACAACTCCAAAAATTATTCAAAGAGTTGTTCTTAAGTCGGGGCTGGAATCCTGGCTGCTTGGGAGGCTTAGGCAAGAGGATCTCAAATTCAAGGCCTGCCTAGGTTACAGGGTAAGATCCTGTCTCAAAATGAAAAGTAAGGGGCTAGAGAGATGGCTCAATGGTTAGGCACTTGTTTGCAAAGCCTGATAGCCCAGGTTTGAGTTCTTAGTAGCTACATAAAGCTAGAAGAATGAAGTGGCACAGGCATCTGGAGTTTGCAGCAGCAGGAGGCCCTGATGTCACTATTCCCTCTCTCCTTCCCCCTCCCTCCCTCTCTCTCTCTCTCTCTCTCTCTCTCTCTCAAATGCATAAATAAATAAAATATTTTTAAGAAATGAAAAGTAAGCTGGGTGTGGTGGCGAAAGCCTTTAATCCCAGCACTTGGGAGGCAGAGGTAGGAGGATCTCCTTGAGTTCAGGGCCACCCTGAGACTACAGAGTGAATTCCAGGTCAACCTGAGCTAAAGTGAGACCCTACCTTGAAAAACCAAAAAAAGAAAAAGAAAAAGAAAAGTATAAGAAGGGGCTGAAGAGATGGCTCAGAGGTTAAGGCATTTGCCTACAATGACTAATGAGCAGGGTTCAATTCCCCAGTACCCATGTAAGCCAGATACACAAAGTGGCACATGCATCGGAAGTTCGTTTGCAGTGGCTAGAGGTTTTGGCACACCTATATTCTCTCTCTCTCTATCTCTCTCTCTCTCCATGCAAATAAATAAATAAAATATTTTTTAAGGACGCAAAAGTGAAACAAGAGCTAGGGATGTGACTCATAGTGATGCACCTGCCTAGCCCTGGGTTCAATCACCAGACCTACAAACCCCAAAATGAAAATAGACTTGAGTGTGATGACCATTTCCTGTAATCCCAGCATTTGGGAGGCTGGAACCGGAAGATTGCTACACTTTTGAGGCTAGCCTAGGCTACATAGTGAGTGTCTATCTCTAATAATAATAATAATAGTATTGGCTGAGGAAATGACCTGTGGATAGAACACTTGCCTCAGAAGCATGAGGTCCTGAGTTCAGATTCCTCCCTAGAACCCACCTGAAGCTGAACATTGTTGTAACGAGCATCTGTAATCGCAGCATTCCTATGGCAAGAAGGGACTCAGAGACAGGAGAATCTTCTGGAAGCTTACAGGTCTGCTAGCCTGGCAAGTGAAGCAGTAAACAATGAGAGACTCTGCCTCAAAATGAATTGGAAGGCAAAGACCAACACTCAAGGTTGTCCTCTGACCTCCACATGTACACTGTGGCATGCATGTGCCCACACTCACACACATGAATACATACATACACATCACACACAAAAAGAAAGGAGGAGGAGGAGGAAGAAATATATTCAAAAATATCCACCAGAAGCAGAATGATAAGATATGCCGGGAGCTGGAGAGATTGCTCAATGGTTAACGTGTTTGCCTGCAAAGCCTAATGACCTGGGTTCAAGTACCCACATAAAGCCAGAGGCACCAAGTGGCAATATGTGTCTGGAGTTTGTAGTGGCAAGAAGCCCTAGTATGCCTATACTCTCTCTTCCTCACTCTCTCTCAAATAAATGAATAAACAGACATGCCATAATCGCCCACAGGCAGATGACGCATCCAGATACCCACACTCAAGCCCATCAACTGGTATGCAAGGACTCAAGTCTCTCAGCCTTTGTTGGTTTCCTATATTTTTCACTTTTGCTTCGCTTTCCTCATCTTCCTGTGGGTGATTATGGCATGCCCAGCCACAGCACGAGCCTTTCCAAATGCCCCTGGGACCTTTTCCAGGACAGAAAAACCCAAGCCGGTAAAGAGCATGGAGCTGGAAAGCAATCCATCCTCTGAATACGTTGAAGAGGAGAAGGGCATGCTGCTGAACGGCTAGACGCCCAGGGCGACATCTTATTTACTAGCCGGGCATCCTTGGACAACTCACTCGGCCTGGCTAAACCTCTCTCTCCTGTGAAACAGGGCTGGGCTAATACCTACCCTCAAATGCTTGCAGTTACATGAAAAGCTCTACATGGCACTGGGAGGGGAGCTCTTTTCTTGTCATTGCAAATACAGGCCACCTCCCAACTGGATCAGGCTGGAGGAAGCGGGGCCATAAACCTCCTCCCACCACCGTCTGGTCTGCCCTCCTGGAGATCAAACCCTTATCAGAATCAAAGCCGGCTGATGGATGAGCCCACAGGACCAGGCCAGGCAGCCATCCCCCCAATTGCTCATCGGAATACAGACAAGCTCTCAGTAGGACCTCACGCAGTTCAATTTGGGCCAGAAGACAACCAGTCCTGCTAAAGACAGATGCTTATCTCTCTGCGTATAGAGGGTGAGACTCCAGCAGGCCGGTGGGAAGGGTCCCACAGATCCGAAGAGTGACCAGAGCCCAGATGGGTGTGTGCTTAGCAAGTGACAGATATACCACCTTGGAGTCCAAGTCTCCAGGAGCCTCTGATAGGGAGACACAAGGGTGATGTCCCGCTGACCTTCAGTGCTTTGGCTCCTGGGTAAAAGACTCTTACAAGGGCTAGAAGATTCCAGAAGGGCCTGTCTAGTCTGGAGCTGACCCTCAGCCTGAAATTATCCCAGCAGGAATTTCTAGGCTGCCAGGGATACCCTTGGGACCATCTGGGGATACTGGAACCCTGGACACAGCTTGAGATGGAAGGAGCTAGGCTTTGCTGTGGAAGCCACCGGGCGTGTCCTCGCAGCCGGCAGATGTCTGGATTGAAGCTGGGCTGAGCCCCACACTGAGTTCACGCAGTGACTTCCTCTGACAGAGAGGACTGACCGGCAGAGAGCCTCTCAGAGTGTCACTGATGGTGACATGATGTCAAAGGCAGGAACACAGGCAGCCAAGGAGCTTGGGAAGGCTAGAGAGGTGGTATGAACAATGGGGTATGCAAATTCCCAACTATTCCTGTTTCCGAGTGGAAAATCCCAAGCCAGTGATGGTGGTTCATCTGTGATCCCAACACTTGGGAAGCTGAGGCACAAGGATTGCCATGAGTTCAAGGCCAGCCTGGGCAAAAGTGTGAGACCCTATCTCAAAATAACAATTATTAATAATACTTAAGAATACTTAAAGGGAATGTGACCTAAATGACCCTGCCTGGGCAGGGAGCAGCGTGATCCCCCCACCCCCGCTCCTTGGTGACACTCCAGCTATGGCCCTGTGGCCGCTTCAATGTCCCCTCCAGATACTCATACTAGTGCAAACCCCTCCAGCCACACAACAGTTCCTGGGATGCAGCCAGAAAGGAGAGCTGCTAGCTGCCCAGTGCCAACAGTGTGCCATGGTGCCTGGAAGGAAAAGGGGCTCCTATGGGAAATGCCACCAGCCTACCAGCCCTCCCTCCTGCCAATCCACAACTGGTCTCACTTCACCTGCAAAATAGCTGAATGAATGAATGAATGAATGAATGAATGAATGAATGAATGAATATTATACCATAGAGTCTGAGGAACATGGCTGGGAGGTATGGGAGGAGGAGCGCAAGCTTGGGCAAAGAGGATTTTTATAACTCTTTGAACTGGAAGACCAAAAGCTAGAAGTTGGAAAGAGGACCTGGGTTCAAATGTTGACTTTGCCTCACTCCTTATGGGGTCCTGGGCAAAAGGCCTAACTTGAGGTGCCTCTGGCTTTCCATGTGCAAAACTGCATAGAAAAAAAAAATTTTTTTTTTTTTTTGTTTTTCAAGGTAGGGTCTCACTCTAGCTCAGGCTGACCTGGAATTCAATATGTAGTCTCAGGGTGGTCTCGAACTCAAGGCGATCCTCCCACCTCTGCCTCCCAAGTTCTGGGATTAAAGGCGTGCCCTACCAAGCCCGGCCTGGGTAGAAAATTTTACCACAGAAAAAAAGATTTGGAAAACACTCTAAAATGCTCTCTGTCCCCACACTCAGTTCCAGAGCTCCTGCAGGCAGAGCTGCTCGCCAGCGCCATGGGAGGTGTGTGGTAGAACCAGGACTTGACAGAAATGTACTTGAAGCCCAGCTTCCCCACGGCCCCAATGCACCCCAAGCCACTTTCCAGGGAATTCTCTGCAGGACCCTTAGCAGAGCAGCAACTTGCTCAGTGCCTCACAGTGAGTCCTGACCTCATGACTCCAAATTACCCACAATGCAGTCGTCTCCACACCTCGCCTCCCCACACACACACCTTGTGAGGTTAGTGTTAGTGAGGTTGTGTCTGCTCACTGGGCCAAGTCACCTGGAATGTGTGGTTTGGGGTCTGTGGGTGGTATGGATGAAAAGAGCCCCTCACCTGGGGACATCATGACCCTGGAGTTTAACAGTGACTCCTTGTGGTCACCATGAACTGCAGCACTGTGGTACTTCCTGTCCCTCCCCTGTTGTCTGGAGGTGACCTGCCCTGCCTTTGATGGGGCCTTCCAGAGGCAAAATTAAGCTTCCCACTAGCAAACCTATCTATTTTTCTCAAGGTACCAGTGCTGAACTCCAGGCTTTGGGTATGCTGGAAAAGTGCTCTAACCACTAAGCTACATCCTTGGCGCACACTTCCTGCAGAGCCCACTGAACAGAAGGGACTTCTCTTCTGAAAATGTGGGTGTGCACCCAGAACTGTGAGCAAGACACTTCACTTGTTTATAAGGCATCCAGCTTGAATGGACTAAACACACCATATTTGACCCCTCAACTGGGGGAAGAGGCCAGCTGTACCTCACGCCACCATCATCCTCTTTGGGAAACACATTCCTGTACGGATGAGGAATTAAATCAGATTCACACGATGCTCTCAAAATTCCAGGGGTGAGAAGTGGGGAGCATGCACTTGGAGCCCTCCAGCCACTTCCTCGAAACCTTCTGCCTGAGGTCCCAGGGTGCACTTCTCCAGGCGGGACCCTGCCTTGTTCTCTCATTGTTCTGTTTTTCTGACAACAAACGGGTTGTCAAGGAAACTGAGACCTCGCTCATTTCTCAGTCCATGGTAGCCTCTTGATGTGACCTCAGAAAACCTGCCAAACCCAGAACAAGGAGCCCTTGCACGCACAGCCCAGATCTGCCTGGGGTTGGCTGAGAGAAAGCAGAGCTGGAGTGAGGGACAGTGAGGTCCAGAAGACCCTAGATAGCCCCACTTTCTCTTCATGGAAGTTACTGTGTTACACGCACAAGTCCTCCACACTACTGGGCGAATTTGCACATGCCGAGCACACCTGTGGGGCCAGCGCTCTGAAAAATGGAGCAACATGGCCTGGACCCTCCTCCAGAAACATCCTTGCATCCCTCCCCCAGGCCACTCTCCTCCTCCTTTCCTGACTCCTCTTGGTGTTGAACTTGGTACAGAAAATACCCCAGAGCACATTCTGTTTGCTCAGCCCTCTGCTGGCGGCTGTTTTGTTGGACATGACCAATGGCATCCTGTTGCCTGTCCTCATAGCTGGATTACATTGAACCTGTCCTTGCCCTGCTGATAGGAGTTAAGCGGCTGAAATGAGTGTTTGTCTACATGAGTGATGGATGCAAGCCCTGTTGTCTATGTTTGTGGGCGAACAGGCCTCTGTGCTTCCCTCGTGTAGATTTCCGAGGCGGAGATGGGTCATCTCAGGCCCCTGTGTGTGTGGGTGGGGTGGGGTCTATGCCGTAGGCAGGACCACAGAACCCTCCAAAGTGGTTGGAGCGTTTCCTTTCCATCAGACCTTCTGAGAGTTCAGATTCCTGCGCATCCCTGCCAGCATGTGGAGGCGTCTGTCTTCTTTTTGAGCCATTCTCCCACACCTTTCATCTTATACTGGAGGATACTGAGGCCACAGGGAGGGACCATTTACAAGACCCGCTCCCACACACACAATCCGTCCCGCTCACCTCATGGACAACAACACAGGCTCAGAAGGAAGCGTGCCCCACCCAAGGTCCCACAGCATGATGCAATCATTTCTTCATGTGCATAGCTGCTCTCTCCTTGATCCCAAACTGCAAAAGAGCTCTGGTTCTCAGTGTGGTCCGTGGACCAGGGTCTCCACCATGGACTAGAGAGATGGCTCGGTGATGCACAAGCATCAGGGCCTCTGGACACCTGAAATGGCTGGAGTGTGAATCTGTAGATTCTACTGTAACCCCAGCCCCTCAAACAGGAGCGCAGAGACCAGGCCTGTGTTTGGGAAAAGCCGCAAGTAAGCTCCAGTATCAGTAAGAGACTCCAGCTCAAATGGGAATGGGTGGAAGAGAAATGGGGCAGGACACCCCACATGCTGCTCCAGCCCCCTGCAAGAGAGGGGCCCTCTCCCCCCACCTCCACCCCCACCCCCACCGCAGGCCAGGGCATGGGAGCTGCGAGGACACGTGCACACACACAGGGTGCCTACACACATACACACAAGCAAACCAAGTGTATTTCCAGGCCCCACTTCAGACTTTCTGAACCCAAGTAGTTAAAGGTCCTGGAATCACCATTTCAGCCCATGCTGGAGGTGTTTTCCTCAGTCCCATTTATCAATGCTGTGGACCCCAGAGGACCAAGGAGTAATTCCTCTCTCTGCTCACCAGAGGGAGCCAGAGCCCCGGAGACACACCCTGGAGGCCTCATGGGCGACCTGTAAGCTCCCTGATGCACTTACATATCTCATGGGGTCTAGCGCTGGATTGGCACCCAGAAGCTCCATCGTTCCTGTTGCCTGTGTGTCCTGGACCGTATGTCTTTATCTTCATTTTTCAATGAGGAAATCAGGGCTCAGAGAGTGTCTAGCCACATCTCCAGACTGCACTTCTCTCCGCCAGCCTGAGCCTGTGCTGGGGTGATTTCCTGTCCAGTCAGTGTTGACCACAAGGTTCTTATGCGAGCTCCGAGGTTTGCGAGGGCACGCTTCTGTGGATGAAGTAGGAGTGTCGCCAGCCACACAGTAGCTCTTGCCTGGCTCTGAAAAACCACCCTGCTGCTGTTCCGTGCTTCTGCTAGAAAAACTGGGAGCCAGTTCAGAAGATGGCATGACTTCCCAAGATGCCACGAGGCTTCCTCAAACAGGGCGATTATCTTACTGCAAAAGTGGAATCAGATCTGCTCTCGGAGGAGAACTGAGAAACAATCAGGAAGGCCTGTCCTGCCACCTGCTTGTCTCATTATATTAAGGGACAGGGACTAGGATGCTCACAGTCGCCTCACCCACCCACCATCTGCCACTGACCTAGGAACTGGAGGGCTTTTCCTACCACACTCACCCTCACTGTTCCTGCTAAGAGTGACGTAGAAAGCAGAGCCAGGCCATGTCTGTGTGTATAATAATGGTGATGGTGATGATGGTGATGGTGATGAGGGCAATGGTGAAGATAGTGGTGGTGATGCTGATGGTGATGGTGACAGTGGTGATGACAGTAATGAGGATGTGATGATGGTGGTGACAATGATGGAGATGGAATGATGATGGTGGTAGATGGTAGTGGGGATGAGGGTAATGGTGGAGATGGTGACGATGAGGAAGTTGGAGATTAAGTCGCTGATAACTTTTTGTGTTTTTTTAAATTAATTTATTTAATTGAGAGTGACAGAGAAAAAGAGACAGAGAGACAATGGGCGCACCAGGGCCTCCAGCCACTGCAAATGAATTCCAGACGCATGTGCCACCTGTGCATCTGGCTTACATGGGTCCTGGAGAATCAAGCCTTGAACCGGGGTCCTTAGGCTTCACAGGCAAGCGTTTAACCACTAAGCCATCTCTCCAGCCCAAGTTACTGATAACTTTCTAAACCATGAACAGTGATGGTCACTGGTGCTTGGGACACACAGTCACTGTCTCTGTCCCTTCCAGTGCCATTTGCTTTCCTCAGCATCTCTGAGGCCTCCCTGAGGGGTGTGAATTGCTCTACCACAAGCTGGGACTCACTGGTGTCCTCCTCAGGCACACTGGGTGGCAGTGGCTGGGATCGGGGTTATCTGTGCACCTTGCCCAGGATGGTGCCTGAGACACAACAGAAATGCAGTAAGGTTGGTGTTCTAATGGATGCACCCTTCTGTGGTCCTCAAGCAGGTCACAGGATTGTGAAGGTCTCTCCAGGAACCTCTTCAGACAGCCAGTCCATAGGACGGAGGCCCATGGGCACTGAGCAGCAGACCCCTCAGCTCAGACCAACTTTCATGTTGCTTTTTTCAACAGAAGCCCTTTCAAGTCCTTGGAGACCCTGATCCCCACCCAGCCATTCTCTGATCTGGTCTTCTGGCTGGGGAGGGGAAGCATGTACTTCAGTCGTGGTAGTGGTTGTGGTCTGGTCCCTGGGAAGGGAGTGCCGGGAGGACGTCATCTCTCCACTCATCTCCTACCACATCCTCTGTGCAGAGAGGCACACGGATGCCCATAAAACCTTGAGGAAGCAGCAAGCGCTTCATTGGTTCCCAGTTTCAAAGGCTCTGAAAAGATTTGTATAGCTTCTAAGGGCTCTGCATATAAAGCAGGGGAACCTTGGGCCTGGAAAAGCCTCATTCCACAGGTTTTAAGGAGGAGAAAGCCACGCTGTGACGTCAGTGTCATCTCTACACCTGTGAACAGAGCTGGCTCTGTGGTCTCCATAGAGATCACACAACGTAACATTTAACTGAAAAGCATCCCTCGGGGGTCTCTGACACTATTGCATTCAGTCAGTGGTGTATACAGAAAATCAGAAGCTGGAGAGATGGCTTAGGGGTTAAGGTGCTTGCCTACAAAGCCAAAGGACTTTGGTTCAATTCTCCAGGACCCACGTAAGCCAGATGCACAAGGTGGCACAAGCATCTGGAGTTCATTTGCAATGGCTAGAAGCCCTGGCATGCCCATTCTCTCTCTCTCTCTCTCTCTCTCTTTTCCCCTCTCTCAAATGAAAACGTAAAAAAGAAAAGAAAAGAAAATCAGAAGTAAGCAGGCAACTCCTCACCCAAGGTGGTACCATTTGAAAAGGGTCTCTCATGTCACATGGCAGCTAGCCTGACGGGAATGCTGAAGGTGCTCGGCTTCCCCAGCAAACTGGAGAAGTTTGTTTGACGTCTGCATCTTGGAGGATCTGAATACACTAATGAGCCTTGTGTGAGCTGCTCAGAGCTCTGGGGTGGTGTCCCCTCCTTGGCACCTGTGCAGCCCTGGCCTGAGTCAGCTGTGACCCTGTCTCAGAGGCAGGGTTCTAAAGTACACTCTGTTGGGAAATTTCTGGCATTGTGGGGTTCCACCTGTAACTTCAGAGGTGTGTACACTCAAAGGTGCTCCTATCGGGAGAGCCCATGGCCAAACTATAGGCAGCAGGGCACAGTGGGAGTCTCTCCAGTACTGTCTGGGAAGGAGATGTTTCTCAGTGGCCTGTGCTCAGAGAACACGCTTTAAACCAGAAGCATACGGCTCAAAACAACTTCTTATATTACAGCACAGCCTCCCTCCTACCCACCAGTCATGTCTCGGTTCATCTTTTGGCTTTGATGTCCTGGTCTCCACCTTTGAAAGAGGAAATAGGGGACCTCAGAGTGGGGCTTGTGTTTGTTTTATTGAATCATTAGGACTGGAAGTGGTGGCATGTGTTGAGGATGTGACTCAAGTGATAGAACACTCACCTAACATGCATGCAGCCCCAGGCTCAACCTTCAGCATCACATAAACCCAGCATGGAGGTGCACACCTGTAATTCCAATACTTTCAAGGTGGATGCAGGAGGATTAGGAATTCAAGGTCATCCTCAGCTACATAGTGAGTGTTGGGCTAGCCTAGGCTCCTGTGATGCTGTCCCTGCTGAAAAAGAAAGAAGAAAGGAAGGAAGGAAGGGAAAGAACTGAAAAAGAAGGTGGGGAATTAAATAGTTCAGTCAAAAAAATGCCTGCCACACCAGCCTGAGGACGTGAGTTTGGATCCCAAGCATCCACACGAAAGCTGGGCATAATGGCACGCTCCTGTAATCCCAGCACTGGGGAGGAGGAGACAGGGCTTTCTGGCCAGCTAGTCTAGACAAATGGATGAGCTCTGGGTTCACTGAGAGAGCTCGCCTCAAAAAAACAAGATGGGGGACTGGAGAGATGGCTTAGCGGTTAAGGCGCCTGCCTGCCAAGCCTAAGAATGCCCATTCAATTCTCCAGGTCCCACGTTTAGCCAGATGCAAAAAGTGACGCAAAGGCACAATGCCGTGCTTGCCCACAAGGGGGCGTATGTGTCTGGAGTCATTTGCAGTGGCTGAGAGGCTGCTGGTGCACCCATTCTCTCTCTCTCTCTGCCTCTTCCTCTCTGTCTCTCTCTGTGTGTCTCTTTTAAATAATAATTTTAAAAAGAGTGGGGAGTGAGCCGGGCGTGGTGGCACACGCCTTTAATCCCAGCACTCGGGAGGCAGAGGTAGAAGGATTACTGAGAGTTCGAGGCCACCCTGAGACTACACAGGTCAGCCTGGACCAGAGGGAGACCCTACCTCGCAAAACCAAAAAAAAAAAAAAAAAAAAACAGTGGGGGACTGGAGAGATTGTTCAGTATTATAGGGCTTGCTTGCAAAGCCTAAGGACTCAAGACTGATTCCCTAGTACCCACATAAAGAAAGATGCACAAGGTGGCACATGAGTCTGGAGTTTCATTCGCAGTGGCTACAGGGCATTCCCTCCCCGACTCTCTCTCTTTTTCTCTGTCAAATAAATAAGTAAATAAAATATTTTTTAAAACAAAATGGAAAGTGATTGAGGAGGCTATCTGATGTCGACCTCTGGCCTCCACACACACATACAACTTAGCTGTACATGCACACACAAAAATAGAGAGATAAGAAAATGGTGGGCACTATCCATCAAGGTGTTCCCTGCAGCCCAGGCACACAGGATCTGTATGTTCCCAGACAGGAACACAGACTCAGAGGAAAGAAAGCACAGGTGAACTGCTCCAGATGGCCCTGTATCATTACAGACGCAGCCTTGGGGTGGTATTTACCATGGCCCTCAGCTCCCCGCCATGTATTTCATAGATGTTACAGGTGCTTTCTCTTTCTCACTGCTCGGACCAAAGATCTGACGAGAAGCTGCTCATGGGAAGAAAGGGTTTATTTCAGGCACAGTTTTGAGGGGAAGTTTCACCATGGCCAGTAAGCATGGCCGAGCAGAGGCTGGGAATTACATGTTGTCCCATCAGCTGGGAGGAAGCAGCAAGAATGAGCTAGCTAGTTAACACCCAACAGAACTAAACTAAGAAGCCTCAAGGTCCTCCCCCACCGACACACCTCCTCTAGCATGGCTCCCCCTCCTAAATTGTCACCAGCTAGGGACTGGGTATGAGACTTAATCACAAACCCATGAGGCTATGGGCAGCATTTCACACTCAAACCACAACAGGCATGATCGCATTTTATCCTCAGTCGTTCTACAAGATGAGCCAAGGGACACTCATGGAGCTGTCTTGCCCCAGCAGATGGTGATGTTACAAATGATCCTCAGCAGCTACCCCAAGGGGGAGCACCAAATGTCCCAGACCATGCCATGCTCCACAACAGCTGATCACCATCCTCACAGAGTGCCAGGCCAACAAGAGGATGGGTCCTAGCACCCAGGTAAATTGAAACCAGTTTCTCTGCTCTAGGAAGAGAGCTCAGGGGCAGAGTACCTGCTTAGCCTACGGGATGCCCTGGGTTCCAGCTCTACTTCAAGAAAAGTTGCTCCCAGATATGGCTGCATGCCACTACTGCAGTCACTGCCTCCAGTCCACCATGAACCTGAGCTGCAGCCTGGGGTAGGTGGCTTTCTGTCTGTGTGCCTTCGTCTCCTCCCTTGTAAAGTGGGGGTTTCTAGACACTAGGCAGTGGGATAGGTAAGAATAGGGTTCCAGAAGCTTCAAACCACCAGGGTTCAAATCCAGGCCCTGATGCTTCTCACTGAGTCCCCATAGTCTTTATCATTCCCAACACTGATCAAAATTCCAAAATCCAAAGTTCCATCTGAGACAATCTCTTAACTGTGAGCCTGTAAAACCAAAACACAAGTTACTAACTTACAACACATAACAGCACAGAGTAAACCATCACTGCAAAAGAGGAGGCATAGCAAAAAAAGATTGAACCAGTGTAAAACAGAAAGCTATCAAATTCCTGCAGCTCTGTGTCCAGCATTTGACACCCTCAACCAAATCTCTGGGCTCCAAACTCCACCCCTCCAGCTTGGGCTGCTTGCTTTTGGGGCAGATCCACCCAAGCCAGGACTAACAGGGCTTCCTTGGCAGCCATGAACCATGAGAGTACTAAAGACTAAATTCAATCAACAGGACTCCCCAGCATTCAGAGAAGATCCAGGCCACCCAACAATGACAAAGAACACTTTCTCCAAAGTACATCAGAATGTTTACCAAGGTGAGCAATCTTCTGTGCCCTGAAACAACTTTTTTTTTTTTTTTTTTTTTTTTTTTTTTTTTTTTGGTTTTTTTCCAAGGTACGGTCTCATTCTGGCCCAGGCTGACCTGGAATTCACTATGTATTCTCAGGGTGCCCTCAAACTCACAGTAATCCTCCTACCTCTACCTCCCAAGTGCTGGGATTAAAGGCGTGTGCCTCCACACCTGGCTCAATTTTTGACCAACTCAAAGTAATTCAAGTCAGATAAGGCAATTTTTTGACACCATTAAAATAAAATGATTATTGAAATGGTCTCTAGAAAAAAGCAAGACTTGGAATGTAATTAATGTACTTCTAAATGACACAGGTGTTGTAGTCAGTTCCAACGTTGCTGGGACAAACATCCAAGCAAACAGTTGTATGGGAGGAAGGGATTCATTGCAGGCTTAGAGATGCAGGGGGACGTTCCATCAGTGGTGGAAGAGGCAGCTCACATACATCCAAGCAGAGGGAACCAACCAAACAGCCAGCAAACACCAAGCAGCAGCAAACACAAAACTCCGCCAGAGCTCATACTTCTTTGCATAGCTTTGAGCTGGAATTCAGATGCACCCCCTCCAAACACACCTTTGGACTGGACTCCAGGATCTGTACCTCAGTGACACCTCCTCCAGCCAGGCAGCTGGAGACCCAAGTTATAAGCTTGAATAAAACACCTGAGTCTATACATTCAAACTACCAAATAGGAGAATAGGGAAGATGAAAATGGAAGTTAGAAAGTGTGTTCAACTAGACTTTTACAAAGATCACAAAATAAGGGACATCCTGCAGCAGCCCTCAAGGGAAACTCATGCCTCCCTCCCACAGAACAACAAAGAAGGAATTATGTCATTTCCACCTACAAAACAAGAATGAGAGATGCAAGCTAACTCAAAGCCAGCAAAGGGAGAGACACAATAAATGTCAAAGCAGAAATTAATCGAGAACATAGAAGGTGACACCTAACTCAAACAATCCAAAACTCTTACTTATTAGATCAGTAAGATCATTTCTAAACCTCAAGCCAAACTGATCATGATAAAAAGAAAGCGGGGGAGACATAAATTAGTAAAACCAAGAGTAAAAATGTCTACAGTAATTTAAGCCGGGTGTGGTGGCACGTGCCTTTAATCCCAGCACTCGGGAGGCAGAGGTAGGAGGATCACTGAGAGTTTGAGGCCACCCTGAGACTACATAGTGAATTCCAGGTCAGCCTGGACCAGAGTGAAACCCTACCTTGAAAAAACAAAAAAAAAAAAAATGTCTACAGTAATTGAAAGTATAATAATTGTAAAAATTATGGTCACAATTAATTTTACACTTTAAATGAAGTTAAGAATCTCTTTCAATTATTTACTTTAAATATTTTTATTTATTTATTTATTTATTTGAAAGAGAAAGAGACAAGAGAGAGAGAGAAAGAAAGACAGAAAGACAAGGAGGGAGAGAATGGGCATGCCAGGGCCTCTAGCTGCTGCTAACAAACTCCAGCTGCATATACCACCTTGTGCATCTGGCTTATGTGTCCTGGAGAATTGAACTTGAGTCCTTTGGCTTTGCATGCAAGTGACTGAACCACTAAGCCATGTCTCCAGCCCTTATTTATTTATTTATTTATTTGTTTGTTTGTTTGTTTGTTTGTTTGTTTGTTAATGACAGAGAAAGAGGCAGAGAGAGAGAATGTGGGTATGCCATGGCTTCTAGCCACTACAAACAAATTCCAAACACAAACACCACTTTGTCCATCTGGCTTTATGCGAGTACTGGGGAACTGAACTCAGGTCCGCAGGCTTTGTAGGCAAGTGTCTTTAACTGCTGAACTACCTCTTCAGCCTCTGAATGGCTTTCAAGTAAATTTATTTCCCACAATTTCCCCACAAAAGGTGTGACAGACTAGCTGCCTGGGAGAGGTGTGCTCTGCCTCCCAGACGGGGCCTCCAGCTGCCTCTCCCATGTCCAGGGCTCGAGACAGGTTAGCCTCATCTTCCTAACCCCTGAGTGCCTGTGAATGAGAGGGAGATCATCGGGAAAAGGCTCATAGAGAAATCTTAAACAGATTTCTGGCTGCTTAAGTCACACATTCACAATGCTATCTGCAGCAGCTCTGCAGAGCTGGAACCACTTAGTTGTGCAGAGTTCAAGCCCAGCCCCTTCCAGACGCAGCATCCAGGTGTGCTGGCTCCTTCTGTATTCAGCCCTGGACCCATAATAATAATTTTAAAAGGGGCTGGAGAGATGGCTTAGTGGTTAAGGCTCCTGCCCGCTAAACCTAAGAACACCAGTTCCAATCTCCATGTCCCATGTTTAGCTAGATGCAGAGACGCAAGGGCTCAATGCTGCACTTGCCCACAAGGGGGCGCATGCATCTGGAGTTCATTCACAGCAGCTGAGAGGCTGCTGGCGCACCCATTTTCTCTCTCTGTCTCTCCCTGTCTCTCTGTGTCTCTCACCAAATATAAGATAAAATAAATAATTTAAAAAAAAACACTGGAGCCCGCAAAGGGCTTCTGTATTCTTTCCAGCTCCTAGGCTATTCATCTCCCAACACATGAGGTTTTTGCCCCCAGGACGTTTTTGTCCTTGTCTCTCTCCCTCTCTTATTAATTAATTAATTAAAAGAGAAGTCAGTCCATTTAAGGAGTTTTGTTCTAGCTGCAGCTAAGCTGCCAGGATGGGAAAGGATATTTGGTTTTTCCCTAGGTCCATGGACTTTTGCATGGACCATATGGGTGCACCCATTCCCCTTCTTTGGTTCACGGACTATCCCTCACCTCTCCTGACTTCTGAATAAATATAATAATATAATATTATATAATAATTCAATAATTATCCTTCTCAGTCTTGTTTTGTTAACTTATTTATTCATTTTTATTGACAATTTCCACAATTGCAGACAATAAGCCATGATAATTCCCTCCCCTCTCACTCTCCCCTTCACAACCAGTCCTGTTTTATTTCTATTCTTTGAGAAAACAGACATGAGCTTAGTTAGGTGTGGGGTTTGTGTTTGAGGACATTAGTCCTATACCTGAGGGTGGATCTTCTGACCTACTCACCTCCCAATTCCCCACCTTATAATACTGTCCCCTCAATGCCACCTTCACTTCTCAAGGTCATCACTGTGGAGGTCAAGTTCCCACAAAGGATTCTGGGAAGCCGCATTCAAACCACTGCATTTCACAGTGTGGCTGACTCTTCAAACCTTTGTGCTCAGGGAGAGGCCAGATTATACTACTCCTCAAAAAAGAAGGGCTGGAGAGATGGCTTAGCAGTTAAAGCATTTGCCTGCAAAGCCTAAGGACCCAAGTTCGATTCTCCAGGTCGCACATAAACCAGATGCACATGGTGGCTCATGCATCTGGAGTTCATTTGCAGTGGCTAGAGGCCCTAGCACACCCATTCTCTCTCTCTCTCTCTTTCTCTTTCTACTTCTTTCTGTCTCTAATAAATGTATAAAAATAAAATCTTTTTTAAAAAGAAGTCAGGATGAGTGGAGAGATGGCCTCAGTGGTTAAGGCACTTGCCTGCAAAGCCTAAGGACCCAGGTTCGATTCCCTAGTACCCACATAAAGCCAGATACACAAAGTGGTGCATGCACCTGGAGTTTGTTTGCAAGGGCTAGAGGCCCTGGCAACCCTTTCTTGTTCTCTGTCCTTGCAAATAAATAAATAATAATTTAAGAAGAAGTGAGGCTAGTTGGGAAAAAGAAGAGATTTAGTGAGAGGAGGAGGTTAAGAGGGTAATTGGAGGGGTGAATATAATTAAAAATACATTATAAGCCGGACATGGTAGTACATGCCTTTAATCCCAACACTCGGGAGGCAGAGGTAGGAGGATCGCCATGAGTTCAAGGCTACCATGAGACTACATAGTGAATTCCAGGTCAGCCTGAGTTAGAGTGAGACCCTACCTTGAAAAACCAAAAAAAAAAAAAAAAAAATTATATACATTATAGACATGTATGAAATTGTCAAAAAGCAGTAAAATGGAAAAAGTCAAAATAAGGCAAGTAATTCCATTTGTAGAAAATTATAGAAAGTATAAACTAATGGAGTAGCACAAATATGAGCCCTGGCCAGGGTGAGGCAGGGGCACAGTGGGGAATAGCACGGAACTCTGGAGGGGGGCTCATTCACTATCCAGGGCATACCAAGGGGTCATACCACTACAGCTAGAGAACTTTATGTAACAGTGATCTTCTCATTGCTGGGGTGGCGGGGGGGGGGGACACCTGACCAGGAGTAGTTAACAGAAGGAAAGGGTTTATTTCTGGCTTCCAGTCTCCAGGGTGCCGGTCCCCCCCCCCTGCCCCCGGCAGGTAGAGCTGAAGAAAGAGCCGATCCAACGGCTTTTCTTGGGGCTGAGCGGGATGATGGGTGTCGGCGGCCCCCACCCCCTCCTCTAAGACACCAGAGAGAAAAACACACTGGGCCGGGAGTCTTGTCAAGGCAGGAACTCGTTTTATTGTAGCGGGAAAGTGTTTATATAGCTTTGAGAAAGAGGGTGGGTCTCAGGATGGGAAAAAGGTGTAAGGGCCAATAGTATTTCACCACGTCAGCAGTAGCTGGGCAGAGGCAGTTTTGGCTTAGGCTTTGCTGAGTCACTCCTAAGCGGGAGTAGGCCAAAGACAGGTCGCTAAACTCTAGTCAGGCTCAGAAAGTTCCACTAGGCCTCACACCCGGGCCTCTTAGGGCCCAACACAGAGGGAAGTCTCAGCCTGGCGGGGAAAGCATGGCATGAGCAGACGGCAGGTGTCACATTTTCTCATCAATGGGGAGGAAGGAGAGCAAGTGAGCTGACTAGTGTGGAAAACAGGACTGGGCTACAACACTCCAAATCCCACCTCCAGCAACACACCTCTTCCAGCAAGACTCTGCCCCCTGCAAGACTCCTAAGCTTCCCCAAGTGCACCATCAGCCAGGGATTAAGTATGAGACTCAATCACAAATACATGAAGCAATGGGGTACATTTTACATTCAAATCACACATTATATATATATATTGGTTTTTAGACGGGATCTCACTCTGTAGCCTGGGTTGGCCGTGAACTCATGGTCATTATCCTGCCTTGGTCTCCCAAGTACTGAGATGACAGTCATGAGCCACCATGTGGGCTTGAACTGCCAATTTTAAATGCATGTGGTTTGGGCTGGCAAGATGGCTCAGTGGTTAAAGGCTCTTGCTTACAAAGCCTGATGGCCTAGGTTCAATTCCCCAGTTCCCACTTAAAGCCAGATGCACAAAGTGGTATCTATCTGGAATCTGTTTGTAGTGGCTAGAGGCCTTCATGCACCCATATTCTTTCTCTTTCTTTCTCTTCTTGAAAATAAATAAAAACCTGAAATCAGATCAATCATGCCGCAATAATGCTGGTATTCACAGACAGCTCTCTAAAATAAGACCCATATTTCATGAAGAGAGAGAGAGAGAGACCACAGATATGGCAGATGTGAGACTGGAAAGTGCCAGCAGCTCTCCACTGACCTCTCTACTGCCTTCTCAACTTCTCAAAATACTTGGAAGCTTTCATACTGAAACCCACAGGAGGTACGTTGGCTCTCTCTGGTCCTGAGCCTCACACCTGCATGGTAAAGGTGGATCCGGTCATGTCTTAGCTGTGTGACCTGGGCAAATGACTCTGCTGAGCCACCTCTCTTCCTCCATGAAATGGATGTGATGTCAGTGATCCCATCGTTGTGACCATTAAACTATACTGACACATGGAGTGGCCTGAACAAGGGCATGGCCCACAGCAACCTACACCTTGAATGGAACCTGTCTTGGTAAGCCCAACCCCACTTGAGAGTTTCAGAAACTAAATCCAAGAGGTTGGGAGACTTGATCCAGGCCACCCACGCATGTCAGGTCTGTGTCTAGCCATGAGAAGGCCATTCACTGTCTCCCATGCTTCTCAGAACCTTGTTTATGCAAACCTTGTCCAGGCCACCCACCTGGGACAAGGCCCGGCGAGGAAGCCAGGCCTGGTCTCTGATGTATTTTTAACAGGGTGGAGTGGCATACTTTGCATATGTTGTCTTTTTTGCAGCTGGAGGTTTAAGCAGCTAGAATTGGGCTCTTTAACGCATCTGTTTATACAGTAAGAGATATTCCAAGGGCTGCAGCGTCATGATGGGAACTCTGTCCCCAGAGCAGATGGGGCCTGATTGATGGTCCCTAAGACTGCCTTTGGGTTTACTTGTTTGCTTTATCACATGGAAGTTTCTATCTCCAGGCATCCAGAGCATGGTGCACAGATTCCGTCGGCAGGGGTGCAAGGGGCACTAGCCAGAAGAGAAGCTGCTCCCCACATCAGTTAGGGCTGCTACAAGCAGGAAGGATTTTGCACTCAGGCTCCTGTCAAGGTGCTACCTTAAGTGGTTTTTAGTGTTGTTTTTGTTTTTGTTTTATTTTGTTTTAGGTAGAGTCTTCTCTGTAGCCCAGGATGACCTAGAATTCACTATGTCATCTCAGGTGGTCTGGAACTCACAGGGATCCTCCTACCTCTGCCTCGAGTGCTAGGATTAAAGGCGTGCGCCACCATGCCCAGCTTGTTTTTGTTTTTTCAAAGGTCTCACTCTAGCCCAAGCTGACCTGTAATTCACTATGTAGTCTCAGGGTTTCCTTGAACTCACAGGGATCCTCCTACCTCTGCCTCCCAAGTGCTGGCATTAAAGGCGTGCACCACCATAGTTTTGTAAAAGGGAACGAGGACGTTTGTGGGAGTGGGGACACAACTGTAAGGAGATGTCAGGAAGCTGTCGCTCAGGAAGATAAATCCTAGGCTATCATCCAGCTCTTCACAGGAGGCTGAAGCAGTTCAAGTTCAAGGCCTGCCTAGGCAATTTAGTGAGACCCTCCCTGTCTTAAAATGAAAAAGTAAAAAAGAATGCTATGGGAGTTGGGAAGTCACCCAGCAGTTAAAGAAGCTTGCTTACAAAGCATGCTAGCCTGGGTTTGATTGCCCAGTACCCATGTAAAGCCAGACATAAAATCTGACACATCTGCATGACATTAATTTGCAGTGGCAAGAAGCCCTGGTACATATAGAAAGAAAGAAAGAAAGAAAGAAAGAAAGAAAGAAAGAAAGAAAGAAAGAAAGAAAGAAAGAAAGAGAGAGAGAAAGAAAGAAAGAAAGAAAGAAAGAAAGAAAGAAAGAAAGAAAGAAAGAGGGAGGGAGAAAGAGAAAAAGAAAGAAAGAAAGAAAGAAAGAAAGAAAGAAGAAAGAAAGAAAGAAAGAAAGAAAGAAAGAAAGAAAGAGAGAGGGGAAGGAAGGAAGGAAAAAGGAGGGAGGGAAGGAAGGAGGGAGGAAGAAAGGAAAGAAGGAAAGAAGGAAGGAAGGAAGGAAGGAAGGAAGGAAGGAAGGAAGGAAGGAAGAAAGTGAGAGAGGAAGAAAGGAAGAAAGGAAGAAAGAAAGAGAATGTGCTGGAGAGATGGCTTAGCAGTTAAGGTGCTTGCCTGCAAAGCCAAAGGACCCAGTTTTGATTCCCCATGACCCACGTTAGCCAGATGCACAAGATGGCACACGTGTCTGGAGTTCGTTTGCAGTGGCTGGAGGCCCTGGCCCACCCATTCTCTCTCTCTCTCATATAAATAAATAAATAAAATATTGGAAAAAAGAAATGGAAGGCTGAAGATTTAGCTCTTGTGGTAGCATGCTTGCCTAGCATGTGTGAGGGCCTAGGTCCTGTCCCCAATACAGAGGAGGAGGAGGGCGAAGAGACCACTGCCGGTGACAATGCCAACCCTCTCATACCTTACCCACCTGCTCACCACCCATTCAGCAGACTCAGGAAGAATGCAAGTATTTCCATGACCATGAGAGGGACGAGCATCAGGCTGAGTCATTTATGGCAAAGAATCCTTGTTGACTACACCAGCCCAGCAGACAGGGGATATCCACTGAGCTGTACACCTGTTCTCAAGTGTGCCCAGGTGTGAACCACGAAGGCTGAAAGAACCAGGAAGAAGGTTTAGAAACTTCTACAGCTACCCAATGTGTTTTGTCTCTTGTGGATAAGCAGGGCTTATATTTCTATGTCTTTGTTATTTCATTTTCTTAGTCATCGATTTTCACTGTTTTAAAGCGTCATCTGAGGGGCATGGGTGAGATGCTTTCCTCTGTTTCAAAGAGATCTTTCAGTTACTCTCATGAATCAGTTCCAAATATGTCTGTTACAAAGACACACTTTCAGGTCTGGAAAAGATTGCTTAGTGGTTAAAGCATTTGTCTGCAAAGTCAAAGGACCCCGGTTTGATTCCCCAGGACCCACGTAAGCCAGATGCACAAGGTGGCGAACACTTCTGGCATTTGTTTGCAATGGCTGGAGGCCCTGGAGCATCCATTCTCTCATGCTTTCTATCTCTCTCAAATAAATAAATAAAAATTAAAAATAAAAAAACAAAGACACTTTCAGAAGAGTGATGACTTTCTTAGCCAGTGCAAAAAACAAAGGTAAGGTCAGCGTGGCGGTGCACGCCTCTAATCCCAGCACTTGTACGAGACCACAGTAGAAGGATCACTATAAATTTGAACAGCCTGGGACGACAGAGGAAGTTCCAGTTCAACCTGGGCTAGAGTGAAACCCTGCTTCAGAAAACCAGCAAAAAAAAATGAATGAAAGAAAGAAAGAAAGAAAGAAAGAAAGAAAGAAAGAAAGAAGAGGGAGGGAGGGAGGAAAGGAGGAAAGGAGAAGGAAGGAAGGAAGGAAGGAAGGAAGGAAGGAAGGAAGGAAGGAAGGAAGGAAGGAAGGAAGGGAAGGAAAGACAAAGAAAATAGAACCATGCATTTTCCTCCATACAACGAAAGTGGCACTTTTTGTCATCATTGGACAATGTCACGACTGGTAAAGATAGATCATGGCCCCTCTGACATGTACGAATGAGGAACCCGTGGGCTTACTTGAGTTCCCAGCAGAGACCCTTCACAACATCCCAAGATCACAAACTGGACATCATCCAGACGAATGTAGAAGCTACAAAACGGCCAATGGCATCACCCACATCCTCTGAGCTCACCTTGTGCCAGGGAACATCAGCTCAGGCCCTTCTCTCCAGCCTCTGCGAGAAGCCTGACTTTGAGCTCAGCTCCCGGACGGGCCAGCAGGCTTTCCCCGAGGTCCTGAACCCACAGCCCTCTTCCCAAGCCAAGCTAACTTTGCCCAGAAGCTCATCTAACACAGGAGGCTCCACACCACAGTCAATGGGTCTTTGGGGGCTCTGAGCCCCTGATGGGGACCCAGCTGGTACACACCAGTGCCCACCAGTGGATGTCCATACCACCCGTGCACATATTCCTGTTTTCAGCACCAGCTGTACCCAAGGAAGGCCTCACACAGGTGGTGAAGGAATGGATAGAACGATGCTGAGACCCTTCCCAGAGGGCAGCATGGGTACTGGGGATCAAACTCAAATTCTCATGCTTGTGTGGCAGGCACATTTTACCCACTGAGCCATTTCTCCAGAACTCTACGAGTCTTTGAAGCATTTTGAGTAAGTCACCAGTGACCATGGAAACGATCTCCTTCTTTAAATGATGCCAGATTCTGGGAGCACCGATCACCCATTCACCAGGAGCCCACTGATGCCTCATCAAGCCATTGCCACTTTGAACTGTTATCTTGATGTCTCTGAGCCAGCCTGATGGAGCGTGCCTTTAGTCTCAGCACTCGGTAGACTGAGGTAAGAGGATCACCGTGAGTTTAAAGCCAACCTGGGGCTACAGAGTGAGTTCTAGGTCAGCTTGAACTAGAGTGAGACCCTGCCTCAGAAAAAAAAAAAATTACTGATGTCCCTTAAGACCCAAACCAGCATGATGCCTTCCTGTTAAACCTCTTCTGTAGTTGAGACATAAACTAAGAGAGAGGATGGGAGGAACGAGCAGAAGGTAAGCATCACATGTGTGCTCTGAGAAAGGGGTTTAGTACTGTTCTGTCCACTCCCTCACCTTAGGATGGGGAAACTGGGGTCCAAAGGACCCAGTGAGTACTGAGTGACAGAGCCACTACCAGAGCCAGCAGCTCTTGGACCGCAGCCTGAGAGCGTGAGCTGACACCCAGGAGACCCCAAGCCCCCATGTCCGTGCACTCTTTTTTATATTTATATTTATATATACTTATATCTTTATGAGAGAGAAGGAGAGAGAAGGAAAAAAAGGAGAGAGAATGGGTGCGCCAGGGCCTCCAGCTGCTGCAAACGAACTCCAGACACATGCACCACCTTGTGCATCTGGCTTACGTGGGTCCTGGGGACTCGAACCTGGGTCCTTTGGCTTTGCAGGCAAACGCCTTAAGCACTAAGTCATCTCTCCAGCCCTCTACACCCTCTTCCATCCATCATTGCAGACTGCAGAGAGGCCACTTCTCTGGGACAGCCCTAGCACCATGCTGTCCATGCCCGGTGACTGAGCCACCGTTTCATTTCTCTCTGCAGGCCTCACTTGCTGTGTAAAATTAGCTCAGCCATGAGTTTCAGGAACAAAGACTGTCATCTCCCCCAGTGGCAAGAAAAAGAAAGGGACTTTCCTCCCTTCTTACCAGCCAGGGCAGCCTGGGTGGGGCACATACCTCACTGGGAGACAAGGGGGAGGGTTCTTGGGTCATTATCCATCCCCTCTCCTCTTGCTGTGTCACAGGTGTGCCATGTCCCTGATTGCTTTTGCTGCGCTGATCTCTGAACCTTGTACTGAGGGGGGCCTAGGACAGAAATCACGCAGATTCTAGGCACATGACTCAGCGATGTCACTCTGCTCACACGGTGGTGAGTAGCAGCACTACAGGACCAGGCAGCATTAGCCTCAGGGACCCTGAGTATCCCTGCCTGTCACCTGGAGCCCAGCCACTGAGGGTGACCCATCCCAGCCTGCGGTCCAGCAGCCCAAACTCTGCCAAGGAAGCCACGGTGTGGATCATCAACACCTGGCTTGTTACACCAAGTGTACTGCTCAGGAATCCTTCCTGTTTAACCCGTGGATACAGACTACCCATCGCTGCTCTCATCCACAGATTGCCACAAGGTGTCCAGTCAAATGACAGGAAATTACCTTTTTATGTAGATGAAAAGGGGGAGGGCTGGAGAGATGGCTTGGCAGTTAAGGCGCCTGCCTGCCAAGCCTAAGAACGCCGGTTCCAATCTCCAGGTCCCACTTTTAACCAGACGCAAAAAGTGACTCAAGGGCCCAATGCTGTACTTGCCCACAAGGGGGGGTGCACCCATTTGGAGTTCATTCACAGCAGCTGAGAGGCCACTGGCGTACCCATTCTCTCTCTCTCTCTCTCTCTCTCTCTCTCTCTCTCTCTCCTCTGTGTCCCTCTTAAATAAAAAAGGGGGGAGGATGCAGAAAGATGGCTCCGTTAGTAAAGTAGTTGCCTAGCAAGCATGAGGACCTGAGCTTGACACATAGAACCCCTGTAAAAATACCCAGGTGTGGGTGCACAGCTGCCTTCCATCCCAGCACTGGGGGGATGGAGACAGGAGGGCCTCTGGAGCGGGCTAGCCAACCAGTCTAACCTGATTGGCAAGTTTCAGGCCAATGAGGGACCTTGTTTCAAAAAAAAACAAAACAAAACAATGGGCATTTTTGAGGTTCAACACCAGAGGTTATCTTCTGGCCTCTACACACACATGTACACACGCACACGAAAATATACAGATAGATAGTCAGATAGGATAGATAGATAGATAGATAGATAGATAGATAGATAGATAGATAGATAAATGATAGATAGATGCCACTAGCTTTTGCCCACATCTGCTAGTCCTGTGGAGTACATGGAATGGAAGGGGTCAGCCTGGCACTTGCTTCTTTCCCCCCCACACCCCTTTGGCCTTATAACTTTAATATTTTTATTTTTTTTATTTATTTGCAAGCGGAAAGAAATAGAAGAAAGAGAGAAAGAGAGAAAATTGACATGCCAGAGCCTCCAGCTGCTTGGACTCCAGATGCATGCACCACTTTGTGCATCTGGCTTTACATGAGTACTGGGGAATCAAACTCAGGTGGTTAGGCTCTGCAGGCAAGCAACTTAACTGCTGAGCCATCTCTCAAGCCCATCATTGTGACTTTAAACACACATTTCTCTCCGTGACCCATCACTGGCCTACTGTGCGATTAGGGTGTCCCCACTGCAGCCGCCCTCCTCCCCCGCCCCCGCTGATCGTGGTACTCTCTCACACTCCTTGATGTAACTGACAGTGTGGAACGTTCCCCTCCTCGGAGTTCCCAGCAGGCTCCACATAACAATTTCTTGAGGAGAAGCATAACTGTGGGCTCATTTCTGTGTTCTCAGGAGGCCATATTCTTAAAACCCTCCATCCCATATGCTCCCTGAATCTTACCAGAGGCCCCCAAGGCAGGAGCTGACCAGGTCTCCTGGGAAGAGTGGGAAGAAAGGAGAGAGGGGGGCTGGAAAGATGGTTTAGTGGTTAAGACATTTGCCTGCAAAGCCAAAGGACCCTTGTTCGATTCCCCAGAACCCATGTAGGCCAGATGCACAGGGAGGCGCATGTATCTGGACTTCGTTTGCAGTGGCTGGAGGCCCTGACATGCCCATTCTCTTTCTCTCTGCCTCTTTCTCTCTCTCTCTCTCTCTCTCTCTCTCTCTCTCTCTCTCTCTCTCATAATAAATTAATTAATTTTTTTAAAGAGGAATACCACAGGTGGCCTGCAGGGGGCACTGTTGCCATTCGCATCCTGAAGGCCCCTGTGGTCCAGGAATGTACAAGGGCCTGGGAGGTAGATGTTCCAGGGGCCGCTGTGCCTCTCTGTTGAGGGACATCACCTGAAGCTGGCATTAGAGCCCAGACAGGCCACTGGTGGTGGTGGTGAGATGTGGGGGTGACAAGAGTGAGCGGGACAGCTGGGAGTAGAAAAAATGTTCAGTAACAGTCTCATCAAATCATGAGAGAGTGTGTATTTGTAGGCAGTACTGTAAGTAGACCTCATGTCGATATGTTATTAAAAGAAATAGTAATAAAAATTTAATCATGATTATTACTTTATTTGGCTCATTGGTCCAGTGGCCAACAGGTATATTTGGTAGGTATTTTTTAACCTTTTTTTTTTTAATTGTGTGTTTCATCTTTAGTGAACTATGGTTTTGTTTCTCTACAAGTTTTAAAATGTTTATAATTTGTCATTCATCATGTTTGTAAATAAGACTGCTAAAATGTTTTCCTATCCATGATTTGTACCAGTATGTTACTTTAAATCAGAATTCAGATTTACACCTATATGTATGTCCTTAATAAAACTTAATAAAAGCTTAATAAAACTGGTGGCTAAACTTACAATCTTGTTTTACCCAAAATATAGAAACTATTGGGTTTTAAAGGTAAAAGGAGCACTTTTGTAGACTAGTTTTCCTTCTCCTCTTCCTTGGTTGGATGGAGGTGACCTATTTTTACAAATCATACTTGATATTAATTAGTGAAATTAGTGTCAAGTGTGAACATGTATTGCTTGTGACCCTTTAGAGGGCAAGTGTTAATGCCTGGTATTTCCAGTGCAGTACTGAAGTGGTGAACAGTGACTGGCAGTATTGTGGTGCTTGCTGTATATGTCTGATCTTTTGGGGGAAAAAAATTTAGGAAGCATTTTCCAGAGGCAAAGCTAGGTCCTTAGTCGAATTTTATTGCTAGGGCAATATAGACATGGATAATTTCCTTGAACCTATTCCCAAAATAAATCTTTGTTGTTTTTACACTTTAAGGCCATTCGGTGCAGTTTAGAAAATGCCTCCCTTCCCTTAGCCATATTCAAAATAAACTTCCAAAGCCCGAGGAGCAGTGCTAAGGATTGAAGCCCCCCGTATGGCAGCACTATTGACTGTAGCTTAGGGCACAACCAAGTCAAATATCCCCAGTGGTCTTGTGCACTTTAATTTCTGTTAACAGTGATACTTAAAAGAAGAAGGAAGAAATTGACTCATGACCACTTAGCTCAGGATTCCATTTGTTTCTTACTGTTTTTTTAAAAAGAGTTTTGTTTTCATTTATTTATTTTATTAGAGTCAGAGAGAGGGAGAGAGAGAGAGAGAGTGAGAATGGGCACACCAGGGCCTCTAGCCACTGCAAACGAACTCCAGATGTATGCATCACCATGTGCATCTGGCTTACATGGGACCTGGAGAATTGAACCTGGGTCCTTAGGCTTCACAGGCATGCGCCTTAACCATTAAGCCATCTCTCTAGCCCTGTTTCTTACTGTTTTACCTCCGTAAACTTCACCCTGTGCAGACCATTACTTCACAGTTGCCAAATTTACAACGTTAGAGTTCTGAAATTCAGCATCGGCAAAGTTGTGTGCTTTGTTCTGTTTCTAAATCACTTTAGCAAATGTGCGTAATGTCACAATCCAATAGTGTTTGACTGTACTTACATATATAATGTTTGATAAGCATTTTATTGAGATTTGTATTTTTAAATTTAGTATGTAATAAAAAGATTGTTTGAGGGTCCCAACAAAAAAAAAAGAAAAAGAGTGAGCGGGGCAGGAAAGGAGCCCTCCATCCACTCCAAGATCCTCAATTAGCAGATGTTCCTGCAATCACTGGCCATCAGGAAAGGGAAACAAGAGGCAGAGAAGGACCCCAGAGGCCATCCCCAGCACCTGGCCGAGGGTCACATCGAGCATTCAGGCTTACAGCCAGTCCCCTCGGCCTTTGGCCAAAATTTGCTCCATCTTTACGGCCTCACCCCGATTGACATCTGGACTCTGAGATGAACTGTAAGGGTCAGAAAGAAAATGAAAGTGAAAAAGAAAGTCAAAGACTTGGGACAGAGGCCATGGCCAGCTGCCCTTTTGTTCAACATGATAACAACACCAGCACGGCCCTCAGCTCAGAGATTGGACCCTCTTGCCTCCATTCCTCCCAGAACGTCCTCTCAGCAGTTACTGGGCACCTTTGTGCCCCAGGCAGTGTGTCAGCTGGGACCACTACAAAGTGAGAGCCTCACACAGTGGGTCACACTCATTCCCCACACACAGAGTCATGGTGACACTCAAGCCCGCATCAGCGTGCCCAGCTTTGGTTTCTTTGGACAGCTCTCATTTAGTGCTTCTCCACTCATCAACAAACACATCATACCGTTAGAATTGCACTGGACATGACCCTGTCTGCTTCACATCCTGACAGTCCCAGGAGAATGTGAAATATCCGTGTGGAAGGACCCCTATGACTGCTTCCCCTTGCCTCCCCACTGCTTCACCCCGAAAACAACTGTCTTTATCAAATGAATGCCAGGCTGTGGCCAAAGCACAGGGATGAGGCCAAGTGTGGCCTCCCAGCTTCCACTGGTGAGGAACCCCATTCCACAGAGGAGGAGAGGGGGCCCCTGAGGCTCAGAAGCTCTCCCAGACAGTTGTAGGAGGTCCTGCTTCTAGAACACAACACACATTGCACTCACAAAGCCACAGCCTCTCCTGGGCATCTGGGGAGCAAGATGGTTCTAGAAATAACGATTTCTGTCATCCTCCTCCACTATGGCTTCTGAGAAGGTGGCAAGCTGAGACTTTATGGCCCCTCAAAACTGGGAGCTGGACGGTGTTCTCAAGGAGTCTGGGAGTTTTATGACCTTTGTATCTGGGTGATAAATGTTGGGGTTTCCTTTTCACTTTCTTTTTCCTGATTTTTTTCCCTCCTTTCCCCTCTAAATTTGTATTTTTCAAATTCATCCCATGTTGTGTTTGGAACTCCAAGGAATGTTACATCATGGTGATGGAGCAATAAAATGATGATCCCCCCCCCCAATCTATAGGTCAAAGAGAAGACAAGTTTCTTGAATAATTCAGGAGGACACTCAAGATAACACAATCCATCCCACATTCAGTGTTTTTTCTGCAGAAACATCCCTTCAATTCAGATCAAGTTGAACTCAGCCAGGACCTTGGGGACCCTGTTGCTCCTGACACAGGTGAAGACATGGATCAGAGTGGTTAAGCACAGTTCTCAAGACCGCACAGCTGAGGTTCGCTCCACACAGGACCAGCACCACAGATGACGGAAAAGGCAGGGAGGTCAGGACCAGGGGAGCCTGGGCAGCCAGCCTGTCCTGGTTACAGCAGGGCAAGAACTCCCTTCGCTTTTGTTCAAATGAGCTGCCTCCATCCAGCCAGGCTGGGGGCACTGTGAAGCAGCCATTGAGCCGAACTCCTTCAGGTACAGAACCAAGGCTTTGTCTGGGCCCTGTTGGTCACATTCCTGCTGAGGGACGAGCAGCCAGCTCTGGAGAGGGACGGGAGAAGGCCCTTGTTGGCCATCATGACACTCGCTTCCTCTTTCCTGGCCTCCACTTCCCCCTTGTGACCAAGATGACAATAGCAGTAACATATAAGGCTCATTATCTGTGGTTGTATGCACTCATTTACTCCTAACAAGAGGTCTCTACAAGTAGAGAAACTGAGGCAGGGGCCAATGGCAAGCACAGGTACACTTTGAATGGAGGCCCCAACTCTGTCACCCAGGCCCCAAGTCTTGGAGCCACTATTTCCTGGAGGCTTGGATAGCAAGCTGCCTTCAGCATTGGGCTCTGTTGCTCTGTGGATCTTCAGACATGTAGCTGAGGACACTCCACAGGAAGGCCACAATGCTGTGGTGAAGACCATGGTGTTTGCGGGAAGAGTCTGTGCTTAAACTTCTGCAGAGGAATTCTGGGAAAGCTAGCCCTTCTCCTTTTAGCAGAAAAATGGTGAAGGGCTAAGGTGGTAGTTCAGTGGGTAAAGTACTTACTGTGCCACAATGAGTGCCTGAATTTGAATGCCCACATAAAGCAAGACTCTGTAGTGGGCATCTGTAATAAGCCCAGTGCCCCCAGGGAGAAAAAGGAGGCAGAGATAGGAGAATTTCCCAAAAGTCTGTGGGCAAGCTAGCTTGGAGAATGCAGAGGTGGATGACAGCTCCTATCTCAGCCAAGGTGGGAAGTGAGGACCAACACCTGAAGTTGTCGTCTGACCTCCACACGCACGTCCTGGCATACGTGTCCAAAGACGGGGGTGGTGAGGTGAGCAGGTCAGCTCCGGCCTCAGGTCTGAACGCGAGAGTCTCAATCTCTTCATCTGTAGAACATGACACTGGACTGGCCATGGGCTTCACACCTGGTTGGGCAGGGATGGGCATCCCTGTGCCCCACCTTCCGTAAAGTGACAATCACAGCTGCCCAGAGGTTGTGCACAGCAAAAGACAATAGTGCCATGGTGACGTCCACAACTACTGCCCCCGTGTCACCAATGGGAAGACCAAGGCATAAGGGGTCCCGGAGTCCAGAGAGGAGTTAGAATGGGCTGGAAGGTGATCCCACAACAGGGACCAGTAAGAACAGACGTACAAAGCCAAGTACACCTGTCCTACCGGAAACAAGGTGGCGTACATCATTCACTCAGCGTGTGTGTGACCGCTGCTGGCTAGACTTCATATGTAGGACAGAGGCCCAGAGAGGCAAGGACACAGAGACAGACACTATGCTGGGGATAGGCCATGTTCCCATCCTCCACAGCCAACACCTCCAACACAGCTCCACGCTGCAGGTAGGAAACTTAAACAGGAGCCACAGAAAGCCATCTGTGAATCAGCGCCATGAGGTACACAGAGCTCACCCTTAGCCCTTCTGGAGATCGGAAGTCCTTGAGGAGAGGGTTGAGGTTGGTCATCTCCTAGAGATCCCAGACCCTTGCTGTCAACCCTGTTCCATTTGCCACACCTGATGACCTCTGAGCCGTGGGCCTTAGTGGTGCAACCTGAGCACTTTCTCCCCAGAACACAGCAGCCGGGGGCTTCAGAACTACACAGACAGTGGACGAAGGCCTCTGGGCTGCATGAGCAGCTCTTAACAGGATGTCTGCAGTCTCCTACCTCTGGATCAGTCTCCCGTAAGCCCAGCAGCCAAGAGTCTCCCCAGCCTGGGGAGAAGAATGGCTAATGGGACCAGAAGACCCAAGGGACCAAGGGCTGAGGGAGGAAACTTGGGCAGGGAGGCATGTAGACACCTTGTCAAATAGTCCGTACCATCCTCTATCCTGGCCTGGTGCTGTGCGACCTTTAGCAATTGACTCCACCTCTGTGGACTTCAGCCTCTGACATTGAACAAGGAGGCTGAAGGGGGTTGTTCTCTCCCAAGGCCATGGATACCAAGTTCTTAGAACAGGGTTTGGTGTGTGGCAAACCCCCATTAATTACTTTTATCCTCATGCCACCACCTGTCTCTTCCAGACCAAAGTCAAGGTATGGTCTGTGCTACAGCCCAAATGAAGGTTCTGCCAACTTCTCTTGGAATAAAAGGCTACCCAGTGATCAGCTGGACCCCAAGTCCTAAGTAAAGGAGGTGTGGGAGCCACCGGCAGTCAGCACAGGATCATACCAGCCGCTGCCTCTCCTTGTCAGCCAAGTGGGACCAGCAGAGCGGCGAGGACCACACAGAGCTCTCTTGCTCAATGCCAGGACCACGCTGGTCTCAACGGTCAGGACCCGCTACCACAACACAGGGCCTCGTTGCCTGGCCTCTGCCGGCCACAGACTTTTAATATTTTAGAGAAGTTGCCTCCTGCCCACTTCCTCTCCCTCAGATTCTTCCTGTTACTGGCGGGTGCCACCCGAGGTTCTGGTCCCCAGTGTCCTGTCTTCTCAGGGGGCTGTGTGGTGACACAGATGCCAAGTCACTCAATGACCTTAACCAACCAACACAGCTCCCTGAAGCACCCCGTGTCCCTCACTCAGATGGGGCAATCTGGGAGGCATGGCTTATAGCTCACCTTTCTTTTTCTTGCCCCCTCTGTCATTTTCTATGTGAAAAGTTGGACCTCACTGGTGGGTGAGCCAAGGAGTCCCAAATATACCATCCTTCCACCCTTTGTGGGCACGTGTCACCACTGCTGGACTTGGGTTCAAGCCCATGCCGACACCTGTGCCAGGACCACTTCCTGATCCCCATTCCAATCTCAAAACCACCTGAGCAACGGGCCTCTCACGGCATTCTCTAGTTTGAATCTTGTCCTGGGATTCAATCGTGGAGGAAGAGGCAAGGACGTGTGAAGAGAGGCAGCCAAGGGTGGGTCATGGACTTGGGGTTAATCACACCATGTGTAGGTGTGACTCGAACCTTGGCAAGTGCAGGACTGACTGACCATGACCTCACTGTGAGTCTATCACTCGTCAAGAACTGAGCGCAGAGCGGGAGCTTGCCGCGTTGGGAAGTCTCTCTTCTCCATTCTTCTAAGCTGTACTTGCCTCCTGCTCCTAACCGCCTGGAGAAAACACATGTATCCTCTCCTGGTTCGGATGGCCATGTGGAGAGCTTTATTCCTTCTGGAGCCCCCATTCCATGGCTTGGTGTGACCCCTCCCTCCACCTCGTAGCCTTCAGCATCCTTCAGTCTCTCTCTGGCTCTATGTCCCTTCACAGCATCGTTTCTAACTCTGGCCTCCTTCCCGCTGTGATCACACAGGGCTACCAGGATAATCTAAGACAGTCTGTCTCCTCCCTCTACCCCGTCAAGGCCCTTCACTTGACAGTGTCTGTCAAATTCCTTTCCTGCATCACACATTGTATTCAGATTCTAAACAGAGAAAGGTCATCTTTTCAGTGGTGGGGATCATTATTCTGCTAAACACACTAAACCCAGGACACTCTCTTCTCCTGTGTCTCTTCCCCCTTCTCTAAGATGTGGGTGATTGTGATGATGATGGTGGTGAGTGGGGTGATGATGATGATGGTGATGCTAATGATGATGATGGTGGTGGTCTTTATCATAGTTGTACTAGTGACACGATGGTGGTGGTGGTGATGATGGTTGTATTGGTGGAAGTATTGCTGGAGGTGATAACAGTGATTGTAACAAGATTGTCCCATACCCATCCTGGTCTTTGTTTGTTTGTTTGTTTGTTTGTTTGTTTGTTTGTTTGTTTGCAGTTTATACGGCTAAGCCAGGCACAGAGTAAATGCCCCAAGTGTTAATCCATCACATCTAAGTTTTGCGTCCAAGGAATGTCTGCTCATGGCTTTAGCAATTTGCCAAGTAACTCACTTGATATGTACCATGGCGATCCTTTATGGGCCTGTAGTGAAGACCACCATTCCCACCACACCTTTAATATTCCCCGGGGAAGTTTGCGTGAAAACAGACCCTACTGGGGAGCTGGAGGGAGTAGGTCTGCCCACCTCTCAGCCCGGTCGTTCTCCCCTTAGCCTTCTTTCTGGCTCCTTGCACACACCAAGCCCTTTGCACTGAAGGACCTTTATCCCGAATGTGCTCTCTTTCTGGGTTGCTCTCCCTGTTCCCTGCACTTCCCTGACCTTCCCAGTGGTCTCTACCCACGCTTCGTCTCTAGGGCTCACCTCGGAAAGACTTCAGTAGCATTTGCAGCTGACCCGCTCTCTGTCCCTTCATTTTCTCTCAGGCTGCCACTCCCTCATTGATTTGGTTACTGGGTGTGGTTCTTATCCTCCAGCACACAGCATGTATATGTCTGCCCAACTAGCACCAACCCCATGCCTGGCAGCCAGTACGGTCTTGAGGCACATTGGTGGCAAGGCCAGTGTGCCCTGCTGAGTTCTGCACACATGGATGAAAACTAAACACAGTCATTTAAGATACAGTATGGTGCAGGCTGGATGGCACTAGCCCTTGTGCAGGAAGCACAGCCAACAGAGCTGCCAGTCCCATTCAGTAGCCTCCAGATACCCCCCATCTCTCTCCCTCCCCACCCCCAGTGCTGTGCAAGTACAGAAGAGCCAGCATGCCACCCTGTTCAGACCCAGGTGCTCAGGTGCCCGATGGCTCGTGGCTCCTGTCTTGAACGTGCCAATGGTGACCTTGGCCTTTGCTGTGGAAAGATCTATAACATGATGTGGCACGAGGGTCTGAGCTATGCAACATCCAGTCCAGCTGAAATTCACTAATGCAGAATTCCATTGTTCAGCTCTGCTGGCCACATTCTGTTGAGTGACCGGTGGGTGGTGCATCAGTTACAGAACAATTCTGTCCCTACAGAAAGCTCGCTCTCGTCCCTGGCCCTGCCCTAGGTCAGACCCTGGAACCGAGATGTGGCTCATGATTTCCCAGCTCAGGTATGTTTCTTCTTCCTCCTGTGTTGCAGCTGCCCAGTGTTAACACAAGAACTCGTGGGAGGCCACCGGCCAATCCTGAGATAGGAAGGACACTGTGCAGTACTGTACATCTGACAACGGGGGCCGCCAGTCTCCTCATTGTTGATGGATGTTGATCCTGTGAGCAGGGAGGGCTAGACTCAAGTCCCACTGTAAAGATGCAGAGTAAAGATCCGAGAGGTTTAGCCGGGCGTGGTGGCGCAAGCCTTTAATCCCAGCACTCGGGAGGCAGAGGTAGGAGGATCGCAGTAGGTTCGAGGCCACCCTGAGACTACATAGTGAATTCCAGGTCAGCCTGCGCTAGAGTGAGACCCTACCTCAAAAAAAAAAAAAAAAGATCCAAGAGGTTTGGCCTGGCCCTCTGGCCTCCACACAGCCTGCTGTGCCCTTAGCTACCAGGTGCAATCTTAGCTACTTCTGCTATCTTGGCTCCAAGAAATGTGACAGGACATCAGGCCAGCAAAGTGACCTGGACGTCGTTACAGCCCAGGAAGGAGCAAGTGCACTAAGCCTTGTTCCTTGATCTTGCACAGAGATTAGGGTCCTGCAGCCACAGCCCAGCTTTTCCTGGTATACTTGGCAGAGTGGCCCTGAGCAGGGACCAAGGCTAGGACAGCGGGAGGGTACAGGTGGGTCTGAGAAGGTGGAAGATCAGGGGCCTGGGACTCTAGGACACATCTGAGAAGTCCAAGAGAGTGACCATCGCAGGGGATCTCTCCAGCAAGTGTGGCCCCAGAGTCCCTGCTGAGTGACAAATCATGCTTGTGTCTATTTTTACCCAACCCTCATCATTCCCACTGCTGAGAGAGCCGTGGCACTTAAGGAAGTGGCAGGTGGGCTTCTCCCCCCCCCACCCTTCTTAATCAAAAAGCAAAATGTTCCTGTTGGAATCTGGCTGGAGAGAGAGGTGGCCTATGGGGCCAGGGAGGGTGTGGGTGGCAAAGGGTCGCCAACAATGAGCATGGTTTCTTGCTCCTAAGGTTAGTTAGAACACCAGGGCAGGTCCCCAGGATCTCCCTGAGGTGGCACGCAGAGATGTGTGTTGTGACATCCTAGCATGGGCAGGGCACACACTCAGGGGTCAGGCTGGGTTTCTCATGTGACCCTTGGGCACTCTCGCCCAGGCTCAGACATTCCCACAAACTGCCACTGAGTATTTTGGGTAACACCACATCTCTCTAACTGCAGTGCACTTTAAAACAAGTGTGTGTTTTTTCAGTTTTACCCTTTTGCAAAATAACTGTTTTTAATTCAGATGCAGAATCTCTCTCTCTCTCTCTCTCTCTCTCATTATTCTCAGTCACAAGAATGGAAACTGTCTTTCCATCATCTCTCTCCTATGACCAGAAAACGGCACGGGTAAAAGCGCTCTTAGAGACAAGGACCCCTACTGCCCTACAGACAAGAGCCCCAAACTAGGGGCTCTGCCAAAGCAGGTGGCTCTTGGGTCCATGTCACTAGGGGAAACCTGGCACTAAAGAACTAAGGACTCCTCAGGATGTGAAAGCCTGGGGTGCAGAGTACAGGACAGCACATTTAGTGAGATCCCACCATTATCAACTCAACATGTGCACACACACACACACACACACACACACACATGCATCTGTAAAGGAGGCTTTGAAATCATTACCATCCATTGGCTTGGAAGTTTGAGACAGTGAAAGCTTCCATTTTTTTCTCTGCTGCTTACATTCTTTTTGTGTGTGTGATACACAGACACTTGGGTGTTCTTCACACATGTGTGCATATTATTTTTGAGGCAAGCCCAATAGACTGGTCTTTTTTTATGTGAGAGAGCAAGAGAGGAGAGAGAGACAGAGAATTGGTGTGCCGGAGCCTCCAGCTACTGTAACTGAACTCCAGTTGCATGTGCCACCTTGGCGTATGTGCGACCTCATGCACTTGTGTCACCTTGTGCATCTGGAAGAGTCGAACATGAGTCCTTAGGCTTCACAGACAAATGCCTTAGCTGCTAAGCCATCTCTCCAGCCCTCACGTGTGCATTTTAAAGACAATAAAAAGAATCTATTATTGACCATGCACTACATAGAAATGCTAAGGTGCATGCTGAAATGTCATGTAAAAATGAAAAGTGGCAAAAAGAGGGACTGTTACTGCTTAGTTGAAGGTTACACTGCAGCAAGCACAGGCATGTACCCCCCTTGGCATGTCCACAGCTCTTCAAACGGCTGCTGTCAGGCTTTGCTTGGGACAGCACCTAAGTCTCATGCATGCTAAGCAAGTGCTCACCCTTGGGCTCCACTCCCAGACCACCTTGGCATCTCACAGACGAGGAATTTGAGACCCACATTAAGACACTCGCCCAAGGTCGTCGGCATTGACGACAGGTGGCAGTAAGAGTTTAAAAGCTGGAACCCCTGGTCCAAGTGCTGTGATGTTTACCCGGAGCTACTGTCTAAAGACCTGTGACCAACATCAGAAGGATGAGGCATGGGCCGAGGCGGGTGGGTGGGGAGTCTCCAAGCAGCCGTGTGCAGCCAGCGTGGAAAAGAAGAGACAGCGGGGCAGTGAGTGCAGGGTTCAGAAGACATGGTAAACTGGGGAAGTCTATGTAGGTGACTCGATGGTACAGATGATATAGGGAAGCCAACCAGGACTGGAGGGAGTGGCAAGCCTGGGTTTACATCAGGGCCAAAAGGTCACTTTGAGAACTTACTACATCAGAAAAGGCTTCATTTCGATTCATTCATTGTCATCCATAAAGTACAAAGAACCACGGCTGGAGAGACGGCTTAGCAGTTAAGGCACATGCCTGTGATTCCTAAAGACCAGGGTTCAATTCTCCAGGGCCCACGTTAGCCAGATGCACAAGGGGGCGCATGCGTCTGGAGTTCATTTGCAGTGGCTGGAGGCCCTGATGTGCCCATTCTCACTCTTTCTCTCTCTCTCCCTCTCTCTGTCTCTAATAAATAAATAAAAATAAAGTTAAAGTATAAAGAACAGCGGCCATGAGAGATTCTCAGCTTGGTTTTTTGAGTGTGTATATGTATGTGTGTTTAATATGTGTGTGCGTGTGTGTATGTGATGCATGCATGTCTGTGCATGGGAGTACACGTGCCACAGTGCACGTGTGGAAGACTGAGGACCACCTCAGGGTGCCTGTCCTCTCCTTCCGCCTTGCTTGAGAAAGAATGTCCCTTGCCTTGGTTGCTGTGTGTGAACCAGTCTAGCTGTCCCAGAAGCTTCCAGAGTCTCCTGGTTCTAACCATCCATTCGTTGCCTAGGCATGTTGGGATCCAGATACGTGTGCCACTTTGCATCAGGTTTATGTGGGTGCTGGGGAATTCAACTCAGCTCAGCAGGCTTGCAAACAAGTGCTTTTATTTTTATTTTACTTTTTATTTTTGAGAGAGAGAGAGAGACAGAGACAGAGAGAGAGAGGGAGAGGAAGACAGAGATGGGTGTGCCAGCAGCCTCTCCGCTGCTGTGAATGAAATCCAGATGCGTGCGCCCCCTTGTGGGAGAGTGCAGCATTGCGCCCTTATGTCACTTTGCATCTGGCTAAACGTGGGACATGGAGATTGGAACCGGCGTTCTTAGGCTTAGGAGGCAGGCGCCTTAACCGCTAAGCCATCTCTCCAGCCCGCAAACAAGTGCTTTTAAACCACTGAATCTCCCCAGCCTCTGTTGTTCTATTTTATATATATATTTTTAATGATACAGTCCAATGTTTTAAACTCACCATGTTGTAGATCTCTTTGCCCTTCAAAGGCCTGTTTAACACTGTAACATCAGAGAGACACTTGGGAAGTGTCTCTTAGACCCTCACTACTTTGAGACAGTCCAGAGAGTCTGAAACACCAGAGGCCACACCGATGGGCCATCATGTCTATAGGTGTGCTGGAAGAAAAGAGTGACACAAATCACTGGGAATGCCACACAGACAGGCAAAGACTGACTTCCTGGAGTAAGTTCAGGAAGCAGACACCATTGGTGAGGGTCCCTGGATTTTTTGGTAGCCTCATCTTTGAAGATGCACTTTAGCAATGTGAGAATTGTGGAAACAGAACTGTGTGGCTGGCGAGAGATTATATCACTGAGTTTTCAGGGCTAGTGGATCAAGCAGGCATATAGACTCCATGTACCACGGTGTAGGTTGTGTACTGCACACAGAACCAGGCCTTCAAGTAACCACCACCTGAGTGCTGCTCATCTAGAACAAGGGGCTCCTTTTTCTTTGCACAAAAGACATAGCAGGGCTGAAGAGATGGTTCAGTGGTTAAGGCACTTGCCTACAAAGCCTAACGACCCGGGTTTGATTCCCCAGTACCCATGTAAAGCCAAATGCACAAAGTGGCACATGCATCTGGAGTTCATTTGCAGCAGCTGGGGGGCCTGGCACACCTATTCTTTCTGTCTGTCTCTCTTCTATCTCTCACTGTTGCAAATAGATAATAAAAATATTTTTAAAGACAGCAGTTAGCTTGCAGAGCCTTCAGCCTGCAGGTGTGCACACATCCAGATAGGCCCCAGATAATTCCTTTTCTAGTTCATGGCCTGGTGAGGACCCTTGCCTGGAAAGGCTGTGATCACAGCACACTTTTATATGAGCTCAGAGAAGGGGCGGAACCCCAAGGCATGAGTCAATAAAGGAAAAGAATCAAGGTAGTCCGTGCTGTAACCCCAGCACTTGGGAGGTAGAGGCAGGAGGATCAGGAGTTCAAGACCAACCTGGGCTACATGAGACCCTGTCTCAAAAAGAAAGGAAAGAATAGTTGGACATGATCCCCCATGCTTGTAATCCCAGCACTTTAGAGGCTGAGGCAGGATTGTCTTAAGTCAGCTTTCCCTACAGAGTGGGACCCTGTTTCAAAAATCAAACATAATAATAAGAGGGAAAGAAACAAAAGAAAGTTCTTGAAGGCTGGGGAGACCACGGAGAGGTTAAAGGCGCTTGTTTGCAAAGTTTTCTAGCCCAAGTTCAATTCTCCAGTACCCACATAAGGCCAGACACAAGAAGGCTCTTCATGGGCTTAGTGTGTGGCACTGTGAGCTGGCTGAGTCCTTCACAAATACTGTCAGGGGCCATCAAACAGGTCCCCACTGATACCTTCAACCTCCATCTGTGCAGACTGTGGCAGGTGACTGTGTGTGAGGCATGTGGGGGCCTCCAGCACACATTTAAACATCTCTGCACCGGTCCCTGAATCCTCACTGCAGGAACTGCTGTGTCCTCACAGACATGGCCCTGAAGGAGGGGTTGTAGTGATTTAGGCCACAGCAAAGGGCAGGCATTGAAGCCTCTGGGAACAGGGGGTGACAGGGCCAGAGGGTGGTATTGAAAGGGCAAAGGCACGCTAAGAGGGCTTTGGGAGGCAGGCAAGGAGGAAGGATAACTCAGCCACACCTCCATCCCCATTCTGCTCCAGGACGTGGCTCAGCCTTCATTCATTGCTCTCATGGGCAAGGCTAGGCCTGTCATACGCCAAAACCAATGTCAAGGGAGGAAATTCTAGAACTTAGCCCCCAGGGAGATTCCAGAGTGTCTTGGCTCAAATCTCATCTCCAAGTAGCAGTAAAACCCTGGCCATTATGGGACACCGTGTGTCCATCCTTCCCTGGGCTGCCTGGCTCATACGTCCCTACTGTTAACCCTGAGAAGGAGGCGGGGCCTGAGTCTGCCCCATGTTACACAAGAATGGCATTCTCTGAGGAAGACACAGGAGAGCTCACAGATAGGATTCAGGGACAAGGAAGGATGCTTGGATCTGGAGGTCCAGGAGGTCAGATTATAGCAAGACATCCCTCCCTAAACAGAGCTCACTCCACATGAAAGGATCTGGCTCAGAAAGAGCTGTAAACTCTTTCAGAAAGAGCTGAGTACAGGATCCAACCACACAGGCAAAAAAACAATGCAGGCACTGGAGAGATGGCTTAGCGGTTAAGGCACCTGCCTGCTAAGCCTAAGAACGTTGGTTCCAATCTCCACGTCCCACGTGGGGTCTCCATCCCCACAGATGCAAAGTAATGCAAGGGCGCAATGCGGCACTTGCCCACAAGGGGGCTCACACCTCTGGATTGCGGCGCACACCCATTCTCTATCTGTCTTCCTCTCCCTCTCTGTTTCTCTCTGTGTCTCTCAAAAAAAAAAAATAAATAATAATGCAGGAGGCCAGCCAACAAACGCTGTGTCAGACTGCAGGGACCTGTGTGTACTGTCTTAAGAGAGTAGAATGAACCACAGCTGTCCCCACAGCCAGCCATGCAAGGCCTCCCTCCTCACTGCTGCAGGCCCCCCTGTGTGAGAGGAGCCCAGACATCACTTTGAACAAGATCTCCTGTTACCCAGCCTTATTCTTGTGTCCCAAGAGGTGGCATTAGGGGGGGTGGTTCTCAGCAAATGGAAGGTGAGGGTGCCATGGTGACATCTGTACTTTGTATTCATGCCAACCTCAGAAACCATCGTGTGTGTGTGTGTGTGTGCTACATGCATGTGTGTATGCATGTTTGTGTGTGTGTGTACATCAGATGTCAATGTCACATGTCTTCCTCAGTCACTCACCACCTTATTTTTGAGACAAGGTCTCCTGCTGAACCTGGATCTCACCAATTTGGAACAGGATGTTAGGGGTTCAAGAAAGTCCTTGAACCCTAAACACTAGGTCTGTGCCTACTTTTTTATTTATTTATTTATTTATTAGTTTTTTGAGGTAGGGTTCAGGCTGACCTGGAATTCACTATGTAGTCTCAGGGTGGCCTTGAACTCACAGTGATCCTCCTACCTCTGCCTCCCGAGTGCTGGGATTAAAGGTATGTGCCACCATGCCCGGCTCCATGTCTACTTTTAATCAAAGCATTGAATAAAAAAGACTGAGAAGGATAATTATTAAATTATTATATTTATTGAGGGAAGTACAGAACCAAGGGAAGGCACCCACGTGGCTAGAGATCCCACGTGGAGGGCCTGGGAAAACTATGGGGAGAAAAGAAAGTTCCAAGGGCTCCTGCCGTGTGGGGAGCTGGAGGAGGTGAAGAACCCACGTGGAGAGTAAGGGCTGGGGAGGGGGCTCTTCCCTCAGCTTGTCCCAAATGGGCAGGGCTGAGAAAGACCTCACCAGCAGCTGGAAGTTCAGGAGAGGTCAGGCAGCACAGAGACTTTGCTCTCCTCTTGCAAAGGGATTTAAAACCTTATGGTGATGGGCCCTACCTTCTGGCTCAGCTCACCTGAGGCACAGCTCATTGGTTTGGGCTAGGGGCTATCTCAGGAAGAGGCTAGCCATGACGCCAATCCCTGGGGGCTGAACTTTGACCAACCACAATGTTAGGGCTAGATTTTTAATCCTATGGGCTGGAGGGATGGCTTAGCAGTTAAGGCGTTTGCCTGCAAAGCCAAAGGACCTAGGTTCAATTCCCCAGGACCCATGTTAGCCAGATGCACAAGGGGGTTGCACACATGTGGAGTTCATCTGCAGTGGCTGGAGGCCCTGACGCACCCAATCTCTCTCTCTCTCTCTCTCTCTCTCTCTCTCTCTCTCCCCTTCTTTCTCTGTCAAATAAATAAATAAAAATAAAGGAGTGTGCCACGACTCCTGGTCCTAGATTTAAATCCTAGGAGAGACCTCCCTCCCAGGAGGGGCCCAGGGTGTTTGTGGAAAAGCAGGTCTAGGGAACCAGGCAAGAGATAAGAAGTCAGATCATCATCCTTTGATTTCTAGCAAGTGTGGACCATCCTGTTTTTTTACTTTCAGGGGTCACCCTAACTGCCTAAAAGAGCTACCTGACCCCTTCTCATTTCCCCCTCTTCTGAGAAGACACTCTAACTGCTGTTAGAGGAAAGAGGAAGACAGCTGGTCAGTCTTGAACTGTTTCTGGATGAGCAGGGGTGTAGAAATGTGGCAGTTAGAGAGTGTCTCCCAGAGAGGGCAACTATTCTAAAGGACCCCAAAAGTGTGTTGATGTGAGCCTTAGGGGTATAAAGCATGCTCTTGTCTAAATGTATATACTATTCCCACCAAGCTGCCCTGAAAATAATACATTTAATGTTCATATTCACATATTAATGCTACTCTCACTTCTGGTTAGAAAAGCTTCTCTTTTCAGATGGCGATGACCACTGGGATGATCCAAAAGGCAACATAGTGCTGAGAAGAAGAGATGGAGGAGTGCCCAGCACTGAAACACCTTTGTCGCACCCTCCAAGGCTCAGGGACCATTGCGGAAGAGGGGGCGGATAGAATAGAAGAGCCAAAGGAAGGGTACGACTCCTTACAATGCAACTGCCCAGACAGAAATTGGCCTTGATATCCATGACCTTGCTGTGCCTAGCAATACCTCCGCAAGACCCTCATAATAGAAGTAAAAGATGATGACATCAAATTAAAAGAGAGACTAATGGAGAGAGGGAGGGGATATGATGGGGAGTGGAGTTCTAAAGGGGAATGGGGGAGGGGAGGGAAATACCATGCACTTCTTGTATGTAAGTATATTTTGTTGTCAATAAAAAAAATTTTAAAAAAAAAGTGTGTTGATGGAGTGCAGGAAGATAGCCCTGGAATAAAATGCTGGGGAGAAAGAGTAAAAGCAAGGAGTTAAGGAGAAGTGGGTACACAGCAAACTGGTTACCTTTGGGGTTACCCTTCTTGTGGACTTCTGGGCCTTGGGGAACATTTGAGGGAACCCAGGTAGATGCAGTTGGATTGTCTCGGGACCATCTGAGCATGAGCTGGCTGAGACTTCCTCCCAGAACTGTTCGCCGTAACGTCTGACATAGCCTGAATGGGTTTCTGTATGGCTTGTAAAACAGATGAGACATTGGCAGAGTTCTCAGGAATATATACATGACATTGAACCTTGATAATAGTGAATACACCATATTTTGTATAATAGCCTCCCAGAATGTAACTTGTTTAATCTATCCTGGGATAGCCAGGGCCAAAGGTTGGTACCATAGAGCCAATGGGGGTCAGTAGGAGCTGTCCAGTGTACTTTTGGCCTCAGGACTTATTTGCTAGCAAACCATCTTTATGGTTGCAGTATAATTATGTCCTGGCACAAGTTAGAAGGGACTCACCATTGTTCCCAGTAGAAGAAAGTCCCTATTTATTTATTTATTTATTTATTTATTTATTTATTTATTTAACAGAGAAAGAGGGACAGAGAGAGAGAAAGAGAGAAAATGGTGCACCACAGCCTCCAGACACTGCAAACGAACTCCAGACACATTTGCCTCCTTGTGCATCTGGCTAATGTGGGTCCTGGGGAATCGAACCTGGGTCCTCTGGCTTTGCAGGCAAGCGCCTTAACTGCTAAGCCATTCCTCCAGCCCAGAACTTTTTTTTTTTTAATTTGAGAAAGTCTTTTGAACTAAGCAACCTTTGGTCAGAGTCATCCATATCTATTTTAGATTTGAAAATAACTATCCTGACATCTGTGGTTGTTTCTCTTATTGTAGAATTAGAACTGTTAGAGATTGGGACAACATGTCTTAAGGCCTTGTTTGTTTCCCCTCTTGTTGCGTTACTTAATAGGCCATTCATATAATATTTGTCTTTGATTATACATTTCCCTCGGAGTATTTAAGACCAAGCAGGTAGCCAAAATTTAATTAAGGAGACTTTAGGGACCCGGGAGGAGCACCATGGCTTCTCCAGCACTGGTGTTATCTGTTAGCATGAATCAGGGCTGTGTTGGCCGAGGGAGGGAAGCCAGGAGGACTCATTTTTTCCTTAGTTGTGACTCTCCTGTTTTAGACCCTTTTTCAGAGTCCAGCTTGCCATGACTTTAAATAGCATGTAACAGTAAGCAAGAGCAAAAGGAAACGACAGAGCAGAGAGCTAAGCATCCTGACAGTTCTTGTCCTATTTGGAAAGTGTCTATTTGTTTTTACCTAGGAAATTCATTTTATCCACTTGATGACACACAAGATGATAGGGTCTTGTCTGTGTCTAACCTAGTTAGACCTCTAGAGAATGTGAATTACATCCGTGCTTATGAATTTGTGACTCACTCGGGACAGGACATGACCTGTGTGTAATGTAAGCTGAATTTAGATGAAGTCTAATTAAGAGCATCATTAAGAGTCTGTAAACAGTTGAAAAACCCTTAATTTTAGGCATGTTTAGATTGAAAAGGAGCTCTTTTTTTTTTTGTCCCTTATAAAATTTGGTCTTTTTAGATCTCTTATAGCTTCTCCACATACACACCCCTTCATATACATATGTCCAACACTGAAAAATTCCTTCCCAGTTCCTTCAGTCATCTCATGTCAACTCATAACTAACCATCTTTCTTATAAGCCTATTGAGAAAGACTACACCAGACTGATTAATCTGATTACCCACTGACAAAGAAGCAAGCAGTCTGGCCTCAAAGAGTTAATTAACCATCTTCTTATTGGAAATCAGTAGAGAAACATCCTTAGCAGAAAAACTTAGAAGCTCCTTATTGTTATATCACCAAAACCTCTATATTTTAAATAAAATTTAAAGGCCGGGCGTGGTGGCGCACGCCTTTAATCCCAGCACTCGGGAGGCAGAGGTGGGAGGATCGCCATGAGTTCAAGGCCACCCTTGAACACAGTGAATTTCAGGTCAGTCTGAGCTAGAGTGAGACCCTACCTTGAAAAATCAAAAAAAAAATTAAATTAAATTTAAGAAATTTAAGAAATTTAAGAAAAACAACAGTCAGACTTGTCTTATAATATCAATAGATATACCTATAAATTTTATATAACCCATTGATTTGAGACCTTTCCTGTTAATAAACTCTATAAAGTACATTTTTAAAAGCTATAAGTCTGTGAATACAGGCAAACATGACAACTGTTTGGGGGATAATCTTTATTAATACCTCTAACATACCTGTAAAAGATTTTACTAAGAGTAGCTAAAGCAGATTTTTATTGTCTTGAGGCAGGTTGGCCTGGAACTCAGACCAGTTGCCACCTCCTTTCAAGTGACAGGACCATTACAATCTCTTAAAATACCTGGAAAATTATGAGCCACCACCTTCTCGCTCAGCTCACCTGAGAGACAGCTGATTGGTTTGGGCTAGGGGCTCTCTCAGGAAGAGGCTAGCCATGATGCCAAATCCTGGGGACTAAACCTCTACCAACCACAATGTTAGGGCTAGATTTAAATCCTAGGAAAGACCTCCCTCCCAGGAGGAGCCCAGGTTGTTTGGGGGGGGGCGGGTCTAAGGAACCAGACAAGGGACATCTCGGACACTCACTGCGACCTTGGTCATCGGGGCCAGTTAAGATACCCACTGAGACCATCAGGGCCACCTCAGTTCCCACTGTGGTCTTGTTTATCCAAGTCACCTTGGACACCCACTGCAACCCTGCTTTTCTGCTACTGCATTCCTGAGCCTTTTCTCCCCACCCTGTGCTCCAGTTAGTGGAGGGAGGCCTGTTTTTCCTTCTTGTTGTTATTACAACTAACCCCCTAGTCTGAGCTTATTTTCTCTTTAGCTATCCCCCAGGCTTCCTGCTCGTGTGTAAGCGCAGCTGTTCCTGATGTTCAAACCCTACCTTGGGCTGTCAGAGCTTCCTGTGTTGACCAGGACCGGACACTGGAGCTTCCCCTCTTCCTAAATTCCGTTTTGCTTTGCTTGGTCTTGACTTCCCCATTCACCGGCTGGCTTTGGCCTGTGGTGACCTGTCCTGCAAAGACACTGGCCTGGATTTCCCCAGCCCCTCTCCACCGCAGCTGTGTCTGCATTTCCCACCCTGAACTATATCCTGGAGTCAAGATCAACAAATGTCTGTAATGGATATGAGAGGAGGTGGCTGGATGGATGATAGATGAATGGGTGGATGAACAGATGGATGGAAGGATGGGTGGGTAGATGGATGAGTAGATGAATGGATGGAAGGATGGGTGGGTGGATGGATGGATAGATGGATGAATAGATTATGGATGGGACACTGGTTACAGGAATAGAGGATTAGTATGGGATGGATGGATGGATGAATGGACAGATGGATAATAAATACATGGACAGATAGATGATAGGTAGATAGATGAATAGATTATGGATGGGACAATGGTTACAGGAATAGAGGATTAGTATGGGATGGATTGATGGATGAATGGACAGATGGATAGTAAATACATGGACAGATAGATGATAGGTAGATAGATGATTGATAGATAGATAAATAGATAGATGATAGATGATAGATAGATGATAGATAGATAGATGATAGATAGATGATAGATAGATAGATAGATAGATAGATAGATAGATAGATAGAGATGGAGTCAATCAGTTGACCTCAATCCCAGAAGTCTAACACACCTGAGCAGAAGTTACAGGCTCAGCCCACAGCAGTGTCTATAAGCTCGCCTCACTTAGAACCACCGCCTTCCCCGTGATACTTGCCGTCCACGTTGTTCCAGCTCCAGTGAGCTATAGGGACTGCATGAACAAGCCTCAACCAAACGGATCAGCTTTGTCAGATACCACGGTGCTCTTGCAGGTCAAGTCCACTTCAAGATGCCGCTGGTTCAGCTGCAGGATCTGTGGTGATGGACTCCTTGTTCAGTGGCCAACACTGCGTTCCCCTGGTTCACATGGTGAACACCTCAAGAGACAGCTTTCTGGGTTGGGCAGATTAGGGACAGAAGCTCTTGGTAATGAAAGATGGCGAAGCGGGGCAGCGGTGATTTCTCTTTCTTTTTCCTGGCCAGGAGGAATTTTACCACTGTGCCACCTTGCTGGGCTGGCTGCAGAGAGACCTGCGCAGCACTGGATGCCCTAAACCAATCAGCGCCTCTCCCTTCACTCAAGCCGACCAATCATATACTCAGGACGGGTGGGCTTTCCCATTCAATAAAGGTTCAGTCCCCACGTAAACTGGAGGGTTTTTTTCCCAGCTCTGTAAGCCCCTTTCCTCCCAGGAGTCTGTTTTCTTTCTCTCTTATGCTGAAATAAACTTTATTCTTCTTTTTAAAAAAATATTTTATTTTTTATTTATTTATTAGAGACAGAGAGAGGGAAAGAGAGAGAGGTAGAGGGAGAATGGGCGGGCCAGGGCTTCTAGCCACTGCAAACAAATTCCAGATGCATGCGCCCCCTTATGCATCTGGCTTACGTGGGACCTGGAGAATCTAACCGGGGTCCTTAGGCTTCTCAGGCATGTGCCTTAACCACTAAGCCATCTCTCCAGCCCAACTTTATTCTTTTTAAGTACATTGTTGCCTCTTAATTCCTTAATTGGAAGATTACAAACCCAGAACCCCTAGATAGCAATGATGGGAACTAACATTTAGGAGCCTGTCTCCCCACTAGCTTCTCAAGGCAGAAATTTTGGTTTTTTCCCTCTAATTTCCATTATTTAACTTAAATGTCTCCATTAATAACTTCTATTAATTTTATTAATAACATTAATAACCCCATGTCTCAACAGAGTCAATAAACATAAAATTGTAGTCACAGGAGTGCTAACCAGAGTCTGTTGGTCCTGCTACCGACACCCCATGATATTTGATGGAAGCACGTGGCTACATCTCCCTTACAAGGGAGGAGGCTGCTGTGGTTTGGATGTGGTTTGTCCCCCAAACGCTGATGTGCTAGAAGCCTGGTCCTCAGGGTGGCAATGTGGAGAGGTGGTGGCATCTTCAAGAGGTGAGGCCGAGCAGGAGGTCATGATGGCACTGGAGGCACTGTCCTTGAAGGGAACAAAGAGTCCTTTAGGGAATCTAGTTCCCTCACACACAAGGCTGGCCCTCCTTGCTGTGAGTTCTCTCTCTCTCTCTTTCTCTCTCCCACCATGATGTCATTCACCCTGAGACCCTTACCAAAGCCAGGCCATGCTCTTCTGACTTTCAGGCTCCAAAATGATGAGCCAAACATGTCTCTTTTCCTTACAACATTTCAAGTATTTTGTTATAGCAACAGCAAACGGATGATAGAAAGTGATGTGGATCCCAGTCAGCAGGAGGCAATAAAAAACACCCCAGGGCTGGAGAGATGGCTTAGTGGTTAAGGCACCTGCCTGCGAAGCCTAAGAACGCTTGTTCAAATCTCCAGGTCCCACGTTAAGCCAAACACAAAAGTGACGCAAGCACGCAATGTTGCACATGAGCACAAGGGGGCGCATGCATCTGGAATTCATTCACAGTGGCTGAGAGGCCCTGGTGCACCCATTCTTTGCTTCTTCCTCTCTCTGTCTCTGTCTCTCTCTCTCAAATAAAAAATAAAATAAAATAACAACACCCCAGTTACCCACCGGCTTCTCTTCTTGCTTCTTCAGCTGAAGAGAGTGTCAAATACAGTGGAGAGAATTTGTCAGGGTGTTCTTGCTGCTGAAGAAACACTCTGGAAAGATCACTCCAACACCAGGATGAGGGAAAGTAGAGCAGTTTATTACCCGGGGGCCAAGGAGCTTGAGGTAGCCCTCCAAAGAAGCTCCAGCCTCCAGCTGAGATTTTACTTTCACTTTGTAGTTTTCATAGCGGGGGTTGGGGATAAGTGAACAAACAAAACATGGCAGTTTGCATATCAATCATTTCTATAGTCAGGCCACCCTAACAATGAACTCCATTTTACTTTGTTTTAGCATAAACCATCTTTCCTTCTTATCATCCCTTTCTGGACACTTCTCTCTTTGGGATTTTCTTCATCTGCTGACAAAGATAAGTTTAGCTCCTCAGCAATTAACTCTTACATAATTCAGTGAATCTCGGTTCAACTTTTAGCTTCTTTTCTACCACATTGCCACATGGAGTTTGTACAAAAAGTACATTCCTACTCCCATGAGCTTCTGAGAGTTGTTACTGCAACATAATTTAGCCCAACCTAACTAACCCAAATAAAAACAGTCCTGTTTGTTATCATTGTTGTTGTTTCCAGGTAGGGTCTCACTGTAGCCCAAACTGACCTGGAACACATTCTGTCGTTGAGGGTGGCCTCAAACTCATGATGATCCTCCTACCTCTGCCTCCAGAGTTCTGGGATTAAAGGCATGTGCCACCACACCCAGATAACAATAATATTTTTATTTATTTATTTATTTATTTATTTATTTATTTTAAAGCAGAGGGATACAGAAAGAAGAGAGACAGAGAATGGGCATGACAGGGCCTCCAGCCTCTGCAAACAAACTCCAGATGCATGCGCCACCTTGTGCATCTGACTTTACATGGGTACTGGGGAATTGAATCAGGGTCATTAGACTTTGCAGCAAGTGTCTTAACCACTGAGCCATCTCTCCAGTTTTGTAAAAATGTTTTATAAGTTTTTTCATTTTATTATTTGTTTATTTATTTGAGAGAGAGCGAGAGAAAGAATGGGAATTCCAGGGCCTCTAGCCACTGCAAACGAACTCCAGACAAATGTGCCATCTTGTGCATCTGGCTTACATGGGTCTTGAGGAATTGAACCTGGTTCCTTTGGCTTTACAGGCAAGCACCATAACTGCTAAGCCATCTCTCCAGCCACAGTCCTATTTTGGGGTTTTGTTGTTGTTGTTGTTGTTGTTATTTTAGTTTTGGTTTTTTGAGGTAGGGTCTCACTCTAGCCCAGGCTGACCTGGAATTTACTATGTTGTCTCAGGGTGGCCTCGAACTCACGGCGATCCTCCTACCTCTGCCTCCCAAGTGCTGGGATTAAAGGCGGGCGCCACCATGCCTGGCTCCCTATTTTTTGCCTCCCTACTTTGTCCTGGATGCTGTTCATGCATTGTCTCCCTCTGTTAATTTAAGGAAACTGTCAATCATGATCTCTGTGTAAGGACAAAACCATCAAGCAGTTAATATACAACTTGGTGGTCTTCCAGCCCCTCTAAGGAGAGCTTGCTTCCTCAGATGGAAAACTGACTTAGATCTCTTGTTCTCAGCTGGTTAACTGGGCACCTCAGAATCATCTGCATCAATTTGCATTGTAGGTCTTCCCTCAACTACTGAGTTCCCTAAACTAAGCAGCCTTCTAGCTCTGCTCCTCCCAAAGAGAAGACAGAGCAGAGCCCCTCCCTGTCTCTCAAGCTGCCGTAGCTGAGACATGAAATGTAAAGCAGGACATAGGGACCCTGCCAGGGCTGCAGCATCAGCTGATCCTGACACTCGTTGCAATGGCTTACCTCTTGGACCACGGTTCCTTTCTCTGTAAAATGGGAACAATGTGCATTGTACCCACTTGGCTGCTATAACAAGTTGCCATGAGCTTGGTGATTTACAATAATAGAAGCTTATTCTATCATAATTCTGGAAGCCAAGAGTCCAAAATCGAAAGTTCAAGGCCAGCCCAGGTAACTTAGTGAGACTGTCTCAGAGTAAAAATTACAAAAAGCTGGGGATATGGCTCAGTGGTAGCATTTGCCCAGAATGGGCAAAGCTCTAGGTTCCAGTCCCAGTGCTACAAAAGTGTAAAAAAGTCTGAAGTTCATTTTGATGTGTCAAAGTCAAGGTGTCAGCAGGTCTGTGCTTCCTCTGGAGAATCCATGTCCTATTGGCTTCTCCTGACTTGGCCTGTGTCCCCAGCACCCAACCCCTGCCACCATATTTCCCTCCCACGTGTGAAGTCTGCCCTGCCTCCCTCTTACTGAACACTTGGGCTTATGTTCAGGCCCCAGCCCGATCCTTTAGATCCAAACCTTTATTTGAGATGTTCTGTGTCTTGCTGTGTGGTGGTTTGAATCAGTGTCCCCCCATAAACTTAAGTGTTCTGAATGCTAGGTTCCCAGCTGATGGCGATTTGGGAATTAAAGCCTCCTGGAGGCAGAGTATTGTTGGGGGTGGGCTTATGGGTGTTATAGTCAGCTCCCCCTTGCCAGTGTTTGGCACACTCTCCTGTTGCTATGGTCCACCTTATGTTGACCAGGGAGTGATGTCCACCCCTACTCATGTTTTCCCCTGCCATCATGGAGCTTCCCCTTGAGCCTGTAAGCCATAGGAAACCTCTTTTTTTCCCACAGGCTGCTCTTGGTCGGGTGATTTCTACCAGCAGTGCGAACCTGACTGCAACACTGTGTGAGGCAGCGCCTTGGGCAGGTGAAACCATGCCTGGCACTGCACATGTGTTCTGTAATACCCACTGCTTCCTTGCCTCCACATCATCCTGGAGGCTCCAAAGCACGGCAGGAAGAAAGATGTCGTGCTCACCATCATTATTGTCACTGTGCATTCTAGGATCCCAGCAAGTAGAAGGATTGATTGCTTTCTTGCTCTTTTAGATACAGATGCACCTGCTGTTTGTCGTCTCACAGGCCAGGCCCCTGACTGTGGTTTCCCAGTTCAAGGAACAGCTCTGAGGATCGCCCAGAAGACAGAACTGAGAGGCTGTAGGACATTGGAGCTGTCACCTGTCATTTATATTCCTTCAACCCCCACAGGACGTCCATCACCAAGGCTGCACCCTGATGTGAACTTGGACTCTCTGTGCTGTCCGTGAGGTCTTGCTATGGACCAAAAAACAGTCTGTGTTTAAAGTTTAAAAGAAAAGAAACCCCTGATCATTGTATAGCCCTCAGGTGTCCCTCCTCAGCCTCGGTTTAATTAGCATCAGTGAAAGTGAGAAATCCCTGGACCCAGTTCCTCCTTGGCTGGGGAAGAGGCTGCGGCCTCACAGGTGTCTGCCATCACAGGCAGATGGCTGTTCCGTGTGGTCGGGTTTGGGGAAGAAGAGGCTAAGGGAGCTGGTTGGTTCAGGGCGGTTGTTCTTCCAGATGTCTCTGACCACGTGTACCACAATCACCTGTGGGGCACAGATACCCAGTGCCAGGCCCACCCCCCAAGTTGCTGCCTTTCACAGCCCAGCTGTCCACAGTGGATGGGGCTGTCCCCAAAACATCCAGAAAATGTGGGAGGAGTCTGGTTCTGTCCTCTCAACCTACAGTTGTCAGCGCCAGCTTTGAGTCCCCCAGCCCTGGAGCGACCCCTCCAGGCCCCTGGCAAGCCATCACTTGCTGTATGATGGAAGACAAGGACTTGCCTCTCTGAGCCTTTGTTTCCCCGGCTGGAAAAAAAAAAATGGAAAGGATGATGCCATTAATCTCACAGGGTTGTCACAAAAAGTAAATGACATTCCCAGGATGGAATGGACGCAGCACTCGTGAGCCTCCAGGCACGGGTACTGCTCTGGAAAACCCCACAGCCTGCCCTTGCCCTTGACGGCCCCTCACATCAATCCTCTCAGGTCCCCTGTCATCCTGAGGCTGTTCCTGGCAGCAGAGGTAGAAACTGAGGCCTGGAGTCTTTCAGAGATCCGGCAAATTGCTGGCAATGTCTCACTTGGACAGAGGCCACTGCCAAAGCCTCCTACCATCTCTGGGGACACAGTGACTGCTCCACTCCCCAGCCTTTGGGATCCAAAGGCATGTAATCGACTACCTATATCATGGAGCCCAGGCTGTGAGCCCCAAGGGCAGCAGGGCCCAGGCAGCCGGGAACTGAGGTGAGAGGTACCACCCATGGCTCTTTTGAATGGTATTCCTCTAAATAGGTCCCCGAAGTTTGCTAACACCCCTGCTTACCCTCAGTGGCTTCAAAGACACCAAGTGGAGCTGCCACCTGCCACCTAAGCTTATCCACAACTGTGCTGGGAGACAGGAGCCACTGTTTGTTAAGGTGACAAGGCACACCTGGGTGTTTAAGACACATGGCCATGGCCAGCAGGATCCTAGGGTGCCTGAGCCATGCTGGAGGCCAGGTCAGGCCTGAACCAACACTGACAGGAGGTGTGCCTCTGGGGAACTGGCATCTGACTCAACACACTCATTAAAGGAAAATCTAGTGGTAGCTGTTTCATAAGGGAAGGGACAAGGGAGCCAGCGTATCCCAAGACTGAGTCTACTGTGTGCCAAGATGGTTCACGGCCACCCCACTCTCTCCATGGTGTCCAAGGTGAATGGCTCAAGACAAGCTGCTGCCCAAAGTCATGTCCTTAAACCGCATTCAGTCCCACAGTGAGCACTGCAAAGACCGTTTATCCTCTTTGGAAGTCCATCCAGAAAGACCCCGAAGCTCAGAGAGGATGTGTGCCATGTCCAAGATCACACAGCAGCCGGGTGTGGTGGTGCACGCCTTTAAACCCAGCACTCGGGAGGCAGAGGTAGAAGGATCGCTGTGAATTCAAGGCCACCCTGAGACTACATAGTGAATTCCAGGTCAGCCTGGACGAGAGTGAAACCCTACCTCGAAAAACTGAAAAAAAAAAAAAGATCACACAGCAAATTGATGTTGGAGACCAGTGTGGAACCCTGGCTTGGGCTTCCCTCGGCTCAATGCAGGGTCCATCTGGCCACATTTCTACTACAGAAGTCGGCCAAGGAGGCACATCTTGTTTTAAGAGAAGTGTGAGCTCAGCTCACTTATTTTCTCTTAGACTGCACATTACCCTCCAGGCCAGTGGCAAGTGTATGCTGCCCAGATCTGCTACAAAGAGAAAACTTCCCTGCAAGAGGGAAAGATGGCTTCCAGTTAATCATAGTCAGTTGATCAGGAGCACAGCATGAAGGTTGACTCTATGTCTGGGGTGGGTTGAGGTCAGACCACCCTGACAGTAGGCTGACAGCTACAGCCCACTGCTCTGGCCACTTAACAAGGGTCACTTTTTTCTCAGTAGATTGTGATTATGGCCTGAAGTCAATGGACTTGAGGTGGTGGAGGTTTGCTGCTGGAGAGCTGGTGTCTGAGTCAACATGCTCATAAAATGAAACCCAGGCAGCTGTTTCATAAAAGAAGGGACAAGGCGGTACCTAGGATGCACCCTTAAGAAGGCAGGCCTAGGGCTGGAGAGATGGCTTAGCAGTTAAGGTGCTTGCCTGCAAAGCCTAAGGACCCATGTTCAACTCCCCGGTCCCACATAAGCAGACGCACAGTGGCCCAAACACACAATGTTGCAAATGTGCCACAAGGGGGTGCATGCGTCTGGAGTTTGTTTGCAGCAGGCTGAAGGTCCTGTCACTCCCTCCCTCCCTCTCTCTTTTTCTCTCCCTCTCTCTTTCTCTCTCTCTCAAAAAATAAAAATAATTCTAAAACAAGAAGAAGAAGAAGAAGAAGAAGAAGAAGAAGAAGAAGAAGAAGGAGAAGGAGAAGGAGAAGGAGAAGGAGAAGGAGAAGGAGAAGGAGAAGGAGAAGGAGGAAGGAGGAGAAGGAGGAGAAGGAGGAGAAGGAGGAGAAGGAGGAGAAGGAGAAGAAGAAGAAGAAGAAGAAGAAGAAGAAGAAGAAGAAGGCAGGCCTACAGTAGACATCCATGTGACATTTGGGGACTGAATGTTTCAGGACCAGTACCTGGGAAAGCCTACTTTAAATCTTCACAGATCCCTAACACTTAAGCAGGAGCCACGGATGGGAACACTGAGACATGGCCAAACTTCCTTAAGGGATTTGCTAATCTGTACGGAGACCTGAAGGTGTCTGTAGCCCTCTAAGTGCTCAAACGTTCAGTCAAGGGCATTTACAAAGCACTTTCTGTATGCCAGGCACCTGCACCAATGCCCAGTCTCTGACCTCATGGAAGGTTCTCTATTAATCACTGTCACGTGGCAGCAAGTAGTCCCCAGAAGGACAAAGCTGGACAATAGCAGAGGACATATGTCTCTGAGGAGATGACTTTGGAGCAGGTCCCCGTGGAAGTGAAAGAAAAGCCACACGGATGAGCAGTTGGAAAGGGTGGCCATGAAAAGGGCCTGAGACAGCCCTGGGCTTCAGTGTTGGCAGAGCAAGGGACTCCCCATGGCTGCCGGTGGTCGGGCATGCAGAGTTGAGGGAAGGTATGTTCAGGGACCAGGTGACACTGACCACCCAGGGTTGTCAATCCTACATATTGTCCTAGGAGAGTAACAGAAGCAAAAGTCCACATTCCTGAGGGCTGGGGAGATAGCTCAGCCAGTAGTGTGTGGTGTGCAAACATGAGGACCTGAATTAGGATCCCCAGAACCCATGTAACAATGCAGGTGTGATGACATGCACTGGGGAGACAGAGACAGGAAGATCCCTGGGGCTTGCTGGCCAGCTAGACTAGTTGAATAACAGCTAGACTAGTTGAAAAGTTAGCTCTAGGTTCGCTGAGAGATCCTGTTTCAAAAAATAACATAGAGCTTGGCATGGTGCACGCCTTTAATCCAGCACTTGGGAGGCAGAGGTAGGAGGATTGTCATGAGTTTGAGGCCACCCTGAGACTACATAGTGAATTCCAGGTCAGCCTGGGCTAGAGCGAGACCCTATCTAAAAAAAAAAAAATTAAATTAAATTAAATTAAATAAATTACATGGAGAGTGATTGAAGAAGACGCCAACCTCTGGCCTCCACGTGGGCACACACACCTGTGCACATGCATACACACAGGCACACACACCACACACACATACACATGTCAAAAAAAAAAAAAAAAAAAAAGAAGACGAAAGCCAAAAGCTTGGTCATTTGCAACGCTATCCCTGAAAACCAGAAATGTGCACACAGCCTCGTGGCCACACAGGGGACTGCTGATCAGTGACAAATGCTCTTCACACTCTGACAGTGTAAGACAAGGATGTGGGGCAAGAGAACAACATTCATGATATAATAAGTTGCAAAAAAGAATCACAGTTGATTCTTGAGTCTCGTGTCAGAATAGACCATAGCATCTGGGCCTGGGGTGGGGAGGCTGAGAGGCAGGTGGGTGCGGTTCTTTTTTCCCCTTTCAAGCTTTATATAATGTGGTTACTGCTGTATTATTTTTATAATTGAAAAAAAGTCATGGAAAAATGTGTTCTGACCAAGGCAGTGGCTGAGGGAGGGGAGCTGAAGAGCCAGAGTGGTTTCCCTTCCCCACGAGTGTTTCGAGTTTTCTCACCACTTCGTGATGGAAGCAAGCCAGTTCCAGAGACACCACACCCGCCAGGGAGCCCTTGCCTCTTTTGATGGCTCATGAAATTCTCCAGAAAGGGAATCTTCATCCATTGGACCTTCTTGCCCAAAGCCCAGCCAGATGTTAACATGGGAAGCAGAGTGCCCAAAGGCATCCCTGGTTTCTGCCATGCAAGACCCATTTGTGCTACTAAGGATCCTGACCAATCCCATATGGAATGGGGAACCTCCTTCTTGGGTCCATGGAAAGCATCCCAGGTCTAGCAGCAGCCAGAGACAATGCCCATCACCTTGGCCCTGTGTTTGCGAGCTACACTCCAGTCCCAGGACTCCCAAGACATAGCCAGCAATGGCATAGGCCTCCATGCCCTGCACATAATACCTCCTGCCATGCAGGGATTCCCAGGAGGGGTTCTCCCATGGCCCTGTTGCCCCTCAGCTTCTCCTGCCCCAACCCTATAGGCTACCATCCCTATGGAACCAGGCAGCCATGACTTTTTTTTTCTGATGAGTCAAAAAGTGCTTTTTTTTTTTTTATTGCAAGAAAGGTGTTTTTCTGATGTTGTCAATGAAAATTCTCTCCCAAAGTTCACGCTGGCTAGGTATTCCCTTTGGTAAAGCTCTTGAAATATGCTACCAGTATGAAATAACACTGAACCACAGGAGAAGTGCAGCCCTTTAGACTCCCCTGCAATTTCTCTAACATTCACTCATCCCGGAAGCACCTTGAAGAAAACTGCCAAGAGCGTCTAAGAATGCAAATGGGTGACACAGGAGTGCTCAAGCACTGAAATACCTCTATCACACCTTCCAAGCCTCAGGGTCCATTGTGGAAGAGGTGGCGGAAAGAACGTAAGAGCCAAGGAAGGGTAGGACTCCTTACAATGTGCTCCTCCAGACACAAAATGGCCTGGATATCCATGACCTCACAGTGCCTGACACTGCCTACACAAGACCATCATAATAGGAGGAAAAGATCATGACATCAAACTGAAAAGAGAGACTGATTGAGAGGGGGAGGGGATATGATAGAGAGTGAAGTTGCAAAGGGGAAAGTGGGGGGAGGGAGGGAAGTACCATGGGATATTGTCTACAATTATGGAAAATTAAAATTTGAAGAAAAAAAAGAATGCAAATGGCTATCCCTTTTTAAATGAGAATGTCTTCCAGCTCCTTGCCCATACTATTCTTTTTTTTTTTTTTTTTTTTTTTTTGGTTTTTCGAGGTAGGGTCTCACTCTAGCCCAGGCTGACCTGGAATTCACTTTGTCATCTCAGGGTGGCCTTGAACTTATGGCGATCCCAAGTGCTGGGATTAAAGGCGTGCACCACCACGCCTGGCTTTTTTGCCCATACTATTCTTGTGGCTTAACGCACCCCTCCTGAGCTCAGATCTCACCTCCTTGAAGCAGCCTTCCCTGGGGGCTATCACACCCCAGGATGGATCAGAGTCCCTGGGCTCTCACCCTGGAGTAGGGAAATCTCTTGGGAAACCCATTCTCCTGAGAGCATTAACACAGATATGGGGGGAGGCTTAACATGCCCACCTGGGGAGAAAAGACACCACAGCGTTGGGTAGAAGGAGGTGCATGTGAGCCAGGGAGGAGTGGGTAGATAAAACAGCCCAAAAGGGCTGGAGAGATGGCTTAGCGGTTAAGGCGTCTGCCTGCTAAGCCTAAGAACGCTGGTTCCAATCTCCAGGTCCCACGTTTAGCCAGATGCAGTAATGCAAGGGTGCAATGCCACACTTGACCACAAGGGGGCGCACACATCTGGATTTCATTCACAGCAGCTGAGAGATTGCTGGTGTGCCCATCTCTGTCTCCCTCTCTGTCTGTCTCTCTCTCTCTCTCTGTCTCTCAAAATAAATAAATAAAATAATAAAAATAAAATTTAAAAAAACAGCCCAAAAGTACGTAGGGTATCTGGACATCTAGAGCGCCCTAGGGCCCACTGGGGAGCCATGAAGATGGGGAGGTGGTCCCAGCATGATCTTGAAGCGAAGAGTCCCCAGCAGCACAATGGGGACCCCACAGTTACCAAGAGGGACAAGCCAGGCAGGTCCCACTCCCAGCCCCTCACTGCTGAAAAAAAAACCTCTTTGCTGTCTTTGTCATGGAGTCACAGCAGAACTGACCTCTGGCTTTCACTCAGTGAGGCTGGAAGTAGAGACTCCGGAGATGGCTTGCAAAGCTGGGCAGCCAAAGTTCAGTCCCCGAGTACCCACGTAAAACCAGAAGCACAAAGTGGTACATGCACCTGGAGTTCATTTGCAGCAGCAAGATGTTCTGGCACACTCACTCTTTCTCTCCTTCTTTCTCTCTCTGCATGCAAGTGAATAAATGAAAATTTTTCTTAAGAAAATTCAGAACTTAGCTGGGCATGGTGGCACTCGCCTATTCCAGCACTCAGGAGGCAGAGGTAGGAGGATCACCATGAGTTTGAGGCCACCCTGAGACTACAGGGTGAATTCCAGGTTAATTCTCCTGAGCTGGAGCTAGACCCTACCTTTAAAAATCAAAAACAAATAATTCAGAACTTCTAGAACAACCCCACTGGGTTCATTCCTGCTGCACCCTCAGTAAGCCTGGGGGTGTTAAGAATGCCCTTCAGGAGGATTCTTCATCACGAAGTGCTAGAACCCTTAGCAGTGGGTACAAACACAGATGCCCAGGGTCTGTGCAGACAACTGGGCCTGAGGAGTGACTCGTGTGGAGGTCATGGAAAGGTCAGGGTCAAGGAAATCTGGGAAAGAAAAATCAGTCTTTCTTTTTTTAAAAAATATAGTTTATTTATTTATTTGAAAGAGAGAAAGAGGCAGAGAGAGAGAGAGAATGGGCACTCCAGGGCTTCCAGCCATGACAAACAAACTCCAGATGCATGCGCACCCTTGTGCATCTGTTTTACATGGGTCCTGGAGAAGAATTGAACCAGGATCCTTTGGCTTCACAGGCAAACGCCTTAACTGCTATGCCATCTCTCCAGCCCAAGAAAGATCAGTCTTTCTAATGGGCTCTTAGCAGCTCCAGCTCAGGTCTGGACCCATGAAAGCCGGGGCTGGTGTCCCAGTGTTCCCAGAGGCCATTTCCTGGCCAGCAGTGCTATCTGATGGCTGCTGGGATTTTCCAAGCAACCTATGGTTACAGGTGTTTGAGAGAGAGGAGAGGGGAGACAGGGGGGATCCCTTGAACTGCATTCTGACAAGGAGCAAGGATACTGAAGGTCCACCTGCGGGTCGTTTACCTTTCACTGCTTGACGCATGGCCAGGCCCTGAGCAGCTTCCCTGTCCTTGCTACAGTGGCAATGGGTGGGCTCCAATGTCAGCCTCCCAGCCACAGTTACAGTCTTCCTCGTTCTGTCCCTGCTAGGCTAGCACACACTGCCTTCACAGAAAGACTCCTTCAAGACCATTCTGTAATCCAACTTGCCACCCCCACCACCACAACTCTCACCATTCATCCCAAATGCTGGTGAATGTGGGGCTGTGGTCTTCATTCTCCCGCCCACCCCACTTGGATGACAGATGGACCCAATCCTCAAAGAAGTGAGAGATTCTGGGTCATCTATACGATGAGCGCCGTGGCTCAAGGGGCCATCTCCACCAATGGCCTGTCTCCTTTCCCTCCGTGTGTGCTGGTCTTGGCTGAATGCGCAACGGACCCATTCATTGAACAGAAACTGGTGTGGAGAGGGTGTGGTGCGCTTTGGTGAAACCAGGGAGGTGGCAAGTGGCACACCCAGCATCTGGTATGGCTTCTACACCTGCTCAGGCCACAGAGCAGGATGCCCACAGGTTGTCAACAGTGTGAATGTGGAAGTCGATGGCCAGTAAGCACCACGGAGGGTGGAGGCAGAGGATAGTCTCAGGCAGGCCACTGGAACCTTTCACGCCTCGGTTTCTCCTCCTGTACAATGGAAACGCCAAAGAACACGCTATGGAATTCAGTGTTTCTCCTGAAGATATCTATATCCTAACCCCCTAGACTCGTGACCGTGTTGGGTGACAAGGTGACAGGGACTCACGGAGGATGGGAATGAGCATGCTGACCAGCTGGTTTTGATTTAGATTGTTCTCGATCATCCAGAGTGCCCAGTGCAACCATAGGGTTCTCCAGTAAGGAAAGGGAGGCAGGTGAGAGTCAGCAACTCCAAATGAGCAATGTACGATGGCTGTCACTGGCCTTATGGGTGAGAGAAACAGCCTCAAGCCTAGGAACAGATGCCTCTAGAAGCTGGAAAAGGTTAGATGGTAGCTGCCTCCTGAAGACTCCAGAGTCACACCTTTCTGTTAGCTCAGAGAGGCCCCACTCAGGCTTCTGGTTTGTAGAACAAGAAGATACTGTTAGCCAGCATGTAGATCCATAAGTCTTACTGCCTTCATTTCTCTGAATTTTAAGAGAAATTAGGAAGCCGAAATGGGTAAATAAAGAAGGCTTATTTATAGTTTAGCCAAGCCAGGTGGGGGATGGAGAAAGAAGTCTAGCTTTCTCCCCCACCAGCCTGTGGCCACCTTACAGTAAGCCATGCGATGGAGAAGAAAGCAGATAGAATTTAAGTGTGAGAGATAGGGAAGGCGGCTGAGCCCCAGCTTGCCTCTGTTCTGTTTCAGAGACAGGCTTTCTTTGTGGATGTAGATGCACGTGGAGGCCAGAAGCCAACTTCCTCAGGCACTGTTCACCTCTTTTTGAGACAGGGTCTCTCATTGGCCTAACACTCATCAATTAGGCAGGGCTGATTGGGCAGGGAGCTCCAGAGATCTTTCTAGTTCCACCTCCCCAGAGCTGGGATTACAGGTGTGTGCCCCTCTGCCCAGCTTTTTAAAAATTGTTTTATTTTGTAGTAGTGAGACACCTTTTTTTTTTTTTTTTTTTTTTTTTTTTTTTTTTGGAGAGAGACAGAGAGAGAGAGGAAGAGGAAGACAGATAGAGGTGGGGCGCCAGCAGCCTCTCAGCTGCTACGAACGAAATCCAGATGTGTGTGCCCCCTTGTGGTCAAGTGCGGCATTGCGCCCTTGCGTCACTGCATCTGGCTAAACATGGGACCTGGAGATTGGAACAGCTGGAGATTGGAACCAGCGTTCTTAGGCTTAGGAGGCAGGTGCCTTAGCCGCTAAACCATCTCTCCAGCCCATGCCCATCTTTTTTTACATGGGTGCTAAAGATCTGAACTTGTTCCTCATGCTTGTGAGACAAGCACTTTACCAACTGAACCCTCTCTCAACATCCCTTTTGTTAATTAAAGTCCATGCCAAGGAAAATGGGCACTCCATTTTCCTTTTTAAAATCTTCCAGGATTTTACATTTTTTATGTATTATTTATTTGGTGAGAGAGAGAAAAAGAATGAGCATGCTAGGTCCTCTAGCCACTGCAAGTAAACTCCAGATGCATGCACCATTGTGCATCTGGCTTTACATAGGTACTGGGGAATCAAACCTGGGTCATCAGGTTATGCAAGCAAGTGCCTTTAACCACGGAGCCATGTCTCCAGCCCAGATCCTCTAGGTTTGTTTTGTTGTTGTTGTTGTTGTTGTATTTTGATTTTTGGTTTTTCGAGGTAGGGTCTCACTCTAGCTCAGGCTGACCTGGCATTCACTATGTAGTCTCAGGGTGGCCTCGAACTCTCGGAGATCCTCCTACCTCTGCCTCCCGAGTGCTGGGATTAAAGGCGTGTGCCACCACGCCGAGCCCAGATCCTCTAGTTTTGAAAGTAAAAAGTATTGGAATTTGTGGGGTGTACAATTCCCACCCATTTCTGGCCTGACACGGTTCTTTGCCCCAGTTCTGTTCCTATGACAGTAAAGAGTGGAAGCCTTCTGGATCTTTCCTTTGGAGATGAGCTTCAAGTTTCTACTCCTGTCTGCCTGTTAAACCCACTAACTCTGCAAGTACAAAAAGATGGCTGGCAAAGGAAAGAGCAGCACTGGCTCTGTTTTGCGTATCTGGGTGGGTCCTCAGCACAGGGTCCCGGTCATGGTTAACATCTCTTTTCCAGCCAGGGCTCTTTTACCACCTATGATAGTGACTTGGAGCTTAGTCCAGCCATCTCCCTGCGGTAACAAGGTTCCCAAGTGCAGTCAGCATATTACAGCCCTTAATCTGTATGACTCTGGTATGGGAGACTGGACCAGGCTGAGAATGACCATCACAGAGCTATCACTTCTGCCTCACTTGGCAGAGCTGTCTGGATCTAAGCAGTGGACAGCCATGGCCTGTCTCCTGAGCACAGACCAAACAAGGGTCCTCTGCCTGACAGCACCAACTTGCCTAATGGGGAAGGGGGTCAGCATTACTTTAAGGGCTGTAGCACTTACCTAGCATGCACAAGGCTCCTGGGTTCAATCCCCAGCAGAAGGAGGAAAGAAGGAAGAGATGGAAGGAAGGAGAGAGGGAGGGAGGAAAGGAAGGAGAGAAGGAAAGAAAGTAGAAGAGGAAAAATGAACTAGAGGTGAAAAAAGAAGGAAGGAGAGGGCTAGAGAGATGACTTAGCAGTTAAGACTCTTCTTGCCTGCAAAGCCTAACAACTCAGGTTCGGATCCCCAGTACTCACATAAGCAAGATGCCCATAGTGGCACATGCATCTGGAGTTCATTTATAGTGGCTAGAGGCCCTGGGGTGCTGGTGCTTTCTCTCTTTCCTTGCAAATACATAAATAAAAACATTTTTTATAAAAGAAGGGAGGGGCTGGAGAGATGGCTTGGTGGTTAAGGCACTTGCTGGCAAAGCCTAAGGCCCCCATGTTCAACTCCCCAGATCCCACGCAAGTCAGATACAAGGTGACACATGCGCACAAGGTGACTCATGCATACAAGGTGGCACATGCCTCTGAAGTTCCATTGCAGTGCCTGGAAGCCCTGGCACACCAGTTCCTCTCTCTCTCTCTCACACACACACACACACATAAAAATAAATAAAAATTAGCCAGGTGTGGTGGTGCACACCTTTAATCCCAGCACTCAGGAGGCAGAGGTAGGAGAATCGCCATGAGTTCCAGGCCACCCTGAGACTACATAGTGAATTCCAGGTCAGCCTGGGCCAGAGTGAGACCCTACCTCAGAAAAACCAAAAACCAAAACAAAACAAAAATTAAAATTAAAATTAAAAAAAGAAGGAAGAAAAGAGAAAGATCTTCCTGGGTGATTCCAATGGGCATCCAGAGCTGTGACTAAATCTAACCTAGAAACAAACACTAGCCAAAGATTCATAGAGCCATCTCAAGTTGTTTAGCGAGCACCAAAGATAAGGATGGCAGCAGGTGGCCGCATCTGTAGGTAGGACACTAAACCTCCTCATCCGACCGACCACTGAAACCCGTAAACCAAAGTGAGCTGTGGGGAGCTGGGGGCCGCCTGTGGAGATGTTCTAAAATTGCCTGTGGCCAAGGTGGTGGAGGTTGCGCAAGTGTGCCGCTACAGTAAATGTCACCAGGATCTCATCTGGCCTCTTCTTGGCTCCTGGGGCCTGTAATCTCCACTGAATGACTTCAGATGGGACACAGGAGCATCCTGTCGAAGATGAGTTTATTACGAATCAAGGGCAGCATGTGCCCTCAGGGGGTGAGAGAGGACAAAGAGATCTGCATTTTGCAATTTTCAATCAAACTTTATACTATTTTCTTTATAGATATAATATGTATAAATATATATATATATATATATATATATATCAGTTTTTTCTTGGTAGAACAGACCCACTTGGGTGATTGGCATTTGGATTGATTCCCTTTTGAACTAAGTCTTCTACTAAATAGTAATCTTAGAATCCTTCTGGCAGTTTAGCATGCCATGTCTCTACCCAGGGCCAGAGCTGTGACTCGAACCCATTCCTTTTTTTTTCTTTAAGTTTTGTTTTTTGGGGGCTTTTTTGTTCTTGTTGTTGTTTTTGTTTTTTGTTTTTCGAGGTAGGGTCTCACTCTAGCCCAGGCTGACCTGGAATTCACTATGTAGTCTCAGGGTGGCCTTGAACTCTTGGCGATCCTCCTACCTCGGCCTCCCGAGTGCTGGGATTAAAGGCGGGCGCCACCACGCCGGGCTTTCATCAACTTTTAAGACCAGGACCTGAAACCACAGGACCGTCATTGCTCAGAGGAATGGGACCTGAGGGCTGGAGAGATGGTTCAGCAGTTAAAGGTGCTTGCTTGCAAAACCTACTGCCCAGGTTCAATTCCCCAGTACCCATGTAAAGCCAGATGCACAAAGTGGCGCATGCCCTGGTGCACCCATCCCCCCACTCTGCTTGCAAATAAGTAAATAAAAATAAATTTAAAGGCTGGGCGTGGTGGCGCACGCCTTTAATCCCAGCACTCAGGAGGCAGTGATAGGAGAATCACTGTGAGTTCAAGGCCACCCTGAGACTACATAGTGAATTCCAGGTCAGCCTGGGCCAGAGTGAGACCTTACCTTGAAAACCAAGAAAAAAAAAAAAAAAGCTGCTGATTATGGGACTGGAGAGATGGCTTAGTGGTTAAGAGAGATGGCATGGCTGTGAAGCCTAAGGACTCAGGTTCGATTCTCCAGATCCCACATAAGCCAGACACATAAAGGTGACATAAGTGTGCAAAGTCACACATGCACACAAGATGGTACATGTGTCTGGAGTCCAATTGCAGTGGCTGGAGGCTTTGGTACGCCAATTCTCTTTCTTAATTCTCTTTCTCTCTCTCAAAAAAATACAAAAAGTTAGTGATTACGGATGGGAGTCCATCCTCAGTGACCTCCAACCCCACTAATATCTGACTAGCTACTAAGAGTAGCTGGATTGAAATTTCAGACGAGTGAATTACAGGACATGTGACTTCAATACCCACAAGCTGTTGGCAGAAAAGAAAGACAGGTGAGTGTGGGTGTGAAAATATTTTCTATACATTTAAAATTCTCTTCCAATGCAGAGTTATTTTCAACAAGCATACCAAATTCCAAAGTGAACAGGTTGCAGGGGCCTTTCATTCCACACCCACGTTCTGCATTTATCCACACCATACCTGTAAAAAAAAAGAAAGAAAGAAAGAAAGAAAGAAAGAAAGAAAGAAAGAAAGAAAGAAAGAAAAACATGCAGGCATTGTTTGTTTAATTTTTTTATTCATTTGCAAGAGAGAGAGAGACAGGGACAGAGACAGGGAGAGAGGGGGAGAGAGGAGAGAGAATGCATGGGCTTCCTGCCATTGCAAACAAAATCCAGGCACGTGTGCCACTCTGTGCATCTGGCTTTACATGGGGTATCAAACACAGGATGGTCACTTTGGCAGTAAGCGCCTTTAACCACTAAACCATCTCCCCAGCCCATGCAGACATTGATTCTTAATTCTAGAAGCCCCTAGGGAGACAGGTCCTGATGACCCTCCAAGGTATAACCACTTGGTAGGGACATTCTAAAGAAACACTTGTGCCCCTCCTCTTGTCTAGCACACTATTAAAACACAGGAGCCCAAGACATTGGAATTTACCCCCACCTGGGGAAGGAAAAGGCTAGGAGCCTAATGCAAAGGACTCTGTGCCCAGGAAACCAGATTCACAACTTCTCAGAGGACCTTGCAGGAGCAGCTGATGCTGAGACAATGATGGTTCAGTGATGGGCAGGGCCACACCTTGATTCACATGGTTTAGCTCTTTAAACCTAAACCCCATGTCAGGACCCTGAAGATGTCCCTGGACCTCTTTATCCCTCTTCCCAATGTGGTCATATTGAATAACTTCTTCTCCTGCTTTGTCACACTGCCTGTTGGTTTAATTGACTCTTTGAGGACAGGTAGCCAAACCTGGCTTGTCAGGAGCTCTCAGGGACCCTAAAGCCCCTACCAGCAATCCAGGCAAGAAAACTCCACCACTGAGGGGAGCAGCTACAGAGATTATACAGCCTGAGGGGTCGGACCCCCTTCTCTGTTGGAGGGACCCCCTCCCCCCGCAGAAAGCCACGGTGGAAAGCCAGCTTGATGCAAGGTCAGAATTGGCTTTTGATGTCAGTTATAGGGTGTGGGTCCCCAAAACACCAGGCAGGGTGGTGGTTGTTCCATGGGGGGGGGGTCTATGTCCATCCCCCACATGTCATCTGGAGCAGCCTCTAGCCAGGGGACCACAGAAACCTCAGCAGCTGTGTTGCAACCTCGCAAGGGCTGCCTGTCACAGGTGGCTGCGGAGGACACTGCAGAGTCCCACCTTGGGCCCCTAGTGGGTGGGAGGGGGACTCTCCCTGGCCCCCCACTGACAGGCGAGGTGAGATACTGAAACCAGACCTGCCCTGATCAGTTCCCCTTCCAGGGCCATCGAAACACAGGGCTTCCTCCAGTGATTCCTCTTTGGGAGTCGCTTGTTCCTTGGGGCAGGATGAGGAAGGCTGGATTCAGGAAGTTGCCTAGGGTCTTCAGTTCTCAACTTCACCTTTTCGCTTTTCTTATCAGAAAGGTGCGTGAGTAATCTTGGAAGTGGGGCGCCTTGTTGTTGTGGAAACACCTCGATGTTTCAGGTCCCTGAAACTCTGCTCCCTCTCCTCCCCCCCCCCGTGCCCGGCGTGAGCATCAAGGTAGGAACCTGAGCCAAATCGAAATTCACAATGAGAAGCACTGAAATAGAAACTAGAAGAGCCTAGAGACAGAGGGAGTCGTCGTCCACCCCCAGAGCTGACCCTGTCCCTCCCAGCAGGCTCCTTCCCTCATGGAAGGGAATGAACCATAAGCAAAATCACTCACAATGGCCCCTCAGGGTCACAGCATCCTGAGCCACACAAACCAAGCTGCACCAGTGGACAGTGACATACTTGTCACTTTTCCTTGCTAAGCCTCAGTTCATCATCTGTAAACAAGGCATCAAGAAAGCCCACCCTGTTAGTGCTTCATACTACTAACCTCTCCAAAAACCAAAGAACGCCCACCCCCAAGGTTATAGGGGATACACCAGCACGCCTATCATACGATCTTTTGTTGTAACCTATTTATTTATTTATGAGAGACAGAAAGAGGTAGGCAGTGAGAGTGAGTATGGTGCACCAGGGCCTCCTGCCACTGCAAAGGAACTCCAGACGCATGTGCCACTTTGTGCATCTGGCTTTACGTGGGTACTAGGGAGTCAAACCGGGGCCATCAGGCTTGGCAAGCTAGTCCCTTTAACTACTGAGCCACCTCTCCAGCTCAGTGTTTTAATCTTAAGAACAACTCTGCCTCACAGAGCATCTATTTCTACCATCAGTCAGACACGAGTGTCCACCCCTGGGGCTAACCTCCACCACCACACAGCAGCGCATGGGTAATGGCTGTTCCTATTCCTTGTCGGATCCTAGAGCCATCCAGCAAGGGGCACATCTTTTTCCTATCGTAAAGATGGGGAAATGGAGATAATCAAGGCCAAGCGGCCTGCTCAGATTGGACCAAGGTTGATGGGCCTGTTGCTCAGAAACTAAAAGACGGTTCCCTTTATGGAACAGAGACCAAGCTCAGCGCTAGTCCTGGTTAAAGCCCCAACAAGGCCTGAAAGAGGTTCCAGCATGGAGCAGTGAGGAAGGAAACCATGGGGTAGATGAGTCAACCTGGAAGCTACTGAGAACAAGAGTCACTGAAGAGCAAGCAGGTGGAAATCGGGTACCGCCCCCTCCCCAAGAGCCAGGTTCTAGAACATTCTTTCTACCTCTTGAGTGAATAATGAAGCAGGAAGCCCAAAGCCTAGAGACCAGCTGGGAGGCTGTGCTGACTCCTGTGCCTATCCTTTGAGTTTAAATTGCCACCTGGAGCCCATGGCCACCCTACACACAGCCCGGCTCTGAGTCTGTGAGGGTATGTGAGCAGAGAGCAGCTGGGGCAGATCAGACTGGGGCCAAGTGTTTGTGGAGAAACAGGAGATGATGGCAGTCTACACGAGGCGATGCAGGCTTCTGTCTGGGCAGCTGACCTTAGCTGAGCTGCAGAAGCTGGGAGGTGGGGCAGGCTCTGGAGTGTGGGCGCTTTCGTGTGGGATTTGGGATATGACACTGAGCATGAGGTATGCGGGGCCCCGAGCACAGGACTCCCAGGTGTGCCTAGACGGTTCTGAGTCACTCACACTGGCACTGAAGACAAAGACGACGAGTTGTTGGCCCACACTGGTGGCTCTGTCTTGAGAATGAGAGCAGACAGACGTTGTCAGGAGATGGCCCCTAAGCCCAAATCTGAGGACCACAGCCCTGGGAGACAAGACTCAAAGGAACCTGAAACTCCTTCTGGCCAGACCACCAGCACGCCTGAGAGTGATAAGCCCTGCCAAAAGAGAGTCTTTGAACCCAGGGATTCCCTTGTGCTGCTCCTCATTGCCCCTCCAGTGCCAGTTGCACACTCTAGGCTGCCTGGGCAGGGGCCAGCAGGGCTACGATCTTGGGACTGCTGCTTAGATGCAGTCCTTTTGCATTCATGTGCACTCTGAGAAACAGGAACTCCATATCTCCTGGGCCTCACAGAGGCAGGGACTGGAACACAGGCTACCGGGAAGGTAGCTCAGAGCTGAGGCAGCAGAACCCGGATCCCAGCAGCAAAGCCCTGATCCCAGAAGCGAAGCCCCAGTCTCAGCAGGAGAACCCCCATCCCAGCACAATCACCCAACACAGAACAATACTCATGACCAGCAGCTCAGGCCTCCTGAGCATCACACATGTAGTGACCGTCAATCAGGCCATTCACTTCCTTGATATTTGGCTATTTCCAGCTATCTTTGGGGGCTTGCTCAGGTATACTAAGGGCTGCATGCTTCAAGCCATCTCGTAGCTGCCCCAGGCTCTCTGCCTGAGCTTCATCCCTGCCCTAGCCACCCTGCTCCAAAGGCAACTTCCCTATGGCCATCCTCCTGTGTCCACTTCCCACTGCAGGTCCAGGGATGTGGTTACTGCCTCCCTGCCCGGGACTCCTCCTTTCACAAAGGATTTAAAAAAAAATAGAGGAAGAGAGGGTAAGGAAGGAAGAGAGAGAAAGAAAGAGAGAGTTCAAAATTAGCTGACAAGAGCACAAGACAGTTTCCTTTAATTTTTTTCTACAGTTTTTTAGAGTTCCAGAATAGCTTCCCCTACAAGACTTGAGACTAAAATGGTTAAGAATGCAAATGTGGTGGGCAACTTTAAGCCATCCTTTGTGCCCAGAGCAGGGAGGCTACTAAGAAACTCCAAGGTCCTCACTGACTAGACAGAGAGTTCCAAGTCTGAAAGGCCTGTAAGTTCCATTAAGAGGTTGGCTAGGGCCAGATGCACATACCTGTGCCGTGATGGCATACAGGCTATGGGGGTAATCAACTGCTCTCTGATTGGATATGAGACCAACTCAGTGGGAGGAAAGTCATACCTGGTACTGAGCCAAATCAGAACCCCATGGACAGGAAGGTCATAGACTCTAGAGAGAAGCTCCCACTGTTCCTTGGCTAAGAAAAGAGGGTATGCCCATCCAAAAAAAATCTTTGAAAGCAGAGGGGCTGGAGAGATGGCTTAACAGTTAAGGCACTTACCCACGAAGCCAAAGGACCCGGGTTCAATTCCCCAGTACTCACGTAAACCAGACACATAAGGTAGCACATGCATCTGGAGTCAATTTGCAGTGGCTAAAGGCCTTGGCATGCCCATTCTCTCTCTCTCTCCTTCCTTCTCTCTCTCTCTCTCTCTCTCTCTCATAAACAAACAAACAAATAAATAAATAAATCTCCTCAAAAAGTCTTTGAAAGCACTATGTTTATCCCCTTTGATGGCCATGCTACTCTTACTCTTGGTTGGAGAATCTGCTTTTTTTTTATGCAGATGACAGCAAATACTGGAGAGAACCAAGATCAATGTGACAAGAAAAGACAGGTGACTGCCTAGCATGACAAGTCAACTCTATCAGATCTGCCAGGGCCTAGGAGACACTACAGAGAAAGTGGTGATTTAAACTCCAGTGCTGCTCTCACTGCTGTCTTGACAACCTGCTCCAGGGTGATGGCCATAGACACTGAGGACACTCATAAGTCATCAAAGCAGACATACAGAAGATGCAGAGAGCTCCACACTAAAGTAGACTTATAACATGTCCCCAAGGCTCAGAGAACATTGCAGAAGAGGGAGCAGAAAGATTGCAATAAGAGCCACAGAGTGGGAAGGTGTATACTGACACATGGTCCCCTCGCTCCCACTGAGACTAACAGGTGCATTCTTAAACCCACAGTGGATACAAACAGCCCCACTGGCACTGGGGCTGGGGAAATGGCTTTGTGGTTAAGGCATTTGCCTGCAAAGCCTAAGGACCCTAGTTTGATTACCCAGGACCCATGTAAGCCTGATGCACAAGGGGGCACATGCATTTGGAGTTCATTTGCAGTGGCTGGAAGCCCTGGTGTGCCCATTTGCTCTTTTTCTCTGCCTTTTCCTCTCTCTCTCTCTCAAATAAATAAATTAATTTTTTTTTTTTTTTTTTTGGTTTTTCAAGGTAGGGTCTCACTCTAGCCCAGGCTGACCTGGAATTCACTATGTAGTCTCAGAGTGGCCTTGAACTCACTACGATCCTCCTACCTCTGCCTCCCAAGTGCTGGGATTAAAGGCGTGCGCCACCACACCTGGCCAAATAAATAATTTTTAAATAAAAAAAAACACTGAAGAGCATCCTCAGTGGGATGGGGGTGGGGATGAGGAGAGGAGATATAAGAGTATAACCCAATGGAAATATGACCAATATACAATATGTTCATACTAGAGTTCATAATAATAAAAATAATTTTTTAAAGTGATGGCCGGCGTAGTAGTGCATGCCTTTAATCCCAGCACTAGGGAGGCAGAGGTAGGAGGATCACTGTGAGTTTGAGGCCACTCTGAGACTACATAGTGAATTCCAGGTCAGCTTGGGCTAGAGCGAGACCCTACCTCAAACTACCAAAAAGGGAAAAAAAAAAAATTCAGGATCATCAAGACTGGTGGCTTCCTGGAGGCAGCAGAGACTCCCTTGACTTGTGTCCCAAGCCCGCCACTGTGGATCAGTAGATATGTCTATGGATAAGTGGATGTACAGTGGGAGAATAGACGGATGATGGACAAGTGGATGGACAATGGGCGTGTGGAGGAGTCAAATGTGGATTGATGGTGGAATGATGACGGATGGTGGGTGGATAAGTGGGTCGACAGATGGACAGATAGATGGGTGGGAGGGAGGGTAGGTGGATTCATAGAAGCCCCTGGACATCCTGTAATACAGCAGGTGCTTTGAGATGCTACCTTGAATGTACTGTATCCTAGAGGCAGTACTCTCTGGGAGTGTCATGGGAGCCATTTTATTCTGAAGGGTGGACGAAGCAATGGGATCAGAAGAAAGAAGTGTTGAGCCACGCAGGAGGGGAAAGAGCGGGTGCCAGGCAGAGGAAGAATCATGTGCCAAGGTCCTAGGGTAGATGGAAGGGGATGTGACTCTCTGGGGAAAGTAGAAGGAAGCCAGTGTGACTGGAGCGCAGAGACGTGGGGAAGTGAGAAGAGAGACGAGGCTGAGGCAGAGAGCAGGACACGGCTGCTGTTCAGACCACGTGTTCCCGGCCTCTGGGAAGACTGCTCAGGTCAGCTTGTCAGCCAGCAGGTGAAGGGCCTCTGGAAACCCCAGGAACTACTGAGCTAGAGGGCCACACAGGGGCTAGAGGCCACCAAGGACCAGGGCCACTAGGTACTTTGGTCTCTGTCCTTGAGTAGAGCCATGTTCTAGCAGAGCACACGTTCCTGAGGCAGATGGCTGGCATGTGTGCCCTTCACCACCCCTGGATCCATCACCTCGGGGAGACTATGGAGCCATGGACAGTTTGTGTTAAGTGGTGCTCAAGCACTTGGGAATGGCCACCAGTTATGGTGCTGTGGTTGGGATTCCTGGACTGGGCTAGGTGCTTAATCCCCATCAAGCTCAAGATGTCCCAACTCTAGAAGGAAAAGGCCACCAGAAATGGATTCTATTCAAGACATATGTCCCTGGCCTGGTGACCTTCTCGGCTCTGGTTTCCAGATGTACACAGGCAGAGGGCTGGACCTGGTTGCGGAGAGCTGTCCCTCCAAGCAGTTTCCTGACATGTGCCCTTCTTTCTCCTGGGCATGCTGCACACTGTGACCAGCATCACATCTAACATTGTGCCTTAACCAGTGTATTCTACGGTGAGGGTCAGCGGGGGAGAGTAACAGCGGAGTCCCGCTTCAGTCTGTGCCAGTGTTCACCAGCCGCGTGGCCTCGAGCAAGCAATGGAACCTCTTTGTGCCTCCGTCTCCTCGGGAGTGGCAATAATGATCTCACAAGGTTGTGGAGCACCTAAAGGAGAAGATCAGGAGACTGCTCCCACGCTATCCAGGAGGCAGAGCTTCCAGAAAGGAGAGTGTGGTGTCACCGCCAATGGTAACTAAACCTCACGGAACCACACAAGTCAGATGAAAGGAAGCAGGGAAAGAGACCTGAGTGCGAACAGCCCTGTACCCATCCATCCAGGCACAATCCACTCCTGGGTTCTGTATCAATGCCAGAAATAGCCCTGTGGGATCTTGGGAAACACCTGACCCCTCCTAGCATCACCTACTCTAAGCGAGCCTCATTTGCATGCAACATCTGCTTACACTCCAGTGACACGGCAGTGCAGCAGACTCCCAAGTCACATGCCATCAAGCAGAGGTGCCAAGCAGAGAGGTGGTTTCCCAGCATGAGGAGGAGGCCAGTGCCACGACACTCAAGAGTCCTCCTGGGTCTCACAAGAGGGCTGGGAGGGTGAGGAAGGGAATGCAAACGTGTCCCCTGGGAGGCAGCAAGAAACAGAACCCTGGAGATGGCCTGTGTTTAAGGACTTCTAAGCTGGCACTTGAGACAGTCACTCCCATCTCCAAGCCACTGTGCCCCCACAGCTAGTCGGAGGGCACATGCCAGGCCTCGGGGAAAGGAGCACCTTCCCAGAAGCCCAAATGGGTCTTTTCCTCACATCTCATTGGCTACTAGGCGATCACATGCCTCATTCCTGAGCCAATCACTGTCAGGGGGTCTGGGGAGGACTGTTGTCTTAGTGATGACAGGATTTATAACTGAGTGTGAGGATGGGACCCTTCCCTCACTTATGCAGAGGAAGATGGGGTGCCTACCACAGTCAGGGCTCTGTGAGCAAGACAGAATGCATGGTGGCAGTCAAACCCGTGCCCCTCGTGGCCAACTCTAATGCCAGCTCCAGTCTGTTGCCTGGTCTCTAAGCCTCAGTGTCTCTATGTGAACAGTGGGAACGATGCTCTCATGAGATGAAGGGAGGGATAGATGGCACCACGTGTCACACAGTCTCTGGCAACAGTGGGCTCTTCCTTCATCGTCAGGAAGCTACTTCACTGTACTCAATGTGATGGTTAAATCTATTGACTGTCAACTTCACGGGCTCTAGAGTCATGGAGGAGACAAATCTCTGTGAAGGAGTTTCTAGATTAGGTGAACCAAAATAAACCCTTCCTCACTACGTTGCTTTTGTCAGGTGTTTTGTCGTGGTAATGAAGAAAGTCACTAATATACTCGGGTGCACTGTGATTGTCCCCAGACACACGAAATCCACACCGAACATTTCTGGTCATGGAATGATCAACTAGAGGGACCTGGCTTGGACATTGTCACAACCTGCAACTCGGGATCATGGCGTTTCGATCCACCACATTGAAAGGGATCTTGGTGTTGCATGGGTGAGTGTCCCAATCCCCCAGAGACACGTGGGGAATTAGCCCTCACCTGGTGAGTACATGAGCCAGCCTTAGTGGGAAAGGGGGACAATCAGTTCCAGAACCTTCCAGTCATCTCAGATCCTGTTGCTTACCTACTGATACATTCATTCAGTCATTTCATTCCACAAACATTCTTCCAGAGCCTGCTCTGGGGCGGGGGGGGGGGGAGCAGTAAGCGACATTCCTTCAGAAGCACTGTGACCTGGGCACTTTTCACATCCTTGGCATTTAAAAAGCAATCTTGTGTGAAATGAAACAGAAATTGAGAGCTTCATTTAAAAATAAGTCTTTTCCTCCCACATAACCTAAGGCAGTGCGTCTGATGAGGTCATTTGCATTTTCCAGTGACAAACCACCTTCGGATTAAGCACAGAATGCGAGGGAAGAGGGTGACAGGTTCTCAAGAAAGCCCGGTGCTCGCCGTGGTTTTAGGTGGAAATAACTTCTTGGCCATGACACCTTTGTGGTCAGATCTCACACCCCGAGAGAGGAAATGCCAACTTAAACCTCAAAACGGGGAAGATCGAAGAATGAGAGAAGGAGTCAGACAGCAAGCCTCTGTCCCCGAAATGCCTGCCACACACAGCCTGCCTGGGGACACAGAAGGAATCTTTCTTCAGAGGCATGCCTCTGGGCCACCTCCCCACACACAAGAGGGCCCAATGTGAAGCTCTTTATAGTTCAAGAAAGCTCTATAGTCACCTCATAGCTCACAGGGGGTGACAGAGAACTGCAGGTGAACACCAGTGGGGATGAGGCTGGCAGAAGGAAGTGGCTTTTGTGAGCAGTGGCCTCACAGCAGGCCGAGAGTAGAAACCTAGCCAAGCAAGGTACAGAACTATTTTCAAACTTGGGGTTTTCACCCCAATGTACTCAACTGCTGGGGCAGTGTGGCTCCCCTGTGAGAAGGTCAGACCAGCTAGCAGAAAGGTCAGAAAGAGAAGCCAGATGTGGGGAAGTTGAGTCAGGAGATAAGGGGGTGGTACATCCCATCATGGAATGTGGGGCCCCCGACACCCACTGGGTAGGCCTCAGTCTCTTCCTCTGAATACCAAGGATCTGTGCAAGTGTCCCAAGGCTACAGATACAAATGGCTATCGTGGCTTAAAATAGCACACACTTATTTTGTTACAGTCCTCAAGGTTAGAAGCATAGTAGTATGGAAAATCCTCCTGGAACTTTCTGTCTGCCTTTCTCAGCGAGTCCCCTCACCCTCTGACTCGTGGCCTGCCTCTGCCCTCAAAACCACCTTGCATCACCCTAACCTGTGCTCTGTTGTGAAATGTCCCTCTCTGTCTTTGACCCTCCTCTCCTTCTTCTGGACAACACTGGCCTGCACAGATCATCTTTAGATGCACAGAAGGTCCTTCCACCTCAAGTTTATTGAGTACTCACAGGAAGTATAAACAGGAGCTGGCTAAGCGGCTCATTCCTGTAGTCCCAGTACCCTGCATTCTGACCCAGGTTTTCACCCAGGGGAGTGGAAACCATGTGTGTGTCCAGATGTCACCGCAGCTTCAAAAACCAGAGCAGGCCGGGCGTGGTGGCACATGCCTTTAATCCCAGCACTCGGGAGGCAGAGGTAGAAGGATCGCTGTGAGTTCAAGGCCACCCTGAGAAGACAGAGTGAATTCCAGGTCAGCCTGGACTAGAGTGAAACCCTACCTCGAAAAAAAAAAAAAAAAAAAAAAAAAAAAAAAAAAAAAAAAAAAAACCAGAGCAGCTCCAGTAACCCAGTTTGCGAGCTACCTGTCTCTTCCAGACACCCCCACACTGCCTGTGTAGGGCTGCAGGGCTGTCGGGGGGGACGGGGGGTTTAGGCTCAGGTGCTGAGATGTGAGGCTGGAGGGGAGCATGTCCCTAACTCAGCCTGGGAACAGGAGCTTAGAACAACCATCTCCAGACCAGAGGGGAGATATAGATCACGAGCAGGTGGAATTGGCTTGAAGCTTGACGTCAGAGTGGGGCTAGAGAGGGGAGAGGGGCAGTAAAGCTGAGGACTGAGGGTGGGTGCCAGCGGCGGTGGAGAATGACAGAGCTGTATGTCGTATGACAGAGTAGCGGGCAATGGAAGGTCGCCATGGCAGTGGGCTTACTCCTCGGACTGCCCCAACTACACAGCCCAAATCCTCCTGTCCCTGCCTGCCATCTTGCCATCCAGCTTTATGTGGGTGCTGGAGAGTAGAGCTCAGGTTGTTACAGTTGCACAAGAAGCCTTATTTGTTTGTTTGTTTGTTTGTTTGTTTGTTTGTTTGTTTGTTTGTTTGTTTGTAAATATGGTCTCGCTTTAGCTCAGGCTGACCTGGAATTCACTCTATAGTCCCAGAGTGGCCTCGAACTCATGGCGATCATCCTACCTGTGCCTCCTGAGTGCCTGGGGTTAAAGGTGTGCACCACCATGCCCAGCTAAGAAGCACTTTTGCCCACCATCTCCCCAGATCTACCCCAGCACTCCACTTTACTTGTCTGAATTACAGAAGCCAGTGGGAGAACAAAAAAGTGGGGGACTGCAGAGATGGCTCATCAGTTAAGACACTTGACTACAAAGCCTAAGGACCCAGGTTTGATTCCCCAGGACCCACATAAAGCCAGATGCACAGTGGCACATGCATCTGGAATTTGTTGGCAGTGGCTAGAGACCTTAGTGGGCCCATTCTCTCTCTCAAACAAGTAAATAAATATTATTTTAAAAAAACTAAATTTAAGCTGGGCATGGTAGCACACGCCTTTAATCCCTGCACTCAGGAGGCAGAGGTAAGAGGATCGCTGAGAGTTTGAGGCCACCCTGAGATGACATAGTTCGAGTCATAGTTCTAGGTCAGCCTGAGCTAGAGTGAAACCCTACCTTGAAAAACCAAAAGAAAAAAAAAGAAGAAAGAAAGAAAGAAAGAAAGAAAGAAAGAAAGAAAAGAAAGAAAGAAAGAAAGAAAGAAAGAAAGAGAGAGGAAGAAATTTAAAAAGATCCCTAAAATGAACCCAGGAGGGAGGCCCCAGGATATTGTTGACTGGATTATGAAGAAAAAATCAGGGTGCATTTTAGCTGTCCCAGATGTCCCTTCTCCTCCTTTCTGTGGCTTCTACAGAGATCTTGCCAACCTCCTCTTGTGCCCAGCATCTGCCTGGAGCAAGGCATTGAGTAATCCAGGCCAGTTACAGGTCCTGCTGAGCCCAGAATAAAGCGACTGTTGCTCAGAGCCCCTGCATGTTCACTGTGCCTGAGGAAGCAGATGGCGTGGCTACTGGGCACGTCACAGCAGTTCAACTGCAAGGTTCTTCAGAAGCTTACAGGCTGGCCAGGCTGTGTGTACACAATGGCAAAGAAGAGACTCTACCTCAAACGAGATGGAAGGTGAGGACCAACATCCAAGGTTGTCTATCCTCAGACCTCCACACTCATGTCATGCACACACATACACAAGATTTAAAAAGGTGAAGCAAGAGCCGGGAGTGGTGGCGCACGCCTTTAATCCCAGCACTCGGGAGGCAGAGGTGGATCGCCGTGAGTTCGAGGCCACCCTGAGACTACATAGTGAATTCCAGGTCAGCCTGGACCAGAGTGAGACCCTACCTCAAAAACCAAAAAAAAAGGTGAAGCAAGTCAGGCCTGGTGGTGCATGCCTTTAATCCCAGCACTTGAGAGGCAGAGGTAGGAGGATCGCCATGAATTCAAAGCCAGCCTGAGACTACATAGCGAATTCCAGGTCAGCCTGGGCTAGAGTGAGACCCTACCTCGGAAAAAAAAAGGGGGGGGAGGGAAGCAGGGAGTGTCGACTACCAACCAGGTTCTTGACCCACGAGTGTGTGAACCAGTAATTGCAGGAGCCTGAGGCTCATTCTCGGAGGAACGTCCCACTCAGTAACACTGCTCTGGGCCAGTGTTGCCCCACTTAGCTCACCCTTCCACTTACACACACTGGATGTCAAGGAAAGCCACTTATACTGGGCAGAGTCCAGGAAAGCCTGTTTCCCCTCTGCATACCTAGCTTTATACCCTCCAAGACCCCACAGAAGGACCTTTGTTCCCTCCCCTGCCCTCCTCCTTCCTTCCTTCATCCTTCAGGTTAGCCCAGCCTCTGAGAGAGGGGAGAGGCGACTGGCCACGCTATCTATAGCACTGTTCTCTAGGCACTGTGAACTCTGTTGGCAGTGCATCTGATCGCAAAGGAACCCTGTGAAATCACTCTTGTATTTCCATTTCTTATAAGAAGAGCTGGGAGGGAACTCATATTTCTTCAGCAGCTCGGTGCCAGGTAGCACTAAAGAGGTGTCCCTATTGTCCTTTCACCCCCTACCAGGACTCCATACCCATCATGGTCCATGCCACACAGACCTCTCCTGCTGCATCATCACTAGAGCCACCCACCACATCAGCACAGTAGTCACTGGCTCAGCACGCATTAACAGTACCACTGCAGAGCCTGGAGAGATGGCTTAGCAGTTAAGCGCTTGCCTGTGAAGCCTAAGGACCCCAGTTCTAGGCTCGATTCCCCAGGACCCACGTAAGCCAGATGCACAAGGTGGTACATGCAGCTGGAGTTCGTTTGCAGTGGCTGGAGGCCCTGACGTGCCCCTTCTCTCCCTCTCCCTCTCTCTCTCTCTCTGTCTCTCTCTATCTGCCTCGTTCTCTCTCTGTCTGGTTGTCACTCTCAAATAAATAAATAAAAAATAAACAAACAAAATTTTAAAAATTCTTCACATCTCCACACAACCTAAAGTTGTGTTTAAAAAAAAAAAAATGTACCACTGAAGCTGAGTGTAGTGGCACATGTCTGTAATCCCTGCACTCCAGAAATTGAGGCAGGAGGATTGCCACAAGTTCAGGGCCAGCCTGGGATACATAGTGAGAACCATGACTCAAAAACAAACAAACAAAAACAATTAGGGGCTGGAGTGATGGCTTAGTGGTTAAGGCGCCTGCCTCCTAAACCTAAGAACGCTGGTTCCAATCTCCAGGTCCCACGTTTAGCCAGATGCAGTGACGCAAGGGCGCAATGCTGCACTTAACCACAAGGGGGTGCACGCATCTGGATTTCGTTCTCAGCAGCTGAGAGGCTGCTGGCGCACCCATCTCTATCTGTCTTCCTCTCCCTCTCTCTGTGTCTCTCCAAAAAAAAAAATAATAATAGCAATCAGCTTGCCACTGTGTGTAGACTCTGAGCTGGGAAATGGATCCAGGGGGACATGCAGGTGACAAGACAGGCCACTGGACAAGTGTGAACTGTACGTAAGTGACTCCATGGGATTGTTTAGTGCTTTCATTGCTTATATAACCACAGTTATCTGAAAAATGTAGTTACAGGATTACTTCAATAATTCACATAATATTACAACAAACTCACTGTGTTTAAGGGCAGGGGAGATGGCTCAGTTGGTAAAGTGCTTGCCTTGCAGGCATGAAAACCTGAGATTGATTGCCAGAACCCACATTAAAAAAAAAAAACTCAGGCATGGCCGGGCATGAAAGCATATGCATTTAGTCCCAGCACTCAGGAGCAGAAGCAGGAAGATGGCCATGAGTTGGAGGCCAGCCTGGAACTACAGAGTGAGTTCCAGGTCAACCTGACCTACAGTGAGATCCTACCTCAAAAACAAAACAAAACAAAACCAAAGAAAACAAAGAGGCCAGGTATGACACACATGCCTATAACCTCAGTGCTGGGTAGGAGTGGGAGGGTGGAGATAGGAGAATTGCTGGGCTATTTGGTCAGTCTGGTGAGGGAAAAAGTCACAGGAGTTCCAGGCCCTGTGAGAAACTCTGTCTTAAGGAAATAAGATTGATAGGGAAGGAGGCCAGATATTCTCATCTGGCCTCCAGATGCACACATGTGGAAAGTATGCACCTGCACACATGTGTATACACTACATACACATAGACACCACACAAATACCAGAATATATATACATACAAATACCAAAAAGAATAAAAAAGCCAGGCATAGTGGCACATGTGTCCGTATCCCAGCACTGGGAGACAGATACAGGGCATCCTTGGGGCTTGTTGGCCATCCAGTCCAGCCTACCTAGAAAGCTCCAGGCCAGGGAGAGACCCTGTCTCAAAGGAGGTGGACAGCATTCCTAAAGGTGACACCTGAGGTTTTCCTCTGACCTCCATGCACACACATATGTTGACACTCATGAACACGCATACACATACACTCACATACAGACAGATGCATAAAAATCTTTGTGCTTGGGCTAGAGAGATGGCATAGCAGTTAAGGCACTTGCATGTACAGCCTAGCAACCTAGTTTCAATTCCCCAGGACCCACGTAAGACAGATGCACATGGTGGTCCATGTATCAAGTTCCATTAAAGTGGCTAGAGGCCCTGGTGCACCCATTCTCTCCTTTTCCCTCTCTCTCAAAAATAAATAAGATAAACATTTTTTTAAAAAAACCATTGTGCTTATAATATATAATATAATAATAAAGGTAGCTAAAATTCTGCACATTTATCACTTAAAATAATTAAATAATAATGACCTTATTTTGGTTTTGTTTTGCTTTTTTATGTGAGAAAGAACTAGCATGCCAGGGCCTCTAGCCTCTGCAATTGAACTCCATATGCATGTACCACCTTGTGCATATGCATGACCTTGTCTGCATGCATCATTTTGTGTGTCTGGTTTTTGTGGGTTCTAGGGAGTCAAACCCAGGTCCTAAGGGCTTCACAGGCAAGCATCTTAACCACTGAGCCGTCTCACCAGCCTTTGCTTGGCTTTTTTAAATAGGGTCTTGCTACTTAGCCCTCACTGGCCTGGAACTGGACACTCTCAGCCAGCTGAGCACTGGGATTTCAGGAATGTTCTACCACACCCTGCTAATAGTTACATTATTATTTATTGACATAGTTCATGGACACATGTAATTATTTAACCATTGACAAGAATTGTTTAATCATGATTAGCTTAATTTCATCAGTGATAAGTTGAAATGCATTTACTATGCAAAAACAGGCTCTGCTCTAAGCTCTTTATACATGTTAAGTCATTAATTCATACTCGTAGGAAAGATTCCCTCCTCCCTCTTAGAGATGAGGAAATGGGGGAGAGGGGTGCAAAGTGTAAGCAGTGTCCCATGGGACGTCAGCTCTAAACCCTGAGCTGAGTCTTGGGATCCCAAAGGCCTATTCGCCAATCCCCCACCACTAACTCTACAGTTGCCTCATATAGCAGGTTACACCAAGACTGTGCCCACCCTTCCATTCGGGTTTATTTGAGCTGATTCGCTGCAGCAGTAGGTGGAGTTTTCAGGCTGCCGGAACCCCGCACCTGTACAAGGCAAACAGCAATCCCCATGCACCAGCGCCTCTCCTACCCGCTATGGCAGAGGCATGTGGCTGCTTCGCAAGTGGCTGCATAAGATGTGGCTAAGGGACTGGACCTCCCACATCCCAGAGTCCCCAGCAAGATCCCCTGCCACAGCCACACAGACCCCAGCTCGATCCCATCACATCCTGCCTGACGTGTTGGGTGTTGGGCTTGAGTCTCGGCTTTGGCCCTGCTTCCAGAAATCAGAGCCGGGCCCCAACCAGCTTGTCCACACAGACAGCCCACACCAACGAACTGCTTGCTGAGCGTCGCAGCCGCTGTTCTGCATTGATGAGCTGTATTACCTCAGTCCTTCCACCAAGCCTGTATGTGGGCAAACTGAGTCAGGGGAGTTTCAATAGCTGGGCCTCTTTCACTCTTTCTCTCGGAGTAGAACTGGATATTGACCTTAGGCATTCCTGGCCCTGCATAACCCATAATCCACAGTCGGCTCTCTTGTTATAGTCACTAAGAAACTGGCTGAGCCACCACCCAGAGGGTAAGAAGGGAGGAAGCAAGGCCTAGCTGTGCCCTACGACTGAAGAAAAAGAAACTGAGCCGGGCGTGGTGGCACATGCCTTTAATCCCAGCATTCGGGAGGCAGAGGTAGGAGGATCGCCGTGAGTTCAAGGCCACCCTGACACTACATAGTGAATTCCAGGTCAGCCTGGGCTAGAGTGAGACCCTACCTCGAAAAACCAAAAAAAAAAAAACTGAGAAGCCCCGTATAGGACCTCATGAAGTTAACCCTAGTGTATCAGAGAGGCCCAGGACTTACAGGAAAGGGGACTTCCATAGTAGCAGAACTCACATCACACCCCTGGGACAGGGAAGAAAAGATATACTACATATTATATTTTAATTATATAATGTTTAGGTACATAATATATAAATATTATATAGTATATAAATATACTATTAAGCTGCATTCCAGGTGTGTTTGCTGCCACGGTTACCAGCCCAAACACCAAAGACAGGAGCAAAAATGTGCACTTGTCACATCAGCTATGAATCTCCCAAGCTAGAAAAGCCAACACCATGATCTCTGCCTACATTTTGACTTGCAAACCCCATGGGCACGCAAGGTGTGGTGTGGTACATCAGCACTAGTGAAATGGAGGCAGGAGGTCACAAGTTCAAGGTCATCCTCGGTGACAGGGAGTGTGAAGCCAATTTGGGCTTCATGAGACTATGTCTCAAAACAAGCAAATCCATACGGAATATTAAGTTTCTTGGAAAGATTGCTCAGTGGTTAAGTACTTCCTGTGCAAGCATGAGGAGCTGAGGAGGTCTGAGAGAGACCACTTGAGCTTGAGCCCCAAGACCCACATAAACAACTGGGCACAGTCACACACATCTGTAACCCCAGTGCCATACCCCTAGCAGAGAGTGTAAAATGACTGGAGCTCATGAAAAACCAGCAAGCTCTGGAAACTAGTAAGAAACTCTGGCTCAGATAAGAATGGGCAGAACAGGGGCTGGGGAAATGGCACATAGCGGTTAAGGCGTTTGCCTGTGAGGCCTAAGGACCCCGGTTCGATTCCCCAGGACCCTTGTAAGCCAGATGCACAAGGGGACGCATTCATCTGGAGTTTGTTTGCAGTGGCTGGGAGGCCCTGGGGTGCCCATTCTCTCTTTTTGTCTGCCTCTCTCAAATAAATAAATAAAATATTTAAAAAAAAAAAAAAAAGAGGGCTGGAGAAATGGCTTAGCGGTTAAGGCGTTTGCCTGCCAAGCCACAGGATCCCGGTTCGATTCTCCAGGACCCACGTAAGCACAAGGGGCACATGCATCTGGAGTTCGTTTGCAGTGGCTAGAGGCCCTGGCGTGCCCATTCTCTCTGTGTCTGCCTCTCTCTCTCTCTCTCTGCTTGCAAATAAATAAATAAAATATTAAAAAAAAAAAAAAAAGAATGGGCAGAACAATGGAGTGGGACACCCACTGTTCTGCTCTAGCCACCACAGGTGAGCTCACCTTGCTGCAGGTGAATGCACAGGGTGCTTCACAGGCACATGTGCATACGCCACGCACGACACAAATACAAGCAATAAATACACAAATGTCGTTGTGCTGTTAAGGGTGGAGGTGGTTGGTACCATATGAAGAGGTGACGGAAGCCACTGCTTCCCTGGCAGCGTAAAAGGCAACCCAACAGGAACAGAAAGGAACCGTCCAGGGCATGGGCACTGAGTGCCTGCCTAGAATCTGCTAGTGACGTATGTGACTCGGTGGCGGAGAGCTGGCAGCGTGTACTCAACCCCTAAAGTGCAAGGTGGATTCTGAGGAGGACTGACAGCCCTGGGGCACTGCTCCTGCTGAGACACTTCACACCACGTTTGAAAACCATGAATTGAATCGATCTCTTGGGGCTGTGGAGATGGCTCAGCATGACAAGCATGAGGACCCGGGTTCAACCCCCAGTACCCACGCAGAAATGCAGGTGGGATGGCACAAGCGTGTAATCCCACCCCTGGGGAGGCTAGAGACAGGTGGATCCCTAGAGCTCACCAGCTAGCCAGGCCAACAAGAGACCTTGTCTCAATCAGAGGTGGACAGAGTTCCTGAGGATGACACCTGAGGTTTTCCCCTTGCCTCCACACACACATAAATAACATGGGCATTCTCACCTGCATACACGTGTCCCCACACACATGAACATGCATGCACACAGGCACACCACACACATGATTAATTAACGATTAATTTAAAATTCAGTCTTGGGGGAGGGCTGGGGAGATGGCTTAGTGGTTAAGGCACTTGCCTACAAAGCCTAAGGACCCAGGTACAACTCCCCAGAACCCAAGTAAGCCAGACGCACAAGGTGACGCATGCGCACAAGGTCACACGTGCACACAAGATGGCGCACGTGTCTGGAGTTCAGTTACAGTGGCTGGAGGCCCTGGCATGCCAAATTCTCTCTCTCTCTCATAAATAAATAAATAAATAAATAAATAAATAAATAAATAAATAAATAAAAACTTTAGTCTCGGGCTGGAGAGATGGCTCAGCAATTCTCCAGTATCCATGTAAAAGCCAAATGCACAAAGTAGCAGATGTATCTGGAGTTCATTTGCAGTGGCTGGAGACTCTGGCAACCTCACTCTCCTCTTCTCTCTCTCTTTCTCTCTCCTTGCAAATAAATATTTTTTAAAAATTCAGTCCCATCGCTAGAGCAACAGTGAAGACATAGTTCTTCAGAAAGAACATCTAGATGTTTCTGGGTAGAGGTTGCAGGCGTTCTATCCTGGAATATTCTGGAACGTCCGAATCATGGGCCTTGGCCATTCTGCTTGCTTCCCATAGCTGCTTCTTCCCACATGGAGGAAGAGTCCCTGCAGCCTGTTCAGGTGGCTTGTTGCCTAGTCAACCCTTTCCCTGAGCATTCTCCCAAGAGTCTCAAGGCCAGCAGGACCCTTGGATGCTTGTCCCAGGGGTCTTATTCAACCACAAGGACATTCATCAGAAGGGGAAACCAAGTGCCTGCCTCCCTGATAGATGCTGCGCACTGTCGTCCACGGAGCAGCAACCAAGCAGAGAGCCGTGACCAACATGTTAATTTTCTATGAAGTTGTCTTAATCCTAGGGTAACTTGCTTTTCACCAAGTCAATTCCCAAAAGCTTTCCTTCAAGGCCAGAAGCTATCTGTCCAGAGGAGAGTCACTTTACAACAAGGACCTCAACAATATCCCCAGAGCCTCCAGTTCCTACTGAAGTATGTGTCCCTAAATCCCCTCCAGTGCTAAAGAAAGCATGCCTTGCTCTTGCCTGTCCCCAAGACTGTGTGAGGGAGGCTCTGTCCCCTGTCTGTCCCCAGTGCTGAACTCTGGGAGACACAGACCATGTCCACTTTCCACGCTTGACCCTGAGCTCAGCGCAGAGCACAGCTACTTATAAACAGAACGCTTGGCTACAGCACCCGGGAATTACCATGCCTCACTGTGAACGTGTCTAAGAAATCCAGCCATCCGCCTGGCTACCGACCTGTTTTCCGAGGTGTTAGTGAGCCCCATGGATCAAGGATCTTGCTACCAAGCTTCTCACACTAGTCTGAGCTCCCAGGCCACAAACCGTTCATGACTGGCCAAGCAAAGACTTATACCTCAGTTTCCCACTCTGTAAGCTGAGCCTAACAGGCCTGGTCTCCAAGGCTCAGGTCCTCACCTGAGCAAGGGGGGAAGGTGAGCATGAAGTTACAGAGAGCACATTGGGGCTGCATGTCTCTACCTGGGCTGGCCACCTCTTTGCCTACCTGCACTGGGAAACTTGGGTTCAGGTTGGTCAATGGGAGTGGGCTCTGTAACAGCCACACTGGGTCCTGTTGTAGCCCTAGGGCCCAACACAAGGGTATGTGTGAATGGAAGGTCAGACACCATCACCATGATTGGCCCAACTAGGGTAGCCCTCCTAAGAATCACTTCCAGAAGCTTCCAGGAGGGCACTGTCTCCCTCATTCCCTAGATGTGCACACACATGTTGGCTCACAGAAGCACTGACCAGGCCTCTGATTTAATAAGACACACTGTATCCTCCACATTCTCCAGAGAATTCTATGCAACCAGCCCCATTCCCCAGACTTTTCTGCCATTGTTTGGGAGGGGCGCATGTGAGTGAAAAGAAAAACATTCTCAAAATTCACTGCCCATTACTTTTTTTTTTTTTAATTCCCCTTGTAAAAGTTCTAAGAAAGCATGGCTAGGGAGATGGCTCAGCTGATGAAGTACTTGATGCACACACATGAAAACCTGACTGTGGATCTCCAGTGCCCAAGTAAAAGTTGGCTATGGGGGCTGGAGAGATGGCTTAGTGGTTAAGGCATTTGCCTATGAAGCCTAAGGACCCTGGTTCAATTCCCCGTTAGCCATATAAGCCAGGTGCACAAAGTAACGCCTGCATCTGAAGTGCTTTTTGCAGTTGCCAGAGGCCCCAGCGCACACATTCTCTCTCTCTAATAAATAAAATATTTTTTTTTAATTTTAAAGTTGGCTATGGTGGCACACACTCAGCTTTGAGGAGGTAGGCAAAGGGTCTCTGGGTTTGTCAGCTACCTAGCTAGTGTAGCATAATCCGTGAGTTCCAGGTTTGGTGACAGCCCCTATCTCAAAAAGTAAGGTGGAGAGCACTGGAGGAAGACACTCAGTGTCAACCTCCACCTCTACACACGTGCACTACATGTGCATGTACACACGTACACCCATATACACAGCATGTATACACATACACATGAAAAAAAAAAAAAAACAGATCCTAGAATGCCTGTGCTCCCAGCACTAGAGAAGTGAGGGGGAGGACTGCAGCAAGTTTGAGGCCTAGACTACAGTCAGATCCTGTCTCAAAAATAACCTAAAAGAGCTGGATGTGGTGGCACACACCTTTAATCCCAGCACTCTGGAGGCAGAGGTAGGAGGATTGCCATGAGTTCAAGGCCACCCTGAGACTACATAGTTAATTCCAGGTCAGCCTGGGCTGGAGTGAGACCCTTCCTCGAAAAAAAAAAAAAAAAATAATCTAAAAAATAAAGATTCTGGGCTGGAGAGGTAGCTCAGCAGTTAAGGTGCTTTCCTGCAAAGCCTAAGGATCTGGGTTTGATTCCTCAGTACCTACATAAAGCCAGATGCATAAAGTGGCACATGCATCTGGAGTTCATTTGCAGTGACTAGAAACCCTGGTGCACCCATCCTCTCTCTTTCTATCTGCCTCTCCCTCCCCTCAACTAAATGAATAAAATATTTCTTAAAAAAATAAAATATTCTAATAGTCTAGTGAAAGTCATATTTGATAGTGACAAAAAGTACTTCACCTATACAAAAGAGCACTTTATTTTAATAAAGAATAAGATTTTAAATGGATACAAAAATAAATATTTGTCCTGCATATTACAGATCTGAGCATTGACATTCACTGGAGCAGCAGGTAAAATCTTACAAACACATCTGTCATCCTTAAAAACACAATGCTCCCTCTGTTGACAAGGAGGAAAAGCCGTGCTCACAGGTGCTTCCCTGTGTTCACAAGCATGTCACACGCAACCCAAAGGTCTCTAGTGACATGGCCCATCTCCATCACCTTTGCAGACAGCTACCCCAACACCTCCCCCACTTCTCAAAATGAGGGTCAGCAAGTAAGGACTCTCCTGCCCATCTCTGTGAGATATGGGTACATTAGGTGGATCAGGCTGCAGACAAAGGAGAAAGAACAGAGAAGGTGTTCTCTGACCCCTTGGGCAAGAATGGAGGAAAGAGATGCCCCCCTACACCCACACCTGCCTTGGAGTGCCCACCTGTGTATACCGAGAGCCAAATCAAGTCCTGGTTGCTGGCTCACATGTGCAAGAAGTGGGGCCCTCAAGTGACTTGCTCCTGGGAGGTTCCATCTCTGCCATCAGACTCCAGAGGGGAGAGCCAATGAGGAGACATGAACAGCCCTCGGCCGGCCAGCCAGGCCGTAAGTCTTCCATCCCCGGTCAGTATGTTGGTTACAGGCAAGAACACTCTGGCACCTTATGTCCAGTAAATGGGGTGAGCACTTCCAAGACTAGAGCTGGGACTTCCCTCTTGGACTGGGCTTTTTACTGGATCACAGAAGTGGGTGTGGGACACCCTGGGACAACATGCGAGTGAACTGCTGTAGGGTCCCCTTCCCTGTCCCTGGTCTGACTGCACACTCATACAAATCCCTACCAGTTGATGGAGGAGTCAGATGAATTGAGGCATAATCAATATACATGTGATACATGTATGAAATAATAAAAAAATACATGTGCAACCTCCAATTACTTTTTTTTTTTTTTTTTTTTTTTTTGAGGTAGGGTCTCACTAGCTCAGGGTGACCTGGAACTCCCTCTGTAGTCCCAGGCTGGCCTTGAATTAATAGCGATCCTCCTACCTCTGCCTCCCAAGTGCTGGGATTGAAGGCATGCACCACCACACCCAGCTTCCAATTTACATCCTGCCTACTTTAAAGAAAAAGAATAGATCCTAGGCAATTTAGCACATGTGAAATAATTGAAAACACAAGTATTTTCAAAGCAGGTCAAAACCATTTAGAAAGAAGAGAGCGAGGTATCTGGGATGTTTTAATTATAGAAATAAAAAAAATATAAATGTAGTTGTCAGCTTGCAGGCAATAAAACCCCAAGGGAAAGGCTTGTGTTGTCTGCAGTCACACACCAGGGTGCTTCGCTACAGGCATGTCTCCTGGCACCTGAGCCCTGAGGACGACGCATGCTCCACAAGCCGTGGGTTTGGCCTCCACCTGACAGGGAGACTTGTAGCTAAGTATTTTAAAATCAGGTTACAAGTTCTAAAGGTAAAAAGATGCTTTGTGCAGAATCCAGTACAGGAAATCATAACTCCACCTCGAACCAGAGTGAAAGACAGCCTGGTTCTCACACATCAATTTCAAGCTGCACATTTCTTTCCTCAGAGTTGCTATCTGCCACTCACCATGAAGGACAAGCCTATCAAAGTGACAACAAACCCAACATGCTGAAGGAATTACAACCACTAATAATAAAGAAAAATGCAGAAAATAAACATCATAGTCCCAGGTTCTGATTACAGTATCTGACTGCCTGGTGGAAATGCTGAATGTTTGCATCTGAACAGAGCTCTGGCCCACCCTTCTCAGACAGACAAGTCTGAGTCCTTTCAGAATTGTGATAGTCCACGTCATGTGAAGCTTGAGTTGAAGATGAGGTGGGATGCCCAGGACACAGGCTTAAACGGTGATCTGCTGGTTCTCTCTGAAAAAGGGTCTCTGGTGAGAGGCACAGATATCTGGAAACATTCGGAAGACCTGGTCAGTCTGGGGCTCATCCGGAGCTGACATCAGAGTGCCAGGACCACAGCTCTTCCCAGCTTCCTCCACCAGCTGCCTGGCATATAGCTGCTCCACCTAGAAGGGCCACAAGCAAAGTCAGATAGGAGGAGAGAAGAGAAGGACTTCCTTTACCCGATTCCCTAGTTCAAAGCCATCACTCCAGAGGCTCTACCAGCATCCCACACAAAGGAGCCAGGTATTCCTGCAAAGACTGCCAGGTATGCTCTCCCAACACTGGCACAACTTGGCTACCCAATGCTCAAAATTCTACCACTAGAGTGCACTTCCTTTGACCATAGTTAAATAAAAGCTCACCGAGTCCTAATCTACCACTTAGACCTTTAGACTAGACAGGCAGAATCTTTCTGGAGAAGAGGCTTGGAGGGAGGGAGGGAAGGAGAAAGGGAAGGAGGGAAGAAAGAAAAGAGAGAGGGGGAGGGAAGGAGGAAGGGAGGGAGGTTATGAGAGTCCAAACATGAGAAGACAATTCAGAGGGGGCAAGAGCCAGCACACACCCCACCACCTACAGGTCTCACCAACCGGCCCCTAACACCTGTCACATAGGCTGAATGCCCCAGTCTTTGCAGGCCTTATTAGTCCCCGGATAAATTTGGCCTTAGTCTGTATAAACAAAGGCAGGGATGCCTACAGGCGAAGCTACCAGTTCTTACCTGAACAAGAATGAGTTTGGAGCGCAAGGGTGCTGTATCTGGAAACTCCTCCCCGAAGCACAGCACCACCCTGCTGTCGGGAAGGCGACTCTGGGCGGTGTAGAACTGCTGCAGCTCTGGAAGGACACAGGGACCCAGAAGCCTCTCAGCGGCAAGCCAGGGCCAGCCCACAGAGCCCCCCAAGGCAGGAAAGCAGCTGAGCCCTTAGGAAGAGCTGAGAGCAGACACGCCTAGAGGATTAAGCCTATGGCCCTTTGGCCAAAAGCCAACGGAGGACCTGCGGACCTGACAGTGCCAGGATTTGTAGAGGTTTTATTTGGTTGGTTGTTTAAATATTTGCAGACAGGGGGACTGTGGATGTAGGTCAGTTGGTATGAAGGCCTGGGTTTGATCCTCTGTACCACATAAGTTCTCGGGAGGGTAACAGCAGAGACCCCACACTAGGCCAGGATGTTGTAAGCAAGGGGCAGAGAGTGTGAGGGACAAAGTAGGTTTGTGTGACAGAGAGGGCTCTGGGCCAGGCTGGGCCAGGCAAGGGGCAGAGGGTGCTGGATACCAAGAGGGAGTGGCACACATTAGGCGGCTGTTGGATACTGAGTCAGATATTCTGACTTCTCCTCACTTTGAGGAGGCATGAATGGGGTGTAGATTCCTGCCCTGCTGAGCCAGCAAAGCCAGAGGGCAGCACTGAGGGCATGCTGGCATGGCCGAGCTCTTAGTATGCAGAGTGTCTTAGTCATGCATACAGGTGCCCAGTGACCTTGCCAAGAAGCTGAACCTAGGCTTGGGTGGGACCTGAGACTCCACATCTCTGACCAGCACCCAAGGTCAGGGAGTAACTGTGAGTTCTCAATCCCACATTGAAGGTGCTGGCTCTGCTGTCCTGTCAACCCATGGGGAACTAAGGCAGAGGCTCCCAAGATTGCTCAGAGAGAAAATACAAGGCAGGCCTTACAGACAGTCACCCCACAAGTGTACCTGTGCTCCAGCATTTCTTCCCCCACACAAAAGAGCACAAGGCCACCCATGGGTTCAGCTGCAGGGAACACAGGGGAGGCAGCAGGTGTGGTGTGTAGGACGTGGGGACAGCAAGGTGACAGGGTGCCCACCTCGTAAGAACTGGCTGGTGTCGAACACCTGCACCACCTCGTCGCGCTCCAGCTTGTTGGGCCGGCCTTTGCACACCACGGCATTGCCACTGCAGAACACACGGCCCTGGCACAGCCGCTTCACAAACACGCCCTTGCGACCACTGTGCAGCAGCACGCCACGCTCCAAGTGCCCGAACAGCTTCCGAGTCACCTGCCTCTGCCGCTCGCTGGGAATGATGTCAGCCGTGGGGAAGCATACCAGTTCCAGGCCGTCTGGCCCATACAGCTTGGGCAGCCCTGGCTGGCTGAGGGACAGACGGCAGCCCTCGGGACAGGTGGTAGTGGCCTGGCCCACCAGCTTGCCCCCATAGTAGAAGCTGATCACCATCTGGGAGAAAGCTGCAGAGAACAAGAGTGCAGGGCAGTCAGGGGGCTTGATGCCCACTGCTCAAAGGCCCAGAGTCAATTCCTCCTATGTCTCGGGCGTTCTGGAGAAGGTCACACAGTGCTTCTAACAGCAACAGTCCCATAAGCATGCATCAACCCACGGAAAGAAAGCAAGCAATGATTCAACACGCAAAACTGCCACGAGCAGTTAGCTTCCAATACAGCCTTTAGAAGGACTGGGAACTGAATCAAGTACAGGCCTGCAGGGAGGCCCCGTGTCACTCCTCAGGAGAGTCCCACAGCTCCGGCTCTGCTTGCTGGTCACTCTAGGCTCCGTGGCCTCCATTCGTTATGGGAGGAAAGTCAGTCCATGAAGATACTGAACGCCCCATGTTGTCAGCCATCCTAACACACAGTGCTCTGGGATTCCTGGATTTGGACGGAACACCTCTGCAAACCCTTCGCACAAGCCTGTTCTCCACAAAAGCCTGGAAGCCCTCTGTCCTGTCTGAGACACTTGTTCTCACAGCAAGTAACCCAGGGGAGGCGTATACTGGAGCAGTTCCTCTACCACTCCATCACCTCAGGAGGAAAGCCTTGGGATAGGAGCACAGCTCAGGGGCCAAGCTTGCCCAGCATACACACACACACACACACACACACACACACACACACACGTCCCTGGGTTACATTCCCAGCACTGCAAAAATAAACATGCTTAAAAATAAAAAAGAAGATGATGGGGCTGGAGAGTTGGTTCAGTAGTTAAGGCACTTGCTTGCAAAGCCTAATGGCTCAGGTTTGATTCCCTGGTACCTACATAAAGCCAGATGCACAAAGTGGCACATGCATCTAGAATTTGTGTGTAGTGGCAGAGGCCCCAGTGTGCCCATTCATTCTCATTTTCTCTCTCTCCTCCCCGCCTCCTTGCAAATAAATAAACATGTTTACAAAAGAAGAGGAGTGGGGAGTGGGGAGGTGGTTCAGCAGTTAAAGACACTCACTTGCAAACCCTGACAGCCCAGGTTCATTTCCCCAGTACCCAGGTAAAGTCAGATGCACAGAATAGGGCATGTGTCTCAAGTTTATTTGCAGTGGCAGGAGACCCTGGCATGCCCATCTCCCTCCCCACTTGAAAACAAATAATTTGAAAAAGAAGAAAGCTTCCATTTGATGCTGATAGACCATTAGCATGTAATGGAGAAAAGCCTTGAACTTGGGCCATAAGGCTAGAATTCACTAACACTCTGGATTTGAGTCTGCTTTGCTCTCTGCTTTCCCATGTACAGCAGGTGGCGCTGGTCTCCTCCCACAGCCAAGGACAGCAGGCTCCCACTAAGATAAATTTTAAAAAGTGAGGAGACCTGAGGAAAATATAATGCTGAGAGTCCAACCGCCCAAACGGGGACTGGGGACAGTGAGCTATGGTGGGATGCAGACAAGACTCAAACTCAGGTGCTAGGAAATGCCTTGTAATCCCCTTAAACAGGCCCTCCGTGAACAACAGCCTAGTGAGGCTAGCTCCTTCTGGGCACTGTGGGCCAGTGCAGGGCTGCTCTCTGAAGCCACACAGGCTGTGAGCCATCCAACCCCAACCTCACGCACTCCAGAGAGCTGTGCAAGGCACCGGCTGCAGCCCTGCAGCAGCCACATGCATCACCTGGGCTAACGCTGCTGTGCCTTCAGAACCTCAGACCCTCCGCAGGCTCAGCTGTCATCAAAACAGAGTTCCCTCCACCGCTCAAGGGCTCATTTTCCCCACTTCCATTTAACTCGTTGGAGCTAAACGGGGTTCTCAGATCAGCTCAGATCACTGACGACTGCACACACTCCTCCCTTCATTCTGGGTGATTCTGGACTCCATTCCAAACCAATGACCAGAGCTACACAGCACAGTGCTCTCTGTCCTGTCATGTCTGCTGGAAACCTTGTCTCAGAGCCAGAACCCCTCAGTGAGGGTAGGGACAATGTCTCTCAGGGATTCCCAGGCAGGACAGGCTCGGTGACCTCACACCATGGTCTCTTGGGCTCCGAGAAAGCAGGTGGAAGAGACCTGGAGGACAACCCACCAGACCTCACAGGTGACAAATGGGCAGGGGGGTGACTCACTGAGACACAGCCACCACTGCTGCCCTCGTAGTACAAGCTGTCCCCTGCTATGATTCTAAGAACCAGATGCAGCCTGTTCCTGCTCCTAATGTAGCCGCTGGCCCGTCAGGGACAGCCCAGCCATAGAGGCAGCCATAAAGTATCTCAGGAGCTCACTCACCCTCAAGCCCAGGCCTCGACACTGCTGCCACCCAGCAGTGTGACCTGGGGCAAGTAGTTTCACCTCTCTGCCTAACTCTCAGCAGTGAGGTAGAGACGGCAATAGTACTGGCTTTGTGGGGCAGCTGTGGTACCTGAGTAAGTCGTTATTACATAAGCCACAGAAACAGGACAGAAGATGGTGTCCATAAGCAGGACTCTTGAGACTAGGCGAGTCCCTGACCTGCATAGATCCTGTCAGGTACTGAACCCAGGGCTTGGAGCCGATCCACTCAGCTGACCCCTGCGGTAGATCATTTGTCACTGCAGCAATCTCCCAGACAAGGAGCTGAGGCTGAACGCAAAGGCTCTGGTCTGCCAGCTCGGCTGCTCAGCTGGCCACCCCGCCAGCTCATCTCATTCCATCTCTATCTCATTCTGGAGCGCTGAGCTGCACCTGGTCAACAACAGGGATGGCACGGAGGGGGCTTGCTGCCAATGTGTTCTGGGGAGAGACTTCATATAAAATGCCAGACCTTGCTGGGCGGGTGTGGCACATGCCTGTAACATCAGCACTCAAGAGGCGGAAGCAGAAAGATCACGCGTTCGAGGTGAGTGAGTCTGGGCTACACAGGGAGACCCTATGTCCAAAACAACAATAAACAAACAAAAAGTAGGGGAGATGGCGCAGTGGAAAAAGCTCTGGCCACACAGGCATGAGTACCTGAGTTTGGGTCCCCAGAACCTATGTAAAACTGAATGCTGTAGTGCAAGCATCTGTAATCCCAGTGGACCGTCGGCAAGGCAGAGACAGGAGAATCTCCCAGAAGCTCAGGGGCCAGTGAGCCTGGGGAATGCAGCAAAGAGAAGCCCTGCCTCAAAGCAAGGTGGAAGGCAAGGACTGTCACCTGAAGTCATCCTCGGACCTCCACTCACATGCCTTGGTGCACATGTGCCTACACTCACACACATGGCCACACACCAAAACAAGTGAAAAAGCCAGACCTCACACTTCTTTGGATAGGTAAGGAAATCGAGCCTGGCCCAGTCTGCAGCCCCAGGGCCCTGGCTATGAGAGACAACCCCCGGGGTCAAGGCACTCCACTTTGCAGTTACCTCCCCCACGCCCTGCTGTCCTTCACAGCCCACCCATCTTACTCACTGGGTCACCTCATTCCTGCATTCAGGAGCCACAAGCTCTGGCCTCAGAGAGGAGGGAACCAGGGTTCTAGAAGACGGGCTCAGGCTGCCCGTGCAATGTGGTGGCTGGAAGCCCCTTACTTGCCCCACAATGTGCTGAGACAGTTCTGCAACAGCTCGAGGACACTTCCTCCTCCTCGCAGTTGACCTCACCTCTCACTCAGATGGCCACAGCTCTGAGCCCGGCCACTCTGGCCTCCAGAAAGCATCTGTCAGCAGTCTCCTGGGGCCAGAGCCCAGCACTGACCAGGCCAAAGGGTCAGCCCCATGACCTGAGGCATCTGGTAAGCACAGTGGTATGGAGACTCTGAAAGGAGGCTTGGAGACAGATGCCTGTGTGGTGCCCAGGGTCCCCATCTGTGCAACGCAGTCTAGACCTGTCCCCAGCTCACAGGGTGGCACGGGAAGACAAGTGTTCGATGACAGTGTCCTGCTTTCTTCACAGCGTTCTTACCAGGTGAGCGCCTGCCCTGCCCCTTAGCAGTCCCCAGCGTGTTCTTCTCTCTGAGCCCCACCGAATCCTCTTGTAACCCAACAACAAGGAGGCTATCAGGGCTGTCCACAGAGGCCACCTCTACCCATGGGGGAATGGAGGTAGCAATGAAGTTAAGGTGCCTGGGAGATCTTGCCTCTCTCTACCTATCAGCTGTACAACCCAGGCCCTCTAGCCTGTGAAAGGGGAAATAACTCATTTCCAGAACCCACCGATTGGTGGAGGGAAGGTGGAAAAGAGCTCATGGGAGTGTCAAACTGGCACCAACTAAGCACTAAGTCAGTCACCACCGTCAGCATCACCATCATCACTACCACCACCATTACCATTAGCACAACCATTATCACCACCATCATCATCATCACCATCACCATCAGTGTCATCGCTATGATCATCACCATCACCACACTACCACCACCACCACCACCACCACCACCATCACCATCAATATCGTCACAGCCATCATTGTGACTCTCTCACTAAGGGTATGGAGTTGGAGGTAGACGTGAAGAACACTACACAAGTGACACTGACCAACCATGTCCCTTCCACAGACCTTTAGTAACACCACAGCATGTCACATTGTCACAAGACACCCATGAAGTGGGGCTATTGTTCCCATTTCACAGATAAGCCTGATGCTCCATAAGGCCTCCTCCCTCCACCCGGGGCACCCTGTGCTCTCCTGCATACAGCAATGCCTCTGAACGGCCGGGGCACCTTCATACCTGAAGGGTGTGTGTCATAGGCAGCGTAGCTGGTCACCAATGGCAGGCCTACAACAAGAAAAGAAAAGTACATTCCAACCCAGCCTGGTGCCAAAGCACAGTAAACATAGGTTCTCAGAGTGTGAACGGAATGCCAAGGGCAGGTCCCCTCGGTGAAAGCTCCTGGGGCTCCTGAATTCAGTGTGTTCCTTTCCAGAGCAGTGACCCATGCTTTCACAGACAGAAACACAGAAGGCTGGGAGGGACATCCTCTACACTATGGGCTTCTGTCCTTGGGCCAGCGACCCAGCAAGATCATACTTCCTTCCCACCCTGAGGCCTTGCTTCCCCACTCCCCAAATACCACCAAACTACATGCCACCACCAGGGCTTGTCTTGGGAGAGAGGCGAGGGTCCCATCCAGCTTTCCCAAAAGCCCCCCTGCAGCACAGAGGTCCTCGCTAGACACGTCCACCCAGGATCTGGAACCCTCACAGGCCTGTGGGGCCAGCTGAAGTCTCCCAGTACCTCCTGCCATGGCAGGAAGAGGCAAGGGAGGGAGCTAAGGTGCCCATGAACACAAGAGATGCCCAGAGAAGCCACTGTCTCCACAGCGTGGGGCTGAGTGTGCTCCCAAAATACCACAAAAGGGTGAATGCCTCATTGACCCTCCTGACCCCACAGGCTACGTCTTAGGGTATCCACCTGATACATGAGTAAACTGAGGCAGTGTAAATTATGTAACTTTCCATGTGGCTCCAAGCCATTTTCTACACCTGATCTAGGCTCTTTTCCCTCAGATTATCAAATTTAATGATAAGCTAGGAAGGGAAGCAGGGTGGCCAGAAAACTGTGACCTCCCTCTGGTCTGGGGGATGTCAGCAGATGCATTCCCTCAGTTTCCAGAGAGCATTGGCGGAGAACCATCATGCGTGTCCAGCATGAACAGAGGTACGTATGTCCTCCCAGCTAAGGCTTGGCCAGCACTGCCTTTATGCTTGGAAGCGGGGCTGTGTGTTCTCCTGTCTGGGCTCAGCAACCTTCCACAGGGCACAGAGCATAGCAGTGTCAACCTCCCCACCATGTCTCCAGGGGGCATAACGTCCTAAAGTGCTCAACAGCTGGCAGTACCCAGCGTCCCATGCTCACCTGTGCTGGGCTGTTGCACCCACCAGTCAGTGAGGAGCTGGCTCCTGCAGGCCTCTGGTGGGGAGGGGCTCCTCTTGTTCATGCCCATGTACTCGTCCACAGGAGGCTGTGGGAGCAGGCAAGAGAGAACGGCTCAGCGCAGGGTTCCCACATTTGCCTTCATCTCATAAGACAGAAGCTGCTCTTCCCTTGCAAGACCCAGGCTGGCAGTCAACCCACATGGTCAGATCACTAGTCTCACCCTCATGGGACCACTAAGAATTGTGTTGCCAAATGTCCCAAGTCACCCCAAGCCTGGTGCCAGGAGCCACAGACAAGCTCTGGAACAGCCCTGAGCAGGGATGCCGAGCCCATTCCTTCAGCAGTGGGTAAATCCAACTACCAGACATTTTGAAATCTGCTTTGCTTGTGACCCTGGTGTGGTAATGTGACTACCTCATCTCTTAGCTGAGTTGGCAGAAAAGCCTTGTATGGAAAACAGGACATGGCAGGAGGGACCCAGAACCAAGAATTTGTTCAGTCCACTGATAAAGAACACCCAGAAACCTCACAGTTGCCATGTGTTGACAGGCAAACTGATCAGGGGAAACAGCAAGGAGGTTTACTGTTTCTTGTGTCTGACCTAAGCCAGCCAGGGAATGCATGGTGATTTTAAAAGCCTCCATTCAAAATGCTTAGCCGTGACATGTGAAGCTTGAGAAAGCTTTCCTGACCCAGAGTGGGCAGCCAGACTAGCCTCAGGAGGAAGCAGGGGACAGGATGTGTTGGGGCTGACCAGCACAGCACATGTGAAAATCGGCCTATGGAAATATGTGGGTCGTCCTTCACACTGCCTCTGCAGGTGAGGGTGTCACCTCCCAGGAGAGCCTCTGATGCCGATGAGAGCAATGTGGGCTCCTCCCTGGAAGATGGAACAATGAAGCCGCTGGCCCAGCTGCCTCCACTCACCTCCTTGATGAGCTCGTCCATCTCGGAACGGCCGCACTCCATCTCCGTGACCTCACTCATGCAGCTGGCAGGTGCTACACCCAGTTTGCCTACGGGACATAGGACAGACACCATGACCCAAGGCACCAGGCATACCACCATCACTGGGGCCACAGTCTTTGTTATTATTTTTTTGTCATGTGTGGTATATGCACATGTGTTCAGATGCATGTCCTTGTGGGCATGTGAGCAGAGACTAGAGGAAGACATTGCGTGTTCTTACTCCCCTGAGACGGTTTCTCAGTAAACCTGGAGCTCCTTGTTAAGCAGGCATCTCCAAGGATACTCCTGTCTCCACCCTTCTCAGCTCTGGGGTTTTTTACGTGGGTGCAGCAAGCACAGTTACCACCAAGCCATTTCCCCAGCCCCAGCCCCAGTCACCATCTTTTTTTTTTTCCCCCTTCTCAAATGCTGAGTTAAGGAAACAGAGCTGGTGAATGTCCTCACGATAAAAGACACACACTTTTCTTCCCATGCTTTGGTCATCTGATCAGCAAAGTCAAAAGAGAGAAGTTGGTGTTGGGGGGTTACAAACACAATGCTTTTAAAGGACAAAGGACTCTGGTCTCTTCCTTCTATTTGCGGATCCAAAAAGAACCTACATGAGATATTTTACACACGGCATTCACTGCCCACCCAGAAGTTCCATTTACAAGCAGGGCATTTGAAAATGCCCAGAGATTTACTGGCAAAATATGTTAGCAGGTCAGGACTTGGCATTTTTTTTTTTTAAGGCAGTTGGCAGGAAATCTCTTTTTGGCCTTTCTAAATATACATGCATGCGTGTGTGCATCCCCTCACTGTCAAGTTTCATCATCCCCCATGAGACCAGCCTCCATGAGCCTCAGGGGGCTGAGGATCCCCACAGCCAAAGTCTGGGTACAGCTCAGCTCTTCCCCACTTCATACCTCTTCCCTACTCAGAAATACGCCTCATGGGGTTGGTCTGAGGTACAATATCCCACACACACCCCTGCTGGGCAGAAGGCTCTGCCAGGGAAAGGGGGTTGGGCGTAGCAGGAGGAGCACCTGCAGGGAAAATTGCTCAAGTTCAGAACAGAGGGGACCTGCTCAGCATTATATAAATGTGGTGTTCTCTGCCCCAGAGCCTGCTTCTTCTCCTTTAACCTCCACACTTGCATGTGATAAGAGTGTGCCCCATGCTATAAACAAGTTAGGGTCACCTGCCAGGTCAAGCGTGGCTGTTCCTACTGTTTCTAGCACTGGTGGTGGTGGGGGGGGAAGGGGGTGGAGGAGGGGAGCATCAAGAGAAACGTCCTGATTGCTTCAGATCACAGTGAGGAAGGATTACCCAGAGCTGGGGAAGAGGCTGTGTGATCTGTCAGAACCAGCCCAGAGGTAATTAGTCCCGCCCTCTTACTCTGTTTTTTTTTTTTTTTTTTAATGAATATTACAAGGACTTTGCATAGCTACTGTGTTGACCTATTGTCAAGGGAGCTGAGTGTTCATCTGCAGGTGATGAAGCTACAAATGACCAGACTAGGTAGCACCCAAAACTATGGCTGCACAGTCCACATCAGTGGACTCAGCTTCTTATCTTTTGAAGGTTCTGGATCTGTTGGGGTTTTTTTGTTTGTGGAGGCTGGATGTCACTATGCAACCCAGGTAGACCTTAAACTATAACACTCCTGCTCCAGCCTCCTAAGTGTGGGGCTGCCAGGTGTGCGTCACCACGCTGCCTATCCTTCAGTGACCAGATGTACCGGCCAGTGACCAGTGTCTCCTATTCTCTAACGAAGTATATCACCATTTCAGTTCCCTCTTTCATGACCTCAACAGCTCTGACAAAGGCTCAGTGTATATGTGTTTGAGTCACAATTTTGACTTATTAAAAAAATTATATGTGTAGGACTGGAGAGATGGCTCAGTGGTTAGGGCACTTTCCTACAAAGCCTAACAACCCAGGTTTGATTCCCCAGTACCCACGTAAAGCCAGATACACAAAATGACACATGCATCTGGTGTTCATTTGCAATGGCAAGAGGCCCTGGCATGCCCATTCTCTCGCTCCCTCTTATCTCTCTTTCTGTCTCTCTCTTTCTGTCTCTCTGCTTGCAAGTAAATAAATGAAATTAAAAATCATATAGCATCTCTATGAAAATATAAAGATATATATTGATTAAAAAATATGTCTACATTTTCAAATTCCCCATAGGACATGTGCAAACACAGACTTTCTGCGCAGCCTGAAGAACATTTTGTAGGGTTCCTGGCATTGCTGGACAAACGGACAGTATGCTTCAAAAGAAAAACCATGACTTGGCCCTATTCTGTTACATGGAATGACTAAGAAAATTACTGTTAAACCAGGGATAGTGACTAGATTCCTTCTCATGAGCCAGCTCTGATTCACAGCACACTACTTTGAAAAGGGTTCTGAGGCCAGAACTGAACTCAGAACATTCCAATTGATATCTGACCAGAGCCCAGGAATAAGCAGCGGAGTTGCTGTGGCAGGTTTGGGCTATCCTGACCTTAATCCCTTTACAAATGCTTTTGGGATTTTATGACTGACAGGAAGAGACCTCAGAAGGGATCACATGCCAGTTCCCAAACAGCAGTAATATACTGAGACACTGCCCATCTCCAGCCATGAGGCCTGCGGTGCCGCCTACTCTAACTTGGAGAACTTTTCTCTCAACTTTTGTGATCCACTCCTTCCCTTCCCACCAGATCTTCCCATACCTCCTCTGGAAGGTTCTAGAAAACAAAAGGAATCCCTCATTGGAAATTGCCACCAAACTCGCCCAGGAAGGCTCTGTCAGATGCTCCTGATCTGGGCCTTGACCCAATCCCTTCCCTGCCTCTGCCTGGGCCACTCCCTCTGCTGGAAGCTGCCACTCAGTAGCAGATGGGTATGAGGTCAGAGGAAGGGATCTCAATGTCTGTTTACATAAAGAGAACAACTTTAAGCCGGGCGTGGTGGCGCACGCCTTTAATCCCAGCACTTGGGAGGCAGAGGTAGGAGGATTGCCGTGAGTTCGAGGCCACCCTGAGACTACAGTTAATTCCAGGTCAGCCTAGACCAGAGGGAAACCCTACCTCGAAAAACCAAAAAAAAAAAAAAGAGAGAGAGAGAGAGAACAACTTTGTTTAGCTAAAACTGTGCCCCCGCCAGACCCTGCGGGCAGCCAAGTGTGCCCAGGCTCGGGAGACCACCCTCCCTTCCCAGAAAGGACTGCTGGCAGGAGCAGCTCTACCAGCTTTGTGCCCATGACAGATAGTTACACTTTTGCTCTTCCTCCGGGACGATTCGGTAAACTTTGTATGGCTCGGATATGTCCAGCTGGGATCGGTCCGTCACTTCCTCAAAATCTGGGCTCTTGTTCAAAGCACAGCGTAACCTCGTCTTCCAAGTGGCTGGTTCAGCTTTGTCCCCTTCTTTAAACTTCCCTTTAAAAACTGCCCAGGCCTGAAGAGAGAAAAAAGCATACTGAACACATGACGGGCCACCACCACCAGTGTCCAACAAGAAGACAAGGACCTGGACACCTCTTCCTCCCCAGGGACCTGACTGACTGCTAACTCTCATTCAAATTCTCAAATTGACTTTAGGAAATCCACTTTCTTTGCCACATGTAATCAGATCCTGGCTAGGGCAGGGGTCCCCAAGATCACCCAATGGAGTCAGAATTTGAATCCAGACCCCAGGTTCCATACACACACCCCCTTGTATATGCCCTTGGCAAAGTCTTGCCCTGGGCTGAAGGGCCTGGGGATCTGAGGGCACAGAGCTCAAAGGGGAAGTGTGCATGGTTTCACTAGAATGTTCAAAACAAATACATTTTTGCTTTTCCTAATCAAACCCTAGCTACGATTTAGCATGAAAAAGAGACACTTACAGAACGTGGTCTGCAAATGTGGTCATCCATTGCTCCTTTTAATAGCAATTTTGTTTTGCAGCTTTGCATGATTTTGGCTGTTGGAAATGCTATGAAATGTTTTCCCTGCTGTTTGGTACTTAAAAAAAAAAAAAAAACAGCTCTTTTTTCTGACCTCTCCACACCTTAGGTCTGAACCAGGAGTTCAAAGCTAGAAACTTAAAGGGGGGCAGTATTTAAAAACAAAACATGTCAATCTACATATTTTAAGATTCTCACAGTGGAATACAGACCCACCGATCAGGAAGTAGGTGACGTCTTGTCAGGGAACAGTATCTGTGGCTTCAGATCAAATCAGAAGGTATCCTCCAGCCTAAGGCAACGAGGCCCAGAGGGAATTCTCCCTCCTGTTCAGTACCATGCCAGTTTAAGAGAGCAACTTTCCCAGGTCTGGACTGGGTACCAGCCATAGACTCCCACAGCTGCCTGTACCACACAGATTCTTGGGCCCTGACCCCAAGGTTCACCTGGGTAGGTGCCAGTCAGGATCAGGGACTCTTCCTTTTTAGCCACCATCCCAGTGATTCCTACTGAAGTGGCCAGGAGACCACACTCTGAGCTTCTATGAGCCATGTCACTGTTAAAGCCTGGCTGCTCTTCCATCTCAAACACACACATTTAAAAAAAAAAAACAAAAAACCAGGAGGATGGGAGCTGGCACTGACTTCACAAGCATGAGGACCTGAGTTCATATCCCCAGCACCCACAAAAAATGTCAGGTGCTGTGCAGCATGAACCTGTAATCCCATCACTGGGGAGGTGGGGACAGGAGGATCCCCAGAGCTCACTGGCTAGGTAGTCTAACCGAACCAGTGAACTCCAGGTTCAGTGAGAGACTCCACCTCAAAAATAAGGTGGAGAGCAATTAAAAAAGAACCAACATTACCCTCTGGCCTCGGCACACATATGCACATGCATACAAACAAGCATACATACATGCACGCACACCACATACACATGCCAAAGGGAGAAAAAGACAAGGATGGTTCCGGTTCAAGGCCCATGCTCTTTACGCAGCTGATGCTAAGTCCTGCATCGCTGCTGAGGGCAGATAAACTGGAAGAACATTCCACCAGTGAGCAGGAGTGCTCATTTCCTTTCTGGCAAAGATGCAAACCCCTCTTTGGAATTTTTTTTTTTAAGTACATGGGTTTCAAGTCCAGCCTTTTTTATAAACTACACTTCTGGCCACAGTTTAATTTGTGTGTTGTTACTTCAAAACACAGCTAAGAACAAATCTAACTTCAAATCTTGATTATCGTGAGTTGGGTTCTCCGCTATGACGCCACTGATGCTTGGAGCCATCTCCGTGGTGGGGACCGTCCTGCATACTGCAGGACATTTACAGCAGTGCCCTCTCCAAAATGTGACAGCACAGCGTATCCACTGCCATGGACAAATACTCCCTTTGAGAACCACTGGGGTGACCTATGGGACCTTGGGAAGCATAGATTTGCAGCAGTGTTCCATCGACTGACAGGCAACAGAGCTACAGCACACGCCTCACCCTGTGAGGAAGGTCAGGATGCTCCACGCCACCCATCAAATCAGGCCCCGTGGTTGGGAAGTATCCTGGGCCACCATCAGGTACCAGCATGGGCCTGCCCTGAGCCTTGCCACACTTGGGCCTCTGGGACCTTTTTGGACAGCTTGAAAAGATCACCTTAGCCAAATGGTCTTGGGGTGGTCTAGAGCTGAAACTAGACAGAACATGTGGTTCTAGGGCCATGGCAGAAGCAGCAGCACGGAGCTGCTCACTCTTGGGTCCCAGCACGGAGTCCTCCTCATCTAGCACTACTATTGCATTTTCAAAATTAATTCCTATTTCTTCGTTCAAGGCCATGGGGTTAGAAATGTCTGGTCATGGAGTGCGTGCTAACTAGTTGGGCCTGTCACCAGGCCTACTGAGCCAGGGCCCAGGAATCTCAGCCATCGCCTAACTAGACATGAGCTAAGTGTCTTTTTCTTTCTCCATCTGTGGTCTGCACAGGAAGTCAGTCTCAGGACGCTGCCTGCAGATAATGTAGGTCTCTCTGGTACAAGCAAATTCTTACAATCTACTTCCTGGGTGAGAAGAGCAAACATATACCTCTTTCTTAACTCCTATATTTTTTTGAAGATTTTCTTTGCATATCTGAAGCAAGCCAGGTTTTCAACTTAGCCAGAAAGTGCCTAAGATGGTGCTGTCTGACCACAGTCATGCTGTGGACTTCTTACAAAAAGCCAGCTCGTGATTGGTCCAGGATACTGACAAGCACACACCCCTCTGCCCCACACACACCCCGCCATGCAGAACAACTCAGGGAAGCCCCTGTTGAGGCCACATCTCCCTGGCTGTTTTACACCAGCTCTAGATGGGCACCTGTGACCCTGCCTGTCCCCATTCCCACTGAGATTGTAGACTCATTTCAGATTGCCACACTGAGCTACTGCGTAACCAACGGAAGCATCAGGAATCTTGCACATTTGTCTCCAGGCTGTTGAAACGGCCATGAAGAATGTTGCATCAGATGTATAAATCTGAACCTTTATTTCACTACTCCCGGGGCACAAGCTGAAGCAGAGTGAAGACAGGAGCTTCCCTCTCCAATGTCAAGCTGTGGTTCCTGGTCCAGAACTTCACCCTTTCTCTGGAAAACATTTGAGCTCACAGTACCCCATGCCTCAGGCTCAATGTCAGTGCTAGCCATATGGAAGTCTCAAATGGGGAGGAGAAGGAAAAGCTGTGCCTCCAGAGATATACTGCAATGTCCAAGACATTTTTGATTAGCACAGTGTGGGGTGGGGGTAGTATTAGCATCTGCAAGGTAGGGGTCAGAAATCTACAAGGCCCAGGACAACTGAACCTGGGCCTACAAAAGTACCTGGCCCTAGATGTCAACAGTTTGTGCTAGGCTGTGCTGGGGAGATGGCTCAGTGGTTAAAGGTGCTTGCTTGCAAGCCTGCTGACCTGAGTTTGATCCTCCTCAGTGCCCACGTAAAGCACATGCAAAGTGGTGCTCATGTCTATATTCCCAACATGCCTACAGTGATTAGTGATGCGAAGCAGAGCCGGGAGACTCTGGAAGCTCACAAGTGGCAAGAAAGACTATCTCAAAAAGGTGGAAAGAGAGGAGAAACACTTCAAGTTTGGTCTCTGACAACCATACTTGTGCCATACCAAGTGCACACCCATACAAACACATCACATGCATATACACATATGTACATACACATACAAATAAATAATTTAAAAATATATTTAAAAGGGCTGGAGAGATGACTTAGCGGTTAAGGCACTTGCCTGAGAAGCCTAAGGACCCAGGTTCAATTCTCCAGGTCCCATGTAAGCCAGATGCACATGGTGGCACATGCATCTGGAGTTCTTTTGCAGTGGCTAGAGGCCCTGGTGTGCCCATTCTCTATCCCTTTCTTACCCTCTGTCTAACAAATAATAAAATAAAATGTTAAAAAATATTTATATATAAAAAAGACAATGCCAGGCTGTGGAGACCTGGACCATAGCTACCTAGAATCTAGAATGTCCCACCACCTGCATGTTCCTATGTACTTCTGAAACATCCCTCCAAAGAGGCAGTCACCATGAGGCAAGAAACAGCAAAACAGAGAGAGAAACCACAAGGGCCCTGAGCTGAGAACATGGGCACTGGTGTTGTCAATCCCAAGCCTGCCCAGGCTTCCTAATCTGGACCATTGACCAGAAGGAACCCAGGAAATATGTGACCAGTGGGGACCCCTTGAAGGTGAATGCAGAGCCTCCCTTAAGTGCCTTTTTATTTGGAGTGACAGGAACCGCACCTGATTCTCAAGAGAGCTGCCAGGCCAGACTGCAGAGTTCACAGAATCACTGAAAGATCCAGCCATACTACAATCCCAGGTCACGCAGGGACTCAAAGATCTAAAACCTTGACCTGTTCATGCTCCAAGTTCATTTGTGTCCAGAAGATTATCATCCAGAGCTATGAGTCCAGTGCCATCATGGGGTCTGCAGACTCTGTTTTTGCTCCCCCACTTGGCCATGGTCTTGAGTCAGTTTCTGTTCTTTAGCAGCTCAACCTGCTTTGCATGCCTGCCATGCACTCATAACCTTCCTCCACACCACCAACTCCCCAGTGCATGTAGAACTAGGCAGTGGTTTGCAGCCTGGGTTCTAGGGCAGACCACCTGGGGTTACAGCTGTTCATAAAGTGGAAGTCTGGGCTGACCTTGACCTAGGGCTCTGAATCTTCCAGGGGTGGAACCTGAATATCAGGAGCCTTAGACATGTCCACAGGTGATTGATTCTAACCCACATGGGACTGGCCTGCAGAGCTGGGATGGGCTAGTCCCTGGGAAAAAACTGCTCCACTTCTGTAAGACATTAGGACCGAGGTCCCTGACTCCCAAGTGGTGACTCTATCATATGGGAACTGTGAGACCATGAAGCTACTTCTCCTCTGGGTGCCTCTACAGAATGAGACACAGGGCAGTGTGAAGGGAAAACGGAGCAGGACGGCCGTCGCACCCCAGCCCAGATGCAATGATAGATGTTTGTTACCCTTCTAATGGCCCCACCATGCCAGGTAGGAGTCACAGTTTTGAAAGAGCCAAGACCGCAAACCTTCCCCAGGATAGTGTACAGCGTCTACCGTCAGAGCTTGGGGAAGGGCAAACAGAGCAGGTGGGAAATGTTAGCAGACTAGGTACTCCTTGGTAGGTGTTTGTCTTAATGAGAGGGGTGTACAGTTAGAGTGACTGGGCCCCTGAAAGTAAAGATAAAAAAAGGCAGAAACATTTGCACTTGCTAGAAATCAAAGAAATCTGACTTCTTGTCTAGTTCCGTAGACCTGTTTTTCCACAAACAACCTAGATCCCTCCTGAGAGGGAGGTCTTTCACAGGATTTAAACATTGTGGTTAATCAAGTTCAGCCCCCCGGAACTTGGTGTCAGGGCTAGCCTCTTCCTGAGACAGCCATGAGCCCTAACCAACCAGCTGTCCCTCTGGTTCACCTGAGCCAGAAGACAGCCCACCACTATAAGGTTATAAATACCTTTGCAAGGGGAGGACAGGCGCTCTGACCACTTGGGAACTTCCAGCAGTAGGTGAGGTCTTCCCTCAGCTGGGGCTGGGCCCAGGTCTATCCAGGAGAGCCCCCCAGCCCTCACTCTCCACATGGGCTCCTTTATCCCCTCCAGCCTCCCACATGGCAGGAGCTCCTTGAACTTTCTTTTCTCTCCCTTTTATTCCACAGTTTTCCCAGGCCTTCCACATGGGATCTCTGGCCATGTGGGTGTCTTTCCTTGGCTCTGTACTTCCCTCAATAAATATAATCATTTATTAATCATCCCTCTCAGTCTTCTTTTTTACTCAATTCTTTGATTAAAATTAGAAACAAATGCCAATCAGAAGGGCATCCCTAGAGCCAAGAGGGAAGCCAGAAACCACGCCCGCGTGGGGACGCGGGGGGGGGGACTTACCTTGAAGATGGAGGCGTCCACTTCCTGGTTGTAATCCTGCTTGCCAGCATGCTTCCAAGGAATCCGGAACATGCTCTTCCCATCATTTTCCCAGATCAGCCCGGGGTACATGCTGCTGTCAATCTGCTCGATCAGCCACTGGCGGAGCCGCCGCCCACCATTCCGGTCACACATCCTTAGAAAGAAAGGAAAAAAAAACAAAACTCTATATTGTTTAAAAAAAAAAAAAAAAAAAAACGCCATTTCATGAATCAGAGCAACCCCAGAACTGCTTAAAGGAAGACCAGAGGTTCCCAACACAGGTGCTAGCTGGCTAGGTGGGGGGGTTGGGGGAGCCCACAAATCCAGGGAGACAGTACTGGCTCCAAATCCCCAAATACAAATGAAAACTGAAAGCCTGAAAGACCCACAGTTGCCTATCCCCAGAAGTGGCCCCACCCATGGCTCCCGCTGTGAGGTTCAGCTTTCCCATGTCCCAGCCAGGCAGCCACATGGAACAGTGAGAGGATCAGCACCTACTGGGGAAAGTAATTTGTACAGGATGTGGTACCTTTGATGAACACCTACTACTCTAAGAACCATCCTGGTGACGTGCTCCCTAGGTGGCCTCAGTGTCACCTGAAAAAGTGGAAGCCCTCAGGGCCACTCCCTCCAGGTTGTTCCTTTCCAGCTGGGGTAATGACAAGAACATGAGGCAGTATCAGATCCCATTCCCATTGGGAATGAGACAGAACAATAGTCCCTCTGGCAGCTGAGTGACCCTGATGCCATTCAACCTTGGGGCTTCAGGGATGCTGTCTGAGTTGGCAGCACTGCAATAAGTGCAGTGCTCATAAAGGAGCTGCGATAGGGCATAGTACCCTAGATAATTCTCCCAGTAACAGAGGTAGTTCCCAGGAACACTTATGATCAAATGAGAGATGATGGAAGAGAGGAAGGGGACAGATGTGGCTACGGCATGGAGCCAGGTCAGGGGGTTCCACTCTTCCAGAGGTTCCATGCCCAGGCTCTGCCATGCCAAGCAAGACACACAAAGGCACCCTTGGACAGTCTTAACAGTGAACTCAGGTAGCTTTCCCCACAGCCCAAAGAAAGCGAGAACATTCACATTCCTGCCTTGTGAAAGTTCAGCCAGCCACAGTTTACAAAAACAGCCTGGAAATCCCCAAGGCAATTGGACAGACGCCCACCCAAAAAAAATATCAGCAGAACATAGCATTTCTATTCTTCTGATTACAACAATGTTCTCCCGGTTAAAATGTGACATCTCTGGACAAACAAGTGAAGTGATCAGCAGAGATGAGACATAATGTCCCCCAAGAATAAGGTCACATCAAGAGCTATTGCAAAGCAAGACAGAAGCCAGAAACCTTGCGGAGAAGTGTGTTTCAGAAACTCTTGCCACGATGTTGGTGACTGTGGGGGACAGGACAACAGGACTGCATCCTGGGGGAAGAGGGGAACAGTATCTTTAGGGCTCGGTTAGCTTTTTCATCCTATAGCTCCATCTGCCACTTGTGGGCTTGAAAGGAGGTGAGGTGTGAAGTAGGAACTGGACATTGGCTAGGGAACCATGGACCCCACTAGGGGCTCATTTCACTTGATCCTGGATCTGAGGCTCCTTGTCTGAAAGGTATCTCAAGAGATTCAGAATTCTAAGGCCACTGTACCTATAAATAAGGGATAAATTTAGGAGGAATACCTAGGAAGAGAAATAAAATACCACCACCAACAACTACCCCCCCAAAACAAGGACAGTGCCAATTCCCACACTTATATTGGGAAGGAGCAGGGGACTCCCCTGGCTTGAGGCATGGGCTACATGGAGAAGCATGGGGGTAAAAATACAAGTGAGGGGCTCATATCATGTAAAGATGTCCCACTCATCCCCTCAAGAATGGTTCTTAGGGGCTGAAGAGATGGTTTAGTGGTTAAGGCACTTGCCTGTGAAGCCTAAGGACCCAGGTTCTAGTCCCCAGAACCCACAAAAGCTAGATGCACATGGTGGCACATGCATTTGGAGTTCATTTGCAGTCGCTAGAGGCCCTGGTGCACCCATTCTCCGTCCCGCCCTTCCTTTCTCCCCCCATCAACAAAAATAAATAAATAAATAAATAAGATAGTTTTTTTTTTTTTTAATGGTTCTTGGACTGGAGGGATGGCTTAGCAGTTAAGGCATTTGCCTGCCAAGCCAAAGGACCCAGGTTCAATTCCCCAGGACCCACGTTAGCCAGATGCACAAGGGGGAGCACGCATCTGGAGTTCATTTGCAGTGGCTGGAGGCCCTGGCATGCCCATTCTCTCCCTCTATCTCTCTCTCTTTCTCCCTCTTTCTCAAATAAATAAATAAATAAATAAATAAATAGAAATATATTTTTTTAAAAAAATGGTTCTTGGACTGCAGTCCATGGTCCCAGCCCTCCTGAAACCTTAAAGCCAATTCTGTTGCTGTGAATGAAACTTTCTCTGAGAAGAGGGACAACACCTGCTCCTGAGGCATTCACCACCGCAAATCTGTTAAGGACAACTGTCCTAGTGATTTGTAGGGAAGGAAAAAAAAAAAGCAGAAGGAAGGGCAGAGAGGAGGAAAGGTTCATCCCAGACCATGACCATGGGAAACACTTCAGACATCATCTAATCCAGACCCCCACCTTATTGAAAAGAGGGGACCTGAGATAGCCTGTAGACTGTCAGAACTGCCCCCCACACTCCCCCACAGAGCGAGCAGCGGGGTTCCAGCTCTCCGCATGTGGACAGCCCTATCTGTGTTTCCTTTCCAACCACCTCCAAAGTTCTACCAGCATGAAATGGCTAGGACTCTGTTACAATAATGATTTATTGAACAGTAACAAGTGAAATACATCCAATGTCAGGCCAGGAAAAAAATAATACTCCCTGTCACATGTTTATGACTTCCTCTTCTTTGTTTTGAGGTAACTTTCCTTCTATTGGCCAAGTCCTATTTGGAGCTAACCTGCAGCCCTAGCAACGTGCCCCAGAGGCAGCAGGTGACACCAAGCTGTGCAGGCCACCCAACCCAGATGCCGCATGTGCGCCAGCCACTTGTAGCAGGGCTCTCACTGTCCAACCTCTTAAGAGCCGTGGCCACCACTCTGGCCACCAAAAACCCTGGCCACCACTAAGCTGAAAACCATCTCTGAAGCCGGGCGTGGTGGCGCACGCCTTTAATCCCAGCACTCAGGAGGCAGACGTAGGAGGATCGCCGAGAGTTCAAGGCCACGCTGAGACTACATAGTTAATTCCAGGTCAGCCTGAAAACCACCTTGCAAAAACCAAAAAAAAAAAAAAAACCATCTCTGTGGCCCTAAGCTTCCTCCAGTGATTGAGTCACTCCCACAGAGGAGTCTGGCATGACCCGAAAGGATAAACTGCTATTTAACTATCTCTTTTCTTTGGTTTTAAAAAAAATCGTGGGGACTACTGGGGCACAGTGGCTCACACGTGTAATCCCAGCACTGGGGTGGCTAAGGCAAAGGCAAGTGGATCACTGTAAGTTCAATGCCAGTCTCAGCTCCACAGTCAGTTCCAGGCGAGCCTGGGCTACACTACACACTAGAACTGTCAGGGGAAAGGAGGGCAGGGGTTTGGGAGGATATTAAATTCTGGAACATTCTGTCACCAGTTTCCATCTTTGTGTAAGTAATACATCTTACCTGGGGAAGTCAGATCCATACTCCTAGGACTGGCTCCGTAGCAAAATGTTCTGGTGACCTGCGACAAACTTGCCTGCCTGTGACCACTGGGCTACACCACTTGCAAGTTTTCACTGTAACTAGTCGGAATAAAAACCGGCCTGACCCTTCAAAACCCAACAGTTTACTCCTGGTAGCAGGATCTCGTCGGGATAATGGACAGGTCTTAAAATAGAGGTGTGGGGGGGTCACTATTTCCCTTCATCATCAACATAAAGTTTTCCCCTGTAAGTCAGATTTTAGGAGGGGTTTAAAAGAGCGATTTGTTTGTAAGCACCTGCCAATCTTTAGGTGCCAGGGGGGCAGCGCTGACCAGTCCAGCACCCGGCCCGCGTGGGGGAGACTCCGCCCGACCAGCCGCGGCCCGCGACGCCCTCCCGCCCGGCGCCCTTACCTGCCGCGGCCGAGCTCGCGCCCGCTGCCGCGTTCCCACGCTCCCCACGCCTGGGGCCACCAGCCGCGGGCTGCCTGGCGGGCGCGCACGCGCCGCTTTAAAGGCGGGGCGGGGGCGGGGGGGCGAGTCCCGAACACGGAACGACGGCCGCGTAAGCCAATGGCGCACGGCGAGGATGCGGGCGTCGTCCAATCAGCGAGGCCCAGCCTTCTTTGAAGCGCTGGGCTTTCCGAGAAATCATTTTGCTGCCAACTTGTACCGCGTGCGTCGGGGTTACGGGGTGGGGGCGTCTCGGGTTCCATCCGCGGCCCCTGCTGGACCCCCTTTTCCCGCGCTTGGGGCTCCGGGGGTGATGTGGGAGGGGGGTTTCCCAAGATTCCCCGAGGGATGCGGGGGCGTCCGTTTGGCCAACAAGGTCAAGGTCAGAGCAACTTCTGGGGTGGGGGGGATGAGAGGTCAGCGCTGCCCAAAAGCCCCGCATTGAGACCCGGAGTGTCCCCTGTCCCCTCCAGACCAGGCTAGGCCGATTCCTCGGGGGTGTGGGACGACTCCTGTCTCCAGCACGTGTCCCCATGGCGCACACGAGGGGTCACCTGCCCTTGTAGGATCTACAGAGCAAGGACAGCTCACACACCCCGACCCACTCGAGATGACCAGCCGCCTGCCACTGACCGCCAGTGGTAGGATGATCTAGAGCTGCGCAGGACATCAGAGAATTCAGGGGCATCCCACGTGTTAGGGCTGGAATGCCCGCGTGGGTAAACTCTCAAATCCTTTTCCCTAGAAACCAGGAGTTGCTCAAGGAGAGGATCCCATGGCCTAAGCCCCCAGTGTCTGGCAGAACTGGGTGTGAACGCGGTTGTTTATGGTAAATAGGGGAGTGGAAGGGGAGAAGGAAGGACAAAGAAGTGTTTACCGGGTTACACCTAAGTGAGGGTCGGAATCCACTTTTATTGCCAGCTAGCCACACACCAGCAGCCAGGTTACAAAACTCTTGTTCCTGTGGCTTTTCAAGGTCTTTTATGAAAACGACAACAGGAAAAAGGAAAAAAAAACTTATTGGCCCCAAAACACAAAAATGTACATGATAAACGTCAAATAAAGTTCCCAAAATATAACCTGTCAACTGCATTACTGTAATTTATTCACTGACAAACATTTCCTTGGATTTGAAGAGTGTGTGTAAGATGGAGGATCACTTGGAACGGACCTCCTAACACAAGCTTGTCCCAATGCCACAGGCAATTATGAATTAACTTGAGTTCCCTGGGGCCAAATCATTTCAAGTGAAAACTGTTTTTCAAAGTTCAAATTCTTTAAGAGTAAATAGTGTGGGAACGTTTTCATGGGTCTGGCATGATGAGAGATGAAACTTCTGGAAATCATAGCCCCCTAAGGACTCAGGCATTCTTAAGACAGCCTGCTGTGTGTAGCTCCACACTCCACACACACACACACACACACACACACACACACACACATACACATATACCACCTAAGCTTACCTAGTTTTCTTACCTATAGTCGCTGTGCTACACAGGCATGAGCTCAAATTTCTACCCAGAAATCCTCTGATGAAAAATGGAGAAGCCTGAGGGAAGCCAGTGGGAATGCAGTACTGGCAGCAGGTGTCACTGTAGACAGTGCAGGACATCGTCTCTGGAGACTGGGCTGCCTGATAATGGTCCTGAAGTCACATATGCTCAATAGGACCCTCTGCCTAAGGACCGTCTCCAGCCTTCTCTGTTTGGTTCTGCTTTTGTTAAAGGCTCTGAGTGAGCTCCAAAAATGTGTTTACTAACACTCAGGTTCCACTCAGACCTGAGGAAGCCCAAGCCACCTACAGACCGGGATCTGACGCCTGCCTAGAAACTCTCCAAGGAGCTTGGAAGATGATGCCTCAGATGAGTCATGCACTCATTTGCCATGGGCCAGAGGAGGCCATGCAGGAGAGAGCCAGTGTAGAATTTTGCCCCTCAGAGCCTCCTGGGGGCAAGAGTGCCTTGGGAGACAGGCCAAGGGGTGTGTCTTCAGGGTTCAGGGCTAGGTTGCAGCTCATATAGAAGATACATCTGGAGCCGGGCTTGGTGGCGCACGCCTTTAATCCCAGCACTAGGGAGGCAGAGGTAGGAGGATCGCTGAGAGTTCGAGGCCACCCTGAGACTACATAGTTAATTCCAGGTCAGCCTGGACCAGAGTGAGACCCTACCTCGAAAAACTAAAAAAAAAAAAAAAAAAAAAAAAAAAAAAAAAAAAAGATACATCTGTTGGGCTTAAGTCAGCAGGAAAGGGGCCCTCAAAACATCTGTTTTCACCTGTCAGGTTCTTCATGCCACCTTCCCATGTTTTCTACACCTAGAATGCACAGAGCCACCAGTGAGAACCGCCTCCTCCCTCATCTTCTGGTTTCAGCAGCAAACATGTTGCCCATGACTCTTCCAAGGGTCCTTCAGAGGCATCCTCACCAATTCTCACTCATCTCTGCCATCCAGGGACCCAACATGCTCACCCATCATCCATAGGTCTTCTCTTCATCTACAAAAGGACCTCAAATTTCCATTCGCTTTCTACAGCTACATTCATCACGTCTTACAAGTCAGACATGAGTATCATAGGGCTCTGGCCAGGCCCCGTCGATAAGACTGACTCCTTTCCTGCTGCTTTCTTGTCTGCTGGCTTCGTCCATCTCCAAAGCCAGCAATGACCAAAGGACTCTTTTCATGCCACGTCCTCTGGCCCTCTCTCCAGCTTCGCTCTTCTACCACGAGCCTTGTGGTTGCATTGCAGCCAAGGCAATCCAGGACCCATCTCCCCACTCTGGGTCAGCTGACTAGCAGCCCCTGGCTTTGGCACCTTGTGGTGGTTTGAATCAGATGCCCTCCATAAACTTGTATGTTTTGAATGCTTGGTCCCCACCTGATGGCAACTGGGAAGGTGGAGCCTTGCTGGAGGAAGTGTGTTCTTGGGAGCAGGCTTAGGGGTGTTAGAGCCAGCTCCCCCTTACTAGAGCTTGATCCATTCTCCAGCTGCTGTTGTCCACCTGCTGTGGCAGAGGTGATGTCCAGCCTCTGCTTTTGCCATACTTTGCCTGCCAGCATCATGAAGTTTCCCCTCAAGACCATAAGCCAAAATAAAAACTTGCCTCCCATCGGCTGCTTTTAGTCAGGTGCCTTGTCCCAGCAATGAGAAGGTGACTACAACAGCCCTGGTTCTTGTGGACTTTGACGTGGGCATCCTTGGGAGCTGTTATTCTGCCCACCACTCCATCCTTAAGCCCCAACTCAGGTCCTCTTTCCAGGCCCACTTTCTAGAAACCCACTTCCAGCTACAATGAAGGCTCACTGGGCACTGCAGACGTACCTTTATGAACTGTTTCACTGAGTTGCTCCTCAGGCAGAGGGGAAATCCCACTCTATTTCAGAGCCTCTACTTAGCCCAGCAGTGATTTAAGTATGCCTTTACTTGTTTTTTTTTTTTTGTTTTTTTGTTTTTGTTTTTTGTTTTTGTTTTTCGAGGTAGGGTTTCACTCTACTCCAGGCTGACCTGGAATTCACTCTGTATTCTCAGGGTGGCCTCGAACTCACGGCGATCCTCCTACCTCTGCCTCCCGAGTGCTGGGATTAAAGGCGTGCGCCACCACGCCCGGCTTGTTATTGTTTTTTTGGGGGGGGGCTTGTTTTTGAGGTAGGGTCTTGTTCTAACCCTGGAACTTACTATGTAGTCTCAGGCCGGCCTTGAACTCACAGTGATCCTACTTCAGCCTCCTGTGTGCTTGGATTAAAGGTGTGCACCTCCACACCCACCCTTGTTGTTTTTTTGAGACAAGGTCTCACTATGTACCCCAGGCTGGTCTCAAACTAAACTCATGGTGATCATCTTATCTCAGCCTTCCCAGTGCTGGGATACTCCGTCAGACTCAACTAGGGATGCCTTAACTAGGAAGAATAAGTTCAATGCAAGAGAAAATCTTAGGGTGGGGCTAAGGGGAAGAAGCTGGAGGAGCTTTCGGCAATCTCTGGGATTCTGTAGAAGTGTGGATTTTTATAGTCCTGTAAGAACACCCTCGGTCTAAACAACACACTGGGAGGCCCTCAGCACCCAGCCAACTGCTGGACTCTCTTGTGGAACAAAGTCAGCCGTAAGAACAAACTGCTTATGACCACATCATCACAATCACATCGCTCCCTTCCTCCAAGAACAACACCAACTCCCAAACGACATGACAGCTAGCTGCAAGAAGTGGCTGTGAGGCTGAGGCTGAGACTGGCCTGCCCGGAGAAAACTGGGTGGATGGGCCAGAGAAACAGAGAGCGATGAGAGCACGGGTTGGGCTACGGGTTACAGGGCTGTTGGCCTTGGACCTGGATAGATGCTGGGATTCTGAAATACAGAACAAATAAAGCAGTAAATTTACTACAAAGTAATCTACCAATCCAGGAAACAATAAGGGGAGTAGACAGAGCTTCCTTCAGCCAGACAGAGGAAGCATGGGCCACAAAAGAACAGAGATAAGTCGGACTCTGTTCCAATTAAAAACTGCAGAGGCCAGGGAGCTCTCTCAGTGAGTGAAGTGCTTAATTCACAAGCATGAGGCACTGAGTTTGATCCCCTTCCCCAGAAAGGCTGGGCGTGGCAGGGCACACCAGTAATCCCAAAGCTGGGGAGGTAGAGACACGACACGAGGATCTCTGGAGCTCTTTGGCCAGCCAGTCAGCCTAACCTACCTGGAAAGCTCCAGGCCGGTAAGAAACCTGTCTCAAAGAGGTGAGCCACAGTCATGAAGGTGACCCCTGAGCTTGTCCTATGGCCTCCACACCAAAGAAAGGAAGGAGGGAGGGAGGGAAAGAAGGAAGGAGGGAGGGAAGAAGGAAGGAAGGGAGGGAGGGAAGAAGAAAGGGGAAGAAAAGAGAGGGAGGAGGGAGAGGGGAGCAAGGTAAAAGGGAGGAAGGAAGGACAGAAGGGAGGGAGGAAGGAAAAGAAAAGAAAAGAAAGAAGAAAAGAAAAGAAAAAAGAAAAGAAAAGAAGGGGGCTGGAGAGATGGCTTAGTGTTTAAGGCACTTGCCTGCAAAGTCTAAGAACCCAGGTTCAATTCCTCAGAACCCACATAAGCCAGATGTACAAGGTGGCACATGCATCTGACATTCATTTGCAGTGGCTAGAGCCCTGGTGCACCCATTTTCTCACCCTGTCTCTCTCATAAATAGGTAAGAATAAAACATTAAACATAAAGAAAAGAAAGGGTGGAGAGATAGCTGAGCCATTAAAGGCACCAGTTTGCAAAGCTTGAAGGCCTAGGGTCAATTCCCCAGGACCCACGTAAAGCCAGATGCACAAAGTGGCGCATGTATTTGGAGCTCATTTGCAGTGGCTAGAGACCCTGATGCACCCATTCTCTCTCTCCCTGAAAATAATAAAATTATTTTTTTAAAAAAGAGGAAAGCACTAACTTAATGTTCATATTCACATATTAATGCTACTCTCACTTCTGGTTAGAGAAGCTTCTCTTTTCAGATGACAATGACCACTGGGATGACCCAAAAGGCAACATAGTGCTGAGAAGAAGGGATGGAGGTGTGTCCAGCACTGAAACATCTCTGTCACACCCTCCAAGGCTCAGGGTCCGTTGCAGAAGAGGGGGTGGGAAAAATGTAAGAGCCAAAGGAAGGGTACCACTCCTTACAATACAACTGTCCAGACAGAAATTGGCCTCGATATCCATGACCTTGCAGTGCCTAGTAATGCCTTCACAAGACCCTCATAATAGGAGAAAAAAATGATGACATCAAATTAAAAGAGAGACTAATGGAGAGAGGGAGGAGATATGATGGAGAATGGAGTTCTGAAGGGGAGTGGGGGGAGGGGAGGAAAATATCATGTTTTTTTGTATGTAAGTATAGAAATTGTCAATAAAAAATAATAAATAAATAAAATAAAAAATTACAGTTAAAAAAATTTTTTAAAGCTGGCTGAGGGCTAGCAAGATGGCTTAGCAGTTAAGGCACTTGCTGGCACAGCCTAAAGACCCAGGTTTGATTGCTCAGGACCCACATAAGCCAGATGCACAAGGTGGCGCATGCATCTCCAGTTGGTTTGCAGTGGCTGGAGGCCCCTGGTGCACCCATTCTCTCTCTCCTGTGGCTTGTGGACAGTGTCTTCTCCATGTGATCGCTCTCCCTCCCTCTCTCTCCCTCTCTCTCTCTCTCTCTAATAAATAAAATATTTAAAAAGCTGAAAAAAAAGAGGGATGGAGAAATGGCTTAGCAGTTAAGGGGCTTCCCTGCAAAGCCTAAGGACCCAGGTTCTATTCCTGAGTATCCACGTAAGGCCAGATGCACAAGGTGGTGCATAAGTCTTGAGTTCGTTTGCAGTGGCTAGAGGTCCTGGCACACCCATTCTCTCCTTCTCTCTCTCTCTCTCATAACTAAATAAATAAATGTGTTTTCTCAAAAAAGAAATAGAACATCTGAACCAGATGTACACACCTGTGATCCCAGCACTCAACAGTCTGAGGCAACAATATTGGGAGCTTGAGGCCAGCCTGAGCTATATACAGTGAGCTTCTGGCTCAAAAAGAAAAACAAAGTACTTGCATGTAGAACATTAAAAAAAAAATCCTGGGCTGGAGAGATGGCTTAGCAGTTAAGGCATTTGCCTGCAAAGCCAAAGGACCCAGGTTCAGTTCCCCAGGACCCATGTAAGCCAGATGCACAAAGTGGTGCATGTGTTGAGTTCATTTGTAGCTGCTAAAGGCCCTGGTGCACCCATTCTCTCTCTCTCACTCTCGCTCTCAAATAAATAAATAAAAATTTTTAAAATTATTTTAAAAATCCTTTGAGGGCCGGGCGTGGTGGCGCACACCTTTAATCCCAGCACTCGGGAGGCAGAGGTAGGAGGATCGCCTAGAGTTCAAGGCCACCCTGAGACTACATAGTTAATTCCAGGTCAGCCTGGACCAGAGTGAGACCCTACCTCGAAAAACCAAAAAAAAAAAAAAAAATCCTTTGAGGACTGGAGAAATGGCTTAGCAGTTAATGCATAAGGCAAGGGACCCGAGTTCAACTCCCCAGCACCCACATAAGCAAGATGCACAAGGAGGCACATGCGTCTGGAGTTCGTTTGCAATGGCTAGAGGCCCTGGCACGCCTATTTGCTCTTTCTCTCTGCCTCTTCCTCTCTCTCACTCTCTCCCTCTCTCAAATAATAAATAAATAAATAAATAAATAAATAAATAAATAAATAAGTAAATAAAATATCCTCAAAAATTTGTTTTAAAAATCCTTTGAGTCAATAAGAAAAAGACAAATGGGGCTAGGGCTGCAGGTCAGCGGTAGCACACTTGACTAGCATGCAAGGAAGCCCTGGCTTCCATGTCCAACACTGCAAAGAAAAGGAAGAAAAGGACACACCATCTTCCCAAATTAATCAGTGACAGAAAATTCCACCCCAGCCCCCAAGCATGGATCTCTGAGACCAGATACCAGAAGCCAGTAAGTTAGAAAAGTCTAGTCATGGAGAACTCTCCAGAAATGAACTTTGCTCAGCAATATTTGGCTTGTGGCAATATTAATTCTCACTCAGGTGTTAGAGACGCTGTTGGCTGTGGGTGCCAATGGTTATTGTATGGGACTATTGCCCATGTTTCTATCTAGTGCTAACACTGTGCCTCTAGTTTTAATATCCTTGAAACCAGGCAAGTGTTCAGGATTTTTCAAAACATGATTTATTTGTACCAAGCTGACCAGTCCTGAGAGATCATTAATGCTCTCAAAATATCTTTTTTAAATTTATTTATTTATTTATTTGCAAGCAGAGAGAACGATAGAAGAGAGGCAGACAGAGAGAGAATGGGCATGCCGGGGCCTCTAGCCACTGCAAATGAACTCCAGATGCATGCGCCATGTGCACCTGGCTTACGTGGGTCCTGGGGAATCGAACCGAGGTCCTTTGGCTTTGCAGGCAAGTGCCTTAACCACTAAGCCATCTCTCCAGCCCCTCAAAATATCTTTTGTTGGATATAAAAGAAATGGTAACTTTGAGTTGGTCACTCAAAATGAAGTGTGGAGGCTGAAGTGATGGCCAGTGAGTAAAGTGCTTACCTCGTAAGCATTGGGAACTGAGTTCAGACTGCTAGCAGCCATGCCGAGGCCAGGTGCCGTACTGGGGAGGTGGAAACAGGGAACTTGCTCACTGGCTAGCTAGTCCAGCCAATTTGGTGAGTGCAAGGTGCAGTGAGAGACCCTGCCTCAAAAAATAAGGTAGAGCCGGGCGTGGTGGCGCACGCCTTTAATCCCAGCACTTGGGAGGCAGAGGTAGGAGGATCGCCGAGAGTTCAAGGCCACCTGAGACTACATAGTGAATTCCAGGTCAGCCTGGACCAGAGTGAGACCCTACCTCGCAAAACAAAAAAAAAAAATTAAATTAAATTTAAAAATAAGGTAGAGGGGGCTGGAGAGAAGCCTTAGTGGTTAAAGGTGCTTACTTATAAAGAAAACCTCATGGCCTAGGTTTGATTCCCCAGTACCCAAGTGAAGCCAGATGCACCAAGTGGCACATGTGTCTCGGGTATGTCTGCAGTGACAGGAGACCCTGGTGCACCCACTTCTCTCTCTCTTGTCTTTTGTAAATAAATAAAACTTACCAAAAAAATAATTGAGGAAAATACCTGAGGTCGATGCCTGCGCGACATACACACATGATTCACACCACACACAGATACACATGCAAAAAATAAAAATAAAAAACCATTAAGTCAGCTTCACTTACCAAACCATGTCCTGATTTTATATGCTTGCTTCTAGCAAGAAATAAAGAAAGATGGAATAAAAGATTAAGGAGTCACTGCATTAACCCACTAGCCTAGAAGCATATGAAAGGGTCAAATTACACATCCGGGGAGTGCCAACTAAAACAGCAATAAGGTGTCACTACACACTCACTAGAACTCTAAAATTACACACCCTGATAATAGTGAATGGCGGACAAGATGTGCAATGATAAAACTGTCATTTCCTGTTAGAAGGTGGATTCACACGAGCACCAGCCCTGTGAAAAGCACTGGTTAAATTTCCAAGCCCAGCATGCCCTCTGCTAGACAGAGAGCAAGGAGCTGGCCAAAGACACGCAAGCCTGAGGCAGTGAGATATGCACCTTATATCTCAGACCACGGTTAGCTCAAATGCCAGTCATCAGTAAGCTGTGGCCCAGCATGGCCAGGAACATATCACATGGGAAAGGAAGAGACCACTCTACTACACTCAACTAAACACACAAGGCTGGTGAAGGGAGCCAACTCCCAGAAGCCCCCATCTCGTCTCCAGGGACAGGCAAGCCAGCTCCTCTCTCAAACAGAGATCTTCCAGGAGCTCGGATGTTGTGCATCCTGACCTGAAGTGGGCTGGAAATAGGCATGTGCACGTGAAAGAGCCATCGCATGTGCACTTAAGGTTGGCACCATGATAACACACACAGCAAGGGTAGCTGATGAAGAGGTCAAGTCTGCAAAGGCCTGAATGTTCCTTCTCTAGGCCAGCAACTTAATCTCAGAGCAGACGTGAGCACCCGAGGCTACAGGTGCAAGGCTGCGTATGACTCACCTGGGAGGCCGAGGACTTTACTGAAAGTCAAGTCTGTCCTGAGAGATAAGGAAAAGGTTCTTTCATTAGCTACTTTGTGCCCAACAAGCCATCACAGCTTATCAGGCAGCCCAGAACACAGGGTGTGCGTGGTGTGGTGTGCGGGGGGAGACAGGGGTTCTATTTGTACACAGGTCATCACTTTTTTCATGTAGGAGACAATATTCCAATAAAACTGAGATTGCTTCAAAATGATTAACTGTGGTTGACTCAACAGCCTTGGGAACAGAAGTAGTCAGAAACTGGGGCCAAACTCGGCTGCCCTGAAGGTGTGAACTTTGCCCTCAGGTGCTCTGCAGTACTTTTTACTGGACCCTTCTGCTCTGTTTGTTCAAGGTGGATTTGGGAGATAATCCAATAGTTGGTAATATTGCCCCAATCTATTTCTTTACACTAGCAAGATAACAACAAAAAAAAAACCACCCCAAGACATAACTATGTTTGCTTATATCCTGAAATTCATTACTTTCAGGTGGACCCTTTACTCATTTATTAGATTCCTGATACAGGCCTGCAGAGAGCTCGGTGTTCAGAACGTCCTGTAAGGGGTTTCAGAGTTCATATAAACTCAGTGAAAGGAAAAAATTGAATGACGACTCGGTCAGAACTATTACCAGAATATACTAGTCTGCCACAAATATAGATACTGCCGGGGGTGGGTGTACACAGCTGTGATCCCTGCACTTGGGAGGAAGAGGCAGGAGAACAGGAGTCCCAAGGTCATTCTTGGGTATATAGTGAGTATGAGGCCAGCCTGGGCTATCTCAAAAAAATATGTACAAGCCAGGCGTGGTGGTGCACGCCTTTAATCCCAGCACTCGGGAGGCAGAGGTAGGAGGATCACCGTGAGTTTGAGGCCACTGTGAAACTACATAGTGAATTCCAGGTCAGCCTGGACTAGAGGCAAGACCCTACCTTGGAAAAAAAAGTGTACATATACACGTGTATACTTTGATATATAATTAATATATATCTATCTTGTCTCATAAAGTCCTAAAACAATCCTGGGAGTCTATCACCATTGGACAGATGGGAAAACTGAGGCTCAGGGAGATTCTCCACTAGTCGACAATGCTCTCTGCTCAGGGGATGGAGGTTCCACCCGCAGGAGCAAAGGGGTGTAATTCACACCTCTATTTCCTCTTCTATGAAAACTAAAGCTTTGAACGAGTCTGCTCGCCTGGCTGCTTTCAGAGCTTCAGGCCTGCAAAGGGCCAGGTATGGTGCTTGAGAAGGAGTCGAGAGAATTGTGAGTGGAAAGCCAACCTGGGCTGCAGAATGAGTTCCAGCAAGAGCAAAACCAGAGCTGGGCGTTGTTGGCCACACCTTTAATCCCAGAATTTAGGATGCTGCAGTAGGAGGCTCACCATAAATTAGAGGCCGCCTGGAGCTACAAAATGCAATCCAGGTCAGCCTGGGCTAGATAGAGTGAGACTCTACACTCTACCTTGAAAGTACCAAAAAAATTAAATTATTATTATTATTATTATTATTACAGCAACAGCAGCAGAGCAGCAGCACTTTTTAATTTTTTAATTTTTATTTATTTATTTATTTATTTACTGGGTTTTCAAGGTAGGGTCTCACTCTGGCCCAGGCTGACCAGGAGTTAACTATGTAGTCTCAGGCTGGCCTTGAACTCAGGCAATCCTCCTACGTCTGCCTCCCGAGTGCTGGGATTAAAGGCGAGCACCACCACACCCAGCCAGCAGCACTTTTTTAAAAGCCAAGGCTGCACTTACCCAGGCACAATTATTCTACCAATTGAAAACGTGGGGGTGGGGCTGTCGAGGGGGTGGGACTTAAGGGGGTGGGGCTAAAGGGGCGGGGCTGAAGAGGGACATACTTGGCTGACATTTCTTTTCAAGTTAGTCTCATTTCCTTCCTGGCAGTTTTGGGCTTGCCCTGGGATCCTGGCTCCTACCCTGTCACTCACTCGTGCAAACGGATAGGGTTAGAGTTAGGGTCACCCAGGTTTAAGTAGGTCCACCCAGGGCCTCCCTTCCTCAGCCCCAGATCTTGGGTTTCTCCTGGGACCCCAGGGACTTAGAATGATCAGATTTCTTTTTTCCAAGGGCTCTATGTATGCTCTTAAAAGTTCACTGAGGGCTGGAGAAATGGCTTAGGGGTTAAGGCAGCTGCCTGCTAAGCCTAAGAACCCGGTTCCAATCTCCAGGTCCCACGTTTAGCCAGATGCAAAGTGACGCAAGGGCGCAATGCCTCACTTGCCCACAAGGGGGCGCACGCATCTGGATTTCGTTCACAGCAGCAGAGAGACTGCTGTTGTGCCCATTCTCTGTCTCCCTCTCCCTCTTTCTCTGTCTCTCTCCAAAAAAAAAAAAAAAAATTAAAAAATTTTAAAAGCTCACTGAATGCTTGGACTAGATTACTTTTTTTTTTTTTTTTCACTTTTGCTTTATTCAAAGTAGGGTCTCTAGCCCAGACTGACCTGGAACTCATTCTGTAGTTCCAGGCTGGCCTTGAACTCACAGCAATCCTCCTACCTCTGCAGGGTCCTATTTTCTCTCTCTGTCTGCCCCCTCTCTCTTTCTTTCTCTCAAATAAATAAAATAAATAAAAATAAAAATACTAAAATGCCTGTCTTAGAGCTGTGGTAGATAAGCAGTGGTATAGGTGTAGCATGCCTAATAGAAGAAATTTAAAGATGGGCATTTGTTTAAAAAAAAAAAAAAGAAAAGAAAAAAGCATTAAACAAACTAAAAATATTTATTTATTTGAGAGAGTGAGGACCTCTTGCCACTGCAAATGACCTCCAGGCACATGTGCCACTTTGTGATTCTGCTACACATGGGTACTAGGGAAGGGAACTCCAGGCTACTAGGCTGTGCAGGCAAGAATCCTTAATCGCTAGGCCCTATCTCTGGCCCCAGCTTCTTTCTGAGACAAGTCTCTCTTGTTTTGCTGCTGCATGTGCCAATGTACGCGGCCTGTGAGCTTCCAGATTCTCCGGGCTCTATCTCCCATCGCCTTAGGTACATTGAGATCTAAGACCAGTGTACCATCTTGTGACCAGCCTTAGGTGGATGCTGGGGAGGGGAACTTGAGTTTGAAGGCCTGCAAGCAAGTGTCTTTGATGGCTGAGCCATCTCTCCAGCCTGACTATTTTTTTATTTATATCACTGCCATCTTTTTCTATTTCGTTGTTAGCCCGTGTTTTGCTGGTTTGTAGGAATCATTTATACATTCTGGATCATGGTGTGCTTATATTGTTTGTTGAAAGTAGTGTCTAGGCTATGGCACTGTTCACCTTTCTTTTTCTTTTTATTTTATTTTATTTTATTGGTTTTTCGAGGTAGGGTCTCACTCTAGCCCAGGCTGACCTAGAACTCACTATGTATTCTCAGGGTGGCCTCGAACTCACAGCGATCCTCCTACCTCTGCTTCCCGAGTGCTGGGATTAAAGGCGTGCACCACCACATCCGGCCACTTTTCTTTTTAAAAAAAAAAAAAATTTTATTATTTATTTACAAGGAGGGAGGGAGACAGAGAGAGAGAGAGAGAGAGAGAGAGAGAGAGAATGGGTGTGCCAGGGCCTCCAGCCACTGCAAATGAACTCCATATGCATACGCCACTGTGCATCTGACTTTATGTGGGTACTGGGGAATCAAACCCAGGTTGTTAGGCTTTGCAAGCAAGTGCCTTAACCAGTAAGCAATTTTCTAGCTCCAAACCTTCTCTTTTATTTATTTGCAAGCAGTGTGTGGGGTGGGGTGGGGAATGGGCACACCAGGAGGCTCTAGCTGCTACAAACAAACTCCAGATGCATGTGCCACCTTGTGTATCTGCCTTTATGTGGGTACTGGGGAATTTTAACCACCGAGCCATCTTTTTTGGTTTTTGGACAGGTAGGGTCTCATTCTGGTCCAGGCTGACCTGGAATTAACTGCATGTAGTTATTTCTCAGGGTGGCTATGTAGTCTCAGGGTGGCCTCGAACTCACGGCGATCCTCCTACCTCTGTCCCGAGTGCTGGGATTAAAGGCATGCGCCACCACGCCCGGCTTTATCTGCCTTTTTTTTGAGACAAGCAGGCTAGACTGCCTAACCAGGGACCCCCAGGGATACACTTATTTATACCACTTTAGCACTGAGATTATAAGCACATGCCACTACATCTGGCACGTGTACACACACACATACACACACATAATGTTTGGGCTGGAGAGATGGCTCAGCAATTAAGGGGTTTGCCTTCAAAGCCTAACAACCTGGGTTTGATTCCCCAGTACCCATGTAAAACTGGATGCACTAAGTAGCACATGCATCCGGATGGAGTTCGTTTGCAGAAGCTAGTGGCCCTGGCATGCCCATTCTCTCTTTCTCTCTCTCTCTTCTCTCTGCTTGAAAATAAATAAATAAATAAATATTTCTATTTAATGTGGACTCAGGAGATTAAGTTCAGGTTCTTGTGCTTACGTAGCAAACAGTTTACTAATTGAGATATCTCCCCAGACCTCAGTTAGGCTTTAAAAATTTGGGGTGCTGGAGGGATGGCTTAGAGGTTAAGGTGCTTGCCTGAAAAGCTTCGTTTGCAGCAGCTGAAGGCCTGGCATGCCCATTCTCTCTCTTATGTGTCTCTCTCTCTCTCTCAAATAAATAAATAAAGCAAAAAAATTTTGGTTAAATTTTGATTCATTTATTTGCAAACAGAAAGAGATAGAGAGAAGAGACAAAGAGAATAGGTATGCCAGGGCCTCCAACTGCTGCAATGAATTCCAAATGCCAGCACCACCTTGTCAGGGTGGCCTTGAACTCTCAGTGATCCTCCTACCTCTGCCTCCTGGGTGCTGGGACTAAAGGTGTGCACCACCACACCGACTGTAATTTTTGTTTTTTATTTTTATTTTATTTTGAGAGAGAGAGAGAGAGATACAGAAATAGGCAGGTAGAGAGAGAATGGGTGTGCTAGGGTCTCCAGCCACTGCAAACGAACTCCAGATGCAAGCACCACCTTGTGCATCTGGCTTACGTGGGTCCTCAGGAGTTGAACCTGGGTCCTTTGGCTTTACAGGCAAGTCCTTAACCCCTAAGCCATTTCTCCAGCCCTAATTTTTATTTTTGTATGAGAGAACAAGAGAGAGTATTGGCACGCCAGGGCCTCCAGACACGTGTGCCATCTTGTGCACATGTGCAACCTTGCACGTTTGCATCACCTTGTGCATCTGGCTTACATGGGATCTGGAGAGTCAAGCATGTGTCCTTAGACTTTGCAGGCAAGCACCTGAACCACTAAGCCATCTCTCCAGCACTGGCCTCTATTTTTTGAGAGACAGAGAGTGCCAGAGAGAGAATTGGCATGCCAGGGCCTCCAGCCACTGTAATCGAACTCCAGAGCAGATGCGCCATCTTGTGAGCATGTGTGATCACTAAGCATGTGGCTTACGTGGAATCTGATGAGTCAAACATGGGTCCTCATGCTTTGCAGGCAAGTGCCTTAACGCTAAGCCATCTCTCCAGCCCTTGTTTTGTTTTTTTGCTTTTTTTAAATTTTATTTATTTTTGAGAGAGAGACACAGAGAGACAGACAGAGAGGGAGAGGGAGACAGAGACAGATAGAGATGGACACCCCAGCAGTCTCTCAGCTGCTGTGAATGAAATCCAGATGCGTGTGCCCTCTTGTGGTCAAGTGCGGCATTGCGCCCTTGTGTCACTTTGCATCTGGCTAAAAGTGGGCCCTGAAGATTGGAACCGGGTTCTTAGGCTTAGCAGGCAGGCGCCTTAACCGCTAACCCATCTCTCCAGCCCTTGTTTTGTTTTTATATAAGGTCTCACCATGTAGTCCAGGCTGGCCTCCAACTGGAAATCCTCCTGTCTCTGCCCCTTGAGTACTGGGATAACAGGCATAGACCACTACACCTGACTAGAACTCACTTGTTTTTGCATGTGTATGTGTGTGTGGTGTGCATGTAGGGGGGGTTATACACATGTGGAGGCCAGGGGTCAACATTGGGTGTCTTTCTCAATTGCTCTCCACCTTATCTTTTTTTTATTTTTATTTTTTATTATTTTTTAAAATTATTTTTTTATTGACAACTTTTATACTTACATACAAAAAAAAACACCTGATATTTCCCTCCCCTCCCCCCATTCCACTTTAGAACTCCAATCTCCATCATATCCCCTCCCTCTCTCCATTAGTCTCTCTTTTAATTTGATGTCATCATCTTTTTCTTCTATTTTGAGGTCTTGCGAAGGTATTGCTAGGCACTGCAAGGTCATGGATATCGAGGCCAATTTCTGTCTGGGCAGTTGCATTGTAAGAAGTCATACCCTTCCTTTGGCTCTTCCATTCTATCCGCCCCCTCTTCCGCAATGATCCCTGAGCCTTGGAGGGTGTGACAGAGGTGTTTCAGTGCTGGGCACTCCTCTATCCCTTATTCTTAGCACTATGTTGCCTTTTGGGTGATCCCAGTGGTCATCGCCATCTGAAAAGAGAAGCTTCTCTAACCAGAAGTGAGAGTAGCATTAATATGTGAATATGAACATTAAGTATAGTATTTTCAGGGCAGCTTGGCCTCCACCTTATCTTTTGAGATGGGGGTCTCTCAGTGAACCTGGAGCCAGCCAGTGAGCCCCAGAAGCTGCACTGGGATGACAGGCATACCCAGTCTTGCCTGATATTATACATGATGCTGGGGAGCCAAACTCAGGTCCTCATGCTTGTGGGACAAGCACTTTACTCGCTGAGCTATTTCCCCAGACTCCTAGGACTCATTTTTTTCACAGCATTAGAAAACAGACACACGGAGCTGGAGAGATGACTCAATGATTAAAGGCTCTTGCTTACAAAGCCTGACGGTCTGGGTTTTATTCCCTAGTGCCCATGTAAAGCCAGATGCACAAAGTGGCACATGTATCTGGAAGTTGTTTGCAGTGGCAACAGGCCCTGGTTCATCCATACTCACTCTCTGTCTGCCTCTTTTTCTCTGTCTCTGTATCAAATGAATAAATAAACAAACAAATAAATAGATAGCATCACAAGCAAAATGTGCTAAATGCTCTGGAGACCCAAATGGGCCCACAGCCTCTATATTAGGGAAAAGCCGACTAGGGCACAGATCACTATAATTCAAAAGAAAATATCCAGCCAGGTGTGGTGGTGCACGCCTTTAATCCCAGCATTTGGGAGGCAAAGGTAGGAGGATCACCATGAGTTCGGGGCCACCCTGAGACTACATAACAAATTCCAGATCAGCCTGGGCTAGAGTGAGACCCTACCTTGAAAAACCGAAAAATGAAAAGAAAAAAAAAATCCATGTATATGTCTATGTTGCAAGCCAATGAGAAACCTTGTCTAAAACTTGATGGACAGTGTTCCTGAGGGATGAGACCCAAGGTTGCCCTCTGGTCTCCATACACATGCACACAAATGTACATCCCCCCCCCACATACAAACATTTGCATTAAAAAAGAGGGAGGGAGAGCTGGAGAGATGGCTTAGCAGTTAAGGCACTTGCCTGGGAAGCCTAAGGACCAGAATCCACATATGCCAGATGCCCAACGTGACACATACACACAAGGCAGCGCACATGTCTGGAGTGTGTTTACAGTGGCTAAGGCCCTGGCATGCCAATTCTCTCTCTCTCTCTCTCTCTCTCTCTCTCTCATAAATAAAACAGAGGGAGGGCTAGGGAGATGGCTCAGTGAATAAAGCGCTTTCCATACAAGCCTGAGTACCTGAGTTCAGGTCCCCAGAGTACATGTAAAAACTGGGTGTTGTGGTAAGGGTCTAATCCCAGTGCACCTACAGTGAGAAGGTGGGCAGAGATAGGAGAATCGACCAGAAATTCACAGGCCATCCAGCCTTGTGAAAAGCCATGGGAGATCCTGAATTAAGGTGAAGGCAAGGACCAACAGCAGAAGTTGTCCTATGATCTCCATGCATACGCGCACACGCGCACACACACACACACACAAAGGAGGGAGGGACAGTGGGATGAAAAGGGCCACCCAACCAGGAATCAAGCATGTGAGAAAGCCCTGGCTTTCTGATTCAGAGTAAGTCGGCCTCATCTCAATTATCCAACTTCACCTGAGCAGGGGCCAACAGTGGAAGCTGGGGAGAGGGGGGCAGGCTTCCAGATTGAGAAAAACCTCTCCCAGGCTGAGGATGCAAAGCACACACACACACACACACACACACACACACACACACACACACACACACAAAGACCAAAGCCAGGTCTGGTTAAACACTTGCCTGTGAAGCCTAAGGACCCCAGTTCGAGGCTTGATTCTCCAAGACCCACGTAAGCCAGATGCACAAGGGGGCACATGCATCTGGAGTTTGTTTGCAGTGGCTGGAGGCCCTGGCATGCCCATTCTCTCGCTCTCTCGCTCTCTCTCCCTACCTATTTCTATATCTCTCTGTCTCTCTCAAATAAATAAATAAAATATTTTTTAAAAAGACCAGAGCCAGGAAGTCCTGGAGGACAGAGCTCCACACTCCAGGACATTTCACACCGAAGGGCTACGTGTTCTTTAACACCCTGAGCAAGTCCACAGGACCAGTGTCCAAGCAACACACCGGAGAGGTTGGAGCTATGCAGAGCAGGGCTCTCTGTGCCAGAGCAGGAGCCATGTGTTGGCAGGCTGAACACAGGAGTGGGTATCCCAGAGTATCAGGTCCTCTCTGATTATCAGAAGGATGTACCAAGTCACAGAAAGGCTCTCTCGGGTCTTCTCTGACCATCAATAGAACAACAACAAAAAAAACCACATTGTGTCACTCAGAAAAGTTTCCTGTAGGCGGTTGCTCTCCTTGACCATGACCCTGGGAGTTTCCAAAGAGGCGGTTCTCTTTGCCTGGCTCAAAACTTCCTCCAGCCTTTGGGCTGGACAGTGCCTCATCCAACATCTTCACTCCCGCCTGGACCTCTCTGAAATGTGCGAGGCACGCCTTCTTCACACCCTCCATTTTATACGGCTTCCACACTGTATACCTTAACAAACACTATCCAAATTCCAGATAGTAAAAAAAAATAATAATAACTCTGCCTCTGTAACATCCAAACTTCCCAAATATCGCTTGGGTCAACCTTGTGACTCCACTGAGGACCACTGGGTTGTGGCCTTCAGATGGGGAGATTAGCATGGCACCATGAGAAGCGAATGTGTCTGGGATACAAAGTGCATACTCAGGAACTTGGTCAATCACAGCAACTGTGCTACTTCAGGAAAATTACAGTTGAGCCACAGTGTAGTGGTGCATGCCTGGAACCCCCATACTTGGGAAGTGGAGACAGGAGAATCAGGAGTTCAAGGGCCTTCTCGGCAACATAGTGAGTTCAAGGCCAACCTGGGCTACCTGAGACTCTGTCTGAAAAAGGAAAAGAAGAAGAAAAATTACAATTGAATTACAATTGAATCACCACATTGGCTTTCCATGTCTCCTAAGCTACTGAGTGACATGGTCTTCACCCAAGGTTTCCCACTTCTCTATTCTGGTTTTTACTTCAGGAAATTTAAGAATTATGTCATCCAAAAAGCACTAAGGTCGCTGTCCCCTCACAACGTGGGCATCCTCAGCAAGAGATGAAGAAGGAAAAAGAGGGTCTAGAGCTGGAGGGATAGCTTCACAGTTCAGTACTTGCCTGCAAAGCCAAAGAACCCAGGTTTGATTCCCCAGGACCCACATAAGCCAGATGCACAAGGTAGTGCATGCATCTGGAGTGTGTTTGCAGTGGCTCAAGGCCCTGATGTGCCCACTCTCTCTCTCTTCTCTGTCTCTCTCTCTCTCTCTCTCTCTCTGCCTCTTTCTCTCTCTCTCTCTCAAATAAATAAAATTAAATTAAATTTAAAAAGAGGGACTGCAGAAATGGGTCAGTGGTTAAAGGTGCTTGCTTACAAAGTCTGACAGCCTGGGTTTAATTCTCCAGTACCTGTGTAAAGCCAGAGGCACAACATGATGTATGTGTCTAGAGTTCATTTGCAGTGGCAGGAGGCCCTGGTGTGCCCATTAGCCCATTATCTCTCTCTCTCTCTCCCTCTCTCCTTGCAAATAAATAATAAATAAATAGGAAGAAGAGAAAAGCCCATGCAAGGCCATGGGGGCAGAAATGGCACAACCAGGAAGCTTTGAAGAGGTGATATTGACATTGACACTGAGACTTGAGACACAAGGAAACCTGACTGTGTGAGTTACAAGGCCACAGGCCTCTAGATGCATCAGTCATGTGGGTGAATGTGGTTTCTTTCTTTGGTTTTTCAAGGTAGGGTTCACTCCGGCCCAGGCTGACCTAGAATTCACTATGTAATCTCAGGATGGCCTCAAACTCAAGCGATCCTCCTACCTCTGCCCCCCAAGTGCTAGGATTAAAGGTGCACTACAATGTGGTTTCTAAGGCTACAGATCCCCTAGTCTGCTCAGATCCAGGGGTGGCTTCCAGTGTCTCAGAAAAGGGTGGGTTGGAGAATACCTGACTCAAGACTGAACCACACAAAGCCAGCAAGCCGAGCTGCAGAACCATTCTAAGCAGTGCAGGACCCTCCCCTGCCCAATCAGCATTATGCGATGGGGCGTGCTGCAGAGAAGGACCTGGGAGAGATGGAGAGTCAGCCAGGTTGGCTGATTGGTTATCCCCAAGCGTCAAAAAGACACTTGTCAGTCCTCACTATAACTGAATCCTAAACTGTATTTTTAGAGAGGAGGGAAATGCATCATGTTTCCATTTGTTTTATTTATTTATTTATCTTTATTTATTTTATTTATTTATTTGAGAGAGAAAGAAGCAGAGAGAGAATGGGCACACCAGGGCCTTTAGCCACTGTGAACACCCTCCTTGCTCCACTCAGTATAGCAACCTTCAGCCACATGGTGCAGGGCCTTGTAGTGTGGCTGGCCCAAACTGACAAGTGCTATAAGCTTATAGTACAACAGGTTTTGGAGACTAAGATGAAAGGAAAGAATGTAAAATAACTCTAAGAATTGTACACTGAGGCCCTGGAGAGATACCTCAGCTGGGTGTGGTGGCGCACACCTTTAATCCCAGCACTTGGGAGGCAGAGGTAGGAGGATCACCGTGAGTTCAAGGCCAGCCTGAGACTGCATAGGGAATTCAGGCCAGCCTGGGCTAGAGTGAGACCCTACCTCTGAAAACCAAAAATAAACCAGGCGTGGTGGCGCACGCCTTTAATCCCAGCACTTGGGAGGCAGAGGTAGGAAGATCACCATAAGTTCGAGGTCACCCTGAGAATACAGAGTGGATTCCAGGTCAGCCTTGGCTAGAGTGAGACCCTACCTCAAAAAACCAAAAAGAAAGAAAAAAGAAAGAAAAAGAAAGAAAGAAAGAGAAAGAAAGAAAAAGAAAGGAAGGAAGGAAGAAGAAAACCAAAAAGAGAGAGAGAGATGGCTCAGCAGTTAAAAGCACTTGCTTGCAAAGCCCGATGGCCTGAATTTGATTCCCTAGTACCCATGTAAAGCCAGATGTACAAAGTGGCACGTGCATCAGGAGTTCATCTGCAGTGGCAGGAAGCCCTGGTGCATCCCCCTGCCCACACCAACCTCTTTCTGTTTCTCTCAAATAAGTAAATAAAATATATTTTTAATTTTTTTAATTTTAGGGCTGGAGAGATGGCTCAGCAGTTAAAGCCTGTAAAGCCTAACCACCTGGGTTTGATCCCCAGGACCATAGCAAGCCAGATGCACAAGGTGATGCATGTATCTGGAGTTTGTTTGCAGCAGCTGGAGGCCCTGGTGCACCCATTCCCTCTCTCTCTTTCTTTCTGCTGGGCATGGTGGCACACGCCTTTGATCCCAGCACTTGGGAGATTGAGGTAGGAGGACCACTGTGAGTTCAAAGCCAGCCTGAGACTACATAGTGAATTCTAGGTCAGCCGAGGCTAGAATGAGGCCCTACCTTGAAAAACAAAAAAAGACAAAATATATGCTTCCACTGATACAAGACACCAACAACAGGCTAATTCTGAGAGACAGGACAGTAATGGCAATGAGGGAGGAGGAAGGGGAAGAAAGACATTACTGAATGGAGACAGAGTTTCGGTTTAGGATGCAGCTTGAGACAGTGAAAAGAGTCCTATAGAAGGATGAGGTGACAATTACCCAACGATGAGTGTGCTCACTGCCACAGAACTGTACTGAAAAGAGTTAAAAATCATACATTTTAAGGTACCACATTGTGCAGTAGGTAGCATGTCAGTCTCATAAAAATCACACATTTTATGTTGTGAAAATTTAACTGAAAATTTAAAAAATATTTTCAGGGCTGGAGAGATGGCTTAGTGGTTAAGGCAGTTGCCTGTGAAGCCTAAGGACCCAAGTTCAACTCCCCAGGACCCACACAAGCCAGATGCACAAGGTGGTGTATGCATCTGGAGTTTGTTTGCAGTGGCTAGAGGCCCTGGCACATCTATTCTCTCCTTGCCAGCCCCTTCAAATAAATAAAAAAAATATTTTAAAATGCTAAAAGAATATTTTCAGCAGCATAAGAAATAAATTGTGTGTGCTATTTAAATAATACACATTAATATACGGAAATGAAACTTCCAAATCTAAGATGCTGAGTCCACAGCTACCCAACAGCCGCAGGCTAGGAAAATGAAACTACTATTTCCTGGAACTGGAGTCCAAAACATCAACACATATGAATGTAACATATATTTCCCCTCTGGTGGAGAAGTAGAGGATAGCATTGTCTGTGAAAAGCTTTGAGGAGTTGCAAGAGAACAGAAAGATGGACCCACGCAGTTCTGTGTGCCGCTCCTTTGTGCCCTGCTGGAGGGATGGCTTCGCAGTTAATGCATTTGCTTGCAAAGCCAAAGGACACAGGTTCAATTCCCCAGAACCCACGTTAGCCAGATGCACAACAGGCGCATGTGTCTGGAGTTCATTTGCAATGGCTGAAGGCCCTGGCATGCCCATTCTCTCTCTCTCCCTCCCTCTTTGTCAAATAAATAAATAAATAAAATGTTTTTTTTTAATTTCTTGAAAAGTCAACCATCCAACCTAACTGTCAATAACATTTTTCCAAGTCCCTTGCTATTCTGCTAGATGCAGATAGGTAGGTTAGATACAGAGTTTGGAGGGAGTGAGGAATGGATAGATAGATCATTGATGATAGCTAGATAGATATACAGACAGACAGACAGTGTCGCAGTTACCTTCTTGTTGCTGGGACAAAACACCCAACCAGGGGCTGGAGAGTTGGCTTAGCATTTAAGGCACATGCCTGTGAAGCCTAAGGACCCCGGTTCGATTCTCCAGGTCCCACATAATCCAGATGCACAAGGGAGCGCTCGCGTCTGGAGTTCATTTGCAGTGGCTAGAGGCCCTGGTGTGCCCATTCTCCCTCTCCCTCTCTTGTCTTTCCCTCTCTCTGTCTCATATAAATAAATAAATAAGCAAAAATAAAATTTTTAAAAATATTTTTTAAAAAACACTCAACCAAAAGCAGCTCATGGGAGGAAAGGGTTTATGTCCACTTACAGTCTTAAGGGGAAGTGTCATCATGGCATGACACAGAAGAGGCTGGGCATGTCATCTTGTCACAGCAGCAGCATGAAAGATCTACCTAATGAACCCTGACAGGTTGGACTAATGAACCTCAAGGCCCACCCCAACCCCCAGTGACACACCTCTTCCAGCAAGGCTCCACCTCCCAAGGACTCCACCATCTGGGAACTGAGTATGAGGCTTCATCACAAATGCATGAAGCAATGGGGAGAAATTTCACATTCAAACCACCACAGATAGATGATAGATAGATACATAGATACATAGATAGATACATAGATACATGCATACATGCATACATACATACATACATACATACATACATACATACATAGATAATAGATGATGGATGGATAGATGTTGATGAATGGATAGATAGGGAAGAGAAAATTTACATAAATAAAATCCATTCTTGGGGTGGAGAGATGGCTTAGTGGTTAAGGCACATGCCTGCGAAGCCTAAGGACCCCGGTTTGATTCTCCAGGTCCCACGTAAACCAGATGCACAAGGGTGCACATACATCTGGAGTTCGTTTGCAGTGGCTAGAAGCCCTGGCACGCCCATTCTCCCTCTCCCTCTCTCTCTTTCCCTCTCTCTGTCTCAAATAAATAAATAAATAAATAAATAAATAAATAAATAAATAAATAAATAATCCATTCTTATTGCTTATTTAGTAACTCAGCACAATCATTGTCCTAAAGTCTGATTAATAGCCCAGGCTGAACAAACCATCATTGATTGAGCCTCTCCCCTAATATTGGACACCCATAGTCGTTTCTAGTTTCCCCCAGTTATAAACAATGTTATAATCATCCGTTGTGTGACTTTTCACGGGGAGACCTGAACAAACATCTATTCACCCCCGCTGGGGCACTGACGATGAGCCAAAAGAATGATTCCACCCAGGTCTAGCTTTGTGAACCAGAGACTTTGTCTGGGTGACTGCAAATCAGCTGCATCACTGATTTCCCACCCCAGCATGGGTGAAGACTCTTGAAAGCTGCTCTCTGGAGCTCACTCCACTGTCGCCGACCAATCAAGACACTAATGACACACGCAACACTCTTGTTGCTTGCTTGGACGGAAGACCACACTTTATTACAGGAAATAGCACAGCTTATATACCCTATGGAGACCAATCATAACATAGTTGCTAGGCGAGAAAGCTAACTTGGCTGAAGCCCATAGGTTGATGCAATGAGGATATGCCTCCTAGCCAATCACCATAACTTCCTGTTTACTGACAAGACTCCAGCTCAACGCCCTTTGGCAAGGTGCCAGCCGCCATCTTGACAGGGCAACGTGGATGGTGTGGCCCCTGACGCTGCTGGCCACACTCTACCATTTGCAATTTGGACAGTCTCCTCTTGCAGCAACTGTAACTGCTTATATGCCCTTGATGGGGGTGGGGCTTGTGAATTTTGGAAATTTCAGGCACGACTTGGGCCTTGTAAGTTTCATTTACTTCCTAAACCTTATGATCCTCCCTCCAGGGTAGAACGTTTCACTTCAAGGAAACATCTACACAGCACCACTCTTACCCACATAACCTTGCAGACTTGTCCCGTACCCCCTAAAATAGACCCCTAGCTCTAAGATCACTGTGTCTTCAAAGAACAAGCTCTTGAACTTCTTCGCGATGGCTATGTTCTGAATGCTTTAGCCTCTCGAAGAGTTGTATGTTGAAAGCTAACCCCCACAGTGAAGGTATCCAGACATGGGCCTCTGAAATGTGACAAGGTCACAAGAGCCCCAGAAATAGGATAGAAAGAGGCCCGGGTGCTCTTTTCCTCCTTTCATCCATGTGAGGACACCGAAAATGTGCCACCCACAAGAAACACGCTTCAATGCACACCAAGTCTTGGTTTTGGACTTCAAGAACTGTGAGTAGTAAACTTCTGCTGGGTTCTTTTTGTTTTTATTTTTGTTTTTTATTTATTTATTTATTTTTGTTTTTACAAGGTGGGGGTCTTACTCTAGCCTGAGTGCTGGGATTAAAGGCATGGATGTGCCCAGAACCATTTAAACCAGACCTGGTGGTGCACATCTATAATCCAATTCTCAGAAGGCTGAGGCAGAAAAATAATTAGTTCCAAGATAACCTGGGCTACCTAGGAAAAGCCTGTCTCAAAAAGATGATAATAAACTAGATTTGGTGGTGGTGCATGCCTTTGAGTCCAGCAGTAAGGAGGCAGAGGTAGAGAATCTCTATGAGTTTGAAGCCAACCTGGGATCACAGAGTGAGTTCCAGGTCAGTCTAGGCTAGAATGGGGCCCTACCTCAAAATTAATGGACTAGAGAGATGGCTGAGCAGTTAAAGCACTTGCCTGTGAAACCTAAGGATCCATTTTTGACTTTCCAGATCCCACGTAAGCCAGATGCACAAAGTAATGCAAGGTCACAAGGTCGCACCTGCTCACAAGGTGGTGCACACATCTGGAGTTCGATTGCAATGGCTAGAGGCCCTGGTGTGGCAATTCTCTCTCTCTCCCTCGCTCTTGCTCTCACTCTCGCTCTTGGGCATTAAAAAAAAGGCCAGTCTTTTGGGCTTACCTCAAAAAAAAAAAAAAAGACAATAATAATAGTGGTCAAATATGCCCTTCTTCTCTGTCATATAAACATACTTCCTCAAGTTATCATTTTACATTTGTTCAGGGGACATCAGTTTTGTTTCGCTGTACAGAACTTTTATGATGTTAACCAAACCTCATTATGCTAACCAAATCTACTTTGCAATAGTTTGTGTTATGTTTTCACAAGACGACCCCTCTGCCCCAAGATTATAAAGTATTGATCCAAATATTCCTCCCGCAATTCTTTTTTAAAATTATTTTTATTTATTTATTTGCAAAGAGATAGAGTGGGTGGGTGTGCATATGCATGCATCAATGGGCACACCAGGGCCTCCTGCCACTGCAAATAAACTCCAGATGCATGTGCCACTTTGTACATCGTTATGTGGTACTGGGGAATCGAACCCACACTGGCAGGCTTTGCAAGCAAGTGTCTGTAACTGCTGAGCCATCACTCTATCCCTCTTCCAGCAATTTTATTTTCCTGTTATACATAGAAATATTTGCTTCCTCATGAGTTATTTCTGATATAATATGTAGAGTATTGACCCCACTTTTCATGCCAATGGCCAACCAATGCTCAGCTTCTTCCACTGAAAAATCACCCCACCACCACCGGGATGACTAAAAATGCCTTTTCCAGCAGCCACCATTGGCTGTGTATTGTGTGAGTTCTGTATTCTTCCTTGTGATGGTTTGGGTGTAAATGTCCCCCACAGTCTTGTATGTTTAAACACTTGGACCGCAGCTAGTGATGCTGTTGAGGACGGGTGGAACCTTTGGGAGGTGAGGCCTCACGGGAGGAAGTGGGTCCCCAGGAGACAGACTTCAGGTTTAGAGCCTGGCCCCTCTTCCTGTCCTATGTCCATCTCTTGACCTGCCAGGATGTGCGCAAGCTCCTGCCACCACAACCATGCGCCCACTTTCACCTCCATGCCTTCCCTGCCAACATGACTACATTGCCTTAAACCATGAGCCAAAATAAGCCTTTCCTTCCTGAAGTTGCTTCCGGTCAGGTATTTCATCACAGCAATGAGAAGAGTAACCAATACATTTCCTCTGTCCTTGCTCGAGCCGTCTCTCCCTCCCCACTCTCGACACAGTTTGGAGGCTGTGGTTCCGGAGGTTGTGTCTGACTCTGACTCTTCTGGGGAAGTGGCAGCCTTCTCCCACCAACTGCCCCCAGAGCCCAGGACAACCACATGAAGCAGAGAAGCGAAGGCAGGAAAGTCAGTAATAGCAGGTGCATGGAATTAAATATGTAACCACAGCTGTTAGAGTGAGGAGCTTGCTGGGAATTTCCAGAGAGATCTGAGTCCTGGGACTAGGTCGTGGTGTGACCAGAACAGGCCCCAAGGGAAATTTTGCTAACTAGTAATGGCATACCTAAAATCCCAGCTGGTGGTAGAGGCAGGGGAATCAGCGGTTTAAGGTCATCCTGAGCTACATATCGACTTCAAGGCCAGCCAGTGCTACCTGAAACACTCATTCAAGCAAAAATAAAATCTAATTAATTAATTAATTTACTGAAATCATATATGTTCTTTGGCCATAATGAGATTCAATTAGAATCAGTAACACGATATTTAGAAAAATTTCCCCCAAAATTTTGGAAATTAAGTAACACACTTCTAAATGCTCCCTGGGTCACAAAGCAAACTATAAAATATTTTGAATGGAACGAAAATGAAAATACAATTCAAAAAATTGTGTACCACAAGTGAAACAGTGCTAATAAGAGAGTTTATAGCATTGCATGTGTATGTCTGCAAAGGAAATAATTCTCAAATAAACAATATAAGCTTCTACACTTGGAAACTACAGGAAAAAAGCCCAAATTAAACCTAAAGCAAGCAAAAGTTAAAGGAGATTTGAATGACTAAAAACAAAATTGAAAGCAAAAAGCAGAAAAAATATCAATGATCCCCAATGCTGGTTCTGTATTTGTTTCTTTGTTTCTTTATGGTGCTGGAGGCTGAACCCAGGACCTTGAGCATACCAGGCAAGCGCTCTACCACTGAGCTATGTCTCTAGCACCCAAAGGTGATTCTTGAAAACATATCCAGAAAAATCAAGAGGCTGAAGTGGTTCAAGACACTTGCTTGCAAAGCCTGATGGCCCAGGGTTCAATCCCACAGTACTCACGTAAAGCCAGCTGCACAAAGTAGCACATGTGTCTGGAGTTTGTTTGTAGTGGCAAGAGGCCCTGCTGCACCCATTACCCATCCTTCTCTCTCTCTCTCTCCTCATAAATAAATGAATAAAAATATATTTTAAAGAAAACTGATCAATCTCTAGCCAGACTGATGGGGGAGGGAGGAAATGTCAGAAATTCCCAAAATAAGGGCTGTCATAAAGATCCCAGAGACAGTAAATTGTTAATAATAATAATAATAATGCTATTGGGCTGAAGAGATTGCTCAGTGATTAAGGCACTTGCCCACAAAGCCTAGCTACCTGGGTTCGATTCCCAGTACCCATGTAAAGCTAGATGCACAAAATGGTGCATGCATCTGGGGGCCCTGGTATGCCCATTCTCACTGTCTCACTCTCTCTTCTCTCTATCCCTTTCTGCTTGCAAATAAATAATTAAATAAATTTTTGACATTTTTTTGTTTTTGGGGGGATAGGGTTTCACTCTGGCCCAGGCTGACCTGGAATTCACTATGTAGTCTCAGGCTGCCCTCGAACTCATGATGATCCTCCTGCCTCTGCCTCCCAAGTACTGGGATTAAAGGTGTGCCCTTGCCAATAAAAATATTTTTAAGAGCCAGGCGTGGTGGTGCATGTCTTTAATCCCAGCACTCGGGAGGCAGAGGTAGGAGGATCACTGAGTTCAAGGCCACCCTGAGAATACAGAGTGAATTTCAGGTCAGCCTGGGCTAGAGTGAGACCCTACCTCGAAAAACCAAAAAAAAAAAAAAAAAAAAAAATTTAAGGGCTGGAGAGATGGCTTAGCAGTTAAGGCGTTTACTTGTGAAGCCTAAGGACCCCGGTTCGATTCTCCAAGTCCCATGTAAGCCAGATGCACATGGTGGCGCATGCATCTGGAGTTTGTTTGCAGTGGCTAGAGGCCCTGGCATACCCATTCTTCTCTCTCTCTCTCTCTTTCTCTACTCCTCTCTCTGTCTCTAACAAATAAATAAATAAAAATAAAATCTAAAAAAATTTTTTTAAATTAATATTATAAACAAGTCTATGATAAATTTGACAAATTATATGAAATTGACCAGTTCTTTCATGACACAAACTACCAAGACTCAAGACAAAGTAGATGGTCTAAATAGTTCTGTATCAGCCGGGCATGGTGGCACACACCTTTAAACACAGCACTCGGGAGGTAGAGGTAGGAGGAGCTCTGTGAGTTCGAGGCCACCCTGAGAATATAGAGTGAATTCCAGTTTAGCCTGGGCTACAGTGAGACCTTACCTTGAAAGACCAAATTAAATTAAATTTTCCTGTATCTATGAAAGAAATAAAATTTGTACCTTGAAAATTCTCCTGGAAAGAAAATCCAGTTGGTCTTAGTGGAAAATTCTATCAGACATTTAATAAAATATGAAATTCTACATAAGCCAGGCATGGTGGTGCACACCTTTAATCCCAGCACTTGGGAGGCAGAGGTAGGAGGATCGCTGTGAGTTCAAGGCCAGGCTGAGACTACATAGTGAATTCCAGGTCAGCCTGGGCTAGCGTGAGAGCCTGCCTTGAAAAAAAATTCTTCATAGTTTTCTTCCAAGAAAACAAGATAGAAGGGGAAACATCCTAAGTTATCTACGTAGCCAGCATAGAATCAAGACCCATGAAAGACCGTGCAAGAAACCCCACTGTGGGACTCAGCTCTCCATCACTGTGACCAAGTACCTGATATTAACTCCTTACAGGAGGATTTGTTTTTCTCAGTTTCACGGCCACATGGCTACATGATTATGGGCTTGAGGTGAGGCAGGACATCATGGGTGAAGGCTGTGGTGTTAGAAGCTGCTAATCTCATGACAGTCATGAAGCAGAGAGGAGGAGAAGCATCCAGGAATCAGATATCACCTTCAAAAACACAGCTCCAGGGATAGAGAGATGGCTCAGCAGTTAAGGCACTTGCCTGCAAAGCCTAATGACCAGGATTCAATTCCCCAGTACCCACATAAAGCCAGATGCACAAGGTAGCCCATGCATCTGGAGTTCCTTTGCAATGGCTGGAGGCCCTGGAATGCCCATTCTCTCTGTCTGTCTCTCTTCTCTCTCTGCTTGCAAATAAATAAATAAAAATATTTTTTAAAAAAGTACAGCTCGGGGGTTGGAGAGATGGCTTAATGGTTAAGCACTTGCCTGTGAAGCCCAAGGACCTCGGTTCAAGGCTCCATTCCTCAGGACCCACGTAAGCCAGATGCACAAGGTGGTGCATGCATGTGGAGTTCGTTTGCAGTGGCTAGAGGCCCTGGTGTGCCCATTCTCTCCCTCTCTCCCTCTCTCTGTCTGTCTCTCTGCCTCTTTCTCTGTCTGTCATTCTTAAATAAATTTTGAAAAATACAGCTCAGGGACTGGAGAGATGGCTTAGCAGTTAGGGCACTTGCCTGCAAAGCCAATAGACTCAGGTTCAATTCCCCAGGACCCACATAAGCCAGATGCGCAAAGTGGCGCATGAATCTGGAGTTTATTTGCAGCGGTTGAAGGCCCTGGTGTGCCCATTCTCTCTCTCTTTCCCCCCTTCTCCTCTCTCTCTCTCTCTTAAATAAATAAAAATAAAATAAACACAGCTCCATTGACCTAGTTCTTCCAATTAGGCTTCCATTCAGCAATGAATTCATAGAGGATAAACCCCTTGAGGAGTTTAGTACTTCACAATCCAGTTACTATTTGATAACAATCTCAACTAGGGACAAAGCCTTTAGCACATGAGCCTTTGGGGAACAGCTCATATCCAAGTCACAACACTCATAAACAATGAACCAAAAGTCCTCACTGAGGGGCTGGAGAGATGACTCAGTGGTTAAGCGCTTGCCTGCAAAGCCTAAGAACCTGGGTTCAATTCCCCAGTACACATATAAATCCAGATGCACAAGGTGACACATGTATCTGGAGTTCGTTTGCAGAGGCTAGAGGTCCTGGCATGCCTATTCTTTTTCTCTTTCTCTCATAAATAAGTAAAATATTTCCTTAAAAAAAGTCCTCACTGGGGCTGGAGAGATGGCTTAGTGGTTAAAGTGCTTGCCTGTGAAGCCTAAGGACCCAGGTTTGATGTCTCTGCAGATCCTACCGAAGCCAGGTGCACAAAAGGTGAGGCAAGTGCAAGGTTGCACATGCTCACTAGGTGGTGCAAGCATCTGGAGTTTGATTGCAATGGCTGAGGCTTTGGCATACCAATTTTCTCTTCTCTTTCTCTCTCTTTCTCTCTCTCTTTCTCTCTCTCTTTTTCTCTCTCTGTCTTGCTCTCTCTAAAAAATATAAAATAAAAATAAAGTCCTCACTGAAATATCAGCAACTCAAAGCCAATAACAGGGTAATACATCATTACCAGGTAACATCCAACTCTGGAAGGGAAGGTGAACTCAAACTAGAAAATCCTTAGCCAGGGGCCTGGAGAGATGGCTTAGCGGTTAAGCACTTGCCTGTGAGGCCAAAGGACCACGGTTCGAGGCTCAATTCCCCAGTGCCCACGTAGATGCACAAGGATGCACAAGCATCTGGCACATGCATCTGAGTTTGTTTAAACAAAAAAGTTTTTAAAAAGGCCCCCAAAAAGCCGGGCGCCCATTCTCCCCCCCTCCTCTGCCTCAAATAAATAAATAAACAAAAAAATTTTTAAAAATTGTTAGCCAGGCAGGGTGGTACTTAAGTCCAGCACCCGGGAAGTGGATGCAGGAAGATCAAGAGTTCAAGGACAGGGCTGGAAAGATACCTCAGTGGGTAAAGTGCCTGCTGCACAAGCATGAAGACCTGAGTTTAGACATCAGAACCCATGTAAAATGCCAGGCATGGTGGCACACACCTGTAATCCCAGCACTAGGTAGGCAGGCTAGGATTCCTGGGGCTCACTGGCTAGCTAACATAGCTGAATTTCTGCACTGGAGGTTCATGTAGAGACCCTGTCTCAAAAGGTGACCATTGCAGAAGAGGTGGCAGAAAGAACGGAAAAGCTAGAGGAAGGGGAGGAGTGTTTTGCATCATTGTCTTTCAGACACAAAGTAGCCATGGTATTATTCAGGATCTCACAGTGTCTGACACTACCTACACAAGACTTGCATAACAGGAGGGGAAAAAATGATGACATCAAAGCAGAAAAGAGACTTGGCGGAAAGAAGAAGGGATTCAGTGGAGGGGGAATAGGAGAAGGGAAAAAAGAGAAAGTCATAGGAGGAGATTATGATCATGGTACATTGTCTATATGTATGGAGGTTGTCAAGAAAAAGATTTTGAAAAATATGAGGTGAAGAAAACTCGAATAAGACACACTAAATTGACTTCCGGTCTCCACATTCACATGTGCACCTACACACATACAAAAACACACCACATACACATGCAAAAACAAATAAAGGCTTAGTTACGTAGCAAGTATAAGCCAACCTGACCTACATGATCCTGTCTCAAAAAAAAAGAAAGAGGGCTGGAGAGATGGCTTAGAGTTAAAGTGCTTGCCTGCAAAGCCTAAGGACCCAGGTTCAATTCCCCAGTCCCCAAGTAAAGCAGATGCACAAAGTGGTATATGCATCTGGAGTTTGCTTGCAGTGGCTAGAGGTCCTAGAGAGCTCATATTTTCTCTCTCTACATCCTCTCTCTCTTTCCCTCTCTTTCTCTTTCCTTGCAAGTAAGTAAAATGAAAGAAGAGAGAAGAAAAGAAAAAAGAAAATCAAAATTAATCTATGTAAATCCAGGCACGGTAATTCGTGCCTATAATCCTGTAATCTCAGCACTTGGGAGACTGAGCTAGGAGCACTGCCATGAGTTCCACTTCAAAGCCAGTTTAAGCTACAGAGTGAGATTCTATCTCAAACATAGAAGGAAGAAGGGAGGGACGAAAGGAGGAAGGAAAAGAGAGAGGGAAGGAGGGAAGGAAAAGTGAGAGAGGAAGGAAGGGGGAGAGAGGAAAGGAAGGAAAGAAGGAGAGAAGAAAAGGAAGATAAATCAATGTCATCCACTGTATTAATAATAGATTAGAGAGTTTGGTGTGGTGGCACACACCTGTCATTCCAGCACTTGAGCTGTGAAGGCAGGAGGATCAGGTGTACAAGGCCAGTCTTGTCTACATAGTGAGTTTGAGGCTCAGCTTGAGCTACATGAAATCCTGTTTGAGAGCAAGGAAGTAAATCTTACATATAATTTTATAAACAGATTTTTGTAAAAGTCACACACACACACATTTCCTGGCCATCTTCCTAGGTGTAATCTTACAGATAAACTTTAGAATGTTTTCAAAAGCAAAAGCTCAGCCAGGCATGGTGGCACATGCCTTTAATCCCAGCACTCAGGAGGCAGAGGTAGGAGGATCACTGTGAGTTCGAGGTCACCCTGAGACTACATAGTTAATTTCAGGTCAGCCTGGGCCAGAATGAGACCCTACCTCAAAAAACAAAAAACAAAAAAACTTCGTTGGTCATTTGCTTGAAACTACTGGATTTACAACTTCAGAGGAATTGATGTACTTCCAATAGCAAGTCCTCTGACCCAAGAACAAGTCATCTTTTATGCTTTTAGAGAGTGTCTTAAATAGAGTTCACTTTCAGCCCTACCTTTCTTCTTCTTCTTCTTCTTTTTTTTTTTTTTTCAAAATTTTCCTACTTGTTTTGCTTCTCTCTGGTTATAATTTTTCTTTGCATTTTATTGCAATTGTGAGTGAAATCTTCCAATTGTGATGCTTAAATCAACATCCTTGGCTTAAAGGAAGCAGATTTCTGAGCAGTTGTTTGATGAGGGATCTTTCATGTACCCCTCATTGTTATGAATATTAGCTATTCATATGGTGAGACATCTGCTTACATCACCCTCAGTCTGTGTGTCAGACTTCTCCTTTCTGAGTATCATGACTAACATTGCAAAAACTATTCTATATTTTCTTACTTATTTTCTGAGTCTGACCCACATGGAAGAGGAGAAGCAGATGTCGTTAAGCTTTTCCTCTAGGTCTCGCTTTGTGCTGACCTGAGAGAAAAACACAGGAGCATGTATAACAGGATGTCTGTTTTCCTCACAAGGTCTCCAGTCATCAGCAGTGAACGGGTTAGCATGACTGAACATTTAAAAGAGAACAGAGAGCTGGTTTTGCAGGTAAGCGCCTTAACCTAACAATCCAAGTTCAATTCCCCAGTACCCATGTAAAGCCAGATGCATCTGGAGTTTGTTTGCAGTGGCTGGAGGCCCTGATGTGCTCATTCTCTCTCTCTCTCTCTCTCTCTCTCTCTCTCTCTCTCTCTTGCTTTCTCCATGCAATTGCATAAAATATTTTAAAAGAGAATAAGGCACATCACCCCAATCTTACACCCTTAATGATCAATCACACGTCTTGTCGGTTGCTCTCTATCCAAGCTTATCCTGTACAGTTTCACTATGGTTGAATCATGACCCCAGAACTGCCTACTCGGAGGAAAAAAGCACATCCTGGATTTCACATGACCCATCAAGCCCCAGAGAGGTGACAACAGAATATTCCACCTGGCCGTCAAAGAATGAATACACAAGAATTGTAGTCTGGCTCCTGGAAAGATAAACTAGAAAGAAAAGAAAAGGAACCAGGACTGGGAGCCAGTCCCATATTCCCTCAACCTCCCCATGACAAGACTGGGGTTGAAGAGATGGCTCCATGGTTAAAGGCGCTTGCTTGAAAAGCCTGCCAGCCCAGGTTCAATTCCCCAGTGTCCACATAAAGCCAGACACGCAAAGTGACATATGTGTCTGGAGTTTTTTTTGTGGTGACAGGAGGATCTGGCCATTCTTATTCTCTCTCTCTCTCCCTCCCTCTCTCTCTCTCCTTCCACTTACTCACAAATAAATGAATAATAAATAATTTTTAACATTCCAAGACTGAGCCTGGCGTGGTTGTGCATGCCCTTAATCTTAGCACTTGGGAGGCAGAGGTAGGAGGATTGCCATGAAGTTATCTGAGACTATATGGTGAATTCCAGGTCAGCCTAGGCTAGAGTGAGACCCTACCTCAAGAAAAAAAAAAATTCCAAGACTGTAAGGAAAAGAATAACACTACTGGGTCTGAACCCAACAAGGAGCTATCAAGTCCTGGAGACTTGTCCCCAGTTCTGCACCCCACCCCCACTCCATAGCTACTAGTATCATGACCTTCGACAAAAGAGCAAGTTGAATACTCAGGACAGTCCCAGCTCAAACTTCACATATTCATTTCTTCAGAAAACCAGGGGATAACTGGGATGAAGGGTTCAGTTATGAGAGGAAGAAAACTGAGAAGCAATTCCAGGTGATTCAAGATCAGGAAACCACACAAGCTCTGGGGGGGGGGGAGGACCACCAAGGTGACCTAACATAATTTCCCAGGCCTTTCAGGCCTTTCAGGAATCCCCTCAGGAGCAAGCTGACTGCCTCTTTAAACTGCTCTGGTCATAACTAATTTGCTACCTCACGGAGTAGTTTCTGTTTTAACAGTTTAAATTGTTTAGGAAACTCTGAAGTTGAAAGGTAACTAGTCAACGAACAGAAATAGAAATGGGAAAAGTCAAGTATGGTGGCATGTGAGGCCATGGTGGAAGTGGGGCAGATCACGAGACCAGGAGTTCACAGGCAGCTGGGCAACAAATTGTTTCATGAAAATAATAATAATAACAATAATAAAAAGTCAGGGGGCTGGAGAGATGGCTTAGCAGTTAAGGAGTTGCCTGCAAAGCCTATGGACCCAGGTCTGATTCCCCAGTACCCACGTAAACCAAATAAACACATGCACTTAGGGTTCGTTTGCAGTGACTAGAGGCCCTGGTGAGCTCATTCTGTTCACTCTCACATAAATATATATATAAGTAAAAATAGATAAATAAAAGAATAGTGTTTAAAAGGTCAGGGGCTAAGCTGGAAAGATGGCTTAGCGGTTAAGGCACCTGCCTCCTAAGCCTAAGAACGCTGATTCCAATCTCCAGCGGTTCCAATCTCCAGGTCCCAAGTTTAGTCAGATGCAAAGTGACGCAAGGGCGCAATGCTGCACTTGACCACAAGGGGGCGCACACATCTGGACTTTGTTCTCAGCAGCTGAGAGGCTGCTGGCGCGCCCATCTCTATCTGTCTTCCTCTCCCTCTCTCTCTCTCTGTCTCTCTCTGTGTCTCTCTCCACAAAAAAAAAAAAAGTCAGGCCTGAAGGTGTGGCTCAGCGTTACAGCATGTGCTGTGCAGGCACGAAACTCTGTTCAATCTCCAGCACTGGAAAAAATGTTTAGGTTTTAAATAGTTTGGTTTTTTTATTTACTTGCAAGCAGAGAGAGATAGAGAGAAGAGACAGAGAGAGAGAATGACAATGAACGCACCAGGGCCTCAAGCCACTGCAAACAAACTCCAGACGCTTTGACCACTGTGCATCTGGCTTTACATGGGTACTAGGCAATTGAACTCAGGTCCTTGGGCTTTTCAGGCAAGTGCCCTAACTGCTGAGCCATCTCTCTGGTCCTTTTTATGTTTTATAATAATCTACAATGTAGCTTTTCTCTTCTATTCTTTGAAATGTTATGAATTCCTTGATATTCAGTGAATTACACTGATGTTTACAAAAGAATTCCTTGAACGTATGACAAGTTATGTGGCTTTATGTAGAAAAAAATACTCTAGGGCTGGAGAGATGGCTTAGTGGTTAAGCACTTGCCTGTGAAGCCTAAGAACACCAGTTCAAGGCTCGATTCCCCAGGACCCACATAAGCCAGATGCACATGGTGGTGCACGTGGCTGGAGTTCATTTGCAGTGGCTGGAGGCCCTGGTGTGCCCATATTCTCTCTCTCTCTCTCTCTCTCTCATAAGTAAATAAATAAAAATTTAAAAAAACATTCTATAGAAATTCTGTTCAGAAGTGAGAGGATCATAATCTTGGGTCACACCCCAAAAGATTGTTTTTAATGTAAAAAAATTTTTTAAATTGATGGATAAAGCCAGGACTGATGACAGAGGCCAATAATCCCAGCTATTCAGGAGGCTGAGGTAGGAAGATCACAGATTCAAGGTCAGCCCAGGCCACAGAATGAGTTTAAGGCCAGCATGTCTTGAATAAAAATGTAGAACGAGGGCTGGAGGGATGGCTTAGGGGCTAAGGCATTTGCCTGCAAAGCCAAAGGACCCAAGTTCAATTCACCAGGAAACACCTTAGCCAGATGCACAAGGGGGCGCATGCGTCTGAAGTTCGTTTGCAGTGGCTGGAGGCCCCGGTGTGCCCATTTTCTCTCTCTCTCTCTCTCAAATAAATAAATTAAATTAAATTAAAATATTTTTTTAATAGAAAGAAATTAAATTAAATTAAAATACTTTTTTTAAGGTGCAAGAAAGATTCAGCTTCCAGCACTGTGGGGAAGGATTGCAAATTTAAAAGTCTGTCCTGGCTGGAGAAATGGTAGAGGTGTTTGCTTGCCTATAAGGTGCAAGAACTGGATTCAGATGCACAGCACTGCATCTGAGGTGAGTGGCTAAAGGCCCTGGCGTGCCCATTCTCTCTCTCTCTCTCTCGCTCTCTCTCTCTCTCTCTCTCTCTGTGCTTGCAAATTAATTGAAAAAAAAAATTCTGTCCAAAAGAAAATATGCTTGCAATGCAATTTTCTCACCATCCCATTAAGCAAAACAGGAGAAAAAATAGCAATGATCAACAGTCTAATATTGTATTAATTTTCCATTTGCTATAACAAATTGCCCAAAAATTCATGGCTTAAATCAACACATTTATACCTCTCACTTCTGGAGGTCTGAAGTCCAAGCCCAGTCTCCCAGGGCTAACTAACATCAAGGTGTCAGAGGTCCTTCAGGGGGCTCCGGGAAGATTCTGCCTCTCTGCCATTTTCCAGCTTCCAGACGCTGTTGTCTTGGGTAAGATTTAAATGAGTGCCCCAAAGGTTACCTACTGCAACCTTGGTCTCCGGAGTGGAGGTGTTGCGATGTGTTGGCTCCTTTAAGAGGCGGGGCCTACTAAGAGGCGGGGCCTAGTAAGAGGCGGGGATTGCTGATAGGTGGGGATTGCGGAGTAGCCAGGGTTTACTGACAGGTGGACCTACGTCCTGCGTTCCCAGCAAGTCCATGTCTACATTCTAGCCTGACCTGAGCGAACCAGGCTGCTCCCACGCTCTCTCTGCTTCCAGTCTCACGCCCTGGCTTCTGGTCACGTGATGCTTCCCTGTCTCTAGGCTGAGCGCCTCCCTAAACCCGCCAACTGCAGGAGGAGCGTGGTGTCGGCCCCTTCCAGCCACCACCATCGTGAGCCAAGTGTCCTCTTTCCTTAGAGTAGCCACCCTGTCCGCGGTTTGCTAGGATAACACTAAACGGGTACCCAGGCCACCAAAAACAATTTACAGAATGTGTCTGACATATGCAGACCACATAAAGAACTCCCGCGACTCAATAAAGGAAGACAGGCCGGGAAGATGGCTCTGGGATAATGTACTTGCCCCGCAAGCCCGAGTTACTGACTTTGGCTCCCTAGACCCCACGTAAAAATCCAAAGCTGTGCTGAGCTTTTGTAATCCAGGACGCCTGCTATGAGGTGGGAGTCCAGAGCAACAGGCAGCTGTAAGGTCAAGATGGGCTCCCAAAATGAAATTACCAAGGACAGCAGGATGGGGACAGAGGCATAGGGAAGTGGATTACTCAAGAACACCCCCCCCCAGCCATTATCCCCCCCCTTGCCTGCAATGCCCCCAGGTCTTGGTTTCCTGCCCCCTTATTTTGTAAATCACCTGGACGCTATTTGATGTCACACCCTGGCTATCTTAGATCTCCCCTAAAGGAACCTTTCTTGTTCAGCTCTTTTCCTCACCTTCCCCCAATCGACCCTATAAAGCTCATTGCCCGAGGAACTCAGGTGGGCTGTGCCCCTCTCTTGTGAGCCAGTTCCGGTAGCTCGTGCTTTTCCCAAATAAAAACTTTCATCTTTGCCTCAGAGTGGTTTGCGTGGTCGTGGTCATTCCTAAACCTTACAACAGCAACTATGAGAAGACCCCCACTCAAGAGAGGTAGAAGGTGAAGAACAATATCCAAAAGTTCCCCTCTGAATTATGCCCTCCCCACACATGCATGATCAAAGTAAATATACACTTGACCATAATCCAAACATGCAAGAGGCTAGAGAGCAGGTTCAAGGCCAGCCTGGGCTACATAGCAAGACCTGTCTAAAAGAAGAAGTGAAAACCAAAGTAGATGTCCCAATAGCAAACAAGCACATAAAAATATTGTTTGTCAGGGCTGGAGACATGGCTTAGCTGTTAAGGCACCTGCCTGCTAAGCCTAAGAACCCTGGTTCCAATCTCCAGGTCCCACATTAGCCAGATGCAAAAAGTGATGCAAGGGTGCAATGCCGCACTTGCCCACAAGGGGGTACACACATCTGGAGTTTGTTCACAGCAGCTGAGAGGTTGCCCATTCTCTATCTGTCTTCTTCTCCCTCTCTCTCTCTCTCTCTCTCTCTCTCTCTGTGTCTCTCTCCAATATATATGTATGTATGTATGTATGTATGTATGTATGTATGTATGTATGTATGTATGTATGTATGTATTGTTTGTCACCTGCATAATAGGAGGGGGAAGATGATGGAAATGATTGTATCAAAACAGAAGAGAGACTAGTTGGAAAGAAGGGATTCAGTGGAGGGGGGGAAGGAGAATGTTGGGTGTGTTATGGTCATGGTATATTGTCTATACATGTGGAAGGTGTTAATAAAAAGTTAAAACATTATTTATCTTTAGGCAAATACATAGAGACACTGTTGTGTAATCACTAGCACAGTTAAAATGTAAAAGATTGATACCAAAGACTGGCATGGATGTGAGGCAGTCTAACTTCCCATCTACTGGTGGGAGTGCAAAATGGTGAAGCCAGTTTGGAAAAGGGTTTACAGTTTCTTGAAAAGTAAAACTTAGTGTGTGACCCAGAAATTACATTTATAGGTATTCTTACAAATAGGCAAGCCCTCCCCCCAAAAAAAAAAACAGTGTATGTCCACACTAATACCTGTAAGTGTTTTGTTTATAGCATATTCCTGGTTGCCAAAAACAGGCGGCAACCCAAATGTCCATGAACCTGGTTTACTACCTCTTGGTCCCGGGTTCTTTCCCGCTACCTGTTTTCAGGGGGAAGGCCAGACAAGAACCAGTCAGGGTCCCTAGGTCCAAATGAGAACTTGAGCAATAAAAGAGCCAGCATACAGGTATCAATATGGATAACTCTTTTTTAAAAATCACATTAAGTTTTAAAAGCTGGAGCAAGAAGACTATACGCTTAAGAGTCTGTTTACCAGTAGCTATTTAAAAGGCCCAGCAACAGTGAGAGAGCAGATCAGAGGTCACCAGAGAGTGGATCTGGAAGAGGATGCTAAGTACTACAAAGGAATATAGGGAACTTATGTGACCATGAGGAAATATACTGTCATCATCAGGTGGTTTGGCAACTCTACACATTTGTATATGTGTCTGCACATTTGTCATAATTCTTCGCCGTGTATACTAAAAAGTTTGATGAATTTTGTTCACATATGTATTATACCTTAAAGCTCACACCCTGAACATACAGTAGAAGTCACTGACAAGGGTATGAGCAGAGGCTAGTCTGTACACTGTGATCACAGGGGCGAGTCCATATGCTGTAATCACTGGAGATTTACTGGGGAAGTAAGGCTCCACTTTCACTTTTCTAGAGGATTCTTATAAATCTGAATGAGTGAAAGAAAAATATTCTGCAGAATTTTAAGAGTTTTCCTGAAGCTCCCCACCCCCACGCCCCTCTTCTGACTATGGCATCTCTTCCAGGACCTCAGCTGAGACTCTCGCTTTCTCTTATTTGACCACATGCTCAGAAGGGTATTGGTTCCCAGCCATCCTGTCAGCATGTAATTTCCAAGTGGACATCCCAGACCTGTGGCCTCGTCATCTGCATATGCTCCTGTGACTGCTGACCTTCATCCTTTGCTTTCTGATGATGCCTTGTTGAAAATTTCATCACCTTGGAAACAGAGGGGCTTCCCGAGCATCATGGGAAGGAAGGGAATAGCAGTGTAGCCACATGAATGGGTCAGATCTTAGCTTCCCTGGAGTCATCATTCACTCTCAGAAACAGCATGGTGGACCCCAAGACTGGGTCTGCCACCTTCCCCCAAAATTGCTTCTCCCCAAGGAGAAAGCTGCCCCATGACCTAGGCCAACAGCAGGTGTTACTCCCATCACTGCACTCTCTCGCCTCAGTACAAATTTCAGGATTTCTCTGCTCTTCCCACAAATGCCCATAGCCAATGAGTTCTTCAAGCTTCCTTGAACCACTTGTTTCCACTCAATAGAAGAAACAATGAAAGGCTGGAGAGGTGGCTTAGCAGTTAAGGAGTTTGCCTGCAAAGCCAAAGGACCCAGGTATGGTTCCCCAATACCCACGGAAGCCAGATGTACAAGGTGGGACATATGTCTGGAGTTTGTTTGCAGTGGCTGGAGGCCCTGGTGTGCCCATTCTCTCAATCTCTCTCTCTTCTTGCAAATAAATAAATTTTGGAAAATTTTATTTATGTATGTATGTATTTATTTATTTATTTGCAAGGAGAGAGAGAGATAAGAGAGACAGACAAGAGAATGGTCACTCCAGGGCCTCTAGCCACTGCAAACGAACTCCAGGTGTATGTGCTCTTACTTACATGTGCCCTGGCTTACATGGGTCCTGGAGAATTGAACCTGGGTCCTTTGGCTTCACAGGCAAACGCCTTAACTGCTAAGCCATTTCTCCAGCCCTTTTTAAAAAAAAATTTATTTATCTAAATAAACTTTTAAATTTTTATTTTATTTTTGTTTATTTGAGAGAGACAGAGAAGGAGAGAATGGGCACACCAGGGCCTCTAGCCACTGCATACTCCAGACACATTCACCACCATATGCATCTGACTTACCTGGGTTCTAGGGAATCAAACCTGGGTTCTTAGGCTTTGCAGGAAAGCACCTTAACCACTAAGCCATCTCTCCAGCCAAAATATAAATATTTTTCAAAAAAGAAACACTGAAGCTTTCCTTCTGGACAACTTCCAAATCCAATGAGGACTTTTCTGGCAGAGCTCAGCTGGACATCCCCTTATCCTCCCAGTCTTTAGTCCTTGGAGTTGCATCAGGACATCTCGACTGTGGCACAATCAGTTGTCTGTGACGGAAGCTACCTGCATATTGCAGGATATCTCAATCCACCTATAGACAGTAGCAGCAGCCCCAGATTATAACAACCAGGGCTGTCTCCAGAAATTTGCAAGTGTGCCTGTTGCAAAGAAAGAAAGAGGGGCTGGAAAGATTGCTCAGTGGTTAAGGCATTTGCCTGCAAAGCCTAATGACCTGAGTTCAATTCCACAGTACCCATGTAATGCCAGATATAGAAGGTAGTGCATGCGTCCAAAGTTCATTTGCAGTGGCTACAGGCCCTTGCTTGCCCATTCTCTTTCTTTCTATCTGCCCCTGCCCCCCCAAATAAATAAATAAATAAATATTTTTTAAAAGAAAGAGGGCTGGAGAGATAGATTAGCAGTTAAGGCACTTGCCTGCAAAGCCTAAGGACTCACATTCTATTATTCAGGTCCCATGTAAGCCAGACACACAAAGTGATGTGAGGTCACACATGTGCACAGGTGGCACATAAGGTCACACATGTGCACAGGTGGCACATAAGGTCACACATGTGCACAGGTGGCACATAAGGTCACACATGTGCACAGGTGGCACATGTGTCTGAAGTTCAATTACAGTGGCTGGAGGCGCTGGGTGGGCCAAATCTTGCTCGCTCGCTTGCTCACTCTCGCTCTTGCTCTCTTGCATAAAAAAAAAAAAAAAAAAAAAACAAAAAAAAAAGCCAGTCTGTTGGGTTTCCTCAAAAAAAAAAAAAAAAAAAAAAGAGGCAGGCATGGTGGTGCACGCCTTTAATCCCAGCACTCAGGAGGCAGAGGTAGGAGGATCACCATGAGTTTGAAGCCACCCTGAGAGTCCAGGTTAGCCTGGGTTACAGGGAGACCCTACCTCAAAAAACCAGAAAGAAAGAAAGGAAGAAAGAAAGAAAGAAAGAAAGAAAGAAAGAAAGAAAGAGAGAGAGAGAGAGAGAGAGAGAGAGAGAGAGAGAAGAAGAAAGAAAGAGGGAGGGAAAGGAAGAGAGAGAGAGAGAGAGAGAAAGAAAGAAAGAAAGAAAGAAAGAGAGAGAGAGAGAGAGCGCGAGCGCGAGCGAGCGGGAAGGAAGGAAGGAGGGAGGGAGGGAAGGAGGGAGGGAGAGAGAGAGAGAAAGAAAGAAAGAAGGAAGAAAGAAAGAAGGAAAGAAAGAAAGAAGGAAGGAAGGAAGGAAGGAAGGGAAAAGAGAGAAAATCACTCATGACTTGAGACCCTCTGGTTTATGTTTTTTCTTTCTGCTCCAACCTCCTTTAAATCTTTTCCCTCCATTCCCTCTCCCTCTACTTCCCAACCTCAACCGGCCCTCACAATGCAGTGGCCCCGTTCTGGTGCCTACAGACTGTCAGGGAACTAGAGAAAAAAAGAGTCACTTAATGGTGACAGAAGCCAGAGCTGTCCCACATGAGACTGCTCTGATGCACACTTCAGTGGCTAAGTGCTGTAGTCCTCGGGGCCATCTGCCTGCTCTTTACATCATCCAAGTGTCTTTACCATCTGGGGGACCTTGCAGCCTCCTTTCCCACCCATCCATTTGCCCTCCTCCCACCAATCTTAAGTGCTCCAGGAGGTCTGTGAAAAGCCCATTGTATCAACAATTCCTAGGAAGGGTGTTTTCAGCTTACTGTCACAGTGGGATACCAGCGAAACTGAAATGAAGGATCACATAGGATGATATCACAGCAGGATAGGGGGAGTCCCTAAAACTGTCTGAGTCACAAATGCTGCCCAAAAGAAACACCTGTTAGCACCTCTTGGCACAGCCAGAAACTTGGCTTAAAACCTTTTGGTCCCTGGTTCTTCCCCGTTGCCTGTTTTCAGGGGAAGACCAACCAAGGACCAATCAAGGTGCCTGGGTCTGAATGGGAAATAACCACTGAGCTTATTAAATGTCACATTGTTGTGTTTCTGTCTCAGCAGACGTTATTAAAACCAAGCCCTTGCCGGGCGTGGTGGCACACACCTTTAATCCCAGCACTCGGGAGGCAGAGGTAGGAGGATCGCCGAGAGTTCGAGGCCACCCTGAGACTACATAGTTAATTCCAGGTCAGCCTGGACTAGAGTGAGACCCTACCTCGAAAAACAAACAAACAAAAAAAAAAAAACCAAGCCCTATATGTCTCTTGAGGACTTTCTCCCTCAGGGGCCCTGTCTGTTGGGCCTGTGATAAGTGCTCATTCAACAAACATGTTGGTAGAACTTGGTCTTCAAACAGGGAAGCTTGTGTGTGGACAGCTGCCTATTCAGACAGCCCTAGTGGAACACCCAGTCTGAGACAAGCCTCAGGATAGACATTCACACTCTCTCCCTCCTGTCATGTATTCCATAAAATCTTATTAAACTTGAGAACACATTTGGGAGGCTGAGGCAGGAGGATCATGAGTCCAAAGCCAGGCTCAAATGGAGAGTAGCCTTTCAAGAGAACATATTGCCATTTACCTGGTTCCTGAGAACATTCTGGATATCCTGTTTTCATCCACCTCTAAAACTGCTATGCTCAGTCTGCATAGGCAAGGCCCATCCATGCCAAAGAAAGGAGACCTTATTCTCACGGTCTTACTAGCTTGGCAAACACCAGACCTGGAAAGCAGGTCCTCTGCTTTCTCCACACCAGCGCCCTACAGCTGAATATGTAGAGGAGCCTCCGTTTTCATCCCAACTACGACCCTCAACAAGCCCTCCAGTGGCCAGTGACAGGACATGTGTCTGTGTTTTTCCTCTTTCCTAAGCATCTATCTCATGTTCTTCTCAAGCCCCCTATCATGTCATTGTTTCAACGAGAAAATAGAAGCAACCAGAAGGGAAGGAGTATGGCCACCCTGAGCCGCAGGGCCATGACGCCACCTGGAAACAGGGTCTTTCTGGAAGGATACCTTCTCCATTGCTGAGATACTCTGAGGCCAGCTCACTAGGCCTGCTCCCATGCACATGGTCATGTAAGTGTATTCCCTGAGTAGGGCAGGAAAGCCCTGGAGTTAACATAGGGTGCCGTGGTCCCTCCTCTCTTGGGGACAAAGGTGAGCAATTTCTGGCTAGTGGCAAAAATGAATACAAGAGACTTTCAGTGTAAGGAAGGGTTAACCAACAGTGCAGAATTCACCTCATACAGCAGTGAACAGCAGTGGAATTTCTAAACATGTAGCTCCAATGAAGGAAAGGACAGATGAGAAGCAGGAAAATGGAGTTAAGAGACAGCTGTGGTAAGGTCCAGGAGCCTGAGGAGGGGAGGTCATGCAAGAACAGCCAAAAGGGTCCAGTGTCCTCTCCAGTTCTCAGGAAGTTCCACATCAAGGAGCTGTGACCATAGAAGCTGACTCAGAGTGAGGCGTGGACTGTTGCATAGCTGCTAGAAGGTGGAGGAAGGAGCCACAAACCAAGGAATATAGGAGCCTCAAAGAGCTGGAAAAGGGGACTGGAGAGATGGCTCAGTGGTTAAGGTACTTGCCTGCAAAGCCTAAGACCCAAGTTCAATTCCCTAGTACCCACATAAAGCCACATGCACAAAGTAGTGCATGCATATGGAGCTTGTTTGCAGTGGCTAGGGGCCCTGACACACCCATACTCTCTCTGTCACTCTATCTCTCTGTCTATATCCCTGCTTGCAAATAAATAGAATATTTTTTTTTTCCAAAGAGCTAGAAAGGGGAAAAAACAGACTAAAGCCCAAAGCCTTCCAAAGGAACCAACAAGCCAACCATCCTCATGTTAGTCCAGTGGGACCCTTGTTGGAATTCTGACCTCCAGACTGTGTGCTGCTGTAAGCCACTGTGTTTGTGGTCATTTGTTACAGCAGCCACAGGCAACTCAGACAGGACCTTCAACATGGGCTCCAGTCCATTCCTTGAATGAGAAAACTGAAAAGAGAAAAATAATATTACAATACATCAAAGAGACCCAGTGTCAATCAAATGTATAAATATCAAACACGCTAACAGTTGAGAGGAAAGGGCTCTAACTCACAGCGGGGGTTCAAGAAAACATCTCAGACTGTAAAGCACACATAATCTAGACCCCAAAGAGCAAAAGCTCTTCCAAAAGAGAGCTCGTGTCATGTTACAAGGTTCTGAGTCCCCACATTCTGCACAGCAGGCCCCAGGGAGCTCTGAGGTGACTAAGACAGTGAGCGCTCACAGCTTGCTCAGAGACTGCGTTATATTCAATGATGTTTCAGTGTAACATATAAACAAGTGCCAAGGGCAGCTCTGTGACGGAGGACCTTGTGCTAGGTGATTCTGTACTAAGCAGAACATGGCTGGCAAGCTTCACTTCTATAAGGAATTTTTGAAAATATTTTATTTTTATTTATTTATTTACTTGAGAGAAAGAGAGAGACAGAGAGAGGGAGAATGGATGTGCCAGGGCCTTCAGCCACAGCAAATTAACTCCAGATGCATGCGTCACTTTGTGCATCTGGCTTATGTGGGTCCTGGGGAATCGAACCTTTGGTCCTTTGGCTTTGCAGGCAAGCACCTTAATTGCTAAGCCATCTCTCCAGCCCCCAGGAATTTTTTTTAATAGTTAGTTAATTAGTTAGTTAGTTGTTGAGGGGAATAGAAGGTAGACAGAGAGAATGGGCATGCTAGGGCCTCCAGCCACTCAAAATGAACTCCAGACACATGTGCCACTTTGTGCATCTGGCTTTACATGGGGATTGGGGAATTGAATATGGGTTCTTAGGCTTTTCAGGCAAGTGCCTTAACTGCTAAGCCATCTTTCCAGCCCCTACAAGGGATTTGAAACATGGTGGGAAGTCCTCCTCTACCTGCTTTGCTTAGCCTTTGAAGCGTATCTCCAGTGTGCAGGTCTCAACTTCCAGGAGGAAGGATTGATGTGGGCTCATAGCTCCGTCCATAGTCACATGACTATTGCTTCTGGGCTTTCTATCCCTCCCAAACGACCCATGTTGACAGCTTGAATCCCAGTTGGTGACACTGTTGCCAGGTGATTGGATCATGACGATTCTAGCCTTATTGATAGGTCAGTCCCTTGATAAGCTCATATTAACTGTGCTATTAGGAGGTGGGGGTCTCATAGGAGGAGCAGTTCACTGAAGGCATGTCCCTGGGATTATATTTTGTACCAGACCCGCCATGTCTCTGCCTCCTGTCAGTCATCAGGACCCCACACTCCCAGCCTCACCATGCACAGGTCCAGAAACAATGGAGCCAGGGGACTGGACTGGAACCTCCAAAGCTATGAGCCAAAAGAACGTCCATCCTTGAGTTGTTTCCTCAGGTGTTTGTCACAGTGATGAAAACGTGACTACCAGAGAGGACAGGTTGGAGATGGCCTTCAAGGCTGAGCCAAGGTTGGACAGGCAAAGAAAGTGGGAACAGGGCTGGAGAGATGGCTTAGTGGTTAAGGCACCTGCCTGCCAAGCCTAAGAACACCAGTTCAATTCTCCAGGTCCCACGTTTAGCCAGACACAAAAAGTGATGCAAGGGCGCAATGCCTCACTTGCCCACAAGGGGACGCATACGTCTGGCGTGCCCATTCTCTCTCTCTGCCTTTTCCTCCCTCTCTCTCTCTCTCTCTCTCTCTCTCTCTCTCTCAAAAAAAAGTGGGAACAACTTCCCATGATGCTTCAAGCCTCTCGCAAACACCGGAAGGATGTTGGTCCCTTCTGCTTAATGGAGTAAGAGAATGGGCATGGGGACCTGTTGAGAAGAAGGGTACAATTGGTTAAGACAATGACCAAGACCCAGGGCACATGCATGGTGCCATGTGGGTGATGGGCACGGCTTCTGGACACTGTCTCTAGGGAAGGTCACTGTAAGCAGTGTGGATTAGTTGGGACACTTTCCATGCAATTGACAGAAACAAGTGACAAAACCTGCCTGACAAGGAGCCCTGGGTTTGGTGGCTCTCATCTGTACTTCTAACACTCGGGAGGCTGAGGCAGGAGCATTGCTGTGAGTTCAAGGCTAGCCTGAGCCACATGGAAGGTTCCAGGCTGGGCTACAGAATGAAACCCTGCCTTGAAGCAAAACTAGCCTGACATTTGTAACTGGGAAGCTCAGGGGTTGCTGGGAAATTTCTGGCATGGCAAGATCCAGGCTATCAAGTGAGAATATCAGGCTCGGTCTCCCTCCACCTCTCAGATAGCTGTTTTTGCCTTCAGGAAAGCCGTCTGCTAATGGCACCTCACAGACCCACCAGTCTATCTGTTGAGTGTCCTCAGATGAAAAGGTCTTTCCCAAGTGCTCTAGCAGGAAGGTCTAGATTGGCTCAGCTTGAGTCCCAAAATTTTGTATTTATTTTTAACTATTTATTGACAACTTCCATGAATATAGACAATATACCATGATCATAATTCCCTCCTACCACTCTCCCCTTACGTCTCCCAACCCCCTCTCCACTGAATCCCTTCTTCTGTCTGCCCAGTCTCTCTTCCACCTTGAGGCCATCATTTTCTCCTCGTATTATGCAGATCTGTGTAGATAGCAATAGCCACTGTGAGGTCATGACTAGCAAGGCAACTTTTGTGTCTGAAAAACAGCATTGTAAACAGTCCTCCCTTCCTTTGGCTTTTACGTTTTGTTTTGTTTTGTTTTGTTTTGTTTTGTTTGTTTTGTTTTTGTTGTTGTTGTTGTTGTTTTGAGGTAGGGTTTCACTCTAGCTCAGGCTGACCTGGAATTCACTGTGTAGTCTCAGGGTGGCCTCAAACTCACAGCAATCCTCCTATCTCTGCCTCCCAAGTGCTGGAATTAAAGGTATGTGCCACCATGTCCAGTGTGGCTCTTACATTCTTTTTTTTTTTTTTTCTAGGTAGGGTCTCGCTCTAGCCCAGGCTAACCTAGAATTCACTCTGTAGTCTCAGGGTGGCCTCGAACTCATGGTGATCCTCCTACCTCTGCCTCCTGAGTGCTGGGATTAATGCCACCTCTTCAACAATGGTCCCTGAGCCTTGGAGAGTAGGGTAGAGATGTCTCAGTGCTGAGCTCTCCACTGTCACTTCTTCTCTGCAGTATGGTAGGTTTTATGACACCCCAGTGGTCACCCAAGGTATTTTTTATTATTTATTATTAGAGAGACAGAGAGGGAGAAGGAGAGAATGGGCGCACTAGGGCCTCACGCCACTGTAAATGAACTCTAGATGCATGCACCACCTTGTGCATCTGGCTTATGTGGGAGCTGGGGAATTGAACCTGGGTCCGTAGGCTTTTCAGGCAAGTGCCTTAACTGCTAAGCCATCTCTCTAGCCCCACCCAAAGTATTTTAAATACCTCCTCTCCTGGCCCCAGAACAGACATCCTCCCCAGGGCTCACACTGGCATGTGGATAGTCACATGCTTCCTAATCCCAGTGGGCCCTGGCTTCCTCCTGGGGAGAAGCTTTACTGTGTTTTCTATTAAGTCTAAAATCCCCAGAGATGAGGAAGAAGAGAGGGACCGGAAGGTCCCTGGTCACTGCTATATGCCAGCCCAATTCCCCACTGAAAACCATCTGATTTCAAGAGGTGGCAGCCATGTGGAGACCACGAGGGTAAGATAAATTGTGTGGGTAGATAAAGTCCTTACCATTCACTGTCTTGGCTGCACAGAGACACCTGCGAGTGCAACCAGAAGGCAGTATGTTTCCCTGGATCCTGGTGACTGTCCTGGGCTACTGAACACAGTACCAGGAGCTGCAGCCCTAAAACCAACAGAAATAGATTCTCTCACAGGCCAGCCAAGGTGTCTGCTCCCTCGGAGCTCTAGCGGAGGACATTTCCTTCCCCTTCCAGCTTCTGGACTACAGGTTTTCCTCAGCCCATGACGACTTCACTCCAATCTCAGGGCCTCTTCCTGGTCTGGGTCTGCCTTTTCTGAATTTTGCAAGGAGTTGCCATTGGACTTGGGGCCCAGCCAAGTGCTCCAAGATGCTCTCCTTTCAAATCCTTCATCACACTTACAAGCAGGCCACACAGGTTGAGGAGTGAAGATGTGAGACATCTTGAGAGCCACTGCCTGGTCCCTACAGGTAAACGTGGGCCTCCAATGGGTCTGTCTCCTCAGCACCTAAGACCCAGCTGTCACATCTTCTCTCAGCAAGCTTTCCAGATTCTAAAGTGCCCTACAGAGGGAGGGGGGTCCAAGACAGATCCAGACTGGAGCCCTGACAAAACACACACACACACACACACACACACACACACACACACACACACCTTCTCTGACTATGATGGCCCATGAAAGGCAACAGCAGAGAGGACGTGAGTCATGGATGAGAAGAAGGTGGGGAGGGAGACCCAGCAGGCCTCTTCTTCCTGAAAACAGGGCAGCAGAAAGTCCATCCTGGCTGCAGTGATGACCCCCCACAGATAGGGGGCAGTGAGCAAACAGACAAGGTGGTTTCTCTCTTGTCTACAGCCACAGTGACTAGTGCCTTGGAGTGCAGAAGGCCTGTGTGCATACTTCGTGCCTGCTTGCTTGCTTGCTTGCTTGCTTGCTTGCTTGCTTGCTTGCTTGCAGAAGGAGAGACTGATAGGCAGATAGCATCCCCTGCCATGTGCAGACATTGCGTTAAGTCACTGTGAAAGACTGCGTTAGTGGTGGTATTTTCATTGTTGCCATAAACCAATGACCCTAGACTGGAGGTAGTCTCTCACTCTGGCCCAGGCTGACCTGGAACTCGCCCTGCCTCGAACTCACAGCAATCCTCCTACCTCTGCTTCCTAAGTGCTGGGATTAAAAGTATGTGCCACCAAGCCCAGCTGGACTGCCCATCTTGTTTGTTTGGTTTTTTTTTTTCCTTCTCTTTTATTTTTTGTTGTTTATTTTGAGAGAGAGAAAGAGGCAGAGAGAGAGAGAATGAGCATGCCAGAGTCTTCAGTCACTACAGATGAACTCCAGATGCGTGTGCCCCCTTGTGGGTGTGTGTGCGATATTGTGCACTTGGGTCAATGTGAATCTGGCTACATGGGACCTGGAGATTCGAACATGAATTCTTGGGCTTTACAGGCAAGCGCCTTAACCTCTAAGCCATCTCTCCAGCCCTAGACTGCCCATCTTAAATGAAAGGGTATTTTTTTCAGAGTAGCAGTCCCGGGTCCCTGGTACCTGCCAGTGGCTTGGTCATTCTATTTTTTTCCCCCAGCACTTGACTCTTAACTTCCCCATTGTGGGATGTCATGGAGTTGTCCTCACTTCAGCCTTGCTTTCAGGTTAGAGTCCAGCTTCCTCACGTGCCTTCCTTTTAAAACAAATCTTCATCTCCAAGGTCTCTTCCCTGTGCCGAGTGAAGGGATCATGCACCAGCTATCTGCCTCCTAAAGCATTTGACTTTCAAATTATAGCTCCCTCCCAGGGCCTGATGTCCTTGGCTGACTACCTAAATGTATGTGTATTGGGCAATCTTGGGTATAAAGGGATGTTCAGAAAATAGCTTCTCCAACAGGACTTCCTTCCTGAAGCCAATTTCATGTAGACATGTCACAATTGCAAGGGGGGAGAGGTTGAAAAAATATGCTGGGTTTGCTGAAAAATTTTTGTTAAAGCTTCTCTCTTCTACTTTGGAAGAAAACAGCCAAGCAGCTTCTCTTCAGTTTCCTAACTCTAGATAGGTAAAGAAAACCCACTTCAGTCAGCAAGAGTTCTACCTAAGCCACCAGCCCCTGCCCAGCCAAACCAAACCAGCTTTTCACCATCGCTCCATTCACGGCCTCCCCATGCTTTTCTTTTCTTTTTTCTTTTTTCTTTTCTTTTCTTTCTTTAATCTTTATTTCTTTCTTTCTTTTTTTATTGTTATTTGAGAGAGAGAAAGAGAGAGAGAGAGAGAGAGAAGGAGACAGTGGGTGCACCAGGGCCTCTAACCTCTGCAAAAGAACTCCAGATGCATGTGCTACCATGTGCATCTGGCTTACATAGGTTCTAGGAAATCAAACCTGGGTCCTTATGCTTTGCAGGCAAACACCTTAATTGCTAAGCCATCTCTCCAGCCCCATGATGCTTTTTTGAACCTGACCCATGACTTCATAGCACCTAACTGTCCACCTGAAGGAACTGGAAAAACAAGAACACAAACAGAACCAGCTGAGCAGCTCTGGTATGACTCCAAGCATCTTGCACAATTCCCATCCCCCAATGGTCAGCGCTGTGAACCTCCAGAAAACTCATTCACCCCCGGCTGCAGGATACCCAGCACAGGCAACCAGAACACCAGATCCAGCAACCCAAGTAGCTTAACACAGTCCATAATGCAACAGAGAGGGAACAAGGTGGGCACTCAGCATTGGTGAGATCAAAAGCCATTCCAAAAAGTAACAGGGCCTACTTACACAAAGTCAGGTACATAGGCCTGCACTGGAAGTGCTAACCTCTTTCCAGGACAGGGCAGGTAATGTATTACATATTTTTTTAAAATTTTTTATTCACAACTTCTTTAATTGTAGACAATATCCCATGGTACTTCCCTCCCTCCCCCACTTTTCCTGTTGAAACTTCACTCTCCCTCTCCATCATATCCCCTCCCCTTCTCAGTCAGTCTCTTTTCAGTTTGATGTCATGATCTTTTCCTCCTATTATGATGGTCTTGTGTAGGTAGTGTCAGGCACTGTGAGGTCATGGATATCCAGGCCATTTTGTGTCTGGAGGAGCACGTTGTAAGGAGTCCTACCCTTCCTTTGGCTCTTACATTCTTTCTGCCCCCTCTTCCACAATGGACCCTGAGCCTGGAAGGTGGGTTTGAGATGTTTCAGTTCTGAGCACTCCTCTGTCCCTTCTTTTCAGCACCATGGTGCCTTCTGAGTCATCCCAAAGTCACCACCATCTGAAAAGAGAAGCTTCTCTAAACAAAAGTGAGAGTAGCATTAATACATGGGTATGGACATTAAGAGAAGTGCTTACTAGGCAGTTTGGTGAGCATAGTATATACATGTAGCCAGACACCAGCAGACATTATACTCTTAGGGCTCATGACTACCCCTGTTGTAGGTTTTCAGTATTAGGGATGTATTCCCTCCCATGGAGCAGGTCACCAGTCCAATCAGAGAGCAGTTGGTTTCCCCTATAACAGACATGCCATTATTGCACCCATTGGCTCATTTGGCCTGGCTGGCCAAATTTGACTTTACCATTCTCAAATAAGCTATGTTTTGGGGTTGAATATTGTTGTCTTTGATGTTTCCAGATTCACAGGGCCTTTGTCTTTTTCTTCTGTCATTATTGGGGCAGGATCTGACTCAGCCCCAGACTGACCTGGAACCCATTTCATACCAGAAATTTCAACCTCCCAGTTGACAGGATTAAGGGTGTGCAGCAACACACACCCTTAGGGACATTGGCTTTATCAGATTATCTGTTTGTTTTAATCCCCACTACTGTATAAATACTCTGTGCTGGTTTTATTGAATGTGTATACTGCTCAGTTGATTTTTAGAATTTGCCAGTAAATTGCACCACCAGTATACTAGAATTTTTTTTTTTTTTTTTTTTTTTTTTTTGTTTTTATAGCAAACTCAACACACAGGGTCACTCCTATTGTTTCCTTGGAGTATTAAACTACACTTGACACCTTAAACCCCTACCCTGAAGATATAAGAATTCAGATTTACACAGCTAAGAACACTGCAGATAATTAGAAAACCCAAGCATCAAATTAACTCAAGAGGAAAAACTCTCTACATTATAATACAAGAAACACAAAAACTCAAGGCAATACAATCCCACCAAAAATTATGAACCCATCAGAAATGACCTCCAATAAGACTGTTTTTGATGAAATGCCTGACAAAGATTTCAAAAAAAATTATATCTATACTCAAAGAAATCAGAGGAATCAAAGAAGAAAACAGGGTTGGAGAGATGGCTTAGCAGTTAAGGTGCATGCCTGCGAAGCCTAAGGACCCAGGTTCAATTCTCCAGGTCCCATGTAACCCAGAAGCACAAGGTGGTGCATGTGTCTGGAGTTCGTTTGCAGGGGCTAGAGGACCTGGCACACCCATTCTCTCTCTATCTCTCACTCTCTTCCTCTCTCTGTCTCTAATAAATAAATAATAAATAAATGAAAATAAATCTTTTTAAAAAAAAAAGAAGAAAACAAACTTCATAAGGAGAATTCAGGAAACCAACTTAATGAAATAAGGAGGTCAATACAAGACATGAGTAAGGAAACAGAAAAATATTAATCAGAAATAATAGAAATGGGGCTGGAGAGATGGCTTAACAGTTGGGGCACATGCCTGCAAAGCCTAAGGGCCCAGGTTCAATTCTGCAGGTCCCACATAAGCCAGATGCACATGGTGGTGCATGCAACTGGAGTTCATTTGCAGTGGCTAGAGACCCTGGTGCACCCATTCTCACTCACTATCTCTATCTCTAAATAAATATAAATAAATAAATAAATAAATAAATAAATAAATAAATAAAAATCTTTGAAAAAAAGAAAGAATAAAAATGAAAAAAGAGTTAGTCAAATTGAAAACCCTATAGAAAGTCTCACCAGTAGATTGGATCAGGAGAGAACAGAATATATAAACTAGAAAACCAGGTAGCAGATCTAATACAGGCCAACAAAGAGATAGACAAACTAATAGGAAGCCATGAATGGGAATTTCAGGACAGCATGAAGAGATCAAATACAAGAATCCAGGGCATAGCAGAAGCAGAATCATTTCCCCTCAAAAGCATAGCAGGTGTTTTCAACAAAATCATAGAAGAAAACTTCCCCCAAATAGGGAAAGTGATGCCAATACAGGTACTGGAAGCCTTTAGAACAACAAACAGACAAAATCAGGAAAGAAACTCTAACTGTCATATCATAATTAAACTACTAAACATACAAACCAAAGAAAATATATTGAAAGCAGTTAGAGAGAAAAATCAAGTCACATACAAAGGCAAGCCCATCAAGATCACAGCAGATTACTCAACACAAACTTTAAAAGCCAGAAAGGCTTGGAATGATGTATTCTATGACCTGAAAGATAACAACTGTCAACCAAGATTACTTCATCCTGCAAAGATATCCATTCAAATTGACAGAGAAATAAGGACATTCCACAACAAAAACAGGCTTAAGGAGTATATGAACACTAAACCAGCTCTAAGAAAATACTTGAAAGGATTCTCCATGCTGAAGAGAAAGAAAAGCACACATGTAAGGAACCAGGAAAAAATAAACCATAATCGAATAATAGTTAATACAAGAGAGTAAAAGAAAAACTGGAAGCATTACAAAACAAGAAGAATGGTGAGAATAAGTACACCCATATCAATAATAATTCTTAATATCAATGGTCTGAATGCCCCAACCAAAAGACACAGGTTTGCAGACTGGGTTAAAAAGCAGGATCCTCCTATTTTTTGCCTCCAAGAAACCCACCTTTCCATAAAAGATGGATACTATCTTAGGGTGGAAGGTTGGAAAATGGTATTTCAAGCAAATGGGCCTAGCAAATAAGCAGGTGTTACTATCCTAATATCAGATAGGATAGACTTCAAACCACCATTAGTGAGGAAAGATAAAGAAGGTCACTTTGTATTAATTGAAGGAACACTCCAATAGGAGGACATTACAATCCTAAACATATATGCACCTAACACAGGGGCTCCTAATTTCATTTTTAAAAAATGCTATTAGAATTAAGATCACAGATAACACCAAACACAGTTGTAGTGGGGGACTTCAACACCCCACTCTCATCAATTGACAGGTTATCCTGGTAAAAAATAAACAAAGAAGCATTTTGGTTAAATAAGGTCATAGAACAAATGGACCTAACAGATATTTACATAACATTTCACCCAAATGCTGCAGAAATTAATGAAACAGAAACCAAAAAAAACAATCCAAAGAATCAATGAAACAAAGAGTTCCATGCTCCTGGATAGGTAGAATTAATATTGTGAAAATGACAATTCAACAAAAAGCAATATACAGATTTAATACAATACCAATAAAAATTCCAGCATCATTCTTCACAGAGATAGAAAAAAAAAATCTCAAAATTCATCTGGAATAGCAGCATGCCTATGATATCCAGACATATCTCAGCAAAAGAAACACCTCTAAAGGTATCACCATACCTGATATAAAGCTATATTACAAAGCCATAGTAACAAAAACAGCATGGTACTGGCATAAGAACAAACATAGGACTGGAGAGATGGCTTAGCAATTAAAGTGCATGCCTGTGAAGCCTAGGAACCCAGGTTTGAGTCTCCAGGTCCCATGTAAGCCACATGCACATGGTGACATATACATCTGGAGTTTGTTTGCAGTGGCTAGAGGCCCTGGCATATTCTCTCTCTCTCTCTCTCTCTCTTTCTCTCTCTGTCTGTCTGTCTCTCTCTCCTCTCTGTCTACAATGAATAAATAAATAAATAAATAAATAAATAAACAAATAAATAAATAAACAAATAAATAAATAAAAATAAAATATTTAAAAAAAACAGAAACATAGACCAATGGAACAGAATTGAAGACCCAGACCTTAAGTCAAGTAACTACACATATTTGACCTTTGACAAAGGTGCTGATAAAGTAGACTGGAGAAAAGACAGCATCTTCAACAAATGGTGCTGGACAAATTGAATAACCACATGTAAAAAAAAAAATGAAACTAGACCCACTCACCTCACCATAAACAAAAATCAAGTCCAAATGGATTAAAGACATCAATATAAGATCTGAAACTCCTCTCCTACTGGAAAAAAAAATAGGAGGAACTCTCTACGCTATAGAAGCAGGGAAAGACTTCCTGAACAAACCTCAGTAGCCCAGGAAATTAAACAATCACTCAACCAATGGGATCTCATTTCTGAGAAGAATGGCTTTGGATTTTGTTGGGGATTACATTAAATGTGTAGATTGCTTTTGGTAAAATTGCCATTTTCACAATATTGATTCTTCCAATCCAAGAATAAGGCATGTCTTTCCATTTCCTAGTGTCTTCTGCAATTTCTTGTTTGAGTGTTTTAAAGTTTTCATTGTAGAGATCCTTCACTTCCTTGGTTAGATTTACTCTAAGTTACTTTATTTATTTTTGACACAATTGTGAATAGAAGTGATTCTCTGATTTCATCCTGTGTGTTTGTTGTTAGCATATAGGAAGGCTACTGATTTCTGTGTGTTTATTTTGTATCCTGCTATATGGCTATAGGTGTTTATCAGCTCTAACAGTTTGCTGGTAGAGTCTTTAGGGTCTTTTTTTTTCTTTAGGGTCTTTTATGTATAGAATCATATCATCTGCAAATAATGATAACTTGGTCTCTTCCTTCCCAACTTGTATCCCTTTTATATGTGTCTCTTGCCTTCTTGCTATGGCCAAGACTTCCAGTACTATATTAAATAAAAGTGGTGACAGTGGACACCCTTGTCTTGTTCCTGATTTTAGTGGAAAAGATTCAAGTTTTCCTCCATTTAGTATTATGTTGGCTGTGGGTTTGTCATAAATAGCCTTTATTATGTTGAGATATGTTCCTTCTATTCCCAGTCTTTGTAGGACTTTTACCATGAAGGGATGTTGGATTTTGTCAAATGCTTTTTCTGCATCTAATGAGATGATCATGTGATTTTCTTCCTTCAGTCCATTTATAAAATGGATTACAGGGGCTGGAGAAATGGCTTAGCAGTTAAGGCATTTGCCTATGAAGCCAAAGGACCCAGGTTAGATTCCCCAGGACCCATGTAAGCCAGATGCACAAGGGGCCCTTGCATTTGAGTTTGTTTGCAGTGGCTAGAAGCTCTGGCACGCCCATTCTCTCTCTGTCTCTCTTCTCTCTCTCTCCCCTTTGCAAATAAATAAATTAAATTAAAAAAAAACTTTTTAAAATGTATTACATTTATCAATTTGTGTATGTTGAACCATCCCTGCATCTCTGAGATAAAGCCTACTTTGTCAGGTTGAGTGATCTTTCTGATATATTCTTGTATTCTGTTTGCCAATATTTTGTTGAGAATTTTTGCATCTATGTTCATGAGGGAGATTGGTCTGTAATTTTCCTTTTTTGTTCTATCTTTGTCTGGTTTTGGTATCAGGGTGATGCTGGCTTCAAAGAAGGGGTTTGGTAGGATTCCTTCCTTTTCTATTTTATGGAAACTATTGGTGTTAGTTCTTCCATGAAGGTCTGGTAAAATTCACCAGTGAATCCATCTGGGCCTGGATGTTTTTTTAGTTGGGAGACTTTTTTTTTATAGCTGCTTGGATCTCCAACTTGTTATAGGTCTATTTTCATGGTTAATTTCATCTTGATTTAATTTAGGTAGGTCATATAAATCAAGGAAATTGTCCATTTATTTCAGATTTTCAAACTTAGTGGAGTATATGTTCTTATAGTATGTCCCTATGATTTTTCAAATTTCTCTGGTATCTGTTATGATGGTGCCTTTTTCAACTCTAATTTTATTAATTTGTGCCTCTTCTCTCTTTCTTTTGGTCAGATTTGCTAAGGGTTCATCAATCTTGGTTTATCCTTTCAAAGAACCAACTCTTTATTTCATTGATTCTTTGGATTGTTTTTTCAGTTTCCATTTCATTAATTTATGCCCTAATCTTTATTATTTCTTCCCATCTACTAATTTTTGGTTTGCCTTGTTCTTCTTTTTCCAAGGCCTTAAGGTGGAGCATTAAGTTGTTTATTTGTGACCTTTCTAATTTCTTAATATAGGCACTTAAAGCTATAAATTTCCCTCTTAGGACTGCCTTCATTGTGTCCCAAAGGTTTTGGTGTGTTGTGTTCTCATTATCATTTGACTCTATGAATTTTTTTATTTCCTTCTTTATTTCTTCATTAACCCATTCATCATTTAGTAGTGTATTGTTTAGTTTCCATAATTTTGTGTATGCTCCATAGCTTTTCTTGCTTTTGATTTGTAGTTTGATCCCATTGTGATCAGATAGAGTGCAAGGAATTATTTCAGTTTTCCTGTATTTGTTAAGATTTGTTTTGTGTCCTACTATATGGTCTATTTTAGAAAATGTTCCATGTGCTGCTGAAAAGAATGTGTATTCTTCAGCATTTGGATGAAATGTCCTGTATATATCTGTTAGGTCCATGCGTTCTATGACCTCATTCAATCCACAAGCATCTCTGTTTATTTTTTGCCAGGATGACCTGTCAATTGATGAGAGTGGGTGTTGAAGTCACCCACTACAAGTGTGTTTGGTGTTATCTGTGACCTTAGTTCTAATAGTGTTTGTTTGATGAAATTGGGAGCCCCCATGTTAGGTGCTTATATGTTTAGGATTGTAATGTCCTCCTGTTGGAGTGTTCCTTTAATCAATATAAAGTGACCTTCCTTATCTTTCATAATTAATGTTGGTCTGAAGTCTCCCCTGTCAGATATTAGGATAGCGACCCCTGCTTGTTTTCTAGGCCCATTTGCTTGAAACACCGTCTTCCAACCTTTCACCCTAAGATACTGTCCATCCTTTGTAGAAAGGTGAGTTTCTTGGAGGCAACAAATTGAAGGATCCTGCTTTTTAACCCAGTCTGCAAACTCAAGTCTTTTGGTTGGGGCATTCAGGCCATTAATATTACGAGTTATTATTGATAGGTGTGTATTTATTTTTGCCATTTTTCTTGTTTTGTAGTTCTGGTTTTACCTTTGCTCTCTTGTATTAACTAGTATTGGAGTATGGTTTGTTTTTTTCCAGGTTCCTTATATGTGTGCTTTTCTTTCTCTTCAGCATGGAGGATCCTTTCAAGTATTTTCTATAGAGCTGGTTTTGTCTTCAAATATTCCTTTAGCCTGCTTTTGTTGTGGAGGACCTGCTTCTAGTCCCCTTGGAGGGAGGCTGATGGTACTGTGGGACTCACGGCCCTGGCCTAAACCACATAGTTGCTGGGGCTCAAAGGCTCCTTCCTCTCAACCACTCCGTTATTAGCTGTCTGTCCTAAGGGCTTTAGGCAAAAATGATTCTCTGTCAGGTATAAAAGAAAGAAAGAAAGAAAGAAAGAAAGAAAGAAAGAAAGAAAGAAAGAAAGAAAGAAAGAAAGAAGGAAGGAAGGAAGGAAGGAAGGAAGGAAGGAAGGAAGGAAGGAAGGAAACAAAGAAAGTCAAGGAAGTGCAAGCCTATATACCAGGCTTATTTGGCAGGTACTGACCTGGTGTAATCCCAGTTACCTATTGGGATGACTTTGGTCTCAGCTGTGCTGCACGGCTGCTTGGGTCCCTCTTTTCTGAGCTGTGGGTTCAGGTAGGCGATCTGGGTCTGTGGGTTGCTGCTCTGATCGCCTGTGCTGAGTGTTGTGTAGGTGAGCTTCCTTCCCCATGTCTCTGGTGCTTGCTGGTGCTTGTGCTGGGGATGGGGGAGGAGAGGCTGTGGATGGTGGCTGAAGTCCTCCCGCTGGTTCTCGTGATGCTCTTCCTCACAAGCCACTCCACTGGTCCTCCCTTCCACATTTCTTGAGTTTGCGAGGAGGCTGGTATGAGTGGAAAATCCCCTCACCTGGCTTTAAAATCCCATGGCTCAGGCTAAGCCTGGTGGCTGTGGCTGCGTGGAACTTGTGCCGTCACTGCTGGATCCGCTTCTGCCTGCTTCTGTGGGCTTAGATGCTCTAGATCTCTCCTACTTCTCTGCTGCAGTTGATAATTCATTATACACCTCACTTTTTAGTTGAAGAGTGTATTTTGCTGGGGTTTTTGTTTTTTGGGTTATTTATTTATTTATTATTTTATTTTTATTTATTTATTTGTTTGTTTGTTTATTTATTTATTTACTTTTTCTCCCTGAGGCTCCTTTGGTGTGGTTCCTACTCCACCATCTTAACTGGAAGTCCTACAATGCACTCTTCCGGACACAAAATGGCCTGGATATCCATGGCCTTGCAATGCCTGACACTACCTACACAGGACCATCATAATAGAGAGAAAAGATGATGACATCAAAATAAAAGAGAGACTGATTGAGAGGGAGGGGATATGATGGAGAGTGAGTTGCAAAGGGAAAGTGGTGGGAGGCGGGAATTACCATGGTTTATTCTCTATAATTATGGAAGCTGACACTAAAAAGAAAAGTTTAAAAATATTTTTTAAAAGAAAAAATTGTTTTGATAAAATTGTATCTTACTAATGTGTACACATACTCTTTCTCTTATTATTCCCTAAAGAATATAGTATAATGACTACTCCTATTGTATTTACATTTTGTTACGTTTAAGTAACCCAGAGATTATTTAGCAGTTATGGGAGGATGTGCATAATTCTGTGCAAATACACCATTTTACAGAAGGGACTTTGAGCTTGAAACACTCCCCGCATGGGTAGAGAAGAACAACTATGGGGAGATTGTCTTCTCCCAAGTGTGACTTATCCTTGCCCTTCAAGGCAAAACTTTGGTGTTTTCAGCTTGTTTTGGGGAGTGTGTGTGTGTTTTGTGTGGTGTTGTGTGTGGTGTATGCACGTGCCTGTACAGAGGCAGCACCCTGTGGCAAATGGAGGAGAATGTTGGGGATCACCCTCCATCACTTTTCCCACCTGGTCTTCCTTGTGACATAGCTGACTGTGCATCTTGCCATTTGTAAGTCCCATTGATTCTCCAGGCCCCACTCCCCCACAGAGGACTGGGAGTGTAGATGTACATGGCCATGCCCCAGCAGTTTATGTAGGTTCTGGAGATTCAAACTCAGGCAGTCTCAGGGCCCTCACGTATGCATAGGAAGTGCACTTAACCACTGAGCCATCTTTCCAACCCTGTTGTTTTTCCTTTAATTTTTTTTATGAGAGAGAGAATTGGCACGCTGAGGCCTCCCGCCACCGCAATCAAACACCAGACACGTGCATCACCCTGTGCACATGTGCGACCTTGTGCACTTGAGTCATCTTGTGTGTCTGGCTTACGTGGGACCTAGAAAGTCGAACGTGGGTCTTTAGGCTTCACAGGCAAGCCCTTAACTGCTAAGCCATCTCTCTAGCCTCCCCCTTTTTTTTTTTTTTTTTTTTTTTGGTTTTATGAGGTAGGGTCTCACTCTGGTCCAGGCTGACCTGGAATTAACTATGTAGTCTCAGGGTGGCCTTGAACTCTCGGCGATCCTCCTACCTCTGCCTCCCGAGTGCTGGGATTAAAGGCATGCGCCACCACGCCCGGCCCCCTTTGCTTTTTTAATAGGAGTTATTTCTGTTTTGTTTTATTATTTTTGTTTACAACATAGTTTCTCTGTGCTGGCCTGGCCAAGTGATCCAAATAGCTGGGACACTACAGGTGTACCCCACATGACTAGAAAAGTTCATCATTTTAATATGATCACCAAAGACATGCATCTCATAGGTGGTGTGAATCCTGGGAAATTGTCCCTGCTTTCCGGTGTACTGCAGTCATCGGTACAACAAGCGGCTTCCAGTAGATACTGGTGCGCCTTGCCCTGCAGGTTGGTGAGGGTATCAGGTTAAAGCTGTAGTCGAGTCCAGGTCTGATCCCTGGAGCTGGTGTCCCTCTGGGATGTTCTGTTCCCAAGGAGCTTGGCATGGCACTGGAGGCTGAGCCACATCACACAAGTGCGTTCATGGCCTCCACTGGTGTCACCTCTACCAAATCTCCAGTGATAAAACAAGTGTCGTGGTATGTAGTCAGAACTGAACCTTGCCAGAAAAAAAATTTTTTTAAAGATGTAGCCTTTGCCCTCATATGGAGGACAACCATTGAGGGCTTGGAATTTTATACCTGACAGAGAATCATTTTTGCCTAAAGCCCTTAGGACAGACAGCTAATAACAGTCTGGTTGAGAGGAGCCTTTGAGCCCCAGCAACTGTGTGGTTTAGGCCAGGGCCGTGAGTCCCGCAATACCATCAGCCTCCCTCCAAGGGGACTAGAAGCCAGTCGTCCACACAAGCGCTTAGTCAGGGCTGCACTGGTGAGCCCCAAGAAAAACAATGCCAAGTTGAGTGAGCCTCCTGGTTGGTAATGATCTACCTGTATTGTCACATACCCATGCTGGGAAAGCAACACTGTCCTGATCCGTGAGGAGAGAATGTTAATGTATCCCAGCATCTCTCCGTGGCTGATTTTTTTATTTTTATTTTATTTATTTATTTACTTATTTATTTATTTTGGTTTTTCGAGCTAGGGTCTCACTCTAGCTTAGGCTGACCTGGAATTAACTATGTAGTCTCAGGGTGGCCTTGAACTCATGGCGATCCTCCTACCTCTGCCTCCCGAGTGCTGGGATTAAAGGCGTGCGCCACCACGCCTGGCCCATGGCTGATTTTAACCTATAAACTCAGAAGCCATAACCATGACTTACAGGTGTCAGTGAATTCTGGGAATCCTTTAATGAATTACCAAATCTGCGGGTGGTCCTTGGAACTCTGGACTTGTATTTGGTGTCAGAAGTGAAGATGGCCTCGAGTGTACCCTGTTTCCCCTAAACTCACGCGCACGGCCACTCTCACAACCAGTGAAGTGGGTACCCGGGAGTTCCGTGCACTTCTTTTTGCTCTGCTTGCAAAGATACAAGGCAAACACCCAGAGGCACAATTCCATGACCGAAGAGGGAAGAAGTGGAGGTATAGTCCAATGGATGTACTCCTCTGTGAAACTGTTTAGAATTTTGTTTCTAGCTAGCTCCACCACTCAGGGTTAGAGCATTGGTCTTGTAGAGTTTTGCTTATGAAACTCACTTGTAATATGCAGTTGGAACCACACTAAATTTCACCTTTTTCTATATGACTAAGCATGTTTCTAGCTTCATTTTTTTTTTTTTTTTTTTGGCATAATCCTCCCTTCCCACTGACTTGACTTGTCATCTCTGTCATATGTCGAGGTCCCATTCACACACAATCTGCTTTGGGTCCCTCTTCTTTCTTTTATGGAGAGAGAGAGAGAGAGGGAGAGGATGGTGCTGATTCTATTGTGCAATGGTTAGCACTTTGTACTCAGAGAGAGAATGAATTGGCGTGCCAGGGCCTCCAGTATCTGCAATGGAATTCCAGATGTGTGCGCCACCTTGTGCACATGGGCAACCTTGCACTTGGGTCACCTTATGTGTCTGGCTTACGTGGGATCTGGGGAGTCAAACATTGATGGCTCCTTAGGCTTCACAGGCAAGCACCTTTAACTGCTAAGCCACATCTCCAGTCCCTGGTCCCTCTTCTGTTTCTTCTTTAATTTCTAGCCCTATAAAAGCCATATATCTGAGAATGAACCCTTTGTGATGGTCAAGAACAAGTAAACCACAAGGCTCCTTCTTTGCTTCGCTTCCTCAGCAATCCCTAAAAAAGTGAAGAGGACGCCAGGCACAATGATGCACATCTGTGATCCTAGCACTTGGGAGGCAGAGACAGGAGGAGAGCAACAAGTTCAAGGCCAACCTGTTCTACATAGCTAGTTACAGTCCAGCCAGGACTACTTAGCAAGACCCTGTCCAAAAAAAAAAGTAAGGGTACAAATATCAGGGCACAGGTCCTGCCAGGGGTGCTGAAATCACCCCACACTTTATGCCAGGAATCTATAAGGCTGAATCCCCAAAAAAAGTAGAGATCAATTTTTAAAAGACACCCTTTGGGCTTGAGAGATGGCTCAGCGGTTAAGACACTTTCCTGCAAAGTCTAACAACCCAGGTTCAATTCCCCAGTACCCATACAAATCCAGATGCACAAAGTGGAGTTCATTGGCAGCAGCCAGAAGTCCTGGTTCATTCGTTCTCTCCTCCACCCTCTCCAAATAAATAAAAATATTTAAAATTTTTGTGGCTGGAAAGATGGCTTAGCAGCTAAGGTATTTGCCTGCAAAGCCAAAGGACCCAGGTTCGATTCTCCAGGACTCACATAAGCCAGATGCACAAGGTGGCACATACGTCTGGAGTTCGTTTGCAGGGGCTAGAGGCCCTGGCATGCCCAGTCTCACTCTCTATCGCTCTCTCCCTCTTTTCCTCTCTCTGTCTCAAATAAATAAATAATTTTTAAATGTGTATCATAAGCTTCCTCTGGTACCAGTTCAGGAGCAGAGTTTGACTAAACGCTAACATTCAAGGACCACACAGATGACAAAGCCAAAAGTAAAATGTGCATCCAGGAAGGTCACCGCAGGGGCTCCTTCAGGCACGGAGGGAGGGCTGCCGTTGTGTGGAGGGCCTCGGAGCTCGGCACAGGTGTTCTTTCTCTATTTCACTGTGCTGTCAGGAATGCGTCAGCACATTCGTATTTTATCACTTTTCTGTGAAATACAACAATAAAGAGAAGTTAAGGGTAACATAAAGTAATAGAAACAATAGATTTCTAGGGGCTGGAGAGATGGCTCAGAAGCTAAAGGTGCTGCTTGCAAAGCCTCACTGTCTGGGTTCACCCATTCATTCCCTCCCTCTCTTCCTTCCTCCTTGCAAACAAATAAAAATATTTGTAAAAAATAAGCAATAGGGAGCTGGAGAGATAGCTTAGCGGTTAAGCACTTGCCTGTAAAGCCTAGGGACCCCGGTTCAAGGCTCAATTCCCCAGGACCCACATAAGCCAGATGCACAAGGTGGTACATGCATTTGGAGTTCATTTGCAGTGGCTAGAGACCCTGGTGCACCCATTCTCTCTCTCTCTCTCTGTATCTCTCTCTCTCTCTCTCTCTGTCACTCTCAAATCAATAAATTTAAAAAAATTAATTAAAAAAAAAGAAGCAATAGGGGCTGGAGAGATAGCTTAGTGGTTAAGGCGCATGCCTACGAAGCCTAAGTACTCTGATTTGATTTTCCAGTTCCCACATAAGCCAGATGCACATGGTGGTGCATGCGTCTGGAGTTCATTTTCAGTGGCTAGAGGCCCTGGCATGCCCATTCTCACTGTCTCTCCCTCCCTCTCTCTGTCTCTAATAAATAAATAGAAAAATCTTTAAAAGAAGCAATAGATTACTCAAACAAGAATTTGTTTTGTTTTGTTTTTTCAAGGTAGGGTCTCACTCTGGCCCAGGCTGACCTGGAATTCACTATGTAGTCTCAGGGTGGCCTCGAACTCATGGCAATCCTCCTACCTCCGCCTCCCAAGTGCTGGGATTAAAGGCGTGCACCACCACACCTGGCACAAACAAGAATTTTTTTTTCTTTTTGGAGAGAGACAGAGAGAGAGGGAGAGGGAGAGATGGGCGAGCCAGCAGCCTCTCAGCTGCTGCAAACAAAATCCAGATGTGTGTGTCCCCTTGTGGTCAAGTGTGGCATTGCGCCCTTGCTTCACTTTGCATCTGGCTAAACTTGGGACCTGGAGATTGGAACTGGCGTTCTTAGGCTTAGGAGGCAGGTGCCTTAGCCACTAAGCCATCTCTCCAGCTCAAGAATTTTTTTAAAAAGGCCTGAAGGGGTCTTGGGACCTAGAAGTATAATCAATAAAACTGAAAGTAAACTGTAGTGGACAGGGCTGTAGAGATGGCTTAGCAGTTAAGGCGCCTGCCTGCTAAGCCTAAGTACTGGGTTCCAATCTCCAGGTCCCACATTTAGCCAGATGCAAAGTGAAGCAAGGGCGCAATGCCGCACTTGACCACAAGGGAGCGCACACATCTGGATTTCGTTCACAGCAGCTGAGAGACTGCTGGCACGCCGATCTCTATCTGTCTCCCTCTCCTCTCTGTCTGTCTCTCTCTGTGTCTCTCTCCAAAAATAGATAAAATAATTTAAAAAACTGTAGGGGACAAAAAAAAAAAAAAACAATTGTCAGTAAATTAAGGCACACCATACATTGGCACCCCTGAAATCACAATGCCAGTGATTATTAGTGAGAAAATGGAAAGTTCTGCACTTGAGGCAGCATGAAGGTCTGTCCCTGTTTCAAACGGATGGATGGATGTTACTATGGGTGCACACATGCATGACACATGTCCTGGGTGTACTCCCACAACTCAGGAGGCAGAGGCAGGAGGATCATTTGGCTCAGGAGGTACAGACCAACTTGGGCAAGATAGCAATGTCTCTTTAAAAAAAATAATAAGTCTGGGGAAATTATCAAAATGTGATGTAGCAAGTATCTCTGGGTACTTTTTAGATTTCCCATGTTTTACATATGTTGCTGGTTTTCTATTTAATTTATGGTACCGATCATGCTTGTTAAGTGGAGGAGGAGACAGGCAGGCAAGACTCCTACAGTGGGGCGCAAGTGAAGATTCTTGAGCAGGGATGTGATGGGACAAAAATTGGTGCTTTGGGAGGAATTGTGTGACAGGAGCACCACAGTTGGGTTGTGGTGGCATCGGAAGCCACCAGGTACCACATTGTCCCAGAGGAAGATGGGGAGGGAGACTGAGGAGGGGCTGAGAAGGAAAGGGAAGCAGCGAGTCCATCAGTGGATCCTTGCATACCCACCCACCCACCCACCTTTGGCATTTCCACCCACGAAATAGCAGGCTGCAAGCCGGGTGTGGTGACGCACGCCTTTAATCCCAGTACTTGGGAGGCAGAGGTATCGCCATGAGTTTGAGGCCACCCTGAAACTACATAGTGAATTCCAGGTCAGCCTTGGCTAGAATGAGACCCTGTGTTGGGAAAAAAAAAAAAAAAAACAGACTGCAGACAACACTGTCCCTCTCCCATAGCCTTAGCATGGATATCCTTTACTCACAGAACATCTGTGTATAGTTATTTGTTTGTTCGTTCATTCGTTTATTTGTTTTTTTGAGGTAGGGTCTCACTGTAGCCCAGGCTGACCTGGAACTCACTCTGTAGTCCCCAGGCTGGCCTTGAACTCAAAGCAGTCCTCCTACCTCTGCCTCCTGAGGGCTGGGAGTAACAATGCGTATCACCACACCTGGTTTAAGTCTTTCTATTCGTGTAAAATTGGAAAACAATGAAATTTGCATGTTTTACTTAAGTATTTATGGAGTTTGAGCAAGTGTGTACCTGTGTCAAGATGCATCCTGCTGGATCTTGTTCAGTCTCTGCATGCAAGTGCAGGCTTGCATGCCGACACCCACGCACCCAGTCAGTCACTGTGTTCTGTGAGTGCAGAGTTTTCTCCAATGGCCAGTTTGTTGGTTTAGGGCTTCATTGAGCAAAGTGCACTCCTGGGTTAAGGGTTCTTCCACTCCACATATCATGAGCCTCATCCGTGCTGAGGCTTGTTCCTTTGTGACCAGGTGACAGTCTATTGAACAAAACACCACAGTTGACAAGCCCGTTCTCCTACTGTGGGTACCTGAACAGTGCCCCCTTTTTTTGCTGTTACCAGTGATGCTGCAGGGTGGGGTGGGGAAGCATCCACCCACTGCCACCAGGTCCTAGGCAGGGCCACTGCCCACTTGCACGGTTCAGGTCAGGTTCCTGACAGCAGGACCTTGCCTGTTCCAGCTCCTGCCCAGTCATGAATTCATCAATTCCACCTACACACACACACACCCCCACATGCAGAGGTGAACACACTTGTCTCTCCCCAGAACCCAGGCCACTGTTCTCCGCTAAGCATGGGGTCGAGGCCCTCAACACATGTTTGCTGCCAGATTTTCTTCTTCCCCTCAATATGAATTTCAAGGAATATCAGACTTCCCAGATCTGGTCTGTCAGATGGCCAGCTAGGGCCTTCTTCTGAGAGCCAGAATGTTTTCCCCACTTGCCGTCCAGCTGGTCAACCTTCAGATTCAACTTGGACCACATGTGACCACTGAATTTAAGAGGTGCTGTTCTGGGCTTGGAGAGATGGCTTAGTGCTTAAGGCATTTGCCTGTAAAGCTGAAGGACCCAGGTTTGATTCCCCAAGATCCACGTAAGCCAGATGCACAAAGTGGCGCATGTGTCTGGATGTTTGTTTGCAGCTGCTCAAGACCCTGGCAGCCCATTCTTTCTCTCTGTCTCTCTGTCTCTCTCCCTCATTCTCCCAAATAAATAAAATAAAATAATTTTTTTAAAAACAGGTGCAGTCTCTCCCTTTAATGTTTATCATGAGTTCGAGGCCACCCTGAGACTCTCCAGGTCAGCCTGGACCAGAGTGAGACCCTACCTCGCAAAACCAAAAAAAAAAAAAAGGTGCAGTCTCTCCCATGTTTATCTACCCCTACTCTGGCTCCAGAAGTCATCATAAGAAGTGAGGTCAACCTGGCACACCTTGACCCCAGCCAAATGCTTAGGAGGTGTCAGGTTAACTTTGGTGGGGTCATTAAAACCATGGGGCTGCTTGGTTTCCCACCAGGAATGGATGGTAAGACCCTATTGCTCAAGACTCCACATGCTTGGGCTGCAAGGTCACTGAGAAATCCTGCTGGAGCTGAGCTGAAAACCTCCTCCATGTAGACCAGCTGACAGAAGGTTGGAAAAAGCTATGCTGCATGCAGTTCCATGGGAAAAAGAGAAATCACCAGTGGAGATAAACAGTAGACACTGCAAGCCTTAAATTTGGCCAGGCAGGCCAAATGAAGTAAAGGGTGCAATAGTGGCATGTCTGTTATGGGGAAACCAACCACTCTCTAATTGGACTAGAGGCCCGCTCCATGTGAGGGAATACATCCCTCATACTGAAAACCTACAACAGGGGTAGTCATGAGCCCTAGGGGTGTAATGTCTGGTTTCTCCCTAAATGTATATACGATGCTCACCAAACTGCCCAGTAAGCACTTCTCTTAATGTCCACACCCATATATTAATGTACTCTCACTTTTGGTTAGAGAAGCTTCTCTTTTCAGATGGTGGCAACCTTGGGATGACTCAGAAGGCACCATGGTGCTGAGAAGAAGGGACAGAGGAGTGCTCAGCACTGAAACATCTCAAACCTACCTTCCAAAGCTCAGGGTCCATTGCAGAAGAGGGGGTGGAAAGAATGTAAGAGCCAAAGGAAGGGCAGGACTCCTTACAACATGCTCCTCCAGACACAAAATGGCCTGGATATCCATGACCTTACAGTGCCTGACACTACCTACACAAGACCATCATAATAGGAGGGAAAGATCATGACATCAAAATGAAAAGAGAGACTGATTGAGAGAGGGGGAGGGGATATGATGGAGAGGGAAGTTTCAAAGGGGAAAGTGGGAGGAGGGAGGGAAGTACCATGGGATATTGTCTACAATTAAAGAAGTTGTCAATTAAAATTTTTTTTTTAAAAATCATGGGGCTGGAGAGATGGCTTAGCAGTTAAGGCACTTGCCTGTGAAGCCTAAGGACCCCAGATGCACATGGTGACGCATGCTTTTTTGTTTTTGCAGTGGCTAGAGGCCCTGGCACATCCATTCTCACTCTCTCTCTCTCTTTCTCTCTCTCTCTCTCTCCCCCCTTCTCTCTGTCTCTAATAAATAAATAAATAAAAATAAAATCTTTAAAAAAAAAAAAGTCAGGTGTGGTGGTGCACACCTTTAATCCCAGAACTCAGGAGGCAGAGGTAAGAGGATCGCCATGAGTTTGAGGCCACCCTGACAGTACATAGTGAATTCCAGGTCAGCCTGAGCTACAGTGAGACCCTACCTCAGAAAACCAAAAATAAATAAATAAACAAAATAAATAAATAAATAGGACAGACTGGAGAGATGGCCCAGCAGTTAAGGCACTTTCCTGTAAAGCCTTACACCCCAGGTTCAGTTCCCCCATACCCACATAAACCAGATGCACGAGGTGGCACACACATCTGATGTTTGTTTCCAATGGCTAGAGGCCTTGGCATGCCCATTCTCTCTCTCTAATCTCTGTGTTGTTCCAATTTTAGTATATGTGCTGCTGAAGCAAGCACTTTTCTATTTATCTATCTCCTCCCCCCCCAATAAACAAATAAAATTTACACTCACAGCTTTCCAGACAGAGCCTCTGAAGCAGGTAGCCTGAGCCATAAAATCTTACCCTGACGGATAGCTCAAACCCTATTGCAGAAGCCACTCATCCTGTTTGCTTTCCAGCGCCTGGGTTCAAGCTCTTTTTTTTTTTTTTTTTTTTTTTGGTTTTGTTTTGTTTTTGTTTTGTTTTGTTTTGTTTTGTTTTGTTTTGTTTTGTTTTGTTTTGTTTTTTGAGGTAGGGTTTCACTCTGGCCCAGGCTGACCTGGAATTAACTATGTAGTCTCAGGGTGGCCTTGAACTCATGGCGATCCTCCTACCTCTGCCTCCTGAGTGCTGGGATTAAAGGCGTGTGCCACCACACAGGGCTTCAAGCTCATTTTGAATGTCTTTCCTCCTCTGACACATCCCCAAAGCTCTGTGGCAGTGGAATTTGTATCTGACCTTTTAGTGACCCTGCTAGAGTGTGGCCCATTCTTAACCAGAGAAAAGCTGTGATAAATATTTGTGGAAGGAAGGACAGGTGAGGAAGGCAGGACGAGAATGCAACATGAAGGGACAGCCACAGGGCCCCAAGCTCTCCCACACGTCCACCATTCGTCTTGCTGGTGTATAAATATGTGAGTTCCGAGAAGACACAAATCTTTTCCTTGACAGAAAGTTGAGGCAAGGCCTAAAGGAGGGAGAGTAATGCATCGTGGGGCTGGAGAGTGGAAGTGGAATTCAGATGAAGCACAGGAACTGTGCATCTCAGACCCTAGAACCCAGGCTTCCTCCGATGCAAAGCAAGCGCTCTGGGCTCAGTGCACCCAAGAGTGGGTGAGAGCTTTGCTCCAAGGACAGGAAACCCACGCTTCTTCCCCCAAGCAGGGATGCAGTGAGTCCCCACCCTACAAGTTTCTGCATCCTGGGATCTGCTCTCTTGACCATGGGGAGCGGGGAGGCTCCTCAGGACTTATTCCAACAGTTTTCAACAAAGTGGAGCCCCTGGAGAGATAGCTTAGTGATTAAGACTCTTGCCTGTGAAGCCTAAGGACCCACGTTTGATTCACCAATACCCACATAAAGCCAGATGCACAGGTGGCAATCACATCTGGAGTTCGTTTACAGAGGCTAAAGGCCTAGGTGCGCCCATTCTCTCTCTCTCTCCCTCCCTCCCTCCCTCTCTCTCTCTCTCATAAATAAAAAAAAAATTTTAAAAAATTGGAGCCCCCGCCTGCTCTTCTGTCAGCACGCTAACATCAGAAAGGAGCATTTGTAGCCACACCATACACTGAATGTTACACCTGTCAGGCGGGGTCAGCAGTTGGAAGTGAGCTTGGTACACAAGCCAGAACCCCAGCAGCCATCAGTCTCCCCTGTACCACAGAGGAGTTAAACTACATTTGACCTTTGAAAGCCCACAGATGCATAAACACTGAGAGAGAGAGAGGAGACCAGCCCCACACATCCGCTCAGAGGAGAGTGGCTGAGAACGTCAGAGGGGAAGTGGCCTCACTGCTTCGATGGTGCGTGTTAAGCAGAGTCCCAGCCCGGCTTCCTCCCAACTGCTGTATGCTTAAAGGAGAGGGTTCTTGGCCCAGAAAGCTGTGGGACAGATACAGCTGAGAGGTCAAAGTCCTGGCATTAAGAAACAGGAGACAGTGGACTCGCTGGAGAACAGATGTGGATGTGCGTGACTGCAGGATTGCCAGGAGTCTGGGAATAACAGACATTTCAGAACCTAAGGAAAGGAAGAACACGAAATGTAACACAGAAATCAGCCAGCCCCTTTACGGATGATCCGGAGCCATGTATTTCTTTCTTTTCTTTCTTTTTTTTTTTTTTTTTGTATGTCTATGGGGTGGGTTCACATGGAGGACCATGTGTTATGTGGTTGTGCAGGCACGTGTGTGCATGTACGTAGAAGCCAAAGACAACCTCAAGTGTCATTCTTCAGGAAGGCTGCCCACTTTTTTTTTTTTTTTTTTTTTTTTTTTTGAGATAGGGTCTCTTGTTGACCTGGAATTCACCAATTGCTCTACACTGGCTAGCCAATGAGCCCCAGGGATCTAGCTATCTCTGCCGCCCCAGTGCTGAGATTACAAGTGTGTGCCACCACACCTGGAGTCTTTATGTTCATGCTTCAAGGCAAGCATTATCCACTCAGCTACCTCCCCAGCCCTGCCCTACCCCGGAACTATTTCTGGGGTTTGTGCCCCCCCTTTTTTTTTTTTTTTTTCTTTTTCTTTTTTTTTCTTTTTTTTTTTTTCTTTTTCTTTTTTTTTTGTTTTTTTTTTTTTTTTTTTGAGGTAGGGTTTCACTCTAGCCCAGCTGATCTGGAATTCACTATGTAGTCTCAGGGTGGTCTCGAACTGATGGTGATCCTCCTACCTCTGCCTCCCAAGTTCTGGGTTAAAGGCATGTGCCACCATGCCTGGATCCTATTTCTGTTTTTTTTTTTTATTTATTTATTTATTTATTTATTTATTTGAGAGAGAATAAGTGTGCCAGGGCTTCTAGTCACTGCAATCAAACTTCAGACGCATGCACCACTTTGTGCATTGGGCTTACATGGGTACAGGAGAATTAAACCTGGATCCTTAGGCTTCACAGGCAAGTGCCTTAACAGCTAAGCCATCTCTCCAGCCCCTATTTCTATTTTGAAAGGTCCAAAGTTGTGACTGGGGTTGTAGCTCAGTCCTTAGTAATGGAGTACTTGCCTAGCATGTACAAGGCCCTGGCCCTAAATTCCTGGGCACTGAAAAAGAAACAGGAATATACTGCTGGTAGAACTGATCCTGGTGCTGGGAGCTCTAAGGGTGTGTGGGATGCATTTCATAAGAAATATAGATGGCTGCAGAGATGGCTTAACAGTTAAGGCGCCTGCCTCCTAAGCCTAAGAACGCTGGTTCCAATCTCCGGCGGTTCCAATCTCCAGATCCCAAGTTTAGCCAGATGCAAAGTGACACAAGGGTGCAATGCTGCACTTGACCACAAGGGAGTGCACAATCTGGATTTCATTCACAGCAGCTGAGAGGCTGCTGGCACGCCCACCTCTATCTGTCTTCCTCTCCTCTCTCTCTCTCTTTTTCTCTGTGTCTCTCTCCAAAAAAAGAACATAGAAACCTGGGGTGGAGTCTGGAGAGATTGCCCAGTGGTTAAGGCACTTTCCTGCAAATCCTAATGACCCAGGTTCAATTCCCCAGTACCCACATAAAACCAGATGGAGAAAGTGGCACTGTTTGCAGCAGATGGACACCCTGGCATGCCTATTCTCTCTTCTGTCTCTCTTGTGTCTATCTCTCTGCTTGCAAATAAATAAATAATAGTATAAAAACTTGGGGATAAAGCCGGGTGTGGTGGCACACACCTTTAATCCCAGCACTTGGGAGGCAGAGGTAGGAGGATCGCAGTGAGTTTGAGGTCACCCTGAGATTACACAGTGAATTCCAGGTCAGCCTGAAACCCTACCTCTAAAAAAAAAAAAAAAAAAAAAAAAACTTGGGGATGGAGAAATGGTTCAGTGGTTAAGGTATGTGCTTGCAAGTGACTACATAAAGCCAGATGCACAAAGTGGCCCATGCATTTGGAGTTCATTTGCAGTGGCTAGAGGACCTGGCATGCCCATTCTCTTTTCTCTCTATCTTTCTTTCTGCTTGTAAATAAATAAATATCTTTAATGTTTATTTATCTTATTTATTTGAGAGAGAGAAAGAGGTAGATAGAGAATGGGCACACCAGAGCCTTCAGCCACTGTAAACAAACTCCAGACACATGCACCACCTTGTGCATCTGTCTTACATGGATCCTGGGGAATCGAACCTGGGTCCTTTGGCTTCACAGGCAAATGCCTTAACCACTAAGCCATCTCTCCAGCCCATAAATAAAAATTTTTTAAAGTGTATAGATACTTGAGACTAGGAGTGGTGGCACACGCTTTAATCTCAGCAATAAAGAGGTTGAGGTAGAAGGATTGCTGTGAATTCAAGGCCAGCCTGGGCTACAGAGAGTTCCAGATCATCTAGACTACAGTGAGACCCTGCCAAAAGAGGGGGGGGAAAGCAGAAATGGCACTATGGTAAAGTGTGGATACCCTGGCATAGGATTTTTGAGGGCTGAAAACATAGTGGGGCAAAGACAGTGAAGGGTGTCAGGTTCTGGGGGGTTTGGGAAATTACAGTAGTCAAAGCCCCCAGGACAGTGTGGCCAAAGAAGGCTCATGGAAGCCATGGTCTGCTAAGGCATCATGCACTGAGAAGCGTGCCCTCAGAGGCTTGAGACCACTGACTCTAGGAAGGGGACCCCCAAGTTGGCCTTTGCTTGACATCTGGGAACCTGTGTTTGGGGAGGGTTGCATCGTTCCCAGCACTAAGAAGAAGGGCTCCTTGTGCTCATGTGGGTCACGAGTTATCACAGTAACAGTTAAAGCCACATAAATTTGAAGTAAGTTATGCTGTGCATTTAGATAGGACCTCCAAAATCAGTGCATTATGAACATGGGCTACACTGATTTAAAAAGAAAATGACTGTCTCCCTCCATATTTTGGGTTGAATTTCATCTCTCTGTCTTAGAAAAAAAATTATCCATTACTTGTGGATGTAAACTCACTTGAGAATGGGGTATGTTACAGTCAGGTTCACACTGCTAGCAGGAAACACCTGACCAAGAGCAGCTTGGGGGGGTTGGTTATTTTGGCTTACAGATTCAAAGAAAAGCTCCATGATGTCAGGGTAAAACGATGGCATGAGCAGAGGGTGGACATCACTTCCTGGCCAACCATCAGGTGGACAACATCAACAGGAGAGTGTGCCAAACACTGGCAAGGGGAAACTGGCTATAATACCCATAAGCCCGCCCCCAACAATACTCTGCCTCCAGGAGGTATTAATTCCCAAAATCTTCATCAGCTGGGAACCTAGCATTCAGAACACCTAAGTTTATGGGGGACACCTGAGTCAAACCACCACATTCCACCCCTGGCCCCCATAAAGTAATAACCATACATGATATAAAATGCAATGCATTCATCCAACTTTAAAAGTCCCCATAGTTTTTATTACTCCCAATGATATTCAAATAGCCCCATTGTCCAAAGTCTTTTAACTGAGCCATAATACCAAAAAGTGTAAACCAAAAAACCTATAATGGCACAGAATACACATTCACACTGCAAAAGATGGCATTAGGCATAGCAAAGAAATATTCAACCAATACAAGATTTAAACAGAGCAAACATCAAATTCTGTAGCTCCAAGTCCGACAACTCTAGCCAGTGTCAAGTCTCCCAGCCCAATAATTCTAACCAGCAACAAGTCTCTGGAGTTCCAATTCCGCCCCTCCAGCTAGGCTACTCACAGTCCTGGAAAACTTCATCTGGGGCCAGCAGCTCTTCTTAGCAGCCATCTCATAGCCTGGCATCTCCACTGGGTCTCCATTGCAGTCCACGGTCCATCCTCACAGCTCCATTGGGTCTCCACACAGGCATCCAGCAAACCTGCTTCACACTGCCCATGGTCATCTCCAAAACACAAGACTGTGTTGCAAATTCAATGACCCTCTCCTTCCTGCATGTCTTATATACCATAATACCAGGTGGGGTGCAAGCAGAGTTTGAAGAACAGGACACTCCTTGAGCATTCAGGCCCCTTCAAAAGAGTCTACATTCTTCCTGTTGCCCCAGTGCAGGTCACTGACCCAATCTCAATAGTAGTAATCTCTCATATAATTGCAGCTGAATAGGGAAGTTTCAGCCCAAAGATTTCATTTCTGTGCCATATCCCTCTGCTCACACCAGTCCATTTCTATGCAATGCAACACCACACAACTCCTCAGGACACGGGCATAACAACAAGCCTCTCACACAAACTGCTTCTAGCCCAGTGTAAGCAAAGCTCTTTCTCACCCTCACAGTCCATAGCTCCTACTGCATTCAGGTCTTTCAATTCTGACCAGAATGGTCCATCAAGCTCTACTCACAGCATTGCAAGGTATCTCTTAGGCCCAGTTTTCAAATCCTTCCACATTCCTCTTATAAAACAGTTCCAAAAGGCCAAAAGTCACACAGTCAGGTATCTAGCAGTAATGATACCACTCTCAGTACCAACTTTACTGTTAAGGCCAGGTTCACATTGCTGGCAGAAAACACCCGACCACGAACAGCTTGTGGTGAAAAAGGGTTTATTTTGTCTTACAGACTCGAGGGAAAGCTCCATGATGGCAAAGGAAAATGATGGCATGAGCAGAGGGTGGACATCACTTCCTGGCCAACATCAAATGAACAATAGCAACAGGAGAGTATGCCAAATGCTGGCAAAGGGAAACTGACTATAAACTGCCCCTAACAATACACTGCCTCTAGGAGACATTAATTCCCAAATCTCCATCAGCGGAGAACCTAGCATTCAGAACACCTAAGTGTATGGGGGACACCTGAGTCAAACCACCACAGGTTCTGTCATCAAACCATGTTCATGTCATACTAGAGTGGTGTGGGGCAAAATCCAGTGACTGATGTGCTATAGGAAAGGGGAAATCAGGACACAACTCAAGAGAGGACATGTGACAACAGAGGCAGGAATTATTGTGACGTGGCTACAAGACCAATATCCCCCAGGATAGTCAGCAACTACTAGAAGGAAGAGAGTGGTAAGGAAAGTTCTCACCTAGAGCCTCAGTGGGGAGCTGACCCTTCCCACACCTCAATTCTAGGATTACGGCCTCCATAACTAGAAATGGGTTTCTGCTATTTTAAGTCCTCCCACCCTACATGGCCAGGAAGCCGGTACACCCATTGGCTGGGTAGACTATGTGGGCAATGCATCTACTTTAGATCCAGAGCTGTCTCCACTCTTAGGATATTTCAGGGGAGCTTACATGAAGTGTCCCTGTAGAAAGAAACCAGCATCAATAAACCCAGTGGCACTAGCAGGTGTAAAATCTGTCACTGGAAGGCTGGAGAGATGGCTTAGCAGTTAAGGTGCCTACCTCCTAAGCCTAAGAATGCTGGTTCCAATCTCCAGCGGTTCCAATCTCCAGGTCCCACATTTAGCCAGATGCAGTGATGCAAGGGCGCAATGCCGCACTTGACCAAAAGGGGGAGCATGCATCTGGATTTCGTTCACAGCAGCTGAGAGACTGCTGGCCACCCATCTCTATCTGTCTTCCTCTCCCTCTCTCTCCGTCTCTCTCTGTGTCTCTCTCAAAATAAATAAATAAATAAAATCTGTCACTGGAGTGAGTGTCCTACCTATGATTTGGCCACTTCTTCAACACTGACCATCAGTCAGGCTGACTAGAATCCATCCTGAGTTGATGATGTGTGCTCATGCATGGAAGGTGGGCAAAAGGAGACCAGAGGTGCCCAGGTTTCCTACCAGGGGAAGACCGGCATAGCTGGAAGCCTTAAAGGGGCCACGCAATGTATGGGAAACCATATTTCTAAATTTTGGTTGTAGTGGGTGTGCTGGTGCACTCCTTTAATCCCAGCATTCCGGAAGCTGAGGTAGGATTGCCATGAGTTCAAGGCTAGCCTGGAGCTACAGAGTGAGTTCCAGGTCAGCCTGAGCTAGAGTGAGATCCTATCTCAAAAAAAGGGTGGGGGGATGGAGAGATGGCTCAGCAGTTAAAAGCACTTGCTTGCAAAGCCTGACAGCTCAGGTTCAACTCCCCAGTACTCACATAAATCCAGATGCACAAAGTGACGCGTGCATCTGGAGTTTCTTTGCAGTGGCAAGAGACCCTGGCACACCCATTTTCATTCTCTCCCTTCCTCCCTCCTTCCCTCCCTCCCTCTCTCTTTCTTCCCCTTGCAAGTAAATAAATAGAGCATGCCTCTAATCCCAGCACTTGGGAGGCAGAGGCAGGAGGATCGCTGTGAGTTCACTGCCACCCTGAGACTACGTAGTGAATTCCAGGTCAGCCTGAGCTAGAGTGAGACCCTACCTTGAAAAACAAAAACATATATTTTTAAAAAATAAAAGAAAAAAATCACTAGTAGATTCTGGGTGCTGGGATCAAAAGAAGAAATTCTGTGCCACAGAGCACTTGTTCAGAATGACTGAAAGCCCAATCTGAACTGAATCCTGGATGGATAAGGTAGACATGATAAATCACTTACATGCTCAGGGGTACCAACAAGTATCCCACAGGGTTCCTGGTTGTTGGAGCAAGCCAGAGATGCAAACAGAGGACAGTGGCTGGATTATTCACAAGCCAATAAAGAGTCAAAGATGCCATGGTATAAGAAGCACCTGGCCTAGGTATCACTCTTCAACAGCACACCCAGAAGCCCCAGGACCTCCCAGTCCTCCACTTGAAGAATCAGGAAATGTGGCAGCTAAAGAAGTGAAGTCACTTTCCAGTGTCTCTTTGAGGACAGAGGAGGAACCTTCTGGAGTTGCAGGCTGCAATGCCTGGCATGGAAAAGAAAGGAAGCAGAGCAGGGTTCAGAGGAAGGACCTGCAGAGGGAAGTCCAAAGAAAAGATGGAAGAGGGATGGAGATATGGTTCCGTGATTAAAGGTGCTGGGGGTGGAAAGGCCTAAGAGAGATCTCGGGAAGTGACTGAGTAAAGGAAAGATGGGGGAGAGTTAATCAAAATCTAATAGGTTGTGAATAAGTCATATGAAAACCCACTTTTTTTGGACAATGGCACACCCAAAAGCCATAGATTGTTACTAGAAAATTTTCAGTGCCAGGGATGGGATACCTCCCAGTGAGTTGTTGACCAGGGAGTCCCTTATGCCCACAAAACATTACAGGCCATTGCTGAGGCTCTTGGTTTCCCACCAGGAATAGATGGTAAGACCCTATTGCTGAAGACTCCACATGCTTGGGCTGCAAGGTCACTGAGAAATCCTGCTGGAGCTGAACTGAAAACCTCCTCTGTGTAGACCAGCTGACAAAGAACTGGAAAAGGCCATGCTGCTTGCAGCTCCATGGGAGAGAGAGAAGCCATCAGTGGATATGAACAACAGTGGACACTGCAAGTCTTGAGTTTGGCCAGCCAGGCTAAATGAGCCAATGGGTGCAATAGTGGCATGTCTGTTATGGGGGAAACCAACCTCTCTCTAATTGGACTGGAGGCCCACTCCATGGGAGGGAATACATCCCTGATACTGAAAACCTACAACAGGGGAAGACATAAGCTCTAGGGGAGTAACACCTGCTGATGTCTGGCTAAATGTATCTATTATGCTCACCAAACTTCTCTTAATGTAAGTGCTTCTCTTAATGTCCACACACATATATAAATGCTACTCTCACTTTTGATTAGAGAAGCTTCTCTTTTCAGATGGTGGTGACCTCTGGGATAACTCAGAAGGCACCATGGTGCTGGGAAGAAGTGACAGAGGAGTGTTCAGCACTGAAACATCTCTATCATACCTTCCAAGGCTCAGGGTCCACTGTGGAAGAGGTAGTGGAAAGAATGTAAGAGCCAAAGGAAGGGTAGGATTCCTTACAACGTGCTCCTCCAGACACAAAATGGCCTGGATATCCATGACCTCACAGTGCCTGACACTACCTACAGAAGACCATCATAATGGGAGGAAAAGATGATGACATCAAAATAAAAGAGAGACTGATTGAGAGGGGGAGGGGATATGATGGAGAGTGGAGTTGTGAAGGGGAAGTGAGGGGAGAGGAAATTATCATGGTTTATTATCTATATAGAAGTTGTCGATAATAAAAAAATAAACATTTTTTTCAAGTTGGGTCTCACTCTAGCCCAGGCTGACCTGGAATTCACTATGTCATCTCAGGATGGCCTTGAACTCACGGCAATCCTCCTACCTCTGCCTCTCAAGTGCTGGGATTAAAGGTGTGTGCCACCATGCCTGGCAAAAAAATAAAATAAAATAAGCATTTTAAAAATAAATAAAATAAAGGTGCTTCCCTGCAATACCTGATGGCCTAAGTTCAATTCCTCAATACTCATGTAAAACCAGATGCACAAAGATGGCCAAGAGTGGTGCCAATGATCAGCAGGTCTTTCCTTGTCTTGGGAAGCACACAGGCAGGGTTCAAGAGCTCCATGATAGAGCCACAGGGAAGAAGAGACAGGGCCTCGGCCTCAGCTGGGGAACGGTCTCAGGATGCCTGCGATTGTCTCACCTCTCCTCCCCCCTCCCCACCGCTCTTACCACACATGGGTGAGTGGAGGGCTGAGACATGGGTTTCAGAACAAGTCTGGAGGCCCAACTCTGTTCCCACTCGTGCCCTACCAAGCACACGCCCAGCCTGGGGCTTTTGTTGAGTGCTTCATGGGACACTGATCCCCACACCAGCTGTTTCCTAGTATGACATGTCTCACCAAGGACACAGCTCAGGGAATGAATCCTCTTGGATGACAATGCGGCATGAGCTCTACAGCCAATGTCTTCCTGCCTCCCACGTGATATGAGGTGTCGCTCCTGTGACCTCTGTTCTCTGATGCTCATCCCAACATCCTGCCTGGGAAAGCTGTGCCTGCCGCGCCATGGAAAACAAGTGTGAATGCGCTGAGGACCCCAGGCCATGCTGGAAACTGGACGCCTGTTCCAGCCTGTGAGATCTTATTTGTGTCATCTGGCTGAGTCACCTCTGTGGCTCTAAGCAACCTGAGCCATGAAACTGGGGAGCAAGACCTAAGCACCATGGGAACAAGGAGTGAAGAAAAGGTCTCCTGAGGTCTCCAGATCTGACATCTGTCATTCTGACCTACGTAACTGCCAGAGGGGAGGGGTGCTTCCACCTCTGAATGCCAAGAACCATCCTCTGGAAGGTGTGAGGGGCTAGGTGACCCTACAGCAACACCAGATGCCCCTGAGGCTGGGATACTTCAGTCTTGGGTGATTCAAATGTGCTTTCTTAAAATGAGCCTGGGCTGGAGAGATGGCTTAGCGGTTAAGGCGCCTGCCTCCTAAGCCTAAGAACACTGGTTCCAATCTCCAGCGGTTCCAATCTCCAGGTCCCACGTTTAGCCAGATGCAGTGACACAAGGGCGCAATGCCGCACTTGACCACAAGGGGCACACGCATCTGGATTTCGTTCGCAGCAGCTGAGAGGCTGTTGGCACGCCCATATCTGTCTCCCTCTCTCTCTCTCTCTCTGTCTCTCTCTGTAAAAAAAAAAAAAATGAGCCTTTCTCAGGGCTGGAGAGATGGCCTAGCAGTTAAGGTATTGGCCTGCAAAGTCGAAGGATCCCTGTTCAATTCTCCAGCACCCATGTAAGCCAGATGCACAAGGGGTACATGCATCTAGAGTTCATTTGCAGTGGCTGGAGGCCCTGGCATGCCCATTTTCTCTCTCTCTCTCCCTCGCTCTTTCTCTCTCATAAATAAATAAATAAAATATATATTTTTAAAAGCGTCTTTCTCCTATAGGTGGAGTTTGTCCAATCCCTGTATTTGAATCTTACTTCATGAGGAATTCTCAGAACAATATTCACTTCTGTTTTTTTGTTTGGTTTGGTTTGGTTTTTGGTTTTTCAAGGTAGAGTCTCACTCTGGTCCAGGCTGACCTGGAATTAACTTTGTAGTCTCAGGGTGGCCTTGAACTCATGGCGATCCTCCTACCTCTGCCTCCCAAGTGCTGGGATTAAAGGTGTGCGCCACCACACCCAGCTTCACTCCTGTTCTGTTCCAAGAAAAAATTTGGACTCCAAAGTCAGATATACACACCTTTGGCCCTGTCCCTGTATCACTGAGGGTTTGGATCACACTGGGGATGTAGCTCAAGGGTACAGTGTGCATGGTCCAGCATGGGCTACATGGGGCATGGCTGGGGGGGGGGACAAAGAAAAGAAAGAGAAAAACAGATGATTTATCACAAAATCACTTCATTCCCCATCCCCTCCATATACACATTACTAGTGTCAAGAGCCTTTTCATCTGTTGCTGTAGTGGCCATTCAAATCCTTAATGTTGAGCATAGACACATTTGGTTTCTCACTTGACCCTCCCAGCATTTCTGAAATGGGCGTGTGGTTCCCATTTGACAGAAGTGCCAACAAGAGGGCTAAGAAGCCTAAGTGACACGATCCCCAGACAGTGACCACGAGGCCCTTACAGAGGTATGTTCTGTGTCCTGAGCCACCTCCTTCCCGTAACAGATTCCAGGTAGACTCCAGGGTCTGAGCTGAAATGAGCCCCAGGCAGCTGTGCTTTTCAGACCCTCCTGGTGAGGTTCAGGTCACACACCTGAGGGACTGAGGCCACCCACGTAGTAGTGTCTTGTTACATACTGCCCAGCCCACTGCTGTTCTGATCCCAGGCCCCTCACAACAACCTGTGCCCTGGGGCGGGCCCGGCCTCTCAGAATAGTGCTCCTCTCCCCACTTTCTAGGTCAGCTTTGCCCAACTTCTTGTGAAACTTAGAAAGCTTCAAACCTCAGCCGGGAAGACTGCTGTGTGGTGCAGCTGTCTCCTACAGCACAGCAGGTCTGTGGGGACACAAAATGGTCCCAAGGCACCATGTCACTTCCTGACTCACCCACACGCTTCAATAGACCCATCTGCTACCGTGACGGGGTGCTTGTGTAATTGTGACACAAGGCTCTCACACCCATGGCTGCTGTGTTACCACCCTGTGTCCTTGGTGTGGCAGAGCTCGTTAGCACAGACTTCCAGGCACACCTTTGAGATTTCCTAAGGAGTCTCCTGATTAGGGCTCCCCTGCAGTGGAACTACTGTCCCCCTGCAGATGGGTGTACCCCCATGACTCTGAGAGAGTACGTGGCTTGCAGTGAACAGTCCTAGACCAGTAGGAACAGTGAGGCAGGGGAGTAACAACCAGTTCACACTGGTTTGCAGGACATGTCTCTTTCCAACTCTCGAGTCAGTGATGCCACAGTGGCAGCAGGAAGTTAGCCATGACGGAAGGATGTGCCCACAGTACTGCAAGCTCCAGGCAGCCCAGAGTGTCTCCAGGAGAGACTACACACCACCAGTGGCGGAGGCCCCAAACAAGCACGGGTGCTGTGCCAGCCATGTGTCTGTGAAAGGCTGGCTTAGGTGAGCCTCTCTTTCCATCTGGCTCTGAACTAGAGTGCCTCACATGGCAAAGGGGCTCAGGAAGTGCCCAGATGCCCAGAGTTCTCTCTCTCTCCCTCTGCCCTACGTCACTTCTGTGCTTGCGGGTACAGGGGTGAAGACTGCTTCGTGTCTGCGCAGGGCTGTTGGGTGGCAAGCAGGACTCAGACTGTGTCTCTCTCCTGACTGAGTACTTACCTGCTATTGTGATTGACAGGACACCCCACCTTCCATAGGGACCCACTCTCAGAATCCCAACCCCATCCTGGTTGCCCCACTACAGAGAAGGTTCTAGAATTATATATAGACCTCAGGGGTAGTTGAGGAGGCCAGGTGACTTCATGAGGTAGGAGGTGTCCCTTGTCCCATTAATCCTGCTCCAAGACCTGAAGTCTCAAAGACACAGGTCACTCAACAAACAACCCAGAAAGTAGTAGATATCTTGATGTACTCAGAGTCTGCGTGTGCTGGCTTGGCAGCCTAGTCTCCTTGTGGTGGCTCCCTTGAAACAGATGTCCCTTCAGAGAGATGTGCTGGGGAGCCAAGTCAGAGATGGGCCATTTTCCAGTGGCAGGAACAGTAGAAACGCACATGCAACAGCCCCAGCTTACGTGTCTGGACTATCCATCCTTCAATGGCTGCACCATCTCAGCCAACAGCCCAGAATGTGGAAGCAGGGTTGACACAGGGCCACTGATGATGGCCTATGGACGCTCCCTCCCACAGTGTCCATGCCACCCCCCCTCCCTCCACCGTGGACCCTGGTCTCTCTACAGCCTTGACTAGGGCTGCTTGGATCCAGCCAGCAGAGGGACATTTACTGCCCGAGTTCCAATCCTGGCTCTGTCCCTTGCCACCCATGAGCACAGGGTACATCACAGATCACCACCCATCTCCATTTGCCCCAGAATCTGGATCCAGCAGAGTGCAAATGACCCTTGGGGCTCTTGGCACAGCACCTGGCACAGGTAACTCCACATGGTGGGAAGACCAGGGACCACCAATCACCAGGTGCAGAGCAGCTCTGAGGGCGAGGCCTCCCTCCCCAAGTCTGTAACGGATATCCCCTGGTTGAGGGAGGGCAGCAGACTCTGAGTTTCTGACCCCAGAGGCCACTGAGGGGAGGGAGGCTGGCTCTCCCCAGACACCCATCACTGCCTTCTGGAAAGCACACGTTGTGGGATGTGGAATCTGCCTCTACCTTCCCAGGGCACAGCCACTCTCTTTCCTGGCTTACCCCTTCCCCAAAGCCTCTGTGCTCAGGTTAGCATACCTTCCCTGCCAGAGCAACCAGCGCCCCCACCCCATCTCCGGTAAGCATTAGGCAGAAAACAAGAGCACTGCCCTTCCCATGCCCCAGAAATGCACACAGCTGAGAGCTGAAAAGAAGTGTGGTACATCACTACCATGCATTCTCCTTCCTCTCCAGGTGCAATGCAGACGTGATGCATGGAGTTTATGCAGCCTTCTTAGGCCCATGAGGTACTGTGGTGGCAGGAATGACAGAGCGGGATACTAAGAGAAGTCTGAGGTGTGGACGCCCTTCAATAATCATATACTCAAAATAGCCTTGAGTGGCTACTTACAGCATTTTCTTTCCTATTTTTTTCAATGTGTGGGAGAAAAGTGACCTGTCCAGTAGAAGAACTCTGTCTCTCCCCCTTTCTCTCTTCTCCCCATCTACCTTTTCTTTCTATCCCTTCTTCCTTTTTTTCCCCTCTCTTCTTTCTTTCCTCCCTCCATCCCCTCTACCCATGCCTTCCTCCCTCCTCTTCTGCAGCCAGGCTGAATTCTGACAGGTACTCGCCAGCTCAGGAGTGCTTCCTCTTCTCTGGTGGGTGGAGCCGTCCACCACCTGCTCTGGAAGGAAGCCATCCATCAGCAGAGGAAGGCGCCTTCCAGACAGGCCATGCGCTGAGCAACCCCAGAGGCCCTCCAGGTTTGGAGACATTCCCCAGCTGGGTCTGGAAGATGTCCCTCTCCCAGCCAGCTCTGTTCAGGCCAAGCCCAGGAAGCTCTGTGCCTGGCACCTTTGAGCACTTGTGCTAGCCTGGCTGAGCACAAAAAGTGACTCCTTCCCAGGCAGCAAGTGTATGGGGTAAAAGAACAGTGAAACATGTGCCCAAGGAGTACCAGTGGTTGGGGTGGGTGTGAGGAGTGAGCTGGGACCTCTGCCTAGATGCCACATGGTTAGCAGGCACCACCCCCAGTACTGCCTTGGACCTCAGACAACCCCTTAAACCTCTGTACCAGAATCCCTGAAATTTAAAGGGGAATGAAAAATGTACCTCCAAGTCCCTCTCCCCCCAAAATTGTTAAATACAAAGTGGGGAAGCCACTTAAAGTCACAGGGACCATCTTAAACAGTGACACCAGGTCAGACAGATCCACATGTTGCCACACACACATGATACTGTGGGAGTACTTTGGCATCATCCCATGATTTTCCAGGCAACATAGGCCTGGGCAAAGCCTCAGACAGATCCAAACTAAAGTGTACAAATGACCATTCAGATACCAGACCTGCTGAAGCTGAGCCCTGGGGAAAGAGAAGAGCTACTTCAGGCTGAAGGCCATGAGAAAAGTGGGACCCTGGACTGGCCGTCCTGGAGAGCCCCCAGGAAAAGAGACACAGGAGCTCTTGGCTAGTTTCTTACAGTGTCTCCATAAGCGTGAAAGGGTTTCAAAGCGGTCCCCAAAAGGAGCCAAGCAAAAGCAGAACACCTCCCTCTGAAGGGTCAAGTCCTATCCCGACTCAGATGGCCACCAGAGGCCAGGGGACAGCGCCAAAGACACAGGGGCTCCCAGACCAAGCACGGGAGGTATCTTTTGGGATCTTTGTGAACAATGGCTGCAGGACAGACATTCGGGATACAACATGTGCTGGGTCCAAGTTCAAGCAAACCCTCCTCTGAGACAGAAGCCAGAGAAGTCTGACCTGGCCTGGATTTTAGATCAAGGAAGTCAAGGAATTGTCTCTGTGGAAGAGTGGGTTTGCTATGAAGCTTCTGGAAGCCTCATCTGTAGATCTCTCAGAAGAGTTTGAGGTGTGTTCCTACATAATGAGAGGTGAGTGTATAAGCTGAGTGAGGTCAGTTCAGACAGTGGGCTGTGACTCAGCCTTGAAAGAAGGACACATGCTACCATGAACTGACCCTAGCATTGTCTTCGGTGAGATAAGCCAACCACAAATGACACAAACTACAGTTGTTCTTTGTGAGGTCCCCAGCGTAGTCATTCACAGAGACAGAAGGTGCCAAGTGCCTGAGAGAGGGGAAGAAGGTGGTGGTGTTTGGGGACAGTCACTTTGGGTGACTGAAGTAGGTAAATGGTTGCACAGTAATGGGGCTGTATCTCATGCCATCCAAAAGTACACTTTAAAAGGTTACATGTGAGCTGGAGAGATGGCTCAGTGGTTAAGGCACTTGCCTGCAAAGCCTAAGGACCCAGGTTCAATTCTCTAGGTCCCACGTAAGCCAGATGCACATGGAGGCACATGCATCTGGAGTTGGTTTACAGTGGCTAGAGGCCCTGGCAGGCTCATTCTCTTGCTCTCTCTCTATCTCTGTTTCTAATAAATAAATAAATATTTTTTTAATAATAAAAAAAAGATTACATGTGGGCTGGAGAGATGGTTTAGTGGTTATGTGCTTGCCTGTGAAGCCTAAGGATCTAGGATCAATTCTCCAGGTCCCACATAAGTCAGATGCACAAAGTGGCACATGCACCTGGAGTTCGTTTACAGTGGCTAGAGGTACAGGCACACCCATTCTTTCTTTATCTCTCTCTATCTCTATCTCTATCTCTATCTCTTTCTCTCTCTATATCTCTTTTTTTCTCTCTCTCTCTTTCTCTCTCTCTCTCTCTGCATCTCTTATAAATAAATAAAAATAAATCTTTTTTGAGAAAGGTTACATGTATTTAACACAACAAAACAAAATGCCAAAGCCTGGTATGGTAGTGCTTGTCCATAATCCCAGTACTTGGGAGGCTGAGGCAGGAGGATCTTGAGTTTGAGGCCTATATGGTCAACACCGTAAGTTCTAGAACAGGCTGGGTTATAGTAAGATCCTGCCTTCAAAAACAAAACAAAAAAAACAAAAAAATTATGGTAAGCCCTTTATCTTAAAGCTCACTGTACTTTGGTGTTTATTTGAAAATCTCCATATGAAAATGCTTTGTTGGGCTGGAGAGAAGGCTCAGCAGCTAAGGTGCTTTGCCTGCAAAGCCTAGTGACCTGGGTTCGATTCTCCAGTGCCCACATAAAGCCAAATGCACAAAGTGGCACATGCATCTGGAGTACATTTGCAGTTGCTAGAAGCCCTAGCATGCCCTCTTTCTCTCTCTCTCTCTCTCTCTCTCTCTCTCTCTCTCTCACTCTCTGTCCATCTCCTCTTTGTCTCTCTCTCTCTGCTTACAAATTATTTAATTAATTAAATGCTTTCTTTTTATTTCTTTTTTATTTTTATTTACTTATTTGACAGTGAGAGAGGGAGAGAGAAAATGGGCGTGCCAGGGCCTCCAGCCATTGCAAACGAACTCCAGACACTTGTGCCCCCTTGTGTATATGGCTAATGTGGGTCCTGGGGAATCGAACCTGGGTCTTGTGACTTTGCAGGCAAATGCCTTAACTGCTGAGCCATCCCTCCAGCCCAAAAATGCTTTCTTTAAAACTTCAAAGCAAAGCAATAATCCAGGGCTGGGGACATGGCTCAGCAGCAGTTAACAGCACTTGCTCCTTAAGCATGAGGGCCTCTTGGACTGGACACCTCCAAGTTCAACTTCGCAGAACCCATGTAAACAACTGGGAATGACCACACATGTCTGTAACCCCAATCTGTGGGGGGATGGGGAGTGGAGACCAGAGAACCACTGGGGCTCCCCAAGGAAAGCAGCTCTAGATTGAAGGAGAGACCCCCATCTCAAGAAAACACGCAGGTAAGCGATACGTAAAGGATACCTTGGGCTGGAGAGATGGATTAGTGGTTAAGGAGCATGCTTGTGAAGCCTAAGGACCCAGGTTTGATTCTCCAGGTCCCATGTAAGCCAGATGTACATAGTGGCACAGGCATCTGGAGTTTGTTTGCAGTGGCTGGAAGCCCTGGCACTCCCATTCTCTCCCTCCCTCTCTCTATCTATCTATTTATCTATCTATCTATCTATCCCTCTAATAAATAAATTTAAAAATAAAAATCTTTTTTAAAAGAAAAGAAAAGAAAAAAGAAAAAGAAAAGGACACCTTGATGTTGTCTTCTGGCCTCCACACTCACATGCACATGGACACACACATCTGCACACACATGCACACAAAAACAAAAAGTCCAATACAAACCCAAATGCTAACAAGGATGTTTCTCTGAGACCCACAGCAGTCTAGAGAAATGCCTGCGAGATGACAGTGGATAAAATCTGACCATCCCATTAGTCTATGCTGTGGTTTAAAGTATATACAAAAGCTGGGCCATACCTTTAATCCCAGTACTTGGGAGGCAGATGAAGGAGGATCACTGCGGGTTTGAGGTCAGCCTGGGACTACAGACTGAATGCCAGGTCAGCCGGGCCTAGATAGTGAGACACTACCCCAGATAAATAAATAAATATCCAGAAAAAAACTGAAATCTCCAGAATTATAATAGCTAAAGTTTGAGTGGTAACAGTTTGTTCTTTTTTGTGGCTCTCAGAGACAAGGTCTCACAGTAGTCCAAGCAAGCCTGGAACTTGAGGTGGCTCTCTTGCCTCAGCCTCCCAAGTGCTGCAATTACAGGATCAGCTGGGATTTTTTTTCTTCTTTTTCTAAATGTTCTCTAGTAAAGTCACTTACATAGACTTTACAAATGAATTTCTACATCCCAAGGTGTCGATTGAGAGATGTGAGAAGTTAGGAATGAAAGCCAGACGTGGTCACACACGCTTTAATTCCAGCACTGGGGAGGCAAAGGTAGGAGGATGGCAGTAAGTTCAAGGCCACCCTGAGACTACGTAGTGGATTCTAGGTCAGACTGGGCTAGAGCAAGACTTTCTGAGAAAGACTCTCTGTCTCAAAAAATGAAAAAGAAGAAGTCAGGAATGAAGTTGCACAGTGAGCAGGGCAGAGCACCATTTGGGCCACTGGGGAAGGCAGGCCGTGACCTACCTGCTAGAGAGCCACAAGCCCAGGGCAGGGGGAAAGACTCTGCCCCACCTCTCTGGCCATGGCATGTGAAGGCTGGCCTCCCATAGAGACAGGCTGGGGTGGGTACTGGATGGAGGCCCCCAGTGCCTGCTTACAGTCCCTACAGCAGGCCTTAGCTCTCGAAGTCCAGCCTTCAAGCCTCTCCCCTTGGCTACTGCATCCCCGTGGGCTTCTCTGTGGGGTGCAGTGGGCCACAGCCCTGTCCTGGATGCAAGCAGGACCACAGCACATACCCAGTGCTACAGCCGACCAGAGGGTGCTTCCCACCCACTGGTCTCCATGGCCAGGCCAGTCTCTGTGCCAACGCCAGGCAGCTGTGGTGCCCATGGCTTGTGGTTGCCTCGGCCCCAATCTGAGCGGCTAGTTGCTCAACCCACCATGCTTTTCCTGTTCCGCTTTTCCCAGGCAAGCCAGCTCCTGCTGCGTGCAGCCCCCCAGGCTCTGTGGGCTCACTGCACGGAAACGCAGCCCTGCGTGTGGACACCGCCCCCCCTCCAGAGCCGTTTCCATGTCTCTGATTGCTTTTTCCCTCCCTGGGTTGCTAAACAGCCTATGAAGAAACCTCTTTCTTTGGCCTTTTTATTTTGAGGAAGGAGTCAGCCACACATGTCTGCAGGCAGGCTCCAGTGGTCCTAGGGACAAGCCCCCAGCCCATAGAAGCACCTCTGTTCTTCCCTCTCTCTGGGCAGTGGAGCCCCAATGTCTGCTGTCCATGTGGTCATGCAGCTGCAGCGGCGTGAGAGCCCCGCAAGACTCCATCGCAAATAATAACAATAATATGATATTTATGGAGACCATCTATTGTCCAGTCCCATCCCATCTTAACCTCCTGGTTCTTCTCCTAAATAAGTACCTAGTGAGAACTGGGGGTATACATGGAATCGTGGGTTAGGGAAACAAAAGCCGTACACCCTCCCAGTCCACCCAGCATTGTGCTAGGAAGCCAAGTACCCCGGAGGCCACACAGAGGTCTTCACACAAAGGAACCCCCAGGAACCCTGGTGAATACTTACCTAAGTTCACCCTTTGGGTGAAAATGGGGGGAGGGTGCAGAGAGGAGACAGCAGGGTTCCCAGGTAATATGTTATTTATTTGTACACCTGATGAAGCCCCAGGGCTCCCTGTGTTGTCCTTTATGCAATTCTGTGTGTCTCAAATGATTTTTTTCTAGAGTCTTTTTAGAAAATGCTTGTGTATTTACTTGAGAGAGAGAATGGGCACACTAGGGCTTCCTGTCATTACAATGAACTCCAGACACATGCACCACCTTGTGTATCGGGCTTTATGTGGGTACTGGGGAATCGAACCTGGGCCATCAGGCTTTGCAAGCAAGTGCTTTTAACCACTGAGCCATCTCTCCAGCCCCTTGTTTTAAAAAATATATATTATTTATTTATTTAAACCAGAAAGCGTAGATTGTATTTATTATTATTTTTATTATTGTATGCGTGGTACTTATGCATGTGTGTGTATACAGATGTACATGTCATGTCCACACATGTGTGGAGGCCAGAGAACATCAGACGGCCTCTTTCACTCTTTCTTGATCCACTTTTTTTTTTAAGATTTTATTTTTATTTATTTATTTATTAGATACAAAGAGAGGGAAAGAGAGAGAAGGAGAGAGATAATGGGCATGCCAGGGCCTCTAGCCACTGCAAATGAACTCCAGGTGCATGCGCCCCCTTGTGCATCTGGCTTACATGGGACCTGGAGAATCGAACCGGGATCCTTAGGCATCACAGGCATGTGCCTTAACCGCTAAGCCATCTCTCCAGCCCTTGATCCACTTTTTAGACAGTGAGCCTCAGTGATTCTCCTGCCTCCATGCCCCCTCAGCACTAGAATTACAGGTATGTGTGGCCATGACCAGTTTTGTTTGTTTGTTTTTTGAGGTAGGGTCTGGCTCTAGCCCAGGCTGACTTGGAATTCACTCTGTAGTCTCAGACCTTGAACTCACAGTGATCCTCCTACCTCTTCCTCCCAAGTGCTGGGATTAAAGGCGTGTGCCACTATACCTGGCTTGTCACGGGCTTTTTCCATGGATGCTGGATGGAGTTCAATTCCTCACGCTTGCACAACCAGTGTTGCTACCCACTGAGCAACACCCCCCCGCCACCACCAGCCCCCTAGATTCTTTAGGAAAGCAACTGCTCAGCTCTTACTTTAGCACTGGAAAAAAAATCTCACAAGAAAATGAGCTGAGTGGCTGGCACCCTGGTGCACTGAATGCAGGGGCTTCACTCACTATTTCTTCCAAGATACAGCCTGGAGATGGATAAACCCATTAGATAATGCAAAGAGAAGCGAGGCCTTACCTCCATGGCACTGTGCAGCAGTGGCTTGTGTGAGGGTCATGCCATAGCCTTTGTGGCCCTCCAAGCTCCTACAGACAAGCCTGTCCAGGCCACTGCACCAATGACTGTCTCTCCTCACCCTGGACAGAACCAAGCAGCCTGCCTGGGAGGAACCTGTCATGTTTTCAAGCCCAAAGAAAGAAAAAGCAGGCTGCTCAGACGGCTGAAATGCACACTGACTTTCTTGATCCTGAGGTCTTCGGGGACCTGCGTTATGTAAACAGCTGAAAGATCTGTTCCGTGGAAGCAGACAAGAAGACATCATTCACTCTCAGCATAAATAGTGCAGCCTCCCACTGCTGCAGGCCCGGCTTATGTCACTACCCATCAAGAGACAACATGCTTCTCCACTAGCGAGACGCTGCCATCATCAACAAGGTCTCCACGGCGTGAATGTGAGTCCAAAGAAAGCACTGGGAGGGCTGCACACCTGTGCTCTCCAAGTATCTGGAAGAAGGCACCCCAGCCCCCAGGCAGGAATGGCTCTGCCTTGTCCCCTTTGAGTCTTCAAAATCCTGAGGTGGCCTTGGACACAAGCATCCAAGAACTATTTCCTCCTCCTCCTCTTTCTCCTCCTCTTCTTCTTCTTCTTTTTTCCCTAGGTAAGGTCTCACTCTAGCCCAGGCTGACCTGGAATTCACTCGGTAGTCTCAGGGTGGCCTTGAACCCATACCTACCTCTGCCTCCCAAGTGCTGGGCTTAAAGGCATGAGCCACCACACTTGCTGTGTTTCTTAAATTATTTATTCATTTATTTACAAGTGGAGAGAGAGAGAGAGAATGGGCCCACCGGTGTGGCCTCGAACTCACAGCGATCCTCCTACCTCTGCCTCCCGAGTGAGTGCTAGGATTAAAGGTGTGCGCCACCACACCTGGCTCATCCAAGAACTTCTGAACTGTTTCTTTCCTTTGGCTACCTAGCAAGACCCTGTGTCAAAACCAAAAGAAATCAAGTTCAAAGTCAGGTGCTGTGATTGTGACCAGCCCTGGGCAAGGCTTGCTGGGCCTGTGTCCCGCCTGCAGAGGCAGGCTGAGGGCAGTGGTGACCATACCTCACATTCTGCTGTCCCATTCATGTTGTGTCTGGGATGTGTCCCCTGGAAAGATGTGCTAAAGTCCTAACCCTACAGATGTGAGTGTACAAGCAACTAGGGTCCTTGCAGGTGGAGTTGAGCTGGGGATATGTTGGATGAGAGTGAGCCAGAAATCCAGTGGTGGCTGTCCTGAGAGACAGTTGAGTAGAAGTGATAGACGTAAGAGAGATAGCTTCATGGAGACAGAAGCCACAAGCCAAGGAGCATCAAGAACTGCCGGAAGCTGGAGATGCAGAAAGGCTCGGCTCTCAAGAACTTCAGAGAGCCTGGCTCCACTCACCTGTTCTTCTTGCCTCTGGTGCTGAGAGAATGTCTTTCTGCCCCCTCATCATTTTGGTCACTTGTAATAGAAGCTCCAAAAAGCTCATACACCACCCTGACATTGGATCTGACCAGATGGTGTGACCCAGACATCTCAATATGGATCTGGGGCCTTCTGCTCCTCCTCTTACATAGCCTCAGAATTCTAACTCTTCCATACCCAAGAATCTCAACCTGGGGTTTTCCAAAAAGGCCACAGGGACATTTGAGGAAGTAGTGGTCCTGAAAGCTGGGAAAGTCCTCTGGCAGCCTTATGACTTTACTTCCCAGGTAAGCCCAGACAGTTGATAGAAGCATCCTCCCGCAATCTCCCCCAGCAGGCTCTTGAAGGGAAAACCCCATGACTCTTGGCCCTCTGGCCTAGCACAGACACAACACGGGTGGAAATCTGTAGGCAGCGCCAGGGGCCAACATGGCCACCAGCCGTGAGGCTCCACACCCAAAACCTGCGTCAAAATCCCCCAGTGGTCATTTGACCACTGACTGCATGTGGTCAACTCCCCTTCGCACTCTGGTATCCAAACACTGGCTTGTCTCAGTATTCAGAAGAGAAGCCAAATCTCTGGAGACGTTGGTCACAGTAATGGTGATGGCAAGGGTGACGATGACAGTGATGGTGGTGATGATGGTGCTGGGGTGGTGATTATGGTGATGGTGCTGCTAATAGTGGCACATATGATGATGGTTATGGTGATGATGGAGGCAATGGTTGGGGTGTGATGGTGGTGATGATGGTGAAGATGATGATGGTGATGATGGTGATGGCGATGATGGTGGAAAGATGATGGTGGTGGTGATGGTGAAAACCAAGACTCCTCTCTAGAGCAAAGGAGCTGTGCCTCACATTTTCTGGCTCCTTCATTATGTACCCAATGAACATAGTAGGTTCTCAAAATGCGGTTGTTGGTGGACTTGTTGGTCGAGCTGATAAAGAAGGAGCGCCCTCACTTGCCGGCCCCAACGCAGGTTTCTTCAAGGTTATTTTATTTTTAAAACTAATTTGAATGGGGCTGGAGAGATTGCTCAGTGGTTAAAGGCATTTGCTAGTAAAGCTTGACTGCCTGGGTTCAATTCCCCAGTTACCCACGTAAAGCCAGATGCACATAATGGCACATGCACCTGGAGTTTGTCTGCAGTGGCAGGAGGCCCTGGTGTACCCATTTTCATTCACTCTCTCCCACTCTCCTTGCAAATAAATAAATAAATATAAATATGTTTAAAAATTAGCTTGAGTTTTTCATTTCATCCCATGGCATATATCCATGTTTGCCTTACTTATAAACAACAAGATCTCCCCAAACTTTGAATAAGAACGCTGCCCTGCCCCAAAGAAAACATACCCTGTTTACATCTGTGACTTTTAAGACATGCCCACCCCCACACACTGACAGCCCCTCTCTGAGCCCTTCAGTCCCTGCCACCTATGTCCAGGGGTCCCAGAAGGAAAGATCAGGAGCACAAACCAGACTGTTAGGCCACTGTGTAGAAAACGCATGTGTGGGCAGAAAGGGCGAAGGCTCAGCCTTTGAAGGCAGGGTCTGCTCAGACAGCCATGCCCCAGCGACGCCATGCTCAGAGCCAAAGGATATCAGTCACGGTGGGAAGCCTCTGGGAACGGCTTCTCCCTTAGAGCCTGGTTATCTCCAGTCTGGAGGCCATTCTGTGAGAATACAGTTTCCCTCCAGCCTCTAGTCATGAGGGCAGCACTGAGGGATTTCTGAGTATGGCCACACAGTAAGATTTGCTCAGAATCCTCAAATCCCACAGACAGGAGACTTCTTGTTAGCTTCCTTTTAGGCAGTCAAAACAAGGTGGAGGAAGGACAGACCCTGACCCCCAGACACAACGCAGGCAGACCAGCACCAACCCAGGTCTGGCTTTGCTCCTCACACCCCAGGCTGCCTCCCTTCCGTGCAGTGCCTGGCCTCCCTGAGTTTCCATTTCCCGTTTCTACCCTGGATCTCGGATTCATCCTCAGGGCGTTCGCTGTTACAGAACATTCTTCCGCAGAGTGTAGGGAACAGTTTATGGCCAGTCTGACAGTGACATGGGGTCCAGAGTAAATTGAAATGAATGGAGCAGCTGCCTGGTGTTGAGGAAATGAAGGCAGGGGAGGCCACCAATCTCATTGTCCCTGCATGTCAGGTAGGTCTGTGGTCATGTTGATCTGAGTAACTCAGCCAGAGAGGGTCCATTTATCTCTGAGGGTGTGCAGTGTGAAAAGGCCTTGACCACTTCCAGGGAGGTCAATGTCATATATCATCTGGAGACAGTTATTTCTATATGAGTAGAAATACAGTGGGGTGGGCTAGAGAGATGTTTCTATGGCTAAGGCGTTTGTCTGCAAAGCCTAATAACACAAGTTTGATTCCCCAGTACCCACATTAAGCAAGATGCACATGGTGGTATATGATGCATGCATCTAGAGTTCATTTGTAACAACTTGAAGCCCTGGAGTGCCCATTCTCTCTCTCTCTCTTTCTCTCTCTTCTTGCAATTAAACAAATAAAAATATTTTTTTAAAAGATGAACTAGCCGGGCGTAGTGGCACACACCTTTAATCCTAGCACCCGGGTGGCAGAGGTTGGAGGATCGCCTTGAGTTCAAGGCCACCCTGAGACTACATAGTTAATTCCAGGACAGCCTGGGCCAGAGTGAGACCCTACCTCGAAAAAAAAAAGAAAAAAAAAAGATGAACTAGAAGGGCTGGAGAGATGGCTTAGGGGTTAAGGAGCCTGCCTCCTAAGCCTAAGAATGCTGGTTCCAATCTCCAGCGGTTCCACGTTTAGCCAGATGCAAAGTGACGCAAGGGTGCAATGCCTCACTTGACCACAAGGGGGTGCACGCATCTGGATTTCGTTCTCAGCAGCCCCATCTGCCCATCTCTGTCTTTCTCTCTCTCTCAAAAAAAAATTTAAAACAAAAAAGATGAACTAGAGAGATGGCTTAGCAGTTAAGGTGCTTGCCTGCAAAGCCTAAAGACCCAGGTTCAATTTCCCAGAACCCACGTAAGCCAGATGCACACGGTGGCACATATGTCTAAAGTTCATTCATAGTGGCCAGAGGCCCTGGCGTGACCATTGTCCCTCCCTCTCTCTCACTCTCTCTTTCCCCCCTCTGTCTCTCATAAATAAATTAATAATAAATAAAAATAAAGAGATACAGTGTGCTCATAGAGTAAGGGGTCTTCTGAGCCAGCCATGGGAGCTATGGACATAGCTCAGCAGGTTAGAGCACTTGCTGAACAAGTATGGGAATCCGAGTCAGAGTCCCAGCACCCACGTGAAAAGCCAGGCATGGCCACATGTCCATAACCCCAGCCCTGAAAGGGGTGGAGACAGGAGGAAGATGGCTGGTCAGCTACTCTTAACAAAAAAACAACTGTGAACTCCAACTAAGCCAGATATCCAGAGACACAGAGGCTTCCAAAACCTTATCACTGAAGTAGAACTAAAATGACCCCAATGCGGCTCAGGGAAATTCACGGAAGAGGGGGCGGAAAGAATGTTAGAGCCACAAGTTGGGGCATTATGCACAGAGACTTGGACTACCCCCCAGAACTCTTGACTACCCCCACAATGCATGACCCACATTCCCCATTAATGAGGAAGAGGGAGGACAGGGAGGAGGATAAGGGAGCCAACACTGTGAATGTAAAATCAGAATAATATAAATAAAAATAAATTATGGGGAAAAAAAAAAACAACTGTGAGTGGGCTGGAGAGGTGGCTTAATGGTTAAGGCACTTGCCTGCAAAGCCAAAGGAGCCAGGTTCAATTCCCCAGTACTGACATAAGCCAGATGCACAAGGTGGTGTGTGCATCTGCAGTTCATCTGCAGTGGCTAGAGGCCCTGGTGCACCCATTATCTCTCTCTCTCTTACTCTCCCCCCCCTCTCTATCCTTGCCTCTTTCTCTCTTTCTCTCTCAAATGAATGAATGAATGAATAAACTGTGAGCACGCAGGGCATGGTAGCATATGCCTTTAATCCAAACACTTGGGAGGTAGAGGTAGGAGGATTATTGTGAGTTCGAGGTCAGCCTGGGACCACAGATTGAATTCCAGATCAGCCTGGCCTAGACTGAGACCCTACCTGGTAAAAACAATGGAAAAATGTATTTGGTCTAAAGAGGCTCAGTGGTTAAAGCACTTGCCTACAGAGCCTAACGACCTGGGTTCAATTCTTCAGTACCCACATAAAGCCAGATACACAAAGTGACACATGCATCTGGAGTTCATTTACAGCAGCTGGAGGCCCTGGCATGCCCATTCTCTCTGTGTCTCTCTTTCTCTCTCTCTCTCTCTCTCTCTCTCTGTTTCTTCTTGCAAATAAATAAATTATTTTTAAAAACTGTGAACTTAGGCTAGAGGGATGGCTTGGTGGTTAAGGTGCTTGCCTGCAAAGCCAAAGTTCCAAGGTTCAATTCCCCAGGACCCACGTTAGCAAGATGCACAAGGTGGCACATGCATCTGGAGTTCATTTGCAGTGACTAGAGGCCCTGGCGTGCCCATCTCTCTCCCTCTCTCTCTCTCTCTCTCTCTCTCTCTCTCTCTCTCTCTCTCTCTGCCTCTTTCTCTGTCAAATCAATAAATAAAAATAAAATGTATTTTTTTTTAAATATGAACTTAAGATTCAGTGAGAGAATTTGTCTCAAAAAAATAAGATGGAAGCTGGGCGTGGTGGCGCACGCCTTTAATCCCAGCACTCGGGAGGCAGAGGTAGGAGGATTGCCGAGAGTTCGAGGCCACCCTGAGAATACATAGTTAATTCCAGGTCAGCCTGGACCAGAGTGAGACCCTACCTCGCAAAACCAAAAAAATAATAATAATAAAATAAGATGGGTCTGGAGAGATGGTTCAGCGGTTAAGGCACTTTCCTGCAATCCAAAGGTCCAAGGTTCAATTCCCCAGGACCTACATAAGCCAGATGCACAAGGTGCACATGAGTCAAGTTTGTTTGCAATGGCTGGAGGCCCTGGTGTACCTATTCTCTATCTCACTCTATCTGCCTCTTTCTCTCTATCACTGTCTCTCAAATAAATAAATAAAATAATAAAAGAAAATAAGATGGAAGAGCGATAAAGGGGGGCACCTGACATCCTCCTCTGGCCTCTGAAAGTGTGGTGACAGAACCCATGCATCTGCAAGCGTATGCATACACCACATGTGTACACACACACACACACACACACACACACACACACATTTTCCATAGACTTTTAAGGTCAAAATCAAGACTCACATAGACTGTGTACACAGCAACAGAATCTGGGCGCTTGCCCCATAGTCCAGACAGACTGCATAGACCAGTTTGTGAAGGGCGAGACATAAATGCCAGCCACGGGAACTCCTGAACAGACACTGAATCCTGCCTCCCCCTGGTGTCCACTTGGGGTATGACATTCAGCTCCCCATCCCCGACTGTGAAGGTAACTGGATTAACCACCAGCAGCTGGGTGGATCCTGGGGGTTTTAGATGTCAGACGGACAACAGCCTCAACACCCCCTCCTTGCCTGGCCTCCAGGAGGGCATGCTGACTTGTTAACCTGCTTTTCAGCCCCTCTGGGGTCAGGATGCAAGATTGGTGTGTCCAGCCAGTTTCCCAAGGGGCTCCTTGGCCCACACTGCTTGGGAGTGAGCGCAGTGGCTTGAACCTGCATTATGATCACTGGGGGAGACCTGAGAGCCCACAGTACCCAGGCTGAGCCCCTTCCAGCTCTTGCCAGCCTTCTGGTTGCGATGGGACCAGAGGGCTTCAGAGGTGTGTAGGTGTCTTGTGTAGACATGCCCTGTGTTCCGTGAGGGGCCCCTGCTCCAGGATTGACTGACCGCCAGGATGCCCCAGATATCAGTGAGTTACAATTTGGCACTCAGAACTATTTTTTACAGTGCTCATGGACAAGATGGATCAGTTTTGTGGACACACTAGGAATGTGGCGATTGAATGCTGAAACTGGGACAATGTGGGAAAACCAAGATGAATTGATAGCTGTCCTCCTCACCCACCTCAGACTTGCACAGTTGGGGTGCAAATGTGTTTTGTTTGTTTGTTTGTTTGTTGTTTGGAGATCAGCAAACAGCATCCATCAGCTTCTTAAAGAAGCCTGCAATCAGCAGGTGCCTTAACCACTAAGCCATCTCTCCAGCCCTCCATTTTTAATTTCATAATTATTCTCAGAGACTATTATAAATTCAAGTAATTATATGAGGTTGTTTGTAAAACCTTGATGTTTACTGGCAATTTGTAATCATTTTTCAATGAAATGAAATTTCATTATTCTTTATATTTGTGCCAAGGTCTTGAACAGTAGTCACTGTTGTCTGTGAACTCATTTTAGCCAATGCTATACTGATATTCATGTTTCCCCCCTTAATCTTCCTGAGCGCTTGAATTAGAAGCATTTGTTACCATCAATTTGTGAGCATTCTTGGTAAAATGTTTGAATGTTTAAACCAAAATTTGTGCAAGAACATGCTTATTTATGTGCATTCTATCTTAATTTTCAAATAGAATTATTAAATATGGTATTGGCAATGAAACTATTTAACTATATATCAATAAATTCACTTCCCATTTAGCTTTGAAAAAGTCTGCAATCATCCATCAGTTTCTTTTTTTTTCTAAATATATTTTATTTATTTGAGAGAGAGAAAGAGGCACAAAGAGAGAGAGAGAGAATGGGTGCACCAGGGCCTCCAGCCACTACAAACGAACTCCAGATGCATGCACCCCCTTGTGCATCTGGCTTACGTGGTTCCTGGAGAGTCAAACTGGGATCCTTTGGCTTTGCAGGCAAACACCTTAACTGCTAAGCCATCTCTCCAGCCCAATCCATCAGGTTCTTAAAGAGGTCTGTAATCCCCTCCGCAAAGACAGGAACACCTGCTTTCTGTGATCATCCTCCAGCCCTTGCCCTGGTGATGCCCAGCCATTAACCTGGTACATCTACCCTCAAAACGTGTGCTGCCACAGGGCAGCTCTGGGGTGGCTCGTGAGGTGACTGGTCAGGAGGTGACTGGTCGGGAGAACCAATGGATGTCGGAGTTTGGCCACTTTTACTGCTAACCCTTGGTTTGAGAGCAGTCAAAGGACAAGAGACGAAGTTGAACAGACCATTAGAGGCGAGCCAGAGCCTAGGGTTTGAACGTGTTCACGTGTTTGGTAGGTGCTAATTGAGCACCTGAGGTTTGCCAGACATCGATCAAGGTGCTTTGATTGGAGTCTGGTGCAAGCTGCTCTGAAGTTGAAACCTAGCTTTACCATACTGACTGTGTGACCTTGGTTAAGTCACTTAACCTCTGTGTGCCATCATACAGTAAACTACTTCAAATTAAAGATCTTGTGCCGCCTGAGTTAGGGCATAGTCATACCAGAAGTGACATGAAACTGCTTTTTTTTTTAATGCCAGGCTAGGGTTGGAGAGATGGCTTAGCAGTTAAGATGCTTGCCTGCAAAGCCAAAGGACCCAGGTTCAATTCCCCAGGAACCACATAAACCAGATGCACAAGGTGGTGCATGCGTCTGGAGTTCATTTGCAGTGCCTGGAGGCCCTGGTGTGCCCATTCTCTCTGTCTCTCTCTCTCTCTCTCTCTCTTAAATAAATAAATAAATAAACAAAAATTAATACCAGGCTAAGGAACTCAGGGCCTTGCACGTGCAAGGCAAGGGATCTGCCTGTGAGCTACATTTCCAACCTCAAGTCTGCCTCTTACAGGCACATTTCTAGTGGCATAAGCCCACCCACTCCTGTTTCTGCTTTATTTTTATGACCCATGCCACATCAGGGCCCACGCAAAGAAACAGTGGTGAAGTGATGTCTGCAGACTGCAGAGCAGAAACCTGCAGCAAGTTGTCCCTGTAGACAAAGGACTGCAGAAGACAGGGCCAGGTCACTAGGGCAGAGTCACAGCTACAGTCTGGTAAGTGACAGGCTTGGCCTGAGCACAAGTCTCCTCTCCATACCTGAAGGAAGTGCCACTGCAAGAAATGCATGAGGGCTGGCAAGATGGCTCAGCCACTATAGGCATTTGCTTGCAAAGCCTGAAGACCTGAATTCATTTTCCCAGTACTCACATAAAGCCAGATGCACAGAGTGGTGAATGCATCTGGAGTTTGGTTGCAATGGCAGGAGACCTTGACATTCCCATGCTGTTCTCTCTCACCCCCTCACCTTGCAAATAAATAAAATTATTTTTAAAATAGCAGAAGGGCTGGGAGATGGCTTAGCAGTTAAAGTACTTGCTTGAAAAGCCTAATGGCCTGGGTTCGATTCCCCAGTACCCACATAAAGAAATATGCACAAAGTAGCTCATGCATCTGGAGCTCATTTGCAGTGGCAAGAGACCCTGGCATGCCCATCCATCCTCTCTCTCTCTCTCTCTGTCTCTCTTGCTATCCCTCTCTCTTTCTCTCTCTAGTTCCTTCTCAAATAAGTAAATAAAGTTTTAAAAGAAGAAGGAGGAGGAGGAGGAGGAGGAGGAGCGGTGGCAGCGGCAGCCAGGTGTGGTGGCACACATCTTTAATCCCAACTTTTGGGAGGCAAGAAGTAAGAGGTTCACTCTGAGTTTAAGGCCAGCCTGAGACAACACAGTGAATTCCAGGTCAGCCTGGGCTAAAGTGGAACCCTACCTCGAAAAGAAGAAGGACGAGGGGCTGGAGAGATGGCTTAGTGGTTAAGGCATTTGCCTGCAAAGCCAAAGAATCCTGGTTCAACTCTCTAGGACCCACGTAAGCCAGATGCACAAGGGGGCACATGTGTCTGGAGTTCATTTGCAGTAGCTGGAGGCCCTGGCACACCCATTCTCTCTCTCTCTCCCTCTCTCCCTCTATCTCTCTCTGCCTCTTTCTCCTTTCTCTCCCTCAAATAAATAAATACATAAATATTTTTAAAAAGAAAAGAAGAAGGAAGCCGGGCATGGTGGCACACGCCTTTAATCCCAGCATTCAGGAGGCAGAGGAAAGTGGATTGTCATGAGTTCGAGGCCATCCTGAGAGTACATAGTGAATTCCAGGTCAGTCTAGGCTAGAGCGAAACCCTACCTTGAAAAACCAAAAAAAAAGAAGAAGAAGAAGAGGAGGAGGAGGAGGAAGGAGGAGGAAGAGGAGGAGGAAGGAGAAGGAGAAAAGGGGCTGGAGAGATGGCTCAATTTTAAGGTGCTTGCTTGCAAAGCCTAACAACACAAGTTCAACTCCCCAGTACCCACATAAAGGCAGATGCACAAAGTGGCACATGCACCTGGAATTTGTTTGTAGTGGCTAGACCCCCTAAGCACACCCATTCTCTCTGTCTTGCCTCTCTTCTATCTCTCTCTACTTATAAATATATAAAAATATTTTTTAAGTTTTTAGGGACTGGAGAGATTGCTTAGTGGTTAAGGCACTTGCCTGTGAAACCTAAGGACCCAGGTTCGATTCCCCAGAACCCATGCCAAGCCAGATGCACATGGTGGCACATGGAGTCCATTTGCAGTGGCTAGAGGCCCTGACATGTCCATTCTCTCCCTCCCCCACCCACTCTCACTCTCTCTCTCTCTCTCTCTCTCTCTCTCTCTCTCTCTGTGTGTGTCTTGTAAATAAATTAAAATTAAATTAAATTTTTAAAGTTTTTAAAAGAGAGTGAGGGAGAGAGAGATGCGTGAAGGGAAGGGTGTGTCCCAGCCTCACCTAAGCTGCAGAAAGCTCCAAGCCAGTCTTGGTAGATTTCTGAAAGCTTAGGTCTCAGAGCGCCCTCCGTCGTTAAAAGACGAGAATGCAGGCTACAGAAATTCATCCGTGATGCCTGCTTGTTCCAACAGCACCCACTTTTAGGTATTGGGATGCCTGAAAGCAGAAAATAGCCCCTTAATTTTCCTTTCTTTCTTCCTTTCTTTCCTTCCTTCTTTCTTGCTTTTTTTTGTTTTGTTTTTCGAGGTAGGGTCTCACTCTAGCTCAGGCTGACCTGGAATTCACTATGTAGTCTCAGGGTGGCCTCAAACTCTCAGCAATCCTCCTACCTCTGCCTCCCGAGTGCTGGGATTAAAGGCGTGCACCACCATACCAGGCACGATAGTCCCTTAAAAGGCATCTGAGCCCCTTCTCTGGGGAAGGAGCTGTGTCTCAGGAATGACAAAGGACACAAATACAGACTGACCTCTCAAGGTAACACTCCCTTTTGGAAAGCACAAGTGTGGAATCCACCCGTGCTGGCACCAACACACTGGAAAACAGCTTGGTGCTTTTCAAAGGATGAAATGTGAAACCACTACGTGAGTAGTGGCTCCACTCCTGGCTATTTACCCACGGAAATGAAAACACACCACACAAAGGACAGGAATGTTTCCAGAGGCCACATTCACCATGGACTGAGACAAAGTCATGCACATGTCCATTATCTAGGGAATAGATAAAATGTAATATCCAGCATATGTGCAGTGGGATTAAAGTGCAGAAGAACTGGGCACAGTGGTACAAGCGTGCAATCCCAGCACATGGGAGGCTGAGGCTGGAGCATTAACATGAGTGTCAGGCCAGTCTATGCTACCTAGGGAGACACTGCCTCAAGAGCAAAGAAAAATAAAGAATGAAGTACTGATGAAATGCACCCTGCAAACATTAACCTTAAAACATTAAGAAAAATCCCAGCCTGGTAGCACACGCCTTTAATCCCAGCACTCAGGAGGCAGAGGTAGGAGGATCACTGAGTTTGAGATCACCCTGAGACTACATAGTGAATTCCAGTTCAGCCTAGGCTAGAGCGAGACCCTACCTCAAAAAACCAAAAAGTACATAAAGAAGCCAGATACAAAGGGTCACATATTATTTTATTCTATTTCTATGAAATGTCCAGAGCAGACAAAGTTTACCAAGGCAAGAACACAAGACTAGAAGAGGTGGGAGAGGAACGAGGAGCGGCTGCTGTTACCTGATGGGATTTCTCTGCCGGGTAATAAAGTGTTCCAGAACTAGATAGTGCTCACATCCTGTAAACATGCCTAAGGCCACTAGATTAGAGATGTGAGAAAGTAACTGTGTCCTGAGATTTGTATCTCAATAAGGCTGCGTGTAAAAACAGGTTGGGGCAGCCACTTGAGAGCTGAAATAGAATCACTGAAGTGGAGAAATGGCAGAATTGAGGACGACTGATGACATGATGGGAAAAGCAGGAAAAAAAAAAAGGCTGGGGATGGTTTCGTGGTGAAGAGAGCTAGCCACTTAAGTGTGAGAGCCCCTTAGGGTAGAGACAAGTTCCACTCCCCAGAACCCACATTAAAAAGCTGGGCGTGGCCACACATGTCTGTAACCCCAATCGAGGAAGAGAGCAGCAGATCACTGGGGCTCACTGCCAGCAGGTAGGGGCTAAGGAGACCCAGCCTCAAGGAAACATGCAGATGAACAATAACAGGACACTGATATTCTCTTCTGGCTTCCACTGGCATATACTCTGGACACATGCATCTGCACACATGTACACACACACACACACACACACACACACACACACACGATGGGTGGGGGAGGTCATGAGCCCTAGGGGAGTAATGACTGCTGTTGTCTGGCTAAATGCATATATTATGCTCACCAAACTGCCCTGTAAGCACTTTTCTTAATGTTTATATCCATATATTAATGCTACTCTCACTTTTGGTTTTTAAAAAAAAAAGCTGCTTTTCAGATGGCGGTGACCCAAAAGTGACAGTGAGTGTTGTGTCCAGCACAGAGACATCTCTATCACACCTTCCAAGCCTCGGGGTCCATTATGGAAAAGGTGGCACAAAGGAATGTAAGAGCCAAAGAAAGGGTAGAACTGCTTACGATGCAATCTTTCAAGCACAAAATGGCCTGGATATCCATGACCTTGCAGTGCCTGGTACTACCTATACAAGACCCTCACAATAGGAAGAAAAGATAATGACATCAAATTAAGAGGAGACTGATTGAGAGGGGGAAGGAATAGGCTGGAAAGTGGATTTGTGAAGGGAAATGAGAGGGAGGGAGACAATTATGGTTCTTCGTGCCACCTCCACTAAGTTGGCATTTGCAGGTCATTTTGGTCAAAGTTCCCCCAAAGACCTTCCACCCAAAACTTCTGTGCAGAGAGCTACCTGGAGTCCCCAACTTTTATACCTTTGTCCTTGTTCCTCTTTCCAGTGATCCTGGGAGGGCAAGGGCCTGGAGGGCAAGGCCACCATTTGACCCCATGGCATGTGACCATCTATGAAGACTGGTCAAGTACAAGTGCAGCTCATAGGGTGAATTTAGCAGATCCTGTTCCTTCCCAAATCCCCCCTGGAACTGCACTGAAAGTCGTTTGCTGTGGGGTTTTGTTTTTTGGTTTGGGTTTGACTTGGTATTTCGATGTAGGTTCTCCCTGTAGCCCAGGCTGACCCGGAATTCACTCTGTAGTCCCAGGCAGGTAACTGAGGAGAGGAGCTACAAGGGGCTTTGTAGTGGAAGACACCTGGGGCCACACAGGTCCTCACAGCAGGACCTGGCATTTCCTTTCCCAGGGAGACCACAGTCCTCTGAGAACAGGAATGGGCAGTTTCTACAGCTGCAGAAGACTGCAATTGAGGATCCTTGCTCTGGGTTTGCTGACCGCAAACCTTCCAGACTACAGCCCTTCTGACCAGACTCCGTGGACCAACTACCAGTCACAGCCAGGATTTTCTAGGGCCACTTCTTGACCTTACCTGTTCTTACCAATCCAGGCAGGCGGCCCCTGAAAGTCACCCCCCACCACAGGCTCAGTTCTGCAGTTCCGCAGGGTCTCTGGTGCTCAGGCGGGACAGGAAAGCAAGGTAGGTGCTGCAGGGATTTTGCTAGGTCCAGGATGGTTCTCCTAAAGCCACTGCCTTACCTAGCGCCAGCTCTGCTGTTCTGCAACACTAATGGAAGCCAGGGCATTCAGTATGCTGGGCAGGCAGGTGCTCTACCTGAGCCACACGGACAGCTGTTACAATTTTAAGATAGGGTCTCACTCCTGTAGCCCTCACTGACTACGTGGACCAGGCTATCCCTAAAACTTGTAGTAATCCTGCTTCTACCACCTAAGTGTTGGGATCAAAGAGTACACCTACACTGCCACCACTTCACATTTTTTGTTTTTGAGATGGGAATCTCATGAAACCCAGAGGCCGAATTTTCTATGTAGCAGACAACTCCTGATCCTCCCCCAAGTGCTGGGATCACTGTCTCGTGTGTGTGGTGTATGCACATGTATGTGCCCATGCAATGTCCTCGTGCTCACCTGCGGTGGCTGGGGCAGAACTTCAGATGACCCTTCCATCCCTCTTCTGGCCCTAATTTGAGCATGAGTCTCTACTACTCCCAGAGGAGAACTTTAGATTTTTTTTAAGATCCTGTGATTCTTGGGTCTCTGCATATGGCTTCACCAGCTGTTTGTGGGTCCTGAGGGATGGAACTCAAGCAGTCTCTGAGGTCTCCTCAGGCCTTCATGATTGCACAGGAAGTGTTCTAAACTGTTAAGCCATCTCCCCAACCCTGTCATTGTTTTGGGGGGTGAATGCAGGCCATGGCAAACAAGGTCATCATCTAGACCTCGGTCAGGAAGCTCAGATCCTGGCATGTCCTCCATAGCCCAGTGGTCACCCACAGCACTCCAACCAATGGTGACAATTGCAAGGGCAGGAAATCCCAGAAGTGGTTCAAGGCAACTTCTGTCACCCTGACCACTGTAACAGGACTTTATTCTCATGTCAACACCTACCACAACCCAAAAATGTCCCTTAGCATAGCATTCTCCATTTTTAGTTTTTATATAATTTCCCTTTAACAATTACTATGATGCACACGATTCCTACATATTTACTTGAGAGTGAGGAGGGGCGAGTGTTTCACATGACAGGCACCTCACTTACAATAAAGGGAGGATCACAAGGGACACAACGTAAACTGTCATTTATTAGCATCAGTACTTGGACATAACAACATCAGTAAATATGCCGAGTTGCAAGAGGAAAGCGCTGAGCAGCCAGCTCTCACTTCTTCCACTCATTCTTCTCGTAGTCCCACTTGGCGGAGAAGCCCTGGATGGGGTTCGCCTTCATGTCAAGCATCCGCTTGGTCTGCATGGCCACCCAATCCTCATCAAAGGTGTGTGGGATGGGGCCGTACACTGCAACATGAAATGACTTTGTGAGGCAAGATGACTCTGCAATGACTCTTAGTGCAGGTCCTCCCCATACACACACCACCAGACCAGCAAAGCCACCCACCACCCAGCCCCATACCCATACACTGTGTCCTTATCCCTAGGCACTGACACCTGGCATTTCAAACTCATTCCTTTGCTTGTAAAAGTCAGCAAAGAACTCGGTAAGCTAGAGCAGAACATCTCCTCCAGAGCTGTCTTTCAGCAGCACAGTCCAAGGCACTGCACGGATAGAGGGCTCCAGTCTGTCCCTGACCCACAGCCACACTCACACCAAAATACACAACAAGCCTACTCAATGCTAAGCTACCAGTTTAGCCCAGAAAGAAAACACTGGCAAAAATCTTGGAGCACAAGTTCCCACCCCTGGCTCTAAAGCAGTATAAAGCCCCACCCCCATGGCACCTTCTGGGTACCAAGGGCTGGAGCCTCTCCCTCTCCACTCACCGTAGCGCTTCTCCCAGATCAGAATAAGGGCAGTGAAGCCGATGAAGAACATGGCCATACCCACAATCGTCTTCCACTCGTTGGTGGTCCTGTTCATCTCTGCAAAGCTCTCATTAAACTGAATGCGGTACACTGGGCAGAAGGAAGAGCCATGAAGGTGCAAAGTGCATGCGGTGGACACAGCCCTTGTCCCCAAAGCAACCCACCCCAGGGAGGAAACATGGAGCTGCAGTGACAGCACAAGCTAGGCTGTGACACACTTGTACATGCACATGTGCCCTTTTACACTAGCAAACAGGGAAGGAGGAAGAAAAAAACAGCCCACTGTGCAAAGACCTGGGCAGTGTGGGGTCTGTCACCCACTCTCTGCTTCCCTCTCACAATGAGGTCATTTGGCTAATTTTCCTGCAGATTCACATGTGCCAAAGGGTTGCACCCTTAATGCCCTGCTCCTCCCTGGGGGCTGGGCAGGCAGCTCAAAAATTAAGACACCCAGAAACCCAGCAGGGATGAGTGGCCCAGCTGAGCAGTCAGTCTCTCTCCAACTTTTGTGCACTACTGGGCTTGCCTGATACCCACACTCGACTTTCTCATCTCTGCTTAGGCTGCTCCAGTTGGCCTTCTCCTTCTCCTTCAGGGCCTTCTGGCTGGCAGACAGATGTTTCACATGGGCCACATCAGGCAAAGGGTAGTCACGCCGATCCACATAGACAGGGAGAGCATAGTCTTCACTTTTCACAACACTCCCTAAACAAACAACAGGTAAACCTTTGAAACCCCATGTGCATGGGCACTTCAGGCAGAAGGGCAGTCAAGGGCCAGTGGTTAAATGGAAACACTTGACCCAGCCAACCAAAGCCTTCAGGGTCTCCAGGCACTGAGTGTTTCCTGCCTGGATTGACTGGAGTAAAGGAAGGCAGGAACTCAAGAATAAGATGAAACTCAAGACAAAGAAAACGTCCAAGTTCAGGAACAGACTTGGAAAGGGTGGTCGCTGCAGTGAGAGTCCAAGGATCACGATGACCCTCAGAGTACCGGCTCCACACGAAGCTTGTCCTGGAGCCATCTGCTCAGTTCTTCAAGGACTGACCCAGCATAACTGTTAGCTAAGGAAGGCTCTAGACATCTGAGATTGTCAGTAAACAAATGAAACATTCCTGCAAAGTACACAATGCACCTGTAATTCCCATGCTAGAAGAATATGGCAGGAAACAGGTTATGGAACTGGAGAATGAGGTGGACCTCACAAGTAGAAAACTGGTGTGGTCAGTTTTGCTCTAGATTTTTTTTTTTTTTGAAAAATGTAAATCATGTATACACACTCAAATGAGCATGCAGCTATTCAGATACAAGCCCAGGTGGGGGCAGTGGGAGGAGCGAGGACTGGGTGAAAGCCTCTTGGCCTCACACAGGACCAAGATGGCAACAGGTATTTTTCACTTAAGAGTTTCCTGTTGCGAAAGCTGTTTCTCTAATTCTACCCTATGGAGGAATGAAGCCTTGCAAAAAGCTCAAGTCATCAAAAGTCACAGTGCTGAGAAGTGACAGAGGAGTGCTCAGCACTGAGATATCTCTATCACACCTTCCAAGGCTCAGGGTCGATTGGGGAAGAGGTGGCAGAAAGAATATAAGAGCAGAAGGAAGGGTAGGACTACTGCTTACAAATGCAATCTTCCAGACACAAAACAGCCTCAATATCCATGACCTTGCAGTGCCTGGTATTACCTAGACAAGACCCTCATAATAGGAGGAAAAGATGACATCAAAACAAATGAAAGACTAATTGAAAGGGGGAGGAGATATGATGGAGGATTGATTTGAGAGGAGGGAATGGGAGTGGAGTAAGGAAATTATCATGGTTTATGAAAATTATGGGAGCTGTTGGTAAAAAGTTTAAAAAAAAAAAATACCATGGGCTGGAGAGACAGCTTACCAGTTAAGACACTTGCCTGTGAAGCCTAAGGACCTAGGTTCAATTCCCCAGTACCCATGTAAGCCAGATGCACAAGGTGGCACATGCATCTGGAGCTTGTTTGCAGTGGCAGAAGGTCCTGGTGCACTCATTCTTTATCTGCCTCTTTCTCTCTCTCAAATAAAATAAATAATTTTTTTTAAAGTTTCCACATTGAAAAAAATTTCAAGTCATATCAGTGAACAATTCAGTAAGCAAAGCAGTGAACTTCAGACGCTGATGTTGGCCATGTAGATGACCACTGGGGTGGTTTGAATGTGAAATGTCTCTCATGCTTAGTCTCTAGAAGGTGACAATTTATTTGGGAGGTGGAGTGTTCCTGAAGGAGGTGTGCCTCTGGGGGCAGACCTTGTGGTTTATCAGCCTAGCTCCATTCCAGCATGAGGTGAACCAGCTTCCAGCTCATGCCAGCTTCCCTCGCCATGGTGACACTTCCCCTCAACACTGTCAGCCAAAATAAACCCTTTCCTTCCTTCAGCTGCTTTTAGTTGGGTGTTGTCCCAGCAGCAAGAAGGTCATTGCACAACTACTCAGCATGCATTCTTATGCTCATCCATCCCAACAGGATTTAACGTGATATGGCCAAAATTACTTTCCCATTTTAACTTTTTTTTAAAACCATTTTATGCTTCTCGCCCCCAGGCTGGGTGAGGGTGAAGCTAGACTCTTAATTTTTCATTTATTTGAGACAGAGAGAGGGAGAAAATGGGCGCACCAGGGCCTCTAGCCACTGCAAACAAACTCCAGATGCATGCACCACCTTGTGCATCTGGCTTATGTAGAACCTGGAGAATCAAACCTGGGTCCTTAGGCTTCACAGCAAGCACCTTAACCACGAAGCCATCTCTCCAGCCCCCTTTTTTGGTTTCTTGAGGTAGGGTCTTGCATTAGCCCAGACTGACCTGGAATTCATTATGTCTCAGGGTGACCTCAAACTCAGGCATGCCTCCTAGCTCTGTCTCCCAAGTGCTGGGATTAAAGGCATGCAACACCATGCCCAGACACCATTTTAACTCTTAAAGCCCTATTAAGACATGCATGGTAGCACACATCTACAGTCACAGCCCTTGGGAAGCTAATCTAAAAGTCATGAGTTCCAGGCCAAAAAATTGGCACGATAGTTAGAGGCCCTGGAATGCTATTCTGTCAAATAAATACAAATATTTTTTTAAAGTTTAAAGTATCCAGCTTATGTGAGATTTTGCTTGTTTGGTTTTTCAAGGTAGGGTCTTGCTCTAACCTAGACTGACCTGGAATTCATTATGTAGTCTCAAGGTGGCCTCAAACTCAGAGATCCTCCTACCTCTGCCTCCCAAGGTGTGCACCACGATGCCCAGGTCAATTGTGTGAGTTTTTAAAGCAGATATAAATTGAAATGAAAATGTTCTACAATCAACCAATTATGATGATGACACACATACCAGTGAAAACCTAACAACCAATAAAAGTGCATGACTGAAATGAGTTAAAGTGTTGTGAATTATAGCTCATAAAACTATAAACACTTATAGCCTGCTAACCATAAAAAACAGTATATTCATAAAAAACAGTATATTCTAGAACAAAAATGGCGACTTGGTTTCTAGTTCTTCAGAGCCTTGGGCCTGTTCCCTAGTAATGAGAAGAGAGTAAACTTTTTTTTTTTTTTTTTTTTTGGTTTTTGGTTTTTCGAGGTAGGGTCTCACTCTGGCCCAGGCTGAACTGGAATTACCTATGTAGTCTCAGGGTGGCCTTGAACTCACGGCAATCCTCCTACCTCTGCCTCCCGAATGCTGGGATTAAAGGCGTGAGCCACCACGCCTGGCTAGAGTAAACATTCTTTTAAATGGACAAACACACAACAACTCTGCATTCAATGATGTCACTTCTGTTCCCAGCTCTGACAAAGCTGATCGATCATTGCTCACTCCTCATTTGCACCTGCCAAACTGACATGGGTGCCCCCATGGGGTTCCATGCCACCCTAACAGTCTGGTGAGAATTGACAGTGGTACCCTCATAGGGTTCCCATGTCACCCTAACACTATGGTGAGAACAGGTCACATGTTATGCATGCATGATCACCCTAACTTCAAATTAAAGATCAAACCTTTCCTGGCCTTTTGTGTCTTTAGTGTCTGTTCTTATCAGTTTAATATTTGATACTTCTCTATCCAGGGACAATAGATTAGTGGATTTTTGGAATAAGAGCTTGCTCTGTCTAGTCTACACATGCACCTGGTGTCGCAGTACCTCCAGGAACCATGCATCCCAGGTGGTGGGGGAAGGGGAGGTACAAAATTAAAGGACCATAGACTGAGAGATCGCTTAGCCTGCAAGGCCTAAGAACTCATGTTCGAATCTCCAGATTCCACGTAAGCCAGACACACAGTGACACAATCATGCAATATCGCACATGTGCACAAGGGATACATGCATCTGGAGTTCATTTGCCATAGCTGAAGGACCTGGCACGTACATGCGTGCGCTCACCCTCTCTCTCTCTCTCTCTCTCAAATAAAAATAAATTTAAGGACCAGGCTTAAGAGAATGCTGGCTCAACTAAAGCTGAACAACGATGGCAGTGAGTGAAGCCAAACCCAAAGTGGAAGTATGGCCTCCTCATAAATGACTTCTAGGGCTGGGAAGGAGCACTTATTTTCACGTGCATTTATAAACAAGGGATTTTCCTCATTTAAAACACTCTTCACGGACACCATTACTGTAATCGCTTGTGTTGGAGACTGTGAATAGTACTCTCTAGAAGTACACAGAAGAGTTTTGTCATTGGCGAAGTCCAGCTTCACTGAGAAAGCCACACACAGTCAGCTGTGGGGGAAAAGTGGCACTAATGACAGGGCCTCTGTTCTCCAACCTTTTCATCGTCCACCCCAGCCTTGCACTTGTCCCTGCCACCAGCCGCAAAGCCTCTCCTTTTGAAGCCCTCCCTGAGACTTAGATCAGCCTAAATGTCCTCTGGGGCCTCCACTGATGAAACACTGCCCTCATCACCCAGAGCTATCCACATTGGGAACGTCCTGTCAAAGGATCCACATCCCACATTTGATCCCAAGTGTCTAACAATGTCTGGAATGGGCTTCAAAAATACAAAGCTGGGGCTGGAGAGATGGCTTAGTGGTTAAGGTATTTGCCTACAAAGTCTAAAGACCCACATTCAACTCTCCAGGTCCCACATAAGCCAAAGACACACAAGGTGACGTAAGCAGGGTCACAAATGCGCACAAGGTGGCATATGTGTCTGGAGTTCAACTTCAGTGACTGGAGGCCCTGGTGTACCAATTTTCTCTCTTAATAAAAAATTAAAATAAAAATAATACAAAGCTAGGACTGGAGAGATGGCTTAGCAGTTAAGGCACTTGCCTGCGAAGCCTAAAGACTCATGTTTGACTCTCCAGATCCCACATAAGCCAGACGCACAAGGTGACATAAGCATGCAAGGTCGCACATGCACACAGGATGGCACACGCATCTGGAGTTCAGTTGCAGTGGCCGAAGGCCCTGACACACCAATTTCTCTCTCTCATAAAAAAAATACCTTCCCCCCAAAAACACCAAAAAATAAAAGCTAAAGTGGTCTATAACAGACACAGAAATAAAATCTTTATGTATGTATGTGTGTGCACGTATATGTATACTTAGGTGAAAAAACATTTGCCTTTTGGTCCTCAGCCACTGGGAGCGCCTGAATTAAAGGTACATGCCACCACACCAGGCTATAGCAATGAGACAAAAACCCAGCTCAGGGACAAGTCCCATGACTCAACAATGGAAATGAGAGGAAAGTTAAGTGGTTGGGAGTCTTGGGGCAGGGAGTTAAAGTCAGATAGAGAGGGCTGGAGATATGGCTCGGTGGTTAAAGGCGCTTGCTGGCAAAACCTGATGACCTGCCAGTATCTATAAAAAAGGCAAATGCACAAAGTGGTACATGCATCTGGAATGTGTTTGCAGTGGCAGGAGGCCCTGGCATGTCCATACACACACACACACACACACACACACAAACATCTCTAAGTAAGTAAATAAAACTATTTAAAAAAACTAGAAGGGGCTGGGGAAATGGCTTAGTGGTTAAGGCATTTGCCTGCGAAGCGTAAGGACCCCAGTTCAATTCCTCAGGACCCACATTAGCCAGATGCACAAGGGGGCGCATGCGTCTGGAGTTCGTTTGCAGTGGCTGAAGGCCCTGGTGTGCCCATTCTCTCTTTCTCTCTGCCTCTTCCCCTCTCTCTCTCTCTCTCTAAAATAAATAAATAAATAAAATATTATTTTAAAAAATAATAACTGGGGGACTGGAGAGATGGCTTAGTGATTAAGGCGCTTGCCTGCAAAGCCAAAGGACCCAGGTTCAATTCCCCAGGACCAACATAAGCCAGATGCACAAGGGGGCGCATGCATCTGGAGTTCGTTTGCAGTGGCTGAAGGCCCTGGCGTGCCCATTCTCTCTTTCTCTCTGCCTCTTCCTCTCTCTCTAAAATAAGAACCCAGGTTCTATTCCCCAGGACCCATGTAAGCCAGAAACACAAAGTGGCACATGTGTCTGGAGTTCATTTGCAGCCACTAAAGGCCCTGGCACACCCATTCTCTCTATATGTCATAAACAAATAATTAAACAAGATTTTTTAAAACATTAACTGGGAATGGTGGCACAAGCCTATAAAACCAGCACTTGGGAGGCAGAGGTAGGAGGATCACTGTGAATTCAAGGCCAGCCTGGAACTAAAGAGTGAGTTCCAGGTCAGCATAGGCTAAAGTGAGACCCTACCTTGGGTGGTGGGCACAGGGAGACTCAGAAAAAAAAAAAAGCTCTCTTAAAAGGGGTGAAACCAAGCCGGGCATGGTGATGACACCTTTAATCCCAGCACTTGGGAGGCAGAGGTAGGAGGATTACCATGAGTTCAAGGCCAACTCTGAGACTACAGAGTGAAGCCTGGGCTAGAACAAGACCCTACCTCGAAAAAACAAAACAAAAAAAAAGAAATGGGGGAGGGGAGGGAAATATCAGGTGGGTTTTTTTTGTTTTTTTTGAGAGAGACACAGAGAGAGACAGAGAGGGAGAGGAAGACAGAGATGGGCACGCCAGCAGTGTCTCAGCTGCTGCGAACGAAATCCAGATGTGCGCGCTCCCTTGTGGTCAAGTGCAGCATTGCACACTTGCGCCACTTTGCATCTGGCTAAACGTGGGACCTGGAGATTGGAACCGCTGGAGACTGGAACCAATGTTCTTAGGCTTAGGAGGCAGGCGCCTTAACCCCTACAGGTGGTTTTTTTTGTATGTAAGTATAGAAGTTGTCAATAAAAAAAAATAATAATTTAAAAAAAAAAAAGAAAGAAAGGGGTGAAACTTGAAGCCAGGCATAGTGGCACATGCCTTTAATCCCAACACTTGGGAGGCAGAGGTAGAAGGATCGCTGTGAGTTCAAAGCCACAATAAGAGACTACATAGTCAATTCCAGGTCAGCCTGGACTACAGTGAGACTCTATCTCCTGAAAAAAAAAAAAAAAAAAAAAAAAAAAAAAAAAAGGGAGGGGTGGAACTTCAACCTGAAAATAATAGGAAGAAAAGGAAGATAAGAGAGGAATAACAGTGTAAGCAAAGACCCAGACTAATATTCAATGGGATTCATTAATACTCCTTCATGTAGAAATATGCCCACTGAAGTGCATCTCCCCTCAAAATCCATGCAAGATCAAGATGTCCTTGTTTAAAACTCCAGCACAGGGTCTTAAACAAAGCAGGAGCAAAATGAAACTAGACTATTTAAAAATAAAAGTTGGGCTGGAGAGATGGCTTAGCAGTTAAGGTGCTTGCCTGCAAAGCCAAAGGACCCTAGTTCAATTCCCCAGGACCCACGTAAGCCAGATTCTCAAGGTGGCACATGTGTCTGGAATTCGTTTGCAATGACTTGAGGCCCTGGCACTCCCTCTCTCTCTCTCTCTCTCTCTCTCTAAAAATAACTAACTAAAAATAAAATATTTTAAAAATAAAGGGGGGGGCTGGAGAGAGGACTCAGCAGCTAAGGCATTTGCCTACAAAGCTTAACAACCTGGGTTTGATTCACCAGTACCCATGTAAAGCCAGATGCACAAAGTGGCACATGCATCCAGAGTTCACTTGCAGTGGCAGGAGGCTGGCACACCCATTTTCTCTTCTAGATCTCTCTGCTTGCAAATAAGTAAAAATACTAAAAAAAATAAGTAAGCCGGGCATGGTGGCACACAGCTTTAATCCCAGCACTCAGGAGGCAGAAGTAGGAGGATCACTGTGAGTTTGAGGCTACCCTGAGAGTACAGAGTGAATTCCAGGTAAGCCTGAACCAGAGTGAGACTACCTGGAAAAAACAAATAAATAAATAAACAAACAAACAAATAAAAGTCACACTTACCATGTGCTCGAACACACACTGAGGTGGAAATGGCTCGCTTGCCAATTAGGCTAAGAGCTCTGGTGGCCAACATTCTGAAAGACAAAATGTACAACTTTACTAACAATGAGGTTTGGCACACACTACTATCTTTTTGCTCAGAGCACTTGTCAGTCAATTCAATTTATTTCCCCAGAATTAAATGGCTTTTATTTTGGTTAGGTTTTTTGAGATGGCACATCACCACGTATCCCAGACTGGCCTGGAACTTTGCACTCCTCTGGCCTCTGCCTTCCAAGTCCGCGGAACCGTGCTCATGATCTGCCTTTGTAACTGATGTGAAGGCACAGGCAGCCCTTAGTAGTTGTTTTCGCAGAGCTTCACAATAACACAAGCACCATGACACTTAATTGCTTTGGGGTGAACAATAAAAAACTGGCCTTCTTAGAAACGATGAGTGAAAAAGCTAACCATCACATGAGTTGCTGCCACGACAGATGCTGTTCCTCAGTGACGGCGCCATGATCACATGCCAAGGGCTATTTATTTTAAAAAGCAGAGACTGGAAGGGACAAACCGGAGAAGGCTGCAAACACAGCCCTGGCCGGCTTCCAAATCCTGCGGGTACAAGACGACGCGATGACATCCCCCTTCCCCCTGCACCTGAGCCGGGACTCCAGCTCACTGACCCGCCGCGCCATCCGCACCCCCCCACCCCCCGGTCAGGGTGACCCTTCAAAGAAGCCTGGTTCACGGCCATCAGGACCTGAAGCACCTGAAAATGCCCCCTGCGGCAGGAAAAACAGAAGCTGACGTCATCGAGAAGCTCGCCGCTCCCTGGGGCCAGCGGCGGGCGAGAGCCAGGCAGGAAGACAGGCGCCCTGCGGGGACAGGGTCTCGCCGGCCCCGGAGCCCGCACACGCCGACCCCCGGAACGGCCGAGGCGCCCGCTGGCCGAGGTCGCGGGGAGGCGGGCGAGGTCAGCGGACGCCCCAAGGTCACGGCCGCGGCCCCTGCGCGCACCCGCGACGGGGCAGGTAAGGCCGGACCGGACGCTCCGGGGCGGCACGGAGGCCGCAGCCCAGCAACGGCCCGCAGCCAGAGCCCCGCACCCGGTCTCAATGTCATCGCTCTCCAGACCCCCGTCCTCCCGCCGCCTCCTGCGGGAACGACCACGGGGACGCGGGCCCAACGGCTCGCAAACCCACAGGCTGTCCGGCTCACGACCAGCCGCCTGCCGGCCCCGCGCCCTCACCTGTTCCCGCTGCCCGTGGCGACCGCCGCAAACGCCCTCTGCGCCCTGGCTACCCGCGACCGGAAGAACGAGGCCGAGACCGGAACAGCGTGAGGACGCCGCGGAGCACCACGGGATCGAGGAAGCCCCCGCCCACGACCGGCGGCGCAAAGGTCATCGCGAACGTCGCAAAAGGCCGGGCCGCGCTGCTTTGCGGCAGGCGCTGGCAAGGCCGCTTTCCGACAGGCGGGAGTCGGCGAAGCTGTGGATCCGTGAGCCTGGGACCGAGCGTGGTTGTTGCAGCTGCCGCTCCGTCCTGCTTGTCCGCGGGGCCTTCCCGGGCTCAGCATGCCCGGCGTGAAGCTGACCACCCAGGCCTACTGTAAGATGCTGCTGCACGGCGCCAAGTACCCGCACTGCGCTGTCAACGGGCTCTTGGTGGCCGAGAAGCAGAAGCCGCGCAAAGAGCACCTGCCGCTGGGCGGCCCGGGCGGCCCGCACACGCTCTTCGTGGACTGCATCCCGCTCTTCCACGGCACGCTGGCCCTGGCGCCCATGCTGGAGGTGGCCCTCACCCTGGTAAGCGCGGCGTAGGGCAGGCTTCCGGAAGCCAGGGCCTTGGACAATCGGGTCGTGGTCAGCTGGGCTCACGGCCCGGGTTTGGGTTTCGGGAAATTTGGGGATGATGATCCTCGGGGCCCCATCACACCCTGTCACTGAGCTCCGAGAGTATGTTACCCTGCTGAGCAGACTTACCTGGGAATGCTATCTTGGCTTTTAAGAGATCAAAAAGCTCCAAGCCGGGCTGAGGAAACGGCTCCATGAGTGCTTGCCACAAACATGAGCAGAGTTCGGTTCCCCAAGCACCCACATAAAAGGGGGGCGTGGTAGAGCGCCTGTAATCCCAAGAGGGGGCGGAGACAGGAGGATCCCTGGGGCTTAGTGGAGAGCTATTGAGCAAGATACCCATCCAATATGGACCTCCGGCTCCCACGCCCACATGTACACATGCCCACACAAGCACACGCACACTCAGGTCCCACACACGTTTATGCACACCATACACACATCAACAACAAAAAAAAAGGTGACAAGCTTATAATTGTAATCCCTGGGCCGTGGGAAGCAGAATTAAACCTGGACTACATAAGACCCATTGCACACTTTGTGATTGCTTTTTGTTTGTTTTTGTTTTCCGAGGTAGCTCAGACCGACCTGGAATTCACTATGTAGTCTCAGGGTAGCTTCGAATTTACAGCAATCCTCCTACCTCTGCCTCCCAAGTGCTGGGATTAAAGGCGCATGCCACCTTGCCAGGCTTGTGATTGCTTTTTTAAGAAAAAAAAAAATATTTGCAAGCAGGCAGAGAGAAAATAAGAATGTGTGCACCAGGACCTAGTGCCACTACAAATGAACTCCAGACACATGCACCACTTTGTACATCTGGCTTTATGTGGGTACTGGGATATGAAAACCAAGAGGTCAGGAAGCTTTGCAAGCAGGTACCCCTAATGGCTGAGCCATCTCTCCAGCCCAGTGACTGCTGTATGGAAGGACAATAGAAAAAAGAGTTCATGTACAGGTAAACTGGATCTATGAAGTAAAAGTCATATCGAGTTGATAACACTGGAAGAAATAAACTGTGGCTTCACGTGAGCTCAGGTCAGCTTCGGTTTCATTCCTGAATAAGCTGAGAGGTTAAAAGTGTGTGTGTTGACTCACGCCAGAAGCTTGTGAGGTGGCAGTGGTTATACTTTCGTCATGCTTCTTGACTTCCTGAATGCTGGGATTAGAGGTGTGAACCAACAAGCCAGGCTCTTCATTTTTACTTTCCTAATTATGACACCAAAGAAAATTCTTGGCAAGTGGTAAGTGCCAGATTGTGTTGGGCAGACTGTCGTAAGGTTACTTTACTGGCACATCTTTGAGTATCTCAGACAAAGTCATTGTTTTTCATGCCCTTTCTAGACAGTAAGAGATAATAGGTAGATGGTATTTATAAACTCGGCTATCTTAGTTCCTGAAGAAATGTGCTTTTGGGGCCTTTGTCATCTCTGGAGAGTGCAGGTACATGGTTTAATGCCCTGTCTTAATTCTGCTGTGGTGAGAGCTACAGGGCTGTTGAGTCCCTGAGCATTTTGACTTGGCCAGGGCCTACATGCACTAGTAGCATTGAGGCAGGAGTGTTCTTTACTGTAGCATATGGATGTACGTTGAACCCAATGCTTGGTCAACACTTGAACTTGCAGAAAGCTGATGAGCTCAATACCACAGAATAAATACTGAAGAAGAGATTAAATACAAAATGGTGAGAAATTTGAGGGAAGTCAGTTGATTCAAGCCCAGGAATTTTTTTTTTAGGTATTTATTTTATTTATTTACTTATTTTGAGAAAACAAGGCAGATAAAGAGAGAGAATGGGCACATCAGAGCCTCTAGCCACTGCAAATGAACTCCAGACGCATGCACCACCTTGTCCATCTGGTTTATGTGGGTCCTGGGGAATTGAACCGAGGTCCTTTGGCTTTGCAGGCAAACACCTTAACTGCTAAGCCATCTCTTCAGCCCCCCAAGCCCAGGAATTTAAGGTGATCAACCATGCCAGAGAAAGGACAAGTAGTTGGCCATCCCCCTGCACCCTAAGGTGGGTGTGGGAGAGTATTTAGGACAGAGGAGCCAGTGTGTGCAAAGACCCGGAGGAAACAGTAGGGAGCAAGTAGAGGTTGAAGGATAAAGGCATAGAAGCAGAGAGAGGTGAGTAGTAGACACTTGCTCAAAAAGGGACCATGTAGATCCACCAAGGCGTTGTGATGCCATCCCAAGGACAGATGGAAGCACTAGAGGACAGTCCTATGATTTGGGGTGGCTCTACAGAGAATGCTGAGAACAAGCATTCATAGGAGACTAGAGCCTGGTGGGTGGAGTAGCCCAAGTATGTGATGAAAAAGACAAATGAAAGAGCAGGAAGGACAGTCCTCAGGACTCCTGACTGGTCACAGTGGACCCGGGGGCTAGGAAGTGAAGGTAATGACTTGTGATGCCATTCATCAAAGGACACAGTAGAGAAACAGATTGGAAGACAAAGTGGTCATTTCCCACTTAGAATTCAGAAAGTTGAAAAGTGAGTGTGGCTTTCAGGAAACATGGAGATGGACAGGCAGGGCTTCTGGATGACTTGGAATCCTGGCACAGGTCACAGCACCTGGGGACACTGCATGGGGTGGGTGGAGAAAGTGAAGTCCCAATGTCACTGAGGAGTGGCCAGAAGGGTGGCAGAAGACTGCTTAGCAGCGTACAGACTAGCTGCACCTTACTTAAAATATCCAGTATCACCTCCCCGCATTCTTAACTAATGTTTACAAAGCTGCAGGGTCATGTTTCTGTTACGGGACATGAGAACAATGCTTGAGATAATTAGCACACTAATTATAAACAACTGCACTTGAACTACCTTTACAGGAATTTTCCCTAAAGAGCAGGCTGCCTCCCAAACCACCTCCCTGTGGAGGGATCCTACAAGGAGAGGGAGGTCTTGACTCAGGAGCCAAGCAGCCCTGCTGCCACAAGGCTGAGAGTGAAAGGAACTGGGGGGGGGGCAGAGTGGCATTCTAGCCTTGCACCACTGCCCTATCCCCCTCTGCTTACCTGACTCTCAGTGTCCAGCACCCTCCCATGCCCCTCATCTCACTGTACACATCTCCTGCCCTAGCAGCCTCTCAACATTGAAAATTAATGGCCCAAGCTTTGTCCCTGCTGAGCAGTGGTTGTTTTTATTGGCTTTTTAAAGTATTTATATTTATGTATTTACTTACTTGAGAGAGAGGGGCAGAAAGGAAGAGAGTGAATGAATGCATGTGTCAGGGCCTCCTGCCACTGCAAATGAACTCCACATGCTTCTGGCTTTACATGGATACTAGGGAATTGAACTCCAGGCCATCAGGCTTTGCAAAGTAAGTGCCCTTAGCTGCTGAGTCATCTTTATCTTTAAATGTTTATGTTTTGGTTGGTTGTTCATTTGTTGTTTTGTTGTAGGGTCTCACCCTAGTCCAGACTACCTGGAATTAACAATGTAGTCTCAGACTGGCCTTAAACTCACAGTGATCCTCCTACCTCTGCCTCCCAAGTGCTGAGAGTAAAGGTGTGCACCACCACACTTGGCTTTTCTTATATTCACCAGAACTTTGGGTCATAGGCTCAAGAATCAACAAAGATAAAGATGTCAGGACAATGCAAATGAGAAAAGTTTACAGAGGGGCTCAGGAGATGGCTCAGCAGTTCAAGGTACTTGTTTGCAAAGCCTGCTGGCCTGGGTTTGATGTCCCTAATACTCACATAAAAGCCATACGCAAAAAGTGACACAAGCATCTGGCATTTGGTGCAGTGACAAAAAGACCCTGACAGGCACACATGCAAATAAATAAGTGTATTTAAAAGGAAAGAGAAAAATGTTGTGGAGGAAGATTCACAATTTGAATCCACCCAGAAATTATAGATTGCAACTAAGTCCCTTAAGTTTGTATTATTTGGAGGCTGGGAAGATGGCTGAGCAGGCAAGAGTGCTTGCTCACAGTACAAGCATGAAGACCTGATTCAGTCCCATCACCCACAAAGAAAAGCTGCCTGTTACCCTAGTGCTGAGGGAGGCAGAGACAAAGAGGCTCACCAGGACTCCTTGCTCAGCCAGTAACCGCAGACAAGAGTGGTAGAGAAAGATACCTCATGTCATCTTCTGGCCTCAACATGCATGCACAGTGGGCACACACATCTGCACACACACACACACACACACACACACACATACACATACATACTACACACAAAAAAAAAATTATCTTTACTTTTTTGACTGATTTTTTTTTTTCACACTAAAAGGCCATGGACAATCTGTGCTTGGAGCCAGAGCCTGTCAGGGTATCCGCTGTTGAAGATAAGGGCTTTGGAGAGGGTATATGTGTCAGCGCATGCACATGCCATCGTGTGCACATGAAGGTCAGAGGACAACCTCAGGTGCTGACCCTTCCTTCCTTGCCTTCCACGTTGTTGGAGATAGGGTCCCTTGTTTATCCTTGTGTTTGCCATCCTAGCTAGCTCGCATGCTTCTGTCTCTGCCCCCTTCTTGATGTAGATGTGCTGGTGCCCACTTCAACCCCAGGGTCCTCGTGCTTGCCTGGCAAGTGCTTTATCCCCTGGGCCATCTCCCCAGCCCCAGGAGATGAGTTTTCAACAAAGCAACACAATTATGCGGCTGAGTGAGGCCTCATGCTCGTGGTCTTTCTGTTCTGGGACTTTGTATTGGGATTATTTTCAACATGGGAAAAACTGACTTGATACATTGGCTGTCAGAGGACAAGGTTAGATTCCTTTGAAAGGCTTTTTGTTATAATTTTCCATTTTAAATTTAAAAAAACCTTGCCATTTCTGGGTGCTTTTCATTTAAGTACTTACGCCTTTTATCTTATTTATCCTCAGCCTTTGACGTAGGTAGTGAAGGAATTATTTCTAAATAGCGCAGACCCATAAAATGTTAGTGGGGAAATTAGCATAAACCTGTTTCTCTAAGCCTGGCTTGTCCTTTTCCCCTTGCCTTGAATTCTGCCGCTGTGCAGCCGCTTTCTGTTCATTCCGCTCAGATGCCTCTCTTAGCGGCCAGTTGGCTGAGCCTCACAATGTCAGGCCAGTTCTTCCTGCTGCCTCCCCAAGATGTGCTCTGTGCTACTTTGCACAGCTGCTGTCCTTTAACTCTTTCTACACCGGTTCCTTGAGCATTTCTGTGAGCATGTGCTCGCCGATCCCAGTCCTCTGCTTCTCAGCAGCTCCCCTCCCTCTTCACCCACCTGCCTTCAGTTCTCCTGTGGACCTAGCTCCCCTCCGCCCCCATTACACAGAAAAGTTGGGAGCTGAGCCAAGGAGGAGCTAACCCCTCAGTACACTGACTGCCTTCCACTACGTGTCATTTCCAGCAGGAAGGCTCAGCAGGTTACCCTGCACTTGGTGATACTGCAGGGTCAGGAGTGAGTGATGCCCTCCTCAGAGTGGCACCTCACCTGCTTTGTGATGAGGGTTATCCCCTGATATAGGTAACAATGCTCAATTACAGACAATTAAGTGCAAGAGATGCTGTGCGTACAAGAGAGGTCGTTCAGGGAGTGGATGACTCTTCAGTGGGGTCTCCTGTGAAAAGAAGAGAAGTGCCTGAGGCCACGGAAGGTTTCCCTGTTCAGAGTCACTTTGCTAAACTGACATGTTTCTCTTCTCATGCTCTGTTTTTCATGTTGATTTTCCCAGGGTGCATGATAGGGCATGGGCTATGAGCAAGGCAAGAAGTGGAAACATTCATCAGGAGCAGGCCAGGTGGCTTTGGGGTCTGCTTTGTCTTACCCCCTTCCCGCCCCCGCCCCATGGCTTGGGAGGGAGCACATGACTGACTGTGGGCTGCCAGATCAGGTCACTCCACTTCTCAAGGGTGAGCGTTGGCTTCCTGCAAGGTTCTGAAGCTACTACAGACCTGCTCACCTCACCCCACCTGTCTATCACAGTTCATTCCCTGCCTCACACCATCTCACTCACCTAGCTGTCTAGCTCCATATACTAAGCTCTGAAAGAAAACTTCCCCCTTCTCAAGGTGTTTGAGCTCTGCTGGCTTAGTGGAGTCTCTGCTTCTCAGTTGATGGGGAGGCCATGCCTGCCTATACTAGGCACTCATAAGTTGACTCCATTCAAAAGGTCTTGAAGCCAGGCACAGTGGAGCACACCTTTAATCCCAGCACTTGGGAGGCAGAGGAAGGAGGATTGCTGTGAGTTTAAGGCTATCCTGAGACCATATAGTAAATTCCAGGTCAGCCTGGACTAAAGCGAAACCCTACCTTGAACCACCCCCCCCCAAAAAAAAAAAACAGGTCTTGAAGCCGGGCCAGAGCTTTGGTGACCTGGTTTACTTTAAGTGTAGCCTTTCCACAGAGTTCTAAAAGATAGAGGTCATGGCACTGTTTTTTCTGATGGAATTCTTTATATAGGAATTTGTACTCAGCAGCATATTGTAGGGTGAAGTGTGTGTGTTGTGCATGTGTCACAGGACTGTGGTGCTCTGAGGACTAGGTCCTAGTGACGCCATGTGTGAGGGGAAGGGTATGCATCCTGAACTTCTGGCTTCAGCCAAGGAAAGAGCCACAGAGCCAGATCAGACTGCTCACTGAAGGCTGCTGCTGGGAGGGTAGTGGAGCAGGATGTTGTCAAGTAAATACAGTGTAGTGGGCTGGAGAGACAGCTTGCCTGCAAAGCCTAAGGAACCAAGTTTGACTCTTCAGGTCCCACATAAGCCAGACGCACAAGGTGATGCAAGGTCACACTGCACACAAGATGGCGCACATGTCTGGAGTTCAATTGCAGTGGCTGGAGGCCCTGGCATCCCAATTCACTCCCTCTCTTGCTTGCTCACTCTCATAAAAAAGAAAAATGCCAGTCTGTTGGGCTTGCCTCAAAAAAAAAAAAAAAAAAAAAAAAAAAAAAAAGGATATACACACACACGCACATATGTGGCATAGCAAAGACCCCAAAAGATGTCCATAGGGTGGAGGGATTATCCTGGATTTTCCATGTTGGCCCCAGAGTGTTAACTAGGGTCTTTAAAAGAGGAAGATCAAAGCCGGGCGTGGTGGCGCACGCCTTTAATCCCAGCACTGGGAAGGCAGAGGTAGGAGGATCGCCGAGAGTTCGAGGCCACCCTGAGACTACATAGTTAATTCCAGGTCAGCCTGGACTAGAGTGAGACCCTACCTCGCAAAACCAAAACCAAAAAAAAAAAAAAAAAGAGGAAGATCAGAGCTGGAAAGATGGCTTTGCAGCTAAGGCATTTGCCTGTAAAGTCTAAGAACTCATGTTAGAACCTCCAGGTCCCACATAGCCAGACGCACAGTGATATAAGCATACAATGTCACACGTGTGCCCATTCTCTCTCAAAAAAATAAAACTAAAAAATTCAAGGTCACTGTGAGACAACATAGTGAATTCCAGGCCAGCCTGAGCTTACCTCGAAAAACCAAAAAAAAAAAAAAAAACCAGGAAGATCCGGGCTGGAAAGTCTGATAGCCCAGATTCAGTGCTCTAATACCTACATAAAGCAAGATACACAAAGTGGCATATGTGTCTGGATTCATTTGCAGTGGCAGAAAGCCCTGGAGGGCCCATACTCACTCACTCTGTCTCAAATGAATAAAAATGTTTAAAAAAAAACCAGCCGGGCGTGGTGGCACACGCCTTTAATCCCAGCACTCGGGAGGCAGAGGTAGGAGGATCGCCATGAGTTCAAGGCCACCCTGAGACTACATAGTTAATTCCAGGTCAGCCTGGACCAGAGTGAGACCCTACCTTGCAAAAAAAAAAAAAAAAAAACAGGGCTGGAGAGATGGCTTAGCGGTTAAGGTGTATGCCTGCAAAGCCTAAGGACCCCCATTCAATTCTCCAGGTCCCATGTAAGCCAGATGTACATGGTGGCGCATGTGTCTGGAGTTTGTTTGCAGTGGCTAGAGGCCCTGGAGTGCCCATTCTCTCCCTCTCTCTGTCTCTAATAAATAATAATAATAATAAAAACCTGAGTATGGTGGTGTACACTTTTAAGAGGAAGAGTAGGGGCTTGGGAGATGCTCAGCAGTTAAGAGCCCTAGACTTAAGCATGAGGGTCCAAGGTCTTCCAGAGAGTGGCCACGATACCTGTGATGAGGGTAGGTGAAGACCAGAAAATCACTGGAGCTCATTGATGGAAAATAGCAAGCTCTGGTTGAGAGACTCCATCTGAAGGAAATACATAGAAGAGCGATGAAGAAGACCCTTGATGTTCTCCTCTGGCCTCCACACATGTGCACATGCGTGTACATACGCCACACACAAAAGAAGAAGGTTAGAGTTTGAGGAAGAGGTGTAAAGATGGACGCTCTTTGGGGTGATATAGCTAGGAGCCAGGAGTAGAGGCTAGGGTAAGGGACCTCAGAGCCTGCAGAAGGAGCCACCCCATTGTAGATTTCTTACCTGGAAGATGACACTGTTTCAAGAGCAGTGGTAACCAGACTGACCCTGGGAACTAAAGGCCAGCCTGCACTGGAGCGCGCTGGGATAGCTAGCTCACCTGCAGTGAGGACACACTCATCCTGGCTTTGGAAACAAGCCTGAGAGCACTACACCAAAGGCCATCAATCACATGGGTCAAGCTGAGGGAAAGGAAAGAAACTTGTAGTATAAAGAAACGCCTTGCATATATTCCTTTAAGAGGCGATAAAGTACAAAGTGTAATTAGCTTTGGAGTGATTTGCAGCAGTCATGGTGATGGAGCCATTATAAATACTTTGGGACATAACCCTAATTTTTAGGGTGGATGGCTAGCATTTTTAGTTGGTTCAGTAAGCTCTGGTTTTGACCCAATATGGTAATTTGTGAACTCCTAGGAAACCAGAAATAATTCCACTCTGTGTGTGAGCCAGGGACCCTAAGACCAGAACTATCTTGGGATGTTGGCTTTTAGTCATGAAGGAAACTGAGACCTGAACCAGAATCCAGGGAAGAAGCAGCAGGGTCCTGTTTTAAACATACATATTTTGTTTGTTTCTTTTCTTTTCCTCTCTTTCTTTCTTTCTTTCTTTCTTTTTTTTTTACAAGGTAGAGTCTCACTCTAGCCCATGCTGACCTGGATTTTTTTTTTTTTTTTTTTTTTTTTTTTCTTTTGGTCCAGGCTGACCTGGAATTAACTATGTAGTCTCAGGGTGGCCTCGAACTCTTGGCGATCCTCCTACCTCTGCCTCCCGAGTGCTGGGATTAAAGGCGTGTGCCACCACGCCCAGCTTCTGACCTGGAATTTGCTGTGTAGTCTCAGGCTGACCTCAAACACACGATCCTCCTACCTCTGCCTCCTGAGTACTGGGATTAAAGACGTGCGCCACCACATCCAGCTGTTTTTTGTTTGTTTGTTTGTTTGTTTTTTGTTTGTTGTTTTTGAGGTAGGGTCTCACTCTGATCCAGGCTGACCTGGAATTAACTATGTAGTCTCAGGGTGGCCTCGAACTCTCAGTGATCCTCCTACCTCTGCCTCCCGGAGTGCTGGGATTAAAGGCGTGCGCCACCACGCCCGGCCCTCAGCTGTTTGTTTCTTAATAAAAGGCCAGTTTTTTTACTAGTATTTCTTATTTATTTAAAAGCAGAGAGAGAAAAGAAATGAAGAAATGAACCCATCAGGGTTTCCTGGCACTGCAAACGAACTCCAGATACACATGCCACTTTTTGCATCTGGCATTACTTGGGTATTGGGAAATCAAACCCAGACCATCAGGTTTTGCAAACAAATGCCTTTAACTATTAAGTCATCTCTTCAGCCCTGTTTGTGTATTTAAGACAAAGTCTTGAATGTAGCCCAGGCTGGCCTTAAACTCAGGATCCTTCTGTCTCAACCTCCAAAGTGCTGAAATCACAATGTATGCCACCATGCCTGGCTCATATTTTTAACCACTTAATTCACTGCAAAAAAAAAAAAGCAAGCTATCAATTTTATTTCCTCTAAAATATATCGCAGTGTATTAAAATTCCATTATGATAAAGCAGGGTAGCCTTTGTTGTTTTGGGTAATGGCATTAGACCTGCAGGAAGCTAAATCTGATGAGAAGAGCGGTATTATACAGCAGACAACTTGGAGGTCGCCTGCCAGGCTCCTGTTTAGAAGCACACCACATAGACATAAGCGCTCCTCTGTAGACTTGCACCTTGCCTATACCTGCCCTGGGTCACCAGCACCCACAGCCCAGCATGGCAGGAATTGGTGTGTTGCTAGGAACACTGAAGTCTGTATTATAAGGCTGTTTTCAGAAGAGACCGAGATCCCCATTCTGGCTCTGCTCCTAGGGCCCAGCTGTGCAAACTCAGAGCCTCACTTTCCTTATCTGCAAAGGGTTAATGAGCTTCAGGATCTCTCGGGCCCCAGAATAGGCAAGTGTTTTATGTCATAACATGAGTCAGGGGTTCTTCCTCCATAACTTCACACAGCACTGCACCTGTGTGAGACCTGTCGACCAGAGACCTATGCTGCCAAGTCCAGCACCACCCCACTTACTAGAGGGCCTATCTGCAGGGACCCTGTCCCTGGGCCAGGTCCCGTTATTTTTCTGACCTCTCCAAGGTGACTTTTTCCTCTGAGCTCCCATTTCATTCTCTGGGGGGAGAAGGGTACAAGGACTGTTGAGACGACACTTGTCCCTGCATGTGAGATGGGGCTCCTGTGGTTGTTAAGTCTTGATATTTCAGGGAAGCATTCATCTTTCCTCCCAATTTGTGTTCCTCTTTCAGATTGATTCGTGGTGCAAAGATAATAGTTATGTGATTGCTGGTTATTATCAAGCTAACGAACGAGTAAAGGATGCCAGGTATGTGGGTGTGGGCTGGAGAACGAGGCATACATAGCACAGCCTGTCACTGAGCTGCTCTTGACCCTCTGCAGGCCGCACATGCAAAGCCTGCGAGAGCTGCACACCCCGCACCCCTGCTTGTCCGTGGTGTGCGAGTGTGACTGGCATGATGGCTCCAAAGGAAATGAGCTCTGCACATTCCTATTCACACTGGTTGTCCAGCTTGTGGCTCCTTTCTTGTGCCGTACAGATTGAGCCTATGTCTGCTGACCACCTAGCCTGTTGCCTCCCACTCCCATACTAGGGGTCATGTAGGGCAGAGTGGTTCTTTTCAATTAGTAAGTTGGTGTTTTTTTGTTTGTTTTTTTGTTTGTTTGTTTATTCTGGTTTTGGGGTCCTAGGACTGGTGCTATGATGGAAGTATGGCCTTTGCTGTCCTAAATTAAGTCCCAAGTTCCTTGCATCCCAAAAGGCCCCACTGGACTCTCACTGCTGAGCAGAGCTGAGAGGGTGGCCTTCTACAGCAGTCTGGGTCCCAAGAAACAAGCAGAGAACACACTCAGTCAGGGTGGTTCAAGACACTAATCTGTAGGTTGCTCCTAAAGGGTAGGCTGTAGATAAGAGAACTCAGAAGCAACACCAGGGACCCGAGCTGGTAATACGAGCCATTTTACAAACCTCTACCCCTCAGCCCTTAGGGGCAAAAAAGAGCTGGGTAAAGAAGGCCACTTCGAGAGGAGCAGCACCCTTTAGCCACTGGACATGGCTGGCAACTAGCCGGATATGCCCCGTGTCAGGGAAAGGAGGCCCAGATCAGTCAGTTCTGATATCTGTCTTCCATGCCCTCCACCATCCTCCAGCAGCTTCACTTGGCTGAAGCCAGGAAGCATCTGGAAATTGTCCACACAGTAAGTAATGGGGCTTCTTTGCGTGCTCAAATAGAACCAGCAGGCCTGGGTCCAGCGGCTTTGCAGTACTCTGAGCAGTATGGACAAAGACTGAACTCAAGAGCACTTCAGGAATTAAAACAAGCTAGCCACTCAATGTTGCTGTCATTGGTGAAAAACAAGTATTTCAGAGACATGCCCGTCTCATCCTGAAAGGACAATCCAGCAGGGGCTCTGAGGGAGGCGATGGCTCATAGTGAGCCCATTGAGGCACCTGCTGCCACCTCTCAGAAGCTATCTATCCCATGTCCTTGGACTGCAGCTTGTTTCTCCTTCACTGCCTCACTCCTCCTGATTATGTCATTTGCCTCCTTTGTGTAAGTGATGCACTTGATCCCCTGCACAAAAGCCACTGTGGAAGCTAAGCAAAGCCATTCATGCCTACCTCATGGAGCCATGTTGAGTGTAAAGATTCTGGGGTGTGAGAGCAGGCCCTGTGCTGGGAGGAGCTGGGCTGCAGCAGCAAGAGTAGAAGAGGCTCACCTGGCGGCTCCACTAGAGAAGCTCGCAGAGAAGGTGGGCAGATGTGGAGACAGTGGTCAGCAATCCTGGCTTGGAGATAGAGTGGGATGACAGAAGAAGAGGGTTAGGAGCAGGTGTGCATCTTCACAGAGGAAGGTATGAAGAAGTGAGGCTGCGAAGGTAGGCAGGGCTGCCCCCAGGGGCTCAGTACTGAAAGCACCTTGAACTCCCTTTGATGAGTCCCAGGAGCTGTTCTGGCAGGAGCGCTTGCCTGACCCAGCAGTGTTTCCCACAGCTGATCTTGCATAAAGGAGAGGAGACCAGGCAGGAGCAGATCTATCGAACTGTCACATTAATGCAGATGTCTTTCTTCCTGATCCCCACCTGGGCACCCCAGCCTACCTGTAGAGGCTCTGTGTCCTTCTTCCTGCATGAAATGCCTGGCTAACGGCCTCCTTGCCTTCCTGCCACTGTTCTCCCTCCTTCCAGCTCAGCCTGGAATCCTCTCACTCAGGCACCATATCCATGCCCATTGGACTCTCTCTGCCTCACCAAGCCCGGTTTCCGCCACCTTCTCCCCTCGGGAAGCTGTCCTCCCCTATTGATGTCATTCCTCAAGGCAGAGGAACCAGTCACTTGTCAGGTGTTCAGGGAGCACCAGACCATTAGCTGTAAGGTGGTGAGGGGGATGTCTTGCAGCCCTCAGGTTCAGTGCCCCCACCAGCCTCTCGTGGACTTGAATATGATGTCCTCTCCTCTCATGTGACATGCTGTGCAAGGTGAGAGCCTTGACTGTGGCTCGTCTCTTGTCCTTTACAGAGCACCAGTGAGCTGTAGACAAGCTGGAGACTGCATAGAGGCCTCCCATTTTACACTTTAGGAGCTGGGCCCACTTCATTCCCACTGCTCCTACCTGGAAAGCCTGACCTTCTCTATTTAGCCAGCCTTGCCTGAAAACTTGCCTTTATTGTGCTAGAAATATCACCTGGTTGACAATATCTTACAGTGATAGGTAGAGTTAGGATCAAATCCTAACTAACTTACCAATCAACCAGCTAGATGGGAGCCCTTCCTGGGCCTCAGTGATCAAGCCGAGAAGTCTTACTCAAGAGTGGCTGCAAGGACAAGAATGACACAGTGTGCACACATTCACCTTTGCACTCGGATGACTAGTCCTGTAATTACATTTGTGTGCGCGCACGTGTGTGTGTGCGCGCGCACGCGTGCAGGCATGTGCATGCCACAGCACACATGTGGAGGCCAGAGGACAACTCTGAGTGCCTTCCTCACTCGCTCTCCTCTTTTTAACTCATTTTTTATTGATTTTTTTAAATAAAAAGGTTCACTTTCTCCTCTTTTAAAATAATATTTTATTATTTATTTATTTGACAGAGAAGGAGGGAGAGAGAATGGGCGCGTCAGGGCCTCCAGCATGTCCCCCTGGCTAATGTGGGTCCTGGGGAATCGAACCTGGGTCCTTTGGCTTTGCAGGCAAACATCTTAACTGCTAAGCCATCCCTCCAGCCCCTGCTTTCTTCTCTTAAATACTGTTGTTATTTGTTTGTTTGTTTTTGATTTTTCAAGGTAAGGTCTCACTCTAGCCCAAGCTGAGCTGGAATTCACTATGTAGTCTCAGGGTAGCTCAAACTCACAGTGATCCTCCTACCTTTGCCTCCTGAGTGCTGGGATTAAAGGGATGCACCACCACACCCGGCTCTCTTCTTTTTCTTTTTTTAATGTTTGTTTGTTTATTTTGACAGAGAGGGAGAGAGATAATGGGCCTATAGCCACTGCAAAGGAACTCCAGGTGCATGCACCATGTGGTGGTTATGAATAGATGTCCCCCAGTAGATTCAGGTGTTTTATTAAAGCTTTTTGGATTTCCAGCTACCTGGCTGGAGGAGGTGTCACTAGGTGGTTCTAGGGTCCAGCCCTAATGTGAGGGGGTGGATTTGGAATTCCAGTCTAAACATGCAAAACTTTGCCTGGAGTTCCTGAATTGTGCTTGCTTGCTTGTAATAGCTTTTGACTTTCTCTCTCTCTCTCTCTCTCTCTCTCTCTCTCTCTCTCTCCTTGGTCCTGTGAAAGGGGGCCAGCTTCTTCTGCCATTATGGAATTTCCCCTGGATGTGTAAGCTTCAAATAAATTCCCTTCTTCCGTAACTGCCTGGTTTGGAAGTTCATCCCAGCAACGTGTGGCTGTCTACAACATGCCAGCTTGTGCATCTGGCTTTATGTGGGTTCTAGGAAACTGAACCCAGGTCATTAGGCTTTGTAGGCAAGTGCCTTAAACACTATTTGCCTGTCCTTACATTAATTTTCCTTAGCATCACGTTTCAGATTTAGTGCATCCTTTTTTTTGAGGTTTTTTTTTTTTTTTTTTTTTAAGGTTTTTGAAATGGAGTGTACTAAGGATCAAACTCAGGGCCTTGGTCTTCCTAGCAGATGCCCTACCACTGAGCTACATCCCCAGCATGTAACTTAAAATTCTCCATTTTGCCAGGTGTGGTAGTGCACACCTTTAATCCCAGCACTCAGGAGGCTGAGGTAGGAAGATCGCTGTGAGTTTGAGACCAGGCTGAGACTACATAGTGAATTCCAGTTCAGCCTGGTCTAGAGTAAGACCATACCTCAAAAACAAAATAAAAGTATTTGTTTAGGGGCTGGAAAGATGGCTTGGTGGTTAAGGTGCTTGCCCACAAAGCCAAAGGACCCAGGTTCAGTACCTTAGTAAGGCTGGATACACAGAGTGGTGCATGTGTCTGGAGTTCTTTTTTCTTTTCTTTTTTAATTTGACAGAGAAAGAGGGAGAGAATAGGTGTGCCAGCCACTGTAAACAAACTCCAGAGGCATGCGCCCCCTTGTGCATCTGGCTAATGTGAGTCCTAGGGAATCAAACCTGGGTTCTTTGGCTTTGCAGGCAAACACCTTAACCAACCGCCAAGCCATCTCTCCAGCCCCTCTGGAGTTCTTTTTCAGTGGCTAGAGGTCCTGGCACCCCCATTCTCTCTATCTGCATCTGCCCCTCCCAAATAAATTAATTAAAATTTTTTCAGCTGGGCAGGGTGGCACATGCCTTTAATCCCAGCACTCAGAAGGCAGAGGTAGGAGGATCATGGTGAGTTTGAGGCCACCCTGAGACTACATAGTGAATTCCAGGTCAGCCTGGGCTAGAGCAAGACCCTACATTGAAAAAACAATATAAAAAAGAAATTCCCAGTTTTGGGCTGGAGAGATGGCTAAGCAGTTACGACACTTGTATGCAAAGCCAAAGGACTCAGGTTCGATTCTCCAGGACCCACATAAGCCAGATGCACAAGGTGACACGTATGTCTGGAGTTCTTTTGCAGCAGCTGGAGGTCCTGGTGCACCCATTCTCTCTCTCTCTCTCTCTCTCTCTCTCTCTCTCTCTGTCTCATAAATAAATAAATTAATTAATTAATTCTTCAAAAAATTCTTTGCTTTGAAAATGAAAACAATAACTAAAGTACTTTGTTTTCATGAAATTATATTATGTACTTTTTTCTAATTGTATGGTATCTGTTTTTGTTTACTTATTAAAAGGTGTGCTAAGGATTAAACCCATGGTTTCAGGTATGCTAGACAAATGCTCCACTACTGAGCTCCATTCCCAGCTCCTAGAGTCTGGCTTTTTTTTATTATTATTATTAAACTTATGACAATTTACTTTTATGGCTATTAAAGCATAAATATGGCACAGTCTCCACCTTTGAAATCTGAAATCTGGGGAGATGACTCAGCAGGTAAGCATACTTGCTTGCAAAGCCTGCCAGCCCTAGTTTGATTCCCCAGCACCCATGTAAAAGCCAGACACAGACATTTCCAAAGGACCCTGGTGTCATCCATACACACATGTACACTTAATAAAAAGGTGGGAGGAGAGGAGAAAAACACACCTCAAGGTTATCCTCTGACTGCAGCATGCACACCATGGCAAACATGCACACATACATTTACAAAGGAATGTTGAAAAGAAAATCCGAAACTTAATCTTGCAGGGAAATAGGAAAGCTACATGCCAGTGACTCCCCTGTGGGAACATTTCAGACATGAGCACACAGAGCTTGGGAAAGGAAGATGACCCTGGCCAGGAGCAGTCTGACAAGGCCTCGAGTAGAGGGTGGCATGTTTTCTGGGCATTAAAAGATAACGGAATTCAGAGAGCTGTTTGTAATCCTGTAGACAGTGTCTGTAGGTTTGTGAGCTGCGTCAGACATGGCCAAAGTTCCATTTGAGGACAATGGCCCTCAGGAGTGATCGGGAACTTTCAGACAAGAGGAGAAAAGCAAAGCCCCGAGAGTGTGAAGCTGGTTCCGAAGCAGCTGTAGAAGCCCATGCCAGCCTTGAGAGCCTGGAAGAAACAGGGCAAAGGATTAGGGGAAGCAGCCTCAGTTGTCGCTGGCCCTTCTGAATGCCAGGGGTTTCCGTTGAGGCTTGTGAGCAGGTAGCAGCTGTGGGATCACAGGACTAAGGTTGATAGACAGGGTGCTGACCACAGTGCAGGGTGGGCAGCACATATTACAGGCCAGGGTGACAAGGAACAAGCACGCCACTGGTTGAAGAAACTTAAGGAGTTAGGAGCCGACATGGGGCACACCTGTAATTCCAGCACTTGAGGATAAAGGCATGAGGATCAACAGTTCAAGTCCAACTAGGCTATTGGAGACCCTGTCCAAAAAAATAATAAATGGAGGTTGTGGGAAGGAGAGGACAAGTTGGCTATAGGGAGCCAATTTTCCTTCCCTTGAATTAAAGAGACTTATCTGAAGGCAGAGCTGGGGCTGCAAGGAGGGGGCCAGCACCAAGAATGAGCAGACATAGGGACTTGGATGAAAGTGCTCTTTCTGAGGTAGTCTAGAAGGTGGGGGATGGGAATGGAATGGTGTGGGAGCCAGTCTATAATTTGCTCTGTTGCTAAAAGATGGCACACGGGCTGGAGAGATGGCTTAGCAGTTAAGGCGCCTGCCTCCTAAGCCTAAGAACGCTGGTTCCAATCTCTAGTGGTTCCCCAATCTTCAGGTCCCACGTTTAGCCAGATGCAAAGTGACGCAAGGGCGCAATGCCACACTTGACCAGAAGGGGGCACACACATCTGGATTTCGTTCGCAGCAGCTGAGAGGCTGCTGGTGTGCCCATCTCCTCTCTCTCTGTCTCTCTCCAAAAAAAAAAAAAAAAAAAAAAAGCACACACCATTTATCAAAGCCAGGGTCACAGCATAGGGGAGGTATGAAATGACTTTTAAGAGTTTTTAAAAAGGGGACTGGAGAGATGGCTCGGTGGTTAAATGTGTTTGCTTGCAAAGCCTGACAGCCTGGGATTGATTCCCCTGTATCCACATAAAGCCATATGCACAGAGTGGCACATGTGTCTGGAATTTATTTGCAGTGGAAGGAGGCCTTAGTACACCCATACATATGCATGCATTCTGTGCCTCTCTCCCCCACCCCCCTTTTCTCTGTCTCTCTCAAATAAATAAAATATTTTTAATAAGTATTTCGAAAACATGACTCGCAGCCTTGTTGCAGTGGACCAGCCACTTTGGTAATGGGCACATAGAGACTCCAGTCCTCAGAGGCTTGGAACTGGGCCCTGGCCTTTCAGAAGACGCCCTGGGGTCCCTCTTTCAACAGTTGCTGGAACACAGAGGGGGCACTCTGGGCAATGTCCCCAATCATTCCAGTGGCATTCACTGCCTCACACAAGTCATCTCAGCCTGTTGGCTCCATTACTGTTTGTTAATTGGGGTAGTGGTAACTTTGACAGAACATGTCAGACTCACTGGTCCTTCCCTACAGTCCAAACCAGGTTGCAGAGAAGGTGGCATCACGAATCGCGGAGGGCTTCAGTGACACTGCGCTCATCATGGTGAGTGGCTGTCTCCTGCGACCACCAGGGTGGCTCTTGTGTCTCTAGCTCAGGAGGAGCTTGACTATGTGGACTTTCTTCCCGGGACTGCCTCAACTGTGTCGGGCCTTTGCTGCCTCCTGAGTGTACCCACACACACACACACACACACGGCTGCAGGCTGTAACTGGTGGGGTACAGCCATGGTTGAGTACTACTGCAGTCACAGCATGGGGTGAGGCAGAGATCAACGCTGGTACACAGCAAGTGTGAGGTGTGAGGACCCTTAGAAAAAGAGCAGCACGCCCCTTGGGGTAGGGAGGGGCCTTGATTGAAACAGAATTCTAAGCATGAGAGAAGATATTGGGATACCAATCCATAGTTACCTGTGCAACACAGTGTGAGCCTCAGCCAACTTCCCTGGGGTCCCTGGGTCAGCTTGGCCATCCCGCCCACCTGCTGTAAGAAGGGCCTATGCTGCTGCCACTGCTGCTGCTCCCATGAAAGCCGCAGGGAGGTTCCTCACAGCAGCACTGTCTTCGCATTTGTAATGTGTCCTTCACCTTCTGCTCAGGTGGACAACACCAAGTTCACAATGGACTGTGTAGCACCTACGATCCACGTGTACGAGCACCATGAGAACAGGTGGCGATGCAGAGACCCACACCAGTGAGTATAGCACCTCCCCTCCTGCTGGAGGCCCAGGGACCCTGGGCGGTACTCACAGGTCTCCCCACCCCCGCCAGGGCACCATGCTCTTCCCATGCGTCTGGTCTGTGAGCACATGGCATGCTCCATCCATCCACCCCAGCTTTGAGCGTTCCTCTTGCAGTAGACCTTCTATTTACTTACGCAGTCCATCCTGTGTTGAAGATGACCGTGTTTCCCAGTATTGTCCTTTGTACTGCTGGCTGCGTGTGTGTGCTGTGAGGCACTGCAGGAGGCGCCTGTGCCTCCGGAGAGCTAACTGCTCCGTTTGCCCTGCAGTGACTACTGTGAAGACTGGCCCGAGGCGCAGCGGATCTCAGCGTCACTCCTGGACAGCCGATCCTATGAGTCACTAGTGGATTTCGATAACCACCTGGATGACATCCGGAATGACTGGACCAACCCCGAAATCAATAAAGCCGTTCTGCACCTGTGCTAAACAAGGCCACTGTGCCTGCTCTGGACATTTCTACTACAGCAAAGAAGAAAGCCTATTTAAGTTAAAACCGAGCATCACACGTAGCCTGATGGGAAGCTCTCAGCCAGCGGCATGTGCCTTGGAAACAGCAGGGTCCAGTCTGTCCTCAGAGCGGGGCTGTGGAGGAGGTGCAGGCCACCAGTCCCCCTGGGTTCTCTCAGTCCTGTGTTGCTCTAATCCTCCAAATCAAAGCGTTTCTGCTTGTCCAAGATTGTTCCTATTAAACAGTTGTAACTAACCCTTTTATAATCTGGAGAGAATACTTTTTAATTCCTATGTACTATTAAAAAAAAACTACATCTTATACTCCAGTGAGTGTGTGTGAGTTTTCAGCCTGGCTGCATTGGTGTCCCGGAGACATCCTGGCAGCCATGCAGACTGCCAGAGCTGTCTGAAAAGTTGGGGGTTTGCGTTTCCTTGGTGGTCACTCAGCAGGCTGGGACCAGAAATCGCACTGCTCAGAGCACCTGAGCTGCACAGGGAATAGCAAACAACGCTGTTGCCTGAGAAACCACCGTCAGTGAGGCGAAAACAAACGCTGGCTGTGGGAACTTGGGTGGAATAGAGACCCCATGCAAGCTTTGCATTGCACGACTTGGCATCCCCAGAGTCAGGGAGGAAGTGTGGCTCCTGCTGTGACCATCTTCCAGAAGCAAGTCGACCAGACCTAGCTGGCCTGTGCAATCACCCAAATGATTTTCATCTAGATCTTCAATAAGTGCTGCTTTTGTATTCAAAATGGAGCAAATTTAGCATCTCTAAGTTGTGCAGAATAATGTAATTTTTATGTTTGGAACATTTGATAAAGTGTTATGATCTTAGGAAATATATAAAAAAGCTTTCTGGTGCCATTGCATTTTTTCTACTTTATATGAAAAATTTTAAACAGAAAACCACCTTTCCTACTTCTCCGATTGCATGAAGAAACTTGTAGCAGGGTGACCCGTTGAAGGGTTAGCGGTGCCGTGTTCAAGCAGAGAACAGTGCCGACACCGCTCAAATAAATGCACTCTGAGTAATGCACCAAGTTCTCCTTTCTTCCAACACTTCTTACCCTTAACTTTCCTGGGGGGTGTGGGGGTGCTTTTTAGTTGGTTGGTCTGTTTCTATTATGGGGTTTGGGTGGTTTTTTTGTTTGTTTGTTTTGCTTTTGGTTTTTCAAGGTAGGGTCTTGCTGTAGCCCAGGCTGACGTGGAAGTCACTCTGAATGAGTTTAAGGCCAGCATGTCTTGAATAAAAATGTAGAACGAGGGCTGGAGGGATGGCTTAGAGGCTAAGGCATTTGCCTGCAAAGCCAAAGGACCCAAGTTGAATTCCCCAGTACCCACATAACCCAGATGCACAAAGTGGCGCATGAGTCTGGAGTTTGTTTGCAGTGGCTAGAGGCCCTGGTGCTCCTGTTCTCTCTATCTGCCTCTCTCTCTCTCTCTCTCATAAATAAAATATTATAGAATAAAAACAGCAAGAAAAGTAGCCAGTATGGTAGGTCACACCCTTAATCCCAGCACTTAGAAGGCAAGAGGATGGCCACAAGTTAGGGGCTAGAGTGAGTCCCTGTCAAAAAAAAAAAAAGTAGAGAGCTGGGCGTGGTGGCGCATGCCTTTAATCCCAGCACTCGGGAGGCAGAGGTAGGAGGATCGCTGTGAGTTCAAGGCCACCCTGAGACTACATAGTTAATTCCAGGTCAGCCTGGGCCAGAGTGAGACTCTACCTCGAAAAACCAAAAAAAAAAAAGTAGAAATAAGACAGACGTGGTAGTGCACACCTTTAATCCCAGCCCTCAGAAGGCAGAGATAGGAGGATAACCATGAGTTTGAGGCCACTCTGAGACTGCATAGGGAATTCCAGGTCAGGCTGGGCTAGAGCAAGACCTTCCCCCTAGCCCTTACTCTCCATATGGGTCTTTATCTCAAGCTCCCTACATAGCAGGAGCTCCCTGAACTTTCTTTTTTTCTTTCCATGCTTTTTTCCCCAGATCCCTATCTGGTCACATGGACTCCTGATCTACACGTGGCCCACATGGGTTTTTGGGCTCCACATGGCATACTTCTCTTCTCCCCACTTTGTTTCCCCTTACCTCTCAGCCTTCCCCTTCCCTCACTCCTTTGTAAAATCTGCATAAAATGTGATATTTTAAAATCAAAAAAAATGGGCTGGAGAGATGGCTTAGTGATTAAGGCACATGCCTGTGAAGCCTAAGAACCCCGGTTCAAATCTCCAGGTCCCACGTAAGCCAGATGCACATGGCGGCACATACATCTGGAGTTCGTCTGCAGTGGCTAGAGGCCCTTGAGCGCCCATTCTCCCTCTCTCTCTCTTCCTCTCTCTGTTTCGAATAAATAAACAAATAAAAAATAATAATAAAAACCAAAAAAAAAAAAATATAATAAAAGATAATACTAATATGAAAAAATGGACAAGCTGGGTGTGGTGGTGCACGCCTTTAATCCCAGCACTTGGGAGGCACAGGTAGGAGGATCACTGTGAGTTCGAGGCCACCCTGAGACTACATAGTGAATTCCAGGTCAGCCTGGGCTAGAGTGAGACTCTACCTTGAAAAACCACAGAGCTGGTGCTTTTCTGCCTCCTCTGTAAAAAGTCTTTGTAAAATTTAGTGTTGGTTGCTGGGTGTGGTACCGGACACCTTTAATCCCAACACTTGGGAGGCAGAGAGAGGTAGGAGGATTACCGTGAGTTTGAGGTTACGCTGAGACTATATACTGACTTCCAGGTCAGCCTGGGCTAGAGCAATACCCTACCTTGAAAAAAATATAAATAGAAAAATAGTGTTGGTTATGCAAATAGCTTACTTCCCTGATGTTCTGGGAAGCCTATTATTTTTGTGTATGGTATTCTGATTTTCACACCCACTGTTATGACTTTTGTCTTCAAAAGAAAAAGTCTGTGCTTGCCATCTGCCCTTCTGGGTGTGAGCACAGACCACAGCACAGCAGTTACTCTGTGGCCTCGTGTGCTGTGTGGAAGCAAGAGAGGTAACCCTGAGCATCACACCCTGTGCATGTGCCAGCAATTTTGGGAGAACTGAATTTAAAAATAGACTTCCACTTTACTCACTGACATTCCTTGAGGCTGTCCATCAACGCTCAGCATGTCTTAAACACTGGGTTTTTTTTTTTTTCTCTGTAATTCAATAAAAAGCCTGGTATAAAGTATTATTGCCCAGCCAACAAGGTGTGAGGCCCAAATTCATGCATCTCAGAATTCAGGGAAGAGTGGAAATGTGTGTCATGTGGTCTGAGTATATCAGTGTGGTTTGAGAGTTTGAATGTACATTGTCCCCCATAGCCTCATGTATTTTGATATACTTGGTCCCCAACTGGTGTCCATTCGGGAAAGTTGTGGGGCCTTTGGGAGATGGAGCCTTGGGGGAGCTGTGTCAAGGGAGGCCACTTGGAATTTCATAGTCCAGCTCTAGCTCACTCTTCCTGCTTCCTCCCACTTGATGTGACACCCTGGCTATCTGCTGTAGCATGCTTTCCCTGCCAGGAAGAAACCTTTCCTTAAAACTGTGACCCACAAGAAAGCTTTTTCTTCCGTCAGCTGCTCTGATTGTGTGTAGTGTCCCAGCAACGAGAAGGTGGCTGCTACATATGATGTGTGCAATCCAGAGGATAAAACCTAGACCTTTGCCGGGTGTGGTGGTGCACGCCTTTAATCCCAGCACTCGGGAGGCAGAGGTAGGAGGATCGCCGTGAGTTCGAGGCCACCCTGAGACTACATAGTTAATTCCAGGTCAGCCTGGACCAGAGTGAAACCCTACCTCGAAAAACAAAAAAAAAAAAACTAGACCTTCATGCTATGTCCCTGCCCTTTATATATATTTGTTCTCATAAAGGTGGCTTGTGACTTCTCACATGCTCATGATATCCTTGGATAGGGCACAGCACCTGATCATGTGTGCTGTTCTCAGAAGCATATGGCCCTTCTAAGAGCCCTCTTCCCCTAGGGACTAACTCCCTGCAAGTTTCTGAAATGTTCCAATTGGAGAAGTCTGAAGGGATTTTTCTTTGACATAGATCTAGTGCAGCTTTAGAATGGCCAAGAATTATGTTCTCTGTTGTCTTTTTGGTCTCCAAGTAGTGTGACAAGTGCCAGCACAGCCTTGACTTGACCCTTACTGGATGTAACCCTTGGCTTGAGCCTATGTTATCTTGAAAAGAAAAACAGCACCCCAATGTAGAGTTGGCTAAAAAAAAAAAATGCCAGATATCATCAGTGAATCTGTAGGGAATTGCCTTTCAGAATATTCGTGAAGACCCATGTGCAAAGCTCCAGCCCTCTGGGAACCCTGGAGAACAGGGAGTCAGCATCGGATGGTGCCCAGCCTACTGCAAGCTCTGAAGACGAAAACAGGTCCTCCAGGACCTTCTCTCTGTTTACCTGCCACTGGGAGGGAGGTGGGCATTTCTCAGGCTTTTCACAAGCCTCACCCTTTTGGAGACGGCTCCAGAATGTATCAGCTGGTAGCAAGCAGCCCTGTACCACTGGCTAGTCTCAGAAGCTTGTCTAGTGAGTCCCAGCTGCCACATTCTAATTCTGTGGCAGTGGCCACGTTACCACTTGGTCTGATAACACCCACCCTGCAGAGATGTTGCAAAGAACAGGGGAGAACATGTGTGCTAGCAGCTGGTCTGTGTTCAGGTGACTTCGATAAAGCTCATAACAGCCAGGCGTGGTGCACACACCTTTAATCCCAGCACTTAGGAGGCAGAGGTAGGAGGATCACCATGAGTTCGAGGCCACCCTGAGAATACAGAGTGAATTCCAAGTAAGCCTGGGCTACAGCGAGATCTTACCTTGAAAAAAGAGAGAGAGAGAGAGAAAGAAAAAGCTCATAACTACCAACACTTTAGCATTCTAGAACATGCCATTAGCCACACTCAGCCAAGAGATGTTTGTTCACAGTCAATGTTCAGTGAACATGTATGGAAAGGATGAATGACTAAAACATTCAAGAGATGGTAGCTGGGACTGGAGAGATGGCTCAGCAGTTAAAGGTGCTTGCTTGCACAGCCTGATGGCCCAGATTCAATTCCACAGCACCCATGGAAAGCCAGATGCACAAAACGGCACATGCATCCAGAGTTCATTTGCAGTGACAGGAACCCTGGCATGCCTATGCTCACTCCCAAGTAAATAAATAAAAAGATACAGCTGCAGCTTCCATCTCTTCATCTCTGTTGCTTCCATCAGCCATCCCATCCACCTCACATCTCCATTTTACACACAGGGAAACCAAGACCCAGCCCGTAGAAGTGACTTCACAGTCTCATGCCAATAGTAAGTAGTGGCCAGGCATGGTGGCGCACGTCTTTAATCCCAGCACTCAGGAGGCAGAGGTAGGAGGATCACCGTGAGTTCGAGGCCAGCCTGCAGCTAGAGTTCTAGGTCAGCCTGAGCTAGAGTGAGACCCTACCTCAAAAAAAATTTTTTTAAGTAAATAGACAGGGAAAAGGGGGCTCAAGATGTTCCTCTTTGCCTATGCTGGAGATGAGGCAAAGAGAGGTAGCTCTGTAGGAGAGGGCTTGCCTGGAATATGCAAGACGTGGATTCAGTTCCCAGGGCTGTGACAGAAAGAATGATGAAAGAAAGAAAGAAAGAAAGAAAGAAAGAAAGAAAGAAAGAAAGAAAGAAAGAAAGAAAGAAAGAAAGAAAGAGGAGAAAGAGAGAGAGGGAGAGAGGGAGGGAGGGAGGAAGGAAGGAAGGAAGGAAGGAAGGAAGGAAGGAAGGAAGGAAGGAAGGAAGGAAGAAAGGAGGGGAAGGGAAGGGAAGAGAGAGAAGAGAAGAGAAAAGAAAAGGAAGAAAGGCAAGACCTGTCTCCACAGCCTATGCCCTTCTAGCCCCAGTCCAATTGGAATCCACCTTCCTCTGACAACGACAATGGAGAAAATCCAGGAGAAACCAACAGGCCCCGAGCTTCTTCCATGCTGCCTACTGACCCTTCACTGAGACAAGGTCAGACAGGGCAGTCAGAGAGCACCTGCAGTGAGTGCCCAGCCTTGAGAAGCAGAGGTGGGAGGCATGGTGCCCATGTTTGGAACCCATTGAGGTGCAGGTATCATTTGAAGATTTGTGCACATTCCTGGGCTTGAGGCCTAAGAATTCAGATTCATTTACGCTGGAGACCAAAAGTCTGCATTTTTAGCAAGTGGATTCCACTACACCCAGCTTAACACAGAACTTTGACCAAAATTCACATCCTGCTCTGAAGAATTTCAGATCGTTGGTATGAAGCAGCCTACCAAAAGGTCCGTTTTCAACTTGGGCTCTGGACTAGCAGGTTGGACCCTCTGACATCACTCCTTTTCTAGAAAACCAGCAATGTCGCAGGGTCCTACTTGAGAAGGCAGGTCTCCTCAATGAACCAGATATCCCCCATAAACTCATGTGTTCTGAATGCCTGGTCCCCAGCTGGTGGCAATTTGGGAGGTGGAGCCTTGCTGGGGGAGGTGTATTGTTGAGAGCAGGCTTAGGGGTGTTAGAGCCAGCTCCCCCTGGCCAGAGTTCAGCTCACTCTCCTGCTGCTATTTTCCACCTGCTGTGTCAGAGGTGTTGTCCAGCCTCTGCCTATGCCACGCTTTCCTCTGCCATCATGAAGCTTCCTCTTAAGACTATAATACAAGGGTTGGAGATATAGCTTAGTGGTCAAGGCGCTTGCCTGCAAAGCCAAAGGACCCAGGTTCGATTCCCCAGCACACATGTAAGCCAGATGCATAAGGTGGCACATGCGTATGGACTTTGTTTGCAGTGGCCAGAGACTCTGGTACACCCATTCTCTCTATCTCCTCTCTCTCAAAAAAAATAAAATAAAAATTGTCAGGCATGGTGGCGCACGCCTTTAATCCCAGCACTCGGGAGGCAGAGGTAGGAGGATCACCGTGAGTTCAAGGCCAGCCTGAGACTACATAGTGAATTCCAGGTCAGACTGGACTAGATGAAACCCTACCTCAAAATAAATAATTAATTTAAAATTTAAAAAAATTTTAAGACTAGGACAAAATGAATACTTTCCTCCCACCAGCTGCTTTGGTCTGGTGCTTTGTCCCAGCAACAAAAAGGTAACTGCAACAGTGTGTGGCAGTTTCTCTCTCCTACACTTTTTTTGTTTTTTTGAGACACGATTTCATGCAGCCAGGCCTTAAACTCTATGTAGACAAGGCTGGCCTTGAACTCCTGATCCTCCTTCCTCTGCCTCCCAAGTGCTAGATTTTTGTTTTAAATATGAAAGTAAAACAGTATGGCTTCTAAGTATGTGGTGGTGCAAGCTTGTAATCCCAACGCTTGAGTTTGATTCTCCCCAGACCCTTCCTAAAAGCCACAAGCTATGACTGACTTCTGTAATCCCAGCACCATTACAGTAAAATAGGCGGCAGAGGTAGAAGACCATTCCAGCAAGATTTCAAGAGCAGAGTGAGATCCACCTCAAATGACGTGGAAAGGCAGGACTGACCCAAAAGTTGTCCTCTGATTTCCACACACACACACCTTGGCAAACACACTCAAAGGTAATTAGGAGGGTTAACAGTTCAAAAAGGCAGGGTATGGTGGCACATGCTTGTAATCCCAGCTCTGGAGGCTGAGGCAGAAGGATTGAGAGTCAGCCTGGGCTACAGCGAGACCCAACCTTAAAAAAAAAAAAAAAAAAAAAAAAAAAAAAAAAAAAAAAAGGCTAGAGAGGAATGGCTTAGCAGTTAAGACACTCACTTGCAAAGCCAAAGGACCTGAGTTCAATTCCCTAGGACCCACATAAGGTAGGTGCACAAGGTGGCACTTGAATCTGGAGTTCATTTGCAGTGGCTGGATGCCCTGGCAACCATTCTCCTTCCCTCCTTCTCTCTCTCTCTCTCTCTCTCTCTCTCTCTCTCTCTTTCTCTTTGTCATAAATAACTAAAAAATAATAATAACCTTTTTCTTAAAAAAGCAATTAAAAACCAGGCATAAATAGAAGAGAAAGATGATGTCATCAAATTAGGAGAGAGACTAATGGAGAAAGGGAGGGGATATGATGGAGACCGGAGTTCTAAAGTGGAATGGGGGAGGGGAGGGAAATATCAGGTGGGGTTTTTTTGGTATGTAAGATTAAAAGTCAATAAAAATTAAAAAAAAAAAAAAGTAAAAAAAAAAATTTAAAAAAAAAAACAAAACAGGCATAGGGCTGGAGAGCTGGCTTAGTGGTTAAGGTACTTGCCTGTGATGCCTAAGGACTCATGTTCAACTCTCCAAATCCTATGTAAACCAGACGCACAGTGACACATGCATGCAAGGTCACACATGAGCACAGGGGGAGCATGCATCTGGAGTTTGATTGCAATAGCTGGAGACCCTGGTGTGTCAATGTTCTCTCTTTCTCTGTCTCTCGCTCTCACTCTTGCTTTCTGGCATTAAAAAAAAAAAAAAGGCCAGTCTGTTGGGCTTGCCTCAAAAAATAAAATGTCTTAAAAGCCAGGTGTAGTGGCACACACCTTTAATCCCAGCACTTAGGAGGCAGAGGATTAAGGCCAGCCTGGGCTAGAGTGAGACCCTAGCTCAGGGGGAAATAAAAAAGAGTAATAAAAGGTAAAATTTTAACTTGGGCATGGTGGCTCATGCCTTTGGTCCCAGCACTCGGAAGGCAGAGGTAGAATCATTGTGAGTTCAAGGCCAGCCTGGGACTACAGAAAGAGTTCTGGGCTAGAGTGAGACTCTACCTTGAAAAACCACAAAAAAAAGATAAAAATTTAAAGATTAAATAATTAATCTGACAAAAATTATTTAGACTTTTTTTTACAACTTCCATACATACAGACAAAAAAACATGATAATTCCCTCCCCTCACTTTTCTTGCACAAATCCACTCTCCATCATATCCCCTCCCCCCTCAATTAATCTCTCTTCTATTTTTTTTAAAAATTATTTTTTATTAGTGATAGAGAGAGGGAAAGAGAGAAGGAGAGTGAGAATGGGCATGCCAGGGCCTCTAGCCACTGCAAACGAACTCCAGACACATGCACCCCCTTGTGCATCTGGCTTACGTGGGACCTGGAGAATTGAACCGGGGTCCTTAGACTTCACAGGCATGTGCCTCAACCGCTAAGCCATCTCTCCAGGCCCTCTCTTCTATTTTGATATCATCTTTTCCTCCTATTATGAGGGTCTTGTGAAGGTATTGCTAGATACTGTGAGATCAAGGATATCAAGGCCAATTTCTGTCTGGATGATTGGATTGTAAGCAGTCCAACCCTTCCTTTGGCTCTTACATTCTTTTGTCCACCTCTCCCACAACGGACCCTGAGCCTTGGAGAGTGTGATAGAGATGTTTCAGTGCTGAGCACTCCTCTGTCACTTCTCAGCACTGTGTTGCCTTCTGGTTCATCCCAGTGGTCATCGCCATCTAAAAAGAGAAGCTTCTCTAACCAAAAGAGTAGGACTAGAGAGATGGCTTAGCTGTTAAGGCAAAGGACCCAGATTCAGTTCCCCAGGACCCACATAAACCAGATGCACAAGGTGGTGCATGTATCTGAAGTTCATTTACAGTGGCTAAAGGCCCTGGAGTGCCCATTCTCTCTCTCCCTCTCTCTCTCTCTTTCTTTCTCCCTCTCAAATAAATAAAATAAAATAAACATTTTTTTAAAGTAACAGTAATATATTGATATGAATGTTAAGTAAAGTGCTTACAGGGCAGTTTGGTGAGCATAATATATGCATTTAGCCAGAGAAGAGCAGGTGTTACACTTCTAACGCTCATGACCTCCCCCACCATAGGCTTTTTTAGGTTTTTAGTACCAGGCATGTATTCCCTCCCATAGAGTGGGTCTCCAGTCCAATTAGAGAGCAGTTGGTTTCTCCCGGAGCAGACATGCCACTATTGCATCCTTTCATTTGGCCTGGCTTACCAAACTTGAGGCTTGCAGTGTCCACTGTTTTCACTGCCAATGAATTCTGTCTCCTTATAGGGCTGCATGCAGTGCAGCTTTTTCCAGCTGTCTGTCAGCTAGTCTATAGGGAGAAGGTTTTCAACTCAGCCCCAGTTTGATTTCTTGGTGACCTTGTAGCCCAGACATGTGGAGTCTTCAGCAATAGGGTTTTATCATCTATTCCTGGTGGGAACCCAAGAGCCTTGGCAATAGCCTGGAATGTTTTGGGGGCACCAGGGACCTTCCTGGCCAACAATTCACTGGAAGATATCCCAACCCTGGCACTGAAATTTTTCCAGTCACAATCTATGGCTTCTGGGTTTGCTATTATCAAAAAAGTAGGCTTTCATATGTCTTATTCAATATATCTTGAATTTTGATTGATCCCCCCCCACACCCTTCTCTTACTCAATCTCTTCCCCTGACTTCACTTAGGCCAGTCTTCCTACTTCTGCCTCCCGAGTGCTGGGATTAAAGGTGTGCACCACCACGCCCGGCTTTAGAAAAAAAAAAAAATATTGAGGTAGGATTTCACTCTAGCTCAAGCTTAACTGGAATTCTCTATGTAGTCTCAGGCTGGCCTAGATCTCACAGTAATCCTCCTACCTTGGCCTCTCAAGTGCTGGGATTAAAGGCACGGACCACCATACCAGGCTAAACATTTTTTTTCTTTTTCTTTTTCTTTTTTTTTTTTTTTTTTTTTTAAGTTAGGGTCTCACTCTATCCCAGGTTGACCTGGAATTCACTATGTAGTCTCAGGGTGGCCTTGAACTCACAGTGTTCCTCCTACCTCTGCCTCCCAAATGCTGTGTTCAAAGTCGTGTGCCACCTTGCCCAGCTAGTCTAGACATTTTTAAAAATAAACAAAGCAAGCTCTGGAATGACACAGTAGGAGCAGACATGTGTAATACAGTCATTTAACGAGACTTTTATCAGATGGGCATGATGGCCCTCTCTCCTCCCTGGACCTCCAGGAAGGCTGGGCCTCATGATCTTAGCCAGCCTCTCCTTCATCACCTTCTCAGGGATTTTTTTTTTTTTTTACTTTATTCTATTTCTTTGTTGTGGTACTGGGGTTTGAACCCAGGGCCTTGAAGATGCCAAGCAAGTGAGTTACATCCCCACTCCCACACCTTCCACACCTTCAGACCCACCATGGGGCAAACAGAAGGCGTGGCAAATGAACAAGGGATAATAGACAGCCAGTGCTCAGACAGGTGGGGGTGGAAGTGACTGCAAAGGCTGTCCCCAGGGAGGTTTCCAGGGAGAAAGGAAAACCAGCAGAGAGAAAGGTACTGGGTGGGGTTCCCACCTGCCCACTCAGGTTACATGGACTCCCCACCTCATTCAGCTCCTGTGGGGAGACAAGCTGAAAGGAGTCCGGAATCCTTCCTGCCTCTCCCACCATCTGCCGCCTCAGGCAGCCCCTGCAGTCTGCTTGCCGGGAATGAGCAAATGCTGGTGGTGGGTGGGCTTGGGGACGGGGGACACGGCCAACACATATATCTCATCATTCAGTGTGTACCCCCAGTGACTCGTGTCTCTGATTATCGATAACCTGCAGCCACCCACCCCACACCCACCAATATTCCACACCCAGGAGGTATGTGGTTGTCTGCACGGGCTCCACTAAGATGGAGGGAAGAAGCGTGTTAGCAAACAACGGGGTGAGATACCCTTTTTGCATACAGGCTTTCCTGTCGTTGAGCCTGGGGGCTGAGTGGGTAGGAGCCTACTCCACCTCCCAGCTCTTATCAATTCCTATCTTGCCCAGCATCCCTACTCAGCATCTTGCCTAGCATATGTACCCAGCATCCTTGCTCAATATCCTCCCCTGCAACCCTGTGCAGTATCCTCTCCAGCATCCTCAATCAAGGCCCTCCCTAGCATCCCCACCTAGCACCCTGGCCAGCATCTCTGCCCAGCATCACTCCCCAACAATCCTGATCCGTATTCATCATGAAACCATGGGCCAGTCCCAGATGATCACTTTAAGGGGGTGTACCTAAACTAGATCCCCCCAGCTCAACTCTAATCCTCAGCTCCTGCAGAGAGGACAGCCTCTCTAGTGCACACCCAGCCTATGATTTCTTCTGGGAGTGATCTGGGTGGGAGCACAAGGGTCACTGGCTAAGCATGGAGCTGATTAATCTTGTCATATTTTCCCTGTTGCCCAGGGAGCAGGAACGGGGGCATAACCTCCAGAATCCAGACAGTTCACAGAGGGGCTGTGCAGGCTGAGGACTGATCAAGTCGTCTGAGTCACTGCCAGCCATCCTCCCTCCTCCAGGATTCACAGCTGCCACCTTGTCTCCCTGGCCAGGAGAATGATGGCGGTACACTGAACTCATGGGCCAGAGCCTTCAGTCTCCACCCCACCCAGGCAGGCACCCCTCCCCCAGAGAACCAAGAAGAAGAAACACAAGAAACCAGACGTGGTGGCGCAAGCCTTTAATCCCAGCACTCGGGAGGCAGAGGTGGGAGGATCACCGAGAGTTCAAGGCCATCCTGAGACTCCATAGTGAATTCCAGGTCAGCCTGGGCTAGAGTAAAACCCTACCTTGAAAAACCAAAAGAGAAGAAGAGAAGGAGGAGGAAGAGGAGGAAGAAGAAGAAGAAACACGAACAAGGGATCTTCCCCACACACTTCACCCTCCACCCCAGAGAGTCTGAGATCGGAGATGCAGGAAGCTGGACGGTTCCCTTGGAACTAACCTGTTCCTGGGGACAGGCCATGTGCACCTGTCCCACTCCAACCAGGGGCAGGAGGGACAGTGGAAATTGGCAGTTCGTGAGTGCTTTGCTACTCAGTGGTCACTAAAAAATAAGACATGAAAGTAGAAAATGAAGGGGTTCAGTGGGAGTGGAACAAAGGAAGGTAATAGAGGTAAATATCAAAATCATTGTGTAGCCGGCCATGGTGGTGCACACCTTTAATCCCAGCGCTCTGGAGGCTGAGATAAGGAGAACGGCCATGAGTTCAAGGTCATTCTGGAGCTAGAGAGTGAATTCTAGGTCAGCCAGGGCTAGAGTGAGACCCTACCTTGAAGAAAAAAAAAGTGAAAATACATTCTATAAATTATGAAATGTTCAAAAATAATAAAAATAAGTGATTTTAAAATAAAATGGAAGCTGGAGAGATGGCTCAGCAGTTAAGGTGTTTGCCTGCAATGCCTAATGACCCAGGTTCAATTCCCCAGTGCCCACATAAAGCCAGATACACAAAGTGGTACATACATCTGGAGTTGGTTTACAGTGGCTAGAGGCCCTGGCACACCCATTCTCTCTCTCTCTCTCTCTCTCTCTCTCTCACACACACACACACACACACACACTTTCTCTCTCTCTCTCCCCCCTTACAAATAAATAAATAAATATTGGATATACAAACAGAATTCTCAGTGTTGGGACCTTTCTCAGAAAAGGAACCCCTGGGCCATGTGTGAGGTTGTTGCTCCCGGCCAGTGTACAGGAGTTGGGGTAGCTTTGCCTCTGCGCCTTCCACACTTGATAGAAACATGGTGTAATGATACATGCCAGTCTTCCAGCAGTGAGGAGGCTGAGTCAGGAGGATTGCCATGAAATTGAGACCAGCTTAGCTAGATAGGAAGTTCCAGGCCAGTCTGGGGCTCGGGGGAGGGCTATAGTGACCGTCTCAAAAACAGAGCTGGAGCGATGGCTCATCGGGTAGGTGTGCTTCCTGCAGCAGCATGAGGACTTGAGAGGGCCTCAAACTGTCCACGTTCAAATCTCCACATAAACAGGTGGGCTTGGCCATGAGTGCCTGTAACCCCAGTCCTGTGCAAGGGAGAAGAGATCAGGAAATGGCCCAGACTCGCTGGAAAGAGCGAGCTCCAGTGTCGGTGAGACTCCGGTTCAAAATGAGCACGGGCGGAAGAACAGTGGAGCAGGACACCTGATGTGCTTCCACTGCCACTGCAGGTGAGCACATGGTGGGCACATACATGCATGCATGCATACATACATACATACATACAAGAAAATAACTTAAACAGGGTTTGGGAAGATAGTTCAGTGGTTAAAGGTGCTTGCTTGCAAAACCTGCCTGTCTGGGTTCAATTCCCCAGTATCCAAATAAATCCAGATACACAAAGTGACACGTGAATTCACTTGCAGTGGCATGAGGCCCTAGTGTGCCCATTTTCTTTTTCGCTCTCAAATGAGTGAAATATTTTTTCTTTTTTAAAAAATATTTTTAGGGCTGGAGAAATGGCTTTCTGGTTAAGGTGCACACCTGTGGAGCCTAAGGACCCAGGTTCGATTCTCCAGGTCACATGTGTGCCCGATTTCATATGGTGGCACATGTGTCTAGAGTTCGTTTACAGTGGCTAGAGGCCCTGGCACACCCATTCTCTCTCTCTCCAATCTGTCTGTGTGTGTCTCAAATAAAAATAAATAAAAAATAAAAATTAGGGCTGGAGAGATGGCTTAGCGGTTAAGCCATTTGCCTGAAAAGCCAAAGGACCTTGGTTCCATTCCCCAGGACCCACATAAGCCAGATGCACAAGGCAGCGCATGCATCTGGAATTCGTTTGCAGTGGCTGGAAACCCTGGTGTGCCTATTGTCTCCCTATCTCTCTCTCTCTCTCTCTCAAATAAATAAATAAAAATAAAATATTAAAATATAAAAATTAAGCCAGGCGTGGTGGCACATGCCTTTAATCCCAGAACTCGGGATGCAGAGGTAGGAGGATTGCTGTGAGTTCAAGGCCACCCTGAGACTAAATAATGAATTCCAGGTCAGCCTGAGCTAGAGTGATACCCTACTTCGAAAAAAGAAAAAGATAATAAAATTAAAAACGTTTTTTATTTACTTGCAAGCAGAAAGAGATAGAGAAGAGAGAGAGAGAGAATGGGCATACCAGGGTCTCCAGCAAATGCAAATGAACTCCAGATGCATGTGCCACTGTACATCTGGCTTATGTGGGTACTGGGGAATTAAACCTGGGTCCTTAGACTTTGCAGGCAGGCACCTCAATTGCTGAGCCATCTCTCCAGCCCCCAAATAATTTTATTTTTAAATCCCAAACAAGCTGGTGTGGTGGCCCATACCTTTCCTCCCAGCACTCAGGAGGCAGAGGTGGAAGGATTATGGTGAGTTCGAGGCCAGCCTGGGATTACAGAGTGAATTCTAGGTCTGCCTGAACTAGAGTGAGACCCTACCTTGAAAAACAAAAACAAAAACAAAAACAAAAAAGAAAATCTCATTTTAACAACCATCAGCAGTGACCAGTGATGGACCACATCCAAGAACTATCCAGCCCCCATGGCCTTATAAGGCACCAGAAACTTCTGCCAGAGTCAGTGTAGGGGGGTTGTGGTCTCACATTGCAGTTTGTGGTTAGGGGATCAGAGCTGGGTCCAGAAAGTACCTCAGCCAGACCAGCTGGGGAACTACTGAGCCCAGGCCCCTGGGTTCCTCACTCAGATGATGGGGTATAATTCTCAGCATGGACAGAATGAGGGGAGGGCGGGCAGCCTGAAACCATGTAAGACACTTTACCACCTGAGTCATCTCCCCAGCCCTGGGTTCTGCTATTGTTCTCATTCCACTCCTCTCTGGAGAGAGGGAGGGGATATGACAGAGATTGGAGTTCTAAAGTCGAATGGGGGGAGGGGATGTAAATATCATGTGTTTTTTGTATGTAAGTATAGAAGTTGTCAATAAAAATAATAATAATTTTAAAATGTATTTTAAAAAACACCAAATGTGAGTGCTTCTGGCAGCACTATTCACAACAGGGGAACGATGAACACCCCACCACAAGATGAATGGGTTGATAAGTGGAATCTTCTCCATGACTCAGCCCCAAAGAACGAAGCTCTGATACTCTACAATGTGGATGAACCTGGAAAACATGTTGTGAGCCACAGGAGCCAGACACAAGCCCACACCACACTGTGTGGGGCAGTCACATGATATGGCCAAGCCACAGGGAACCAAAGCAGACTGGCTGTGCAGAACTATAGGAATGAGGACATGGAAGGATGCCAGCTGGAGGAAATGGATTCTGTTTTGTTTTGTTTTGTTTTCAAGGCAACATCTCACTCTAGTCTAGGCTGTTCATGAACTTATAGTGATCTTCCTACCTCAGCCTTCTAGTGCTAGAATTGAGGCATGAGCCACCATGTCTGAAATTAGGTATGGGTGAAGGTTGAACAACTCTATATCAAGAACCACTGAGTGAATTTTAGGGTATGTGTATTTTTATCTTGATTTAAAAACAATCACTGGGTCTGGGGAGATGGCTCAGTGGTTAAAGGCGCTTGCTTGTAGCTCCTGTTGGAACCTATTGTCCCAGGGTTCAATTCCCCATGTAAAGTCAGGTGTGCAAAGTAGCCCATGCATCTGGAATTCATTTGCAGCAATAAAAATGAAATAAAATAAAACAATTCTTGGGCATCAGGAGAGGAAATGTGGGAAGGGGTATAGGAAAGCACAAATGCCTGGCCACCTGCCAACTCTGCTGGCACTGCTGGGGAAACTGGCAAACACCCTTAAAGAGGCACTGATCTTAGCCGGGCGTGGTGGCGCACGCCTTTAATCCCAGCACTTGGGAGGCAAAGGTAGGAGGATTGCTGTGAGTTCGAGGCCACCCTGAGACTCCAGGTCAGCTTGGGCTCAACTGGGTCACATGGAGGACTCAAAACCCTCCAGGGCTCTTGGGGTTGCAGGAAGCGCAGTTACCCAGCTGCTTCAATAAGTTCAGGATGGCAATTTGGGGACCTGACACTCCAAACCCAGGTACTCACTGCATCTGAAGCACCCATCTCCACTGATGGATGGCCAAGATGTCCCCTTCTGCTGTGTATAAACCTGGAACTTCCACTGCCCTATTGCCATCTCCAGGGCCACCAAAGATGCCCATACCATTTCAGGACAGACGCCCAGAAATGGCCTCTCCTTCCCCAGAGCAGCATCCCCTATCCCTCTGTCTCTCCTCTGAGTTGAGGTTCCTGTCTTCTGCGCAGGCTCCCGCTGGCCCATCCTCTCACCCCAGGGCCAGATCTGAGGATGTGAAACCAGGGATTAAAGCTTTGATATGCCACAGGGTGCGCACAAGGCCTGGGCTTAGGGATAATTTCCCTTCTCTGCAAAGGCCAGGCATTTAGTCCACATGGGCCAGGAGGGGACATGGAACAGCCAAAGCCCATATGGCCACCCCAGAGAAGAGAGTGATCATCCCCAGCCTGAGCAAGTTCCCTGAGATGCAAGACACCCACTAAGCTCCTGTCTCAAAAGGTAGGAGGGGGCAGCAAGTGTGGGGAGACTTGAAGAGAAAGTTCTGGAAACCTTGGAGAGGCCTCCTGGCACTCAACCACCCAAAGCATTCTGAGCACTTCGGAACCTCTTTTCCGTGAAGGCAGCACTGTCTTTTCATTTTCTTACAGTGGCCTTTGGTACGCCGCTGTGGGGTTGTTTTCATGTAAAGACTGGAGAAAGAGGGACAAGGCCACCTCGTCTCCCCACCCCCTGCAGAATTCAGTGAGTTCTGCCATTCAGGGACATGTGGAGAAGGCAGCATACAGGCAGTGCCCTGGAGGGAAGGTGATGGTCATTGCTGAGCAGTTTGTTTGTTCATGAAGAACCTGTGATCCAGGAGGGCTTTCCTGGGAGCCTCACTGGAGGATTAACCAACACCCTTTTTCCCAGAGAAGGCAGCCAGGGGTTCTGCATAGTGGAGCTTGCTCTGGGCTCCCAGGACAGAGTTTGTGCAATTGGCTTCCCTGTCAAGTGTCTTTGTAGCTAGGAGACGGAATGAAGGGGCTGCAGTGTGCAGATGTGTCAGTCTCCTTTAGTTGAGCTGCTGCCCTCTGTGTTGGGGGCTCTGAAAGTCAGAGGTGGTACTGTGCTCTCCCACGTGGTCTTGTGTATGTGGTGGAGAGGGCCAGGTGTGACCTGTCAGCAGCCAGAGCAACCACCCTGACTCTTATGGGGCACTGGATGCTGACAGGTGATTTGGCATCTATGTACTTTAAAAATAATTCTCAAAAAATAATAATAATTCTCATGCCAGATGAGGTGGTTCATGCCTATAAGCCTAGTACTAGGGAGGCTGAGACAACATAATTGCCATGACTCGGAGGCCAGAGTGAGCTACAGAGTGAGTTCTAGGGCAGCCTAGGCCACAGAGAGTGAGACTGTCTCAAAAAAACAAACCTTTAATCCCAGCACTTGGGAGGCAGAGGTAGGAGGATCACTGTGAGTTTGAGGTCACCCTAAGACTACATAGTAAATTCCAGGTCAGTCTGAGCTAGAGTGAGACCCTACCTCAAACCCCCCCCACCACCACCAAAAAAAAAAAGTGGGCTGGGGTGTAGCTAACTTGGTAGAAGCTTACCTACAAGGCCTGGATTCAGTCTCCAGTACCCAGTACACCAAGTGTGGTGGTGAATGCCTATAACCCCAGCACTAAGGGGGTGAAGGCAGGAGATTCAGAATTCCAAGATACCCTTGATTATAAAGCTAGTTCAAGGCCAGCCTGGGCCACATGAGACCCTATCTCAAAAACAACAGCAAATAATAATCATAATAATTGCTGGGCATGGTGGTGCACATCTTTAATCCCAGCACTCCAGAGGCTGAGGTGGGAGGATTGCTGTGAGTTCAGGGAAGGTGTCTGGAGCTACAGAATAAGTTCCAGGTCAGCCTGGCTTAGAGTGAGACCCTATCTTAAAGGCGGGGGGAGCTGGAGAGATGGCTTAGCAGTTAAGGCACTTGCCTGTGAAGCCTAAAGATCCAGGTTCGATTCCCCAGTACCCACATAAGCCAGACGTACAAGGTGGCACATGTATCTGTAGTTTGTTTGCAGGGTTAGAGGCCCTGGCATGCCCATTATTTCTCTCTCTCTCTCTCTCTCTCTCTCTCTCTGCTTCCTTCTTACTCTCTCTCTCTCTCAAATACATAAATAAAATATTTTTAAAAGCTGAAAAAAGAAATCAGAGCTGAAGAGATGGCTCAGCAGTTAAGGCACTTGCTTTCAAAGTCTAATAGCCCAGGTTCAGTTCCCCAATACTCACATAAAGCCAGCTGTACAAAGTGGTGCATATGTCTGGAGTTTGTTTGCAGTGGCAAGAGACCCTGGAATACCTATTCTCTCTCTCCTCTCTCTCTCCTTGCAAAGAATTTTTTTAACTTTAAAAAAATAAAATATTTGAAAAAAATAATAATCATAATAATCATCCCAGAGGCTGTATGAGCTTAGAGGTGGGAAGGGAGAGATGCTGGTTAGTGAACAAAGCCCAGTGTTAGGCTTCACCCTTTAGCCAGCTCGGAGCTCCAGGCACCTTCCTTAGTCCCTGGCTCTGAGACTCTGGGTCCTTCTCTGTGAAAGGGAGTGATATCCAATGTCACCTCTGTACCTGTGGTGGCACAGTGACTGAGTTCATTGGTGCTTGGCACGCAGTAGGTACTCAATAAATTCCACAACCACTGTGGCTCTAAAAAGCATCTATTTCCAGATAAAAGAATGGCTACATTTGTGGCCCACAGCACCCCACTGCTCTGGTGCTGGTTCCAGGAGCACAGAAAACTGAGGGGAATTTTTTAAGGTCATTCATTCTTGGTTTTTTTTTTTTGTCACTTGGGGGCTTTAATTTTTTATTATAAAATATTTCAACCCAAGTGCGGTGGTGCACACCTGTAATTTCAGCATTCAAGAGGCTGAAGCAGGAGAATTTGCCAAGAGTTCAAAGCCAGCCTGAGCTACAATAGCATAAGCTTAGCAGTTAAGGTGCTTGCCAGCAAAGCCAAAGGACCCAATTATGATTCTCCAGTACCCACATAAAGCTGGATGCACAAGGTGACACATGCATCTGGAGTTCATTTGCAGTAGCTAGGAGCCCTGGTGCATCCATTCTCTCTATCTGCTTCTCTTTTCTCTCTCTCTCTCTCTCTCTCTCTCTCTCAAATAAATAAATAAAATAAAATATTTAAATATATACTTATATATTGAAGCATAGAAAATTACAAAGAATGCTTTAGCATGTGCCCATGTATTCCCAAAAATTTGCCCTACTTCTTTTATTTTTATTTTTATTTTTGGTTTGTTCGAGGTAGGGTCTCACTCAAGCCCAGGCTGTACTGGAATTCACTCTATAGTTCCAGGCTGGCCTCTAGAGTACTGGGATTAAAGGACTGTGCCACCATACCTGGCCGTATTTCTTTCTTTCTTTTTTTTAAATTTATTTTTGTTTATTTTTATTTATTTATTTGAAAGCAACAGAGAAAGAGGCAGAGAGAGGGATGGCCTCTAGCCATTGCAAACGAACTCCAGATGCATGCACCACCTGTGCACCTGGCTCACAAGGGTAGGCTTCATAGGCAAGTGCTTAACTGCTAAGCCATCTCTCCAGCCCCCATGGCTGTATTTCTTTCTTTTTCTTTTCTTTTCTTTTTTTTTTTAAGAGTTGCAGTAGTACCATGAGACTCCCTCTTGCCTCCTCATGGGTCTGTTCTCCGCCTCTTCCCCATTTGAGCCCTGGCCCAAAGCATGTGGCGTCCCTCTCAGGCCATCCTGCGCTGCTTTTGACTGTGTTCTGTTCTAGCTGCTGACCATTCACGCTACTCTCTGTTCTCCTCCCATTGGTGGCTTTAAGTGTTGCCAGGCGGATACCATAGCTCTAGCTCTTGCGTTGAGCTGCCTCATGGCTGTCCATCGTGGGAATAGCTTGTGAAAAATGTACCAGATTGCTTTTTTTTTTTTTTTTTCCTGAGGTAAAGTCTCACTCTAGCCCAGGCTGACCTGAAATTCACTATGTAGACTCAGGATGGCCTGAAGTCACAGCAATCCTCCTACCTCTGCCTCCTGAGTTCTGGGATCAAAGGAATGCGTCATCACACCCAGCCAGATGGCTTATTCTCATGATGGACATTTAGTCTCTAGTTCAACACCTTGCAGATGATGACACGGTGAACGTGCTGTGCCCACCTCTTCATGCCCGCTTGTGGAAGCTCCCTGGGAAGTGAGCCTTAAAGTTAATGTCTTGCGTCCCCAGGAATGAGCTTCCCAGATGCTAGAGAGTCGCCCAGAGCTGCTCCTTCCGGGGCACATCAGCAAGAGGGTTCCAGCAGCACATCAGTTTTACAGGTCAGTGGGCACCGCACGGGACAACCTCACCATCCCCGCAGCCGGCCAGCTGCCACGTGCAGTCACCAAGTGACAAAGCAGGGACCTGAGCAGGGCTGGGGTAGGAAGGAGATCCCAGACTCACATTGGCTCTTAAATCCCCCTAGGCACCAGTCTGCTTTCCATGCTTAGCTGGTAGCAAAACTGCTCCCTCCACAGGCGGCGGCTGGTACTGCGTTCACTAGACCTGGATCCTGTGGTTGAGAACCCCAGCCAGCAGCCTGAGCCAGCCTGAGATGTGCTTTCAAGTGTAAAACATACACCAAGCCCACCTTTAATCCCCGCACTCCGGAGACTGAGGTAGGAAAATCATCATGAGATCAACGCCTGTCTGGGGCTACAAAGTGAGTTCCAGGTCAGCTGGGCTAGAGTGAGACCTTACCTTGCCTCAAAAAATAAAATTAAAAAATAGGCTAGAGGGCTGGGAAATGGCTTAGTGGTTAAGGCATTTGCCTGCGAAGCCTAAAGACCCCAGTTCGATTCCCCAGGACCCACATAAGCCAGATGCACAAGGGGGCACATGCATCTGGAGTTTATTTGCAGTGGCTGAAGGCCCAGATGTGCCCATTCTCTCTCTCTCTCTCTCTCTCTCTCTCTCTCTCTGTCTCTCTGCCTCTTCTCTCTCTCTCTCCCCCTCTCAAATAAACAAATAAATAAAAAAAATTTTTTTTGGTTTTGTGAGGTAGGGTCTCACTCTGGTCCAGGCTGACCTGGAATTCACTATGTAGTCTCAGGGTGACCTCGAACTCTCGGCAATCCTCCTACCTCTGCCTCCCAAGTGCTGGGATTAAAGGCGTGCGCCACCACGCCCGGCTAAAATATTTTTTAAAAAGGGCTGGAGAGATGGCTTAGCAGTTAAGGTGTTTGTCTGTGAAGCCTAAAGACCCAGGTTCGACACCTTAGAACCCACGTAAGCCATATGCATAAGGTGACCCATGCACACAAGGTGGTGCATGTCTGGAGTTCATTTGCAGTGGCTACAGGCCCTGTAAATAAATAAAATAAATAAAATAAAATAAAAACACATGATATATCCATATGAAATATGTTGTTAATAATAATAATAATAAAATAAAAAATAAAAGTCCTGATATAAGTGATGACCCGAGTAACCTCCCCCCCCCAAAAATCCAAATAAAGATATGATGTCATGTTGAAATGACAATATGTGGATAAAGCAGTTTAAATGAAAGACATAATTACAGTCACTGTCACGTGCTTCTTTTTCTTTTTCTTTATATTTTTAAAAATATTTTATTTTTTATTTGTTTATGAGAGAGAAAGAGACAGAGAGAATGGACACTCCAGGATCTCTAGCCACTGTAAACGAACTCCAAACGTATGTGTCACCGTGAGCATCTGCCTTACATGGGTATTGGGGAATCGAACTGGGGTCCATAGGCTTCGTAGGCAAGTGCCTTAACCACTAAGCCATCTCTCCAGCCCTATTTTAATTTTTTTTTTTTTTTTTTTTTTTTTTTTTTTTTTTCGAGGTAGGGTCTCACTCTGGTCCAGGCTGACCTGGAATTCACTATGTAGTCTCAGGGTGGCCTCGAACTCTCAGCGATCCTCCTACCTCTGCCTCCCGAGTGCTGGGATTAAAGGCGTGCGCCACCACGCCCGGCCCCTATTTTAATTTTTTTGAGGCAAGGTCTCATGTACTCCAGGTGGGCCTTGACTCTCTATGCATTGAGGATGACCTTTGGCACTGCAAGTGTGAGCCACCACACCCAGCTTCCTTTGACTTTTATTTTAATTTTTTTCGTATGTATTTGCAAGGAGAGAGAATGAGAATGGAAGTACCAGGGTCTCTTGGCACTCAAACAAACTCCAGACGCATGTGCCACTTTGTTGTGCATCTGGCTTTACATCGGTACCTGGGTCATTAGGCTTTGCAGGCAAGTGCCTTAACCACTGAGAAATCTGGAGTTTGTTTGCAATGGCTAGAAGCCCTGGTGTGTGTTCTCTCTCTCTCTCTTTCTCTCTTTTTCTCTTTCTCTCTTTCTCTCCTTGAAAATGAATTAAATTAAAAGTTTTAAAGAGGAGAAAACAAGAAGAGCATTGCATTCATCTCTCTGCTTCCTGTATGTGGGTGTAGTATGACCAGCTATTTCCTGTTCCTGCTGCCATACCTTCCACTCCATGACAGTCAGCACCCCTTGGTACCCTAAAGCCAGAATAAATCCTTCCTCCGTTAAATTGATTCTGGTCGGGAATTTGGTTGCAGCAATGAGAAAAATAACTAACACAATGTGCAAGGGACCAGGCACTAAAGAGAAGTGCAGAGTGTCTAAGGCGAGGCTGGTCCTGTCCTCATTCTCAGACTGCAAGGCTGGGTTTATGATGAGAGCTCTGTGGCCTCCCCTTCCCACTTCCTCCTTGCACCCCAGGGAAGCCCAAGCGCAGATGGCCCTGCGGAGAGGGTGCTGAGCCTCTGCCTACCAACCTTCTCCAGGATGGCCTCCTGTCCTAGAAATAGCTCTGGCCCTCTAGGCCCCCTTGGCACTTGCTGGAGTGTCTTAACTTCCCATACACACACCCCCTGTTTCTGGTACACTCAACCAGAGCCCAAAGGCAGGGCTGCTCTGTGGAGGGGTACAGCAGTCACCCTGAGCCCTCGGAGCAAAAGAATACCAATACTGTGGTCGTCCCTGGGCATGGTGCCCAGGCCAGGGCAGGCAGGGCCTGTGTACCATGGTGCCTGCTTTGAAGCCTGGAGAAAGGCTGGCTTTGAAGCTGCCAGGCCAGCACTGAGCCAGGCATTTCCACAAAGGTCCTGGCTCCTGTCCACAACAGCACCCCAGCTTGCCTAGACGGGGATGGGCATCCATTCTGAACTGTGGAGGAGGCACAGGAGGCTGCCCCACACTCCCCTGGAGTCTGGTAAGGAATGCCTTTCACTGTGGCTCAGTGGCTCCACCTGGGGAGCAGGGCCTCCTGCTGAACAGTGTTTGGCTAGAATGCTTGTTTTAGGAGGGCAGACCTCCGACTGGTATTTGTTCTGCTCTGTTGTATGATTTTGTTGTAGTTCTGTGGAGTGAGCAAGCAGTCTACCATTATGCTACATCCATTCCCAGCTCTCTGTTTTGAGACTGAGTCTCACTAAGCTGAAGTCACTCTGTAACCCAAGGAGGCCTTGAACTTGCCCTCCTCCTGCTCCTGCCACCAGGCCCAATAGCATTTGTCTTTTTGTTGTTTTCTTTTGTGTTTGTTTATTTTTGTAGTTGTTATTTGTGTGTGGGGGGGGTATCACTCAAACTGAGGCTGACCTGGAATTCACTATGTAGTTTCAGTGGCCTCAAATTCACAGCCATCCGCCTACCTCTGCCTCCCAAGTGCTGGGTGTGCAAGGGACCAGACACTAAAGAGAAGTGCAGAGTGTCTAAGGCGAGGCTGGTCCTGTCCTCATTCTCAGACTGCAAGGCTGGGTTCGTGATGAGAGCTCTGCGGCCTCCCCTTCCCACTTCCTCCTTGCACACCAGGGAAGCCCAAGTGCAGATGGCCCTGCGGAGAGGGTGCTGAGCCTCTGCCTACCAACCTTCTCCAGGATGGCCTCCTGTCTTAGAAATAGCTCTGGCCCTCTAGGGCCACACCATTAAAGGTGTGCACCACCATGCCCGGCCCTGTATTTTTCCTTTTGAAGCAAGCTCCTTTAACTACTAACACGTCCTTTAAATTTTTTAAATATTTATTTATTTATGAGAAAGAGAGTGAATATGGGTGTGCCAGGGCTTCTTGCCACTGCTAATGAACTCCAGACACATGAGCTGCTTTGTGTGTCTAGCTTTACATGGGTACTGATTGAACCTAGGGCCAACAGGCTTTGCAAAAAATGCTTTTAACTGATAAGCTATCTCCTCAGCCTCATCTTTTTATTTATTTATTTTTTTATTTTTATTTGTTTTTTGTTTTTCAAGGTAGAGTCTTGCTCTAGCCCAGGCTGATCTGGAATTCACTATGTAGTCTCAGGGTGGCTTCGAACTCATCAGGTGATCCTCCTACCTCTGCCTCCCAAGTACTGAGATTAAAGGCGTGTGTCACCACACCCAGCACCCAGCCTAGCCCCATCTTTTTGTTGTTGTTTGTTTGTTTCGAGGTAGGGTCTTATTCTAGCTCAGGCTGACCTGGAACTCACTATGTAATCTCAGGGTGGCCCCAAACTCACCAGGTGAGCCTCCTACCTCTGCCTCCCAAGTGCTGAGATTAAAGGTGTGTGCCACCATACCCAGCCTAGCCCCATCCCCATTTTTTTTTTTTTAATATTTATTTATTTTCTGAGAGAAAGGGAGTATGGGCATACCAGGGCCTCTTGCCACTGCAAACTCCAGACACATGTGCCACTTTGTGCATCTGGTTTTATATGGATACTAGGTAATTGAACTGGGCCAGCAGGCTTTGCAAACAAGCACTTTTAACTATGGAGCCACCTCTCCAGACCCTTGTCCTTTTCTTTTCTTTTTCTTTTCTTTTTTTTTTCTTTTTTTATTTTTTATTTTTTTTATTTTTTTTTGAGGTAGGGTCTCACTCTAGTCCAGGCTGACCTGGAATTCACTATGTAGTTTCAGGGTGGCCTCGAACTCACGGTGATCCTCCTACCTCTGCCTCCCGAGTGCTGGGGGTGTCCCTATCCTTTTCTTTATGATAGCTATGTCCAAGGTTGGACTGGTTCCATGTGGCACCCTCAGGCTAACAAGTTTGAAAGGCTGCTACTCCCTCCTCTCCTGTTCTGTGGCCACACTTTTGGGGCCGTGGGTCTGTCTTTTTTTATTATTATTATTATTATTATTATTATTATTTGAGAGAGACAGAGACAAAGAGGAAGAGGCAGAGAGAGAGAATGGTTGCACCAGAGGCCTCTCAGCTTCTGTGAATGAATTCCAGCTACATGCGCCCCGCCCCCCGTGGAAAGCATGGCATTGCGCACTTGCGTCACTTTTTGCGCTAACTGTGGGACTTGGAGATCGACCGTTCTTAGGCTTGGCAGGCAGGCACCTTAACCACTAAGCCATCTCTCCAGCCCATGGGTCTGTCTTTTGAACTCTGCTCAGTCTCTTGCACTGCCTCCTCATCCTGTGGCCTCAGACTCATTCCCTGAACCCACTGGCCTATAGGGGAGATGGCCCCACATGTGCTTTTGCCACACTGGACAGGAAACTGAATTTGCTCAGCCTGGGCAAAATATAGCTGGAAGGTCATTAACCTGGGTGGCCTCTGGCCCAGGCTAAGGGATCTCTTTTCCCTCTACCACTGCCTGGTCCTCTGTGGAGGTGTGGACATGTGAGAAGGTGAAAAGGCAACGTTGCAGTCCTTCAGGGACAACATGGCATGTGAACAGTAAGGCCTATTGCTCAAATGCCCCCAGTGCCCTCAGGGCCCAAAGTACTAATCTGTCACAATCCCTCCAAGATTTTCTGGCTACATGAAAGTTGTTCAACACAGCTAACTCTTGTGGGCTGACAGAACCTGATCCCGCTTTCCCCCACCACACCTAGCAGCCCTCCACCCATCACCACTTCTCACAGTGTCTCAGAGTCACCTCTCCTTTCCACCCCACCAGCCCTGGCCTCACCCCAGCAATCTGTGACTCTGCACTTGGAGACCTTTCTACATCAGAACACAAACAGCTTTGTCATTCTTTGGATTTATTTTCCCAACTCTGGAAATTTTTTTTTCTCTTAAAATGGCTGGCTTTATTTTTATTTATTTATTTATTTATTTTTTGGAGGTAGAGTCTCACTCTAGCCCAGGCTAACCTGGAATTCCTCAGGGTGACCTCGAGCTCTCGGCAATCCTCCTACTCCTACCTCTGCCTCCAGAGTGCTGGGATTAAAGGCATACACCACCATGACCAGCGGCTGATTTTATTTTATATGAATTTCATTTCATACGAATAAATAAATTGCAAGGAAAAATAACACATACATATATTTAAAAAGAGAGAGAGAGGGAGACAGATGGCTTAATGGATAAAGCCTCACAACTCTGAGTGCCTGATTTTGGTTCCTCAGACATCACTTAAAAACCAGATGCTGGCCGGGCACGGTGGCACACGCCTTTAATCCCACCATTCAGGAGGCAGAGGTAGGAGGAGTTCGAGGCCACCCTGAGACTACATAGTGAGTTCCAGGTCAGCCTGGGCTAGAGTGAAACCCTACCTCGAAAAAAAAAAAAAAGAAAAGAAAAGAAAAACCAGATGCTGGGCTGGAGAGATGGCTCATTGATTAAGGTGCTTACCTGAAAACCTAACAAGCTGTGTTCCATTCCATTCCATTCCCCAGTACCCACGTAAAGACAGGTGCACAAAGTGGTTCACGCATCTGGAGTTCATTTGCAGTGGCTAGAGGCCCTTCGCTCCCATTCTCTCTCTGACTTTCTTCTATCTCTGTCTTCTTACAAGTGTGTGTGTGTGTGTGTGTGTGTGTGTGTGTGTGTGTGTGTGTGTGTGTGTTTAAAGCCAGAAGCTGTCCTCTTCTTATCTGAGAAGGGAAGCAGAGACAGGAGAATTTCCTGCAAATTCACAAACAAATAAGTGACCCCTGAGAGACCCTGCTTCCCAATGAGGGAGAAGGCAAGAACCAACTCAAAAGTTGCCTTCTATCTCCACACGCATGCTATGGCATACACGCACACACACAGACACACACACACACACACACACACACACACACACACACAAACAAGCCAGGTATAGTGGCGCATGCCTTTAATCCCAGCATTTGGGAGGCAGAAGTAGGAGGATCACTATGAGTTCGAGGCCACCCTGAGACTGCACAGTGAGTTCCAGATCAGCCTGAGCTAGAAGGAGACCCTACCTTGAGAAAACAAAAAACAAAGGCAAAAACAGGACTGGGGAGATGGATGGCTCAGCAGTTAAAGGTTCTTGCTTGCAAAGCATGTCAGCAAGGCTTTGATTCCCTAGTACCCACATAAAGCCAGATCCAAAGTGGTACATGCAGGGCTGGAGTGACGGCCTAGCCGTTAAGGCGCTTGCTTGCAAAGTGGCACATGCATCCGGAGGTCATAGGCCCTGGTGTGCCCATATTCATCCTCTCTCTCTCCTCTCTCTCTCTCTCTCTCTGCTCACAAATAAATTTTAAAAACTATTTTTTGAAAAAGCCAAAAACAAAATGAAGGGAACAGGGGTGAAGCTGAGTGGTAGAACACTTGCAGAGTATGTATGAAGTTTTGGGTTCTGTCCCCACTGAGCTTTTTTTGTTGGTGTTGTTTTGAGATAGGATCTCATGCAGTTCAGGCTGGCCTTGAGCTCACTATATATCTGAGGATGATCTCAAACAGCTGATCCTCCTGCCTTTGCCTCCCCAGCCCTGAGATTACAGACATGTCATCAAATCTAGCTGTTACATGAGTGCTGGGAATCTAAACTCAGATCCTCATGTTGCATGGCAAACACTACCCACCAAGTCATATCCCCAACCCCGAGCCTTGAGTCTGGACCCACATATGCCCAGATTCACAGCGGCCTGAGGGGAGACAGCTGCCCGAGGGTCATACCTGCTGCTGCTCCCTCTGTCCAGGACAGTGGCTGCTTCTCCTGCACCTTTCTCCTATTCTTGTGTGCACCCACTTTGGCCTCCTGTGTCCACTCTTCAGGCAGGCCAGCCCCACTGGAGGCTCAGGCAGCTGTGGTTAACATTGCCAGTGTCATTGTATGACTCCTGTACTGTCATTTTCACACCATGAAGTCACGTGCTAGGAGCACACAATTCAATACTCTTCATAGACCAGCAGTGCTCACTGCCCAGTTGCACCCTCTCTCGTGCCCATCCACAGCCCTGGCAACTGTTGATCTGCTTGCTGGCTCAATGGGTTAGCCTCTGTTGGGAGCGTCCCATCAGTGGGATCACTGGCTTCTCTCACTGAGCATCATGGGGTTTGGGAGGGTAGATTGTATTGTATTTTATTAAATTATTTATTTAAGCCGGGTGTGGTGGCGCACACCTTTAATCCCAGCACTCTGGGAGGCAGAGGTAGGAGGATCGCTGAGAGTTCGAGGCCACCCTGAGACTACATAGTTAATTCCAGGTCAGCCTGGACCAGAGTGAAACCCTACCTCGAAAAAAAAAAAAAAAAAAAAAAAAAAAAAGAAAAAATTATTTATCTGCACACAGAGAAAGAGAAAAGAGACAGAGAGAGGGGAGAGGGGGGAGGAAGGCCTCCGGCCACTGCAAACAAACTCCAGGTGCATGCACCACTTCGTGCATCTGGCAGTACATGGGTACTGGGGAATCGAACCCAGGTTGTTAGGCTTTGCAGTAAGTGCTTCTCTCTCCAGCCCAGGGAAGGTGGTTTTTGAAACAGGGTCTTACTGCACACTTGGGCTGGCTTCCACCTGGAGACCCTCCTGCTTCTACACACCACACCCACAGAACATCATTTTTTAAGGTCTATCTGTGTAGTGTTCACCAGCTCAGTACTTCTTCCTTGGAACTGAAAACTGTCCCAGGGTTTGGATGGCTCTCAGCTTTTGTTTCCATCTTTTGGCGTTATAAGTAGTGTTTCTGTACACACATGGGTGCAAGTCTGTGTGTGGCTGTACACTCTCCTGGGTAGAGTGAAGAAGTGAAACTGATGAATCCTATGATAAGCAAATGTTTACCTGCCAAACAACTTCTCAAAGTGGATCATCACATTCCCAGTAACAATTTCCACATCATCGTGTGTGTGTGTGTGTGTGTGTGTGTGTGTGCACACGCTATTGTTTTTGTTTTAGTTATTCATGTATTCTTTTTTATTTGTATTTATTTGATTTATTTGAGAGAGGGAGAAAGAGAATGGATGTACCAGGGCCTTCAGCTACTGTAAATGAACTCCAGATGCATGCACCCCCCCTTGTGCATCTGGCTTACGTGGGTCCTAGGGAACCAAACCTGGGTCCTTTGGCTTTGCAGGCAGATATCGTAACCACTAAGCCAGCTCTTCAGCCCTATTCTTTTCTTTGAGACAGGGTCTCATGTAGTCAAGGCTGGCCTTGAACTTCGGATCTTCCTGCCTCCACTTCCCAAAAGCTGCAATTACCGGCATTCCCTGCCATGCCTGGCCTTGTGTTTGTTGTTGCTGTTGTGATAGCAATTTGGTGGAAGCAGTGGTGCCTTGCAATCTCCTTAGTGATTCGTCGCCTTGAGCAGCTAACATATGCTGTTGACCATTGAAATACCTTCTTTGGAGAAGCAGCTCCTCCACTCTTTGTCCTAATTGTGCTGAGGATGATAGCCAGGGCCTCGGGCATGCTCGTGGCACACTCTGCAAGTGAGCAGCACCCAGCCTTATGCCTAGTCTTTAACTGGGCTACCTGCCATCTTGTTTTTGAATTCTGAGAGTTCTTTATATATTCTGGGCACCAGTTTTTTTTTTTTTTTTTTTTTTTTTTTTTTTTTTTTTTGGCTTTTGGTTTTTTCAGTTTTTCAAGGTAGGGTCTCACTCTAGCTCAGGCTGACCTGGAATTCACTATGTAGTCTCAGATGGCCCCAAACTCACAGTGACCCTCCTACCTCTGCCTCCCAAGTGCTGGGACTAAAGGCGTGCGCCACCACGCCTGGCTACCTTTTTTTGATAATTTTTATTTATTTGCAAGGAGAGAGAGAAAACCAGAGAATTAGCACACCAGGGCCTCCTGCCACTGCAAACAGAACTCCAGATACATGCGCCACTTTGTACATCTGGCTTTGTATGGGTACTAGGGAACAAACCCAGGCCACCAGCAAGAAAGCGTCTTAACCCCAGAACCATCTCTCCAGCTGTCTGGGCACCATTTTTTGGGTACTTTTTAAAGATTTATTTTTATTTATTTATTAGAGACAGAGAGAAAAGTAGAGAGAGAGAAAGAATGGGCATGCCAGAGCTTCCAGCCACTGCAAATGAACTCCAGACTCAGGTGCCACCATGTGCAACTGGCTTTCATGTGACCTGGAGAATCGAACCTGGATCCTTATGCTTCCCAGGCATATGCCTTAACTATTAAGTCATCTCTCCAGCCCCTGGTGTTTTTTTAATAATAGAGAGAGAGTGAAAGCAAGAGCAAGAGAGAGAAAGAACTGGCACACCAGGACCTCCAGCCACTGAACTCAAACTCCAAATGTGTGCACCATCTTGTGCGCATGTGCAACCTTGCACACTTGCATCATCTTGCTGGGCACCTTTTTTTTTCTGCAAATTCTTTTTTTAAGATTTTATTTTTATTTATTTATTAGAGACAGAGAGAGGGAAAGAGAGAGAGGGAGAGTGAGAATGGGCACGCCAGGGCCTCTAGCCACTGAGAACAAACTCCAGATGCGTGCGCCCCCCTGTGCATCTGGCTTACATGGGACCTGGAGAATCAAACCTGGGTCCTTAGGCTTCGCAAGCATGTGCCTTAACCGCTAAGCCATCTCTCCAGCCCAAATTCTTTTTTCTTTATTGACAACTTCCATAATTATAGACAATAAACCATAGTAATTCCCTCCCCCCACATTCCCCTTTGAAATTCCACTCTCCATTGTATCCCCTCCCCCTCTCAATCAGTCTCTCTTTTATTTTTTAAAATATTTTTATTTATTTGACAGAGAGGGGGGAGAGAGAGAGAATGAATGGGCACGCCAGGGCCTCCAGCCACTGCAAACGAACTCCAGGTGTGTGCGCCCCCTTGTGCATCTGGCTAACATGGGTCTGGGGAATTGAACCTGGGTCCTTTGGCTTGGCAGGCAAACACCTTAACCACTAAGCCATCCCTCCAACCCTCTGTTTTATTTTTATGTCATCATCTTTTCCTCCTATTATGGTGGTCTTGTGTAGGTAGTGTCAGGCAATGCAAGGTCATGGATATCCAGGCCATTTTGTGTGTGGAAGATTGCATTGTAAGGAGTCCTACTCTTCCTTTGGTTCTTACATTCTTTCCACCATCTCTTCTGTAATGGACCTTGAGCCTTGGAAGATACGATAGAGATGTTTCAGTGCTGAGCACTCCTCTGTCCCTTCTCAGCACCATGGTGCCTTCTGAGTCATCCCAAGGTCCCCACTATCTGAAAAGAGAAGTTTCTGTAACCAAAAGTGAGAGTAACAATATATGGGTATAAACATTATGAGAAGTGCTTACTGGGCAGTTTGATGAGCATAATATGTACACTAAGGCAGACACCAGCAGATGTAATACCCGTAGGGCTCATGACTTTCCCCATCATAGGTTTTCAGTATCAGGCATGTATTCCTTCCTGTGGAGCAGGCCTGCAGTACAACTAGAGAGCAGTTGGTTTTCTCCATAACAGACATGCCACTATTGCACCAGTTGGCTCATTTGGCCCGGCTGGCCAAATTTAAGGCTTTCAGGGTCCACTGTTGTTTATCTCCAGTAGTGATTTCACTTTCTCCCATGGAGCTGGAGGCAGTGTAGTTTTTTCCAGCTTTCTGTCAGCTGGTCCACACGGAGGAGGCTTTCAGCTCAGTTCCAGCAGGATTTCTCAGTGACCTTGCAGCCCAAGCATGTGGAGTCTTCAGCAACAGGGTCTTACCATCTATTCCTGGTAGGAAACCAAGAGCCTTGGCAATGGCCTGTAATGTTTGGGGGGGGCATCAGGGACCTCCCTGGCTAACAACTCCCTGGACGGTATCCCATCCCTGGCACTGAAAATTTTCTAGTAACAATCTATGGCTTCTGGGTGTACCATTGTCCAAAAAAGTAAGTTTCCATATGACTTATTCCTACTCTTTTAGATATTTACCATTTGTAATCATCAGATGTGTAATCATCAGATGGCTTATCTATTGATTTTCTTGACGGTGTCTGCTGAACACTTCATTTTGCAGAAGTGGTCATTAATTCTGCAACTTCCCATCTGTTAGAGGAGTATGAGACTTCCTCTTCCTCCTTCTTTGTGTTTTGTTTGTTTTTAAATATATATTTGTGTGTGTGTGTGTGTGTGTGTGTGTGTGTGTTGTCATGCCAGAGCCTCTTGCCACTGCAAATGAAGGTCAGACATTTGGACCACTTTTTGTGTCTGGCTTACATGGAGAGTTTGGGAATTAAACCCTGGCCTTCGGGCTTTACAAGCAAGAGCATTTAACCCCTGACTCATCTTTCCAGCCTTGTTTTTAACTTTTTAACTTAAAAAAAAATATATAAATAATTTATTTATTTGTGGGAGAGACAGATAGATATAGAGAGAGAATGGGTGCACCAGAGCTTCTAGCCACTGCAAACAAACTCCAGACCCATGTGTCACTTTGTGCATTTGGCTTACATGGGTCCTAGGGAATTTAACCTGGGTCTATAGGCTTTGCAGGCAAGTGCCTTAACTGCTCAGCCATCTCTCCACCCTTAAACATTTTATTGACAACTTCCATAATTATAGACAATAAACTATGATATTATGAGGGTCCTGTGTAGGTAGTGCCAGGCACTGCGAGGTCATGGATATCCAGGCCATTTTGTGTTTGGAAGATTGCATTGTAAGTAGTCCTACCCTTCCTTTGGCTCTTACATTCTTTCCACCAGCTCTTCTGCAATGGACCCTGAGTCTTGGAAGGTGGGTTTGAGATGTTTCAGTGCTGAACACTCCTCTGTCCCTTCTTCTTAGCACCATGGTGCCTTCTGAGTCATCCCATTCTCATTCTCTCTCTCTCTCTCCCTCCCCCTTTTTCTCTGTCTGTCACTCTCAAATAAATAAAAATAAACAAAAAAATTTTTAAAAAGAAAAGAAAAATGCAGTTGCTGCTAAAGCTCATTAACAAATGTAATTTGTCTTAACAAGGTGTAAAAAAAAGCATGCCTATGCTTTTGGACGTCATAGCAGTTTGTCTCAGTAGCTACTGCTGTGTAACAAATATCCCCACACTCTGTAGTTTATAACAACATCCTTTTGTAATTTTCCCCAGTCTTGGGGGGTCTCTGGGCTTGGCAGACAGCTGGTGACAAGTTGAAGCAGCTGTCCTGTGAAAAGGTCACATGGAAGCTGACTAGTGCCTGTAGTGGGCAGGTCTGCTGCTGTTGGCTTGGAGCTCAAGTAGTCTACCCCCAAGCTCCATACTGCTGCCTGGACCAACTAAAGGTCTAAGATGGGATGATATCTGGCCCTGACTTGGCCAAGGTGAGCCTTGGTCTGCCCTGAATGTATCCATGGCTACCACATCTCTGCCTCAGCTGGCTCCCTGTGACTCCTTGGTCCTGTAGGGGTTCTGCTTCCCCATGTATCTGTCCTTAGCTTCCAAGAAGAACTTAACAGCCATGGAAGGGCCTAGAAAGAGGGCCTTGCCCTGCACACTGGGTCAGCCCCACCCCCACTTCTGGCCATAGCAACCACTCAGGACCACCCCCCTGCAGCTTAATGGTTAGGCATTTGGCAGGTGGTTTCCCCTGGGGATGGGCACTGTCATCTGCTTCTTTATGGGAACACATCTGCTGACCTGTCCCACCCGGTCCTCCCCTCCCCAACTCCTCGACCTCACACAGCTTTGCTGCTCATGGGTGCGAGGTGGACCCTGCACCCCACGGAGGGTCTGAAGGCAGCAGAGCAGCTGGCCTGCCCATGGGGTCAGTGCCCTTGGAGGCTAGTCTGCTAGTGCAAGGACAAAAGGAAAGGATTGTAGCTCAGTGGAGATTGTTTGCCTACCTTGTGCCAGGTCCTGGGTTCCACCCTGCTTCCCCGGCCGCAGCAATGAAAAAACAAAAATAAGATCCTACATGGTGGCCCATGCTTGAAATCCCAGCACTTGGGAGGCAGAGACAGAAGGATCAGGAGTTCAAGGCCAGTCTGGGCTATATGAGACCCTGTGTCTCAAAAGAAAGAAAGGGGAAAAAAGGAAACAAACAAACATGAAGCTGACTAGGGAGCTATGGTAGGGCGTTGGGCTGGGGGGTGGGAGGACGAAGACAAGGGAGGCCACCCCAGCCAGGCCTTTTGGTCTGCATTGCCAGGTCCCCTGGCAACGGTAGAAAGCCGAGGCACGTGGCCAGCCAGAGGGCCAGACGCCGGCCAGGGAAGCTCACAGGTCACCGGGGTCACCTGAACCCCCACAGCTGCAGCGATGAGGTGGGGGCATCGCTTACACATCGCCCAGGGCCCTGCACCCCAGAGATACAGAAACCCGGCTCTTCTTTTCATCACCCGGAGCTGCAGAGCGCAGAGAACCGCAGGGGGGCGCCCAGTGACCGCCCCGGCCAGCGGCCCAAACTTTCCTCCGGTCCCCTGGGAGGGCCTGGCAAGCGACCGGCGGCGGGGAGGGGCGGGCAGGGGCGGGGCAGCCGGGGCGGGGCGGCGCCGTCCTCCAGGTGCCGGGCGGGGGCCGAGGCGTGCGCGCGGCGGCGGCGGCGGCGGCGGCCGGGGAGCGCCGGCCGGGCCATGACCCCCGCTGCTCTCTCTTGCAGGCTCTTCGCCGCGGTCCCCCGCGCCCGGCCGCCGCGGGCATCAGCGCCCGGCCGGGCCCCCAGAAAGCGGTGAGTGACGGCGGGCTGTGCTCCCCGCCATAGGGAAGGGTCTCCCGGGATGGTTGGGGACCCCGCGGGACCCGGAGTCCTCCACCCCGCACCTTCTCCAACTTAGACTTGACCGCGATCTCCGGGAAAGTCCGGTCCCCACCCCCTCCACCCACCCAACCCCGTGGCCGCCCCGCGACTTGCAGCGGCCGTGGGGGGCGTGTCCCCGCGCGTGGCGGCCCGCGGGCCCCTCTCTCCTCCCGACACCTGCGCCGTCACGAGCGCCCCGCGAAGGGACCACGGCGCCTTGCCCAGGGCTCGGCGAGGAGCCGGCGGCGGGGTGGGGAGCGGGAGGCCTCCCTGGGGAGGGAGGAACCATTTCCCCTCGACCGAGGATTGAAAGATGTATTATGTATGAACCACCGCCGCACTTAGGGGGCCCCCTGCGCTCCTAGCGCATCAAAGCCGGGGCGGCCGGGACGGAACAGCGGGGAGGGCGCTCAGTAAACCGCGGGACCCGCAGCTCCCTGGGGACGGGCTCTCGGGCAGTTGTTCGATCCGGGCAGAGGAGGTTTGCAGGCCGAGGAACCAGGGAGCCTTGGCCGAGAGGACGGAACCAGGTGAGGCATTCCTGAGGCTGGGCTGGCTTGTTAAGACACACCCCGTTTTGCAGAGAAGGCAACTGAGGCTCCGAGGGGTTCACCCTGAACTGCACTCTGGTGTGTCCTGCCAGTCTGGGGCACTTTCAAAGAGGACACCCCCGCCCCCTCCCCACCTCATTCCGCTGGGTTACCTGCAGAGGGTACTCAGCGTTACCCATCCAGGTCACACCCACCTCGGGGGTCCAGTACCTGCCACGCCCACCTCTGGGCCTGGTTTGACCACACCCACCTCTGGTCCCCTGCCTGGGTCCTGGTCCTCTGGGCAGGGTATTTATAGAAAGACTTAATCCCCTTACACCAGCCCCAAGGCGGCGAAAAGCTGTTCCTAATCTGTGCCTGGGAGGCCTCAGCTGGTGGGCACACTGCTAGCAGGAAGGTGTGTCCCCCTGGGAGGTGTAGGTCACCTCCGGAGACGTGTACTATTTAGTGCTTACCCAGCAGTCAGTCCGTGCCAGCCCCTGCGTTGGCGGTTTTCACCCTCGAGCCAGCGCTCTCACCAAAGACTCTTGTCCCCATTTTAAAGGCAGGAAACAAAGGCTGGAAGGTGGCATAGCCAGGCCTGAGCCCCGCGTGCCAACAGGGAGTGGTTTTCTCTAGGGAAAGCTAGGCCAGGCTTGCGAGACCGTGGGGAAGGAAACTTAGCATAGACACTGCTAGGGAATAACTCATATGGAAGAAGGGCACTGAGGAAGTGAACCCCAAAACAGAACTTCCCACCCCGTCCCTAGGACTCACACAGCCAATGCCTCCTGCAGGTAACCACTAAAGTAACTCAACAGTACACTTCTCTTCCTGTGTCAGGGACACTTTTCTGCCTTGGGTCAGCTTTGCTGTTTAACAGATGGTGTGATTGACAACAAGAAAGAGACAGGTGTCTGTAGTCGGTCACACTGTGGCCTTCAGGGGTCAGCAGACAGGTGGGAAGCCAGAGCCAGCCCTAGGTGGGTCTTGGCCGGTACAAGGCCCCTTGATTCCCACTGCTGTTGGCTGTCTAGCCTCCCCCAGACTCTTCTCAGCCTCCTGCAGGCCCAGAGGGCTGAAGCTGCTGGAGCAGGAGAGCCAGGTTCTTACTCTGGCCCTGGCCAGAGGCACCCTAAGGCCAGCATCTGTTCTCCACCCCCCACCTCACAATCCTCTTGGCTGGAATCACATGAGTCTAACCCTGTTGCACAAATAAAATAGCTTTTCTAAAGAAGGAAGAAACCCAGATGTGGGTGTGCCCAGCGTGCCTTCAGGAGGATGCCACCGTGTGGGAGCAGGGAGATCCTTGGAGATACAGGGCTCCCTAGCCACCCCCAGCTGGTTGAAAGCCCCTGGGTCCACCACCTGCAAACTGTCACATTCCTCCACTCTGACTCTGCCCCTGCCCAGCCTTGTCCTTGAAGGAGGGCTTTGTTAAAGGAGGTGGGGCAAGGTGCCACAGTGACTCAGGACCTCCTTGGCAGGGCTGTTTTGATTTCATTTGGGAGGTGGCTCTACAAAGACCATGGCCAAGAGGCTCCCAGCTTGACTGCCACTCAGTTTTCCTCCTAGGACACTAGAGGTCAGAATTAAAGGACCTCTGCTAATGTGGCCAGGGTCAGAGGTAATGAGGCCCAGCTCGGTTTAATTGCAGATCTACAGTGAACCACCCAGTATATGTGGTCCAAGCTGGACCTGAGTATCCTGGATGGAGCCTGGAGCCCATCTCTCTAGCCCCTGCAGCTTTGTGTGACTATTAGGGAAGGGCTTACCTCACATCCTAGAACCAGACTTCTTGACCCTCCTTGTGGGATACATACCACAGCCTTCCTGCACACAGGGTCTTCAACCAATGAGTGACTCTGGGTCACAGTTCAGTGACTTTTTTTTTTTTTTTTTTTTTTTTTTTTGGTCATTTTTTGGTTTTTCAACGTAGAGTCTCACTGTAGCCCAGGCTGACCTGGAATTCACTATGTAATCTCAGGATGGCCTCGAACACATGGCGATCCTCCTACCTTTGCCTCCAGAATGCTGGGATTAAAGGCGTGCGCCACCACGCCCGGCAGTACAGTGACTTCTTATTTTGTGCAAAGAACACCTGACTTTTCTGTGTTGCAAACCTGTTGAGGGTGAGCCCATGGTGGTCCCAGGCTGCTATCTGGGAGGCTGCTGTAAAGACCACTTGGGGGAGTGCCCCCTCCCATGGCTGTGATGCTGTGTGGGATGCAGAGCAACTGCTCAGAGGGACAGAACCCTGCAGGAGGAAGGAAGGCTTTATCACTGCACATCCCTGTCACCAGAGAGGATCTTGTGACCATTTGGTAACAAGAGGTTTTTATACCTCCCAGCCAGTGGTGCAAACAATTAATAACCTGAGATTTTGAGAGAATGGTAAACAGCCCAGTCCCCCTAAAAGCAAACTTTGCTTTTACAACAGAGACAGATGAGAGAAAGAATCTGAATGTGTATGCCAGGTCTCTAGCTGCTGCAGACAAACTTCAGACAGTGGTGATCCAGGGTGACCTTCCATTCAGTCTCTCTCTCTCTCCCTCTCTCCTTCCCTCCCTCTCTGTTTCTTTCTCTCTCTCTCTCTCTCTCTCTCTCTCTCTCTCTCTCGGTTTTTTGAGGTAGGGTCTTGCTTTAGCCCAGACTGACCTGGAATTCACTATACAGTCTCAGGCTGGCCTTGAACTCAGAGAGATCCTGCCTCCCAAGTGCTGAGATCAAAGGTGTGTACCACCACACCTGGCTTTTTTTTTTTTTTTTTGAGGTAGGGTCTCACTCTAGCTCAGGGATGACCTGGAACTCATTCTGTAGTCCCAGGCTGGCCTTGAACTCATAGTGATCCTCCTACCTCTGCCTCCCTAGTGCTGGGATTAAAGACGTGCACCATCATGTCTGGCTTCAGTCTTTGTTTCCTGGTTTCAAACCTCCCTTTCTCTCTACCCTTCTTGTGCTTGAACTAACTACCTTCTCCTACCCACCCCACCCTGAATCAGGGTGCAGGGTGGCAGGGTGTAGCTCAGGCCAACCTTGAACGTTCTGTGTAGCTCAGACTGGTTCTAAACTTGCCTCAACCTGAGTGGTAGAAATACAGGCATGTACCACCACATCCAGCTTTAACCAGTTTTTTAGTTGTGTGTGTATGTGTGTGTGTGTGTCTTTGGTGTATGCACATGTGTGTATAAATGCACATGCCCTGTGTCCCTGAGGCAGGGTGTCACTGAACTGGGAGCTCAGTGTTTTTGGTTAGACTGGCTGACCAGGAAGCTTCAGGAACCCTCCTATGTCTGCCGCCCTCAGCACTGGGGTTACAGGTGTGTGCAGCGACACCTGGCTTGTTTGTTTTTGAGGTAGGGTCTCACTCTAGCCCAGGATGACCTGGAACTCACTCTGTAGTCCTATACTGGCCTTGAACTCACAGCAATCCTCCTATCTCTGCCTCAGGAGTGCTGGGATCAAAGGTGTGCGCCACTATACCTGACTTTTTTTTTTTTATGTGGGTGATGGATATTGAAATCAAGTCCTCATACTTTCATAGTAAGCATCCCTACATACTGAGCCCTCTCCCCAGCCCAGCTTTGGACTTCAAGCCTGCCTGGGGAATAGGGATAGGAGCTCTCCTGGGGTGATTGTAAGGACTAGCTCCTGAAAGAAGTACAGCTCTATGCTGGGCAGGGCCCCTGGAAGATTCTGGATACCTCTGTGTCCCTCCTCTGGGGCTGGAATACAATAGCACTGCCATCTCTTGGACTGCCACTGGAGCTGGGTCCCTTGACAGTCCTTCCTTCCCCTCTCAGCCTGTCCCGCTGTGCCACAACAGCAGTATAAGCAGTCCCATTTCAGAGATGAGGAAAGTGGAGGCTTGGGAGTGAGGGAGACCTGAGGCAACATCTGTGCCTCCTGGCTCAGTGGGACAGCGCCTGCTGCTACCTGCACCTACTCCCAACAGACTGTCTGTGTGTCTCACGGGTCCCCCAGCCCCTGTCCATCAGCTAATGAACATCTCTATTCACCTCCCACTTGCTCCACCCAGACTTCCAGCATTCTCCTCCCTCCCTACTAACCTGCCATTTTCCACGTTCAGGCCCACAACTCCTGGCCGGCCCAGAGCAGACTTCTTGGGTCTTAACAAGTGGACCACCCTCTACGAGTCTTATTAAAATACCAGTTCTGAAACTTCGTGGGGGCTCAAGCCTGTAATTCCAGCATTAGGAGGCAGAGGCAGGAGGGTTTTGAGTTCAAGGCCAGCCTGGACCCTCTCTCAGAAACACACACACACACACACACACACACACACACACACACACACACACACAAATTCTGGCTCTGTTCACCCAGGTGGGCCTGAGACCCTGCACTGGGCACATGAGGGGTTGGTGCAGGTCATTCCTTGTTGCCCTCTACATGGCAGGCTTACTTCTTGGTACTTTCAGAAACCATCTACATGTCATAATTGGCTTCTACAGCAACCCTCCTCCCCCTGAGTCTATCTCACCCTTAGCTTCCCTCTACCCTGTGCCTGCTCTGACCTCTCATCTGGTTCCTCCACAGACCACCCCTGGTCTCCTCTGGAACTCTGCACTCTATTCCTGCTTTCTGGAATGCTGTTCCTTGCTTGACTCATTCCTGTTTGTCCTTTTTTTTTTTTTCTGAGAAATGTCTCACATAGCCTGGGCTCGCCTCAAACTTGCTACATAGCCAAGATTGGCCTTGACTTTCTGATCCTTCTGCCTCCACTTCCCTACAGGCATCTGCCACCACACCTGGTTTATGCAGAGATGGGATTTGAACCCAGAGTTTTGTGCATGCTAGGCACGATTTCCACGTGCACATCGCAGAGATCAGATGTTCAGGGTTCCAAGGACCCTTCAGGCACAAGAAGGTTGTGGAAATATGGGTTGGGACAATTCTTTTTATCCTTGCACTGGGAATTGCATACCCTTTATATCTTAGTTTTTTTTTAATATTTTATATTTATTTATTTAGTTAGTTAGTTAGTTATTTGATAGGGAGAAAGAGAGAGAGAGAGGGAGAGAATGGGCATGCCAGGGCCTCCAGACACTACAAACGAACTCCATATGCATGTGCCCCGTCATGCATCTTGTTAATGTGGGTCCTGGGGAATTGAACCTGGGTCCTTTGGCATTGCAGGCAAATGCCTTAACGGCTAAGCCATCCATCCAGCCCTAGAGCTTAGTTCTTTATATCTCAGGAATCTGTTGAAAAGAGAACAGGGCCGGATGTGGTGGTCCATGTCTTTCATCCCAGCACTCGGGAAGCAGAGGTAGGAGGATCACCATGAGTTCGAGGCTATCCTGAGACTACATAGTGTATTCCAGGTCAGCCTGAACTCACGTGAGACCCTACAAAGAAAGAAAGAAAGAAAAAAAAGAAAGAAAGAAAGAAAGAAAGAAAGAAAGAAAGAAAGAAAGAGAGAAAGAAAGAAAGAAAGAAAGAAAGAAAGAAAGAAAGAAAGAGAGAAAGAGAGAAAGAAGGAAGGAAGGAAGGAAGGAAGGAAAGAGAGGGGAGGGGGGAAAGAGAGAGAGAGAGAGAGAAAGAAGAAGGAGGAGGAGGAAAAAAAGCAAAGCAAGCAAAGCAAACAGGGAGTTCAGTGGTACAGCAGGTGCCTATCCTGCATGAAGCCCTGGTTTGATCCCCAACACTGCAATGAAGGAAGGAAGGAAGGAAGGAAGGAAGGAAGGAAGGAAGGAAGGAAGGAAGGAAGGAAGGAAGGAAGGAAGGAAAGGAGGGAGGGAGGGAAGGAGGGAGGGAGGGAGGGAGGGGAATAGAGAGGAGGAGAGGGGAGAGGAAGGGAGAGGAGAAGGGGGGAGGGAGACAATTGACAGATGGCCTTGATAAAAAAAGGGGGGGTGAGGCTGGGGAATGGCTTAGTGGTTAAGCACTTGCTTGTGAAGCCTAAGGACCCGGGTTTGAGGCTCAACTCCCCAGTACCCATGTAAGCCAGATGCACAAGATGGCACATGTATCTGGAGTTCATTTGCAGTGGCTGGAGGCCCTGATGTGCCCATTCTCTCTCTCTCCCTCCCTCCCTCCCTCCCTCCTCTCTCTGTCTGTCACACTCAAATAAATAAAAATAAACAAAAAAAATTTAAAAAGGGGGGTGAGGTTACCACAGAAAGACACCTACCATGGTGGGCTTTGTCCCAAGGGTCCTCCATCCTTGAAGCTAACCCCGAAGGCAAGGCTGGGATGTATGCTTGTGCACCCCTTAGCCCCAGGCTAGCCTCATGTTAAACTTCACCAGACAGCAGCCTCTGCATACCACCATACTTCAGGACTTTGAGACACCAGAAAGTTCCTTCCCTCAGCCTAGGCTCAGCCCAGATGTGGTCAGCAGGCACTGTGGTCTCACAGCTGGCTTGTCCCGCCACTACTTCCTGTTGTGTGCCCAGCTGGCTGGGGTGGAGGACTGGTTGCACATGGCCAATAGGAAAAAAAATAGTCCTCTGCCCCTCTCTGAACGTTCTCCTCTCTCCACAGACCCACAGAGGCAACGCCATGGGGCTTAAGCTGTCCTGCCTGAGAGGTAAGATAGAAACGGAGATTTCTGGGGGGCAGAGGTGTGAGGGAGTGGGAGGAGATGGAGAAAGTGAGATAGAGTGAGCCTGAGGTCTGGGAGGTTTCTTGTTGTGTAGTGGAGCCCCATCCCTAAAGACAGACCCTGGGCATAGTAGGCGCTCCATAAATGCTTTGCCTCCTATGCCCTCCAACATGCCTTCCTTCACCAACTGTTGGTGACAGGGCAAATTGCAGTGCCCCTAGACCTCAGTTTCCTCTCAGAGAGACAATCCCAGACAAGAGAGTAAAGGAGTGGGAAATGCTGGGCAAGAAGCACTTGGAGGTGTTGCCTCCCAAGGTATCCAAGTACTTGTCATCACGCTGGTAGCAGGTCGAGCCCGGGTGGACCAGGAAAGAGGAAAGGCTGGCAGAAAGAAAGTTCTAGGACATAGACTCAGGGAGGGGTGTTGGCAGAGGCAGCACAGACCTCTGGCCCTATGTCCAGAGGTGGCGTCGGGATAACATGGCTCACAGGGAGACCCAGCCTGAGCCCACTGCTGTCCCTCCCCCATGCTCTGCCCGGTGTCACATGCATGCTTCCCGCCTTCATCTCCCAGCCTGAGGTCCAGAGCTAGCACAGACAACCCTGCCCATGTGCCGTAGGTCCAATGTCTGACTCTGCCTTGCCGGCTTGGCCACAGCTCTAGGCATCCCCACAGTCCAAGCACAGCTGTAGAGCTGCACCAGCCTCAGCTCTCACCATCTGCTACATTTTCCTCACAGTGGCTGTCTCAGACACTTAGTACCCCGTGTACTCTAGCTAGTGGCCTAACACCAGGCTCCCTGCTGGCCCTCAGACTAGCTGTGTGACACAGCAGGGCTCCCATCCTTCCTGTCCACCTGTCCTACAGGGGACTCAGCTGGCTCCTGCCTCGCCTGCCTGCCTCTTTTTTTTCTTTTTATTTTCTCTTTAAATTTTTTTCTGGTTATTTTTTTTTTTCAAGGTAGGGCCTCACTTTGGCCCAGGCTGATCTGGAATTCACTGTGTAGTCTCAGGCTGGCCTCAAACTCACAGTGATCCTCCTACCTCTGCCTCCTGAGTGCTGGGATTAAGGGTGTGCGTCATGAAACGAAGCCACCCTATTTTGAAAACTGGCTTCACCTGCCACCGGGAGACCTGGAACACCCTTGGTTTTCTTGTCAGTAAAGTGGGGTGGCTAAAGGCTCTGAGGAGGGGGTCACTAGGAATGCCTGGCTCCCAGCACTCAGGCCTCCACACTGCCCATGCCCTGTGATTAATTTCATTCCTGCTCTCCTTCAACTTCCCAGCCCCTTATTTGAGCACCAGACAGGCTTAGAGATTCTGGTTGCAAACAAATGCAACTGATACCCGTTAACATGAGCAGACACGAGCTTCCTGTAAGGTGGAGGGAGCTGGGGAGAAATGAAGGTCTGGGAAAGGGTGAGTGCATGCCCACAGGTTCTACTGGGGCAGGAAGCAGCTCCAGGAGAGCATCCAGATTGGCCCAGCTGAGCTCTTGTGCCTGCCCCCTCCCCCAGCCTAACACAAGGGCCAGGCATCTTGACTGACAGCTCTAAAGCTGCATGGCAAGGAAAGGCAGTGGTTCCTCTGAGGTGTGGTTGCTGTTTACAAAGTAGCCTGCCATGTTGGAGGAGCAAAATCACCCCCATCCCCACTCCAGGGTCTGGTGCCCCCTGAGGCCCCAGTTTGAGTCTATGGAGCAGGGGCCACATTGGATGAGAGTGTGAACAGAAGTGGCTAGTATGGGGAAAAGCCATGGCTAGGCTAGCCCCGGGGCCAGTGAAGGGCTGACACGCAGGACATTTCAGTGACACTGTAGTTTCTTCTTTAATCACAGCAGAATAGACAGTATGAAATCTCCATGGTGATTGTGGAGTACACAGTTCATTGTGTGGCCACCGCCACCACCTCCAGAAAGAGTGGGACCCGCCCAGACTGCACCTGGGCTTCTCTCAGCACTAGCCCCACCCAGCTCCCACGGCAACCCTGTACTTCTCTTTTGGAAACTCCAGTGCCTTGTGTACAGGGACCTTTGGCTCTTGTTCCTTGTGTCTCTGAGCATGATGTTTTCCAGGCTCAGCCTCTGCTGGTTCACCATTGTTTTTGGAGCTGAATAATAGTCTATCACGTGGATTGTGTCAGTCAGCTTTGCATTACTATCACAAAATACCTAGGATAAACAACTTAAAAGGCGGAAAGGTTTGTTGGGGCTCACCGTTTCAGAGGGTTCAGTCAAGGGTGGCTTTGGGCCTGTGGATAGGGGACAGTGTAGGTACCACAGTGGGGCATGCTATGGAAGATACAGCTTATTTCATAATACCTGGGAAGTGAGAGTGAGGCCAAGGTTCCAATAGTTCCTGCATGGGCACACCCTCAGTACCTCACTTCTTCCCTCTAGACCCCATCTCTTAAAAGTGTGACCACTTTCAAAAGATGCCACTGGCTGGGGACCAGAACTGTAACACTTGAGCCTTCACGAGTATTTATGTCCTAAGTAGGGGGCTGGAGAGATGGATCAGCGGTGAAGAGCACTTAACACTTGAGCATGAGGGCCTCTTGGACTGGAGATTGCCAAGTTCAAGTCTTCAGAACCCAAGTCAAAAGCTGGGCATGGCTGTGCATATCTATAACCTGGATCTGTGGTGGGAGTGGGTGGGCAAAGACCAGAGAATGGCTGGGGCTCCCTGACAGACAACAGCTCCGAGCTGAGGGAAAGATCTTGTATTGAGGAAGTGTGTGGATGAGAGGACCCAGTGTCCTATGGCCTCCACAATCACAGGCATGGGGCATGTGCATCTGCACACACGTGTGCACCTATACTGCATATCACATCATGCACATAATCTACACACACACACACACACACACACACACACACAAGTGCATGCCAAAAGAAAAAGACCCAAGTAGGAGCTGGAGAGATGGTTCAGTGGTTAAAGCACCTGCCTACAAAGCCTAACCACCCGGCTTCAATTCCCCAGCACCCACATGAAGCCAGATGTACAAGGTGGCGCATGCATCTGGAGTTCATTTGCAGCGGCTGAAGGCCCTGGTGTGCCCATTCTTCTCCCTCCCCCCAACCATCTCTCTCTGCTTGCAAATAAATAAAAATATTTTTAAAGAAGTCAGGTATGGTGGCACATACCTTTAATCCCAGCACTCGGGAGGCAGAGGTAGGAGGATTGCCATGAGTTCTAGGCCACCCTGAGACTACATAGTGAATTCCAGGTCAGCCTGGGCTAGAGGGAGACCTTACCTGGCAAAACCAAACCAGAAAAAGATCCAAGGAGGTATATACCTACAATCCCAGCGCTCTGAAGACTGAGGCCATCCTGGACTACAGAGTGAGACCCTGCCTGCCTCAAGCAAACAAGTGATATTGTTTTCCTTTTACTTGTCATCAGCTACTTGAATGGTTGTATCAGAAGGTCTCTGGGGTACTGAACTAGGATATAGGCCAAGACTCTGCACCCCTGCCCCCTCTCCCCACTACAGGCTTAAAAGCCACACACTGTGCTGTGGGCTTCTGGAGCCAGAGCTTTTAAAAGGCCTCTTCCAGTCGAGGCCTGCTCATGTAATTTTCATTGCAGGCTCTGGGGCTGCTGATCTTAGCTGGCCCTACCCACCCATCCTGGGTACTGGGAGGTCACAAGGCCAGAATAGACCAGGGCATGGGGTGGGTGGAGGCCTAGAACTCCTCACTGGGACCCAGCCAGGACCCAGGCCCTCTATCTCTCTATGGTATCCCCCAAACTGGCCCTGTGGCTCAAAATCCCCTAGTTCTTACCAGTCAACCATCCCCATAATGTTTCCCGGATCCAGGCCACATGCAGGCTCTTGGCACAGCTCTGCCTTTATCAAGGACTTAAAGTTGGAGCTGGTGGGTACCCTGGGCATGTGATCCTGTATGATACCAGGTCTTGCCACCCAAAAGCCTGGCTCAGCTTAGCACTTCTAACACATTCCCACTGTGTCTTACAGTTAGTTATCTAGTGGTCTCTGCCTTAGGGGAAGCGACCGAAGCGACCGTGTCTCCCCGTATAAAGCAAGTATCTTTTACCCAGCCCACACTTGTGTATTGAGTGTTTTTGTCTTATACAAGGACTTTGCTGAGGTCTCACTGTCTGGGAACCCATCCCTTAGAGGCCAAGACCCGCCCCACATGAGGTCTTAGCCATCTAGGGAATCACACAGGCAAAGACAGTGGCAGCAGTTTGTTATGATTTAGTTTCGAGCAGAGAGGGAAAGTATGGGTGCCCCAGGGCCTCTTGCCTCTGTAAACAAACTCCAGACACATGTGGCACTTTGTGCAGCTGGCTTTATGGGAGTACTGAGGAATCAAACCCAGGAGGGCAGGCTTTTCAAACAAAGGGTTTTAATCACTGAGCCATCTTCTCCGCCCTGGTGATGTCTCATGTCACCCAGTCTATTCCAGACATCAGCCTGTGAGGTCTCGGTGGCAGGTCTTGTGGGTCTCTAGTTGGCTGGTCTGTGAGACTCTTGATTGTCTGGCCTGGGAGTCCACTGAGCTGCTGGGTGTGTATGTGTGGGCTCTACTTAGCAAGCCACAGGATGGAGGGGCTTCAGCAGACGTTGAAGCTCGCTCTTCACTTCTTCCTCCTCTGGAATCTTAGAGTTGGCTTTCTAGGCTAGTACAGAGGTACTCACTTCTTGACATGTCACATGTTGGTGGTGTCCCTGCTGGTCACCCTAAGCAGAGTCAGACTGGACTCTGAGCCAGTATTGTCTCTGTGGGAGGCCACACCCCCCCCCTCCTGTTCCTCTGGAGCTGTGATGATGGCCTGGGTCCAGTGAACATTCTGTTCTCTTTAGGCCTCAGTGTGACCCCCTCCACTCTGTCCAGCCAGGGCTCCAAAGCTCTCCCCACCCTCCTCCTTGCCCTGCACCCCCCCACCAGGCTCTGCCCAGAGACCCCACTCACATTGTTTTTGTCTCCAGCATGTGCAAGTTTCCTAAAGCTGCTGTAACAACCACAAAGGATGTGGCTCAAAGCGATTGGAATCTATTTTCCCATAGTTCTCCAGACCTTGAGCCCAAGATTGAGGTGTGGCAGGCCATGTGTCTGGGGAGGCCCCAGGGGCAGCTCCTTCCTGTCTATTCTGATTCCTGGTGGCTCCAGGAATCCAGTGGCTGCAGGCTCTCTCTGCTCAGCCTAACGCAGACATCTTCTCCATCACTCCTGTGTTATGAGGTCACCAGCCACTGGATTTAGAGTTTAGAGACCCTAGAATCCAGAGTGAGCTCATGGAAGATCCTTAGCTAATCACCCCTATAAATAAAGAAATCAGCCAGGCGTGGTGGCTCACGCCTTTAATACCAACACTCGGGAGGCAGAGGTAGGAGGAGCGCTGTGAGTTTGAGGCCACCCTAGACTACATAGTAAATTCCAGGTCAACCTGGGCTAGAGCAAGACCCTACCTTGAAAAACCAACACAAGCTAATGAAAAACAAGAAGGATCTCACACACAGAGAATAAAAAGAAATCAGGGCCTTACAGCCAGTAGGGTTACGTAGGGGACACCGTTCAGTCCACTGCAAGTCACCTCCCCACTGAGGCCTGATGGGGGGCAGGACTGTGAGGCCTTAACCCTCCTGCCTCTGCAGTGCTGGGATTAAAGGCACGCATGCACCACCACACCCAGTTTTTTTTTTGTTGTTGTTTTTTTAAATAGCTTCTCCATTATCCTTTGAAAAGAAAACATTCTAGATGAGCATCTTTATTTATTTATCTATGTGTGTTTGTATGTGTGCATGAGTGTGTGGGTGCACATGTGCTACAGCACACATGTGAAGGTCAGAGGACAAGCTTGAGGAGTTCGTGCCGTTCCTCTGTGTTCTTTGAGTCTCTTGCACCAGTCTAGCTGGCACAGGAGCTTCAGGAGGTGAAGATTTCCATGAGTGCTGGGGGACCAAACTCAGGTCAGCAGGCTTTGCAAGCCTATGCCTTTAACTGCTGAGCCTTCTTCCTAGATAAGCATCTTTCTAAAGACCTGTGATGACACTGTACACATCCTCAAGGAGGGTCCTAAGTGAGTCACCTGGGCAACCAGGGGCAGCTGCCTCTGATCCTGCTCTGGGGGGACCAACTGCCTGAGGTAATGAGGCAGTCACCTGGGGTTGTTTCTGCACAGACCCACCAGGGAGGTAGAGCTGGGGTTGGGGGGGCGGGGCAGGCAGAAGCCACAGGCAGGCTGAGCTTCAAGTACCACAATCTTTAAAGTCTGTTTGAGGCTCAGGGCAGATGTTACTTAATCTGCCTCCATTCCATTCCATGCCCAGGACAGATTGCAGCCTCCTTCCCACAGCAAGGACTTAGCCTGTCTTGTCTCTCTAGTCACAGGTGCTTAAGCTAAGCCTCAGACGGCACCTGTTGTCCTTAGGAGGGAGGTGACAGCAGATGGGAGTGGGAGCCTTGCCTAGCCACCTGGACCCCTTCTGTTCCCAGCCTGGCACTCCAAAGTTAGTGTTCATGTGGTAGCCATCCCCCCACCCCATGCTGTCTCCATGTGCTGCTGGCCTCCATGGCAACAGGAGCCACGCCGCCTATTCTCGCTGAAACTCAGGTACATAGTAGGGATGCAATCAGTGGAGTAGATGATGGCTCAGCTGTGGCCACAGTGTGACTGCCATCCTCAGGGGACCCTCCTGCCATTGGGTAGTTGCTCAAGCTCATTTCCTGTGGTGATCTGATTCAGGTGTCCCCCATAAACTTCGGTGTTCTGAATGCTAGTTTCTCAGCTGATGGAGATTTGGGAATTAAAGCCTCCTGGAGGCAGTGTATTGTTGGGGGCGGGCTTATAGGTATTATAGCCAGCTTCCTCTTACAAGTGTTTGGCACGCTCTCCTGTTGCTGTTGTCCACCCTCTGTTTATGCCATTGTTTCCCCCTGCCATCATGGAGTTTCCCCTCGAATCTGTAAGTCAAAATAAACCCTCTTTGTTCTCACAAGCTGCTATTGGTTGGGTGTTTCTGCCAGCAATGCAAACCTGACTGCAACAGTAAAATTGGTTCCAGAGGAGTGGGATTGTTGCTGCTAGAAACCTGACCGTGTGACTTTTGGCCTTTTGGAGCTGATTTTTGAGTGGAATGTGGAAGTATTTGAAACCTTGGCTAAGAGCTGCTTTGCAGTGCTGTAAGTACAGCTTGATGAACTATTCTGGTCAGAGTTGAAGGACCTGAATGCAGTAAGAACTAAGGACTGTGAGGTCAGGCTTATGAGGGTGAGAAAGAGATTTGCCTGGACTGGGCAGTTTGTGTGAGAGGCTTGCTGTTTTTCCCATGTCCTGAGAAGTTGAGCGGAGTTGCATTACATAGAAATGGACTGGTGTGAGCAGAGGAATATGGCCCAGAGAAAAAGAAAAGAAATCTTAGGGCCAAAACTTTGGCCTGTTCAGCTGCAATTGTATGAGAGATTTGGCCAGCAGAGGGACAACAGGAAAAATACAGAGTCTTTTGAAGGGGCCTGAATGCTGAGGGAGTGTCCTGTTCTTCAAACTCTGCTTTATTCCCCCCTGGATTAACAAGTTGGTAGCCCACCTAGTATTATGGAGTATAAGAAATGCAGGAAAAAAGCCGGGCGTGGTGGCGCACGCCTTTAATCCCAGCACTCGGGAGGCAGAGGTAGGAGGATCGCTGTGAGTTCGAGGACACCCTGAGACTACATAGTTAATTCCAGGTCAGCCTGGGCCAGAGTGAGACCCTACCTCGAAAAACCAAAAAAAAAAAAAAAGAAGAAGAAAAGAAAAAAGAAATGCAGGAAAAAGAAGGTCATCGAATTTGCAACATGGTTTTGTAAATTGGAAATGGCCACAGGTAGTGTGAAGCAGGCTTGTTGGATTACCTGTGTGTAGGCCTGATGGAGCCATGAGGATGAACCATTGGTTGCAGTGGAGACCCAGTGGAGATGCCAGGACTATGAGATGGCTGCCAAGGAGAGTTGCTGGCACCAGATGAAGTTTTCCGGGATTGCGAGTAGCCTAGCTGAAGGGGCAGAATTAGAACTCCAGAGACTTGTCACTGGTTAGAATTACCAGACTTGGAGATTTGTCACTGACTAGAGTTGTTGGACTTAGAGCTTCAGAGTTTGATGTTTGCGCTGTTTAAATCATGTATTGGTTGAATATTTCTTTGCTGTGCTCAGTGCCATCTTTGGCAGTGTGTTTATTCTGCACCATTATGGGTTTGTTTTTTTTTTGGTATTATGGCTCGTTAAAAGATCTTGGACTATGGGAATGTTTGAGTATCATTGGGATTGTTTAAAAACTGTGGGGACTTTTAAAGTTGGATGAATGCATTGCATTTTACATCATGAATGGTTATCAGTTTATGGAGACCAGGGGCGAATGTGGCAGTTTGATCAGGTGTCCCCTATAAACTTAGGTGTTCTGAATGCTAGGTTCCCAGCTGATGGCGATCTGGAAATTAACACCTCCTAGAACCAGTGTCTTGTTGGGGGCAGGCTTATGGGTATTATAGCCAGTTTCCCCTTGCCAGTGTCTGGCATACTCTCCTGTTGGCTGTTGTCCACCTGATGTTGCCCAGGAGGTGATGTCCAACCTCTGCTCATGCCATTGTTTTCCTTGCCATCATGGAGCTTCCCCTCAAGTCTGTAAGCCAAAATAAACCCCCTTTTTTTCCCCCACAAGCTATTGGTCACGTGTTTTCATCCAGCAATTTTGCGAACCTGACTGCAACACTTCTTGCTTGTTGTAATAGTCAGATTTCATCCCATCATACACATGACAAAAGTGAGGCTTTGGGTAGTTCAGCCCCCACCTGAGGCCTCACAGCGACGAAGTGGCTGACATTACTCTGTCTTGTTCTTTTCTTTTTCTTGAGACAGAGAGAGAGAGAGAGAGAGAGAGAAATGAGAATAGGTATGCCAGGCCTCTTGCCACTGCAAACAACTTCCAGACACATGTGTCACTTTGTGTATCTGGCTTTACGTGGGTCCTGGAGAACCTAACCTGTGCTGGCAAGCTTTTTAAGCAACCACCTTTATCCATGGAACATCTCTCTAGCCCCTGCCTTGTTTTTTAAAACAAGCAAACAAACACATGTACCACCTTGTGCATGTGGCTTACATGGGTCCTGGGAAATTGAACCTGGGTCCTTGGGTTTTACCTTAACTGCTATGCCATCTCTCCAGCCCTTTTATTTTTATTTATTTTTTAAAAAATAATTTTAAATTGAATTTATTTATGTATGTATTTATTTGAGAGAGAGAGAAAGAGGCAGAGAGAGAGAATGGATGCGCCAGGGCCTCCAGCCACTGCAAACAAACTCCAGACACATGTGCCACCCTTGTGCATCTGGCTTACCTGGTCCTGGGGAATCGAACCGAGGTCCTTTGGCTTTGCAGGCAAATGCCTTAACAGCTAAGCCATCTCTTCAGCCCCCAGCCCTTTTATTTTTAAACATTTTGAAAAAATATTTATGTATTTATTTATTTATTTAAGACAGAGAGAATGGGCATGACAGGGCCTCTAGCCACTGCAAATGAACTCCAGATGCGTGCGCCACCTTGTGCATCTGGCTTTCATGGGTCCTGGGGAATCGAGCCTCAAACCAGGGTCCTTAGGCTTCACAGGCAAACGCTTAACCGCTAAGCCATCTCTCCAGCCCCCTTTTAAAAAACTTTTTATATTGACAGTCTCCATAAATATAGGCAGTATGCCATGATCATAATCTCCTCCCACCACCCTCCCTTTCTCCCCTCCACTGAATCCCTTCTTCTTTCTAACTTGTCTCCCTTTTTTTTTTTTTTTTTTTTTTTTTTTTTGGTTTTGCGAGGTAGGGTCTCACTCTAGTCCAGGCTGACCTGGAATTAACTGTGTAGTCAGGGTGGCCTGGAACTCTCGGCGATCCTCCTACCTCTGCCTCCCGAGTGCTGGGATTAAAGGCGTGCGCCACCACGCCCGGCTCCCTTCTATTTTGATGCCATCACTTTTCCCCTCCTATCATATAGGTCATGTGTCAGTAGCATCAGCCACTGAGGTCATGAATACCACGGCCACTTTGTGTCTGGAGACACAATCCTTTGGCTCTTACATTCTTTCTGCCACCTCTTCTGCAGTGATTCCTGAGCCTTGAAGGGTGTAATAGAGATGTTTCAGTGCTGAACACTCCACTGTCACTTCTCAGCACTTTGATGAGTTTTGAGTCACCCCAGGGGTCACCACCATCTGAAAAGAGAAGCTTCTCTAACCAAAAGTGGGAGTAGCATATGGACAGAAGCATAAGTTTTTTAGAGGGCAGTTTGGTGGGCATGCATTTGAGCCAGACATCAGTATTAGTTTTCAGTACTAGGCAAGAATTCCCTCCTATGGAGCCGGCCTCAAGTCCAATCAGAGAGTGGTTGGTTTCCTCCATCACAAACATGCCACAAACAGCAGTTGGCACATGTGGCCTGGCTGCCCTGCCATAAAGCTTGCAGGTTCTCTGCTGCTTAAGACCATTGATGACTTTTCTACCCTAGCCATGACAGCTGGCCAACAGGAAGGAGGCTTCCAGCTCACCTCTTTTAACTGGCGAGCATGTGGTAGGAATCACTCCCTGTGCTCTGACAGCTGCCCACCCTCGTCAGGCGTGTGTAGTACTCCCTCTCAGAGCCTCACTTACAAGGTGCCTGTGGTGGTTTGGATGTAAAAATGCCCCCCCATAGACTCTTGTGTTTTGAATTCTTGGTCCCCAGCTGGTGGTAGTTTGGGCAAATAGCAGACCCTTGCTGGAAGAGCTGTGTCACTGGGGGTGGAGCTCGAATTGATTAGTCCCGCCCACTGGGTGTTGATCGCCTGCTCACTGGTGCTTCTGCTCAGCCATTCTTTCCTTGCCATCATGAAACTTCTAGAAACTGAAAACCATATAAGCTGCTTCTGGTCAGGTGTTTTGTCCCAGAAATGACAAGGGAACAGCAAAAATTGCCTTCATAAAAAAAATTTTTTTTTGCCTTCTTTAAAATTTTGAAGCAAAAACAAAGAGGCAAAAGGCCAGGTGTGGTGGCGCATGCCTTTAATCCCAGCACTTAAGAGGCAGAGGTAGGAGGATCACCGTGAGTTCAAGGCCACCCTGAGACTACATGGTGAATTCCAGGTCAGACTGGGCTGGAGTGAGACTGTACCTCGAAAAACAAAAGAAAAAAAAATTTTTTTGAGGCAAAGCCTCCCAATATAGCCCAAGCTGGCCTTGAAATTGTAATAATCCTCTTGTCTTTGCCTCCCATGTACTGGGATTATAGGTGTGTGCCTCTATGCCCCCCCTTTTTTTTTGGAGAGTCAGAGAGAAAATGGGTACACCAGCAGCCCAGCCTCTCAGCCACTGTGAACAAACTCCAGATGCATGCGCCCCCTTGTGGGCAAGTGCAGCATTGCGCCCTTACATCACTTTGTGTTTGCTCTATGCCCTTTTAAAAGTGCATTTTCTCTCTCTCTCTCTCTCTCTGTGTGTGTACACACCCATGTACATATGCAATGGATGAGCACATGTGTGTGAAGGCCAAAGGACAACCTCAAGTCATTCCTCAGGTGCCATCACCTTTTACCCCCTTGTGTGTGTGAGTATGTATCTGGCCTGTGTGTGCCACAATGCATGGATGGCAGTCAGAGGACAGCCTTGAGGTGTTGGTCCCCACTCCTGCCTCGTTGGAGATAGGGTGTGTCTTGCTGTTCACTGCTGTGTATTCCAGGCTAGCTCACCCACAGGCCACCAGGATTCTCCTTGCTCTACTTCCTGTCACTGTTATGACTGAGCCACCTCCAGTTCACCTCCATAGTGGATTCCAGGTCAGCCTGGGTTAGAGAGAGACCCTACCTCAAAAACAAACAAACACACACACACACACACACACACACACATATATATATATATATATTTACAAGGAGAGAGAGGGAATGAATGGGTATGTCAGGGCCTCTTGCCCCTGCAAACAAATTCCAGATACATGTGCCACTTTGTGCATCTGGCTTTATGTGAGTACTGGGGAATCAAACTCAGGTTGTCAGGCCTTACTCACAAATACCTTTAACTGTTGAGCCATTTCTTCAGCCCTCTCTCTACCTTTTTTTAAAAAATATTTTATTTATTTATTTATCTGAGACATAGAAAGAGGCAGAGAGAGAGAGATGGAGAGAATGGGTGCGCCAGGGCCTCCAGCCGCTGCAAACAAACTCTAGGCACATGCGCCCCTTGTGTATCTGGCTTACGTGGGTCCTAGAAAATCAAACCAGGATCCTTTGGCTTTGCAAGCAAACTCCTTAACCACTAAGCCATCTCTCCAGCCCCTCTGTCTACTTTTTTTTTTTTTTTTTTTTTTTCAAGGTAGGGTCTCACTCTGGTCCAGGCTGACCTGGAATTCACTCTGTATTCTCAGGGTGGCCTCGAACTCATGGCAATCCTCCTACCTCCGCCTCCCGAGTGCTGGGATCAAAGGCGTGTGCCACCACGCCCAGCTTTGTCTACCTTTTTTGAGACAGGATTTCTTACTGGTCCAGAGTCTCACAGGTCCTCCTGTCTCTACTTCCCCAGTCTGGAATTATAAGTGTGGGCCACCACACTCAGTATTTTCTTGTGACTACTGGGAATTCAACTCAGGTTCTCATGTTTGAGAGGCAGGCCCCTCTATCAACTGGACCATCCCCCCACTCTGGACATGTCCTTATAAGCAGTCTCCCCAGCCAGTCAGGTGCATGTCTGATCCATCCCCAGCTTGTCTTCAACAACAGGTCTTAGTAAATGTACGTGTCACATCACCCAGAGCTGAGGCTACCCAGCCATGGGATATTCCAGGTAGTCAGGGGGGGTGTCCTTGGTATTTTCAGACTGCTCCCCCCACTGCCTCTGCTGCCACATGGGAGAAGGAACCGCTAACCACGCTAACTGCCTTTATCGTCTTTTGCCAGTCTGCTGTTTAAAAATGGCATTCTATGGGCTGGAGAGATGGCTTAGTGGTTAACGCACATGCCTACGAAGCCTAAAGACTCTGGTTCAATTCTCCAGGTCCCACATAAGCCAGATGCACATGGTGGCACATGCATTTGGAGTTCGTTTGCAGTGGCTAGAGGCCCTGATGTGTCCATTTTCACTCTTTCTCTCTCCCTGTCTCTGTCTCTAACAAATAAGTAAATAATAAACATTAAAAAAAATTTTTAAATGGCATCCTAGGGCTGGAGAGGTGGCTTAGCTGTTAAGGTACTTGCCTGTGAAGCCTAAGGACAAAGGTTCAGTTCCCCAGGACCCACATGGGCCAGATGCACAAGGTGGCACATGTGTCTGGAGTTCACTTGCAGTGGTTGGAAGCCTTGGTTGTGACCATTCTCTCTCTCTCTTTATCTGCGTCCCCTCCAATAAAAAAAAATATTTTTTTAGAAAATGGCATCCTTAGCTGGGCGTGGTGGTGCATGCCTTTAATCCCAGCACTTGGGAGACAGAAGTAGGAGGATTGCAGTGAGTTTGAGGTCGCCCTGAGACTACATAGTAAATGCCAGGTCAGCCTGGGCTAGAGTGAAGCCCTACCTCAAAAAAAGAAAAAGAAAAAAGAAAAAAAGGGCATCCTAGTCAGGCATAGAGGGCACACCTTTAATCCTAGCACACAAGGAGCAGAGCTAAGAGGATTGCTGTGAGTTCGAGGCCAGCCTGGGACTACAGAGTGAATTCCAGGTCAGTCTGGGCTAGAAGAAGATCCTACCTCATAAAACCAGAAAAAAAAAAATTTGTTTCATTTTCAGAATGGGTCTTCCTTACAACCGGGGCTGGCCTCTAGATTCTCCCTGCCTCAGCCTCCTGGGAGCTGGGATCAACCCTTGTCATCCCTGTGCAGTGGGAAACAGACTCAGAGAGGGAAAGAAACTTGCTCAGAGCACACAGCCAGTGAAGGACGGTCTGGCTGCTTGACGTCCTCTGCCATGAGCCATCCTGAGGCCCCTCTTGTGGCTTCAGCCTTCCAGGGGTTTGAAGGAGCTACAAGGGTCCAGGAGACCAGCAGCTCACAGGTGCTCTGGGCCAGGCACAAATTCCAAGTCTGTTTCTGTAATTAATGATAACTACACCTGTGATTCTCTTTTATTTTATGTTTTTATTTTTGGCTTTTTGAGGTAGGGTCTTGCTCTAGTCCCAGGCTGAGCTGGAATTCACTATGAAGTCTCAGGCTGGCCTCAAACTCACAGCGATCCTCCCACTTCTGCTTCCTAAATGCTGGGATTAAAAACATGTACCACCGTGTCTGGCTTTGTTGTTGTTGTTTTTTTTTTTTTTTTTTTTTTTTTTTTTTTTTTTTTTTTTTTTTTGGAGACACAGAGAGAGAGAGAGAGAGAGAGGGAGACAGATAGAGAATAGGTGTGCCAGCAGCCTCTCAGCCTGCTGTAAATGAACTCTAGGCTCATGTGCCCCCTTGTGGGCAAGTGCAGCATTGTGCCCTTGTGTCACTGCGTCTGGCTAAATGTGGGACCTGGAGATTGGAACCCGTGTTCTTAGGTTTAGCAGGCAGGCGCCTTAACTGCTAAACCATCTATCTCTCCAGCCCTTTTTTTTTTTTTTTTTTTTTTTTTTTTTTTTTTTTGGTTTTTGGTTTACTGAGGTAGGGTCTCACTCTAGCTCAGGCTGACCTGGAATTCACTATATATTCTCAGGGTGGCCTCGAACTCACAGCAATCCTTTTACTTCTGCCTCCTGAGTACTAGGATTAAAGGCATGCACCACCACACCCTGATTGGCTTGGTTTTTTTTTTTGTTGTTTTTTTGTTTTTATTTTTTTGAGGTAGGGTCTCACTCCAGCCCAGGCTGACCTAGAACTCACTCTGTAGTCCCAGGCTCCCTCAAACTCATTGGTGATCCTCCTACCTCAGTCTCACAAGTGCTGGGATTAAAGGTGTACTCCACCAAGCCCAGCCTCTTATTGTATTTTATTTTTTATTTTTAGGACAGAGCCTTACACTGGAGCTCGGGCTGATGTGGACTTGTGATCTTTTTGTCTCAAGCTTCCTGAGTGCTTGGATTATAGCAGTGGCCGACATGCCTAGTGTGTGTGGCGACCTGTGGCTGTCAATTTTAATTTGCCTCTGTGTGTTTATGTGTAAACATGTGTATTCATGCATGTGTGTCCCCATCATGAAGAGTTGCCAGATTCAGAGGAAAATAAAACCCACAGAGCTGGGTATAGCACACCTGTAATCTCAGCACTCCAGAGACTGAGCAGGAGGATCAAGAGTTCAAGGCAGGGCTGGAGAGATGGCTTAGCTTTAAAGATACTTGCTTGTGACGCCTAAGGACCCATGTTTGACTCTCTAGATCCCACATTAGCCAGACACGCAAAGGTGAGGCAAGAGCAAGGTCACACATGCCCACTGGGTGGCGCAAGTGTCTGGAGCTCAATTTCAGTGTGAGGCCCTGGTGCACCAATTCTCTCTCTCTAAAAATAATAATAATAGCAGGGTGTGGTGGCTCATGCCTTTAATCCCAGCACTCGGGAGGCAGAGGTAGGAGGATCACCATAAGTTTGAGGCCACGCTGAGAATACAGAGTGAATTCCAGGTCAGCCTGAGTTAGAGTGAGACCCTACCTCGAAAAACCAAAAAAAAAAAAAATAATAATAATAATAATTGGGCTGGAGAGATTGCTTGGCAGTTAAGATACATGCCTGCAAAGCCTAAGGACCCCAGTTTGATTCTCCAGGTCCCATGTAAGCCAGAAACACAGGGGGTGCATGCATCTGGAGTTCATTTGCAGTGGCTGAAGGCCCTGGCACACCCATTCTCTCTCTCTTCCTCTCTCTCTTTCCCTGTCTCTGTTTCTAATAAATAAATAAAAATAAAATCTTTAAAAATAATAATAAATAAATAGACAGGCCTGGTGGCACACACCTTTAATCTCAGAAGTTGGGAAACAGAGGTAGGAGGATTGCTGTGAGTTTGAGGCCACCCTGAGACTACATAGTGAATTCCAGGTCAGCCTGAGCTAGAGTTAGACCCTACCTCAGAAATAATAATAATAATAATAATAATAATAATAATAAAATAGTTCAATGCAGGGATGGAGAGATAACTTAGTGATTAAGGCACTTGCCTGCAAAGCCAAAGGACACAGGTTCAATTCCCCAGTACTCACCTAAGCCAGATGCACAAGGTGTGACATGTGTCTGGAGTTTGCAGCAGCTGAAGACCCTGACATACCCATTCTCTCTCTATCTACCTCTTTCTCTTTCTCAAATAAATAAAATAAAATAATTTTAAAAAAAAGAGTTCAGAGCAAACCTGTGCTACAGAGTGAGACTCTGTCTTAAAAAAAATAGCATTGAACCTTCACAAGACCCTCATAATAGGAGAAAAAGATGCTAACATCAAAATAAAAGAGAATCCAGACATGGTGGTGCATGCCTTTAATACCAGCACTTGGGACGCAGACATAGGAGGATTGCTGTGAGTTCAAGGCTACCCTGAGACTACATAATGAATTCCAGGTCAGCCTGGACTAGAGTGAGATCCTACCTCGAAAAACAAAAATAAAATAAAATAAAATAAAATAAAATAAAATAAAATAAAATAAATAAAAGAGACTAATAGAGAGAGGGAGGTGATATGTTTGAGAGTAGAATTGTGAAGGAGAAAGTGGGGAAGGGGAGGGAATCATCATGGTTTATTGTCTATAAGTATAGAAGTTGTCAATAAAATTTTTTTAAAAAAAATAGAGCCCAGACAGAAATTGGCCTTGATATCCATGACCTTGCAGTGCCTAGCAATACCTTCGCAAGACCCTCAAAATAGAAGAAAAAGATGATGACATCAAATTAAAAGAGAGACTAATGGAGAGAGGGAGGGGATATGATGGAGACTGGAGTTCTAATGTGGAATGGGGGAGGGGAGGGAAATATCAGGAGGGGTTTTTTGTATGTAAGTATAAAAGTCAATAAAAAACAATAATTTTATTAAAAAAATAGAATTGGGCTAGAGAGATGGCTTAGTGGTTACAGTGCTTTCCTGAGAATCCTAAGGACCCATGTTCGGCTCTCCAGGTCCCAGTAAGCCAGATGCACAAGGTGATGCAAGCATGAAAGGCTGCACATGTGCACAAGGTGGCGCACCCATCTGGAGTTTGATTACAGAGGCTGGAGGCCCTGATGCACCAATTCTCTTTCTCTCTTTTTCTGCCTCTCTCTCTCTCTCTCATAAAAAAAGGCTGGTCTGTTGGGTTTGTTTATTAAAAAAAAAAAAAAAGAATAGAATTAAGGGGCTGGGGCGATGGTTTAGAAGTTAAAGGTGCTTTCTTACAAAGCCTGCTGGCCCAGGCTGTTTCCAAACCACCCACATAAGCCCGACACAAAATGTGGCACAAGCATCTGGCATTCATTTGCAGTGGCAAGAGACCCTGGCACATGCACACACACACAAGTAAATAAAATTTTAAAATAAATAAATGAGATTCAGCTAGACATATATAGAGTTCCTCTTGCATTTTGGATAAGTGAGGAATCACTGTTTGGTGCATGTTTATCCCAAACACCACATGGAACCTACGTGCTAAAAATTAAACTCGAATGTAACAATGTCCTGAATTTTATTTGGAAACATCACATCCAGGGGACGCTTGGCAATGTCTAGAGACAGTTTTTGTTGTTACAGCTGGGGATGTGACAGCATCCAAGGTGGGATGTGTCTGAATTTCCTGCAATGTGCCGGCAGCCACCAGAGGAAAGTCCAGCCAGAAGTCAGCAGGCTGACTGGGGATCCTGGTCACACATCAGCACCAGTGTCCCCAGTCACGTGGGTGCCTGCTCAGTGTCCTGCATGTCATCTGTCATCTTTGTTTTGTCTTGTCTGAGACACGCTCTCACTTTGTAGCTCTTTGCTCCTGCCTCAGCCTCCAGGGTGCTGGGGTGACAGGAATGTGCCTGTCTTCTCTAACTGAGCTCCCCCACAGAGCTGCCCATGAGTTCCAGGAGGAGGGGCCAGAGCTGAGAGGTAATGGGGCCAGTCCCTAGGTACTGTCCCCTTGCTCTGCACAGCCAGGAGCCCAGGAGCCTCCCCCAGGGCCACTGCAGGACAGGCAGGGACCAGCTGTACCATGGAAGGCTGGGCAACTCACAGCGGGGCAGAACCAACTCCTAGCTCCACCTGCCACAGCCTGCCTTCTCCCTCCTCCAGACATAGAGCCCTGACGCAAGCTGGGGCTTTCCCCTTAATTAAAAAGAGATTTGAAACCATCTCTGTTGAGCCCAGGCTGGCTTGAAAAGGCAAAAAAAAAAAAAAAAAAAAAAACCAACTTCCCAAGCCATCTATAATAACACCAGTCATTGGCATTTTAAAGAGAGAGAGAGAGAGAGAGAGTAAGGAGGATTATATGCATCTGGATCTCCCAGAGGCATTTATCATTTGTGTTTTGAAAGGTTTATACTGGATCATCTCAGCAATTAGGACCCAGCCCTACCCTCACTCAGCCCTGTCATTCCTGTTGTTCCTGCCCCAGGGCCTTTGCACATGCCATGGCTGCCCTAGTATGCTCTTCCCCATCCTCCTGCTGCTCTGATCACCCTGTCTGGACTGCCTCTCAGACTCCCACCGTCTCTCCTCAAACCAGGTATGGTTCATTGTCCTCATCCCTCTCCTTTGTGTGTGCATGCATGCATGTGCAGGCCTGAGGACAATCTCAGATGTCATTCCCCAAGCACCACCCACCTTTTTAGTTTGGTTTTTCGAGGTAGAGTCTCGCTGTAGCTCAGGTTGACCTGTAATTCACTACATAGTCCCAGGCTGGCCTTGAACTCAGTGACCCTCCTACCTCTGCCTCCTGAGTGCTGGGATCAAAGGCATGCCCCACCATGCCTGGCCAATATTTTTTGAAGTAGAGTCTCATATAGCCCAGGCTGGCCTTGAACTCATTATATAGCCAAAGATGACCTTGAACTCCACCTTCTGAGTGCTGGGGTTACAGGCATGTGCCACCATGCCCTGTTTTGTGCATTGCTTGTGCATGCCAGACACTCTGCCTCCTCCTCGTCTACTGAAACCACGAATCTTCTGCCTGACATCCACTCGAGGGCTCTGTGTGGCAGTATGGTAGCACCCAGGAGTCCAATACTGGCTGACTGAAGCAGTGCTAAGAGTAGAGCATGGTGGTCCTGGAGGGTACACTGCAAGGCCTGCTCAGGGATCTCCTCACTTGTACTGCCTGGGAAGGTACAATAGCAGTGTATGGCCCCTCCATGAGGATCGTTATCCATCCCCCAATAAGGAAAGGAGGCCAAAAGAGGTGCAGCCACCCAAGTAGACTGAATCCGAGGTGTCCTTCTGGTTCCCCGTGCATTTGTCAGTGCAGCAGGTTGGAGCCCAGCATGTTTGTCTGGGCAAGAGAGACACAGGCAAGTCCTGCTCCCTACAGAACATGAACAGTTTCACAAAGCACCACAAGAGGGCATCTGTGAGCTCCCTATAGAGTTAGATGACTGTTTTACAAAGAACCAGGAGATGGCGGCCATGAGCGCATACGGTATTATAAAGAGCCAGAAGAGGGCGCCCGAGAGCTCTCCACAGAGCAGGAATGCTGTTTTATAAGGAGCCAGTAGAGGGCGCTCATGAACCGTGCAGGATTCCCCCCACCCCCACCCCCTCTCCCACACTGGTCATTGGCTGCAGCTGAGATCTGTTGTGGCCAATCTGAGGCCTGGAGGATGCTGAGAGTCAGGCAGGGAACCTGGCCCTGTGTCCAGGAGCCTGGAGCACCCCAGGCAGAACCTAGATGTAAGGGATCAGTTTGCCTGGCCTCTCTCTGGCTTTGGAAGAGTGAGAAATGGGGGCTCAGGCAGGAAGGGTCAGGGGGTGTTTAAGGGTAGCGGCTGTACCTCTGCCCTCCTTGTGTGCCAGGGCATGTCTCTGCCCTGGCCATGATCAGAGGGCCCTCACAGCAGTGAGCGTGGGATGCAGGCTCGGCAACAGCTTTGTGGGGGTGGAGGCTCAACAGAGGCCTAGCTAGCTTGTTGGGGAGTGCCACTGAACCCCACTCCAGGGTACTATCCCCCAGGGCCTTGTAACATGGATTCTTTCAGGACATTTTCCCTTCTAGCCCCACACTAGGGGAATCACTTCTATATAGATATTGTAGCTCTGTTTTTACATCCAGGGAAACTGAGGCACAGAGAGCAAAGCCACCTTCCTGTTCCTGCAGCCACCTTAGTTGAGAAGTTCCTCGGGGCAGTGGCGGAAGATGTCGGGTCAGGAGGCAAAGATAGGAAATCTCTGAGTTCGAGGCCAGCCTAGAACTGCAGAGTGAGATCCAGGTCAGCCTGGGCTAGAGTGAGATCCTACCTCCAGAAAAAAAAAAAGAAGAAGAAAAAAAAAAAAGAAGAAGAAGAAGAAGAAGAAAGGGGGAGGGGGAAGGGGAGGGGAGGGGGGGAGGGGGAGGGGGGAGGGGAGGAAGAAAGCTGTGTGTGTAATCTCAGCCCTTTGGAGGTAGAGGCAGGAGGATCTGGAGCTTAGGGCCAGCCTCTGGCTATGGGGGACATTGTCCCAACAACCAACCTCCAGGGATCCCCACTGGCAGCCACCATGCTCACCAGGCCTGGATCCAAGTCTTTCTGGGCTGGGTGTGTGAGTTCTGGCTTGCCTGCTGCTCTACCCTGGGCTGAAGTTAGAGTACTAAGAGAGAAGATGCAAGGCCAAGGACCCCCAAGCATCTGGAAGACTCCCTACACAGGGACCCAGGTCTGCACTCTACCTGGCCTGCTGACCTTCCTGGCTGGGAGTCCTGGCCAAGCCCTTTCTCTCAGGAAACACGCTTTTCATAGCAAGGGGTAGACACACAATGAATGAAGGACAGTTCTGAGTGCTGCTGCAAATGAGCTTGGGGCAGGGTTAGCATTTGTTTATTAATCCCCAAAGACGTCTGATCCTACTGAGAGATCAGCCCTTGACCTGGCCAGCTCAGCGGTGGTAGAGGCCCAGGCAGAGGGAGCCGAGAGGTCCTGCCCTCCTCCTTGCTGCCCCACCCTCCCTCTTCTTCATCTTTCTCATTCTCCCCTCCGCCCTTCTCTCACTCTCCCTGCTCCCCACCTTCATCCTTTCTCCTCCTACCCATACTCTGCCTCTCCTCCTTCTATTTCCTCCTGTATATCTTCCCTACCTCTTCTCCATCTTCTCTCCCCCACCAGTCCTCTCCCTTTACCCTGCCTCTCTCTTCTTCCTCTCTGCTTCCTCTCCCCTCCTCCTTTCCCTCCCAGCCTCCGGAGACACTCCTGGCCTCACTGAGCCCCTGAGCCAGCCCCAGATGTTTCCAGATTAAGCCACCAGGCTCTTTGCTTGATCCTGGCTCAATCAAAATGCAAGTGCAGCCTGGAGTGTGGCTTTTCACGGTTGTGTGGGAGGATTTGAGGAAGGGTGCTGCAAAGAAAGGGAGATCCCTCCAGTCACCGTCAGGTCCCCTCAGCACCCACTTTTGTTGGAGGCTCCCAGAGTGGTAAAGAATAAAGTGGACAGGGATGGAGCCCAGCCCCAAGCCCATGGCCAGGCACGTGCTGTCAGTCACTCAGTGGACAGGCAGGTGCGGTACCGTCCACCTAGAATTCAGGTTTGGTTCTGGTGTGAGCACACACAGGCTGTGGATGCTCTGCCGCCCTGTGGGACATCAGGCTTGTCCCAGGCTGGCAACAAGCCTCCTGATTTTATAAATAAAGCTTTATTGGTACAATGCTACATTTGTCAGTCCTCTAGGTCCCTGGCTGTTAACATACCACAGAGGCAGCACTATGCCCTGGGTACTGCCAGCTGAAAAGGCAGGCATATTTACTGCTGGGCCCTTAGCAGAAGGCCGTGGGTTCCATTATTCATAACTGCAGGGACACAAAGCATTGGCATTGGGAGTTGGCATGTCTCAGGTTTGGGGATCTTGGCTCTGCCCATCTGGTCCGATACTTCTCCATCTCTACAATGGGTGGGTAGCACTTAGCACAGGATGCAGTGAGGGGAAGGACCTCAGTGGTCCTGGGCACCAGGTTAGGCTCTTTCCCCAAGATCCAGGAGATGCTCTGCAAGCAGCAGTGTTGGCTGGCTCCCATGCTGGCCTCTGTGCAACCATGCTCCGGGGCACCTGCTTTGGCAGGGTCGACGTTGCTGGACCTCCAGTTCAGGGGAGGGGGCAGCACTGCCTGTGGGTGGTACCCAGACCGAGTGTGGGTGAAAACCAGGGCCAGCGGGGAGGAGAGGGAGATGCACTGGCCACACGCCAGGCACCAGGGTGCCCTGCCCTGTCCCCAGCCAGAAATTGGGGAGGTCAGAGGAAACAAGAAGGCTGGGAGGAGTTGAGCTGGTAGCAGAAGTGAGGGAGACATGGAGTAAGGTCTGGTTGTCTCTGGGGTTCTGCAGAAAGAGAAATCTTCACTGAGCATGTGCCAGCTACTGCCTGGAGGCAGGAGCCTGGGCTCGTGGTCTCCCCTGAGCTGCCTCTGTGGCTCTCAGAGCCAAGCAGGGACAAGCTGCCTGATGGTTGGAGGACAGGGGGGTTTCTCCACAGGGGCTGTGTTCCGCCCAGGGACTTGGAGCTGTGAGTCACTGAGCAGGCAGGCGAGCTGGCTTCATCGTCGAAAACCTCTTTCAGACCATAACAACCATTAGTGAGGGTCTACAGGCTCCTCCCCGGAGAGACCCGAGAGCCTGTTTACTTAAGGAATTAGCAGCTCGGTGTATCCGGCAAGGTCAGTGCCAGTGGTCCCTGGTACAGGAGGCCACCCATGCTGCTGATGCCGGCTGCACCCCAGACCCCCTTGAAGTTATTTGCCAGGGGAACCCACTGACCTCACTGGGGCCTGCCTCACTCGCTCTTCCAGGAAGGGACACTGGCTTAGGTGGCCGAGGGGCAGAAGCTGGTGAGGCAGAGGCCTGGGAGCTCCAGGCACAAGTGTCTGGCTGGGGCTGGAGAGATGGCTTAGCAGTTAAGGCACCTTCCTGCGAAGCCTAAGAACACTTGTTTAAATCTCCAGGTCCCACGTTTAGCCAGATGCAAAAGTGATGCAAGCACATGCAATGTCGCACATGCACACAAGGGGGCGCACGTGTCTGGAGTTCGTCCACAATGCCTGAAAAGGAAAAGGGCACCCATTCTCTCCCTCTCTCTCTCTCTTTCTCTGTCTTTCTCAAATAAAAACCAAACAAACAAGTGTCCAGCTGTCTCCTCTCTGTGCAATCATGGGTGGTGCTAGGTCCTCCTGACATTGCTGTGTGACAACACACACGCAGTGCTGACATATGACAGCATGCTTGCATCACTGGTATATGACAGTGATCAGGGAAGTACCCTGAGCCTGAGTGCTTAGTTCTAGGTTGAATTATGTCCCCCCAAAGTTGCACATGAAGTAGGTCGTGGTAGTACACACTTGCCATGCCAATACTGGAGTGGCTGAGGGAGGAGGAGCAAGAGTTTGGGGCCAGGGCTGGGGAGATGGCTCACTGGTTAAAGGTACTTGCTTGTGAAGCAAGCCAGCTCGGGTTCAATTCCCCAGTACCCACTTAAAGCCAGATGAACAAACGTGGTGCATATGCCTGGATTTTTATTGTAGAGGCAACAAGCCCTGAAGTGCCCATTATTCTCTCTCTCTCTCTCTCTCTCTCTCTCTCTCTCTTTCTGTCTCATATGTATGTATGTATTTTAAAAAATTAAGTATCAAGAGTTTGGGGCCAACCTGGGCTACAGAGTGAGACACTATCTCAAAAACAAAAGAGAAAAGGGGCTGAGGGAGACGGCTCAGTGGGTCAAGTGCTTGAATCCCCAGAACTCCCATGAAAACTGTGCATGGTGGTGCACATCTGTCATACCAACAGCACTGGGGAGGTGGAAACAAGAGATTCCTGGGGCTCACTGGCCAGTCTAGACTAATTGGTGAGCTCCAGGTTCAGTGAGAGACCCTGTCTCAAAGAATAAGGTGGAGAGCAACTGAAGAAGACTCTCATTGTCACCCTCTGACCCCGACATGCAAACTCACACACACGCATGCATGTACACATGCATCCACACCCACATGAATGCACACCCACATGAACACATGCATCCACACACATGAACACATGCATGTACATATGTGTCCACACCAGTGAACATACACATGCGCATGTACATATGCATCCATACACATATGAACACACACACACAAAGGAAAAAAGGCAGGAGGGAATTTTAATATATATTTATTTTTATTTTTATTTATTTAGTTGAGAAAGAGAGAGAAGGAGGCAGAGAGAGAGAATGGGTGCATCAGGGCCTCCAGCTGTTGCAAATGAACTCCAGACACATGCGCCACCTTGTGCATCTGGCTTATGTGGGTCCTGGGGAGTTGAACCTGGGTCCTTTGGCTTTGTAAGCAAGCACCTTAACTGCTAAGCCATCTCTCCAGCCCCAGAGTTTTTGTCAGAATGGCCATTTGGGATGATGGAGTGTGTGTGGTTAATCTGTCTTGGTTAAGTTGAGTCTGACCAATTGCTTTCTTGTTTAGGTCTGCACAGTGGCTCAGAGAAGTCCCTGTGGCTGAGGAGACAGGCTGGTTCCCATGAGATGACTGGCCAATTTGGGGGTTATCTCACCATGGGAGTGATGTGTCTATGAGGTTCTGCAGGTTTAGGACAATAATTTAGAGACCTTCAGGTGCCTTTTCTAGGGTCTGGGACTGGACAAAATTGTGAATGACAGCAGCCAGGTGCCTCAGTGTCTCTTTGTGCCTTCAGCCTTGAAGGGGACTAGAGAGAAGTAAGGTGTACTTGACACTCATCAGCCTTGCATCACACACTCCTGGAGTGACAAACAGGCCTGAGCACAGAGCTCGTTGGGAGTCAAGACCAACTAAAGGAGACAGATTCCAAAGAAGGGCAGGGGCACTGGCTCACAGCCTATGGTTAGCTGTCTTGTGCACGCAGGGTAGGAGTTAGCACTTTCTGCAAAGTTCCTTCTTTTCTTTAAAATTTTTTAAAAATTTATTTATTTGCATACAGAGTAAGACAGAGAGGCGAGTCAGAGAGAGAGAGAGAAGAGAATGAACATATCATGGCCTCTAACCACTGCAAATGAACTCTAGATGTATGTGCCACTTTATGCATCTGGCTTTATCTGGGTACTGGGGAATTGAACCTGGGTACCTGGGTACTGGGGTTGTTAGGCTTTGCAGGCAAGTGCCTTAACCACTGAGCCTCTCTCTAGCACATCTTTTCTCTCTCTCTCTCTCTTTATTTTATTTTATTTTATTTTATTTTATTTTATTTTATTTTATTTTATTTTTTGGTTTTGCGAGGTAGGGTCTCACTCTGGTCCAAGCTGACCTGGAATTAACTATGTAGTCTCAGGGTGGTCTCGAACTCATGGTGATCCTCCTACCTCTGCCTCCCGAGTGCTGGGATTAAAGGCGTGCACCACAACACCCAGCTCTCTCTCTCTTTTTTGAGATGGGATCTTGCTGTGTAGCCCAGACTGGCCTTGAACTTGTGATCCTCTTGCTTCAGCTCTGCCTGCATACTAGGATGCACCACCCCTGATTTCAGTAACAGTTCCCATGTCCCATTGCACTGGGGTGTCCTCCCAGCATGGCACTGACCTCCCCCCAGAACCAGGCATCCAAGAGAGGACAAGGAAGGAGAGGCAAGCTCAGGACCTCACCCTTGAAGTCACTGTCTTTCTATCCTATAAAATGAGTCACTCAGTCTGTTTCCCTTCAAGGATGACTCCATGACTTGGGGACACAGTTTAGAACCGTCACTCTGAAGTGTAGGTACTGATGGCAGCCAGGGAAGGGCTGAGGAGTGGCAGGAACAGTCACTTCTGACTGTGTTGTAACTCTGTACTGTCCTTGGCTAGCCCTCTGACACCTGAGCTAATTGCTTCCCCCCAAGTCTGGTGCCCTTTGGAGGAAAGAGCAGAGTGCAGAGGACAGAGACTGGAGACATTGACACCCAATTCAGTGGTGGCTGAAGGTTACACTCCCGTGTACTCTGGCCTGGGCTAAATAAATACAGCTGTACCCAAATGCTTCCAGCAAAGGCAGACGGACGCGTCCTGACATCTCAGTGCTGTAAGACGTCAAGAGTGAGTAACATCAGGACTCAGGGGTCAGTGAGACGCTAACAGGCATGCCTCCAAGACTGGCCTCTCTGGCTATCTGAGTTGGTAAATCAGTGACTTTCTCATTGTTAGGACAGAATGCCTGGTCAGAAGCAGCTTAGTGAAGGAAAGAGTTGATTTCGGCTCACAGTTCTGAGGGTGGAGTCCATGATGGTGGGAAAGCATGACAGGGGCAGGAGGCAGGAAGGAAACAGAAAGCAACTCATGCTGGTGGCCAGCCAGCTACCCCCACCCCCCACCCCCGCCTTTTTCCGAGGTGGGTTCTCACTCTCGCTCAGGCTGACCTGGAATTCTGTATGTAGTCTCAGGGTAGCCTTGAACTCCCGGTGATCTTCCTACTTCTGCCTCCTAAGTGCTGGGATTAAAGGCATGTGCCACCAAGCCCGGCTCAGCTCTTTCCTTTTTAATCAGTGCAGGGTCACAGCCCGTGGAATGATGCTGTCCATATTAAGGTGGGTCTTTCCACCTCAACTTAGATGATCCCTCACAGGGTTTCCAGTCCTGACAAGATGATAGTATAAACTATCCCAGTTGAGAAGGCACAATTGCAAACCCTTCCTGGGCTGGGGAAACTGCTCAGTGGGTCAAGTGCTTCCCTCTCAAGCATGAGGTCCATTGTTCAATCCTCAACACCCATGGGAAATGTCAGGTGTGATGGTGTGCACCTGTAATCCCAGTGCTGGGAAGGCAGTAACAGGAGGATTGCCATGAGATCAAGGCCACCTTGAGACTATATAGTAAATTTCAGGTCAACCTGGGCTAGAATAAAACCTTACCTCAAAATAAGTAAATAAATAAATAAGAAATAGGTGGATGGTGCTCCTGAGATTGCTCCGTAGCCTTCACGCATGTGCACATGTGTGAAGTCCCAATGCCTTTAACTTTCTAGCAGGTTTCCATCAAGAAGACAGAATAAATGAGACGCAGGAAACAAATATGCAAATATGCAGTTTGCAAACTCATTTGATTGTGGAACCCCTTCCTGGGCAGTTTTAGAAGGCCAGATGTTCCAGGGAGCGCACACTGGGAAATGCTGGGTAAACCCATCAGGAGCGAATGCATGTTCCAGTCAGGACACAGTGAGATCAGATTTGCAGGCTCTGACTGCTGTGCAGGGGAGAGTGCCAAGCCAGGAGGCCCAAAGAAGAGTGTGAGGGAGGTGGGGGAGAAGGAAGATAGAAGTAGAAGAAGTGCCCCCAGGAGCTCTGTACTCTTCTCTCCTTTCCTCCCCTCCTCCCTCTCTATTCTGTTCTCTTTCCATTCTTTCAGAAAGGAAGGTCACTAGACCTTTAATCCCAGCACTCGGGAGGCAGAGGTAGAGGGATCACTGTGGGTTCGAGGCCACCCAGGGGCTATATAGTGAATTCCAGGTCAGCCTGGGCTAGAATGAGACCCTACTTTGAAAAATGAAAAAAAAAAAAGGAAGGTCAACCAGTTGTTCCCTTTTCCAATAGGTCAGCCAGTTGACTATTTTTGGTGGGGGGGGGGTAGTTGTTTTTAGTTTGTGACAGTTTGATTCAGGTGTCCCCCATAAACTTAGGTGTTCTGAATGCTAGGTTCCTAGCTGATGGAGATTTGGGAATTAACGCCTGCTGGAGACAGTGTATTGTTGGGGGTGAGCTTATGGGTATTATAACCAGTTTCCCCTTGCCAGTGTTTGGCACACCCTCCTGTTCCTGTTGTCCACCTGATGTTGCCCAAGAGGTGGTGGCCATCCTCTGCTCATGCTATCGTTTTCCCTGCCATCATGGAGCTTCCCCTCAAGTCTGTAAGCCAAAATAAACCTTTTTTCCCACAAGCTGCTCTTGGTTAGATGATTTCTGCCAGCAATGCGAACCTGATTGCAACACACTTCAATCTTGGTTTTTGTTTGTTTGTTTGTTTGTTTGTTTGTTTTTTGTTGTTGTTTTTGTTTTTTCAAGGTAGGGTTTCACTCTAGCCCAGGCTGACCTGGAATTCACTATGTAGTCTCAGGCTGGCCTCGAACTCATGGTGATCCTCCTATCTCTGCTTTCCAAGTGCTGGGATTAAAGGCATGTGCCACCATGCCTGGCATTCTTTTTTTGTTTGTTTGTTTGTTTTCATAATATATGTTTTAATATTTTGTATATATAATATATAAATTATATATGTCCTTACTTTCAATAGTAAATAAACTTTTCTTTAAAAAAAAAAAAAAAAAAAAGAAGAAGAAGCCAGGCGTGGTGGCGCACGCCTTTAATCCCAGCACTTGGGAGGCAGAGGTAGGAGGATCGCCCAGAGTTCGAGGCCACCCTGAGACTACATAGTGAATTCCAGGTGAGCCTGGACCAGAGTGAGATCCTACCTCGAAAAACCAAAAAAAAAAAAAAAAAAAAGAAGAAGAAGAAGAAGTAGAAGAGGTGGAACCTGCAGGCTCAGGGACTGTCATTGGTTGAGATGGAGGGTAGGGGAACTGTGTGGTTCTCTGGCGGCTGGTGGGTGTGGAAAGGAGGGAAGCAGGGTGTTGTCTCAGAGACCCACAGGCAGTTTTATGTCACTGGAGAACTGTAGCTAGGTGTGACCAGATGGCCTGGACTGAATTTTTGGAAGGTGATCTATATTAGTTTCTTGCTGCTTAGACCAAACACCTGACAAGCAGCCACTTAAGGATGGAAGTTTATTTGGCTTACAGTTCAAGTTTACAGTCCATTGTGGTGGAAAAGCATGGCAGGAGCTAGTCACATTGGGTCCAAAGTCAGGAAGCAGACAAGAATGAATACTAGTGCTCGCTCAGCAACTTCCTCTTTTATCCAGTCCAGGACCTCAGTCCATGGAATGGTACCTCCCATAGTTAAGGTGGGCTTTCCTACCCCAGTTACCCTCATCAAAATAATCCCCACCAACATGTCCAGAAGCTCGTTTCCTAGGTGATTCTAGATCCTGTCAAGTTGTTAGTAAAAACGGTCACAGGGGGCCTGAGTGATGGCTTAGTGGTTAAGTGCTTGCCTGTGAAGCCTAAGGACCCTGGTTCAAGGCTCAATTCCCCAGTACCCATGTAAGCCAGATGCACAAGATGGCGCATGCATCTGGAGTTTGTTTGCAGTGGCTGGAGGCCCTGGTGTGCCCATTCTCTCTCTCTCTCTCTCTCTGGTGCTCTCAAATAAATACATAAAAATAAACAAAATAAAATTGTTTAAACCTGTGACAGGTCTTAGCAGTTAATGCATTTGCCTGTGAAGCCTAAGGACCTGGGTTCAATTCCCCAGTACCCACATAAGCCAGATGCACAAGGTGGTGCATGCATCTGGAGTTTGTTTGGAGTGACTACAGGCCCTGCCATGCCCATTCTATCTCTCACCCCACCCCATTTCTCTATTTGCCTCTCTCTCTCTCTCTCTTAAATAAATAAATAAAACATATATTTTAAAAAGATGTTTTTCTGATATTTATTTGTGACAGGGAGGGGGAGAGAGAGAGAGAGAAAGAAGGAGAGAGAATGGGTGTGCCAGGGCCTCTTAGCCACTGGAAACAAACTCCAGACGCATGCACCACCATGTGCATCTGGCTTACATGGGACCTGGAGAATTGAAGCTGGGTCCTTTGGCTTCACAGGCATGTGCCTTAACCACTAAGCCATCTCTCCAGCCCCTAAAACGTATATTTTTTAAAAGCCATCAATGGGCTGGACAGATGGCTCAATGGCTAAAGGCTGGCCTGGGTTTGATTTTTCGGTACTCATGCAAAACCAGATGCATCTGGAGTTCCTCTACAGTGGCAAGGGGCCCTGGTACACCCATTAATTCTCTCTCTCCCTCTCTGTGTGCAAATAAATAACATTTTAAAAAACAAAACCATCACAAAGGCCCATTCGAAGCCAGGTAAGGTGGTCCACACCTGTAATCCCAGCACTTAGGACCACTGTGAGTTTGAAGCCAGCCTGGACAGTCATGAAACAGGACCAAAGTTTCACACAATTACAGCACCAGGCCTGGGGAACATAGATGAATTCGCTGGAAAGCTTAAGAGAGAAACCTTCAGCTGGTGGCCTTTCAGAAAATAATCCAGAGGGATGCAGCTCAGGATGGCATGGCTGGGGTGAGGGGTGTGCAGACCCAGCTCTGCTATTCCTGCCCAGCAAAGCCCTGGGGACCAGCCCTGTGCCTGTCTCTCCTCTGGATGCCCAGGATCCCTCCCTCATAGAGCTGTGCAAGCTTGATGGGGTGACTCATTTCTCCGTCCTGAGCTTCAGTGTCCCCCCTCTAGTGCCCCCTTGCAGGGTGTTGTCATGCTTGCAATGAGGTGATGGATGGAGGCGGCCCCTGGCACATGGCTGCCCTGCAACACTGACTCGCTCTACCCTGTGTGTCTCGTCCTTCCCAGGCTTCAAGATGTGCGTCAGCAGCGGCGGCGGCAGCCATGATGAGGCCCCTGTGCTGAGCGGCAAGCACCTGGACGTGCCCAACATCATCATCACGCCTCCAACCCCCACGGGCATGGTACTGCCCAGGGACTCCAGGCGGGCAGGTAAGGCTATGTCTGGGGGCCCTTCTGTGCTATGGCCAAAACCTTGATCCCATCTCTCTGGGGCTTATTCAGAATCTATGGTCAGCTCTGTGGATGCTCCACTGGGGGCCCCTCGCCATGGTGCCAGTTCAACGAGGTATGCTTTGTCAAGTAGTTAACTGGGCAGCCCTTGCAGGTAACTGGAGACCAGTGACAGATGGGTCAGACTGACCCACCATGCCATATGGAATTGATGGGTGCTCCTACCCTGCCCTGGGGGAGAGGGTAGAGGTGCTCCATCTTGCTGGCCACAGGACTGGCTGGACAGGACAGACATGGAAATGCAACCCATGCTGGGCCAAGGCAGACTACGGTCCATCCAGATGTGGGGGCAGGGAGGATGTGACAGATTCCTCAATGAGAGCACAATAGTGAGGGTCCAGACGGGTACCCCACCGGCCCTGTTGACGCGTCAGAGCTAGTGGTGGGGAAAACTATTCACCGAGTGGAGGTTTTAATCAAGCCAGGCCTTGTCCAGAGCCTGGGCTGCTGCTGGGAGGGATAATTACTACTCAGTAGACAGAGACTGGAGGACCACACATCCAGGGTCTGCCTGAGCTACAAAGCAAGTTCAAGGCCAGTCTGGGGAACTTAGTGTGGCCCTATCAAAATAAATAGTAAAAACAAAACAAAACAAAACAAAAGGTCTTGGGATGTAGCTCAGTGGTTGAGTGCTTGCCTAGCATGCAAGAGGGCCTGGGTTATATCAGTGCCAGAAGGAAGAAGAAAAGAGCAGTGATTATAGCTGGTGGCCTGTTTGAAGGTAACGGTTTTTTCACAGATCCTTGGGACTCTCTGATTTAGGTACAGATTTCATAACCCCCCCTTTTTTTTTTGTTTTATTTTCCATTTTATGAGGTAGGGTCTCACTCTAGCCCAGGCTGACCTGGAATTCACTATGTAGTCTCAGGGTGGCCTCAAACTCATGGCAATGCTCCTACCTCTGCCTCCCGAGTGCTGGGATTAAAGGTGTGCGCCACCATGCCAGTCATGCCCTTTAAAAAAAATTTTATCTGCAAGCAGAGAGAGAATGGGCATGGGCGTGCCAGGGCCTCTAGCCACTGCAGATGAACTCCAGATACAGACACCACTTTGTACATTTGGCTTACTAGGGTACAAGAGAGTTGAACCCAGGCTGTCAGGTTTTGGAAACAAGTGCCTTTAACCACTGAGCCATCTTCCAGCCCTTTCAACCCTCTTTTCTTTTTTTTCTTTTTTTTTTTTTTTTTTTTTGGTTTTTCAAGGTAGGTTCTCACTCTAGCTCAGGCTGACCTGGAATTCACTCTGTAGTCTCAGGGTGGCCTTGAACTCTCAGCGATCCTCCCACCTCTGCCTCCCAAGTGCTGGGATTAAAGGCATGTGCCACCACGCCCGGCCCTTTTAACCCTCTTATATAGATGAATAAACTGAGACTCATGGAGGCTGAGACACTTGCCATGTAGCTAGCATGTGGTGGAGCTAGGACTCAGACCCAGGCTGTGGGTTCTGGGTCTTGTCCGCTTAACCCTGAGGCAGGATACCCTCCCAGCAGACAACTGGCCATCATGACCTGCACTGAGATACTGACCAGGGGGTGCCCAGAGTGGACACTCGGTGGGGCTGTTCCCGACATACTGATTGTAGGTCTTTGCTTGTCTGCCAAGTTGGTGGCCAGGAGAAAGCCATGGGCAGGTGGCAGCCAGGCTCAGCAGCGACCAACTTAACTCACTGTTTCCCTTGGTTTTCTAAAGCTGAGGCTGAGCAGGAGAAACCCAATCTATTTAACTCATGGCTTAGGAGGTAGAAAGCTCAAACAGTGTGGTGAGTCAGCCGTGGTGGGTGACTTCATGGCAGAGATATGTTCAAGGGACAGATCACAGGGCAGGGCCTGAGCCAGCTTGAGGGTGGACTTAACCTCCATCTTTCTGTAACAGCTGCTCAGGGGAAACCAACTCAGGCCATAGCAAGGACCTGAAATCCAAAGAGGGCAACAGAGCCAGTGACATCACTAACTCCGCCAGGTCCCACCTCTTAAGGGTGTCACCACCACTCAGCACCACCACACCCTGGGCCAAGCTTCTAGCACGCAGATGCTTGGGAGACAACCCCCATTTACACCACAACCGTCACACTCTTTCATGACTTTTGCCCAGTGCTGGCACCAGGCTAATTGCTTGTCATTCAGCTCTGTTAATTCTCATTGCAGCCCTGTGGGCGATGAGCCCTGTATTTATCTCTGGGTTAGAAAAGGTTTTTAAAAAAAAGGTCCAAAGCCGGGCGTGGTGGCGCATGCCTTTAATCCCAGCACTCGGGAGGCAGAGGTAGGAGGATTGCCGAGAGTTCGAGGCCACCCTGAGACTACATAGTGAATTCCAGGTCAGCCTGGACCAGAGTGAGACCCTACCTTGCAAAAACCAAAAAAAATAAAAATAAAAATAAATTTAAAAAAAGGTCCAGCAAGGGACAGCGACTCACTCAAGGGCGCACACAGCAAGATGGGAGAAGAACTGGGCTCCCAGTCCAGGGTTCCTCCCACATCCCAGCCTGAGTGGGTATCCCAGGGCCTGGTCGTCAGCTCTGCTACGGTGGCCCTTCCCCTTCCAGACCTCTGTTTCCTGCCCTGCAAAGCTCTCCAGTTCCCAGGGCCAGCGTGAACAAAGACAAGAGCATGGTTAACCCCACAAGATCAAGAGGTGACCTTACAGGCAAAGACTTCCTCAAGGAAGCGCCTGAACCCTTGTAGAAGTTCCTATTTTTTGTTTTGTTTTTGGAGGTAGGGTCTCCCTGTAGCGCAGGCTGACCTGGAATTCACTATGTCGTCTCAGACAAGCCTCAAACTCACAGTGATCCTCCTGCCTCACCAACACCCAGTTAGAAGTTCCTTTTCAGCTTAGGCATCTGTGGGCTTGACCAGCCCACAGGGACGACCCAGGTGTCCCCTCCACCTACAGAGTTCAGCTCAGGCCCTGACTGCACTCTTTCCAGAGGAGGGAAAGCACCAGAGTCCAAGGCACTCTTGGGCTCATGACCACAGTCTCCCTGAGCCCCAGTGTCCCCATCTGTAGAGTTTTTCAGCTTGTCTCAGACAAGCTTCAAACTCACAGTGATCCTCCTTCACCAACACCCAGTTCCTTTTCAGCTTAGGCATCTGTGGGCTTGATCAGCCCACAGGGACGACCCAGGTGTCCCCTCCACCTACAGAGTTCAGCTCAGGCCCTGACTGCACTCTTTCCAGAGGAGGGAAAGCACCAGAGTCCAAGGCTCACTGGACCCTTGGGCTCATGACCACGAGTCTCCCTGAGCCCCAGTGTCCCCATCTGTAGAGTGGAGGCAAGAGGGAGACTGAAAGCTGGGCGTGGTGGCACACGCCTTTAACCCCAGCACCCGGGAGGCAGAGGTAGGAGGATCGCCGAGAGTTCGAGGCCACCCTGAGACTACATAGTGAATTCCAGGTCAGCCTGAGCCAGAGTGAGACCCTACCTCGAAAAACCAAAAAAAAAAAAAAAAAAAAAAAAAAAGAGGGAGACTGAGTCTGGTAGAGGACTCACGGTGAGGAAGTCAAGGAGGCTGGGCCTTTGGTGCTCTTCACCGGGGGCGGGTTCAGATGAGAGAAGATGATCAGAGCTGGGAACATGTGTCACACACCCGGGGCCCTGGGGCGGTGCCCCAACCATGACATCTCCTTCCTTACCCAGCTTTGCCTTATCCATAAGCCCAAGGGGAGGGGCGCTGATTTCTCGGAGCCCCAGAGATCAAACCCAGAACCTCAACCTGGAGGGCAGGGAGGACTTGGGAGACCAGCAGCACTGGGGTTTCTTCTCAGCCTCGGGTGACAGCACCCCAGGTTTTGGGATGCTGGGACAATGGTCAAGGCTGCAGAGCCCCAGGCCTAGGGGGGAAGTGGGTAGGGGGAGGGCTACATGGGAGTCACATGCTCCCTCCCATGCTGACACCCTGTTGCTCCCAGTCTGGCTAGATGACACGGGGTCCTGCCCGGATGACGGAGAGATGGACCCGGAAGCCTGAGGAGTCATCCCTGGACAGCGGGACCTGTGTGGTGGCTCTCTGCCCGTGGTGAGGGCATGGCTGCCTGAACAGCTACATGGGGATAGCACATCTGGCCGGGGAGCTACAGCGGGATGGCAGGAGTACATCATGTCCCAGGCTCCAACACGTCCTTGTGCAGAGCAGATATCAGTCATCTCCGTGTTCTCACTGACCCTGGCATGGTGACGAGGTGGCCACCTGTCCTGCGGCCACGGTGATCACTCTGGGGTACCAGGAAGATGCATCCTTCAGACAAACTCATGCTCCTAGCACTCTGGCCCTCAAGGTCACGGCACACAAGAACTGGCCAGAGCAGGGCCTCCGTTTTTTACAAGTTGTTATACAGACACAGATATTGCGTCCCAGGAGTGATTTATACTTCCTTTTTTGCAATATAAATAAAGATCCTCTGTGAGAAGCTTAGTGAATCTTGCTTCATGGGTTGGGGAGGGATGGTGCCACTCCCCCGAGGTGGACACAAGGGCCACTCTAGCTGGTGACCTGCCTTCTCATGGTCTGCAGGCTTCAGTTTGCAGAGGAGGGGAAGGGCTTGGGCTCAGAGACCCTGCTTGCTTGCTTCCTTCCTTGTATCCTTCCCTCCTTCCTTCCCTTTTTTTTGTTTTTTGTTTTCTTGGTTTTTTGAGGTAGGGTCATGCTCTAGGCCAGGCTGACCTGGAATACACTATGTAGTTTCAGGCTGGCCTTGAACTCACAACAGTCCTCCTACCTTTGCCTCCCAAGTGCTGGGATTAAAAGCGTGAGCCACCATGGCTGGCTGATTTTTTTTTTTTTTTATAAGAGAGAGTAAGAGAAGAAAGAGAGGGAGAGAATTGGTGCTCCAGGGCCTCTAGCCACTGTAATCGAACTCCAGACATATGTGCCATCTTGTGCATATGCACGACCTTGTGCATCCAGCTTACATGGCTCCTGGGGAACCAAACCTGGGTCCTTAGGCTTCTTAGGCATGCACTTTAACTGCAAAGCCATCTCTCCAGCCCCTGATTTTTTTATTTGTTTTACTTTTGCAGTTGTGGGGATTGAATTTGGGGCCTCGCATATTCTAGGCAAGTGATCTACTGTTGAGTTACACTCCCAGCTCTGTTTCTGCTTTTTATTTGGAGATATGAGTCTCACTAAGTTGCTCAGGCTGCCTTTAAACTCACTATATAACCCAGACAGGCTTTAAACATTTGATCTCCTGCCTCAACTTCCTGAGTCGCTGGGAGATCAAACAGCTGGAGCAGCACTGCGTTCCACCCCGCCATGCTTTCTTCGTGTCTAGCCTCTGTGAAGGAAAGCCACCATCCTTCCCTGCCACTTTTCTCACCCTTTGTCCCTTCTTGTCCCCTTAGCTCCAGGCCCTCTGACAGTTCTCGTCACATAGGATCAGTGATACTCTTTGGCTCCATTGTATTTTAAATATTTTGGTTTTTTTTTTTTTTTTTCGAGGTAGGGTCTCACTGTAGCTCAGGCTGAATTCACTATGTAGTCTCAGGGTGGCCTCGAACTCACAGAGATCCTCCTACCTTTGCCTCCCGAGTGCTAGGATTAAAGGCATGCACCACCACACCCGGCTGTATTTTAAATATTTTTATTTATTTATTTGCAAGCAGAGAGAGATAATAGGGTGTCTTGTCGCTGCAAATGAACTCCAGATACATGCACTACTTTGAACATAATCTGTCTGTACGAGGATACCAGGGAATTAAACTTGGACCAGCAGGCTTTGTAAGCAAGTGCCTTTAACTGCTCAGCCATCTCTCCAGCCCCCTCCATTGAATTTGGCTGCCATCTCCCATTGCCTCTATCTGCCCCAGCGAGCTCAGCCTGTCTGGGTTCAGGCCTCTCCACTCACTAAGACGTGGGAGGGTGGGCCAGTGAGTCCCTCATTCCTGTCCGCCCCTCTGTCTGTCATCCTGCTACCTCTGAGTCTCTGGTCCCCCTCTACCCTGCTTAGTGATGTCAGCATGCTCCCACAGCCCTCTGAAAGGAGGCTGCATGTTAGTTTCTTTGCTTGCCGTGGCCAGATTCCTGGCAAGAAGCAACTGGAACCTGGGCTACAGTGAGACCCTACATCAAAAAAAAAAGATAAGAAAAGAAAAGAAAAAAAGAAAGAGGAACTGGAGGAGTGAGGGAGGAAAGAAGAGAGGGAGGGTTTCTCTTGGCTCAAAGTTCAAGGACAGTCAGTCTGGTGGGGAAGGTAAGGCGACGGCGGCAGGAGTGTGAGGCGGCTGGTCATGTTGCATCTGCAGGCAGGAAGCAAGGCATGCTGGTGCTCAGTCCACTTTCTTCTTTTTATCCAGTCCAGGACCCCCCAGCCCGTAGAATGGTGTTACTCACATTCAACGTGGGCCTTCCTGCTTCAGAAACTATCCTCGCAGACATGCCCAGAGGCTTGTTGCCGTGGTGATTCGAAATCCCATCAAACCCATTAACCATCACAGACCAGATGCTCAGCCTCTTCACCCGTCATTCCAGCCAAGCCCAGCTGGCCTTTCCCTTCACACACAGCTCCCGTTCTGGTGAGCACTGCTGTGTAAACCCCAGATTTCACGGCAGGAAGCAAGGATCATCTGTTTTGCTCACCAAGCTGCCATTCATCCCTGTTTGCTGAGATACCAGCCAAGATGTGTCACCTTGGGCTGGAAGGTGATGGTGCCCTCACACGACCCATGCTCACAGAGAAATCAGTCCTGAGTTTTTGGTTCAGAGCCTCCACGGGTGGCCTAGACTTCCTCATAGCATAGAAGCTGAACTCCAGACAGGAGCAGCTCAACAAAACCAGGGAGGAACTGGGGAAGTGGCTCAGTGGTTAAAGACACTTGCCTGCAAAGCCTGGTGACCCAGGTTTAAATCTCCAGTACCCATGTAAAGCCAGATGCACAAAGTAGTGCATGCATTTGGAGTTCATTATCAGTGGCAGGAGGTCCTGTCGTGCCCATTACCTCACCCTCTCTGTGTTTACAAATAAATAAATAATAGTTTAAAAATATACCAAGGGCTGGAGAGATGGCTTAGTGGTTAAGGTGCTTTCCTGCAAAGCCTAAGGACACAGGCTGTAATTCCCCAGGACCTATGTAAGCCAGATGTACAAGGTGGCACATGCATCTGGAGTTTGCAGCAGCTAGAAGCCTTGGCACACCCATTCTCATTCTCTCTCATTTGCAAATAAATTAATTATTTAAAAAAATGAATGCTATGTGACTGAAACTACCTGGTCTCCAAAGTCACATTTTGTCACTTCTGTGTTAGTCCTTGGCCTTCCTAGATCTAAGGAAAGGGAACTTTTTTTTTTCTAGGTAGGAGCTCCCTCTAGGCCAGGCTGACCTGGAGTTCACTAGGTAGTCCCACGGTGATCCTCCTACCTCTGCCTTCCGAGTGCTGGGATTAAAGACATGCTCCACCACGCCCGGCTCACGAGGGAACTTTTTGATGCCTCCTCTTGATGGCAACCATGTGAAAGCACACTACTGGAAAAGCACGTGGGATGGGAGATGTGTGGCCATGTTGTGCATGCCAGAGCTCTCTAGAGGAACAGAGCTGATGATGCCTGTATAGTATGGAAAGGATTCATGGTATGGCCTGGGTAGTCCAATGATGTCCATCTGCACACTGGAGAGAACCTGGTAGCTACTCAGACCATAAAGTTGGACACCTCAGCTGACCCAATGTGGAACTAGAGGCCTGGGAGACTCCTGAGAACTCACTGGTATGCCATCTATGCTGGAGGACCTCACACATGCTAGACAAGCACTCTACCACTGAGCCATGCATCCCAGCCCTCTTTTCACTTCCTTTTTTTTTTTTTTTTTTTTTTTTTTTTTTTGTGTGTGTGTGTGTGTGTATGTGTGCTTTTATGAGAGAGAAAGGGAAAGAATTGGTGTGCCAGGGCCTCCAGACACTGCAATCAAACTCCAAACACATGCACCACCTTGTGTACACATGCAACCTTGTGCGTTTGCATCACATTGTGCGTCAGGCTTACATGGGATCTGAAGAGTGGAACATGAGTCCTTAGGCTTTGCAGGCAAGCACCTTAACCACTAAACCATCTCTCTAGCCTTTTTAAAAATTATATTTCATTTATTTATTTATTTGAGAGAGAGAGAGAGAGAGTGAGTGAGTGGGCATGCCAAGGCTTTTTGCCACTGTAAAAGAACTCCAGATGCATGTACCACTTTGTGCATATGTCTTTATGTGGATCCTGGGGAACTGAACCTCAGGCCATCAGGCTTTGCAAGCAAATGCCTTTAACTGCTGAGCCATCTCTCCAAGCCCTTTACATTCTAATTTAATACATTTTATTATTTATTCATTTATTTGAGATAGAGGAGAGAGAATGGGTATGCCAGGGCCTCCAGCCGCTGCAAACAAACTGTAGATGCGTGCACCACCTGTGTCTCTGGTTTACGTGGGTCCTGGGGAATCGAACCTGGGTCCTTTGGCTTTGCAGGCAAGTGCCTTAACCACTAAGCCATCCCTCCAGCCCACATTCTAATTTAAATATATTTTTAAATTTATGTTTTTTTTTTTGGAGAGAGACAGAGAGAGAGAGGAAGATAGAGATGGGTGCGCCAGCAGTGTCTCAGCTGCTGGGAAAGAAATCCAGATGTGTGCGCCCCCTTGTGGTCAAGTGCAGCATTGCGCCCTTGCCTCACTTTGCATCTGGCTAAACGTGGGACCTGGAGATTGGAACTGCTGGAGATTGGAACCAGTGTTCTTAGGCTTAGGAGGCAGGCTCCTTAACCCCTAAGCCATCTCTCCAGCCCCCACATTCTAATTTAAGACAGGGTTTTACTTAGTTGCTCAGGCTGTCCTTGAACTCACACTGAATCCCAGGCAGGCCTTGAGCTCAACCCTCCAACCTTAGTCTCCTAAACAGCTGGAATGACAGGCCTGTGCCCCCCAGGCCCTGGTGTCCCTGTGCAGTTGTAACCAGCCAGGCCCCTGCCAATGGTCCACGGAGACGCATTAACAGGTTTCATAGCTGTCAAAGGCTCTTGGCGCAGCACCGATGCCTGCAGCAGGAATGTGCTGACTGACCTGAGTTGGTCACAGCCTGAGCAAGGATGGAAATAGTTCTTTCCAGGTCTCCTCTCCAAGTCCCTCCTCCCTGCACGGGGCTGCGGGGACTACCCTCCAAACCGAGTTCTTCCACTTGGGTCCTTTGCTGGAAGGAGGACAACGTTCCTAAAGCCATTTACTGGCTGAATGCATCACTGCCTGTGTAGGCTTCGGGCTTCCTCAGGTCTTCAAAGGGGAGATGCCATCTGGATTGTGGGAAGATCAAATGAATGAACATGCAGAAAGACTAGAGTCACACCTGAGTGACAATAAGGACAGGTGACATTTACTAAGCAGGGAGAAGATTCACATGGACCTGCAGAGCCCTTTGTTGGGTTTTGGTTTTGAAATTGTTGTGGTTTTTTTTTTTTTTTTGGTGGGTTATTTTATTTTATTTGTATTTTATTTTATTTTATTTTATCAAGGTCTCATGTAGCCCATGCTGGCCTCAACTTGCTATGTAGGATGACATTGAATTTCTGATCCTCCCAAGTGCTGGGGTTAATGACATGTGCCACCCCACCTGGATTATATGGGGGGGAAGGGCTTCCTGCATGTGCTCTACCAACTGGATGATATCCCCAATCCAGGTTTTAAAAAAAAAAATTTATTTATTTGCAAGTAGAAAGAGATAGAATAGAGACAGGCAGAGAGAATGGGTGCCCCAGGGCCTTCAGTTGCTACAAACAAACTCCAGATGCATAGGTTACTTGTGAGTACTGGGGAATCAAACCCAGGTTTGCAGGTTTGCAGGCAAGCACCCAACTGCTGAACCTTCTCTCCAGCTACCCAATTCAGTTTTGTTGTTGTTTTTGTGTCTGGCTTTACGTGGGTACTGGGGAATCAAACCTAGGCCAGCAGGCTTTGCAAGAAAGTGTTTTTAACTGCTGAGCCATCTCCCTAGCCCTAATTTTTAGAAAATAATTTATTTATGAGAGAGACAGAGCAAGAGAAAGAGAGAGAATTGGCACACCAGGGCCTCAGCCACTGCAAACAAACTCCACATGCATGTGCTACCTTGCACGCATGCGCCACCTGTGTGTCACCTTGTGCATCTGGCTTACGTGAGTTCTGGGGAGTCGAACCTGGGTCCTTAGGCTTCACAGGCATGTGCCTTAACCACTGAGCCACCTCTCCAGCCCCTAATTTTGTTTTTGAGACAAGATCTTACTATGCAGCTTAGGCTATCCTAGTATTCACTATATAGACCAGCCTGGCCTCAAACTTGCACCAATCCTCCTGCCTCTGTTCTTTCCAGGCTCCAAGTACTCAGGTGGCTGGCATGCACCACCATACCAGGATTTTGTTTTGTTTTTGAGACAGAGTCTTCAGTATTGAAGGCAGGTCTTGGACTCCTGATGTGCCAGTCTTCACCTTCCGAGTGCTGGGATGACTGGTGTGTATCACCAAGCCAGGCTTCCTTTGATGTTGGCTTCTAGGTAAGCCTGACATGTGGTGAGAGGTGGAGGATGCTGGGTAGGTGGGATCTGTGTCTCATTGGTGCTGATAAAGAGTGAGGGTTTGGCCAGGCATGGTGGCACACGCCTTTAATCCCAGCACTTGGGAGGCAAAGGTAGGAGGATCATCATGAGTTTGAGGCCACCTGAGACTACACGGTGAATTCCAGGTCAGCCTGGGCCAGAGTGAGACACCCTACCTTGAAAAAAAAAATGAGGGTTTGTTCTGATACCCAAACATTACACCTGATACTTTAAGTCTTCTTTGATGCCAGGTCCTGGGGTGGGTTATTGACATCTGTGCCTTGTTTTCTTTTTTATTTTTAATTTTAAGTTTATTTATTTATGAGAGAAAGAGGGAGAGAGGAAAAGAGAGGAGAGAAGGAGAGAATGGGCACATCAGAGCCTCTTGCTACTGCACGTGAATCCCAGATACATGTGCCACTTCATGCATCTGGCTTTATGTGGGTGCCAGGGAATTGAACCCAGATCAGCAGGCTTTGTAAGCAAGCACCTTTAACCACTGAGCCATCATCCATCTTTTTTTTTTTTTTTTTTGAGGTGGAGTCTCATCCTAGCCAAGGGGGACCTGGAACTCTGGAACTTACTGTGTAGCCCAAGCTGACCTCAAACCTTGGCCAAGGTAGAAAGATCACTGTGAGTTCAAGGTCACTCTGAGACTACATAGTGAATTCCAGGTCAGCCTGAGCTACAGTGAGACCCTACCTAGAAAAAAAGAAAAAGAAAAAGTGTTGTGGGCTGGAGGAATGGTTCAGCAGTTAAGGCGCTTGCCTACAAAGCCAAAGGACCCAGGTTCAATTCCCCAGGATCCATGTAAGCCAGACGCACAGGGCGACACATGCATCTGAAGTTCATTTGCAATGGCTGAAGGCCCTGGTGTGCCCATTCTCTCTCCCCCACTTTCTCTTTCTCTCTCATAAATAAATAAAATAAAATTCAACTTTTAAAAAAGTGTTGTAATTCCTGTACTCTGGAGAAAGACCCAGGAGGATTGGTATAGTGGGTCAAACTTGCACGCCTTTAATCCCTGTACTCTGGAGAAAGACACAGGAGGATTGATAGTTCAAGAGTTTGAGGTCAGCCAGGACTGCATAGTGAGAATGTATCTCAAAAAGAAAAAAAATGCTCAAAAATAAACAAATAAAAGCATGATGAGCTGGGTGTGGCGGCACACTCAGGATACTGAAGCAGGAAGCCTGAGAGCTCCAGACAGCCTGAGTGTTGGAGTGAGATCCTGTCTCAAAAAGAAAAAACAAAGCGTGAAAGACTCCTGTCAGTGTGTTGGAGGGGGCAGAGGCCACAGCACCACGTGCCCTGCTGAACGGAAGCTACAGGAGAAACAGATGAACGACTCCAACCATGGCTGCTGGCAAAGCTCGCTGACCCAACCCCATGTGTCCAGGGGACAGCTCCCGGGTTCTAAGAGACAAGCTTGCGAGTCTCCATGCTCAGGATTATTTGTGCTGTATTCCTCCAGGAAGAGAGGCAAGGAGGGGGAAAGTGTGAAAACAGATGGAAATGTAATTTTTTAATGACAGCAGCAGATGGCAAAAAGACACAAGCGTGTCTTCACACCATGTCGGAGCCATGTGAGAGCGCCTGGCCCAGCCATAACGTGCACGGTGGGGCTGTCGCAATGGCTCCCCTGCCAAACCCAGGAGGCGGGCCAGCTGCCGGCAGGAGCCAGGCACAGGACGAGGTGGCAGCGTAAGCGCCACCAAGCTGCGCACAGCCACAGGTGGATGAGAGATGCCTGTGACCACCTGGTGGAGTCTTCACTGGGCCTGGATCATCTGGGCAGCATACTTGGGCACTGGGCTCTGGGTACCCAGGGTCCCACACAGTCAGGCTGCTGTCACCTCCACTCCAGTTTCCCCTGCTCGACCCTTAACTCCACCCACCCTCAGTTCCTTCTGATGTGCACACACCAATAATCCCAGTACTAGGGACACTGAGACAGGAGGATTGCTTCTAGTTTGAGGCCAGCTTGGGGTACCTAGTGAGTGCCAGTCCAGACAGAGCTACAGAAACCCTGTCTCAAAAAAAAAAAAATTGTTAGGCATGGTGGCGCATGCCTTTAATCCCAGCACTCAGGAGGCAGAGGTAGGAGGATCGCCATGAGTTTGAGGCCACCCTGAGACTGCATAGTGAATTCCAGGTCAGCCTGACCTGGAATGAGACCCTGCCTTGAAAAACTAAAAAAAAAAAGAGGTGGAGCCAGGCATGATGGCGCACGCCTTTAATCCCAGCACTTGGGAGGCTGAGATAGGATCGCTGAGAGTTCAAGACCACCCTGAGACTACATAGTGAATTCCAGGTCAGCCTGGGCTAGAGTGAGACCCTACCTCGAAACAAACAAACAAAATAATAATAATAATAATGAGCTGGGTGTGGAGATGGCTCAGTAGATAAAGTGCTTGTTACGCAACTATGCATAGCTGAGTTCAGATCCCCAGACGCCACATAAAAGCTGGTGACCCTGTAGACCAGCCAACTGAAAGCTGGAAAAAGCTGCACTGCACGCAGCGTATGGGAGACAGAAGCCATCAACAGTGAAAATAGTGGATGCTGAATATTCAAGCTTGGCCAGACAGGCCCATTGACTGAACGGGTGCAATAGTGGCGTGTCTACTCTTGGGGTAACCAACTGCTCCATAATTGGACTGAAGGCCCTCTCTACGGGAGGGAATACATACCCGGTACTGAAAAACCTAAGTAAAAGTCTATGGTAGGTGAGGTCATGAGCCTTGGGGGTATAAGCCTGCTCATGTCTGACTAAATGTATATATTATTCCCACCAAGCTGCCCTGGGGACACTACACTAAATGTTCATGTCCACATATTAACGCTATTCTCACTTCTGGCTAGAGAAGCTTCTCTTTTCAGATGGTGATGACCACTGGGATGACACAAAAGGCAACATAGTGCTGAGAAGAAGGGATGGAGGAGTGCCCAGCACTGAAACACCTCTGTCACATCCTCCAGTGGCAGTGAAGAGGGGTGGATAGAATGGAAGAGCCAAAGGAAGGATATGACCTCTTACTATGCAGCTGCCCAGACAGAAATTGGCCTCGATATCCATGATCTTGCAGTGCCTAGCAATACCTTTGCAAGACCCTCAAAATAGAAGAGAAAGATGATGTCATCAAATTAGGAGAGAGACTAATGGAGAAAGGGAGGGGATATGATGGAGACTGGAGTTCTAAAGTGGAATGGGGGAGGGGAGGGAAATATCAGGTGGGGTTTTTTTGGTATGTAAGATTAAAAATCAATAAAAATAAAAAAAATAAAAAAATAAAAAAAAAAAAAAAAAAGCTGGTGAGATGGCTTAGCAGTTAAAGGCACTTGCGTGCAGGGCCTGACAGTCTGGGAGTTCCTTTGTAGTGGTGGGAGGCCCTAGTGTGCCCATTTTCTCTCTCATAAACAAATAAATATTTTTTAAAAAACTGGGCGCTGTGGTTCACTTCTGTAACCCCAGTGCACCTATAACAAGAAGAGAGACAGAGTTAGGATAATTTCTGGAAGCTTATTGTTGCAGTCAGATTTACATTGCTGGCAGAAATCACCCGACCAAGAGCAGCTTTTGGGAAAAAAGGGTTTATTTTGGCTTGAAAGGAAGCTCCACGATGGCAGGAGAAAACGATGGCATGAGCAGAGGGTGAACACCACCTCCTGGCCTACATCAGGTGGACAACAGCAACAGGAGAGTGTGCCAAACACTGGCAAAGGGAAACTGGCTATAATACCCATAAGCCCCCCCCCAACAGTACACTGCCTCCAGGAGGTGTTAATTCCCAAATCTCCATCAGCTGGGAACCTAGCATTCAGAACACCTAAGTTTAGGGGGGCACCTGAATCAAACCACCACAACTGAGGAAGACACCTGACATTGACCACTGGCATCCCCCCGCCCACACACACACACTCATGCAACCACACCCATATAAACACATATACACATACATATGCAAAAAAAATCCACAAAAGAGCTGGCGAGAGCTGGAGAGATGGCTCAGTGATTAAGGCACTTGCCTGCAAAGCCTACCAACCCTACTTTGATTCCCGAGTACTCACATAAAGCCAGATGCACAAGGTTGTGTCTGCATCTGGAGTTCATTTTCAGCGTCTGGAAGTCCGGGTGTGAAAGACGTGGTCATTGTCTTTCAGGTCAGTTGCAAGCTATGAAAGAGACTCACGAGGGTGGGCTTTTCTTCTGGTTTGTTTCAGATTACCTTAGTGGAAGAGCATCACACTAACTGGGGGAATAATACCTCGTGGGGCTGTTGAGAAGGAAACACTGTCAGTCCCTAGGGCCAGAGCTTGTGTCCTGAGCCCAACTGGGGCAGACACCACAGAGAGCTTGTCTACTTGTTGTCTTCCAAGCCACACAGGCAACAGGTGACATAGCAGGCCTAGCAGATTCGAGTGCTGTGAACAGGACATGGTCCCAGACCAACCAACCTTCAAAGCAGAGGTTCCCTTATAGCCGGGCGTGGTGGCGCACACCTTTAATCCCAACACTCGGGAGGCAGAGGTAGGAGGATCACTGTGAATTCAAGATCATTCTGAGACTACAAAGTAAATGCCAGGTTAGCCTGGGCTAGAGTGAAACCCTACCTTGAAAAACCAAAAAGAAAAAAAAAAAAAAAAAAAGGAGGGGAAGCCGGGCGTGGTGGCGCACGCCTTTAATCCCAGCACTCAGGAGGCAGAGGTAGGAGGATCGTCGAGAGTTCGAGGCCACCCTGAGACTACACAGTTAATTCCAGGTCAGCCTGGACCAGAGTGAGACTGTACCTCGAAAAACCAAAAAAAAAAAAAAAAAAAAAAAAAAAGAAAGAAAAAAAGGAGGGGAGATGACTTAGTGGTTAAAGGCACTTGCTTGCAAAGCCTGCTGACCTGGGTTCAGTGCCTTAGTACCTGTGTAAGGCCAGATACACAAAGTGGCATAGGTATCTGAAGTTCGTTTGCAGCAGCAAGAGGCCCTGGTGCATCCTCTCTCCTCCCCTCCCCCCCCCCTCTATGTTTATAAATAAATAAATTTTTTTTTTGGAGAGAGACAGAGAGAGGGAGAGGAAGACAGATAGAGGTGGGCACGCCAGCAGCCTCTCAGCTGCTGCGAACGAAATCCAGATGCGTGCGCCCCCTTGTGGTCAAGTGCGGCATCACGCCCTTGTGTCACTTTGCATCTGGCTAAACATGGGACCTGGAGGTTGGAACCGCTGGAGATTGGAACCAGCGTTCTTAGGCTTAGGAGGCAGGTGCCTTAACCGCTAAGCCATCTCTCCAGCCCAATAAATATTTTTTTAAATGGAGTTTCTGCCGGGCTTGGTGGTGCATGCCTTTAATCCCAGCACTTGGGAGGCAGAGGTAGGAGGATCGCCATGAGTTCAAGGCCACCCTGAGACTACATAGTGAATTCCAGGTCAGCCTGGGCTACAGTGAGACCCTACCTGGAAAAAAAAAATGGAGGTTCCCCTATCACTCAACAAAGAGCCATAGGAGCTGCTGATCCCAAGGACACCGTGGCATGACAAAGAGTAACTGGGACGTCCTTCTCTGTGATCGCAGGCGCCATACTTCACTGCTTGTATGAACCCAGGAGAGTTTCTATTCTGCTTCCAGGCCCAGATTCCAGTCCTCTGCTTGACTTCCTTGGGCATTGAGAGACAAGACCAATGCTTGGTGTTCACCACTTCCTTTATGCTTTTCAAAGGTCATAGGGAAATAGCTGGGCAGCTGAGGAGGCTGAAAATATAGATGCCTAGGCCCTCCCATCTGGTGAGCCCTCCCTGCAGCACCTCCCCCAAAACATGCATCATCACTATAAGTGTTTTATTTTGAGGCAGGGTTCCACATAGCCTAAGCTGGCCTCGAACTTGCTATATAGCTGATGAGTTTGCGCTCCTGATCTCTCTACGTTCACCTCTCGAGTTCTGGAATTATAGTTATGCACCACCATGCTCAGCAGGCTTCAATTAGTTGTTTTGTTATGTTTTGTTTTGTTTTGTTTTGTTTTGTTTGTTTGAGATAGGGTCTTGCTCTAGCCCAGGCTAACCTGGAATTCATAATGTAGTCTCAGGCTAGCCTCTAACTGAGTGATCCTCCTACCTCTGCCTCCCGAGTGCTGGGATTAAAGATGTGTGCCATCACTCTAGGCCTAGTTTTTTGCTAGCTTGTTTAATGTTTGTCTCATGATCATACTTATCAAGTAAGACTGTGGGGGCTGCCTTAGTAGTTAAGGTGCTTGCCTGCAAAGCCAAAGGACCCAGGTTCAGCTCCCCAGGATCCACATAAGCCAGATGCACAAGGTGGTGCATGAGTCTAGCATTCAATTACAGGGGCTGGAGGCCCTGGTGTGCACATTCTCTCTCTCTCTCTCCCTCCCTCTCTCAAATAAATAATAATGATGATGATAATAATAATAATAATAATAATAATAAGAAGAAGAAGAAGAAGAAGAAGAAGAAGAAGAAGAAGAGTAGCCTGGCATGGTGGCGCACACCTTTAATCCCAGCATTCTGGAGGCAAAGGTAGGAGGATCGCCATGAGTTCGAGGCCACCCTGAGATTACATAGTGAATTCCAGGTCAGCCTGAACTAGAGTGAGACCTTGCCTTGGAAAAAAAAAAAAAAAAAAGGAGTGAAACTGTGGATATCACTTGTCACTGCTGGTGTTGGCTGAGCTCACCTGCCCAATGTGTGGGTTTGTACATTCCCAGACTGTGGGAGGACTGCTTCCCACTGCTGAGGCTCCGCTCTGGGGAACAACATCACCAGCGCAGAGCCACACTGAAGGAGTGTACATTAGAACCTCCTTTCCCTAGAAAAGACACAGCCTAATGCTAGTCAGAATTCTCCTGTGTGGGGGTTTGTCTCATCACCCTCATTCATTCATTCAATCATTTATACCACTATGGACTCCTGCTTTTTCTTTTTTTTCAAGGTAGGGTCTCATTCTAGCCCAGGCTGACCTGGAATTCACTATGTAGTCTCTGGGTGGCCTTGAACTCACAATGATCTTCCTACCTGTGCTTCCCAAATGCTGGGATTAAAATCGTGAGCCACCATGCCTGGCTGTGAATTTTTTTTTAACTTTTTATTTTAATTTTATTCATTTGCAAGCAGCGAGAGAGAGAGAGAGAGAGAGAAGACAGACAGAGGGAGAATGGGCATGCCAGGGCCTCTAGCCACTGAAAACGAACTCCAGACGCATGCGCCCCCTTGTGCATCTGGCTAACGTGGGTACTGGGGAATTGAACCTGGATCTTTAGGCTTCACAGGTAAGTGCCTTAAGTGCTAAGCTATCCCTCTAGCTCATGGCTGCAAATTTTTGAATTTTTTATTATTGTGTGTGTGTGGATGAGGGAATGTATGTGCCATGTTGCACATGTGGAGGTCAGAGGGCAACTTTCCATTGTCCGTCCTTTTTCTTTTCTTTTCTTTTTTCCTTTTCTTTTTTTTTTCTTTTTTGGTTTTTCAAGGTAGGGTTTCACTCTAGTCCAGGCTGACCTGGAATTGGTCTCAGGGTGGCCTCGAATGCTCGGTGATCCTCCTACCTCTACCTCCTTAGTTCTGTTCTTTTCTTTTCTTTTTGGTCCAGGGTCAGTCCTCATCTTCCATCTCATTGGATGTAGGGTCTCCGGTTCTCATTGTTGTTCACCACTGTTTTCACCAGGCTCGCTGGGCCATGAGCTTCTGGAAAATTCCCTTGTCTCTGTTTCCCATCTCCATGTTGGGATTACAGTAGCCTGCCACCACTTCCAGATTTAAATATATATATATATATAAAATGAATGTAAATATTTATATATATGTATATCTAGTATGTTTATTAGTTATATGTATGTGTGTAGTATGTGTGTATGCATGTTCATGCATGTGTGTGTGCAGGTGAGTGTGGAGGCCAGAGGTCGACATCAAGTGTGCTGTCAGTCTGGCTTTTACACAGGTGCCGCGGATGTGAACTCGTGCACTCACACTTGTGCAACAAGCACTTTACCCACTGAGCCTGCTCCTGAATATTTCTCATACTTTGGGTTATCTTCCACCAGTCACTATTGCTTTCCTCAAGTTAGTCTGGCTTTGGCCACTGGGAGCTCCTGTGTTCTTCTCACAGGTGTCCCCCACCTTGGGACTTGATTTATCTTCTCTAGAGTCCCTCTCGCTCTCTAGAACCAGAGGCCCCACGCTCATCAACTCGCCGCCTAGTCCTGGGGCCAGCTACCTTTCCCCGCCCTCCCTCATCTCTTCTCCCCTTCCTTCTTCCCATTACTTTATGTTTGTTTGTGTTTTTCTATATTTTATTTATTTGCAAGGGGAGAGAGAGAGAGAGGGAGGAAGGGAGAGAGAATGTGTTCACCAGAGCCTTCTGCCATTGCAAACAACTCCAGAAATATGTGCCACTTGGTGCATCTGACTTTACATGGGTATGGGGAATAAAATCCAGGCCATCAGACTTTACAAGCAAGCACCTTTAACTGCTGAGCCATCTCTCCAGCCCTGCTTTTCTTTTTCTTTTTCTTTTCTTTCTTTCTTTCTTTTTTTTTTTTTTTTTCTTTTGCAGGAAGGGTCTCGCTCTACTCCAGGCTGACCTGGAATTCTCTATGGAGTCTCAGGCTGGCCTCAAACTCACAATGTTCTTCCTACCTCTGCCTCTCAAGCACTAGGATTAAAGGCATGCGCCACCACACCCAGCCTGTTTTGTTTTTTGAGGCAGGGTCTCACTCTAGTCCATGATGGCCTAGAATTCACTCTGTAACACAGGCTGGCCTTGAACCTTAGCCTGTTGAGTGCTGGGGTTAAAGCCTTGCAACATCACACCTAACTTCCATTAGCTTTTTTAGGCAGGGACACTCTGTAGCCCAGGCTGGCTTGGACCTTGCAATCTTCCTGCCTCAGCCTTTTGAGTGCTGGGATCACAGGCCTGGGCTACCATACCCCACTCAGGTCTTGAAGGAATACTGGGTCTGCACACTGCAGAATGGTGCTAGAAGCCAGCTCTGCATGCTGGATTCTTAGGCCTTCCTGAGGTATTGCTGTTGGGCCCTCTAGTGGACAGAGCAAGTAGGTGTGTGTGTGTGTGTAAAATATGGAAGGGATTTGGTCACACAGCTACACACACACACACACACACACACAATTTGGTATTTCGATGTAAGGTCTTGCTCTAGCCCAAGATGACCTGGAATTCACTATGAAATTTGAAGTTTGAGGCTGGCCTCGAATTTATGGTGATCCTCTTACCTCTGCCTCCTCAATGGTGGGATTAAAGGCACGCGCCACACACCTGCTACACATATCTATTTTAAACTACATATTTCTAGATCCAGCCATCCCCCTGCTGGGCATTTACCCACAGGAACTGAAGTCAGTATGTTGAAGGGAGGCCTGAACCCACATATAACTGGGATAAGTACAGACTTATTCACAGTGGACGAGATGTAGGTTCAGTCAAATTGTCCATCAGTGGACGAGTGGAGTTTTGTTCTATACAGAGAATACAAATTAGCCTTAAAAGTAGAACATTTGGGGCGGGCATGGTAGAGCACGCCTTTAATCCCAGCACTCGGGAGGAAGAGGTATGAGGATCACTGTGAGTTCGAGGCCAGCCTAAGACTACACAGTGAATTCCAGGTCAGCCTGGACTAGAGTGAGACCCTACCTCGAAAAAAACAAAAAAAAACAAAACAAAAACAAGCAGAAAATATAGTCAGGCCTGGTTGTCCATGTCTTTAACCGCTAAGCCATCTCTCCAGCCCAATAAATATTTTTAAATGGAGTTTCTGCCGGGCTTGGTGGTGCATGCCTTTAATCCCAGCACTTGGGAGGCAGAGGTAGGAGGATCGCCATGAGTTCAAGGCCACCCTGAGACTACATAGTGAATTCCAGGTCAGCCTGGGCTACAGTGAGACCCTACCTGGAAAAAAATGGAGGTTCCCTATCACTCAACAAAGAGCCATAGGAGCTGCTGATCCCAAGGACACCGTGGCATGACAAAGAGTAACTGGGACGTCCTTCTCTGTGATCGCAGGCGCCATACTTCACTGCTTGTATGAACCCAGGAGAGTTTCTATTCTGCTTCCAGGCCCAGATTCCAGTCCTCTGCTTGACTTCCTTGGGCATTGAGAGACAAGACCAATGCTTGGTGTTCACCACTTCCTTTATGCTTTTCAAAGGTCATAGGAAATAGCTGGGCAGCTGAGGAGGCTGAAAATATAGATGCCTAGGCCTCCCATCTGGTGAGCCCTCCCTGCAGCACCTCCCCAAAACATGCATCATCACTATAAGTGTTTTATTTTGAGGCAGGGTTCCACATAGCCTAAGCTGGCCTCGAACTTGCTATATAGCTGATGAGTTTGCGCTCCTGATCTCTCTACGTTCACCTCTCGAGTTCTGGAATTATAGTTATGCACCACCATGCTCAGCAGGCTTCAATTAGTTGTTTTGTTATGTTTTGTTTTGTTTTGTTTTGTTTGTTTGAGATAGGGTCTTGCTCTAGCCCAGGCTAACCTGGAATTCATAATGTAGTCTCAGGCTAGCCTCTAACTGAGTGATCCTCCTACCTCTGCCTCCCGAGTGCTGGGATTAAAGATGTGTGCCATCACTCTAGGCCTAGTTTTTTGCTAGCTTGTTTAATGTTTGTCTCATGATCATACTTATCAAGTAAGACTGTGGGGGCTGCCTTAGTAGTTAAGGTGCTTGCCTGCAAAGCCAAAGGACCCAGGTTCAGCTCCCCAGGATCCACATAAGCCAGATGCACAAGGTGGTGCATGAGTCTAGCATTCAATTACAGGGGCTGGAGGCCCTGGTGTGCACATTCTCTCTCTCTCTCTCCCTCCCTCTCTCAAATAAATAATAATGATGATGATAATGATAATAATAATAATAATAATAATAATAATAAGAGTAACCTGGCATGGTGGCACATGCCTTTAATCCCAGCATTCTGGAGGCAAAGGTAGGAGGATCGCCATGAGTTCGAGGCCACCCTGAGATTACATAATGAATTCCAGGTCAGCCTGAACTAGAGTGAGACCTTGCCTTGGAAAACAAAAAAAAAAAAGGAGTGAAACTGTGGATATCACTTGTCACTGCTGGTGTTGGCTGAGCTCACCTGCCCAATGTGTGGGTTTGTACATTCCCAGACTGTGGGAGGACTGCTTCCTACTGCTGAGGCTCCGCTCTGGGGAACAACATCACCAGCGCAGAGCCACACTGAAGGAGTGTACATTAGAACCTCCTTTCCCTAGAAAAGACACAGCCTAATGCTAGTCAGAATTCTCCTGTGTGGGGGTTTGTCTCATCACCCTCATTCATTCATTCAATCATTTATACCACTATGGACTCCTGCTTTTTTTTTTTTTTCAAGGTAGGGTCTCACTTGGCCCAGGCTGACCTGGAATTCACTATGTAGTCTCTGGGTGGCCTTGAACTCACAATGATCTTCCTACCTGTGCTTCCCAAATGCTGGGATTAAAATCGTGAGCCACCATGCCTGGCTGTGATTTTTTTTTAACTTTTTATTTTAATTTTATTCATTTGCAAGCAGCGAGAGAGAGAGAGAGAGAGCGAGAAGACAGACAGAGGGAGAATGGGCATGCCAGGGCCTCTAGCCACTGAAAACGAACTCCAGACGCATGCGCCCCCTTGTGCATCTGGCTAACGTGGGTACTGGGGAATTGAACCTGGATCTTTAGGCTTCACAGGTAAGTGCCTTAAGTGCTAAGCTATCCCTCTAGCTCATGGCTGCAAATTTTTGAATTTTTTATTATTGTGTGTGTGTGGATGAGGGAATGTATGTGCCATGTTGCACATGTGGAGGTCAGAGGGCAACTTTCCATTGTCCATCCTTTTTCTTTTCTTTTCTTTTTTCCTTTTCTTTTTTTTCTTTTTTGGTTTTTCAAGGTAGGGTTTCACTCTAGTCCAGGCTGACCTGGAATTGGTCTCAGGGTGGCCTCGAACGCTCGGTGATCCTCCTACCTCTACCTCCTTAGTTCTGTTCTGTTCTGTTCTTTTCTTTTTGGTCCAGGGTCAGTCCTCATCTTCCATCTCATTGGATGTAGGGTCTCCGGTTCTCATTGTTGTTCACCACTGTTTTCACCAGGCTCGCTGGGCCATGAGCTTCTGGAAAATTCCCTTGTCTCTGTTTCCCATCTCCATGTTGGGATTACAGTAGCCTGCCACCACTTCCAGATTTAAATATATATATATATATATAAAATGAATGTAAATATTTATATATATGTATATCTAGTATGTTTATTAGTTATATGTATGTGTGTAGTATGTGTGTATGCATGTTCATGCATGTGTGTGTGCAGGTGAGTGTGGAGGCCAGAGGTCGACATCAAGTGTGCTGTCAGTCTGGCTTTTACACAGGTGCCGCGGATGTGAACTCGTGCACTCACACTTGTGCAACAAGTACTTTACCCACTGAGCCTGCTCCTGAATATTTCTCATACTTTGGGTTATCTTCCACCAGTCACTATTGCTTTCCTCAAGTTAGTCTGGCTTTGGCCACTGGGAGCTCCTGTGTTCTTCTCACAGGTGTCCCCCACCTTGGGACTTGATTTATCTTCTCTAGAGTCCCTCTCGCTCTCTAGAACCAGAGGCCCCACGCTCATCAACTCGCCGCCTAGTCCTGGGGCCAGCTACCTTTCCCCGCCCTCCCTCATCTCTTCTCCCCTTCCTTCTTCCCATTACTTTATGTTTGTTTGTGTTTTTCTATATTTTATTTATTTGCAAGGGGAGAGAGAGAGAGAGGGAGGAAGGGAGAGAGAATGTGTTCACCAGAGCCTTCTGCCATTGCAAACAACTCCAGAAATATGTGCCACTTGGTGCATCTGACTTTACATGGGTATGGGGAATAAAATCCAGGCCATCAGACTTTACAAGCAAGCACCTTTAACTGCTGAGCCATCTCTCCAGCCCTGCTTTTCTTTTTCTTTTTCTTTTCTTTCTTTCTTTCTTTTTCTTTTTTTTTTCTTTTGCAGGAAGGGTCTCGCTCTACTCCAGGCTGACCTGGAATTCTCTATGGAGTCTCAGGCTGGCCTCAAACTCACAATGTTCTTCCTACCTCTGCCTCTCAAGCACTAGGATTAAAGGCATGCGCCACCACACCCAGCCTGTTTTGTTTTTTGAGGCAGGGTCTCACTCTAGTCCATGATGACCTAGAATTCACTCTGTAACACAGGCTGGCCTTGAACCTTAGCCTGTTGAGTGCTGGGGTTAAAGCCTTGCAACATCACACCTAACTTCCATTAGCTTTTTTAGGCAGGGACACTCTGTAGCCCAGGCTGGCTTGGACCTTGCAATCTTCCTGCCTCAGCCTTTTGAGTGCTGGGATCACAGGCCTGGGCTACCATACCCCACTCAGGTCTTGAAGGAATACTGGGTCTGCACACTGCAGAATGGTGCTAGAAGCCAGCTCTGCATGCTGGATTCTTAGGCCTTCCTGAGGTGTTGCTGTTGGGCCCTCTAGTGGACAGAGCAAGTAGGTGTGTGTGTGTGTGTGTGTGTGTGTGTGTGTGTGTGTGTGTAAAATATGGAAGGGATTTGGTCACACAGCTACACACACACACACACACACACACACACAATTTGGTATTTCGATGTAAGGTCTTGCTCTAGCCCAAGATGACCTGGAATTCACTATGAAATTTGAAGTTTGAGGCTGGCCTCGAATTTATGGTGATCCTCTTACCTCTGCCTCCTCAATGGTGGGATTAAAGGCACGCGCCACACACCTGCTACACATATCTATTTTAAACTACATATTTCTAGATCCAGCCATCCCCCTGCTGGGCATTTACCCACAGGAACTGAAGTCAGTATGTTGAAGGGAGGCCTGAACCCACATATAACTGGGATAAGTACAGACTTATTCACAGTGGACGAGATGTAGGTTCAGTCAAATTGTCCATCAGTGGACGAGTGGAGTTTTGTTCTATACAGAGAATACAAATTAGCCTTAAAAGTAGAACATTTGGGGCGGGCATGGTAGTGCACGCCTTTAATCCCAGCACTCGGGAGGAAGAGGTATGAGGATCACTGTGAGTTTGAGGCCAGCCTAAGACTACACAGTGAATTCCAGGTCAGCCTGGACTAGAGTGAGACCCTACCTCGAAAAAAACAAAAAAAAACAAAACAAAAACAAGCAGAAAATATAGTCAGGCCTGGTTGTCCATGTCTTTAATCTCAGCACTTGGGAGACTGAGAGGATTACTGCTAGCTTGCAGCCAGCCTGGGCTACAGAGTGAGTTTCAGGTCAGTCTGGACTAGAGTGAGACCCTACCTTGAAAAAAAACAACAAAAAATTTGTCACTTGCAGTAATGTCTCTAAACAACAGTATGCTAAGTAGAAGCAGCCAGGCACAGAAAACAAAACTGCATTGTCTCACTTAATCATGGAATATCATGAAAATAGAGGAGAGAATGTGGGGGACCTGCGGCTGGGGCCTGGCAGGGCAGGGCAGGGGAAGGGGAAGTATTGGTTACAAATACAAATGTGTACAAATAGAGATGAGCATAATGGGGCTAGAGAGATGGCTCATCAATTAAGGGCACTTGATTGCAAAGTCTGATGGCTGAGGTTCAGTTCACCAGCACCCACATGAACCCAGATGCAAGAGGCCCACGTGTGACTATTTTCTTTCTTTCTCTCTCTCTCTCTTGAAAATAAAGAATTATATTTTTTATATTTTATTTATTTATTTGAGAGGGAGAAAGAGGCAGAGAGAGAGAGAGAGAGAGAGAGAGAATGGGCATGCCAGGGCCTCCAGCCACTGCAAACGAACTCCAAATGTGTGCACCACCTTGTGCATTTGGCTTACGTGGGTCCTGGAGAATCAAACCAGGATCCTTTGACTTTGCAGGCAAATGCCTTAACTGCTAAGCCATCTCTCCAGCCCCAAGAAAAAATATTTTTAAAGGGCTTTCTTTTTCTTTTTTTAATGAACTCCAGATCCATGTGCCACCTTGTGCATCTGGCTTATGTGGGTCCTGGGGAATTGAACCTGGGTCCTTTGGCTTTACAGACAAGTGCCTTAACCACTAAGCCATCTCTCCAGCCAAGCTTTATTTTATTTTACTTATTTGAGAGAGAAGAGAGAAAGAGACAGATTGAGAGAGAATGGGCAAACCAGGGTCTTCGGCCATCACAAGGAATTCCAGATGCATGTGCCACTGCATGCATCACCTTGTGCATCTGGCTTACATGGGTCTTGGGGAATCAAACCTGGGTCCTTTTGCTTTGCAGGTGAGCATCTTAACCCCTATGATATTCCTCCAGCCCAAGAAAAATATTTTTAAAAAGAGTTGAGGGCTGGAGAGATGGCTTAGTGGCTAAGGTGCTCACCTGCAAAGCTTAGGGATCCATGTTCAATCTCTCTCCAGATCCTACATAAGCCAGACACACAAAGATAACACAAGCACAAGGTTGCACATGTGCACTAGATGGTGCAAGTGTCTGGAGTTCAACTGCAGTGGCTGGGGCCCTGGTGCACCCATTCTCTCTCTCTCTCTGTAAAAAAAGAGAGAGAAAGAGAAAGAAAGAAAGATGAGAGGAATTGGTCTGGTGATTATAGAGAATAGCAATATACATTTTTTTGGGGCTGAGCATGGTGGTGCACAGCTGTAATCCCAGGATTTGGGAAGCTGAGACAGGAGCATTGCAAGTTGAAAGCTAGTGTAGCAGTTATCTCGTTGCTGAGACAAAACACCCGCCAGGAGCAGCTTTATGGAAGAAAAGGGCTTATTTCAGTTTATAGTTTCAAGGGGCAATTTCACCATGGCAGGGTAAAGCATGGCAGAGTAGACATCCAGGGTGTCACAGCTTGTCACAGCAGCCCAGAAGAAGCAGTAAGAGTGAGCTAGCCGTCAACAACCTGGACTAATCAACTTCAAGGCCAGAGCCCAGTGACACACCTCTTCCAGCAAGGTTCCACCTTCCCAAAGCTCCACCAGCTGAGGATTGAGTATGTAGCTTGGGCTACATAGTGAAGAGCCTATCTCAAAAACAAAGCAAAAATCCCAGCATGATGGAGCACACCTTTAATCCCAGCACTTGGGAGGCAAAGCTAGGAAGATGGATGTGAGTTCAAGGCCAGCCTGGGACTACAATGGGAGTTCTAGGTCAGCCTGGGATAGCATGAGACCCTACCTGGGTTTTGCCCAGTGTGGATTTTAGGAAGTGGGTATAGTCGGGTATGATATCCATGTAGTCTGAAAAAAAAAGTAAAACACAAAATAAAGCAAAAATATTTCTCTATGCATCTACCAGTATGTCAACAGGAATAGTTTTTTTCTTTTGTTTTCCAATATTGGGGATTGAACCCAGGGCCTTATGCACTGTAGGCAAACACTCTGACACTAAGCTAACTCTCAATCCATGTTTCCAACTCCAACTCTTTGTCTTATAGACATTTTTCAGGAGGGTGTATGTGAAAGAGGAATGACCACCTTGTCTTAAGTAGCACCTTAACTCTAACTCCCCAGCTACCCCCACTACCAGACCTCCCCTTTTGTTTCCCCTTGGCTGCTTACTGTGAGATCCTCACTCTGTGAGGGAGGCCTCTCCGAGCCCACAGCCTGGATGCTGGGAGTGTCTCCAAGCTCTATTCAGGATTGGGGTGAATCATTTTGCAGTCTAGGCCCTCCTGGAGCTTGTTAAATAGTATACAGGGGACCTGGCCCAGCTCAGACAGTGTGAGCTGTGGCCTAATTGTAACAAGGAATAATTCACACCAATATAAAATCCATCCTTTAAAAGTGTATAATTCAGCTAGGTATAGTGGTTAATGCCTATCATCCCAGCCTTGGGAGACTGAGGTAGAAGGATCGCCCTAAATTCAAGGCCAGCCTGGGCCACAGACTGAGTTCCAGGTCAGCCTGGGCTAGGATGAGACCCTGCCTCAAAACACCAAAAGATGTACAGTCCAGTGATTTTAAGTAAGTTGATAGAGTTAGGCAACCATTATCACCATCTGATTCCAAAGAAAACCAGTGTCCATTAACAGTTGCTATGCCCTGGCAACCACAAATCTTCTGTTGCTATGGACTTGCCTGTTCTGGAAATGCTAAAAGGAAATCCTACACTACACAGACTTTTTAAAATTTTAATTCTGAGACTAGGTTTCATGTAGCCCAGGCAGGCCTCAAACTCAGTATGTAGCCCAGGATAACCTTGAATTTAGGATTCTCCATCTTTACCTCCCCAGGGCTGGGATTATAGGCGCATCAATTACTTTCTTGTTGCTATGACTGAACACCCAACCAGAAGCAGCTTAGGGAAGGAAAGGGCTTGTTTCAGGTGACAGTTCTGGAGGGTCAAGTTCATCAGGCCTGGAAAGCATAGCAGGAGCAGGAAATAGGCATCCCATTGTCACATCAGCAGGAAGGAAGTAGAACACCAAGTGGGGCTGGACTGTAAAACTTCAAGGCTTGGGCTGGAGAGATGGCTTAGCCGTTAAGGTGCCTGCCTGCCTGCCAAGCCTAGGAATGCCCGTTTGATTCTCCAGGTCCTGTGTTTAGCCAGATGCAAAAAGTGATGCAAGAGTGCAATGCCGCACTTGCTCACAAGGGGGCGCACATGTCTGGAGTTCGTTCACAGTGGCTGAGAGGCCGCTGGCGTGCTCATTTCTCTCTCTCTCTCTCTCTCTCTCTCTCTCTGTCTCTCTTTGTGTTGTTCTCTCAAAACAACTACAACAACAACAAAAAAACCTCAAGGCTCACATCCAATGACACACTTCCTCCAGAAAGGTTCTACTTGCTAAAGGTTCCACAACCTTCTGGAACAGCACCACCAATTTGGGGAATAAGCATCCAAACACATGCGTCTATGGGCCACATTTTACATTCAAACCAGAATAGATGTGTTTCACCAAGACAGGAGCCTCTTTCATGCTAGGCAAGTGTTCTACCAACTGTGCTACATCCCTGCCTAATATGTGGACTTTGGTGTTTGCTCTCTTTCACTCAGCATCACGATTGGTTTGTTTTTTTCTTCTTCAAGACATGATCTCGGTAAGTAACCCAGGCTGGCCTGGAATTTCCTATGTAACCCAGACTCATAGTACTCCTGCCTTGGCTTCCTGTGTGCTGGGATTACAGATATGTGCCACCACTCCGGACCAACATCATGGTTTTTTTTTTTTTTTTTTTTTTTTTTGCTTGTTTGTTTTGTTTTTTGGGTTTTGGGTTTTTCGAGGTAGGGTCTCACTGTAGCCCAGGCTGACTTGGGCTCTGTAGCCCTAGACTGTCCTCAAACTCATGACAATTCTCCTATCTCTGTTTCCTGCGTGCTGGGATTAAAGGTGTGCACCACCACACTTGGCCAGCATCATGAAGTTTACCCATGCTCTAGCATGTAGCAGAATTCTGTGACAATAGCTGAATGCTATCCCTTGTGGATGGACAAGCCACCTCTTGTCTCTCTGTGCATCTGCTGGTGGGCATTGGGCAATGTCTGCATTTTGGATGCTATGAATCCTGCTGCCACAAAGGGAAAGTGGAGGCATCGTGGTCCCCACTGTTGTACGTGCACAAGGGGCACTCTGTCTCATCTCCTGGAAGCCCAGAGGCGCAGGACACGGAGTCTAGCTGCTCTCGTATTCATCCCTCTATCGCTGCTTCCCCGAGTGGCGGCTTCTCTCCTGTTCCCTTTGCTCTTTTAGAGGCTGTGCAAACCAGGAAGCAGTCTTGCCAACTTGGGAACACAAATATTTGCCAGTCAAGAAAACATTCCTCCGTCAATCAAAACCCAGACAAGCTGGCACACACATGCTGCAGAAGCCGGAGGCAGCTTCTATTTTGGCAGGGGCCAGGTGGCCGGCAGCTTCCCCTGCTAACAACCCAGGTTTCATCTCCTCCCACCTCATTGTGAAGATGAGGAGACAGGCTCAGAGTGGTCACACAGCGTCCAGTGACATTCATGTTATTTTCCTGGCAAATATTTGTGTGAATTCATGACCTCAAGAAGGGGTAAAATCCCTGTCTGCAAATGACAACTTCCAGTGCAGGTGAGCAGTACACATAGCTTCCAGGTCCTGGGATGGGCGGAACTTCATGGCTTATTTTTTCTTTCTGAGAAGCCTACTGGGAGCAGGGCAAAGAGGAGGACACAGCTGGGAGGACCGACTTTTCTTTTCTTTCCTTTCCTTTTTCTTTTTCTTTTTCCTTTTCTCTTCTTCTTTTCCTTTTCTTCTTTTCCTTCCTTCCTTCCTTCCTTCCTTCCTTCCTTCCTTCCTTTCTTTCTTTCTTTCTTTCTTTCTTTCTTTCTTTCTTTCTTTCTTTCTTTCTTTCGAAGTAGGGTCTTGCTCTAGCCCAGGCTGACCTAGAATTCACTATGTAGTCTCAGGGTGACCTTGAACTCATGGCGATCCACCTACCTTCTCTCCCCCATGCTGGGATTAAAGGCATGGGCTGCCACACTTGGCTGAGGAGCAACTTTTCTGCCTGGATACAGAAATCTCACCTCTTAACATCCTCTATGTTTTTTGTTTGTTTGTTTGTTTTTGGGGGTTCTTTTTTGTTTTTTGTTTGTTTTGTTTGTTTTGTTTTTGCATTTGGTGGTGTCTAGAGTGGAACCCAGGTCTGCATGTGGAAGACAAGTGCTCTGCCACTGAGCTATGCCCCATACCTTTGATTCTTCTTTTCTTCTCCTCTTTGCCCTCTCTTTCTGAGACACCCATGCTGGGTAGCCTAGGCTGGCCTCACCTTCAGGCCCTCCTGCTTCCACCTCTGAATGATCGGATTACAGGTATGAGCCACTACATCCCAGCTTCTCTGTGCTTTTTCTCAGGGCCTAATGATCAGAATTTCAAACACAAATGCAGCCCCTTGGCCCTCTCCAGCTGCAGACTGACAGCTTCGCCTCCCTGTAAGCTTTCCTGTACTCCATCAGAGCCACACAGCCTGGTTATAGCTCAGAATTCGGCCCTTATCCAGGACTCTGGACTCACAATTCCACAGGAGAGCTGTGTTAACACTGAGAATCTTCCAGGGACGCCACAGGCCCTATTGACCTCTCTATAGAAGGCTTGAGGGTATCTGGTTCTGGGAGCATGTGTGTCTAACAAAACGAATGCTGGATAATAGAAGAAAAAATGATGACATCAAGATTAAAGGGAGACTAGTTGGAAAGAAGGGATTCAGTGAGGGGAAAATTTGGGAGGGGAAAGGGAGGGAGGTGGAAAAGGGATTATTATCATGATACATTGTCTACATGTACGGAAGTAAAAAGTTAAAAGTTAAAAAAAGTTAAAAAGTTAAGAAAACAACAAATGCTGGACTGGGGTGTAGTTCAGTGGAAGTGCATGTGTTTAGCATGAGTGAGACCCGGGTTCAATCTTCAGAATCGAGTAATAACAATAATGATATTAATAAATAAAAACAGTAAAGTAGATTTTGCCAAAGCCCTAATTCTGAGTCTCTGTCGGAAAGGGTCTGAACTGGACTGTGAGGAGGTGCGGAGGAATCTGCATTTATATATATTTTACATTTATTTATTTGAGAGAGAAAGAGTGAGGGAGAGAATGGGCGCTCCAGATCCTGCAGCCACTGGAAACAAACTCCAGACACATGCACCACCTTGTGCATCTGACCTACATGGGCACTGAGGAATCGAACCTGGGTCCTTAGGCATCACAGGCGAGCGCTAAGTCATCTCTCCAGCCCCTATATTTCTATAGTTTTTAACTAATATGCAGACAGGGCAGAAGATTGTACCATTAAAGGAGAAAAAAAAATACCCTTTCCTCGCTCGGGGTCTGTCTAGACAGCTACACAGCCCACACCACGTCGCGGCACTCTGAGCTGAGTTTGGGATAAATGCATTTGCTCCTGGTTCCCCACCCATAGCTAGGAGTCTGGGCGCCTAGGGACAGAAAGGACCAAACGGGGCGTGAGGGACAGAAGGAGCCGACCTCCCCGGGAGCACCGCCCACTGGAGGCGTGTCCGGGACAGGGCGGGGCGGGAGGCGGGAGGGACGGGGCTGGGATGCAGGAGGCGCGGAGCGGGCTAATCAGGGGCGTGGTCGGGGGGCTGGAGAGGCGGGGCCAGAGCGCAGGCGGCGTGAGGCACGCCACATGGAAGGGCGTGGCGACGGCCTGGAGAGGCGGGGCCGGCGTGCAGCCTCTCTCTGATTCGCCAATCCTCGAGCTCGTACCAAGTGCGGGTTCCGCCTCCGGCCGCCCCGCGGAGAGCGCCGCGTTCCGATAGGTCGCCGGCGGCCGCCTTCCGGTTGGGGGCGGGTCCCGCGCCGTGGCGGGAAGAGCGGAGTCCGTGGCTCCTCTACGTAGCCGCTGAGGAGTCGGGGTTGGTCCAGAGTTCCCGGCCGGCCCCAGTCGCCGTCATGGACGCGGCCGAGGTGGAGTTTCTGGCCGAGAAGGAGCTGGTGACCATCATCCCTAACTTCAGCCTGGACAAGATCTATCTCATCGGGGTGAGGGCTGCGGGCCCGCCGGGCTCGGGCGGCGGGAGGTGGGCAGGGCCTCCGGGACCCGACCCGCCGCCGTGTCGCACTCGCTACCGAGAGCACACGGGGGACCCTGCAAGGAAGGCGCCCTTGGGCTCGGTCACATCCAGGGCGTCGTTTGTATTTGGACCTTGGTTTGTGCCACAAGGTTATTCTTACTCGATAGCAGTGAGGAGGGGTGACATTTGCTCGTTATTCATTTATTGAGCTTATTTAGACAGTTCTCCTGTAGCCCTCGAACCCATAACCTGGGCTGGCTTTGAACTTCAGATCATATTGACTGCCCCAGCTTCCCCAGGCCTGGGTATGCACCACCATATCGAGATCTCCTTTTTAATGTTGGGAATTGCTTTATCGTCCATAGGGGGACCTGGGACCTTTTAACCCCGGCTTACCCGTGGACGTGCCCCTGTGGCTGGCGATTAACCTGAAACAAAGACAGAAGTGCCGGGTAGTGCCTCCTGAGTGGATGGATGTGGGTAAGCATACCTGAGTGCCCCCATCAGTGGAGTGGGATTTGGGGCAAGCTTCTGCCCTTGGGTGCAGGGAGGGTCACTCCTGCTTTGGTCTTCATTATCCCCTGGCAAGTGACAGCAGTAGCTGCAGGCTGACCTCTTGGCACAGCCTGCTGTCTCCACAGTTAGCAATGTCTCCTTAGTGAATAATTTTTTTTTTTCTTTTTCGAAGAAGGGTCTCACTCTAGCCCACGCTGACCTGGAACTCACTCTGTAGCCCCAGGGTGGCCTCAAACTCATAGCACTCCTCCTTCCTTAGTTTCCTGAGTGCTAGAACTAAAGGCATGTGCCACCACGCCTGGTTCTACTTTTTTTTTTTCAAGGTAGGGTCTTGCTCTAGCCCAGGTTGACCTGGAAATCACTATGTAGTCTCAGAGTGGCCTCGAACTCAATGTGATCCTCCTATCTGTGTCCCCAAGTGCTGGGATAAAAGGCATGCACCATGATACCTGGCCACATCTTCGATTTTTGAAAATGTTTTATTATTTTATTTTTATTTGAAGGTGGGAAAGAGGCAGAGACGGAGAGAGAGAATGGGCGCGCCAGGGCTTCCAGCCATTGCAAATGAACTCCAGGTGCATGTGCCACCTTGTGCATCTGGTTTACACAGATCCTGGGGAATCAAACTGAGGTCCTTTCACTTTGCAGGCAAGCACCTTAACTGCTAAGCCACCTCTCCAGCCCCACATCTTTGATTTTTAAAGCATTTCTTGGTGGCTAGAAAGATGGCTCACTGAGGACTCCAGGTTGATCCTCAGCCCCCATGTTAAGCCGTGTGTGCCTGCAGTCCTAGCATTGGGGAAGTGGGGACAAGAGGGTCCCCAGGTTTACAGACCAGCTAGTCTAGATAAATCAGTGAGCTCTAGGTACAGTGAAACCCTATCTCAGGAAAGGTGGAGAGCAGTTGAGGAAGACCCCTGACACTGGTTTCCTCCACACATGTATATGTGCACCTGCACACATACGGGCGCCCACACACATACCAACCACATACACATGCAAGAAAAATAAAGAAACATTTTCTTTAGTTTTTTTTTCTAGTTAATTTTTTTTAATTTCATTTTTTTATTTTGGTTTTTAAGGTAGGGTCTCTTTCTAGCCCAGGCTGACCTGGAATTTACTTTGTAGTCTCAGCCTGACCTTGAACTCACAGCGATCCTCCTACCTCTGCCTCTCGAGTGCAGGAATTAAAGGTGTGTGCCACCATGCCTGGCTTTTATTTTTCTTTCTTTCTTTTCTTTTCTTTTCTTTTCTTTTTTTTTTTTTTTTTTTTTTTTTTTTTTTTTTTTTTTGAGGTAGGGTTTCACACCAGTCCAGGCTGATCTGGAATTTCCCTCTGTCTTCTCAGGGTGGCCTTGAACTCACAGCGATCCTCCTACCTCTGCCTCCCAAGTGCTGGGATTAAAGGGAGACGCCCGGCTCCCTCCCTCCCTCCCTCCCTCCCTCCCTCCCTCCCTCCCTCCCTCCCTCCCTCTCTCTCTCTCTCTCTCTCTCTTTCTTTCTTTCTTTCTTTCTTTCTTTCTTTCTTTCTTTGAGAGAAAGAGGCATGCATATATATATATATATATATATATATATATATATATATATATATATATGGAGAGAGATGGGGAGAAGATGGGCATGCCAGGGCCTCCAGCCTCTGCAAATGAACTCCAGATGCATGTGCCACTTTGTGCATCTGGCTGATGTGGGTCCTGGGGAATAGAACCTGGGTCCTGTGGCTTTGCAGGGAAGCACCTTAACTGCTAAGCCATCTTTCCAGCCCTCTAATTTAAGGGAAAATTTTTATTTATTTGAGGGGAAAAGGGAGGAATGGGTGCACCAGGACCTCCAGCCACTGCAAACGAACTCCAGACACATGTGCTCTGCCTTGTGCTTTATGTGGGTACTGGGAAATCAAACCTAGGCCCTTTGGCTTTGCCAGCAAGTGCCTTAACCACTAAGCTATCTCTCCAGCCCTTTTTCTAGTTTTTTTTGTTTTTGTTTTTCGAGGTAGGGTCTTGCTTTAGCTCAGGCTGACCTGAAATTCACTGTGTAGTCTCAGAGTGGTCTTGAACTAATGGCAATCCTCCTACCTCTGCCTCCTAAGTGCTGCGATTAGAGCCATGTGCCACCATGCCTGGCTTTTTTTGTTTTTTTTTTTTTTTTTTAGGTAGATTTCCATCTAGCCCAGGCTGGCCTTCAACTCATGGCGATCCTCCTGTCTCAGCCTCCTGAGTGCTAAGATTACAGTTGTGAGCCCCCACTCCTGGAGGTTTTTAAAAAATAAAAATAGGCTAACATTGTTGAGGAGTAGTTATCTTCTGCTATAGAGGATGCATGGTAATAATGCGTCGCCCTACAATGGTATATGATTCAGCCATGGAAAGGAACAGACTTCTGATCCATGCCCCAGGGTATCAGGAAACATGATGCTGAAGGAGAGAAGCCAGGCTCAAAGGACCACATATTGTACACGTCATGTGGGCAGTCCAAAATGGGCAAAGCCATTGACAGAATGGTGATTGTGTAAATGATGGGGTTGTGGGGGTGATGGAAGGATTATTATTATTATTATTATTATTTTTGGTTTTTCACTCTGGTCCAGGCTGACCTGGAATTAACTATGTAGTCTCAGGGTGGCCTCGAACTCTCGGCGATCCTCCTACCTCTGCCTCCCGAGTGCTGGGATTAAAGGCGTGCGCCACCACATCCGGCTTGGAAGGATTATTGAATTCCTTTTTGGAATAGTATTCTACAGTTGACTAAAGTGATGATTGCCCAACTGTAATTACACAAAAAGCCATTTGAATGCTTGAGCCAATGATGGTGGGTTAATGAAGCCTCACTGAGGCTGTTAGTAAAAATAAAATAAAACAAAATGCTTCAGCATCCATGATGGTGCACGCCTTTAATCCCAGCACTTGAGAGGCAGAGGTAGGAGAATCACTGTGAGCTCGAGGCCACCCTGGGACTGCAGTGAGACCCTACCTTGAAACAAACAAACAAACCTGCTTCAAAAGTGTAGACAGGCTTCACCCTGAGCCTCTGCATTCTCTTTTCTACCTTGGAGATATGAACAGCTCATTTTAGAAAAAGAATCTTTTAATTTTATTGTTTTTGTAGGGCATGTGTGTAGAATTTGAAAAGCCCGAGTGTTTGTGAGTGCCGCTTTCTTCCCCTGTTCCTTCACCTGAGCACACTTCACTGCCAGAAGCAAGGGTTTCAGCTGCCACTCTCAAGTGAGTCTAAGAAAGATGAGCTTGGACATGTTCTCCTGGCCACCTGCTAAGGGAGTGAGTGAGTGAGTGACTGCCAGGCTTGAAATGGTGGGAAGTCCTTTGTTGTGGGGGTGGGGAGGTGGCATCTGTAGCAGGGAGCCCCCCCAGGCCTGGCTCCTGAGGTGCATCACCAGGCTGGCTTTAGGATCATCCTGGGCTAGAGAGAAAATGTAGGGAGTTCACTTAGGTGTTTTTCATAGTAGGGCCATGCTGGTGAGAGGACAGCCACAGAGCCTGCTGGGAGCCGGAGGGCCACTCTGGGGTATCCGGCAGACAGGCTTATCCAGTGTGCAGTTCTTATTCCTGGCTTCTCTTGTTCAAGAGCTTGTGGCAGCGTGTACCCTGACAAGTGTATCTTGCTTGCAGGAGCACTCCGTGATTCATTCACACATTTGTCTCTTGGTAGAAACTTGTTAGTAGTTCCCTTTAGAATAGATAGATGCTTATTTATGTGTGTGGGTACATGTGTGGGTACGCCAGGGAGTCATCACTGCAAATTGCTAGATATTTCAGATGTTTGAGCCACTATTTTTTTTCTCAAGGTAGGGTCTCACTGTAGCCCAGGCCAACCTGGAACACTCTGCAGTCCCACAGTGCTGAGCTTCAAGGCATGCCCCACCATGCCTGGCTTTTTGATATTTTGAGATGGGATTTTATGTAGCCCAGGTTGTATAGAGGCTTAAATGTGTGGCCCCATAGACTCAGGCTTGAATTTTGAGTCTGCAGCGGGAGGAGCCCCACTCAGGCAGAGGTATGTCACTGGGGAAGGAGCTTGAGTTTAGCCCTCAGGTATGTGGAGAGCAGTTTGGCACTCTGGCTGTTCATGCTCTGGTCTTGTGGGGTTTGATGGTGTTTCTGCTATGAATCTCTGGAAGGGAGTCAGCTTCTTCTGCCATTGGTGGTGTTTGCTTGGAATTTATAAGCTTGAAATAAACCCTTTACTCCCATAAGCTGCTTCTGCTAAGGTGTTTGTCCAGCAACATGAAGCTGACTACAACAGGTTGGCCTTGAACTTGACATTATAGCTGAGGATGAGCTTGAAACTCCTGATTATCCTTCCTCCACCTCCCAAGGGCTGGGTCTACAGATGTGTGCCACCATGCCCCAACTTGTTCTTAAACATTTGTTTTAAGTAAATTCATATCTATGGGAATTTGGGGTCATAGGACAGATGATGGTTAATTTGTAAAAACCTATCAGCCAGACCTCCAAAACATCTGAGCCATTACAGTCCCACCAGTGACAGGAGACAAGTTTATATTGTCCCATATCCTGGGCAGAAGTTTGGTCACCAGTCTGCTTGCCTAGCATGCATGCGGCTCTGCTGGAGAAGTGGGTCAGGGGCTGAGGTGAGGCTATGGGTGATCACAGGATGTGTTCTCAAGGAAGAAGTAGTAGGTTTTGCTAAGGAGCTGGGTGCTGAGACCAGCGCTACTATACGGGCTGGAGGCACAAGTTCTGAAATGGACTCTCTGTTCTGAAGTTGGGAAGGCACAGAGCAGCGTGTGAGCGCGAAAGCTGGGTGGATCTACTAAATGTGCAGGTGGAAATCTTGTGGGTATTGGGCATAGTCAGGAGTTGGGGAGGCTGATCTAGGGAAGTAAATGTACAAGTCATTCCAAACACACACAGGGTCTTGACTCAGGCAAGATGGAGTCACTGGGAGGGGAGCATGGAGCGGTGTCAGTTATTGAGCCCTGTACCCCAGCACTGAGAGGCCATGAGAAGTTGGCAGCAGACCTGGTGACAGGGTGAGGCTGGAAGAAAACTCAGGGCATGTGTGTCCAGAAGCTTTGGGGCGTGGTGAGCACTCCCGGAGGACCAGCATGGGCTGGGTTTGACCAGTGGCAGGTAGGGCCTGGCAGTCCAGGGACCTTGGTGAGCTGCATTGGTAGTAAAAAGGGAAAGGAGGGGGTACTGATAGGAGGAGCCAGACTTTGAAGGTCCCTTGATAAGAGGCATGAGAAGTAGGTTGGGAGCTGAAGGGGGCATTTGGCATGAAAAGAGAGTATTCTTTAGACATGTCTCTTTAGAGTGGTCAAGAATGAGGCAGATGACAATCCTGGACTAAAGTGGGTTCTTTTGTGTAAGAGGAAGGTCCAGGACTTGCTGGGCAAGAAACTGTGTGGACCCTCAGCAGGGGATGGGGGAATAGCCTTGGAGGGACTGGTCATAGAGGAGACAGGGCAGCTGGGCCAAAAGAGCATATCTGGCCTGCAGAAGAGCACCAAGGCCCTGGTGGTGGGAACCTTCCTGTAGAGTGGTCCCAGAAGCATAGGGTGTGTGTGTGTGTGTGTGTGTGTGTGTGTGTGTGTGTGTGTGTGTCTTAGCTACATCTCACAGTCTCTGGCTAGGACCCATGGAGTGTGTGGACATGTGAGGGTAATGGTTTCGTTTTGAGAATATACTGCTACCCCCATGTTGGGTGCCTGTTCACTTCCTACAATATCATACTGGTGGTTGTAGTTTGTAAATTTTCTGTTCTCTTCTGACCCAGGCTTGGTATAATGATCATTCTAGTCAATATCATTATTATCAAAGCCATTGATTTCTTTGGTCACGCGCTACATCAGAGGTAAATTACTCTGTTGTTTCCCTGAGCAAAGAACTTGTGACTGGAACAAACTTTCAAGAATCTCTTTGGTGGCTAAAACAACACAATCTTACTGTCCTTCCTGAGCAGTGTTTTTCTTAGTTTTTATTTACTTTTATTTTTGCTTGTGTGTGTGAGAGAGAGAGGTGGTATGTGTAGTGAGGTGGCTTGTGTCTGTACACTTGCGGCACTCACTCCCCTGTGGTGGTGGAGTACAAGGGATCCTGCTCCGCTGCTCTTCTGCCTGCTCGTGGTTTTTTGAGCTGGAGTCTCCTCTTACTGATTTTGGAACTTGTGGGTGCTCCAAAGCTTCTCGAGTTTCTGCTTCCCTGTGGCACTAGGATCATAGGCATGTGTGGCCACACCTAGCTTGTTTTATGTGAGATCTGGAGATTTGAGCTCTGGCAGTCTTAGGCCCCCTCAGGCCCTCATGGTTGTATGGGAAGAACACTTAACCACTGAGCCACCCCTTCAATCATCTAGTCACTGACACAAATACTCCAAAAAAATTTTTTTAAGAGGTAGGGTTTCACTCTAGCCCAGGCTGACCTAGAATTCACTATGTAGTCTCAGGGTGACCTTGAACTCACAGCGATCTCCTATCTCTGCCTCCCAGTGCTGGGATTAAAGGCATGTGCCACCATGCCTGGCTTAAAAAACTTTTTTTTAATGCATTTGCTGTTTGGTCAAATAGATAATACTAGCACCTGGAATTTGAAAGATTTCAATAAAATTTTCCTAGTTAAAATCACGGTAAAAACATATGACCCTGTAAATTTCAGAAAAGCTGGAGAAGATGAGAGACCATGAACGCAAGGAAGAAACCTTCACCCCGGTGCCCAACCCTCACTACATGGAACTCACTAAGCTCCTGCTGAACCAGTGAGTAGGTCTTGCATGCAGAGCCCTGGCCTGTGTGGGACCCAGGTTCTCCTCCTACCCAACCCTCCCTCACTGCTTCCCTACCATTCTGTGGTGGGTGGTAGCCAGGCCACCCCATGTCTCAGGTTGGTGACCTGGAGGTCATGTCTTATGCAAGGTTGCCTGGCTCTCTCCCTGTGTCTTTCTTTCTCTTTATACTTTGACACTATTGTTTTTCCTTTTCTCCCATGCAGTACATCCTTTCCACTCTGCTTCTGTCACCTGATGCTGGGTCCCAGTGTGAGTGGACCTCATTTCAGCAGGAGTCTTTTCCTAATCTGCATGAATTCCAGGTCAGCCTGATCTAGAGCGAGACTCTACCTCAAAAAAAAAAAAAAAAAAAAAAAGGCGGGCGGGGGGCTGGAGAGATTGCTTAGTGGTTAAGGCACTTGCCTACAAAGCCAAAGAAACCAGGATTGGTTTCCCAGGACCCATGTAAGCCAGGTGCACAAGGGGGCACACGCACATCTGGAGTTTGTTTGCAGTGGCTGGAGGCCCTAGCACGCCCATTCTCTCTCTCTCTACCTCTCTCTGTCTCTCAAATAAATAAATAAATATATAAATAAAATATATTTTTTTAAAAAAACAAAAACAAAAATTATTACTTTGAGAGTCAGACAGACATTTAGTCCAGCTGTAGCCAGAGTGTGTGGGCCTGTGTTCTTTGTGCCTTACCCAGAGGGCTCTCCTTGGCTTTTGTCCTGAGCTATATATAGGGAAAGCTCTGCCATGCTTCTGGCTGTAGTAACCCCTGAAATTGTGTGTCTGCATCTATTCCAGCTTCCCACTACCTTCTTGTTTCTTCTTCATGTGGTGGCTAGTCTGCCGCATGCCTGCCCGGCTTGCATTCCTTGTTGTTACAGTCAGGTTCGCACTGCTGGTAGAAATCACCCCACCAAGAGCAGCTTGTGGGGAAAAAAAAGAGGTTTATTTTGGTTTACAGGCTCGAGGGGGAAGCTCCCTGATGGCAGGGAAAACGATGGCATGACTAGAGGGTGGACATCACCCCTGGCCAACATAAGGTGAACCATAGCAACAGGAGAGTGTGCCAAACACTGGCAAGGGGGAGCTGACTATAACTATAACACCCATAAGACCACCCCCAACAACAACAGAGGATACTCTGCCTCCAGGAGGCATTAATTCCCAAATCGCCATCAGCTGGGAACTTAGCATTCAGAACACTTAAGTTAATGGGGGACACCTGAATCAAACGACCACACTTGACAAGACCCAACATGGTGGCCATGACACTGGTAGCTGTGCACACGGACCTGAGTTCAACCCTATGAATTAGTCATTAAGCTGCTGCATGGGCACAGCTGTTGGGAGTCTTCCAGGCCCAGCAAGGCTTAGTGGTGCAAGAAGAGGTGCTTGGAGATTGCAAGCCAGGGGAGAGACAGATCTCTGGGGATGTGGAAGTAGCCTTAGGGGTTTGTGTCCTTGGGTGTGTGGGAACTGGAGATGTGGATTCTGCGATGGTGGACAGCTCCTGGGAGGGGCTTCCTTGAGTCTGAGAAACTGGATGTGCTGACCAGGCTAGTAGAGCCCAGGTGAGTTCACTCTCAAAAATTTTGTGTAACTCATTTGACTAAGGTATCCAGATTTACTGTTTTTTGGGGGAGGGGCGGGGTTTGGGGGGTGGTTTTTGAGGTCTGGTCTCACTCTAGCTCAGGCTGACTTGAAATTCTCTATGTGGTCTTAGGGTGGTCTCAAACTCATGGTGATTCTCCTACCTCTGCCTCCTGAGTGCTGGGATTAAAGGCAAGCGCCATCATGCCCAGCTAGACTAGCCTTTTTTTGATGTGTGTGTGTGTGTGAGAGAGAGAGAGAGAGAGAGAGAGAATTGGCACACCAGGGCATCTAGACCCTGTAATCAAACTCCAGATGCATGCACCACCTTGTGCACATGTACGACCTTGCACTTGCCTCTCCTTTGTGCGTCTGGCTTATGTGGGGCCTGGAGAGTTGAAATGGTTCCTTAGGCTTTGCAGGCCTCCTTGGTTTTTTCGAGGTAGGGTCTCACACTGGTCCAGGCTGACCTGGAATTAACTATGTAGTCTCAGGGTGGCCTCGAACTCTCGGTGATCCTCCTACCTCTGCCTCCCAAGTGCTGGGATTAAAGGCGTGCGCCACCACGCCTGGCTCAGCCCCCCTTTTTTAAGATAATCGAATACTGTAGCCCAGGCTGGCCTCAAGCTTGTAGCCATTCTCCAGCCTCAGTCTATCAAGTTTTGGGATTAGAGGCATTAGCCATCATTTCTGGCTCTCAGTACCTCACTTTCTTAGATGAATAGTTTTGTGTAGCAATGACCAGGGTCCTTGGTACCAAGCATACCTGGCAAAATCTTAACACTGGGAACAAATAGCCTTCCTGAACCCAAGCTGAGGTTTTTGGTTTTGTTGAGATAGGATCTTGCTGTGTTGTCCAGACTGGTCTTGAACTTCTGCTATAGGGAAATTATGTCTGCGTGCTTCTACCTCTTTCTCAAGCTGCATTTCATTTTTAAATTTTATTTATTTATTTGAGAGAGAAAAGGCGGGGGGAGAGAATGGGTGTGATAGGGCCTTGAGCTACTGCAAACTCCAGTATAACACCTGGAGTTGGGGAGATGACTCAGCAGTTAAAGGTGCTTGATTGTAAAGCCTGCTAGTCAGGGTTCAATTCTCCAGTGCCCATGTAAAGCCAGTTACAAAAAGTAATGCATGCATTTGTCAACAAAAAGTTTACAAAGGGGGGGGTACTGGAGAGATGGCTTAGCAGTTAATGTGTTTACCTGCAAAGTCAAAGGACTTAGGTTCAATTCCCCAGGACCCACATAAGCCAGCTGCACAAGGTGGCACATGTGTCTAGAGTTCATTTGCAGTGGCTGAAGGCCATCATGTGCACATTCTCTTCCTCTCTCCCTAGCTCTATCTTCCTTTTTCTCTCTCTCAAATAAAATAAATTTTTTAAATGTTCAAATTCCTTTAAAAAAAAAAACTTTAAAAAGGGGGCTGAAGAGATAGCTCAGTGGTTAAAGGCATTTTCTTGCAGGGCCGGACTTGCCTGGGTTTGATTTCCCAGTATCCACATAAAGCCAGATACATAAAATGGCATGTGTGTCTGGAATTTGGCAAGAGGTCCTGGCATGCCCAGTCTCCTTATAAGTAAATAATAAATAAAGGTAGGACACACTCTCTCTCTCTCTCTCTCTTTCTCTTTTTTGAGGTAGGGTCTTGTTGTGTGTCCCAGGCTGACCTGGAATTCACTATGTAGTCTCAGGGTGGCCTTGAACTCACAGCAGTCCTCCTACCTCTGCCTCCTGAGTGTTGGGGCTAAAGGTGTACACCACCACATCTGGCCTGGAGGTAGGAATCTCTGAGTTCAAGGCCAGCCTGGGACGACACAATGAGACCCTACTTTGAGAAAAGAAAACAAAACAAAAATAATAAATAAATAAAAGATAAAAATAATTTAAGTTAAAAAAATGGGCTGTAGAGCCTGAACTAGAGTGAGACCCTACCTCAAAAAGCAAAACAAAAAAAACGGCTGAAGAGATGGTTTAGCACTTAAGGCACTTGCCTGGGAAGCCTAAAAACCCAGGTTTGTCTCCTCAGAACCCATGTAAGCCAGATGCACAAGGTGTGGCGCACACATCCCGAGTTCATATGCCATGGCTAGAGTCCCTGGCACACCCATTCTCTCCCTCTAATAAATATTTATTTATTTTAAAAGTTAAAAAGTGATGCATGGGCTTGAGAGATGGCTTAGCAGTTAAGGCACCTGCCTCCTAAGCCTAAGAATGCGGGTTCCAATCTCCAGGTCCCACGTTTAGCCAGATGCAAAGTGACACAAGGGCGCAATGCCACACTTGACCACAAGGGGGCGCACACATCTTGATTTCGTTAGCAGCAGCTGGGAGGCTGCTGGCACGCCCATCTCTATCTGTCTTCTGTCCCTCTCTCTCTGTCTGTCTCTGTCTCTCTCCAAAAAAAAAAAAAAAAGTGATACATGCATCTGGTGTTTATTTGCAGCAGCAAGAGACCCTGGCACACCTATATATGCAAATAAATAATTTTTCCCATGTGGTGTGTATGTGGAGTATGTGCAGATGCATGTGCCTGTGCTTCCGTGCAGGGGCTAGAGGCCACTGACCTCTTTTGCTCATCCGAATATTGCCTTGAGACATGAGCTCTGTAAATGTGAAGCTGCAGTTTTCAGAAGCCCCACTGATTCTCTGGTCTCCAGAGGCCACACAGGACTAGGGTTACATGGCCATGTCCGGCTATTTACACAGGTCCTGGCATCGCAAGCCCTCATGCTTGCAGCCAAATGTTCTTCCTGAGCCATCTGCATTAAAAAGTGGGGGAAGGCTAGAAAGATGGCTCAGTGACTAAAGGCACTTACTTGGAAAGCCTAATGGGCTAGGTTCCATTCCCCAGTACTCAAGTGAAGCCGGACGCACAAAGTGGCACATGCATCTGGAGTTTGTTTACAGTGACAAGAAGCCCTGGTGTGTCCATCCTCTCTTGTAAGTAGAGAAAGAGCAAGATTGAGAATGGGTCTGCCAGGCCTCTTGCTGTTGCAAATGAACTCCAGGTGCATGCACCACTTTGTATATTTGGCTTTACCTGGGTACTGAGGAATCACTACTAGGCTGTCCAGTTTTGCAAGCAAGAGCCTTTAGTACTGAGCCCTCTCTCCAGCCCGCCATCTGCATTTTTTTCTTTTTTCGAGGTAGGCATGCCCAGTATCTCTCCTTATAAATACATAATAAACAGAGGTAGGAATCTTTTCATTTCTTTTCTTTTGAGGTATTGGTCTCGCTGTGTCCTAGGCTGACCTGGAATTCATTATATAGTCTCAGGGTTGCCTTGAACTCATGGCAGTCCTCCTACCTCTGCCTCCTAAGTGCTGTGATTAAAGGTGTGGGAAAAAGCCACTTCCATCTAGGGTTATGAATCTTATGAGCGTGTCTCACCCATTCCTTCAGTGCTTCCGACAACATTCCCAAGGCAGATGCAATCCGGACCCTGATCAAGGACCTGTGGGACACGCGCATGGCCAAGCTCCGCGTGTCTGCTGACAGCTTTGTGCGGCAGCAGGAGGCACATGCAAAGGTAGGTGCAGCTTGCCTTTCTCATGCCACGTGCTTGTGGTGGGCTCTGCCAGAGAGCTCTCCACCACATCCTGCCCACTCATTTACTGCAGGGAGGCATCACTAGCTGTGCTTTGAAAAGCAATTCTTTGGGATTTGGGATGTGGCTAAGTGGTAGTTTGCTAAGCATGCATAATCCCCTGGGTTTCATCTGCAACACCCCAAAATAAATAAAAATAATGAAATAGTAAGGACAAGTCATTGGCTTTTAAATCTTTGTTAGGTTGAGTTCAGAGTTCTTCTCAAGGTCAGAGCTTCCTAGACCCATTTGTGTTTTCTTATTTCAGCTGGATAACTTGACCTTAATGGAGATCAACAGCAGTGGGGCCTTCCTCACCCAAGCACTAAACTACATGTACAAGCTTCGCACAAACCTCCAGCCTTCTGAGAGTGCACACTCTCAGGACTTCTAGGCAGAGCCTGTGAGGTACAAGCTCCGGTTTCTTGCTGATGGGTGACACGTAGGAGTGAGTGCCCACGTTATGAACTTTTTTGAAAACATAATGGTATAAGAAATAGATTTATAACATTGGTGTGGAAGCAACATTGTGACTTGTTCTTTTCAAAGTGCAGTTCTGTTGAAAGGTCAGGCCAGTTCCCCATCTAATTCTAGAAGCCAGCTTTTTTTTTTTTTTCTTCAAATTTTTATTTATTTACTCATTAGAAAGAGGTAGATAGAGAGAATGGGTGCTCCAGAGCCTTCAGCCATTGCAAACGAATTCCAGAAGCATGCACCACCTTGTGTAACTCCTTATGTCGGCCCTGGGGAATCAAACCTGGGTCCTTTGGCTTTACAGGCTAGCACCTTAATTGCTAAACCATCCCTCCAGCCTCCAGCTTTCTTTTTATTTATGAGGGGAGACAGAGAACGAGAATAAGGGGATACCTCTTGCTGTTGCAAATGATCACCAGACACATGTGCCACTTTGTGCATCTGGCTTTACATGGATACTGAGGAATTGAACCTGAACCAGTAGGCTTTGTAAGCAAGCACCTTTAATAGCTAGGCCATCTTCCTAGCCCAGGTAGTTTTCTTTGATGGAGGAAAGAAAAGTTTTATGGGTGTGACTTGTATACAGAGAGCCACTCAAGGGGAGGGTTCAGTGGCTGGTGGAGACACAGCAGATGGGACCGTGGGCTTTTTTCCCTTGACCCCCATTTCTTGTCTCCTTACAGAGGTTGTTCATACAGGACAGCAGATGGAGTCACTGGTAATATTGACCAGTATTTTATTATCTAAGCCCTAGTCAGCAATAACAATGTCATCATGAAATCTGTCATCATTGGGTTTTTGTCCTGCACAGCTGTTAAGTAAAGGGAGTTAGCCCTGTGGCCCAGATGATCTGATAAACTAAACTGACAGGTGCACAGCGGCTGATGGGGAATCGTAGACCTAGGCTGAGGGTCGGGTTCCACCATGGGGAGGAAAGCTCCAGAAAAGCCTTGAGGGTTAAGATTTGGTGCTGGGAAACAGGAGTGGGCCTATAACACTGTTGGCTTAGGGGACTGTTTTTCCCTCAGAGAACATTAGTTCAAGGTAGTCTACCACAGTAGTTCTGAACAGTTAGGCCCATGAGAGAAATGACCTTACCTGGAGGAGGATGTAGTGGCCCAGTGCTGGACAGTAAGCAGGTGCTTTGGACTTGGCTGCTGAGGGTCAGAGGCTGTAGGGCTGAGTGTGCGTTCGCCTGGCACTCAGGCTAGACACTGCCTGGCATCTGCCCCAGCAGCATCTAGATGTGACAGCACCATCACCTGTCTAGCTGCTGCCTGACGGCCTGGCTCATAGGTGCTGGTTTTCATTAGAACACAGGACCAGAGATGGGAAGTGCACACAGACGGGTGGGTTCAGAACTTCCTTACTGGGAACCCATGAGCCATTGTGGAGTGTCAGGGGGCCTGTGTTGGAGCTTACCTGATATGCTCTTATGAACCCAGGCCAGCTGAGGCCTGGCTCACTGTCTTCATGTCTGACCCATGAAGCTGTTGACTGATTTATTAGTGGGAAGAGCTTATAAAAAAGATTTTCCTCTTAACATGATTTAGGAAGATTTTATTTTTTGGATGTTGTCAGAAATTACAGCATTATATTCATAAATACCTAATTACTACATTCAACAAATAATATTACAATACAGTTAATTCAAACAAGTACACTTAGAACAGGTTTAATTTCACAGCATCTAAACTGCCCCCAGAGTGACCGAGGCACCGTTGTCCTCCCTCCCACCTGAGTCTGGGTTCGCTGGCCTAGCACAGCAACGTAACCAGTGAGCATGGCTTCCTCAGACTAAGGAGGATCTAGGAGTCAAATCTAGGCTAGGGCAGGGAGTGAAGTCAGCTGATTACTTGGAGTATAGAGATCGCTGCTAACTAATAGACACTAGAGGAACTGAACCTGTGCTAACCATCTTGTCTCCATCTTGTGGCAGGTCCTTGCAATTTCCTACATGTTAAATGGCTTGGAGAGAGAGAGAGAGAGAGAGAGGCCTTAAGCAGTTTGGAATTTAGCATTTTCTTTTCCCTTAGATTTGGCGGTATTGTGAGGTCTGCTACAAACACAAGATTTCCTGGTTCAGTTAGTTCTTTGCTGAAGGTGTAGGCTCCTTTTGACGCTCTGAATATCCTTAGAGGTACAACCTATTATGTTTTAATGCCAGTTAGTCGTTTTATCCCTTTAAGATCTGAGGTTAAGATGATGAAAATCCTATCTTGGTCACTTATCTGGGATGATAGCTATTTTGTCAGTTTGGCTGTAATTACACGAAACAACTTGATTTAAAGATCTGATTAAATGCGGAGCCATCCCTTCGCCATCTCCCTCACAAGTTTAGAGAATTCCCAGTCAGGACAGATGGCAGCTGTCTCTTCCAGGTGATGTGGGAAGACACACAGTGAGGACTGAGGTATTCACATAAATACTGACACAATTTGCACAATCAATTCTAGAGCAAATTTGCAGTGCTAACCTAATTTTAAGCAACGTGAGGAGGCTGAATAGAAAGCTTCAGAAATCCCACGTTTGTCCATTTTTGTCAAGTCCAACTGAAAACATCTTGGATGTACTGTGTTCTTTTGAGAGTTGCCACCTGAAAGTGTTTCCAGGTTAGGAGGTTGCTCCTTAAACGGGAAACCGGGACTGGGTGCTATCTTGGGGTGCAGTTTTGTTTTGAAGAGGCACTTTCTTACCCTCTTCTTAGTTTATGCATGCTGCCTGACTGGTGTTCCTGTGTTGATTGTCATGTTAGTTCTTGGACATCTTCACCCAGGTGAGGAAAGACAGGGACAGACAAGGGTGGCTCCACTTGGAAGGGACAGAGCACTCACTCAGCTTGGGCCCCTAGCGGGGCTGTGCTGAAATACCGGTCTCTGGGGGCCCTCCCGGAACGCCTTGTGCCTGCGGGGAGTTGCTTTTCCACTAAGTGATTAGACCTACTCTTCCCTCTGCTCTAGCCAGCCAGGGCCATTACCAGAAAGCTCAGGAGCAAAAGCTTCTAGGTATCTGTGATATGGGAGTTGGCCTGGGACTGAAGTGCTAAAGTGTGGGCCCAAGCCTTCACACCAGAAACAGCAGTGAGCAGGAAAAGTCAGTCTCACACTATCCTCAGGGCTAGGAGTGTGGCTCCCTCTGTCAACCTTGTGGGACCCTGTCTACAGGGCAGAGGCCCCGGCACCACCTTAGTTCTCTTCAGCCACCAGGCTGAGGGAGGCCCTTGCTGCCCGCCCGCAATACTGGCGGCACTCTTTGAGTTTGCTAATAACTAGGAGATTCTTGGCAGACATACAAAGCAAACTGTGTGGGGGCAGATAAATGACACAACACCAGCTGCCAGCAAGCTGCTCTGCACAGCAAGGCTGGGACTCAGGGCACAGCCTCTGAGCATGGCAGTCAGTGGCCTGCAAAGGTCAGCCTCAGACCTCCTCCCTTCTCCTCCCCTCCCCCAGGCGGGTCAGTTTAGGCCTCAGGCAAGAGGTGCTTTGTTTTCAGATCACGGTCAGACATTGTGCTTGAGAAGTACCAGACAAGGGGTCCCCAGTGCCTGGCATCCTGGCCACAACCGCGCCTATCACCGGAGGCTCAGAGGAGCTCACGCTTCCACACTGCGCTCCTATTCAAGGCTTTGGCAAAACAAGATGCTATTCTGTACTATTCCCATCTGCTTCTGGAAGGTTCTGAGAAAGCCCCAGGTCCCACACAGGACAGCTTGTTCCCAGCAGGCTGTCTATCCCCTGCTCACCTCAGCTGCAGGCTGTGTTTTCTGTTGCCTCGTTCAGGTTTGGGGTGGGGGAGTAATGCATGGCTTTCTAGTACAACTCAAAAATGAAGTGATCGCATAGGCGCCAGTGGTAAGCTCTTTTACTTTTCTTCTCCTTTAATTTTTAAAAACACTTCAATATTTTAATGTCCTGACCAGCAGCAGTACAAACACTAAAAGCAAGGATTTTTTTTTGCCCAGAAAAATAAAACAACAACAAAACAAAACAAAAAAGGAAACCCCAAAACAGGAAAAACAAACAAACAAAACCCCCATACCACATATTAAAAATGGCAGGCTTTTTTATAACAATAATTAAAGTAATAAAAACATACAAAACTTTGTTTTTTAATATATATACACAGTACAAGGCTGAAGCACCTTTGACTTTTCTCTCAAAATTGACGTTTGTATGAAAACGCCACCCACCACAATGACAACTGGGTGGGTGAAGTATCTGTAGACATAGAGCTCTGTACATATCCCCCCACGGAGTGACAAAAAGGGACCTTCAGTGTGTGGATTCTCTTAATCTTTCTAAGAGCTTTTCCAGAGAGAAGCCTTGGACGGCTCCACGCATGCGCTCCTAGGACCTGCTGCTTTGAAGATAAGTTTGCAGGCAAGTGACAAAACTTGCAATGCATCCGGCCTTTTCAGTGGAAGCAAGTCTCACTCCCAGGAGGAATGAGGTCACACCTCCCAGGGCTGCAGCAAGAGCGAGCTACACAAGAACCAGCCGGCTCTGACCCCGCCACATGCACTGCGGGCGACAAATGCTATGGTTTCAGTGTTGGGATGGAGCCTTCATTTTCAGATTAAAAGAATGACGTTGGGGCAGGGGAAGGAAAGAAAAAACTATGGGCGCCTTACACTGGCCGCTCGCTGAGTGACAGGTGATTCAGTTGCATTGAAGTCAAGGTAAATTCATTTGCTTTTTTCTGGAGCCTGGAATCCTTTGCTTCATGCATGGCACGTTCTCATGTTTTAAGCTTCAAACCTCCCAGTGAAAAATATTAAATATTCAAGGTAATAAAATAGATAATATTTCTATACTATAGTTTCAGCCTAGTGCAAGGGAAGCTGTCACCTGGGACATCCCTTAAAGTAGCCCCTAGGCCAATGCATTGCAGGCAAGGCAAGGCACTTCCGTAAGTGGTCCAGTTCTGCCTGGAGCCGCTCCCGTTCTGAGACGACCTTCTGCTTCTGGTTCCTCAGCTCCTGGGGAGAGGGAGACGTGCATGTGTCAAAACAAGCACATTCCATCTGTGAGCATGAGGGACCGAGTGGTGCAGGAAAGGCAGGCTGAACACTTTAAATGCCTCCTCCCATTCTGACGTGCCTGGGGACCATTTGTACAGACCTCCGCTGTTTGGGACCTGGCATGACCTGCCCTTAAAAAAACTATGTCCACTGCTGCCTGTCACTCAAAGCCGGAGTCCTCCAAGCATCCAGCTGCAAAAGCTAGAGTGACTGGAGCCCCCCAAGCCCCACATGTGGAAGACGCGCTACCACGGGAGGAAGCTTGTGTGGCCTCAAAACTTTTACTCCAGTAAAATCCTCTTTAGCCCTCCATAGCAAACCCCGTAGGGGAGTTAGATACAGGCTGTGAGGGATATTAAACAGTACCCCACCCTTCAAGGAATACTCCCAGATCACAGCCCCCTTCCTTAGCTAAGTCCTGGATAATCAACTGATGCCTGGATTTCCCTCCAAGGCTGTAAGTTTTGATTTCTTAGAAGGTTTCCCCTCCAAATGGTGCCTGCACAGTCCCTGGACGCTGGAACCCCCCCCCCCCCGCCCGTGTCTTGAGTGCCCCAGGCCCTGACATACCGCCATGCTGTGAGAGAGCTGCTCTGCAGTCAGGCTGAGGCTGTAGTGCTGGGCCTCCAGCCGCCGGCACTGTGTCTGTAACACCTGCCGCTCCAGGCTTTGCTCTGAAAAGACAAGAGGTGGCATGTGTCATCTTCGTGCATCTTCCCCCACAGGTCTCCCCATGCAGCCAGCAAAGTCCTAGCTTATGGACTTCCACCCTGGCGCCCATGGAGCTATAGTAATAAATACAAAATTACTGAGCTGAACACACTCACTGGAATAATAAAGGATCTGGAGTCAAAAGGAAAGTTAAGAAACAGACATAAGGAAGGCATTAGGAGTCAATTAATGACCTTCAAATTTATTTTTTTAAACAGAAATGACGGAGAACAGCGCTGGGGAGATGTCTCATCAAAAAGGCGCTTCTCTACAAGCGTGTTGATCTGAGCTCTATTCCCAGCACTCACTTAGAGCTGGATGCAAAGTGCTGCACATTCCAAGTTGTCCTCTGACAGCCACATGTGTGCCTTGGCATGCATGCACCCATGTACACACAAATAAAATTTTATTAGAAAAATACAAGTCAGTCAGTAATCCCAGCACTTAAGAGGAGGATTGGGTGAGTTCCAGGTCAGCCAGGGTTAGAGTGAAACCCTTCTTCAAAAAGACCCTAAATAAATTTTTGTGGGGGGCTTTCAGTTTGAGCTATTGAAAAAAACCAGGGTAGGGATAGAGAGCTGACTTAGCGGTTAAGGAGTTTGCCTGCAAAGTCAAAGGACCTTGGTTTGATTCTCCAGTACCCATGTAAGCCAGATGCACAAGGGGTGCACGCATCTGGAGTTTGTTTGCAGTGGCTAGATGCCCTGGCGCGCCCATTCTCTTCTCTCTCAAAAAAAGAAAAAGATCAGGGTAACTGAATCCCAAGTCCCTACTCTGCACACAGTGTTTCAAGGAGCGGACGACAAGGAAGGCCACTGGAGAGACCATCAGAGACAGAATGACCAACAATGGAGCGACACCTGGAGGGGGGAATCAAAGCTGGAAAGAGCTCAGTGTGAAGAGCGCTTGTACAAGCACTAACAATGAGTTCAATCCCTGGCAGGGGCACCACTGAAGCTTCTAGTTCAGGGAAATACGACAAAACTAAGAATCCAGTTCTCCCCTGGCCTTGTGTGCATGCACACATACAATGTGCATATTACAATCCTACATACACGCCAAAAACCCATCAAAATGTAAAAATTGGGCTATGGAAATGGCATAGTGGTTAAGACATTTGCCTGCAAAGCCTAAGGACCTACACAAGGGGGCGTATGTGTCTGGAGTTCATTTGCAGTGGCTGGAGGCCCTGGTGTGCCCAATCTCTCTCTGCTTCTCCCCCCACCCCCCGCCCAATAAAATGTTAAAAAAAAAAAAAAATCAAGGGCTGGAGAAATGGCTTAGTGGTTAAGCGTTTTGCCTGTGAAGCCCAAGGATCCTGGTTTGAGGCTCAATTCCCCAGTACCCACATAAGCCATATGCACAAGGGGCGCACGCATCTGAAGTTCATTTGCAGTGGCTGGAGGACCTGGTGCGGCCATTCTCCCTCTCTTGCCTCTTTCTCTGTCTTGCTTATAAATAAAATTTTTTAAAAATTGTGGTCATCTGAAGAGATAGAAAACAAACTCAGCAAATGGCAAGCACCATCTTTAAAAAAAAAAAACTCAGACTAGAGATGGCATAGTGGATAAGGCACCTGCCTACAAAGCCAAAGGACCCAGGTTCAATTCCCCAGTACCCACATAAAGCCCAGCTGCACAAGGTGGCACATGTCTGGAGTTCATTTGCAGTGGCTAGAGGCCCTTGCGTGCCCATTCTCTCTCATATAAATAAATAAAATATTTTAAAAATATTTATGTAGCCAGGCGTGGTGGCACACACCTTTAATCCCAGCACTTGGGAGGCAGAGGCAGGAGGATCACCGTGAGTTCGAGGCTACCCTGAGACTACATAGTGAATTCCAGGTCAGCCTGAGCTAGAGTGAGACCCTACCTCAACCCCCCCCCCAAAAAAAAAAATTTATGTATTTGAGCGAGAGACACAGAAAAAGCCTGCCAGGGCTTCCTGCTACTGCAAATGAACTCTAGACACATGTACCACTGGGGAATCAAACCCAAGCTGTCAGGCTTTGCAAGCAAGCCATATCTCCAGCCCAGCACCATATTTTTGTTTTTGTTTTTTTTTTTTTTTTTTTTTTTTTTTTTTTTGGTTTTGCAAGGTAAGGTCTCACTCTGGTCCAGGCTGACCTGGAATTCACTATGTAGTCTCAGGGTGGCCTCGAACTCTTCGGTGATCCTCCTACCTCTGCCTCCCGAGTGCTGGGATTAAAGGCGTGCGCCACCACGCCCGGCTCCAGCACCATATTTTTAATGAAATGCTACTAAAATTTCACACGAAAAAAAAAAAAAAAAAAGGTTCACCAATGCCTCTTTTTACAGCATGGAGGCCTAGGCACTATTGTCTGACAGAAAAATCAGAAGTGAAGGTTGAGAGGTAGGAGACTAGCCTGGGCTACAGAGTGAGTTCCAAGTCAGCCTGGGCTAGCTAGAGTAAGACCTTACCTAAAAAAAAAAAAAAAAAAAAAAAAAAAGATCAAAAGAGTGAGTGTTGAAAGGAATGACCTTCACCTTTTGGTTAAGGGCTGATCATCTACAATTCTGTGTCAAGGACATAATCGTAGGTAAAAACTCAAGTTCAAAGGAAAAACAAAGTGACACCTAAATGTACTAAAAGGAAGCTATAGTGAAAAATGGATTATTCAGTATAATTTCCTACCATGTTCATAGATCAGGAGGCTAATTCTTCCCAAACCTGTAAATGTAAAGCAACAGAAAATCCTAGTGGGTTGATTTTCAGGGTGTCATTTAACACGACGATCCTGAAAGTCACAGAAGCGTGTCAGGAACAGCTGGCCAAATCTCAGGAGGAGTCAGGGTGACTCACCTGCACACATCAGATGTGTCAAGCTGGGGCTGGGCCAGGACAGCCAGAGACATGCTGTGATGGGCACACCTTGCAAGCAGGGCAGGGAGAGCCCTGCCCTGTGCCACACACACAGATGAATTCTAGGTATGACGCAGAACAAAACTCAGACTGAAAAGGTATGTATCCTGGCAAGGTACTCCAAACCTATAAACCACGGTGGGTCCATTTTCTCCAATACAATCTAAAATGATCTAGTGCTATATGTTGCACGTGTGCTCTCTCTGCAGGCACATGTGTGTGCCATGGTGTGTGTGGAGGTCAGAAAACAACTTTGGGATGCCAGTCTTCACCTTTCACTTGGGGGGTCTCCTTTGCTGCTGCAAACACCAGACTAGCTGGCCTGCAAGCTTCAGAATGCTCCTGACCCCACACATTGCATTGCTGTGGGCACATTGGGATTACAGATGTACATGCTCCTGGCATCCAGCTTTTTGCAGGTTTTGTGAATCTGAACTCTAGTGGTCAGGCTTGTGCAGCAGATTTAATTTTAAAAATTAATTTATTAGAGACAATGGGGACACCAGGGCCTCTAGCCATTGCAAACTACAGATGCATGTGCCACCTTGTGCATCTGGCTTACGTGGGTCCAGGAGAGTCAAACTGGGATCCTTTGGCTTTGCAGGCAAACGTCTTAACCACTAGGCCATCTCTCCAGCCCCCAGCATGTGTTTTTAACTACTGAGCCCTCTGCTGCTTTGGAATGCATATGGGTACACTTAAATAGCAACAGGTAAGGCGGCAGTAAGTTCAAGATAATTAAAAAATTCATAGGTGGTCAGGTGCTCAATTCATTAGAGGAAAGAAAGGAAGCAAGTCGAATGTGGCTCAGATGCCCTGAGTGTGGCTACTTGGGCATTTACTAGTGTGTACTTTTGTTTCAAAAGTACCTTCTATGGGGCTGGAGAGATGGCTTAGTGGTTAAGGCCCTTGCCTGCAACACCTAAGGACCCAGGTTCAATTCCCCAGTGCCCACGTAAGCCAGATGCACAAGATGGCACATGTGTCTGGAGTTGGTCTGCAGTGGCTTGTGCCCCTTCTCTCTCCATCTGCCTCTCTCAAGTAAATAAATAATACCTTCCATGCCAGGCATGTGGCACACTCCCTCAGTGTCAGCACTCAGGAGGCTGAGGTAGGAGGACGGCCTTGAGTTCAAGAGTGAGAACCATGTCAGTTTGAACTAGAGTGAGATCCTGCCTCAACAAAACAAAACTCCCAAGCTGAGCACAGTGGCACACACCTGTAACCCCAGCACTCAGGAGGCTGAGGGAGGAGGGTTACCACAAGTTAAAGGTGAGCCTGGTCTAGTTACGTAGAGTTCCAGGCCAGCCAAAGCCTAAATACAAACACCTTTCAGGACTTTATATGTAATATTTGTAGAACAGCAACACATGCTGAAATTGGAAAGCCCGAAGTAGGTAGTAAAAGACAGTAGCAGTGGCTACACCGAAGATGTGCTAGTGACTGGTGGGTACAACCTGCATCTTTCCGAGTGGATATCCAGTACCCAAGGCTAGTGCTTGCAGAGGAAGGGCTAGTCCCCTCAGGGGCTTATGTGGACATCCTGGGGAAATGAGGCGGTGTGAGCACAATGATGGTGCCAGTCTTGGGACTTGTGTGTCTCAGTCCCAATAATAAAGCTGAGTGGGGACTGGAGAGATGGCTTAATGGTTAAGGCGCTTACCTGCAAAGCCAAAGGACCCAGGTTTAATTTCCCAGGACCCACGTAATCCAGATTCACAATGTGGTGCATGTGTCTGGAGTTCATTTGCAGTGGCTGGAGGCCCTGGTGCACCCATTCTATCTGCCTCTCTCAAAAAAAAAAAAAAAAAAAAACAAAAAACTGTATGTGCTCTCAGGTGAGAACTGTGCTAGGCTGTTGGGTCAAGCCTTTGACTCAAGCTCATCTCAGGCAAAGCGTCTAGAAGCTTCAGTGTAGAATTAGTTACCAGGACAAGTGGAGCGGTCCCTTAAGGAGTTTGCTTAACAATGCAGGCCCAGGGTAATGCTATTCAGATCAGCAGAGCATCCTGTTTATCTACCATCCCCACCTGCTCAAGCAAGGGTTTCATCCCATTCTTTTATGGCTCTTACAAGGAAGTGACTTCTATTTTTCTCTAAACTTGATGTAAAAAAATAGTAACATTTTGCCCTCTTTACACTGTCATGCCCAGTCACAGGCATGGTGATCAGGACTGGCCATCAGGACTTAGCTATTCCATCCCACATTTTGTAAGAAGGGCCTTGGGTTTGGGCATGAAGGAGTTGCACTACCACAGGCATAAGCTCTGCGGAAGCCTAAATAACATTCATGAATGGTATTCCTACTTAGCTGTGCTCCCAGGAAGTCCCAGCACCACGTCTGAAGTAGCTGAGGCTGCTGGTCCCCATGTGGATGAGCTTCCCTCCTGGCCAGCTTCACTCCCCCCACCCCACACACGCCACCTATCTCAGCACCTCGTACCTTCTATGTGCTCCTGGTAAGCTTCCAAAATTGCCTCGATCCCTTGCCACTTGCGCCTGGGGGCTTCCTCATCTTCTTCACTGTCTTCATTGTCATCATCCTCCTCTGAGTCCTGGTCCATTGCCTGTGAGGGGGGGCCCTTCCTTCCGGTGGGGGACTCCTGTTGCCCATTATGCTGGGGCAGGGGGACCCTGCTGGAGGACTGCAGCTCAGGAATGTTGTAGTGGACAGATGTGTCCACCTTGTGGTTCTCTGCAGACAGTACAACCGAACTTCCTGGGGAGGAGAAAACAGGCACCTTGGGGTTGGGGGTTCTCAAACAGTGCTAAGTTAACATGACTGTGTCACTGGGACGGTGAGAAACAGCTGTGCAGACAGCAGCAGACCCCTCATCTCTTACAACTTTATGACCCTCATGACCTCAGCCCAGCTCATCTGTGTTTGAATTTCTCTGCAGGTCAGTGTGCTCAGTGAATGCAGCTTCCTCCCCGTGTGAGGGCAGAGCCTCAGTGCCTGAGCACTGGCTAGGTTGTCAGCCCCCCAGCAGGAGGTGACAATCTGCACTGGCTGCTGGTAGCACTCTTCAAAACTGTGCTGTGATGTGTCCTTTAGAGGCCACCATGAAGGAAGACAACCCCCCCCCCACTAAAGGCACAGGGGGACTGTCTGCCTCTGGCCAAAGCAGGTCTGAAAAAAATAGGATCCTTCCAAAGGAATTTGTGATAGAAATCTCAGTAACACTCCTAATGTTTGTGGAGTTTATTTTTTATTTTTATTTTTGCACTGGGCATTCAACCTAGGACCTCACAGAGGCTAGGCACATGCTGTACCCCAAGCCCCATGCAGCTCTGGGGAGTCTAATTTCTGCAAAGCTCAGGGCCCACCTGAGTCCTTGCCTTTGCTTCCTGGGGACTGACTGGCTCTGATGAGTGTTGCCATGGGAAGGCCAGCAGAGGCAGAACTGTGATAAAGACGCTTTCCTCTGTGAGCTGGGCTTCCACGGCTTTGTGTAAAGCCCTAAAACATGACTTGGCCAGTGAGACTGTTTCCTGCTGGCTACTGGGGTTCACAAACTTTCTTCCCACACTTAGCAGTGGTGCAACTGTAGGGGAGTCTCTTCTAACCAATTTCTACTTTTTTTTTTTTTTGGTTTTTCAAGGTAGGGTCTCACTCTGGTCCAGGCTGACCTGGAATTCACTCTGTAGTCTCAGGGTGGCCTCGAACTCATCGCAATCCTCCTACCTCTGCCTCCCGAGTGCTGGGATCAAAGGTGTGCGCCACCACGCCCGGCTTGGTCCAGTTTCTACTTTTGACTCACTGGGAGTAAAATGTTGTAACCACCGTTCTATGACCTCCAGCCACTCCCAAAATGTCAGTGCCAAGTGTGGGCCCAGGAGAACTGCTTTTATTGGACCCCATTTGTTGGGTACACATGGTATCTTGGCAACACAAAGAGGTCTCTGGGTGACTCCTAAGGGGATGTGAGGAGAGTCATTCTGCTATAGAACGCAGAGGCCAGTTTTTGCCAATACCTGCTCAATGGTGTCACTTGCTAACTAACTGTCTTGCGTGTGTTCCATAGACTGGCTGCACTAGGGTCAGCTGGAAGCCTGGGGGAAATGGAGGAGGCCTGGCCCACCCAGATGCACTTTTTTGGTGCAAATAGGCAGACAGGAACATGAGCCAGCCCCTGTGGTGACTCAGAGCTGAGCAGATGGTGGGTGACCTTGTTACCTTTATGTTTCTGCAGGGCCTTCTGGGTGGACTGCAGCACTGACTCGTGGAACTGATGGGCAAACTCTTCCGCCATGAAGGGCTCCCAGGGCTTGCTCTTCCCGTTGATGCTGTGGGACAATGGCACAGGAATGTCCTTGGGCGTAGCGCCCCGGATGTAATGAAGCATGCTCAGGCTCTTCTTGCCCCCGGGGGCCTCGCTCAGCCTGGCCTTCTCACCGCTGCTAAGAGCTGGCTCCTGGACTCTTGAGAGCTCCTGGGGCCGGAGCTGTTCCAGTCTCCCAGTCTCCACGGCTTTCGGAATGTCTGACAAGGAGGCCGTGACCCCGACAGGCTTATCCATCTCTAGGGGAGCTGGCTGCATGGCTGGCTCTTTGAGGGACAAAAAATGAGGGAAACATTATGAGCTGCAGATCAACAGGCTGAGTGCCAGCACGTAGACCCTGTCTCTAGACCTTACATTTCACAGGGACCTAGTACACACAACCAGAACCTGGGGACCTGAATTAACCATCGTGCACACAGCTAGAGTCTAAAGACTTGCAAATCCATATGTGAGCGGTCCCCCAGAGGCCATCTGGGAAGAAAAAGATCAGCGAGAAGCACGGAGGAGGTGGGAGTTACTTGGTCCAACAGGGTGAGAGAGAGCAGGTGAAGAGCGGAGCTAAGAGGGCTGCATCCTAAGGGTTCCGTTTCAGCAGGAGCGGCATCATGGGATGCCAGAAGACAGACGCAGTGTGAAAGCAGGTGCTGGCAAGGTTGGGGAGGCAGGAGAGAGCCTGGGAAGGAGAGGTAGGTGGGTCTACAGCATGGCCTCATGTTGGGGACAGCACTTCAGGGGCTTGGGCCCCATCCTCGGGCTCTGCTTGACTGAGAGATGGCAGCTATGGCCACGCTGACCACCAGAAGCCGAGTGGAAGCTGGTACCCTCCCCAGAGGTTCGTGCCTGCGGCGGGTCGGGTTCACCTCGAAGACAACACTGAGTGTCACCGCTGACCCCGCTGCCCTTGGTACCAGATGCTGGCGGGCGGGGCTGTCCTTCCCTTACCACTCAGGGAGCTGGCAGGACTGTCCCTCGGAGAGTTTGGGAATGGGTCTGTTGTAACTGCTGCCGACAGTGCCCTCTGCTTCATGGCATGGAGCATTTCAACAAGCCTCTCTCTGTCTGCGAGGAAAGCAGGCCAAGATTAACGAGGCGGTTGCAGCATTTCTGCGAAGGGAGTCTGGCCTGCCATGACTGGCAGGTGCAAGCCCTTTAAACCAAGAAGAACCCAAAGAAAGCGCCACAGGCCGCCGCTGACAAGAAGAAACAGCAGGTGAAGGCGGGCCCAGACTCTTTGGCTGTCACTGCACGTTTTACACAGAATTCCAACAGCCGCATCTGCAGGGCTTACAGTGCTGAAAGCAGCTGGTGCCGTGAACTTCTGCGGTGACGTCCTTCTCAGGAGGCATTCTTATTCAAAGACCAAACTGGCCACGACACAAGGACACAGCCAGAGCATGTGGAGGGAGCAAATAATGCCCTGCACCCACTCCTCTCCTTGCAACCCCAGGACCACAGCTTATTTCCTGAAAAGAAACGCAGACCCCAACATGTTCCATGCTGAGGTATCCCGTTTCTGGGGTGCTCCTGGCCAGCTCTAAAACTTGAGAGGCCACAAGTGCCGATGGCTTCCTTTAGAAATCCAGCTCGGTGTGAAGAGTCGGGATTGCAAAGAGGCATGTTTCCTTCCAGGGGCTCACGCTGGTGGGTCATCTTGTCTCTGATCTCCACCGTGCTGGTTAAAAATGGCAAGAGTCCACCATCCTGACAGACACACGTCATCCTGACAGAAACGCGTCGATGCAACCAAATGACCCAGAAGTCCTCTTTGCCTTCCTGTGGCTTTTTCAGAAAGTGCCATTGAGGCCTGCAGAGGAGCAGGGCCATGCACATGCCCAGGGGGTCGGGCAGAGTGAGGAAGGGAGAGAAAGTAGGGCGGCCACATTGTTTCCTTTGCACTCTGGACTCTAGCTCTGGTGACTGGCCCTATCTGAAAACATCTTTCCAGGCAAGCTGTGTGCTCAGCTGAGTTGGCTGGGCATGGTGGCTAGAGACCATCCCTCTGGCTCTGACTCCCACCATCAAAACACAGTGCAGTGGGTCTCGCTCGTGTGCCCTGAAAAAGGGAGCATGGCACCGTCTCCCACTGCTTGGGGGAGTTCTGGAAGTGCAGTGCAGTGCAGGGACTGACAGCTGTCATCTGGAGACACACTGTACATGCCTGTGCATTGGGTCTTCATGGGATGTGTGTGTCAGAGCTAAGTGTGACAAGGGAGCATCATGGGGTAGGCCTGCCATGAAAGCGGGGTTGCTTTGCAGCCCACGCTGTCCCAAGCCCACTTTCCCATGCACGCAAGGCCAGAGTGAGGTCATACCTTTCCTCTTCTCCGCACTGATGTGGGTCAAGTTGAAGATGGTCAGGAACTTCCTCTTCTCCTCAAAGTTTGGGCTATTGTTCATGTCGTCGGGGCTGTAGCGGGTAGACAGAGCCAATCTGGGGGATGGCGTCTGCCGCTTGCTCTCAATAGCCGGGGGCGATGGGCTTCGCTCCCTTAGCATCCGCCGACGCTTCCTTCGCTTCTGGGCCACCAGTTCCTCCTTCTGCTGTTGGGTGGTCAAGCCAAAAAGTTGCAAAAACTCTAGCTTCTAGATGGAGAGAGAAAACGAGTTTGAAACCCTTGGCAGTGGTCTACGTCCGCTGCCCCAGGGGTCCCTTCCTACAGTCTTTGAAGTCTGTGCCATGGCTAATGTGGAGTTAGGCCAGAGAGGTGCTAAGGAGATGGACTGGGGGCTAGGGTGCAGGTTACAGAAGCCAAGAGGCAGGCTTAATTTGGGGACCAACGACCCAGCCATCCCAAAGGCAAGGCAGTCCTGGTACCTCAGAGGACGTGTCCAGTTTGAGGGGCGGCTGCTCAGCCACACAGCGGAGGTGAGCCCTGACCTCTTCCTCGTCACTCTCGTCGTAAGAGTCATCAAGGTCATAGTAGTATCCTGGTGGCAGAAACAGGTCTCTTGAGCCAGGCAAGGAACTCTGAAGGCTCCAGGGGCATGCACACCCATGAGAGTACTGAGCTGGACCTGCTGGCTGCTGCAGGCTGGTTTGGTTCCTTCCTGTCTGACTAGACACACCGGTGAGCCCAGGGGCAGCAGGAACCCAACCTCCCCAGATTCATGGAATAGCACGGTGTTCCAGGGGCCAGCAGGGAACCATCCCATCCATCCTAAGGGCTCAACGTCCACGCACAGTGGCCATGGGGGGCAGGAGAAGAGGGGCTACCCCTTAGGATGGGGAAGAAGTACCCCAACTGGGTCCTAAAGCTAGACTAGGCCAAATCCCGGGAAGATGGGCGATGAGAGAAGCCAAGTTCAGCCGCATCAGATATGGACTTAACTGGTCTGGGGCCTGATAAACTGTCCTCCTGATAAACTCCCTGGCCTTTTGGGGCTGGTTGAGCTTTTCTGGGCAAAACAGGAAGGAGGGGCCTGATCATTCAGGCTGATCAGGCTGCCTGTGGCCGCTTGCTCCATGGTTTGTATGTTTAAAGACACCCTAGCCTGTCTGTCACTTATTAGCCTCACGTCTGCAGTATAGTCATTACAGACAGGTTTGTCTTTCGGGATGACGTACTCTGTATAGAACAGGACGGGTTCATCATCCTACAAGAATGTCAGGGCACCACACAGAAGTATATCAAACTACTACCTGGAACCTGTTTACAACTGCACTAGAGGCAGGAGCAGCGGTGAGCAACTGCCACTAGGTCTCCTGTCCTGCTGAACCCCCTACTCCTAGGCAGGTTGGTGCCCACTCAAGAGGCCAGACCTTTCTCCTGAGCCTCGCGCCGCCTGCGCTCCTCCAGGTCCAACTTGCTGACCAGCCTTCGGCGCTGTTGCAGAAACTCATCGTAGATGTATGCAGGGTCAGAACCCCGTGGTGTAGGGTGGCAATAAGGTGAGGCCGGCTTCAGGGGCCCACTGATCTCCCCAAAAGGAGCTGTCTGGGGGAGGGAGGCCCGCTGTTGGCCCAGGATGGTCTGTGTAGATTTCTCAAGTTCAGCTAGGAAGGGCCCAGGTCCATGGGTAAAAGCCTGGGGCTCAAGGCTTCCTGTCTCCCTTGGTGTTGGCTGGAACTTGTCCAATGAGGTCGCCTCGCGCTTGCGTGGCTCCTCAGCCTTCTCGGGGCAGAAGACGCGCTCTACTTTCACCAGTGGCACAGCAGCCTGGCGGCTGGGCTCAAACGCAGCTGGGTGGCTGTGCAGAGAGTGGCTCTCGGCTCGCCGCGTCTCCAGGGTATTGTCCATCAGAGACACGGGGTTCCAGAGGGCTGTGGGTACAGTGTGGTGCTGGGGCTTGGGTGAGATGAGGGGTGGTGGCCCTCCAAAGTGCTGGGGAGTGTCACGGCTGCCCTGCTCATGACGGTTTGTTCCTTGCCTAGAGAAAGCAGAATGACCTGTCAGTCAAGGGAACAGACCTGCCTGCTAGCCTCCCGTGGCCTGCCCAGGCCCACATCCCACTGAGCTCTGACCACGCACAATTCCTATGAGTGAGCAGGAGAGAATTTCAGCTATTCTGTCCCTAAGAAAGCCATTCCTTTCTGGATGTGTGGCTCTTCTGCTACCCTTCTTCTGCCAGCAATGGGCAGACAGTGGAAGACAGGTAGTAAGTGACACACCACAAGCCTGGAGAGTATCAAGGCCAGGGGGGAGGGAACCTCCCACAGCATGGGGCCTATGCTGCCACCGCCTCCCTGTGGTCTCTGTCAGAACTACAGTGGCCCCACAGCAGTCCTGCCTCTGGTGGAAGGTCCTTCAGACAAGCAGCTTTCACAGCTATGAAAAACGCTTCCTTGGTGCATTTTAAAGAAGATGAAGTATACCCACTGTTAATCCTGTTTTAGAAGTTCCCTAGAAGGAATTTTATAACAGTTTTTAAAAGAGCCATTTTGGGTGACTTTCCAAAGCTTAGCTTTTTTTTTTTTTTTTTTTTTTTTTTTTTGGGGAGCTATGGGCTGATTGGACAATGATGCCAAGTAAAAAGGAGTGGCAGGCTCCCAGGGTCCTCTCCGACTGGCTAAGGCAGCTTCACACAGCTGCCCAGACTGCTTCTAGTTCATGTAGGCTCAGGCCCGAGCAGTAGGGACCAGCAGGAAAAACATCACGGAGCAAAGAACTATGACAGCCAGCAGGGCAAGTGCTTCAGCACCACAGCCAAGCACTCCAGGGTGTTCTAGCTGACAGAGTAAGGCCCCTGGCAGGACGTCAAGTTCACAGTGCTGTGAGGACACAGGTGAATCCAGGCACTGGGCCCAGCCCCTTCACCTCCCTACTGGCACCTCAACAGGAAGCACATTTAGTGGGACCAGATTGACACCTGCACAGTCGAAGGGGAACCAAGGCATTGCTGAACATGAGCCCACCACCCTTGCAGTGCCCTGGGCACAAGGGGAGCCGATGGGTAGAGGGGATAAGACTAGCTATTGTGAGACCTCAGAGGCAGAGGGGCTGCAAAGATGGGTCAGGACTAGGACTCTCCTAGTCATACCTTTGCTACCCTGTTCAACATGGAGGAAATGGGGAAGGAGGGAGCAGAGACCCATTTCCTAGACAGCACAACTGCTGAGGGCTGGAGAGGTATTCATGGGTTCCACAACCACCTTTGTGCACAGATGAGAAAACAGGTCCAACAACAGGAGCTGTGTCCCTGGGCTGGGCTATAATGGAGTCTTGGCCTTCAGCAGAAGGTCTTGCAAGACAGTGTCCCAGGGCAGGATGTCCAGACAGGTGAACAGGGAGGTCAGGGGACCAGCTGGGATTCACAGGGACAGGCACAAGCCTCCTGTGGAATTCTTCTAGAACAGGATTTTAAAATGAGTATAGGGCTGGAGAGATGGCTTAGCGGTTAAGGCACCTGCTTCCTAAGCCTAAAAACGCCGGTTCCAATCTCCAGGTCCCACGTTTAGCCAGATGCAAAGTGACGCAAGGGCGCAATGCTGCACTTGACCACAGGGGTTGCACGCATTTGCTTTCGTTCACAGCAGCTAAGAGGCTGCTGGCGCGCCCATCTCTATCTGTCTTTCTCTCCCTCTCTCTCTTAAAAAAAAAAAAAAAGAGTATATTTTAGCCAGGCGTGGTGGCACACGCCTTTAATCCCAGCACTCGGGAGGCAGAGGTAGGAGGATTGCCGTGAGTTCAAGGCCACCCTGAGACTACATAGTTAATTCCAAGTCAGCCTGGACCAGAGTGAAACCCTACCTTGAAAAACCAAAAAAGAGTATATATGTTTTATTACAAAAACCTAAGGCTTGTTTTCCCTTAAGAGAAAGTTATAGGCAGCCTCCTTCCTTTACATCAAGGTGCCAGGCTGCCTGCAAGGTGGGGTTTCCCCCAGTGGACCTGAGCTTGGTGGGTCTCTCGGGTGCCTCAGCCATAGCTTTCCCAAAGGCAGGATTCAACAAAAAGATAAAATACACCGAGGGTTATTAAGTCAATAGCAGGTGGTGGACCATGACCTCTGAACCGGGAGCTCTTCCTTTCCCCCCTTCCCCACAAGGCTCCCAGGGCCCCACCTGGTGCTCTCAGGCCTGTGTTCTGCCTCCGTGGGTGCTGGGGGTCTGCCCAGGTCCAGGTGCTGCTCCAGCACCTGCTGCCGGAACTCAGACACCTGAGACTGCCGGTCCTCCTTCTCCTGCCGAAGCCGCCGCTGCCGGGCCAGCCATTTCTCCTCCTCGTTGGTGCGCTGGATCAGCAGGGCCGTGGCAGCACTACTGCCAGGCAGAGAGAAGATGCCATGGTTGGAGATGAGGCTGGGCACAGTGTGGTGTGGTGCAGGCACTGGGTGTAGCGGGTGCTGCACAGGCTTGGGTGCCTGCAGGCCCACGTCCTTCAGTTTCTCTGTGGGGAGAAACAGTGTCACTGTGGAATGCCAGTGCTGTCCTTCTAACCTGCCCACAACAGCCCACTGGTCCGAGGGGCCTTGTGAAGATTTTAGAATACATGGCCGGCTCAGAGCACTTACATCTACTGGTCTCAGTTGTTTGAACAAAGCCATTAGGAAAAGTTAAGTCACAGATGGTGGCTTGAGTTGTATACCCAACATTCAGGAGGTTGGGACTGGAGGGTTGCCGCGAGTTCAAGGCCAGCCTGAGATGTCCTGTAGTGCATTCCAGGTCAGCCTGAGACTGTCTCAACAAACCTACAAGGCTGGGTCTGGGACTGTAACTCAGTGGTGGAAGCCCTAGGTCCCACCCCCAGGGCCACAAAAGGCCAAAAAAACAAACAAAAAAAGACCTGAGCAAACTTCCAGCCACAGTGATACCACCCTCTCCAGCACTTCAACTACACTTTCCTCCTCCTGTCCCAAGGGCACTTCCTCAGCTCCCAGCATTGGCCTTGTGGCATGGTGTGTCTGTCCCATGGGCCCTGGCAAATGCTCCACGACTAGGGGCCCACCAGAGTTAGGTGAGCCCCTCAGTGCTGGCTCAGCTCAGGTACCTGCTCGGGTTGGTGTCAGCTGCTCTGAGGGCTTGACCCGCTCTTCAGGGGCATGGCCCCGGAGCCCATGTAGCTCAGCCACGGGCAGGAAGGCGGCTCCAGCGCCTTGGCGGCCAGCAGCTCTTTCTCTCGGGCCCGCTGCTCGCGCTGGCGCTCCAGCTCCCGTTCGCGCTCCTTCTCGCGCTCCCGCTCCAACTCCTTCTCCCGTTCGCGTTCTCGCTCTTTCTCCCGCTGCTCGCGCTCTCGCTCCTTCTCCCGCTCCCGTTCCCGGTCAGCCTCACGTTCACGCTCGCGCTCCCTCTCTCTCTCCCGCCGCAACTCCTCATCCATCTGTAACCTGGAGGTCAAGCAGACAGGAGCTGGGACAGCCTGCTAAAGAGGTCATCCAGAAAGGAGATGCGGCACTGAGCTCACAACTTGTCTAACGCAGCAGCTGGTGGTAAGCAAGACCCTCCTCCTCTTCCTCTGCACATACTTGTCCTACTTAGAAGATCAAGAAGCTGTGATGGCAGCAACTAGGGAACCTGGCCAGATATACCCCCAAAACCTCTGACCAAGGCCTGCTTTTCTCCCAGATGTCACCTGGGAACATCCCGTCCCCAGGCCAGGAGGAAGCTTACCTCTCTGCACTAAGGCTGGACATCCTCTCCGAGTGCAATGCTGCCAGGGACGAGTGGGAGAGCTCATGCGGGTAGCGAACCCCAGACAGATGGAGGTGCATGGCGGACGGGTGTAGTGGAGGCAGGGAGCCCGGTGCAGGGATGGGGTAGAACGGCGACCGCAATGCCGACAGGCAATAGGAGTCATCCATCCTGTGTGGAAGATGGGACACAAAGGGTGAGCTTGCCCAGCCCTGTCGATAGGTGTGTCTTGGCTAAGGCTTCGTAAGCCTGCTCAGTATAGCATAGAGACTGCAGGTCAAAGGACATGGCCACAGCCAGAGGCCACCAGATTAACAACAACATGGGGTGGTCATGCCCTGTCCACCTTAGGTAAGTCAGATGGACACAGACTAAGTAGCCACAGACAGGTCAGTGGTCTGACCAGAAGGCCATGCCAGAAGGGCCTTCTACTGTGACAAGAGGCCAAGGTCTTTGTCAAGGTCTCTGTCACTTTGCAAAGAAGTCCCTTTTGCACGTCATGAACTGTTAGTGGGCTATGGCTCACGAAGCAGGACCCGGGGAGCACCAGCAGACAGCAATGGCCCTTCCCACCAGGACAGTGCTGAGGGCCAGCAAGTTAGTTTGAGCTGGATTTGGCTGGGAGCCAAGATATCCTGGGGTCTGGGCTAGAACTCCTTGGGTGTTGACCCAGGTCCCAACAAACACCTTGCCTAAGAGGTTCCATCTTGCTGAGAAAATATAAGCATGGAGAACATGTTGGGGGAGAATACTTCACCTGAAGGCAGGATGGGGGAAAGGGTGTGGGGCCAGGTAGCTGGGGTGGTAGTAGGCAGCGGCAGTGGCAGGGTCCAGGCTGAGGGGTGGCAGGGAAGACATGCGCAGGTCCTCAGCAGTGTGGTAGGGCCGGAAGCTTCTCAAGTAGTCCTCAGTAACGGTGCTGGGGGGCACTACATGGTGCACAGGCCGCTGGAGGCTGTGGGGGGGGGGGCAGGGAGACAGGTGAGGGAGGTGTGCGACTCCAGGCTGGCTAATAAGGTGAGGACATAGCGCAAGGCCCAGGACAAATGGATGGGCAGACTACGAGCCCTCAGGCCCTTGAAGTCTCCATCAGTGGAGGTGGTTGCTACTGGCAGCCAAGGACCACCCAACCCCCATTGCCGGGGCCCGAGGATAGGTGTAAGTGGAATTTGAACAAATGGCAATCACAATTAAGTGTACCAAGGCCCAAGGGGCAGGGCCTGCCACAGAGGCCAGCAACCATCTGGTGGTGCCCTGCCTTGGCTGGTACCCTCTCTCCAGGCTCTGGCTGGCACTTACTTGAGTGGAGGGAAGCGGGAGTCCTGCACCACTGAGCTGGGGGAGAGGCCGAAGGGGTAGGGCGTGCTCAGCAGGTGGGAGGGGATGGCTGGGCCTGCTGTCTTCTCCTGTGCCAGTGGTGGCTCCACAAGGAGGCGCTCCCGGCTACTGCTGCTGCCCCGGGAGCCAGACTCCTGCGGGAGGACAGTGCAAGGGTCAGGCAGGTCTGAGCAGCTCTGGCCAGGCCCACCTGCAGGGGGCCAGCAGCTGGCAGTTCCAATGGCTGCTGACCACAGCATGAACCCCACTTTGCTCACATTCTAAAAACAGCCTTTCCCCTGAGGTATTCTATACAAAAAGCACCATAAATACTTAAGAGACGTAAGAGGGAAATGTGGCCTCCCTGGAGCAGGTCCAGACTGGAGACCGGGAACCTTGCCCAAGAGCTCTGGAGCCCAAGATGTGGGGACATTATGGACACACACAGCAGGAACTCCCTACCTCTCACAAAAGCCAATCCCTTGTCATGAAAGTGGAGTCAGTGTACACCCACATGGGAACCTGGCTGCTGTGTGGGCTTTGCACTCAGGACCTGCCCTAGCCCCTAATGGCCAAGGGTGGCTTGTGTTGTCCCAGCCAGTCCCGCGGGCTAGACCTATCTGGGTAAGTCATTGAACACATTTGGGGCAGGGCTCCCCCCCAGGAACAAACATGTGGAAGGACGTGGCAGCCCCAGGATGCCACAGAGACACAGTCACACAGGCCGTTCTGTACACTCAACTATGGTGGTCATGTCCAGCCCAGAGAAACTGGACCAGAGAAGGTCCGCCTGTCTCCATCACTGCCTGCAGGACAGAAGTCCCCCAATCCCAGCGAACTAGGGCTCAGAGGCAGCAGGTGATACAGCGGGGGACACAGCCCAGCTCTGCCGCTGGACTCATAAAGTGCCAAATGCTGGGAACCAAGAGGGTCAAGGGCCTCTGACTTCTTGCTGAATCCCCCCAGACTGACAGCTGTGCACATGGTGGCCCAGAGCAGGGACCACAGCCTGTATCCTGGAGCCTGATCCACCAGCCCCTCTCCAGGCTTGCTGTCTTCCTTTCAGGGTCCCAGCTGGCAGCAGCAACCATAGTTCAGATCACCCTATTGTGGGCAGTAAGGGGATGGGTTACAGGGGTGCTCTCCCAGCCATCTACCCTCAGGGCCACAGAGAGGGTGGAAGAACCCATCACTGTGCTTTCTAACATGCGCCCTCCTGTTCCCCAGTCAGCCAGCTACGATTAATTGAAGGAGACAGGCCACTGATTGAATTTTTAATGAGCGGCAACATCTGTTCCCTTTTCTGAGCTCAGCAGGCCCTCTGCTCTCAGTGGGGTCCTCATAGGTTCATGACCCGAGACCTGCCCTTCCCAGAGGGGTGTCCAGGCAATGTCACAAGAGTGAAAAACACACACACACATATGCATGCATACACGTGTGCCAGGCCTCCACCCACATTAGCCCTCAGATCCTCCAGCTGCTGAGTTTACAGCAGGGAGGCCCCCTCTTATACACAGAGACGAGTGCCTTTTGAGATGAGCCCCACAGCTGCCTTGAAACTCAGTTTCCCCAGTTTTCAAAGTGCCCACTGTAGTAGCCATTCATGGGCTAATGGGCATGACTGCGCCTTTAGACATGGATGGATGAGGGCAGTGGGTGAACATGAGTGTGGGCAGCAGGTGCCACAAGGCTCACACATTACCCCTCTTCTTGCTTGCCTGGCATCCTCCATCCATTTCCAGGTCAGCGCTGGCCTGGGTCTTGGGCGGAGGGACACCCTAAAAAGCCCCACCCTCTCCTCAGCAAGGGACAAAGCCTTGCTTGAAAGCAGCTGGGCCAGATGGCACCTTCCCGGCCTGGTTGAGAATAAGCTAAGAAGGAGGGGAAAGGCTAGGGCAGCGGCCAGGGCAGGGGGCTCAGTGTGCCAGACCCACAGGCCTGCATGGGTTCTCTGAGCTTGTGCCAAACACCTGAGAAGTAGGTCAGCCAGGCTTCGGGTGCCACATGGGGGAGGGTGGGAAGTGCCAGGCAGCACCCCAACCAAAGCAGGGCAAAGGAGGCTGGGTCGCCACCCTGAGGCACCTCCACATTGGCTGCCCTTGGCAGACTGGCACGTCAGACACATGTGCAGGGCGGCTGGAGGCAGCTGCGGCATGAAAGGAAGTAGCGAAGGAGGGGGTTGTAGGAGGAGGGAATCCGTCATTCTCTGTTGATTAGAGCGAGGTCCCCACAGCCACACAAGTGGGACATGCCCCGTTAGCTTCAAAATAGGCTGTTTTTTTATTTTATCTTTCCTAGCTAAGCTCCCGCTGCCTGGTGACCCCCAAGAAGGGCCCCAAAGCCACCGGGCTCCCCTGACTCCCTGCCTGTGGCTGCACCCTCTCAGCTTCTAATGACTCATAGCCACACTGCAGGGAGGGCTGCACACCCACCCCACTGGCCCACTCCTCCCTCCCAGAAAGGATTAAACTCTCCACCGAGCCTCTGTGCAGAGCATCATCTGCTCTCACTGTCCCCGCCATGCTCCCTGGTGGCACGCGGGCCTCATTAACTGCTGTGTGGTGAGCGGCTGGAGCGCAGCCATCATGGCCCTTCTCTAGGACACGAGCTGTTTCTAAAGCAGTAAGGACCCTCAGGATGGTGATGGGCTCCAGGTGGAGGAGTCACAAGACAGAGGGCACTGGAGGCTCCAGGGGACAGGGGCTTGCAGAGGTGTCTTCCAGAGACTCTGGTCAGCAGAGGGTTCTAGCCTAAGGCAGGGAGAGGAAGTCACCTGCACGCAGCAGTCTCAGATGGGAGTAAGAAAAGCCCACCACCACCCAGGCTGGTGGGAGGGGGGATGCTTTGAGCTTTGTGTTAGCTGACGCAGGGTCCCCAGATCAAGGCTGACCCTGGGGCAGAGTCTGCAGACAAGATGTCTTAGTGACAAGTCCCTCTATCTCCTTTAACCAGGACAGAGACATTCAGGACACTCCCAAGCCCTCTTGGGTCATGGCAACAGACCCTGTCCTGCCCTCCCTCGTTCTCTCTCCAAACAGCACATGGGGTTGAGTGAACCCCCAACTGAATTCTGGGGATAAACACCATCTCGTCTGCAAGGACAAGGGAGGTACAGGGAAGGTGGAACCCGGTTCCTTCCAAAGGTACCCCCCAGGCTTCAGGAATCCCTGTTGAGCCCTTGGAAAGCTTCCCCTCCTGTTATGTTATGTTAAGGGGCAGATGAAGGTGACGCCCACCCAGCCCTGCCAAGAAGGCGAAAGCTGCTCTCCTTCCCCTCCTCCTTCTTTGTGGTTTAATTAGTATTTCTGAGCGATGCCATCCCCCTGGGAACTGGGCAGGAGAATCCAGGGGAAACCGCAGCTGACAGTGGTTCTTAATTAGCAAGGCCCTCTCCAGGCGCCAGCGCGGGTGGGGAGGTCCAACCCTGGGCACAGAGCTCCCCCCACCACGCCCCGCTCCGGCAGGTGCAAAGAAAGGAGCAGCTCACGGTCACCCACTCCGCTCCTCTCCTCACCAGAGTAGCTGGCTGAACAGCTAGATACATAAGGCACCCCAAGTTGGGGCAGGGACCTCTGAAGCAGACAGGAACTCAGAAGGCATCAGATAGCCAGGGGAAGGGCAGGTAAGGCCAGCGACAGCCATGTCTGTCCAGGGCTGAGAGGTGCAGACACCACTGGAGGCATTTTACATGGTGTCAGGGGCTGTCTCAAGCTGGTGCCTCTGGGTGTGGCTACCTGTGGGCGTGGAGCCTCTGAAGAGGGAATTAAGGTCACACATCACCAGGATGGCCCTGCCCTGTTCTGACTAGATCCTTACAGGAAGCTACGGACACAGACACGAACACGTCGGCCCCATGAGGACATGTTTCTGCCCTCCTACACTGACAGGACACTCTGTGGTGCATTGTCAGGTGCCTTGACCTGCAGATGACCTTGATCCTCACACCTTCCTGTGCTGACTGCCTGTCAGGTCGGCTTCACAGGAGATGGAGGGGTGGAGCCCTGACCCCCCAAGCCTAGGATGGAAGCTAAGCTGGACATAGCCCTCGGAGAGGCCACCCACACCTGCCTTCCCTGGCTTGAACCACTTACTTGTCGGCTCTCACTCCTCCACACGCCATTGACGGTTTTGGTAGGGGCGATGGTCACCACAGGGGGCGTGCTGGGGACGCTGTGGCCCCCAGGGGGGACAATGATAGGGCCCATGGGCACTCGCTTGGGTGTGCTGGCAGGGGAGCTGTGGTTGGTGGCTGGAGAGGACACGGGGGACGACTCGCTGCTCAGTGAAGACCCTGTGGGAGAAGAGCAAAGCATCAGTACAAGCTGCACTTTGATCGCCTACTGTGCCCACACACCAGGCACCTGCTTCTGGAGCTCCAGTACTCTTACCCATCTATCCATCTATTTACTTATTTGATTTTTTGAGAGAGAGGAAGAGGCAGCAGAGAGAAAATGGGCACACAAGGGCCTTTTCAGCCGCTGTGAACGAACTCCCTCTTGTGGGTATGTGTGACACTGCCTGCTTGTGTCACTTTTGCGTCTGGCTAAACGTGGGACCCGGACATTTGAAGAAGCATTAATGGGCTTTGTAGGGCAGTGCCTTAAGCCCTCTCTCCAGCCCTATTTTTTTTTTTTTTTTTTAAGTTAGAGTCTTGCACTGTAGCTCAGACTGACCTGAACTTCACTATGTATTCTCAGGCTCGAACTCACAGTGATCCTCTTACCTCTGCCTCCCAAGTGCTGGGATTAAAGGTTTACACTCTACCATGCCCAGCTGGAGTTCCAATACTCTTTTTTTGTTTTGTTTTGTTTTTGTTTTTCAAGGTAGGATCTCATTTTAGCCCAGGCTGACCTAGAATTCACTATGTAGTCTCAGGGTGGCCTTGAACTCATGGTGATTTCCTACCTCTGCCTCCTGAGTGCTGGAATTAAAGGCGTGAGCTACCACACCCAGCTTCCAGTACTCTTGAATTATTTTTATTTATCTATTTGCAAGCAGAGAGAGAGAGGGAGAGAATGGGTGGACTAGGGCCTCTAACCAGTGCAAACAAACTCCAGATGCATGTGTCACTTTGTGCATCTGGGTTTACATGGGTACTGGGAAAATCAAACTCGGGTCCTTGGGTTTTTGTTTGTTTGTATTTAGTTTATTTGAAAGAGAGGAGGCAGAGACAAGAGACAATGAGAGACAGAGAATGGATACACCAGGGCCTCCAGCCACTGAAAACAAACTCCAGATGCATGCACCACCATGTGCATCTGGCTTACGTGGGTCCTGGGGAATTGAACCTGGGTCCTTTGGCTTTGCAGGCAAGTGCTTTAACTGCTAAGCCATCTCTCCAGCCCAAGTCTTTAGGGGTTTTACAGGCAAGCACCCTAACTGCTGAGCCATCTCTCCAGCTCAAGTTCTAGTGCTCTTGCTGGGTCAAAGACCCCCAGAGTAGTGGGGTTGGGAGGGATCTGGTGACATCTACTCCGCAGGGCTCCTGGTACCTGAGGACAGAGGGAGGCAGATGTGCCCCTTCGAAGACAAGAGCTGGGCGGTGGTTTAGCCTGTCCAGGGACTGGGGACTCCACTGGCCTCCTTGTCCCTTTGCCCCACAAGTGTGCATCTGTTTTCCAATTCAAACACCTGAGACGTAATTTACCATTTTGGTACATTCACTATGTTGTATGAATGTTACTCCTCTCTACTTCTGGAACATTCTCATCATCCTCAGGGGCAAGGCAGGACCCAGGTAGGACGAGAGGCAACTTAGTTCTTCTGCCATGAGGAGACAGAGCTTTGTTCAGCCACACACATGGCCCTTGCTGCCATCTCCTGCAGAAGCAATGTCCTGGCCTCTTTAATGGAACTCCCCAGGCTTGTTGGTGTGCAGCTTCTACAACTACATGGAGCAGCCGCAAACCACACGTGAATGGTGCAAGGCCAGACACCCATATTGTTTCCATTTCCGCAAAGCAGGTCCTGACCCTGGAGGGCTGTGAGGTCTGAGGGTCACAACTGGCAGAACGAACCCCCACTTCTCTACATGGGCTATAAAGCAACTGCTCATATTCAGAGAACTCTGTAGCCCCAAACGGCCAAGACCAGCCTCTAGGCCAGACAAGGCAAGCAGAGATAAAAGGAACTTTGTCACCCGCAGCCCAAGGTGAGACCCACCACCTGTCAGGAAGACAGCACTGCTGCCTGGCAAGAGCCTGAAATGGCCCAGAGCCGTGCCGGCTCAGGAGGCCAGCTTCAGGAATGGTGAGGTGGCAGACCACAGGGATAACACAGCCAGGCACAGCCCAACGCTTTCCTAGAATCAACCGGCTGTGCTGTGGACCAACAGTGCCAGCTCAGGTGCACACCCAGCAATGAGGGCTCAAAATCCACCCAGGACACACAAAAAGGTCCACGTGAGCCCACACTTGTTACCATGGTGGCACCAGCCATAGATCAACAGTATCCCTTGCAGGCCTTCAACAGTCACATGAAAGTATGCAGAGTAAAAAAGGTCAAACTGGGCCCACTGTGTATGGAACCAGACCACCTTGTTCAGAGACACTGCAAACGAACTCCAGACACATGTGCCACCATGTGCATATTTGTCTTATGTGGGCACTGCGGAATCAAACCTGTGTCCTTAGGCTTCGCAGGCAATTGCCTTAACTACTAAGCCATCTCTCCAGCCCAGGATCTTTCTCTTTTAAATAGCAATTTCAGCTGGGTATGGTGGTACACACTTTTAATCCCAGCACTTGGGAGGCTGAGGTAGGAGATCATTGTGAGTTTGAGGCCAGCTTGGGGCTAAGGAGTGAGTTCCAGGTTAGCTTGGGCTAGAATGAAACCCTAACTTAAAAATTAAAAAAAAAAAAAAACAAACAAAGAAGCCAGGCGTGGTGGCACACGCCTTTAATCCCAGCACTCGGGAGGCAGAGGTAGGAGGATTACCATGAGTTGAGGCCACCCTGAGAATACATAGTGAATTCCAGGTCAACCTGAGCTAGAGTGGACCCTACCTCGAGCACCCCCAAATTAATTAATTAAATAAATAAAATAAAAAGAAACAGATTTAAAATCCCATAAAATAGCAATTGCCACTGTCCTTGATTGTCACACCTTAGCTGAGAACTAATTCCCATATGATTAGTATAATGCAAACATATCAAGGACTCTGGTCTGGCCCTTGCTATGTAGCTGGGATGACAGGCAGAGCCACCATGCGGGCTAAGGGTGCTAGCAGTTCAATAGCTTTTAGCACACCTTGTTTTGCAGCTAGCATCACCATTAATTTGAGAACATTTTCATCACCCCTAGAAGACAGCACTCACTCCTTGGCCTCTCTGTCGGCCCCACAGCCAATAGTCTGTCTCTATAGCTTTGTGTGCCCTAGACATTTTCTGGAAAAGGAATCACACAATCGCTTGTGCCCCTGGGCCTAGCCTCTCTTGATGTGTGTGATATTCCCACACTAGGCCTCCATCCCACCATGTGGCTGCTGGTTCCTCATCGCTCACTGTTCCTCAGCTGGAGGATGCTTGCCTGGGCTATGAATAATACCACGTTCACTCCTACCCAGAAAGATGCCTCTAGCATGGACACAGGTACCAGGATCTGCCTGCTGAAGCCAAAACTAAATGACACGTGGAGGGCTACCACCTGCCAAAGAAGGGGCTGCCACACACTGGCAGCACAGCCACCTGGGTTAGCTGAATGGGCTCAGAGACCGAGGCAAGTGGAGACCTTTTTCTTTTATTTCTCACTCCAGGCTGACCTGGAATTCACTATGTCATCTCAGGGTGGCCTAGAACTCACGGAAATCCTCCTACCTCTGCCTCAGAGTGCTGGGATTAAATGCATGTGCCACCATGGCAGGCTAAGTGGAGATCTTTCTGAGCTTGCAGGAATGGCAGACTCCTATGCCCCAGGGATGAACAGGGCCTTCCCAGGCCCTGCCTGTTCCAGTGAGGGCACGTCCCAGGGCACCTGGCTCCTCCCCATGCTGCAACTCCACACCTAAGTCTTCTAGCACAAGCAGGGGATGGTGCGGTGCAGGGCAGGGTCCGGTCAAGGGAGGATGAGGTAGGCCATGGACAATTAACAGCCTAATCCCCTCGGAGGCGGAGGCCGGTGCTCAGTAGCAAGAGCTGTGCGATCAATACCTCACAACGCGCTGCCAATTAGTGAGGCTGGCGCCTGGCTCCCAGCCCTGCGCCCTCACCGTGTGGCTGGAGCGGGAAGGCTCGCCATCACTGTAATTAACTGACGCTTCTCAGCCCGGAGTCCGTCAGGGAGCTGAGCTGGGTTGCAGATGACAAGAGGCAGAGGCCCTCATCACCTCTGCTGCCTGACCCGCAGATCCAGGCCGAGCCTGTGGGCGGCCTGTGATTAACAGCTGAGACCCCAAAGGCAAGAGCCACAGCAGCCCCCCTCCCCCATGCCAGCTCTCACAGGCTTTGAGCTGGGGTTGGCCAGGCCAGCAACTGCTGAGTACCAAACTGCATGTCCTCAAAGAAGGCATCTCTCAGCCAGGCCCCCGACAATGAGCATGGGAGGAAGTGGGAAGCCTGAAGCTCCCAAGCTGACAGTCAAGGTGGGCGTGTCTGTCCCACACAGCCCCGTGCACCAGGGCCTTGACCTGCTGAGACAGTAGCAGGAGACTTCAATACATGTCCTTAAGACTCACAGAACATCCTCAAGGACAGTCAGTGGCTCCTGGGGCTAGGGATACTCAGAGCTGGATGCATGCAGCCAGAATGCCAAGGGTAGCTTGTGTGCCTTCTCCCTTCCCCGTGTTGTGGATGGATATGTGGGAGAAGGATGCTGGGACAGCTGGCAAGTGGCTGAACCACAGAAGGTCCCGTCCTAGCCCTTGTGAAGGAAGATTCCTAGCTGGGCCTTGCCCCTCTACCCCAACCACAGTGCAGGAGCTCAGGGAGCCCATGCCTGTTCCCATGGGTCCTTTTATCAGGTGGCTTCTGTCTTCAGCCAACCTTTGCAATGGTCTCTGGGCAGAGTTTTTGTCATAATACCCTTGCCATGAAGCTGGGGTCATCACAGCAGAAGCCCATGCTATCCAGGCCTCCCCTGCACACAGGGTCTACAATGTGCTGTGGGAGGTCCTTGAGGGGCAGAAGCTCCCACCAATCCCAAATCTCAGGGGCTGTTCCTCACTTCCCCATCCTCACCCACTGCCTAGCCTTGCAGACTCAAGAACTGCCCTCGAGCTCTCAGGATACCACCAGCCAGTGAGTGGACAGAGGGGCAGAAACTGGCCCATCCCCACGCTCAGTCTGCTCTCAGTCTCCTTTCCTTGAAAGGTACATGGTGGGGCAAGAAAGTCCAACCAGTGCCATGACCAGTCATGGCACGGAAGGAAGCACGGCGTGTGGGCATCCACAGAGAGCACAAGGGAGAAGAACTGGGCGGGGAAGCCCTCTGGAATCCCCACAGGCCCCAGAACTGCAGGGACAGCCAGGCACACAGCAACAAAGCAAGTGTTGAATTCAGCGTCTGCCGCTACCTGCAGCTACAGGGAGAGGCGGCCAAACAGAGCTGTGGGGCTGCCATATGCTGCCCGCAGACGGACGGCCTCGTCTCCTGACCTGCCAGCCGGCCTCCCTGGCATGGGATGGTCCTGCCCCACATGGAACTAATGCCGGACTGCCCTAGGGGTTGTCAGCAGGTGCTGGGGTCTTGTGCCCAGGTGCTAGTTATTAAGTCCAAGTCATAAGAGGAATGGGGGGGTGTTGAGGGAGACTTGGCTTCAGAACCGACTACTTGCCAGGCAGAGAGCCTAAAACAAAGTGTCAGCCCTGGAGCAGAACCGGGGCTGGAGGAGCCTGGAAAGTCCTGGGGGGGAAGGGCAGCGCTCTGCCCTGCTAGGCAATGTCAACATGATAGGAGGACGCCCAAGAGTGGTGAATTACAGGCAGCAAGGAAAGGGCCAGCAAAGAGAAGAGGAGGTGGCAGAGCGGGACCAAGAGGGCAGATGACACCCGGCACCCATACCCTGCTTGCAACATGTCAGGGCTATGCATGGTGGCCTGGCACTGTGTTGTTTCTCTCACCCTTCTCAGGCTGCCAGGCCTCTAGCTCGAGCCTCTTGTGGCCACCCACCCTCCCTCCCTGCTGGAAGCCTGAACATGGAAGCCAGTTATGCTGCTCACACCTGGGCCGCAGACAGATGGGGCTCCAGACACCCATGAAGACGTGCCCCTGCGCCCTGCCAGCCGCAGACTGACAGGCAGGCAGGCAGGCATGCCAAGCGGCTGGTTTATTTTGCTGTCTTCTTTGAAAGAGGAGGATTTCCGAGGTGACGCATATGGGATGCATCGCCCCCACCAGGCCCACTCCGCAGCTGACAAGTGAGTGAGCGGGTGGTGCTGCCTGGACTCAGCGCTGAACGATGTCTCTAGCCTTGGCTTCTCAGGGCCTGCATCTGGGTTTTACAACCTCCCCCACCATGGTCACTAAAACCCACACTCCTGACCTAAAAAGTCTATGACAAGATGGGCAGGCAGTAGAGGCCACCCAGAGAGGACACAGGGATGCCAAGTTAGAAGCTCAATTACTGCCAGTTCTGCCCTTGTCAGCCTCATCCCTGTGCAGGTGACAAAGCAGAGACCAGCACAGGGTGCAAAGGCTCTTTCTGGGTGTGCTGCCTAGGACTAAGGGGACACACAACCCTGGGTGTGCCTGGGCCTCCCACAGATCAGCTGAGGACTTGAAGGCTCCGCTTCAGCCCCACCCCCTCTGCGGATGGCGCACGTCCCTGTGGGAGCTGAGCAGATTGCCACACAGCTTGGGCTCCGCCTGGCAGCAGCAGCTTCATCTCCTGCAGGTGGGGGTGGCAGCAGGGGTTCTGTGGCTAACCTTCCACTGGGGATGGAGGAGAGGGCTGGAGAGTTCCTAGGCCCCTGTGAGGACAGTGGGAACAGGCAGGTGCCTTGAGAAGCATGGCTCTGGAGCCCCCAGGGCTCCGATGCCTCACCCAGGTAAGTACTCAACAAGCACCTTCCGATCCATGGGATGATCTGGGGACTCCAGCTTTGAGTGATCACTTGGTATCTGCAGCCCACTTCCAGCACACACAGCAGGGGCTGGGGAACTGCCTAACCCTCATTCCCTCATGAGAAGTGCCTCAGGGGAGCCAGCAGCCAGGGGACTAGCAGCTGCCCAGGCCGGGACAGGCTGAGAGCCATGGCAGCCAGCTTCTAGGAGTATCCCCACACCATGGGGCAAGGACACTCCTGGGAAAAACAGCCATTGTGGTTGGAGAGAGAGAGGGAGGGAGGAAGAGGGGAATGGAGGGGCATGGGTGGGGAACACAGGAATGGGAGGTGTTGAGAAGGTGACAGGAGCAATTGAGGACCCTGGGGATGGTGTGGGAAGGCAGTAGTCAGCAGGGGTGACAGTTTGTGCTCCCATTCATCACACCCTGTCTGTGTTGGCTGTGTATGTTCCCATTTGATCACCAGAACCACGACAGACAGTCCCTTCATCCTTTAAGAAAAAGTGCAGGCTCAGAGAAATGATCCAACCTGCCCCGGTCACACAGCTAGTGAGTCAAGGGGCCGGGATGTGAGATGGATTTGGCTGACCCCAATCCCCAGCTTCAGCCTGGCCTGACAAAACCAGGCCTTGGAGTAAATTAAGGGCCCCGCCCTGCCCAGCCCAGGGTGACTGAGTGTGCACACTCTGACAGCCCAGTGGGGCCTATCAGGGACTTGGGAGGGGCTGCCTTCTCTTCTCTGCAGCTGCCTCTCTCAGGGACAGAGCAAATGAGATGGCGTGCCGATTGCTTTGTCTGAATTGAATTTTTAAACTGCACCCTTGAGACATGATGAGAAGACAGACATTAGCCATGGAAGCCGAGGCGAACATGGTCAGATGGCTAAAAATACAATGGCACTTCCAGACGGGGGTTGGGGGCGTCTGGGGGGAACATGGGGGCAAGGTGGGGACATAGAGCAGGTCCCCTGCAGGGGTGGCAGCTGCGGCTCTAAAAGGCCCCCCTGCCTCCACCTCGGACCCTTCTACCTCAACTGGGTTGGGGCCATGAGCAGGACACCTCAGACATCCATCCTGTGGGGAGAGGACTGACCCCATGCAGGGCCACTAGGCTATGAGGTCAAGGGACATAAGGCTGGAATCATCTATGACCACAAATCTCTGGCTTAGCTTCCTCCCACCAGCAAAATGGACAGGAAGGCTGGTGGTGGGGTTGACAGCTACAGGGAGATCCTGGGCACAGGACCCTGCTGGGGAGTGCATCTCCTACTTCCCTCCCCATGGAGGCAGTGTGAGAAGGACTGATAAATGCATGAGGGGGCAAAGAGATGCCATGCTGAGGGTGAAGACCACACACCAGCCACACGAGTCAGGGGCTGAGAGGGGGAATGGAACCAGGGCTGCTGGCTAACAGGGGTGGCCCTAGGAACATAAAAACACTCTGGCATTCCAGAGGGAAGAATGGCTGCACAGCTCCACTAAACATGGGACTAAACAGGGCATGGTGGAGCATGCCTGTCATGCTGGCACTTGGGAGGCTGAGGCAGGAAGATCAGTCCTGGGCTTCACCAGATACTGCCTCAAAATAAATGAAAATGAATGAATGAATGAATAAATAAATAAATAAATGTAAAAAAATCTGAGCCCTGCCATGTCTACACAGCCTCCATACATATCCTGATGGCTTGGGAGCAAGGGTGCCTGGTGGCTCTAGGGAGCCAACAGCTTACATCCCAGGAGGCCAGAAGCTACAGGCTCTCATGCTTCCTGCCAAGCCTGGATCCCTGCACCTACCTCTCTGGTAGGTATGGGGGGAGGAAGGTTTCTGCCAGCCAGGACCATCTGTTCAAGGTACCTAGCTCCAGCTCCCCAAGTCCCCTTGGAAAGTGAGTGCCAGGCAGCAGCCGCCCCAGCAGCAAGGGTCACATACATGTCCTTGCTACTGTGTGATTTGGGCTCATGGCATGACCTCAGTTCCATGATCTGTACAACTCATGCTGTCAACCCATTCTACAGGTTTGGGGAGCAGCAAGGTCCAGGGCGGAGAGATGGAGGTGGGAAATCTAAGTCAGTGTGCACAGTGGCTGAGAAGAGACAGGGAAGAATGACCAAGGGCCTCCACAACACAAAGGGGGGGGGGCCTGCAAATTGAGACAATGGGTCTCGGCGCTGCTCTGCCTCCAAGAAGCCTATGGTGCCCACCAAGAAAGTAGATAAAGGTTCATTCAGGGGCTGGAGAGAGGTCTTAGTAGTTAAGGTGCTTGCCTGTGAAGCCTGAGGACCCAGGTTCAGTTCCCCAGGACCCATGTAAGCATAAGGTGGTGCATGCGTCTAGAGTTCCTCTGCAGTGGCTGGAGGCCCTGGCGCACCCATTCTCTCTCTCGCTCTCTCTCCTCCTTTTCTCTCATAAATAAATAAATAAGAGGTTCATTCAGGTCAGTGTCAGGGTGTTTGGGGTCCCTAAGCTGCCCCATATCCACACACAATGAGCCCCGCAAGCCTGGGGTCCCTCATCTGAGTATGGGGATGATTCATAAGACAAGCTGGCTCTGTTCTCTATCCCAGCACAGCATCAAATCCTCAGGTGACAACTGAGAGGAACAACCCCCATGGCTAGTGCAGCTGTCCTCCTCCATCCACTGCATCCCCATCCACTGCATCCCCAGCCACCGAAGCCTGTGGCCTCTGGCACGTGGGCCTCCTGCTGGCCCAGGAATCAGCTGGGTATGAGAGCAAGTTTGGAGAGAACCTTCCTCCTCAGGTCATCGGTGCTACAGCTACCCATGAGAGACCATGGCAGCGCCTGACACAGGTGGGCTGGCTGGCAGCCCACACGTGACTAGAAAGCCCTGAGCAATGGTGCTGACTGCCTCCACTGGGTGAAGGTAGAGGCCTATGGTGAGAAGAGGTGAAAGGCCCCACCATCACTGCACTCCACAGAGGCCCCCTCACCTCTCTCCAGCTGCCAGCCCTGACCACCATTCAATGAAGAGGTGCTGGGAAAGGGAGGTCTGGAAGTCAGGAGACCCTGGCCCATGCATCAAGAGTTCGTAAGTAAATTTTGCTGAAGGTCTGTGCATAGGCGAAGGGTTGGAAGCTCCTGCATTATCTTTGGGTGCCATGGAACTAGAGACCCAGGAGCTTTGGGACAAGGCAGACAGACAGCAGGTAGGGACATCCAGAGTCCTTGTACCTGGCCTCATCTTTAAGCCGTGAGGCCAGGAAGTGCCAGGATCCAGAGGACTCAAGGGTCCAGACACAACTGACCTCTTTGTCCCTGCAACAGCCCTGGAGCAGCACGAACAGGACAGACATTGTGGGGGTCCCAAGTGTCCTGAAACCAGAGCCAAGGGAACCTCGTGTACAAACAGCAAGACTGAAGCTCACACAGAGCCAGCATCTGACCAAAGTCACACAGCATGTCTCTGCTTGGGAGACGCCAGAAGGCAAGGCACTGGACCTCTGGGCCACATGGCCCACACCATGGAAAGGAGCCACAGGGAATACAGCCATGGTGGGCCCGAGACCCATGTTCTCTGCCACATGGGGTGGGGCAGACAAACCTGAGTCCACTCAGACAAAGTGCTACCCAGAGAGTCAGATGGTGCTCAAGGGAGAATTTTCTGGACTCTCATCCTTAGAATTCACTCTGGTCTCCAGTGGCCAGCGAGCCGTGTCACGGAGGGGAGAGGCAAGGAGAGAGCAAAGCAAGGGTGCTGGGCCAGGGGGCCGGGGGCTCAGGCAGCTATACTCCGGCCAGCCCTGTCCAGGTGCAGTGGGAGCTGGCAGGAGCAATTGTGGGGTGCTGTTTCTTGTCACCATGACTGCTACCATTCAGTGGCGGCCAGGTGGGCAGGGGCATCCCACAAGCTGGCGGCCACGGTGCCTCTTACCTCTGGGCTCCTCGGCCTGTTTGGCGAGCTTGCGCAGCGCTGCGGCAAAGCTGGAGGACGGCGCGGCCTGGGCCGACAGCGAGCTGCTGGCGGCTGGGCTACCGCTGGGCACCAGGGCGCCATTGAGCGGTGAGGGGGTGAGGGGGTTGACGGTGGCGGTGGTCCTGGTTGCGGTGGAAAGCATCCCTATTGAAGGGGACTTGGGCTCATGGCTCATGCCTGAAACAGGAAAAGAAGAACCAGCGTCACCCAGAGAGCAGAGCGCTAGCTAGCACCAGAGGGGGGCCGCGGCAGCATGCGGGGAGAGGCAAGGGTGACAGCAGCTGGCGGTGACTCCCGGCAGGATGGGCAAGAGCAGAGCAGAGCCAGCGCTGCAGAGAGCAGACTGTGTCCTGCAGTCGACCTGGCCCCATGGGTCCAAGGGCAGCTGGGGCCCCAGTGATGTTAGATACCAGAGCTGCTAGCTCATCAGGGTGCCTGGGTCAGGCCCATGCAGAGCATCCCAAAGCGTCACCAAATGTGGTCAAGGAGACTGAGGCACAGAATGAACATTCTGAAGACAGAGAAAAATGCCGTGGCGTGGTGTAGGGTTGAAGTGATGACTGACGGTGATCACGATATAACTACTATAGTGGCTGATGGCCACAGTGCATGGGACTGCCTGGTAGTGCCACCACTGTCCCCATGTTACAGGGAAGGAAGCTGAGGTCCACGTGTGGCCAAGGATGCAGAGAGCAGTGCAGACATGGGACCTAAACCCCTCAGGCCAGCCCAGGACCTGTCTGTATCCCCTACCACCCTAGGACCTTTGCAGGTCATCTGCTTGTGCCCATCGCAGTAGCAAAGAACACGGCTGTCTGGAGCTCCAGCTGAGTCCTCTGGTCCATCCAAACCACCGGATGGCTCAGGGCCAAGAGCAGGCTGCCCTTTCCTCCAGCAGCATGGGAGATGTGGCCACCTCCTCACTTACGTCCCTGGCTTTTTCAGTCCCCTTTCAGCACCAACAAGGCTGCCTCCCACCCCTGAGCCCGTCAGGAAAGACTGGCTTCACCAGACAGGAGGGCCAACTCCACCAATGTTTCCCATGAATCCTTTCAGGAGGCCACGCGCCCACACCCTCCAGTGATTCCCATTCATTCAATACTGGAGCACCCTTGCAAGTAAAGTCCTTCAAAGGCCAGCGGCCTACCAACTAGCAGGGACAACAGGGTTGTGCCTGTGGCGAAGGGACTTTACCCTCACATCTGGGCTCCAGAGCTCATGGCAGGCAGACCACTAAGCTTGGAGGCTGATCCCATCGTGTACCCTCTTCCAAGGCTTTTCCTAGATGAGAAGGGGCGAGGGCCACTGTTCAGGCATCAGAACTGCCACCAACCACCCTACCTGTGGGCAGCATCATCCCTTCACCCCTGGGAACCGGAGGCCGGGTGTTCTAACTAAGGATGGCCTCATGTCACAATTAGTTGAACCAACATGCTCCTACTACTCCTGACCTCAGTGCCCAGCCCACGACACCTGGTCAAAAGGCACGCACGCATTTATGCGCAGTGGAGATGTGTCCACCTGTACTGATTTAAACGTTTGTCCCCAAGTCTCATTCATCACTCATCACTTCAGGAGGTGGTGACAGGTTCCCTTCCCTTGAAGTGTGGCAGCTCTGACACCACACATCTAGCAGACACTATGTGGTGTGGCTTTCCAAAGGGGAATCACAATGGGCTCTTGCCCTCTGGGCACAGTGCTCAGCCTCGGGTCATTGTGGGGGAGCCACCCAGTACCTCTGGCAGACACTCAGGGCTCATCAGCAACTCTGAGCCAGACTCTTTTAGCTAAGCCAATCCTGAGACAAACTCTGGGACAAGAAGGTGTACTGCTGACACCGCTAAGTTTAGGATGGTCTGGCATGTGGCATCTAATGCGCTGTTCACTGCAGCCACCCCTAGTCTCTTGAGATCAGAAGCCAAGACGTCCCAACAACCCGCAAATAAATCCCAGCTTTCATCAGCACTTTCCATGCTGTCCCGCTTGTGTCAGACACCCCTCCTCCTCCTCCCCCCATGCTCTTAGTAAGCCAATGCCCGCTTCCACCCCTGACTCCCTTTAGGGACGGTTTCTTGGACCCATTCCACAAATGGGAAAAGGCAGGCCCAGCCCAGCACTGTGTCCTGTGTGACACCAGCTTGCCAGAGTGGCAAGAGATAGCAAGCTCTGGTGGCCTTCCCTGGTGCCCACACTGTATAGTGCTAAGGTCACTGCAGTGCCATGCCAGGAAGCCACCTGAGCAGGTATACTTGGCTCGGCATGTGTGGCAGATCGGCAGAGTGGGGTCTGAGAAAACGAGGCCCACAGAGTGCATACAACACACCTAGCTCATGGCCACCCAACCGCAGAGCAGGCCCTATGTTGGGGTGGGCAGAGATGGAGGGAACTGCTGTACCCATTGAACCCACCAGTGATGAAGGCCCGTGAGGGCAGGACCATCCTCTGCCCCCTTCCTGGGCCCATGACCACATAAGTATCATTATCATGTGTCTGTTGTGGAGACCCAGACAGGAACCTCACCACCAGAGAAAGCCAGGTACTAGTACTGGGGGCTATCAGCAACCTCTAGTACAGGGTACAGTCCCTCCCCCATCCCTGGGGGACCCCAAAGCCAGGGTCCCGGAAGTGTGGGCATGCTCCCTGCCTGGGAAGTGGCTCTGATGTCAGGTCACTGAAAATAGAATTCCAAACGAGCAGCTTCATTAGGGGGAGTCTAAAATTAGCACTGCTCCTCTGCACGCATGCATCGGGTAGGTGGAGGAGGGGTGGCAGCCCACGACGGCAGCTCAGAGACAGCTTCCATGGCCACAAGGGAGGACAGACTGTCCAATGGGAGCCGACAAAGAGCCCCCTGCACCTGCAGTGGACAGAGGGGCCTCTCCCCGTCCTCCTCACTCATAGGCCTAGGTCCATCTGGGCGGCTACCACAGTTTTCAGCGGGCAGCAGATAGGCATGGTGAGAGAGGGGAGAGGAAGGATGCAGGGGGCACAGGGCGCCTGCTCTCTGCTTTCATTAGAGGTATTTACTGACTTCCGTTCTCCTGGCTGGTGACTGAATCCGCGTCTACATGATCGGCCGGCGTGAATTCATTATTCTAACAGCTGGGAATAAGCCCCGAAGCACGAAGCCTGTGATGGATGAGGCCGGGGGCTGGAGGCTCCCTGTGTGACAGGCACTGCCCTGACGTGCGGCTCAGCAGGAAGATGAGCCCAGGGTCTAGGCGGCCCAGGCCTGCTGAGACCTCCCTGCTGCTTGTTTATATCACGTGTTACTCTACACAGGTTCTCTGCAGCCAGCTCAGCCCCCAGGACAGAATAGCTGCCTCACCTCACACCTCAGTTCTCAGCCTTGGCACCATCTGAGGGGCCAGGGATGCCCATCCCACCCCACCCCATTCAGCCTCAGCTTTCTGCTTCCTGAACCCATCCAAGCCCATAGCTTAAAAAGGTCCTGCCAGAAGGAGAACTGACTATTCCACTAACAGGGCTCACAAAATAGCTGGGTCTATGCAGGGACACCCAAGGCCTGGAGAAGCAGCATCCTCACACCCGCTCGGGTGGCCACCATCTTCCATGTCCCCCAGAGACCCCTTTTCTCCCTTTTCTGTGTGTAGGTTTCCAGTGTGGTCAGGAGCAACACAGGGATTTAAAACCCCCAGCAAAGAGAACCCAGTATAGTGGTGGGCCTGGCTGGCAGGTGATATTGTCAACAGCCCACTTTCTGCAGGGGGGCCTCCAGCACCCCCTCACCCTTCCTGCCCGATGAAGCGGGAGTTATTAATCAGTGCCTGGGCCTCCCTCCCACCAAGGAGGCCATAATTACCGTCCCTTTCATCCTGGCTCCTCCGGCTGCAACAGACCTCAGGCCTGCTCCCTCCGTGCTCTGTAATTACCAGCTAATAGCTGAGATGAATTTTCTGGCAGCCCAGTTCAAGCACCAATCCGCCCCTTCCCCCTGCAGCCCCCCACCCTCGGGTAATTACACCCCAGGAGGCTGTGCCCAGCGGGCCCTGCTCTCCCTCTGCACAATCTGGATGGCAATGCTCTAATCGCGCCTCTCCTTCACTTTTCATTACCACACAGAAATGTTTGTGAACAAATAGGAGGCTGGCCTGGCTTGGGCTCCATGCCCACCTTCTGTGATCCCTGCTGCCCAAAGGGTGATGCTTCTGCAGCCCTAACAAGGCTGGGGTCACCCTGTTGCAGGGACATGGTGGCCGTGGCAGCGTGGGACGCCACGTGATCCCGGAGCCCTAGCCGCTTCATAATAAATTCATTATTGTGTTTGCCGCCACTGGCGTGTTCCAAGCTCACGCGCGCGTGAGGCAGCTTCTCAGGCTGGGGGTAGGGAGGCCTGCTGATCCTCAGCAAAGCCTATCTCAAGCTGCAGAGCACCAACCCTTGACCTGCATTAAAGCTGGAGCCCCCCCAGCCCAAGGAGGTAGGCAAAGTGGGGGCCCCAGATTTGACCAGAACCAGAACAGAGAAAGCAGTAAGCAGGTGGGGGAGGGGACTGAGCCTGGTGAGCCTCCCCCAACCAGGCAAAAAAGGAAATAAGGTTGTGAGGCAGAATAGTGAATGGAGAGGCTGCCCCTCAGGACCCCCACTAACAAGGAAGGGGGGTTGCAGCACAGAACCAAGTCAGTTCCTAAGCATGTCTCACAATGCAGTGAATGGGGACCATGGATTTGTCCCCAGCTTTTCCACACCCATCATCACCAGACTGTCAGGGACCAGCTGAATTAGGGTTCTGCAAAGAATTTGGGGTGCAGTGTGTTAAGAGCTCCCCACATGGGTAGATCAAGAGGTATAAAGGAGCAAGGTGGCAGTCAAGATGTCACCAGTGAGGCCAAGGTACTGGGTGGGTCATGGTGCCTGGGTGACATGAGAGAAATGGAGGCAGGGGTCCTGGTTGGGAGAGGGAAGGTGGCTCCCAGGGAAGAGTGCCATAAAGTGGGTTTGCAGGAGAGAAAACAGCCAGGGTGGGAGAACAGGCTTGTGATCTCAGCTACTCGGGAGACGGAGGCAAAGCTTAAGCAACTTAATGAGATCTTGTTTCAAAATAAAAAAGGGTGGAGAGATGGTTCAGTAGTTAAAGGTGCTTGCTTGCAAAGCCTGGTGGCCTAGATTCAATTCCCCAGTATCCATGGAAAGCCGGATGCAGAAAGTGCCACATGCATTTGGAGTTTGTTTGCTGGGGCAGGAGGCCCTGGCATACCCATTCTCTTTCTCTCCAATAAATAATTCAAAATAAAAATTGAGGCACAAGCTGTGCGTGGTGGCGCACGCCTTTAATCCCAGCACTTGGGAGGCAGAGGTAGGAGGATCGCTGTGAGTTCAAGGCCACCCTGAGAAGACAGAGTGAATTCCAGGTCAGCCTGGACTAGAAACCCTACCTCGAAAAACAAAAAACAAACAAACAAAAAAAAAAATTGAGGCACATGCCTTTAATCCTAGCACTTGGGGGCAGAGGTGGTAGGATCACCATGAATTCGAGGCCACCCTGAGACTACATAGTAAATTCCAGGTCAGCCTAGGCCAGAGTAAGACCCCACCTCAAAAAAAAAAAAAAAAAAAAAAAAAAAAAAAAAAAAAAAGGCAGCTGTGGACACAGCTCAGTGGGTAGAACACTTGTGCTTACCTAGCATGGCAAGGCCGTAAGTGCAACTCCCAGCATGGCAAAAATATTAAGTAAAGAAGAGAAATAAGGCCCTGTGACTGTGTGTGGATGGCACTGGAATGAGGCTGCATGGGGTCAATTGACAGAGGTCTTGTAGGAATCACCTAAGACTGAGGTTCAAGGCCATAGACTGGGATTCCTAAGGATCCCAAGCAGAAGTGAGGGACAGAAGTTATGCAACAGATGGCAGTGACATCTGACACGATTACTCTAAGTGGCTGTCGTGTGCAGAGAAACCTGGGCCTGGTATGGACAGATGAAGGGCTGCAGAGCTAAGTGGGTGGTAGGGGAGCAGAGGCAGGGCTAGGGACTGACCGCTCACCAGTGCACTGGAAATCCACAAGATGGGGGTTGGGAAGATAACTCCATGACTAAAGGCTTGCTTTCAAAGCCTGCCAGCCCAGGTTCCATTCCCCAGCACACACCTTGCATGGACACACAAAAAAAGTGGCAAGTCTGGTATTCATTTGCAAGATACCCTGGTGTGTGCAGAACAGATCTCCATCCTTCTGTGCTGGGGCTTGCTGGGTCCTGTCCCCCAGTGTCCCCACTGTGTTTGGCCCGGGGCTGCCTCTTTGAGTGGGGACTCTGAAGTTTCCCAGGCCAAGGAACTTTTGCCAATCCACCTCCTCTACCCAGTCTTCAGGATACGTATAAACGGCGCTGAAAGACATCCACACCTCCCCTAGGCTCAGAGGAGAGAAGTGGAGCCATCACCTCCCCCCATCACTGAGCTGGCATCTGCTAGAAGATGCTGGGAATGGCCCCAGGGAAGGTCAGACCTTTTGCTAGCTCTTGGCCCTAATATTTCAGGGCTCTCTCTGGGCACTCACTATGCTGTGTCCGTGTTAATTGGGACAAGGAGGACAGACAGCAAGCCACCAGCGAGGCAGATGACATCCCCCTGCAGCAGCTGCTGGACACCACAGTGAGTCCTGTGTGGCCTGAGGCACCCAAGTTAACCAGGCCACCCTCTGGCCTCACCCTGTCACAAAGGGCCCTTTCAGCAGACACGGCTGGCTTCCTCTCTAAGTCCCAAAATGAGACACCCAAGCTGGCCAGGATGAGGCCAAATGGTCTCCAAGTTTCCATGGGATGGAAGCCAGGGCCAGCGGGGTGGAGGCCAGGGCCTGTGAGTGGACAACTGACAGGAGAGAGGCCTCTGGATGTTCCTCAGGCCCCACCAAGCTAGGCCCTGCACTACTGCTTCCTGTCCTCTGAGCTGGAAAAGGTGGCATCACAAACTCATGGCCCCTAGGACCCTTTAGAAGCCACAGGCTTCAACGCTGGCTGTGGGCTGCCTGGGCAGGAGGGGTTCCCAATCTGAAGCCCAGCGTCAGAGACTGCTTATGAGCAGGCGCTGGAGGCTCAACAGGTAAGGCAGGCATCCAGAAAAAAGGACTGAGGACCCTAGTGCCTGCCTCAGAGTCTGGGGACAGTGAAACCTAGCCAGGCCATGTCCCTCTATCCAGGTATGCACACATACCCCAAGGGAAGCCATGGTCAGTAAGGACCAAGCACCACCTCTGCCACATGCTGGGGCTGCAGAGCCTCACGTTCTGGTTACCAAGTGAGGGCCGCTGAAGCCGACGGGCTCCTACTCCACTCAGCCCGCCCAGGTCACCCTCGGCTTCTGGCTACGTGGCTCCTGTGTGTTGAACGTTGTGTGTGAGACCAGATGGACAAGATCTTACAAGAGTCATTTCTCCTCTGAGTGCAAAAGCTGAGGTGTGGGGGGAGGGATGACCTCTGGTTTTATCCTAAGTCTTCAGGCAGTTTTCACAAATTATGATCCTTCAGGGAGCCCGTGCAATGCCTGCAGGAGCCTGAGGTGGCATTGTGGCCCAATGTTGCCAGCATGCCAACCCCACCCTCAACCCAGGAGGGCCGTGGTTCTGGGATTTGGGGAATTCTGGCATTCAGTGCATCTTTCACAAGGCGGGTCTCACTTTAATCAAAGCCCAGTCATTCAGATCAGGATTTATCCCTAATTATAATGAAGCCATTGGCTTTTGACAAAGGTTCATTCTTGGGCTGGGGGCGTAGCTCAATAGTAGAGCACTTTCCTGACATGCACTCCTGGCAAACACCAAAACTAACAAAAAAAGTTCATTTCTGATCCATAGTTCAGAGAAGTAACCAGACCCTCTCCCCAAGGAAAAAAATACCAAAATTAAAACACAAGCACATCATTTTACAGTTTCCCCACATTTACAAGTCCATCAGTAACATCACAGGATCTGCACATGACAGTCACGGGGTCCACGAGTCCCCTTTACCAACCCTGCAGAAGACACAGCAGAGCATTCTGAGGAACTATCCCTTAATAGCGATCAGCCCCCAGGATGATCAACCGAGAGGGAGGGCATGCGGGATCCAAGGCAAGCTCTAGAGTACTAGTCCTAATGGGATTTCCCCATGAGACTTGTCTACCATCTCCAAAGCCACACATTCCATGCCCGGACATCATGCAATGTCTCACGGGAAAAATACCAACCACCTTTCATTCAGCCAATGTGGACTCCAAAATGGGGAGCCCTGGGTGGGGGGGGGGGAGGGGAGCTTTCCTGAAGAGTCACAAACCACAACAAACTAGTCGTCTTCTATTGGCTGCAACTGTCCTCTGTCAACTGTGAGTGGCCAACCTCCTGGGTCTCTATCATTCTGTAACCCTTAAATACACATGCAATTCCACAATTCTAACTGGGAACACCTAAATGTCTAGCAGGAGGATCTGGCATTTCATGGTCGTCCTCCTGTGGCTACAGAGATAGTTCAAGGCCAGTCTGGGCTACTTGAGACCCTGTCTCAAAACAAACATGTAAACAAAAAAAATTAAATTAAAAAAGGCTGGAGAGCTGAACATGGTGGTGCACACCTTTAATCCCAGCACTCAAGAGACAGAGGTAGGAGGATCGCCATGAGTTTGAGGCCATCCTAAGAATACATATTGAGTTCCAGGTCAGCCTGGACTAGAGTGTAACCCTACCTCAAAAAACAAAAACGAAATAAACAACAACAAACAAAGGCTGGAGATATAGCTCAAGACCTTGGACTTGATCCCCAGTACTGCAAGGAAAGAAAATTCCCCAGCACCAAAAATAAGAAAATTGAAGCCTGATTTCTGCCCTGTGCATACATAGCTTTCACTCTGCCACAAAGATGAAAGACTGAACTGAAGTCAGGAACCTCTACAATCTAAGAGCAGCAACAAAATCTTAGCATTTCATTAGCTGGTAGCTCTTTAGGGTTTACTTCCCGTGCCTAAATGACAGGGTCCAGGGACTCAGTACTAGCACATACAGTTCTACAACCAGACACCCACTTAGATAAAGTTGAGGAAGGACCATGTTCAAAAGGTGCGGCCTGGGTATCTCTGACTGAGCACACTCAGTCGCAGCATGCCATGGCCTCCTCCAGCAAACTTTAGGCATGTCCGCTTTTCACAAGACCACTGGGCGGGTCTCCAGCAGCCAGGAGGCCAGGGCTGGGTGGCATAGGCCAGGTGCTAAAGAGCTGATGCTGGGACTGTTTTATCATCTCTGCAAGTGGAGTAGCCAGTGTCCCCCACCCAGCAGGCGGCAGAGGACAAGGGCATTTTAGCCTAATTGACCTTGGATGTCAGTGCCTAGTGTAACCCTCACCCTAGTCACAATTGGATCTTTGAGCTTTACTTAACCAAATATGAAAAATGAACACTGGGAGCTCAGCTGGAAAAATCCACTCCTGTCCCTAAACATTTAAAGAAGGCCATCTTGGCTCAGCGGTTAAGGCACTTGCTTGCAGTGCCTAAGGACTGGGATTCGATTGCTCAGTACCCATGTAAAGCCAGATGCACAGGTGTCTCATGCATCTGGACTTCGTTTGCACTGGCTACAGGCCCTGGTGTGCCCATTCTCTCTTTAAAATAAATTTAAAAAAAAAAAAAAAAAGAACAACGACCATACTAGCCAGTAACTCTTGCCTTATGGGACGCGGGGTGAGGGGAGGACCTGAAGTCTGGTGGTTTCTCTTCATGCCTGGAACACATCCCCATATTCAATGTCTAACCACAGGCTAAATTGGTCTGGCCAGAGAGGCCACAGTGCCTGTGGTGGTTTGATTCAGGTGTTCTGAATGCTGGGTCCCCAGCTGATGGCAATTTGGGAATTAAAGCTTCCTGGAGTTGGGGGCGGGCTTATGGGTTTTATAGCCAGTTTCCCCTTGCCAGTGTTTGGCACACTCTCCTGTTGCTTCTGTGCATCTGATGTTGGCCAGGAGGTGATGTGCACCCTCTGCTCACCCTCTGCCGTCATGGAGCTTCCCCTCGAGTCTGTAAGTCTAAATAACCGCCCCCCCACACACACACACAAGCTGCTCTTGGTAGAGTGATTTCTGCCAGCAATGCTAACCTGACTTGCAACAGCACCTCTAGGTACAAAGAGTCAGGTCCACACACTTTAAGGCAATATATGAGCTCAACTTATCCTGGGAAGGCACCTGCCCCAATCAGGTAGTGGAGTGCTGCTGGCCCTTGCTTGGGTGCCAGCCCTCACCCCCTGGGAGAGAGAAGCCGAAGTTAGCAGAAAGAAGCCTTTCCACTGCCTAAGGCTACACCCACAGCCCATGTCTGTCCCCACTTGCAAGCCTGTTTTTCTCAGCTTGACAGAGATTCTCCTTTGGGACGGATTAACCTGTCCACCATCAATACAGCTCTGACCCAAAGTGCACGCATAGATCGATCCCTTTTATTACTGCCTTTGGTCCCAGGCTCCCCACATAACTGAGAAAAGACAGGCCTGGGGGAGGGTCAGTGTTCCTGTAGTCCTCCCGCCCCCCCCACCACTCCCCTCCCACCCCGGGCCAAGTCTAACCCATGTCTTCCAAGGAGGTAGTGTGGAGCTGTGTGCATAGGCACCCATGGGTTTCTGATATCCAATAGCCAAAGGAGTAAAGAGACAGGTGACACTCCAGAAGAGGTGTTTGAGGATGAACTTGTGCACAAGGCCAAATCATACTGAGCCTTCGGGAAGTGCTGGTGGGAAAGGGGTGCCACCCAGCATCCTCACCTCTGGGTTTGTGATAAAGTGCAAGCCTTGAGGCCTGCAGGAGTATTGGGTACCTAGTCCCCTGACCCCTCATTGTCTGAGGATGCAGCCCAGTGACATCGCTCCTCTGCTACAGGCAAGAGTGTCAAATCCTGCAGCCAAGAGCCCACAGAAGCCACACAGTGAGAAGATTGAAGGTGGGTCAACTGATCAACAGCACCCCAAGCTGGCCTCTGCACACTCGGGGGTGCTAATTATCACCCCATAGACCTTCTGAATGCCTGACATAGAGCTGAAGGACTCTTCTGTAGTTCCCTTCCTGACCCAGCAACACAGACCTGCAGGGGTGAAGCGCTCAGGACACACCTGGTCCAGGTAAGAACTACTTTCAACATTCTACTCAGGGTTAACATAGCGTCCAGTGCCGCTGCAGCCGCTACTTCCCCCTACCTTCCCTGACCAGGAGGCAGGGCCCCAGCCCAATGAGATGTCTGTGTATAATCCGTTCCCACCCAATCCTGGAAACAGGGAAGTCTGGCTTCCCAAGGGGCTCAAGTCCTCACCCTCAGGGTGAGGACTTCTTTCAGAGAAGGTCCTGCTGGAGCTGGGTCTCAGCCCTGAGATGCACTCCACCACCAGTGGTGGGAGTGGGGTTAAAAAAAGTAAAAAGAGAGGGCTGGAGAGATGGTTTGGTGGTTAAGGCGCTTGTCTGCAAAGCCAAAGGACCTCGGTTTGATTGCCCAGACACACATAAACCAGATGCACAAGGTGGCACATGTGTCTGGAGTTCATTTGCAGTGGCTGGAAGCCCTGGTGTGCCCATTCTCCCTCCCTCCCTCTCTCTCAAATAAGGGAGACAGAGAGACCCAGAGTGAGGCCTGGTGAGCACACCTGCCCTCAAAATACAAGTAAAACACAGATGCTGAGGGCCCACCTCAGACACCTGCACTTGGCTGGGAAGAGGCCTGGCCAGGGCTCGGGTGTTTTTAGGGCCCCCAAGTGATTTTAAACTGGAGCCAATAATTGACACCCCCGGGGTAGGAGTCCCTTGTTTCCACACATCCTATTGTCCAGTTAAAGTTAGTATTCCCTACTCCTCAGAACCCCAAGTCCCACTAGGACCCACTAAAAGCCTCAAGTGCAGCCTGCACCCATTTCCCTGACAGGCACAATGAGTCCCTGAAGCTCTGGCCCTGTTATCTGCAGCCATTCCTTCAGACCTGGCTTCACTGCTAACCTCCATGAGGTTCGAAGACGGCACTGGGGTAGAGGTTCAGACGTAATCTAGAGGTGACCAGGCTGAGGCGTGGCCTGTGCATGGACAGGGGGACCTCACCAGACAGAAGACAACTTGAGTGGCTTCATGTGGCTGGAGTGGAGGGCACGCATGAGCGAGCTGAGGCTGGTGGAGAGGAGAGCTGCAGAAGCTAGATTAAAAGCTCCCCCTCCCCACCCCGCGCGCCCACGAGCGTTTTGGCAGCAGCACGGAGGGCTGCTTTTGGCCACGCTCCCGTCTCATCTGTCTGTACACCTCCCGGCAGCGAGCAAGCGCACGGCAGGGTTCAGAGGAGGCGCTCGATAAATTCTCATTGACAGGGAACACTCAGAAACGTCACCTCCCAGGCTGTGGCCTGGGCTGGGGGAGGAAGGCCAGCTGGGGGGGGGGGAGTGGTTGTAAAGTCAGCAGCACGCTGTCCCAAGGCAGCAGTTGGCCAAGCCATGGAGATCTGAGACTCCATGGGGGTGGGGGGGTATTAAAGCAAGTTGGTGGCGGGTCTGTGACACAGCCACCAGGCTGAAATGTCACCTGAAACATGGATCTCTGCAGGTTAGACACGCTCTCCCTGAGAGCCCAGAGTGGAAGGGAGGAGGAGGGAGAGGGGAAGGAGAGAGGCAAGCAGGCGGCCTGGCATAGCAGTGGTTCTGTAGGTTGCTGCTGTTGCCACAACACAGTAATTAACATGCTCCCCCCAGAGGGCTCCCATCCAAACCCCACCAGGCTTTGGACTTCTAGTAACCCAGGCTGGGAATTCCAAGGCTTCAGATGGGGCCAGGAAAAACCGGCCTTGCTAGCTGACTCCACAAGCCCCTACTGGTTCCTGGGGGCAAGAAAAAAGGTGGCAGCCAGTGCTTACTATATTACTCACTTGTGCCTTCTGCAAGGGGCTGAAGATGGTACTCCTCAGCAAGGGAATGAACCGCACCGGCTCCACCTGCTCGGAAGGGTCAAGGGCAGCCTAGGACTCTGGGAGCGGAGTTGGGTCTCAGGCAGGGAGGTGCAGATCCCGGGTCTGCCACACAGCGGCGCTGTGCAGACCTCGCTGGCCTTCCTCTAGCTGGAGATGCTGAGCCCCAGAGGCAGCTGAATCTCCCAAACCTCAGGGCACTTTTGGTTCTGCAGCTCCCAACTTCCTCCAGAGACAGGGAAGTGACTTGCAGCCAGAGGCCTGTCTGGTGGAGGGGACAGCTTTGCCAATGCCAACGGATGCTTCCAAACAGAACGGGCTTCTTGCAAGATCATATGCTACGCCCTCAAAAGCCCTGGTCAGGCCCTCGGGAAGTGCCATGGCCCCAGCCCCCATCTGCATATTAAAACCAATGGGAAACTTCTAAACTGCCCGGGGGAAGGGGGGGCACAAACCTGGAGGCCTGGTTCTCAGCAATTAAAAAATACTAAGTTGAACAGAACTACAATCCCCCCCACCTTTCAACTCTTACACACCAGGATCCTAAAGGCTGCACCCAACAGGTCAGGGCCTGCTGCCTCCCTGGTTTAGAGCCCGCCAGCAGGCAGACAGGACTATGCCTGGAGCCAGGACAGGCCTCCCACCTCCTCAAGGCGGAGCTGACCCTGGGTCTCCTGCTGGCTTCTCACCAGCCACACACAAACAACAGCCCTGGGCTCTAGGAAAGAAAAGTCCAAGTGTCAAAACCCTGGCTGCCTCCAACCCCCCCCCCCAACATTCCCCTCTTGGCCTCTGCGACTGCTCCAGCTGCCAGACCCAGTGACAAAAGCCAACCCTGTACCCGACCATTAGGGGCATTCTACCCCCCCACACACACTACCACCCCCGGGGAGGTCAGCCATGATGCCGACGGCTGCCGTGAAAAACCTCTTGAGAAGTGTTGAGCAAGGCCCCACGGAGTCAGCTAGCAAGCGTTTCCTAGTGCACGGGTGGGGCGTGACGCCCAGCACAGAGCAGCTGGGATGACACACGCTGCCAGTCGGAGCCTGCGTCCCATCCCGGCCCCCCTCACCTGTGGCGTGGCCGACCCGGCGGCTGACTCACACACAGCCTGCGCCTCGGGTTCCCCGCCTGCGGGTGGGGGCGGCCGTAAACACAGGGTGAGCAATACTTAAGTGCTCCAAGCTTAAGTAACACCGAGGGAGGCCCAGAGGAAGACGGCTCGCAGGGGGCGGGGGTGCACACTCCCAGGCAAGAGGCTGAGTGAGACACACAGCCGAGCACCCAGCCAAGACCTCCGGCCCCTTTGTCCCCCCTCTCCTAGAAATCGGCTTAGGCACGATGCTCCCTCCCAGAGGGAGGCTGTGCCTTTTGTTCCAGTCTCTTTTACAAAAGACTCTTTTTTTTTTTGTTTGTTCCTTCAATTTGGTGGTCCCGCTTTTTGTTTTCAAACCCCAACCTGTGTGGGCCCCAAAGGCGGCAGATAAGACACCTCAGGGGCTAGCAAGGGTTTAGTGTGTTTTAAACGCACAGTGAGACAAAGGCTGGTTTGCAAAAGCCAAATCGACTCAGCCCGGGGCGGCAGGTGCTTCCCCCCACCGGGCTCACGGCCCTCCAAACTCAAATGTGGCCTCGGCCAACACGTGCAGCAAGGGGGGAGCAGGAGCCGGCCTCACCGGGGTATCCCTTCCTCCCCGGGGCCGGTCCTAAGTGTGCCCCCCCTCCCTCCCCGGCGCTCAGAGGGGAGGCGGGAAGCGGGGAGGGCGAGCCCAGCTCCCGCTCCGCCTCCACGGAGGGAATTTAATTAGCCTGCTGGAGAGGCGGGCGAGCGACGAGGTGTCTCTGGTGCTGCAATATAATTGAATCGGCTCCACTCGGGCGGGCCACTCTCCGCCGCCGCCGTCAGCGCGGCCGGGGCCGGGAGGCGGGGAGGGGGGGCCAGGAGGCGGGGAGGTGCATCCAGGCGGAGCAGGAAGGGCCGGGAGGAAAAGGGCAGCGCGGGCGGGGGGCGGCGGCGGATGTGCCATCGGCCTCCCACCTCCAAGCCGGGCAGCCATCTTCGGGGGGAGGGGCGCGCCCAGAGCGCGGGGAGGCGACCGGACCGGCGCGCCCATCCGAGGACGCGGGGTCAGAGGCCCGGGAAGGTTAGAGGTTTCGCCCTGCCCGCGGCCTCCCGCATCCAGGGGGCGCCGGGGCCAAGAGGTGAAGCCAACGCTGGAACCGCGTGGCCCCGCCGGCCAGCTTCCTCCCACCCAGCACCTGCCGCGGGGCGCACGGCCGCCCCCTCGCCACCTCCCGCGCCGGCCGCCGCCGCCGCAAAGTTTTCCTCCCCGCTCGCGAGCGCCCGCGGCTCCGGGGACGCCCCCTGCGCACTTCCGCACCCCCCGCCGACCGCCCCGCGGAGGAGGGTGGCCTCGGGTCGGCTGCCCGTCACCAGGCTCTTATCGCCGTTCGCACTCCGGGGGAAGTTGCCCATGAGCCGTTGGCAGCCGCCCCCGCGAAACCCGCGAACTTGAGGGGGGTGGAGAGCGCGGGGACCCTCGCCCCGGCGGCGTGCTCACCTTTCATGCCAGGGCCCCGCAGCTCCGCCTTGCCCGATCCATGCTGGAGCCACCGTCGTCCACTGTTTGTCTAAACTGCTTATCTCACCCGGGCTGCTCGGCGGCGGCAGCTCGGGCCGCTTGGGGAGGTGGAGCTTCCGGGGCCCCGGCCAAGAAACACCTGCTGCTGTCGCCGCCGCCGAGGACACACCCAAGCACAACGCCGCCCACTCCCGGGCCACTGGCTCGTTCCCGGCTCCCTGACCTCAGCCAGCGGGAGGTGTCGGGTTTCAGCCGCAAGCACACACGCACGCGCGCGCACCGACGGGCGGCCGGGGTGCTTCCAGTGTGGCCACACGGCCCTCCCCAGCCTGGCCAGCCAGGTGAGCCCAGGACACTGACACAGCGGAGGTGTCACTCCCAAACTTCCCGGACCCCCGGCTGGATTGCTGGGGGGAGGGGGTTCAGAGGCCTTACTTAACCAAGAGTGGCCATTTGAGTAGGAAGCAGGGGCTTACAGCGTGACCATCATCAGAGCAGAACCCTTCCTAGGCCTCCCAGGCGTCTAGGACAGTGCCTGGCGCCGGGCCGCCCACTAACTCGGGGTACTTTTCCTTGCGCTGGTGTGTGCATGGTGAAGTGGACCACAAAATATAGGCTGTTAATTCCCGCCCCCAAACGCCTGACCCTATTACCCCACCTCCAAAGGGCTTAAAGTTAAGAACTCAGGCCACTCACCTCTGACCCAAAGTTTTAAAAAGCCCCAGCCTCGTTTTAAGGAACTTTTGGAAATGGCCATCTGGTGAGGGGGCTAGTTCTTTTAAAGAACCCACTTTCCAGGAGCTGGAGTCCCTAAAGGCGCCGCTGCGCGCCAGGGGGATCATTAAGTAGCTGGGGTTGCGGTCAGAGGCGAAGCTACCCGCCTCCAGAAACTGGCACGACCCACCGCGCCACCAGCCCCAGCGCACCGCCTCCCCATTCCTGGCACCCCACCCACCCAACCCACCTCACCCAGGCACTTGACGGGGATGACTCAGGGAGCGTCCTGAAATTCCTGGGCACCCACAGGCGGCGCGGAGAGGGACTGTGAGCCCCAACCTCCCCACCTCCGCCCCGCCCTGCCCCCACCTCGACATGCTGCGGGCCCCGAATCCCTTCCCCCACCCCACCCCGCCACACCACCAGGGACTTCAGGAAGCGGTGGGTCAAAGGGGCAGGTCTGGCCGGCGGGAGTCCTCTGGCCTCTCCTGTTGCCCCCCCCCTTTCTGGTATGGCCAGTCCTGGGTTCTGGCTCCTCGTTTGCAGAAAGCTCCTGCTGGGAGGTCGTCGCCAAGGCCCCAGGGTCCCTCTCCTCTCATCACCCCCTCCTTTTTTTTTCAGTCTTCTGATCCACCACTTTCATACTTCTGAGCCCAGAGGCAACCGTTTCCCCCTCCCTCTCGGGGGGCCACCCTAGCGCCGCGCTGCGGGTTTCAACTTTCCACTGTGGTGCCAGCCCGCACTGCTGCTGCCAGCCCCAAACCTGCCCCAGGACATGCCCGCGCAGTGCTTGGCAGGCGCGCGCAGCCGTCCCCGCGGGCCGTCTCCCCCGCCTTCCTCCCTCCCTGCGCCAGCCGGGATTGAGACGGGAGCGAGCGCTGGGCGCCAGCCACCCCCCATCCATCTGTTCCCGTTGACGCTGGCGGGCCTGGAGCGCTCGGGGCCCGCGCCAGGAGGGCGCAGAACCCGCTGGTGCCCTATGGGACGAGGGCCCGGGGAAGGGGGGGCGCGTCCTCAGCGGAGAGCACGTGGGGTGGGGGCGCAGCCAGGCTGGCCCTCGCCTTGCACAAGGCCCTTGGCCGACCACAAACGAAAAGGGAAACCGGCCGGCGAGGCCAGGCCGGGCTGTGCACTCATAGCCTTTCCTGCGGCCGCCGGGCCCCAGCCCTAGCAGAGGGGGTCCTCCGGCTCTCCATCCGCTGGCTCCCTGCAGCGCCCCCTCCGTGGGCCGCGGCCTCGGTCCACCGCGCTGGGCACAGCAGCCTCGCTCGGGAAATTTTTGTCCCTTATTGGCCGGCAGATTCACCGGGCGCCCCCAGGCGTCCGGGGAGAAAGGGAGAGGAGGCGCCACGGCCCCGCGGGGAGTCGCTCGCCCCAGGAGGAGGGGAGAGAGGACAGGGAGGTGTCGGCCGAGAAACAACTGGCCTGGGGCCGTAAAAACAAAATTAAAAACCTCCGGGGCGGGCTCAGCCCCTTTCCCACCTGGATTACTGGGTAGGGGGAGGGGCGAGCAATTCTGCATCTCGCACCTGGCTGCTGGCTGACTCGCCTGCCAGGTTCCCCAGGTAACGACACCCAGCCTCCCCCATCTCACCAGTCCCTGACTCGCAATTTCCTCGCTCCCTTGGGGAAGGAGGAGGGAGGGGAAAATCTACGCTCTTCCACCTGTTTGCACAGGACCAGGCCAGCCATAAAAATTTGTGGGTAGCCACTGAGGGGTGCCACCTGGCTTTCTTTTTAGGAGCGCCCATATACTCTAGTTCCTCTAAATTGCCCCAAGCAGGTATTTCAGAAGAAGAATTTGTGGTCCAGATGCTCAAGGTCACTTGCATACAGGTGAAAGATGTCCTTCCTAAGCTTGCACCTGGATGTTCCCCAGCCCTGCCGGTTCAAGGTAGGAAAAGGGCCGGTACGTGTGATGGCCACAGGATGGCAGCAGTGAGCTAGCTATGGGCACCCTGGCCAAAAAAATGCTGGCGGCCACCAGGAGATGGATGACACTCAGTGTCAGTGAGTCCTGCCCGAGGAAATTAGCAATCCTGGAGCACGGCCTCCGAGTTTAAGGGTGGGAACTGCTCTCCTGCAGCCGCCCCTTGCTAACGAGGCATGTGGACTGACTTCTAATTCCCCAACCTGGAGGCAAAGGCTGGCTTCTCCTTGCTCTTTCTAGAGCAGCTGCTTCCCCAACCCTTCCCCCCACCCCCAGTTAGCCCTGCTTGGTACAGATCTCCCTCCTTGGGCTCCTTTTCTCGAATTCCCATTTGTCTAGAAACACAGCCATGAAAGGATGTAAAACCAACTGCAAGGGCCAAGGACAGTCCTGTCAGCAGGGGACCTCCCAGGACAAGCTGCCTGGCCCTGGACACTGAATCATGCTGTAAACCCTCACAAACTACACTGGGGCCCCTAGAGCAGAAGGCGGGAAGGGGAGAAACAACCACTTACATGCTGACAATTGTGTCCCTGGAATCTCAGGAACCTTCTCTAGGGCAGCCTGAGCTCAGGACTGCAAAGAGGCACATGGTCCCTAAAGAACTGTCACAAAGGGAGGCCTGATTTGAACCAGGACAGGTGGGCGTATATCCACTCAACAAACATGCCGTACCCTGGAGCTGTTTCACAAAGGCTTTCGCAGAAACACAACTGCTCACCCCTGCTCTGGGTGGGCAGCAAGGAAGGCCAGGGGAGACACCAGAGACCCGAGATCAGCACATGCTCACAGATGGGGCACTGGAGGCAGCAGCCTCGGTTCAGTGTCTAGACCATCATCACCACCAGGGCCTGGGCACCCACCTGAGCCAGGTCAAGTGCCTGTAGGTATAGGTACCAGCTGTGACTGCCACAAACCCACCAGATCCTCCATGGGTGCTGGCCCTGGTCTGGGATTGGTCTTGGCCAACAGGCAGAGTCCTGCCCTTCTGGTCTTATTCAGTTTCCTTCATGAGTCTAGGGGCAACATCTAATAGAAATGTGGCTGGTGAGTTCTGCTCCCACCATACAAAGCCACGGTCCCCTCCCTCTCGAGTAGGATTTCTGGCTGCTGTTCCAGCACCCAACATGTGCAGCTCCTGTCACTGAGTGTTCTTCTCATAGCCCTGCAAGGCAGGTAGTGCTCTGCCATACAGAGGTCAAGTGACCCAGGGAGGTTAATTTACTTGCCCCAGGCTTAGAAATTGGAACACAAGTCCCATGCGGACCTGGGCAGCTACACCTGGCGGGACTTCTCAGTAATCAGCTGCCTAGTGACCCCAATTAAGAAATCCACCAAGTCTCACCTTTAGCACTCTGGAGAATAAGGCAGGAGAACCCCAAGTTCAAGTCCTGCCTGGGCAACATAGCAAAACCCTGTACACGGACACATCTGCAGAGGCTAAAGTCTCAGAACACCTTCTACACTTACTTGGGACAAGTATCTGACAGCCACCTGGGTAGAGGGGCTGGAGAGCCAGAAAAGGAATCTGTCCAGCCTCCATTCATCTACTGCTGCTAAGCCTCTACCACTTCTATGCCTCCTTTCTTTTTTCCTTCCCTGTCCCATACCAGCAGCCATTTTTATTTGAGAGAGAGAGGCAGAGAGAGTGAGTATGGGCACACCGGGGCTTCCTGCCACTGCAAAGGAACTCCAGATGCTTGCACCACTTTGCACATCAGGCTTTATGTGGGAACTGAACTGAGGTCATCAGGCTGTGCAAGCAAGTACCTTTAACGGCTGAGCCATCTCTCCAGCCCTCTTTCTTTTTTTAAAAAAAAGCATTTACTTGTATATATGTGTGTACCTGTCAGGGTCTCTTGTCACTGTGCTTTACATGGGTGCTGGCTAATCAAATCCAGGCAGGTAGGCTTTACAAGCCAGTGTCCTTAACCACTGAGCTATCTCTCCAGGCCCAGCAGCCATTTTTCAAAGCCCAGCTTAAATTTTAACGCTGTTCCAAGAAGCCTTTTGCATCCCCACCTCTGAACTGTGCCTCTCCAGGGCAGCCTCCCTCTAGCAGTCAGAGTGTCATCATGTCCCAGGTCCTGCCCCTCGAAGCAGTCTCTGGAGGGGTCTGGGAGGGAACAGTTCATCTAAGGGCCCCAAGGAGGGAGGTCTGGGTGGGGTATTGAGGTCTCCCTAGCTAGGCCCAGGTGTGCAGAAGAGAAAGAGACCCTTTCTCACAACCACAGTAGCCACTGCTTCTCAGTCTTCCAGAAGGCTCTACACTAGCGGCAACCCAGGACAGGATGGAGGAGAGGATACAGAGAGGGGCAAGGAAAGCAGCTTGCCTGTCCCTGCTGTCCCTTCCAGGGAGGGCCAAGTCCCCAGAAGGCTGGGAAGATCCCACGCCATCTCTGGTACAGCCTACCAGGAGTTGGGGGGGGCAAAGTCTACAGTGCAGCAGGAAGGGGTTAAGGCCTGGCGGATCCCCTCAGCCCGTTTGGGAGTTTTCCTCTTAACCCGGGGCCACAGCGCCACTTCCTGCACTTTCAGCACCCGGCCCTCGTCCGCGCCCCGCACACAGCTGCACTCCTTTACAATCAGTTAACAGCTGTTTTGCATAGATTTTCAATTCTAATTGCCTCGCTTTGTGAGCGCCGCAGAGCCCCCGTGAATGGGGACGCCGCCGCGCACGGCTGGAAGGCGGGCAGGGAGAGGGCAGTTGAGGGGAGAAGAACGGAGCCAATGTACGCAGGCTGCCTGCCTTTATGTCTCTAAACAGGGCAAGAATGTCCCTGCCACCAACTGCCCCAGTGGCAGTCTCTCCAAGGCACCTCTGCCTAGCCACCCCCACTCTGACTCAGGCTCCCCAACCCACCCCAGGGGCAGCTTCTATGGCCAGCAGGGCTCAGGGTCTGGCTCCCCTCCCCTGCTTCAAACCTTCACTGTCCCATCACCCCCCAGCATCGCTCCTCCTACCCTTCCCCCAGCATCCCTCCTTCCTACTGCCCCCTCCCCAGCCAGAGCTTCTCTTCCTTCCGGGCCCCTTCCCAGCCCCCATCTCTCTGGCCCAGCCCCTCCCACACCAGTTCCCCTCCCCCCAACTCCTAGCTCTCTAGTACCCAGATATGGGAAGCTAATTGGACAATAAAGTTGAGCAAGGAGGAATCACACTCTCTGGAGACAGCTGGCATCTATAAAAGAGAAATATTTGCATTTAAAACCTTTAAACTTTACACAGTTGGACCAGGGCCAGGCAGGGGAAGGATGGACACGGAGAGGGGAGAGCTTAGGCCCTCTAGTGAGGCCCTTGGCTTTTGGGACCGAGGCCCTGGGGCTGCTGGTTCTGGACTTTGTTGTCACCAATGACTGCTTCCTCCCAGGTCCCTGTCACTGTCTCTGGCATGCAAGCCGGTCACTGTCAGCATGGAGACTGTTCAAGTTCAAAGTTAGGTTTCTGAAATCCTGAGAACAGTTCTGAGTCCACCTAACTGAGCCTTTGAGGGCAAGTCCTGGCTGAAACTCTACTGTCCCCTACAGAATCCTGGGGCCACATTTTCCAACTCCACTATTGCTCCTCACCCTGGTAAACCCTGGGCTTCCAGGCCTAGTGGAGAAGAGGCCCTGGGCAGCCACACTGACCAGCCTGCTGTGGTGCACACCCACCCCAGCCAAGCACCTGCCCCAGCCAAGTTCATGATCTCCTTCCAAGTTCAACCAAGTGCAGTGGGGACCCCAGAGCCAACCATATCCTCCCCTACAGCACGCTGCCAACCAGGTGGGGATGCAGGCTTGCATTTCCTCGCACGCCTACTTCCCATTTTTCACATTTGAGAGAAACCTGGCCAAATGTTCCCCACTGTCAACATTTGTGATGGAGAGGCGGGTGGGGCTGTCCCTGAGTGCTCTTATTTTAGCAGCCTTTTATGAAAGCTCAGCGCACTCAGAGTCCTCTCCAAGTCCGTCTACCTGGCAGGCCTGAGTGGACAGACAGGAACCCAGACAGACAGGCCCTGGTCTCAAGGACACAGAGCACAGGTTCCCAGAGTTGTGGTGAGGACAGCCCAGAGAACAGTGGCGGTGGTCTAAATCAATGGGCACATGCACACCGAGTCGGTCACACCAAAAGTGTATAACTCTTTGTGCTTTACAGAGCTGAGCAGGATGTCTCCCCTACCTCTGTTCTCAGGACTGCTCCTAAGCCTGGGCTACCATAACAGACACGGTGTTCTAGACCTCTGACAGTGAAGACACCCTCATCAGCTTGTCTCACTCCTGCCAGCCACGGAGCTCTACATCTTCAGTAGCCTTTTTATCTACTGACCACCTGACCACTTCCTAGATGGCCTCTGGACTAGGTCCCATTTAGTAGTCGTCCAAAAAGTTCCATTTATTTATTTATTTTGAGGAAGGGTCTTGCTCTAGCCCAGGCTGACCTGGAATTCATTCTGTATTCTCAGGGTGGCCTTGAACTCATGACAATCCTCCTACTTCTGCCTCCCAAATGCTGGGACTAAAGGCATGCACCACCATACCTGGCTATTTTTATTTTGGGAGTAGGGTCTCCCTGTAGCCCTGGGTTGATCTGGAATTCACTATATAGTCCCAGGATGGCCTGGAACTCACAGTGACCTTCCTATCTCTGCTTCCTGAGTGCTGGGATTAAAGGTGTGTGCCACCATGCCTGGCCCTAAGTTCCATTTCTTTTTGCAATGCTGGACCGAATTCAGGGCCTGGGGCATGCTCTATCACTGAACCATAGGCCCTGGACCTCTAAAGAGCAAATTTTCAAACAGCTCCAGAGTCCCATTCTCCTGAGTGTGGGAGGGTGTGTGTGTGTCTGCGATGGTCGCTGTCTAACTATGCCCAGGTTCTCTAGCTGCTGATGTGCAAATCACAACATCCCAATCCGGGGTTCTAAATCTGCCCAAGGACCAGACAGGGTCACGTAGAACAGTGCCTGAAACCTGGTATGGTGGCTCATACCTTTAATCCTAGCACTTGGAGGAGACTGAGGCAGAGGATCACTGTGAATTCAAGGCCAGGCTGTGCTAGAGTGAGACCCTACCTTAAAAAACAAAACAGATACTGGAGAGAAGGCTTAGTAGTTAAGGTACTTGCCTGCGAAGCCTAAGGACCCAGGTTTGATTCCCCAGAACCCAGATAAACCAGCTGCACAAGGTGGCACATGCACCTAGAGTTTGTTTGCAGTGGCCTCTCCCCCCATGCCCGTGTTTTCTCTCTTTCTCTCTCTCTCAGAAATAATTACAGGAACAAAACAGAAGCCCCAGAATTACTTCAGTTTTGGTATGGGAAAACAGCAAATAAAAGTGCAGTTTTGGGCTGGAGAGATGGCTTAGCAGTTAAGGCACCTGCCTCCTAAGCCTAAGAATGCCGTTTCCAATCTCCAGGTCCCACATTTAGCCAGATGCAAAGTGAGGCAAGGGAGCAATGCCGCATTTGACCACAAGGGGGCGCACGCATCTGGATTTTGTTGCAGCAACTGAGAGGCTGCTGGCGCGCCCATCTCTGTCTTTCTGTCTTCCTCTCCCTTTCTCTCTGTGTCTCTCTCCAAAAAAAATAAATAAATAAAATAAAAGTGCAGTTTTATGAGAAGGAGCATTTCAGTGCCAGACCAGATAGACTATTCACACAACCTGTCTTCAAACCAGTGGAGATGTGACCAAAACACAGTAGATTATTCTGTAAAGAGAATAAAGATTATTCTCTAAAGAGACTGCTGATATGTGCTGAAAGGTGGCTAAACACAGTAAGGAAGAAGAGATGCCTATGTCCACATAGCCTCGGGCATGCATGGATGCTCACAGTAGCACCATTCACAACAGTCAAAGGGTGACAACAGCCTGAATATACATCAGCTGGGAATTGGGTTAAAAAATGTGGTACATCCATTCAATGGAGGACTACCCAGCCCTACAAAGGCCAAGTGGGGTGGCTTATGCGTATAACCCCAACACTGGGACGACTGAGGCAAGAGGATCATGGTTGTGAAGTCAGTCTGAGCCAATAATGAGAACTTGTCTCAACAAAACAAAATATGAAAATAAACAAAACCAATAAATAAGAGATGGGAAGAAGGAAGGAAGGAAACAAGAAAGAAACTTGGGGCTAGGGAGATGATTCAGTAGTTAAAGGAACTGTCTTGCAAAGTCTGCCAAACCTGGGTTCAATTCCTTAGCACCCATCCACATAACGCAAAAAAGTGGTACAAGCATTTGACATTTGTTTGCAGGGAGCAAGAGACCCTGGCGCGTGCGCGTGCGCACACACACGCACACACACACACACACACACACACACACACACACACATGTGCACATTCAAATAAAAAATATAGTTTAAAGCCGGGCGTGGTGGCGCATGCCTTTAATCCCAGCACTCGGGAGGCAGAGGTAGGAGGATCACTGAGAGTTGGAGGCCACCCTGAGACTACATAGTTAATTCCAGGTCAGTCTGGACCAGAGTGAGACCCTATCTTGCAAAACCAAAATATATATATATATATAAAAAAGAAGCTTGAATGCACTACATAAAACTTAAAAACATAATGGTGAGTGACAGAAGCCAGACTCCACTTATGGGGAGTGTCCACAACAGAGAAGATCCAAGACGGCAGAGGTTTAATGGTCACTGGGGGCGAGTGGCCACTAGTGGGGGCTGTTTCCAGAAGTGACAGGACTGTTCTGGATCATAAGTTGTGGTGGGGTAACACTTGTGAAAGTGCTAAATGCCACTGGTCTGTACCCCCTTTTTTTGTTTTGTTTTTTTTCAAGGTAGGGTCTCGCTCTAGCCCAGGCTGACCTGGAATTCACTATGTAGTCTCAGGCTGGCCTTGAACTCACAGCACTCCTACCTCAGCCTCCCAAATTCTGGGGACTAAAGGTGTGTGCCACCACACCCGTCCCCCAGCTTTTTATTGGACTTAGCATTTTATTCTGGAGCCCAGGCTGGCCTGGGATGCGAGACCTTACTACCTCAGCCTCTCTAGTGCTGAGATTACAGGGATGAGCACTGTCTGCTTTAAAATGTTTTTGTTGCCAGGCGTGGTGGTGCACCCATTTAATCCCAGCACTCAGGAGGCAGAGGTGAGTTCAAGGCCACCCTGAGACTACATAGTGAATTCCAGGTCAGCCTGAGCTAGAGTGAGACCCTACCTCAAAAAAACAAAAACAAAAAAACAAACAAACAAAAAAAGTTTTTGTTTTCTTTGACTCCTTTATCCCATCTAGCTTCAGATTATCTGTGTCACCAATGACGACCTTGAACTCATGATCCTCCTATCTCCCCAGTGCCACCTTGCCCTACTAAAAGGGTTCCTTTTCTATTCTGAGAATTCCACGTCAATCACAAAACCCCACTCTGAAGGCTGCGTGAGTACCTAGGAGTGGCACACACGGGTTGGTTTCCAGAGGACCCCAGCACACTCCCAAGATCTAAGTACCCTGGAAACTCGAGTCCCCATCAGCAGCGCTGTGGCCAGTAGGCACTGTGAGTGTGTAGTCACAGGAAACGGGTCATGTGCAGTGACTGATCCAGGAGAAACTGCTTGGCTTTCCCTTGTGGACACTCACAGCCATTAAGGGCACCTGACACACTGCAGCAGTGTCATTATACAGCCCTGAGCCCTCCCCCCCACACACACACTGCAGCAGTGTCATGATACAGCTCGGAGCCCTCCCTCCCTCCTCCTGCCAAGCCCCTCAGCTCAGAGCAGCAGGCCTCCTACAGTCCCCCTCCACACACAGGGTTCTGGGATGGAGAAGGACGGGCCTGTCTACAGCTTCACACAGCTGGAGGTCCTGACACTGAATGTGCACACCTGTCTCCACAAAGGGCCTGGAGCAGCCCCTGCCACCTGCTGCAGAGTAGACCAGCTGTGACCTGGGCAGGCCTGGGGGACAGGTCAGAATAGCCCAGGCAGGTAAGAGGTTACTGGATATCAGGAGCATACCCCCCCCCCATCATGATCATGGACTCTAGTCTAGAGGCAGGTGTGGCTCCTAAGGGGGACAGGAGGGCAGCATCAAGAAGGGACTCATGTAACCCTGCATGTGCACACTTCCGCCTCTTGAGCCTAGCAACCCACAGTACTAGCATTCTGGGGTCCCCTGCATGGTGCCTCAGGAGTGACCCTGTGTTGCAAAGGTGAGCTGCCGGTACTCACAGGTGAAGGAGTTTTCTCTCTGCCTCATCAGCTGGCTCAGAGGGAGGAGGGCCACATCCAAGACCCTTCCCGGGTCACCCTGCAGAGACAGCTATTGGATCTGGAGACAGGCCAGGGCTTGAGGCCCAGGACATACCTGAGGGCAGGGAGCCTTGGGGCAGGCAGGATGAGTGCCCATATGAGCTCTAAGGAGCCCCTGCCCTGTACTACAGCCTCCCTGGACTACAACTTTCTTTGCAGGTTGAAGAGCTGGCTGAAGTGGCATGTCTGTTATGGAGGGAACCAAGCACTCTCTAATTGGACTAGAGGCCCGCTTCATGGGAGAGAATACATCTCTTATACTGAAAACCTACAACAGGGGTAGTCATGAGCCCTAGGGGTATAACATCTGCTGGTGTCTGGCTAAATGTATATTCTATGCTCACCAAACTGCCCAGTAAGCACTTCTCTTAATGTCCATATTCATATATTAATGCTACTCTCACTTTTGGTTACAGAAGCTTCTCTTTTCATATGGCAGTAACCTTGAGATGACTCAGAAGACAACCATGGTGCTGAGAAGAAGTGACGGAGGAGTGCTCAGCACTGAAACATCTCTAATACACCTTCCAAGGCTCAGGGTCCATTGTGGAAGAGGTGACAGAAAGAACGAAAGAGCCAAAGGAAGGGTAGGACTCCTTACAACATGCTCCTCCAGCCACAAAATGGCCTGGATATCCATGACCTCACAGTGCCTGACACTACCTACACAAGACCATCATAATAGGAGGAAAAGATGATGACATCAAACTGAAAAGAGAGACTGATTGAGAGGGGGAGGGGAGATGATGGAGAGTGGAATTTCAAAAGGGAAAGTGAGGGAGGGAGGGAGGGAATTCCCATGGGTTGTCTATAATTATGGAAGTTGTCAATATTAAATTAATAAATAAAAATAATAAGTAAGTAAATAAAAGAGCTGGCTGAAAGAAGGCCAGGCAGGCCTATGACTGCTCACATGAGCCTCCCATCCTCCCCACACCCCTAGCCCTCCTGACATTGACATTTGCATTGGCCAAGGGCCCACAATGGGACCCAAGTCTGCCTACTGCTAGCAGACTTCTTGAGATTCAGCCAGTGTCACGGACTACAGTCCTATAGACAGTGGGCTGGGATTTAAACGCAGAGTCCTTTCCTATTATTTACTTTTACTTTTATTTGAGGTGGGGGGGTTCTAAGGTAGGGTCTCAATGTAGCCCAGGCTGACCTGGAACTCACAGCAATCCTCCTACCTCTGCCTCCCAAGTGATGGGACAAAAGGCCTGTGCCACCACGCCTGGCCTCCTTTGACTTTTTTTTAGTGTTCGTATGTTGTATACACATGTATGTGTGCAGAAGACGCATCAAGTGTCCTCCTCTGTAGCCCCTCCACTTTATTTCCTGAGACACAGTCTCTCACTGAATTTAGAGCTCACCGAATTTGGTAACACTGGCTAACGAGTGAGCCCCATTGATCCTCCTGTTTCCGGCCACCCCCCACCAGCCGAGGTTATAGGTGTGCATGGCTTTTTTTTTTTTTTTTGGTTTTTGCGAGGTAGGGTCTCACTCTGGTCCAGGCTGACCTGGAATTCACTATGTAGTCTCAGGGTGGCCTTGAACTCTCAGCGATCCTCCTACCTCTGCCTCCCGAGTGCTGGGATTAAAGGTGTGCGCCACCACGCCCGGCTTGTACATGGCTTTTTATGTGGGTGCTGGGGATCATACTCAGGCCCTCAGCAAGGTGCTCTAACCCCTGGAGCCACTCCCCCCCCACTCTCCAAGCTTTCTTCTAAAACCGTTGTTTATCTTTTCTTTTTTTTTTAATTTACTTATTTTTATTTATTTGAGAGAAAGGCAGAGTGAGAGAATGGAAATGCCAAGGCCTCCAGACACATGTGTCACCTTATGCATCTGGCTTACGTGGTTCCTGGGGAGTTGAATCTGGGTCCTTTGGCTTTGCAAGCAAGCGCCTTAACCACTAAGCCATCTCTCTAGCACTCTTTTCTTTTTTGTTAAGAGAGAGAATTGGCACACCAGGGCCTCTAGGCCACTGCAATAAAACTACAGATGCATGGGTCACCTTGTGCATCTGGCTTACGTGGGATCTGAGAGTTCAACATGGGTCCTTTGGCTTCACAGGTAAGCACCTTAACAGCTAAGCCATCTCTCCAGCCCTATGTTTTCTTTTGAGACAAGGTCTCACTATGTAGCCCAGGCTACCCACAAACAATTCTCCTGCCTCAGCCTCCTGGGTGTTGGGATTACAGACTTACACCTTTCACTCAGAAAAACTGCTCTTTCTTCCCCCATCCCTGATTCCTGATTATTATCTGGATTAATTATCCACTGTCTAGCGTTAAAGTCCTAAACTGTCACACACAGGGACCTTCAAATCCAACTGGCCTTTACCCACAAGCTCTAGGAGCAGCACACAAAGGCAAAACGTCTCCGAGAGCCCCAGGAGCTGATCCTCAGCCTGCCTGGAGAGAGTCTGGCCCTAAGGACAGGAGGGTCAGGGCCAGGCTTTGTCCCTGCCACTTCAGGGCAGCTGCAAGGAGGCTTTGACACTCGCTTGTGTGTTTACGTCTTTATAATTTGATGTCACCGACTGAAATAATCAAAGAGGGAAGGTTAGGCTTAAGTTGTTTCTCCACTGGAAGTTCTGGCCAGCTGCCTAGTGCTCCTGGTTCTCAGGCAAAAGGCTGCCTGTGGAGGCTGCCACTCCACTAGCATCCTTGCCTCAGTTTAGGCTCTGCCTTTCCCCAGGAAAGGCCCTAACTTGTCCCTTAGCCTTGTGTTCCTCACCCATCTGAAGCACCTCTTCCCCACCTGCAGCCCAGGCGGCCACTTGCCTCCCATGGTGACCAGCCTCAGGGTGACCCCCATATCACCTCCATTCTTTGTACTGCTCCACTGAGGCCTGGTGGACACCAAGGGCTGCTCTTCTCCTGCTGTGTGTCTTCCAACAACAGTGACCTCCTAGGCCTTACAGGTAGGTACCTCTCCATTGCCCACACAGATCCCCAAGGCAGATCCTCTTCCGTCACCACCCATGAGATCTCATCCCTGTGATCCACCCTTGCATTTCTAATCTCTAAGCCATATCCCTGTGGTGGACCTTCTGAACGCTCTCAGCCCCTCCCCTTCTAGTAGCTTCCTCAACTGCGTTAGGGCTGGTACCCTTCCTGGCCCTTCCCACCCACTTATGAGCGGCTCCCCGCTACCTGCAGGTGTTGACTTCATCTTTCCTCCGCCAAAGGGCTTTTGGATGGAGCTGAAGCTGACCCCTTCAGTGTTCTACTTCCTTCATAGGCTCAGAGACTCAGCAGCAGAGAGAGAGAGAGTATAGCCCTTGTGCTCCCCCAAGGACCCGACATGAGCCCCCAGTGGGGAGAACTCTCATCAGCTTCCACTGTACACTGACTCCTGTACTCCAAGACAGAGCAGTGAACCACGGGGGCAGGAAGCTCGGGTATGCACACACCCAGGCTCTAAAGTGAATCTTTTTTGTCCCCCTCCCCTCGAGGTGACTCTTATCTCCCCAGCCTTAGGGTGTCCCTGCTAGGCTGCAGGTTCCATCTACCTAGGATGACAGGAAACAAACCCTGGCTCTACTGTGTTTTTTTTTTTTTTTGTTGTTGTTGTTGTTTTTTTAACCAGCTCCCAGAAGATCTCAAAAGCCATGAGTAGAGCCAGGGAGATGGTTTGATGGTAAAAGCACTTGCTGGGCAAGCATGAGGACCTGAGTTTGATCTCTGGCACCCATGTGAAAAATCAGGCACGGCCTATAACCTCAGTGTTGGGGCGGGTGGCGGTGGACAGAGACTGGGAGATGGCTGGGGCTTCGTGATCAGCCAGTCTGACTGAAACATGGAAAGCTCTGGGTGCAGTGAGACTCTGTCACAGGGAAAGGAGGTGGCAGAGTAAGAGAGGACACCCTCTATCCTCTTCTGGTCTCCATGTGTGTGCACAGAGGGCAGACATCTGCACATACCCAAGCATATATGCGTGCACGTATGCACACACACACACATACACACACAGCACTGGAGCTCTCAGCTATCACTCCAGGTACTCTTAGCACCAACCACAGTTCGATACACCTTCCTCCCCGAATGACAAATGGTTGGCCCTTGCGTGGGTCCTATAGGCTCTCTGGCCCCTCTTCTTGTTCACATCTTCCCGGAGTTCCCCTCTGTTTTCCACCCTCTGCAGACTTTCCTGGCTAGCAATTTGAACTCCAGGTTAGCCCAGCCCAGCCCAGCTCAGGAGTTCTCTTCCTGGCTCAGCCAGAAAATTGCTCTATGACCTTGGGAAGTCCCCACGTGGCTCTGTCCCTGTCTGAGTGCTCCCATTAATAAACCAAGGTGGGCAGACGCAGGTGTGCACTGTCGTGATGGAGCGGGGGTCTCAGTCCTGTGAGCCAGTGCTGGATGCTAAGTCCCAGGTCACCAACCAGAATTTCTACAGACAGTTCAAGGAACTTGCTGCTGTGATGGAAACTGTGGGGTAATAACCGATTATTTGGTTGATATTTTGCTATCATCATTGTAAAATAATGGATGTTACCTTCTGCAAAAGAATGTTATGTGGATTAAAAAATGTTATATGTCATCAAATTAGGAAAGAGACTAATGGAGAGAGGGAGGGGATATGATGGAGACGGGAGTTCTAAAGTGGAATGGGGGAGGGGAGGGAAATATCAGGTGGGGTTTTTTTTTGGTATGTAAGATTAAAAGTCAATAAAAAAAATAATTTAAAAAAATGTTATATGGATCATATGATATTTAGTGAATAAAACTGCACTTTGATTTTCTGTTTTTTTTTTGTTGTTGTTGTTGTTGTTGTTTTTCGAGGTAGGGTCTCACTCCAGCCCAGGCTGACCTGGAATTAACTATGTAGTCTCAGGATGGCCTCGAACTCATGGCGATCCTCCTACCTCTGCCTCCCGAGTGCTGGGATTAAAGGCGTGTGCCACCACGCCCGGCTTAGATTTTCTGTTTTTTTAAATAATGAGATCAACAGAAAAAAAAAATTAAAAAGGTTAAAAAATAAACCAAGGTGGTACCTTAAAAGCAGGATTCACTCATAGCTGTGTTGTCTTGGTGGGCTCAAGGACCCAAAGCCATCTCAGAAATCATAGGGCTAGCCAGGCGTGGTGAGGCATCTTTAATCCCAGCACTGGTAGGAGGATCACTGTGAGTTTGAAGCCAACTTGAGGCTATATAGTGAATTCTAGATCAGCCTGAGCTACCACCAAAAAACAAAACAAAACAAAAGTCACAGGGTCACAGGTTACAGCTCTCCCTGGAGCCATCCCTGGGGGTCTCTTAGCAGGCCTCTGTCAGAGAAGAATGACTGTCACTATCTCATTAGTGGGAGGAGCCACATGAAGAGCTTTGCCCACCCACAGCTGGGTGACATTCTCACCTGTATGCCCAGTGACAAGCCTGTGCATGTCACAGACAGATGGGAACAGATGGGGATCTCAAGAGGAGGAAGAGCAGGCGGGCCACCAGGGCCAAATGTCTCTCATCTCCTCCAATAGCCGATGGGACAAAGAGGTTTGTGGCTGCAGGTGACAACTAGGTTGTCAGGTCACCTCCATGGCTGCTCTGTGGCCAAGATTCCTGGGCTGCACCAGCAAGAATCCCTCCCTGAGCCGCAGCATCAAAGCCAAGGCCTTCTTCAGCCAGCCCACTTCCCTCAGCACTTCCAATGTAGGCGGTCAGGGTTAAGCCTGGACGAGATACCCTCAAACCACCTCACTCCACACAGGCACCTCAGGCAGGTCAGCACATCAGAACCACACAATGACCCCCCCTCCCTCTACCATCTGACTGGTGGCATGATCCTCTTTAAAAAATTAATTTCTAGTGATTTCTTCTTCCCCACCTCTCTCCCCAACAGGACTCCAGGCAGTGTTACGGAACTTCTGATATGGAGACGTGTTTATTATTTTTATGGTTTCTCCAGGAAGCTCACAGTAACTGGAAGGGGGAATTATATTCAGAGAGAATTGGGTCCCCAGAGTAAGCCAACGTTATTCATTTAACAACTTCTATCGGTGCCCGGAGATGAGAGCGGGCCGTACCCAAAGACGTCTCCTGCGGTTACCAGGAGATTTAATTCACAACATCCAAGGAAAATGATTAAGGCAGTGAGAGGGAGGGGGCAGCCCAGGGGTACTGTGGGTACTAGGTCTTGGCAGTTTCTGGCACCCATCTCTGCCCAGCTGCTTCAATGAGCACCTTCGGGCTTTGTCACTCATCACAGGCTGTAGGTTCCTATTCTAGTGTATGAGAAGATATATTCATTTGGGGACTATGGGGTCGATAAGACTGCTGGGGCCTTAGAGCCCATCTGAACAAATCAAGATGAACCACCATATTCAAGGCCCACCCAGCCATGCCACCTATCCCCAGCTCAGGATGTCCCTCCGTGTCCACTCAGGGCTCTTGCTGGGATTTTCCTGATGGCCCAGGGAGCCTGGGGTTCAGGCAAAGGGATCAACTGTCCCTGCTCAGCTGTGTGGAGAGCTGGCGCTGTCTTAAGCATGCTATGAATCACCCCAGCTATTCCTGAAAGATCAAAGTTGGCTTTTAAAGTGCATCTTGGGTGGCAGGACACGGCAGGCAGAAGCCAGGGGCAGGGAGGGAGGGTGGGCCCATGAAAGCTGATGCTTGTAGACTGGCCAGGGAAGGCCTGGGGGCTAGGCCGCCCACCAAGCTGCCCTGCTCAGGCACACACAGGGATAGGACACTAGAGGTCTCCTAAAGAGCTTGCCTATAATATGCAAGAACCTTCAGGGCCTTTTGAGAGAGGAAGGAAGAAAAGAAACCCAGGCTAAGCAGAAGAAGGAGGAAGAGAAACAGCATCTCCTGCAACTGTACCAGAGGTCGTTCCCTGGCTCTGTCCACTGGCCCGTTCTCAGCAATCACATCTAGAGTGCACGAGCCATTTTCACATCTTACAATTCCACAGGCTGGTCCTGAAGCCTGAGGCACATGGCTATTCCCACCCCTGGTTCCCTGTCTATCAACTCAAAGGCAGTAGGGTCCTCCTCCAGCTGCCCCAAATCTCATCTCAGAAGGCCAGAGAAGCAAGTCACACCGCAGCACAGACATGATCATTGAAATGTGAGTCCCAGCTCAGTCCTTTCTCCCCTTACCAGGAGAATCCAGAAAGATCTAGCCTACAACCAGTAACTGACTGAGGAAGTGTATTGTATCAGTGGCTTTTTCCTTACTGGGACAAAAATCAGTTTAGAGGAGGAAGGGTTTATTTCAGTTAAAATCCATCACAGCAGCGGAAGGCACAGCATCAGGAACTTGAAGGAGAACTGGTCACATTTAGGCCACAGTGAGGAAACAGAGAGCAGTGAACAGTGGTACTCAGCCAGCACTCTCTCTCTCTCTTCTTTTCTTTCTTTTTTTTTTTTTTTTTTTGAGACAAGCTGAACAGACTGAACTTTTTTTTTTTTTTTTTTTTTTTTTTGGAGAGCGACACAGAGAGAGACAGAGAGAGAGGAAGAGGACAGACAGAGATGGGCGCACCAGCAGTGTCTCAGCTGCTGCAAATGAAATCCAGATGCGTGCGCCCCCTTGTGGTCAAGTGCGGCATTGCGCCCTTGCGTCACTTTGCATCTGGCTAAATGTGGGACCTGGAGATTGGAACCGCTGGAGATTGGAACCAGAGTTCTTAGGCTTAGGAGGCAGGCACCTTAACCGCTAAGCCATCTCTCCAGCCCTGAACTTTTTTTTTATGCAAGAGAGAATTGGCATGCCAGGACCTCCAGCTACTGCAATTGAACTCCAGATGTGTGTTCCCCTTGTGCACATGTGAGACCTTGCATGTTTGCTTCACTTTGTGAGTCTGGCTTACATGGGACCTGGAGAGTTGAGCATGAGTCCTTAGGCTTTGCAGGCAAGCGCCTTAACTGCTAAGTAATCTCTCCAGCCCTCTTTTTATTTTTTAAATATTTTATTTATTTGAGAGAGAGAGAGGAGAGGAAAGAGAGAATGGGAGTGCCAGGACCTCTAGGCACTGCAAACGAACTCCAGACACATGTGCCACCTTGTGCAGCTGGCTTACATGGGTACTGGGGAATCAAACCTGGGCCCTTAGGCTTCATAGGCAAACACCTTAACTGCTAAACCATTTCTCCAGCCCCTCTTTTATATATATAGTCCAGGACCCCAGCCCATGGAATGGTGTGGTCCACAGTTCAGGTGGGTCTTTCCACCTTAACTAACCTAATCAAGATATCACTCACAGGCCTGTGAGAGGCAATCTTAACCTGTATCATCCCTCACAGGTGATTCCAGGTCTTGTCAAGTTGACAGTCAATATAAGCTATCAAAATTGTGTAAGAATTTATGTGAATAAACTCCAAAGATTGCTATTTGATAGTGGCAGTGTGGGTCTGTGGTGACTATTCTAACTAAGCACATGGAATGTGGCCAGTGTAACCAATAAACTGAAAACTTTAATTTTGTTTGTTTCACTCTAGCCCAGGCTGACCTGGAATTCACTATGTAGTTTCAGGGTGGCCTTGAACTCAGGGTGATCCTCCTACCTCTGCCTCCCGAGTGCTAGGATTAAAGACGTGCACCACCATGTCCATCTGTTTTGTTTTGTTTTTAAAGTTTTTATTTATTTATTTATTTGCAAGCAGAGAGGGATAGAAGAGAGACAGAGAGAATGGGTGTGCCAGGGCCTCTAACTGCAAACGAACTCCAGAAGCATGTGCTCCTTTGTGCATCTGGCTTACATGGGTACTAGGGAATTGAACCTGGGTCCTTAGGCTTTGCAGGCAAGTGCCTCAACCTTACTAAGCAATCCCTCCAGCCCTCAGTCTTCTTTTTTATTCAATTCTTCGATTAAAATTAGAAACAAACCTAGGGTTTGGGGTTCAAGGACTTTCCAGGACCCCTAGCATGCCATTACAGAATGAAGTAAGGAGTTTGAAGGGGTGCATGGGTATGTGGATGATGGAAAAACACAGAAATGACTTGACATTCCCAAGGCCCAGCCACGTGCCTCAGAGATTTCCCAACAGCATGGGTGGGTTTCAGAAGGGAAGATACTAGTGCTTTTTGAGCAATGACAATGACAATGACAAGTGTGAGCTACAGTTGTCTCCAGGGGCCTGAAGCTAGGGGGTACCTTCTACTCCTGACTAGCTCTCTAAGTCTCAACATGGGGTGGGATGAGGAGTTAGCTTCCTGGGCCCCTCTGCATGCAGGTGCTTGAATGTTCCAGTAATACAGGCCAAGAGAGGAGTGCAAGAAGCAGGAGAGGGGGGCCAATGGCAGGAAGCAGGAGGTCTGGGAAAGAGCTGCAGGGCCAGCAGGTGCACTATGGGGCCCCGACACCCATCTGTGCTCAGCTGAGTCAGGAGCACAGGCTTTGAGGTCTCTTCCCACCTGCCAGCTCCCACACACAGCTCAGCGCAGCCTCATGGGCCAGCACCCATCCCCAAAGTGGTGGTAACAAGCACCTACCAGGAAGCACTGAGCCTGAGGCTTCTCCCCATCTGAACTTTGACCCTAAGAAGACACAGGGCCTGAAATGAGAAACCTCTGCAAGAGCTGTAGAAACTTGCTCAGGTCACTCAGCCAGGGCAGGGCCCTCAGGGACAGTTTCCAGAGCCCATGACGGCAGCAGCTCCAGGAAGGTGCTGGGTAGTGGAGTTAATGAACACAGGCATGAAGGAAGGGAGGGAGGGAGGGAAGGAGTGTGCCCATGTCTGAGCAGATGAGTGACCGCGGCACTGGAAGCAATCCTGATGTCTGGGGGGGGGGGGGCTGAAGCCCAGCGGAAAGGCAACGTGAATGGCAGGCAGCCCCCAGGAATGACTGGCCAGGCGACTGGCCAACCTACCATCTCCATTTCCCTGGAGACTCGGTTCACAGATGGGCCTGCGGTGTGGACAGAAAGGCGCTTCCAGCGAGCAGCAGATGGGCGAGCTGACCGCCGTGGGCAGGGAGGTCTGCCTGCTCTAGCACTGCCTGCCTTGTGAGCCCCTGGGAGTGGACCCAGGCTGTGCATAGGCACCTCCTGCCCGGCCTGTGATTCCTCAGACCCTAGGTCAGGGTGCCCCCACCACCACCTTGGCTGCCTCCCTTTCTACAGAGAAGCCAAATTTGCCCCTTCTTGTACATTAACCAGGCAGGGTGATAAATGGTGGGTGTGGGGCATGCCTGCTCATAGAGAGAGAAAGAGAAAGAGAGACCCCAGCAACGGGGCAATTTTCCAGGCTGGGCTTCTGAGCCCTTGCACTCGGCCCCCTCCACGAGGGAGTAGCAGCATGGCTCTGTCCTCAGAGCCACATTGTTCTGGCCAGAAGAGGGACCAGGCCCAGCAGATGGCAGGTGTAACAAAAGCAGCTTGCTGTGGCCAAACCAATTATTTATCTAATTATGATTTACCACTTAACCACATGATCTTTCTGCAGAGTTGTGGGCAATTAAAACCAGGGTGACTGTGTGGATTATGCAAATAGGCTGCAACCCAGCAGAATAAAATTGGAGATTAGACATTCACACAGGCTGTGCAGGCCTGGGGCAGGGCCTGGGGGCGGGGAGGAATGGGGCAGGGAGGGAGGTAGTGGAGGGTAGAAAGGGCTGGATGCAGGGTTCTGCTGAGGACAAGGGGAGGGGTGGTCTCTTCCTGGCAGCCCCCAAGATGACATCAAGGCCCCTGGGAGGGAAATCAAGGCATCTGGTTTGAGAGTGCATTAGAAAGCCTGGTGTCACAGAGGTCTGAGCTTCGTTCTCCTCTGACTGAAGCAACTGTGAGCCAGCTGCCAAGGCCACGGGTGGCCACCACCCCAGCCTGGCTGGGCAGCTCCGAGTAGAAGAGGGGAAGGGATTCAAGCCACTGCTAATTGGCCCCAAGTTCATCTAACACAGAGAGCCCAGCCTGGAACATTCTGGGAAGCTATCTCATTTACCCTTGACTCTCACCTTTAAGGCACAGCCATAGTAACCCTCTTACAGATTAGGAAACTGAAGCGTGGGGAGACTGCTGCCCACTCACATGAGTGGGCCTTCATGGCCTATGGTGAGTCCCCGGGTGTCTGCCGACTGAGGGCAGGGCCAGGAGTTAGTTCTGATCATAAGCATAGTCACCACCCAGCCAGCTGTCCCCTGTCCCAGGAAACATCTGTCTGGGCAGTCCATGAGATCAGGTTTGTTCATGTAGGTGACCCACCCACTAGATCAGGGCACCTATGGTTGGTCTGAGCTCCATTGAGTGACCACATCCAGGGTGCTTGTGATTTCTGAGCTCAGACATAATGGACCTGACTTCGTTGCGTTTCTTTTTCTTTCTCTTTCATTCTCTTTCTTCTGTCTTTCTCTTCTTTCTTTCTCTTTCTCTCTCTCTCCTTTCATTCTTTCTCTTTTCTCTTTCCTTCTTTCTTTTTTTTTTTTTTTTTTTTTTTTTGGTTTTCCGAGGTAGGGTTTCACTCTGGTCCAGGCTGACCTGGAATTAACTATGTAGTCTCAGGGTGGCCTCGAACTCACGGCAATCCTCCTCCCAAGTGCTGGGATTAAAGGCGTGAGCCACCACGCCCGGATCTATCTATCTTTCTTCCCTTTCTTTCTTTCTTCCTTCCTTCCTTCCTTCCTTCCTTCCTTCCTTTCTTTCTTTCTTTTTCTTTCTTTCTTTCTTTCTTTCTTTCTTTCTTTCTTTCTTTCTTTCTTTCTTTCTTATTGAAGTAGGGTCTCACTGTAGTTCAGCCTGACCTGGAACCCACTCTATATTCTCAGGCTGACCTCGAACTCACAGTGGTCCTCCTACCTCTGACTCCCAAGTGCTGGGATTAAAGGCGTGTGCCACCATGCCCAGGAGAGAGAGAATGGATGAGTCAGGGACTCTAGTCTCTGCAAACAAACTCAAGATCCATGTGCCACTTTGTGCATATGGCTATATGTGGGTACTAGGAAATGGAACCTGGGATATTAGGCTTTTCAGGCAAGCACCTTAACTGCTGAGCCATTTCTCTAGCCCCTTCCTTGCATTTCTATAAAATGAATGACATAGCCAAATGCCATCCAGGTGTCCCTGGGTTGACCGAGCAGGGGCAGACAGTGAAGGCGGCAATAGGATCTACCAGCATGCAGCACAGGATATCAGCCCAACACAAAAAAATGGTAAGCTTACTTAGAACATTATAAGATTAATTTGTCTGCTATATATATATATATATTTGGTAACCTGATTGCATGGTTCTCAAGCATGAACTTTGTAGATAATGTCATGTTGCAATGTCAAAAGGTTGGACTTGCCTGACAGAGAGGCAGCCAGGGTAAGTCTCAAAGCTGCCAATAATGCTAATAAAAACAGAAGCTTCCAGAGCACGGGCACTGCTCCCGTGCTTTGTGTGCTGTCTATGGAGGGTAGGCCTGGCTGATCAGTGGTGGCTGGTGTTGCTGTCATCTGTCTCAGGCACAGAGAGCCCAAGGACACACAGCTAGAATTTTTATACATTCATGTCCATGCCTCCATTCACTGCTGAGCAGAGCCCCTGAGATGCCAAGCCTTGGGCCGGAGGCTGAATATGAAAATCAATGTAAGAGCAGGTCCCCCTAAAGGCTATATCCTTTGGAGGGGTGTTCTAGAATATGTCTTGCCTACGCAGGCATGTGGGGCACCTGTGCTGTGGGAAGGGCCAGAGTAGAAAACCCTGCAGGCACACAGGGTCTCTGCCCCCAGATGGTGGCCTGCCCTCAGGCACTCCTCAGTCTCAAGCTGACATGGGGTAAACTTAAAATCAAACTTTCATTCCTCCACAACTCAGTGTGAGGGTTCAAAAGCCACATGGCCGGGCTGGAGAGATGGCTTAGCTGTTAAGGTGCCTGCCTCCTAAGCCTAAGAATGCTGGTTCCAATCTCCAGCGGTTTCAATCTCCAGGTCCCACGTTTAGCCAGATGCAAAGTGACGCAAGGGTGCACTGCCGCACTTGACCACAAGGGGGCGCATGCATCTGGATTTCGTTTGCAGCAGCTGAGACGCTGCTGGTGCACCCATCTCTATCTGTCTTCCTCTCCCTCTCTGTCTCTCTGTCTCTCTCCAAAAAAAAAAAAAAAAATCCACATGGCCACCAGTGGTTATTGATCTAGGCGCCCCAGATCTAGAATATTCTGTGCTTGTAGCTCCTGAGGAGACAGAGGTATGGTACACTCCTGCAAGGATAAATTTTTGCCTGTCTTCCTAGATAAGTCTCTGGTGCTCTCAACAGCTCCAGTGCCACAGGAATACCCCAGATTCTGCCACCAATGTCAGGGGTCTGTGGCCCTGGGTGCCTCTTTCCTAATTCTATGTCCACACTAGCAGCAACAGAAGGAAGACAGTATCCAATATCACATTAGGCTCCCTGGAGAGATCCAGAATAGGGGATGAAGGGTAGCCTTTAGGACATGGTCCCTCGAAGGCCAGGATCTGTCACACACACTAGGTGTCACACTCACTTACACACTCATACTCCAGGCTTCATAAATAATATTCCCAGGGAGAATTGAATGCCTGGAATCCTTCCCTTCAGACACCAGATGGAGTTCTTTCAGAAAGCCCCACCCACCGAGTATCTCAGACCCACCAGGCCCCACCTGCCTGTCTCAACACACTGGGCTCCACCCACTCAGCATCCTAACCACACCAGGCCCTACCCACTCAGAACCCAGAGACCTCAAGCCCTCACTCAGCCTCAAAGATAAGTTAGCCTGCAGCTCAATGGAGGCAGCTGTGTCCACTCACTCTGGCAGGTCACAGAGAGCAGGGCCCTGCTGTAAGTGCAAGCCACAGGAACTGCGCTAGCAGATGCTTGGATGCCATCCGGGGTTATCTCACTGCCATGCCAGGGCTGAGCGAGAAGCTGGTGGGGTGTACAATGCTGTTAACAGCACAGTCTGAACCATGGAGTCCAGAAGGGTGAGGCAGGCGTGCAAGGTCACAGGCAGAGGGCACCAAGGGCCACCCACTTGCACCCAGCCTTCTGTAGTCTGGCTCCTTCCCAAGTTGTGGGTATACCCATCCAGAAGGGGAAACAGGGGTTCAGGAGGTGAGGGGCTGCTCCATCCTCTAGGAAGGCCCTCCCGTTTGTAACCCCCAGATGATCTTGTGTCTGTACTCCTGCATAGACGTGTGCAGCTTGCAAAGTCAGGAAACAACTCCCGATGATCCCAGCAAAGGTCATGGGCAAGGCCATCAATCTAGGGACATGAGGAAGGTCCTGGCTCTGCTGGCTCACGTACAATGGAGGAGAGAATCCTTAGTCACCTCCTCTGGGGAGCTGGCCAGCTTGTAGGTAGCCAAACTCCAGATTCAACTGGCTGGCCAGATGTACAGTGCTTGCTGACATAAACCTATCCTGCACTGGCAGTTCCAGGCATGCAGATGACAGAGGGAACGGACTGGTCCGCTCACATCCAGGGCTTCAAGGGCTCCAAGGTCATCCTCATGACCTGAAGCTCCGAGAAGCCAGTGCCAAGGCCAGCTGTCCAGGCAGGCACTCTGGAAATGCCAAGGGCCAGTTGTAGATCTGGTGACACCATATCCAAAGCTGTTGACAACAGCCTCCCATCACCAAAAAGGTGGGTGTATCCAGGACTCTCCTGGCCACCGTAGAGATGAAGTGGCTGATCACAGAGGGCTATTAGCCAACAGCGGCCTGACATGGCTAGGGGTGAGGCCAGCTGGGCTGGGTGCCCAGTGCTGGAAGAGGTGGGGTCAGGCGAGGGAAAGGCTACTTAGTGCACATGAAAAAAGTGTGACGTTAGGACCACAACCACAGGTCCCATTTCCCAGCCTTACAACACTGGCTCCCGGAGGACCACAGGGTAGGACAGGTTCCTAACACCCCTACTCAGGCCTCTGCTCTATAAACCAGCAAGGGGGAAGGGAAACCCCACCTGGCCTAGCTGTGGGGAGTGAATTGGGACTGAAGGTGGGGTGCCACGGGCCCATCCTCAGGACCTGGCAGGTGTGTGGGACCCACGCCCCACCTCTGCCTGTGGACAGCAACCACCCGGAACCCCAGTGCACATGCTGTCACCCCATCAATTCTACTATAATGTATTTTATGAACATGCAGATGGCACGGCCTGGGCCAGGGGGAAGGTTCTACCTTGGGATAAGAAATTAACACTGGCGAATAGCAATTACTGCATATATTTTCATTTTCCTAATACCAGCACCATCTGCTAGCAATCGGGGCGCCACGCCACCATTTCCCCTTTATTTCTCCCATCCGCTCTTTTTTTTAATTTTTATATTTTTTTCATTTTCTGCAGCAGGCCTCTACAGACACTGGTGGGGGTTGAGTCAGCAGATCAGAGAATCCCAGCTAAGATAAGTCCCCTGTGTTTTGGTACTGCACCTCTACCCCAAGCTGAAGGACACACACACACACACACACACACACACACACACACAGGGTAGGCCTTAACCAACTCTCCCTCTATGCCCTAGGGGAGTGTGATAAAAACAGCTACATCCAGCCCCTGGCAGCTGGGGGCACTTATTTCTCCTCTTGCAGCTTCCTGGAATTACTTAAAATCAAAAAGGAGCTGCTATATAAAATCAAAGGGGGTGCTTGAGCTGACCCCAGTGGGAGTGGGAGGTTCTGCAGGTATGAGGTAGGGCCCATGGAGGTGACAGGAAATGGAGGTGACAGGAAATGGGGTCCCTGGAGCACAGGTGTGAGCTCAGGGATGGGCTGGCATGGGGGGGCAGATGCTTTCCATATGCAAAGCATGAAGCAGGGTAGTGGGAGGGCCAGGGGCTTGGGAGCTCATGGAGGCCCAGCTGCACTCTTGGCCTTGAAGCCTGGGGGTCAGACAGCTGGAGTGGATCAGCTCCCAGGAGGGTGGGAACCCTTCCTAGAGCTGCTGTGGGAACCAACATAGGGGGTCTGATGGAGGGTACTCTGAGCCCTTTGAGTCTCAGGGGCTGGGCCTTGGGAAAAGGGGTCTCCTGCTTCCCCTCTTCCATCCAGCAACCTGACAGGGCCCAGAGTACTTTATGCTGTAGAGCCAAGGGACCCCACATCCCAGGCAATGGCAATGCACAGGATGAACATGACCCCCAAAAATCACATGCTAAAGTTCCAACCCCCAGGATCTGAGAATATGAAAATAGGGTCCTTGATATTGTGATTTGGGCCGCACTAGGGCAAGGTGAGCCCCCATGTCTGTCCTTCTAAATAGAGGCTATTTGGACCCAGAGGGATGACCATGGAAGCACCAAGGAGAAAATGCCAAGTAGAGCTGGGGCCGGCTCCTGTGTAGGGCAGCTTCTTTCCCTGAAGCCTCAGAGTGACCTCTTTGTGGAGGCCGGGCCTCTGGGATGGGAACTGGGCCCTTAGTTCTGCCATCCATGTGCCCAGATGCAGTTGTTACAACTCTGGCCAGAACACAACCAGCCCACCCTTTCTCACACATTCCATTTGAAACCTGGAAGGCTCGGAGGCCTCATCTGTGAAATGAGGAGCACAGCGGTCACACCTCTCAAGTGACTGATGGGAAAATGACCAGTTTACTTTTTTTTTTAATCAGAGGTTGGTGGGGGCGGTCTTCCTGTGTTACTTAGGCTGGCCTTGAACTCCTGATCCTCCAGCCTCTGCATCCCTAGTGCTGGGACTACAGGCATATGGCATTACATACACACACACACACATGCTGGAAATTTACTATTGATAGCAACACCATCTGTGTTTAATCCTTGCAAATTCCCACCTCCCACTGTGACGCAGGTTTTCCTCTTGCCCCCATTTTACAAGTAAGCAGGTGATTCACAGAGGTTGAGTCCCTTGCTCAAGGTCACACAACTAACAGGTAGCGGAGGTAGGATGGAAGCGAACCCAGGCAGTCCAGCTCCCAGTTACATTTCTCCCTACAGCGTGTGGTGCAGTCTTGAGCAGAATGAGGAACACCTGGCTCAGGGTCAGGACCAGGAACCCGGCTCCAAAGCCCTCCTTGCTCGCTGCTGTCAGATTTACAAAGGAGACCCAGAGAGGCAGAGACCTACCCGGGGTCACAGGAGACAATGACATAGGAGGGTTCCAGACTTGAGCTGGGACAAGGCAGGAAGACACCCTAGAATCAGTGACAGGCAGCAAGAGCCTAGAAGAGCTGTTGGTGACCATGGAAGCCGCTGTCCTCAGTGTGCTGATGGGGTCTTGTGGCATAACCCTAAGCGACAGGCTCCAAACCCAGGCTTTCTGTAGTACTTGGATCACTACACAGGAGGGCCATCAACACGAGTAAGGAGAGTGGACCAGCCTAGGGAGGAGTGGGCCCTTCAGGACCAGCATCAGAGCCATTTGATCCCAGTTGCCCCTGGGGACCGAGAGATAAAGGCTGCTGACGCCAAGAGCCTAGCATGGTGCCTGGAGGCCAAGGACTCACTCCTGTGCTCTGCAGTCTATAGCCCTCCCCAGACAACTGCAGGGGGAAAGCAAGTATCAAAGGTTAGAGTGCCCCCACCCTATTTTCACTAATGATTTTTAGAATATATTTTTGAAATATTTTTATTTATTTATTTGACAGAGAAAGAGAGAGAAAGAGAAAGAGAGAGAGGAGAGAGAGAATGGGTGTGCCAGGGCCTCCAGCCACTGCAAATGAACTCTAGGTGCGTGTGCCCCCTTGTGCATCTGGCTTACATGGGTCCTGGGGTGTTAGGCCTCGAACTGGGGCCCTTAGGCTTCACAGGCAAGCGCTTAACTGCTAAGCCATCTCTCCAGGCCCAATTTTTACAATATTTTTATTATTATTTGTGTGTGTGTGTGTGTGTGAGAGAGAGAGAGAGAGAGAGAAGAGAGGAAAAGCACACACCAGGGCTACAAACTCCAGATCCATGTATACTTTATGCATTTAGCTTTACGTGGGTACTGGGGAACAGAACCCAGACCAGTAGGCTTTGCAAGCAAGCACCTTTAACCACCAAGACATCTCCCTAGCTCTTCCCCCCACACACACACATTTAAAAAAGGGTCCTTGCAACTTTTTCTGAGACAGGATCTCTAGAACTCACTATGTAGCCAAGGATGACCTTGAACTCCTGAACCTCAATCCTCCAACTCCTGAGTGTTGGGATTATGAGCCCCTGCCACCATGATGGGTTTATACAGTGCCGAGGCTCAAACCCAGGGCAAGCACTCTACCAACCGAACTGCATCCTAAGCCCCTCCTAGCAACTTTGCTTTCCCAAAAGCCAAAGGGTCGTGCAGACTCAAGGCTGGATGTGGTGTTGGGAACACTAGGCCATCCTGGATGGGCCCATGAGGCCCTTAGCACTGATCCCTGAACTGGAGCACTGAGGGCAGGGGCTCTAAGCAGCCTCATGCTGGCACAGAGGTTGGCATGCACTTCACCCCAACAGAACAACCCCCCTGTTCTGCTGCTACCCACACCTTCTCTTCTGGCCAGAGGGAAGCCAGAATGTGAGACTGGAGAATAAAATTTGATTTGAAAGAATTTTATCTCTCAGCTCAATGACAGCTTTAAATATTAAAAAGGCATAAAACAGAGGGGGGACGGAAAAGCCGTACCAAGTACCAGCCTCGCCGGCTTTTGCCAAACACACTGCCATATGAGCAGGAGCTGGAGAGCTTGGAGAGGAAAAGGCTTCCGGGGAGGCTGCTCCAACCTCCCCATCCTCCTGGAGCTGCATCCCAGATCTCCCAAACCTTCCCCAAGACAGGTAATACATCCATTATTGATGGATCAGTACCCGGAGAGTGTAAATTACTGAAACAAACACGGCATAATTAGGGCATTAGAGGCAGCGTGGAGGGAAGGCAGGGTGAGCCGCGCTTGGCTGCAGCTTTCATCTTTGCAGGTGTTTGTGCCACGTAGCCAGCATCCCAGCCTGCTTACCATATGCACGCACTGGCTAGCCAGTTCTCAGCTGGGAGGCCCATGAGGGACTCCCTCCTGCCCCCCCAAAGCCAGGAGCAAGACACAGCCAGCCAGCCACCTTGAGGGACAAGCATGGGCTGAGGGCAGGTCTCCAAACACACAGGGCTGGCTCACCAGCACACAGGCACGCACACAGGACACACACAAAGCCCCAAGGCCGGTCTGCAGGCTGTGCAGCTGGCGAGCCTGTGTCCCGGTCCCCATGCGTGCCCTCAGGATTTCATGACAAGAATGAAACTGATCAGGCAGCCTCCAGCTCCATAATTAGGGCCAATTGAAAGAGACAAAGAAATCTATGGAGATCACAGTGGGACGTGGTAGTGATGAACCACGGCTTTGAAACAGGCGTTTTGTACTCGCTGGACCATCACTGTCTTCACATAAAAGCCCCTCAGCCCGCCCCTCTCCTGGAGCCTCCTGCCGCCAAGGAGGCCAGCCCCAGACACCCCTCCGCCAACTGCCTTTTCTGGGTCAGGCTTTACTTAGGTGGCACCACACGGAGGAGGGCTGGAGGCTGGGCCTCTGCTTTTGTTTTTGGAGTTTGGACAGTGGGAAAAGACAAAAGGCAGGCGTGGAAGGCATGCTGGCTCTGCAGGCATTGGGGCTGCTGGACCCGCCTCCCCTTTAGGGTGACTGACTTCTTGGCTTGTAGGGGGCAGAGTGTGTGTGTGTGTGAGAGAGAGAGAGACAGACAGACAGACAGGGCTGTGTGTGTCATTGTCTGTGAGTGTGATTGCACGTATGTTGAGTGCATGTGTGCCTAGGCAGGTGTGAGTGAGTGTGTAATAGTGTGTGAACATGTGTGTGTTGGAGAACCCAGGGGGCTCAGAGTCTTGTAATCTGAGGAGTAGGTAAGTAACCCATTCTCTCTTTCTGGTTTTACTTTCCAAAAGTTCAAACAACCAAACTTTAGACCCTCACTTGGAAACATCAGCCATGGGAACAGAGAAAGAACAGAGAGCCAGGCCTTTAATCCCAGCACTTTCAGGAGGCTGAGGTAGGAGAATTGCTGTGAGTGCGAGGCCAGCCTAGGACTACACAGTGAGTTCCAGCCTAGGCTAGAGTGAGACCCTACCTCAAAAACAAAAACAAACAACAAAGAACAGGGGCTAGCTGGCAGAGCCATGGTACAGAGGTGCAATGGAGTACACAAAGCTCTCTCACTGGCAAGTCTAGGAGCCCCTGCCAAGAACTGTCTCTTGCCCTCAGCACTTGGGGTTGGGGGTTGGAAATCCTCAAATGCTGGGCAATTGGCCAGCAGTTCCTCCAGAATCCCAGCTGGAGCGCCCAGGGCAGCTCCCTCAGAGGAATGCGCCCCCTGGAGGCCGGGCAGGTCTACTATTCCAGGAAGCCTCTTGAGCAGAGTCCCTTGGGCTGTGCCAGCCTGCTTACACAGACGTGTGGGTTCTCTCCTCGTGCCCACGGTAATCTCCGACTTTACAGCAAATTATTAAAACTCACTTATATTTAATCTGCCTTCTGGAATTAATTGAATTTTTACGCTCAGCAAATGCCACAGTTTGCGCTGCCTCCCGATCGCTGGCTTGGAACAGCTAAATGACAAGGCAGCCGACCAACTGCAGGCTGTGCAGACAGGCTCCAGGGTGAAAAGACATTAAGCAGCAAGGGGGGCTTCGGGGGATGGCCTGTGCCCACCCTCGGAATCCTGAACCGTGGAAAACAGAGGCTGTGTCCCTCAGCATGGAGGCCTCAGCTCGGGGCTGTCAGCTGGGGGTTCTGCAGAGAAGAGTCTATGCCTGGCAGGGACACTCCCTCCAGGATCCCAGGGTCAGACAGCTCTACCCTATTCCAGTGACCTGCCCCCTGGTGGGTACCCAAGAGGCTCAAGGAGCTCCACCTCTGGCTCCACACTTGGCTTTCAAGAAATCCAGATCAGGAGCCTTCCTGACCCCCTGAATCCTGGCCAACCCGGGCAGCTGAGTGCCATCCCAAAGGCGGAGAAACAAGGAGCCAAGGTCACACTGAATCTTGGCACGTTCCTTCTTGCAGAAACACATTACTCCCGGGTGCCGACGCTGCATGAGGAGGGGAGATGTTTTCAGAGCTTGTTCGGGTGCTAAATGCACCCACGTACACTTGCCAAGTGCAGAGTGCCAGGTGAGATGACACCAGGGCTCAGACTGACGGGGTAGTCTGCTTATGCCTCCTTCCCCACCACAGCCAGCAGGAGTCCTGTAGAAAAGCCCGGCCCCTCCACCTCAGACAACACCCCAGCTAGACTGACCCTCTCAGGGGATTCCTTTCTGAATGCCCAGGGGCCTCAGAATTGGGCTATTATACCCACGAAGTTCAGCTGCAGCAGCTGGGGCTGGAGACCACAGCCAGGGAACCTGGGAACAGAGGGCAGGAGTCCATCCTTCTGCTGGAGGCACACCCCCTGCCTGTAGGAAAAATTACTGCAAGGCCCGAGTCAATCTGATTCACCCTGAGTATGGAAAGTTCCTGACAGCTGAATGGTCAGTACCCAAACATTCACACAGTACAGAATCGGATGTGGAAGATAAGGCCAAGCTGAGCCCCAATGGCATGGCCAAGTGCCCTGACCTCATCCACCTCTCTGCTGCCTCAAGCTCCATGCAGTGAACTCTGCAGGGCTAGGTTTCCCAGGGTCCTGCTTTGGGGTGCTTCCCCACAATGTAAACCCTTCTCCAGAAAAAGGAGCTCCCATAACCCAGGCCTGCTAGAGGTGGATAGTTCCCATCCGGGCTTAGCTTGGTATCTCTCACCACTGGCTCCATGTATGACTCGGGAAACCTACCCTCGTATGCTGTGACATCAATCTCGCCCCCAATCCCCTACCAGTAGCCAACCCATCTGATTGCTGGGCACGGAGAGCCCCTTCCTCCATCAGACCCAGGCTGCAGGAGGCCCTGTGATGCCCACACAGGCCCATCACCAAGTCCTGATTAAAACTGTCTCTAAGCTGGGTATTGTGGCACAGCCCTGTCACTCTGGCTACTTAGGAGGTTGCAGCAGGATTGGGAGTTTCAGACCAGCCCTGGCAACTTAGTGAGACCCTATCTCAAAAGAAAAAAATAAAAAGAGGGCTAGGGCTGGGCATGGTGGTGCACACCTTTAATCCCAGAACTTGAGAGGCAGAGATAGGAGGATCACCATGAGTTTAAGGCCACCCTGAGACTACATAGTAAATTCCAGATCAGCCTGGGGTATAGGGAGACCCTACCTCGAAAAAAAAAAAGGGGTGGTGGTGGTGGTGCTAGGGATGTAACTGGGTGGTAGAGCACTTATCTAGTATACATGAGGTTCTGGGTCCCATCTCTAGTACTCATCTCTCTCCTCTCCCAACCAACATGCCAGGTCAGGCCTTGGGCCTGGTTCTGGGCAGAGGGAAAATCCATCAACAGCCTCAAGCTCCTGACATGGTGGTTAAAACCAGAAACTCTCCATTAAACCACAGCAAGTTCCTTTCACCCAGTTCTGGAGACTAGAAGTCCAAAATTAAGGTACAGAAGAGCAGGTTTCTGGCATAGGGATCTGAATGTACACATACTACGTACCCTGCCACCAGCCTCAGCAGACAATTTGGCTGGCCTCTTGGGCATCTTGTGGCAAACATGTACAAAGGTCCTGTGGCAGGAACTTGGTTTTAGCCCAGGTTCTGCTGAGAGCAAGAGGCAGGCTGAAGTCAGGAGGAGGCAAGAGAGCAGCCCTTCTCTGTTCAGCACGCTTGACCCGCCCCCCAAGACTACTGCAGGAGGTCTGCTGGCTTGCTCACTCTCAGTCCACTTCTTCTCTTCTTCCTCCCCCAACCTCAGGACCCCAGTAAACACCCAAAGTGGACATTCAGAGCTGGTTTGGTCTAGAAGAGCCAAGCTCTAGCCATAGGGTCTTTGTACCTGTCATCTGATCACAATGGCCTGGTCTTTCTCAGAGAGCTACTGGGCTGCCTCCTTCTTCCCTCAGAGCCTTAGCATAAAAACAAACAAATAAACAAACAAGCAAACAAAAAAAAACCCCAAGGACTGGAGAGATGGCTTAGTGGTTAAGGCACTTGCCTATGAAGTGTAAGGACCCAGGTTCAATTCCCCAATACCCATGTAAGCCAGACGCACAAGGTGGCACATGCATCTGGAGTTTGTTTGCAGTAGCTAGAGGTCCTGGTGTGCCCATTCTCTTTCTCTCTCAAATAAATAAATTAATTAATTAATTAATGAGGCTGGAGGGCTTAGCAGCTACGGTTTTTGCCTGCAAAGCCAAAGGACCCAGTTTCGATTCCTCACTACCCACGTTAGCCAGATGCACAAGGTGGCACATGCATCTGGAGTTCGTTTGCAGTGGCTGGAGGCCCTTGCGGGCCCATTCTCTCTCTATCTCCACCCTCCTTTCTCTCTGTCAAATAAATAAGTAAATAAATAAAAATAAAACAAATGAACAACAACAAGAAAAACCCTCTTGCCATTGTATTGAGCCCCCAGCTACCTGCCCTGCTGCCCCTCATTTGAAACACCATCTCACTATCTGTCCTATCAGCTACTATGTGGGGGGCAGGAGTGCAGGGACCATACTTGCTGTGGTGGTTTAGTCCTGAGTCCTCACACAATTCAAGGGGATGACTTACCCACCATAACTGCATCCAAGCCAAGCCCGGATGCTCCCTCAGGGCAAGTTGTAACCTAAGACCTTGTCATTCTATGACTTTTGTGACAAGAGCTCTGGGCAGGGAGCACAGGCGTGTTCCCTGGAGGTCTGTCCCCCAGGCATAGGACAGAAGGCTACACTACACTAAACAACCTGCCTCAGTAGGTCTCCAAAGCTCGGGGCTGGGGAACCCCCAAATACCAGGCCTCTCAGGAGCAAGCCACTATCCCTGCATGTCCAGGACAGGTCCTGTGCCCCTGCCTGGCACCTGTGGTCCTCCACATCCAGCAGTGGCCCAGGCTCCCACAGATATAAGCTGTGCAGCCCCTGGGCCAGGCAGGATTATCATACATTATGACATAATTACTCTGTGATAATTCACACACACAAAAAAACCGCTCCCACAGCTGTGGGGTGTTTGCTAGGGCCCCAGCCAGACTTCAATAGAAGTGGAAGGAGGCTTTCTGCAAGAGCCCTTCACTGTGGGGGAAGAGGCCCCACCCCAGAGGAGGGCCCTGTGGTGCTCTGTCCCATCCCCATAGGAAGCTCTTCTCCATTCCTCACCAGCCCAGCCCCAAACCTCCTCTGGTTCCAAGCTGACACCAACTAGGGTCTCCTCACCTCTCCCACAAAGTCCTCACTGCTCAGGATACACAAGCCTTGCTTAAAAAGAAGACTCCACACTCAGGAGGCAGAGGTAGGAGGATCGCTGAGAGTTCAAGGCCACCCTGAGACTACATAGTTAATTCCAGGTCAGCCTGGACCAGAGTGAAACCCTACCTCGAGAAAAAAAAAAAGAAGAAGAAGAAGAAGAAGAAGAAGAAGAAGAAGAAGGAGGAGGAGAAGGAGGAGGAGGAGGAGGAGGAGGAGGAGGAGGAGAAGAAGGAGAAGAAGACGACGACGACTCCATTCCAGACCCCCTACTGGCTTGCTACAACCAGACCATCCAACTGACAGGCATTTATTAAGCACCGTCTGTGTGCCTTAGAGGTGGGCTACAGCAAAGACAAATCAGATTGCAGTTTGGGGAGAGCCTACAGCCCAGATGGCCTCAGGTGTTTGCAGAGTGCACGCACGCACACGCACACAGTGGGTGAGACTGACTGTAATAGTTTGATGTAAAGTGTCCCCATAGCCTCATGTGCTTGTGATCAAGCCTCATACTCAACCCCAGTTTATAGAGCCTTTGGAAGGTGGAGCCTTGCTGGAGGAGGTGTGTTGCTGGGGGGGGGGGGGACAACTCTGGAGGCGGTCCGATTTCCTTCTTGCCACAGCTCATTCACTCTCCCCGCTACCTCCCAGCAGATGGGTGACAAGATGTGATGCCCAGCCTCTGCTATGCCATCCTTTCCGTGCCATGATGAAACTTCCCCTTAAAACTGTAAGCTGAAATAAAACCCTCCCATCATACATTGCTTTTGGTTGGGTGTTTTGTCCCAGAAATGAGAAGGTAACTGCAACCTTGACTAGGGCACAAGGTGGCTGGGTGGGGGGTGGCGGAGGCTCTGTGAGGAGGTGGCATTTGAGCTGTGTGTGCAAAGGCCCCAAGGCAGAACCGCAAGTGACAAGGTAGCACAAGGGACAAAGCAGCACTGCAGAGAATGTTAACCCTGCTCTAGGGAGGGCAGGCCTGGGTTTTTTTTTTGTTGTTGTTTTTTTTTTTTTTTTTTTTTTTTTTTTTTTTTTGGTTTTTCGAGATAGGGTCTCACTCTGGTCCTCCAGGCTGACCTGGAATTCACTATGTAGTCTCAGGGTGGCCTCGAACTCTCGGCGATCCTCCTACCTCTGCCTCCTGAGTGCTGGGATTAAAGGCGTGCGCCACCACGCCGGGCTTTAGGCCTGGGTTTTAATCTCACCTCTAATGATTCCTGGCTTTGGGCCATGACAGGCAGCCTTTGAGAGCTCCTTTCCTTTCTGACAGAAAAGCAGCAAGAGCGACCTCTCACCTCCTCTAACCAGCAAGAGCAAAGGGCGCACGTGTGTGGCAGGGACAAGAAGCTGCCAGGCCAGCATCTGGGGAGGACAGGCCTAGTGACTTGTGCCTCTCCCAGTTTTCTGGAGAACAAGGTCCCTGTGGCCACATTCCCACCCTGCACCAAGGTGAGAAAGCTGACTGGGTCATTCATCCACCTGTCGTAAAACCAGGTGGGGCCCAGCCAGCAACTGGCCAGGCGCCTCCCAGGTGTCAACAGAGAATGTGGGCCAGGCACCCTGGGTAGAGGCCTCCAATCTTAGCACCCTGCTGGCCAGGTTGAGGTTGGGAGGAGCTGTACTTACCAAGAATCACACAGGCTCCCTCCTGGGCTCCAGAGAACAAAGGCCTCTAGCTACTTCCCACACCAGCTGGCTGCCAGCTGAGAAGGAGCTGGGAGGGAGGGGTGGTGGTTGGCAGCTTGTATGGCCACAGTATCTCAGATGCTGCACACCACCACAGACCCTGCCCAGTACCCTGGACTCTCTCTTCAAGACCCTCCAACTCTACACAGCGCCTCCAGACCCTACACAACACCTCCAGAGAGCATTCTGGACCCTGCCTAACACCACAGACCCTTCCCAGTATAGGACAGTACTGAGGGATGCTGGGAGAGTTGATGCTGGTCCTGAAGTGGGCCCAGTCCAAGGCTTCAGCAGGCACCAGCCCCAATGGAAGATGCCCAGGAGCCTGGAGCAGTGGGCATGGGTGGCATGAGATGTACACACAGCCCTCTGTTTTCTTTTTTTTTTTTTTTTTTTTTTAGTTTTTCGGTTTTTCGAGGTAGGGTTTCACTCTGGTCCAGGCTGACCTGGAATTAACTATGTAGTCTCAGGGTGGCCTCGAACTCTTGGCGATCCTCCTACCTCTGCCTCCCGAGTGCTGGAGCCCTCTATTTTCATTCAAGTCCTTCAAAGAGAACAACTGATTCTTCTTAGACTCTGTAAAACCATCTATTTTCAAATTCCAGTTTTATCCCAGACTGCATCCCTCTCTCAACGAGCTTCCCCTAGAATCCAAGTCATTCTGCAGTCTTCAGTTATACTGTGCATTAAGGATGGACCATAAAAGTAAATTGCATTGTAAAAGTGGCCTCCTTGAGGCAGCCCATGCTCCAGGGTTAAACGTCTAATTCCTGGGAGGCAGATCCGGTCAGATGCATCCCAGGGCTGGCCTTGTGCCTGTCCCCATGGGGCTCTGGGGCCAGAAATCCAATGCAGGTAACATTTCCTGCATGACCCCACTGTCTACAGGTTAAGTGCTCCTGAAGACAGCTGTCAGACACACTGAAAACAGGAAGGGAAAAAAATACCCACAAGACGGAGGCAACACACCAAATGCCAAAATATAATGAAAATTCAAACAGTTAAAACAAATATAACCATAAAAAGCCTGGGATCCTAGAAAAGCGATCTCTACAATTAAGCAGTTTTCTGCTATATACTGACAATCACCTAATTATACTATTAATGACAGTTCAACCTGCTTTCACATAAAAGGACATTCTTCCATAACAGGAAGCCAGCTGTTGGTTACAGATGCCAGACATCTTTAAAGCATTATTATTAAGGAGGAGAGAAAAAAAAAAACCCTATAAAATGAACACATCCATACTCACGCCCCCTCCATGAAAAAAAAAATCACAATTAACCATGCGCCTTTGCTCAAGTGAAAGAATAAAAATAAATCATGAGAGCTCCAGAAGGGGATGAGCAAAAAGGGGAGAAGGGAAGCTACCAGTCTGGTCCTTCTGGGGGCACCCAGCCCCGCAGTGCTGTGGGGGAGGGTCTGTGTACATTTCCATGGCATCTCATCTCCTCAACCAGGATGTTTATGGGGAGCACAGATCTCCCAGGGAAGGGCCAGGGTTCCCTTGTATGTACACACACACAAACACACACACACACACACACACACACACACACACACTCCATCAAGCACGCCTGTCGGGAAGCAGTTAGCAGCAGCCAGAGCCACAGCAGCTGCAGGTCACCGATGTGGCAGCAACCTGCCCACCCCAGCCCTGCAGACATATGCTCAGGCTATTCCCTGCCAGTATGTCTCCAAACCGTGCACGCCTTTGACATTCTGTAGCACCAAGGTGTAATAAATATCCAAGTTTCTTTCCTGACAATAGGCAAGCGTATTTAATTAACTGGAGCGGAAAGGGCTGGGGTGGGAGGAGCTGGGAGCCAGGGACAGAGTGGGGATTAACCTTTGAGACCGTGTTGGCAGGCTGAGGGGACAGGGCCTGAGGGGTGGGGGTGAGGGGAAGATGGACAAGCTCTGTGCCCCAGAGAGGGCCTGGAGGTCTGCAGTGCCCACAGGTGGAGACAGATGGAGGGAATTGTGGGGCCACCCCCCACTCTGACAGGGGCTACCACGAAGCTCAAAGGCATAGAAGGACACCCCCGCCCCTGCTGCCAACCCAAATCAGGGCCAAGCTGCAAGAAGGCAGCTGTCTGTAGTAGCATCTACCACCATGTTTCAAAGGGTTTCGTGCCGGCACAGGGCATCACCACCCATGTGCCCTTTGGAGGCAGGACAGAGGAAGTAGCTCCTCTGTGAGGTCACTCCTGTGGCCTCCTCGTGGAGTTGGGTGGCTGTGACCTGTGGGGATTAGACCTGGGGCTCAAAAGGAAAACAGAACTGTGTTAGAGGACAGTGGGGATGTCAGAGCTGCTAAAAGGCTAAAAGGCATGGTGTGCCAGAACCTCCACCTCCAAGTGCTGTACGACCCCAGGCAAGGCTTTCCTTGGTCTGGGTTGCAGCTGAACAGTGGGCACTGGGACTTTCCCAGGCTTGATTCTCACTGTGGGGTTGAGGGAGGCTGCTTGTTGAGAAGGGCCACTCGCCACTGCCACGGCCCTCAACAACTTCCTTTCTAGCACAAAAGCACGCGGCCAGGCCAGCTCTCCAACCAGCTGGATGCCCTCCAAGCAAAACTCAGCCTGGGGGGACTGCCTGTCATCACCAGAGGAGGGAGCTCACACCAGGCACAGCATAGAGGGACCCAAACCCTGTCCCCTGAGGCCAAGCCCACAGAAGTCTTCCTCTGACCCTGCCAAGGGTCCCACACAGAGTATGGTGGTGCTGTCCCTCCTGGTTGGCTGTAGTGTCTTTGCTATGGAATTTTGATTGAACAGACTCCTTCCAGATTCCCAGGAAGTTCTCCAGAAACATCCACAGTGATTCCAACTGAAGGCTGCGTGGGGGACAAAAGCTGGTACCTGTCCGCCAGGCCACTTGCTCTGGACTCACCACTCTGCTGGCTCTGGGCTGCAGTGGAAATTAGTTACCAACGAGCATCTCGAACTTTTTAAACTTTCCAAATCAAGCCTGTTTAGGAGTTCAATGGGTCTCAAGATGAGGCTCCATTGCATAGCCAAGAACTCTGAGGCATGGGCACACTGTGGAGAGCTCAAAATGAAACCCACACCCCCGAAAATCGAGCATCCATCTACACAAGGCCCACATGCGGGGTCACCTGAACCAGAAGAGCAGCTGAGAGCACCACACAAGCCCAGCCACAGTGGAATAGTATGTAGCCACAAAGAGGAACTTCCATGCCACAGATGAACCCTCAATACATGTTGCCGAGATTCACCCAGTGTGACTCCCTAGACAGAAAATGTGCCTTCAGGGGCTCAGCTGCTGGGGTGGGATGGGAATGACTGTCACCAGGAAGAAGGACAACCATTCTGGAACTAGACAGAGTGGACATTGCTTGGCTTTGTGACTGTAATTCAAGCCAGAACTTGTGTGCTGCAAAAGGCATCTCACTATGAATATTGTCTCAACAGGAGTTTTAAGAAAAATAATTTTTAGAGCTGGGAGTGGTGGTGCATGCCTTTAATCCCAGCACGGAGGCAGAGGTAGGAGGATCATTGTGAGTTCAAGGTCACCCTGAGACTATATGGTCGGCCTGGGCTAGAGGGAGACCCTACCTCAGAAGGAAAAAATACACACACACACACACACAAACACACAAAACACACAAGCAGACAGAACACTTCAGGGACTTCTGTGGCTGCAAATGAACTCCAGATGCATGTGCCACTCTGTGCATCTGGCTTTAGGTGGGTACTGGGGAATTGAGCTCTGGCTTTTAGGTGTAGCAAGCAAGTGCCTTAACCACTGAGTCATCTCTCCAGCCCCTCAACAGAATTTTTTTTTAATCTGAGACTCTGGAAAGTTAAAGGACCCTTCAAGGTAGCCCAGCTGGGGAGGGGTATGATGCCCCACATGTGTGCACATATGCAGGCGCCACACACACTACACATGGAACACACTCACACGTGGTGAGACCCTTTAGTCCAAGTGGAGCTCCTGTCTCTACATCCCATGCCTGCTGTGCCAGGATCCTAGTGTACAAAGCGAAGGAAGGGAACCAAGAGGCTGGAAATAGCGTGCTGTTACTTATGACCTCTGCAACCAGAACACTGGACTTTAGAGCCTCATTTACATCTAGGGCAGGGCAAATAACTCAGCCATCTGGGCAGGCTTTCTCCTCTGTGCACAGTTAAGGTTGGATGAATGAATCCATAGGAATCCCTTCCAGTTCTTGCCCAAGATTCCACACACCCATAAACAGCTTCCCCCAAAGCCCAGGACTGATATCCTGTCAAACAAGCCTGTCTCCCTTTGCAGCCCATGTGCCATACACTCCTCTCTTGGCATGTTCTAGACTCTTAATCCCACTTTTACCCCACAAAGGAGGCTCAGACCCTTCCAGAATGCCCTGCTAGCCCTCTAGTCCTCTCCTCTAGTAGTCCCTACCACCTGTAGGCCCCACAGCAACCTCTGCTGCCTTTAACCTGCTTTGGCAAAGAGGGGTGGGGCTGGCTGGAGCTAGAGGGGACCTGTCTAGGGAACTGCTACTCTCCAGGGTCCTCATGGCCACAAACCCGTTGGGGAACAGTGGATCCGCCCCTTCCTTCATGAAACCACCTCTTGGGGCCTGCCCCACCCCCTCACTTCCTCATTTCATGGACAGCACCCACCCATGCAGATGCCTCAAGCCTGACACTACAGCCTCCCCTTATTCTAACTCACTGGAATGTTGTTACCTCTGACTTGTCCCCTGCTCCACGACTCCTATCACCTCAAACCCTCAGAGTCCATTTGGTGTCACTTCCGGTGACAGGGGCTGTGTTCTGTGATGTCCAACACAAGAGCCACCGGCTCCATGGAGAAATGGGAGTGCTCAGAATGGGGCAATGTGACGGTGACCTTCTAGCAATCTCACCTGTAACTTCTGACAGCCATGCGGGCCGGGGTCTCAGGCAGTACCCCTGCACCTCAGGCACCTCCAGCTTGGGAATGCTGCGCATGCCTGATGGGGCTCAGGGAAGAAAGCTCCCATTTGGCTCCTTGGCAAAACACAGCCTGGCGTCCCTCAGAACCTTTAGGAAGAACGGAGGATCCTATGAGGATCCCATCCAACTTGATAGAGAAGGGCACACCTCTCCCTGGCCACACAGCCCTTCCTCACTGAACTGCGTGTGCTGTAAGCGTCACCTCCCCCAGGAAGCCCTGCCAGATTCCTCCTGTCCAACAGGGAATTCAAGCGCTCCAGGCTGGGAGTCATGTGGGTCCCTGCAGTCACCCCCAGGAACCTGTAGACCTGCTGGCAGCCAAGGCTTCTTCTCCTATTGGGTGGCCTGGGAGACAAGACCTGTGACTTACATTTGATCTTCCCCCACCTCTGGGGCCTGGCACAGACAGGTGCTGTGAGCAGCCTGGCAGCCGCAGCTGCCAGAAGCCAACGGCTCTTTCCACACCAGGGCGAGCAGAACAGAGCTGCCCGGCGGCTGTTTGCTTAGCATCCCTCTCTCTGCTCACCGCACCGGTCCAACCCGCTGGCTGGCTGCCCCTCTGCGCACCAGCACCTGGGAGGCGACAAGCCCTGAGTCAAAACCTTCAGACTCGGATAAAAAGCCTGGCGAATGGACCTGCTGGTTTCAATAAGCCAAATAAAACCTCACGTGCTGGGCACGACCCTCCCACAGGAACTCTGTCACACAGCAGGTGTCAGTCCTCAAAGAGCCACCAGTAGCCACTGGCAGGACCCTGAAGTCCTTGGCAGAGGAGGCCAAAGGTTAGGTCTCACGGGCATGGATCCCTGTGCTCTGGGTACAAGGATCTTCCCCAAGGCCATGGTTCCAAACCAAGCGCCAAGGCCTTCCAGAACTCCCCAGAACAGGCCTGGGAGCCTGGAGCTCCATAGCTGACCCCTGATCCCATCTGGCTTGAGAGCCACTTATCTGGAAAGTACTCTATGAGTAGAGAGGCCAGTTGAGCCTGGGAACCCAGTGGGCTCTAACCCGGGAGCTGCCAAAACCCTTGCTCTTCTCTGCCTGCCCTTGAGGTTTCAGCAGGAAGTGGCCTTAGTTCCACACACAGGCATCTTCAGGGCATAGCATAAATGGCTCATCTAGGGCTGAGGCAGGTACCAGGCTCATGCAGAGAGTGGCTGAAACCCACATGGGCCAACGTACCTCCCCGTGGCCCACAACAGATCACATCAATTCTGAGAAGCAGACAGCCACCAGCCTATGACCCCACACACTTGCTCTGAACTGGGAATCCTGGGAACTGTGCTGTGCAGCACTGGTCCCCTGGGCCAATAATGATCACATGAACAGCGATTCTAGTACCAGGCAGCGCCAGAGAGCAAGCCCAGGGTTCCATGCAAAGGACTTTGTTTTTTCATTTTTTTAAAAAAATTCAACCAGCTAGGAATGGTAACACATGCCTTTGACCCCAGCCCTCGGGATGCAGAGGTAGGAGGATTGCTTTGAATTCGAGGCCAGCCTGAGACTACATAGTGAACTCCAGGTCAGCCTGGACTAAAGCGAGACCCTACCTGGAAAAAAAAAATTATCTGTCTGCACATGTGTGCCACAGCCTTTTGCCCCTGAAAATGAATATGCCACTTTTTGTGTCTGACATTCATGAGTGGCTTGGGAATTGAACCCCGGGCCAGCAGCCCCTGTTTCTTCATTTTTATTTTATCTTTCTTTCTTTCTTTCTTTCTTTCTTTCTTTCTTTCTTTCTTTCTTTCTTTCTTTCTCCTTATTGAAGCAGGGCCTTACTCTAGCCAGGCTGACCTGGAACTCACTCTATTGCCCAGGCTGACCTAGAGCTCATAGCAATCCTCCTGCCTCTGCCTCCTGAATGCAGAGATCGCAGATAAGATCCACCATGCCCAGCTACACTAAGTGAATGAACCTTTTCAGGAAATACCATTCTCCACAACTTACACAGGCATAAACCGAGGCACAGGGTTCAAGTGGTCTTCCCAAACTCTCACAGCAGGGTCACTGCAAAGACAGGACCCAAATCCAGGCTTCTTCCTGGGCATGGTGGTGGATGCCTATGATCCTAGCACTCCAGAAGCTAAGGCAGGAGATCAGCTCTAGCTTCATAAACCAAGAGACACCCTCATAAACCAAGAGTCCCATGCAGGTGGCCTTGGCTTATCACAGACCTGAGGCAGGAGGAAGCGCTCTGGACCCCAGAGGGCTGAACCTCAGGAGGATTAGCTTGGGGTCAGTCCGGAGCCAGCTGTGCTCTGCAGGCTTCCATCACAGGAGCCTTCAGATGCCACAGCAGACTAGGATGGCAGCTCTCGCATGCCATGGAAGGGAACCCCAATGGCACTGGCACTGGCCACGATCCCATTCCGAGAGCCGAAACCAGTCTGCTAAGAGGACCTCATCTGGACAGCGTTCCCACCTTTGGTCTTCAGTGGGCCTGGCCAGAAGCACAGGCAGGGAAGAGGGAGCCTCCAGCTCTTTCCATCATCAGTGGCCATCATCAGTGGCCATCATCAGTGACCTGGGGCCTCTGACTTCTGCCCTAGCCCGTCCGGTCCAGTGTCAGCCGCCACAGTGCATGAGAGGTGAGTCACCAGCCCCACCTACAACAGAGAGGCTGAGGGGGCGGGGAGGCTCCCAGAGTGGCCTGCTTATATCTGGGTCAAGAGCCTGGCTGGCTGCTCTAGCCACTGATCAACCCCGCGCTCGAGTCAGTGATGAATATTCATGAGCTTATCCAGTTCCACACTTTCATTTCTGGCCCAAATTAATAATTTACCAGGGAGGTTCATAAAAATTAGACGTGGCTCATTAGCAACTCCCCAAAAGGCATGGGGTCCTTCACTGTGCCTCAAGTGGCCAGATCAGTGCCCTGTGCACAGATCCTCACATTGTTCTCACTGAGCCAGACTCCCTGAAACTAGAGGTCCCCCATGGACCCACAAAGCCCCTCCCCAAAAAGGAGCCTCCCAGTGCTTCTGGGAGCCTCTCCCAGGCCCACAGTGACAAGAGTCTCAGCCCTTCCTGAAGGCAAGGCCACCCTACCTGGAAAGACAGATTTCTGGGGGAGCACGTGAGGAGTTTGGGGAGCTGACTGTAGCTCCCAAGAGACAGTATCCACAGCTCCCATTCCATATGCTCTTCTGGAACCTTCCCAGCCCTGTCAAGGGGTGGATTCCTTCCAGCTGAGCCTGGTCCAGCTCCTCCCTCTCTGCTAACTGACAGAATGTGGAAAGAGTGCATGAGGGTGTGAATACCAAAGGCCAGGCCCTGGGGACCATGGAACTTCTTCCCTAGGAGCTGGGAGCCCTGAAGCCACCAGGCCAGTTGTGAGGAAGCCCAGGCCCCACAGAGGGTTAGGAAGACCTCCAACTGAGCCTGCCTAGGGCCTGGGCCCCAGCCAACACCAACTGCCAGGTGTGAAAGGGCCCTTCAGATAGCCCCAGATTCCCTCAGGCAGGTCCAGTCCTCACCTTCTGGTCTTGGCTGTGGCCACAGGAGTAGAAGCAGAGGCCAGCCTGTTCCAGCCCTGTCTGGACTCCAGGCTAAGTAAGTAGCCTCCCTCTCTTTCAGGTGACCCTCCCCCTGTCCCAGCCTCCCAACTGTTGACAAGACCCAGGGCAGTGTCCAGGGGCTGTCTGACAAGGGAACCTTCCCAGCAGGGAAGTGGAGGAGGGGAGTGACACCTTGGTTCCCAGGGCGGGCAGGATGCACGGGCAGGATGCAGAGAACCCCACACAGCTGCAGACCTGCCAATGGGTGGGCGACCCCCCCCTCCTGCCTCCCAGGCCTCCACAGAGAGCTCCATTAAGACTCAGGCATTATCCTCCCCACACCCTCCTTTTATGTCCCCGCTGCCCCCCTTTCTCTTGTCAGATAATCACGGAAACCAGCAAACGGTTGACACGGTTACCAAGACAACAGAAGTTAGGCCTGTGAGAGGCCTGAGAGCTAATCCTAAATGAATTACAAGACCAGAGTGACAAGGGGGTGGGCAGTGGCAGGGCCAGTTCAAAGGAGGCCTGGTCCTAGACAAGGTGCTGTCAGCCTGGGGCTGTCACTGCTGAGTGATGCTGGAGTCTTTAGAGGCAATGAACTCCACTGGAAAGGGCTAGCCAGAGCCACCCTCCAACCTAGGAGACTCAGGGAAGAGGGCCAGCATGGGTGAACCTGTTTCTCCTTCACTTACATGGGACTTCCCATCCTGTGTGTATGCTGCCTGGCTGACAGCCATTTTGACAGTTCAAGCTCGTGGTGTCTCCTAAGTAATGCCCTTCTCCAGGACATCTATCAGCCTGGGCAGGGCCTCTGCTCTGATGGCAGTCTGGAACCCAGGCCTGGGGCACCATGCAGCCCACAGCTGGGAACTGTTAACTCAGATGATAACTCAGCCATGATGGCTCTAGTGCACGTGGTCCCTGCTTCCTATGCTTTAGCCATGTAATCCTTGAGGCGACCCGAGGTGGTGGTAAAGTGCTGCTTAGCTCCATTCAGTAGACAAGGAAACAGAGTCCCACAGCCAGGAAGGCTAGACCTGCGTGCTCTGGCCTCAAGGACAGCCCATGAAGCCCTGCTATTACCCCCTTAGCCTGTGGTCAGGACTAGCATGCATTGGAGCTGGGCTTCCTCAGTCTTGGGGCCAGGTTCCGTCCTCCCTCCTCCCCTCCACAGCACAACTAGCTCAGGGCTGCCTGGCCTTTCCTATCTTGGACCGTGGTGTTCATCCACAGATTAGTCCCTAGCTGGACTATGTTAACCCTGAAGCCAGAGAGCCTTCATACCCCTCCACTTCCATCTCATGCACTCCCCACACCCCCATGCTCCTTCCTCTCCTTTCCCAACCATAGGCCAGCCCCAGGGCCTTTGAGCATGCTTTGCACTGCTGCACACTTCCCCTCAGAGCTCACAGGACCAACACCGCCTTCCTGTTCTCTGGTCTCAGGCCATCCTGGCTCTGGCTTCCCACAAACCTCTATTTCTCTCTCCAGGGCTTGGGTCATGGGTCACTTTTCCATGTGGGCACAATCCTTGGGGACTTGTAGACTAGACCTCTATACGCCTGGGCTTGGCATGCTGAAACACTTAACTGGCTGCTTAAAAAAAAAAAAAAAAAAAAAAAAAAAAAAAAACCAGAACCAAAAGAAGGGATTCAATGGAGGGAGAATTTGGGAGGGGAAAAAGGGAGGGTGGTGGGAAAGGATTATAACCATGGCATATTGTACATATGTTAATATGTACATATTGTCTATATGTACAAAGGTTGTCAATTTAAAAAAATAAACCAGAACCACCCCCAACCCAATTTACAACCGAAGCTGAGTAACACTTAAGACCTCCCAGGTGGGGTCCCAACACCTTGCTTGCTGATCTCATCTCCTATATCCTTGGTCCAATCCCTCCATAAACTCCTCCCCAGGGCTCAAGAATGCCACTGCCTCCCACAGCCTGACCCAGAGCCCTGCCCTGCTTCCAACCAGAACTCCACCTCCTTCTGAAGAACCTAGACCCTGCCTGCCCTGCCTACTCTCCAAGGACAAGGACCGGTCCTGCAATCTCTCCCTGCATATGGCACTTGCAGGACATGAGAGCCACACATTGACCAGAGTGGTGCAACCGCTGCTGCACCAGGCTCTGTTCCCTCCTCAGCTGAGGAGACCCTTCGCTTTTGGAAGACCACACACTACTGGGAACAGACCCATGTTTTATTTCAGGGATATACTGGAGATGCCACCAAGTTTCAGGCTGGCGTGCTGGCCTTCCCTTCCAACCCCACCAGGGAGGACTGGGGTCCTCCAGAGCAGAAGTCTAGTTGAAAGTCTCCTCCTGGACGTGGCCTCTGTCCCCACTTAAATCCACATCATTAGCTTCCCTGCCCAACTCAAAAACCCAGGCATGCCTTGTCACCCAGTTTACTCCATCCACACCACTCGCCACTGCCACCTCAGAGCACAGGGACAGCTCAGAGCCTAAGGATGGGGATGGGGCTTAATATATAAAGCCTTTTGAGGGGCTTTCCTGTCTGGTCCATCTCTCCTCACTCCTCCAGCCTCTTGCCAGCACCACACTTCCAGAACCCTGTTTCCAGTACCACCTCCTCTTTGGAGTCCTCTTGGGTTTCCCCTCCCAGGATGCTCTTGGGAGATTCCAGAATGTTCCATCTTCTCAGTCTGTTCTTGAAGCCACCTAAAGATAAGACACAGGCTTCCCGGCTGCTCCTGCTTGGTAGACACAATACAATGATTGGCACCACTGGGCAGGCCCTGCCTGGATCAGGTGGGGCCTGATGAAATGGTGTTTAGGAGGGGCAGACTTGATTCACGTGCCCACAGGGAGGAACTAGGTCAGGTACCCTTGCTGCATTTGAAAAGCAACATTGTCTCTACCCATGGTGACATGGAAGGGCTGACCTGGGCCAGGCCTGTGTGCACCCTACCCCTAGTGTCCATCAGGCCCAAGAGACCACAGACTGCAGAGAAGGGGAGGACTTGGCTAGTTGACCTCTTCCAAGACCAAGGTTCCCTGACTTCCTGACCCGGCAGGCCATTAAGCCAGTAGCTAGAGGCCCGCTGGGCAGCAGGCCAGGTCTGGTCAGAGGGCACTTCCGGCCTCACTGTGAGTGGAGACAGGAGGAAGGCAGAGCAGATGGGATCCTGCAGGGCAAGGGCATGGAGGAGCTGGGTGGGCTTGGATGCTGCAGGGCAGGAGCAGGATCTGAGCTTGGCTCAACTGGGGTTGCCCCCCTGCTAAGCACCCTCATTTCCAGCAGAGCTAAACCTGAGGCAGAGGCAACCACAGAGTGTGGTACTGGTGGGAAAAAGCTGGAAAAAAAATACATTTTTCCCCAAAGACTTATAAGAAAAAACTCACTGAATTTTTCCCCTTTTACCCCAAGCTCTCACAGCTCTAAATATGCCACACTTAGTAATTTTATGAGCAGACCAAGCTATACATCACAGTTTTATGTTCCTAAATTAACAGAAGGACTTTAAATCTATATGGCTCTCTTTTTTTAAAAATAAAAAACTAGGGCTGGAGAGATGGCTTAGCACTCAAGGTGCTTGCCTGCAAAGCCAAAGGACCCAGGTTCGATTCTCCAGGACCCAGATGCACATGCACGTAAGCCAGATGCACATGCGTCTGGAGTTTGTTTGTGCACCTATTCTCTCTCTCTCTCTTTCTCTTTCTCAATCCCTCTTCCTCTCTCTCAAGCAAATAAATAAATGAAAATAAAATATTAAAAAAATAAATAAAAAACTATTTTTATCCCCTCATCCCCAAATTCCACTGCTCTGCTGACGGGGTAGCTAGACCACTGAGAGACAAGTTCAAGTGCATGAGGCCCTCAGCTGTGTGTCACCCACTCAGAGGGTGCAGTTCTACTACTCCTCTTAAGAAAGAGCATTTTATGGTAGAGTGCTTGTCTAATATGTGTGAAGTCCTCGGTTCAATTCCCAATATGGCAAAATTTAAAAAATTAAGTCACTTAGGGCTTAAGAAAGTAGTTTTTGTTTGTTTTTTGGTTTGTCAAGGCAGGGTCTCATTCTAGCCCAGACTGACCTGTATCTCATTCTGTAGTTCCAGGCTGCCTCAAACTCACAACAATCCTCCTACCTGTGCCTCCTGCGTGCTTGGATTAAAGGTGTGAACCACCACACCTGCCTAAAAAAGTAGTTTTTTTTTTGCAGTTGTTGGGGGTTTTGTTTGTTTGTTTTTGGATGTGTATGTGTGTTTGTGTGTGTGTGCAGAGGAAGATGTTGGCTATCCATAGCTGTTTCTCTTCCCAAGACAGTCTCTCAGCCAGCTAGACTGGCTGACCAGGAGGCCGCAGTAATCCTCCTGTCTTCACCCTACTCCCAGTACTGGGGTTAAAGTATGCATAGCCATATTCAGCTTTTATTTATTTATTTATTTATTTATTTATTTATTTATTTATTTATTTATTTATTTATTTTTGAGGCAGGGTCTTACTCTACCTAGCCCAGGCTTACCAGACACTCACTTTGTAGCTCGTGTTGGTCTCAAACTCATGATGCTCCTCCTCCCTCAGCGTCCTGAGGGCTAGGATTAAAGCGGTGTGCCACCACACTCAAGTTCTATGCCAGGCTTTTTTATATGGGCGCTGGGGATTGAACTCAGCTCCTCACATTGACGTTGCTTTTACTCAGTGAGACATCTCCCCAATCCTGAAGGTTTATTTTAAGCCAGGCCTGGTGTTGTAACCCTATAATAACAATGCTTGGATGGCTGAGGCTGGAGAATCACAAGTTCAAGGACAGCCTGGGCAACTTAGTGAGACTCTCATCTCAAAAAAAAAAAAAAAAAAAAAAAAAAGAAGAGGGGCTAGGAGTTGGCTCAGTCAGTCAGGTGCTTTTTGAGCAAGCATGAAGACCAGAGTTCAGATCCCCAGTACATGAAGCCGGCTCTAGGGCAACAGAGACAGGGGGATCCCCAGGACTTGCTGACTAGCAAGGGTCAGTGAGAGACCTTGTTTCCAAAATAATATGGAGACAGATATGGAAGATACCAGATAAAGACTTTTCCTGCATGTGCCTACACATACATGCCTTCACACCCATACCCATATGCATACACACCCTATAAAAAAAAAGAGAGAGAGCATGTGAGAGGTCCTGGGTTCAATTTCCAGTGTGGCAAAAAAAAAAGGGGGGGGGGATCAAGAAACAAAGTCTACTGCTCTCCTGCAGAGTGGAGTATGGAGGAGGTACCATGAGGCCATATTTAGTGCCAATCTCTCCGAAAGTCCATGCAGAGCTGACAACAGACCCGCAGGTTCTCCTGGCCTGTCTTCAGTTGTAAACTGTTAAGATGGACATGACATAACAGTGTGGCAGTTCACACATGTCCACATCCAGGGGAAAGATAGATATGTGACACAAGAGATCACTGAGGCTTGAAGCAGAAGCCACAGTAGACCTCCCTGGCCCTGGCCTGCTCTGCAGAGACTGTGTACTGGCCAGGCCCCTCCAGCCAAGGCCTCCCCAGAAGGGGGAACCAGGTATCTTCAGGGCCATTTGCTCTCTCAGCACAAAGCAACTTCTGCCTCTCGCACTGAGAAGATAGGAAGGGCTTCTAGTGGGGTGGATCCGATTCCCACCCATGGCTTAGCAGAGACACACTGCAGTAAGAGAGAACCTAATGAAAAGCAAACTGAGCAGGGGGCAGGAGCCAGACCAGGCCCCTCTGAGAGGGGCTGGGCCACAGCTGGGACAAAAGGGCCCCTGGCTTTCCCAGCCGACAGATGGAAATGTGGCCGCCCCTCCCCATTTCTCAGGGGTATCCAAGATTAATTAGTGACTGCCTGCAAAGTGCTAGATGGGAGCCGAAAGGCTGTCCCTGCTGAGTTTCTGAGCTGTAAATAAGCTGCCTTCTCATTCACAGCTAAAAAGGCACCACCTTCCTCAGAGCACACCCCCCCCACGATCCTGCCACGGGGATCTCCACCAGACCCTGGCTGACCCCCTGAGTTCTATCTCAGGTGATTAACTGAACCACCCAAAGCTCTGGTCGGCTTAGGACCTGACATCTAGCTCCCCAGGAGCAGCCAGAAGCTAGGCACAGGTTGCCATGCCTGGCAAGAGTGGGTGCCTCCCCCAGCTTTGGCAGTGCCTGAGGCCTGGCTTCTCTTCACCTCTGTGTTATCCCCAACCAGGGTGCTGAGCGCAGTCCACACCCATCCTCACAGGGGCCTTTCTGGGGGAGCCTGTTGGGCTGCTTGGGCCTTACTTCACCCATCTGAACCCCAACTCTTGTTCTTCCATTTCTCTCCAAGTCTGCTCAGAGGGGACCAGGCCAGGCCTGACAGGCTATTAACAACTGCCCATGTCTCCAGAGGGCAGCAAGGGGCAGGGAAGATGTCCTATGGGGACAACTGCAGAGCAGCCGCCAGTGGGCCACACATCTGAGGGCCAAGCATTGGGCTTCTCTGGCTTCAGCCTCCTCAGTGGAGGCCTCAGAACATCCTTCCTTGCAGTGCACAGGGAATCCAGGGGGAGGAAGGGTCACCAAGAGTTCAGTGTGAAGCCAGGGCGGGGTCAGCCAACAGCCAGGAGTCTTCCCTCCCAGAACGCCAGGAATAAGATAAGGGGGCCTACAAGGGCGCCACTGCCAATACCAGCGGCTGTTCCCTCCCTCACAAGTTCTACAAATATTTATTAAGCAGGGACCATGGAGCCAGACTGCCGGGGGTCAGAGCCCAGATGCGCCCTTTACAGCTTATGTGACCTCAGTCTCTTGTGCCTCAGTTTCCTCAGCTGTCAGATGAGACAGGCATATAGACTCACCTGGCAGAGTCGTTCAGATGGTGAAATTAGTACCGCTGTCTGACACAGAATGGGCACTGTAGGAGAAGTGGCCATGACCTCTTCCTTCTTATTTTACTGTTCCTTTTACTTTTAAGATCGTTATTATTGGCCTGGCATCAGGCCCTGTGAAAAAGAGACACAAGGTCCCCGCCTACGTAGAGCTCAAAGTATGGTGTTGTTCAGGAATGAGGTTATCAGGGTGTACGTGCACACAGAAGGAAAGTTGCAGAAGAGATCTCTGTGAGGTGTGCCAGCATCTCACCTGAAGGAAGGTGGAAGTCAAAGATCCCTACCCTTCTAAATGCCAGTCCCCACATGCTGGGCATGTACCCTGTGCCTTGTTCTCCTTGCATGGGAAGTTAACTGACTGTTGGAGCAATTCTCCCCAGCCAATGAATGAACACATCTCATTCCAGGATACAGGAGCAGTAAGCCTGGTCCAAAGATCCAAGTTCAAGTCCCAGCTTGATTGCCAAGTTCTGTAAGTTTCTATAAACACTTCCATGTTGGGGATGGGGATATAGCTCAGTTGGTAGAGTGCCTGCTTAGCAAGCAGGAAGCCCTGTGTTCTGTCCCCAACACCTCATAAAACCGGGAGTAGTGGGGAGAGGTGGCACATGCCTTTAGTCCCAGCACTCGGGAGGCAGAGGTAGGAGGATCGCTGTGAGTTCGAGGCCACCTTGAGACTACAGAGTGAATTCCAGGTCAGCCCAGGCTAGAGTGAGACCTTACCTGGAAAAAAACAAAAACAAAAACAAAGCAAAACATCAACAACAAAAACAACAGGGAGTGATCTTTACATGCCTGTGATCCCAGCACTGGGGAGGTAGAGGCAGGAGAATCAGGAGTTCTAAGCCAGCCTGGGCTACATAGGACTTCTGGAAAACAAAACACACCGACTTAATCACAGGCGCTGTCCTCAGTACCTTTCCAGCTTTCCCTCCACTAGAGGTGGGCACACTTGCAAAGGAGGAAGTAGTAGTGGAGCCAGCATGCCTGGGCTCGGCTGCCAGCTTAGTGAGAATGCCATCAGGGACTCCAGGACGACATGGGAGTGGCTACATGCCAATAAAGCTTTATTTACGATGGGGCACCACACTGACTGCCACCCCGCCTGCCCCAAAGTGAGGAAGGCACAACTGTGGCCCCTACTTCACAGGTGGGAAAACCGAGGCCTTCTGGGGGCTTATAACTTCTGCCAAAGTTGTGGCTCACTACAGCCCAACCTCTGTCTGACCCATTGCCCAGTCAAGCAAAGGAAGCCAGAGTCTGGTGCCCATCTGACTGTTAACTGTTCCCACCCTCCCTCCCCCTGGCAGCCTGGTAAGGGAGTCTGGGCTCTGGCTCCTGGCAGTTACAGGCACCTTGCTGAGATAAGCCTTGGGAACAGAACTCAGGGACTGAGGGTCCTCTGTGGGCCATGTCCAAGGCGCTCATCCAAGGCTACTGACCTCCAGGCAACCCACTGTACCTAGAAATCTGCATTCAGTGTGGGGGGCAGCAGCCCACATCAGATCTTAGTTCTGATGCTTCTAAACTAGGCAATGGCTGGGCCTCGGGGCTGCTGAGCAATGATGTGGACTAGAGCAGTCTTAAAAGAGGATCCATCCCCAAAGCTCTGGATGCTGGCCTGGTTCAGCCCCCACCGGTGTACAGTATGGATGTATACAGTGCATAGTACGGGCAGTGTAAAACTCCAGCAGGGACCTTCAAAAGAACAAACTTTAGTAGGAGAATACCCTTCATCTTCTGACTAATTTGCCCCGGGGGAGGGAGTCTAGCTCTCATTCCCTGGGTCAGACCTGGAAGAATCCACCCAGCCTAGCTGCCTGCCTTGGGCCTTATCCCAACTGAAGCTGATTTTCCTTAATTGCTTTAAATTTCCTAGTCTGACACTTCCTCCTCCTCTTTCTGAGGCTCCACGTATAAACACCAAATTGTCACCTGATGAATAAGCATGCTCCCTTGGCCCTCCTACGACAGGTGACTGTGGGTGTAGATTACAAACACCTGTGCTTCTGAGAGGCCCTGCTCTTGCCACAACTTGTCCAGAGCATCGGAGGTGCTGGGGAAGGCACTGGAGATGTGAGGATATGAGGAGGAAAGAGACTTCTTCCCTGCTGTCTCCCACCACATCCAGTGAGATGCACTAGAAGAACAGTGAAGGGGCTCTGGTGAATTCCCTTGGGCTCAGCCCTCACTTGCCATGCATCTTCCAGTGGGGACATGGCTCAAGTCCAGAGGATGTGGCCCTGGCGCAGAGCTAACCTGTTTGGAGTTGGGGATTCCCGGTTCTAATTTTGGTTAGATCTCTAAGGAGAAGTTCAGAAGTGAAGTGCAGAGGAAGGGGAGAGTCAGGCTACCGGTTGATAGGTTTGCATTTGTCAGTGGAAGAGACAGAGAGCGGGAGTGCCCAAGAATGTGAGATGGGAGGCTAGAAATATTCTTGCTATAAAACTGGTCCTGATCAGCATCTCTGGTCAGTTACTGAGAAGAACTGGAAATTTAAACAGCCACACAGAAACTCACAAGAACTGCCACCCAGCATTCCTATGGGCGCTATCTTTCAATTTTTTTTTCCCTCCTCTACTTTCCCCTGACCCTTCCCATCTGCTCTATTAACTCAGTGACAACGTGTGCCCTGGGTCAGGGCAGTCAAGGCCAGCTCCCCAGAGATGGGTTCTACCCAGGCAGGTTCCTGTTGCTCCACATCTTCCCTGCAGGGACTCAAGTGTGATGGGGTCTGGCAAAAAGTGACAGGATCTCTTGAACACTGAGGGGGATGGGACGCAAACCCAACCCCCAACCACGTGCACTGTTCCCTAGCAAAACAATTCCTAAATCACCCTTTAGCGCATGGCAGAGAATGCCAGGACCACTCTCCTCCTCGGCTCAGACAGAACCCTAACACCTCCGCACCCACATAAGGCATCACAACTTCAACAGGAATTGGAGCCAGGGCTCAAGGGGAGGCTGAGACTCAAAACTGCTAAGTCTTAGAACCAGCGGCCACACACAGCACAGCTCTCCAGACCTGTGGTCACGTGGCCCACCTAGGGCGCCGAAGTCACTTTGACCCCAGGATAGCCTAAGGGGTGGCGGCGGGTAAGGGTAGGGTTTCCCCGGATCCCCATGTTCTCTTAAGCCTACAAGTAAGTACAATTAAGGGCTCCTGACCAAACCAGATGAACCCGGAGGAGGGACTCTGCAGATCTCCCAGGGCTGCCCCCGCCCCCGCCCCCTCCCCTCCGGCAGCGAGCGCGACTGGCCCCGAAACTGAAAGTTGCCGGGGAGCTGCTGTCAGCGCGCAGGAAGGTGCAGGAAACAGGAAGCCACCATGCGCTCCAGAGCCCTGGCCCCCTCCCGGGCCTCGGAGAACAAAACCTTCCAGGGAATCCCGGAGGGAGGGGAGACCCGGGGCTGGGGGGTGGGGAGCGGCTCCCCGACCTGCGGCCCTGCGAAAGTAACTTCACACCGGCGCTGATCGCGCCCCGCGAGACGCAGCGCCCGCCCCCGCCGAGCCGCCGGCTCCGGGCAGACAAAAGGAGCGAGACGCGCACCGGCGGGGGCTCCCCACGCGCGCAGCGCGCACCCCGCGGGCCTGGACACCCGAGGCCGCGGCGTCCCTGGGCGCGCCCGACCTGGCCTGGGGATCTGGGGGCGCATGGGGGCGGGAGCGAGGGTCGGGGCGCACCGGCGCCCTGCGCGGGACCCGGGAGGGCAGCGCGCGGCTCGCTTACCTGGTAAGTAATACAGAGGCGGCTTCAATCCAAACATGATTCAGGTTAGAATTCCATAGTGGCCAGAGAGGGACGAAGAAGGAAATGAAAAAAATAGGAAAACCCAAGCAATGAAACAAAAAGCACCATCCAAGCTACGGCGCTCAAAAATAAAAAATGTCTAAAACAATAAAATAAAGGCAGAAGAGCGATCCCAAGAGCGAAGGGGCGAAAAAAATCAGTCTCTATTTTTTTCTTCCCCACGATGATCAAAGGGCTCTCCCTCCGGCCAGCGCCCTGGGCAGTTTCGGCCACCTTGGCCCTGGCAGATCCACAGAGAGGTTAATTGACGACCGACCGAGGACGGGCCGGAGCCTCCTCGGCGGCCCGGTGTCTTCGCCGCGTGTGTATTTTCTGCCTTTTGGACTTGAGATGCAAAAAAAAAAAAAAAAAAAAAGGAGGGGAGCAGGCGGAGGGAAGCGGGCGGGAGTAGAGGAGCGAGAAAAAAATAAAGGGGGGGGTGAGAGTGATGAAATTGGGGGGTTAAGATCTTCAGGGATTACTCATTGGAAAGAAAAAGAGAGAGGGAAAAGGAGAGAAAAAAAATAGCAGCCCCTAAGACATGCGAGTAGCAATCGCTCCTCCATTCAGCCATTTGAATGTCAAGGGCGAGGGTCAAGAGACCTGTTTCCAACAGGGTTTCACGTTCAGAACCAGAAGGGAAAAGGAAGGGGGGCGGCGGGAGGGGGCATCTGGTTGCCAAGGAGAAATCGGCTTTGTTTTCCTTTCCCCTTAGCTACTGGGTGAGGAGGGGCGGGGTGGGGAGGAGAGGAGGGGGCTCGAGGTGGGGGGGTGGGTGGAGAAAATTAATACCCAAACAGCCAAGAAGTACCGAGGGGCAGATTTGGCCTCGTCACTAAGAGAGGCAGCGGCGACAAACAAGTCTCAGGGCAGGGGACGCAGGCGAGAAAGGTTCCCCTCCCCCTCGCCACCAGCACCCCCCTTTTTGGTTATCTCCCCGCCCGGCGTCCCACCACTGACTCAGACAGAGGGGGTGGGGGAGAGGAGGAGGAGGAGGAACTCGCGGGGGCTCAGCCCCGGCAGGAGCAGGAGGCGAGAGCGCACGGCGGTGGAGAGCCCCTCGATCAATTTTCATGCAAGAATCATTATCGGTAAATTGGAAAGCTGGCTGCCTGACAGCAGATTTGTCTCCCCTAATGAAAGCGAAAGGGAAGGGGCGCAGTGGCTGGCGACTGCAGGCGGCGGCGGCTCCTTCCGTGTCTACGCCGCGGCGTCCTCCAAGAGCTCCGGGCTTCTCCCGCCCATCATAACAGTTTCACTTGCGACCTGCCCTGCGCGCGGCCGCCGAGCCCTGCGGACGCGATCGGGGCGTCGCGGAGGGTCCGGGCCGGTGCTCCCGCCGCTGGCGGCGCGGTGCTCCTCCCGGCCCCAAAACGGGCGGTTTGCAAACAGTGGGCGGCTGCGGGCGCCGCCGGGGCCCCCCTTCGGCTGCCCAACTCCGCGCTCTGGCTGCCCGCCCGTCCGCCCTCCCTCGCTCCCTCCCTCCCCACCCACGTCTGACAGCTGTGGGAGTCGAGAGTTCACCCCTCCGCCCCGGGAACCGAGAGGACGATTTCCCCACCACCACCAAGCCGTGCCCCGGGGACTCCGGGGGCCGCCCTTTGTGCAACCCACTGCGAGCTGGCGGAAACCACACTGCCGGCGCCCCGCAAGGCTCCTAGGGCGAGCGGGTTGGCTTCCCTCCTGGCTTCTCCTCACCCCCACACCCCACCCCTTCAGATTCCCTGTTGCAAGTGTAATCAAATGCTTGATACCATCTCCCACACTCTCCCTCCGCTGGGGCATTATCAGATCCGGGAAGGCATGCTTCCAGGCAAATAGACCTAATACATGCTATTACTGGGATTCTGCAAGCCCCGGCTGCACCATAGTAACGACAGCCCCGGCTAATTTGGTTTAAGAAAACGATCAACTGCACTGAGTGTGTGAGTGTGGCGCCTGTATCTCTCCTCCCCACGCTGCCGCTCGTTCACACCAGCTCAAGAAGGCCCCATGTGATAATTCCCCAAATCGAAGGGGAAAAAACCCTGCCGCCAAACCACATCCTGTGCGCTCATTGTCCAGCCCAGCGATTTTAAAGAGACAGGATCCATTTACCCACACCACCAGCTCCTTCTAACCCTCGCTGCAAAGCAGACTCTAGATACCACCGTTTATTTTTCATGCCCTTTTACTTCCGGAAGGGCGCCCCCCCCTCGCTCAGTGGCGCAACCAACTGGAATCATGACTTGGTGACACTAAGGGTCACCTTTTGACCCCCCAGACACGGATCACTGTTAGAGGTACAAACCTGAGCCCGCAGGTACGCATAGCGGGTCACCACGGTCGGGCCAGGTTTGGGTTTCTGCCACGACTCTACAACCACCGCGTAAATCAGGGGACCCCGGCCGGGTAGCCCCAGGGTCCCTGATAAACGCGGCGGCTACAAATGACAGCTGAACTCTTGGAATACAATCCTCTTAGAGAGAGCTCTGGAGGGCGCTTTGGAGGAGGGGACCCAGTGCGCCTTCTGACCCTCTGAGCCACTTTCCACCCCCCCACTAGGAAAACTGTAAATGGCTGGGCGGAGCGCCCGCAGCCCGGGCGGGTGGCGCTCTACTCCGCGCCGGGGACTGCCGGGTGCTGCGCGCAGGCGGCGCCTCCTCCCGGGGCCCGACGCCCGGGGTGCGCGCCCTGCTCCGAGCCCCCGTTGCAACCCGCCTGGCGCCCCCTCTGAGGGCGACCGGGTGCGAGCGGCCCTGGGGAGGGCGCCAGGGCCGTGGACCTGCAGGAAATCGGCCGCCCGCGCCGCCGCCGGCATCTGGCCGCTCCGCCCCGCGGTGACCCCAGAGGTCGCGCCGGGCCCTTGGCGACGGCGGCGGTCCTTTGTTTCCAGGGCTGCGCGCGGCGCGCTCCCCACTGCCCCGCCGCCGGCTTGCCGGGCGAGAAAGCAGCGCCCCCCCTCCCCGCTCCAACCCCTGCGCTGCCTCCCACCTATTTATCACCCACACTCTGCAGTCTGGTCCTGTGGGAGACGGACGACCAGGACGCGCGGCAGAGCACCCCCATACTTAGAAAAACACACGCTTAAAAAAAAAAATCTCCGGATGTACTTGGGGAAAGAAAATAAAAACTATTTTTAAAAGCCCCTAAACTATCAGTTTCTGTTGTCATTCTTTTATTGGTTTTTAATTCTCCGGGATTACAGGAACAACAGTAGTAATTAATACTAAACCTTCCTCTACTGTATATGCTAATGGCAGGAGCCATAAAAATTAATTTGCAAACATGTCATTACACAATAGCTGTACAGGCAATAAACCTGTAATTATGGGCCAATCACAGGCAGGGTACAGAGGGAGGATGCTCCCCCAATCGGCTGGGCGCCCCCCTTCCTTCCCCTGCTAAAGTGGGGAAGACATCCTGAAAGGGGCGTCCTGAAAGCCACCTGTAGAGAGGGTGCCTAGCTGAAGGGTGAGAAAGAAGTGTCTAGTCTGGAGTACCAACTGGCCCATTTGGGCCAAGGGCGCGGGGGGGGGGGGGTCGAAATTGTGGCGGTGACCAGTCAAGACTGGGAGAGCGCTGTGTGCTTGGCTTGTGACAGCGCCAACACAGGGAAAGAGGCAGCAAGAAGCTTCACTCCGGTGGTCGGGCTTGGCTTATCATGGCTCTATCTTTGTGCCGTCTCAAAGGCAAACCTCTCCCCTAATAAGAATCCGAATGCCTGCATCCAATTATCGCTAGTGCTCTGGCCAAGCCCTAATTGCTGGGAGCCACACCCTGGGGAAAGAGGCCAGCTGTAAGATCCTTGCGATAGCTTGGCTCCTTTGCCTCTAAGTCTGGCTGCTCAAAGTAGGTTAGTGACATTTCCTGGTGATGGAGAGACCTTTGTAAGAGAAGAAAAGCATGAGCTCCACCAGGGGAGGGTGGTCCTACCACAACCCTCTCACTTGGTGCCAAAACAGCTGAGGATAAAAAGCCCTCCCCTCCCCAAGCAGCGGGCTGAGTGCTGGCTCTCTCTGAATTGCTGGCTTGTTTGCCTAATGTGGCTGAACGGGGTAGCTGGCTGCATTTTCCCTTTCCCAATGGCCCTTGTGGCTTGGCTGTGGTGGTTGGAAGCCATCACTACAGCCATTCATATCTGGGGTGGGGGAACTAGCCCTCGGCTGGGGGTGACCATGGTCTGCTGTGGTTGGGAGATGCGCCCAGCACTGCCACCCCTGGACTAGCTGTGGGTGTCCAGGTGAGATGGACATCTTTGGAGTTTCATCCCAAGAAAGGGGCCCCTGTCTGTCTCCACCCTGCTGCTTCTTCTCACTCTCCCCCAGCATGGTGGGGCGGGCTGTGCCCACTCTCAAGTTACCCTTTTGGGGGGATGCAAGATTGATGGAGAAGAGACAGCAAAGGGGAGGCTGGACCACCTACTGGGCATGAAGGCTGGGACAACCTCATCCTTCGCCTTGAGAGATCCCTGCCCACTCTAAAACCAGGGGAGAGAGGCTGGCGGTTTAGGGCCAGAAGCTGGGGCTGGGATGTTCTGGGGAGGCACATGAAGCGGCTCTGCATGCACTCTGACATGCAGTACCCCATGCCAGCTGCACCTTCCACATGGGGGGCACATGCTCCCTTTAGTGGGGCTGCCCTTGCCACAGCATGAAGACAGCCCAGCTATACTGAACACAGTAAAAATAGCCCCCAGTGCGTGTTAAGACAGGCCAGTCACTGCATGCTGCACCCATGGTGTGTTAGAGCCCCCAGACCAGGCAGCCAGCTTGCCTTCCTTCTGGTGTGACAGGGATTCTCTCCTCAGAGTCTAGAAAAAGCAGAGGCCATGTGCCCTCCCAGCCCCCGACATGTTTTGGTTCTCCAGTGGTCAGTCTGTGCCCCTTCAGTGGGATAGAAGGACAGCAGCTGCTGCCCAGGCCCTCAGTTTGTATCAGCTGCTGCTTGGAGCACTCTGCATGGATAACTCGGTGGCTTCTCAGGACCATCCTGCTCAAGGTCACCCTGAGAGGTTCCATGTTCCAAATGAGGCACTGAGAGGCCAAAGGTATCACCCAAGGATGCACAGCCAGTAGATGGCTGGAGCTGGGAGGTGAGCCAGGCAGGCTGCAGAGTCTGCGGTTCATCTGCCCAGGAGATCTAGAGTCACAGACTAGACTTCAACTGTGTCCTCGGGCAGTGACATCAACATCCCTGGAAGTGAGGGTGAATCACTGTTACATGTCGCTCCTAGTGCCTTGTACATGGACATCATATACAGCTGGTGACATTGACTTTGTTATCATCTCTGGGACCTGCCCCATCCCTGTCAGACTGACCTGCCTCCTCATGCATCAGCAGTTTGAGGGCAGCCTGCCTAGTTCCAGAGAAGGGAGGTCCTGGACCAAGAGTATGGAAGCAGACCAGATGGCTTCTCCCTCATGGGATCTAGACCTTGGGGGCCTGCAAGCCCTGAGACAAGCAAGCTCAAGGTTGGAAGAGAGGGCCTCTGTGCTTACACATGGCTGTGGTGTCTGGGTGCCAGCCTTGTTCCCATCTTTGCAAAAGGTGTCTACCTTTGCTCTTCGGCCACCTGCCCTGGGCAGCAAGTCTGCCAAAGATGTGACCAGGTGTCTGAATCTTTAACCTTGCACCAAAGGAGAGTCTGAGCAGGTGGGCAGAAGTTTGGAGCCTCCAGCTGGGATCTTCCTGAGAATGGAGGTGGCCTTAAAGCCAATGATAAGTGTCCTTGGAAAAGGAAAACAGGGAAAGAGGAGTAAGGAAAATGGAGAGTGGAGCCGGGCGTGGTGGCACACGCCTTTAATCCCAGCACTCGGGAGGCAGAGGTAGGAGGATTGCCGAGAGTTCGAGGCCGCCCTGAGACTACATAGTGAATTCCAGGTCAGCCTGGACCAGAGTGAAACCCTACCTCGAAAAACCAAAAAAAAAAAAAAAAAAAAAAGGAGAGTGGGAGCAACCCAATGAAGGAGAAGGAAAGAGAGAAAGAGGAGAGAAAGGGTGGGGCTACACTTGGTGACACACATCTCTAACCCCAGCATTTGGGAGGCTGAAGGAGTATCAAAAATCCCTAGTCCCAGGACTGGGGAGATGGCTCAGCAGTGAAAGGGGCCTGCCTGCAATGCCTGGGAGCCCAGGTAAGGATAGATCCAAAGTGACACACCTGTGCCATACATACACATAAAGCATAAACTAAAAAAAAAAAAAAAAGTTCCAGATCCATCTACTAGCAAGACCCAGTTGCCAAAAAAAAAAAAAAAAAAAAAAAAAAAAAAAAAAAAAAGCTAAGCATGGTGGTGCATGCCTTTAATCCCAGTATTTGGGAGGCAGAAGCAGGAGGATCCCTATGAGTTCAAGGCCACCCTGAGAATACAAAGTGAATTCCAGGTCAACCTGAGCTAGAGTGAGACCCTACCTCGAAAACCAAAACAAAATAAGGAGAGAGAGAGAGAGAGAAAAAAAAATAGGGGCTGGAGAGATGGCTCAGCAGTTAAGGGACTTGCCTGTAAAGCCAAACAACCTGGGCTCAATTCTCCAGTACCCATGTAAAGCCAGATGCATAAAGTGGTGCATGCATATGGAGCTTGACTGCAGCAGCTAGAAGCCCTGTTGTGCCCATTCTCTCTCTTTAGAAATAAATGAACAAAACATTTTTTAAAAACTAGTAATAGCTAAGTGTGATGGCAAATCAAGGATGGCAGCAAGTTTGAGGTCAGGTAGGACTATATAGCAGACCCTGCCTTTTAAAAAAATAAACAACTTTACCCAGGCATGGTGGCACACACCTTTAATCCCAGCACTTGGGAGGCAGAGATAAGAAAGATCACCATAAGTTCGAGGCCACCCTGAGACTACATAGTGAATTCCAAGTCAGACTGGGTTAGAATGAGACCGTTCCTTGAAAAAACAACAACAACAAAAAACACCTTTTTTATTTTTGACAATTTTCATATATGTACATACTGTATTATTTTTTTGAGGCAAAGTCTCACTGTAACGCAGTCTGATCTGGAACTTACTCTGTAGCCCCTGGCTAGCCTTGAACTCACTGTGATCCTTCTAGCTTAGTCTCCTTGGTGCCAGGACTAAAGGTGTGAGCCACTGCTACAAGTCAATTTTTTTTGGACAAGGTCTCATGTAGCCCAGGCTGGCCTATGTAGCCAAGGATGACCTTAAACTCCTGAGCCTCCTGCCTCTGCCTCCCCAGTGCTGGGATTACAGGCATGCATCACCATGCTAGACTTCCTTTTTTGGCTTTATTTATATATTATTTTGGAGATAAGAGTTTTGCTGTAGCCCTGGCTGGCCTAGAACTTTTGCTATGTATACCAGGCTGATCTTGAACTTGCAATGAATCTCTTGCCTCTGCTTCCTGAGTGCTGGGATGACAAGCATTTGTCACCATTCCTGGCTCAGAAATCAGAAATCTTTTTTTTTTTTTTTTTTTTTTTTTTTTGGTTTTTCAAGGTGGGGTCTCACTCTAGCTCAGGCTGTCCTGGAACTCACTCTGTAGCCCCAAACTGGCCTCGAACTCACAGTAAACTTCCTACCTCTGCTGGGATTGAAGGCATGCACCACCATGCTCAGCTCAGAAACTGTTGTTTGGTTGGTTGTTTTTTTGTTGTTGTTTTTTCCCAAGGTAGGTCTCACTCTAGCCCAAGCTGACCTGAAATTCACTCTTCAGTCTCAGGGTAGCCTTGAACTCATGGTGATCCTCCTACCTTAGCCTCCCAAGTGCTGGGGTTAAAGGCGTACCACCATGCTGAGACCTTTTTATTGTTTTCATGCAGGGGTCAGCTTGAGCTACTGTGAGACCCACCTTGGAAAACCAAAAAAAAAAAAAAAAAAAAAGGATCTCCCACCAGTCATTCCCACTTCCATGGTCTAGCCTCATCTCTATTATCCCTATAGGAGCCAGACTGTGAGCCTATGGCCGCAGGAATAGTCAGAGGAGGTATGTGGGACAGACAGGGCAAAAGAGACATTCTGCCTACTTGGCTAAAGATGGGAGTTTCAGTTGCATAACTTGAATAACCATGTGCTGAAGCAAACTTCTGGGTGCCCAGTATACACAGTAGCAGCTACAGGAAGGAGAAGCCTCATCCAGGGCCAGATGTGGCAGGTCCTGTGACTAAGAGGGACATGATAAGAAAGGCAGAGCCAACAGAGCCACCAATAAAACAGGTGTGGAGCGATGGGTCCCCTGGGCGTCACAGTTGTCATGTGCAGGGGCAGGCAGTGGATGGCCGCTGGGCCTTGCTCAGAGATTCTTCCCAGTTGGCAGACTGACCCTGTATCATGAAGACAGTCTTTCCAGGGGCTCTTGGGAAGTCCTCTGCTCTGCCTTTCGCTAGGTGGTAAGTGATGTGCAGGAGTGGGGATAGGTCAGTTCTGGATAGCAGGCAGAGGAAGCTAGGTCCTGACAGAGTTCTGTCCTATCGCAGGAGCAGTGTCGTGGCTCGGGCCTTTGTCTTCTCCTCTGTAGGTTGATGGACTAAATAATCCACGGGGCCTTCCGGCTTGGCGAGCCCAGGCTTCAGAAACTCAGACAAGCCATCTGTTCACTCTGACATTTAAGAAACAGAACGGGTTTCTGAGGAGAAGGCTGCCCCATCCTTGCAGCTTGTCTCTCCTCCTCCTCCTGCAGATCTGAGTGAACAGGGGCTCCACCCCCTCCCTGCACCCTGACCCTACCTCAACTCTCTCTCCGCTTGTACATGCACCATCACACTCCTCTTCTCCACCCACAGGGCAGAAGCAGGAGCCAGCTGATGGGAGAGTTGCTAAACCAACCCTGGAACAGTCTAGGCATCACCCTAACATCTGTCACATCCCGAGGGACAGGCTTGGAGTATGCATGCATGCATGCGATGCTGTGGATGGAACCAAGGGCCTTATGCATGCTTGGCTACTGAACTACATCAACAACAGCCTGATTTTTATTTATTTTTTTTTTTCTTTCGAGGTAGGGTTTCACTCTAGTCCAGGCTGACCTGGAATTGACTATGTAGTCTCAGGGTGGCCTTGAACTCACAGCAATCCTCCTACCTCTGCCTCCCGAGTGATTAGATTAAAAGCATGCATTACCAGGCTTGGCTTTCTTCTTCTTCTTTTTCTTTTTTTTTTTTTTTTATTTGAGAGAGAGAAAGAAGGAGAGAGAGGGAGGGAGAGAGAGAGAATGACACGCTAGGGCCTTCAGCCATTGCTAATGAACTCCAGACACATGTGCCACCTTGTCCATCTGGCTTACATGGATACTGGGGAATCGAACCTGGGTCCTTAGGTTTTGCAAGCAAGTACTTTAAACTGCTAAGCCATCTCTCCAGCCCCTACTTCTTTTTTTTGGATAGGATTTCATAAAAGTTGCCCAAGCTAGCCTTGAACTTACTGTAGCCCAAGCTGGCCTTGAACTTTCGATCCTCCTGCCTCAACCTTCCAAGTAGCTGGGATGATAGGCCTGTGCCACCAGGCTCAGCAGCAGTGTGCACCTTGATAAGATGTGTCCCCAAACCTCATGATACTCTTGGTTTTGAATTGCTGTCATCTGGTTGGCTCCTTCCAGGTGTCTCTGACAGGGATGGTCCCTGTGTAAGCTGCAGAGGTGGCAGGTAGGTTAAGGTCACACTGGCAGGGCTGTGGCCCAGCACAGCATGTGGATGGGACCCTCTGCGTCCTGAAGGCTAATTCCTACACCACTCTCCCACAAGGTCCTAACGTCTTAACCTCCTGTTAGCCCTCCACCATCCAAGCTGGCCTCACGTCAAGCATAGGTGGGGACACGGGGTTTCAGGGCAGTTCCACTCCCACAGAGTGGGCCCTTTGAGTCTAGAGTCGCTGCAAATATGCTCCTGAGACCAGGTGAGGAAGGTGGGGGCATCCTGAACCAGGTGCAACTAACTCTTCCCCAGGGCCCCAGGAGAGGTTTTAGGTTTGCAGAGAGCTAAGCAGGGCTGAGGTGGAGATAGCGTGGTAGTCAGGCCCAAGAGGCTCATGGGGCAGCCTGTCCCTGCAGCTCTCTTCCAATGCCTGCAACCTGCCCCCAAAGGGCTTAAGGGAGAAAGTTCCTAGTGAGGCCCTAGCCCAGGCCTGGCAGGGTCCCCTAGAAGAACCCATTGAAACTGTGAGTAGAGGAAACTGGTAGGTTTGATGCCAAGTTTCATCTGTTTATTTTTATTTTTTGGTTTTTGAGGTAGGGTTTTACTGTAGCCCAGATTGACCTGGAATTATCAGGGTGGCCTTGAACTCATGGCGATCCTTCTACTTCTGCCTCCCAAGGGCTGGTATTAAAGGCATGCACCACCTCGCCTGGCCCATCTGGTTTTTGTTTGGAAGCAAGATCTCACACTAGCTCAGGCTGGCCTGGAACTCACAGTAATCTTCCTACCTCAGTCTCCTACCCCAGCCAGTGCTTGGATTAAAGGCACATGCCACCACACCAGGCTGCAAAATTCCATGTAACTGTCCAGTGACACAGCAAGCTCCATGTAGCATGAGGCAGAGCCAGAGCCATGTTGCTGGGCCCTCAACAGAAAAAAAACACCAAGACAGGAGAAAAAGCATCTTATTAGTGTGGTGGCCCACACTTGTGAGAGGATCCAAAGTTCAAGGCCATCCTGAGCTATACAGTGAGACTCTGTCTCAAAAAAGGAGAGTGGCTGGGGATGTCCCTCAGTTGGTAGAGTGTGTGTCTAGCATGCACAAAACCATAGGTTCCAGCCCCAACACCATAAAAATCATGTGTAGAGGCTGGGCATGGTGGCATACACCTTTGATCCCAGCACTTGGGAGGCAGAGATTGGAGGATTACCATGAGTTCAAGGCCACCCTAATAATTCCAGGTCAGCCTGGGTTAAAATGAGACCCTACCTCAGAAAAACCAAAAAAAAAAAAAAAAAAAAATTTGTAATGACACACAGCTGTAATCCTAGGAGGTAGAGGCAGGAGGATCAGAAGTTCAAGGTCATCCATGGCTACACAGTAAGTTCAAGGCCAGCCTGGGTTACATGAGACTGTTTCGAGAAAAGCTGGAGGGCTGGAGAGATCACTCAGTGGTTAGGGCACTTGCCTGCAAAGCCTAACCACCCAGGTTAGATTCCCCAATACCCACATGAAGCCATATGCACAAAGTGGAGCATGTGTCTAGAGTTTGTTTGCAGCAGCTGGAGGCCCTGACATGCCCATTCTCTCTCTCTCTCTCTGCTTACAAATAAACAAAAAAAATATTTTTAAAGTAAAATAAAATCTGATAAATAAATAAAATATATTTTTAAAAGGGGGGGACTTTCTGGGCACACACCTTTAATCCCAGCACTCAGGAGGCAGAGGTAGGAGGATCGCCGTGAGTTCAAGGCCACCCTGAGACTACATAGTGAATTCCAGGTCAGCCTGGGCCAGAGTGAAACCCTACCTCGAAAAACCAGAAACTCTCCCAAAAAGATGGGGTGCTGGAAAGATGGCTTAGCGGTTAAGGCATTTGCCTGCAAAGCCAAAGGATCCCAGTTTGACTCTCTAGGACCCACATAAGCCAGATGCACAAGGGGGAGCATGCATCTGGAGTTCATTTGCAGTGGCTGGAAGCCCTGGTGTGCCAATTCTCTCTCTCTCTGCCTCTTTCTCTGTCTCAAATAATAAATAAATATATTTAAAAATATGGTAATGGTGGTATATGCCAGTTAGCCAAGCACTTGGGAGGCTGAGGCAGGAAAACTGCTGCAAATTTGACGCCAGCCTGGATTGCATAGTGGGTCCCAGGCAAGCCTGAGTGAGAAACTGTCTCAAACAAGCCAAAATAAATAATGACATAAAAATAAAAAGGAAAAGTTTTTTAAAAATTAACAGTAATTAAAAAAAAGAAGGTCCTATGGCTTAGGCTTTGAATTATGGTGCAAAAAAGTTCCTCAAATACACTGACCTGCACACAGTCAAAAACAACCAAGCACACAAGAAATCACACTTCCTGCTTTGGAATCAGCAGCAAGGACAGTTGGCAGAAACAGGTCCCTTGAGACCCCAGGGTTGGGAGGACAGAAGGCCAATGCTGCTCTGCTGATGGGTGGGGCCACAGAAGACAGGCCAAGGTCTCACTCAGGAGCTCAGGAGGCAGTACTGGGAATATAGGGATATGATCTCTCTCTCTCTCTCTCTCTCTCTCTCACACACACACACACACACACACACACACACACACACGCAGACACACACGTGGCATGGCTGTCATGCAAACTCCACTTAATGCAGGCCAAGGACCCCCAGCCATGTGTGAATCCCTTGAGTCATGAGTCACTGGAGTCAGCCAGCAGAAAGGTAAGAGGAAGTGAGAAACCTCAGCTTGGGTCCCTGTGGGGTGACACTTTGGTGCAAAGACAGGCGCTAACGAATAAGCCAAGCCTCAGCACAGGCTCCGTGGTGGAGAAAAACAAGCCGAGCTGTAATGACTGCTGCACAAAGCTGAATCCTCAGGCCGCAGCCAGCGCCCCGCCGCTCTAATTCCAGTTCTCACTCTTTCTCAGGCCTCATGGCCTCTGCTCAAAGCCTCTGCTGGGGACTCTTTCTGTGGGGGCAATCTCAGTGCTGGCAATTAGCTGAACAGGCATCTTTGTCCCCGCGAAAGCACTCAATTGCAGGTGTAATTAGGTTCCCTCACCCCTGAAATCTGCAGAGAGCGCCGCCCCGACTAACTGCACCCACAATTAAGTGCTTAGGGGCCTGTGGCTGGAGCCAGCAAACATGTGCACGCGGCTAATAGCGGGGACACAGCACATTTTCAAAAACAAGACACTGTCGCAGAAATGCAGCCTTTTCTGATTTGTTGTTCAAATTGCTCTGTCCAGCTGGGAATAATGAGGAAAGACAAACATGCCAATTAGGAGAGGTCCGTACATAAATAAACTGCACAGCGCTTTAATTAAGCCACTTACAGGAGTGGGCAGGGCTTCCAGAAGATGCAAGAAGACATGGGTGCTGGGCCAGGACCCCAGTACCAGGGGTGGGTGTGGGCAGGGACAGGGATGCCACGCTGGCCAAGACGGTAGATGGTGGTGCTCTTGGCCACTTCAATCAAGGGACCTGGAGGGGGCTGGGTGGGAGACTGGAGTCCCAGAGGATCCCCAGGGCAAGCGAGATTGAGTTAGGAAAGGAAACAATGATGTCTGAAACCCTGTGTGTAAGGAACAGAAGGGAGGGCCAGAGCTTGCCTCTGTTTCTCCACGGCTGCACAGTCTCCTCCTACTCCCCCACCCCCAGCTGACTCCTGGGGCCTCAAGAGGTGGTGACATCCAGAATCAAGCCACCTACCTGCTCCCTACGCTGGTCCCTAGTACACCTTCAACACTCTGGCCCAGAACAGGCCCCTACCTTCAAACAGGATTTAAAAAAAAAAGGGGCTGGAGAGAAGGACAGGAGCAGAGGCTCAATTCTCCAGACAGTTCAGCAGTTAAGGGGGTGCACGCATCTGGAGTTGTTTTGCAAAACCTGTATATCTCTCTCTCTCAAATAAATAAATAAATAATAAAATATTTAAAAAAAAAAAAAAAAAAAGCAAGGACAGGAGCTGGGGAGACAGTTCACCAGTTAAAGGTGCTTGCTTGCAAAACCTGAGGGCTGGGTTCAGTTCCCCAGTGCCTATATAGGAAGCCAGATACACAAAGTGGTAGACATGTCCGGAGTTTGTTTGCAGAGGCAGGAGGCCCCTGGAGTGCCCATTTTCTCTCATGCTCTCTTTCTCTACAGCAAATATATATTTTTTAAAAGGCAAGGATGGGGGGGGGGCTTGGGAGATAGCTTAGTGGGTAAAGGGCTTGCTATGCAAGCATGAGGACCTGAGATTGGATCCCCAACATTGCTGTAAAAGGCAAACATGGTGGTGAGCACCTGTAATCCCAATGCTGGGCAGGTGGAGACAACCGGATCCCTAGGACTCCCTGGCTAGCTGAATTGCTGAGCTCTGAGTTCAGTGCAAGAGCCTGTCACAAAAATGTGAAGGTGGAGAGTGACTAAGGAAGACACCTGATGTCAACTTCTGGCCTACACACACACACACACACACACACACACACACACACACACACACACACATGAACATGCTGGGAGGTGGGTGGCAACTGGGATTATGGGTGACTTCTGTACCCCCCCTTCTAGAGTCCCACCATGTTGCTATATTGTTCTGAACAAGGACACCAAGCCAACTGCAGGCCCATAGACAGGCACCCCTCTACTGTCACTCCTCCCAGAAGAACCCCATAGCCATGTAGGGTGATACTGTTTTGATAATTAAAAGACCACTGCTGGGCTGGAGAGATGGTTTAGTGGTTAAGGCACTTGCCTACAAAGCCAAAGGACTCAGGTTTGACTCCCTAGGATCCACATAAGCAAGATGCACAAGGGGTGCACACATCTGAAGTTCCTGTGCAGTGGCTGGAGGCCCTGGCACACCCATTCTTTTTTTCTTTCTACCTACCTTCCTATTTCTGTATTTCTCCTCAAAAAAAAAAAAAAAAAAAAAAAAGCCACTGCTAGGCTGGAGAGATGGCTTAGCAGCTAAAGCACTGGCCTGCAAAGCCAAAGGACCCAGGTTCAGTTCTCCAGGACCCATGTAAAGTTGGATGCACTAGGTAGTGCATATGTCTGGAGTTCATTTGCAGTGGCTAGAGGCCCTCATGCACCCATTCTCTCTCTATATATCTGCTTCTCTCTCTCAAATAATAAAATATTAAAAAAAAACTTTAAAAAGGGCTGGAGAAATAGCTTTGTGGTTAAGGTGCTTGCTTACAAAGCCTAAGGGCCCATGTTCAACTCCCCAGATCCCATGTAAGTCAGATGCACAAGGTGACGCATGCACAAAAGGTGGTGCATGTGTCTGGAGTTTGATTGCAGTGGTTGGAGGCCCTGGCACATCAATTCTCTCTCACACACTCATAAAAAAGTTAAAAAAAAAAAAAAACAAACTACCTAGCCTCCTTGTCCCTCTCCCTTTCTGGCCAGGGTCACCTGATCCCAGCCACAGCCATGGATGTAAGGCTGGGAGGTCAGCCAGGTGGCCAGAAAGGAGTTGGCTTCCAGGCTGCGATGGTGACTCCATGGCCAGCCCCCATGATACTGTCTCCTCTGTTCCAGCCACACTTGTTTTGCCTCAGGGTCTTTGTACCAGCTGTTCATAGGGGTCCTCTCTCCGCCCAAGTGTGTATTCAGACCTCAACAACCAGGTCCTGCTCCCCCCACCCCAGCATTTTATCTCTAAACTTACACTTGATGTTTTCTGTGACCTTGCTTGTCACACATGGTGGCTGGATAAGTGAATGAATAAGGAATCAAGTTAAATGGTACCCAGTTAGCTAGCCTGGGAATGTAGATCCGCAAGGCCCCAAGCTCTGGAAGCTTCTGATGAGGAGGGTCCTCCTACCAAGGGCATGGAGGGCAGGCCTGCAGCCAAGGCCTACTGCTCAGCTTTGCCTCTGCATGTTTAATGCACAACCCCGCTCCTCCCCAACGTGCTTTCTGCTCATTGCCCCAGCAGATGTCAGTGGAAAGCAATCAAGACGGGCTCTTCTCCCCCACGGCTGGTGCTCAGTCATGTGTTGTCATGGGGACAGCAGGAGGACAGGGCAGTGTGAGATGACCCACAGCCTAGTGCTGGGCCCTGTGTCCGCTGCCTCCCATCTAACCCTGCCAGAGCCACTAATGAGTCACAGAATGAACAGCTTGCATCGCGTGTCCTGCCTGCCTCACGGCTGGTCTCGGTTATGCTGGGGCAGGTGCTGGGTAAAGACTGCTCCCATTCCATCCCCACTGGCTAGCTGACCGCCTCAGGCCCCTCTGCCCGTGCCCTCCACATGAGGCAACTGTCCTCTGTCCTTGTGCCCCCATGCCAGGCCTTGAGCTTCCCAGACTTCCCTTGTGGCTAAGGCCCTCTAGTGACAGGGTGACTGTTCCTTCACCTGGACAGTACCCTTGCTCTGTTCTTCGTGCATTCACCTGCTCATGGCTGTGATCTCAGTAAGTCTGTTTGTTTATTTGTTTTCCTCAGCCCTGCTGTACCTGGTGGCCTACCTCACTGTTGTGCACCAAAGGAGGAGGGGAGATGGGCCTCTTCTGTCTCAAAGGAGCCCAAACAGTCCTAGACGTTGGCCACTCCCATGAAAGAAGCGGGGAGGGGCAGAGCTCCGTGAAGAACAGACTTCATGGCCTCTGGCCAAGCCCGGAAGCTGTGCAGCTTATACTAGCCCAGCCTCCCAGACTTTAGACTGCCTTCTCAGAACCCAGTGCCTCAGAATAATGTCTGTCCAAGCTCCCTCAGGCCCTTGAAGGTCTGCACGGCCTGGTTACCTCTGCAGCTATACTCTTGTTACTGTCGTTATTTTTTCTTAGGAAGGAAGGCTCTCTCTCTAGCCCAGGCTGACCTGGAACATACTCTGTAGTCCCACACTGTCTTTGAACTCATAGAAACCCTCCTACCTTGGCCTACCCAGTGATGGGATCAAAGATGTGGTCCACCATTGGCCCGTCCATTGCAGCCACACTTTTTAATTTCAAATTTTATTTTTATTTATTAGCAACAGACAGAGAAAGGGAATGGGTGCCAGATGCATGTGCCACCTTGTGCATCTGGCTTATGTGGGTACTGGGGAATCAAGCCTCGAACCAGGGTCCTTAGGCTTCACAGGCAAGTGCTTAACCACAAAGCCATCTCTCCATCCCCCTGCAGCCACACTTTTAATGGCTCTTACTGTGCCTTCCATCTCTGAAGCTCTAAGGCCTGGAATAATATAGCGAGTCCTTACTAAATGCAAGCCTAGAACATAGGAGGTGCTCAATAAATGCCTGTGTGGAATATAGAGTGACCTCATTAAGTGCCTGCCTGGAGTCCAGTGGACACTCCGTGAGCATGTGTTGGGAGTCCATCCCCAGCAGAGGCAGAGAGCTGCAATGGCCTTGGAGACTGGGTCTGAAGGAATCTTGCAAAGAGATCCTTTGCAGAGGAGGGCTGGTCCTTGACCTCTGCACCATGGACCTGGGCCTCACCCACTTTTGCTTTCACTTGTCACTTAGCAGCCTCCCCTTATCAGGACAGTCACACCCTTGTGGCCCTGGGTGACAGTGGCTTTGCTCTCTTATCCTTTTCTCTGGGGAGCCTGATAAGGAGGTGACCTTTACCCATGCTGCCGCTAACAGGCACAAGGCGATGGGGCTTGTGGATCTTTCCACTGACCCTGTGGCCTGGGCCAGACCAGGCTGCCCACCTACGAGACCCTGGACATCCTACAGGGCTCCAGAAGACTGGAGGCCAAGGTGGTGCATTCTCCCAGGAGCCACAACTGTGCAACCCTGGCTTTGAACTTTGGCTATGTGAACCAGAGGTGTACAGAGCGGGTCTTGGTCAAGTTCCCCCAGGTTGGCCCATCCCATCCCATCCCATCCCACCAACCACATGCTGTCACTGGCCTCACGTTGCTGCTGGTCCAAGGTCCCTCTGGGACAGGGCCATTTCACTGGTGTGAAGGTCTAGGCAGGGGCTGCTCAGGGCTGAGGGTCTGTACCACTCCGTACACCTGCTCCCCAAGGCCACCACCACCCTCTCCTTACCTCTGCACTCATGACAAATGCAGCCTAGCCTGTGAGCCAGGGACCTGTCAGCAGCATGGGAGGGACCCCACAGGGACTCCACTCAGATCAGATTACCAACACCTGCTAGTGCCATTGGGCACCAAGAGCAAAGACGCTGCCACCATGTGTCTCCACCTGTGGGAAGTCCCCAAGCACTGGGGAACAACTGTCACACAGGACATCTGCACATTTGATGGCAAGTGACCAGAACGTGAGGTGGAGCTTTGGTCATGTCTGGCGTCACAGGTGTGTTATTGCAGCTACCCAGGAGGCTGAGGCAGGAGGATTGCAAATTCAAAGACTGCCTAGGCTACACAGTAAGTTCAAGGCCAGCCCAGGCAACTTAGTTTGGATGGATTTTCTTTTTCTTAAATCACTTACTCATGAGATCTCAAGAGGGAGGGAGAGCAGAACATGAATGAATATGAGCAAACTTGGGCCTCTGGCCACGACAAACGAACTCCAGATACATGTACCACTTTGTGCATCTGGCTTTATGTGGGTACTGGGGGATTGGACCCAGGACATCAGGCTTTGCAAACAAGTGCCTTTGACTGCTGAGCCATCTCTCCAGTCCAGTATTTTTTTTTTTTTTTAGAGAGAGAGAGAGAGACAGAGAGGGTGAGGAAAACAGATAGAGAGTGGCACGCCAGCAGCCTCTCAGCTACAGTAAATGAAATCCCTTGTGGTCAAGCGCGGCATTGCGCCCTTGCGTCACTTTTCTCTGGCTCAGTTTTGATGTTTAGAGACAGTGTCTTACTAACTATATTCTAATATATACATAGATATTAAAACCAAAGCAAACATCCGCCAGGACAAGCTGGACAGTGCCCATCACGAGCTGCCATTTCCTTGGACATAATGTCCCCTCTGCCCACCCCTCAGGCCCTTCTCCACCAGCACCTGGGGACACGCAGTTTCTCTGAGGGAACAGAAGGAGGAAGAATACCTCAGCCTGCCAGACTCACTGTCTGCAGCCCAAGTTCAGGTCCACAGTCATTTGGGCTATGTTTACCCTCCCTGATGGCCTCTTCCTGTACTGGGCCTAGCACCTGGCCCCTCCCTGGGTCCATTGTCTTGAGACCCAGGTCCATCCGGTCTGTCCTGTGGGAGAACAAGGGAGCCCCCTGTGTCCTCCCCCCATTTCCTCAGACTCTCCGTCCCCTGACCATATAAACAGTACACAAAGGACATCCAGTTTAGCTAGGAGCAGTGATGGGCAGGGGAGGCCGGAAGGGCTGGCCAGGAACCACAGTCCCACAGCATTGTGTCTGAGATGCCCCAGGGCCCATCCCTGGGCTCCAAGGCACCCCACTCCACCAGCACTAGACCCCAAGAGGTGGCACCAACCCAAATCAATCTTTTAGCAGAGACCAGGCCTGGGGACACCTGTGTAGTGAACAAAGCTGCTTGGGAGGGCATCTTCTTGCTTACCTTCCCCAAATCCCACATTCCATGTGACACTACTTTCTCCCTGGAGCCTCCTGTTTCCACACACAGCCCTGCTCATGCCCTGTGCATCTGTGAGTCAGGGGACACATCTATCTACAGGAGCAAGAGCCTGTGACAAGACAGTGCAGTCCACTGCTCCGCCAGGCTACCACGCCTTCCCTGTACCCGAGCACTTGCTACCTCCAGCCCCAGGACAGGACTGCGCCAGCACTCCCTGGGATGGATGAGTCACTGTAGTCTCAGGGTCCCTGGCACTTATGCCTCCCAGAGGACTCAGGATGAGGATTCTATCTTCTCGCTATGGGACTGACTGCTCACTCCTCTTGCCATCTCCTGGCATCCCATCTCCAATAGCCACCAGCTCTAAAGCTCTCTGCTGCGGTCTGCGTCTAGGCAGGCCAGGGTGGACGGATGTATAGACAGCCTGCATGGCCACCCTGGAAGCCAGAGGTCAGCTTGCCTTGCCAGCAGGGGACCTGAGCCTGGGTGGCTCAGCTGGGGTAACCCCCTGTCATGCCCTGCAAGTGAGGAGAAGCAGGATGGGGTGAACCTATTGCTGAGGCCAGATCACAGGGCAGAACTTTGCATTTCTCCCTGCCTCTGGACTCCTCCTTCCACCAGACCGTCTAGAAGGAGTGGCCCTGGGGAGGTTAATCTTACACTCCCGGATGAATACATGGAGGCTTCAGGAAGCCACTTCCACTTGTGTTCCCTGAACTCCTCTGTCTCCAGGCCCATGATGTAGGCTGTGGTCCTGTTCAGGGGGAGGGGAGAGCAGGACACAGGTGTGCCAACCTGTGACTGGGCACCAGTGGGATTTCTGTAAGGGCTTCGCTTCCCCAGGGAAGAGCTCAGAGGAGAAGTGGTTCTCACCCCAGCTCTGGGTACACAGCCCTCCCACAGGCTCAGTGTCTGAGCCACACAAATCCTGACATGATGGCTTCTTTCTGACACCTCCCCTCCAAGCACCTCCACCCCAGATGGCACGTGCACTCTGCTCTGATAAGAAGGCCTCTGAGGAGTAGATACATTCGCGCCCTCACTCCTGCAGCCCCTGGCTAACATAATTCCTTTCTGATCTTACCCAGGGCATCCAGGCAGGCTGCAAGGCAGGCAGGATAATCCATTTTAGAGATTGATCAATATCGTTAGGAGCCTTTTAAATGGTTCCACGGGCTTCAAGGAGCCAGGGCAGATGGCTGAGCTGGAAATCGGGGAGCCAGGGGTGATGGGAGGGCAGGTGCTACCCGAGCGGATTTTCAAATAGCTCTCCCATTTCCAGCATCAATGACTGGTTCCAATCAGAGCAGGGAGGCTGGGTACACGAGGGCAGGTTGTATAGTGCACAAAGGGCTGGGCAGAAAGGATTAGCAGGCAGAAGTCTAGCTGACCAGGCACTTGTCTTAATGGTGTCTCTATACCCTGGGGAAGGCCTCTTCCCCACCCCAAATTTTATCAAGGTGTCCTATGGGCCACCATTGGTTCTGCTGTAAGGGGCAGAGGTATGTCTGGTACCCAGGTGCCTGGCTCTGGCTTTCCAAGCACTAGGCTGACAGCCTCTCGGGCAAATTCCCTCCCTTTGGTCTATGTCATGAAGTCCCAGGTGCTTTGTCACCCTGTCTCCATCTGCCCTGAGCTCACAGTCCCCTCACAGACCTAAGCACAAGAAGGCTTCTGTGTTCCAGCCATTGCATCTGAATTCACCCTTAACAACTGAGGAGTGGGAGGTCAGGCAGCCAGAGACTCTGTCTCTCTTTGCTTGCAAATGAAGAAATAAAAATAGGGCTGGAGAGATGGCTCAGCAGTTAAGGCACTTGCCTGTGAAGCCTAAGGACCCAGGTCTGATTCCCCAGTACTCATGTAAAGCCAATGCACAAGGTGGTGTGTGTGTCTGGAGTTCATTTGCAGTAGCTAGAGGCCCTGGTGTGCCCATTCTCATTCTCTCTCCCTCTCCCTCTCTTTCTCTCTCTCTCTCTATATGTGTATATATATATCTTTCTCTCTCTCAAATAAAAAATATACAAAAAAATTTTCAAAAACAAAGAGAAGTAGGAATACAAGTGTAAGTCTGAAAAATGCCAGGTCTTCAAGACACCACACACAAAAAGAACCTGATCTGGGACTAAGGAGAACACAGCTGCAGGTCAGAGCTGGGGCATGCCTCCTCTCCACCTGTCCCAGCAGGGCCCAGCCACTCTTCAGGCCAAGTCCCACCTGCTGCCTGGTGGCCTTCCAGGCCACACACAGGCACACACTGCCGAGACCTTCCTGATGACTGGACGCTTTCCACTCACACGGGCCCACGCTCCACAGCCTGACCACTGAAGGAATTATACTGGGTTTCCTGGGGGCCTTTCTCCCTATCCTCCTGCCACCCATGCCCTCTGCAACCTGTTCTTAGAACAGGAGTCTGAGGAAGCCGGCTGGTGCCTCTGCCCATAACACTACATGGCTCCCACTGGCTCTGAGTGCCAGCCAGGTCCTTACAATGGGAATTTTCCAGCCCTGTGTCTGTCTCTCCTCTGCTGGCTCCCTGATCTGAGGCTTCTGCATTGGCGCTTCGCTTGCTCAGTGGCACACCATCCACACCCAGATGGAGCTTCCTGACCCCTTACACTTCCCACCTATCTCTCGGGCTGAGAGGGCCCCCACAGGCTGCCTTCACAGCCACACTCACTCACCTCTGCCCACGTCCCCAGCCCCAGCCCCAGCCCCAGCTCTCCCTCTGTAGTCTCCTGCAGTTTGCCACAACATAAACATGTGCTTTCCTTTATCCTGAGATCCCCACCAGGCAAACTCCTGACCATCCTATGAAACCCTATGAGGAACAGTTCCCGATTTATTTCTCTCACTTCCAATGACAGCTAACCATTCCTCTGTTACAGTTTTGGAAAATAAGGCCCTGTATTGAGGCCAAAGAAAAGACAGCTACAGGCCAGAGTCGGGGCATGCAAGGTCCCCACCCTCCTTATCAGAACTCTGCCACTCCTATATAGTCTGCCATCACTTACAATGTTCTCTGTCCATCTGTGTGGTCAGCACGTGGCATTCTCTGCTAGATGTCACAAGCATAGGGTTCACAGCAGTCCACTGTCTCATAAGAAGCTTTATCCACTGCCCCCCTCCCCGCCAGGGGCAGCTTGACAGGGGGCAAGGACAGAACTGCTGTGGAGGCTCTCTGTCCTCTAGCATGGGGCCACTGCTTCTCTCCTCTGTAGAGCCTGCGACCCTTGTCCTGACCCCAGTGTGGGTTGCTCTGGTTTAGTTCTGGTGCCAGATGGGTCCTTCCTCCACAGCCAGGGCAGGACCTTCTGCCTTGAGGACAAGTGAAAACACAGCACACCTGAGCTAGCATGTGCACACCAGTGAGTGGTCCGGTGCCTCCCTGGTCCACCTGGGACTCTCCCAGAGGACGTAGGGAGAGATCCCTGGAGGCCATGAGGGGCCAGTTCCCAGCCCTCACCCTATGGGCAATATTTTTTCACAACTCTGTTTTGGCAGGCTGTGAACTTAACATCCACAGTGCTGCTACTTAAAGAGATGAACTCATTCCACATTTACAAGTCTTAATCCATCCCGAAAAAAACTGGCTGTGTTCAGTCCTTCAGCCACCAGCAGTTCCCTGAAACAAATGGTGGCCTTTCCAAGTTAACTGTGGGGACAGGTTAAAAGCTAATCCTTAAACTGGGAGTGGTGGCACACACCTTTAATCCCAGCACTCAGGAGGCAGAGGTAGGAGGATCACCATGAGTTCGAGGCCATCCTGAGACTACATAGTGAATTCCAGGTCAGCCTGAGCTAGAGTGAGACCCTACCTAAAGAAAAGAAAAAAAAGCTAATGCTTAGCTCTGGTCCCAAAGAAGGGACTTAGTAAACGTGGCTGGTATCAAGGTGGCTCCTCATAGGGTGCTGGGCATTGGGGGGGGGGCAAAGATATCTCTTGCTGATAAGCTAGAATTGAAGGTCAGTGGCCCAGAATTCCCAAAATAGGGAGGAAGAATAGTCTGGTGTACTGTTGCCCAGGAGCCAAGACCTGAGAGGGTTCAGAGGTAAATTCACGCGGTCCCCAGACCAGTCCAGGGTGAAGATGTAATCAGATGAGGAGTGGGCTGTGGTCAGAGGGGCTGTGTGCCTATTGCCTGAGCTCCCTGGGCTCAAGGACCCACCAAGCCCTCCAAGACTCCCCCCCCCATGTCACCTCCACGCTGTGCATGGGCACCTGAGGGTGCTGGTGATGCAACCCAGAGACAGGTTGCAGCAGAGCCTGCCAAAAGTGACCCACAGGGAGCCAGGCTGTCTGCTGGGAGAAGGAGAGCTGTGATGGGGCCCTAGAATGGTTCATTAGCTCTTCTTCCTGCCATGAGACACTAAAGGCCACTCCACGGGTAGCCTTGGGGGTATTGGGAGCACCCGGAACTGCTAGGAGGAGGAAGAGGTGTATGGGGTGGACAAGCTGTCTCAGTTTTCCAAGCCTGAGCCATTTTGCTCCCATGCTCTGTGTACGCAAGATGCTGGAAGCCATCAGGTTCCAGTGGGGAACTGACCATCCCCAGGCAGGGATGTGGGCAGGCAGGAACAGCACAAATGTGGCACTGGTCCCTACTGGGTGTGAGGTCTCCAACACTCGGGGCTCTGCTCAGTCCCTACCCTCCTCCTCACTCCTTCAGCAAGCTGTGAGAGCAGCTTCAGAGCCCGCACCTGCCTGGGCCTGCCTGCCACCCAATCTATACACACCAGCAGTTCAGGGTGCCTAGTGTGGCTCAGGAGTGCCAATGCACACGGGCTTCCTCTTCTAGATGAGCAGACGGCCCAGAGAGGATGAGGGCCTTTCCTGAAGTCCCACATCCAGATGGAGCACTAGTGGGCAGGGATACATGGAGGTTTGAGCTCTGGCACCCCGCCCCCCACCTTGTTACTACTGACTACTAAGGGCAAAGCCAGACCTAGCCTCCAGCCAGACAGCAAGCTATAGCAGACTGGGCTGGGGGGAGAGGGTCGGGAAAAATTGGTGTCCACTCGGCCACCAGAACCTGGGCCTGGCTGGCTGCTGCAGGTAACCCAGAGGGCAAAGAGCTCTAGAAGGAAGCAATGAATCCTTTGGCCCAAGGTATGGGGCTGCAGTCCAAGTCAAGCGTTCAGGGGTTTAAGAACAGGTACAGGCTGGGCGTGGTGGTGCACGCCTTTAATCCCAGCACTCGGGAGGCAGAGATAGGAGGATCGCCGTGAGTTCGAGGCCACCCTGAGAATACAGAGTGAACTCCAGGTCAGCCTGAACTAGAGTGAGACCCTACCTCGAAAACCAAAAAAAAAAAAAAAAAAAAAAAGAACAGGTACAAGTGTCATCTGAAAAGACCCAACTCCCTACTTTTCAGGTTTCTGCAGTGACGGGGGAGCCTACTTGGTGGTGGTGGTGGAGGGAGCACCCTGAAGCCCACAAAAGGCTGTGGGTTTCAAGGCAGCCCAGATGATCTCCCTTGCCCTTCCCCAGGGGTTGTATCAGCTGCAGGGCTGGGGTGAGAGGGTGGGAGGTAGCCAGGGGGCTTATTACTCAGTCCTGGGGGCACTTTCCTGGTTCCTCCCATCCCAGAGGCTAGCTCTTGTTGACATTCGTCAACAAGTATTCACCCAGCATCTGAGCCAGCGGGGAGGGGAAGAGAGGGGCAGGAAGACAGCTTTGTTAGGGGTGACACCTGCCCATTAGGGAACACGCACCCATGCTCTGGCACACAACCTCACAGTATGGTGTAGCCATTCTCAACCACTGGGCTCTGAGTGCCCACTAGGCCAAAGGCCACTAGGTGCCTCAGTTTCCTCAGCTACAGTATGGGCACATGGGACCCGCCCCCCAGTCACCTATGAGTCAAGATCACCCACAGCAGCCCTCAGCAAGGCTCTGCGGGGTCCTGCAGTGGATTCACTGACTTGCGAGGAGGTATGTGGTGCAAAGGGCACAGGAGGAGGCGAGTGGGGTGATGGTCTGACAAGGGAGAAGGTGCTTCACTGAGGTCCAGAGGTGGCCAAGAACAGTCTAATTAAACCCTTACAGGGCTGGAAAGATGGCTCAGCGGTTAAGGTGCTTAACCCTTCCTAGGAATCCTAAGGACCCAAGTTTGATTCCCTAGTACCCATGTAAGCCAGATGCACAAGGCGGCGCATGTGTCTGGAGTTCATTTGCAATGGCTAGAGGCCCTGGTGCACTCATTCTCTGTCTGCCTCCCCGCCCCCTTCTCAAATAAGTAAATAAAATAAATATTTAAACCCTTACAGTTACCAAATCCCAGGGAACACTACAGGCAGCTCTGATGTGAACCCAGAAACCAAGCCTCACTCAGGGAAGGTGCCTGGTCTCCCTTCCACACCCCTCTCCCCGAGGGCCTCCAGGAATTCTTAGGAGGTCTTCAAAAGGCTGTCATGGGAAGGCAAAGGCAGAGGTGAGGATGTCTCCACCACTCTGCTGGCAAGAGCTGCCACAGCTTATATGAATGCTGCCCAGTCTCCTTGGCACTCTCAGCTGTGGAGACTCGGCACTGCCAGCGCCTCATTAGCAGAAGGTCTTAAAACAGCAATGTGGAAACCCTGTGCGACCCCCTGGGCCCAGCGCCAGCAGGCTCTGCATTGTACAGGGTGAGAACATTGACACAGAGAGAATGGTTGAGCACGTGACCAGCCCCTGCCTGCTACACTCGTCCTTCCTGACCCTCTGAGGGTGAGGCTGGAGCCCCCTTCTCCCTTAGATGTGGGGGAGGCAGGGAGATGAGGGAAAGATGATCCAGTAGGAGAGAAAGGGGATTCCAGGGGTGATGGCATAGAAGAGACCAAGATCCAAGGTCCCAAAAAAGCCCAGAGCTGAATTGGAGTAGGTAAAGCTGGGTTGGCACACTGACCTAGCCCAGGGCAGGATCCTTACCCGGCAGGACGCTGGGCTGAGGGAGGGGGACAATACCCCATTGGCTTGGCTCTTTATCAAGTAGGAGAGGAAAGGATGAGGTGTACATACAGGTACGGGGGTCCTTTTCAGGTTTTTTTTTTTTTTTTTTTTTTTTTTGGTTTTTGCGAGGTAGAGTCTCACTCTGGCCCAGGCTGACCTGGAATTAACTATGTAGTCTCCGGGTGGCCTCGAACTCTCAGCGATCCTCCTACCTCTGCCTCCTGAGTGCTGGGATTAAAGGCGTGTGCCACCACGCCCAGCTCTTTTCAGGTTTAAGTGCAAATGGAGACATGAAAACAACTCCCAGGCCAGTGTCTGCCCCGGGACCCCAATGAGCACCCCTGGACAGCAGCCAGTGGTAGTGGGCACTGGTCAGGTCTTCTGGGGTCATGCTGAGCTCAGAGGGTCTCTGAAAGCTTTGGACAAACTAGCCTGTTAGGCTTCAAGGCGCCCCAACCTTGGCCCAGACCTTCCAGCTCTGAGCAAAGATTATTCATCCAGGTTCTGCCAGTCAGTGGCAGAAGGGGTCAAGGACCAAAGGCTCCTACAGTCAGCAAAGTGCCTCCCTTCTTCTTTCCCAAGGACAGCTATTAGCACCCACAAAGCCCCCCCTTTTTTTTCTATGTGAGAATAGTAGAGGTTTGTGTTGGGGCTCCTGACTGCCTGACAGGCTGGGTGTTGAAACAGGAACAGAACCCAGAAGATTCCTCTGAGCAGAGATTAACCCTTGGGACTACTGCATCTCCTATGTCCTGTCTCAGGGTCTGCTGGGGTCTCAATTCCCATGTTCATGATACCCAAGTGGGACATTTTGGGAGGTGATGAGGTTATGGGGTGGTTCACAAGCCACCTGGCCTGGAGTCCTCTGTTATGCAGCCAAGGCTACGAAGATAGGTCTGTGCTCTCCTATGTTCAGGAGACTTAAAGAGTACCAGATCACAAGGGGACATTGAATGGGCCTCACCACATGCAAAGAATGTAAGAGAAAAATTCCTTCACCCCAGGCAGGCTCCCAGACACCAGGCTCAGAAGGGTGGGTGACTAGGTTCCTCTGTTGTGACAGTTACACTGAGGATAAGACACTAGTCACAGCTGAAGCCATGGGTGGAATGCCCAGAACCTCCCAAGATCCCAGGCACCCAGCACACACAAAATTAGTGAGGCCCCCAAGTGCCCTAGGAGGTAGGCTGTGCAGAAGGGAGACTGAGGTAGGAATAGGGAAATGGCAGACAGTCACACTCAGTGAGGGAGGGACTAAGACCCTAAACCCGGGTGGGAGGGATCTGATGTTTTGACCTTGACAGATCCCTCTGGGTTCAGATCTAGGGAAAAAATAAAATAGGCAGCCCCAGGGGCTGGGGACTTAGCTCAGTTGGTTAGAGTGCCTGCCTAACGTGCACGAAGCCCTGGGTGCCAGGGCACTACAGAAACCTATGCTATAAGCACTCAGGGGGCAGAGGCAGGAGAATCAGAGGTCAGTTTTGGCTACAGAAAGAGAGTGTGAGGCCAGCCTAGGTTACATGAGACTCTGACTCTGCCTAACAACAACAACAACAACAACAAAAAAAAAAAAAAAAAAAAAAAAAAAGAGGAAGGGAGGGAGAGAGGAAGAAAAAGAGGCGCTGCTTCAGGGATGGAATGAGCCCCTAGGTCCCAGGGGTGGGAATGGGGTGGTTGGCGAGGTGGGTGCTCTGTGGTGGCCAAGCATTTCATGGTCCCAGGCTTTGGTCTTCTGAGTAACAATGACAGTTTCTTTTTTAAATAATTATTTATTTGCAAGCAGAGAGACAGAGAGATAATGGGCATGCCAGGGCCTTCAGCCACTGCAAATGAACTCCAGATGCATGCACCACTTTGTGCATCTGACTTTACACAGATACCAGGGAATCAAACCCAGGGCATTCGGCTTCTCTAGCAAGCGCCTTAACAGCTGAGCCATCACTCTAGCCCCAACAGTTCCTTTCTATATCACATATTAATGCTTTCACACACACTGTACTGCTGTGTCCACCCAAAGCACTGTTGTGTGCACAGAGAGCATGTTCCCTGAACACTGAATGACATGGGACAAAGCCATCCCTATGTCACTTGGCTCTTTAAGGATCAAATGACCCTTGTTCTTGTACAAGACATAGTCCTTTAGTATACATTCCTTAATTTATACTGAGGCAAACTGAGTCACATTGGGCAGCAGCTGGTCAAAGGCAGAGCTAGGGCTGGGGGCTAAAGAGGTTTTCACTGACCAAACCTCGGCTCCCAGCTTTGTGACCTTGGTCAGCTCACCTCCTTCTCCATCCCTACATCTCCTCCAGTGTAAAATACTGCAACAGCTGCATCTTGCCTCACAGGCAGGATAGATCACTACCCTGGCCAGGCAGGATGTCACAGCCGCTTCCCGTGGCTCCCTCTGCCATCTCCTACACTCAAGGACCCCTGTGCACAGAAGAAGTTGACCTTATCAGTCACCACCAAGCCACTTGGGACCTGGAGGCACAGGTGGCCAGGACAGCAGCCATCGTCAGCAGGCCCGGCCGGGAGAGATAATCCTGCTGGCAGCACGCTGTGCCCAACGGAGGCTCATGTGGCTCTCTCAGGGCATTTAGGCTGTGAGGCCCACCCCTGGCGCCTGCTGGAGGATAGGGTGGAAGTGACAGGAGGCAGGGCCCTTGACAAAGAGCGCATCCTCTGCGCGAGGAGATAAAGCTGGGGCGCGAGGTGCTGAATCAGTTGTCGCGCGCTGCTCTGCGTGCTGACGGGGCACCAGGCGGCCTTTCCAGGCCACGCGCTTTCATTTGTGTGACTCGCCCAGGAGCCAGCTTTATCTCCCTCACATTATGTGAGGCCACGAGGCAGACACTTGCTGCAGCCTGCGCGGGCTCCCTCAGAAAATATTAATATGTAAATGTCACTCTCCGAAGACCAGAAATGAAATGAAATGACCGGCTGCAAGCTGCTCTGCTGGCAAGATAAAAAAGAGAAAGAAAGAAAGAGCTTTGGGCTGCTCGGCCCCGGGGCAGGCGGCGGCTTAGGAAAGGGGGCACCGGGGATCTGGGGTGGGGGGGAGGGGTGAAGCCATTTGAATCATTTTTAATGGTTTCAGTGTAAGGCCTGAAAGCCAGCTGAAGCTCCAGTATCAAGATGTTCTCGGCAGGAAGCTTCCCAAAGCTCTGCCCGACCTACTGTCCACTTCACAGACAAGGGGCTGAGGCTGGGGAGTAAGGTGGGGCCAGGCTCCAGCTTGCAGTCTTAGGTTGGCCCATCTCCTCCCACCAAACCCCAAGGAAACACCAGGGGCATGGATATAACGCCTGCTGTTGCCCTTATGTCCCCACAGTGCCTGCCTCCACCCCTGCCCCCAACCAAAGCTGAAGCTCTCTTCTACCAGGAACAGGAACCAAGACTTGCTGCTGGGTATGGTGGCTCATGCCTGCAGCCCCAGCATTCAGGATTCTGAGGCAGGGAGATTGTGAGTTCAAGGTCAGCCTGGGCTGCATAACAAGACTCCCATCTCAAAAATAAAAGAGCAGGGCCTGGAGAGATGGCTTGGTGGTTAAGCGCCTGCCTGTGAAGCCTAAGGACTCTGGTTTGAGGCTCGATTCCCCAAGCCCCACGTAAGCCAGATGCACAAAGTGGCACATGCATCTGGAGTTCGTTTGCAGTGGCTGGAGTCCCTGCTGCACCCATTCTCTCTCTCTCTTATCTGCCTCTCTCTCTCTCTTCTTCTCTCTCTCTGTCCCTCTCAAATAAATAAATAAAAATAATTTTTAAAAAATAAATAAATAACTAAATAAAAGAGCAGAGCCGGGCGTGGTGGCGCACACCTTTAATCCCAGCACTCGGGAGGCAGAGGTAGGAGGATCGCCGAGAGTTCGAGGGCACCCTGAGACTACATAGTGAATTCCAGGTCATCCTGAGCCAGAGTGAGACCCTACCTCGAAAAACCAAATAACTAACTAACTAACTAACTAACTAACTAACTAATAACTAACTAACTAAATAAATAAATAAATAAAATAAAAGAGCAGGAGCCGCGGAGGTGGTTCAGTGGTTAAAGGTGCTTACTATGCAAGCCTGCCAACCAGAGTTCAGATCCCCAGGACTCCTGTGAAGCAAGCTGAACACAAAAGTGGCACATGTGTCTGTAATCCCAATGTAACTACAGCAATAGGAGGCAAAGTCAAGAAAATCCAGAAACCCAAGGGCCAGGTGGAGAAAACAAGAGAGACTGTATTTCAAACAAGATAGAAGGCAAGGACCAACAAACACCCTGATGTTGTCCTCTGATCTCCACACATGAGCCACGGCGCGCGCACGCGCGCGCACACACACACACACACACACACGAACCAACAATCCATCCCTGAATAGGGTTGATGCTGTATACAAGCTCCGCAGATCAAGGTGGAGAAATGGTGGGTCGTTAGGGAGCATCTAGCCCATGGCCTCCTCATTTTATAGGTGAGGAAAGTGAGTGATAGAGATTGTGCAGTCGTCATAGAAATATCTACAACCCCTGGGCCAGACACTCTATCCCAGCATTTCTGCTCTCATTAAACTTCTCTGGGTGGGCACTGGCTTTGTCCTGCCTGTCACAAGTAGGACAGTAATCCACTGGAAAGCCCTTCATCAAAGATGCCAGAGCCAAAGTAGCATCCAGTGCCATCCCTTCTCCTCTTCAAGGTCTCCTCTGCCTTGGGTACCCCTGAATTGAGTTCCTAATGGGGTCCTGGGATGCTCATGGGGCCCATCTGTTCCCAGGCAGGAACCACAGACTTCGTCCTGAGGACACCATGGCAGGAGGCACAGAGGGTCGGCAGGGAGACAGGCCATGGATACAGTGCCTGCCCCTGTAGCTGGGCTCTGCCTGCTGCCTTGGTTTCCCTTTCCAGCCTAGGCCCAGATGGGTGCTGGCTCTGTGTCCCTTTCGCATCCACCCCCAGCTTTCCCTACCTATGTGTCTGTGGGAAGAATACTCAGCCAGGGGTGCAGTCCTGGGTGCAGGATCCCCTTGCCAACTACAGTGCTCAAGGTTCAGCAGAAGACAGGAGGAAGGAAGCCAAAGTGCCCACACCCACCCAGTGCTAGAGTACTGTTGTGGTCCCAGTTTGCCACCACCCCCAAACTGGAGCCTGGTTGTAGGGTACCTAGAGTGGAGGGCATCTGCACTTCCTGCCCCACCTGCCCAGGGGATCCCTCCCTGCTCTCAACCCTGGAAAACAGAGGCCAGGGCTTGGCCCAGCCTCTGGACCTTGTTCTGGGATGTCCCACAGCCTTGTCCCCTCCTGTCAGCCACTGCCAAACCCCATCAGCAGACTGTCACCATGGCCCAGGCCCCAAGCTCCCTGGAGTTCAGTGAGTCATCCTCAACACAGTGCTTGGCTGTTACCAAACTCTGCTCTCCCCGCCCCCCCCCCCGCACCCCTTGCACTGGGCCTGCACAAAGGGCAGATGGGCACAGTGGGAGTGAAGGGACTTGGGCCTCTGGCCTCCTGAGCACCAACCCCAGGGACCAGATGGGACAGAGATAGGTGGCTCCGCAGACAGAGCTCTGACAGGAAGCTGGAGTGTCCACCCACAGTGAGGCGCTGGGCTTCCTGGACAGAGAGCTTGCACACGTGGCCATGCACACACATGCATAACCATGCACACAGACATAAACATGTTCACACAGACACATGTATTCATGCATACAGACAAGCATGCACTCACTCGTGTGTACCCAGCATACGGACACACACAACCTGCTCAGCCTTTGACCCAGCAGCCCTGGCCTCTACCTGCAGGGCTCAGGGTGACCTGGTAGTGACATTGGAGACAGGACATTCAGAGACAAGGTAGCTCCAGCAGCAGGAGGCTCTAACACCTTCAGGACAGGCACCAGGAGGAGGGTAAAGGGATCTCCCTCAGGCCCTGACCCTGACCACAGCCTTGCAGCAGGAAGGGGTGGGGGTGGCACCTGAGCCTGAGAAACCACCCTAGTGACTAGTGAGTTAATGCTTCTGGCACCAGTGCCCTTACTGAGAAAAACACAGGAGGCCTGCGCTGCAAGGGTAGCTAAGGGTGCAGTGTCTGTGAGAGGCAGCTGGCAGGATTCCAAGGGGCTATGCCAGACCTCCTGTGGGTTCAGGCTCCCTGCTGGACAACAGCAAGCTGGGCCAGGGGCTGCCAAGCCTGCCACGCCCAGGCCTGGCTGTCTTCCCTTCCCCTGCCTCCTGCTCTGTGGTGGCCCAGAAACAGCACAGGGCTGAGAAATGGGGAATGGGGGGGGGGCGATGCTGGGGTGGAACTCAGAGGGCATAGGAGAAGAGAGGGGTCGCTAGGATGGGTCTGCAATTTGAGTTGCTGTTAGGGAAGCCCTGGGGGCAGACAGCCAAAGCCTGCATCTCTGGCCTTCTCATCTGGAGCTCAGCTGGAGAGAGGGGGGATGGATGATGGTGGGGGGGTGGGAGAAGTGCAGAAGAGGAGAAGGGAGGAAGGAGGAAGTGGAAGGCAGACTCTACCAGACCCTAACCTCTCACCCAAGGGAGACCTCCCTTCCACTACAGCTTTCTAGGGCTCCCAGCTGTCCTAGTCTCACTCTAGAATCCCCTGGGAAGATGGGGATTCTTCTGTTTCAGACCACACCCCTCCCCCCCGCAGGGTCCAGCCTGTATTTGTTCTCAAGGCTGGATTCCCATCTAGCAGTAGAAGCACAGATTCTCAGGCCTATCACACCCTCCACTGTGATGGGCCCAGGTTTCTGTGGGGTGCCACATCTCCCAGGGGACTCTGATGCTCAGTGAAGTCTGGGGCACATCCCGGGAGTGGGAGTCTCAGGGCAGCCTGCTCTCAGGGAGGAGGAGGCAAAGACTACAAGCTTCCTAGAGCCCCGCAGACTGGGAAGAAGACCCTGGCGTGGTTCGGCAAGCTCAGGGGCACAGTGCTAGCATTTAAGCAGATAGGTGGTGCACTGGAGCACCCCAAGTGGGTATGGCCAGTGGTACTACAGAGACAGTATTTCTCAGTGCTCTCAGGTGCTTGCCCCGTGCTATTGACTTTGGGAACACTGCCTCCCCCACAGGGCACAGAGGCTGAGTGGCCCTGAGTCACCCAGCTGTAGTCACTGAGCTGGCGGTAGTGGTGGAGGGACCCGATAGGCTTTCACAGCCTTGCCTATGAAGGAAGGAGGAGGTGACAAAACACTGAGGGTCCTGGCGTCTACCCCACAGGGCACCAGGATGGGGAAAGGTCTCAGAGGCTTTCAGAAAGGCCCACAGTGGCACACAAATGCTGAAGAGCAGGGGAGGCATGGGAAGGCACCGTTGGTGACAGCTGGCCCCAGCTGTGACCAGGTCCAAGTGTCCCCACAACTCACAGGGCGAGGGATGAGATGGAGAAAGCAGGCCCCTCCATCCTCCAGAAATCAGGGTCTCTCCATCTTCCACCATCACACAGGTCCATACTTAAATCAGTGTTGGTCACCACCCAGGTCCTTGCCGCTAATCAGCCCCCACCCTCCCATTTCTGGTGATGGGAGTGCTTTGATATCAGAGGGGACTCTAATATGCGCGGCGTGAGGGACCCTTAATTTATTACGTGCCCGTAATTGATGTTTATATAAAGTAGCTCTTACAGCTACTCAGAGCAGGGCACGAAGCACAATCAATCAGCCATTTGCCTCCAAAGGGCTGGAAGCAAATGCCCGTCTCACATATCAAAGGCCACCCCAGCACCCCTGGGTGGTGGGGGGAAGGGGCTGGGCACTTGCATGGTTTTGTTTCGTGCTTTTGAGAAAAGGATCTCACACTATAGACTAGCATGGAACTTACATATCGCTCTGGCTGGTCTCAAACGCGCAATCCTCCTGCCTCAGCTGGGATTACATGTGTGAGCCACTGTAGCAGTTACTTTCTCATTGCTGGGCCTAACCCCCTGACCAGAAGCAGCTTATGAGAGGAAAGGGTTTCTTTCAGGCTTATGGTTTCGTGGGGAAGTTTCACCATAGCAGGGGAAGCAAGCACTAGCAAAGGCTGAGCATCACATCTTGTCACAGCAGCAGCAAGAGACAGCAAGCTCTGAACACCCACTGGATGAACAATCAACCTCAAGATCCACCCCAGCAACACACCTCCTCCAGCAATGCTTCACCTCCCAAAGTTGTCCACAACTTTCCCAAATTACTACCATTACTATCCAAACCACCACAGCCACCATACTTGGTCCCCCGCCCCCCGGCCCTCAGAGAAGCCAGGCCACTTCAGAGCCATCCTTGGGATTCCACACCAAGGAGTGTAGCAGGACCGTGATGTTCTGCTGAGCTACAGGGGAGCCCCGAGACCACTCTGCCTTTGGTCTGAAGCTTAACAATATTCAGGATGAACGGGTGGGGAGATGGTCCAGTTAGAAAAGTGCTTGCCTCACAAGCATGAGGATCTGCGTTCAATGCTCAGCACCCACAGTAAAAGCCTGCTGTGATGGCTTGGACTGGTAAGGTGGAGACTGGGCATCCCTGGTATTTGCTAACTAGTCTAGCCATTCTATAAGAGAGCCCATCTCAAGAAGTTGGGTGGTGCCCGAGGAATGACAATGGATGTTGTCCTCCGACCTCTACATGTAGACACATGTGTATGCAAAAGCACCTGTACAAACATGCACCTGCACATGCATGAACATGCATACATGCATGCATAAGAATAAAAAAAAAAGCCACCAATATGCAGACTGATGGTTCTACACCTGGCCCTGATATACTCGGCCCACTTCTCCTTCCTAAGCACTGTGTCTACTCCACCCTCATGAACCACAGTCCCTCCTTCTAGCAAAGAGCCTTCCCCCACAGCCATCAGGAAGGCTGGTCCCATGACTGCTTGGAGCAGAGGAAGCAGACAAGTGAGTGTCCTGGGATGGTAGGGCAAGTGACTTCACAAGATGGCAGGAGAGCTGTAGGACCTTAAGAGTCTGAGGACCCACAATGGGAAAGGTAGCTCTGGGGGAGCCAGGGGCTCTTTGGCTCATGGCTGTATAGCTCTGATTTTTTCCTTCTATGTCCCTGTTTCCTCTGAGGACACTTGTGATGGCTCTTTGGGCCACCTGGATAATCCAGGATGAACTCGTGTCAAAGCCCTCAGCTTAGAACTGTCTGTGAAAGCCCCTTTCCAAATAAGGGCACGGGTGCCAGGCCCAGTGGACACGAGGGCCTGGGCAGCTTTTGGAGGCCACGTTCCAATTCAGGGTATTCCTGCTATGTCCAGCCCAGATGGCTTCATAGAAGGCCAGGCATGGTCTAGCCCCTCCTCAGCCACCTAACATCTCCCTGGCTCTGGGATGGGGTATGTTGTGGAGACATCCCAGAACAAGCCTTGTCTTCACACAGCACTGTGTGTACTGTATACGTTGTTAAAGAGTGAAAGGTACGAAAGGAAACTCAGGGGCCACTTGGGGTTATATTTCTATAGTGGTCAGGCTTGGTGGGTATAGCAGCTTCCTTTTATTATTATTATTTCTTTTCTTTTCTTTTCTTTTCTTTTCTTTTCTTTTCTTTCCTTCCTTCCTTCCTTCCTTCCTTCCTTCCTTCCTTCCTTCCTTTCTTTCTTTCTTTCTTTCTTTCTTTCTTTCTTTCTTTTTTTTTTTGGAGAGGGACAGAGAGAGGGAGAGGGAGACAGATAGAGATGGGCACGCCAGCAGTCTCTCAGCTGCTGCGAATGAAATCCAGATGCATGCACTCCCTTGTGGCCAAGTGCGGCATTGCGCCCTTGCGTCACTTTGCATCTGGCTAAACGTGGGACCTGGTGATTGGAACCGCTGGAGATTGGAACCAACGTTCTTAGGCTGAGGCATGAGCCTTAACCGCTAAGCCATCTCTCCAGCCCATCTTTTCTTTCTTTGTTGGAGACAAGGTGTCATTTAGCCTAGTTTGGCATCAAATTAGCTATGTAGCCGAGGCTGGCTTTGAACTTCTAATCCTTAAGCCTCCACCTCTAGAGGGCTGGGACTACAGGCATGCAGCATCTGAAGGGGTCGGGTGTGTAAGTGAGGGAGAAGTATTCCAGGCAAGTACAAAGGCCCTGGAGTCCAGCTGTGCTTGGAGTGTTCACACCGGGAAGCAGAGCAGGAAAGGAGGGGTGCGCAGATAAGAAGGGGGAGGGGCTTTGCAGACTGACAGACAACTGACTTTCCCTTTCACTGGAGCCGGGTGGGAACCATGGGAGCTCTGCTATAATAAGACAAGGCCATGGGCACCTGGATGCCGCCTCCCTCCTCAGGCTGTGCCCATCAGTGCTTCTTCCTTCAAGAAACAGGGAGCCCTAGAAACAGCCCTCCACCCTTTGCTGAAGGTGGAGCTTACAGCCTGGTCTCCCAGACAGCTGCAAGCACAAGAGGAGGCCATTAGCTTGGGTGTGAATGTGCACATGTGCGTGCGCACGTGCACAACACACACACACACACACACACACACACACACACTCGGGCTCTGGGCCCAGGCTGGGATGTGTGGCTGCTGGGCCGCCACCTCCATTAAGAATTTAGAAGCCCAGAGGGAAGACGTCTTTAGCTCTGGGCCTCCCAGAGTGGGGTTCCCAGCAGTAGCAAAACTTCGCTTCTGGGAATAAAATGGAAATGGCGTCTCTGGAGTGCAATGAGAAGCTGTCTCACAAAGCATTCTTCTTTGGAGAGGCCGCGCCAGAGCCAGTAGTGATGAAGGGGGTCTGGGGGCGGTAGGGACGCCCTGGGGCTCCTAGCAGGCATAGGACAGCAGCAGAGCAGGAGGCAACCCCCTCCCAGGGCCCCACCTGCTCAGCGCTGCCTGGCCTAATAAACCCTCTCTCTTCAGAGTCACATTCGATGTGGTCCCAACAGGGAGCCATACGTCACCAAATCCGGCAAAAATTTGTACTAAATTGAATCAATCCATCTTGGAAATGGCTCTTGTCAGCTTCTGTCAGGAACTGTCTGCAGGGGACGTAGGGATCAGGAGGGGCCATCAGGATGTGGAGGCTGGGGGGACATAGGGGGCTCTCTCGTTTCCAGAATCTTCTGGGCTGCAGCAGAGTGGGAGGCAGGGGCTCAGGCACAAGCTGTGTGCAGTGGACAAGCAGGCAGCTGAATGTCCCATGGGTAGTGGACACGCACACACTCCTCCGGCAGCCAGGCTGACATGCACGGTCACCCACTTGCTCGCTGAGATGAGCCAACTTGGGTCTCGCTTGCACCCAGCTCCCCAACTGCTAAGCACCCACTAAAGTGAGAGCAGGAGAGGCCAGCCAAGCGGAACTCAGATCCAAGGCTCAGAAGCGCAGTGGAGGCCAGAGGACAGTCCTGAGCCAGAGTGTTCTCCGGGTGGGCAGCTGAGAACAGCCCCTTCGCCCGGGTGCTGGCCTGGAGGGTTATTTGGCCTTGCTCCTGCCAAATAGCCACAGCTGGGGCTCTGCTCTCCTGAATGAACACGACATGGTGTTCAGTGTTGAGGGGAAACTGAGTAAGGTGCTCCCAAAACTAGGGCCAGCGTCTTCAGAGTCCCCACCTCTGGTCTCCACCTACAGCTTCCCATGGCCAGAACCTCACTCCTTCCTCCCAAGCTTGGCTCACATAGCTGTCCACAGCATGGACACAACACTCTGGGCTCATCCCACAGCAGGCCACGTCCCCCACTGCACACACACCACCCCGCTGGGTCTAGCCTCTCCCCTCTGTCCACACTGTGCCCTGTACGCGGTACACTTTCCCTTCTCCACTGAGGCCAGCTGGAGCCATCCCTCCCTCAAGGGCCTATCCCTGTCACGTGGCCTTCACCTACCTCCTGCCATTCCAGGCCCTACAGGTTACATCTGTGTTCAGCCAGCCAGGGTCACAGCACAGGGTGGGACAACAAGACATGTAGGGAAGACTTCCTGAAGGTCAAGTCTGAGTTCCCTGGGTCGTGGTGAAAGAAAAAACACTGAGGTCTGGCTAACTAACCTCACATGCAAGCCTACCAGCAAACCGCTCTCCATACCATTAGTGACATTCCTTGTGCCCCCTCCTCCTGCCTGTGTTCTGGACAGCTGCTACTAAGCATTTGCCAAGTACCTGCTGGGGGTTCAGGCTGGTTGGACTCACCCTGAAGCCCACTCAGGGCAGGTTGAGGGACTAGCTTGGGCGGTCAGGGTGGTCTGTAGAGACTTGCCCCTTACAAGCAACTCCCTTGGTGGCTGCCTGTGATAGTTTAAATATATGTCCTCCCATAGACTCGGGTGTTTTATTTAAATTGAGTTTGCAGCTTTAGCAGCTAGCGGGCAGACTCCTGTTACTGGCGGGGGGGTTACAGGGACGTCACTGGGGGCTGATGGCTCTGGACTCCAGCCTAAAGGTATGCAGAGAGGTTTTTGAGCTCTTGTGGTGCTGGCTGTTTGGTGGTGTGTCTCTGGTTGATCTATGAACAGGAGCCAGCTGCTTCCGTCATTTGATGGAACTTCCCCTTGGATCTGTAAGCTTGAAATAAGTCCCTTCCTCCCATAAACTGTGTCTGGTTTGGATTTTCATCCCAGCAACATGAAACTGACTACAACACTGCCCCGGAAGCCCCCAGTGGCTTGAATGCTCCTGGGGAGTCACAGCTTCTCCTCTTCTAGCCCCGGCTCACCCCCTGACATCAGGCTGCTAAGAAAGAGTAGGCAAGGACTCACCCAAGCAGACCACCATGGAGAGTCACCTGCCCTGAATGATAACTGCTAGGATGGAAGTTGGGGCATGGCCACCTGAAAAGGTGACCCAGGGTCCAGAGAGGCCTCCTGGATTTATTGGGGAGTATAGTGAGTTCAGAGGTGCACCCCAGACATATTTCCACTGAATAGTATATGTTTGTGACAGCTGAAAATGACACAAGGTGCTGGGGCAATGGCTGAGCTGATAAAGTGCTTGCTTTGCATGCATGAGGCCCTGAGTTCCATCCTCGGTACCCACGTAAAGTGCCGGACGTGGTGGTGAGTGCTTATAATCTCAGCACTGAGGACGGGGAGCTTGCTGGCCAGTCAGCAAGCTCACCTAATTGGTGAGCACCAGGTCCATGAGAGTCTATCTCAAAAACAAGTGGACAGCTGCCGGGCGTGGTGGCGCACGCCTTTAATCCCAGCACTCGGGAGGCACCAGGTCCATGTTAATTCCAGTCTATCTCGAAAAAAAAACAAGTGGACAGCATCTGAGGGTAACGTTCAAGGTTGTCCTCTGGCCTCCACACGCCTGTGCCTACCAGTGCACGCACACCCATATACAGACAAACATGCACACGATACATACACAAGAGAAAAGAAAATGACACAGATTTACACATTGATTTGTATCTTCTCTAAATTTACATGTTGAAGTCCTAACTCTAGAACCTCAGAATGAGCCAGCATGGGGACACAGGGCCTGTACAGAGAAATAATCAGGACATGACAGGGTCATGGGGTGGCCCTCTTTCTCTATGATGTGTGAGGACATCAAGACTCCGAGGGAAGAAACATCTGCAAGCCAAGGAGCCCAGGAGGGCAGCTCAGCGGAAACAACCTTGCCCACACTTTGGCCTTGGCCTTGTGGCCTCTGGAATGGCCATGAACTAGGTTCCATTGTTTAACAGGCTGTGAGGTTTTGTTAGGTCGGCCCTGGCAAACTGACGCAGACTGGCCAGAGTTGAGTGACTCTGTGGTCCTCAGTGAGGTCCAGCCATAACAGCTGCCCACTTGCCAGGGGCCCAGCAGCCTGCATGGGGCAGAGGCCAGGTGGGGTTGTTCACCTCCGGGCTCATCACACCCTATAGTAGGTTTCTAAAGCAGACACCAAGCAGGCAGAGGGCTGAGGATGCAAGTCCACGGGGATGTATTAGCAAGCAGAGGAAGACAAAAGCAATCTTGCCTGACACAAATATAGATGAATTCATGTGGAGGAAACCCACAGACTGGCAAATTAAACCGTGGTTCGGGCTGGCGAGTGCTGAGGACGCTGGCTGATGGATCTTCTCGGCCAGACAGCCAAGCCAACCAGATATGTCACCACAACATGCTGATGAAGCAACAGCCTCCACACGTCTACATGTCATCCTGCGAGGCCACGGGAAGGGGAGCTGCCAGCTAGCCACAGCCACAGGGACTGCAAAGCCACTCTTGGGATGAAGGTAGCCTGCATACTGGCACTGGGCCTAGAAAAGAGGGGGCTTAGCCAGGTGTGGTGGCACACACCTTTAATCCCAGCACTCAGGAGGCGGAGGTAGGAGGATCGCCATGAGTTCAAGGCCACCCTGAGACTAGTGAATTCCAGGTCAATCTGGACTAGAGAGAGAGAGACCTTACCTCAAAACCTTCCCTCCCCCAAAAGAGAAGAGGGGGCTGTGGCTTAGAGGATGTTGGTACATGGAAAAGTTAGGTATGAGATGGGGAAGCCATGCAGATCCAGGCTGTCACCACACTCACCCTCACCAAGATAAAACCTAGAAGAGCTGAGGCCTTGTCTGGCTGTAGACACTTCCCCTGGTAGGCAGCAGGAACACGATATCCAGTGGATGGATGGATGGCAGATGAGGGGGTAAGTGGAAGGATGGATGGGAAGATGGACAGATAAAAGGATGGATGGATAGGTGGGGTGGGGGGATTAATGGAAGGATGGATGGACAGATGAAAGGATGGATGGATAGATGAATCATGGATGGATGAGTGGATGGATGTAATGGAGGAAGGGTTGGGGTGGATGGATGGGTGGATAGATGGATGAAAACTTGGGTGGGTGGATGGATAGATGGATTGTGGGTGGATGAATGGATAGAAGAATGGACATGAGATGGATGGATGCATGGGTGAGTGAATGGATGAATAGAAAAATGGGTGGATTGTACATATGAGTGGTTGGAGTGGTTGGCTGGCTGGGTAGATGAATAGATAGGTCAAGAATGGGTGGATGGAAGGCTGGATGGGATGATAGATGGATGGGCAGGTAGATGAGTGTGTGGATGGGTAGGCAGGGGATGGATGTGTGGGTGGGTGGGTGTATGGCAATGCCTGACTCCAGCTAATAAACACCAGCTCCAGCTGCTATTTTCCCTGCATTCTCACCTCGTCCCAGGTTGAGACAGCCTTCACAGTGCACCATCTCCACCTACATGACAGCGCTCGTCCCTTGGAATGCTCCAGGTTTTTCCATCTGGAGAGCCCACTTTTCTATCCTTCTGCCTACCAGCTGCCCCTCCAGCAGTCTGTAGATCTCCAATAGGCACTGCCTTCTCAGCTCCTTCTGGGCAGTTGTGTTCAGGATAATCTTTCCCTTCTTCCACTAGGGGGTCCACCGGGTCCTCCAGGCTGAGCATGCTCCCCTTTGTGCTGCCCCTTGTTGCTCCACATGCCATCCCGCAGGGCAGCCACGCATAGCTACTTGCACTTATATCACTGAAGTGAAAGTAGACAAAGACTTCAGTTCCTGTTTGCACCAGTCACGTCCAAGTGCTCAAAACCCATGTGGGGCATTCTATGAGAAGTCCTGCTGGTGAGCTACCTGCGGCCACACTGCCACAGAACAGGTGCCTGTGATCAGCTCCTCAGGGTCCCTGTATCATTCCTATAGCATAAAGGAGATATTCAGAAGCTGTCCATATACAGGAAGTCTTCTGGTCTCGCTCGACCTCACCTGAGCTCCACTTGTTCTGGTCCAATTCCCAGAAAACAGTCTGGGAGACTGTGATGTGGGCCATGCTGTGTGCAGTGTCTACCTGTCACTGAGTGTCCACTCACATCACTCCCTCTACCCTCCGCCCTGTGAGGGAAAACATCAGGGGTGGGACCAAAGCCTTGCTCTAAAACAGAGGTCTTGGAGCCGGGTGTGGTGGCGCATGCCTTTAATCCCAGCACTCGGGAAGGCAGAGGTAGGAGGATCGCCGAGAGTTCAAGGCCACCCTGAGACTACATAGTGAATTCCAGGTCAGCCTGGACCAGAGTAAGACCCTACCTCGAAAAACAAACAAACAAACAAAAAAAAAAAAACAGAGGTCTTGGGAACTGGAAGGATGAACCACAGCAAGGACTGCCATCACCAGCACTCCTTGTCCCCCACATAGATTCCTGAAACTGTCATAGCCTCAGGGGAGCCCCCTGTGATGGATGTGAGGTTGTGAGGGCTTGTGGGGATGGAAGCCGTGTCTGTGAGAAGCCCAGGATCATGGGAGGTTGGTACCAGGCAAGCCTTGGGTCACCCTAGGTTCCTGGCTGGCTCTGCGTGAAGGAGAAGGGGTCTGCAGGAATGTTGAGGCATGGAGAAGTAGAAGCCCACCCACCCTGCTACACTCACTCTGAGGGAAGCTCCAGCCCACAGTGCCACCTCCACTGAGTACCTCAGAAATGACCACACATGGCTGACCAAGCTCAGGCAGATCTAGACCTTGGCAGCCAGCAAGCAGGGCGGGACCATCACAGGACATGGATGAAGCAAAGACCCAGGCCCCAGACTGTAGTATGAGAGGCAAATGTGGCTTACACGTAGGATGGGGGGGGGCCTCTCCTGTGAATGTTGTATGTGGGGGTGTGCAAGTGTATGCATGGCTGTCTGGGCAGGTATGCATGCAGGCGTGTGTGTGTGTGTGTGTGTGTGTGTGTGTGTGTGTGTGCATGTGGGGGAGCTGGTGAGCAAGGCTGGGCACAGAAGGGAACCTTTCTGAAAGGGCTTCATGGTAGTGACTTCCTTTTAGAGCTTCATTTCATTTAATCCACACAGGAGCCCAAGGGTGTTCCCCTACAACCCTCCAGGACATGGAAACTCTGCTGGATGCCTAAGAAGATCAGAGTCATGGTTTCCTGTGATCTAGAAGCAGGCTCGCTCATTGTTCACCTCACAAACTTGCTTGTAATCACAGAACCCACGGGCTTCATGAACTCACTGTGCAGTCATCTGCAATTGCCCTAAAACAGACATTGGCTATCTCATGAGACCTTCATAGCTCATGCCCACTCCGGGGACCACAGGGGCTCTCCATGCCACACTTTAGATGTTCAGGCCACTAGGTCTCAGAGAATATTGGGAGAAGGACAACAGTACAGACAGTACAGTACTGGAGGGGGGGTTACATTCTGAGATGGTCCCCAGATGACTGAAGTCACAGATAGTAGTGAACCCCACATGAAACTTAATCTAGAAATTAGGCACAGCTGGGTGTGGTGGCGCATGCCTTTAATCCCAGCACTCGGGAGGCAGAGGTGGGAGGATCACCATGAGTTCAAGGACACCCTGACACTACATAGTGAATTCCAGGTCAGCCTGGACTAGAGCAAGACTTTACCTTGGAAAAAAAAGGATTAACAATAACTAATAATAAAATAGAATAGTTGTAATCATACTACAAGTTGTTTAAAATGTGGATTATTAATTTTCTAGAAGTTTTCATATAATATTTTCATTAAAATTTTTAATTCATTTATTTGCAAAGAGAGAGAGAGAGATACAGAGAGAGAGAGAATGGGCAGGCCAGGGCCTCATATCACTGCAAACAAACTCTAGACACATATTCCACTTTGTGCATCTGCCTTTATGCAGGTACTAGGGAATCAAACTTGGGCCATTAGACTTTGCAAGCAAGTGCCTTTAACTGCTGAGCCATCTCTCCGGTCCTATGTAATATTTTCAGATCCTAGTTGGCCGAGGTAACTGGCAAGGGGCAAATGCTGTGTCAGGAAGTCTCTGAACCCACTTGCTCAGAGTGACTACAAACTGTTGCGGTCCTTTCTTTGTGTGTGTGTGGTGTTTACATGGATGTTTATTGACTGTGGGGGGCACACTTATGTACTAGTATATGCATATGCGCATATAGGCTAGATGTCCACATCTGGGGTCTTCCTTAGCTGCGTTCCACATTATTCTTTGAGACTAGGTCTCTTGCTGAACCTAGCTCAGCTAAACTAGCTAGAGTCAGCCCCAAGGATCCTTCTGTCTCCACCTTTCTAGCACTGGGATTACAGGCACGAACTACTGCCTCTGGCATTTTATGTGAGAACTGGGGATCAAACTCTGGCCCTTATGCTTGGGGGTGGGGGACAAGCAGTAGCTGTGGGATTGGAGGAGGGTGATCCCTAGGGAGCTTCCCGCTTCTCACCTTCCCCAGATGCCCTCTGCTAGGCTAGCAGTTGCTCCACCTGCCTCCCTTTCATCTCAGGCGTGGGGTGCCAACTGGGGTCCTCCTGAGTACTCCCACTGGGCCAGATCAGCAATAAATACAGGCCTGAAAGAGATCTGCAGGCGGCACGGTGGGAGGTAGAGCACTGGGGTAGGCAGACATGCTTTTCTGCAGGGTCAGCAGCCTGGGCGACCCCCACTGCACCTGACCCTCCCTCCTAATAAAGGAAGCTGAGAAGGGTGACCATCCATCTTCCGAGCCGCTGGCCCTAATTAAGCACCAGTGAATTCCCCAACCAGGTTGCTGTGTCCCCAGCATAATATGTTATTTACCTGCAGCTAATAGTTCCGCGATAATGATAGTCTCGTATCAAATGACTGCTGCTTGGCTTCTGACAGTTTTAAAGACCAGTCTCGGGGACACTACAGTTTCTAATTACAGGGTCTGTCATCGGCGAGGTTCGGTTCAACGCCACCTCCTTCTCCCACGGGTGACACTTCTGTCCAGACAGGAAATTTAAGCTCAGCCCCGACAGTTAAGGTTAAAAATACTGCTCGGTACGAGCAGCAGATCATAATTTGGGTCGCCGCCGTGTTTAATTAATTGGACTTCGGCAATCAGCACTCCACGGGCTGTAATTACAGGCAGGGCGAGAGGCCCCGCTCCCCTCGCCATGTCTTACAGCTGTAATTTCGCCGAGGCTCTGACCTGGCTCAGGGCTGGGCCCTACAGCTCTCCCCAGGCGAGAGGCACTTCATTAGGCGGCTGTGATTTGTGAGGCAGAGCAGGTGGTGGAGTCCAGGCAGCGAGGACAGGGCGGCCACAGCTGCCCACGTCCTTTCCAGGGAGGGCTGGCTCCCTGAGATCATCCTGGTGGGGAGCCCTAGCAGGAACAGGGATGGATGAGCAGAGACAGCTCTCCAGAAGGCCCAGGGCCCGATGAGCCCAGCCCCTGGGTCCTTTGCTCTAGTAGTTCCCTCTGCCTGGCACCCCCTTCCCCCATGCCAACACAGCTGGCTTCCTCACACTCCCTATATGCAGGGGCACAGTGCCCTTTCCCAGCCTCTTTGCTGTGTCTTGCTCTAATAATCCCTGGTTCTTGTCTGGGACTGCATTCTATCTGGCTTGCAGACTCTTTCCTAGGACACAATCCTCGCCTGTCTTTTTGTTTGTTTGTTTGTTTGTTTGTTTTTGTTTTCGAGGTAGGGTCTCACTCTAGCCCAGGCTGACCAGGAATTTACTATGTAGTCTCAGGGTGGCTTCGAACTCACGGTGATCCTCCTACCTCTGCCTCCCGAGTACTGGGATTAAAGGCATGCGCCACCATGCCTGGCACCTGGCCTATCTTTATCGCCCACGTCTTACTCCACTGGTCCCAGGCTGACCTTGTTCAATCTTCAAGCATGATATCCTGGACAGGTCAGACTGGACTTGGCCCTTTCCAGCTCTGCCAACACTGAAAACATATCCCCGCCCAGCTGGCTCCTCTCACCGTCGGCTCTAGCGAACCTATAGTCATAAGAGCTTTCCTGGGGGCCTCTGTACATCCACAGCACAGTGATCAACAAGTGAGGCCTTGGGGACCTGCTACCTCTTTGCTTGGATGGTTTTTGCCTCAGCCAAGCCTCAATGTTCCTCATTCATAACATGGGCCAAGCACAAGGTATTGTCCCTAGGGAGCCAACACATGCCAGGCTCCAGAGCTCCATCAGCCCATGAGGGGGGCTGGACTGGGCTCTAGGCATCCACTAGGATCAGAGTGGCTAGAGGAGAGCCAAGTCCTCTGAATTCTTGGGCCTCTGTGACTGATCTTCAGCTCAGCAGCAGCAGCAGCAGCAGCAGCATACCTTCCTCATGACCCCCACCGTACTGCCTCCACTTCCACTGACCCCCATCTTCTTGCCAGAGATAATTCTGGGTGGGCATCCAGTTCCTCACTGAGCCTTGTCCTGAGTGCACATGCTCACCTGATGACAGATGATTTGAGTGGCACACGCCACCCTGCCCTTTGCTGCTCATGTCGATGCCCGTCTCCACTTCGCACCACCTTCGGTGACAGCTCTTTCTTGCCAGCAGAGGCCTCAGCTCCAACCATGACACAGAGGGAGGACCCAGAGCTCAGGAGACATCGTTCCCTTTCAAACCCACACGAGGGTGAGGCACGGCACCCACATGGAGGTTCATGTGTAATCCCAAATATATGCTGGCATCCCAACTCCCAGGATTGGTCAAGGGGGGCTGCATTTAGAAACAGTCTATCTGCAGGTGTCCTCAGTTCAGGTGAGGTCACTCTGTAGTAGGGTGGCCCCAAATCAAGCATGCCTGGGAGCCTCACAGGAAGAGGAAGAAAGACAGACAGGTGCACGGGGGGTGGGGGTGGCTGTGGGGGAAGACCCAGAGGTGGTCTGCAGTGATGCAAAACATCAGAGATGTCCATAGCCTGCTGCCCACTGCAGAGTGACTTCTACAGCAATAACCACAGCCTGTGGTTCTCAAACCTGTCTGTTCTCAGACCCCTTTCCAATCTAAACATCGAGGACCCCAAAAAGCTTTTGTCTGTTGGTAGTTATGACATAAGAAGCTAAGGTGAAGGGCTGGAGAGATGGCTTAGCGGTTATGGCACTTGCCTGCAAAGCCACAGGATGGGGTGTGGGGGGGGACTCAGGGATGCAGGCAGCACAGGGAGCTGACAGAGGCAGGAAGGGGCAGAGTCCATGGAGCTTACAGAGCTGGGAAGCCCCACCACACCCTGGTCTCAAGACCAGGCCAGAACCATGAAAGGACAGAGGCTTGTCAAGCCTCCTCCCCATCTACCAGTATCAGGGCTTCCTTTTGGCAGTCACAGGATGCTGATGGGGTCATAAGGGAGGGGCAGTGGCAGAGCTGCCAGAGCCCTGAGGCTGGATCCACCGCTGCCATGCTGTGCCCTCCTCCATGGCCCTGGGTTAGCAGTTCCCATGGAGCTTGGGGACCAGGGGTGGGAGTGGGGGGGCCAAACACGTTTGTTTATTAAGAATCGAAAGCTGGGCGGCAAGGCCCCAGTGGAGAGCTGCTTTTGAAGTGCCAAGTGATTTATTTCAGCCAATTACTGTGCACTTCTCTTCCCAGGACCACACGTAATTGATTGAAACCTATTGAAAACAAATTAACCAGCGCTGGATGCAAAGAGCTGGTTATCACCTCCCCAAGGGCTGAGGATTGTGAGAGCCACACAGCACTGCCTCCACTTCCCCTTCCCGGGAAGGAAGGACTAGGAGAGAGAGGAGAAAAGACTCAGCAGGACTCTGGGCCTTCCCTGGGTGGGGGACAGTCCTCTTGGAGGCTGGGGACTCTTGGGGTGTGCTTGGTGTCCAGCTTTGTGCTACAGACACTGGCAACGTCACTGAGGACCTTTGCAGCCTGAGCTCCTGGCACAGGACTTCTGGGTCCAAGCTAAGGAAGGTCTCAAGGCCTCACCACCACCTTTGGTTTTCCAGAAAGTTCCAGAAAGGGGGTAGGGGCAGGACTCCATCCATCTCATCACAGCTATGCCAGCAACAGATGTTCTACTACATTGGGGCGTTCACCTGGCAGGTTTGAAATGACAGGGGGTGTTAAATTGCTTATTGACTTCTTTAAATATATTGATTGATTAAGATAGGATCTTGGGCTGGAGGGATGGCTTAGCATTTAAGGAATTTGCCTGCAAAGCCAAAGGACTCAGGTTTCATTCCCCAGGACCCACATTAGCCAGAAGCACAAGGGGGTACACGTGTCTGGAGTTCATCTGCAGTGGCTGGAGGCCCTGGCACGCCCATTTTCTCTCTCTCCCCCCACTTTCTCTGTCAAGTAAATAAAAATGAAATTTTTTTTAAAAGACAGGGTCTCAATGCTGGGTGTGGTGGTGCACGCCTTTAATCCCAGCACTTGGGAGGCAGAGGTAGGAGGATCGCCATGAGTTCGAGGCCACCCTGAGACTACGTAGTAAATTCCAGGTCAGCCTGAACTAGAGTGAGACCCTACCTCGAAAAAACAAAAAACAAAACAAAACAAAAAAAAAAGACAGGGTCTCACTAAGTTGCTCAGAGTAACCTAGAACTCTCTCCAGCCTCCGCCTCCCTTATGCTGATTACAGGTGTGTGCCACCAGCCTGGCTGTTGAACTGTGTTTTTATTTTCACTGGGCATGGTAGCTTGTACCTGTAATCCAGCACCCAGAGGCTGAGGCAGGAGGATTGCAGTGAGTTAGAGGCCAGCCTGGGCACTATCCTTGATGAAAAAAATATGATGATGATAAAACATAAGATGTGGGCTGGAGAGATGGCTTAGTAATCAAGGCACTTGCCTGCAAAGCCAAAGGACTCAGGTTTGATTCCCCTTGGATCCACGTAAGCCACATGCACATGGTAGCACATGCATCTGGAGTCTGGTGTGCCCATTCTCTCTTTCTCTCTCTCTGCCTCTTCTCTCAAATAAATAAATAAAAGTAAGTAAATAAACATAAGATTTGCTATCTTGGGGCTGGGGACGTGACTCAGTTGGTAGAGTGCTCACCTGGCCTGCATGAAACACTGAGTTTGGTCCCCAGCTCTGCATAGAACAAAGCATGGTGGTGCGCACACACATACACACACACACACCTGTGATCTTAGTCCTTGAGAGGTAGAGACAGGAGGAGCAGGAGTTCACTGTCAATCTCAGCTACATAGGGAGTTGCAGGCCAGCCTGAGACTACATGAGATCCTATTTCCAAAAAATAAAAAATAAAAATCTCAAGGCCTGGACAATAGGGAGGCGAGGGCTTGAGGAGTGAGTAAGGGTGTGTGTGTGTGGGGTAACACAAAACTGAACCCAAATGGAACTGGTACCATAACATCTTATATCCTGGAAGACAGACTAAAAGGTTGAACTTTCATCAGGATCTTAGAGGGAACACCTCCTGAATCAAAGGACCCTGGAGAGGTTAAGTTGAAGCCAAACCTTAAATTTCTCCTGTTTCTTTTTCTTTTTCTTTCTTTTTTTCTATTTTCTTTTTTTTTTTCCCTTGGCACTGGCCTGTAACACCCAGTACCAGAATGCGGTTAACACCCACAATGAGCTGTTGATCAGAGAGACCTACAAGGTTTCCCAAAACAAGACAGACTTCTGTCAGAGCCCTTGATTACCCACCAGAGGTGAATGGTAAGACCCTACTGCTGAAGACACCACATACTGTCGGCATGGAACATGGAGAGACCTGGCTGGAATCTGGAAGAGAGCCAGTCCCCAGACAGTTAGCATGTCCAGTGCTAGAAGGTGCTACATGAGCTACTGGGGAAAATGGCCAGTATCAAGCAACCCAAGGTCTAAGCTACTCAGAAGCAAACAACCTGATGTGATGCTCACACAAGTGCAATAGTGGCACACAGCCTTGGTGGGTAACCAATTGCCCTTGGATTGGCTAACAGATCTGCTCAGTGGAAAGGAACCCATATCTGGAACTGGAAAACAAGTCTGGGAAACAAGTCAGAATCATATCCAGATAATGAGTTTGCTTTCCAATATCAAGCTCCTACTAATATTGGGATACAAGAGGGTCTACACTCATTAAATTCTCTCGAAACTAATAATGGTTATCCCATTTATCCTATTCTGACTTCACTCTCTGTTGGAGAATCCGCTTCCCTTTTTCAGACAGAAGTGGGACCTGAGGAGATAAACGACCCACTGCACTTCAGTCTGGCTCCAGCTGAAATCACAGAGGAATTGGGGAAATGAGCAAGAGTGCTGCTTTCTCGGTGAACCTGATATCAGCACAAGGGTGAAGGAGACAGACACTGAGGACACTCAACACCTACCAAACCAGAGATCCACAGGCTCCTAAGAGCCCATCACTGAAGTAGACTTAAAATGCACCCAACATGGCTCAGGGAACTTAGCAGAAGAGGGGGCAGAAAGATCAGAGCCACAAGTTGGGACATTATGCCCAGAGGCATTGCCTCTCCCCCATAACTGATGGCTGCTCCCACAATGCACGACCCACGATCCCCATGGGGATGACCTGCGTCCTCAATGAGGAGGGTCCCTTCGGAGGAGGGGCAGGGATAAGGGAAAGGATGGTAACAACATGTGTTGTTTACATGCTGAGTATGTCCATAACTAATTATAAATAAAACATTACAAAAGGAAAAAATAACCCTTTTGGAAATAGAATTTAAAATAAACAGTACTATCTTGGGGCTGGGGATGTAGCTTGGTGACAGTGCCTTGGTCGAGCATGCTCAAGGCCTTGGGTTCAATTCCTAGGGCCGAACAAAAGGAAGGGAGGAAGCCGGGCGTGGTGGCACATGCCTTTAATCCCAGCACTCGGGAGGCAGAGGTAGGAGGATCGCTGAGAGTTCGAGGCCACCCTGAGACTACATAGTTAATTCCAGGTCAGCCTGGACCAGAGTGAGACCCTACCTCACAAAACCAAAAAAAAAAAAAAAAAAAAAAAAAAAAAAAAAAAAGGAAGGGAGGGAGGGTGGAAGGGAAAGTAAGAAAACTACCTATCTTCACTATTTCTTTTTCTCTCTGTCCAGTGCTGGAGGGGGAATGTAGGGCCTTGGACATGCTGAGAACACATTCTGCCTGAGCCCCCTAGCTCAACCTTACTTAATAGCTCTTTGGTGTACGTTTGAGGTGTTGGTAACCCACGCTATGCTGCTGTATTTTTAAATTTATTTTTATTAATTTATTTGGCAGAGAGGAAGAGAGTGAGTATGGGCGTGCCAGAGCCTTCTTGCCACTGCAAATGAACCCTGGATGACACACCACTTTGTGCATCTGGCTTTATATGGGTACTGAAGAGTCAAACCTGAGACGTCAGGCTTTGTAGGCAAGTGCCTTAACCACTGAGCCATCCCTCCAGCCCTCTTGCTGTACTTCTAAATCTCTCTCCCACCTAGTGAAGACCCTCTTTGGCACAGCTGGCACACTTTTGCCAATGCCAATCTCCAGCTGCATCTTGGTGCTAACCCTGCCTTCACTTTCCCACCTCTCCCCTGCCTTGTGCTCAGGGCCACCGAAGGGTCACCTCAGGTTTGTCCTGGCTCCCTTCTTCTCATAGCCCCCCACATCCCAGTGACCTCAACTCCCAGATAAGCCCCACCTATCAGAGGAAGGTCTCACCCAGACCCAGCCACTTCCACCCAGGCACCAAGGATCAGGTGGCTTGGCCAGCATGTGGTTCCTGCATCCCAGGCACTCACTGTCCATCACCCTGTAGGTGGCCAGATGGTCCCTTCAGGTAGAACCAAGCAAGTCTTGCTTGTGGGCTATTCCTGGCAGGCAGAGGGAAGGAGCCCTGAGCCCTACAGAGACCCTGGGGCACAGACACTGCTGTCACTACCATCACGCCGCCAGGCATCTCTGCTATTTCTGTCACAATTTATGTCGTCAGCAGAGAAGGCAGATGGGAGGAACCCCCAGCGTCAGGGCAACCCTTTATCGGCACCTGAGGTGGAAAAGTCAGTATGGCGCCTGGAAGCCCAATAAGCAGAAGCCACACCCCGTGTGGTCAAGTGTGAGTGTGGCGTGTGTGCATCTCCAAATGTATCTGGTGCACATACGTGAATACAGGCGCACGAGTGCACACATCTGTGTCACATCTCTATGTATGTGGGTGTCTGTGTGTTGTATGTGTGTGTGTATGTGTGCTGGGCATGTCATATACATCTGTATGATTGTTAAACGTGCTGTTGTCTTGAGTGTGGGTGTGTGTCTTATAGATTATGCATGCTCTGGATGTCATGTGTACCTCTGCGTATACCTGTATGCGTGTGTGCACATGTGTGGAGCTGTTGTTTATGTGTCTGGTAGGATGCCTCTGTGTGTGTGTGTGTGCGTGTGTGTGTGTGTGTATCTGGGCATCTGTATGTACCTGTGTGTCTCATGTATCTGTGTGTATGCCTATGTGTGTCTCTGTGGTGTGTGGACATGAGTGCCTGACCATGTCTGAGCATAGCAGGCTGTGTTTATATGCATGCATATGTATGCATGTGTGTTCATCCATGAGTCTGAGTTTGGAGACACAGGTGACTGTGTATAGGTAAGAGTGGTGTCAGAGCCAGGTGTGGTGGTGCGTGACTTTAATCCCAGCACTCGAAGTAGGAGGATTACTATGAGTTCGAGGCCACCCTGAAACTACATAGTGAATTCCAGATCAGCCTGGGTTACAATGAGACCCTACCTTGGAAAACCAAAAAAAAAAAAGGGGGTGGGAGGAAGAGATGAAGAGATGCTTAGTGGTTAAGATGCTTGCCCACAAAGCCAAAGAACCTAGGTTTGAATCCCCAGAACCCACGTAAGCCAGATGCACAAGGGGTCGCGTGCTTCTGGAGTTCATTTGTGGCGGCAAAGGGCCTGGAGTGCCCATTCTCTTTTTCTCTCTCTCTTCCTCTTTCAAATAAATAAATAAAATTGAAATAAAAACAAAAAAAGAAAACAGTGGTATCAGGTCCTCAGACCTCAGTTTCCCCATCTCTTAGTCAGTGCCACCCTCATGAGGCCGCGGGGACTCACACCGCTGCCCATGCCTGCTCCAGACTAGGGTTGGGGAACTGGAGCGTGTGTGCTCCAGGGCTCACTGATCTTTCTTCCTGAGCCAAGCATTCATTGGGGGTGAATCCTCAAAACTGAGCCAGGCCTGGGCTGGGCTTGGAGACAAGTCTCTAGGGACCTGAAGAAGATGCAAGCTGGTCCTTGGCTATGTCACTTCCTAGAGTGTTCTGCTGACATTGTGTGCAGATCCTGCAAGTAGACATCTGTGGGTCGCAGTAGGAGAGAGATCTGCTAAACTCTGGCTACTGCCGGAGACTACTAGAGACCACGATCAGCAAACTGTGCAGGCGTGGACTGAACTTACGCCCAGGAGCTCATTTATGCTAGCTATAGCTCTACTGTATAGACAGGGAAATTAGAGCACTCATGTGACATCATTTACATATGTGACACGACACGGGGAGCAGAGAAGGAGTGACTTTAACACCTGAGGCTGTCTGCCCACCCACAAGATCTGAGTGGGTCCCTGGCACCGGAGACCACAGGGTCAAGTCACAGTATAACTTCAGTGGGACTAGAAGGGCTCAGACAATGATAGGACAGCTACTGTGTGGGTCATCTTTTCCCAGCTGGCCTGGTGACAACAGACAGGTGAAGGGCAAGTCTGATGATGGCCTTCCTTGGCCCTGCTCCTCCCATGGCTCCTAGGGGTCACCCTGGAAGCACAGGTTCTGAATCTCTCCAAGCACTCTGGAGTGTGTGTCATGGCAGCATGGTCCCAGCTGTCTCCCAAATAAGTGCATGACTCCCCAGCTCTGTATCCACCTTCAACCTGCAAAACCCACCTGGGGGCTCAACAAACAGCCTCCTGACCACAGCTGCAGATGGTCAGGAGGCCACTCACAGACTGATCTATGTGGCCCTCGGTCCATAGTTGTCCTCACCCCGTGTCCTCTGCCTGTCTCTGTGGCATCATACCTCCCCCCCCCCGTCCCCCTGCATTTGCTCCACTAGCTCTTCCTCTCTGGAAGCTTCTACATGCTATTTATCACCGTGCTCTCTGGAAGCCTCATCGCAGCATTGTCGTTCGGGTGGCGGTGGCGCAAACGCCATCACTCACGTGGCATAAACCTGTTGTAACGTCCCTGCCGGCCCCGGGAAGGCCACCATCACTCTTCCCGTGACGGCACTCACGGAGATGGATGGTTCTGGGAATTACCACCGGCTGCGAAGTGAGGCACCTTTCACCTCCTTGGAGCAGGGCAAGTAACTGTCGCCGTGGGCTCGGCCCCTGGGAAATGAAGTAGGAGACCCCTGCTCCAGGCCATGCCCCAAGTCCCCCCAGGAGCATCTGGTCATATTGCCTCTGAGCCATCCACCTCTGGCCTGGAACAATCTCTTCCTGTGGCCTCCTGAGGATGCTGGGAGGCAGGTGCCTTTGGGGCTTTTGATAAATGATGACTCTGAGACTTGAGGACATTGGATGAATTACCCATGGTCCCCTGGCTCCCTGCGTCCTTTCTGGCTGAACAAGCGGTCCCTGTAGGTCACAAGCCTGGCCTCCCCTCCCCCAGCTTTCAAGAGGCCTTGTTTCAGCCTTAACTACCTACATAGTTTAGAGTTTGCCTAGAACATTCTCCTGGGGACTAACCATAAGGATGCTGGCCTGGGCAGTTGTCTGAGAGGGAGGGAAAGGCCTGTAGCCCTGGGGTTGGAGCCACATGCCAGAGTCTGTATGGCCAGGCCTGCACCAAGGCACGGACTCCCACTGCAATGCTGTCCTCTGCCTGGGACACCATGGGCAGTCTCCCAGATCAATGTGACCAGAGCTTCTAGGGTGTGGCTGACACCACCTTGACTTGATCTCCTTCTCTCTCCTCTTCCCCAAAGGGTTGCAGAAGCTAGATGGTCACAACCTAAATAATGCAGAGATAGAAAGGGTTGGTGTGCCCTACTGTAGAAAGGCTCCAGCCTGACCTAGAAACACTGGGGCCAACAGCAGGGGATAATGCAGAGGTGGCACTGGGTGGGACATGGACAAGATGCATGTAGGTTGCCAGTGAGGCAATGCACCCTGCTGGCCGGTGTCCCCATCACTGGATAGAAGGTCATGCTATGAACCTAGAGCCCCCACAGGCAGCCTGAGGTAAGCAGGGGTACACAATGCCCCCCAAATTCACTCCCACTGGGTACTCTAGGGTATTGCCTTCTTTGAAAATGAAGACCATGCAGAAGAGAGAGCTGGGATGGTCTCCCAGAGGGTGGTCTGAGGCGCTGCATGCCTGGGGCCTTATAAGAAGGCATAAAGGGGGTTGGGAACATTGCTCAGTGGGTAGAGTTCTTGCCTAGCATACACGAGGCCTTGGGTTCAAACCCCTGCATTGCACAAACCAAAACCAGGCATTGTGGTACACACCTGTAATCCCAGCACTTCAGAGGCAGAGGCAGGAGGATCAGGTGTTCGAGGTCATCCTTACTACATAACTGAGTTTGAGAACAGCCTGAGCTATATTAGTAGACTCTCGTTTCAATAAAAGAAAAAGAGGTTGGGGGGAGAGGTGGGGGGGTGGCTCAGTGGTTAAAAGTGCTTGCTTGCAAAGCTTGTTGGCCCAGGTTCAATTCCCCAGCACCCACATAATGCCACATACAAAGTGGCACATGCATCTGTGATCCTAACACACTTACCATGGGAGGTGGAGCCAGGAGAATCTGAAGCTCAAGGATCAGCTAGTCTGACATTCCTTTGCACCAGCAAGAAACCCTGTATCAAAGGTGGTACACAGACACCTCCAAATTGTTCGATGACCCCCACATGTATACCATGACATGAGGCACCCCCACGTAAACAAAAAAAAAAAGAAAAAGAAAGAAAAAGGAGGTAGAAGAGGAAACCTAGAACTCACAGAGAGATGATGCCCAGAGGCCAGAGGTAAGAGCACCCAGAACCACCAGAAGCTGAGCAAGGATGAGAGTCCCTCCCTGGAATCCCCAGGGAAGCATGGCCCTGCCCACAACCTGAGTCAGACTTCTGACCCACAGAACTGTGTGAGAATACATTACTTGATTTAAGCCCCCTACTCTGAGGTCAGAGGTCAAGGCAGTCCCAGAGAACAAGGTTCAGCTTCTAACAGCTTCCTGAGAGTATGGCGTGAAAGCATCTGCCTCCAGGACTTCCCACGTGCCAGCCTTCTGCTCGGGACCCCTTCACAGACTCCTGCTTGCCAGCCTCTGTCCCCTGCTCTGGCTTTGTGGTTCTGTGATTCATCCCACCACTAGGCTGACTACTTATTTCCAGTGTGTTTATGGCCCTCCCACCCTGACACACACAGAACAGCTACCAGCTCCTCCTGGGTGTCTGCTGTCAGGGCCAGGGCCACACCAGAAAGGAAGAGTAGACTTGGGATCCCATTGACCCATCACCCCTCAGATTCCAGAGGAAGGAAGAGGACCTCTCTGAGGAAGGAGGAGGACTAAGGTGAGGGAGGAGGAAGACTAGGGTGTGGAGGGAAGAGGCCCCCTGTAACAGAGAAGGACCAAAGTCAGAAAGGAGAAAGGACCAATGTAAAGGAGGAAGAAGAGTGATGTGAGGAAGGAGAGGGTAGCTATGAGCACGGCAGGCATGACCATCTTATCTAGGATGTACCTGGGGGTTCAAGTCCAAGTTCTGCCACTCCCATGCTTTGCAACCTCAGACAAGCTGCCTAACGTCTCTGCGTTGGTTCCCTCTCTGTTCAGTGGTGAGGTAAAGAATCTGCCTCGTGGAATACTGTTTATACTGAGTTAACATGACAGGGCCTTGGGACAGGACTGGTATATATAATAAAACATATGATGATATCTTTATTTTATTTTATTTTAATTATTTTATTTTATATTTTATTTTATTTTTTAATTTAATTTAATTTAATTTTATTATTTTATTTTATTTTATTTTGGTTTTTCAAGGAAAGGTCTCGCTCTAGCCCAGGCTGACCTGGAATTCACTCTGTACTCTCAGGCTGGCCTCAAAATTCACAATGCTCCTCCTGCCTCTGCTTCCCAAGTGCTGGGATTAAAGGCGCGTGCCACCACGCCCAGCTGATGACATATTGCTGGAACTCGAAGGAAAAATGAGTGAAGTATGATGAGGGAGGGGGTTGAAATGGTGATCGGAAACTGGGGAGGGGCCTATAGGGTGGGGGACAGATCTAGTGCTGGAGATAGAACCCTGAAGCACCCACTAGGCTCCAGGTCAGTAGACTGTAATTTATTTATAGATCAAACACATCTGCCCTGAAGGTCCCTGTCCCCAAAAGTTGGTTCTGAGTTGCAGGAAAAGCAAGTCAAACCCAGGATCAACAAAGTCTGACAGGCACTGGGTGGCCATGGCCGCCAAGAGTAGTCAGTAGGCATGAGCATTCGTTAGTGTTAGCCCACTCTCCAGGTTCAGGGTCAGCTTCTAACCTCAGAACGTCCAGGAAAGCAGAAAGGGTTGCTAGCCCCTAGGATGTTCACAACAACCACAAAATGCATGTGGGACAACATCAGAGTGACAGGAGGTATCTCTTGTTCACATGAGCCACAACTTGTGGTGCCATGTCAGCACTGGCCACAGCACCTCCAACCCAGCAGACATTACTGGTGATGGGACACCAGCCACAGCACCTCCAACCCAGCAGACATCAGTGGTGATGGGACACCAGCCACAGCACCTCCAACCCAGCAGACATCAGTGGTGATGGGACACCAGCCACAGCACCTCCAACCCAGCAGACATCAGTGGTGATGGGACACCAGCCACAGCACCTCCAACCCAGCAGACATCACTGGTGATGGGACACCAGCCACAGCACCTCCAACCCAGCAGACATCAGTGGTGATGGGACACCAGCCACAGCACCTCCAACCCAGCAGACATCACTGGCAATGGCCTCTTCTGCAAAAGGGACCCTGTCCAGGCTATGATCCACTCACGCCCGTGTGACCTCCCTTCCTTGTCACTGCTCTGCCACATGGATGGCTCCTGTGGCCCAGCACTACCCTGCCACTTCATAGAAGGAGCCCCAGCCATTTCCTTTCACCCCCTACCACCGGGTGTGGCTCCTCACAGACCCGCACTGGCCTACCCGCTCTCCTTCCATGCTTGTGCCTTTGGTCAGCTGCTTTGGCTGCACCCAGGCCTCCTTCAATCTTAGTTCACAGCTCTCCTCACCTACTCTCTCCTAAAACTACATCTATTCCCCGTCACATGTCCTGCCTACCTGTTTGTCCCCTGCTCCCATTTAAAGCACGGGTTCCCTGCCTATCCCAAGGCACAAGGTACCTTTGCAGGTCCTGCCTGTCCTAGGAAGTTAAGTAGCCACTTAGCACTCAGAGCACCAAGGAACCCTTCACATAGCTGCTGTGAACACAGGTCCTCCACAAGTGACGGCAGCAGGTAGAGTGTGGGAAGGTTGGTAGTGAGGGTGGCAGCCATATGGTTAATTGGGTCTTGCCCTTGCAGAAGGTCTTGGAAAGAGGTATGAAGAGCCCAGCCTTGGAGACCCCTGCTACCTGGGTAGCCGGAGGAGGGAGGAGAGGGCCTGCTGTGTGGAGGGTGGTGCAGAGTCCACCCCGAAGTGGGAAGACGCCTGGTGTCTACCGTCCACGCCCCCTCCCGCACACCAAGCGACATTTGTCTGACCATACGTATACCCGCTAATCAGCTGTAACAGTGGCACCCAGCTCAATTCAAATTGATTTACCGAGCCTGGAAATGGATACAAATGTGATTAAAGGCCTTTTATTTTACATAGGTTCTCTATAAAATGATTGAAATCAATTGGCCGGCGAGCCCTGCGCTATTACGGCTCAGATCCTGAGCCGCTTTTGCTGGACATGGTGCTGAAGCCAGAGCCGAATGGCAGCAACAGCCAGCCCCGGCCCAGGGTCACTGCTGGGATGGCCACTGCTGGGGTGTCCGTCTGTGGCCACTAGGCACCTTCAGGGAGGCAGCAAGAGAAAGTGGTGACGGGGCAGGCTGGGAGGAGGTGTTGCCATGGCAACAGCCTCCTGCACCATCTTCCAATCCAGCTGCCTCCTATCCTGTCCTTGATGTCCAGGAAGCCAGTTCCTGAACCCAGCTCTGAGGGGTGGACATTGCTGCTACCTCCCTTACTCTTTTGAGGGTTCAGGAAGCCAAAGCTGACGGGTGAGCTAGGCACCATGGACCACCCACTCCTCTCGTTTCTGGGCACGCTGCTGACGGGGTAGCAGCACAGCGCCTCTTTCTGTGAACACAGAACATGGTGTTCCAGAACTTACAACTGGAAAGGCTCAGCCCGCCAGCAGCTCTTCAGGGTTCAGGCAATAACCAGTTAGCCTCATTAGCCACGAGCCCATTGCGTGTCTCCTGGAGCCACCACAGCAGAGGAGCACAACCTGGGCAGCTTCAAAAAAACTTGTTTCAAGTTAGGAGTCTGGAGCCCTGCATGGCAGGCCTGTGCCCTCTGAGAGAGACACCTTCCTGCCTGGACCCATGCCTTGGAGCTGCTTCCGTTTCTACCTCTTCTCAGGGACCCTCCCTGCATGTCTCCCTGTGTGTCTGTGAGCACCCCCCCCCCACACACACACCGTTCTTGTATGGACACCAGCCACCCTCACCCATTGTGGCTTTAACTTAACTTGACATCTGTAGAGACCTATGTCCGTGTAAGGTTACACGCTGATGAGCTCACTGAGACACAAGGTAGGCTAACTGCCTCTGTGCTTGGGTCTCTGCACAGAACAAGGACATCAGAGTGACAGGTAAGCCATGGAGGCAGGGGCTGGAGGGGTGAGAGGACCCTGCTGGACTTCTGCTGCCCTCAGACAGTGACTTCAATTCAAAGGTAAACTGCTTAACATTAAATGAGATTAAAAACTCTACTCTTAGATGGCTTAGTAGTTAAAGCACTTTCCTACAAAGCCAAAGGACCTTGGTTCAACTCCCCAGGACCCATGTAAGCCAGATGTACAAGGTGGTGCATGCATCTGGAGTTCATTTGCAGTGGCTTGAAGCCCTGGCATGCCCATGCCCATTCTCTCTCTCTCTCTCTCTCTCTCTGCCTCTTTCATGGTCTCAAATAAATTACATATATATAGACACTCTCCCTCTCTCTCTCTCTCTCTCTCTCTCTCTCAGGGCTGGAGAGATGGCTCAGTGATTAAGGCCTAACCACCTGTGTTTGATTCCCCAATACCCATGTAACGCCAGATGCACAAAGTAGCACATGTGTCTGGAGTCCCTCTGCAGCAGCTGGAGGCCCTGTCATGCCCATTCTCACCCCCCCCATTAAAAAATAGAAACAAAAAAACTCCACTCTCAGCCACCCAGGCCCCTGGGGCTTGTGCGGACACACACAGAACCCTCCCTCCTCACACAAGGTCTATGGTGCAGACCTTACAGCCATGTTTCCTCGCGAGTTGTGTAATGTGCACATAAGCATGAATGAAAACACACAGGCATTGCCTGTATATGAAGGCCTTTGAGCACCGCTGACTCCCAGCACACCAACTCCAGCCCTAGAGATTGCTGGGGCTGTTGGAGTGGGGTCTTCTACTCCCCCAGACCTGACCAAATGTACACACAGCACTGACTCATCTTGTCTACAAGGCTCACACACACTGATTCCCCTCTATCAGTCCAACAAGCCCTGTCTCTTTTCTCATTCTCTGGTCTGTTCAGCTCCCCAGAGTTTGCAACACTCCATCCTTTTTTTTCACCACCGAGCAAATTCTTGGGCATCCTTCAAAACCTAAGTCTGACTTCAAGGCCTCTAGAAAACCTACTTCTATAGAATCTTAAAAAAATTTTTTTATATATTTATTTTTATTTTGAGAGAGACACAAAGAGAGACAGAGAAATAGGGAAAGGAAGACAGAGAATGGGTGCGCCAGCAGCCTCTCAGCCACTGAGAACTAAGTCCAGACACGTGCGCCCCCTTGTGGGCAAGTGAGGCATTGCGCCCTTGCGCCACTTTGCATCTGGCTAAACATGGGACCTGGAGATTGGAACTGACATTCTTAGGCTTAGCAGGCAGGCACCTTAACCGCTAAGCCATCTCTCTAGCCCTATAGAATTTTTTTTTTTTTTTTTTAATATTTATTTACAATAGACACAGAGAGAAAATAAGCATGCCAGGACATGCACCACTTTGAGCATTCAGCTTTTAGGTGGGTACTGGGGAATCAAACCAGAGTCCTTGGGCTTTGAAGTCAAGCGCCTTAACTGCCAAGCCATCTCTCCAGCCCTCCAATAGAATCTTTTACCATGAACTTTGGCCCGGGTGCATCTGAAAACAGTCCCTTTCCTGGCTGAGAGAGGTTTATAACTGAGTCTCTTGAGGGGAACAGGGAGTCTACACATGCTGAGAGTGGAAATCTACCAAGGGGACCCTGACTTCCCTAGTGCTTGGGCATGTGTGACACTGCAGGCTACATTAGTGTGTGCTTAAAAACAGACCCAAGCCAGGCCTGTCTTCCCTCCATTGAGTATATGTGTAAGTGCACAGTAGGAGCCTGTTTCAATGCAAAGGCCATCAGGCTAAATGACCGGGAGGGAAGATGGCAAGAGGATAAACTCCTGAACCTGGAGACAGTGGGAAGGACTAGCAGATGGACAGCAGGAAGGACTGGGAGACAGTGAGGCAGTCGGGGAGGACAAGGCCCAGAGAAGCTGACCTGGGCGAATTTTTCTTGTGTCCCTTCCCGGCTGCTGGGGGAGGAGCAAAGTCACTGACTCCTGAGCCACTTAAGGTGTCCTCCAGCTGCCCTTTGAGTGGCTTCTGCCTTGATGCCTGTTGTTGACACTGCTCTGCAGAGTCAAGGGTGACAGGTGATAGGAGGGATAGCCCTCCAAGATGCCAAGGAACGACAGGGAAAGGCCCACATTTTTTTTTTTTTTTTTTCCCCCAAGGGAAGGTCTCACTCTAGCCCAGACTAACTTGGAATTTACTCTGTAGTGTCAGGGTGGCCTCAAACTCATAGTGATCTTCCTACCTCTGCTTCCCAAGTGCTGGGATTAAAGGCGTGCGCCACCACGCCCTACTCAGGTCCGCATTATTAACAGCCCTCCACGAGGCCAAACCCCAGGTCCCTCTGAGACCTGCTTTGGGGTTCCCCGTCTTGTTCTATGGTTGACGAGGAGCTCCCAGAGACCACCACCCAGAGTGAGTGGTATTCTGAAGTCTGGCTCCTTCTCCCACTGCCCTTTGTCCACACTCCCACTTCAATTCTGGGATCACACGGAGATTGCACAGTGGGGCAACTCCCAGGATGGGCTCATGAGGCTGGGTTTGTACCACCATCAGTATGACCTGGATGAGCCAGCCAGCCCCTGTGCCTTGGTTTTACCTGCAGCCCAGATGAGAATGGGAGGGATAATCAAGGCTTCATGACCTCACCTCCAGGGGTGAGGGGCATGCTTGGACATCCAAGATCTGCCCTGTCACAGCTGGAGCCATTCTGTAGTCCCCAGACCCAGCTTTGCCAAAGTGTTCCCCTTGGCTGGGTGTGGTGGTGCACACCTTTAATCCAGCACTTGGGAAACAGAGGTAGGAGGATCTCCGTGAGTTCCAGGCCACCCTGAGACTACATAGTGATTTCCAGGTCAGCCTGAGCTAGAAAGAGGGAAATCCTACCTCAAAAACACCAGAAAAAGCCGGGTGTGGTGGCGCACGCCTTTAATCCCAGCACTTGGGAGGCAGAGGTAGGAGGATCACCGAGAGTTCGAGGCCACCCTGAGACTACATAGTTAATTCCAGGTCAGCCTGGACCAGAGTGAGACCCTACCTTGCAAAACCAAAAAAAAAAAAAAAAAAAAAACCACCAGAAAAAAATTTTTTAAAGTTCCCCTGGGAGCTCTCTCACATGACGGCTGGCAGTGTGGCACTGGAGGGAAGTGAGCGAGTTCCAGGTTGCTGCCCTTCCACTAATGTGGCTCTTGGTGGGGGCGCGGTCACTAATGTACCTCACTGTCCAAGTCCACGTAGGGTCACTAATGTACCTCAATGTGCAAGTTCACATAGAGAATGGTCGTTCAAGCTGCCCTTGTTTTATAGATAGTCTCTTCCTGGGATGACAAACAGCCCACAGCATCCAGGACCTCCCATTCATCTCAAGCCTCTCGACTGCTATCCTCCTAGCATGGGAATCCCTGGGTCTGAGGAACCTACAGGAAAATTTCCTGGGAACATGCACTCAGTAGAAATCCCATAGAGGGGTGGTCTATAAAGTGCTTCCCATGTAAACATGAGGATCTGAGTTTGAACCCCAGAACCCACATAAAATGCCAGGTGTGGTGGCATACACCGGTAACCCCCAGTGCTGGGGAGCTAGAGACAGGGGGGCTCGCTGGTCATCCAGTCCAGCTTAATTGATGACTACCATGCCAGTGAGAGGTGATGCTTCAGGGGAAAAAAAAAAAGATGGATGGCATTCCTAAGGAATGACACCTGAGGTTGTCCTCTGGCACACACGTACATGCACACTCACCCATGAAAACAAGGAAATCCCAAGTTCTGCTGCCTCAACATTGAAATGGGTACAGACTAGGAGCTAAATGGTCACATGAGAGATAGGAAAAAATACACTAATTAGCACAAATTGAATCCTGTGACACCTAACTTTCTGGCCAAGTTCACCATATCAGCCAATCAGTTGGGATGGGCAGGGCGGGGCTGGGGTTCCTCCCCTAGCCATGGATAGGGGATGCCCTTGAATAGGCTTCTAACTGTGGGGTCCCTGGATTAAAGCAATGTGCAGAGATGCTGGAGGAGGAGCAGGCACTCCTGGAGGGAGGTACCAGTGGTGTCCCCTGACGAAGACAGTCCCAGAGGAGTACCCACCTGTGGAAAAGAGTGAGATCAAGCCAGGCATGGTGGTACACACCTTTAATCCCAGCACTCAGAAGGGAGGCAAAGGTAGGAGGATTGCCGTGAGTTCGAGGCTACCCTGAGACTACATAGTGAATTCCAGGTCAGCCTGAGCTACAGTAAGACCCTGCCTCAGAAAACCAAAAAAAAAAAAAAAAAAGTACAATCAGACTGGCCAGGCAGGAGGGGGTTCTCCTAAGAGCAAAGAATTCCATGCTCCAGCCAGGTGAGCCATAGAAGGTTCCATACTGAGGCCCGAAGAGTGCAGTCCTGACATTCTAAAGATGGAACAAGTGCCATTCTCAGGGAGGGAACAAATGAAAACAAAGTATAATGACACATATGTATGACCATGCCATAATAGTGCTCAGTGAAAAAAATTAATACTAATGGACCAAAAAGATGGCTCAGCAGTTAAAGGTGCTTGTTTGCAAAGCCTAACAGCCTGGGTTCAATTTCTTGCTACCCATGTAAAGACAGATGCACAAACTGGCACATGCATCTGGAATTTGTATACAGTGGCAAGAGGCCCTGGCATGCTCATTCTCTTCTTCTCTCTCCCTCTCCCTCTCTCCTTGCAAATACATTAAAAATTTTAAATTAATAATAGCTATAAAGAAGAAATGTCATCCCCCTTAACCCCAGTGCTGGGTAATGTGTGTGAGAGAGACAGAGGAATGTGAGTATGCGTGTGAAAAGGTGCGAATGTGAGTGTGCCAACATGTCTGTGTGTGCATGTGAATATGTGTGCAAGTATGTAAGAAAGCAGGACCATGTTGGGCTGGAGAGATGGCTCAGTGCTTAAAGGCACTTGCTTGCAAACTCTATCTGGGAGTGAGGCAGCCACTGATCAGGAACATGGGGCCTCCAGTAGGGGGAGGGGGAGGGGGAGGGCTGAGCAGAGCTCCTGGTACCCCCGCCTGGGGTGGTGAGGGGTGGGGAAGTCCTGTCAGCCTGCGATCCCTGGAGAGCAGCAGCAGGGTCCTCAGGAGTGAGGCGACCCAATTACAAGAACAATTACGGGCACACTGAGGCACAGCCAGCAGCCAAGGCGCCCATAGCGAGTGACAAGCCAGCCCGGTGGGCCATGAGCACTTTAATCCGGGAAGGCTTCGGTGTTAATGGAGCAAGCAGGCTCATTAGCTGTAATCCATCTGTCCCTAATGCGGAGAACAGGCGCGGCCTGTGGGATGTGGGAGGCCCTTGCAGGAGCCTCGGGCGGCAGGCAGGCAGGCAGAGTGGCGGGCTGTGCCCACAGTGGGGCATGCCTGGCTTCCTCCTTCCCTGCTTGGAAAATGAAACAAAGGCAGGGGTGAAGGCATGGGGTAGGGGTGTGGGGGATGGACTTCCCCTGTCAGTGTGACGGTTCATCGCTGGAAGGCTGGAGAGAAGGACCTGCTTTATGGTGCTGTGTGGCTATGGGCCTGCTGCATTCCCTCTCTGGGCTGGTGACACTGCCTGGGAATAGTGAGTCCAGGTGAGAGAAATGCACGCGAAGCCCCAGGCAGCTTGTCCTTGTGTCAGGCCATCCTTCTACTTACCTGGGGAGGTGTGGTGGAGTGGATGTTGCCTGGAAATGTTCTAAGTGGTGGTCCGAGAGCTACATTCTGCCTTCTTGCTCTGTGGTGGTAGGAATGGCGCTGTCACCATGTAGACAGCAGGATCTGAACCATGACTGAAGAAGCTGCCTCAGGCGAGACCAGATTGCAGCCACTGTGCCCAGCAGACCCAGAGGGACATTGAGAGAGGTGGCAGCCAGCTCCACTGCCATGGCTGTGGGTAGGAAAGGCCACCCAGGAAACTCAGAGATGGAGAGCTGTTGGGGTGGGGAAGAGGTCACCCTGGCAGCACAGCTGGGCTCCCAGGCCCTGGGCATGCAGCTGCTTTCTGTCCCAATTCTGCTGTGTGCTCAGTTATTTAGTCTCTCTGTGCTTCTGTTTCCCCTGCCTGTGAAAGTGTAAGAACTAAAAGCTCCAACCTTGGAGGGCAGTGAGGGTCATGAGTGAGGCGGGTGGTCAAGTCCAACAGGCCTGGGGTGGGGGGCAGTGGCAGTCTCTTGTCCTAATGTGCCCACTGGCTTCTGTCACAGGAGGGGTACTTTCTAGGGTTTGGCCACATGCATTATTTAAAAAATATATTTATTTGTTTGAGAGAAAGAGAGAGAGAGAGAGAGGCAGATATAGAGAGAGAATGGGCGTGCCAGGGCCTTCAGCTGCTACAAAACAAACTCCAGAAGTATGTGCCACCTTGTGCATCTGACTTACGTGGGTATTGGAGAATTGAAGCTGGGTCCTCTGACTTTGCAGGCAAGTGCCTTAACTGCTAAACCATTCCTCCAGCCCTTAAAAATATTTTATTAGCAGAGAGAGAGAGAGAGAGAGAGAATGGGCACAACAGGGCCTCTTGCCACCTTGAATGAACTTGATGCATGTGCCACTTTGTGCATCTGTATTTATGTGGGTACTGGGGAATCGAACCCAGGACATCAGGCTCTGTAAGCAAGTGCCTTTAAATGCAGAGCCATCTCTCCAGCCCCCACACCTACTATTTTTTAAAATTTTATTTGTAAGCAGAGAAAGAGGAAGAGGAGAGTGCGAATGCCAGTGACTCCACCCACTGCAAATTCCAGATACATGTGCCACTTTGTGCATCTGGCTTTAAGGGAGTACTGGGAAATCAAACCTGGTTGTTAGGTTTTGAGGGTAAATGTCATAACTGCTGACCCATCCCTCCAGCCCCATACCTAATCTTTTTCATTACTCCTTCAAGTCAAGCAGTTATTTTATTCCATTATTCTTATTTATTTATTTATTTTTATTTTTTGTTTTTTTTTGAGATAGGGTCTTGCTCTAGCCCTAGGCTGACCTGGAATTCACTCTGTAGTCTCAGGGTGGCCTCGAACTCATGGTGATCCTCCTACCTCTGCCTCCCCAGTGCTGGGATTAAAGGCACGCACCACTACACCCTGCCTTTTTATTGTTATTTTTGAGAAAGGGTCTCCCGTGTAGCTCAGACTGCTCTAGAACTCAATCTGTTGCCCAAGCTGTCCCTGAACTCAAGGCAATTCCACATCAGCCTCCTGAGGGCTGGAATTACAGGCATGCACCACCATACTAACTACAACTAATTATTTTTGTTTCTGGAGGAGCGACTCACAACACCTGACTTTTTTTTTTTTTCTAACCAGCTGGCTCAGGCAGGGGCATGACTCTGTGTTGGAGTGCTTGCCTAGATGCGCAGGAACCTGGGTTCTGCCCCCAGAACTGCAAGCAAATAAATAAATAAAATGAATGAATGAAAGGATAAATAAATAAAGGAAGCCAACTTCTGTGTGGAAGGGGTCTGGGGATCAGCAGCAGAGGCTGGCAGTGTACACAAGCTGGCATCAGGCGGGTCTGGGGAACTCAGGAACCCAGGAAACCATGTTAGTGTCACTGAGGCTGTTCCCACACAGCACACAGGATCTCTTGTGAAATCAGGCTGGGGCCACTGCCGAAAAGCTGTGGGCCTCCAGGGATGGCTGTCATGGGTTCCTCATATGGCTCTGCAAGTGGGGCACCCCCTGTCCCTGGCAGGAACCCAGAGCCACTTCACTCAGTGCAGAACATGGAGCCCAAGCTGCATGCCAGTCCCAGCTGGGCCTCTTCTGGCCTCACTTTCCCTGTCTAAAAGCTGTTATAAGGCTGAAGAGATGGCTAATAGCACTTGCTTGCAAAGCCTGAAGGCCTGGCTTCAATTCCCCACTTCCCATGTAAAGCCAGATGCATAAAATGGCACATGCATCTGGAGTTTGTTTGCAGTGGCAGGAGATCCTGGCATGCCCATCCTCCCTCTCTCAAATAAATAAATGAAATATATATTGTTTTTGTTTTTTGAGGTAGGGTCTCACTCTGGCCTAAGCTGACCTGGAATTCACTATGTAGTCTCAGGCTGGCCTCAGACTCACAGTGATCCTCCATCCTCTGCCTCCTGAGTGCTGGGATTAAAGGTGTGTGCCACCATGCCCAGCTAAGTTTTAAAAAATTATTTATTTATTTATTTATTTATTCTTAAATATTTTATTTTTATTTATTTGGTTATTTGACAGGGAGGGAGAAAGATATAGATACAGAGAGAGAGAGAGAGAGAGAGAGAATGGGCACTACAGGGCCTCCAGCTGCCACAAATTCTAGACCCATGCTCCACTGTATGCATCTGGCTTACATGGGTCCTGGGGAATCGAACCTGCGTCCTTTGGCTTTGCAGGAAAGAGCCTTAACTGCTACGCCATCCCTCCAGCCCTAAATATATAATATATTGGTTTTTCGAGGTAGGGTCTCAGACACTCTAGCCCAGGCTGACCTGGAATTCACTATGTAGTCTCAGGGTGGCCTTGAACTCACAGTGATCCTCCTACCTTTGCCTCCCAAGTGTTGGGATTAAAGGTGTGCACCACCATACCCGGTCTAAAATATATTTTTTTATAAAGCTGTTATATGCCACCCTTCCTAGCGCATCAGTGAGGAGTATCCAGGGAAGCTCCAGCTGCCTGCTGGCAAGATCAGAAGGGCATTATGCTGAGGCCACTGTCCCCAGGTCTTCAATTATTCACAGGGCAGCGGCAATGGCGCCCTTACTTAAAGTCTAGTCTTGCATTTGCTGTGCCCCAGCAGTGGCTCCATCACCTGCTGGTAGATTCACTGGGCACGGGGCTGATCTCACAAAGCCAATTAATTAAGAGAATGCTGTGCCAATGAGTTCTCAGGTGTGCAGCCCAGAGGTCCGCCACCTCAGAGACATTGGATCCCACCAGGCCTGCCAGGTGGGTGGGGACAGTGGCTGGGACCTTGCCAGGCTCACAAGTAGGGACCACTGTTGTCCTCATATTATGGAGGAGGAGGTCACGTGAGTGTACAAGGCCACAGGAGCTGTACTAGCTGGGCTGGGGTCCTGCTTTCTCTCACTCTCTCTCTCTCTCTCAATCTCTCTCTCTCTCTCTCTCTCTCTCACCTTGCAGAGCTGGATACTCCCAGAGCCCCTTCAGACTCCAGACAACCACAGGTACTACGCTCCAGCAGGTTCTGGTGGGTTCTGGCACCTCCTAGCAGGGCAGGAGAAACATCCAGGAAGGAACATTTACAGAGGCCTTTCACAAGCATCTGTGCCTCAGAGCAAGGCAACAAGGCAGGCTGTGAGCGGCAGCAGCTCTTCTGTCCACTTGAGGGCAGGAAGGCCAGAGGTGGAAGGACACAGCCTGCCACTGGCCTCCAAGGGTGCTTTTGGGACAATCTCCAGGCACCAGCCCCAGGCTGGGACAAGAACCAGTCTGGCCCACAGAGACAGCTAAGTAGACAGCTAAGGATGAAGACTTGAATAGAGGGCCATGCCACACCCAGGCTCTGCCACTTCCACCTTGGGGGTATCACCAGGAACCTCTCTGGGCATCTGTTTTCCCCAAAACACATCCCTCTGGGGGCTCTTACTATACCTTTTTTCTGCTTCTTGCCACATTACCCAAGGTCCCAGAGACACAGCAATGTCCTGACTTCAATTCTTCACAAGGTCCCTATGACCTGAATTGAGCTTTCCTTCCCTCATCCTTCTAGAAAACTCCTAGGCATACGTCAAAACCCTTCTCAAACATCATGCCTCTCTGCCCCACCCTGAGTTAAACACTGCCTCTCCCTCCACAACCACCACCAGCTGTACTAAGCACATGGTTTACTGAGGGCAATTTGCCAAGCAGGGAGGTGCCACTGGTCTCCATTTTACAGATGAAGAAACCAAGACACAGGGCTGGGGAGATGCTCAAAGGTTAAAGGTACTTGTTTGCAAAGTTTGGCCAGCCTGGGTTCAATTCCCCAGTGACCCATCTAAAGGTGGACAGGCCTGGATTTGAATCTGGAAGTCTGGCTCTGACCTCTGCTGTGTCAGGCCAGACACGTGGGGAGAAGAGAGGGGCTTGACTGTGTGGGAAGAGCCAGCTTCAGGAGTGGCTGCTGCTGGCAGAGCAGTAAGGGAAAAAACGCTGAAACTGGAGGCATGTGGCCAAGGGCCCCGAGAAGAAGCAGGGCAGGTTAAAAAATAAAACTGAAACCCGAGCAAGGGCAGCACGTGCTGTCCCGGGAGGGGTGGTGGAGACCTGCAGTTTCTGCCTGCGCCACTGCCCAGGCCCCCCAGTGCTGGCTCAGCACAGAGCCCAGCTGCTCGGCAGTATTATTTCAGGAGTTCGGAGGGGGAAGGAGAGCTCTTGGTTTTGTGCTGAAACTTGGGAGGGGTGCTAGGAGTGTCAAGCAAATAAATCAGACTGGGCGGGGGTCCTCGACACACCTGACAGAGTTGCCCACTCTACCAGGCTCCAGTCTTCCTGGGGGCCTTGGCTGCCCCACTGTCTGCTGCACCTGCTATGGAAATGACACCTTGGCAGATTGTCCCTGTGGTCCCCAGGGAGGTGATGGGCACCGAGTGGGGGCACAGTCCTCTACTCTGAGTGGCTGGAGTCCTGCCAGGCTCCCAGGACAGAAAAGTCTCCCCTGCAGTGGATGTAGCCATGGGAGTGGCAATTTGAGAGGGTGGGCTCAGGCAGGTTTGGAGGGACTCCCAGAGAGCTGAAGGGGACAGGAAGACAGGCGGTGGGCACCTGCTGCCCAGGTATATGGCTGTGAGGACATAGCTTACAGAACTCTCCGAGCTCCAAGACCTCCCCCCATCCCAAACTACTTTGTAACATCAGGGGTTCTGGGGCCAAACTACCCAGTTGCCCTCCCAGCTGACCCAAAAGGATGGCTGCTCCTTGACCCTGGATCAGCTGCTCCTTGCCGTGGTACTTCCTCTGTAAAATTGGTGGCGCACATCTGTGTCCCAGCCAGCCACATAGGAGATGGAGGCAGGAGGATCATTCAAGTCCAGAGCCAGAGGTTAGCCTGGATAACACAAGGATTCTCCAGCTCAAAGAAGAGAAAGGTTGGGGGGCGGTCTGGGGGATGGGGATGAGACTCAATGAAAAGAGTACTTGTCTAGCATGCACGAGTCCTGGGTTCCATGCCTAGCACTAAACAAGCCAGGTGTGGTGTAATCCCACAATTCAAGAAATGAAGACAGAAGGGCTGGAGGGATGGTTTAGTGGTTAAGGTGCTTGCCCGCAAAGCCAAAGGACCTCGGTTCAATTCCCCAGGACCCATGTAAACCAGATGCACAAGGGGGCGCACACGTCTCAAGTTCGTTTGCAGTGGCTGGAAGCCCTGGTGCACCCATTCTCTCTTTCTCTCAAATAAATAAAACTATTTTTTAAAAAAGGAAAAGAAAGAAAGAAGGAAGGAAGGAAGGAGAAGGGAAGGGAAGGGAAGGGAAGGGAAGGGAAGGGAAGGAAGGAAGGAAGAAGGAAGGAAGGAAGGAAGGAAGGAAGGAAGGAAGGAAGGGAGGAAGGAAGGAAGGAAGGAAGGAAGAAAAGAAGGGGAAAAAGAAAAAAGCCAGCCTGGGCAACTTACTGAGATCTTGCCTCAAAATGAAAAGTTGAAAACAGGGCTGGAGAGATGGCTTAGCAGTTAAGGCACTTGCCTGAAAAGCCAACAGGACCCAGATTCGATTCCCTAGGACTCACATAAGCCAGATGCACAAGGTGATGCATATGTCTGGAGTTTTCAGTGGCTAGAGGCCCTGATATGTCCATTCTCTCTTTCTGCTTCTCTCATAAATAAATAAATAAGAAGTGAAGGCAGGAGGATCAGAAGCTCAAGGTCATCCTTAGCTGCATGGCAATTTTGAGGCCAACCTGGGCTACATGAGAACCTGTCTCCAACAAGCGAACAAGGGGAAGCTGTGCCCTGCAAGGTGGTAGAATGAACACAGGAGAGATTACAGACCTAACCAAGTGCTAAGGGACAGGCGCCTGGGCCTCAACGCTTTGGTGCTCTGACCCAGAAACCAGAGCCAGATACAAGGGGGAAAAAAAAAATTTCAGATCACAGTGACTGGCCTTGGGCCTCAGTTTCCCACTCTGCACTGGGGACAACAGTCCTGCCTCACAGCCACCAGGGCTTCTGAGAAAGGATGAGGCTAGACAACACCCAGGCAACACTGATGCTTGGGGAACGGGCGGTGCATGGTGGCAAAGTGCCTTTGGCAGCTGGCCACCACCGCAGTCCATATCAACAGGAAGTTTATCAAAGAGGGAAGGGGAAGTGAACAAGCTAAAGGCCCCAGTGCTCAGAGACCTGGAAGCTTGTGTCCACCTTCCATGAGGGTTTATAACATGAACAGTGACCAAGAGCTGGAGACTACCTACCCACTGAGGAGTGGTCAACACACGTGCTGTACCTTTCCAGTGGAATATTACTTTGCCAGCTAAACGCTGCCTCATGGAATGAAAACTTGATTCTGAAGGCTGGTTTTGTGGTGCTCAGCTTGGGAGGCAGAGGCAGGAGAAGCCAGAGTTTCAGGCTAGCCTGGGCTACATAATGATAGCCTGTCTCAAAAAAAAAAAAAAAGGGAGGAGGAGTCAGGTGTGCTGGCTCATGCTTTAATCTCAGCAGTTGGGAAACTGAAGGAGGAGGATTGTTATAAGTCTGAGATCAGGTTGGGCTACAGAGTGAGTTTCAGGTCAGTCTGGACTAGAGTGAAACCCCTTGACTTGAAACCACACCTCCCCCCAAAAAAAAAAACAAACCAGGACTGGAGAGATGGTTCAGTGGTTAAAGGTGCTTGCTTGGGAAACCTGCCAGTCTGAGTTCAGTACCCATGGAAAGTTGACACAAAAAGTGTTGCACAAGTCATTCCTAGAGGCAAGAGACATTGGTGTGTACACCCAGACACAAGTGCAAATAAACAATAATAAATCCAAACAAACCAGAAGGAGTGGTTGTGATGTGAACTATATCTCAATGAAACATTTTGTGATTTTTTAAAAATATATTTATTGAGCCGGGCATGGTGGTGCACGCCTTTAATCCCAGCACTCGGGAGGCAGAGGTAGGAGGATCGCCGAGAGTTCGAGGCCACCCTGAGACTACATAGTTAATTCCAGGTCAGCCTGGACCAGAGTGAGACCCTACCTTGCAAAACCGAAAAAAAAAAAAATATATATATATATATATATATATATATATATATGCTGTTATAGGGGAAACCAACTGCTCTCTAATTGGACTGGAGGCCTGCTCCACAGAAGAGAATATATCCCTGATACTGAAAACCTACAACAGGGGTAGTCATAAGCCCTAGGGGTGTAATGTCTGCTGGTGTCTCGCTAAATGTATATACTATGCTCACCAAACTGCCCAGTAAGCACTTCTCTTAATGTCCACACCCATATATTAATGTACTCTCACTTTTGATTAGAGAAGCTTCTCTTTTCAGATGGCCATGACCTTGGGATAACTCAGAAGGCACCATGGTGCTGAGAAGAAGTGACAGAGGAGTGCTCAGCACTGAAACATCTCTAACACACCTTCCAAGGCTCAGGGTCCATTTTGGAAGAGGGGGTGGAAAGAATGTAAGAGCCCAAAGCAAGGATGGGACTCCTTACAACGTGCTCCTCCAGCCACAAAATGGCCTGGATATCCATGACCTCACAGTGCCTGACACTACCTACAGAAGACCATCATAATAGGAGGAAAAGATCATGACATCAAACTAAAAGAGAGACTGATTGAGAGGGGGAGGGGATATGATGGAGAGTGGGGTTTCAAAGGGGAAAGTGGGGGTAGGGAGGGAAGTACCATGGGATACTGTCTACAATTAAGGACGTTGTCAATAAAAGAATAAATAAAATTTAAAAATATTTATTTACTTATTTGAAAGAGAGGGAGAGAGATAAAAGAGAAAATGAAGGAATAAATGGGCATGCCAGGGCCTCCTGCCTCTGCAAATGAACTCCAGAAGCTTACAATACTTGGTGCATCTGGCTATATGTGGGTTACTAGGGAAGGACCAACGTCATCAGGCTTTGCAAGCAAGCACGCTGACCCATCTCTCCAGCCCACAATGAAACTTTCTGAAATCCCTCCTCCCCTGCACTCTGAGAACCTGCTTAGCACCTGGCAAGTGACAGTTGACTGCTCTGGAGGCAGGGGCTCTGGAGTGCTGAGCTGTGACCACAACCTCCTCCCCGGCTGGAGGGTCCTTTCACAAGCAGGTGGCCCGCATGCAGTGGCCACTCCTCTCCCCTAGCTAAGCTTGGGCTGGAGTCAAAAAACATGTAGACAAAAATCCCTGCCTGCAGCCTTTGTGCAGCATCCAGGCACCGAGATGGGCTGTTAACTCCCCGAGATCTGGTGGCCCCTTTGTGAAGACAGCAGGCAGCTGAGGGGATCAAGGAGTCCATACTGTGGTCAGCTAGAAAATGCATTCCAAACAGTGGGAGCAGCATGTGCTAAGGCAGCTGAGCAGACAGAACCCAAGGAATTAGACCTGGCCCCAGGGAAACAGAAGGGTGGCACTGCCACCAAGCTAGGACACAGGGGGCTGGAATCAATGTTTGCACACTGCTTGCCTTAAATGGGATTTTCAGGTGTCTGTGTGAGAGCTGGGGACAGAGGGTGAATGGACAGAGACATGGCCATCATCCCAGACCCACCCAGAGGCTGACAACCCTCTGAATGCCATCCCACCCTCAGCAGGATCCCTGCTTATCCTGGCTACTCCAACCCACTCCTGTCCTGTAGGTTCCCCTGCGTTCTTAGCAGCCTCAAGCTCCCCAGGCCCTGGCACTTTCCTACTCTTCTTCCCTCCAGGAAGGAAGTCACGGACACTGAGACAGGGCCTGTTCCATGGACAGAGGTGCCCTGCAGCCCACGGTAGGTTTACAAAGGCTCCAAAAAAGCCCAGGTGTGGTAGACAGCTGGCTTCTGAAGGCCACATGGCTCCCCTGTAAATCACCTTGAAACACTACAGGAGCTGGACAGTTTCCTCGGCTCAGCAGACAGATAGTAAAAAGGGCCCTTGGTAGGTGGCTATAATCTAACGTAAGATGGCGAAGGGGGTGACCCCATTTCCTCTTCCTTGTTCTTGGCTTAAGTGAAAGTTCCTACTTGTGGAGGAGAGGGCTCTTTTGGTGGGCTTTCTGGGACCTGCACAGTACTGGATCCATCATGGATTGACCAGCGCCTTCATCTTCATTCAAGCTGACCAATCACGGACTGTGCACAGGCAGGCTTTCCCCATTCCATGAATGCTCCCACTGGGGCTGAGGACTTTCGAGCTCTGGAGTCCTCTCCTCCTCAAGGAGTCTATTCTCCCTGCTTTCTTTACCCTTTACTTTGAAATAAACTTTGTTCTTTTAAAACCCTTTCCTGCCTTTCAATTCTTTAAATGACAGAGAAAATGAACCCAACACCCCTAAACAGTATCAACCTTCAGAGGATTCAGGCTCCCAGAGGCCCCGGCAGGGTCTAGCCACACTAGACATCTGCCTTCACCTGTTCTGATGTCTCAACCTGGGGTCAGGGATCACCAGCTCCTGGCCAAGCCTCCAGCCCAATCAAAGAAGCATGCTTGCCTAAATCCCCACACCTGTCTATACTGCGCCTCCCTAAAAATACTGCAGCCTATGGACTTTAAGAAGGTGGGACAGGCTGGAGAGATGGCTTAGCGGCTAAGGTGCCTGCCTGCTAAGCCTAAGAACGCTGGTTCCAATGTCCAGCGGTTCCAATCTCCAGGTCCCACGTTTAGCCAGATGCAAAGTGACACAAGGGCACAATGCCGCACTTGACCACAAGGGGGCGCACACATCTGGATTTCGTTCCCAGCAGCTGAGAGACTGTTGGCGCGCCCATCTCTGTCTCCCTCTCCCTCTCTGTCTATCTCTCTCTGTCTCTCTCTCCAAAAATAAATAAAAAATAATAATAAAAATATTTTTTTAAAAAAAGAAGGTGGGACAGGCCCACTGGCCTGGGGAAGCAGAGATATGGAGAAAGGAGGCAGGAAAGGGGGTTCCATTCCTAGGTGGGGGCCAATGGAGATGGCCAGGGAGTGGAAGGGTCAATCTATCCTCTGGGGGAATCACTGCAAGGTACAACTGATGGTCCCTGGGCCACACTGGAGGCCATGGGGTCACCTGGTGAAGTTAAGAGATAAACCAGCTGGGTGTGGCAGCACATGCCTTTGATCTCAGCACTCTGGAGGACTGCCTTGAGTTTGAGGCCAACACTGAGACTACATAGTGAATTCTAGGTCAGCCTGGGCTAGAGTGAGACCCTACCTCGAAAAATCACAAAGAGAGAGAGAAAAAGAAAGAGATAAACCAGAAATGTCTGGAGAATAGGGCCTAGTGCTGAAGACAGTAAAATTCAGACACGGAGGCTCAACCATAACCATTTTCAATGACAGTATCTCGGGATGCTCTGAGCAGGGCAGCTTTGGGAGATGGCACAGTGTGCTTCGGGGCATCATGCAGCTCCCCCTTCTACCCCATTCAAGCAGGTTTTAGGCTGTTGCAGGGACCTTCTCATTGCTGACCAGAAGCAGCATGTGGAAGCAAAGGGTTTATTTCAGTTCACAGTCTCGAGGGGAAGTTTCACCGTGGCAAGGCAGAGCAGGGGCTGGGCATCACCTCTTCCCACAGCAGCTGGGAGGGGGCAGCAAGTGTAGCTCACTCTGGGAAGGGAGGCTGCGGTTCTAACACCCCAAGACCCACCCCAAGTGATACACCTCCCAAGGCTCCACCTCCCAAACTGACACCCGCTGGGATGAAGCTTGGCGCTTAATCACAGACCATCAGGCTACGGGGGGGGGGCACTTCACATTGACACCACCACACAGCGTGGGGGAAGGGAGCTAACAAGGAAACGGGAGGGAACATGAGAGGAGGAGAAGGGACAGGGTGGGATGGGCACAGGCACAGCCCAGGGACCTGCTTCTCTGCAGGGCGGCTGAGCCCTTAGCACGATCAGTCAGGTTTAGCTGTGGGAAAGTGACAGAGAAAAAAGAACCAAGACTCTCTCCCCACATCCTCTGCGACCCCCAAGCCAGGGGTTCTCCCATTGGCTTCTCTTCCTCCCTGGATGCCAGGAACAGGAAGGTGAAGGGGAAAGGGAAGTCATTAGGCAGACATCCATGGGTGCCATGGGGAGATGCTCAGTGTGTCCCCAATCCCCACCCATGTAAAATGCCAGGTATAGTGGCACATGCTTGTAACCACAGCACTGAGCAAAGATAAGAGGATCCCTGGGGCTCACTGGCTAGCCAGTCTACCTAAATCAGTGAGCCCTAAGCCCTGTCCTAAAAGAGGTGGCCAGCATTCCTGAGGATGACACTGGAGGTTGTCTTCTGGCCTCCACATACTCCTGGCTGTTTGGGTGGGGACAGGCTTCTTTTCTGGATTGTTTGTGCAAAGATCCCCATTCCAAGACAGGCCCATCGAAGGCTCCCGGGTCTTGGCCTTGAGCACAGCTTGGGAGCCATCACAGAAGCTTCCTAAACCCCTGGGACCTCAGAGCCCTGGGTGGGGGAGCCATTTGCACAAGTGCCCCCTCCCCAGACCCACCAGGGCTCAGCTGTCTGGTCTGCCTGAGAAAGTTAGCAATGAATGCCTCATGCATTTGAAACCAGCCTGACCCCTACATCACCTTCTCCATACAGCCCACAGTTCCCAGTTCCTGCCCGGCAGACACCTGGTGGTCAGGGCTCAGCACATTTGTGCCTACAGTGTCTCCACTGGAACCCCAGCATGTGACTATGTCGAAGCAAGGTAATTAGTAAAGTTCAAGGGCTGTGGTCACAGCTCAGGGACAGAGTGATTGCCTAGCATGCACAAGGCACTGGGTTCTATCCCCAGCACTGCAAAACAAACAACCCAAGGAAACTTATGCCTGGTGGCACAAGCTTGTTATCTCAGCTACTTGGGAGGCTGAGGCAGAAAGATCATACATAGGTAGTTCAAATCCAGCCTGGGCAACTTAGTGTGACCCTGTCCCAAATTAAAAAGTAAAGAGAGGGCCAGAGAGATGACTTAGTTAAGGTGTATGCCTGTGACACCAAAGGACCCAGGTTCGATTCCCCAGGACCCAAGTAAGCCAGATGCACATGGTGGAGCATGCATCTGGAGTTTGCTTGCAGCGGCTGAAGGCCCTGGCATGTCCATTCTCTCTCACTCAAATAAATAAAAATTTAAAATAAAAAAAAAAAGCAAAAAGAGGGCTGGAGGGATGGCTTAGTGGTTAAGGCATTTGCCTGCAAAGCCAAAGGGACCCAGGTTTGATTCCCCAGGATCCACGTTAGCCAGATGCACAAGGGGGCACATGCACCTGGAGTTCATATGCAGTGGCTGGAGGCCCTGGCATGCCCATTCATTCTCACTCCCTCTCTCTCTGTCAAATAAAAACAAAATATGTTTAAAAAGTAAAAAGAGAGCCAGGCGTGGTGGTGCACTTCTTTATGTGACCAGCACATAGGAGGCAGAGGTAGAAGGATTATTGTGAATTCAAGGCCAGCCTGAGACTGCATAGTGAATTCCAGGTCAGCCTGGGCTAGAGCGAAATCCTACCTCAAAAAAAAAACAAAACAAACAAAAAAGTAAAAAGAGGCCAGGTGTGACAGTGCATGCCTTTAATCCCAGCATTCAGGAGGCAGAGGTAGGAGGACCACCTGAGACTAGTGAATCCAGGTCAGCATGGGCTAGAGTAAGACCTTACCTGGGGTGGGGGGAGTAAAAAGAGCTGGGTGTGGTGGCATTTGCCTTTGATCCCAGCCCTCAGGAGGCCAAAGTAGGAGGATCACTGAGAGTTCGAGGTCAGCCTAAGACTGCAGAATGAATTCCAGGTCAGCCTGGGCTAGAGTAAGACCTTACCTTTAAAAAAAAGGGGGGGGGCTGGAGAGATGGCTTAGGGGTTAAGGCGCCTGCCTCCTAAGCCTAAGAACCCTGGTTCCAATCTCCAGCGGTTCCAATCTCCAGGTCCCACGTTTAGCCAGATGCGAAGTGAAGCAAGGGCGCAATGCCGCACTTGACCACAAGGGGGCGCACACATCTGGATTTTGTTTGCAGCAGCTGAGACACTGCTGGCGCACCCATCTCTGTCTTCCTCTCTCTCTCTGTCTCTCTCTTTGTTTCTCTCTGTGTGTCTCTCTCCAAAAAATAATAAAAAATAAAAAGTTTTTTAAAAAAAGGAAAAAGAGGTTTAGATAGATGGTTCAGTGGTTAAAGGCACTTGCTTACAAAGCCTTACAGCCCAGGTTCAATTCCCCCATATAAGCCAGATGCACAAAGTGGCACAGGCATCTGGAGTTCATGTGCAGTGATAAGAGGCACTGGGGGCACCCATTTTCTTTCTCTGCGTATAAGTACATATTAAATAAAAAGTAAAAAGACGACCAAGGATGTAGCTCAGCAGTCCAGTGCTTGCCTAGCATGTGGGCACCCTTGATCCAACCCCCAGCACCAGAGCAAAACCAAAACAATCACCAACGAAGATAAGTTCACGCTGGAGTAGGAGCCCCGAATCCTGTATGACTGGCACATATACAGGAAGAGAACCTGGTGCAGAGAATTTATTAGAAAATGCCCACACTGATGCCCATGGAAGCAGAGTTGAGAACAATGTAGTCCCAGCTAAGGAATGCTGGCCACCATAGGCAGCTGGAAGTAGCAGGAAGGAGACGGCCCGCCCGCCCCCCTCCCTTGGAGCCTTCAGATGGAGCATGGCCCTGCAACGCCTTCGTTTTGGATTTCTGCTCTACAGATGGACATGAAGGAATAGGTTTTCCTTGATTTCAGCTCCCCACCCTCCCCAGTTTGTGGTGGTTCATTCTGACAGCCACAGGAAACCCATTTATTCACCTGAAGCCATAGCTCTCAGCTGGAGCCCTCTTTGCACACATAACCACTCCCAGGACACACCAGGCAATGTCTAGGGATGGCTTTGGTGTCACATGTAGGCATGTGACCAGCAAGGGGTCAAGGCTAGGGATGTCATTGTATATCCCAAATACCTAGGCAGACCTCCAGTGAAGTAGCACCTCGAACATCAGCAGTGCTGCAGGTCTCAAGGAGTGAGCATTCTCTGGGAGACTCTCCATTGGGCCCCACTATGGGATCCAGCCCTGAGTGACCGAGTGGGTCCATAAGCAGGGGCTTGGCCTAGGATGGCTAATGCATTGAACTTCTGGTCCTCTTGCCTCTACCTCTTGAGTCCTGGGAATGCACCTGGTTTATATGGTGCTGGGGATCAAACCCAGAGCTCCATGCATACTAGGCAAGCGCTCTGTCCATGGAGCCACATCCCCAGCTCCTCAACTTCATTTTAAACCGCACTGGCTGAGGTAGGCACTTCCATTGCCCGTAAATGGCATGAAGAAGCCTTTGGCGCTGCAGGAACCATTGAGAATGGTCACCATGGTCACGCTGAGGGTGGCTCCACTGTGCAGGTGGGCGGGGCTGGGTGTCCCTGGGTGTAGATCTATGCACCAAAGGGAGCCAGGGCACGAGAGGGGGACCACACCATGGACTTGCACTGTGTCCGGGCTCACTGGTGTGCCACAGAGGGAGATCAGGCTGGTAGCAGGAGCCAGCCTGTGGTGCCCCCTCCCTGCTAGCACCAAGCTCTGGCAGGTGGTCTGTCTACCAGATGGCAGCGCGCCATGTGTCAGGATGTAATCACTACTGAAAATTCACTGGGCTTTATTTCTCTCATTTTAAGTTCCGTTTGGACTCTCTGCTTCCTCCTGGAGAAGCTACCAAACCACCGTAGCTACACAGCTTAATTGTCTTTAATTAAAAGAAGCACCGGCTGGGCCACTGGAGCTTCTCCATCCGCAGCTGCGAGGGGGTCGGGGACGGGGGGGGGGGACAGGGCACACTACCCATGGCAGCACAAGAAATCCCCACTGGGTCATTCGCAGGCCAATGGCATGATGGGTCTGCAACCCCAACAAGCAGCACCAAGGAGAACCCTGGAGGCAACAGGGCAAGGGTTACAAGGCAGACGTGGGACATGGCAGGGTGAGGGAGACAAGAATGCAGGGGCTGGGCAGGAAGGACTGTACCAAACTCAGAGTCCACACAAGCCCACCGGGAAGGACCCTCAGGTCCTCACCATTCCTGCAGGCTAACCCTGTGCCAGCACGACCCCAGGCCCTGGTGTCTCCCCCCTCCCCCAACCCCCTGATATGTAGCCTTCTGAGGTTCACCCAACTGTGGCCAGAATGTGCAGAGCCACATTCCTGCAGGGACACCATACCAGACAGGGGACAGGAAAGCTGAGGAGTGCCAAAGTCCACCCCCCACTCTCTGCCACTCCATTCCAGGCACACTTCCAAATGTTCCCGGCTGTGGGTGCCACTGTGTTCCAGCATGCCCTAGGTGTCTGGTACAAACATACCTGCCTGCTGGAGCTACCAGCCTTTCCAGCAGGGGTGGGGGACAGCCAATAGCTGGCTGCATATGAGGCTCCTGCAGAGGGAGCACTGGAGCCTCAGACCTTGAGTCCGAGTGGTGTTAGGCATCACAGACTGGGGGAGAGTCAGAATAGTCCCAGGCCCTTGGCCACCCTTGTGGGGACCTTGGTGAAGACCAGGGACTCTGGCTGAGAGGCTTGTCACTCTTTCTACCTCATCACCCACCACAGGTGTCCCTCATCTTCTGCCCACAGGTTACCCACTTGGGTGGCTATTTGTTTGTTATTTCAGCCTGGAGAGAGTGCTCCCAGATTCATGGGATGCTGTCCCCAGAGCCAGGTCTGCATTCTCTCAGCTGTCCACAGTCCTGGGACCCTCAGTGTCCACTGGACCATTATCTGGGACTTCAAATCATGGCATACTTAAAATATATATAAGGTGGGACTGGAGAGATGGCTTAGCAGTTAAGGCGTTTGCCTGCAAAGCCAAAGGACCCAGGTTCGATTCTCCAGGACCCACACATACCTGATGCACAAGGTGGCACATGCCTCTGGAGTTTGTTTGCAGTGGCTGAAGGCCCTGGTGTGTCCATTCTCTCTCTCTCTCTGCCTCTTTCTCTCTCAAATTATATATATGAAATATGTATGGGAACAGATGACATAGTGGGCTAAGGCTGAAGGAACATGTAACCACAAACCACCTTAAAACAGCAGAAATTCATTTTCTCAGCTTCCAGTCCAGAAGTCTGATGTCAGCAGCAGCAGGGAGCACTCCCTCCAGAGCTGGGGGCCCCCTCCTGCCTCTTTCAGCATCTTGTGGCTTAGGCACTCCTGGCTTGTGGCCACACCACTCACTCCTAGCCTGCCTCCACTGTCACGTGGCTTCCCTGTGTCTGCCCTCTGTTTCATACCAGAGCACTTGTCCCTGGACCTGGGGCTCATCTTACTCAGGATGACTTCACCTCAAGTTTGCATCCAATCCATCGGCAAAGAGCCTATTTCCAAACAAGGCTGCACTCCTAAGGCTCTTGGTAGACAAGAATTTGTGTGGTGGTGCTGTCTGGCCTGGAACCAATAGTCTGCAATGTCCCAGCTCACCAGTACTCATAGTGCCCTACTTTTCTTCCACAGCTCACACCGTGAAACATCAGTGGGAAAAGAAAGGAACTTCTGCTACCAGCTGCTCTTGTAGAGGGCAAAGCTCTCCGCAGAGGAGCCCCCCCATGGCCTCAGGAGGGCCCAAGGAAAAACCCAGCCAGCTGACAAGGGAGTCCTTATCCTTCCCTTTTGCCTCCATTGCTGCAGTCCCAGGATCCCCCGGGCCACTGATACACTGGAGACTCCACAGGTGAGAGGTTCCTACCATAAGGACCTCTGTCAAGGATTGAGGTGGGTGGTGGCTCCCAGAAGGTAGCCAGGGTTCACCCTGGAAGGGAAACTGGAGATGGACAGAGAGAAAGAGTCTTGATACAGTGCAGGCAGGTTTATGACTCCAGACACAAATGACTTGGGTCCAGTGGGGAGAGCCTGGAAGCGGTCTGCCCAATAATAAAAGAGACGCCATGGATTGCTGAGACTGTCAGCACAGGCCAAGGCCTCTGCAGGCCCCTCTGGAGACACGCACTCTGAGAGCCTTTGGCCAGCTAAGATGTCCAGCTGAGAATACGACATGGAGAGACATGGGAGGGGGCTGAGAGGGGGAGAAAGATGGACCTAAGGGTTCTAGTCCCACTGTCTGAGCCATAGCAAGCCCACAACCACAACTGTGAGTGCAGAATCTACAGGGTGACTCAAAGGAGCCCCTATCCAGCTACACCCACAGAAGACCCACATGAGTACTGCTGGTTCAAAGGACTCCCTTGGATCATTCACTTCACAGCAATCATCAGTCGGAGCAGGTCAGGGGCAGTCATTACTTCTGTTCCCTTTTATACACAACCAACAGAGGCATGGAGAAGTGAGATCTCCTATCAGGAGCGCACAGCCAGCAAGTTGGATCCATGGTGCTCATTCAGGCTGTGCAGCTCTGAACTGGCATGCTTCGTCGCTGGGTGCAGACAAAGACCCTCCTCGCTGACCCTTGCAAGGGGCCCTGGTATTCTCACTAGGTTGCTGATGGGGAGCCAGGACCCCATGACTATGCAAGCCAACCCCAACTCAGTCCTATTTATTTTTTATATTTTATTCATTTAAGAAAGAAAGAGGGAGCTGGGTGTGGTGGTGCATGCCTTTAATCCCAGCACTCAGGAGGCAGAGGTAGGAGGATTGCTGTGAGTTCAAGACCACCCTGAGACTACATAGTGAAGCCCAGGTCAGCCTGAGCTAGAGTGAGACCCTACCTCAAAAACAAAAAAGAAAGAAAAAGAAAAAAGAAAGGAGGACAGAAGGAAGGAAGAGAGGGAGGGAGGGAGGGGCAGAGAGAGAGAGAATGGGCGCACCAGGGCCTCCAGCCACTGCAAACGAATTCCAGATGCATGTGCCACCTTGTGCATCTGGATTTACATGGGTCCTGGGGAATTGAATCTTGGTCATCTGGCTTTGCAGACAAGTGCCTTAACTGCTAAGCCATCTCTCTAGCCCAGTCTTATTTTTTTTTTGATATTTGTTATTCATTTGCAAGGAGAGAGAATGGGTGCACCAGGGTCTCTAGCTGTTGCAAACAAACTCTAACCACATGCACCACTTTGTGCATCTGGCTCCAGGTGGGAACTGGGGAATCAAACTTGGGTTGTTAGGCTTTGCAGGCAAGTGCCTTAACTGCTGACCCATCTCTCCGGCCCTCGGTCCTATTTTTTGCTTATCCTTTTCTTCCTGAGAGTCTCTGAGGTTTTTGCCTGGCAAGCGTCAACATGATGGTTTGTCTGGTTTATTTAGTTCAAGTCCCAAGCAGAAAAGAGGCCACTTCCAGGGCTGAACCCACTGCCCTGAGTCTGCCACCCTGCAGGGTTCACATTAGCCATCCCCACATTCAGAGTTGCTGACCCCTCAGGCCTACATTTAGCTATAACCATGGACCACTGGGGCCCATGGAATCTTAGGGGACAGAGCCTCACCTGGTCTATGCCTGGCTGCCGTGGCAACACAGCCCACGGGGTCCACAGAGCCCACCAGGCTATGGGACCTATCTGACAACCCTGTCTGTGTGTTACTGTCCAAAGCAATTTAAGGAAGGAAGGGTTCACTTGAGCTCACAGTTTGACGTAGGGAAAGCAGGGCTGCAGGAGCGTGAAGCAGCTGGTCAGTCAGTCGACCGTCAGATGAATGCCGGTGCTCAGCCTGCTTTCTTCTTTTTAAAAAATTAATTAATTAACTAATTAATTAATGAGAGAGGAAGAGAGAGAGAGAATGTGTGTGCCAGGGCCTCTAGCCACTGCAAACAAACTCTAGACGCATGTGCCACCATGTGCATCTGGCTTATGTGGGTTCTGGGGAATGGAACCTGGGTCCGTAGATTTCACAGGCAAGTGCCTCAACTGCTAAGCTGTTTCTCCAGCCCTGCTTTATCTTTTTTTTTTTTTTAATATTTTTTATTTTTATTTATTTTTTTGACAGAGAAAGAGGGAGAGAGAGAGAGAATGGGCACACCAGGGCCTCTAGCCACTGAAAATGAACTCCAGACATGTGCCCCCCATTGTACACCTGGCTTACATGGGACGTGGAGAATTGAACCTGGGTCTTTAGGCTCCGCAGGCATGTGCCTGAACCGCTAAGCCATCTCTCCAGCCCTGGCTTTATCCTTTTTATTCAGTCCAAGACTCTAGCCCATGGCACAGCATTGCCCACATTGGGTAGGTTTTCCCTCCTCGATAAATTCTATCTGAAAAGTCCTCCTGGGTGATCCTAGCCCTGTCAGATTGACAAGCATGGCAGCTTGCCTTTCAACACAGTAAGTGAACACGTTCCTCTGTTATAGGGTGCTCTAGCAGACCTCAGCCAAGACTGTCAGGTTTCCCTGAGCAGCTCATGTCCTTCTATTGACCACTCCTGGGGACAGCCCAAAGGGCCTGTGTTCTAACACTCACATGGCTGGCCCAGGTCGCCAGCTATGAATGCCCTCCTGGCCCAAGACTGGGTCTACATCAGCTGGATGTGCCCCGGGTGTGGGGATGTGACCTTGGGGTAGTAAATCACCCAGCCTCTTTTTTGACACCTCCCCAGCTATGTGACCCCTAAGCCTGCGGCTGGGTTCAGTTTGCATTCTTGCAGAGATGAGCGGTCCTAAAGCCAGTACCTCCCTAATGACATGACTGTGAGTCACAGAGAAAGGACGGAGCCTGTGCAAGGGAAGGGGGTCAGCACATCAGCACTCCCCACACATGTCGGCCTCCTTCCCACACCTCTAGCTGGCCTTTGGAAACAAATGGAAGTCAGGCCAGCCCCAGGGAGGCCAGCTACACACCTGGACAGGACAGTGGGAAACACATGGGCTTTGCCAACACACAGCTGGCCCAACACTCATGCCTGGCAGATGGTAGCCCACACCTGAGACTCTGTGACCACCCTCCTATCCACCATGGGGGGACTGAGGTGCTGAGCCACCTTGTGAGCAGGCCATGGTTACACAGCTGGTGAGGGGTCAGTGAAGACCTGCCAAGACTTCCCTCTAAGCCAGTTGGTTTGGGGGGGGGAAGATGCAATCAAACACGGAAATAAGAGGCAAGTTCTGGAGGTTTGCCTGGCTCAAAGAGAAAAGGCCATCCTGTTCCTCTGAACTACTGCCACTACCCCACCCCTGGGAGGGCGCAGAACCGCCTAAGCCAACGTCTGATGGCTGGGATTTGTCTTAAGCTCTTTCTACCCGCTGAACTCTAATCCATTGCTCAGGGCTCTCCACAAACGTCTCCCCCTGAGTTTTCAAAAGGCACAAAGCTTTTAAAGCTGCCCGTTCAAACAGGCATCGAGGTACATGCAGAGAAGGGGCCTACGTGGCTGGCAGGCTGGTTGGGAAGCAGGAGAGCCCCCTCCCCAGCTGGAAGAGGCCAGCAGGCAAGGTCAGGACTTGCAGCCATCAGTCATCCCTACTCATGTCACTAGAGCCACCTCTGAGAGACCTCAGTGACCTGCGTGACAGTCCATCCTTATCTTTACCAACTCTTTGGGCCCAGTGCCTCAGTGGATCTGCCTACCTACTGTCACCTTCTCACCTTCCCCTGCAGCATTGCTCCTGGGCTGTGCCCAGGCACCACACACAGCCTACTTCTCCTTGCCTAACTGTGGGGGCCAGAGCTATTAGTCCATGGCCAAGGTAGGGGCTTTGGGTAAGACCTGGTACGAAATAGGGTTTAGAGGCCAAGGATCCCAGTCTAGGTCCGCACCTACATAAGTAAGAGGAAAGGAAATAGCTCCTCCCCCCAAGTATTTGCCTTGGTCTCAGCCTCCCGGTTTGCTCGAGTACAAGGGACCCTGCCTGGATTGACCTCACCCTCAGGTTCCCAACAGCCAGATCACTTCAGCGATGTACTTCCCCAGGCTGTGGGCAGGCAGCTGTCCCTGGCCTGTTTCTGCAGGCCTGGAGGTGCACAGGTAGGGGCCGTGGGCAGATGGTAATTTTTGACTTCAGAATATAAATCAGTGGCTGCTTTTCAAGTTCAATGAGGTTGAGTACCCGTGGCTGTGGGGAGCACGTGTGTAGCCACAGCAGATGCATCAGGCTGGGGGAGTACAGGTGGGTGGTTTGGGAAAATGTCTTCCTGGACCCTCCCATCCTTACCCTCCATGGCGGTAAGTGTGTGTGTGTGTGTGTGTGTGTGTGTGTGTGTGTGTGTCACACTTACTGAGACTCTGGAGCAGGACTGACCAGGGCTTCATGCCCAGCATGCTGACTACCCCTACCGTCAGGCTGTGGGAACCTGGGAACTCTACACTAGGCTTCCAGATGAGGAAGTGTGGAGGACGAAGTACACAGCACCCTTCTGGTGTGGAAGGTAGCCCTCAGCAAGATGTCAGAGGGAGGGGGTCACTGGACAGCCACGGATATCCCCAGAGGAGGCTGAGGCACGCAGTGAAGAGTCCCGAGACTCTGAGGGTCATGGAGCGAGAGGCCAGTGTCCCTGGTGTCCTCTCCCCACAGGCTTGCCTGCTCCCTGGGCTCTGCCACCCCTGCAACCACTCCATGCCTCAGCAGAGACAGCAGTGCCAGCTGCGGTGGCTGTGCCGGAAGTGGCTCACCTCGCACACACGGCCACCGCTTCATTCCCTGGGCGCCCCAGCCCGCCTGCCTGCTCCCTGCACTTGATAACGCGCTTGTCAAGACTGCGGAGCTGTCCTGACCTCTCCCCCGCCGCTGCTAATTAAGGCTCCGCCGTGACAGTTCAAGTGCCGAGCATCATGCTGGCGGGCACCAAAGCCTCTAATTGGGGCCGCTTTTCATTTCCAAGCCTGCTAAGCCCGCAGGCTGGGGCTCCCCAGACCTGGGCCCTAGCGCATTTTTCTTTTGTATTTTCCATCTGAGAGGAGGAGGAGGAAAGAGAACGGGGAGGAGGAGGAGGGGGAGAACAAGGAAGGGGAGGGCTTGAGGACTAGGCCAGGTGGGGGCCCTTTATTGTCACCTACAGGCCAGCCCACCCCTTACCCATCTATTCCTCCTGAGCGCCTGCTGAACTCTTGACCTAGGTCAGGAAGGAGCTAAGCCCAGCTCAGGAGACTGCAGGGGTGTCCCCCCCAAAACCCAAAGCTGCTGGGGCCTGCAGAGTGTGAATGCATGTGTGTGGCCTGCAGTGCCAGCTGTCCTGCTCTCAGGAGGGGGGTGCTCCACCCTAGGCCCCCTTACCCTCTTTTTATCACCTAAGTGTGCCAGCCTTCCAGCTGCCTTTTCCTTCCCATCTATTAAATCAAAGTGGCTGAGAGGCCCCAGCTGTGCAGAACAGAGGAGGGAGGGCCTGGCTGGGGCTCTTGGGAGCTGCCAAGAGGGGAGGTGGGTGGCCCCGTGGGGGGTGGATGGGGGAGCACATCAGCCCCCATAGGGCCAACCTGGATGGAACCCAGCACTTCCTGCCGCAGGGGGATGGCAACGCCGATTAAATGGGAAGCTAAGATCCCAGTATGGGATCAAGGCCGAGGGTCTCAGGCCCCAGGTTCTTGGTGGGGGGAAGGGCACTCTTGTCCTTTAGGGCACATCCAGCCACCAAGGTTTTCAGTCACAACTGGAGGACAGGGTGTTTCTGACATCCAGTGGGGAAAGTCTGGGGTGCTCTACAATAAGGAATCAGCCACCCACCCTATATGGCAGTTGTCCTGAGGTTGAAACCAGGGAAAGTTACCCCCCTCCCCCAAAGGCTCCTCCATGCAGTTTTCTATTGAAACCATTTTCCATACTCATCCCAAACCAGGGGCTCCCTCTGGAGTAGGGTGCATGAGTCACTGGCTCTCCCACCCACTCCTGGGCCCCCTTCTCTCCCATAGGCTGCGGCAGGTGGAGCTGCTGGTTCAGGACTTATTCCTCTAGGAGCCGAAGTCTCAACTTCCATCCTGCCCAGCCCTTCCCCATCTGTCACTAGACCTCACACAGTTACAATGGGGAGGGGGGATAGCCTGCTTGGAGGCCCCTCCTGCTTGCCTGGGCTCCTTCGCCACTAGTCTCTGGGCTGGGACACTGCGCAGCCTCTGTCTCTGAACTTCACCAGGTGGACTTGCTTTACTTTTGAAGCTGAATTCAGATGTCTGTGAGCCCCTGCCACCTCACCAAGTGCTTTGTCCCACAGGCTGCCAGGCAACCTGCTGCCCCTATCACCCAACATCCAACCCATTAGGGTAATGCATGGTTGCCATCCCTGCTGGATGGGGACAATCCGTGCAGTTTAGGAAGCTGTCAAGCGGGGCTGCCTCATGGGAGCATCAAATTCCCTAGGAGTGGGGCCTGTACTGCCCAGGAGGGAGCTATGGCCTCTTGAGACTGACAACACTGCTACCAGCACCAAAGACACAGGTCTCCCCAGGCCAGATCCGGCTGTGACTTCTGTATTTCAAGCTAGGGTGGCTATAGGATAGGATTTTTTTTTTTTTTTTTTTTTGGTTTTCAAGGTAGGGTCTCACTCTGGTCCAGGCTGACCTGGAATTAGCTATGTAGTCTCAAGGTGGCCTTGAACTCATGGCGATCCTCCTACCTCTGCCTCCCGAGTGCTGGGATCAAAGGCGTGCGCCACCACGCCCGGCTTAGGATAGGATTTTTAAAAATTAATTTGGGCTGGAGAGATGGCTTAGGGGTTAAGGCATTTGCCTGCAAAGCCAAAGGACCCCGGTTCGATTCTCCAGGACCCATGTAAGCCAGATGCATAAGAGGACGCATTCATCTGGAGTTCATTTGCAGTGGCTGGATGACCTGGCATGCCCATTCATTCTCTCTCTCTCTCCTTCTGTCTCTCTCTCAAATAAAAAAATAAATAAAAATATTTTTAAAATTAAATAATTTGAGAGTCAGAGAGAAAGAGGCAGATAGAGTGAGATAGACAATGGGCATGCCAGGGCCTCCAGCTACTACAAACAAACTCCAGGTGCATGCGCCCCCTTGTGAATCTGGTTTTACATGGATACTGGGGAATTGAACGCCGGTCTTGGGCTTTGCAGGCAAATAGCCATCTGTCCAGCCCAGGAGGGAATTTTATCAGGATAGCGGATATGGGCTGGGGGCAGTCAGGTTGCTGTTCATACCTTCCCCCAGGTCAGCAGGATCTCAGGTCTCTCCTCCTGCCCACCCCAGCATGTAGGAATTTTTGTTTTGTTTTGTTTTTCAAGGTAAGGTCTCTCTCTGGTCCAGGCTGACCTGGAATTCACTATGTAGTCTCAGGGTGGCCTCGAACTCTCGGCGATCCTCCTACCTCTGCCTCCCGAGTGCTGGGATTAAAGGTGTGCGCCACCACGCCCGGATAACAGCAGTAGGAATTTTAAGGTCTGTGGCCAGCAGGAATTATCCCAGAAGCTGCCAGGAGCCAACTGGGAGTTGAGCCTTCAGTGGGAGCCTCTGTGCTAGGCATTAACTGGTTTCCCTGGGGAGGGGGGCGGGGTGGGATGGAGGTAGGCATAGACCAGGTGCCCCTATGTGGTGCTCAGGAGCTTGGGAGGAGGGACAGTCCTCACAGGAGCTCACCCAAGCCTTGGGCCTCAGTGCTCACATCAGAGCAATGGACACGGAGGGTTAATGGATCCCTGGTACCCTCTCCACCTCTAAGCCACCCCTTGGCCAAAAGAAACACATCCTGCACCCAGCCCACACAGCAAGAGGATGGTGTGGAGCACAGCAGAAAACATGAGTACCGTGGTCTCTCCAGGGTAAAAGAACAACTCTACAGTTTGTTCTTCAGACCTCGAGCAGCCACCGGGGAACCCGCAGCTTGCAGGCAGCTCTGCCAAGGACAGTTGTCTAAGTTGTTCATTACACAAGAGCGCCTGGGTTTGACGGCAACTCTTGCTCCACTCACCAGCAGGCATCTGGACATGGGGAGGGGTCTGCCTGGAGGAACCTGCGGCTGTGCTAGGAAAGGTCTTCTGCTCCCCAAAACCTGCTGCGCTGACTCCAAAGCTGTGCTCCTGGGGGAGTGCCGGTGTCACAGGGAGCCACTGAGTAAGTAGGAAAGGACACTGCATGGACCATGGCATCCCAGGGACATCTCCCCCTCCCACCCTATCAATGCAGTACAAAGGCTATTCTAATGTCATCCCTGCCATGTGAGGACCTGGTGTCCCTGCCCAGCCAGGGTAGCGGCTACATGTGGGCCATGGGGTTCCTGGCCCAGCTTGACCCTACTCCCAGGATGAGAGTACACGCCATGGCCAGCTCCTGTGGCTAAGACACATTTTATCACCTCTGGGACAACAGGGAGGCCCCGCTATACTGACCCCAAGGGGCAGGAGAGAAATCAGAAAGGCACTGTGTCCTCTGTGGGGCCATGGCATTCTTGGGATTCATGGCCAGGCCACAGCTGGGCTCCATGCTTCTCAGGGGAGGCAGGAGGCCCTGCACCTCTCCCACCCTTACTGTCACCCCTGGGGGTCTTGACTTTTTCCATAAGCTCCACAGGCCCTCAGCCCCTCCTCTCCATCTTTATCTGGCTGTGTGAGATAAGCTATGCTTCCTGCTGTGGTCTGGCCTGGGGCAGGCAACCCACTGCTCTTTCTCCCTGGGTCAGAAGCAGGGCAGCAAGGAGGTGCGGTGGCCTTTGCCATCCTGGGCAGGCAATAGATCCCGGACACCTCCAGAGACCCATTTATCACCAGCCGCCTCCAGCTTGGCTGGCAGGGCCTTCGGAGCAGCAACAAAGTCCTTGGTCAGCTTTTCTCCCCAAGCTAGAGCGGATGCTTGTGACTCAGTGTTCTCTCCCCACTGGGAGCTGCCCTTCTTAGGAGGTCACAGCTGGGCCTGATTTCTCCTGGGGTCGCCTGTCCCTGGTGGTGGCAGGGGTGGGAGGGCTGGTGGTGGGATTGTTCTATCGCTAGGGCCCAGCTTCCTTCTCTCCCTCCCTCCCTCTCTCACTCAGACCTCTCTGGAGAAGAAGCTGTAGTTTCCCCACCTACACGGTATGGTCACCTTTACCACACAGAGGTGGACTCTCTAGAGAGGTAGACAGGACAGAAGTCACATACACAGCAGGAAGATGATGCCCCCGCCCTCCGGGCGTGCACGCGCGCGCGCGCGCACACACACACACATACACACGCAGGGTAGAGGGTAGAGTGAAATAATGGTGGGCCAGGTGCTATTGGAAAACATCCCAGGACATGGCCAGGGAGACAAAGGGTGGTGGTGGGAGCTGGGCCCACCCTGTTTAGCACTACCTCTTTGGGGCCTAGCCCTCACCTCTCCTCCACAGGCTGCCCTCCTAAAGGCTCCCACCCCGGATCCTAAGGCCAGGCTGACAGGACCATCACTCACGTGGCGGACTCCCTGCACACCACATGCAAGCACACCATCCGCGAGCCTCTCGTATAGCCCCCCTACAGACACAGGTGGGAGTGAACCGAGTAGGTGAGGAGCCACACTGAGTCTAGGCCCAGCCCCTTGCTTGTGCACAGGGAGCCCTGGAGACCTCTGGGAGCCTGGCTCTCCTTGTCTGTAAAGTAAGAGTGCTGTGTCTCCTCAGTCAGAAAATGACATTGTACTCATGTAGGCTGTGTGAGGTGCCTGGAGCAGGGGGTGGACAGCAGGGAGGGACATGCAGGAACTCTGGGAAGGATGGGGGGAGCAGATGGACTTTGCTCCTGGCAGGCCAGAGATATGTGTGTGTGAGTGTGTGTGTGTGTGTGAGAGAGAGAGAGAGAGAGAGAGAGAGAGACAGAGAGAGAGAGAGAGAGAGTCCTATAGAAGGCTGCTGGCTCATGAAAAGTCACATTTGTGTGCCCTGCTCCCCGGCCTATCAGAAACTCACATCTAGACCCCCCCCACACACACACACCAACATGGGAAGCCTGGGTCTCTGGAGTCACCTGTGGGGCAGCAGCTTGCAGACAGCTGAGCTCCCTGACCCTGTCTCTGAGATGGGTTGGAGTTACAGCATAGGTAAGTGGGACACCCAACATGGGCAGAGGCCACCTTGGCCCCCACATTTCCTAGCAGCTTCTATAAGCCCAGGCCCCTCAAAGCACATGTGTGAGTGGGGACATGGAGTTTGAGCCTCAGCTTCAGTCCAGGATGCTGGTCAACTTCTGGTGAGCGTACCAGCTTCTGGGGCTGTTTTTTCCTCTGAAAATATAAACTGTGGGCTGCTGCGGAGAAAAAAGAGCCCATCACAAGAACTCACTTTACCCTCCCCGTGTGCTGTCCAGGGCACCCTGAGTTACCCCACTGAGCACTCCCAGAATCTTATGGGACACTGTACTGTCCTTTCACAGGAGGAAGTTGGCCCTGAGAGAACCACAAAGAACCAGGAACCAGGAGGCCAGCTGGGGCATCTGCAACCCATGCAGACCCTCTGATGTCTGCGGAGGGTGCGTGGCCCTGTGGCTTTTTGAAGAACATTCCCAGGCCCTCAGCTGTGACTTTATCTGGAAATAATCTTGGCAGATATGATTAAGTAAAAGTCTGAAGACAAGATTGCCCTTGATGGGAGTGGGTATGAACCTGAAGCATGAGTGTCCTTTGTCCTTTGCCAGACAAGAGGAGAGGTGACACATAAGGTCATGTGACAATGGAGGCAGAGATCTGAGCCAAGGCTAGCAGCCACTGATGCCAAGAGAGACTGGGTTCAAATTCTCGCCCAGAGTGCCCAGAAGGGACAAGCCTGCCGCTACCATCACACTGCAAGACTTCTTAATGACGTGAGAGTGGAGACCAGTTGCCCAAGCTCCCCCGCTTGGGGCTGTCTGTCATAGCATCCCCTTAAGGCTTATCTACGTCTCTCTCAGGTATCTGGCCACACAAAACCCAAACATGGGCCTCCTTGACCCCTCTTAGTGGCAGAGGACACAGAGAAGCCTTGCCCAGGGCCGAATGGGCTAACCTGCCTAGATTCCAGGAGACTGGTCCTGTGCCTTCCAGAGGCACTGCCCAAGCACCCAGACATAGCACTGTGGATGTCCACCTTGCAGTGGTATGGAGCCTGGGCTGGCCTCCACAAAAGGAGGTTGTGGTGCCAGCCCCTCAAGAGGAGGGCAGGGGTGTGAGCAGGAGGCACTGGAGGACTCCAGGGAAGAACATGGGATCCTGGCTATGGTCAGATGCAGAGCCAACTGCCCTTGAGGCCCTCAGTAACTGAGGACAAGGGACTATAGGACAGTCAGATGCCCAAGAGGTTCTCAGAGAATGACACTAAGCCTGTCTGGTGCCCTTTGCTCAGCAGAGGAATATCAGAGGCCTTTCGAGGTGGGGATGCACTGATAGGGGAGTGAGGCACCGAGAGGTGCAGGGTTTGGGCAGGGCATGGATGGGATGGTGGCTTGGGATCCCAGTTAAGAAATACCCAGCCTTGGAGGATACAAGCTGACCCTAGCCTTCTGCAGTTCAAAGGCCTTACCCCACAGCCACCTGCTGACCTCCCCAGTGTGGGGGTGCTCTCATCATTGTACCCCACACCCTACCCTGCCTGGCCACCCCACTGCTAACTACAGACTCCTTCAGAATGATCATGTATGCTGCAGACCCTCAGGACTTCTGCACAGCCTTCAGAAGGAACTAGAATGAAGGCAGTAGGGCAGAAGGGACTCACACAGAAATAAAGTCACATCTGAGGGCGTGGGAGTGTTCAAGGGGCCACAGTGCCATGCACCCTCCATAGCAGAGCTCCCCAAATGGCTTCCCTGCAGCCCCACCAGTTGCACAAATGCCCATCTAAAACTGTCCCCTATATGGAAATAGAAGGGATGACTCTAAACTGCCTGCCCCCTTCTCTATTTCCATACAGGGTCAGGAGACTCTCCCCTCCCCCACTGGAAAGCATCCCTTCCCAGAGCCCTGAGTTGCTGAGCAGAGCATAGGATCTGCAGACTGGGGTACTTGGCAGATAATTACTGCCAATCCCCCAGGGCAGGAAGACTCCCATGTACCCACAAGGGTAAGAAGCACCCCAAACCCCTCATAGGTCTCCACACGCCCCCAACACCCACCTCACCTCTCACAGCTTGTAGCACAGGGGACACACTCGACAAATGTTTGTTCACAAAATAAATTGGGTACAGAAAAAAAGCCAGTGTGCTGCTGGGGACAGACCTCAGGAGGGCCCCCAGGACAAATCCAGGGCTCAGGGCCTTCTCAGCACCCTGCATACTGCAGGAGGTGACAGGCACAGGCCTTCCCCTGGAGACAGAGCAGGGTAGGAGAACACTGTGAGGGGCATGTGTATCTTGACTGGGGTGGCTTTCCCACTACAGTGTTTTGAGGACTCACTACTGTGGTTGTTGCACATGGGTTAATCTTGAAAACCCTGTTTTTGTTTGTTAGTTTTCTCCAGGAAGGGTCTTACTCTAGCCCAGGCTGACCCTGAACTCACTATGTAGTCTCAGGGTGGCCTTGGACTCATAGTGATCCTCCTACCTCTGCCTTCCGAGTGCTGGGGTGAAAGGCGTGCACCACCACACCTGGCAACACTGGATTCTTTCTAGATTGTTCTCCACCTTATTTACCAATCAGTCTATCACTGAACCCAGAGCTCAGTGACGCAGCTAGTCTAGATAGCCAGTTTGTCCTAGGGGATACCCTAACTCTGTCCCTTGAGTGCTGGGATTAGAAGCAGGCCATTATGCCTGGCCAGCATTGATAGGTGTGCTGGGAATTGAACTCAGGTTCTCAGCTTGTGCAGCAAGCGCTTTTCCTATTGAGCCATCTCCCAGTGATGATAACCTTGGTTTTTAAAACACATGTAGGGCATGAAATAAACACATCCACAGAGGTCTAGAAGCAAAGGCCCCAAAGCTGAGACCCAGCTCCGTCTCACAGGCGTCTCACAGTGAGCGCTGAGTGTCAGGAAGGTTGGCAGGCTAGTGGCAATCTAGGCTTCAGGGGCCCCATAACTATTTGTATCTCATCCTCCAGTTACCATTGTCATTAGCCTAAGATACAGAGTATCAAAGTGGATCTTCAGATCTGGCTCTTACATTTTACAGGAGACAGGATTAGAAAAGTCAAGCTCTCTCTACAAGGTCACATAGCAGCCATCCAAACCCAGGCGTGCTGCCCCACACTACCACCCCTGGCTACCTCCTGGAAAGATCATCAGTGTTCACTCAACACATCTCAGCCAAGCAGAAAACAAGGCTAAGAGGCTCCAGAGCTGTGCTTGCTCACACAGCCAATCAATCCTGCTTGGCTTGTGGGCCTCAGGAAAAACTGGCTTCTCCTGTGACCCAGTGGCCAAAGGGCAGCAGCAAGAGCTGCCTGATCTAGAAGTCAGGACTCTGCCCCACCCCCACGCGGCCTGAGGCTGGCCCAGGAAGGCCTGATGTTTCCCAGCCGCCCCTGGCTTTATTTACCCGGGCCCTTCCCGGCCAGGAACCATCCGGAAAAGGCGGTTAGGCCGGGAACAGCTGCCTGGCGCTTCGGAATGGCTCAGATGTGGTGCGTGGCGGGGCTGAGCCAGCACGCTGCCTGCCACTAGGTGCATGGCCGCCTCTCCAGTCGCTGAGAGCAATTAAAACAGAGGAAAAACAGCCTCGGTCCTCCAGGGGCTCCCGGGCCAGCTGCTCCCTGCTCCCAGCTCGCAGACCCCGGGGGCCTCCCGGGCTTGGGTTCCAGCCTGGCCTGCGCCCGCCCCGCCACCTGCCTTCCTTCCGCAGAGTCAATATTGACGGGCGCTGCAGTGGCGGGCGAGGGTGGGGGCCGGGAGAGGCGCGGGCTCCGGATTTCCACTCGATCGCTGCGTGGAGAGATGAGAAATTGCCTTCCTGACCCAAAACTGGAGTTCACAGCTGCACTTCATTACAGCTTCTCCAGGAGACCCGGGAGAGGCCCCAGCTCACCTGCTGCCTGCAGCTGCCGCCTGCCCCTCACGAGCCGCCCTGGGCTCCTGCCCGGGCCCACCAGGCTGGCTGCCAGTGCTGCCCCGAAGCCCCCACCCCCAGGCCCTGCGGGTTTGCACGAAGAAGAGGGAGAGGATATGGCCTCAGGTCTAGCTCTCACTCAGAAAGTGTGCAGGATAAGAGTACATCTTCCATCCAACACCCTGTCTCAGCTCTCTGAGCCACATGTCTACTACACAGTGCGGCCGCTTCTCTGGATACACAGCAGGTTCTCAATAAATGCCCCTTGGACTCACAGCAGGTGCCCAATACAAGTCCCTCTCAGTGTCCCTTATAGCTGGCCTCTGCCTCTGACATGCCCCAATTCCCATACCTGGTGGTTCGTCTAGATGCACACCCGAGCTTCTCTAACCCTGCTGCTCATTAACATCATATGGAGAGCGTTTAGAAAGATCCAGAAGGCCAGGTACACCCCAGAACCCCTGAGGTCCAGTCCAGGCACGGTTCACAGAGTGAGGCCAGGCTGCTCCTGGGACCACAAGCTGGTGCTGGCTGGCTGCAGGATCCTTTCCTGCAAGGAATGGGGTGGGCTGGCAGGTGGGCAGAGGAGCCCCAGAAGGCTGGACTACTAGCAAGGGAGAGCCCAGCCTACGAGTCAGCTGCCACTAGGTACCAGGCTGCCAACCTCTCCTTGCATCTTCACCTCTCCTTCTGCTATTAAAGCTTTATAATCATGTCCCAGAACACCGAGTCACACCAGGCCCTGAGGTACGGAAGCTGTCTACAGAGTCAGCTCTGCCAGGAAAGCATGTTGGCTGGCAGAGAAAAGCTGTGTGACTCTGGACAAGTCACCTGAGCTCTCTGGAGGCCTTCGCCAACAAGGTTAGGAATGAACCTCAGACCTGTTCCCTGGGAGAGGCCTCACCCCTGAAATCCTATTTCTGTTCTTATCCTGTAAACCCCGCACTCTTCATGGGCTGGCTCAGTCCTTAGCACCAAATCCTGTGTGATCCCAGAGAGGCGGAGGAGCCTGCCGCTGCATCTGAAGGGCACACTAAACCCATGGCTGCTGTGCGGGTAACGTGAGGACACGAGCCCAGAGCAAGCCTGGTTCCTGTTGTGAGACACGGCACACAACCAAGCACCTCAAATCTGCTCCAGGTCCTTGTCCCCTGTGTGGCTGCTGCTTCAGGCAGTTCCATTTTCCAGGTGGGAAAGCTGAGGTCTGAGAGAAGACAACTACCCGAAGTCAAGTGGCTGAGCTAGGACTTGAACCCTGAATCTGAGTACCCAAGCTCTTGTCCACCACACGTTGACGTGGATATCCTTCTGGGACCCAACAATGGCCATATGGTCCCAGGAAGAATCTGTCTGGGGAGTAGGACTCAAAACCATGGGTGAACACTGCCCCCAAGATGGCAGGGTAGAGCAGGCACAGCATGGCCTGGTGGTTTTCCGGGGATCAAGAGGACTACATGGGGCAGAGGCCTGGCGGTGAAAAGAGAAAGATCCCACAGGCTCCCTGGCCTGGGTGACACTCCATGTTGTGGATAAACCCAGAGGCCAGGGAGGACACCCAGCACACGGGGTACCTGCACAGAGCTGCAGTGCTGAGTATGGGGCTCCGGAATGAGGTGGAGGAGGGAAGGAGGCTACACTTGAACAGACTGGGAAGGTTTCACGGGGACATCAGAGGCTGAGGAGGAAGGGTGGAGGTGAGCCCAGGAGGGCAAGGATGAGAAAGGAGGTTCAGAAACAAGTGCCACAAAGAGAAGGCTAGAATGCAGGCACACAGTGATGTCCGTCTTGTTCGAATGGCTCAAGGGCCAGACTCTGGCACACTAGCCTCGCAGGCAGGAAACCAGCACCGTGGACTGTCTCCACCCCTGAAGAACTTGCCTTGTCTCTAGCTGCCCATAAGTGGGGTTTCATTTCCACCCCTGGGCCTCACCATCTTGACCACCAGGGTTGAGCCTAGGCAAAGGAGGAAACAGCAGCAATGCCAGATGCCGCTGTGTGCCCAGACAGCCTGGGAGCTTGGAAGGTACCCTGACCCCAGCCTGTTCACGCTGCTGTGAGTTCCATCCTGACCCCACTTGACTGGTGAGGAGGCTGACATGCTGAGCACACTGGCCACTGTCCTATCCTGCAGAAGACAGGGAGCCACCAAAACTCCCATGTCAGGGGGAGCAGTCAGGGACAGGGGCACAGGTCCTCCAGAAATGGGCTGATCCTAGAATGAGATCATGGTGGAACCGCAGGCCCAGGCGAGGCTCTCTGGCAGTGTGATAAGGGGGCTGACATGACAGCTTATATTGACATACTGCTCACCGTATGCTTGCCCGGCACCACTCCAAATACAGCTAGTACCCTGGGCCTATTAGGTAAGCAGCACTGTGGTGCCAAGACACAGAGAGACCAAGAGACCTGTCTGAGGACACACAGCAACTTCATCGTGAGCACTGGGATTTGATACCATCATCAGCGAGCACCCCCCACTCCCCACTCTCCCAGAGGCAGCTAGGCGCAGAGGCCATAGCAAGCCAGTCTGGGAGGTGGGGGAAGGGGTGGCTGAGGACAGTGGTCCTCCTGCCCAACCTCTCCTGCCTGGAGAGGGCCTTCACTGCTGGCATGCTCCCCAGAGGCCAGGCCTTGCAAGGGAAGCAGAAATCTGTCGTTAACACAGTGCCAAACCCAAAGTGGCTGCTCCCGAGCTGCAATCCAATAAAAGTGCGACTTGTCTATTTATCATCCTCCGGGCTTTTTATCACAGTGCAGATGGCTGCTACCTTCCAAAGGCTCAGCAGCCCGCTGCCAGCCGCCCGCCACGCACGGCTTAGCTCAACAGGATCTGGGTCTGCACCTGTGACGGCAAGGGACCCGGGGACAGAAGCCCGTTGCCGGGAGGGTGGCCATTGGGCATGCTTGGGGCAGTCAGCATCTCCCCACATCGCTCACTGGCTGCCCCTGGCCAAGCCCACGGCTAAGGGGCAGGTCGCAGCGTCGTGGCCTCTGCTACTGGAGGCACCCACTGGCCGTACCTTAGCCAGCTACTAATTGCCCCACGTGGCTGCTGCCCTGGGACGAGAGAAACAGCAAGGACAGAACCCCATGCCAGGCGGATGGCTGGGAACAAGGAGCCCCCTTGGGTGCCACCAGTGATTCTGGCTGGAAGATGAAGCCGGGAAGATCAAAGGCAGGCATGCAGAGAAAGCTACAGTAGATCCCCGTGTGTGTGTGTGTGTGTGTGTGTGTGTGTGTATGTGCGCGCGCGTGCATGCAACCTAGAGCCCAAGGAATCAAACGTGCCTCAGGAGAACGGCTGTCACAGCCAGCAGCACCTGGGCCTCATCACAATGTCACCAGGAGAGAGGCAACCTGGGAGGCAGTGAGAACACAGAAAGGCTGTCACGGGGGCCGTAATCAGGGCGGGGGGGGGGGAGCAGGAGTGGGCAGCCTCTTGTTCCCACATCTGAAATTGCTTGAAGTGTGGGCCCCCACCCAGCACTGGCCAGATGGTTCTAGCCCCTCCCAGTCAACCACAGAGGTGTGGGCCTCCCACCCAGTTATAGTTATCAGCACACATGTGTGAGCACGTACACTGGTGTGCATCTGTCTGGGGAATCTCCCCACCCAGCCTGTAAAGGTCCAAGGATGCAGAGCCTGGGCACTGCCAAGTGGCAAGCCGTGACCTTTGCCCTTTGTCACCTGGGTTTCACCACCAGACCTAAATCCCGGTCACCCACACAAGGATCTTCCCACTGGATGGGCTATGAGTCCCCAAAACTCTGTTTCTGCCCCAGACTGTTTCAGGGCATGATAGTCTCTTCGAGGTCGCTGCATTCCAGGACAGGCCAGGCTGGCTTTGGCCCTTGTGATAGGTGCTGCCATGGCTCCATCACCACCTCAGAAGACGACACTGGAGCTCAAGGCTGGAGATAGGGACAACTTTGCCACTGCATGAGGACTCCCGTGACAGGATGAGCAGGGGCTTTGGGGCAGTAGGTCCTCATGACCAGGTGACTGGCCCTGACTTCCCAGTGATAGTGCCAGCACATGCCACCCTGCCTCATCGCAGAATGGCAGCAAACATCTGTCGCCTGTGTTTCCCTGCAGGTTTTCCCTTTTTGTAATAATGCTTAAGTTTCTGCTCATAATAGAAATAAATGCTACCAGGGGTGGTGGTGCACGCCTTTAATCCCAGCACTTGGGAGGCAGAGGTATGAGGATCGCTGTGAGTTCAAGGCCACCCTGAGACTACATAGTGAATTCCAGGTCAGCCTGAGCTAGACTGAGACCCTACCTCAACCCCACCCCCCCCAAAAAAAGAAAATAGTGCTTATATAAATGCTATTGAGGGCCAGGCTGGTACCTGAGCCTTCTTGTATGTCCTCTTGCAGCCTCCTCAGCACAACCACTTCTGCCGCATAGCCAGAGAGAGCAGGAGAAACGGGCCCAAGGTCACATAGCTGAGAGGCCCATAGCCCTTCCTGGGGAGATCACAGCTCATCCAGAAAGGTTCTGGCTCTCTCTCCAGAGACAGGAAGACTCACACAGCTCTGGGAGGCAGATTTTGCACGGAGAAGGACACCCATCAGGGAACCTGTCACCTAGGAGATCAGACACTGCTCACTCCAGGACATCTGGCTCCATCCCCCAGAGATGGGAGGATGGCCCCTACCCTCAATCAGGAAGCCCCTTGAGGGATGTCTCCAGCACTATAGGAGGTTTTCGGCAGTCCTGGCCTCCACCCACAGGGTGGCAGTAGCCCAGCCACAGTGTGATAGCCAACTGGTTCAGTAAGTGCCAACTGTCCCCTAGGGAGACTAGAATCATCATCTTGTTGAGAGGATTAAAAGCATCATAGAGAAGTAATCACACACACACACAAAATACAGCTCTAACTCCACCTTAGACAGGGCTCTGAGCAAGCAGCAGGGTAGCTGGGGAGACCACATGCTCCCTGCACAAAAGCTCAGGGGGGCAGAAAGTGTGACTAGTCCTGGGGACGAGCAGGGAAGGAGAAGCACAAGGAACTGAGGCACCTGCAGCAAGGGTCCTACCCAGGTAGGGCTTGGCACTGGCAGTCAGGAGGGAGGCTCTGCGCCCATGGCAGGTGCAGACAAGGGCCAGACTACTCCTGGCTTCTAGGAGTGAGCCCCACACAGCAGCCACATGCTGAGGAGGGCAGGGGCTTGTGCTGGGGCAGTGGCTCCCCAAGTTCATGTCCATACAGGACCTCGTAATATACCTTTCCACAGATGGCTGGTCTTTGTGGATGGAAGTAGCAGAGGTTGGTGACATGTGACAGGGAGGGCTTTGAGTGCATTGACAGGAGGCTGGCTAAGCAGGATGTGAAGTGGTGGTGGTGGTGGGGGGGAGCTGCAGCGTGAGGGCAAAGGCCCAGACCTAGAACAGCGCTGGGGCAACATGCCAGAGACCTGGGGGATCACCACCCAACCAAACCACCCGAGGCTAGGAGATGCAGGACACGTTGTCCATACCCAGCTGGGACGCTGACGCAGCCACATTTCTGGTGCTGGGACACCATGGACATGGTGATGCCACAGCAGCCTGGACGCTGACCTGGGAGCCCAGAAAAGGCCTATGAGCCAGGTGAGGTGTTGCAAGCCCCACGCCAGGGTCGCCTGCCTCTGCTCAAGGCCAAAGCCAGCAGGATACCTTAGAGCAGTCACAGTGGCATGCCTGCTGGCCAGGTACCAGGTGCTGGCCCAACTCAGCCTAGATTTCCCATTGAAGCTGACTCAATTGCCTGCTCCAACACTGTAACTGCACGTAATCACCATCCCATCACACCTGCTCTGATCCGGCCCACCACGCACACAGACAGCCCTTTTCTTGTAGCCCAGGCTGTCTTCAAGTTCACGGTGTAGCTGAGGACGACCTTGAGCTTTCTCCTTCCCTTACTTCTCCAGCGCTGGGATTCTAGGTGTGCACAACCACACCAGGTTTCTACAGTACTGAGGATCAAACTTGGGTTTTCATGCATGCTAGGCAAGCACTCTAACCACTGAGCCACATCCCCGGCCCACACATGCCAGGGAGGCGGGGGCCACGTGAGAAAGTTCCCACCTGCACAGGGGCTACTGAAGAAAGATGGGGCTGTGAACATGAAGATAACTCAGTAACAGCATTTTTTTTTTTTTTTGTTTTTCAAGGTAGGATCTCACGCTAGCCCAGGTTGACCACTATGTAGTCACTATGTAGTCTCAGGCTGGTGTCCAACTCATGGCGATCCTCCTACTTCTGCCTCCCGAGTGCTGGGATTAAAGGCGTGTGCCACCACACCCAGTGGTAACAGCATTTTGGGGATTACAGATTACTGCAGGTGGGGCAGGAGGAGGGACACCAGGGAGGAGACTGAGGGATGGTGACCATGGGAGATGAGTCGCAAAGATCTTTCTGGGAGGTGACGTTCAAGCTGGCAGAAAAGAGCAGCTGGCCACCAGAACAGCAATAGCAAAAGCCCCCATGAGGCCAGACAGAGACCGGCCAGGGGTCAGTGTGGCTGTAACAGGCACCCACAGAAGTGGGGAGAGCCCCAAGTGGACAGAGCTACTACAGCCCCAGCACATAGGGCCATTAACCATCAGGAGGTGTGGGGACTTTATTCCAGGCCTCCTGATGAGCTGCTGGGAGCTCAGAAGGAGAGTAGGAATCTGCTGGTGCTCTGAAAGAGCCCCTTGGGCTGTTAGACAGTGAGGAAGGTAGGAAGGAGACCATGGGTGTCTCTCCCCTCCTCACTGTCTTTGCTTGGAAGTCCTACACATGCCTGCAGAGACTCATCGTAAATGCCCTCAGCCCTGTGATGCAGTTTCTTAACCAAAGAGGGTATGACTAGCCCCTAGGTAGTGAGAGGCAATATCTGCCAACATTTCTGGGTTAAGGCTGGGACTGAAAAGGATTCTGTTCAATGTTCTACAGAGCACAGGGGGACTTTTGCCGAGGAGTGCACCTGCCTCTGACATCAGCAGTGCTAAGACTAGGACCCCCTGTGCATCCCCCACAATCCCCTTTCAGGCCCAGTTGGAATAGGCTGTGTTCTACCCTCCCTTTGGGACATAGCACTGGGTCCTGGTGAGCGATGGCCAGGCAGTTTCCCAGACCCTGTGTCCCACAGAGACCCATATGGTTCCCGAGTCCCCTGGGAGCCACGTTCAAGGGCGACTCACCCAGCTCCCTGGCTTCCAGCACCCTCAACGCAACCTACGTGAAGCACGTGGGGATGTCTCACCTCCCTGTCACTATGACTTTCCTGATAGAGCTCAGTAACTGCGGGGCCTCAGACCTGACATGACCTTAGAAAAATTAAAGCCATAGGGGACGAGACTGAGCCAGGAAGCCAGCGTGGCCCTTGGCTGTGTTGACTGATGGCTGGCATGGGGCCCCATGGCTGTCAGAAAGATGCTTGGCGTTGGGCTGTTGGCCCATCTCTAGTCCCAGCAGACGTATCCCAGACATCCAGGAACCTTCTGTAAGGAAGTGTCTCTCCCAGGCAGCAGGAGCCTGGTCCAAAGGGTGACCCTAGGCAGACCCGAGAGCTCTGTGGAGGTCGACAGAGGCCCCCACTGGCCTGTGGTCAGCTTGAGCAAGCCATGCCTGCAGCTGTCCCTCTCTTGAGTGCCCAGAGGCATCTCCAAGCCCCAGCAGCACCCGGAAGTCCCAACAGTCCAGATTTGTTCCAAGGCAGCCCCTCACACTTGACAAATAATAGAGAGTCACAACCTAGGAACTACAGGACATGATACAAACATGACCCACAGACATATGTCAACAGACAGCAGGAAGTGAGCGGAAAGACCACTCAGAGAAGAAGCCTGGCAAGCTACAGGCAGGAGGCTCTGGGAAGGGCCCTGGTGAGTGAGAGACGGTGGATCGGGAGCAAGAGCCTGTTGGGTGAGGACCGGCAGAGGCTGGGAAGAGTAAGTAGCCCTTTCAGAGGGGCGATGAGCTCTGAAGGACAGGGATATCTTGCATACACCAGCATGTATACATACCCATCTGTGTCACAGCATGTGTTCTATGTGTGCATGTCTGTATGTGTGCATCTTATAGCCACCCACACTTGCACATGTAACAGTGCTGTGTATGAGCTGGTGTAAATTGTGCATGTCTACACATACTTGCTCACACGTGTGTGTGTGTGTGCCCTCCTTGTGAACATGGATCTCTGTGTGCAAGTGCCTGCATGTGTCTTCTCATGTGCACCCATGTGTACACATGTGTCAGGGAAAGATCAAAGGCTCCTCAGAAGCTCATCTTCCCCACACAGGCCTCCTATGTGTGTGCACATGTGACCATGCGTTCTGCCGCCTGCAAGCACGTCTGAACAAAGTACACCCTCTACCCTCCCATCCGCTGCCATCTGTCTCTCCCTCTGGCTCAGCCATTTGAGCCGTGGGGTGGGGGGGTGCCCCAAGCTCCGAGTGGAGAGAGCCAGATGGTGGGAGCAGAGCTGTCTTGGCTGCCCCTCCAGGGCCTCCGGCCACCTGGGGCATGGTAGGGCGCCACCCTCACCCCTGGTGCCTCTCAGCTGGCTGACCCCTGGCCCCGGCCCCACTGCAAGTGGGCCTTTTGCCTTAGCCACATAAATCACTGTCCAGGTCAGCCGGGTGAGGCACTAGGGCGGGCAGGGCACGTCCCCAGGGCCTGCAGACAGAGTGGTTGCTGAATGACCCCTGACAGCCCTGGCCTGGAGCTGAGGAGGAGGGTAAGGGGTTAGGTCAGTGGCTCCATGTGCTGGGCTTTGTGGGGATGCAGAGGGGCATCTGCTCTGGCCATAGCTAGTAAGGGGTGTGGGTCCAGCACTGGGTGTCTCCCGCCAGCAGGAAGCCACATTGGTGCTTCTCGCCTCCGGCTCCCCTGGCCTTTGGATAAAGCCATCAGTCTGGGAGCTACACGGACGGTGTCCTGGCAGGTCCCAGCCAACAGCTGCGCTGAGCAAGCCAGCAAGTGCAGGCTCTTGGCTTCTTCACCCAGCCATACCTGCTTTGGACCCAGTCCCCTGGGGTCAGTTGTCACTCGCACATCATTAACAAACAGGCCATGGAGGCTGTGGCAACACCCAAGGCTCCTAAACCAACTGCTTGCTCTGGATTCTGGCACCTCAGTCCCTGGATGCAAGAAATTTGTCAAGTGGCTCAACAGCTCTGGGCCTTGGTTTCCCCATGTGTAACAGGCTGCAAATCACAAATATCTCCCAGGCTGCACAGAGGACTTAGTAGCCCATGTAGACCAGGACAGTTCCACAGGCCTCAGGTCACAGCGGCACCATCTACTGAGGACCTTGCACAGGTCTCCCTCTGTCCTCTCCTACCTGGACACCTCCATCCTCTGTACCTCATGTGGAGAAACAGGATTGGGAGAGCAGGAACACCAAGGCTGGCAGCACCTCAGGTGGGAGGAAGCCCTGATGTCAGATGACCCATCCATCCACCCTCCATCCATTTATCTATCTACCCATCTCCCCACCCACCACCCATCCATCCACCCTCCATCCATTTATCTATCTACCCATCTCCCCACCCACCACCCATCCATCCACCCTCCATCCATTTATCTATCTACCCATCTCCCCACTCACTACCCATCCATCCACCCTCCATCCATTTATCTATCTACCCATCTCCCCACTCACTACCCATCCATCCACCCTCCATCCATTTATCTATCTACCCATCTCCCCACCCACCACCCATCCATCCACCCTCCATCCATTTATCTATCTACCCATCTCCCCACTCACTACCCATCCATCCACCCTCCATCCATTTATCTATCTACCCATCTCCCCACCCACCACCCATCCATCCACCCTCCATCCATTTATCTATCTACCCATCTCCCCACCCACCACCCATCCATCCACCCTCCATCCATTTATCTATCTACCCATCTCCCCACTCACTACCCATCCATCCACCCTCCATCCATTTATCTATCTACCCATCTCCCCACCCACCACCCATCCATCCACCCTCCATCCATTTATCTATCTACCCATCTCCCCACCACTACCCATCCATCCACCCTCCATCCATTTATCTATCTACCCATCTCCCCACTCACTACCCATCCATTCCATCCATTTATCTATCTACCCATCTCCCCACCCACCACCCATCCATCCACCCTCCATCCATTTATCTATCTACCTATCCATCCATCCACCCTCCATCCATTTATCTATCTACCCATCTCCCCACCCACCACCCATCCATCCACCCTCCATCCATTTATCTATCTACCTATCTCCCCACTCACCCATCCATCCACCCTCCATCCATTTATCTATCTACCCATCTCCCCACTCACCACCCATCCATCCACCCTCCATCCATTTATCATACCCATCTCCCCACCCACCACCCATTCCATCCATTTATCTATCTACCCATCTCCCCACTCACTACCCATCCATCCACCCTCCATCCATTTATCCATCTACCCATCTCCCCACCCACCACCCATCCATCCACCCTCCATCCATTTATCTATCTACCCATCTCCCCACTCACTACCCATCCATCCACCCTCCATCCATTTATCTATCTACCCACCTACCCATCCTCCACCCTCCATCCCTATCACCTATCTCCCCACCCACCACCCATCCATCCACCCTCCATCCATTTATCTATCTACCCATCTCCCCACTCACTACCCATCCATCCACCCTCCATCCATTTATCTATCTACCCATCTCCCCATCCACCCATCCATCCATCTACCCTCCATCCATTTATCTATCTACCCATCTCCCCACCCACCACCCATCCATCCACCCTCCATCCATTTATCATCTACCCATCTCCCCACCCTACCCATCCATCCACCCTCCATCCATTTATCTATCTACCCATCTCCCCACTCACTACCCATCCATCCACCCTCCATCCATTTATCTATCTACCCATCTCCCCACCCACCACCCATCCATCCACCCTCCATCCATTTATCTATCTACCCATCTCCCCACACACTACCCATCCATCCACCCTCCATCCATTTATCTATCTACCCATCTCCCCACTCACTACCCATCCATCCACCCTCCATCCATTTATCTATCTACCCATCTCCCCAACCACCACCCATCTATCCATCTACCCTCCATCCATTTATCTATCTACCCATCTCCCCACCCATCTATCCATCCATCCATTTATCTATCTACCCATCTCCCCACCCATCTATCCATCTACCCATTTATCTATCTACCCATCTCCCCACCCATCTATCCATCTACCCATTTATCTATCTACCCATCTCCCCACCCATATATCCATCCATTTATCTATCTACCCATCTCCCCACCCATATATCCATCCATCCATTTATCTATCTACCCATCTCCCCACCCATCTATCCATCCATCCATCCATCCATTTACCCATCTACCTATCTCCCCACCCATCACCCATCTATCCATCCATCAATTCATTCATTCTCCATCCACCCATGCTCCAAATTTGACCATCTCCATGTGCCAGACACTAAGTCTAATGGGAAGGGCAGAAGTACGAGGAGAAGAAGGTAGGCCAGCTTCCAAGTGCTGAATAGAGTATACCTCTAGCAGGTCAAGGACCATGGTGGCCAAGGCCTGGGCCCCATATCATGTATGTCCTGTGTCTTAACTTTCCACACAAGACTCACTGAATCCCCAAAGAACTCTGTGATGTGACGCAGGAATGGCTACTACTAGGAGCAGGCTTTGAGAGTTTCCAGAGACACACAGCTGAAGAGTAGAGGGAGACAGGAGCCTCAGCATCCCTTGCTGGCTAGCCCTAGGTCTGGTGTTTAACCCGAAAGAAGGGAAGGGAAAAGCATGTGTATTTTAGAGGGGCAACAGGCCCAGACAGGATGCAATGGACAGGGCCCCCAGGTGACAAGTGTCAGTGTGTCATCCTTTCCTGGGCTCTGACCCTGAACACCCCTTGGCAGCCCCTCCCCAGAGGCCCTGGGCTGTGTGGGTGCTGGCCGTGGTTAGCTCCCTATTTCTCTTCCCAGGCACCATAAGGCTGCCTTTCCTCCAGCAGGAGGCTTGGGACTTGGCATCATCAGGCTTTCTAGAAATAAAATTAGAAAGGGAAGAAGGCCTTCCAGGGCAGGTCGGCTCTTTATTTACATGTGAAAGAGCCACCTGGGAGTTCCAAGCCCCCACTTCCTCTAGGGGAGAAGACTGTTTGGAGAAAGGGCACATGGGGCCTCTGCGACCCCCAAGACCCTCTTCTGGGAGCCTGTGAGGGCTGATGCATCAGCAGGGCTATCAGATGGCTGCTGGGGGAAGGGGGCAGCAGCGGGAGACAGACTGATTCTCAGTCCCCCCCCCTTCTCACTTAATGGAAACTTCATGGGTGTGGTAGCTGGTGAGGTCGGCTGTGCCCACCCTGCCCCAACACTGCCATCTGCTTAAGCCCAAAAGCTACAGGGAAGGGGCACGAGGGGAGGGACCCCGATGGCCTCATGCCTTCCTGTCCCTTTCCAGTCTCACTTTCAGAGCAGATGTAAGCTGCCCACCCTAGCTGGTCAGGCCTGTGGCTCCCTCTGCAGCAATAACACAGCCTCTGAGTACGAGGTCCCACCTGGGACTCTTGGGGTGAGGTGGTCTGTGCCTAGGTCCTGGGGGGGTTCAGGCTGTGCTCAGCTGGCCAGGCTCCCCAAGATTTCAGGACACAGCCTCTCCCACAGTTCATCTCTGCCTCAAGGGAAGGAATATTCCACAAGATGGGGCAAAATTAACAAACCCATGCCAGTTGCGTTTAGATGGCTGAGTGAGGGGCATCAGGGTTAGGACAGAGCTGAGCCAGGGTCTGGCCTCAAGTGGATGTTTTGAGCACTCTGGACAGTTTATAGAGCTCATGGGTGCTGAGACTTGAAGGCTGCCTTGTGGGATGAAGTGAAAACCTTGGAGGGAAGGCCACAGGACATTCAAACAGATCCCATGAGCCTGGGGCTAGGGGAGGTACCAGCCACCCAACTCCCACCACTTCTCAAAGGCTGGAAGAGAGACCAGAGAGGGTGAAGGCATTTCTGGAAGCTGTCCAGCAGGGTCTGGTTCGGAAGACCCAGAACACCAGCCACACAAGGGATAGGGGAACGGCTGCCTGCACACATGTGGGATAGTCAGCAGTCCAAAAACCTGGTGGAGTGAAGCCATGGTCCCATGAAGACCTGGAGGATGAACTCCCCCCGACTGGCTTTCCGTGAGGGGTGTGGGCCACCAACCCAGTGCGCAGTGAGAAAAGCCCAGGGCAGCCATTCTCTGCACAGAGGAGAAAAGCAAGGCACACACAGGTAGGGCCACTTGGAGAGCTAGAAGTGTCCATCGGGAGAGGATTTGAGGATGCACTTATTGACCATCCCACATAGTCTGCAGGTCCAGCAGTGACCCCAGCTCCCAGAAGACGGCAAAGGGAAGAGGTCAAGCAGGTCCCAGCCCCAGTTCTTCCTGGAGCACCTAGAAATCAGGTCCTGGGCACCTGCTGTAAGACTGGGATAGGTTCAAGGCTCCAGGATCAGGCTTGGCAGTGGGCGAGAACACATCACAACTTCTGGAGTTAGGCAAGGGGCAGCTGATCCAGGCCTGGACCCTGGTGGCTGCTCTGTGGGTACACTGCCCCTTCTCAGCCTGGTTGGAGCCCTTGCTTGACCAGATACAATTTTGGATGGCTCAGTTTATGATGAAAATGGGGGTCTCCATATTCAAACTATTAAAACCGTCAAGACAAGCCGGGCGTGGTGGCACACGCCTTTAATCCCAGCACTCGGGAGGCAGAGGTAGGAGGATCGCTGAGAGTTCGAGGCCACCCTGAGACTACATAGTGAATTCCAGGTCAGCCTGGACCAGAGTGAAACCCTACCTCGAAAAACCAAAAAAAAAAAAAAAACCGTCAAGACAGCAATGCTAGACAAGCATGGTGGCTGCACGCCTTTAATCCCAGCACTCGTGAGGCAGAGGCGGGAGGATCACCTTGAGTTCAAGGCCAGCCTGTGATTACATAGCGAATTCCAGGTCAGCCTGGACTACAGTGAGACCCTACCTCGAAAAACCAAAAGAAAAAAGAAAAAAAGAGAAAAGATAGCCATGCCATAACATTATACCTAGTGTGGCCCTTAAGTGTGACCACAGGGGCTCCTCATCAAGAAGGCCCTTGCTGGGGGCTCAGGGAGAAGACAAAGTGTGGCTGAGAACACAACTGGCCACCAGGGCAAAGGTTGGCAGGTGAGGTCTGTGGCCAGACCTTATGCTCTGACATTTCCTGACTTAAGTTGTGGCCTGTCACAGCAGCTCAACCCCCCAGTGCCTCAGTTTCCCCACCTGTAATGTAGATAAGAGTCTCTTTATGGGCGTGGTGGCGCACGCCTTTAATCCCAGCACTCAGGAGGCAGAGGTAGGAGGATCACTGACAGTTCAAGGCCACCCTGAGACTACATAGTAAATTCCAGGCCAGCTTGGACTACAGCGAGACCCTACCTTGAAAAACCAAAATCAATAAGTAAAGAGTCCACGTCTGTGTAGGTTGTTGGTTATTACCGCAGGGGTTAAGGACTTGCATAAAGAGCACATACAGCGTCATACACAGCGTGTGAGCAGTCATCCTCGGTCCTCAGCCTAGGAGCCACCTGGAGGGTGCTCACACGGACAAGACGACAAAAGGTGATCTCTAGGAGCTGGGTCCACTTAGGTTACAGGAATGAGCCCAAGGTCAAAATCCTGTAACTGAGAAGCCCCTTCCCATCTCTTAGCCTCAGTTTTCCCCTGCTGAGGGTTGGACCAGAGCCCTGCAGGCCCAGGTGCTGGGGCCTTTCTCTAGGGCTCAGCCCTTCTCCCCTACAGATGTGAGGAATGGAGGTGTTGCCCCACACGGGCCTGGAGACTTCTTCCATTAATCCTTCTAATGAGTGTCCACCTTTCCCATCTACCCATGACGGCCATAGCTATCCACCTGCTTACCCAAGGTGAGGCCCACTCACCATGACCCACCATCTGTTATCCAACGTCAACTGCATGATTCTGTCTGTCCATCCATCCATCCACCCCCACCTACCACTTCCCTCCAACCATCCATCCATCCATTCAAAACCCACCCATCCACCTACTTCCACCCATCTACTTATCTATCAGCCAGCCAGCCATTCACCCACTCACCCAGTGTTCAGCTTCTGCCCCTCTAACATCTGTCTTTCCATTTGCATACCACCACACATCCATGGTTCTTTTCTTCCCTCATGACTCAGCCCTCCCCTGATCATACCCAGCAGTAGTGCTGGGACCAGGGCCTGTGAGGTGCCTGCAGTGAGGTGAGTGGTACACTCAGCTGCCCTCCTCCTCCCTCTCTGTGGCTGGAAGACAGCAGAGCAGGTAACTTGGAAAAGAACCAAGGAGGGGGAGAGAATGTGGCTGAGGCAAATCACAGCCCTGCTTTGGGGATCAGGCGACTAACCAGGGCATCTCACACTCTGTGCCTTTACTTCTTTGTCTGCAAGGGCTTTGTGAACATTAGAACCACACTATGAGGGGCTGGAGAGATGGCTTAGCATTTAAGACCTTCGCCTGCAAAGCCAAAGGACCCAGATTTGATTTCCCAGTACCCACGTAAGCTAGATACACAAGGTGGCACATACATCTGGAGTTTGTTTGTAGTGGCCACAGGCTCTGGAGAGCTCATTCTCTCTATCTGCCTCTTTCTCTCTCAAACATACAAACAAATAAATAAATAACTTTAAAAGCCACACTATGAGGGATGGAGAGATGGCTTAGTGGTTAAGGCGCTTGCCTGTGAAGTCTAAGGACCCATGTTCAACTCCCCAGAACCCACGTAAGCCAGATGCACAAGGTGACACATGTGCAAGGTCGTGCATGTGACAAGGTAGCACACATGTCTGGAGTTTGACTGCAGTGGTTGGAGGCCCTGGCATGCCAATTTTCTCTTTCTCTCTCCCATTAAAAACACACATACACACTATGAGGCAAGGCAGAGATGATCAGGGCCAGTACAGAACCAAAGTGAGCATCAACATAGGAGAAAATGACCCCTGTGGGAGAGGGGGTTCTGAGCATCCCTGAACCCTGGGGACCCACTTCCAGTGTCCACAGAGTCCTTGGGGAGGTTTATCACCATGCAGGTGTCTGAGTGTATCTAACAGAGAACAAAAAACAAAGAAGAGGAACCCTTCACTCATACAGGCAGCCAGAGGCCTCTGGGTTGCCAGATTCAGTATGTATCTATCGCACATCAGGATAGGTGCACGGGTTCACATCTTTCGCCTTCAGGAAGTGTACGTTAGGGCCACACTGCTAGACCAGCCCAGGCTCATTCAAGACATCTCAGGGGTGCTGAGAGCATTGTGGAGCAAGACTGCGGGACCCAGGACACAGCTACAAATCTCCACAAGGGCCTCTAACCCACCTGCTGCCATCACATACGGGGGGGGGGAGACAGCACGAGCCCAGAAGGAAATACACCAGAGCAAAGCCTGGGACATGCACTGGGGTGTAGACATCTGAGAAACTGTGAGAAAAGCAAGGTCGCAATGTCATAACTGGGTCTGAACTTGGCGTTGCTGTGGCCTTCTCCCAAGATGTCTGGGAAAGCTGGTGTGGACCCCAACTGGGTCCAGGTTTGAGGTTTTTCTTTTTTCTTTTTTCTTTTTTGGTTTTTCAAGGTAGGGGCTCACTCTAGCCCAGGCTGACCTGGAATTCACTATGTGTTCTCAGGCTGGCCTCAAACTCACAGTGATTCTCCTATTTCAGCCTCCCAAGTGCTGATGTTTCTTGTGGTTACTGCTGTGTGTACATGTGTGTGAGGAGTGAATGCACATGTGTATGGGTGCAAATACGTAGGGGGGGGGCACGTGTGCCGGCGTGTGGAGTCCAGAGGTCAACATTAAGTGTCTTCCTCAGTCAATGTCCACCTTCCTCTTACGGAGACAGGGTCTCTCACTGAACCTGGAGCGCACTGATTTGGCTGGACTAGCTAGCCAGTGAGCCCCCGGAATTCTTTGTCCCTGCCTCCCTGGCACTGGGATGACAGGCATGTGTCACCATCAGCATATTATATGGGTTCTGGGGATCCAACCTCAAGGTCCTCATGCTTGTGCAGCAAGCACTTTATTCACTGAACCTTCTCCCCAGCCCTGAACAGGATTTTTCTTTTCTTGGGAGGTAGTGTCTCACTCTAGCCCAAGCTGACCTGGACCTCACTCTGCAGCTCCAGGCTGGCCTCAAATCACAGGCTCGTCCTACCTCATCCTGGAATGCAGGGATTGTATGTGTCCACCACCAAGCCTCGTTTCATTCATTCATTCATTTATTTCTAAGAGGGTTTCACTACATGAACCTAGCTGGCCTAGAACTCACTGGACCAGGTCAGGCTCAATCTTGAAGCCATCCTTCTGCCTCTGCCTCCGCAGTGCTGAAATTGTAGGTGAGTGTCTCTGTGTTCTGTCCCAACTTGACATTTGATTTTATGTGCACTGTGAATTCCCTAAACTCTCCCTGCTTGGTGGGTGGGTGGGGGTCCATGTTGCCAATGACAGAGAGTTCTAGAGGCATCTTTATCCATTCTACCCTTAGCACCTAATCTTATGACACCCCGAGGGCTTTATTAATAGCCTATTAGTGGGTAATAAATGCATCTGGAAGAGAAATCACCCCTCGTGGTGGTTGATGGGGGAGGAGGGTGGAGGGGAGAGTTGGGGGCAGGGAGGGGAATGCCATGTTCGGCACCTGCCCAAGTAGGGTTGATCCTGTTAGGCCCCTCTGTGTAGCGGGCCTGCCATGCCCCTCCCCACAAGCCCGCCACTCATTAATCTTGATGAGTTTTCTGCTGAGTACTCTTCCTGGGCTTTCAAACCACTTGCTAATTGCAATTAATCACTTACCGAAACAGATGTCAAGGAACAATGGCACGGGGAGGGCGGAGGCTTGATGAAGCTGTCAGGAGAGGGTGCGTGGGCGGCTGGGCCCTGGATGTTGGGGCATCAGGCTGCCCGCTCCTGCCCAGGTGGGCTGGGAGGAGCTTGCTTGGAGGGAGGGGCCATACTGGGAGGGAAGAGGTCAATGCCAGGGTCAGAGGGAAAGCTGACAGAGGCTGAAGACTCCACACTGCCCCCTGGAGGCCAGTCGGCCCAAGGGTCAGGCCAAGAAGGACAACCATGGCTGCAGATAGAGCCCACCTGAGGAACCTCAGAACTGTGTGTTCACAGTACATGTCAATATTTAGAGATCAGGTTTGACTACTCTGGAGGCTAAGACAGGAGGATCGCTTGGACTACATAACAAGGACCTGCATGAAAAAAAATTCAGGCTGGAAAGATGGCTTAGCGGATAAGCACTTGCCTGCAAAGCCTAAGGACACAAGTTTGATTCCCCAGGACCCACATAAGCCACATGCACAAGGTGGCGCATGTGTCTGGAGTTCGTTTGCAGTGCCTAGAGGCCTTGGTGTGCCCATTCTCTCCCTCCCTCTCTCTGTTTCTTTCTGTCTCCAAAAAATAAATAACTAAAATCATTTTTTAAAAAATCGTGACTGGGCATGGTGGCACACATCTTTAATTCCAGCACTTAGGAGGCAGAGGTAGGAGGCTCACTGTGAGCTCCAGGCCACCCTAAGACTGCATAGTGAATTTCAAGTCAAAAACAAACAAACAAACAAATAAAAAGATCAGGACCAGAGAGATGGCTCAGGGGTTAAAGGCACTTGCTTGCCAAGCCTGATGGCCTGGGTTTGATTCCTCAGTACCCACATAAAGCCAGATGCACCAAGTGACACATGCATATGGAGTTTGTTGGCCATGACAAGAGGCCCTGCCATGCCCATACTCTCTCCCTCTTTCTTTCAAATAAATAAATAAATAAATAAATAAATAAATAAATAAATATTTTTAAAAAATCAGATTTGGGGACTGGAGAGATGGCTTAGTGGTTAAAGCACTTACCTGTGAAACCTAACAGACTCATGTTCAACTCTCCAGATCCCATGTAAGCCAGATGCACAAGGGGATGCAAGTGTGCAAGGTTGCACATGTGCACAAAATGGTGCACACATCTGGAGTTCGAATGCAGTGGCTGGAGGTCCTGGCATGCCAATTCTCTCTCTCATAAAAAAAAAAAAATACAAAAAAAAAAAGCTGGGTGTGGTAGCACATGCCTTTAATCCCAGCACTCAGGAGGCAAAGGTAAGAGGATTGCCAAGAGTTCAAAGCCACCCTGAGACTACATAGTGAATTCCAGGTCAGCTTGAGCTAGAGTGAGATCCTACCTCAAAAAAAAAAAAAAAAAAAAAAAAAAAACAACCAAAACAAAACAAACAAACAAACAAACAACAACAACAAAAATTAAAAAACAGCTTTGGGCTGAGTTGGTAGAATGCTTGCTTAGCATGCATGAAGCCCTAGGTTTCATCTCCAGCACCACATATACTGGGTGTGGTGGTGCACACCTGTAATCCCAGCACTCTGGGACGTTGTGGCCGGAGGACCATAAGTTTGGGATCATCCTTGGCTACATAGTGAATTGGAGGCCAGTCTGGGCTACATGAGACCTTGTCTCAAAAGAAAAATTAAAAGAAGTTCTTGACTTTTGGTTTCTTTTTGAAAGCACAAATGTGGCACTGGCTGGCCAACCATGACCTGGGCTGATTTATCTGTGTGCATAGGCCTGGACACTATGCTGTGCCAAAGACTCCCCCACTCTGCTTGCCCTGGGGCTTCAGGCTCCTGGGCACAGGCTGCCCACAGAAGGGAAGGAGTCTGCCCTGGAGGCAGCGGCTGGCCAGCAACCTGAGATGAAGACTTGGAGCAACTTCCCAGCATCCTTGGGGCCTGTGTCTAGGGCAGGACACTTGGAACAGCCCCTTGATGAACATGCAGATTCCCAGGTCCTGCCTAGCCCCCAACATCAGAGGCTTGGGTGGCCTGATAGTGTGTGTGTGAGCCAGCATCCAGGGCCACCGTGCTGCACCATGCAGTCACTGTCGCTCCAGACCTGACCCAGGTGCTGGTCACACAGGTGTGTGGCTCTGCACACTGTCCCTCACTGCCCTCCACGTGCTCAGCCCGTGCCCAAGCCAAGTGCCTGCATGTGGTAGCCAGGTACCCTCGTTCTGAACATCTGCCTCCTCCTGGGCCTGACTCTGAGGCCCAGACATCCAGGCTGTTCAAGCTTGTGACTCCCATGGAGCTCTGGCCCCGCTGTGCCAGGTGACCTGGGGCTGGCTGTAGCCCCTCTGTGAGGGCTTCTTCTCATATGTGACAGGGATCAATGTAATGATAGATACTGGGATTATGGGTATGTCCCACCATGCTTGGTTTATACAATGCTGAGTCTAAAATCCAGGCCTCATGCACAGTGGACAAGCACTCTACGACAGAGCCACCTTCTCAGCCCCCTCTGTGTGAGTCCTGTGGCTCCACGCTCTTTTGGGCCGACTTTGCCCTCTGCTTTCTCATCTGCAGAATGAGCTCCTGTCCTCTGGCTGTGACACCTCATTGTTGACCTTCCAAGCTTGCAACTGGGCTCGGGACACCGGAAGTGCTGAACAGGGCTGGATGTCGCAAGGGTCCTCGGCACACAGGGAAGCCTCATAGCCCCCGAATGTTCCCTGAGGACTAGGACATGAAGAGGCAAGGGGATGAAGCTACCCCAACACGAGCCAGCTGCACTGTGTTTGCTGTGCCTCTTAACTGAGAAAAACAGGCTCCTGGGGGAACTGATAGTCTGACAGGGAGATAGATAGCAAAAGCAGGCAGCCATGATCTTGTAAGCAGTGACCCCAAGCTCTGGAGAGAAATAGCAAGAAAGGGGGTTGGAGAGCCCCCAGGCAGTGAGAGGAATGGTGGCTGTGATCCACCCACCCAATACAAGCTCCTGGGAGGTGTACAAAGACTGTACAAAGGCCCTGGGGCAGGCCTTGAGGAGCATCGCTACAGCTGAGTGAGTCAGAGGGACACAGAGAGACCTGGCAGTGAGGAGCAGATCACAAGAGACCTAGAAGCCAGTGTGAGGACTCTGGCTCTGTCCCCAGGGACACGGGAGCCACAGGTAGGGTCTAAGGAGGCACATGAGCATGCCTCCTGTACAGTCACACTGACCCACCCATGCTGTTGTCCCCAGAATCCCTTGGGGACACTCAGCCTCCTACACAGTCATACTGACCCACCCACACTGTTGTCCCCAGAGTTCCTTGGAGACACTCAGCCTCCTAGAGGATGCTTCTGGGTGATTCGTTCAAGTCCCTTCCTGGGGAGGCTCTGCCCTGGCCCCGTCCTGGAGCTCCTGTGCTCTGGGTGTGTGGCCTAACTATGTTGCACAGTGGGAGACTGAGACTGTAGGCCTCTGGCCCTGTGGGTGTCCTTGGACACTGTGATGTGGGTCAGGCCCAGCTGGGCCCCTGGTAGGTGTCTTGGGAGCATAGCTTGTATGCGGGCTGAGCGAGCTGCAGCGAGTGGATAACCACTTGGGGGTTCCATGGATGCTCTGCCACTCAGCTGTGCTTACTGTGATCACACTGCATGTGTGCGGGCTCTGGAGCTGAGAGTGTGTTGTGGGCACACATGTCATACCTGTGGTTGCTGGGTGGAGGGACTCTTTCCGCTCCCCTCTGCTCACTCCAGCTGAGCTGGATGCAGCCTGCAGCGCAAACCGGTGACAAGGCCGCTGGCGTGCAGGCTTCCATTTCTTGTCTATAGCAGTGGAAGAATTTGTCCCTGATCACAAGGTTCCCTAGCTGGCTCCTCCCTTGGAAATGGGTTGCCAAGTGACCAGAACTGGGGAGGGGGTGAAGGGGAGGATGAATTAAAACGGGGCTCCTTGTGAGGCACAGTTGGCCTTCTCAGGGCAATGGCTTCCCTTCCAGGCATAGGTGTGTGCTCTGAGGGCCCCTAGACTCTGCTGCTGGGGCAGGAGACCTGGACTCAACAACTGACTGGAAGCAACCCAGGAAATGGCTTTGGCACAGTGGGGTCATCACTGCCCAAAGCCCCATAGCCAGTGAGCTATGGCACTAAGGTTGGAGCGTGGGCATTTGGGCTCCCAAGTCTGAGTCATATGGTAAACACCTGCCCCTGGTGGCCATGGCCATGTGGGCACAGAGAGGCAGAACCAGGCTACTATAAGGAGCCCACCTGCTTGCCCTGTATTTAGAGCCTCATCAGCCTGCTGGCAAGCTTTCCCTTCAGCCCGGTAACTGGTAAGGCTCAGAGGCAGCCTCAGTCCCACACACAGCAGCCTTAGTACACTTGGAACATGGCTGCTCTCGACTGAAACACACCCACTGGGTAAGATGCATGCTGGCTTTCAGAAGCTCAAGATAAGGAGGCTGGAGCACCTCACTCCTGTGGTTCTGTACTGACAACATGTTGAAATGATGGCAGAATGCACTACAGTCTATGAAAGATACTGTTCAAAATCAATTTCTCCACCTCCTCTTCGGTACGTTTCTTCTTTTTTTGTAACAGGGTCTCAGGTGGCCCAGGTTAGCCTCCAACTTGCTATGCAGCCAAGGATGACCTTGAACTTCTGATCCTCTTGCCTCTACATCTGAGTGCTGAGATTACAAACTCGTGCCACATGGTAAGACTTTTTTTTTCCTTAAAGTGAGCACTAGAACCTCCGAACCCACACAGGTTCCTATTGCTTGTACACTGTTGCTCTATAGCGGCCCTGGCTCCCTGGCGGAGGAGGCAGGGCAGGAGGCAGGACCCCCACAGCCGAAGCACAGGGCCACGTGCCCATTTCAGAGCTTGCTACCAGCTCTGGGCGTGGGAACCGCATGCCAGGCATGAAAGGTTCTAGCTCTGGGGTGGAGTGGGCCAGATCCCACTGGAATCCTCCAGAGGGGTGTGAGGCAGCAGCAGCAGTGCCCCTCCCAGCTGCTCTGTGAGGGCTAGTGGGATACTCTCCTGAGGTGTGAGAAAGCACCTGGCAGGTGCCTGTGGCTGGACAGTACCACCGTAGGATGGGCAGAGCCCCTCGTAGCTCCATTTTCGAGGGCTGCAAACCAAGGCTCCCTGGGCTCAGTGGGAAGGGAGAAGTGGGATTCACAGGAGATCTGTGGAGCAGATGTGTGGGACACGCCGCAGCCTACGAGGATCTGCCCTGACCTCTCGGGTTGGTTTCAAACACTTCTTCCCAGAAAGTCAGGTGAGAGACCGCAGGGCACGTGAGCCGTGGGAGCCCAGGACAGCCCAGGACTTCCCTGGGGGATATGTCACCATTCAGGGTAGGCTCCTGATGGTCATGTCTGCACCACCTATCCATCTGTCCATCCATCCACTCATCCATGTACTCAGCCACTCATCCATATATCCACCCATTCACATCATCATCCTCCCACCCTTCCACCAACCATCCATCCATCAACCCATTCATCCATTATCCACCATCTACCATCAATCCGCCCATCAGTTTTCCACCTACTCATCCACTGTCCGCCAGTCACCCGTCCCTTCCACTCATTCTTAGAGGGTGGTGGCGGGCAGGTTGGATTCTGGAGCAGGGTGACTGAATTATGGTCCTGCCATTGTGCAATGTCATGCCTCAGTTTCCCCATTTGAAGGAAGGAGATGGATATTAGTACAAATAAGCTAGGATGCTCAGACCACTCCTGCCTCTTTCTTCTGTGGATCACCACTCAGCCTGTCTTCTCTCTGTGCAAGGGGAACAGAGTGGCTCCTTCTGGCTCCGAGAAGGTGGGGGCACTGGGTCAGTGCTGTTTAACACGAGGGACGTGAGGGCTTTGTGAGGCTTGGGCAGGCTCTCCTGACTTGCCTGGGCTATGGGTTGGGATGACAGCATTGTGACTGTCATGTCCCTGAAGTTGTCTGCCAGGAAGTACTGTGTGCTGCTCCTCTCCAAGGGCCACTAGAGGAATGCTGATTCTCGGGCGGGTCGCAGGGGAGCCGGCTCCTGGACTGCACAGTCCTTGCCTAGTAACACCCTCTTGGAGTCAGGGTCCCAGGTCCATTCACCCCATCTCCCCTTGTCTTGGAACCTGGGAACCACCAGCACTTGTTCTGCCAGTGCCCGTGTTAAACCCTCTCTGTGGGGACTCCACTTGGGCTCCTGTCCCCTGTGTTAAACCCTCTCTGTGGGGACTCCATGTGGGCTCCTGTCCCCTGGCTGGAATTACAGAGCTGCCAGCTGTTCCACAGCTGTGACCACGTGGGAGGAGCCAGGCACATGGGAGACCACGAGCCCCACCCAGTGCCCAGGGTGGGCCACCAATGCCAGCAGGCCCAGCACACCCTCCCAAAACATCCCTCCACCTGCCTGGCTCCAGCTGCCTGGCAGGTGAGAAGCTCTGCGTGGCACCCAAAGGGGCCCTGACACATGTTGGAGTAAATATTCTGCAAATATGATATTCCATATGTATGACTTCGTGGGGTGACAAGTTCTCTGCTGATCGCTGCAAGCGACAGCTGTGCGGGCAGTGCTGGAAACACAGGCTCCTGGGCGGGGTGGTGCGGCGGGGGGCGGCGAGGGGGCGCCGAGCATCTGGCGACTCGGGGTGCTGCGAGGCGCAGCATGCCTGTCAGGCTCAGCACGGGCACATTAGTGATTCCGGGGGACGGCGGGAGCAGGTGTTTCCAAGCAGCCTGTTCGTAATAATTACTTTTAGATTGTTTTAAAGTATTTGAGCAAGATCCTGGAGGGCTGGCAGGGAGAGGAAAGGATGGGGCTGCAGGGCCTGGCAGGCAGATCCCACCCACCTGCGTAAGCACACACCACTGGGTGCCAGCCGCCCACAGTGGGTTTGTGTTCATGCAAAGGCACCCTGCCATACTGATGACCAGACCAGGCAAACTGCTTCTGGAAGGCCTGGCTCCTCAGCAAGAATAATCTATCCAGGAAGCCCAAAGAAAGGCAGAGGCTATGGGCAGGACTTGTACAAATTGTGACTGGCAATTGTGTCATTCCAGGAACCTTGATCCTCGATTTCCAAGCAAGTACACCTTGGCATGTGCACCACCGTGGTCTCTGTCCTCTGTTCCACACAGACCTGAGAATGCATATGTCCCACAGCCGCCCTGGTAGATGGACAGATGGTTGGACACGTGAGCATAAACTGCTGACCCTGGGGACAAGAACGTTCTTCTAGGATCTCCTATTGTGTGGGAGTGCCTGCTTTCTGCCTGCACTGTGCTACACGTGGACAGGGTGGTCCCACTGACCCTATGCTGGGGAGGGGGTGACAACACAATCTGGATAGCACCCCAAGCAGGTCATGCCAGCCTATGAGAATGTCCTTCTTGTCAGGCATGGTGGGACATGCCTTAATCCTTGCACTCAGGAGGTACACGTAGGAGGATCACCATGAGTTTGAGGCCAGCCTGGATTGCAGAGTGAGTTCCAGGTCAGCCTGGGCTTAGACTGATACCTGACCTCAGGGGAAAAAAAATAATGTCCTCCAATCATGCCTCAGGTGGGCTGCAGAGCCCAGAGCTGCCCTCCTGGCCAGGTTCAGTCTCTACTCAAGAAGTACCACAAAGCAAGCTGAGGGCCCTGTCCTGGGAGGCAGGTGAGAAGCAGGTCCCTGGGGACCACTCCAAGACAAGACACCTAAGAGCCATGGGTGAGCAGGTTGATGTGCCCATGGAAGGCAGGCAGACACACACGCGCGCACACGCTCAACATGGCTGCTCTGCTACGCGGGCACCCCCAGCTCCTGCCACCACACGGTGCTCATCCATCTGGGCTCTGACCTTCTGGGGTCTGCTATCCCATGTCCACAGTCCCCAGCTCCTCTCTGATGGGGCATCACGGGCTGCCCTCCCCAAGGTGTGTGGGGATCCATCTGGCTGCAGTGACTCACTGGGTGGTTATCCTATCCACCCCAGCCTGTAAACAGGTGCTAGGGAACACACTGTTTGGGGTGATTCTAGATGCTCTCAGGAATTGGGGTGCAGCAAATGGAGTCCAGGAAGCAGGAGGTGAGGCCACCATGTCCCCAGGAGGGCCTGGCTCTGGCCTGTCCTATGGGATGAAGTGGAAGGTTTTCCTACTCCGAGGAGTCTATGCAGGTTTGGAAAAGGGCTCAACAGCTTTGTTCCTCTGGCCACTTCCAGGCACAGGGTGAGCTGATAGGAACCGATAGCTCGAGACAGGTTGGGTAAGTCTCTGGTTCCAGGGGAACTGATTCTGCTCCCAGCACCCAGAGGTAATGCGAGGGGGCACCTGGGGCCAGCTCCATCTGATTCCCCTTGGCCCCATTAGAGCTCTGCATTCCAGGTCTGGTAGCCATGGTGTGTGAAGCCTGCTAAGCAAGTTCAATATTAGCTCTGAGGCTTGTGCAATCTGTTGCCAAGACAAAGCAGGCGGGCAGGTGAATGAGGGTGCCTGGCCCTGCTCCTGTAGAGCTCAGCAAGCCAGCCAAGTTAATCAGTATCTGGGGTTTGGGAGTGGGGAGGACCTTCAGCAGCTCCTCCCCACAGCCAACTTCCCAAGCTTCCCAGAGGGAACTGTGGGCAGTGGTGCCCCAGCGTGAGAGGAACCTGTGTAAGTTTCTCCTCCCCTGGGCATGGACCCGAGACTCTGAGTCCTGGGTGGCCTGCAGAACTCATCTCCACCTCTCCTCACTCCCTGGTCTCAGCTTCCAAAGCACTCAACATATGTGATCCCAGGGCATTTGCACATGCCTGCAATGCTTTGTCACCTCTTGCCTCCTGGTGGCACAACTTAACCTGCACAGGGTTCTCAGCACAGGCTGGTTGGATGCAGCTGCGTGATGAACATCTGCATCATGGGACCCCAGCTGGCAGCCCCCCTCCTGATGCCCCCCAGGCAGCTCCCATCACCAGCCTCTGGGGGGAGGTGCGCTATCCCTCATTTAGTGGCTGGGGGCGGAGGGGGGGGATCCTTCCCTACGGAGCCTTTTACTGTCAGTCTCGCACAGCCGCCCAGGCAGGACTCATCTTTTATTCATGCTGATAATGTCAGCAGTGTGTCGGCAGCACAGTGGCTTAACCCATTGTGAGGAGCATTGGTGGTGCAGCCTCCTCCTCCTCCTCCCTCCTCGGCGCAGGATAGGCACGTCCTAGGCAAGTGTCCCAGGCGGCAGTTGGGCATGAGGGTCCACCCTAAGCTGGGCACGGATGGGCATGGGGAGCTTTGTGCATGCCCCATGCTGCCCCGGAGGGGAGAGTGCCTGCAGGTGTCCAGCCAGGTATCCCAGGACAGACTGCCAAGGGGTGTGTGGGAGCTGAATGAGGAGACGTGAGAGCGCCTCGTGAGGTTCGTGGTTATGGCTTCTTTTAGGAGTCAGAGCCCCAGAAGACTGTCCCGAGGGGACCAATGAACTAGAGACACAACTGTCCTTCCATCTCCACCTGGGGGAAGCAGGCAGGATAAAAATGGTCCACCATCAGGGCTGAGAGAGAAGATAGTTCAGTGGGTAAAGAAGAGCTTGTAAGGCACAGGCATGAGGACCTGAGTTTGGGTCCCCAGAACCCATGTGGAAGCTGAGCCTGGGGGTGCACACCTGTAATCCCAGTGCTGGGAGACTCTCCTAGTCTAGCTGAACCAGTGAGCTCTAGGTTCAGTAACAGACCCTGTCCCAAAGACTAAAGTAGAAAGTGACCACGTAAAACACACAACATTGACCTCTGACCTCCACACACACACGCACATGTGCCCAAACACACATGGGCACACATGCACACGTACAAGCATACCACACAGAAAGAGACACACACACAAACATAATTCACTATGACTAACGCTCTCTATAGCCCTCCCATGCACACATGCACATACATGCTCATATACACACATGCATGCCTGGTGTGTGGCACTCATTCACTGACAAGGGCAGAAAGAGCAGGGGTTGCCCAGAAAACCTCTCTCTTCTCTGCTGGGTCCGTGTGGACCAACAAAGGGTTGGCTGAGGTTCTTGTTTGAGCTGGGCTCCATAGCACACCCTTGGGCCAGGTCCTGCTTTTTTCTGTGCTCGGCTTCTTGTTCCCAGGTCTAGATACCCCAATATGTGCAAAGGGATGGGGTGACCCTACAGAAAGCAGGCTGCTGGCAGGATGCCCCAGGCTTCTAACCTTTCTAGCCATCTGGAGCTGGGGCTACTGTCTTGGATCTAGTCCTATGGCACGGGTTTGCCCAGGGAAGAATACAGCCTAAGCCTGCCAGCCCCAACTGCCCAGCTTTCTTCTCTCAGGGCTCACCATATGCCAGGCAGGGGCCTGAACACTTCCCACAGGCATGGGGCAGTTAATCCTCTCTACAGCCCTGGAGACAACAGTAGGTAACTAATATTCTTGCTAATCCAGGAAGAAACTGAGGCCCACAGCATCAAGGGGCACAGGCTGGAGGTGGAGAGGAAGCAGAAGTCTGTGTGGGGTGCGCCCCATTCAGGACAGAGTTGGCTTTACTCAGTAGGGATACTGCATGTCCTGTGGAGCGCCCCCTGGTGGGGACCCTTGGTGCTGCAGCTTCAGTCAGGCCCCCTAGTAGGGGCACTCTAACCCTTCACTCAGCAACTGGAGGTTCACCTGTCTCTTGTTTCCACGGTCAGCTGCTGCAGGGTGATTGGCCCCTGCCACGCCGATGAGCACAGGTGCATCATTACCTGAGCACAGTTGCCTGAGTGAGGTCAGAAGGCATGCAGCCCGGGTGGTGGCTGAGGGAGCACTCAGTCCTGGAGCAACCCTGATCTGGAGTGTCCTTGATGTAAAGGAAAGGTCTTGCAGAGGCCCCAATGTCACAGAAATCCACTCACCTATCCTCTCACCCCCAGGAAGCTCAGCGTCCAAAAGCAAGGTGAGGCACAGCCAACTTACCAGAGGCTCTGGGGACATCCTCCCTGCCTCTCGCAGCTTCCGGTGGTGGCCCAGCTCCTCTGTGCCCTCCCATCCTGCCCTGCCCCCACATGCTCTCTCAGTGTGGTGTCTGAGCTTTTCCCTCTGCCAGCCCTCCGCAACTCATGATCTCTCCAAAGACCTGACTTCCCAGTACAGTCAGTCACCTGAGTCTCCGGGAGGATGTGCATTTCACAGGAACCAAGTCCTACCTAGCGTGGCCACAGTCTCCAGGACTCTGCCTCCATCTGACATCGTCACCTTGGCCCCAAGGCCTTGGCTAATCCATTCCTCTGGAGCGCTATACTGTTCCCTCACTGTGCATGCCAGCACCCACCCCTGTGTCCCTGCCTCAGAGCCTGGCTTGGGTGTCACTACTCTCAGGAAGCCCCCCCTGTGGCAGGTGGAATCACTAACCCTCCGCTCCCTGCCCCAGGCTTGATACAGTCACTGCAAGGCATCACCCCTGCCTGGGTGACCATCAGACCCTTTGCAAGCACTTCAGGGAGGGTGTTGTCTCGCTTAGCTCTGTATTCCTACTCCCAATGCTGACCACTGTAACTGTGGGGTAAAAAATGCCCAGGGGAGCAACCTCTGGCCCTGTTGCAGTCTGGCAGCTCAGAGCAGTGCTACAGGTCTGCTGTGGGTCTTGGCCTTTGGGTGGGTTTCGTATTGTTTGTTTGTTTTGAGACAGGGCCTCATGTAACACAGGCTAGCCTCAAACTCACTATATAGCAGCACAGCAGATCAGGCCTAGAGGGTCTTTGCATGCTAGGGAAGCACTTTACCAACTGAGCTATGTCTTCAGCCCATTTGATTTTTTTTTTTCAAGGTAGGGTCTCACTCTGGCCCAGGCTGACCTGGAATTCACTATGGAGTCTCAGGGTGGCCTCGAACTCTCGGTGATCCTCCTACCTCTGCCTCCTGAGTGCTGGGATTAAAGGCATGCACCACCATGCCCGGCCCATTTGAACTTTTGAGACAAAGTCTCACTGTACAGCCCAGGCTGGCTCAAACTCACAGCAATTCTCCTGCCTCAGCTTCCCTGAGTGATAGGATTATAAACACATTTTTCACATTCCTGGATGACATTTGCTATGTTTTCCACCCCAGCCCCACTCTGCATGAGCTGCTCCTGTGGGATCCTTCATGCGGGAGGGCTGTGCCCCCTCACTGCTGTCTCTGCTGAGACCTAGGCAGCACGCTGAACCCAAGAATGCCGCTGGCTCCAACGTGTCTCTCACATCGCAGCTTCCCCACTGTCTGTGGTGGCAAGGGGGGCACTCTGCTCCATCCTCTTCTGTGCCAACTAGATCCCACCGGGGCAGGTGGCACTTGGGGACCAGTCCCGCAAGCCAGCTCCGTTCCCGCCCAATGCTCCTTTCTGGCAACGCAGCCTTACCAGTCACTCCCGCCAGGACTTGGAAAGCTCTGACACCCTCGGCAGCCAGCAAGTCCCCACAGCTCTGAATGCCATTCCTCCCTCAGCACTGCCAGCCTGCTTGGAAGAGCCAGCATCTTCACTCAGTTGTCAACAGGCTCCTAGCTTGTCCCCACTCTGTCCTACACAGCAGTGACGGCTGCTGGGACAGAGCCTAGAAGGGATGGTGACTGTGTGTCCTCGTGGCCCTGGATCACATCTTTGTGCTGGCTCCTGTTTGACATCCCTAGGCAGCCCCAGGCACTTTGGAGAAGACAGCAACCTGAAGCTGCCCCTGCACAGGCAGGAGGGCTTCCTGGAGGAGGCAGGGCCTCTGCTCAGTCTGATGGAAGGGAGGCTGAAATGGGCTAAGAAAGGGAACCAGGCTGCCTTTGCCTCTCATGCACTGGGATTACAGGTGTGAGCCACACACCCAGGAAGAGACCCTTGTGGGGCTTGGACACATGCCCCCGTCTGAGCTTCTGTCTCAGACTGATGGGCACACAGCTGCTTACATAACAGACTCCCGATGCCTGTGTGACAGTACAAGGCCCATGCCCCTAGTCAGCTTGCCTCACAGCATTCAAAAAGACAGTTGAGGGCTGGAGAGATGGCTTAGCGGTTAAGGCGCCTGCCTCCTAAGCCTAAGAACCCGGTTCCAATCTCCAGGTCCCACGTTTAGCCAGATGTAAAGTGATGCAAGGGTGCAATGCCACACTTGACCACAAGGGGGTGCACACATCTGGATTTCGTTCGCAGCCCCTGAGAGACTGCTGGAGTGCCCATTCTCTGTCTCCCTCTCCCTTTCTCTGTCTCTCTCTGTGTCTCTCTCCAAAAAAAAAAAAAAAAAAACAAAAACAACAACAACAAAAAAACGTTGAGCACAGTTCCAGTTGCCATGGCCCACCAGGTCATCAGATGTACAGGGTCTCCCAGTGAATCAGACACTGGGGCAGGACCCTGGAACAGGGGGTGTCTGACATGCCCTCCATGGAGGTCACGGTGGCTACGACTTGCCAATCTCCACTCTGGCCTTGCTGGAGCCTGGGGAATACCTGGGACCCAGAGCCCCATCCCTTCCCACAGGACTGACACACGTGGGAATGTCACTGAATGTTGGACTGCCTGGGTCACCTGGATCATTCAAGAGAACAGAACCAACCAACCTGCTGGGAGCACTGTGGAGGCATCAGTGAAGGTTGGATCCCTGCAGCTGCCCTCCGCTCATGTGTGCCAGCCCTTCCACAAGCACATGAAGCTAGAGCGTATAACACTGACCCTCTCTGTAGTGTAGGTGAGAAGACGGAAGCCGAAAAGCCAAGTTACAAGTAGCTGACGGAGACTTGGACTCCAGGCTAACAACATTAAGCCGCTAATTCCAGCATCGTGACAGGCTACATAGGTGCTGCAGCTGGGGTCAGCAGGGCCCACTGGCAATGTCTGGAGGTGCTTTGGGTGGTCATCAGAGGAAAAGGAGAATTAGCGTGTAATGGGTGGAGACAGGGTATGGCTCAGCACCTACAACACAGGCCAGCCCCTCACTATGAAGCTTGGTCTGACACAGGGGCAATAGGCTGGGGGTTCTATGCAAGTTCCTAGGTCTCGGGGTCACCCAGGACCAAGTGACTGCTGATTTCACATAGACGTAAGCAATCAGAGAGTCTGGGATTCCTGCCACCTTTCTGATGGGTACCTGCAACAGGCCCCGCTCACCACCGCGCTCATCCAGGAAGCTCTACGGAGACCAAGTGCCACCCGGCCTCACTGTAGCCAACTGTCAGGTGTTCCCGGACGTGCTGCCTGTCCCTGAGGGGTTGGATCTGAACCCCTACCCCCATGCCTTCATGCTACTTGTCTCACCTGGGGCTCTAAGCAGAAAAAAAGCCCTGAACATCATCCCCGTTCAACCTTGAGAAATTAGGCCAACCCTCCCCACTGCCTGCCTGGGACCCCCTCCTCCAGCTCACCAGGAGCCCCGGTTCCAAGAGCGGTTCATATTTAATAATGCAATTTATATTCCACTCTCAACATAAACTATTGTAAAGGCGCTCTAATGTAAAAATACATCTGGCTTGTCAATAGTTTATCTTCTGGATCCGCATCTAAATCCCTGGGCCTTTCTGACTTATGGCCGCACCACTGTCTAATGAATAAAAAGGTGCAAATTATAGGCCCGGCTTTAATGCTCATCATAAAATTAGACGATAGTCGCAAAAGCTGCATTCTCCTGCCCACAGTGCAGCGATGGCCGCCATAAATAAAGTGTATTTAATGTATCCCAGGGCTGTGCAAACCCAGGAAACTGTGTGTTATTGCTCGGCCTTCCACGGGTCCACCACAAGTTCAATGAAGTGATAACGGATCCATCATGTGAATTTATGTTAACTGTCTCTTCGCAAAGCCACGGCCTCAACACTGTAAATAGCCTACAATCCTTCTAGCAGGCCCGCCTGCCAATAAAACTGTCACCGCCAGGCTGGCAGCAAGCACCTTCAGGACAGGGGGACAAGCTGTTAGGTTCTGGAGGCTGGCAGGGGCTCCCCCCCTCCACCACCATGGCCCATCAACTGCAGAGGGAACTCATCTTCCAAACAGGGCAGATCAGGGTTATAAGGCACACAGCGGGCTGGCTGTTGGGAAATGGCTTGCAGGGGGCCCCATTGGTGGGGAGACGGGGGCTGAGCAGGTAGTTATCTGTCTAAGCTGGAAGGCTGAGCTGGGGACCCAGGGAGATTGTGGTTTGTGGGTGTTCCCTCACTGGGGTGATGAATCTGTGGAAGGCCACGACATCCTCGGTGCCTAGAACCCACGAGTGCTAGGGTGCTGGCATTGTGTGTTCGCTTGCTCAATCCATTCATTTCTAGGTCATCTATGTTAAAATGAACATGTCCCGGGCCCTGTGCAGACATGAGGACAATCTCTCCTAGCAGAGACCCGACAACCGAGAAGACAAGACATGCAGAAGTGTGAGGGGTGTGATGGTGCACACCTGTCACGCCAACACTCAGGAGACTCAACACATCACAAGACCCTGTCTCAAAACACACACATGCGCAAAATGTCATAGATACCACCATCTAATTCACGGTGACTCTTCCCAGCTCCAAAGCCCTCAGCACAAGCCACACACGTTTTGCAAATTGTGCTCTGAGGCCAGAAAGGGCTGGTGACATCATTGCATGGGTGGGAGCACCGTCCAGAGCTTCCTTTCACAGTACAAACAGAACAAAAGTTTCTGAGCGTACCTCCTAGGCAGGGGTCAGCCCCAGGCCCAGGACCTGATTTGAACATGGGCCTCACGTGTGACAGGCATGGAAGTCTGAGCTGCTTCCTGTACCTACTGCCTGACAGTTAATGTGACTCCTGACACCCCAGCTCCCTGGGCACATGGATACACCACATCTTCCCATCAGAGTCCCTCAGGTGTCCCCCTCCCCGCCCTGTATACCCTAGAGAGCAGTGGGATGAAGACAAGTGTGGACTCAGGAAGTGGGTACCTGACGCCACCACCCCCAGGATGGGATGTAGCAGCTAGGATCTGTTTTCATTGTCCACATACCTTCCCCAGTGGCTGCGCCCAATCACAGCCATGTGTGTGAGATGTTGCAGGTGCATCTCACTCACTGACACCCGCGCGGATTGGTGTACTCAAATGCCATGGACACAAGGAGGGTTTGGGGACCCCAGAGGCAACACCCACTGTGCTGTCTATAGATTCGAGCATGGGTAGGATGCGAGGAGATGCTCCAAACTTGACCACGAGGGCTACCCACCATCCCACGAGAACTGAGAGGATAGGGATGTTAGTCTGAGTGACTTGGGAACGTCTCTCTCTGGGTACCTGGATGTCCACCTGCCTCCTAGGTCTGGCTGGCATATCTCCTTCCAGCACCCCAGTTACCTCCCATGAACAAGCAGACTCTTGGGAGTTGGTCCTAGCCTCTTGTACTGTTTCTTTGGGGTTTGGAAACACACAGGCTTCCATATGGAAAAGGGCACCATGAACAGAGGCGTAGCCAAAAGCAAGCAGAACAGCAGGGGCTTGCTGGGATCCTCTTCCCCAGTGGCATAGAAACTTCTAGAAGCTAGGTTTCCCATGCACAGAACCCTAAATTCTTTCTTTTTTTTTATTTCTTTTATTTTTTTGGAGAGAGACACAGAGAGACAGAGAGAGAGGGAGAGGAAGACACAGAATGGGCACTCCAGCAGCCTCTCAGCCGCTGCAAACAAAATCCAGATGCATGCCCTCTTGTGGTCAAGTGTGGCATTGCACCCTTGTGTCACTTTGCATCTGGCTAAACGTGGGACCTGGAGATTGGAACTGACGTTCTTAGGCTTAGTGGGCAGGCGCCTTAACCACTAAGCCATCTCTCCAGCCCGGAACCCTAAATTCTTAACCATAAGCCTACACACATTACAAAACTGAACCTGTGCAAGCTAGGCTGGTTTTATAGACACACAAATCTGGACAATGGCCTTGACCTAGAACCTGTGAATGTGGTGAAAGGGTGTTCACTGTAATCACCATGCAGGAGGCCCCGCAATATGGCCACAGTCCTTCAAGAAGAGGCAGCAGAAACTCTGGCACAACCAGGAGGAAGCCACATGAAGAGGGATCTGAGAGGTTAGGACCCTGCCTTGAGGCAGGAGCCAGGTGGCTGTAAGCCAAGGATGCCAGTGACTTGTAAGCAGCTCAGAGAGGTGGCAGGAGCCTCTCTGGGAGCCACCTCTGTAAGTCTCAGATTTTAGCCACCATACTGGAACCAACGCAAGTATATGAGTCTTTATAATTTACAGATTATGTGTGTGTGTGCATACGTATGTGAGGTTGGCATTGTGTGTGTGCATGGAAGTCGGAAGACGACCTCTAGTGTTGGTCCTGACTTCCACCTTGTTTGAAATAGGCCTCATGAGCTTCTGGGGGGGGGGTCTTTTGTCACCGCCTCCCATCTTGTCCTAGCTGCACTGGGAATACAGAGGAGCATTACTGCCTAGGCTGCTACATGGGTGCTGGGGATCTGAACTCAGGTTGTCACACTTGTAAGTAAGCTTCTTTAACTACTAAGCCATTGCCCTAGCCCAGGTTGGCACACTGATGTGACATCTATGTCATCTCCCCAGCTCCATTATTTATGCTTTTGAGACGCGGTCTCCCTCCCTTATGTAGCTCAGGATGGCCTTGAACTCATCATCCTTCTGCCTCAACTTTCTAGGTGTGCCATCCCACCCAGCTCTTATTGCTGATGTATTAAGCCCCCAGTTGGTGGTCTTTCATTAGGTGCTGCACAAGTGTTCTTGGCCTGCTTGATAAGCAAGGGGACACATTATAGCTGGACCTAGAATCCCAGCACTCAGCCATAAGACAGGTCAAAAGTTCAAGGACAACCTAGAGTAAGTTTAAGGTCATCTTAGACAATTTAGTGAGACTGCTTTAAAATGAAGAATGGAGCCGGGCATGGTGGTGCACGCCTTTAATCCCAGCACTCAGGAGGCAGAGGTAGGAGGATCGCCGAGAGTTCAAGGCCACCCTGAGACTACATAGTGAATTCCAGGTCAGCCTGGACCAGTGTGAGACCCTACCTTGCAAAACCAAAAAAAAAAAAAAAAAATGAAGAATGGAAAGAGGGCTCAGTGGTCAAGCACCTGCCTAGCCTGTGTGAGATCCTGGGGTCAGTCCCCAGTACTGTAAAATGCTGCCATGGGGCTAGAGAGATGGCTCAGTGGTTAAGGTGCTTGCCTGCACATTCTAACGACCCAGGTTTAATTCCACAGTACCCACATAAAGCCAGGTGCACAAAGAGGTGTATGCATCTGGAGTTCATTTGCAGCAACTAGAGGCCGTGACACACCCATTCTCTCTGTCTGTTGCTCTTCTATCTGTCTCTGCTCGCAAGTAAATTTTGAAAAAGATTTTAGAGCTAGAATGAGACCCTACAAATGAAAAAAAAAACTTTTTTTAAATGCTGCCATGTTGTAAGTGGCTACATGAGAGGGTGGACATGTGAAAGGGCCATGCAAGAGGCCACGTGAGGAAAACCATGTAGCAAGGAACTAAGCATTGCCTCCAGCCAACATCCAGCAAGGAACAGACCCTCAGGCCAATAGCTCTCGAGGGTCTCAATTGTGCCACCAGCTACATCTATAGGATTACAAGTGGATCTGTGCTCAACCAAGTCTCGTTACATCCCAGACCTCAACGAACGTCTCCACCATGGCCTTGAGAAGACCCAGCTAAGCACAAGCAAAGCCCCAGACCACACAGGCTGTGGGATAAGAAGTGCTGTTTAGGGCTGGAGAGATGGCTTAGTGGTTAAGGCACTTGCCTGCTAAGCCTAAGAACGCTGGTTCCAATCTCCAGGTCCCACGTTTAGCCAGATGCAAAGTGACGCAAGGGCGCAATGCTGCACTTGACCACAAGGGGGCGCACACATCTGGATTTCGTTTGCAGCAGCTGAGAGACTGCTGGCGCACCCATCTCTATCTGTCTTCCTCCCTCCCTCCCTCTCTCTCTCTCTCTCTCTGTGTCTCTCTCCAAAAATAAATAAAATAATAATAAATTTTTAAAAAATTAAAATAAAAAAAGAAGTGCTGTTTAGAGGTCAGTTTTATAACAGTTCGACACATGACCCTCAGGGCACACACGTCCTGTGGACTTATAGCTTGCTTGGCAAATGTGCAGACTGGTCCTCTGGCCCAAGCCCATCTCCATTCTCAGCCTCGCCGACCCCACCAGGCTGACTCCCATTCTTCATCAGCCTGCCTGAGGTCTCCATGGACTGGCTGCTGCTTCTGGGGCTTGGGGGCTCACTCAAACCTCCCGGCCGAGGCCACTTTCTCTGCTCCACTCCGTCCCCTGACGAGTCATCCCCCAGCTCCACTCAGCATCCTTGGACTCCATGTGGAGAACACCCACCTTTGCGCTGTCTACCAGCTGTGCTCACACCTCCCCAGCCAGCCGTATGGTTTGCATGCATGGGTAACTCTCAGTCAGTAGACAGCCAGGCAGGCAGGTAGGATGTGCTAGAGCCGGGCTTACAGCAGGCAGTCTGGTGTTCCTACCTGGACCAGTGGTCCTCAAATTTGGGGACGCAAAAATGTGTGGAAACCCAGGTGGATCTGGATATCTCTGGGTTCCAGGTGCTTTTTTTTTTTTTTGAGGTAGGGTCGTACTCTGGCCCAGGCTGACCTGGAATTAACTTTGTAGTCTCAGGGTGGCCTTGAACTCACTGCAATCCTCCTACCTCTGCCCCCTGAGTGATGGGATTAAAGGTGTACGTCACCATGCCCAGCCTTTTTTTTTTTTTCAGTTTTTTAAAAATTTAATTATTTAGGGCTGGAGAGATGGCTTAGTGGTTAAGGCGCTGCCTCCTAAGCCTAAGAATGCTGGTTCCAATCTCCAGCAGTTCCAATCTCCAGGTCCCACCTTTAGCCAGATGCAAAGTGATGCAAGGGCGCAATGCCACACTTGACCACAAGAGGGCGCATGCCTCTGGATTTCGTTCGCAGCAGCTGAGAGGCTGCTGGCATGCCCATCTGTCTTCCTCTCCCTCTCCCTCTCCCTCTCTCTCTCTCTCTCTCGGGTCTCTCTCAAAAATTTTTTAAATTAATTTATTTATTTGAGAGAGAGGAGAAAAGAGAGAAAATAGCTGCACCCAACACTGCAAGAACTCCAGATGCATGTGCCACTGTGCATCTGACTTTATGTGGGTACTGGGGAATTGAACACCAGCCACCAGGCTTTGCAAGCAAGCATCTTGAGCTGCTGAGCCATCTCCCCAGTCTCCTGGGCTCCAGTTTTGAGGAACCTAGTGTGCAACAAGGACGGTCAGCCCTTGGGGTGCGAGCCCCATGCTGGTGGGGCCACACGTGCTCTGTGTCCTCTGTGTTCATGGCAGTCTACACGTAAGCAGCAGGAAGATCACATCCTACTCCCCTGCTCAGGATGCAGCTTTTGGGGCTCCCTACCACCTGTCCTCACATCTGGGCATCCTGGCAGATGATCTTGTGCCTCATGGCCACGGAGGCCACCTGCAGCACCAGCAGTGTCTCCCTGACCCAGTCTCCCCAGCCACCTGCCGCAGCCCCGTCCCCCAGGCCCTTTGGGCCAGTTTGTCCTCTCGGCACGGACCTCAGGGGAGGTGCTCATAGGAAGGTGAGGGTGGACCCTTAGAAGTCATACAAACCTAACTGTGACCCCAGCGCTCCTCCTTGTGGCTGGGGAAACAGCACCCTCACTCCCACCATAGACTCCCAAGCCCTTCCTAACAGCAGCCACACTAAATCCTCCTGGCACATTCCACTCCGTTTCCATAAATAATGTAGGATCTTTTTATTTACTGACAGGTTGTAAAAGTATCGGGGAGAATAATGTGAAATGAGGAGCTGTTGAATAATACATGGCTCCCACCCTCCCACTACCACACCCACTGGGGTCCCCATTTCCCATCAGATGTCCTAGGGTAAACCCCTGAAAGAGGGATGGGTGTGGGTCCTCAGGGTGCAGGGGCTCAATCTGGATATTCAAGCCAGGCCGGGGCTCCTCTCACACACAGACCTTTGCATGGTAAAAGCCAGGGCTCTGTTGCACGCATTCCAGGCATACAAACACACAGAGACATACAACCACACAGGCACAAGGTGACACACAGAGATACACACATCTGGCCATACATAGCAAAACCATAGAGACACAGCATACCCACAGACCCAGAACCACAGACAGACACTCATTCGCATGCAGACCCCATCCCCACCCATACAGTTCCCTATCTCTGATGACCTCGACCTCAGCAGGATGGGATCGCCCAGGGACTGCTGGGCAGCTCCTTTCTGGCTGCAGGGCTGAACCTGGATAAAGAGGTTCAGGTCTGGCTTCCAAGCCATGAGCAGCCCAAAGCTAGGGGTGGGCATAACAGGTCCTGAAGGAGGCTCCTGGTGGCTCAGGGCTTCTTCGAGGCTCTGTGCAGCATCTCTGGTGGCTGGCAGTGGCAAAGACAATAGGAGGTCAGGGAGTTGCAGGCACCCTGGGGGCTGCAGCCACTCCCCAGACTCAACAAAGTCACATCCAAGAGCAGGGACCTCAGGTGGTCTTGCCGGCCACCGTCCCCATGCCCAGGACAGTGCTCAGAACACACAGATGCCCACCTATGTGTGCTGAGGAGGTGAAGCTTGGTGTTATTACCTCGTTTTACAGACACAGAAACCAAGGCAGGAGGGTGTGGGACTCTGGCAAGGTTCATCCAGGGGCTGGGAGGGCCTTATAGAGCTCCCTGTAGCCATTCCCATGCACTCTTCCCTAGGTGGTGTGGGCTGTGTGAGGGCTGGCTATGTTATTCATTATGTATGTATGTATGTGTTTGTTTGTTTGTTTTTCGAGGTAGGGTCTCACTCTGGCCCAGGCTGACCTGAAATTCACTATGTAGTCTCAGGGTGGCCTTGAACTCACAGAGATCCTCCTACCTCTGCATCCTGAGTGCTGGGATTAAAGGTGTGCACCACCACACCTGACTTCATTATGTATTGAGAGAAAGAGACAGAGAGAGAGAGAGAGAGAGGGAAGAGGAAGAGGCAGATACGGAGAAAGAATGGGTGCACCAGGGCCTCTAGCCACTGCAAATGAACTCCAGATGCATGTGCTACCTTGTGCACCTGGCTTATATGGGTCCTGAGGAATTGAACCTGGGTCCTTAGGCTTCCCAGGCAAGCGCCTTAACTGCTATGCCATCTCTCCAGCCCCCATTATGTATTGTAGAACAAACCAAATGTTTCATACTAAGCCACTTTGAGGCCCTGCAGCTCCAGTGGAAGCCCATCTTTCTGAAGGCAACAGGCCTGGCTGGTGAGGCTCTGTGCCAGGACACTCAGGGCTGGAGGAACCCCTTGGGGCAGGGCAGATGGCAGTGAAACTCCACAGGGCTCTTCACAAAGCACACACATCACAATGCACCCCACAGAACACACACATGCATGTAAATACACCAAACAGGGACACACAGCCATATATAACACAGGCACTGTAAGGCCACAGCAGACCCACACAGCTACACACCGCACATGCACCCTGCAGTAGACAACCCACAGGTGCTCATGCACATGTATTCACAGCCACACCTTACTAGAGACACACAAACAAACCACACGTGGGCATGCAGACACATTACAGATGTCTACACATACACTCAAGGGCACGTGTATGTGCGCGACACACACAGCCCACACCCACAGACTTCTAACGGGACCAGGGCACAGGGGCGCATGTTCCACAAGAACCTGGACTGGGGCTTAGAGAAAGCTATGCTCTTTTAGTTCTAACCCCAGCATTACAGAGCCTGGAATCCATGCCTCACTTCCAGAGTCCACCTCCGGATGTCCTAGCATTACTGTAACAAAACACCTCTTGTGGGGTTATTTTAGAAAGAGTGGAGGTTTTTTTTTGTTTTTTTTTTAAATTTATTTGAGAGAGAGAGAGCGAGAGATACAGAAATAGGCAGGTAGAGTGAGAGAGAATGGGCACGCCAGGGCCTCCAGCCACTGCAAAAGAACTCCAGATGTGTGTGCCCCCCTTGTGCATCTGGCTTACGTGGGTCCTGGAGAATGGAGCCTTGAACCCGGGTCCTTAGGCTTAAAAGGCAAGCGTTTAACCGCTAAGCCATATCTCCAGCCCAAGAGTGGAGGTTTTTGTAGCTTGGCATCCTGGAGGCTCAGGACTGTGTTTGGTGACAACCTTTGGCAGAGTCCCAAGGTGGCACAGGGGATCATACGGAAGAGATAGGGAAGCCGGGCGTGGTGGTGCACGCCTTTAATCCCAGCACTCGGGAGGCAGAGGTAGGAGGATCGCCGTGAGTTTGAGGCCACCCTGAGACTACATAGTTAATTCCAGGTCAGCCTGGGCCAGAGTGAGACCATACCTCGAAAAACCAAAAAAAAAACAAAAAAAAGAGATAGGGAGCATGGGCATGTCTCTGGTCCATTTTATTTTATTTCTTATTTATTTATCTGTTATTTATTTAATCATTATTTATTGTGTGTGTGTGTGTGTGTGTGCTTGTATGTACGTATGTGCATGTGTGTGGATGCCAGAGAACAATCTCAGGTGTTGTTCTTCGGAAACATCATCCCCTCTTTTTTGGGGGTTGGGGGAGAGACAGACACAGAGAGAGAGAGAGAGAGAGAGAGAGGGAGAGAGGGAGAGAGAAAGAGAATGGGCACACCAGCGGCCTCTCAGCTGCTATGAATGAACTCCAGGGGCATGCACCCCCTTGTGGGCAAGTGTGGCATTGCGCCCTTGTGTCACTTTGTGTCTAGGTAACTGTGGGACCTGGAGAATCGAATGGGTGTTCCTAAGATTAGCAGGCAGGCAGCACCTTAACTGCTAAGCCATCTCTCCAGCACCCCTCTTTTAAAAAAAAATTATTTATTTATTTGAGAGAGAGAAAGAGGAGAGAGAGAGAGAGAAAATGGGCACACCAGGACCCCCAGCCACTGCAAACAAACTGCAGACGCATGTGCCCCCTTGTGCATCTGGCTTACATGGGTTCTGGAGAGTGGAACTGGGATCCTTTGGCTTTGCAGGCAAACACCTTAACCACTAAGCCATCTCTCCAGCCCTCATTCCCTCTTTTTTTGAGACAGGGTCTTTCATTGGCCCAGTGCTCACCAATTAGGCTAGGCTGGCTGGCTAGTGAGCCCCAGGGATCCACTTGACTCCACCCCCCAAGGGCTGGGATTACAGGTGTACACCACCATGCCTGACATTTTTACATGGGTGCTGGGGATCAAACTTAAGTATTCATGCTTGAGAGGTAAGCACTTCACTGACCGAGCTATTTTGGAGTCACTCTCTCTTCTGATAAAGACAGAAGATTCAGTTATGGGCTCCACCCCCATTGCTTTATCCAAGCCCAATCCCCTCTCAACGGCCCCGCCTCTGAATATCATCCTCCTAATCTCCCAAATGGCATTCCGTGGCAATACGGAGACCCCAGGCATGAACTCAAGCCATACAAAACCCCCATTTTACAGTTGTGGAAACTGAGTCACAAAGCAATGGGCCTGGGCAGTGAAGGGAATCACCCAGGAGCTTTGCAAATACACAAAGTCCAAGACAAACCTTCCCTGTCAAGAATACGAATCCACTGGTTCATGGGTTAGGCTCAGTTCTTGGGTCCTTATAAAAAGGCAGCCCCAGGGCTGGAGAGATGGCTTAGCGGTTAAGGAGCCTGCCTCCTAAGCCTAAGGACGCTGGTTCCAATCTCCAGTGGTTCCAATCTCCAGGTCCCACATTTAGCCAGATGCAAAGTGACGCAAGGCCGCACTTGCCCACAAGGGGGCACACACATCTGGATTTTGTTCACAGCAGCTGAGAGACTGCTGGCGCGCCCATCTCTGTCTCCCTCTCCCTCTCTGTCTGTCTCTCTCTGTGTCTCTCTCCAAAAATAAATAAAATAATTTTAAAAATTTAAAAAAAAAAAGGCAGCCCCAGGTTTACAGGTCCCCTTTGCTCCCAGAAGCCCCCCTGCCTCCTTCCCTGAGCATGAGGAGGGTCCCTGGGTTTAAAACCAAACCCTAAGAGGGCAGGAAGGGAAAGCCTTTCTATCTTCTTCTAGTTCCAAAGCAAAGGCCTGTCCCTAGAGAAGGTGCGGAGGCCCAGGTGTGGTGCTCCAGTGTCCTTGAGTGAGGCCAGATGGCTGCTGGAGGCAGGTGCTGCCTTCCCTGCTGCGCTGCCAGACGCTTGGGGCCGCCTGCGGCTGAGTCAGAAACCTAGGGCTCCCTGCCTGGAAGGTGACTTTGGAACTTGTGACCTCAATGTGACAGCTCTAGAAGCCAGGAAGGGGGAGTGTTCTGTCCATAGGATTAGTTCCTTGACAAGCCCCAGGCCACGGGGGACTGTGAGCTCTGAGCAGGGACAAGTCAAGGAGGGGAGGGACGTATCACTAGGAACCATGACAGCAAGACACAAGTGGCAGGGGGTGCCACTACCTTGCTGTGTGGCCCCAGACCCGGTACACTGCCTCTCTGAGCCCAGTGGAAAAAAAGAGAAAACCTTGTCTTCCCACGGGGCTAAGAGAAGGGAACAGGCAGGGGCCAGGCACACCTGGGACATCAGCTTGGCTCCCCACACACCCGCGCACACTCCAACACACCTCCCTGTACCCTCTTCCTCCTACTCAGCAGGACAGCACGGCTGCCTCACCACGTGGCTCTATGGGTCCCTGTCCCTTCTCTCTTTCTCTGGAACATCTCTGCCTGTCTCCACCTCTCTGTGGAGCTCTCTCTGGCTTGGCTCTCCCACATCTTTCCAAGCACTGTGAGGTCCCAGGCTCTCTGGGGAGCCCACCTCATCTCATGCAGACATGGAAACTTCCAGGCCAGCAGCCATGGGTCCCAGATGTGGCCTTCCCTGACGCCACTCTCGCCTGCTGTGGGCTCAAGTCCAACTGGCACCGTTCCCTTCAGACAGCTCCGGGATGCTCATACCCTGCTGGGGAGGAAGGCTGTCTTGATCTGCCACAGCTCCCTGGGGAGAGGAAGAAGCTGAGGGGCACAGAGCCACCCCAAAGCCCTGGCTGGCACCAGGGTGGCAGGCAGCACTGAAAGGTGCTGGCAGCCTTCAGGAACATGTCATGTTCACCCAATTGCCCCGAGTAGCAAGTTCTCCTTCTATCAGCATGCCACTGGGGTGGAGAGAGACTACAGAGTGTGGGCGCCATGGTGACAGGGGAGAGGGTCTGGAGTTCACACAGGGCCTCTCTGTGTGGGTCTGTACCCTAACAGTTTTTGGCTTTTAAAACAAGCTTCATCCGCCCACCCTCCAGCTCCCTCCTGAGCTAAACAGTGGAGGCTGTACTCTGCTCCCAGCCTTCCGCAGAGTCCACACCCCACTTCCTTCTCACAGGGCACAGTGGGTTCCCAACACAGATGGACCACAAGCTGGGAGTAAGGACAAGCTGAGGCTGGGAAACAGCCCTATTTGTATCTGAGAGAACATGCTAGAAGTAGGAGGCTAGGGTTGGTGGGGGCTGGGGTTAGTGATCAACTTGAAGCTGTATGGACGAATAACCAGGGGACAGGGCTGTCAGTCTTCCAGACCTGGCCAGGGGTCTTGGGTTTGATTGAGGACCCAGGCAGCCAGAACTCCCTAGGATGCTCCTCCTTCCCCCTCGGCTGATCTATTCTGGGCGGGCTCTGGGCTCTGGGCTCAGCTCCAGGCCAGGCTGGGAAAGGGGCCCAAGCCTGGGGAGGAGGAGGTGGGAGGGGAGGTGACGAGGAGCTGTTCTGGGCAGGCCCCTGGAGAGCGTGGGCAGGGGAGGGTGGAGGTGACAGATGGAGGAGCCTTTATTAAGAGTGAGTCAGAGAAGGGTTTTCTCAGGAGCCCTGATGAGAAGGGAGCCCCGGAGCCCCACCGTGAGGCTGGGCATGGCGCCCAGAGGCTGAGCCAGAGCGGTGGAACTGGGCACTGTCCACAGGGATGGTGTCTTCCACTAGTGCACATGCCAGCAGCGGGCCTCTAGGATCTGGGGCCCTTTCTCATGCTTGCTCCATCCATGGGCAACTAAAGGCCACTCTTCAGCCTCTATCTGCCCACCAGAATAATGGGAGAGTCACTCTCATGAAGGAGCCCAGCCACAAGAGGGTAGCTGTGATCTTGGCCTGCCCTTGCCTGCCTCTGTAACAAGCTCCGGGGTCATCACTGCCAGGAAGCCCTATAGTGCGAGGTTGAGATTTTCTGGGCATAGATAGGCTTGAACTGTCTCTCCCCGTCTCAGACCAGGGAGCAATGCCTAAGCCTCAGCCCACCTGCCCTGCTCCCTCCTGATGCCCCACTTCCCTTCTCCAGGTTCCTGGTGGAGGGGATGCCTTGCCTCCCCCTTCCCAAGGGAGAATCCCAGGCACTTCCCGGTGCTGGCCTAATTCCTCTTACTCCAGGGAGCCTCCTGGGATGCCTCATTCCTGCAGCCACAGCCTGGGCTGATGGAGAGGAGCGCTCAGTGCCCAAAGGCTGTCCTATAGGCAGAGGCACGGGACAGTGGCAGTGCGCTGTGCTGCGGGAGAGCAGGCACTCACGAAGGGAGCTATCCAACCAGGACAAATGACCTAATCCAGAGCCTCCCAGAGTTACAGAGGGCCTGAAACCTTGAGGTGACCCTACAGATGGGCAGGAGGGAGGCCCGAAGGGCAGACCACCAAACCTACTACCCCCAGGGACCATGTGAGGCATTGGCTTTCAAGTACAGCTCCCGCCCTCCAGCCCTCTTCCCATTAGCACAGTAGCAGCAAGCCCCCAGCCTCTACAATTATTCGCGAATTCTCCCTCTACACCCATCAAATTAGAGCAACGTCCATGGGGCTGTGGAGCCCCGACAGGTATTAAACTTTAATGAGCACTAATGGCTTTGGCCTACTTTGCCAGCGCAGGGCCCACTTTATGAACATTTAATTTCTCAGGCCCTGACCCCTCTCCCTTCTCTCCTGCCGCCCCCGGCTGCCGGCTGCCTCCCACCCCGCAGCACTGCTGGCCTGTGCAGGTGTGTCTGTGTGTTGGCCTGCCCACCCACGGCCTGAGCACTCAGCCTCCCAGGGAGTCCCTGATGTGAGAGTCAGTGCCAGCAAACAGCCCGATCGCTTTTGCTCCATTCCTGTCCAAGGTGGATGCGGGCTCCCAGGTAGATTAGATGTCTGCTTGGTCCCCAGAGGCCATCCTCTGTATCACCTGGACATGGCCCCCATCATTACCCAATCACCCCAATCCTGAGGGGGAAGAGGCCGAAGAATCACTGGGGCTTGCTGGTCTGACCAAAAATGGCAGCTCCAGGTTCCGGGAGGGACACCCGAGGTTCTCCTCTGGCCTCCACAGTCCTGTGCACAGGCACGTGCGTGCAATACGCACCCCTCCACATGCACACAAATGGTATGCTTCCTTGAGTGTGGTGGCACATGCCAGCACTTGGGAGCCTGAGGAGGAGGATTATCTCAAGTTCCAGGCCAGGCTAGCTAGACCCTGTTCTTGTCAAAAACAAATAGGGGGCTGGAGAGATGGCTTAGGGGTTAAGGCGCCTGCCTCCTACACCTAAGAACACTAGTTCCAATCTCCAGGTCCCACGTTTAGCCAGATGCAGAGACACAAGAGTGCAATGCCACACTTGACCACAAGGGGCACATACATCTGGATTTTGTTCACAGCGGCTGAGACACTGCTGGCGCGCCCATCTCTGTCTTCCTCTCTCTCCCTTTCTCTCTCTTCTCTCTCTCTGTCTCTCTCTGTGTCTCTCTCCAAAAAATAATAAAAATAAAAAGTTAAAAAAAAAAAAATAGGACTGAGAAGATGGCTCAGTTAGTAAAGCACTTGGCACACGAGTGTGAAGAACTGAGCTTGGATCCCTTGGACTCATATAAAAAGCTGGCCATGGTGGTGTGCACTGGGGAGGTGGAGACAGGAGGAACCTTAGGACTTGCTGTCTAGCCAAAGCAGTGAGCACTGGGTTCAGTGAGAAACCTTGTTTCAAAAAAAAAAAAAAAAATAGGGCAGGGGCTGGAGGGATGGCTTAGTGGCTAAGGCGCTTGCCTGCAAAGCCAAAGAACCCTGGTTCGATTCCCTGGGACCCACATAAGCCCAATGCACAAGGTGGCGCATGCATCTGGAGTTCATTTGCAGGATGGGAAGTCCTGGAACACCCATTCTTTCTCTCTCTCAAATAAATAAATAATTTTTAAAAAATAGGGCAGAAAGCAATTAAGGAAAAAACTCCAGTGTTGACCTCTGACCTCCACATATATGTGTACACATGTACCCCCCCCATATACACACATACCTCCTGTTGCAGTTACCTTCACATTGCTGGGGCAAAGCACCCAACCGAAAGCAGCTTGTGGGAGGAAAGGATTTATTCTGGTTTAGAGTCTTGAGGGGAAGCTCCATGATGGCAGGGAAAGCATGGCATGAGCAGAGGGTGGACATCACCAGCCGGAGAGTGAGCTAAATTCTGGCAAGGAGAAGCTGGCTATAACACCCGTAAGCCCGTCCCCAGCAACACACCTCCTCCAGAAAGACTCCACACCCCAAATTACCATCAGCTGGGGATCACGCATTCAGAACACATGAGTTTATGGGAGACATCTGGTTCAAACCCCCACACCCCCACATTCATACACACACGTATGCACACTACCCCCTCACACACAAAGCAAACAAACATAAAATCTATAATTCACACACCATGTAATCTCCCCATGTGAAGTATGCAGTTCTGTGGTCTTCAGTGTATTTGTAGAATCATGCAACCATGTCTACAGTCACTTTAGAACATTCTCACTGCTCCAAAAGAAACACTGGCCTAGCAGTCAGCTTCTCGGCCCTAGGAAGTGGCTGCTGTACAATGTAAGTGCACCCGGACATTGCAGAGGGCACACTGCTGCTCAGAAGCACCTGTGTGTCTGCAGGGTAGTGTTGTATCTCTGAGTCTGCAGTCCCCCTGCCAGGCCCACCGAGCATCATGAGCTAACGGCGCAGTTATTGTAATTACCTTCTCATTGTTGGGGCAACACACAGGCCCAAAAGCCCCTGATGGGAGGAAAGGGGTGGTTTTGGCTTACAGTCTCAAGAGGAAGTTTCATCATAGCACGGTGGAACACAAGCTGGGCATCACATTTTGCCACAGAAGCTTGGAAGTAGTGGCAGCAAGAGAGTGAGCTGAGCTCTGGCAAGGGGGAGCTGGGCTACAACACCCCAAAGCCCGCCCCCAGCAACTCACCTCCCCCAACAAAGCTCTACCTCCCAAACTGCCCCCAGGGTCTACGTAGGAGGCTTAATCACCAACACAAGAGGCTATGGAGGGACACTCTACATTCAAACCACCACAGCACTCAATTCTACACACCAGCTGGTTTGTTCCTTTTTTTTAAAAAATATATTTATTTTCATTAATTCTTTGAGAGAAGAAGAAGAGAGAGAGAGAGAGAGAATGAGAATGGGTGTGCCAGGGCCTTGAACTGCTTCAAACGAACTTCAGACTGCCACCTTGCGCATCTGGCTTACATGGGTCCTGGGGAATCGAACCTGGGTTCCTTGGCTTTGTGGGCAAAGGCTTTAACCATTAAGCTATCTCCCCAGCCCTATTCGTTGTTTTGAGACAAGGTCTTGCTGTGTAGCCCAGACCTGGAACTTTCCATCCTCCCAAGTGTTGGGTCACAGACCTGTGTGTTTTGTCCTCTTTTGCTCCCTGAAACAGGGACAGAGTGTGAGTGGAAGGGAGGGAGGGGGAGGGAGGGAGGGAGGGAGGGAGGGAGGGAGGGAAGGAAGGAAGAGAGGAAGGAAGGAAGGAAGGAAGGAAGGAAGGAAGGAAGGAAGGAAGAACTAGGGTCTGTGAAGAGCAGCCATGCAAAGCCTGTGGAAAGAACTTGGCCTACTCCCTGCCAGCACCCTCCCTCAGGCCAGAGCTGCTTCTGAGTTGCTAGCTACCTGGTACGGAGGCCACAGCTCGCACAACAGGGTACAGGTGGGCATGACAGGGAAAGGGCCAGCTCAGTCACCGGAAGCAGGGGGCCTTGGAGGCAGGTAAAGGAGATATTGGTGGGTGCCTCAGTGTCTGTCACTTTCCACAGTGACCTCAGGCAAGAGTGGAAAGCTGGTCAGGCCCTGTTCCCCACATATGTGTCCATGGAGCCTGTGATAAGACCCTACACAGAAACAGGGTCTCTGCAGATGTCATCCAATCAAATCAAAGTGAGGCCACACTGGATCAGGCCTGGCGTCTTTGTCATGGGGATCAGGACACAGATGTGTGCAGAAGTGACAGCACATGAACCTGAAGGTAGAGCCTAGAGCTACGGGCCACAAGCCTAGGAATGCTGGAAGCCACTTGTGTTTGTAATCTTTCTCACAACTGAGACAACGTGCCTGTCGTAGCAACTGACAGGACAGCTTAGTTTGCTCTCAGCTTCAGAGGCTCAGGGTAGGCCAGCTCCAGGTTTCAGAGCATCATGGCAGAAGGGTGGGGGGGAGCAGAGGTGCTCACCTCATGCCAGACAGAACACAGAGACAGCCGGGCAGGGGCTGGAGACAAGGTATGTTTGCTGAGTGCTCCCAAAATGATCCACCTCCCATCTGCTAACACAGCAATCCCAGCAATGCCAGCAATGATGAATCCAGCTGCGGAGATGGCTCAGTGGGAAAGTGTTTGCCCTGCTAGCATGAAGACCTGAGTTCAGATCCTTAGAGCCCAAGTTAAAACAGGATGTGGGAGGCCAGGCGTGGTGGCGCACGCCTTTAATCCCAGCACTTGGGAGGCAGAGGTAGGAGGATCGCCATGAGTTCGAGGCCACCCTGAGACTACATAGTGAATTCCAGGTCAGCCTGGGCTAGAGCAAGACCCTACCTTGAAACACCAAAAAAAAAAAAAAAAAAAAAAAAAAAAAAACAGGATGTGGGGCTGGAGAGATGGCTTAATGGTTAAGGCACTTGCCTGAGAAGCCTAAGAACACAAGTTCAAATCTCCAGATCCCACATAGCCAGATTCACAGTGCTGCAAACATGCAATATCACACATGCACACAAGGGGATATTATACATAGCTGGAGTTTGTTCACAGCAGCTGAAAGGCCCTGGCGTGCCCATTCTCTCTCTCTCCCCCTTCCTGTCTCTCTCTCTCAAAAATAAGATAATAATAATAATAAAAGGGTGTGGTGGCACGTGACTAATCCTAGTGCAGGAGAGTTTGAGAGAGAGCTGAGTCCGTGAGCTCCAGGTTCAGTGCAGGTCTCTGTCTCAAAGAATCAGGTGGAGGATGATTGAGGAAGATACCCATTGCTGACCTTTGCCCTCCACATACATGTGCCCATGAACATACAACCCCCCATGTGTGCTCACACACATACAAATATGCATACACATGCATGCATACCACACACATACTCATGAAAATGTTATGAACCTGGGGACATGAGAGGATGGATAACCCAGTGGGAATATGACCAATCTGTAATATGCTCATATATTAAAGTTTCCAATAAAAATTATTTTAGAAATTATGAGGGGTGGAGAGATGGCTTAGTGGTTAAGGCATTGGCCTGCAAAGCTTGAGGACCCAGGTTCGATTCTCTAGGTCCCACATAAGCCAGGTGCACAAGATGACACAAGCATGCAAAGTCACACATGTGCACAAGGTGGTGCATGAGTCTAGAGTTTGATTACAGTGGCTGGAAGCCCTGGCGTACCAATTCTCTCCTTCTATCTCTCTCTCTCATGCTTGTGCTCCCTCTCATTAAAGAAAAGGACCAGGGCTGGAGAGATGGCTTAGCGGTTAAGCGCTTGCCTATGAAGCCTAAAGACCCCGGTTCGAGGCTTGATTCCCCAGGACCCACGTAAGCCAGATGCACAAGGGGGCACATGCATCTGGAATTCGTTTGCAGTGGCTGGAGGCCTTGGTGTGCCCATTCTCTCTCTCTCTCTCCCTCTCTCCCTCTTTCTCTCTCTCTCTGTCTGTTGCTAATAAATAAATAAAAATAAATAAAAAAATTTTTAAAAATGAAAAAAAAAAAGAAAAGAAAAGGACCAGTCTGTTGGGCTTGCCTCAAAAAGAAAAAATTATGAATCCAGGCAGGAGAAAAGGCTCAGTGGTTAAAGGTGCTTGCTTGCAAAGTCTGACAGCCAGGGTTCGATT